>OX276436.1:5037500-10037500 GCA_946251915.1 Abrostola triplasia | reverse complement strand
TCATTCCTAATTGTAATACCATCCCGTCTGTATTCCTTGAAGTGTAAGCGGTGTAATATTACACACCAACGCATCGCCAGACAGATCCAAATGGATGGAAGCTGGGCTTGACAGATAAGAGACGTATCATGGTGACGTATAAACTGATATTTTATCTTATTTAATATTTTAGTTTTATATTGTGTTTATCATCGTTCATCAGTCTCAGTTTTGTCATCACCTTTACAGTGTGATGCAACATGACACTGCCTAATAATGACTAAGCAAATATTTGGTTTTTTAATCAAATACATGGTGTTTATGATTATCACAAAAATAATGTTTCACAAACATTATTTTTGTGTAATTTTAGTATGTACTTATATTAAGGAATTGTACGTACAGATTTTGGAAGTCTTAGTGTAACGTCGACGGCCTAATTGGCGCAGTGGCTAAGCGATTGGACAGCTGCGTAAAGAGTTGCGGGTTGGAGTCCCGCACGGGACAAAAAAAATTGTGAACCGCAGATGTATGTCCCAAATTTAGGTGTTTGTGTGTGTGATATTTCAGGTTTGTAAAGCACCCACGATACGCGAGAAAATACTAGGGTGCGGCGACGTTCTTAAAAAAAACGAACATTGTAATAGGTACCACAAAAAGTTCATATTTAAATTCCAACTTACATAAAAACAAGTCTTCTATGTTTTTAATTTTACGTATAATTTGAACTGATAAATCTTTTTGACAGCCCTACTTCAGTATTTCTCTCTGCTTTACTAGTGGTACAATCACGTGAAGGACAAACATCTGCGAGTCGTACTAATGCGCCAATCGATTATAGGTAGGTATCGATTATTTACCTGCGAGTACGTGCTGAGCTGAGCCGCGTTGACCACCATGGCGCGCCCCACCGTGGGCATGGCGCCGCGCCACAGCTTCAGGACACCCTCCTCCCTCACTATCCTGTGGACAAACACAACTCGAATGTAGGAAGTAGGAACTAAGACTAGACCACAATACCAACCTACATGTGATGCGAGTGAATGAGGCGAAAGATCGTCAGAATCCTCATCAGTCAATATCTATCAAATTAGGTTTCATAAGACGGGCGGCACCAGAGATTTTGGTAAACAAGAGATTTAGACAAAGTTTTGTGAAACCAGTCAAAATGAAATGCAATTTCTTGTTGATTTCCACACTGCTAAAGTCAATACGTACATAAAAACATACACATACATAACATCACGCCTGTATTCCCCGAAGGGGTAGGCAGAGGTGCACATATAGTAGTACACCCACGTTTCGCCAGTTATGTTTTTAGGTCCCAATGTAATAGGGGGCGAGCCTATTGCCATCAACCGGGCACAAATCCAAACTCCGTGCTGCTACTGAGAATTACCTAATGGAAAAATCCAGTAACACTTTGCCCGACCCGGGATTCGAACCCAGGACTTCGTGCTCAGCAGTCGCCCTTAGCAACCACTAGACCAACGAGGCAGTCAGTCAATACGTAAATACAACAAATTTAAATAAATTCATAAGCATAATTATGACATACGTAGTCCATTAAAATTTTGTGACTTCAATCATAATTATTAACCGACTTCATAATAATAATGTTTCCTTGCATAATTCCAACTGTATTTTGCCGTATTGCTGCATTCAATATTAACCTCTGACCTAAATCTACATACCTGCTTACTATGTCTATAATTATATATAAAATATATTAAACTTTACATGGGGAAGAAAGGTATACATCGTTTACATTTACAGTCGACTGTAGTACGGTCCTACGACCGTCCTAGAACCTACGATCTTGGCTGTGTTGAAGACAGAAATAGATGAAGTTGTATGCATGTCACAGATCTGTATTCCGCGAGATATCCCAAAAACATAAACCAGTCACGCCATTCCATTTACCACGATCCTGACATACTTCTTTCGCCTCATTCACTCGCATCACATTCCTCATACACGCTCGTCGGATAAGGGTATTTATATAATTGAAAATGCTGCCGGCCGTACTGTTCTGGTGTTGCAATAATTACCTGATGAGAGCGTCGGCGACATTCTTGTAGTTCCTCCTCTGTTCCTTCGGCAGTCTACCGTCGGCCGTCATGCGGATGAGTGCCACTTCGGCCGGGGTGCCCACGAAAGCTCCGATAGAGCCGGCGGCCACTCCTAGCAGTGTCTTTGTGCCGAAGCCTGGCGCCGCGCCACCGTTTTTCCTGTTAACGTTATAGATTGGTTATGTATTATCAAGTCTAATTCCGGGACATAATTATAACGATTCATAGCCTCTTATAAGTACATAATAAGAACTATTGATCAGCCTTTATCTGGTAATGATTTGTTAAAATAATCTACCTAGATTATTTAAGAAATCATTATGTACTTTCTAAGTTACAGTGTAAACTCCAACGACACAGGAGAAATGTTGAGCTTACGGAAAGGTAGTTTACCTTTTAATAAAAAGTTTTTTTACTGACAAAACCATGTCTAATATAATTATACTACATACATTTACAGCGTCTACTTAGTGTCTACAACTGAAATATATCGTACCAACAATTTGCTCTACACGTAATCTAATTAAAAACATTTAATCTCAGATAAAATACATTAACAAACTTAGCAGTACAAATATTTACCTATCTTACACAAACAATACTGTGTACTATACCTAAGTACATAATCAACAGTACCTAAGCTACAAGAAATTATCAGATTGCCTTTTATTTTCTGATTGAAATATCTTCTTGGCGTCCATGTTTCTTATGGTCCGCACCAATGCTGTAAGTAGCTGTTGAAGAAGAGGATTTTAAGACAAAGGGATTCTCATACGACCGATAGATGGTAATTTAGGGAACCTCCGCCATATTTTTTTTTTATTGGGACAAGCCCACCACTCTTGCCCAGCGCAACGAAATTAATCATAAGAGAATATATAGGAGGAGTAGGAATATTATTACGTAGCGTATTTGTTAACTGGCCAATATGTACACTATTTGGATAGCTCAGACCGATACGAGAAAGAGTAATACTAAGAGGTCGATTAAAATCACGTGACGTTTTAAGCAACTTTTTAAACCCGCCCCCTCTTTTGGTACTTCTCTCCCAGCGAGAGAAACCATGTATCACCATAGATACTTGGTGACGTTTAACACTACCTCACCTAAAACCAGGTAGGTACAAAGTAATTTTCGATGAACGACCCCTATCTAATAAATCTTACTCTGGAATACTCAAGGGAATGCAAAGTTTGAGATTAACCTTAACCAATAACTAACGGGTTAGCTAAGTTTATATTTTTATAACAATATTTTTGATTTATTTAATACTCCAAGTTTTGAATATCATGCTAAGACTTATAGTACCAGTATTCTGGTTCGTTTAGAAGTATTAACCAGGTCAAGCGTCACGTAGAAAGTCAAGAGCATAGATACTGCAGTGCTAATTGAGTCGTTAAACTACCGTTCACTGACAATCTATTGTAAGACTTCTCATCTAGGCAATTCACGTAATATCGAACCACTTTTGGTTTGATCTCTTACGCTTGTCATGTTTGACACTAATCCATGTCATTAAGCCCATAGTCATAAAAAAACCAAAACTATGTCTTAAACGAACGTATATTTAATTTTGCCTTGTGGACGTTCACCTATTCATCAGTTACGAGTTACCTAACTGTCATGTGATAGAACAATGACGTTACCTCGACATCTAAGATCGAGGCATAAACAACACTTTTCTTCGAATATTTTTCGTGCAAAAATTGGTGGGCGTGAAATTCTTGCATGACGTTATATTGCACGTCATGAACATCCATTTACAAGGCAGACATTGACATGTTTTTTGTACTGGGTACTTTTACATGATTTGTAGATTCGTAAGACAAAGATTTTCGCGTAAAATGGCGCATGAGTCAAGAGGGAGCGGTGAGCTAATTGTTCAATTAGGTGTTGTTAGACTTCTTTTTATCGTATGGTTGATGGCCAGCCAGGTGTCGGAGTTTAAACCGCCTGTAGGCCACTGACATGACTACACACCGCTGAAAAATCTCTCAGGTGTGCCGGTTTCCTCACGATGTTATCCTTCACCGTTTTTAGCAACTGATAACTAATTTATATTACGCACATGAATTCGAAAAGACATTGGTGCGTGCCGGGGTTTGAACTTGCGATTTTTTAATTGTCCAACGGTCATACCAAACAGCTGTGCTGTTATATTGTTAGTAGACGGGACCGTCAGATGTGTATCTCAAAATCAATGTATCATACATATACATTGCACTAACACATATAATGTAGGTATATACAATTGTTCACATCTGCATATAGACAGCTTGATCAATAAACATTGTTTTTGATGTACCATTTACCTATTCATGGGATGTATCGTAATGATGATGACAATGTCTTGCGTCAATAAGCAACATTTATTTCACTCGAGTTTTATATTTTTCTTACCAACGCAGATAACAGTTATTGAAATAACTTTAAAAGTAAACACAATATTGATAATACTGTATTTGTCTGTTCTACTATATTTTATGAAGTACGGTGGTTATATTTTGACATTTTGAAAGTGGTACCTACGGCGAATATCCAACATGAATATTTAGGTATACGATTAATTTATTTTGCAATAATGTAATCAATCTTTTTGACTCCTTTTCCCTGTTATTAAAAATACTTATTATAATATTTCTTTCCTAGTTTAATATAATATATTTTGACTGTTTTTTTATTTACTTGACCTATATGAATTAGTTAATTAAAATACTGGAATTGGTCCGCGTTGAACTTTGAGTACATCATTGCCTGTGGATACTAATTAGACTATTTCCTTTCTTGAGATTCAAGCTGATGGTCAAGCAAGGAGAAGAAAAAATAGTGAAACCAACTACGTACTTTAAATTAACAGATTTTGCAAAAAATGTTTTCCCAAGACTTTTACTTGTACTTTTATTGACAAAGTAATATACTATCAGAGTTATACGTGCTGCGTTTTAAAAACACCATGTATGTAGAAATGTAACCACAACTTCACACACATGTACGCATTATCAAACAATACTACATTAAGTGTGGTATTACAGGACTCAAGATCAACAGGTCGAGTCAATGTACTAAATATATTCACTATCTTGCTATGGAACCTCTGCGAACGTCGGCTTTGTTATTTCGCTCATGTATCATAAATATATTCACATGTTTGTTCGATTGTTACATAAACAGCGAATAACATAGCTAGCTATCTGCACTGAAAATAGGTATTTTGTCTAGAATTGACGGAAAAAAATTGTTTCTATGTCGTGAAAATGTTTGGGAATTTTAGTCAATCGTATTTCTTATTCCCCGGTTCTCGAATTATAAGGCCTGTTAGCGAAGAACCCCTAAGCCTAGTGTAAGTGCTAGCTAATTACCGCGTTTGCGTTTACATAAGTTCATCTCACATACCTATAACAAAAGAAAAACGCTGACGCAGTAGTTAAGTTAGATTATATGTAACTTACACTAGATGCTAAGAGCGTTTTTATTCTTGTTACTTGCGAGTTCATTGGAAATTCTGAAAGCTCTTTAGACTATTATAAAACATTTCAATTAAGTTTCAATCTCGTTTTTAATGACGAGAAGTCATTCGGTGTTAAGAATATGATTATGACTGAATTGGAACAAAGCTATTGATGAGATTATTATTAAATTACGAGTAATTGTCCCACATCAGAATAAGATGATAGTTACAGGGAGATAGAAAGTGATAACTTTAGAAATAGGTGCTGAGAGAAATAGAGAGTGATGGTGCTTGTTCAACTAGCGCTGATCCATAACGGTAATGTAACACATCTGTAGGTTACAATGGCGACAATTGGCGCAGTGCAGGTATTAGACTGTTGCGCTAGGGTTTGGCTTTGCAGGTTAAATCCCCGCAGGAACTAATCAATTGTTTGAGTATCTTTGTCCGGAGTTCAAGCGTTCCAAATAAATAGTCCTTGTTCGCGCAATTAAATGAGTCTAGCATATCCTCACAAAGATAATGGTTAAAAGAACACTTTGTACTTTTGTTGGGGACCGTTACAAATTTTATAACAGTAGTTTATATTCCGCTAACAAATGAAGTACAAACAATCGGCGCCATGTCCTTTTCAGTCGGCATTTACGCTAAAAATAGAATAGTAACACAATATCATTTAATTTGCGGCGGAATCCAACGCAACTCAATACTCACTCTTTGTAGGCATCGAAGAGATAGTTGTAGACTCCGAGACGGGTGGTAGTGTACGTAGCTTGTCGCAACAAGCCTGCAGACAGTCCTGTGTATAACGACACGAACCCTTCTCGGGCCACGATCTCCCCCGCAACAGCGAAGGAAGTCCGACCACTGCCGCTCAGTTGCATCCGAGTTTTGATTAAATCCAGAGGCTGAACGACGCATGTCGCGGCCATTCTGTAAAATAAACTTTTGTTATAATAAAACATCGCACCTACAGGAACCCTCTAGGGAAGGTAGAGGTGTGTAGGACACCCACGTTTCGCCAGGTGTGTTATAGGGTGCGAACGTATTGCCATCAACCGGGCGCAACTTAGAGTTGTGATTCTTTACATTTTAAAATAAAATATAATTATATAGTGTTGGTCTAAGTTAGGAGCTAAACATTTTTGCACATTGTTAAAATCGCAACTGTATTTTAACAATTAGGTACAAGTTATGAGTTTTCTAGAAAGATGTTGAATGCAAAAATAATGGAATGCTTTACTTAGAATTATAGTCTAGTTAATAGATTGCATAAATCTGCATTTTAATTTGAATGGAGAACAATATTCCGACCTCTTTTCTAGGAATAATAGTAGCCAATATCCTATCTCTATGGTTTGGGTTCATTTAAATAATGGTTAAGAACCTAAAGTACACAGAAACAAACTAGTTACCTACTGTATTTAAGGCCTATCTGACATTATATAATATCATTCTATAAGGTTATAAACATACAATAACCGTTGCTATTTTTTATTTCATTCAGGTCATAAAGATTGTTGTTTATCAAATAAAACATAAGTAGTTATTGCATACTGTAATCAATTTCAGATAAGTATAAATCCTGTTAAATGTGTTGATACTCAGTATGCCATATAATGCAACCTGCTTACTATATTTAAAAAAAAACTTTATACTTATCCATTCTTCCAAACTAATATTATAAATGTTAAAAGTAACTCTGCCTGTCTGTTACACATGTCATGTTATGACTAAACCGCTGATCGGATTTTGATGAAATTTGGCATGTAGAAAGTTTAAGACCAGAGAAAGGACTTAGGCTACTTAATGTGGGTGAAGCTGCAGGTAAAAGCCAGTACTTTATAAAACATAAAACTTCATAAATCAACCGCTACATGATGACAATATGATTATCTCTATTTTATTCATTAAGGATGTAGGATGCTTGCCGTGCCTTCCATATGGGGTATATTGTTGTATTTACTTTGCCATTCAATAGCCTCTAGTTGCCAGAATATAATAATGCTAAATAAGGCAAAAAGAGTATGCCACAATCAGCCACAATCATAGCAAATTGAATTCAGTTGTCACTGCCAATCTTTTTGGAAAATAGGCATGACTTAATGAAAGTATTCTTACATTTACATAAATACACCACTATCAGGACCGAAATAAAAATTCTTATAAATCTACGATAAGACGTTAATGAGAAACTATGTGAACTACGAAGATTACCTATTACATAATCACAATCGTGATAATAAAATCGATTTGAACTCAATAATTAACAGAGAGATCACGAAACAGAACAAATGTATTATTGTTAATGATTAGCACGTAGATGTGAACGGGGACAAGGTTTTAAAAAGTAACAAACCAGTTGGCGGCGTGAGATACCCTAACTGGAGAGTATCTTAAACTTTCTAAGCGTGAATAAACATATATGATTTTACAGCAGCGTCCATGACATTGGCTCTATATAAAGGACATGAAATCTTAAAATAAATCAGAGAATCGTACCCGGCAAGGCCGCCGAAAGCGAATTTTAGCGCGTTCGGTACATAGCGCTCCTTCGGCGGTGCTACGGCTGATTGTGCCATTTTCACTTGTTTATTTAATCACAGCGTATGTACACTTATAGAAACACTTGTCACACCAATAACAGAGAATCAAATACTAAGCTTTTAACAAGAAATTAGCACCGCCGCTCAGCTAACAGCTGGGGTTTGACAACTGAACTGAAGTGATAAAAGATAACCTGCGTTGTAAAACGTCAAATAACTGTTTTTTTTTCTCTAACCGAATACTAGTCTTTTGACACCGGCGAATGTTTTATGGCAAGCTTTTTATCATTTTATTCATGAATAAATTATCCATGTTTTTATTATATTCAGATAGTGCTAAAAGATAAACCTAAAAATGTATAAGTTTTAGCCCATGGACAGAGTCCATACTTTTGTAAGTGATATATAGAAATATTAGGCAGACTATATCATTAGATTGCATTAAAAAGGTAATTACAGATTTATGTTTTTATTTAAAGTATTAATATCGCAGATGTTTTATAATATCATAGTACAGAAAACGCACAAAAAAAGAGCTTGTAAAAATTCAGCTCAATCGGAAACTGGGAAGTGGGTCAAGTTTAACTTGCAAAATTTGATTACAGACAACGGGACAGGTGAAAGTAAATAAAAGCTCGTAAAAAGAAGTACTTTCTATAGTATTCACAGAACACAACTTATTATAATCATATTTGAGAAGCATATACAGCATACAACAAATTATTTTTAATTATAATTACAATCACTGTTTTGATCACAATGTCAGGTTAGGTAGGATACCATACCATAGTTTGAACAATTGTACATATTCTGATTCTGACCATTAGCATATTTTCTTACAATTATAAAAAAGGAATGGTTTGTTTTTAGGAGTACTTTTAGAAACATCTCCGCATAAGTTTCAGTTCATTCAGCTCTATACTTCTTCAGTAGCTTCCTTGTATTGTTCGCACCAATGGTCCGGGGTTTTCTCGAACGCCTGTAAAATATGAAAGAATATTACGGACTTTTGGATGAAATAATTTTTTTGTTTTTATAATTCGGTCATCGGACTCTTACTGCCGAGCAAAAGCCTTCGTTTTGAGTTTTATCGCCCGACCTCTGGACAGCTCTGCCTATATAAAATGATGAAAATTAATTATAAAACAACGTTTATTTAGGCTCAATCTGCCTCGTTGGTGTAGGACCTGGTTACGTCGGGCAGAGACGCTAAGTTATATTAGATTTTTGCATTAGGTAATTCCATAGTTTGGTTAAAGGCAACAGTCACTATTATAATGTACCAGGTATAAAACATAAAACACATAGCATGACGCCTGTATTCCCCGAAGGGGTAGGCAGAGGTGCTCATATAGAACACCCGCATTTCCTCATCCTTGGACCAGTACAGCCCCCTTACCATGAAGTCTTAAAGTAGGATGTTTACGGTGTAGAAGCGGGACGCCGCATTGAACTGCACGTAGCGGCGTCTCGCTTACACATCGTAAGCTGTCCTGCATTAAAAGTTCATGGTAAGAGGGCAGGTCAATTAAAAATAAATGAATTATTTATAAACAAATACCTCAGCCATTTTATTGAGCAAGAATAGTTTCGGCACTTCTTCCATAGCCCTCTGGCCCCACTGGAAAACATATCTTGCAAGATCACCCTCGCCAACCTAAAAGTAATACAGTACTGAGAAGGTGCTAGAAATGATCTAATACTACCTTACCATATATGTATAAGACAATGTTTGATTAGAATCTTCATCTTATACTTATAAAACTACAACTCTCGGGACGCGTTACCCGCCCCGCGCCGCGCCGCCTTCACATCCCCGTCGCCGGCGCAGCCGACCAATAGGAACAGCTCCTGCTCGCGCAGGCCGCCGGACAGAACGCATCATGCTGGAACTTCACTTGGCGTATTTGCCCAAATTTTCGTAGCATCTTAGAAATGCAAAATACACCGTAAGTTGAATGCAATAAGGTCGTAAATATATCAAATATTTGTCCAAATACGCCAAGTGTAGTGCCACTGCCACCATCAGACTGCCAGGACGAGCACAAGTAACGCTATTTTGATTAGCTATTTGCTTGATAACTTGTAAAAACTCGAATAAACTATACAGTTCATTCATTCATTCATTGTATTATTTAATGGCCTCAACAACACTATACAGCATAATACCTTAGAATATTGTAAATACATTTGTCTGGTAAATGTGGTAGTGAGTAGTTTTCTTCCGGAATGATCATTTTCTTCCAAAAGCCCTGCTTCTGTCAAAAACTTCCACATTTCCTCTGAAAATAACAAAATATAATTGTTGTTATTTGGTTACATGGTAGACTATTGGGCTAAGAATTGGCAGCTAGTTTTGACATTTTGTAACTAACTGCTTGTGCTATAGGGATGTTATTAAAAAATCAACGCCCCCTCCAAACAGGTAAAGTCATGTTCTGTTAAATGTTTTGATTGCATTTTTTTAACTGTAGACCTTACACCTACCAGATTTTTTATATTATTTTTGTCATTTTTACAAGTTATTATATGTGTATATGTTTTATTCTACGGAGGTACCAATACGGGTCAATTGTGCAATCGCCAGATATATTCAAAGGACAATTTGATTTGCAATCATATTTTGGAACACTGTCAGTCAAGAATACCCAAGATTATGTAGAGCTTATGTAGTTGCAAAGAAATCAGTCAGTTAAAGTTGAGGTGGTTTCACAACTACTAGATAATCCCAGAATGTATACTAACTAAGTGTACGTTACTATGGTACTGTATTTCTGACCAGTATTTATTCATATTAAATTTATCGAGCCACAATTTACTATTTATATACACTTGTTGTTTGGTGCTGGTTATGGATATTGTTGACATAAATTACTGATTTGTAAGATATTTGGATGGCCAGAAGCAAGGACCTTTTCTCATTCATTACAATAATTATATTATAGTCCACCAATAATATAAAGCCTAAATTGTATTGTGATAACTAAGGTTAGAAGAAAAAGTATATTTACCTTCTTTGACTGGTGCTCCACTCATATACAGGTGCGTAAGAGCTGCGATAAGCAGTTTCCGTTGATGTCCATCAGTGACAGATGAGGGTGCAGACTCACACTCCTCGTTTAGTACTACAATATACTGGATACCACTTTTAGCCTCCACTTGAACAAGTTTGTAGCCATATACCTGAGAAATGTTAAATATATGGTTCATCCTCAGCATATCTCTGTCCACCGCAATACATGGTTAATACGGTTATAATAGTCAACTTGGTGGCAGTGAGGGTGAGTAAAGATTCTGAAGCTACATCCATCCGTTATAGATGGTTACCATCTTTGATGCTACAATATATGACATAATTAACCATTAGTTTAAAAAAAAATACACATCATGTAGAGTATGATAGCTATGAAAACAAATACTGGGATAGTTGTAATATTACTTTACTTATAGGTAACCTTTTTGTTCTGTATTCTGAATATGTAAAGGTAAAAAGGAGAAAAACATAACACTGTCTGACCCGGGATTCAAACCCAGGACCTCGTGTTCAGCTGCGCTTGGCAACCACTGTAACCATAATTAAGACTTAAGAGACAATAATATAATGATGTATGGACATACTTATAAGCTCTCCTAATTGCTAACCACTTATAGTAATCAGAACCATTAAAACTATAACATATTTGGGCAAGATCGGATGTTCTACAAAAGGGTCAAGTGAGGACCTACGGTACCCTTCACCTACAAGCGTGTATGAGGAATGTAATGGCAGTGAATGAGGCGAAAGAAGTATGTCTATATATATATAATATGGTCATAGCAAATGGAAATCCGTGGTCTCTACCTAGTCATCTGGGAAATAGGCGTGACTTTATGTATGTACCAATAACACTTAATACTTGCCTTTTTTAATATTTTATTTGCTTCGATAATCACTGTATTTATTTGATTTGTAGCAGTTTGACAAACTGCGTTCATGTGTTTTATGATATCCCCGCGTTTAATAGGTATCTTGCTGCCTTCCCGGCAGACGATATATCGTACGCATTCTTTTATGGAGTCTTCGAGCTCTGATATATTATCTTCAGCGTTTTGAGACCTATTTACACGTCTTTGACTCATTTTTAGTTACAAATTGAACATAGAACTGAGAACTGTGTAATAATTACTACAGAATGCAGGTAAAACTAAAGCGTATTTTTTAAATTAAATGTTTTATCTTTACTAAGAGTAATATTATACAGGTAATGATTTAATTGGACTAAATTATTAGGTATTGTTGTCTTTCCAAAAGTACAACTGAGTACAACTTGAACTGTTAACTGTAAAGTTATGAAAATGTTGACTAGGACTGTGACAGTGACAGCTGAGCTGCACAGATTATTATCAACTGCAACTTTTATTGTCAACCATAGATAACTATTTTCTCAACCTATATGCTATCTCATTATCTCCTCATTTATTCGGTCAGAACATATTCTGCACGGAGGGGATTTTCCTAAACTACAATTTAATGAGCCTGACAAGCATATTTTAGCATATTCTCACACTTCACTTCACTCTCCTAAGAGTAATAGCTAGCTAGCTCTGTTTCAGCTAGCTTGTCCACTAGACACAGTCCTGTAAGTTACGTTTAACATCAAAAGTGTTCAATTATTTTGTTCAAAATGATGAGTGTCGAGCTTGACGATATTATTTACGAAGCAATGCGCAGCGGTGACATATCGGAATGTGTGTTAACTGCATTAAAACATTTGAAAGCAACAAATACATTTCCGACAAGTGGTCAGCCACGTAAATCCGAATTGAAGTCACTTGATTATGGAAGAGAGGGCAAAGAGGCGCATACGCTACTTCTGTTGTTATCCGTCCACAGGTCTATCTTCAATCTTAAACTTGTCATTGTTTACCCGTCAGACCTACTTATGATAACTAATGATGCTTACATTACATAATTATGCCTATTATACTAATGAGACATACAAAATATTGTGTGTAACCTCAAATTAATAGGTTATCTGTCAATATTTAAATTCTTTAATGAGCGATGATATTGTGATAGCATTTTATTGTCTCACTTCTCTTAGGCGGATGTCACATTAGCCCACATCACGCGTGGCACGGGAGAGCGTGCTCTTATGTTCATTGTATGTATTCCTCTTTGTATTAAAAACGAGAACGCATAGTCAAACACAAAGAAAACGTATTCACGGGCAGTGTGTGGGGTGGGCAGGCGGGCGGGCAGTCAATGGGCTCAGTCGTCGCCACGTAGCGTAGTTCGGGGCAGTGTGTGAACAGCCTTAGTCGTTTTACTCTGCCTAGTTCACATTTTTTGCCCGTCAAAGCGCACGGGTCACAAAGCCGACTCTCGGTGTACCTGCAAACAGAAAATAAAGCGCTCATCCTTCTGCAATATAACATTTTCTGCGTCGGCTAGTGGGAGTGAGCTAGTGTGACGATCAACGCTGGATCGTTAATAATAATAACAGCTTATAACTGTCCCACTGCAGGGCAAAGGCCTCTTCTCGTATAGAGGAGGATTGAGCACTGACCACCACGCTAGCTCACTGCGAGTTAGCGATTTCAGATAATTAAATCCAGGTTTCCTCACGATGTTTTCCGTCACCGTTAGTCAGTGGTGTCTTAAAACTTTATTTGCTATATTCAAATCAAATACATTCAACTTTTAAACTATTAGGATTGTACATATACCGCCAGTTTACCTATTACTCTACTAAAGACCATGTCAATGTAAGAAGTATCAAGCCAATTAGGTTGATGAATGAATGTAATGTTTATAGTGTGCCTGTGGTTAGTATCTGCGCAGGCGCAGCGGCCGCGTGGAGGGGGCGTTACCTTTTGCTTTCATGGCCGACCATGTCGTCGTATCGCAGAAAATAGTTTGTGGGCTTACGTAACCGAACCACATTAAAAAAAAACACAGTAGACTAAGTTTGTATGTCTTAAATCGGTAAAAATATGTTAAATCTTCCGGCGTGACGTCATTCAATTGAACCGTGTTCATTGGTTGAGTGGATGAGATACATGCAATTAAATAAGACTAGTCATGTTTGTTTAGCTTCTTTTTTGTTTTTAGTTAGTTGTATTATGTTGGTCATATTTTAGTGTTGTAGCGTAGGAGTATCGATAGATAACTTATTATACGGAATACGTTATTATGCGGAATATCTGTGTTATGTTGCCATACAAGAATATTGTTATGTTATTGGGTATTTCTTAGTTTTTCTAAGACACCACTGACTAACGGTGACGGAAAACATCGTGAGAGAACCTGGATTTAATTATCTGAAATCGCCAACCCGCAGTGAACTAGCGTGGTGGTCAATGCTCAATCCTTCTCTGTACGAGAAGAGGCCTTTGCCCTGCAGTGGTACAGTTTAATTATAGGCTGTTATTATTATTGGGTATTTGACACTACCAATCAATTGACATACTTTTTATAAGCTGTCAGAACGCTATTTCTTTACAGATTTAGTATGGCGAAAGGAACCTGTGACGTCACTAATATGCAAACTCAATTGTTTTTTATGTTACATTTAAGAAACATACTCTCCTTACTTATAAAAATTATCAGGGTTGACAATTGATTAAAATATACCTGTCACTGTCGTTTGCATGTTAAAAAATAGAGATGTCAATAGACTGAAGATGTGGTTAGCCTAAAAGACATTTAAGCATCATAAGTAAGGCTAGTCTATATTCTGACAGTCCCGAGTTCACTTTAAACGATGAAGAAGCCCATACTACCGATAACAAGAGATTGGAGGCAGGCTGATAGAGTATCGACCTATCGACAATCAATCGATTTGTCAACAACACTATGCTAATGGAATTAATAAACTGTTCGACCTTGAGACACACATGTCTTATAGGTACATACAATCAGACAATAAATAGACTTATAACCTAACTTATGAGTAAAACAATTTTGACAGGGACTGCCTCGTTGGTCTAGTGGTTGCTGAGTGCGACTGCTGAGCACGAGGTCCTGGGTTCGAATCCCGGGTCGGGCAAAGTGTTACTGGGTTTTTCCATTAGGTAATCCTCAGTAGCAGCTAGGACCGAGAAGTCTGGATTTGTGCACGGATGATGGCAATAGGCTCGCCCCCTATTACATTGGGACCGAAAAACATAACTGGCGAAATGTGGGTGATATTTGCACCTCTGCCTACCCCTTCGGGGAATACAGGCGTGATGTTATGTTATGTTACAATGTTGACAGACTCACCTCGTTCACGTCTCACTTTCATTGATAAGAATTTACGTAGGTGTGAGATAATTTGCCTATGGTTTTGTAAAATAGAGGCGATATAAAAAGTAGCCTATGTGTTAATTCAGGGTGTCAGCTACCTCCATATAAAATTTCATTAAAATCCATTCAGCAGTTTTTACGTGAAAGATCAACAAACATCCATACACAGGTAAAAACTTTCGCGTTTATAATATTAGTAAGGATGTATACAAGAGTCCGTCTCCCATCCTTTAACCTAACTTGTACTTTTCATCGTAGTTGTATAATGTGTGTACGTTTGTTTTGAAGCGACGTGACCACTATAGCCGGCCGGCGCGGGCGATCGCCTCGGAATATACAACACCACGTTGTAAGAACTACTCATTCCGCTTTCGACAGTCAGTATACGTGCGATCGTGCAGCCGGCCACACGCTTCAATACCGACAGAGACTAAACAAAGTAAGTACATACATTATTTTATACCGGCTCAACCAATTTAGCTAATTCAGACGAATTGAAACGCGTTTTAAAAGATGTTTGTCGTTGATATACAATTTGAATGTATACATTTATAATTGATATTTGATAGTTTGGAATGTGTTACTGGGTACACACCGGTTGGTTGAGTATGAAACCGCTGTGTCTATATTATTTTGAACGGAAAACATATTGATTGTGGTTATATTTTAGATTTTATCGCAATATCTACGAATATTGATTGTATAATGATGTATAGGCTAGCTCATGTATTTTCAATATTTCTGACAAAAGTGGGTGAACCGGTTACGAGTATTAGGTACAATACTTAACTACTTACCTACCTGGTTTTACTTATACTATAACCTTAGTATTTAGCATACTTAAACTTGAATATTTTTTGCTAAATATAACCTTTTTGTCTTTACTTTTTTGTTTTAAATGATTGAGTTATAGCATCTCAAAGTTGTCTAATTCTCCTACGCAAGAATTTAATACTACAAGTAATTATTTTTTGTTAATATAACCTTAAATTGATAAATAAGTTTTTGACTGCGATAAAAAATAACCTTGTATATTGTAGCGTCAAAATATGGCGTCATACGAAGTCAAGTTAAAAATATAATTAAAGAATTATTTGTACTTATTGTACCTACTTAGTTACATTGCCATTCAACGTGACAATGCCGCCAGCCTTTTGAACACCCTTCCAATTGACAGCGATGAGGAGGAATACTTTGATGCTTAATTTTTATATTTTTCATTTGAATATTATTTGTTTTTAACTTAGGTTAATTTGTATACATATTGTAATGTTTAAAAATAAATTGCTAAAAATATTTATAAGAAATATGTTTGAATAAAGTTCTAGAAACTCCTGTAATAGATAACAAATTAAACTTAGTTACTTGTTTTCACATAAACAAATATAATATGTAAATATGTGTATAATTAGTAAAGGTAGTGAATTAATTAGTGCCTTAAAAAAAAAAAAAGGAACTACCAAAATTATTTTTTTGCGGCATTTCTATGCCAGTTTATTACCCGCTTTGTGTTCTTGTCTCAATAATATACTGTTTGCCAAAAATGACATTAATTTTAATGGAAACAATGTCAAAATTTGATGATTTAGCACACGAACCTAAATCGAAACTGTGCTTCATAAAAAATGTCCTACTGCAGGCCGATTCACGTATCATGTCTTGTATGGAATTTACGTTAAAAAGAGAATTCTAGCTTCAAAAATAAACTGTGGTTTAACAATTAAAATAATGCAAGAGTAAATAAATTGCATATTGACCATGAAATAGGCCCAATAGTATTGTCTATTAACAGAAATACACAAGTTCGTTCACTAATAATCGAGTTATTTAGGTACAAAGGAAAAATAAGTCAATAATAAAAATATATTTTTGAAACAAGCTTTTAAATCAAAAGTACCATAATATTGTATTGTCACCAAACTTATTTAAGTATACTGCAAAATTTTCTGCTCACAATATCTCCACTCTCTTTGATCAAGCAATTACAGCTAATGAATACACATTTTATAATCAGACCTAAAGAAACTCACAAACATACATACAAACATTGCAAGTTAAATAAAAGCTTGTAAAAATAGAAGCTTGAGGTTTTTGGAAGGTCCATATTATTATCCATAATTTAAATTTGTAGTTGGTCATACCTCTTAACTCTTTCACAAATGATGATAACACCTGTGTTAACTTAAACCAGTCGCAAGTCTATTGACATTTCTTTTCTCTGTTATGCAAACGACAGTGACAGTGACATCCATGGTTTAAAATTGACATTTATTTATTTAAATAAGACGCTATAGTTTCTGGTTTATTGATGTTTCAAACTCCGCAGATTGACCATGGTGTTAGCATTGTTTGAATGTCCTGGTACTTGGAATTAATAAACACATGCTCCTAGGACATTGTTTATTAAAATATCCATTCAACAAATAATATCTTTAAACAATTGTTAAGTAAAATATGTAAAAACTATCTCACGTCAAATATTTTATTTCAATGCATAATTATAAATGTATGGTAAAATAGTTTATGATCTTTTTAATTATTTTGAATGGCTCCCTGTCTGCTTAGGTCTAGCTGAATTATATCTTTATATCCTATTTACTCCTATAATCTACATGGAGTGAGTACTCATCCTTCCACAACATTGGACACAGAGTATTATGATATTTTTGAGAGTCAATTTTTAATCATTGTGTTTATACGACGTTCAGCCTCCTTACCATGATGTCGAGCTTTAAGAGTTAATGGTAAGGGAGCAGGGCCCCGGTTTAACAAAAGCACAAAGAGGTTTTAAAAATGAAGACTTGATTGGCATAGTAGCTAAGAGCTTGGACTGCTGTGCCAGGGGTTCCGGGTTCGATTCCCGTACGGGACAAAAATTGAGTTATCCGCAGATGTTTGTCTCGAGTCTGGTTATTTGTGTGTGATGTGTCTTTCATGTTTGTGAATGCACCCACGATACAAAAGTAAATGCTAGTGTGAGACGACGTTTATAAAGAAATAATGGTCACCCATCTACGGACCGACCAAGGCCATATGTTTAACCTTGATCGACCGACATATGCGACTGTCATTTACGTACGAGCCCCTTTCGATAAACAGTTTGTGACTCATTTTTTACTGTGTCGATGATAAAACAATAAACCATCTGTCTTGGAACTAATCGCCTGTTTTGTCAAAGGAAATTCTGCAGATAGGGAATACCTATTTTATATCTATACTATACTATCATCATCAGCCGGAAGACGTCCACTGCTGAACAAAGGCCTCCCCCTTAGAACGCCACAAAGAACGACAGCTTGCCAATTCCATCCACCGGTTGCCCGCAATTCTGACGATATCGTCGGTCCATCTGGTGGGAGGCCTGCCAACGCTGCGTCTTCCGGTTCGTGGTCGCCACTCGAGAGCCTTTCTTCCCCAGCGGTTATCGGTTCTTCGCTTACGTTCGTTCGTTACCCCCCCTACTATACTATATCTTTCGGAAATTCTCTTTAGAAACCTTGATAGGTTTTAATTGGTTACTCACATTATACTATCTATTGCTGAAGATTTTCGTTGGAGTAAATTGCAGGAGTTCAGCCCCCTTACCATGAGCTCTTAAAGCTGGACAGTTTACGTTGTGGAAGCGAGGACGCATTACAATACAGGTAGCGGCGTCTCGCTTTCACAACGTAATCGATCCTGCTATAAGAGTAAAGGGGGCTGTAAGTTAAAACAATTTTGAAGAACTAAAAATAAATGGTGATTCTGTACAACTTAAATACATTTAAAGACTATTCTTAATGAATTTTCCTATTCAATAATTCATCTGTATAAAAATAAATGACACAAACAAGGCTTAATCCAAATAGCTTAGTTTTAAATTATACGAATTGCCCTGGTTACCAAGTGCAAGACTCGACCGAGTCGTGGTCACGACGATTCATTGGCCTGCTGCGCATTCCGGTTCGACTCCCGGACGGGACCAATATAAATTATTAGGTACTACGTTGCTTTTATACAAGATGTCCTATATATGCAAGATGTAGTATTACGAGATGCGAAAAATATTTTAATGCCATGATTATTGCAATATTTAGAATTTCCAATAGTCATTTTGAATTATAAAACATAAACATAACATCATTCCTGTATTCCCCGAAGGTAGATAGACAGGTTTATTTATTTGCATGGAATGTAGTTAATTAATTGAGGCCTTCCCTTTCGTTAGGCAGGTGTCTATAGTACGCACATTTTACCAGTTACGTTTAAGTCCCTTGAAATAAGGGCAAGCCTATAGCCACTAACCGGGCGCAAATCCTCTGAGCAGCTACTGTGAACCACCTGATAGAAAAACCAAATAACATACACTCTATCCGACCTGGGACTTGAAACCAGGAACTAATACGAGTCGCGCTTTGCGACCTCTAGACTAACGAGGCAGACAAAAACAAAATAATACTTATATATTATACCTTCTCATTATAACATTTAAAAGCAACCACTATTACTATAATGATAAATTACATATTTTGTGTAGCGTGGATATAATATTATGTATGTAGGTGTGTATTTATATACAGTGTATTTGTGTACAGTAGATACGTACATCGTAGGTGCAGTTGTTTACACAGTCGGATTCGACCACAAACGAATTGATATCATTTTTGCAGAGCACTCTCGTTGAGTGATAAGAGATAAGGACTTTGTGATATAAATTATCTAATTAGTATAATTACAGACCATTGTACTTGATAAAAATATTGTTTTTCTTTTAAATAACATCGCTCCTCACTAGGAATTTTGCCTTTATCGTGAGTGACTTTCAAAGACGTTAAATATCTCACAAACACACAGATTCAGAACTAACATCTGCGGATCACACGCGGATTTTTTATCTCAATCGGGAATCGAACCCGCCTTAGAGGAAAACTCAAATCAAACTACTCTAAAGCTAGCAAAGTTCAGTCCTTCATGAAGGACTTAAGTTTATCTAGATCTGCCACGCTAACATATACTTTGTTGCTAATAACTTAAGGTGCTTTTTCCAGAACCATGCCCCAGGTCGTGTTCTACTACTTCCCCGTGAAGGCTCTGGGTGAGAGCGTGCGCCTGCTGCTGGCGTACGGCGGCCAGGAGTTCGAAGACCGCCGCTTGTCTTTCGAGGATGACTGGCCTGCATTCAAGCCTAGTGAGTACACTTTATTCACTAGCTGCCAAAGTTTCTCTAATTTCACTATTCTGCAGAAAGTGCTGCATGTTTCTTTATAAATTATAGCCTGTATCTTACTCTATTATATGAGCTATGTGACTGTAAAGTTTCATCAAAATCCGTTCAGTATTTTTTGCGTAAAAGAATCACTAATCTATCCATCATCACAAACTTTAGGGTATCATCATCATCAGCCTATCTCAGTCCACAGCTGGACGTAGGCCAACTTCACGGTTTATAATGTTTTTCAATCCTCTGTTTATTTGTCATCTTTATCTTCTTTAATATTTTTCTTCTTCTTTTCTTTATACTGCTTCTTTGTGAGCCATTCATTCTATGTTCTTTTTTAACTTAATTATGTAATATATAAGCGTATCCCAATCCTTCTAAAGAGAAGATGGAGGTCAAAATAGGACTCCGAAAAAGGCTGTTAAGGTTAACATCGACATAAAAAATAGGTATTAATAATTAATCTTGCTTCAATATAACAGTAATAGCAGTTCTGAGATAACCACTCAATAGCCTCATTGAAAGTCGAACGTACTGCGTGTATCCTATCTGCAAAAGAAAGTAGTGATTGTCAACTGTGACAGAAGCAGCCATTGTGGCCAGTTCAGTAGTGTATCAACATCCTTTTGCTTATCTGAACAATGCTGTGTTACAATCGCTACAAGCGGGCCGACTGTTACCGCCTGCACTTCCACCCTCATTTAAATTAATTGTACTTTCAATCAAGCGAAATCCTCTCAGATATGAGTGTCTAGCAATGAGTACGCTTAGAAATAAGGTTGACACATTTCTTGCCTATTCTACTTCCTACTAAAGGGATAAATAGTATCCAATCCTATCTTATAATTATTACATAATAAACGGTAAAGTTTTGAGAGGATGGCTAGCTGGATGGATGTTTGTTATGCTTTTACCTAAAAACTACTGGACGAATTTTGATGAAACGTTACAGTAATGTAGCTTATATAACACCCATTCATAACAACAAGTGTTAAATATAATACTTAAGTATGTATTATGAAGTTTATATACTATTAACGCCGTGTTCCGTGGTAGATCTTGATATGTCCTGCAACTACAAGAATAATATAAGAAAAAGAATCCATACGCTCGATTCTTAACTTCGTTTTTCGAAATTAGTAAAAAATAAAAATACTTTATATTAAGGCATAGATTTAAAATACCAAAAAGCTCCTACTATTAAGATGTAATTATGTTTTATCATCTGCATAATACAATATGAAGCGGCCTAGTTTAAAACCTTTAACCGTTTAATCCGTAAGTAAGGAAGAGAAGGTGGCTCCTAAACTAACTAATGGGTAAGGTCGATTAGTTCAATTAATTCTAAACATATTCACGGTGGTCACATAGGCAGTGGGTGCTATCATTATGTTAGTTTAAGTTAATTGTAGATTTTTCCTTCTTACATCAGATTGCGGAATGACTTGCAATTTTTGAAGATTTACGATTTATTTTCTGCCAATATAGTAGTTTATTTACTACATGGGAAATGAATATATACTACCTAAGTATGTATAAGGTATAATATGCAAATACGGCAAAAAAATTAACAAAAAAAAAATCTTAAAAAACATATTTAGGATATTCCACGAAGCTTCAATTCTTTTAAGACACTACTTGTAAAGCCTTTGTGATCACATGTAGTACAAATGTCCAAGTCCATCATCAGTTTGATAAACATACCACCCAGTATAGATAGGTAATATTATTTATCTTATCGAGGGTTTTGTTAAGATTTCTAAGCAAGAACTAAACAGGCGGTTGGAGTCGTAGAAATATCTATCTGCTAGATTAGATAATGTACTAAAGATACAAGTGTTACTTTGGCCATAGTAACACTGATTAGGCAATAGTTTATCACGTCAGGCGATATGGCGTGATTCATACAGTATTCGTTAAGTATAATCTTTACTGACATACTTTCCTAATACCCAGTACACCTGCACCACGATAGCATTTGTACTAGCTATCGGAGTAATGTTGTAAGTTATCAGTTTTACTAATAAACTTTCTTTCAACGCATCTTCAAATAATTTCTGCACGACAAACATGAGTTTGCTTTAGCTGAACCAATTTCTGTCTTAAAAATCTTCGCTAGCATAAATTCCTATGTTTACGGCCAGTATCATAGTCTAGTTTACCTATAACTCTCTTTATGACAATGAATGAGAATGTACAGTATTTTTTGTAAGTAATGCATTCTACATAGTACTTAACTACTAACTCCTTAGAACATAAATGACCTTAGAGCCACTTGCTGGACTTTTTTGGGAAGCTCTGAGAGCGAACTGAATATTTTTGGAAAATCGATATTCCTATTGACGTAAATTCATGTATTTATGTAGTTACAATATGTACAATATATACTTCAGGCAATGGGTCCTCCTTTGTTGATTGTATGAGCTAACCATGACCATTATTATAGCCTGAAGTTGAAATAAATAAACCATTCAGTTTATCTGTTTTCTATGCGGTGGATCTTCATTGTATAATAGCTTTAATAAAGCAGAAATAGCTCTAGACCAGTGTACAACTGTATCCAATTGTGTACCAAGCCCGATGTATTGTTAACATATGTTTTGTTGGTAGTTTTTATTTCGATCAGTCTCAAGGTTAACCGTCTGCATTATGGTGACGCGCATGGCTGTTATGGGGCGAATTATTGATTAAGTATAATAATGACGACCTATCCATCACATTGATACGATAAAATGTCACCTGGCGTGTATTGATTGTTATTTAAAAGCTAACGCTACTATTGCCTTTCGACTTCTCTGAATTTTTAATCCGTAATCATGAAAATAGTTTTGTTCCTATTTATTTATTCATGGCAGGCATGTAGAAAGGATGGATGAAAGAAGAGTGACAAAACGAATATATGAGGCAAATGTTAGTGGAGTATCGGGAAGGGAAAGACCTTGGCTAACATATCTAGACTAAATAGGAGATGTTCAGCAAAAATGTCAAGTGAGGAGTACCCTTAAACGACGAACGTTTATGAGGAATTTGATGCATGTGAATGAGGCAAAAGATGTATGTCAGGATCGTAGCTAATGGAAATCCGTGGTGGCCTACCCGGGAATACTACTCCGGGAATCAGGCGTGATGTTATGAATGTATTCTTCATACAAAAGTGTAGGTACAAGGCAGACTTAATGCAGTAGGGCTTAGGCATTTTCTACCAGTCAAACCTTTGGGTAGAGCAGAGACAGACCACGGTAGATATACAAAAAGTTATGTGGGAAAAAAGCAAAGATAAACGTAAAAACAAAAGAACACCAAAAAATCGACATTAGTTATACCTATGATACAATTCTCCCACAACTGACATGAACAATGAGTCTTGGCGACTTTAGTTAACATATTATCAAGTCTCCGATCTTTTAGTATCTAATTTTGAGCTGACCTTGCCAGGTTACTCGTAGCAAGTCTTAATTTGTAACTAGTGGGGAGACGGGTCCAAAGTGCAAAACCTATTGTCGCTGGTAAAGAATTTTAAGAAGCGACGCACCTAGTGTGGGCCTCTTGAACGGCAATAGAAAATGAGACATCAGCCCCCCAAAACTTAGATTTTTTTTTCGAACTTGTCTCTCGCAGTTAGCTCTAAAGGAGCTCCTACTGCTTAACCGGTCGTTTGGCGAGACCTAATAAAAGGCCTCCAGCCAGGCAAAACTTAGATGTATAAATTCGTGTTTTAATATAAACAAATCTGCTTACCACTCCGGGGATAACGTGATTGTAACCATGGCAATGTTTTTTCTCCCGCTATCGCGCATTCGTTCCACGCGACTCGACAACACGTATGATTGTTACTCGTAACATTTGACCTTGGCCGCCGATTCGGTTATGTAGGCAGTTACCTATATAGTTATCTTGTATCCGACTGAGTTATATTAGCATCAGTGCTATGACCTCAGGGTCAAACTTAAATTTTATGCATTTAAGTTATGATGGGGTGATTTATATGATGGGGATATATATTAGTGTATAATATATAACACTATTAACAGCCGTAAGACGGCCATTGTTGAACAAAGGCCTCTCTCTTAGGGGGGAGGGGGTTGTCATAATGGCGTTCTTGTCTAAAATTCTTACTCTATTAATATAATTAGAATGGACCTTCGGGAAGGGCAATTGGACATAGGTTACTTTTATCCCGAAAAAAATACGAGACAATATTTCCACGTAGACAAAGACGCGGGCAGATGTTTGTTTATATTATTATGATATTTGGAGCACAAAATTAAATAGACATTCAAATTTCCAGAGACCCTATTCGGCCAGATGCCAATTCTGGAGATCGACGGCAAACAGTACGCCCAGAGTCTTGCCATCGCCCGCTACCTCGGCCGCAAGTACGGCCTGGTCGGAGACAACGAGGAAGACGCCTTCGAGATCGACCAGAACGTTGACTTCCTCAATGACATCCGCGGCAGTAAGTCTCTCATATTATTCTTTATTTACTAGTAACTGATGACCTAAATGGCTCAGTGGCGAAGCGATTGGACTGCTGCGCTAAGGGTTGCGGGTTCGATCCCCCCACGGGACAACGATTTTTGTAAACCGCAAATGTTTTCCCGAGTCTGAATGTTTGTGTATGTGATATTTCATGTTTGTGGAACGCACCCATGACACAGGAGAAATTCCTAGTGTGGGGCGACGATTTTATCTAAAAAGAAAAGAAAAGAGTCTTTTATAAGTATCCCACTGCAGGGCGTAGACCTTTTCTCATATAGAGAAGGATTAGTTTACTCTAACTCCAACACGCAAACTCATTGCGGGTTGGCGATTTCAGATAATTAAATCCAGGTTTCCTCATGATTTTCTGACGAGACGAGAAAGTATTTCTGACTGGTTACTGATTGATAAAGTCACATTATTACTCGCCTGAGTTTGTACATGCAACCTTGTGCAAACCAATCCGGTAAGTCTTCCACTAAGTCACGACTCTGTCTGGCTCAAGTTCAGGAATGTTACAAATCTCACATACATAACTTGAATGTTTTAATTTTGCAGGGGCTGCAAACATACACTACGAGGCCGACGAAGAGCTGAAGGCCGCCAAACACGCTACCCTACTAAAGGACCTGTACCCCACCCTCCTTAAGAAACTCAACGACATTGTTGTCAAGAACAATGGACACATCGCCTTAGGAAAGGTACCTATCAACACACTTTATTTATATCTTACTAAAACACTCGTAGCTTCACTACGGCCGCCGGGACTTCTGGTCAAACTGTCGAAGTTTTAATTAAGAGTTCTTCGTTACAATGACTAATGATGATTTTGATGATCGAGATCATTAATTTCATAAACCAAGTACATCTTACAGAACGACCTTTTGACAAATTTACGTTGGAGCTTTGTCCAAAATTAAGGCCAGTTCCATTAACACAATATTTTATATCTTTCAGCTGACATGGGGTGACTTTGTCTTCGCGGGTATGTTCGACTACTTGAAGGGTATGCTCCAGATGCCTGACCTCGAGGTCACTTACCCAGCCTTCAAGACATTGGTCGACAATGTGTACGCTGACCCTAAGGTCAAGGCGTACGCCGACGCTGCCCCGGTCACTGAAGTCTAATTTAGTGAAACATGCATTTAAAATCTGACAAACAAAAGTGGAATTTTAATTATCATCAGAGTAAGTATTAAGATTACTCTTAGCACGTGTGTCGTGGGTTGTAGCTTTGGTACAATTGTCTGGATTGATCGTTAAAAGCATTATGAGGTTTAGGCTCAAAAATGCCAAGACTGTTATATTTTTGATTCCATCACCAACTTTTCAAAAAAGTTTCGAAGCACAGCTAGTGTTTTAAATATCAATTAGAGTTTGCACAGGCATCACATCACAATTTGTTTGTAAAAGATCTTATTATATTTTTTATTGTTTATCTGTAATACAACACGTTACATTTATTGTTATATTATTAAGATGTTATCATTACGTATCCTGTAACTACTGATTTTGAAAATAAATGAGTAAATACATGATTTGTTTCTGTTTTTTCTTTATCAAGGGTTATCGTAATGAACACTGGTGCATTTGGTAAGATAAAAGAAGAGCTGTTATCAGTCAATTTTATTTTAAACAGATCGCATTTTGTTTTATTTGTGCATCAACATATGCAACACAGTCCTTGACTTGTATAATTAGTTTTGAAAAAGGACCTTCAGCAAAAATAATTGTGGTAAATATTTTTCTTATTTGCTGCAAGTAGACAATTCTACATTGTTTTACATTCTTACATCTATCTACATTTATTGGGATAATATCTCAATTGATTGGTGGTATCAACTTCCCAATTACGATTTTTTTTTAATAAACAACTGTAGAACGACATTTCAATGAAGTCAATTGTCAGTAGTTGTGTTGATGATAAGATCTGCCTTCTTATCTAGCCGTTCTAGGCATTAGCGGCCTTGTCTTTTTGGACAGTCATTGATTAAATATTACTGACTACAGTTTCCATGGAACAGTCCACGTTTTGTCTTTTCGTCTCCGCTCGACTTATTTTGGCGATCCTCTCACTTTCTTCCACTTGTTTGACGGTGTCAGATAGAGGCATGTTCTTCGTCTCAGGGGTTAAACAGAGGAGTATCCCCGCTAACACGGCGGAGCATCCAAATAGTGATGATGGCAGGGCTGTTGATACCGTGTTCTGTAACAAATACCATATTTATGGCGAATTTTATATGCGAAGTAAGGTTAAGTGATGTTGATGATGACATCCTAGCCGATATCAGCCACGGTGACTGTTTCATTTCTTCAGTTCGTAGAGAAGACTCGCGCACATTACGATGTGAGCACTCTACCTCTGTAGTTATAATTGATCGCCGCAGTTAGTCAGGCTTTCAATTCATCGCGTCAAGGACATGGTCTCTAAAATCGTTAATTGGACATTACCAAGGATCGCCATTCAGATCGTATGGCGTCCTGCTGCTCCCACTGCAAGGGTATTCAGCTGATATGATGATTATGATGAATGTATTTAATATTTTTATTGTGTAAACAATTGTTGGTGAGCCAAATAAATAAATAAATACCTCAGATACTTGTATCAGCTTCAAGTCAAGTGAATACGAGTAGATATATGCAGAGTAGATAGAGTAGAGTAGATATAGCATCCATGAGTGATGATACCTCTGTACGTTCAGCGCATCATGGGCAGTCTACCTCGCTAGCCTCCTTGTTTACTGGACAAGTTCTACAGCTGGAACACCTCCACTGTTGAACATAGGCCTTCCTCTTCGAGTGGGGGGGGGGGGGGGAGGTTGCCATAATCCCCTCGTCGCCTCTTGCGACACCCACGGGAGGAAAGGAGGAAAGGGAGGGGTCACTAACATGTTCTATGAATATTATTGTTGTTATCCATAGGATGAATGGCTCATGGCGATACTAAGGAGAAAACGAAACGTCAAGTGATCCCAAACTACTAGTAGCCTTACTTTGAATAATTTCAAATACTCCTACGCTGCGCATACGAAGTCGAGAGCTAATGTTAGTAAGCAATATTGTACCAGTATAGGAGTGAGTGGTGCCAGCATGCCGCCGAGCCGGGACGCGAAGGCGCCCAGCCCGAGCAGCGTCCCCCGCACGCTGGTGGGGAACAGCTCCATGGTGTAGGTGATGGCGCCGGTGAAACACGCCGCTATTATCATCTTGCCCAGTAGGAACAGCGAGATCTTCAACCATATAATATCTGAAAAAAAATCTCATTTTTCTGAATAGGTACCTATTTACCGGAGTACTTATGAGTTAATTTTTCTTCACGTAGCGCGCGTCGTTTTTAGTAATATATAGATAGTCGTTAAGTTTTTACTTCTACTAATATTGTAATATTGAGTTTTTTTGCTAGACTTTACCAAGACAGCATATAAATAATTGGGAATACCAAGTTTTGATACCTCAAACTACTATTTAAGAAAGCTGCTTCCTAGGCAATTGAAATCGAATAGAATTGAAAAATGTATGGGTTTGACGTAATAAGTCATCGATCACGTCGAAACTATGCCAACCCCCATCCCATACATTTACCAATGTAAGTATTCGATTTCCATTCGTCGAGCATTTTGCTACTTATCTAGGAGCCCTGGTCGGTAACCTTCGGACTACGATTATTAAAAAAATATTAGACATTCATAAATGAAGGTTTTATTTCCTTACCATCAGGTATTAACGCCGAAACAACGCACACTGAGCCACATATAATGAAGCCGGTCATCAAAGGTATCTTTCTTCCGTATCTATTCATCAGGTACAGGCATAGTATCTCTCCGGGGAACGACATCACCGTAGACATCAGGAAGTTCGTGTACTTGTTCCCCGGCAACCACACAGAGTTTATCACCAACCCATAGTACACAAAGCTAGATGTGAACCGACACACCCCTACCACTAACAATCTTTTTAAAATCACTTTTGATCTGAAAATATCACCATAACTCTCTTTGATCTGTACCCCTCTGATATCAAACTTCTCTTTTAGTTCCACGTCACTTATTTCCTCCAGTTTCTTAGAATCGATATTGATTTTATTGATGTCTGCCATACGTTGTAATGATTTTTTCGCTTTTTCAAGTTTTCCATTAACAATTTGCCATCGTGGACTTTCGTAGACGAGGAAGATGTAGCTGATGAATATGATCAGTGGTCCGTTTATGATGTAGATCAGAGTCTTCCAGTAGGGCACGAACATAGCGATGCATGCGAATATGGACTCGCCGATGTAGATCGCATATGCGAATAAGACTCCCGCTAACAATCGGTGCCTCTTGCTCGAAATTTCCAGCACTGTAGAAGATATTGGAAAAATTCACACGACACACCAGTAAACTTTCAGAATTTCTATGTTTTAAAAAAAAATTAAGGAAAATATTTAGTGTATTTAACACTATCTATGTAGCTGCAGCTGTTAGGTTGTATATATATATAATACTGGTAAGCACCAAGAAGTCATATATTTATTAGTCATTTGGAACGCTCTTAACACATTTCTTCAGTTATTTATTAACAGTTATTTTACATGGATAAGGGTCCAACAAAGATGGCAACTCTTCTTTTGACTCGCTGATAATGGTTTAATTAAATTAGCGTTAAAGTAAGACATGAAATACACGTTCTCTTACATATGACCATGGCGCTAGCGTAGGACCCGCCGGTCAAGCCAGCCTCCATGAACTCGATGAAGATGTAAACGTAGTAAGAAGTCACAAAAGTCTTGAGGAGGCCCACCGTGCCGCCCACCACGCAGATTATCATTGTCGGCTTACGACCGAACCTAGAGCAAGTATGCATATTTTAGTATTATAAATATCTAACTCTGTGTTAAAATAAAATTGTTAGCATGTAGTTGCAATGCTGAATATATAAGATTTTTCTAATGGTATTGCAACTATGCCGAATGGTATCCGACTGGTGGAATGGTGTCGTAAGAGGCGACTAAGGGAAATCCAGAAGATGGGCAGTGACGTCTTCTGTAACTTCACCACTAATACTAATACTGCGATCCTTAAGTCGCTTGCCAAGCGTGGGGATTATGGCAACCCCCCACTTACCTAATGGGGAGGTCTTTGTTTAACAGTGGTTGTCTTCCGGCTGATAATGACGATTGCAACTATGCACATAAATGTAATAAAAATCTCAGGAGACAGATGATCGAAGCATTAAGACACCTACCTATCTGACATCCATCCGAAAATCAGCATGGAAACCAACATACCGGTGCTGTGGATGGTGCCGATCAGGTTCGACCTCCATGGCCGACATGCCAGGTTCAGCTGGAAGACATGGAAGACAGGTTTCAATAATATGCACAGAGTTCAAGTGCAAACATCACTTGAAGTGGTTTTGGCAGCAATTCAGGTGCTCATAAGTACCCTGGTACTAAAATTGTTGGTCATTCGTTTCAGTTAATTAGACAATAATTATACTTTTTTATACGTGCTTGTCGTACCTATAGTTATTTATGAGATTCGATATGCACATTGTACTCTTAAATCAACTATTCGATTCACAATACTTAATCAAAAGAATAAATAATATTGTACAACTATTTACAACTTAATTCTAACACAAAATAAAAACAATATATATAAAATTAAAAAGCATCGTAGAATTTACACGCAAAATCCCTACTAATACTATAAACGCGAAAGTTTGTGAGTATGGATGGATGTTTATTACTCTTTCACGTAAAAACTACTGAATGGATTTTAATGAAATTTCATATGGAAGTAGCTGACACCCTGAATTAACACATAGGCTACTTTTTATCCCCAAAAAATGTAGTGGGTAACATCGCGGGGCGCAGCTAGTACATCATACAAATAGCTCCTGCGAAAAACATGATTCACTTAATCTTTTAAGATTTAGAATTCGTATTTGTGCGGATTTATTTCACGGTTATTTAACTTTGTACCATGTTTGTTAGCATGGTACCTAAAGAGTTCACCTGCGTCATGTATGTATATATGCATATTTTATTTTTTATACTATATATACTGCCTCGTTGGTCTAGTGGTTGCTAAGCGCGACTGCTGAGCACGAGGTCCTGGGTTCGAATCCCGGGTCGGGCAAAGTGTTACTGGGTTTTTCCATTAGGTAATTCTCAGTAGCAGCACGGAGTCTGGATTTGTGCCCGGTTGATGGCAATAGGCTCGCCCCCTATTACATTGGGACCTAAAACATAACTGGCGAAATGTGGGTGTACTATATGTGCACCTCTGCCTACCCCTTCGGGGAATACAGGCGTGATGTTATGTTTATGTATGTGTTATTTTTTATAAAATGTAATTCTATGAACCATCCAACAAATTATTTTTTCGATCTCTAAAAATAGGCGGACTTATCGCTCCTCCACAATGTTAGAAGAGTTCTTTTAAAAACAAGTTCAGTCCTTCTCATTAATAGAAGAGACTTCTTTCTATAAGAAGAGGTATTTGACAAAGGAACAAGACTCATGATAACATGTGAAATGTAGGAATACAGCTTCCTGTTAATGCAGTACTAACTAAACCTAAACACTCTTATTCATAAAAAACTAAAATTTTAAACCAAGGATTACAAACCTGTTACTGTCGTTTGCATATCAAGGAATAGATATGTTAATCGACTTAATAACGTTTAGTTAATGCCGGTATGATCCTCGTTTATGAAAAAGAGAGTAGGAGATTACAACGTGATAGTAAGCTTATCAAACAGTTACCTCAGCGATTATAGTGTTGTTGTTCTCATAGATCCAGTCTGCGCATGAGTCTAGTTTATCAGTGAAGCTGGTGTTTGTGCAATGCTCCACATCTTGACGCAGCGCCGGCTTCGAACATCTGTCAATAGTAGAGTCGGGCCACCAGCTCGGGTAGAACTCTGATGAGTTTGTTGTTCCTTCACATTCGTCGACTCGACACCTTTAGAAATGAAATAGGCTATAGTCGAGCTGACTAGAGTTAGTTAAAACTTAGAATTTATGTTGATGTTCTACAAAAGGCGCATGTATGAGGAATGTGATGCGAGTGAATGAGACGAACGAAGTATGTCAGGATTGTATCAAATAGAAATCCGTGGTCTCTGCCTACCCGTCTGGGAAACAGGCGTGTCTTTATATATGTATGTATATAGAACGGCCTAAAGGCAATATCAGATAATTGACGCACATTTTGTATGTAAAAGTAGACAAAAGGGGAAGATTCTATGTTCGTCTGTATGTATATTTTTTGTGTATGTTCAACGATTTCTCCGCTAAATGTAGACGTAATTTGAAATTTTTTCTTTTGTTTGAAACAACGTGCTCCCGCATTAGTCCCCTATAATGATTGTCGTGACCTGATATAGAACTTCGGAGATATGGAACAGAACTCCTCCTAAGCTTATAGCAGAACTCTCTTAACAAGTAATATTGCTTTGTTTATTCATGTAGTCGATGGCTGACCACTAACAAGGGGGAGGCAGGGGGTACGTCAACCCCCACCTCACCACTTTCCAAGATTAGGTAATTAAATGTATTGTTTGAGGTATCGTTTGATAATACCTTACAAAAAATCGTGATTATCTATATATATAAAACTCTTCCGTTACTGACTGACTGACAGACAACGCACAGCCGAAACTACTGATCGTAAAGAGCTGAAATTTGGCATGTGCGATCATTTAAAAACAATAGGTTCTTTATTAATTTCACTTCACATAAGCGTGGCTGAATTTGGAGTGAATTCCAAAAATTCAAGAACTAATTCAGACAAAAAAGTACGCGTGAAAATGCTCCTTTAAGTGCTTTCTTAAAAGTTGTAATGCTAAAACTATTAACAAAGCGAACGTAGGATATAGTGCCGACTTCAACTTCGCTTATGTAAAGTGAAGTGAATAAAGTAACTTCCTTCTATGTTTGAATTTAAAATATAGTTTTTATTTTTGTATTTTTTTATAATTACGTTTTAACTTACCTATAATTAATATCCCCGGCTACAAATATGTAATTGATATTGATCATAGTCACAAAAACCGCAGGCAAGCATATAAGAGTGATTTGATATATCTGATACTTTCCAAACGTCTCGATTATGTTCGATACATCACAAACTTCTTTCTGTCCACACTTGATTACTGTCATTTTGTCAAATTGTAATACATATAATGTAAAAAACAATAGATTTTAATACTTTTTGCTGCAAGACAAAACTCATGTCTTTTTTTAGGATCTCATGTCCATATCGCATGATGTGTTTTCTTTAACTGAGGGACAAATTCTAATGAAGCTGCTATTTTTGAACGGGGTAGCGATATTAGTGCATATTCGCAACGGTATTATAATATAACTTGAACTGAAACAAAACTGAACGATACGAAACTAATTGTAAATATTGTAATCTCGTAAATAAGGTGAACGAATCAATTGCCGCGAACTATCAAACATGTTACTATAATAACTTTCGTGAGTGTTAATTGTTATCCATATTATTTACTATTTATATTTCGGGTATATTCACTCGGGTACATTCGGGTGTATTCGGGAATGCCGGACTAGGTACGGCTCGCGACTCTGCCGCGTAACCAGCTCATGAATAAGGGCTCCGTTCGAGTTCAAAACTAGTCGGACAGTCCAATTTCTACACTAAGGCATGATGACCTGTTTGAATATGATGATAAGCTCATGCATATCTGCATTTTCCGTTGTGGAAGAGAGATGCCGCACTTCAATGCACGTAGCGTCTTGCTTTCACGTCGGAAACTGTCCTGCTAAGATTTAATGGTAAGGGGGCTAGAAGAAAAAGAATGTTAGAATATATTTTACATTGGGATTTTCTTTATTCCTAGAGTTTAAGAACAGTATGCATATTATAGCTAATATGCATACTGTTCTTAAATCAAGCTGGCGCTTGATTTTATTTCCGACGCATAAATGGGATACCTTGTGATTTATGAGTCAAACTATTTAATCAAGTATTACATATTTTAAAAAAATTACCGAAGTTAGCGGGTCTTGAGATTCATCGAAGATGTTAAAAATGAGTGATTGAGTACACCCGTGAGTATAACCGGAATATACATTAAATAATATAGAAATAGTATTTGCACAATTTTAGTAAGCAATCGAGTTTCTGTAATATTTAAATTCGCACGGCAAGCAATTGTTGCGTTTACCTTACTTATCATTGACATAGTGATTAAATAATATATTATTTGCAGATGCTTTTGTTCTGCATTATAATATTATCTAATAATGAAGATCTGCCTGCGTGTTTGTAGAAAGAACGTTGTTATCTGCATAATTCGAAAATAGTGTCAGCAGAACATAATACAAATAGCAATGCGGTCATAGCTGCTTACTTGTTTCGAGGTTTTCTCCGAGCCACGTATTTTTTATAAATATACTTATATATATATATTTTAGAAAGAAGAATGAAATAAATAATTGATTTGTCGGAATATAGTACAATTTCAGTGTATATAATAGTTACATATACTCTACCAGTTCTGTTGTAAAAATAATTAAATACTAGCTGCGCCCCTCGGTGTTACCCGCTACATTTTTTCGGGATAAAAGTAGCCTATATGTACATCCAAGGTGTCAGCAACCTCAATATGAGATTTCATTGAAATCCATTCAGTAGTTTTTACGTGAAAGAGTAACAAACAACCATTCCTACTTACAAACTTTTCGCGTTTATAATATCAGTAGGGATCTATTACTTACTTTTATAAACTCAACAAGCAATCGTACTTTGCCCGATTCGTGGATCGCATCCAGAGTCACTAAACCCCATTCAAACAAAAATAGAATTTTGCACATCCGACTATATATGACGGAGTAATGCCTAAACACGCATAAAAAAATATATAAACTTTCGAATTGATAACCTTCTCCTTTATGAAGTTGGTTGAAAATTATCAACTTTACCTTGTCTGTATATTTTAGAAATGGCATTATTTGTCAACACCAGGGCTCGACAACCTTTTGAGTCGGAAGAGACAAATATACAAAATTTCTAAGTTTTTAAAGTCACAATCCTTTCCTGTCAATAATAAATAGTACTAGCATAAATAAAGCCTTTCGATAAAATAAAAACTAATTTACATAATCCTCCATTATTGTTTTAAAACGATTTGTAAATGGCTGTTTTCTATAAAAATAAATAATATTGGTGGTTGGAACTAAAGAGCTTCACATCCAACGAGCCGTGTGTAGCTCGCGAGCTGCAGGTTACCGACCCCTGGTCTACACCAATTAACACGTGTTTACTAGAGTTGTCTTGTAGAGATATTTGTTTACTAAAGACATATGTTCGATCCAGCAATCCCTTTTTGCTTTGAATGTTAGACAGCGACGCACCGAGTCGAGGTTCGAGTCCCGCAGGGGGCGCCCTCGGTAGCGTCGCTTAAAGTCTTAAAAGTAGTTAGCCTGGCTGGAGGCTCATGCAGTCTCGCCTTTATCCGGTTACGTCCAATAAGACCCCTCTCGGGGTCGTCGACATAAATTCCATTCCGAAAAAAAAAAAAAAAAACAAAAAAAAAAAAAGTTTACTAAAGACTATATATATTATATAGTACACACGCGATCACAATATCAAAACTTATTGCACACAGGTGTTACTACTACTACAAAACTACTTTATTGAAGAGAAACGTGAAGTGTTTCTTGTTTGAGCTCTTCATTACCGAAGGTCGTGTCCATTCTGATATGCGTTGACAGACTCGCTGGCAACCTGTTTCCATGTGACTGTCTTCCGCTTTCCACAGTGCAGTGGTGCCTAATGTCCATGGCACTAAAACCTTATTATTGCACTGTATTAATAACAAATAAAGATATTTATTCTAACTATAATAATTTAATCTATTCACGTACAAGGTAAAATAATAGTGTTTGTTTAGAAGATAACTAATCACTATTGTATGACTAAGATTTGCAAACATCGTTGTGATATCATTTATTAACGGTTAATTACGGAATAACCGGGAATTACTAAAATACCTTCTAGGATGTTGTGCTTCTAGTGATCCAAACCCAAATATCGATTTGTTGTTAGTTCTTGGTGTAAGAAGAAAATACTGCTTCGTTAGTCTAGTGATCGCTAAGCGCGACTGCTGAGTATCGGGTCCTAGGTTCGAATCCCGGGTCGGGCAAAGTGTTATTGGGGTTTTCAATTAGGTAATTTTAAGTGACAGCACGGAGCCAGGATTTGTGCCCGGTTGGTGGTAATAGGCTCGCCCCCTATTACGTTGGAACCTAAAAACATTACTGCTGAAATGTGGGTGTACTATATGTGCACCTCTGCCTACCCCTTCAGGGAATACAGGCGTGACAAAATAGCAAAATGAAATTGTTATATCGATTTATTAGTTTAAGCAAATCTAGTGGATAATCATAAAAGTAGTAACATAGTAACTACTTATATTAAAGTCATTCAGTATTCAATCGTCTTGAAGACGATTTACAAATCTGGAAACCTTCTAGCAACATTATTCTTTAACCCTCCAGCTCCACGTCAAGCCGGGGACAGAACCCTTTACGGCTGATGGTCAGGCTGGGGTTGAAGCACAGAGCACACTCCGAGTTCCAGTATGTGTGGCCATCGGACGCGCACACCGGGGCCCAACCGCCCTGGCAGGCGGGACAGGAGCTTAGCTCCTCGGGGCTGTACCCTTGGCTCGGAGCGGCTGACGCCATGAAGATTATGATGAACGGGAGTAATGCTGCAACTGTAGACATAAGAGATGTTGGCTATTTATACTGTGGTTAAGTTGATGGCTGCTCAATCTTGTTTGTTTATGTAATACTAGCTGCGCCCCGCGGTGTTACCCGCGACATTTTTTCGGGATAAAAAGTAGCCTATATGTTAATCCAGGGTATAACCTATCTACATATCAAATTTCAACCAAATCGGTCCAGCCGTTTATGCGTGAAAGAGTAACAAACATCCACACATCCATACATCCATACTCACAAACTTTCACATTTATAATATTATATATATATATATATTATATATATATATATATATCCTAGTAGGAGTAGGATAGGAGTAGGATGTATTGACGACTTGATTGGCACAGTGGCTAAGCGATTGGACAGCTGCGCTAAGATATGCGGGTTCGATTCCCGCACGGGACAAAAAATTGTGTGAACCGCAGATGTTTGTCCCGAGTCTAGGTGTTTGTGTATGTGATGTTTCATATTTCCCACGACACAAGAGAAAATGTGGGGAGGTTTTAATGTATAATAACTATACAAAATGTATTGTAACACAATTTTATTTTAAATCACCCATGTTTTTAAATACCTAAATGTCTCTTCATCTTTTATTTGATTAATCGCTATTCGCCTTCATTGCTGACTAGAATCCCACTTGAATGCATTTTGTAAATGGTATATTTTGATTCAGAAACATGTTTAGATAGGCACTTTACATATTTGTTTAACACTAAGTATGTTATACTCACAATACTTCATGATATTTGCCTTTTCAATCGTGTTCTCTTCTAGTTTATTGTATTTATTTAAGATCTTGTTTGATCTGTTTTGACGCACACTACCCGGCTACAAACTATAATATTAGATACTAAATGTGTTCAGTAACATATCTATAACTATATACATTAAATTATTTGTATATTATAATATAATATTTCTTATCATTTTCCTTTATTGTGTCTGGATCCTTGCTGCGTGTCTGGAGTGACTCAAATAGCGTATTTGCAGTCAGCCTCTTGCTTTGTTAATTGGCTGAGTTTTGTTCTAAATATATTCTTAATTCTTAGGCAGGTACCCGAGGTTTAAGTTTAAATTAGTTATTAATCAGAATTAGTGCGGCTGAATGTGACTTTATATAATCTTTTAGATATTCTAAGATACCACTACCTTGTAACCAAGTTGCAAAATGCTTGATGAATACTGCCTGCTTACCATGATCTCTTAATGCAGGACATTTTCCGTAGTGGAAGCGAGACGGCGCTATATGCAGTGTTGTGTGGCGTCTCTCTTCCACATCATAAACTTGCTTTAAGAGTTATTTGCGGCTCATAAGACGCCATTACACCACAGGTACAAGCGATAACGTAATGTTGGCACTTCACTTGGCGTATTTGCCCAAATATTCGTGGCATTAATGCAGAATACACCGTAAGTTGAATGCAATAAGGTTCATTTTTATGCTCGTCAATATCGCAAACATTTGTCGAGTATGCCAAGAACTTCACTTGGCGTATTTGCCCAAATATTCGTGGCATTAGTAATGCAGAACACACCGTAAGTTGAATGCAATAAGGTTCATTTTTGTACTCGTCAATATCGCAAATATTTGTCGAGTACTTGTACAAATATTTGCCACCATATTATTACCATAGTATCAACGATAGCAGCCGCATCGAATAGTGTCACAAGGTTTATTGTTAATTACTTCTGTTTTTTTATATAATTAGTTGCAGCTTTTACTTATTTTCCTGGTACATTTATTTACGCCCCAATGGTCAATTGATTGGCTTCTATAGCTCTTAGACGTGGACGATTTCTATACGAGGCTAAATAAATATTTGTGAGACTTATACCTATTAATATAAATTGTTTCCAATGTGGTAAATTTGTGACCATAGATAAAATCATCCTACATCTATTGTTGCGACCAGTCTACTCAATTCAATCACCCAGTGTCGTTTTGAGATTTACCTAAGTAGGTATGACTGCCTCGTTGGTCTTGTGGTCGCTAAGCGCGAGTGCTGTGCTGGTCCTGGGTTCAGATCCCGTGTCGATGTTACTGGGTTTTTCCATTAAGCCATTCTTAGTAGCAGCACGGAGTCTGGATTTGTGCCCGGTTGATGGTAATAGACTCGCCCTTTATAACATTGGAAACTATAACATAATTGGCGATGTAGGTATACTAAATACCTACCTCTGCCTGCTTCTTCGGGGCATAAAGGTGTAATGTTATCGGTATGTGTACACCCAAGCACTACATTTTACACAGCAATGAAAATAAAAAATATTTACAAGATTATTTTATTAGAACTATATCGCTAAATTATGGAAAAGGAATATTTTCAAAAACTCGCTAACTGAACGATAATAACTCACATTAACATAAATATGTAGATTAAATAAAAAAATAAAATATCGATATAAAAACCACAAACAAACGTCCATAAAATTAAATTTGGTTTGAGTTTAGAACGCGAGCTACAAAATGGCGGCAGTAGTAAAACTGACATTTCTGGCATTGCTAGTGTGTTTCTTGTGCCTCTTCGAACAATCGACGGCTGAAGAAAATGGTCTTAGTCAAGAATGGTCTCCTGAAAGCTTTGAGGAACATCATTTAGAGAAGAGAGATGCTGATTACCAAGATTATGAAGACGATGGATCGAACAGAAGACCTCAGTACAACCATTTTGAAAGACCTCACAAGATTCACGTTTTACCTGGATTTCTACACTAATTGTTTCACATCAATGGACTCCGGTATTAGTTTTAAGAGTATAGTGCGTTACTTATGGATTCAAAACAACATAACATCACGCTTGAGTTCCCCGAAGGGGTAGGCAGAGGTGTACCTATAGTCCACCCACATTTAGTCAGTTATGTTATGGGGGCCTATTGCCATCGACGGGCACATATCTAGACTCCGTGCTGTTACTGAATTATCTATTGGAAAACCCTGTATTTTTCCCGACCCGAGATTCGGACCAAGGAACCTAACTAGTGGATGAATTATGGACATTTTTATTCTGTGTAAGTAATAAAAATATTTTGTAACATTTTAATTTTATTATTCGGATATGCCCTGATACTTTTTAGTCTGTAGAAATTTTTAGCTGCTTTTAAATGAAATATAATTTTAAATATTTATATACTACATACATAACATCACGTCTTTATTCCCCGAAGAGGTAGGCAGAGGTGCACGTAAATATAATACACCCACATTTCGCCAGTTATGTTTTAGGTCCCAATGTAATAGGGGGCGAGCCTATTGCCATGAACCGGGCACAAATTCAGACTCCGCGCTAGTACTGAGAATTACCTAATGGAAAAACCCAGTAACACTGCCCGACCCGGGATTCGAACCCAGGACCTCGTGCTCAGCAGGCGCGCTTAGCAACCACTAGACCAACGAGACAGTCTCGTATATATCAGTCATTGTTATTCTCTTAGCTAAAAACAAATACAATGCATTAATTTTCATAAAGTTTATTAAAAAAATTAAAAAGACAATACAATAAATCTACTTAAGTAACAGATTATAATAATATGTTCATCAATAATGTTTACCTAAGTATTACGATTTATATTCATAATAATACTTTAAAATTAACCAAATCTCAGTAAACTAACAAACATTATAATAAAGGTACCTAACATTATCTTCGCGATACATAAGCATTTGTTTTTAAAACAGGATTTATTTTCTTTTTTTGGTGTAATTCATGAGACTCACAATTATACAATAATACAAAACCTTAAATATATCCTAATTTGGCAAAGATTTGTATAAGAAATCAGACAGAATTAAAAAAAAACTTTTTAAATTGTATAGTTTAAGACACCTCTAAGTAATTATAAGTCGCTAAAACCATATTCCAAGCCAAAACGTAACTTTAATGGCCGTTACTATTCTTTTAAGTTTCTTAACGTGTTGTGATTACAGTTGATTGTGCCAAGCCCAAGTATTGGGGCACTGTCCCCTTACCATGAACTTTTAAAGAACGAAATTTTCCGATGTGGAAGCGAGATGCCACAATACACTACACATAGCCGTGTCTCACTTCCAAAACAAGTCCACAGTAAGGGAGCAATAGGAAAATCATTCGATAAATTCAGCTATATAATTATAAACAAACTTTAAAATCAAAGTTTAAGAAGGAGGATAAATTTATATACTTTAAAATCTATCAAAACAGCGCGACAAACACGCGAGTATAGGTCAATAGTAGTTTTTACCTAGATATAGTGGCAAGTACTGCGTACGCACACAAGTATAATAAACTTGACATTTACAAGTACTTCATTAACTTGTCATTTACAACAGAAAATACAAAACACACAGACAAAATCGTTTACTAATTTATAAGCACCTTTGATTCAGCGACGACACCACGACCTTACAATTTATTTGGTTAGTAAAATATCAATGCATGACACGATCTCTAACATGGGGAACGAAATGACAAAAGAAGAACTAAGTGCCCACAATAGGTACCTAACTTGGCCGGACTGAAGTTAGTTACGAACGGCGTTGTAGAAGTCTTTGTTAACCACTGTAAATGCGAGCGTTGACATCTTCAGTTCGGTCTAGTAAAAAAACGCGTGCTGCACTGTCATTAATTTTCTATACAAGTGAATGTATTTTTGACCGCAGAACACTGTTTATTTTGTACATACACTGTGCTTTTTGTTTATATGTATGGTCTTTAAAAGTAATTAAATGTCATTTACGTCCTACCCATATAAGTTTTAAGTATAAAACATGAAGCTACACACTATGGCACGTTATAAAAATTTAGGCATAAAACACTTATGAACTATGTAATAGTATTTAATCGTTTTTGGCACATTTAGAATTCACATGTTCTTTGGGATTACGTTTTTATAAGTAAACAAACTTAACACTAAAGTGACATGAAAATGCCGTAAGCACATTGGCAGGTACAGCGGCCGTTTGATCTTGGCCGGGCTGAAGTTGGCGCGGATGGCTGCGCAGTAGTATTTTAAAGTACAATCTATGGGTATGTTGCGGAGTGCGCAACTGTGACATGCGCAGAACTTCGTCTGTGTTTATCTTCAAACTGGTCAATATCCATCGGCCGTACTGATAGTAGGTAATACTATATGTATGAGTTGGGTTTTGTCTTTAATATCTATTTAAATCAGGTTTGAAGTCAATATTATACGGACGGCTCTTTTAAAAATTAATCGAAAAAGTATGTAGTAACGTTTTTAAAATGTCATAAAATTGTAACGTGATTTATATTTATTTTCTGATGGAATAACTTTTCCTTCAAGTATTTAATATATTTGTTACATCCAATAATTCTAGGGTTAGTTAGTGACCGTAGACCATAATATACATTGCAAAAAACATTGTTAATATGACACAATATTAGTAACATTTCATACAATTGGCATAATCTCATCATGGCGTATTATAGGTAATATATCTATAATAAGGCACATTTAAATGTCTAAATATACATATAAAAATCCGTAAGTCACTGTAATGCCATTTGGAGTATATAATATCTATCTATACGTAGTAAAGTTTGTCACAGATTGCTGGAACTATGTGGGCACAGTGTACGAAATATAAAAAAAATACAAAGTTGTTTTTTTATGGTAAAATATAGAAATACTGTCAGCATGGACGGTGTTGCAGGGGCGGGTAACACAATAAGTCTCTATGTGGCCCGGATCTATGTGGAACACTCAGCTAAGCCTTAGGGGTGGGTAAACTGACACCGGAGTATAATGGACTGTGGCGTGGAGGGGTAGAAACGAGTAAAATCTTCCGGCTTTTGAAAAGAAAACCCTAACCCTTTAACTGTCTATAGTATCTCTGGTATAGTACCTACACGTATTTGGCGGACAGGCCATGATAGAAGATGGACGAATTCAAAATTTACTATCAATTCATACACCATAATGTAATAAAATATAGCAATCTATGACATCCTCTACAATTTAAGTCATAAAACGTACAATAAAACATCTCAGAATAAAACTTCGAAATATACATTTCATTATCTTAACTCTTAAAAATATTAATGTTATAACTAAATGTAAGGATATAAATCTAATTAAGAATATAAAATTATAAAAAAGGTTTTAAGTAAATGTAAGCTTTGATGGTACTTCAAAACTTATAAACGTAGGTAGAAAACTAAGATGGTTTGCAAAAACGGTTTTTGGTATCGCTAGGTAATTTTGACTGTCAGCAATCATCACACCACTAAAGATTTATGACATCCTAATTATATTATATTTCATCTTGTAGTTTTGCGCCTTTAACCTTGTATTGATGTTAATAATTTAGGAAAGCGCCATCTATGATTAATTTTCTGAACTACAATCTTAAGTAGCCGGCTAAGGCATCACTTTGCCGTAAGCCCCCAATTACCCGCTCCTCCGTAGACTTTACTGCTGTACTTTAGTACTCCCTGCGGCAGTAGTAGCCAAGGGAACGACACTTCTGGCACAGATGTTGGGGGTGGATCTTCGACTGGTCGCTCACGTCCAGCCCGTCTGGTTTCTCCAATGGCCTCTGAAATCATTGATAGCTAAATGACGTACCGAATTTGATAATTAATCTTAAATTCCGACCAGAAAATCTCAGTAACATTTCTTGTCGAAAACACAACTGAGATGAGCTCAGACCAACGGGGCAGTTATAATTAGGTAATCAATAACACCAACCTGCTTATGCGGGAAGACGTTGATGCGGCATTTGATGCACTCCTGACCGTTGTTGGCCCACGAGTTGCCACTCATCCATTTACGTTTACACTTTGGACACTTGTACTCGCCGAAACACCTCTTCTTCCCCTGATATGGTGTTAACCCTTCGCCTTTAGGGCGGGCCTGAAAAACCAAATTGCTTCATAAGTATAATTAGCTGGTGAGAAACTAAACGACGGTTTCACAGTAGGTATCTACTGAGAAATAAATAGCATCAATGTCTTCTTCGTAGTATATAGGATTTGCGCAGGCATGTCTATCCCCCCAGTTAGGTACGTTTTTTGGTAGCTAAAAACAATGTTAAATGAAAAAAATATACAGTCCCTAAAAATCACCAATAAAATGGACATTGAAAACTTGTTTTGAGTTTAAACAGATTTTGGACGTTAGATAAGGGCACCACGTCTTTTGTTGTTAATAAGCTAACAAAATTGGAAATTGGCGATTAAAAATCATTGAATGGCAATAGGCTGCAAAGCGGCAATCTTCTTCTTATCATATGGTTGATGGACAACTTGGTGTTAGAGTTTAAACCACCTGTAGGCCTCTGACATGTCTTTGCACACCGTTGAAAAATCTCAAGTGTGGTTTCCTCACGATGTTTGATATTCACAGTTTTTGTATATACGCACATGAATTCGAAAAGACATTGGTGCGTGTTGGGGTTTGAATTTGCGACGGTCATACCACTGGGCTATCACTGCTATATTAATTAATTGTTGCTGATAGTAACAAACGGAAAACCAGAAATGAAGAAAATAATATAGGTTAAGTTGTGAGTTCTGTAGCAGTGAGCAATATCAGTTATACTTTAAAAAAATGCTAGATCCAGTTACGGTAAGTCGTTAGGTTAACCCACAAGAGCAAAATTTGCTTACATTTCTGTCGTAGGTACATATAAAGTTATAGTAGCACTGTGGCAGCATACAGCTATCAGTTTCTAAGAATTATTGATGCATGGTCTGACGTTTCCTGACGGCGCACTAGCTTTTTGTTGATATAACAAACGCGAGCACTTGAGTTGTTCGGGTATTCATTGTAAATTAATCTCTATCCTTACATAACAAAAAAAATTGAGAAGTGGGATTTCTAGATGGTTAGGATTTATTTTATCTAACAATAACACTAAGGACTCTAAATAACTTTTATTTATCATTGAACATATTGACTAAATCTTGATAGTAAGTACCTTCTGGTTTTTTCCGATAACTTAAAATAATCGTATCAAAAATTACTTAAATAGATTTAAAAAAATCTTTAGACCTGATATTGCTGCTGGTTTGTTATCTACCTAAGGAGTCTTGTCTTAGATATCTTGGTATTTATCTGTTTCTCATCACATCAGCCGGAACACGTCCAATGTTGAACAAAGGCCTCCCTCCTTATAAAGGGGAGGGGGGGTTGCCATAATCCCTACGTTTGGCGAGCGGCTTTTGGATCGCAGTATTGGTGGTGAAGTTACAGGAGATGCTACTACTTGATTGACAATCTTCTTGATGTTCCCTTACGTCTGACTAATCTGTTTGTAAGTCTTTTATCAAATCCCAAGCATACACTGACTCATAATGTTATAAGGCTTTACAAAACTGTCCAAAACACAATGTTTGTCAAGTGTAGGATTCCTAAACCTCTGAATCGCAGCAAACGTTTTTTATCGCCCATTCCAGTTCAAAGCTCTCACAAAGCTAGCTTGTAATATAAGCCGATAGAGAGAATAACACGCGTGTTTTGAGCACGACTGTGAGTTACTACTGAACACTGTTCCAAGAATTAGGGGCGAAAATGAATGCTGCCATTGTTTGCCTTGAAACATTGTACTGATTTTATTTCTCGGATAAAGAAGCCGTCTGATGTGATAAAATATTTAGTTTTGTTAATTCGATAGCCGAAACGATTAGAGGTGTGTTTGGGGTTAACTTTATTTATTGTTGTAATCTTGTTTCGGATAAGGTCCATGTACCAATATGGAGAGGTTGTTATAAACGGGAGTCTAGTGATGGTATGAAATTTTGTGTACCTACTGGGTTGTAGGCCACGCTAGTAACTGATACGCTAAAATTTCGTTCATGAGACCATTAGAAAACACAGGAAAACAAATAAACCATGCTTAAAATGAAACATGCCATGTGATGACTTCAGTACACCACGCTGTAATTTCTATAAAGAAGTAAAAAATATAAATAAGTCGTGAATAATTTGGCAATGCGCCCGGAGACATCAGACGATGGGCCTGTTTGGATTCGGAAACTGTTAACGAGACAATTAATTGATTTTTAATGTTTAATTACAGATTTTTAGTATTGTAGAGCTGTAGTCTGTGGTTTTAGTGTATAATGTATAAGTACCAACGCGAACTAGGTAATGTTTGACATATGGGCGTCACAGAACCAGTACTAAACATAGATTTTCAGCAGATTGACAGGTAACGGTCAGTTGTTACTGGCTTGCGAATGGATGCTTCATTTAACTCGCGACCTCGAGATTTCGAGACTAACCTGAATACAACTTTCCATTCACAAACATAACAATAACAACAAAATTTTATTTACACTAATTTGATGAAGAGATTCTACGATATGGATAATGGTGTCTTAAGCAAGCTAGAGGAAAAGTATATCCTCCATGAGTGATGATTTATTACACCGGGCTCACAGGGCAGTTACACCAGCTATCATCCTTGTTCACTGGCCTGTTTCCATTTGAGATGCCCAATGCTTTTTAAGAAGAAAGAGGTGGAGTCTTACCTGAGGACAGTCTCCAATATAATGTCCCTTCTTGAAGCACAGATGGCACATGTACGCGGGGGGTGGCGGGCGGGGTGGTCGCCGCAGGGACAGCGCTGCCAGCTGTTCAGCTAAGGAGCTGGTGTCGTCTGCTGGGGGTGCAGCCGACCCCGGTGTAGCGGTCGGCAGCGGGCCCCACACCGATCCCGGTACCCACTGGAAATAAAAAACAAATATGTTAGGACGTACTGAACTGAGTAGTTTCAGTAACGTTAAAGTATTCCGTCAAAAACGTTAAGTATTCCTGGAAGAGCTACATGAAAGAGATCCCCATGCTATCAAACGGTATGTATATATGTATTTTTACATTATAAATTATGAAGGACCGAGTTCGGCTCAAAGGACCAATATTTTCAATGCATATAGCAAGCAATATTCATGAACTATACAGATGACATTGACCTTTTTTAACCCAACCAAGAGACTAGAAAAGAACTTTGTATAGTGATTGAAATAACGAAATTAAAAATACGATCGAATTCAATTTAGCTACCTTATGTTCTAGCGTCGTCTGGGTTAATAAAATCGTTTAAAGTAATGATCAAATCATTCAAGAAGACCATTGAGCTACAGCGACATTCCTAGACATCTTTAATCACGACCAATATGCGGGAACGATTAAACAAATGAAATTGCAGTAAATAATGAACGTCGCGCGTTGATTGGTCCACAGAGGCGCGCACGCGCATCTGTTCAACGAATTATTGGGCCCGCGCACCCGTTCCAATTTCGAACGTGCGTTGACGCTCTGAATCACGCGCGGACACAAATGGGCTAAATGGTTGTTCGTGTTTTTAAAAGTAAATTATTGTTTTGTGTATGTACTTACCGTTTATCTGGCTGGGTTAAACGTTAGTACAAGAAAGAGATTCTTCTTTTGAAGCATATAAATCAACATTATTGTAAGGAGATAAGATTATGTTGAATGGTTTTCTGAGGTACCATTGATTTCAAAATTTTCATTTGAATATGGATGAGTATTGAGGACTGAGGAACACTTTAAGTTTGTACTTAGTGTTTCAGTATTTGGTAAGAGCAGTCCGGGTTTAAACTCCGCACGGCAGTATTATTTATAAGTATGTTATGTACCCGTAGTTGGTTGTTAGGTACAGTTTGATTTTCTCATGACAAATACAAAATAAAACAAAATGTCATGACTTTTGTTTTGACTATCATTTAAATTATCAATTATATATTCCTTAAATATCCCTCTAATAAATTGTAAGATAATTTCAAGCTTCAACACGAATAACAAAACCTTCTTAACAAATTTCAACTGCATATAAATTACAATATGCAACCAAAACGAAGCGCAAAGTGGCCATTACATTTAGTTAGCCGTGGATACGAGGACAGATATAATATTGCACATTTGTTTATTAATGTACCGCTATAAATACTTGGCGGAGCAGTGGGTGGAGTCATTTTTGGATTCTGACATATTCTGCTACCAAAGCGATTCGTCGGATGCCAAACGTTGGGAAAATGACTTTGGAATTGGCTACTTATGGTGTTAATCTTTGTTGTTCTTCTTAAAAGGCAAAAAGATAAATGTAAAGTTTGTGCTTCTACCCCCTTTACTTATAAAAATTACAATGTTTAACCGCTGATTATGTTTTTTTATATTCGTTATTGTTGTTTGCATGTCGAAGAGTATAGAAGTATATCTTAGACCTAAAGGAATATACTTAAAGGTACTTAAGGGTGTCTCTGTTTCAAGATATTTGATTTGTGTAAACATGAGATACAGTTATTTTATCATCCTTTTAAGTAAGAGGGCCGGATTCAAGTGCTGTCTTATCTTACGACCCTGTATCCAAAGTTGCAGCCGACAAGTCTATATTTAGGGAATTCTTCAAGGGTTAAGCGTGCCAATACATCATAATTATGTGTTGGGACACCAACTTCAATAATCACAGCGTAGGTCAGGTATCAGTATTGCAGTTATGTTTGTTTTCTTAGCAGTGAATTTGAAACACTTAATTCTTGCTTGTTTAAAACATCTCCAAGAAATAAAAATGACAACTTTACTATTGCGGTGTTAAGAGTCCTGGCGATGGGCATCTATTCTTAATACTCTTATGTCAAAAGCCTGTATTCTCAAATAGTTGCATAAAGCCGCGAAACGTAGTCCTTTATTGTAATTAACACACTTTGACTCGGCAGCTGCAGAATGGAACATACCAATATAAATGGCAGAGACCAAGGTCAATTTCAAGGAGTTGCCTTTAACCATATAGCTTAAAACGGTATTTATAATGAAAGTTATATAAAAACCTTAGCACAAAATAAACAACATCATCACTGTCTGCGCAGTTACAGGGACGGACGATACGGTATTGTTTGCATAATCTTTACAGTTCTTCCTCTATCAATCGTTTTTATTGATGCTTAATTCTGTTTTAACGTAGATAATGTTGTGCAGGTCCATCTTAAAAGACATGGACAGTTACTTTTTAATAGCATCAATTGTTTCGAGTTTCTCGTATGAGTGGGTCTGTCGGTGACTGTAAGGTGTCGGGTGTGCTTACGATGTCATCCTGTGGGCCGCTTTGATCGTTCTGACACCACCTCATTATACGTATAAGGTACTTTGCTTGGGCTAATAATATATTGATGTTATCACAATTGTGAAATTATAACTCCAACCGATACTATAGTTTTCTGACTAAAATGAGGACCGAAGGACCAGAATTATCCAGGCCCAACTCATACGTAAAGAAACATCAATAATTGCATTGAACCTTGTCCAAAATATACTTCCGTATAAAAGGACCAAAATATAGACAAGTTCCTATTTACAAACACACCCGTGTGTTACATTTACGCGCATTCCCGTACACAATTAAGGTGCATGCACCCGGTACGGTGCCGGCTAACCATAACTCTATAATTAGACCACAGCTACCTGTCTGGTTTCTATCACTTGTTTGTCAGCAGACATTTTTGGATACACGCTTTTCCGTTACTGAGACACTGTTAATACTTTGGGGACTAGTAGTGTCATTATAGATTTAAGACGCAAGCAATACAAATTTGTGTTACCATATTCTGGAGCGAAGGTTAGTTTGAATCATGAGGAGTTATATGATGTGTGGTTGTGGTTCCTCGAGTATACATACAGGAATATAGTCTAAATTATATATATCATAAAAGATTTCCTTACTATTTATTTGTATTCTAACGACGAAATATAGGCATTGGTCAATTCTAATGACAAAATAGTCACTTGTTGGTACACAGCACGTTTTACTCACTTACGCATTGGTCAGTTTTATTTCCCCTATAACATTATCCAGAACCTGAAAAACGTTACTCAAAGATTACATGAAAACGTTGCAAATAAAAAACAGAACACGACTGTTTATTTTCTAACGTGCTACAAGTCATGCGAGGAAGACATGGAGCAATGCTATGTGATAGTTTGTAGACAATTCGATGTTGTAATCTACAGAGATGTTAGTGGACCAGTGATGTCATCTTGTCAGTTCAGACGATGCTCTGCGTTGCCGGCAACAATATGTTTAATTTATGTTTCCCAGAAAATGGCTAGACTTTAAAAGAGAACGAACCTTGGGTTTGTTTCGACGTTCTGAAAGTAGTTAGCTAAAAATATCAGTGTGGAGTGGGTACAAGGCGTATACCAAAAACCAACTCAAACTAAAAACTCAATCCTTATTCTGAAACTGCGACTTTGAATTTTATGGGTTGACTAGTGACTTTGCAAAAAGCATGTTTGTCAAGGCAATCGACTAGCAAAATTACTATCAAAAGTCTTCTATTGGAAAATGACTGTCGGGAGCAAGGAGCACTTCGTGAAATAGTAATATCCAAGTGCAGTTTCAAAGTCTGCATCACGCTAGGAAGTAACTGTGCCTATCAGTCCAGCAGTAGATAGCCATTCACCACACAATACTTTGTCAGATTATATATTCTTCCTGACTTAAGCTATACCATGTCTCGTTCATCCCAAAGATATATCATTTTTATAAAAGTTTTGAAATAACGTTGTGGAGTCCTTATTTAGAACCGATATTTATTATTACAGTTAATTTAAAGTTCTCTGCACGTGTGGGATATCACAACGTATTTATTTAATCATATCAGTTAGTTTATCAACGCGAACAAATGCAACTGTTCATCAAGAAAGCTTTTAGCGTGCTCTAGCGTAAAATTATGAGTAACTCAAGATATTAAGTAGTTTTTGAATTTATTTTCTATTATAGGGGACAACAATCAGCTCCATTATATAATGATAAAAAAACGTATAGTAAATATTCAGATTTATTTTGTTCCTTTAAAAAAAATAGTATTTTACAACTAAATAATTACACATAAATACATTAACATACAATATACGTTAATATTAAAAAAAGACCATAACAGTATATCTAATGAACAGAACCGCGAATTAATTGCCGTAACTGGCGCATTTTATATGCGTAAATACAGCGTAATAAGTTTTTTATGTCAATGACCCGTTGCGGCAGGATTTAGGCGCGATTTGTAAGCGGGCATAGTACTATTTTGATCGCATCCATTCGGTACACTATTGAACTTCTGATACTGCGGACAGATGCACTTGAACTTTTGGTCCTTCGGTGAAAAGTGAATGGTTGGGTCACTGATAAAGCTTTCATTAACATCGTGGTTATAGAGTTCTTGTTTATATTGAGAATGGATTTTGTACTCATTTAAGTTGATGCGATGATTAGTAGTTATACTTAAACGAAATTATTAATAATAATCAGATTTCTATTTAGATGTTCTGATTAAACTATGTGGTAAAAGGACCAATTTCACAAAATTGGTCTTTACGATCGTAATTAGTTCACTCGTTAACTATATCTTAATAGTGTATATAAGTGCAATCAATAGTATTATTAAGAAGAAACTAAAGTAATGAACCCTTGAGTCATACTATGAAAACGTTAGAGATTTATTTTGCTTCATCGTGACGTCACTACAGTATATGGATCAGGGAGAAATGGCTAATACATCACTATAGATTGTTGACTATACAACTTTTAGATTTGAACCGTATATATTTCTTACTGTACACAAAGAAACTTCAATTATTAATACAAGTAACAGATTTTGGAAGATCGGATGACATATCAAATTAAAAAAATATGAAAATTGATTCTATTTTTAAACTAATTAAAGTCTCAGTAGAGTCCGGCTTCTGAAGGACAAGAAAAGGACGGTCTTATTCTAGTTCAGAATACAACGTACCTGATCATTCTGGTCGTGAGTCAAGTAGAGCCAGCCGAGCAGGGCTTGGGGGCAGCTCTCCGTCTTGCCGCACCACTGGGGCAGGTCGGCGCCAATCGCAGTCGGCGACATCGCACCATAACACTATCACAACACTAGTTATACCAAAATACTGAGACTAGTTGAAATTTTGGTACTCTTTGTTTGGTACGTCAGGCCATCGCGTCGCGGCCCGGTCGGCTGGTATTTTTGGATCGCGCTCGGTTCCACGGGATGCGCCCGCGCCGGCTACTATATGACTAGCGGTCGCCGCCGCTCCTTAAGACGGGAGATGTGGCGATTAGGGACGCGGTTTCGTAGAATACTGTTTGACTATCGATTTGGAAGCCGATTTATTGTTAAGTATACTTGTTTTAATGACCAAGTTATGGGTTCAGTTGTTTAAGAAGACGAAGAAGCTCTGTCAAATCAAAATTAAACTCAAGGAATCTTCGAAAATTCTTAATCAAAGGATAGGAAATGATCTGGTTCTTAAAATTTACAGATTGCAAAAAATAATATAAAACTTGTGTTACAAATTACATTCCATTGTCCTATCACAATATTCTAATACAAAGCGAACGTCTTAGAATGACATTAACAAACATCTGTGTATCACTATCGTTTATTGTAAATAGGTCAAAATAGACACTTCTCGATAAAAGGGATTGTTACAATAATAACTGCACTCGCTAAAGGAAATCGAATAGTATCGATGTCGATACGTCACATCACTAGCGGCGAGCATGTGGGCGCACCCGTCCGCGCCGGGGACGGCCAGGAGAGCAATATTTTGGTTCACCGTGTACCACACTACGCATCGTAATAACCGTCATTTACTATCGTGGTACAGGGCTCACGAACGATTTTTGCATATTTGGTACTGAAAAGGTAAGTTTTTAGATAAAAGCTAAAGTTTTATATTATTTTCTCGTACTGTTTTACAGTATTACACTTTTAAACTTCGACTATTTCATCGTAAACCAGTATAGTACTTTAGGAAATCTAAAATCAGGCGACAAATGCGTTTAGCGCTACCAAAAGGAAATAGAACCTAAAGTATACATTATTATATGTTTTCTATACTATACATTAATTCACAAGCAACAAATCTTGCAGTATTTTATCGCTTCTAACGGCCATTACAATTCGCTGCACTAAGGTACAAGATAAAATATTTACCAGAAATCTTTCTCAGCACTCATACCTACAACTACTACCTATTTGCTAACTGACTAATCTTGGCTGTCATCGGAAATTCAATACTAGTGCGGATGGTTTTATACATGTAACGTGTGACTATGAATATTATGACGTTGATTATAAGTATTCATGTAAGCAGTTTTGAGACCTCCCGCAAAGTTACATTTTTAATTTAAGTAGGTCGAGCTTTGACTCAGGGTTTAAGTATGTATAAAGGTAGATATGATTAAGTATATGTTTTATAGTCTTTGATATTACTTCATCCTTTCTAGGTATAAAACTTAAAGATATACAAACTAAGAGAGCCCTAGAGCACGACCTATATTATTATTATTTCAGTCATGTTTGTCCCACTGCAGGGCAAAGGCCACCTTTTCCTTCATTTCGGTTGTCAGCTGCAATATTCCATTTCTCCTTATAGGAATCAAGCTCCTCCCGCCATCTTCTATTCGATATATATTGTATTGGATAAAATAACATAAGGACCAATATTGGACATCATGTTCAATTAGGTACCTAAGCCTCGGTCGAGTCAAGTGTCATCTCAAAAAAATGGTTACTAGCAACGATATTAACATTTCTAAACTCAAAAACACACGAAAACGAACCGAAGAACTATTCTCACACAAATTCAAGTATTTCAGATGCAAAAAATCGTGAGCCAGTGTAATTAGTTATGCAGACTGACCTATGTTTAAATAAACTCTTAAAACACCCTTACTTTACAATGTTTCGTAATTTATTCACACTCAAGTGTGTCAACGCCGAGTATTAAGAATCGTTAAGACTTCTAAAGAGCTCTTACAAGAAGTTTTGTTGAAGTTATTTATTTAAAATGGTTTTGGCTGCAGTTTAGATGGGTAAGGGATCATATTCTTAATTTTTTTTTAATATTTTAAGGAGCTTAGTTAGTTTTACTATGCCACTCCATTATACCTTTATACCTTTATTTGCAACGTAATTTAATTCAATTGTTTACTGTTTATGCAATAATGTACTGACCGGCACACCTGAGAGACTTTTCAACGGTGTGTAAAGCCATGTCAGAGGCCTACAGGCGGTTTAAACTCTGACACCAGGTTGTTCATCAACCATACGATAAGAAGATGTAGCATACCTATAATAATGAATATATCCTTATGTAACTATACAAAAAATGGCATTAAAATCACGAATAAAGAGGTCAATTTTAGTTATCAATATCTATTGTAAACTTGCATTACACTATTCAATTGAAAAGTTCCATCATCTAATGGCTTTTGAAAGAACCACCAACATTGGCAACACTTCAACTTCCATTGCTACTTAGCTAAACAAAATATGCATTGAAATTCTTAGCGAGGCAGCAATGTAAATGAAATCTATACCAATATTGGTCATGGTTGGTAAATATTGGGTGTCGGTGTGTTGGAGTCTGACATTTTCAATTGTTAGTGTGAGTGGAGTGGACGTTCGTCTATTATAGTCAATTAAGGCGCGTCATGCAGTCCAATTGACTTTATTACGGTACGTAAGCATTTGTTTGAACTGTTCATGAAGCTTACAACTTATATGTATCGTTTGAGTATGAGATATTTTAGCGTCTGCAAATGTTTGTCTTCGTAGTTTCTAAAATCAAAGTCCGGTTTAAGTTTGAGATATTTTGGAGTCTGCAAATGTTTAACGTTTTGTAGTTGGTGTCAATCAAAGTAGACCAATATGATTTTGTAAATAATTGTGTAGTTCCTTAGTCTAAGATCTGCTTGATTGGCAATTTATTGTGATATAAATCAGGGTACCAATATGACATTGTATGGTGCTTTATGTATGTTTTATTGTGAACCATATAAACACGTCTTCACATACTTTATTTACATCATCGTTAATGCAGTGGGTATAAGCCTACAATTATTGCTTAAAACAATATCTATATACTTTCTCAATATATGATTATTATTTATTATTGTTAGACAGAAATGTCCCACTGCTGGGCAAAGGCCCCCACTCTCTTTCCACATAGATAGATAGATTTCTCCTTATTGCACACCTAAAAAACAAATGACTGCCTCGTTGGTCTAGTGGTTGCTAAGCGCGACTGCTGAGCACGAGGTCCTGGGTTCGAATCCCGGGTCGGGCAAAGTGTTACTGGGTTTTTCCATTAGATAATTCTCAGTAGCAGCACGGAGTCTGGATTTGTGCCCGGTTGATGGCAATTATCGCCCCCTATTACATTGGGACCTAAAACATAACTGGCGAAATGGGTAACTATATGTGCACCTCTGCCTACACCTTCGGGGAATACAGGCGTGATGTTATGTTTATGTTATGTTAAAAAACAAATGCATGTACAGTGTAAGGGTAATGTACAATGGGCGGTCTTATCGCACAAAGCGATCTCTTACAGACAACCTTAGCATGGACAGAGTTGTATGTACAAAAAGATTTGTATGCACGTATCCCTGTTACCAACTGCCAGCGACCAGGCTTGCATAAACAAGTCGAGTTCATCCCGCCATCTCCGTCTGTCTCTTCCTCGCTGCCTCCCTTGTTAAGGGGTCCATTCAGATGTTAGTTTTTCGATCTATGATCACAATACATATAGTACTTTGCAATTTATTGTGTTTGATATACTCGTTCCCAATAAATGCGACTAGGTTGTACACTGTGCAGTGTTACTATGAACTTGTATTGCAGTCTTTGTCTGCTGAGGAAGCGAGATGTCACACTACAGTACACGTAGCGGTGCCTCGCTCCCACAGCGGGAAATAACCTGCAATGCAAGCTACTAAGCTCCTGCCTCCTTACCATGAACTTTTAAAGCAGGACAGTTTAAATTGTTAAAGCGGGACGCCGCATTACTGGACGTTGCGGTATCTCGCTTCCACGTCGTAACCTGTCCTGTTTTAAAAGTTCATGGTAAGGGGGCTGTTGTGAACTATTCTACATAATATTACAATAATATAACTCTACCTGTCTTTCATGTCAATACACAAATTATACTCCATTAAAGCATTTAAATTACTTTCAATATTTTTATTTTCAACTCCTCAATACAGTATTGCTTGTATTACACAAACTTTCAAATTAATGACCATTATAATGTAGCAACTAGGAAGTATAATAATGTCTCCAAGCTCGGCCCGAACCTAAACAAAAGCTTTCTTCGGCCCACCACGTGTTGAGTTCATTTGTTTTTGGTGACGCCATTGCTTTTTCAATACTTTGTGCAACATCTGGTCTACTGTGACTGTTTAGAGGTTACCTACTTACGTAAATAAGACTAGGCGTAGGCTAACCTTTTTAATTGTTCTTTTTTTGTAAATAGTAGATACAATTCTCTTTGTATTTTTAAAAAAAACTTCGCCCCGCACTAGGAATTTCTTTTGTGTCTTGGGTGTGTTTCAAAAACATAAAATATCACACTCACGACTCAGGACAAACATATGCGGTTAGCGAAAATTTTGCCTCGTGCGGGAATCAAACCCACAACTTTTAGCGCAGCAGTCCAACTGCTTACCCCTGCGCTAATCTGGTCGTCAAGACATAAACGTGGCTATTTTTACTTATCGTTTATTAAAGACTAACACTTTTTGGTGGACAATCACACAGTTCTATATAACTTATGATAACTAGTAATAATTTTGTGGTTTACACAGACACAAAGAACATTAAATTAGTACCTATTTACTTTCTTAACCATTAAGAAAAAGTAATAAAAAACACTTCTAAACTTTAAAACCAACTAGATTAGAGTACCTCCACGATGGAACTTGAGTCTTATTTTTGCTTTTCGTTGAATATTTTAGGGATAATGTCGTGCCGTACTGACAGTCGCGTGTCTCGGCGAATGTTAAAGTTATGGCCACTGCTAACGGCCTAGGATGGATGCCGGGCTCCAAACAAGTCTACAGTTCACGTTTCAATTCATAAACTGTATTCAAAGAGTATTTTGAAAACTTATTACTGCCTTGTTTCTACGGCCAACTGTACGGACCTGTACAGTATATAAATACATACATAAAGTCACGGCTGTTTCCTTGAGAGGTAGGCAGAGACCACGGATTTCCATTTACTACGTCCTGGCATACTTTTTTCGCTTCATTCACACGCATCACATTCCTAATACACGCTCGTCGGTTGAGGGTACTCCTCACTTGCCCTTTTGCAGAATATCTCCGATTTACCTAACGACCTGTATAGTATAGACAAACAATATATTCATTCACCAGTCATATAAATTATAAATATATATATATGGATTATACATCTAATCACGACAGTAGGTAATCCCTGAAGTGGTAAGCGTAGATGTTTTAAGAATTATTATAAGAAATATATGATCCCTAAATAAGACATCCCATTTTATGCTCATCAAGTCCTACGTAATCGTAGAGATATATCGGGCTAGAGATACAATTTTATTTTCATTTATATATACAACACATACATCATTTTTATAGGTATTCACCCAATATAACAATGTAGCCATACAACACTGTATGGTAACCATAACGGAACAATATTAAAATCTAATTTTTCTGTTTAATTTTTATAAACAAAGGTCCTTTAAGGTTTTATTACATGGCCGTTTTGTTTCTGATAAAACAATCGTACTGGCTGAATATAAATCGTTCGCCTTCAAAGCTTGCAAGAAAAATGCAGTTTTGACATTTAAAATAAAAATGTTCCAAAATTGACAGTAGTTATTTGACACGTTGTGTTTCCGTTTGTTACAAGATTATATTTGAAGTGGAAAAATAATACAATTCATTGTTCAACAATTGTTTAATTACAATCCGAAGAGAAACGTCCAGTTGTTTGCTTACCAACAGTTCTTTTTCAGGTAAGTATTTCGATTTTTTACTTTTGACTTACGTTTGACGTGTCTTTTCAATTGGTGTTCATCGCATGTCGTACGCTGGCTCATGATGGGCTCACGTTAAAATGTTGGTAGATAAGAGTAGATTATTTGTATTACCAATAAAACAAGTTTATTTGTTAACTAAAAATTGATAAGACGAGCTACAACGACACACTTTATGGCACCTATTGCCTAGCCTTACTCCTGAAATGAAGAAGCGACAAGTTTAACGACAGTATCATCTTTTTGTAAAGAAATTTTCTTGCATACGCCAACACTACAGCTAAAGCGTTGTTATTTGTGGCATCTTAGTAATGCAAAATTCACTGTAAGTCGAATGCAGTAATGTTCATTTTTGTAGTCGTTAATATCGCAAATATTTGCACAAATACGCCAATGCCACCATAAGATTGAAGCTTCCTAAGAACATATAAAATCTTTCCACACATGCATCTGTATGCAATTGAATCTAAAAGCACCAAGACAATTCGTCATACGGTCATTATACAGCGTGTTCGGAAGTAGGGTGTCCCCACTGTAGGCCGCGTTGAGGCCGCCGGCCGCCGCCGCGCCGCCAGCACTAACACACTGGTGTTTTTGCGTGTTTTGATTACTTTATTATGTGTTACGTGTGTCATGGCCCGGTAACTCGGTCACTGTAATGCCTATGTAAAAGCTTTTTGTACTAAGCTTTCCTGCTGAACTAGTATGGAGATATATAGCTTAACTGTGCGAAAAAATAGGTGAAGTGTAGTGAATGTACTCGATTCTGGTTGAATAGTTAATGAGGTACAAAATGGGAGTGAGTAGGTCAATGATGATTTAAATAGTTGTTCATTTTACCACAAAATACTTTTTGGAATTCAATAAACATTGTGTACCTCTTGGAACTTAGACCCTAAACCCAATAAACATTTTGTTTTACATAAAAAATTAGGGCCAATGTTAAAGCTGTCGTCAAACTACTACTAAGTATCAGCAATCATCATACAAGTTTCCAACACCGAATTAGTACTTAAAAAGTCCACTTAATGAGTTCAAGTCATAAGTATGATTTATATGAGTATTAGGCTGGCGTATCATTAAAACTTCGTTACAAAATAAAGGCCCTATGTTATGGCGTATAATAAAAAAGTGTGAGTTGTATAATCTAGATCTAGGCTGGCAGGACTGGCGGGTATAGCCACCATGATTCTGTGCTCTAAGTCCTAATCCAGGCAAAAATATAATTCTTCTTCTTTGTATCGGCAAGAGCTAGGTCTACGGATACAGGTCATGCTCATGCCGTAGTGTAGAGATACGCCAGTCAACAGAGACAGAAGCGAGCTTTACTGCCTAGGGCGCACCGAATGTACTTGGACTATCGTACTATTTTACACGTGGAGGCATTCCACTTGCACCCTAGAAATATAATTATTAGGTAAGCATTGACGGAAGAGAAACCAGTCTTTCATTAATTTTGCAGGTCAGGTTAACTCATTATTTTGATATAATAAAATATTTGGAAAAATATTCTGCTTTCAACGGAATATAATCGGGTTAAATTTAAACGGCCAAAAATGTTATTCGCTGCGTTTATTATAGGATGAAGTCTAGCTAATGAATAAAAAAAAATCAATCCAAATTTGATATTGTGTATAAAATAAAATAGTATGTCCTCAATTATGTCAACGGATGGTGAGCGCACACCGATGTTATCGTGGCATATCAAAATAATTGAAGTAAATTAAGGACGGAGCGGTTGGCTGCCGTGCTCTGTATTGGCGAATGTTCTGGAAGAAATATCCTTATTATAGGGTAATACACTAGCATTCGCCCGCGACTTTGCGCACGGAGAAATATTGCGGTGTGTCTTCCTGAAAAATTGTCCATGTTCCCTAGAGTTTGATATTAAATTAAAGTTCACGACGATGATTTTAGGTTTAGCTATTCTTGAATGTATTGGCAATGTGCCTCGTTTGTCGTGTAAGTAGTAAGTAGTTGTAAGAGTGACTGCCGAGCATGAGATCGTGGGTTTAGATCCCGGGTCAAAGTGGTATTGGGTTTTCTATTACATAATTCACTGTCAGAGGCGTATAGGTGGTTTAAACTCTGACACTAGGTTGTTCATCAAGCATACGATAAGAAGGAGAAAATAAAGTCTATATTTTTTGTTCTTGATTAATGGCGATAGGCTTGCCTTTCTTACATGGGAGCTACAACTTCATTGGATAAATGTGGGTTCACTATGTACCTAAGCTCAGTCTTACCTCCAGGAATGGATGATGTTTTTTTAAAACATTTATTAATGTTGCTGACTGCCTCGGTGTCCTAGTGGTTGCTAAGCGCGACTGTTGAACACGAGGTCCTGGGTTCGAATCCCGGGTCGGGCAAAGTGTTACTGGGTTTTTCCGTTAGGTAATTCTCAGTAGCAGCGCGGAGTTTGGATTTGTGCCCGGTTGATGGCAATAGGCTCGCCCCCTATTACATTGTGACCGAAAAAAAAACAACTGGCGAAATGTGGGTGTACTATATGCGCACCTCTTCCCTACCCCTTCCGGAAATACAGGCGTGATTTTATGTTTATGTATGTATGTTTGTTATTAATGTGCAATATTAGGACTTTACTTATCAAATGGACCACAGTTATGTTTTTAATTTATCACGGACGTGCAAGCGTTCAAAGAAGTCTGCATCAGCCACTAGTCCCAGTTGAGTTACTTACCGGGAACTGATAAGTTTGTGCCGAGTGCGAGCCTTGTTTAGACTTGCCAGGGCTGCTAACAATGCTTACTATGCAGATTGACCTTTAATAATGTTTGTACTACTAGCTTAACCGCCGAGCTTAGAAATTTAATAAACTTCTTTGTGAAACCTTTACTTAGTGTCAGTTAAAGTTATCATTAACGTCTCTTAGTGCGGCGGTATGTCAAGTATTTTATGTCGTGTCGCTCTATGTAAGTAGCTAGGTAGAGTCATATAAAATTATCATCATCAGCCGAACGACGTCCATTGTTGAACAAGGGCGTAAACCGTAAGCCCACCTAGCGGCGGGGATCGCAATATTGATGGTGTAGCTACAAAAGACGCTTCTGCCCATCTTCTTAAATTTTCCTTTAGTCACCTCCTACAACACCCAACGTTAAGATTAGGAGGTGCTATTCTGGCCCGGGACTCCACGGGCAATAAAATAAAAATATACTGTTTAGAATGAAGTGCAATATGTCTTATATCTGAAACTCAGGATCTTAAGCGTATTTGTGACTATTTGGGCACAGTCGAAGTCTTTCCTCATTTATCGAACAAATTGCTAACACCATGGACTAGCATTGTAATTACTTATCAGTTCAACTTTCTCTTCTCTGTATGAGAAGACATATTTACCTACACACTACTGTGATAATTCCCCTAATAACACTAAACTGACTATTTGCGCGGTAAACCGTCGTCACGGCATGTCATCTGTCGGCGACTGTACCCGTACAAGTCTTCATAGACATCACGCGGTACACTCGCCAACATAATATTTACGATCTCGTGATTCAAATACTTTTGTATTCAAATTTTGTTGTTAAAAGTTGTTTGGTTTTTAATCGATGGGAATAAGGAAATGACTGGATTGTCGGTTCACCAGTATTTACGTCGTAAGAGTTTGTATTTATTGTGCTTTCGGCCTATGGCCTATCTGTACTATACTTGTGGTCTTTGGCCCTTTGAATGTTTCTTTTACAAACACGACATTTACGTTTCACAATATTTATTTTAAAAAAATACTGTAAAGTTTGTTTGTCGTAAATAAAAAAAAGAAAATAAAAGCAATTTAGTATGGTATTGTAGATGCAGTAGTGAACTCATGATTCTCACCGATAATTAGAATAGACCATTTTACACGCTTAAAATGCAAACCATAGTAATGGTTTTATATTAAGACATAATTACATGTTTCAGACAGACTCAAAAATATGACTGCTTCGTAGGTCTAGTGGTTGCTAAGCGCGACTGCTGAGCACGAGGTCCTGGGTTCGAATCCCGGGTCGGGCAAAGTGTTACTGGATTTTACCATTAGGTAATTCTTAGTAGCAGCACGGAGTCTGGATTTGTGCCCGGTTGATGGCAATAGGCTCGCCCCCTGTTACATTGGGACCTAAAAACACAATAACCATTCAAGTCACATCCACATTCTACATTTAACCACAGTGTGGTGAAAAGCAGTGAGCATACGACCACAGTCGCGGTCCACCACAAACCATCAACCACATAAAGTTAGTTTTACGAGCGCCACGTTTTAATGTCCTCGCAATTTGCTTTGGAAATGTAACCGACTTTTATCTAGGACTTTGTTTTTCTTGTATTCAAATAGGCTGAATGTAGAGCTCGTGGCCCAGTCTACGGAGCCGTTTCATTGGCATCGTTTAGGGAAATTGCAGTACTTACTGTCGATTTCTGTCAGGTATTATCCTCGTCGGGAATAAACATTAACATAAACATTTTCATGTTTCATAATTTGACGTAGTTAAGTAGAATCCCATACCGACACCAAAATTGAGTTAGACATAGGTACTAAAGAGGTAAAAAGTTAACCTAATTCAAATGTTAGAATACAAGAAAATTCCCTTCGTCTGCCATTAAACCAGCAGGTTTACTGTATCGCATTAATAAAGAAATACGATCTAAACTATAAACTCTCAAAATTACACAACAATTATAATCTCTAAATTAGTTAGATGTGGCTTGGATTCTTTCTGCTTAACTACGTCTACTTATGAGTGTGTGTACCGATACATTAGACAGACAAAGTGTTTGAAGACATCACTATGAGTATAAAACAGTTTTTAATTTCAATTAGGCGTTAGCGTCTGGCTGACCAACATAAATAAAGTCTGCTCTTCCACTAATATGCAGTTGCTACATTTTATTGCGGTCAATGACGACCTGATTAGCGCAGTGGCTAAGCGGTTGGACTGCTGTGCTAAGGGTTGCGGGTTCGATTCCCGCACGGGGCAAAACTTTGTGCGAACCACAGATGTTTGTCCCAAGTCTGGGTGTTTTTGTACGTGATTTTCATGTTTGTAAAACGCACCCACGACACGGGAGAAATTCCTAGTGTGAGGCGACGTTTTATTAAATAAAAAACAAAAAAAAAATATGATGTAGGTAGTACGTGTAAAGCAACAAATAGGTAGGCACCAAGTTTCTACCAATCTACATAGAGAAAAGTTTATACCTATCTCCAAGCGCGGACATATTTTGCTTATAATGTTGTGCATTAGAACATGCTTAAATTAACTAACAATTAAGGTCTACGACCCCCTGGTCAGCCACTAGAAATATATAAAGCCACCAATAGGTACATAGTACTTAAGCTTATACAAGCCGGTTCCAAGTAATTTTTTTATCGTTTCTAACTTATTTAAACACGTGGCAGGACGTTGCACTGTGGTCCCGTGATCGATCTTATCGTACCCCTTAATCATGGTGCAGGACTTCATGTTAAAATACTTTATGGCTTGCTGCCATACTTCTTGCTTGATGTAATCTATGGTGTTATTTCTACACCCACTTGAGCACTTGTGGTGCAGGGATTGGTTAGATAAGATTTGAGCGCTGTGTTGACTGAGGAAAAAATGTTGTTAGGGTAATTTGAACTTCTATTGTTAAGTGTTTATGTAACAGGGATGAAAACAATATATATTTTTTTTAATTTGAATTATTCATAAGCTCACGCCTGTTTCTTAAGGAAATAGAAGTTCGGCGTTTCGTTATTCTAAGCACTGGGTCTGATTCACAGTGCAGTAAAAACTTCTAGTTAGACTTTGTATCAAAAAGTTCATCTGAATTGTACGAGTCTGCTTTGACGACCTGATTAGCGCAGGGGCTAAGCGATTGGACTGCTGCGCTAAGGGTTGCGGGTTCGATTCCCGCACGGGGCAAAAACTTTGTGCTAACCACAGATGTTTGTCCCGAGTCTGGGTGTTTGTGTATGTGATATTTCATGATTGTGAAACGCACCCACGATACAGGAGAAATTCCTAGTGTGGGGCGACGTTTTTTTTTAAAAAAAAGAAAAAAGAATAGTAATTCTTAGAGTTTATTATATCAATCACTTTACGTCCATGTAATGTGATTATGTGGAAAATCAACCGCTACACATCCCACAGGCTTTGGCTGTATGTACCTTTGCGTTCGTTCCCCGCTTAGCGCTTCCCCAAGGGAAGTTCCCCCTGAAAATTGTTTCACCACAAATAAATAACACGTAGCCATACTTCCAGACGGCCGATACATCTGGCCACCCCCTTGACCGCTACACGCGAGGAGTCGTTGACCCCAAGTCACGTGGTCGGAACGGCCGTCGTAATTGCCCGTTTCGCGTAATATGCTTTTTAGCAATAACCACTTGTGTGCATGCGAATGTAAAGAAAAGGGTGCAATGTACTGACTCGGGTATGCCTTGCTGGTTAGAGGAAATAGTTATGGGCTTAGGCTGCGGCCACACTTGCGGATGGGCTTAGTTTTGTCATAATCAGAAATCAAGATTTCATGATTTTTTAGGGCTAGTATATTAAATATATTTAATGCAAGACCGATGAATTGCTCTTAGGTGGGACATGAGGATTTGGCCAAGAGTTGTTTGTTAGTTTTTCACCCGGGATCTATGTCTGCACTAAATATGACTTAGCCAAAGTCGTTGGTTAACACTTCACCCAGGATTGACATCTGTGTCTTCACTATATATTTATTTCTAGTCTTAGCACTCGTGAATGTTGACTCTCGTCCATAATTGCACAGAAATGGAGAGTGCTGTTTTAATTATTCAAAAATATTTTACGTGTAAGGCTTGCAAAATAAATCACCAATATAACCACATACAATATTAGTCAGACACTTTTAACAGTGCAGGCATTATAATTATTTTTCCATTAACGATGTTACGTTAGGATTTTCAAATGGGAGTTTAAATATTACTTTAAAGTAATATTGATCTGCTCCGTGACTAATGTGCTTCGGACACGAATTTGTGTCGTACTCCGCTTGAGTAATACACCGGGTAATTGTGAGTAATGCCCGCTGTGACGTAATATTTGTATTATTTAAATGAAACTATACGTTACTGTTATCATTACTAATAAATGTGAAAGTAAGTTTGTTTGTCACTTGTTAACGCATAAACTACTGAACCGATTATCATGAAATATTGCATACACAGGAAGTGAAAAGCTTGCATCCAGCAAAAAGTACTGTTTCCGAGGGGATAGAGCAATATCTTTTGACTCTGATCGTTTATTATGTTGTGTTTGGGCGCGCATTCTTAAAGCAGAGCTAAAAGTACTTTGTCATGGAAAAATAAGGAGCTGCGCACACGTGGACGCTCTTGAAAGAAAGAAAGAAATAATTTATTTGTAAGAATATAGTAAAATTTAGTACAGATACAAGCTATCAATGAGTATTTGATTTCTGTATAACATGCAATCAGCTACTCCCGCAGACGCAAACCATCTCTGCAGGACTCAGCACTTCTCCTTTCCGTTGCTAGTGTGCCGTGTCGGTAACAAAGAGTGCCTACGTTAGCGTAGCCCCTTAATTGATACCTCAGACATAAACATAGAAAATAAGTAATAGGTTGCATATAAAATGAGACTATTTATTATGAAAAAGTCGAGTATGTAGGTCGCACCCTCCTACTGTAGTGAACACAGTAGTTATACGTATACAGTAAAGGACAAGCCGTGTGATATGAAACATGTTCTTTAACTATTCATAGCAAGACACCCCACGGTTGTAGGTCAACACGTTATAAAAAAAACTTCAACAAATCACAGGTGTAATATAATGGAGAGCTGTAGGGTTGGCTGACTCGTTGGGTCCTGGGACGAATCCCGGGTCGGAAAAAGCGTAACTGTATTTTTCCTGTGTTTCCTCAGTAACAGTTCAGAGTCTTTGTGTCCGGTTGATAGTAATAAGCTCGCTTCCTATTACACTGGCACCTATGTGATTACTGGTGAAATGTGGGTGTACTATGTGCAATACACATCTCTGCCTACCCCTTTCAGAAATATAGGCGTGATGTTATGTCATGTAGACTTAATTTAGTATTTTTCTTGTCGTTTCTTTGGTAAGAAATCTACAGGCAAGAGATCCTGGGTTTGTTCAGGTCAAATGGTATTCAATTTATATTATGAAATCAGTTCCCTATTATCGTCGAGAAAGCCAAGCTCGTTAACCTGATGATGAGCTGTGAAATGTGTGTAAACTCCTAGATAATTAATTGAAACATCTTCAAGGATGAAAGGCGTGGTTGTAAGCTGTGTGTACGTCAGGAAGTTCTCAGTGGTCCGACTTGGAATAGTGCCCGGTGAATGTTAGACTCGCCTCCTACATTTGATTTACATATAAGCTAGCTACATAAACGCACACTTGCTAGCCAATAGGTAGGGAGAGAACGGTGATTTCCATTAGCTAAGATACTGGTACGCCCTTTTCATTTAGTCTTTTTACCGTCTATAAGTGCAAGTAGTGATAGTCAAGTGGTGTGACCGTTGGATTACCAAGTTAAAGTCGCAAGTTCAAAACCCGGCACGCACCAATTTCTTTTAGAATTCATACGCGAACTATATAGTTATTAGTGGCTAAAAACGGTAAAGGAAAACATCGTGAGGAAACTGGCAGACCTGAGAGATTTTTTAACGGCGTGTAAAGCCATATCAAAGGCCTACAGGCGGTTTACACTCTGACACCAGGTTGTACATCAACCATATGATAAAAAGATGAATACCGTGTTTAAGTAAGCCATAAGCGTAGATAGAGAATAGGAATTTTCTATTGCTGTTATCAGGGTATACCGTTTTCAATTATTGCGTGTTTTATATTATTACCAGCTACGCCCCGCGGTGTTACCCCCTACATTTTTTCGGGATAAACAGTAGTCTATGTGTTTATCCAGAGTGTCATCTACCCCCATATGAAATTTCACCTAAATTGTTCTAGCCGTTTGAGCGTGAAGAGGTAACAAACATACAAACACACTCACAAACTTTCGCCTTTATAATATTAGTGTGATCAAAGTGGTGTAGCACATCACGGGCTACTTTTCCAGGAAATACAGGCTTAAAGATATTCTAAAACTACTAACAAACAGGGGAACTATGTTTTGTTTGTCTTGTCGCTATGATAAAGTTCTTCTTGAAACGTTATTGGCCTGTCATCGTAGTTACGTGGGCATTGCAAAAACGTTGCCTTTATTGTATTATTATCGATGGAAGATACGTTTGCCTTTTGTTGACCCCTGGTAATACCGCTAGCGGGGATACTTTGTAAATAGGTTATTATTTTATTTAGTCTATAGTATTTTTTTCTATAGCGCCCTCTAATCACCTCAAATCGCCATGTTTGTTAGTCTTTCATTCGGCGAAAAAATGAGCAGTTTTCTAAATGGTTTTCGTTTGACTTATTTTTATTAAATATTTTATATACATGGTATATATATATATACCATGGTATATATAATATAGTCCCGTTTGATTTTCGACGGGGTACATTTTCTTTTATATAACATCATGTCTGTATTCCTAGAAAGGGTAGGGTGAATGTGAGAGTCATCCATATTTTGCTAGTTATGTTGTAGGTCCCCAATCTTATAGGGACAGCCTAACAGACATCAACCGGGCACAAACGTGCTGCTACAAAGAAACAGCTAATGGACAATCCCAATAACATTTACTCCGACCCACGAATCAACTCAAGTCTCAATGCTCAGCAGTGAACGACCGATCTTAACATGCCATTTAATTAAATTGATCTAAAGTGATAAGGAAAATAAGGACTAATTACGGTAAAAAAATGCTCAAATTTGAAGGAGCACAGCTTTGTAATAACATACCATCACACATAAGAAACCTGCAATCGTTTAATGCATTCAAAACTCAGCTCAGCCATTACCTAATTACAAGACAGATATCTGAGCAATGAGTGCGTTGGATGGGACTTTGTTTATAGCTATAATTGTTTTTTTTCTTATTTTGTCTGTACCAAATGTTGTCGAAACTAATCTTAATTTAAAACTAATCTTAATTGTTATTGTTCTCAAGTAAGCGACCTATAAACATAACTGGCGAAATGTGGGTGTACTATATGTGCACCTCTGCCTACCCCTCGGGGAATACAGGCGTGATGTTATGTAAGCGACATTATGTAATGTTTTTATTGAGAATAAAGTTTCTTTAAACCTAAGTGAATTAAGTTGAGTCGTAGGTCCCCGCTCGCAGCGCGACCTCGCCCTAGGTCCCCGTACTCCGCCGGTATCGTTGCAGATTGCGTTTGTCGTGTTGTCGTGCGCGGTGATTTACGATCCCGCGACAGTTGTTCACGGTACCTGTGTGCGTTGTACCGGTAACCGCCTAGATATTACCCGCGTGATCATACTGCCGACTATTTTATACCTAATTAGCGGTTCGGAATTGCCGGGACAGTTGAGACAATTTCCATCAGAAATGTAATTTAAAAATGCCAATTTCAACTGTCTTTATTTTTCTTGTAGTCGTTTTAGTAACTTCATTTATACGATTGTCAGACTATCTTAACCTTGAAACTATATCGAATTAAGTATAACCCCACGCAATAAAACAAGATTCAAAGTACAATATTTCAAAAAATTGTGACACACGATTTATATCCGGTTGGGGCTTGACGCACCGCCACGCCATAACATTGGCCGTAGCCGGCAGTGTAGGCCTCAACGCGACCGTAGCCGCTTGCCCCGTAGCGAGGCTACGCCGTAACTGCTACGAGAAACGTACGTGTTGAAAAATATCCCTATTTTAAATTTTCATAACAAAAGTTTAATTTAAATTTGTTTAGTATTGCTGTTTTAATATGGATTTTTATGTTATGGACCTGTTGTATAACAAAATGAGGTATGTTAACTTTTGTTACCTACTTTAAGTTTAACAGCTTTGTTGTTCAAGACAATGTTTGTAATGTTAGGTCCGTCGTTATTTTTATGGTTTCTCATTTGCTAATTATGTATTGGAGCCGAATTTTATTGTTATTGTTTTGAAGGGATCACGTAAAGGTATGCAGAATGAGTGATTGACATGCTGGCAAATTTACGCTAGCTATTTACGCATATTTTTTATTTAAAATGTAAAACATTATTTTAAATTACAGTCTTTTAATTTATTTTTAAATGGTTTGAATGGGCTTATTAATAACATACAACCCAGCCTGTAATCCCAAAGGCCTTTTTAGGATTTAAAATTGAAGTGATCTGAACAGTTTCTCTAAATAGATATTCTTTATGACAAATAAAACTGTGTGATGATCACGGTCGATTATGCCTTAGGATAAAACTGGTAATAAGGGAAAAATAATTAATTCGATTCAACTATTTCTAATGTAGTAAAACCATTTAGCCCAAGTTTATACCAAAAGAAGCTATCGTCGATTAGAAAATACATGTTCAGGCTTGTAAAGCATACATCATTTATAACAATTGAAATTATAAATTTTAATGATAAAAATTCTCATTTCGTTGGGCGCTGTGCATTTCGGTGCGTGTTGTTATAACTGCGGTGTATAATTATATCATTTCGGTGGAAATAAATTGATTTTTTTTGTGTGATACATGCATAGGTATCATTTTTTTCAGAATTACTTAATTTAACCTAAGTCACATAAACTTTATAGTATACCAACCTTTTATACTTGGTACAGTAGCAGTTTCAGTAAAGTTGACCATTATCATGTTTCACCGTTCATCTAAGAACCTATTGCCATTCAACGGACTTGAGGCTCACTCTGTACTAGGAGACTGCCTTGTTGGTCTAGTAGACTGCCTCGTTGGTCTAGTAGACGGTAAGGGCGGCTGCTGAGTTTGAAAACCGAGTCGGGCAAAGAAAAAAATTGGAATGGTGCCTGGTTGATAGCAATATGCTATACCCAATTAAATTGGGACGTATAATATAACTGGTGAAATTTGGGTGTACTATAGGTACGCCTCTGCCTACCGCTTCGGGGAATACAAGCGCGACGTTATCTTTTTTTGACTGGTAGGTATATTTACTAAAGTATCACACTTCACACTAATATGGCGAAAGTTTGTGAGTGTGTTTGTTACCTCTTCATGCTCAAACGGCTAGACCGATTTTAATGAAATTTCATATGTAGGTAGCTGACACCCTGGATTAACACATAGCTATTTTTTATCCCGAAAAAATGTAGCGGGTAACAACGCGGAGCGCAGTTTTAAATAAAGTGACTACGACCTATAACGCAGTATTGAGTATTATCAACCTTTCGTTTGCCATGACATTCGTTTGTTGAACGAGCAAGTTTTTTAGCGTGCACATGTTCCATAAGTACTTGTATTGATGCCTTTATGACTGCAAAGGTCGCGTATCTACATTACTTAACGGTTCAAATATAGTCTTCGATGCTCATGCCATGTTTAGACGATGTCATTGTAAAGTCTTTGTGTATAAAAATATAGATTTCAATTCAAGAAAATATATACGTTTAATTGGCAAGCTGTCGTTCATTATGCCGTTCTAAGGGGGGGCCTTTATTCAACGGACGTCTTACGGCTGATGATGATACGTTTAATAAAATCATCAGTGATTTAATCACTAAAAGAATACTCTTGCTGATCCACCAGACCTAAATAGGGAGGTGAATTTTTAGGAGCGCATATTTAGAAAAGCTTCTGTAAAGACATGTGATTTCAACTTGATATTTTTTCCGGCAGATGTTCGTCTCGAGTCTGGGTGTTTGTGTGTGATATTTCATGTTTGTGAAATGTGCAATCTTTCCTACATTTTTGATGAACCAACCATGATTATCATTTGCATGTGGTACGGTGTTCATCATATCCACACACTATTTCTAGACATCTTCGCTGTATAACTCAGAATATTTCTTTAGGAAATAGACAAAACTTACTGTATATTATTCTAATGGTGTTTGAATCAAGTAACAATTCTTTATATTTATCTTCACATATCGACGGACGGCTCGTCTATCTCAATACTACATCTCCCATCACGTCACTAGTCATGTTTGTGTCTATCAAGGCTGAAACTGGAACATATAATGTTGTTTGTGGTCAAGGACGGTCTTTACTATAATCCTTCTATAAGTTGGAAATACTAACTGGTCTCGAATGCTGTTCTTACCATTACTTTTGCAACATACTACCCGAAAATACGTGTGGCGAGGCATCTAGCTGTGTATATGTTGTGCGGAGGGCACAACACAGATTTTCAGCTGCTTTCCTATTATCCGTCAGCCTTAATCGTTATCTAGCATTCTGTTTTATTACACGTCGTCGGTGATTGTAGGAACTGCAAGAATTATATAATAGGAAAATAGGTTGTTGCCACTTACAGGAGACAAGTCAAAAACCTAGATTCGCTTTTGCTAGAGACGACAATTCCTTCCGAGTAGTCACACAAATATTTATAGTAAAGTCTCCTAAGTAAATGCGAATTGCATTTCATGACTTGTAGCTGACCCACCGACTTTTGTTTCGCCATCCTCGCCATTTAAACCTTCCCTGGACTTCTACGAAAATGTCAAGATCGAAATTAGCCAAATCGGTCCAGCCGTTCTCGAGTTTTAGCGAGACTAACGAACAACGCAATTCATTTTTATATTTAAGATAGATGTAGATAAAGTAAATGAGATAGCCGAGTTCCGAAGACACGTTCATGGACGAGGACACGCGTCAAAACATCGTCTATCCAAGCAAGTAAACATAATGTCGAGACGCATGTTTTTTTATCAAGGGCGCCCTAATGGGCTCTTCCTTATATTTGTTAGTGGAAATATTTCTACCTGTCTTGAGAACAAAGAAACCGGTCAGAAACCAGGGAATCTAAGTTTCCAACCCCCATATCGGATAGTATAGTATTCTTCTACTAGCAGTACAAAGCAGTATGCCTTTCTTTAACAAAAGAAGTGGTCAGTATATTTACTAGTTTGCAGACAGTAAACCATTCCATGCCTATATCCTTCTTGTCTTCTAAACTTTTATCACTTTCAAGCTTTTATTGACAGCTAGCTGACCCGACGAACTTCGAACCGCCTTCTCACCATTTAATGCCTGGAGTTCCACAAATATTTCAAAACAAAAATTAGACAAAGCAATCCAACCGCTCATAAGTTATAGTGTGACCAAGGGAAGCAGGGAAACAGGGATCCATTTTTACATATATAGGTATTCCTATTGTCTAAAGCTGTAAGCAAATGGAAATCCGTGGTCTCTGCCTACTCAGGGAAACTTTATGTTTGTATGTATTAAAGCTCTAAAACATATAACACTAACAAGAAACAGTCTCCTGCCCACATCCTTAACGGACCTTAACACTTTTCGGCCTCGAGATCGGTATCTACGGATAGTAATTCATATTATAAATAGTGTTCCAGTGATTACCAGCGTTCAGGGCCGCTCGGTGACAGAGCATTAGTATTGTCGAGCAAGCCACGGTCATATGTTTCTGTTTGTCGGTAATACATTTCATTTAAACGTAACTATCATCACGCGGCAGTCTGTTGTGTAAGGGTTGACAGAGTTGTGTTGTTTTGGCACGAGAGTGACTGTGTCGCTAAACTAGCTAGTGGTCGAAAACTTGGAATTGGATCAGTTATTGCGTTTTGCCTGTGTTTAAAAGGTCAAAGTTAGACCAAAATGCTATAATTGATTTATTTTATTTTTTTTGTGAAATAATCTTCTTTTTCCACTTGAGCGCTTATGGTGTATTTTATGTCCTACGGTTATATGAATATATGATTTGCAAAATGAATCCACATGTATTCCTAAAAACTATTGTTGACCAATAAATAAAAAGTAACAATTTAATATTGTAACCTACCACAACATCAATTCTGAAATTCCTTTTAATTTCAGCGTGTTTTACTACATTTACCTACATAATTAGTAAATTGTTAATTAACGCCTACCTTATTATAATGGCCTAACACAATCGCGTAATTGTTGCTATAATTCTAAACATTTCACGGTTAGGCGTAGGTCGCGGGTACGAATCCCGCTCGTGTCTATCAATTTTGTATTTCACATAGTTCGACTAAACATAGTTTCAATATATTACTTTATCAGTTTTCAAGATAATTTACAATATTTTTTCTTTTATTTAAACAGATTATTTTAAGTAAGTTTTTATTTTTATTAATGTATTTAGTTCATAAAATTTACCCTTAAGAAACTAGAGCCTACTTTATTTATGGCGCTTTAATGTAGATGAAACATTTTGCCAACATAATATATAATTTTTGCATGATGGCATGCTATTTCTAATGACTGAACATTGCGTACGGGTCACGCGAATTTGTAGATTATTATCGACCTTATCGAGTAACATCGGGAACAAATAACGTGCTAGCTCCAACTATATTTTTTGTTCGTCGTATCAAATGAATCTTATCGAAGATTACCAGTTTACTGAACTTAAATTATAATAATATCGCGCTATTCGTTGTTTTGCGCTGCCAAATGAAAGTGAGCTAGCGTGGTGATCAATGCTCAATCCTTCTCTATACGAAGAGGTCTTTGCCCTGCAGTGGGACAGCTATAGGCTGTTATTATTACCTATTCGTTGTTTTTGGATACTTTAACAAAATCTATTTCAATATTTCTAATTTTACCTATATACGTGTTGTGTGTGATCAATAGATTTTTGGTTTCAAGCAATACAATTATTTATCTTATTTTAAGGTTTTAAGATTAGAGTAAGTTATAAATATTGAAAAGAAACAGATTGTTTAACTTTGTTACAAATTCTGTCGAGGGTTTTAGCAACAAGCAACGCCTGGAACGTAACATGTCTATAAAGGGTGGATACAAAGAACAGTCACACATTCGATACATGATGCTTGATTATGAAACTCAGTTTTAGTGCCAACGGATTGGATTTTCATTAGGCTATATCCCAATACGCACACAAGAAACAGCCACATCGTCACGTGACATGCCGTGACTACAGCCCAGCTCATAATGATGTTTGCTTTAGCAATACCGAAGGCACAGCCGGCTTATTAAGCTATTTAGTTAAACAAAAAAAGGGAAGAAACAAAAATGAGGTCGCCATGACAGTGCGTGCCTTGATCGTGAATTATGAGCGGGAAGATACGTAATTACTGCTATTGAACGAAGATTGGGGGGGCCTGCAAACAAAGTATTCGCTGAAGTATTTGAATTTTTATTTCATTGATCTATAAACTTGTTTTTTTAAATAGGCATTTAAAAAAACAAGTGAACGTACGGTATTATAAAGGGTGTGTTGGCAGAATTTGAAATACAGTTTGAATTCAGAATCGACTTAGCCAACGATAAAGGAAAATACGTCTAGAACTAATAATATGATTGTTGGAATGAGACAACATTATTAACACATTATTTTGTGGTTATTAAGCATTAGTTCTAAAGGAGGCCTTTGTTCAACAGTGGACGTCTTCTGGCTGATGATGATGATGATGAAGCATTAGTAACATCATATGATAATCCGTTTCTTTAAGTAGAAGTAAAATACCAAAGAGTGCGTAAAAGCGCACGTGGCTGGCTCTTATATCCGTGGCTGTCAGCTAGCATGGTGCAGTTAAGTTTCAGCTTACATTAGGATTTGTATTCATGATACCAGGCAATATACAACAACTAAAGAAGCTTAGTCTTTTATAAACATCACCTGCAATTGGAAACAAGTTCCCGAATTCCTTGACTTCCTTTTATTTTATTTTGGATTAGTATAAATTGTTAGGTAATAATCATTTGCACCTGACGCAGTTGCGACCTGTTTTGCATGTGAGGTCACTTGGCATTCGCTCAATTTTAAATAAAAGCTTTTTCTAGCAGTTAGATTAAGTTTATACTTACAGTGGTGAAGTGGTCCAATCAAGATGCAACAAACTTTGTCCATTACGATTCTTATCAGTTATTTAGGAAATGAGACCTAGTGAGTAATGCTAGTACAAATGTACGCTCAAATTGTCGACGTTTGTTGCAAATGTGGAAAGTTGGTAAGGGCGGCTTGCTAGGGACCCAACAAAAATGTCGGTCGCGTGCGGCCCGCGATTTGTGAGCGATGTAACGAATTACTAATCAATAACTTGCTTGTTTTGCCGCAACTATGCAACTTGAGCCACTCTCTGTCATATCCGTAACGTGTGTAAGGATATAGGTACTGGAAAACGCCGGTAATACCAACATTTTTCCTTATTTATTTTGGTTTCTAAGATGATTTGAGCAGTTTGTCTTTCAATATTTATGTTTCTGTCTTTTGGTTATACGCGATAGTTTTATATAGAAATATATCTTTGACTAAAATCTTCTAAGAGCTCTTTAATAAAGGTTGACGATCCCGAAGCGGGTCCTACAAATTTTAATCGGCTCGCTAAGAATTATTATTTTGATAGACAATTTTACAAATCTCTAATATACCAAATGTGAATAAAAATTTGGGTCATTATCTTTTTCGGTCTCATAGTCATTTTCGGTCTTATACTCTTTTTGTGGCTAAATATGGGTCTGAATATAAGACAACATCAATTCCTTCGAGGATTACAGACGTGATTATTATGTTCTCGTATGTATGTTACATTTTATAGTAATCCATAAAACCGATGCGATGTTTGGTACGTTGTCGCTGCTATCGCCATCTTTACAGCCACAGTTTATGACGTGTACGTGTGAGACGAACTACATAATCACAGACAGCCAGCTTGTAATATTTCTCTAATATAAATGCTATTCCCGGAATAGAGCTGTTTCTATCCATACTTTGTCCGGAAATTATCGAAATATCAACTTTGTTATTTGTTGGAAATGTTGGCTGACATGTTGTTTGAATAGTTTAGCAGAGGCTTAAGTTAGTTCAGCAGAAGGCCATCCGTCGTAATTTAATGGTTTTATTTTAGTTAGGGTGATATTGGTGTACAAATATAGGTCGAGAGACTAGGCTGACTACATTTTGTTCTAATTTCGATTTTGAGTATTGCTCCTTGATTAAAAATACTGTAGCGACATCTACACGACGAAGGACGAATTACGTTGCAATTCCTGCATCGCGCTAGTAAAGTATTTATAGCTAACCTCATAGTAATATACATATACAGCCGCCCTAAGTTGAGAAATGGGGCACAGCCCACCAGGCAAACCACCACCTGGTTGGATGATCTTCCCATTCCGTTAGTGGAACTCCACATCCTTTTCTCCTCAGTACAATTCTTTGCTCTGAAGATAAAAGATTTTTGGGGGCAGGGATGGGGGCAAGCTTCTTGAGGAATCTCCCAAAATATTCATAACTATCCAAATAGGAAGCACGCAAGTAATGTAATGATTTTCAGTCCGTTTTGAAGCTCACGAACCTTAGAGTTAATTAAAACCACTAAAATATATTAAACTAATCAATTTGAATATCTTGTGTTTTGCATTTCAAATGCATGTTTTATGACTGGAAACCTTCAGTTATAAAGCAGGGGTCATAGTACGACTAACAGTTGTTTTGTTGAGATTATCTCGCGTGTTGAGTGCGAGCCGGATTTTATTATTTTTTAATATTTTGGTCGTTCAAGGCCGCTCTATATTAAAATCGTTTTGGGACAGGAGACATATCGTATGGTTGATGAACAACCTGGTGTCGAGAGTTTAAACCGCCTGCAGGCCTCTGACATGGCTTTACACACCGTTGAAAAATCTCTCAGGTGTGCCGTTTTCCTCACTATGTTTTCCTTCACCGTTTTTAGCAACTGATAACTAATTTACATGCACATGAATTCGAAAAGACTGTATGTGCGTGCCGGGATTTGAACTTGCGATCTCTGACTTGGCAGTCCAACGGTCATACCACTCGGCTATCAATGCTTATATTCTAATGATAAGAGGTCTTCTCTTGTAGGCGGGCCAGTCGTCGGCGTATATCTTCACTGTTCTATCTCTCTTCTTATATCTTATGCTTTTTTTGACCTTATAACAGGACTCTTAAGTTTCTTCTGTAACCCCTTAAGTGCCGCCGCGGTCACCGGTGACTGCAAACAAAAGTTTTTCTATTGTGTCTACTCTGGCAGTCAACGACTTTATTATTAACTTAAAAGTAAATTGCCAAAACAAAAATAATAGTCTGACAAATGTCAGAACACACAGGACAGAAATCTCTTCTCATATAGAGAAAGGTCAAGGGTAAATACTATTAAAAAGGAGACTGCACTTGTATGATTTGTTTACTATGAAAAGCTATTAGATTGATACAAACATTGTACCTATATACATGGTATATTTGCATATTCAATTAAAATGAATAATTAAAAAATCCTCAATGTTTGCAAAATCAAAACTATTATTTAGTTCTAAGACATAGGTAATTGTTATATAATTGTACCTACTAATAATTGTACTACTTGTAGACTTGATGACATATAACTGTGTCAGATGGTAAGTGTCAACTTATTCCCACGGTCAAAGTAACAGTCAATAATAAACGAACGCTTCGAAAAATATATGGATCAATAATGATGATATAAGTAGTAACTAGTAAGTAGGTACCTACGTGAGAAATACAATGTTGATGTCATAAATGAGCGGTGTTTGGGGTCATAATTTTGGTAGATAACATGCATCAAATCGTGATCAAGAACTGCGATTCTTACATATATACATATTACATAATTATATATATATATATAATACATATCATTGCTTTATTGTAAGGCTAGAATACACTATAAGGACCAAATATAAAATAATTTAAGCAATGGCACCTGGCGTGGCCAAAGGAAAAACTTCTTGTCTTATAACCCACAACAAAATTAAGAAAAATATGTAGCCAGTTTATTTATTCATATATTTAGGACCAATTGAAAAGCGCTTGCATTTCTAAAGGCATTACCTACATTTTTCATTCCAAACTTGTAGGAAATGACAGGATCCTTACAAAAGGTCTTCTAGTTATAAGAAAAGAAACCGTCCTCACATACGCGTCTATTAAAAAATCAAAAATCATGTGAATAGGAACAGGACCTATCAATTAAACATATAACCCTACTCCGGCTTTTTCACCGTCGTCGCGTAGACAGATGGTTAAGCAATAAGTCCCCAAAAACCCTGTAGTTTACCCCCCTTCCGCTAAAACTCGATTAAGTTTTCCTCAACGCCCAACAATTAACCTTAACGTCAATCGAGTCAAAAGTTTGCTTTGCCCCTAATTTAATAATGTAACACGAACTTCAATTACCACGTGGCCAGGGTCGCGACAAATAAGAGACCATGGTGACATTGAATTCGGTGACTATGAGCCGCACGATACGTCCACACGTGGTTAGTTTAGCTTTTTATAGCCTACAACGTCACCCTTATTGGCTGTTGTTACGTGTGCACAGGCTTTGGTATGCAAACGAGTGTGGTAGAGTCCCTAAATTATTTGTTTTGGTACTTTATTTTTGGGTAATGTAGGTAGTTTCGTGTTTATTCTATCCTTTAGCGGTGTTTTGATGTTAACTGTAACAATTAAGTATGTTTATTTGATTTGATACGTCGGGACCAAAACGCTATATAAACCGCAATAAATAATTGTAAATTCGTTCAGATTGTGGTATGAGCAAGAGCAAGCAATAGTACCTCTATTAGGCAATACAAAATACTCTGAAACCTACTGTAATAAAACAGTTTTAGTTAAGGTCTTTCTCCTAAGACCTAAGCAATGAAAGCTCGTAAAAAACAAGAGAAATTTATAAAACAGATAATCTAATGGAAGCATTATAAGTTATAAAAAATCATTTATCATTCCCCAAAATAACGTTTATTTAGGTGACGAACCAAACTTTATTTGTAGACCGTTTAATGTCAAATGTTTACCTAAATTACAGTGTACCTCGAACATTTTATTTAGCCTCACATCTATCTTCATTATTATGATATAACATTACGCGGATTCTCCAACAGTGTAGGCAGAGGTGCCTAGTATAGTACACCCACGTTCTGTTAGGTCCCAATGTAATAGGGGGCGAAACTATTGCGACCAACCGAGCACGTGTTAAGACTCCGTGTTGCCGCTGAGCATTTACTAATAGAAAAATTCAAAATCACTTTGCCCAGCCCGGGAATCGAACTCAGGATGTCACGCTCAGCAGCCGCGCTTTGCGCCCATTAGACGAACAAGTTAGTTTATTATAATGTTAGCTAACATTGACTCACCTTGACCCTGGCTGACGTGACCTGGTGTCATTTTGTTTTAATTAAAACGTCATGCGCCTGCGGGATAATTGGGCAGTTAGGACTAAATTGTAGGAACACGCGATAGTTATTAGATCAGTGTAAACTGTCTGACGTAGACAAATTATTTTAGTTTATGGATGTTTATTTTATTTTTAAAAGGTGCTCCTTCACTTAGAACATTGGCGTGTAAAGTAACATTTTTAATTCGATTGTGCAACTCCCTGTCTTGACGAAAACTCGCCTGTAGTGTAACATTTCAGGTTCGACTTCGTATTAAAATATTACACATTGTATCAAGTTGCGCACTGTATTGCTCGATTCTCTTCCCTCACCAATGTGATGCTCGAATTTGTAACATTACAGGATGCTCGGTTCTCGTCCCTCACTAATGTAATGCTTGACTTTGTAGTGTTTCAATACACATAAATGCTGTAGGTGCACCTTAACCAAATAATCCTCATTATTTAAAACAGCAAGCGGTAGTTTTACATAAGTGGTGATTTTTAATTACGCCCGGAGCACCCTGGATATTCAACCCCGCTGTCGCCTTGCTAACTTGACAGGAGCTATTCTTTGATTGTTTAGACCTACACATTCTCATAAAGTCTCATCAAGTCTTTAACCGAATTAAATTAATGGACAATCTGTAGAACCATAATGAGAAAACTGATTGGTTACGATTATCCACCAAACTGTTACCCTACCGTGACTGTTTTTATTACAACAAAAAACCTACCATAACACAAAAAGTTATAAATTTGAAAGGCATTTAGTAGTTATTATTAATAATCTGATATCCAATCATTGTCAGGGTCGACTAAACAGGCCAATTATCCTCATGCTATTAGTTTAAAAGCACAAACATGACACAGCTTAGTTGGATTAGTGTTTAAACCATAAAACGATGCGTGAGATAGTAATCCATAGACTACGAAGGTCTCAGATAATTTGCCTGATACACATATTGACTTGATTATTAATAGGTGGCTATGCCTACTATACTATTATAGTTTTTACCTATGTTTTTGTATATCATGTACCAACGTCCAACACTCATGTCATTGTTCTAGAACTAGTAACACGTCTGTAATAAATAAGTATGTATATTTTCCGTAAATATGTACATATTAGTCTACCAGCAGTTTGCTATCAAACATTTACTGATGTGTGCTATAAAATAGTATTCTTTATTTACCCATTCCAATCATGCTTTGTCATGAATTCATTAGATATGCATCATTATATAACATTAGAAGGGAAAATCCAGCTTTCACTAGAGTACTTATGTGAATGTTTTCCTTCAGTGAATACGTCCAATTGAAAAGTGAGTGACGATTGACTTCACCTTTACAATATCCATTTATTTTAATCTATCTTTTTATTTAATGTCCAATCAGAACCTTCCATAATACCTGCTGCAAAACCACAATATGATTCTTATAAAAGTAATGTCGTCAACATCATGGTTCTAACAATAAAAGGGACACATTTAGGTGTACAATGAAGCAGTCTCTTTTATTAGAATACTAGCTGCGCCTCGCGGTGTTACCCGCTACATTTTTTCGGGATAAAAAGCAGCCTATGTGTTAATCCAGGGTGTCTGCTACCTCCATATGAAATTTCATCAAAATCGGTCTAGCCGTTTGAGCGTGAAGTGGTAACAAACATACAAACACACTTACAAACCTTTGCGTTTATGAAATTAGTATGATATACTTTTTACCTCTTTTCATGTGGTGGGGAGCTATTGGCGTTCCTCGGGCCCACTCTAGATACATTACCAGTTAAGACTCACTTTCCCGGTGATAAAAGAAACTGTATTTGTAATACTTAAATACTAGTCATATATCAGAGAGCTTAATCAACATGTAACAGTATTCGCGCCAGCGCCACTAACTTGTACCACACCCAGCATTAATTTCTTAGCAGTGACAACGTCGATCGGCCGACGTAGACCTGTTATTTTCTAAAACTGTCTTCATTGTACTGCAATTATCAGTTATTAGTTGGAACAGTTACTGAGGAATGGAGCGTTTTATAACCCCCCTGATATATTATTCAGCAGGCCTTACTTTGTACGTTTCATGGAAACTTTAAATTGATAGGAGTGTCACTTTGATGTTTGTAGGGTTCTGTCGATGCAAATGATTGGGTATAGGATATTGAGTAGTATGGTATCTACTATAGACAGTTTATAACAACCTTCTTATTATATATTTGTAAGTGATCCACTAACCTTTTGGAGCAAAGTAGTGATTTACGTAGTAAACTAGTTGTCACTTGCGATGTCAGTCACGTGATTTTTTGCCACGTCTGTTCCTATGGGTAGCCTATTTTCTTCGTGTAAGTTAGCATTCACCAAAACTTACATTGGGCTTTCAAAATAATTAATAAAAATACCACGTTAGTGTAGAGGTTCAGGTTATATGATAACACTGGCCAACGGTTTTCAAATGGTCTGAAACATGAAGATCTTATGCCTATCTAGTCTCCGTATAAAATTACCCTGGTCATGATGACGTCAGCGCATGATATGGTCCTTAGTACCGCCGCTACAGGAGGGCGAAACGTTAATCGGCAGCGCGGAGTACGTGCCAACGCTTATAAAATTATCGCTGCAAAGTACGTGATTTCATCAGTTCACCCTTACTTGTGTGGATTGTTTCTAAGTGCACAGTGTCTGTTCCAGGTGGTCCATAGTGAATTGTTAAGATGTCTGCGCTTGGTAATGCTGCTCAGAATGGGTCGCTGCTCGACGCTGTCGCCGTCCACGCCTAGCAGCCGCGGCATGGACAAGTACGAGCAGTTGGCGGTGGTCAGTCCACACTTTATTACTTACATACTATTATATACCTAGTTAATATGTTAAGGTGTATCAGCAAGAAAACCTATATGTAGATTGTAGGATTTGTAGGTATATACCTACGGCATTTTTTTGATTTTTGACTTAAGTCAATATATTTCACAAGATAATTTGTTGGATCCATGTATGCATTTTAATATCGCTAATAGTTCATACGATCAAGAACTAATTATATAGGCTACTTTTATACTATTAGGTGTTTCAAAACCCCTGTTAGTGACATTCAAACGTCATGAGAATGGACCTTTGCGCATTTAATACTTCATAACAATAAAAAGTACACCCAAATCAGAAGTTCAACATAATTATTTCTACAGTTTTCATGTACTTACTTCTCTCTAAATACTAAACTATTTATAGTACTGACTTCCGGGTCGATACAGTTTGTACTACTATTGAATAGTATACGCCAACAAAATTAATCGGTAAATGTTTGCTGTACGTCATCTTCAGTAACAACCGGTGTCAGGCTCAGAGGGACGAAGTTTTAAGAATTCCACGATACTTGCGCGACCAATACTATTATTAGAACAAATTTACTATGGAAACGTTCCTATAACAGAAATAATGTCTTTGCTAGGAAATACCGCAATGTCTCTATTTTCATGTTATTAAAATCTTAATAATTTTTCATACTTATCGTTGTTTTTGGTTGTATTCTGTTATTTGCAGTACCTAAATGCTTGTTTTTATTATTTACCGATCCTAGTATAAAGACGTTTCGTCGATTTATTGATCAACTGCGCAAATAGTAGATGTTGAACTTTTATAGAGACAATAAGAATAAGAGCAAACAAAATTAATTGCGTGCGTAATCAATTATGATATGTTTTTTGTTAATTCCTTCTTTTTATTAATTTTTGTTAATACATTAATATTGTTAATGTCATTGAATTGTATTCTTAATTAAATATGTGGAGCTATTTTCAATTTTTCTATGGAAAATCTATCATTTATTTCTCGATTTAGTTTAAAAGTGGTTTGGACATTTTAGCTATACAAAGGAGATATTTTTTGACGTTATATCAAAAACGAAACCTTTAAAATCTTTGCTTTTTGCAAAAGCACCTTTTCCAATAACTATATTGAGCCTGCTTGTAAGACAGCATCGTCAAACTACGTGTAATGTAAACTCCGTCCTCCCAAAACTCCTTATGGCTTGAGAGGGGGGAGAGAGGTACGGAAACTCATCCGTGACTCCGACGTAGCCGCGCGTTGCGTGCGACGAATTAAGGAAGTTCATGAAAGTAGTTGTGGAAATCTATTAATAGCTACAAGATGATTACCTGAGCCCTAGTCTACTACGCAGATTGTTGTATATGCAAAATTGAGGCAAACTTACTGCTGCCTATTCTCGATTGAATATTCTTACTTAAAACATACGCTAACTTAACTTGTCTTTCATACTCTAAACAATCGGTTTCGTTGTTAAGAATAATAAGTTTGGGTTAAGGTATTTTGTAGGTTGACGAATATACCTTCATCACGCTGGTATTTCAAGTAGCTGGCTTTATTATGTCATGTCCTGCAAAATAAGAGGATTGGAACCCCATAAGGCCCTTACACCTACTTCATAAAAATATGTGAATTCAAAGTAGTATTGACTGGTTGTGCAGGTGGGCGAGGGCTCGTACGGCGTAGTGTTAAAATGTCGACGCCGGGATACGGGCCAGCTCGTCGCCATCAAGAAGTTCCTCGAGACAGAGGAAGATGCTGCCGTCAGAAAGATGGCGCTCAGAGAGATCCGAATGTTGAAAGTAAGATATGTTCCCGCATAAACATAGTTTGAAGTCGTAAAATTATAAATAGCATTTCAAATCTATGTTCCCGTCTTGATAAAATTTGGTAATTTCCAATCTGACACTATCGCTGATATGTCAAGGAATGGAGAAGTAGTAGACTTTAAATGTCGTTTTTAAGTAAGGACGGAATTGTTATAGAAACTTCGTCATGACCACCTGGTGAACATGATAGAGGTGTTTCGCCGCAAACGCCGCTTCTACCTGGTGTTCGAGTACCTGGACCACACGCTGCTGGACGAGCTGGAAGCCTCGCCCGGCGGCCTGGGTGAGGACACAGCCAAGAAGCACCTCTACCAGCTCCTGAAGGGTATTGACTACTGCCATCAGAATTCTGTGAGTTTGGCTTTTGTTTCATAGTAGTTCCTGTAGAGTCTTGATTGTCACATGATGGATGATGTCAAGGTACGTGAGGCTACGTGAGGTTGCCCTAGACTGTCAACGTCGATGATGATCTAAGAACGACCACTGCACTTTTCGCGATTAACCTTGCTATCTTTCTTGTTGACAGCTCAATATCTTCACTATATACCTATATAAAAAGCTTATAGGTAATAAATTTTTACATAACAGCCTAGTCTAGATAAAGTTCATTTATCCTCCCATAAAAGTGTACAATTTTGTTTTATTTATTTTCTGGCAACTTGACAGATAATTCACCGCGATGTGAAACCAGAGAATGTGTTGGTCTCCAACGCGGGCATCGTGAAGCTGTGCGACCTGGGGTTCGCGCGGGCTCTGGCGGCGCCCGGCGAGCCCTACACGGAGTACGTGGCCACCCGCTGGTACCGCGCTCCTGAACTGCTCGTAGCAGAGCACAGGTCTGTTCTGACGAAGTATCTGGGGTTTTGGGGTATGCAGTGGTGCAGGTTTTTACAGGAATTTTTGCAACTGACCTCTTAGATATTGTGTAGTCGCTTACTAAATTGATAAGACTGAAAACCAGCAATGGTATCTTACACTTAGCATAATATGCTTGGTATTCAGTTATTTTCAATACGACCAACGAAGACAAATAACTTTTGAACTGTTAATAGAAATATTGAAATGCCAAATTTAAGATCAAACAAGGACCACCACGCAGTCAATTGCCTTATTTTCGCGATTTCTACCAAACGTCTAGCTTGTTTAATTCAACAAGTTTTCTTTGTCAGGTACGGTCCCGAGGTGGACATTTGGGCGATTGGCTGCTTGTTCGCAGAGATGCTGACCGGAGACCCGCTGTTCCCCGGAGACTCTGACATCGATCAGCTGGCCCTTATCATTAAGACTGTTGGTCAGTAACCCTGATGTTTCCCTGAGGAGTAGGCAGAGACCATAGATTCTCATTTGCAAGGTGTACAATATATTTTTATAATTATATTTATATTATAACTTCAACCTTTACTGTTACTATTTGGAACCTATTAAGTGAACTCTATATAAGAAATGTTATAAAGGGTAATTATGCTAGAAGGCTTTGCTTCTTCCTCCTTTGGAATGACTGTATAATAATAAAAAATAGTATACCTATATGAACAATCACATGAAAAACCTGTTTCATGTGACTTTTTCTCCTGTTGTATTTCGTGGTATAATGTACCCTTACTCTGAACTTTATACACCGTAGCTAATGTTTAAAATAGTTCATTTTGAATTTCTTACTCCGCTGATATGACTGGGAAAAGAGTTTTGATCAGGATCTTCACCTTGCTTCTTAACGTGCTTTCTGGATGAGTTCAAGTCGGCTTAAACCTGGTTTAAACTTGAGTGTGTGTGGCGCAGGCAAGCTGGCGCCGCGCCACCAGCAGGTGGTGTCGCGGCTGGCGGGCGGCGCGGCGCTGAGCGGCGCGGGCGGCGGGCGCAGCAGCCTGCCGGGCGCGGGGCCGGCGCGCGACCTGCTGGCCGCCTGCCTGCGCACCGAGCCGCGCGCGCGCCCCGCCGCGCAGGCGCTGCTCAGGCACAAGTAATGCTACTACTACACTACTATACTAAACACCAACTCTCATAATATTGTCTTTGTTGGAAACTTAGAAGTGAAAATCGTTTTCATAAGGAAAAAAAAACTAGTGTTAGTACCTGAGACGTTATGACGGTACATTATATCGTCTTAGATACAATAAAGATTAGATCATCATTGATTTATTTTAATGGTAGGTATTAGTAAAATAAGATGCAGTAAAACATAATTTTCGATAAACACTTACCAATCAGGTTATTTCCTTTATCAGGTGATAAAGGAAATAACCTATATTTAAGCTCTGTAGGTACCTACCTATTTACTTTTAATAGCCGTCTAGAATCCTATATTCAATTTATTAATCATATAGTCGGCCTACTTACATTTACCAGTCAACTATTTCCTCCTCTCCAATTTCAGATATTTCACCGCGGACAGTTTCGTGGAAAACTACAATGCTGAACTGAGAAAGAAATTAGGCAAAGAAATTGAGGTTAGTAAACGATCTTTAGGACTTTCTACATAAACGATTAGACTCGTTCGTATTTATTTGTTAAGTATAACTAAACCAGCCGTAACCAGTCCTTGGACTGCTGCCTTTGTACGGATGTACGAACTCTTTGGAATTACAATTGTAGAACCGCATTTTGTTTACAAAAAAATCACGTCTTTTGTAGGTATATTAGGTATTATTGTTTCCAGCTACTCAGTTGATTATTTATTTAATATTTATGTTAACGGTATAAAGGTGTTTGTAGACGCCGTCGCCGCAGCAGGGCACGGCCCGCCTGCCCGGCAAGCCGCGGCAGCAATGGACTCTGAACATAATTCCGGTGAGTAGAACCTCACCATCACGTCTGACTGCCTCGTTGGTCTCGTGGTTGCTAAGCGCGACTGCTGAGCACGAGTTCCTTTGCTCGAATCCCTGGTCGGGAAAAGTTTTACTGGATTTCTTACTAGGCAATTCTCAGTAGTCAGCACGGAGTCTGGATTTGTGCCCGGTCGGTGGCAATAGGCTCGCCCCCTATTACATTAGGACCTATATGTGCACCTCTGTCTACCCCTTTGGGGAACAGGCGTGATGTCATGATATATTTATGTTATCACGTTATTGTACATTCACATTTCGCCAGAAGACATGTGTATTTACTTATTTATTGGTCCCAGTGTAATAAGGAACATATTGTCATTAACCGAGCACATACCCAGACTCGGGTTGCTACAGAGAATTACCTAATGGAAAAACCCAATAACGTTCCCCGACTTGGGATTCGATCCAGAACCTCATAGTCCGCATTCTCGATATCCGAGTTAGTAAACGAACGAGGCAGTTGGAGTAAAACTTTACCATCAAGTATACATTTTCAGCAAACATACCTACTGCATTCTGATATTAACTACATCTTGGCTTGAGTATACCACGATATTGTGGCGTTAGTAGCTGCGACTGCGAAACAGTTTTGTTACTTTTGCGGCCCCCATCGTTTTAGTTTTGTTTTGGTTTTGTTTTGATACTGTTTGTTTCAAATAAATAAATTATTATTAGATATTATTCGGTACATACTTTCAATATGAATTATCCTTCTTTCGTCTCTTGGTACTCTCACGCAGTGGTCTTGAATGCTCCAAGCTGTGCACGATTCCAGCAAATAGCTCGTATTTACAGAACCTAATCAACCCTGAGTGATATAGTGAGATTTAGATACCATCTCATTATATCACTCACTCAGACAAATTGTCTTACGACAATGTGTTTGAAATTAACTTTCGATTCATTTTGGTCAGGACAACAGCAGATCCAGAACGGACAGTACAGCCGGCGAGTCGCTCATCGACTATAATTATACACCAAGTAAGGATTTCAACATTTTAGGTAACGTATGGCACACATCAGCAGTATGTTTATAAAATAGGTGCGCCCCGCGGTGTTACCCGCTACATTTTTCGGGATAAAAGTAGCATGTGTGTTAATTCAGGGTAACAGCTTCCCCCATATCAAATTTTAGCACAATTGGTCTAGCCATTTAAGTGTGAAGAAGTAATAAAGATAAAAAAATAGTAATATAATAAGTAATATTAGTGTGACAATAATATGTCTGAATCAATGAAGTATAATATATCGAGAAAAACCATCTAACCTGCTTTTCAAAATAATACTGGCTTTCTGTCTTTCTCAAATACTGTTTCAACAATATCATTTGAGTTGTGTACACACTAGGTCTGCTTACCCGAATTTTAATTCACAAACGTTAATTTTAGATTCGGAGGTCCAAATGGAGACGAGTCCCGTGGAGAAAAAGCAACAGCCTCCGATACGAAACATCTGTGACACGACGCAGGAACCCACAGAGATACTAAGAGTAATTGTTTAGCGAAACTAATTGTTGTCTAAAATATGATTGAAAGTAGAAAATAGAATAGTAGAAATAAGTAAGAGCACTCTCTATTAAGTCTAGTCCGATGACACGGTAGATCATGGCCGAGGGGAGTGTAATGTTTTCGGAGTTCATGTATGTATATTACTTATATACATACATAAGTATGTATGAATGTCTGATCCGGTTTTGATGTGTGGAGTGTCGTCGGAATCCTCACACCATCGCGAGTAACATTTGCTTTTTTAGTTAGTTTTTTTTAATTTTTGACATGACAGTCGTGATTTTAAGTTTCTATTTGCTATAATAATATATTCTGGTGTTAATCACGTGTATTATCACGCGTACATATTAACATGTCACTCTTGAAAGTTACGATAGTAAAACGGTTGAACATGCTTTCCGAGACATGGAGGGATGTCTTCTTTCATGTGTTATACTGTCACCCATCCAGTATGTGATCATGGAACATCAACATGTTGTATGTGCAGCACTCGCCGCCGCCGCCGTGCGTGGCCGCGCTGCCGCCCGCCTCGCGCCCGGCGCCGCCGCGCTCGCTCGCTCGGGCCATCAACGACACGTTCCAGGTATACGGTCAATGCAGACCTTCTTTTATTATATTTACAATAAAAAAAATACATACGTACAAGCAAAAGACTGGCAGCATTGCCATGTTGCAAGGCAATGCTGATTCTTTGGCCGAATAATGACCAACGTATATAAACTGATAGATATTCACCAGTGATGAGTAATAAAAGTCACTTGTTTAAAAAAAGAAAAACTGAAATATTCTTAATGATACGATATCTTAAAAGGAAATTAATACCTACTTCTTAAAGTGTTAATTGATTTCCGTTAGTACCGTCCGTCATTTCCCCATACAACGCTATTCTTGGCACTTTCCTAACACCATAGTCGGGCTGACTGGAGAAATCAGTGATACTTAAGACGTCAAAGAATACGACGACAAGAAAAGCTGGATCAGGTTATACATTAAACAAATCCAGACCCTAGTGGAGGGTCGGTCCAGTTTTCTAACGCTTTAAACTTATTGCAGACGTTCCCTGTACCGGTGAACACGTACCCGAGGACACCCTACATAAAGAAGTAAGTTAAAGAGGATAAAATACTCGTTTTAACATTAATATCTAGATAATGGAGTTTAGGCGATAATATGAGTCTAAAACTGGACTGGCATTTAAGTTAGATGGTAATTTTTCATTTAAGCGTCTGTCCATTTGAACACAGTCCACAACGGTACAGGTAATTCGATAGAATTCTTTCCTATGAGAATTTTGTTAAAGTTAAACAAGGTTTCATGACTCTACTCTACTATTCAACAGACGATATTAAAACAACAGCTAGATAGTATTCCTTTTTTTTGTGGGGGTAGAGACCGGGGAGTGTGGGATTTCCACCTCACCAAAATCACCCCGGTGGTCACCATCTGCATGAACAATGAAGGTCCCGGGACCTCTCACAAGACTTATTAGGCACGTCCCTGGGGAGACTGTAAAAAGGCAGTATTTATAGTTCTCATTATCCTGCAGGGTCAACAACAAGCTAGTTATGGATGAGGAGCTGCTCCGCGGGCGCGCCGCCGCCAAGAAAGGCAGCAAGAAGACCGCGCCCGAGCTGTCGCTGCCGTACGTGCCGGGGGGCAAGCAGCAGACCAGGACTGGCGCCGCCAGAGGTCAGTACGTCTACTGGGAAGCCACTAGCTTGAGTAGGCTAGCTATAGAATCTCTTACTCAAAGAATGTACTTAATAAAGAGGTATTTATGTTCAGAGATTATGCTTTTTCGCCCCACACTAGGAATTTCTCCTGTATCGTAGGTGCGTTTCACAAACATGAAATATTCACATACACAAACACCCAGACTCGGGACAAACATCTGTGGTTCGCACAAAGTTTTGCCCCGTGCGGGAATCGAACCCGCAACCCTTAGCGCAGCAGTCCAATCGCTTAGCCACTGCGCTAATCAGGTCGTCAGCTTTGTTTGATTATGAGATGAGTTGACGATATTACAAAGATTACGGGGCGCACCTGGATAGGATTGGCACAGGACCGCGGCAGACAGGGGATGGCATTGTTTAGGGGAGGCCTATACCCAGCAGTGGGATATTGAAAGTTGTGTATGATTATGAATCCTGACTTTCCGGTTAATTACCACCGAAAGCAGTCTACTATGAGAGGGATGCAAACAATTAATGTGCTGTTTCCCTCACACATCTAGTCCGATGGGACGATAAAGTCGACGACTGCATTGTAATCTGGCATACGGTTTAGGAACCAATGGGTTTTAAGGCGATAAAGAATTTTAACGTGCGATGTACACCTGTTTGGAGTAATCACAATAGCAGTAAGAGAATATCGAATGACCTACGTCACATCTATGTAGCTATAGGTACCCTTAATGTATTTTACACAAGACATATAAAATGTATCTGTATGCCCCATTCCAGCGAGCAACAGTCCGGTGAAGAAGGTGAAGAAGCACCCCGTCCACCACTCCGTAACTAAAGCATACGACAATTGGGATGGGATTGTGAGTTTAATGATGTTCTTGATACTTACATAGTTTAGTACCAACACCTTTTAGTATTAAGTAAGAAAGTACCTAAGAAAGCACAAAAGCTTCTGCAATTCTATGTTGTGTAGTGGTTAATAACTTGATTATGTTTTCCATAATTCTAGTGTTTTGAAAGACTAAAAGTAATCAAATGCTCGAAGTGTATATTTAAGATGAAATGGTCCCAGTTTGTAACTTTGTATCCAACAGTGCAAAACTATTGAGAAATTATCGTGATGGTTAAAAATTATCGTAATTGATGAAAATTATCGTAATTGTTACAAAATCTGGCTTAGCTTAAGAAACTAATTTTACTGGACTGTCGGTGACTTGAAACTTTGCTAACAGCGTAGCGGTATGGACTTGACAGCGAGTGCCCGGACGCCGACCAACCTGCCGTACATGTGACTGTGTCGCGGCTACTGGCGGGCCTCCTACCAGTAACCACTTCTGGACACAACGTAACCTAGTCGGAAACGAAGGATCGCACCATTAAGGCTGACCAAACGACGTTACATATTCCTCGTTTAAATCTATAGTGTAGTATTATTTAATTTAATTTTATATATAATCTGTTACCAGAAAATTGTTTGTATCGATAGACATTCGAATCAAGCGATTGTTAACGATTTTTTGTAAACGCATCGGTTGTAGTTGAGTTAGGTAAATTCGACTACAGCCGAAGTGTTTAGAACATTTCGTATGAGAAAATGTTTAAAAACAAAAATGTAGAGTTGGACGTAGCTTTTATTTGATTGATAAAGCGATCGTTTGTCCCGATAATTCGATCGATATAAATATTATAAAATAATATTATTTTCGCTATAAACTTAAAAGTTGTGTGTATGTAACCGTTAGTGATCTTTAATACATTTGATAATGAAAATTATTTAATTAATTTAATATCGTTGCAAAGGATAGTAGTGTCACAAACCGACATGCCAAAAGGGATTTTTAGAGGATAGAATTTTGTTATTTTGACGAGTTTTGCCGCTAAGGGGAGCGGTGACTAAGAACGTTATTTGTAAATATGTATAGTGTTACATTTATTACACGCGATATTAATAAACACTTTATAAAAATAAGTTGTTTTAATATTAACTTAATGCTGGTCGTATTAATTTAACTATCTCCCATAATAAAGTGGTCGCTCGTAGAGACAGTTGACTGCATAAATATCGGGGACATAAATAAATTTAACAGTTCTATGATAAAACGCTCACAAAATATCGGACCAATCAAATAATAGTAAATATCAGTCCGACTTGAAACAAAAAATATCGGATCGATAAAAAACTAAAAAAAATATCAGTCCGATTAATACACTTAGAAGTTAGAAATAAAACGGCATCCATATATTTTATAATAATTATTATTCTAGTTGGCAGTTAATGACTATAGTACAATAATATCATAGATGTACGTCACCTACGAACGATACGAATGGCATACAAAATTGCTAAATAATAATAATAACTAAACAGCTTAACTTGAAGGCTCCGACTTCTGCCTCGAATTTAACTTTGGCTTAATTTATCAGAATTCGGACTTAACATCACACGAAAATATATTTAGCTTACGTTAAACTACATGACGTAGCCACTAACAATAATTAATGTTACTTCAGTATATACACATATACTAAAAATTAAATTATATTTGTCTTGTTATTGATTCTATGAGAGTATTATATCCTCTATTTACAAAATGTAACATGTCGTGACGTAAGCTATAATATATTTTCGTTTCCAAGCAGTAATACTGAAGCGCTATATGTTTGAAGGACTGGTAAATATCACATTAGCCTACACGACAATTAACTTACAATTTTGTTCATTAATTAGTTACTGCTAACGAAATGCATGTTTTAAATAATAAGGAGACGTTTTTCAACTATCGAGATCAACTTAATTAATACGCGCGTAATTAGCACCAATGTTCCGTTAATTGATATTAACGTACAATATTAAGGCTTTTTGGTCCCCATTGTGAACGTGGCCAGTTGCAGGGTCTCGCTCATATTGTCACAGTGTAGAAATTGGTCAATGGTACAATGTCGTACCGCGCAAAACGGTTTGCACACATATGGAATGTTTTTACACTATCAGGTTGGGTACCTATAGTAACTAATTACATTGTAGCTGCGAGGGTATGATGCCGTGAATACAAAGGAAAATTACTTCAACATCACGCAAGTTACGACTGCATGATCATTCACATAATATATGTTCAATACATTTCGTGTTTAGTCAGCCTCTACCAGGCGTTAGACAAATAATCTTCATTTGTATGTTAACGGCAACAATATAAGTAGATGTATCCAGCTTATCAGTAAAGTAGGTTACAAGAACAATAGTGTGCGCTGACGTCACAGGTCGCAGCGTACGCTCAAGATGGCGGCACGCACAGTATGTCGGGCGTCTGTGCGGGTGGACACGCTGATACTAGCAGCTCGCCACCGCTCTCCGTGATCGGCACTGTCTTGTGGTAGTTTATGAGATCAGCTGGAATAATACATGTTAATGTTAAAATAGGTTTTTTTACAATAAATAGAGAAGACACATGTAACACTAAGTGCGACAGGGATCTTACTTGGTGTTACATGTTATTGCGTATCGCGGCGCGGACGAAACAAATACTCGAGATGTTTGATTCTGTCCAGACTCCGAGCGAGCGCGCACATGATCCACGCAGTATCTGTTTCGTGCGCGGCGAAATCCGCGCCGTAACTCAAGACACACTAAAAGGTAACCCAAAATGAAAGGGAAATATATCTCATGCTTGCAACGTGACGTCACTCTTAGCGACTCACCGAGCGTGTCGTGCGCCACCTGTCCGGTGGGCAGCAGGCGGTAGGCGGGCGCGGCCTCCAGCAGGTAGTGCTTGCAGCGCGCCGGGCCGCGGTAGGTGACGGCGTAGCCCCACACGCGCTCCGACACGCGCACCAGGAAGCTGCCCGGCGCGCGCCCCGCCAGCGCCGCCTCCGCCTCCGTGCGGCTGATCAGACCTGCGACAACAACACGACTCACAACCAAGCAACTGTCTCCCCCAAAGCACTCTGGAGGCATTGGCACTATGACTGAATTTTTCCCCCCAATCCTGTAAGCCATTATGCTATGTGGACTTTGAAGTTAATCACTGATATAGGCTCCTATAATACGGTTAATAAAAATTGTGGAAAAGAGACTTACCGTGGAACCAGTCTACAGGTTTATTGTTCTCGTCGAGTCCAACGCCTCGCTTCAACTCGTGGGTCTGAAACCACTCCAGCACAGCCTCTCTGTTCGGCGGTTTGCCCGCTAGAACAAACATCATTGTCATTACTTTTATTTGAATCACTCTTCTGGCTGCAGCATCAACTGATAAAAAAAATGCCCAGATTTTCTATAAACAAAATAATATAACTTTTGGTTTCTCTCATCTGATCTTTGGGTACTTAATTCTTACTATATAGCTATATAGAGCTAAACCTATTTTACAATTGAATTTACAGTCTTTTTTTCAATAATTTCAAAAGTTTTTAAATATACCTTGCGTAGGGTCAAGAGGTGCAGCGATGTGGGCACTGCGCCGATGAGCCTCTCTCGCTGCGCGGGCAATCTCGCGCATACTTGCTTCCGCTTCTTTCGCTTTGCGTTCTGAAATTGCCATTTGTTTTGCATTGAACACTACTGGTTGGTATGGTGGTGATAGTCTAAATTCGTGCTTACGTAATTAAAGACCAGTGAAATTGGAAGTACAGACCCTGGTCTCTCCAGGCGGCGTCGTGCGTCTGCGCGGCGTGATGCGCGAGCCTCATGGCCCGCGCGCGCTTGGCCCGCAGCCCCCGCAGGATGTCCCCGGCGCGCGCGGCGGCCACCCGCCTCTCCCACGCGGCCACCAGCACGCTGACGCCGTCGCCACCTGCGCCTACGCCCATGTCCTGAACACACAGGTCCGTCTTTGAAGACAGTTGGGTATTTAAAAGAAAGATAGAAGAAGAGCGCAAATTTGGAGCAAGGATCAAACTGCGCTACTTCGAAGACTATTGAGGTATAATTTTATATTGTTTGTTATATTACAGGACAGGGCTCGATTGTGTTTAAGCACGAAGCACTCCCAAATTACTTTATATGGCACTGATTTATGTTACTATCATCTTTACCAACTACACAAATAAGTTATTTCGTTATATTCCTTCTTTCTAATTATTGTTCTGTACTTGTTTTCAAAACATACTTATTATCGTAAAATACTGATCACTAACTTTTACAAATTGCTTGTAGAATGCAATTCATTGATAATCTAAGGTAGTTGCAATTGGATTAATTGAATTCGCAAAATCAATTGATTGAGGAAATAAAAACTGAAACAATTGATAATGATGACGGCATGGTTATTTCTGTTTCTTTCAATGCATTCTATGAGTAAATAGGTACTTCAGTCTCTGTTACATGAATGTTGGAAACTTGTCATAATGCTTCCTTACTTACAGTTTATCGTAACTTGAAGATATTTAATCATCTTTTATATAATGACCAAAAATAGTCGAGCATTAAATCGATAATTCCCCTTTCGAATATACTAAAACTAAAGGATAGTGAGAAATTATGGAAAAGGAGCTATTAGAAGGAAGCATGGAGGATCCTAACTAGCGCTTGATAATTTAATGGGGATTCTTTCTTATGAGCCTCAGGTTGATCCAGGCTCCTTACTTCTTCTGTATGAGTTTGTAGACACAGTGAATAACTAATAATATTCAAGGGCCAATTGGTAATAATCCGAGGACGTCATCGAAGACCTCGTTTTTTAATGTATTGTGGAACTGAAACATGAAATGATGTGATGCATTTTAATATTATGGGAATATTAGATTTGCATTAAAACCACAGTATTTTATTACACAAATATCTATAATTAACAATAATTATTTTTACAAAAGTTTGCCTCACACTAGAAATATTAATATTACAAAAGTATTTTGCACATTGTACAACTATGCTTAGATCCAGTTCACAACCCTTCAATCGAAGGACTGTTTCGTGAAACCTACATTTTCTCTGTGAGCGGAAGAAAAGAAGGAAGCCTAGTTAAACATTCACAAAGGTAGACACATTACTAGAATTATTGAGAACATGAACTTTATACATCGATTTCAGTATTTGCTCAGTATCAAGACTTATATCTACATCTATTTGGAGAGCATCCATTAGTCCTAGCGGCTTCAACTGACCTGCAGCGAGTCCCGCTTGCCCTCGATGAAGTTAAAGTGCAGCGTGTTTTTGTTGAGCTCCAGCTTCAAGCTGTCGTTGAAGTCCGCCTTGTCGACCAGCTCGTCCTGAAGCTCGGCCTCCAGCTTGACGTCGGGCTCTAGAGCCTCGATCCTTTGACGCAGCTCGTCCACTGTGCAGTAGATCTCTAATGTGTCTTCTAATGGGTCCATCGTTTTCGGAGATAGGTCGAATTTCTGAGGACATAGTTTTGTAAGATTTAATTTTTGTTTTACCTTTCCATCCTAACCATTGTTATAATACCCTTGAATTTGGCAGAACTTTAGAGAAACTTTAGTTCATCGTGAGTTAAAGAAAAGATTAAACATGATAATTAATTAGATGCAGTGCTTTAAATTATCATTATCATCTCTCAGCCTATCGCGGTCCACTACCGGGTATAGGTCACTCCCAAGTTACGCCACAAAATAATCTTAAAATTTTCAAGAATTATTTAAAGAACTAATAAATCCTCGGTAAGGATGAACTATTTCAATATAAATCTATTAATCCAAAATGTGTATTATTTAAAAGAGCATCAGCCAACCTGTTCCAAATCGTCGAGCGGCTTGTACTCGATGAACTGCGTGAACTCCTTCTCCACGGACTTCCGGAGCTGCTGCACCTCCTGCGTGGCCTGGGCGATGGCCTTCTCCCGCGCCTCCTCCGCCAGGATGGTCTCTATCGACTTGTCGGCAGCATGTTCACCCATCACCCACACCTGTAAGTTTATGGATGAAGTAAATTAGAATTACTTGTGACAACAAGAACTATCTCTCACAATTACCTAGATTAATCAAGGAAGTTTTGGAACTTGATAAATATTTTGATTTATGACGTAGGTCCTCGTAAACAAACATTTGGCTTGTCATATAGTATATAAGTTAGTATAATATAATATTGCCCTGCGCGCGTCACATGCGCCTTGTTAATGCTTCAATTAACGGATGCGAGGACCTGTCATAATGGACTCATCACTGCAATTGTTTTTATGCCAAGAATGACGCTGATGACTCGTAAGGTGATGTGTCCATGTTCTATAACCCTGCCTAAATTAATAAAGAATGATTAACAACATTCGTTAATGATAATAATGCTGGAGATGAAACTCACAAACACAAAATATTTCCTCTCAACACAATCATAATAAATCATATGACCAAACAAAACTGATGATGAGGATTGTCAAAACGTTAGCAAGTTGTGCATTGTCTGCAAAGGTCAAATGTTTGTCCAAACAATGGACTCAACCTTCAAATATTGGAGCCAAATGATCAGTTTTAATACCTGCCAATAAATAATACGCGGATGTAAATTATGTTGCAATTTACTTCTCTTTGTTAACTCCGAATGGATTATTTTGAGGTTACCTTTTATTGTTAAAGTTAAATTGCACAATTATGTAGATTTGACAAATAATTTAGGGCAACTTTTAACCAAACAACTTAATTTTTTAAATATTTATTTACCTTTACAACACGATGATAAAATCGAAATCCATAAATAAATCCAGTTAGTAAAGCTTTTGCCAGAATCATAGAAAGGCCTAATTGATAATGTCGAATTCGTGAAACACGTGTCTACTTATCCAAGGTTTGGTAATAGCATCACTTAAAATTGTATCTCCATCGATCAGAGCGGTAGTCAATTAGCCTCACAAGGTTCCGTCTCTATGACATTGAATTCTAAAGACTTCGTATTTTGGCTTTTTTAGCTTTTTTATAGTCCTATGTATAGAGATCTGGGACTTTAACTGACTATCTCTAAAATAAAAGCTTTAAATTAAAGACTTGACCCGTTCTAAGCCGTTTCACAAAGTTGAAGAAATTGGCTCACTAAAGCCTAATGATCAAATGCTTTGTTGTAATTTAAAAAAAGATCTTATCCTTACCCATGGCTCTCCATCTTCGCCAGTGAGGAACTGCACTTGCTTCTTTCCATTCTTCTGGAACTTGGGCCTTTCATCCTCTTTGCCCACCTTCTCGTCCCAGATCTGCCATCGACGTACCTGAAATCATTAAAGTTATGAAAATAAAATGATTATATCGATTAAGCTCTAACATAAAATATATATGAGCTGCTTTTAACTTTAAAAAAGCTGCTATAATATTCTACACGGACGAAGTCGCGGGGCTGACAGCTACATACAGAACATCGTTAAAGAAGACCTTAAATGTTGAAACAATAGGACAAAAGGCTTATGCCTTCTACTGTTTATTAGCATTCTGCAAGTTGAATGGTAAAGACATTCCGTTTCCAGCGCCTGCAACAAGTTACGATGAAGTTACCGGCTTAATAAAGTAAGTAGGATTATTGTTAGATGCAATCTATTCTAATCCATGGCGTCACGAATTGTCGAGTCCATTCAGCTCTGGAACTGAACAAAAAACGACCTTGTGCTAAATTGAAAGTCGACTCAACAAGTGGTGGTAACAAGTTAGATCCATTCCGGTTACATGGCTGAGTACAAATAAACTACTTTTGCTACCCGACAAATGTTGTAGTCTTTCACTCGAAGGGTAGGGTACTCTCACTTCCCGCGCGAGGCTTATATTGGTATGCTCTTAGATATTTAGTCTGGGCGTTGAATTTAATGGTCTTTTCCGGACTCCCAAATCTTATAGGTATAAAACTCGAGCTCCATAAAACTAAGTTAACTGATGCACTTCTGAAGTCATCATTATCATAATTTAGGAAGGTCTTAATCATTTCCTAAGTATGAAAATAGAAAGAACTTTTTTCCTGTTTTCACCGTCCACGCATCCAATCAAAAAAATATAACATCAGAACTTCTAAAAACAATGCATCTACGCTTACACGAAACACATTAAGGGTATTAAATTCCATTTAAATAAACCGAGCAAATATTGAGGCGTGCTGGCAGTACTTGAATATCGAGACGCAAAAACCCTCCACAAAAACCATAAACAAAGGCTTTGTTCCAACTTACGGGTCGGAGTAATTACGTGCTCTTGTTTCATACAGAGACTCAAAACACAGCATGCACTGCAGACAGATTGGTTTCTTTATGGCCAGAAGTATTATATGTAGATTGGTTACCTTATACATGTTTATGGAGAGAGAAAATATATTTTCTGTAAAGACTTGACAAGTTTTCAACTGATAAAATCAAGAGTGAGAGAGATTTTTTTCTATTGAATGTTTATGAGAGGAGTTTTCTCGCATTCATTATTAAACTCGCGCATAAGTCCATTATAGCATAGCATTTCATGGAGTTTTTATAACTTACGCTCCAATATTCTCTCATGCCACACAGAACTCCTAATAAAAACTTGCTAGGAATCGTTATACAACCAAAATCATTTCGAAACAGAATTCTAATAATGTTCGCCCGTCTAGCCTCGGTATAGGATACCTAAACAAATCCTGTTGTGGTCAGGCCGACGTGGAATGCTGCGTCAAGGCTGCATATACCTGACCTCTGCCGTGACCTTTAGACCCACATTCATTAGCCGGGATTGTGTTACACAGAATAGCAACAAACGTGTTAATAGGCATTTAATTGGTAATTGAATGTACTTTTTTGATGAGGCCAATTAAGCAGGTAAATTCTATATAAGTAGATAAAACAAAGTCGGGTTTGCGAGAACACATACATATAACTCGAGAACTGCAGGACCGATTTTCATGGCTTTTGATTTGTTGGATTCATCTGCGCCCCGACTATCAGTGCTATACTAATAAAATGTTGAAAACATTTACAAAAAAAATAAACAAGTATTTTTATTCTAAATAAATTAGGTTTGGTACTCCACTATCTTTCGCAATTGACACACGTCACGCTGTTTCACCAGGCAGGACGACGTCTGCCGGGTCTGCTAGTAATTCATCAATGAAAATCGATTTTATGCGCAAATGAATTATGGTTAAGCTTATTCTCTCTAAGTTACTCAATCGTAGGTATCATTAGTTAGGCAGGCAGATATTTATATTATAATGCGTTTGCTAGATTAAGCAAAAAATACTAGCTTACTGATTGCGACTATGAATATTGAAATGAAGAGGGAATTACGAAGAATTGTGAATGTCTATGTGACGAGTGCAATGTTAACTTATACCAAGAACCTTATGTTCTCTCGTGGTCCTTTTCTTGAAGATCAGGGGATCCAGATTACCAATGGGTGGACAAGAGGAAAAAAATAAAACACTTTAGGCCTCACTTTAATTTACAAAACTCCCGATTAAACTGCCAAATCAATCTTACAATTAATTCAACAGCTATCTTACAAGTAGGCCTCAGCTATAAATGCGCAAGTCACTGTTCAGCTTTCAATCCGGAAAACTACGATTAGGCGTGAGCGGAACCAAGATGGATGCAAAAAAGTTAAACGTATTAAATCTATTTTAGCTGTGCTTAATCGAAGGTCCTAAATCAAAATGGTCTATCAATAGAAGTTATTTGGTAGCTAAGCTGTTGCACGTGAGTCTTTAGACTTTGCTGGCATAGTTTTGACGATCGGGCCTTACTATGAGCTAGCAATGCAGGTCATTTACCGCTGTGGAAGCGAAACGCTGCACTCCACTGCACGTAGCGACGTCTCGCTTCCACCTCGGCAAATGACCTGCAATGGCTGCAATGCTAGCTTATAGTAACTCCGAAGAAAATACTATTTAATAGTCTTTTTTGGTTAAATATTGTAGCTGTTCCTAGTTTTGGGGGCCTGACTAGGCATCCTACAACATTACACGCCCGTTTCAAATACATTTGCATATCAAATTATCGAGCCTTGAATGCCATATTTATTAAAGGCGAATTTCTACGCGAGGATTAATGTAAAACGTTATAGTTTATCCGTAATTTTTGTATGTACTACGGGAATAATATAATCATATTTTTGTTAATATAGTAAGTTTAATTTGATGAGAGAGTGACGTGTGCTCTCCTCTTCTCTTGAGGGGATACATACCGTAACACATGTATAGTGTATACCTGCCATGCAAGTGATTGTCACGTATGGTACTGACTCAATATTTACAGAGATATACACTTATGTTCACGTAAGTGTCATGGCGGCCGCGCCCTTCCCCGTCAAGTCATATAGTCTAAGCCGTGACGAATTACATTAGGTACGATTAGAGATAAGGTGTTCTGTAAGTTACTCAAGAAATAATACATTTTATAGTGTTTTAACTAGTTGGTCTAGTACTCGCTGTTGCGTTGCGTTACCTGTTCCTCCCTCATCTTGCAGAAGAGCGTCTGCTTCTGCGTCTCGTCGAGCTCGGCCAGGATCTCGGGGTCCACCCACATGTCGCGCAGGATCTGCTGCAACATGGTGCCGGCCCTGGAACAAGCAACATAACAATATAAGACAACTGTTATTGAGGCTATAATGAAATCTTAAACGCGAAAGTAAACAGAATAATGATCTTAATATAAAGGTAAACTGAACCTTGAAATTTATGAAAATTGTGTATTTGACAACCCTATTGATATTTTATTAAAGGAGTTGATGTTGACAGACGTCACGACCCTACGTAACGCCCATCGACGTAAACCACATGACCAATTTCAAAGCAGCCGTATCAAATTAGGCACATTGCCTACAGAATTAACAGTCATCGTGCGAGATTAAGAATCACGATTGACAACCCTATTATCATAATTCACATAACAAATATAGATAAGAAGTATTGATAAAGCTCCGGAGATAATAAAAGCTAACATGTGCTATTAGTGATAAGCCTAATGCTTCGACATACAACATAAAACTTAATACCGACATTAATGATTTCGAAATTCAGTTCAGACAATTTTCTAAGTACAATTTCAGTCATTTTTTTTTTACTCTGACAGACAATACAATTGAACCAATTGCTTCTACTATCATTAGTATCAACTGTTTAAATACTAGCAATTCCTTATGTACTGTGCTTGCCCTTAGCTAACATTAATGTAATATCACATGCATAAACATTTAGACTCGGGAGCTAGAGACTTCTGCGGTATACACGACTGTTCCATGTGAATCAAAGACTTTTAGGAAAAAGCGATCACCTAACCACTGCGCCAACCGGATCGTCATTCATTCATCTTTTTACAATTTTTGATATACATCATCACACTATAATAAAGGTAAACGTTTGTGATTGTGTTTGTATGTTTGTTATCTCTTCACACTCAAACGGCTGGACCGATTTTGATCAAATTTGCTATCGAGGTAGCTGAAACCCCGGATTAGACGTAGGCTACTTATTATCCCGAAAAAATGTAGCGAGTAACACCGTAGGGCGCAGCTCCTATGTATCTAAATGTAAAATACATGTTGGAATTACTAACAGTTTACTCAACCCAGTAATCGACCTCTTGACCTCAACTCATGGAATCAGCAATGACGACGCGACGAAAGAAAGCGTGAGCTACGTTTACTGCGAGTGTAATGATGAAGCTTTCACATCTCTGACTTGTTCAATGTTAGTGTTTATGTCGTATCACTTGGATAATGAACATTTACTGTCATGACTTTTAGATATTTTTATGTTCAAAGCTATTTCAAGGTCTTGTTTATAATTGCTGCATGGTGATTGGTCAAAGCTTTGTTAGATTATTTCTGAAGATTGGTCTAAAAAATATATGTGTATAGTATTAATATATATATGTGTGTAGTATATACGGACGATCATAGAACCTCCCAGATAGTTTAAATGCATGTCTCTGATAAAGTTAGGCGGACTGATGTGCAAAACTACACACAAAACCCTGCCGATGCAGTGCAAATAGTAATGACTAACACTCACGTTGCAGAGAAATGGGTTCCTAACCATCACGGTAGTACAACACGGTTAGTTACCGATAGTGAAAGCAAAGTGTACCTAATTAGTAATTAGTGTGTTTCCTACACTGGTCGGCTACACGTGGTGGCCTGCCCCCTCACCGTGAACTCTTGAAGCAGGACAGTTTACGTTGTGGAAGCGAGATGCCGTATTACATTGCTCGTAGCGGCGTCTCGCTTCCACATCGTAAACTATCCTGCTTTAAGAGTTCATGGTAAGGGGGCTGTTAACACTTAAACGGCCGCTACTTGGTTCCGCATGGCATAATGTGTACTTGTCGACCTTACGTCGCCTGATGGGTGTAAATGTATGCTTAGAAGTAAACACATTACTAGACAAAGATATGTAGTCTAGTTTGTAAATTAACGTCTTATTGATAAGGTTAGGTGACGTAGTTGTTTCTTGAATATGGATTAGCGAAGTCAGTATGGTATGTTTAGGAGTAGTAGTGACTTTAGTGTGCAGTTATTTACTTCCGTAAAACCCTTACACTTTGAATGACGCCATCTCTTAATCAATTGGACCTGATTGGCGCAGTGGCTAAACGATTGGACTTCTGCGCTTGGGGTGCGGGTTCGATTTCCGCACGGGGCGAAAAAATTGTGATCCTTAGATGTTTGCCCGAGTCTGGGTGCTTATGTATATCAGTTTCCTTTTTCTGAAACGCACCCACGATACAGGAAAAATACCTAATGTGGGGCGAGGTTTTTTTTAAAGAAATCCATTTTTTTTTTTTATCTAAATATTTTTTTATAACTCGGTTTCAATATTTTTATTGCCGGACGTAATATCTATGTTTTTACTGTTTTCTATCAGACTAATGTTTCATATAAGTATCCTGTCGCACGGTAGCCACGTCTCTACGATTCGTTGTTATCTGATGAACAAAAGCAAGGTTAGAAAGCCTTGACCTTTTCGGACTCCTGACTCAATTATAATGGTCGTCAAATTGCGAGCTGAAACAGTTTAACAATCACATACCTACAACTTTCCTAATTCTGAGAGACTAAACCCAATTCTGAACAATACAAGATCTAGAAAATATTCATTGTCAATAAAAAAAAATGTTTTTGCGAACGGTTTGTAAACACTCGTTTTGAACTGCGTAATACAATATCAATCATCTTGAGGAAATATATAATAATAATAATAACAGCCTATAACTGTCCCGCTGTGGGGCAAAGGCCTCTTTTCGTATAGAGAAGGGTTGAGCATTGATCACCACGCTAGCTCACTGCGGGTTGGCGATTGCAGATAATTAGATCCAGATTTCCTTACGACGTTTTCCATCACCGTTAATTAGAAAATATACGAAAATCTATTGTTTACCGGTAATATGTTAAAATATTGATATGATAATTGTAATTGTGTAGAGGTCGTTGCCCATCATTGGGACATTTATAAGGGCGAGAGTATAACAATATTAACAATGTTCACTCATGTTTAGCATTACGTACCTACAACCGAAACAATGTATTTGATAAAGATCTCTCTAATACGCAAAATAACTCTCTTCCTATCAATTGGGCAATTTCCTCAAAATTTTGTTTATAGTTACAACAGAATTATCTTTTACATATATCTAGATACATATGTAAAACCCGGTTTGGTACCTACCTAATAAAATTCGCGGCCAAATCCTTAATGTTTGTGAATTAACATGATTTGTAAATCGATAAATAAGCGAAATGAGAAATAGGTATCCTTTGCTTGCGACATCCAACGTATGACAAATTAGAGTCGTACCTATTTCTATCAATTAATATTATTGCACCGAGACCAAGTGATCTAAAATATCACATGCATTTCGCCAACAGCTATATTTAGTAGTGTAGGACATACTCCAGCTAGGTGGGGCGACGATATAGGCAAAATTCCTTGCAGCGTATGGAAGAGGAAGGGCGAAGATCAAGCTCAGTGGCGTGCCATAGGAGAGGTTGTGTCCAGCAGTAGACTGAGATAGGCTGATGATGATGAAATCTCATTGTTTGTGAACTCCGTATGTTGTAGGTACAACACAGCTCATCTATCTATATATACATAATAATGAATTGTTGTTCTTTAGTCTCACTAAAACTCAAGAACGGCTGGACCGATTTGACGAATTTTGGCCTTGAAATATTCTTGGAAGTCTAAGGAAGGTATAAACGGTGAGAAGGCAGTACAAAGTTAGCCTGGTCAGCCAGTAAACATCTAAATTCCTATCACCAGTTATGACGTCGTAAATTCTTTCTGCAGCCAGCGAACAACCATGCTTGGAATTTTCCCACATTCCCTGAATTCTTATAACAAGCGACTGTTTGAACAACAGACAGAAATTATCAACATGGGATCTTATCACCCATTGTTTGTTCTTCGTAGTAAATGCCGAGCCCTGGATCACTACATACCTACCTACTACAGACACTTGTACTCAAACACAATAATTCCTGAACACACATCAATGATAAGGGGACTTATACACAGGTACGGCTCGTTACGAACAGTTACGTCGTTTCTACGCCTAAATGAGTAATACGAAATAGGTTTTTCCACTTTTACTCGTCATTTTTGTACAACACAATGGTTGAACTTATACTGACTCACAGAAATGCCGCATTAAGTGCGACGTCTAAACTAAGCCTTAAAAAGGAAAAAAGTTAGGAGGATAGTTTTTAATCAATATATTTCCGTGTTATAGATAGTTAAGTTACAAAAAATATACCTATGCCCAGTAAGTAGTAAGTGAAACTGAGCTGTGGGTAATGATTACACTAAGCTTGTTACAAAATGGTTTTGTTAATCTTTAACCTAAAATACATTATTTTGAGCCTCAAAGTTTAACGTAATGGTACTAAATGATAAATGATTTTATTTTTGCGAATAGGTCTTACAAAACACTTTTACACGTCATTTTTTTTTAAACTAGATGGCTTCGGCATTTTCTAACTAACTACCTCTGAGAAGGAATACCGAAACAAACTCAGGGGTCAAGGTCTCTTTTAAAGTCCAGACAAGCTCAATATTTTACTACAAAATGAACTATGGAGGTATATATCTAATATCACATAATTCATATAACAACGACAGCGGTTACCGAACGTGATGGCGCGGTGCTTTACAGAGCGTTCCCGGCAACGAGAACAAAGAGTGAATATTGCAAAGGCGGTCGTGCGTCCGCGCCGCATATCAATCGCGATTCGCGCGCGACATACATAATGCATGCTCCGGCGCAGGCGGGAGAGACGGGCCCGTACTAAGCAGACGGGTGTAGAAGGTCTAAGAATGTCTACGATGAGATATTGAGCTAGTTAGCCCGACTGTAAATTAAAAAAACATTTTTAAAAGTCCCAAAACCAATTTGCCATTTTTGTTTTTCCAAGGTATAAAGGAAAATAATATTGCTAGACCGTTATTGAAATTTTAGATCGCGATCTATAGACAGCATGTTTCTTAAATATCAAGATTAAAATTGAAATCACACAACAACACAACAACTGTATATTCTTAGGGCTATGCAGTGTGTAAGCAAAAGTAGTATTTAAAGTGATATGTCTTTAGGTGTATATTTGCCCTTAAAAGTTATGATTGTTTCCTTGCATTTCATTAGTATTCACAAAACGTGCTCATGACAAACGAAAATAATCGATAAAATTCTTTAAAGGCAATTGTCCAAAACTGTTATACCTACGGAATACTCCGATATTTCTACACGAATTTTGTTTTATTACGTACTTGATTATAATATACCTTCTGTAAGACGTCCTTGTTTGAGTGTACTACGTACTATAGCTTGCGTCTCCAGACCTTTTGTAGAACAAAATATTAACCATTCTATGCTTAAAATGGTTGTCGACAAGCATCGCCCGAAGACTGATAATATAACGCATGCAAGCCATAAAGGAGAGCTGTGCTATCCTTTTGATCTTCAGGATGCAAATCAGATGCCTCCTTCTAGAGAGCTACGCCAGTGTATCTATTTATACTATTATAGTGGCTATGTGTGAACATCATGTAAAACAGGTGCTTGAAATGTGTTTACAAGGTTTGTCGTGATACCACGCAGAATCTCTGAAATGCTTTTCATCCATATATATATATATATTTGCAATTTGTAGCTGTATAGTCTGCTGCCTATGTGCTATTGTTTATGTGATAAGAACCGTTGCTTTTGCTAGCTCGGTCTTCAACAAAACTAATTAAAATTTTAGTCACTTTTCTGTAATATTTTTTTTTTCCATCACACTGTACAACAAACAAAACTCTGCTCTAAAATAACATAAATCTGCTACCAAAAACACTTTTACCGTGAAACTGACTTCAATAGCACGCGACTATAATTGACTGTAGCTTAAAGTTAATTACAGAGCCACAAATAAAAGAGAGCGTAGCATGTACTAGGATATAATAACATTGAGAAGTAAATAGCTTTATGTATGAGCTCACTGACAAAGGACTGTCGTGACGAGAGGTTGCGAAACAGTCGTGATGGATATAATACAGCCAGTACGCGAGCTATAGTTCAAAAGTGAAGGTGACGCAAATGCCAGAGCTTAGAGCTTTGTGCGTACTTCAATGTATAGTAGTGAACACTCACTGACTTCTATGGCTTTATTTATTTATTATTTATACAAAAAAGATGTACAAGGCGGACTTAATGCCTTAGGCATTTTCTACCAGTCTTTTTCTTTAGTCCAAGAGAAAAAGGTATATAAGTAACCATTGTATATATTATAGTATTTAAAGTCATTAAAAGTTATCTCATTTTAAAAACAGGTACTGCTTTTTCGTTATCCAGTACGAGTTAAATACGTAAAGCTAAAACTTTAGATTCCGTAAAATGGGGTGTTGAAACTGAAGGGTGAATAGAGACAAAACTTTAGAACTGATTCTAACATTAAATTATAACAGTTATTACTACCAGGCCAAGCTATTGCCGTCTGCTTTTATCCCCTAGAATTGCGAGCAGTTAAGTGGCAGTGCGAGACAGTGAAGATTTCGAATTTTAAAATCGACGATTACGAACTTTTTGCTGATTACGAACTGCCTTTATAACTAAACCGACTCTTAAGTCTTAGTCCACATTCTTTAAGATTTAAGGTTGATAAAAAGTAGCTTTATACCTGTTTGTTTCGCAAACTTTTAGGTTTATAGGTAGAGAGGCCATTGAACTAGTAACAGTGGTTACAAATAATCTTTTATTCAGTACACGTCCAGTTGCCGGGGACCTGAACACCTCTAGAATCAGTTGTAAATATTCATCCGTTCTCAATTCAATAGATACTGTGAGTCCTAACATTTTAAATGTCTAGATGCTTCGATCTTGAAAAAAGCTGGTCTGGAAATGGTGATGGATAAAATTTAATAATCATGAATTGTTATTTAAGCTTCATAGCCGCTTAAAGTTAGCTAATGAGAATTGCGTAATCATATATTTACTCATATACAATCAATATAAATATTCCTTATTGATTGCAAATAGCCATAATTTAATAGAATTATTTCCTGCATAGGATACAGTTGAACAGGAAAATATAAATAATTTTACGAAGCTGACAGCAAAATGTGGAAATTAATCCAATAAAATATCCTACACATGGCTGGCAAAATGTGGATGAATTCACCTCTACCTACCCCTTTAAGGATATGGCGTGATGTTATGTTTATGAAAAGTTTCTTGTCTACTCTGTACTAACTCTAAGTCCGAGTCTCAATGCAATGCAAATCTTAAGCAGACGCGCAATACATCACAGTATCATAGTCTATTCACGTATTCAACTATACTAGACATATAACTACAGATTGTGACAGTAACTACGGAGCCGCTGATCTGTGTCAACGGTCACATCACAATAATCCGCCGCACTGGACTTTCGGTTGTACTCGGCTGGCAACACAAGGGCCTTGGCTTCGATTCCAATTCTAACTACCTATGTTTTAGTGTAGATTTCAGAAGGGACTTTAGCTTCAGAACTTGTATTGGCTTCATTTTGCGAACTACTGATGGCTATCAAAGAAATGACAAAAAACTTTTATTTTATTTGACTGTACCTACATGATTTATGTTCGTCATCAGGCGGCTTTTGTTACTGTTATGTTAGACAAATAATCACCTAATATCTACAAAATCTCATAAAACGCCACAACAGAAACCAATTCCTATTTCTATTCGACTGTTTGTACTCTCTATTGACAATCTGCAGTCTTTTGTTACTTTGTTCATTAGTCAAATGCATCATCGTATACCTAGAAAATCTCAGCAAAACATTTTAACGGAAATCTGCATCTTTTTCTGTAGTCTCCGTTACATTTGTCATTCATAATTCAAACAAAAACAAAAACGTGACTGAAATAACAATCTAGGATGACTATTAAGGCCCACAAAGACAACGGCACATATTTCATAACTAAGTATTATTATTAAAGCACTTAACTAAATACAAAAAACATTAACGAACACAACAGGTTAATTGCTCGGTGTGACGTCATGAAACCTTCGACCATGTAAGCACAAGATCCTCGCTCAATGAAGAAGAAAGTATGCGCACGCGCAGTGGGCGCGAGTCGCGACCCCGAGCGAGGTCAAGGATAGCGTGAGTTCTCTGCGAGCTTTGTCGGTGGCTGTAGCTGATGATGTGGATTATCGAGTATTATAATAGAACCAAACTATTAGTACTGGAATTTTTAGCAGGAGTTAAGTTTAGTTTTATCAGTACTTAAATAGACAAAATGCCTGACCTATTTCAACTGGTCTGTCTGTGAACTGCAGAAGATAAAAATCCCAAATCCCAACCCTATGAGTTTGGTATCTGACATTTTATATCCTTAAAAGACCCACAATACATATTATAAGTTGTTCTGGCTCTGGCAATAACATTAACAAAATGAAGTCGGTTGAAAAAGATCGCTTAGCCGGTATTATAAATTAATTCTTCAGTTAGTAAATGCCAATAAGCTCGCTCTTAAACTCTTAATAACTTATTAGATATCCTTGTGAATTTGTGCCCACATTCCACGATTTTTGACAGGTCACCAGCCAATTGTAAAACAATTTGACGCAACTCACTTCACAATATTGATGTCAATTAACTTCAGGGACCCGTTATGACTGTCTTTGTGCGAAATACTTAATTTTTAAAATTCAAACATTGACACATATTCACACAATGGACAGTGAAATGCTTTTGTATAAGGATGTCTGTTAATTAGCAAATGTGAGCCAATGAGTCATTGAAGGAAAAACTTCAATTAATTTCAAAGGTTGTTAAAGTGTGATGATTTTGTTGTAGGTGAATGAGAACATTTATATCAAAGTGTCCCCTTTTACCTATTAAGAAATAATGTATTTATTCATATAGAGATACTAACTAAATAGTAAATTACTAAGTAATAAAATGGCAGACTCAATAGACAATGTTCTAACTGTTGTGGTTTACCCTTCCTCTATAGTATGTTTAATAGAAGGTAGTATGGATATTGAATCAATTTACGGTGCAAGCAAACCAGAACCAATTTTCGGCGATTCGTCGACGTGAGATTTTGGACACAAACTTTCGATTAATGACAAAATGGAGAAGCCTTTTCTCTATAAAGAAAAGATGGGCTAAGCGGTAATAACAATCCAATGTCAAATTTAATTGATCATAAACAAAATTATGCAAGCCTTGAAACGCTTACCACTTAATTATAAATTTTAGAGACAAAAGCTTGAACTTTCAAGATTATTTACGCTGTCAACACAGTTCTGAGGTCCTCGTAGGATAATAACAGCAATCATATCTCTGACACAACTGCAGCTTTGATTTATGATTTATCGGCGTATGATTATGCGCACGCGTTGTGCAAGTCACTCAGACAATTCAGGTTACACAACTTTAATATGTGTATGAAAAGCCGCTGATAAGGTTTTTGATATAAAGTAGATGAAGTGGATAATACATGTAGAGACTAATAGAGGATAATACCTCTATTACTTAAACCCTGCTTAAGACTTATGACATTTCCATTCTTTGTCATGTCAACAACAGTGGCAGGTATAATTTAATCCATGGTTTAAAACTGACATACTCTATGTGTAAGTGTTTAATATGTAAGGAGTAGTACTAGGCTTAGTTAAAAATATACCCAATATGTCAATACCCAATATTGGTATTTTAATTAGGTAGGTTTCCAATAGATACCCCCATTATCCACCAATGGAGAATTATATTTCTAGTAGCTAACTAGTGATGAAAATAGACAACTGACAATGAACGCAGGAAGTCATTAAACAACGACAAAGCAATGTTGCAAGAAAAAGTCGTCCCATTAGTAGAACAATGTTTTATCTACAAAATGTCTACTTTTCGGTAGAGTGATTTGAAGTTGCGCGTGCATTATTTTGCTTATAACTCTTTTATGGAAGACTTTAGGAATTTAATATTTTTACAGTGTACATAGACATAAATACAGCTTTTATTGTTATAATTATTTATTTTAAAAACTATTCCTGTGCGTAGATAGTGTGTCGCATGTGCATACATAACATTGTACTGCCAACGAGAACAGTTCAAGAGCTGTCTCTTGAACACATGGATCGTTATTTGACCAAATTAGTCACGTTATATCTGCATGTGAAACAATATTTTACGGAATCCTAAAATTATGTCAATGTCTTTCGTGAAGATGTTTTATATAATACTAGCTTCTCGGCGTGGCTCCGCCCGTGTTAAGTATTAACGTAAGTAATGACGTGAATTTTACAAGTATTGAATGCTCTACACACTTGTCTTGTTTAGTCGTACTTACCTATTTATTTGTACAGGTATCTTTATACAAATAAAAACAACAAGTTGGCAAGTTATCTTTAATATAATCTGTATAAAATTTAACAAATTAAGCCGTAACATATAAAGTAAACATTGAGGAATGTAGGTACTAATTTTAACAATTATAAAATCACAATAAAATCTAGCTTTAGGTGTTTCACAGCCTAAAAAGTTTCGTACTCATAATATCACATTTATTTTCCTTAACGTAATATGATTATTTATTATCATTATTATTTTTAATTGTAGTTTAGTTATAGATAATTAAAATATAAAGCAACGTCAAAAATTAAAATATAAAATTTTAATAATTACGCCTATAAGAAGGTACACGTAATTATAATAATTATTGATCATATGATGTGCTGATTAAATCTGAGATCCGTCTTTTATAAACTAAATAGAAACTAAATGATCACAACAATAACAATTTGCAATCCTGTTAATGTAAATATTAAAAATAATTATCAAGATTACTAAATAATTTTTATATGTACTTAGATGCTGAACATAAAATAATTTTGTCTTAAATCACAACCACTCATTAGTCTCCAACATAAAAATATGCTTTCCTATCTAAAGTCTACCACTAACTTCAGTCAGAATGTTCACTATCGGTAATGTCACAATTGTCCCGAGTATTATCGTTGCCTAGACGAGGTAAAGACATAAAATAATCTTTATACTGGTTGGGAATAATACCTGACTTACATAAACTTACAATATCTTTATATTTATCAATATTCAAAGGAATCGGCGCATCATAAGCTTTGGCAATCACCGGAAGTCTTTGAGATCGTCTAGTTGTGGGCTTAATAGTTAAGGTTTCGTATTCTTCAGTCAGGATGTATCTGTACTTCAATTTGTGTGGGTCTTCTTTGTGAACAAAAACCTCTTTAATACGAGTCCACTCTATTTTCTGACCACGGCTATTTTTGTTCCAAGCGCTGTTTTAAATATGACTTTTAAAATCATAAAAGTCGTTTTGACTCATGTTCTTGACTTCATACGGGGGGCCATTACTTTTAGACCATCGCACAAGTAAACTCCACTCTTCTGGAGTGTATATGGTTTTATTTGCTGAGGCGTTTTCTATAACCGAATGCACACTGTCCCCCTCATTCTGGGTGTGTCCTTTTTCTAAAAATGAGTGTTTACTGTTTAATATTGATTTTGTACTTTTGTGCAGCGTACATATAAAAAATTGCTTTTTTCTGTCTCCCAACTCCCAAAACTTTTTAAATATATCTAATCGCTGTACGTAACTAATTCTATCAAAGCACTTAAATTTACAGGAACATGGTGGACCCATTTGTTTTGCATTAAATACTTTGCCAGTTTTAGTAGAGTACTCCTGCCCAAGGTTCTTTTGTCGTTTCCTTCTTGTATCTGCCCAATTATCGCGACATTTTGAGCGTTTTTTGGATTGGCGTGGTATCGCAAGTTCAGGAACAGAGCTATCTGTACCATAAAATGATTGACTTTGAGCTGATGGAGCGGGAGATGCCACAGTACTTTCAGTGTTGGACCGAGTTGGGCAAGATTGAGCAATGGGGGATATGGGAGCATCTTGTTGCTTCACAGAATTAGACGGATTAGGACCTTCTGAAGAACGTTCTTCGATAGCTTGCACTTGTGATTGGAGTGGTATGACAGTATTAGAAACAGAGCGATCTATACCATGAAGCGATTGACTTTGATCAAAAACAGCGCGTAATGCCATCACAGTACTCTCAGTGTTGAACTGACTTGAGCAAGATTCAACGATGGGTGCATTCTGTTGCGTCACTGAATTGGATGGATCATGATCTTCTTCTGAAGAATATTCTTCAATAGCTTGCAGTTTCATCCAATACTTTTTGCCAATACTATTTAAATACATTTGTCTGGAATGTTTGACTGGCAAGTGGCGCTTTTTTAGCCGACTGCTGGGGAATATAATTTCATCATAACTCGTGTCAGATTCAATTGAGTGATCTGAATGTATCGGACAAAAATCACTATAACACTTTGTGTGATACGGGGGTGGTGATGGCATAGGCGTAGGTATACAAATCTTAGATACTATACTTGCAATCGTTGCTGTACTGATAGCAGGTGATGCTTCATAACTGGATGCTGATTGAATTTGAAACGGAGTTACTGGACGCAGTTCAGTAAGAGTCGTTTGATCCGCTGATCCATCACGACAAATCACGACGTCAGGAACATCACTTGATGAATCATCCCAAAAGGGTAGTACGTTGCTTTTCTTAGCACCTGTAAATAATTTTTTTTTGCGTTTACAAATGTACACACGGCTACCGTTCAACCTATACAGAACCAGTGTAAGCTGGTCTCGCGTTTGGTTGTATTATGAAACCATCGCGCGGCCAGCTTAGACTGATTATGTGTAGTACACATGGCTATGTGTACTATGAAGTTAGACCTACTTTTTTTTTAAACGACATTAGAATTGAAAAAATTATTGTTATTTATGTACATTTAGTTGAAAATTAGTTATTAAGAATAGCTGTGTACAATTAAAACTGTATTTAACAATTTTATAACACTTTTAGTTTTCGAATAATGTTTTACGAAAAAATAATTAACAGAAAAAAGTAGCATAAGCGCTTACGACGCACACTTTAAAAAATAATTTGGTCGAATAATGTTTCATGTGTACATACCGACGAAAAGAAGATACAATTATGCGTAGTAAAATATAATATGTGCATAAGAAACTACAAAATTAGAGAAACAAATAAGACAAGCTTTATTGTATATTAACATGTTAAGAAACTTATCAGTAAAGTATTGCAGCGGATTACACTTAAGTTTAAAAAGACGCGGCAACTTGGTAGAAAAATGTTTTATGTGATCTTAAATACTGTCTCGGTGGTAATGTCAATAATTTTGTGTAATAGACCCAAAACAATGTAATTAATATACTAAAAATGTTTATTTTCCATTAAATTTAATTTAAATTTATGGATATTGTATAAATTTTAGAATAATCCAAGAAATATGTATTTTATGTATATTCTATTCCGTAAATAATTTTCTTATCACTAATTTAAACGTTTAATTCTCAACAGTAATTAACAACGTTGTGTATGTAAACAAAATAACAATAATTTAATTGATTTCTTACCATTTTGATCGCCACTGTCGGTATCCATTGTCACAACCCCTCACTCTCGGCGACTACGTTGAACAATGCACGTTGTAATGAAGGAACGCGACGCACGGAGCCGGGAGCGCCAGAGCGGGATAGAGATCATCGCGTTATGTGTTCGTGAGACGTTATTTTAGGTATGCCGCGCGGCAAAAACTTTATTCGAACGTAATAACTTTTAAAATATTGAATAAAAATTATAAAAAAATATATCATTGGATAGCTTACGTCATTATGATAACGAATTTACCATAATATCATTTTTGTTACATGTGATGATAAAACAATATTCTACTAATGGGACGAAGTATGAGTTCAAATTAGTAACACAGTGATTGTTTAAAAACAATAACTCAGCTATCGAATGTGCATGTAACCTACTAAAGGCAACCTTGGAATGTATGCCGAACGCCTTGACCATAATTTAAAGCACAAAACAAAAAAGTATCCATGTTTAAATCTAGAACAGAGAAAACTTGAAATACGCGGAGGAATAACTCAAATTCTTGTCAGTGCTTCAAGTTGTTGCAATGCTTTTAAAAAACGAAGCTGTCAGTATGACGTACGTCAGATGGCTCTTTGGCGGTAAACAAAGCGAGTTGAAAGTGGGTTGCACAGACAAATTAGAGGTTACACCTCGTCGTGTCATGGAGTTCGCATAACAGATTTCTATCTCGTCTTGCATTAAATCACTTTCCCTGTACCCCATAATTATGTAAAAGTATAGTATTAATGCGTGTACACAGCCACGAACACGTTACATTCTTGTAACATTATGTTCTATCGGTAAATAAGGAAATCATTCAATCGACGATCTATGTTTCATAACGATACACGAAAAGAGACAATAGAACTGCAAAATAAATAAAAGTTAAAATAACATTAGATTTTGTGTAAATTAAATTACAGTTTTATAACCTCCTTATGTATATACAGCCTGAACACATAATAAATACTATTCATTTTATATTCCATTTCAAGATATGTTTAAAGTTATCGTCGCGTGGGCAATTGGGCATGGCGGAACAAGTGAACACGTGTGCGCAAAAAATCACAGGCGCGGCCAGACCAGCATAATGTCATGCGGTGCGCACTGCGCATGCGTGTTTTTGTACACGTCGCTCAGAGTCGATGAACTTAGTCCCTTGCGAGACGACCACGTAAAAAGAGGCATCATAACTTACAATTGTTGGTCCAGTTTTTATCCTTGCCTTAAAGCTTAAAAAAAGCAATACCTTCGTATAATGAATATTTAAGTAGTGTTTAGTGAACGATTACATTTGTACGGTTGAAAAAACTAAAACCTTTACTCAGGTCATTTACATACATGACGTCACGCTTGTTTCCCAGACCGGTAGGCCACCATGTTGAATACCTACCACGGATTATTTATTTAACTATTATTTATTCAAAACTAACTGACCCGGCGAACTTCGTACCGCCATTTAAACCTTCCCTGGACTTTGAAAAAAATTTCAAGACCAAAATTTTCCAAATCGGTCGAGCCGTTCTCGAGCTTTTGCGAGACTAACGAACAACTATTATTAAATATATTTATATATAAGAGAAGAAAATAATCTCTTTAAGTACATTAGTAAATTACAAGTTTTTATAATGCATTGACCTATACCAAAAGTCCATAATAAAAATATATATTTCAACACACTTTTAACCAAGATTAAATAATTACATAGCTACAGTCAAAAAACATTCACTTTTAAATTATGAAAATGGAAATGATTACCGTGTAATCATAACGAATACAATAATACCAGCGTTCGGTAGATTAAAATCAAAGTTTAAGCTAAACACAGTAGTACGGTAAACTAAAAACACCACAATACAAAAACCTAAATGCTTAGCCACTGTGAAGAATACAATGTACTCAATGTAACTATTAAAACGTGTGCTAAGCTCCAGTTTAAACTCGGGTTAATAGTTCAGTGGTACTACCCGTTATGTATATTCACAATGCACAAAAATATTGTAATGTTATCATGTCTGATGAACTTTCAGAGTGATTACTCAGTACTATTTAATTTTTTGTAAAAAAAAAACTTCGCCCGCGCTAGGAATTTCTCCTGTGTCGTGAGTGTGTTTCTCAGACATGAAATATCACATACACAAACACCCAGATTCGGGACAGACATCTGTGGTTCGCACAAAGTTTTGCCCCGTGCGGGAATCGAACCCAAAACCCTTAGCGCAGCAGTCCAATCGCTTAGTCATTGCGCTAATCAGGTCGTCAAAAGTAATTATTGTTGCCTTAAATGAACTTCAATTCCATGAATATTTATAAGGTTAAGTTCGAGACAGCGATTTTATAACCAAGTGTGCTAAATCACCATATTAAGTGGAAGTTTAAGTAGTGCTGTAAACTAATAGTAGTAGTTGATGGCAATAGGCTCGCCCCCTATGTCATTGGGGCCTAAAACATAACAAGCAAAATGTGGGTGCACTGTGGACCTCTGCCTACCCTTTTGGGGAATATAGGCTTGATGATATGTCAGGCTTTTTAAGCAGTTTTTATACAAGAACTTTGGCGAAAAACATGGTTGCACACGTTTTTGTCCATCTTAGTTTCTACGAAACTGAATAAATGAATTCATTAGCAACAGCTACCAACAAGCGCCGACATGTATGCAGGCATTAAAGTCATAATTATTATCATCTTAATCAACTTCTAAAGGAAAACGAAAGACGATCTAAAACGTAATTAATTTCATTAACAATTAATTTTCGCAACGAACTTACGATGTAATTACGCAAATTACAGTTAGTGAGTGTTGAAAACGTGGAATTACAGCGCGGTCGACGCCCCTCGGCGTTCGTGCGAAAATATAACTCCTACATGTGGTCTTAATATGTTACAAAAACATCTAACTAGGGCTGGCTCATTTTTTGGCGAAAGAGCATTGCCATTCAACGTGGCAATGCTGCCAGTCTTTTGGGCACGTTACCGGTTCACATCGATGGGGATGACTTTTACGATGCTTTTTAACTTTTTATTTTTGGATATATTTTGTATTAAGTTGTTAATAGTTGTAAAATAGTTACTATTTTAAAAGTGTTCTGCAAAAAGGGCAAGTGAGGAGTACCCTCAGCCGAAGAGCGTGTATGAGGAATGTGATGCGTGTGAATGAAGCAAAAGAAGTATGCCAGGATCGTAGCAAATGGAAATCCGTGGTCCTGCCTACCCCTCAGGGAAACAGGCATGACTTTATGTATGTATTTGAAAAGTAACGTGTAACTAATGACAAAATAAAACTAGGGTAATATTACATTTAAAACCGATTCTCAGTGGGTCACTAGATCTTTCATATAATCTGTGCAGAAGCTAATCTGTTTAGCTTTCTTTTAAATTGAAGGTTAGGTTACAATAAATCTTAAGTAACAAGGGTCATTGAACTTGAGTTCAATGTGACGAGTACTAAGTTATGATGCTCACATTGATTGACAATCCCGAGAACTTGTCATTAACGTTATACTGTACATATTTTCTAACATAACATCACACCTGTATTCCCCGAAGGGGTAGGCAGAGGTGCACGTACAGTACACCCACATTTCGCCAGTTATGTTTTTAGGTCCCAATGTAATAGGGGGCGAGCCTATTGCCACCAACCGGGCACAAATCCAGACTTCGTGCTGCTACTAAGAATTACCTAATGGAAAAACCCAGTAACACTGCCCGACCCGGGATTCGAACCCAGGACCTCGTGCTCAGCAGTCGCGCTTACCAACCACTAGGCCAACGAGGCAGTCACATATTTTCTACGTTTGAAAATCTGATTAAAATATTCTAATTAACATAACGCTGGCCGTTAACATTTTTTTTTAATCTCAGTTATTTAACTCATAAAGTACCTATAACTATTATACTATTAACAATTACCCTTAATTATTAATCACAATAGCGTAGGACTATAGGAAGCGACTATATCCGAGTACAAACAGCCGCTGACAGCCGCTCAGCGTTCTTTCTACGTGAACTATATTTGAATAAGATTGCATATCGCTTACTTCTAGCGCTACTTAATAATTAGTTTTTACACTCATTAATAACTGAAATGTAAATTATAAAAGATTACCTAACGACCAAAGAGCAAGTTTCACAAAGTACTAGTTTCAATCTCATCATGTTTTTAGGTTAGACTCATTAAAACATGGTCAAAATATTATCTAGATCTTTCAAAACTCAATAGTCATGAAATAAGAACAACAACAGTTTTATTGGATCGTATTTTTCACAGGCGTAGTTATTCAGATTACAAATAGCCAGTGAATGTTTCATTTACAACATTTGTAATATTCAACTTGTAACTAAAGTAATAGGATAAATAACTGTTCAGTTTCAATAAGACATTCGCACGCGATTGTTTATTGATATGACGCAGGCTTTAAATAGTTACAGTTATTACTGTCATAGATGTTATACTGAATTCATACTTTTCTATCTCTCTCTTCCTAGCTATAAATCCCGTATGTTAGAGGCCGCAGGCGGTTTAAACTCCGACACCAGGTTGTTCATAAACCATACGATCAGAAAAAGGAAAAACTTATTTTACTTGACTCTATCCACCTTGTGAAAATGTCAAAAAATCATGGAACTGTCACTTGCCTTTCAGAGAATAGAAATGTCACGAAGAGTTAAAACGGGTTTAATTTAATAGAGGTATTATCCTCCTTCATAAATAAGAGGGAATATGTCTTGTCCAGAACGTTGTGTTTGGAAACCAAACATTTATTCATGTGCATATAAGTACTACATTGCCGATGTCAAACGCAGCGAGGTTTTCAATTCTTATCGCTACTTTTAATTGTGATTTTCGTGTGTAAGTATGACATAATGATTACGAACATTACGTAGAATGGAACAAGGAGTAAACGAGGAAACAACTATACGTTATCATAACTTCCTCAGTAACCATAAATAATTGCTAATGTTCTCATGTTTGTGTAGAATAAAATATGAATACAAGATTAAGAAAACTAAAAAGACTGCTTTTAGAACAACAAAACGAAAAATAAACACCATGTAGGCGGTATGCTTCCTCCTTTCACAGAGTAAGCCAACTTTCAAGCGAACAAGCGAGCATTCATACAATCCCGTTTAGTTTTTATCTAGGTCCACATTTTCTAGATGCGTTCCCGAGAAGAAGCGAAATCGTAGCAATCGGTCAGTGAGTGAAAATGTTAAGACTGAGTTTCTTTTACGCGTAGAAACGGTAGATACGATCGTATCGTTTGATTAATTATCAAAGTCATTAAAACTCGCCTTAAACGGTTAGGAAGCAAACATTATATCTATTGTTATTTCGAAAGTCAGAAGATTAAACAGTATTGAGTAACAGCATTTTTTTAGAAAAGTAAGATTGTTTGATGTTAACAAAATTAATTTATGATTTTTGCATAAAAATTGATTAAAGTTGAACGAGTGATCGGAACTTCCTAGATGCAACTTCCAGATATTACAATTCTTTATTTAATATTACGGATATTTAAACAAGATATTAATCATACAACTTTGGTTTAAATGATCGAATATTATTAGATTTTTATTCGTAAGTAAGTTTAGATATTATCTATATATATATTCCTTTGGTACGTGTGTTTATTACCTAACTAGCAGGACCGATTTGGACGAAATTGTGTGTGTTTATTTCAATGAGTTCCTAGATGGTCTGAAAACACAATTGAACCCAGTAGGTGGCGCTGCTTTTCCTGGCAGATCGCTTGTTATTGTATCATATTTATACATGTTGAATCTCCTTTTCTTTGTCTTACAGTAACAATAAAAGTACACAATAAAAGAACACCACGTATACTAAGTTATCGTTACGTTAGTCTTCGTGGTTGGTGTACGATGCTCGCACAAAACAACTGCAGGGTTTACTGACAAAGTTTCTAACCTCTTTGAGAACGATGTTCAGTTTCTAGATTGGCGCATGCTCTAGAATGTTAATGCACTAACGTTTGTGCCAATTTGTACATAATGACGTCTGCGACCGTATGTGACCATGTTAGCACTAATGAAGTACTTTACGAGACTTAATGCGTAGCTGGTTAATTATCAGCCATTTAAATGCAGAAATACAAACATTAATCGTCTGTTGGACATCAACTTTAAATTAATTTGTACCTAGTATCTAGGTAAGTAAATACCTAAGTGAACTATACTTATGTAGGTTAAAGAAAAAGCATCGTAATGACTAAAAGAGGAACAGCCCCCTTACCATGAACTCTTAAAACAGGACAGTTTACGATGTGAATGCGAGCCGCCGCTACGTGAAGGTCTCTCTTCCAGAACGTAAATTGTCATGTTTTAATATTTCATAGTAAGGAGGCAGGTGTTCAAAACAGTTGGTCACCGCAACCTTGTGTGGATCATAAAGATAATATTCTCAATCCTTTTCATTGCATCTTCGCTTAAAATAACTGACCCTGTGCAGACACGGCGTATAATAATTTCATATTCAAATATATCATATAACAATTGAAGGCCGGTTCCATCGCTTGACCACAATGAAATAATTGACGGAAACGCAATTGCACAAGCCACACACAATTAGCGAATTCAGGACAGAACCTCAAAATAGGCGTGACAAACGGAGCCAGAATATAATGGCTACACTAATTGATTAACTAACTCAACATGAGTGAAGTGTTGAAGTGTTGCGAAACTAGAAGCCTCAGTGACACTTGCCACCGAAATTCTAAAGAAAACGGTAAACAATGGCACTCTTTTGTCCTTGAAAGGACGGTGAAAGTTACCAGCAGTGTATTGCGGGAATTTAATATTTTTACACGAGGCAATGTTCGGAAACTTGAGATATTTCTTTGTATAACATCTTTTCATGGATCACTTTACAACTCTATATTGATGATGATGACATCCTAGCTAATTTCGGCCACGGCGACTGCTTCAGTTCTGGGGTTGGTAACTCTATATTAGTTACTTGACAAAACCAACTATTTAAAATATTATCAAACAAAAATTTCAAAGAACTATCAAAGGAATCGCTGGATTTACTTTACTCGAGACTGACACTAATAATTCGTCAAGGCATCTGCCACAGATTCGCTCCAAACAAAATCGCTAACAGCGAACAAGAAAGCTAGGTGACAATCACTGTTCAGCATTACTTAGCAATACTATTTATCTAAACGCTTTCTCAATTACAGAGATTTGAGAAACCACTTAGCGCTAAATTTCACTAGTGCATGTAACGTAACTCTTTTATGATGTACTTTAATTAAACCTGTATGCACATGTAGCCAATTATGATGTAACAGCAGTAACAACGTATGTAAATATACAGCACTGAATCACCGTATACAATCGAGTGTGTATATACATATTTCGAGGATCAGTCAGACTGGTGGTGAGACAATAGAGGATTCGGATGGTAACACGGAACGAGTTCAAATGATGCTTTAATTCTGACACCATCAAATGTTATTTGTTTGGAAGCATAGTGAGATGAGATGACTAGGTGCTAGGCACTACAGATTTCAAGGAGCAATGATAACAAACAATAAGACTGAGTGGAGACCAAAAGAAGATCGTAAATGATCAGCTGACTGACCAGCCTTCTGATGGGGGGACGACATTAAGGCGATAGAGGAATGACCTCGTTTAGCACAAACCAAAGAAAATTGGCACAAGGGGGTCTATACTTAACAGAGGGTCGAAATGCGAATGATAAAGATTGTCTAGGAACTAAACCTCTTCCTCCGGGATTTGAAGTAGGATGTAGCCCAGCCAGCCTGTAGATGGGCTAATCTCAATGCAACGTACTAAAAATTCAACCTCGAATTCTGTAAAAGCAATATAACCCAACCTTTATAACCGTCTACGCTCAACAGCTAGAATTTATTACTGTTTTAATAATAATAATAATAACGTTTATTTCGGGCAACGCCCATAGTGTTAGTAACAATGGTCTTAAAAAATAGTGTTAGTAGACATACATAAACACACAAAACGGTTTAATTTCCTATATACAGTGGAGTTTCATCCAATGTCGCAGCATTGGAGACTCCCATCTATCTGCAAAAACACTCAAAATACTGTTTTCCGTGACTGCATTTAACACCCAAACGATACGACAACAAGACTTCAAACCGATCTTTTTATTGCACAGCTAAATTAAATTTGACAATTAAGCATCCAAAACAGTGAATAATTACTCACTTTCATTTTCTACTAATTAAAAATATTCGGCCGCTGAAGCTTCAAGACGCTATCGTTACACAGACGCTCATAATTTAGCACTAATTACGTGGCGCAGAGTACACGTTCAAAATATAATTACTTGTGTTACATGTTTTTTCCTTATAATTCACTTTCTTTGACTACAATGAGCTGTTATGTCATTGAATTCAATTCATCATAATTATTATTGGAGAATTTGTTTTATTGCTGGAGGAAGTTTCGCTATTTTAGCGGGTTATCAAACATGGCCTATGCAAGCTATGACGTAAGAGCCTTTCTACACACTTAATGAAAAGAACTATTTTAACGTAATCTATATTATATCAATAACATTATTTTTTAGAATAAACGTTGCCCACACTAGGAATTTTTCCTGTATCGTGGGTGTGTTTCACAAATATGTATTATCACATACACAAACACCCAGACTCAGGACAAATATATCTGCGTATCGCACAATTGTTCCGGCGGGAGTCGACCTTTTTTTTCGATTCGATTGATTTTCGTTAATCTCGCTAAAACTCGACAAGTCGTGAAAGTCCAGGGACGGTTTAAACATTGAGAAAATTTATCTTTTTTTCCGACACCTTTATGTCTGCCATACAAGTCTCAGTCATAATGTTAATGTATTTATAAGAATACGCTTTATAGAATAAGATAATTATTTATAGTCACAAGGACATTACGTGGGATTGAGATTTAGAGGCCACGGATACGTCTAAATTGTGACATTGGCAAAGTCTATTTTTCTTCATATCATTCCTTTTATCCAATCCATTAAAAATTCAGTCTTTTCATGACTCATTGTCCTTTAAAATAAGTAACAACATCACGAGACAGATCTGGTTACAAAGACGTCTGTAATAATACACTATGTTAGTCTAACGTCGGCGCAAAACCTTGCAACTGCACTTAACTGGATTATGTAGTACACGCATACTAGTCTATATCTTATGGAGACCGCACACAATGAACGACACTGACCACATTTACTACATAAACGCCTTAGATACAAAAGATAATAGATTTTGTATATAATTAACCGCCAAGACTTGAAATTTACTTGGAGCAGCCCGCTTACCATAACCTCTTATTTATTATTATTATTATTTCAGCCATGATCGTCCCACTGCAGGGCAAAGGCCTCCCTTTCCTTCCTCCATTCCTCTCGGTTGTGAGCTGCAATAGACCAATTTTCTTTAAAGGAGTCCAGCTCGTCCCGCCATCTCCTTCTGGGCCTACCGCGACGCCTTTTCATGTTGTGTGGCATCCACTCCGTAGCATAAACTCTTAAAGCAGGATATTTTCCATTATGAAAGCGAGACGCCGTTTAATAAAGTGTAGTGTGGCATCTCGCTTCCAGAGTTCTAAAAGTTCATGGTAAGGGGTAAGCGGGAAGGTAGGCGTAATGAGCCTCAAAAAAAGGATCTATCGACCTCGATAGGACTTTATAATGTAACATACGAAACGTAGCGTCAATGTTTAAATATTTACAATTAAGAACCAACAGCAGTGAAGGGGTGTGCTTGTTGTCTACTAACATGGGAAAGTCCAATGGCCTCATACCATGAATTCCTTGTATAGGACAGCCTACCTACATAAGCCATTTTCCCAAACGCCAGGTGCTATAAAGATAAGCTGACAACAAAGAAAAGAGTGTACACTGTACAGTGATCACAAGCGATAGTAATTATCGTATGATTTGCGCAGATAACATGCTATGACCCATATTATACCAACACGTTATCAAAATAATCTTAGGTTTTAATACAAGACAGATTAGTACACCTAATAAGTCCATTTGTTCTTTTATGAAAAGAGAAAAAGGCCTTTGCCTAATTCGCCTTCAATGTTGTATTCTCAAAGTATTATTCTTCGTGTCGTTTTTTGGAAACAAATGTACTGCCTTAGGCAAGTGAGAAGACGCTTAACGAATAGAAATCCAATAAAATCCCTACTAATATTGTAAACGCGAAAGTATGTATTATGGATGGATGTTTGTTACTCTTTTACGTAAAAACTACTGAATGGATTTTAATGATATTTCATATGGAGATAGCTGACACCCTGGATTAACATAAAGGCTACTTTTTAGCTCGAAAAAATGTAGCGGGTAACACCGCGGGGCGCAGCTAGAGAAAAATATATGGGTGTCACATAGTCGAAACATTATGCCATCCCCTATACTTATCATTCTACTCGTCAAGAGTTTTGCTATTTGTCTAGGGGGCTGTACTGTACACTGACTGACAAACAGACACCATGGTGATTCATCTAACAGTAATAATATCTAATTGTATTTAGTAATAAAAAACAAAACATACAGAGCTTAAGTATTTATCAATGAATCATCAGCGATTAGCTTCTTAAACAACAAATAAATAATTCCAGCCATTCATATATGAGGTATTGTGATACAATAATTTTATTGTTATAATATCTGATATAACTACATATCTACGGATCAATGTTTACATTGATTACAGTACCTACTTATTAGCAGTCTGGAGCTCTAGACATGGGGCAAATAGAAATCAAATAGAAGATTAAATTATGGGGATGATAAGATGTTTTGACTGTCATCATCAATATCATCAATCGCAGCCCTTCTTCTCTCACACTAGGTACAGGACCCTTCTTGCGTGCCAGTCTCCACACATCTGTGCCAGCCTCATCCATATTCCACCCGGCATACCCACGATGTCATCCACCCATCTCACTGCCAGACGACCGACATTTCTTCTTCCTATCCTTGGACGCCAGTCGGTCACAGTCTTGCTCCATCGACTGTAATCTATGAAGTATGTCAATACCATATATTTTTCATTATATTTGATTTCTATTCTTCGAGCATCTTGTAGGGCCACAGTACGGTGTCACGACGAAGTATCAATCCAACAGTCACACCCACAAGTATACCGTGAGAAATTTTGACATTTTGAAACATTGACCTTTAATTGTGTAGTGTAACTTGAGTGCTACTTATAAAGAAGTGAGCAAACAAAGTAGACATTGAAAGGCCTACGAACTAATAGAATTTCCATCACTAAAAAGAAGCTAAAAGTTTTCGTCGTCACAAAAGCAAAACACATACACGTCTGGTGCAAAAAAGGACGACCAAAAGCATGTTGGGTTGCACATCGTTAGAACAAAAGACGCTCAGAATAGAAACAGAAAGGGAGCTATAATTTATAAGGGAGTAAGTAGTGCGTGGAACTAGACTGAAATAATAGTAACGGGTGATGAACCCGGTATGATTCCGATACATGGCAATAGGCTCGCCACCTCACAATCGACTCTTGATGCGCAGTGAAATGCGACTGCGTGTATAAACAGATAGGCCTGATAGTCCGAACTCTTCAATTGAAATTGACCAGGTATTTTTTTTATTTGATTTATGACGCATTTAGATAGCTAAGAAGGTACTTATTCCTTAATCTGGTAATCCATTAACATAGATAGGAGCCTCTTATGACGCACTATTACGATGTTTTGTTCTCGTGTAGTAGAGATGGTATGCAACGGATGCATCTCTCGAACAAACAAATAGTCCTGATGTTAATGGTGTTTACATAACCTATAATATGAGTTTATTGACCTTTGATGATCAATTAACTGGTGTAAATCAAGTGCGATCTAACTCAGATGTTCTTCTACGCTTAAAGTCTCGGGTTCATTTCCCGTAAACAAAAAGACTTATGAGTCTGTCTGGTTGGTCTAGTGGTCAGAAAGCCAGTCAGTGCCTGCTGAGCGAAAGGTCCTGGGTTCAATTCAGGCATAGTTATTGGGTTTTCCATAAGGTAATTTACAACAATACGGCTTTTTTCTCAGTTAATGGCAATAGGGTCGCCCCCTACTTTACGAACTATAACATAACTAAAGCCTGAAGCAGTGTGTACAAGTGTACACCTCTCCTTACCTTTGGGGAATATTGGCACAATATTATGTTAAAAAAAAGACACAGATTCACTGTAAATATAATCGTTTCTGTATGTAGGATAATAAATGCTTTAATAACAGCAAACTACACAAAGCAAGCCCAGTCTGGGTTAACGATTTAAAAAGAAAACAACATAACCCCATCTTCACTGTCACACAGTCGGTAAAAAACATAATCACCTGATCGTTTGTGGGTCAGTAGGCTGGTATAACCATGCAGTCATCATATTATTATTATTTACTGAAAATATTCGAAAGCCTAATTAGCAATTATCTGAGTAAAAGTGAGACCTACATTTATGATGAGCCTGTAGGGACAGGTGTAGCGGATATATTCATCTGTACCTGGTCTGGTCCGAAACTGGTCGTTAATTCCCGAACAAACATGTGACTAGAATCGGTAGATGGAAGATAATGCAAACTTGTCCTTAATATACGGGGTTACACTGCTTTCGTAGGATAGAATTATCTAAATTTATAGAAGACTTTGAAAAAAAATTGTCTTTAAGATACCAGGCACCACAACTTGGGTGAATGACCTGTACCTTTATTAAGCTCATCCTATGGTCCGACTTGCGAACCCGCTGCGTCACCAGCTCGTAAATAAGGGCTGCGTTTGAGTCCGAAACTAGTCGGGTATTTCCGAATATATCCATGAGTAACACCGGAAAATAGTATAAAAAATGGATAATTTCATGCTATTTGAAAATTAATCAGACTACCTATTAATAAAATAGACAGAGCAATCAACCCGTCACCTAATTTCACTATTTCCGATATTCTATTATATCGTAAAGCAGCACACAAAACAGCAATAAATACCGAGTTCAATAACCATAATCGGTGCGCATACGCATCCTTTGACGACAGCGCGCACGATAACATTGTGTTTCGGAACTAGAGCAGAAATGATACATGTAGTGTCGTTCGGAATACCACTATTTATAGATCACATGCGCATTGGGGAGAACAGTTTGGCTGCTTATCGGCGGATGAGTGTAGGCGTTGCGGTGGTGGCACGTTGATAGTTAACCGGGATGGTCGATGTTAATCCTGCGTAATTCCCCGGTGGGAATACCCTAAAAATCCAAATAGAATCTCGTCTAGAATTCCCTCCGCGCTCCCCTCCAAAAGAGTAGGTTTTTTTGTATAACTATATACAACTAATTTTCACCAGTCATATGGGCCTATCCTATGACGTAATTGTAATGCCCCATACGTATAATTCGGTGAAATGGATTCCTCATTCAATTAGTCTTAAGCGCCATTGGTTAAGTGGGTTGGATTTCTAGGCTAGGCAAAAGGTTTTCCATCCGTAAAATGCATTCCCAAAAAGTAGAGATTTATCTTATGGAAAATTCCTAATCCAATAAAAGATTACCGTGATATTTTGAAAAGACTATGTTTTACTATTCTTACCTTTTTTGTCCACGGGGCTAAACCAGATCGTAGCAAGACATCAATACCTTAAACAAAGATAATTTTTTAAGCGTATTTATTATCAACAATCTTGTTATCAATCATCTAAAAGACTACCAGTCCAAGGCCATGAACATCCATGGGAATACCCCAAAAAACAAAATTCGTTTACCTAGAACAAAAAGTTAGTAATCACTTATAGTGCAGAAACTACAAATAAATAAATATGTAAATCTAATTCTGTATCCGAACTGAAACAATGTGGTTAAAAGCAATGTTGCCGTGTTACTCAGATGAAAACTGAAATAAACAGAATGAATCAGCTGATCGTCACGTCGCGGAGTCAAAGTCATCTGAAGTCAACGCCTTCTCTCTAAAACCGAAATCTATAAAGCGAACTCAGACTCATCTTAGTCTCAAACTTTGCACGTTAAAATTAAATAATCAAAGTTTTTCGTAAGTTTCTTTTGTGGGTCGCATTTACTGAGAACAATCTCAGACGACTACAAAGACCAGTTTGATATTTTTTTAATATCGGCCATTTGCCCCACTGCTGGTCAAAGGCCTTCCCATTATTCCTCAAGAAAACCCTATCCATCGCCATTTCTGGCCATGTCTTTCCCGCAAAGGTGTCATTGTCACACCATCACCTTCTCGTAAATAATTAAATACCGAATTACACGTAAATAAGTCTGAGTAAAGCGTAAGTATGCCTTGACAGCTTAGAGTAATTAGACAATGCATAATACTTCAATGCTTTATAGATCCAGCGTAAGTCTGCCATCCTAAATCAAGACCCAAGTGATTTACTCAAGTCATATAAGAGAAAGAGTCTATAAATCTTAAGGGGAAAGTAAGCAAACGCTATCTAATCCGAGCCAGCTATTTGCAAGCCACTTACACGGTTAAATTTCACTTACTTATAGCTCATGACAATGTCAGGGATTTTACCAGTATTGTGTGTTTTACCGTCTTTATCTCGCAAGCAATATTATCTTACAAGAGCTCGACAAATATGTTATTGTAACGATGATATCGACAAATAGAAGATAGTTGCGCTCCTTGTAGCTACGTACTTTGATGTTGTTTTGTTCCTACAAGATTAAATGTGAATCATGTGATGTGAACGTCCACGATTGAACAGACCGAGAATGTCTGAGACAGTTCTCCTAAATAGACTGGTATTAATAAAATTCGAAGTAAGGACGCAGTAACTCGTAGGTGCGCTTAGAAGTCCACGACAACTGTGGAAGGAATAACAAGAGGCTCAAATTCCATACTATTCCTTAATTATACCTAAGTACTAAATAAGCCAAATTGATTCTAGAGACATCAGTGTTATTTCTTTATAATCTGCATTGTTATGTCAAATCGAAATAAAGCAAGAATCTATATAAAATGCAAATCCAGAATCCCTGCTGCTACTAAAAATTACCTAATGGAAATACCCAATAAGACTGCCTGACTCGGGTTTTGAACCCAGGGCCTCATGTTCATCATTCGTGCTCACTGATCATTAGACCAACGAAGCAGTCATTAGTAATTTGAACACTTAAGTCACGTACTGGACATATTATTCCGTTTGTAATGAACATTTTAATCGATCGACACATTATGTCACTTCCGAATGTTTGGACCTCCAACTACTTGGTATTCAAAATCTATGGTTCGGACGAATAATAAATAAAATTACTTGATTGAAAATGAGGTTGCATTGCTTTGGAGAATAAATACGACATTCTATATTCAAACCTTGTGTTGTTGTTACGTTGGCGCGACAGACAATACATTGACTATGATCAATGTTTATGTATTGCCATTGATGTAATCTGCACTAGCTGATTATACGACTCTACCGGCTTCTAAAGTTGAAAATATTTGCTCATTATTCAAAGACGTTATAATTGATTTAGATGTTTTAAAACACCACTGAGTCACTGACCAACGTTAACAGTGAAAACCAAGATTGTAATGTAAGTTTGTAAAGTTACAGCCTGACCTTCTTAATCCTTCATATGTGTCACATAATTAAAGCTTAAATATGTACTTAACGTAACATACATAAGTATTTACCTTTATATGGCAATACTATTATTACATTATTTGTTCATTATTCATAAAATATTTGCTCATTATTCAAAGACGTTATAATTGATTTAGATGTTTCAAAACACCACTGAGTCACTGACCAACGTTAACAGTGAAAACCAAGATTGTAATATAAGTTTGTAAAGTTACAGCCTGACCTTCTTAATCCTTCATATGTGTCACATAATTAAAGCTTAAATATGTACTTAACGTAACATACATAAGTATTTACCTTTATATGGCAATACTTAGGTATATATAATATTATTATTTATACGACCATATTTGACAATTAAATAATCGAGCGACCATTGAACATAAATTGAATGTATTTAAGAAATGAGTAATGGATGCTCGTTTTGGTTAAAACATAACAATTATTTTACTGAAGTAGGTATTATTATGTGATTCACGTTATCCTCTGATTACGTGTCGAGCAACTGACATAACACATCAATTAATAATATTTTTAAACATACCATTTTACAGTTTATTATAAAGCGTAATTAGTCAGAATATTTTTATTTAATTAAAATAAGCCGTTATGTTTGATAGTGATGATTTTATTACAACTAATTAATATAAACGGTTAAAAAACGCAATACCTTCCGCGGTTTAAAATGAAATAAACATATCAATTTGATTTAAAATGCGGAAAGAGAAGAATATTTATTATCATTTCAATAGAGGTACTTAATAAGAATGTTGGTATCAAAAGATACATTTAAAAATAAATTGCAATAACAAATTACAGCATTAAAATAAAATGTAATAAATTTTGACGTGCAATCGAATTTCAACGACAGTTTTTTTTTTCATGGACATGTCAAACTTCGAAGTATAAAACCTTTTTTTTTATATGCCGTCCGAACCTTCCCAAACTTACGCAATCGATCCACATTTTGTTAGTGTTGATTTGTATGCGGTGCACACTTCTGTTTCAAACGTCGAACAGCCAAAATCTGAGGTCGTTATGTAACCGGCCAGTGAGAAAGCGTGGCCAAGTTGTCAGTTTAACGGCTATCATAACCAGCATTGTTGATACGGAAATACGTGTTTAGTATATATTTCGTTTTTGTTTAAATTTCGAATGCGGGTTGTTTTGTCATAGTGCATGCTACGAATAGTAGAGTACTAGCCGCATTCTATGTATACGGGTAAGTTTAATGGACGATATACTTCGCAACAATAGAATTGTGAACACCACAAGACATCACTCATTCTTGTAATGTCATTTGAGATAGTTTCCTCATCCGACTCTAATCGAATAATGCCACCGAGTTAGCAAAATGACTCGACTGTATCTTAAAGGGTAATAAAATGTAAATTACTACATATTGACATCACAAATCTGGTGGCATCATGCGTCGAAATAACTTGCATGTTCTCGATTGAGGTTTCTAATCGGGTACTCTTCAAAACACTTTTTAGTTTTGGGAGGTGGTCATCAGGAATAATCGGATCGGCTCAGGCAACTGCGGACCTTTGTGCAATATAACATCTTCATGCGAAGTAGGTTAACACAAGTTCTCTCAATAGATCTAATAAGGAGTATCTTTCAATGTACCCTCGAAAACTTGACGGTCAAACCATTTAACACAATCTTCAAAACAAAGCAAGTCTAAGTCAAAAATGATGAATGAATTTCGATTCCAAAACAATTTATTTCGATCCAAAAATGGCGTAAATTAAGCAAATTGTACACAAAGCATTGAACCATAGAGGTCGGTGGGCCTACTTAGCGCGTACCGTTGACTTTCGTTTTCACATTCCACTGTTTTGGGTTCAAGGCAACGGAAACAACATAGATGCCATATCTGTTTAAAAATAGAACATTAATCTTTGTTTTTCTTTGTGCTTTGTTTTTTAACCTTCTGAAAATAGCTTTACAAAGATGTCGGAGTTCAATCACCAAGGACTCAGAAAGTTAATGATTATTGATTCCTGTAAATAGGTGTGACCTTTTTACACGTATTTTAAACAATAAGTCGCTGATCTCTTCTTAAATGGCTTTTACTGTCTAAATTAAGGGGTTGACGACTACAATGTAGGAAAAAGGTGGTATGACTTCATCGTAAGTCGGAAGACGTCCACTGTTGAACAAAGGCCTTAGAGAGGTCATAATCCCTACGCTTGGCAAGCGGCTTGGGGATCGCAGTATTGGTGGTAAAGTTACAGAAGACGCTGCCACGCATCTTCTAGATTTACTTTACTACACCCACGGGAAGAAAGGGGTGGTCAATTCTAGGCCGGATACTACTCGGCAGACTAAGTTGTATTAAAAGTAAGGGGTTTCAATGTTCGTTATGTTTCAGTGTTTCTTTTCAGAAAGTTTCGAGTAGACGACACTGCGACAGACCTGTCTTGAGAGAATTCTCAAAGTAAGTTCCTGTATCAACAATGTGATATGTATAGGTACATATATCAATTATATCTATTATCCACAATCAAAGGTAATTACTATTCTTTGATGCTTCCTATAAATCAACTAGAAAAAAATAATGTTGGCAGCATTAAATACGTGTATCCGGTCACGTGATGATGATATAGCGACGAGGAAGAATTTTTGGGCGTGTTAAGTTTTTCTGTAGTTTTTATACTATTTCATCATCATTATATCATCACGCCAATATTCTCTAAAGAGGTAAGCAGAGGTCTGAGGTGAACACCTACATTTCGGTAGAGGTCTGCAGTCCACCCAAATTTTGCTAGTCAGGTTATAGGTCCTAATATAATAGAGAGCGAGCCTATTGCCACCAACCGAGCACAAATCAAGACTCCGTGCTGCTACTGAGACTTACCCTGTACCTACACTTTATCCGACCCGGGATTCAAACCCAGGACCTCACGCATAGCAACCACTCGACCAAAAATGCAGTCTTATCTTGGTTTTATGCCTTTTCTTATTGGACGGGTATATTTAACGTAGGTAACAAAACCTTAAGGTTGAACAATAGTGGATATTAGTAGAATAGGCCAATAATATGGTGTGCTGTTAATTGACTCGTGAGACAAAAGAGCAATGATGACATCAGAATACTCAATCGCGATATCAAAATATGTGCGACGAACACCTAAGAGATATGTCACTATGACATCAACCGTAGCCGCGTTAGGTCAATACTGGTCAATACCAGCTACCCACATGGTTGGTAAACATAACAATAGGGATATTTACGATTTGTACTGAAATATGCCTTTGTGCGTTTTGCAAGTTAGCCGTATGGTGCGACCGTGTGGAGTGCTAATTCAATGGTCGCAAGTTAAAACCCCAGCACGCACCAACGTATTTTCTAATTCATGTGCGTCTTATAATTTGGTTATCAGTTGCTATAAATGGTGAAGGAAAACATTGTCAGAAAACCGGCACACCTGAAATATTTTTCAACGATGTATAAGCCATGTCAAAAGCCTGCAGGCAGATTAAACTGACACCAGGTGGTTCCTCAACCATACGATAAAAAGCAGAATTTCCGCTGTATCGTGGGTGCCTTTAACAAACATGACATATCACATACACAAACACTCAGACTCGGGACAAACATCTGCGGATCACACAGTAAAATTGTTTGTTCCGTGCGGAAATCCAACCCGCAAACCTAAGCGCTGCAGTCCAATTACTTAGCCACCGCGTCAGATTGACGGATGGCATATCAATAATAATTATGATTTATATGCCATCCGTCTCATAAAAGGCATTAATATGTAGTCATAAGTCATTATTAAAGGTCTCGGTTCTCCCATATTAACCCACTTACGTCCAATCGGGCAATCGATTTAATCTTCATACTGTAAGTATTGAGCGCAACATTGATTATTTTGCAATCGAACGCAGTTTTATGATCGAATCGTACTCGATACCTGTCCTTTCAGATGAACGAGAAATAACCTTGCGAGATTTGCTCTTGTATCATAACAAAAGAGGTTTTAAGACAAGGGTTCTCTTGCCTACAAAAAACCTTAAGCTAGGCCTATATTTTTTGACAGTCTTTGTAATTCGAAAGCAGCAAAAAACTACGTGTTAACCCTTAAAAAGCAGGTGTTCGGAAATTGAATGAATGCAATGATATTTCAAAAAACTACAGATATGTTACTACCGCGCTCGTTTTGAAGACTCGAAAAGGGGATAATTGTAGTCTTGGGTTACAATATTGTTATCCGATTTGACATAAGACTAGTGCAGTTCAGAACACTTGTCCCGTTCATTTTGTTAGCATACGACATATCTATACTTTTTGGCATATCATTGAATGGATGTCAAAATCTATATTATTTGTATTGACAAAACGATGGCATGGAACAGCCTACCTATTACAACAAAACCCGTAATCATTGGCGACAAAAAATACATAGATCCAAAGCGTATTATAACTTAATAACCCTCCATTTATTAAATAAACCGCGGCAATAGCATGTGTACATCATATCTGTCAAAGTCAATGACAATTTTCACTTTTTCTCATCGTCAGCGAAAATAGTGTTCACAACCATTGAAGGTCACGCAACCTTGTCTACATCACATTCGACATTTCAATTATGTAATAAACAATAGGTCTACTAATTATTTCCCAACTTTTTACTTTGTCACTGTAATAGATTACATCGCCGCTAATTTGAATGAAAAAGTATTTCGATTGTATCTCACTGAAATAGTTGTTTGGAATACTGTAGCGATTGTTGTTTCTGATTGGTTATAATGTAGTTTATTATCTCATGACTGAATCATCTGAGGGTTTTGCAGAATGAAGGTATTGCTCCCACATTTTGCTAAATACCCTATAGAAGGTCATTCAACCAGGTTTTCATTGAAATATTTTTTGAACCACTACGGGTCTGTAGTTCTGGACCTTGGCAGCCCTTATGCCTGACTGTATCGAACGCCACAAGTGAAACGTCTACGAGAATCAAAACTCAATAGTCCGGAACATTCTAGATCATCCCACAACTATCCAGCTAGCTTACTGACTTCAATACTAAGCAGCAGCTATTATTTTATCATTCACACGGCAGAAGAATATAGTTAACCGATGTTTATATAAATTATATCTTATTATATCCCTTTCTATAACATGTGTAGGCACTATTTGGACTTAAAGTACCTATCTCTTCTAATAAGATGGGTTATGTTATGCACAATTTAGTTTTTACAAGCTTTTATTTAAATTGCAATGTTTGTATGTTGAGTTTGTTTGGGTAAAATCTTGCAATCTAAATTAGAACCACTTTTTGACATCCGATTGAATTGAAATTTTGCATACTTAAATAGGTTTAGTGACAATATTATGGTACTTTTGATTTAAAAGGTTGTGTTTAAATATATATTTAATATTAACTTATAATAAGTTATCATTAAAAATACAACTACAGTCATTCGTAGGGAGTTGTGTCGTAACCTCGAGACTAAACAAACATAAACGCCACACCAAAATATTTCTATCAGATTAACATACAAATGGTCGCATACCTATCACGGAACTGCCTTCGATGTAAGGATTACCAGCGAACACTGCCTCACCTCTATCTGTTATCCTATTTCAAGGAGTTAAGGTTCAAAATTGAATGGTTTCTAAATCGCTTTTCTAAGACTTGTATTGCAGATAAGGTCATTTGTACGACACGTTTATAATAGTAGTTGTAATGTAACGTTCGATATTTAAAGAAGATATTCGAAATATAAACCTGGCTGGAATGGTACAGAAGCCTTATACTTTTATGATAAAATCGTCACAACATTTATGCTTTAATTAAAAAATCCATTTGCTTGATTTACTAACGTAATTTCTGCCTTAGCAAAGTTAGCAAAATTACCGTCATATTTAATTATTTTATTAATATGAATTGATAGACTGCCTCTTTGGTCTAGTGGTCGCTAAGCGTGAGTGCTGAGCACGAGGTCCTGGGTCGAATTCCGGGTCGGGCAAAGTGTTACTGGGTTTTTCCATTAGGTAATTCTCAGCACGGACTCTGGATTTGTTCCCGGTTAATGGCAATAGGCTCGCCCCCTATTACATTGTGACCCAAAAACATAACTGGCGAAATGTAGGTGTACTATATGTGCACCTTTGCCTACCCCTTCGGGGAAGACAGATGTTATGTTATGTTATGAATTGATTATGACAGTTTGATAGGATAAAGTAGTCACATGTAAAAAGTATAAACTTTCTGCACTTAACTGCTCGTTACTTCCACTGATTAAGTGATCACAAGTCATGCGGAACCAACTAGTTAGTCTAGTTACCTCCGTGGCCTCAGACAGACCTTATACATACCTATATGAACTTATATGTACATATGAACACGTATATCAAACAATCAACCGCGGAAACCGCGGCCTAGCCTCGTGGTCGGAAGGACCTGCGCAGACGCCACTTCGCCACCCTCACTTTATCATTACGTTACGTGTGTGTGTTAAACTAATTATTGTAACTACTAATTAGTTTTTATGGTGTACTGAACTGAGCGTAGAACGATAGCTTTAACCGAAAGAAAAAAAGGAGGAAGTATACTTAATTTCTTACATCGAAGACTATTTTCAGAAGCAAGTAAGATTTAAATTTCAGATTGCGTCAAACAAAACATTTACGTATTACGTTGCACAACGCATTTTAACGACAATAAAAGTCTTTATTAAAATATAAACAACACATAATCGTCATTAAGACTTTAATTCAGTGATTCACCTATAAAACCCAACGGAAAATATAAGCGCCACAAGATTATTTTAGTACCCTTATCTTACACAGCAGCTGATAAAATACAATACGACAAGTAAAGTCTAATGTTAAATAATCTGAAGGAAGGGTAAGAGCCTCGTAAACTGACGTGCAAATGACGAATGCGATGAGAGTGAAGGAGACGGAAAGGGGAATGTCGGGAACGCAGCCAATGGAAACAGGCTGTACTTAATGTTTGTTGACATGTCTGGCTTAGGCTGGTTTCACAGCTGTCTCGGAGACCCGTACGAGCTCCCAGGATAGAGACACATAAGGCGTTAGAACATTGTTCCACAGTGACGTGGACGTCCGTACGCGACCCAGCTGTGAAACCAGCCTTATCCACATATTTTAAACCTCACACCGCAGCCCGTTACTACTAAAACGAATCACACATTTGCAAATAATGCTCATCCTTGAAATTACTTTTAATACTGCGAAAACATCTTCGACCGTGACCGGAAACTCTGTGACCATAACTTTGCTTTGTAATGAGAAAAATGGGCGTGGTCTATTCTTTATGAACGTTGATGTTTTAAGATTATTTGCCAAAACACTGTCGTTGTATCTCTCGATATCTTTTTAATCCTAATACTATCATACGAATGTTTTATCTAATATAATACTATGTTTATTGTTTTAAATGTTACAAAACATATTTTTGTCAATAATTTCTTCGTAATCGGTTTTCCTGCGTCGTATTAATTGTGTATATTAGGAAAGTTGATGACTCAGACAATGTACGTACTGACACAGTGAAAAAATATAGTACTGCTTAAAGATAACCAGGGGATAACAACATTTTGTTGATATTGCTTTATCTTTATTCGGTGAAATGATCAAAAATATTCGAAGTACAGATTTTTTTTTCCTAGATTTTTTTTTGTTTACACACTAATATTATATAGCATACTGGCCAGTACGTTAAATTTCTTAAAAAACACACGATCGATTAAGAAAACATTAGATATCGGTTTAAAACATGTATCGATAGCATGTATATTGTATAACCTGAACTGCAATTTGATTACAGATATGACACAGTTCTTAGTATTAACTGATCGATACAAGGTAAGGCACGAATTCCTTACTAAAGTATGTGCAAACAAACCTTATTAGGTGCAGTCAGTAACGAAATCAGCTCTCGCTTAAAAGGAATCGTTTAACTATTTGCTTACGTACCTCGTACGGTTGTAATATACTTCTAGGCTAAGTTGCACCATATTACGTTATTGAAATAAAACTGAAATTTAAACTGCAAAAAAAGCTGTGTTTAAAATGTTTCAATCTTTTTCAATTGACTTTCTTGTAACAATTATTGATGGGTCATCTAAATAATTCTCCGTGTAACAAGATGAACTTGGTCGTACAGTAACATATCGTACTTGTACCTATTTAGCCAAGTCATTATCACTCATCATCATACAATAACCTGATAGGTAATTGTATTTTTGAGCCGTTTGGGGTTGAAACATTTGGGCCATGGGGTCCGAGCGCTCGTGCTTTGTTTAAAGAGTTAGCAAAGCGCCTAGTCGACTCCACACGTGACCAAAGGGCTGGTTCATTTTTTGGCCAAAGAATTAGCATTGCCATTCAACGTGGCAATGCTGCCAGTCTTTTGGGCACGTTACCGGTTGACATCGATGGGGATGAATTCTTTGATGCTTTTTAACTTTTTATTTTTGTATATATTGTTTTTATTTTGTTAAAAATTAAGTTGTATATATTTGTAAAATAGTATGTTAATCTATAATTAAATGAATCTCATCAGTCAAATTGAATAAAACAGTAATTAAAAGGTGTATTAAAATTGTCACTCTTGCACCAATAAATGGAGATACGCTGATGGTAATTTTAAAATGTATTTTTATTGATAAACGAGGATAATACTTGTATTAACTTATACCCGTATCAAGTTTATTGACATCACTATTCTAGTGCAAACGACAGTGACAGGTATAATTTAATTCACGGTTTAAAATTGTCTTACTTTATGAAGGGAGTTTGAAGAGAAAGCTCCGAAGTACAGTACCTTCATTTCGTTCAGATACAATTTTGAAGACTCATCGTCATAAATTTAATATTTGATTAGTGACATAATGATGGAAAGGCGCTTTTTCCAATACTTAAAGACCGGAAACGACCGCGCCCAAGACCCAAGCGTATAAAAAACAACTCGTCAGTCAAGTTTATTGACATGCCATCATCGCTTTTTAAAGTTATATTACTAGTTATAATGACTGTTATCTAATCTTGGTAATTAAGATTAATATTATTTGCATAGATTAATTTTTTTACATAAAAATGTGGTTTTGATTTTAAAAACATATAATTCGTCATCTAATGCCCCACAATAATCGTAATGATTTACTTTTATGTTATGATGGACACAATGTTTTATTTTTCATTTATGCCACAATTCTACTTCATTAAAAAGCATAGCCACTTAAGGAAAATTGAATTTATATTTTTGCTCAAAATCATTCACCTGGTTTCTTGTTACCGACGGAGACAACAGTAAATTTTTATAGTATTGACAGATTCAATAACCATATGTATGGGACAATAGTAGCCGGAGTATGAGAGTAGTACACATCGAAGTACTCTTCCACAGACCTTGGGATGCTCGCTAACCGATGACTCAGAACGACTGAGCATCGATCTAATGAGTACACACTACACAGAGCTATTACGAAGTGTGTACCCCATTACTCCAAATATCACAATATTACATGCAATTGTTTAAAACAAAATGTTTACAATCCCTGCCAGTTTAAACGCCAATTTCAAAATTGCCAATAATAAAAAGCCACTTATTACAGATTTATTGATTCTTGACATGTTACGCGCACAATGGATTCTGAATTCTGATAAGAATATTGCAGTCACATATTACAAAATATTTTAATGAGAATTTTTGATACTTGGAAGAAATGTATCTCGTTAAAACACCTGCTTCCTTAGAATATGAATTAATTGAGCCACAGCTGCATTTGCAGGCAGAATAAACATTATGACACATGACATTATTCTTAGATGGTTATATTTTAATACATGAAAACAGTCGGTAATTACATAAAGTTTTATTTTAAATTTATCCAAAACAGAAGAGTTTCTAAATAATTTGAATTTAGAATTGTTATTATAAAGAATTTTCTTTTATTTTTTTTCCACAAATTCTTTTTTAACTTTGCGTTTACCCTCTTATTATGGTCACTAAAATGTTCACAGCATGAGACAGTCATTGAGTACAGAAGAATCGTTTAGTATGTATGTAGGTAGGCAGTTATGTGTAACAGTAACAATGCAACTAATGAGAAATGAAATCGTTGCACATCCAATTAGAAAATTCATCGTCGTTCTTTGTAAAATATTTGTAATTTTTTACTAAACCTTGGCTCATGAACTATGTTTCTTGACATTTATAAATATTTGCGACTTAAACAATAAAACATATTGTCAAGGAGAAAATAACTATAGTAATTGCAGTTTGTAATGTAACTTCGGTTTTAAATACCATTAATTAAACACACGTTGAAATTTGTAAACGTAGTAAGTAAATGTCATTTAACAACCCACTCGTAATTTAAAATTAAATAATTATTAAGTAAACATTCTATATAAAACATTATTAAATAAAATAGAGCATGAAATGTAGGTTAAATGTAGTAAAACCCACAATTCGTGTAGTTTACAATTTCCGCAATACTATACGCGACCGCTACTAATCTCATAAAACATTTTTACAAAGAAAATATAACAATGCGTAACACAAAAAAAGAATACTTACAAAATAAAAAACGAAAAAATTCCCTTTGGGTTGCTATAAAATGTCACGTGTGGTCACTACACAGATAATGCACAATAAAAACTTTTTTGTCAACTTTCAAATTGGCGCAGTTTTTGAATATGGAATAACGTTCGCAACGCACGCTTTGGCTGCGCGCTCTCGACCGACTGCCGCCACTCGGAAACGAGAGAATGTATGGCGCAACGCAATACAGCGATTGTAGCGGCTTGCGGCTGAGCTGTGCGTTGGTATTGTATGGTTCTTGCTGAAAGCAAAAATGCGGTGTAATATTTGCCAATTTAGAGCTGTACTTCAAAATGAATTTCAAGTTGAGCCATTGTAGATTAAGAGTAGAGAAAACCCTGATATGGGCGTTTCGAAAAAGCGCATCAAAAAATATACAAATCCGAAAATAAACTAGGCCAATTTCTTCGAATTTTTTTTTTGCGTTTTCATGAAATAAATTCAGACAAAAGCTAGAATTCCCGAGTATAAAAGCAGCTATATTGCAGGATCATACTGTACGCATATTAACTCCAAGCGTTATTCTGCGCACAAACCTCCATTCGAATTCTTTGGCGGAATGAGATTTTAGCTCCTACCATTTCTTTTTATGATAGACACGTTCTGACGAATAAATTCCTCTCTAGCAATAAAAACTGGAGATTTTCTTAGAAAAACGTAATATATTTTCTAGACTCCTTTATTGTCATTTTATTGTAAAACTTTTTTGAGAGAATGTCTTTCGTGAGTAGACACACATAAACGGTACCTCCATGCGATTGCAACAATCGCAGATGAGTTTCTCTCGATTCTCTCCAAGAGTTCCATGGTCCACCTCTTTGTTCCTCAAAGTCAACATACACGTCATGTCGTATGTATGGGTTAGATTGCTTATCCGGTATATGGTCGCGACTGTACAAGTAAAAATACTGTGGGTACTATTTATAAGAAAGTCATTGTCATTCTTCAGGAACATTAATATTTAACAACAACTAGGTAGAGAGGATTTTAAGCCCTTCGTCACATATCTATAAGGACGACATTTTTATACATAAACATAACATAACATACTCATCGTTGTTATTAATATGCCTAGTATCCGTGTAATACCCTCCATACTTAAAAAACACGCCAATGTTTGCAGAATACGACCCTACTGTTGTACTACACAGTCCCGCGGCATATCACGAATCGAACTATGTCGTAAACTATTGCGTTTATCACGACAAAGCACACCCTTCGTACAGCCAGCGAGGCAGCCACACAATAATTCATTGTGTGCGCACTATTGACCGGTTTTACGACAAAAAGAACTATTTCTACGTAACATAGGTCCGTTACCGTACATTGATTAAATGCATGCGACGATAACTAAGTACCTAAGTATGTTGCGTATGACGCAATAAAAACCGTGGCAAAATGTGGTGAAGTATTCTGCGATGAAAAGGATGAGAGAAAACACAGAAATTAGTGGAATACGAAAATCTTTCGGTCACTTGTCGATTTAATCGTAATTCGCATTGGTCAATATTATAATACGAGATTGTATCAAAGGTCTAAGGTTGACGGACTCGGATGCCGAAGCTGGGCCCGCCGTGAGAACTAAACCAAGTTTATGTCTCACAATACTAAATAAACTAAGAAACTGTATTTATTGACCAGAAATAGAGAACTGACCACAACACTGACGACAACCGAAGACATCCAATTTATTCAATGGGCTTTAGGCCCAAACTTGGAACTCCTAAAAACATCTTCAAAAAGCATACAAGACAGAACAACTAACCTTACAACCAGAAGACTCCTCCTACCCCAGTAAGCCTCAAATTGTCTGCAAAACACAGACCAAAGAGATCGCTTATACCTAACAAAGACTTGTTTATCTTTTTTACATTCCCCAAATTAAAGAAAGGGGTTTAATTGAAGAAGCTACCTGTATTACATCATGATCGTCTATACGTGAAAGTTAACCAAATATTCAACATTCTAAGCCAATCAAAGCTACGTACGTACTTGTTTTAACTTAAAAACACCGTGGTCTTAATCTATCCAATAGAAAAGCATGTATACGGGCTTACATAACTTTCCCCACAACACTTTCTCATTCAATACGTACTCTACTCATATGTCAATACGATAATGTCGCGACTCATCGAAGAGTAGTTCATCACAGAGAAATGGTTTTATCTCACGTCATGCCTCATTAATTCCACATAAGTGTTTTCCAATAGAATGATGCCCGAAAATGTTGGTGCATCGTTCTGAACGTCGAAGTTTATGACCAAGAATTTAATGTTTCTGATAAAATATTTGGGTTAGTATTCATTTCAAACCAATGGATCCCTAGAAATAGGTACATGTCAAACTCGATTTTCAGCTTTCCAGTGCTATTGTCTTAATAAAAATAAACCGAAGTTATCCACGTCGCAGTATAATTCAAATCTATCAAATACATAATAATAAGTTCTGTCCAAAGAAGTAAATAAAGTCTTTGCACTAATTAAACAGGTTACGGCTTCATACGCTTACCTTGTATAAATGTCTACAGAATCACTAAACAATCTTTCACTGAGTAATGTCATAAATGAGAGACATCGCGTCGAGACTTGCGCCGTATGTAGGTCACAGTCATACCTTACTGTCAGCCCACAAACATTGTCTGATTGATGGAGGTCGGTACCTTTAGGCACTACATTTTAATCATTATGTGATAAGCATGTTTTGTTTTGAGGTTGTCAGCAGCAGGCAGTTGCTCTGTGTAAAATAGGTACAGCCCCCTTACCACGAACTCTGAAAGCAGGACAGTTTACGTTATCAAATCGAGACACTACTACATGTAGTTTCATCCGGCGTCTCACTTCCACAACGTAAACTGTCCTGCTTTAAGAGTTCATGGTAAGGGGGTGGATATCTAGCTGCATCCAGTAAGACGTGGAGTCGCCCAAAACACGATGACTTGAACGATTTATTCTTGTAAAAGTGTTATTAACTTAAAGGAAATTTAATCACCTATAACATAACTATTTAAATATAACTATGCCTCTCACGCATTGACATACATCTACATTTTTTTTAAAGCGTCGCGTCGCCTATTTATTGTAGGTTTTAGCGATCACGTTTTTCGTTATCTACTGCGCAGTGTAAACAGTAGAATGTATAACGAGTACCTACCACAAGTCCACAACATGTAGGATGTTTGTTTACCCGCATAAGTTGTTAATAGTAACGGTAAACCATCAGACAATGAAGGGTTAACTACGTCATCTGAGGACAAACTTACTACAACTAGTAACTCACAAAAGAATACATGTGTCGTGCGCAGGACACAGCTAATTTAATTTAGTTACAGTTAGTGACTGGTACCGGTACCAGTAGGACATTTGATATCATCTAAATACCAGCTAGGCAAACAAACATCTCTCTGAACATAAGACAAGGGGCCCTCTCCTTTACCACCACCACCTCCTTTGGCACCACCATCATCATTATCAGCCGGAAGACGTCCACTGTTGAACAAAGGCCTCCCCCTTAGAAGGCCATAATAAACGACTACTTGCATTGCATTCACCGATTGCCCGTAACTGTGACGATATCGTCGGTCTACGAGAGGCCTGCGAACAGTACTTAGTACCTGCAGTTGGCAGGGCTCCTCAGTCCTCAAGTACCTAGATACCAAAGTAAAAAAAAAACTTTTTTGGGACTCACTGTATCGTGCTCTTTTAAAAACTCGTTCCATTCAAATTAATGATGCACTTTCATTCACATATTCAACGTTGCTATCATCGGAAACAAATTCGTTTAACTTATCTGATTCGCAAATTGGCTTAAATTGAAATTACGGTGTTTTATCTGATTGATTCGCGCCGAAACGCAGGCCATTCCACCTCTCCCGCGCTTAAAAAACAGGCAAAGGAATTTTTTCATTCATCCAATTATTAAGTATCCATTGAAATTCAAAAAGTTTAATTGTTGTGTCAAAGTGCATTTCTATACGAGATGAAAAGCAAAAACTGCATCGTAACCGTAGGAAGCCAAGTGTATTGTTGTTGGCGAAAGCGGTTACATCATTAAACATTTGAAGCGGGGCTACACTAATTACTGCAATTCATTAACAACATTGTACTCGTACGCTTTTATTAATAAAGGCTCGAGTTACGTGACGTGCGAATATTTTTTATAATTCTACTAAAATATTATAATTAAGATTTTGGATAACGCTCCTATTACCTATTCTTACTCAACTTGTTTAAAAAGATATTTCAAAACTTTAGGAGGCTTTAGACGTTTTAGCAGGTAGGTGTGAAACTGTTGGACGGCCTGATTGGCGCAGTGGTGTCGATTCCCGAATGTTACAATTTGCGTGATGCGCACGTATTTGTACGTACGATACAAGAGAAATTCCTAGCGAGAGACTGAGAGTAGACATTTAAAAAACCTTTATTAAACTAACTAAACGTCGCCCATCTAAAACATTCCCAGGTAATGCAAGAACGTGAAGTAGTATTTAAATACGATACCACACGAGATTGTCACGCCTCGCTGCCCTACGACAGGTCTTTTTGATGCTCCATTGAACTTGTTTATTCACAGAATCTCGCGGACAAGTTAATTAACCTAGTAAATTTATGTTCTTTTAAACGAAGTACGAACTAGGTAACTTTTTGCTAACGAAATCAGAGCAAAAATGCTAAAAAGCAAATCTTTACTTCGTTATTAACCGACCATCTACCTTAAAATAAGTTCAATGCCTAAATGATCGTCAACTCCTAGAGAAAGGAAAAACAATTTTTTATCACCAGGTAGGGGGGATCATTTCTGGTTATTACCAGCCCTCCTCCCCCTTGCATCGTATTCCTCATTGCTAAGGGTCGTGATCCCCTAAACATGGAGTAATTAAGTATTAGTGACCCGCCCTAATACGCCAGAAAACCTCGGGCCTAAGGCTTCGCATATTGGACCCAAAGGCGCGAGCTATTTAGTGAAATGCTTAGTGATTCGTTCATGGCGGGAGTCCTACGCCAGCCCGTTATCTTCCAGCGGCAGTCGCGTTACACATTATCTACACCTTAAAAAAAGGTATCTTTGTCAGATTTCTACAAAAGTCCTTTCACCCGGCGGGCAGTCAAAACTCCATTCAGAATTAGATGAAAGACTACATAAAAAAACAATCTGATGCTTAATTTGGGAGCACAAAACAGTATATGAATACAACCGCGACTCAATCCAAATCAAGGCATAATAGTCATTCAACTTCATCATAATAAAAGCACAAAGCATTCATTACTTAAAGATCTATCAGCAACAAACATAACAATTAGCGAGTTGGTCTCCAGTCAACAGACTTATTGAACTGACCTCCTGATCATTAGCGATCACATGACCGACCTCAAAGTCGACATCACGAGGTTTTATTATGGCCCATCAATCTCGGAGTGCGTAATGACAAGGTTATGTCAAAGATCTTTAATCAAAGCTCTGTGATGCGCTGTTTGGTGTCATTCGAAGTAGTCATATAGTTTGTGATGCGAGCATGTGTTCTCTCTCTTTTCTCAGGCCATGATGGTTATCTTGTGGTTGTCGTGGAGTTAATGATAATGAATCTGTGATCGTAAGTTTTTTAACAGCCTATATAATACCTATATGTATATATATTAGTGATTGTTATCTTGACAAAGGTCTACAGTACATAAAAGGAACGAGCATCCAATCACCAGATTGGCGCAGTGGCTAAGCGATTAGACTGCTAAGAATAGCGGATTCGATTCCCGCACAAGACAAACATTTGTTCTACCCGCAGATATTTGTCCTAAGTCTGAGTGTTTGTGTATGATATTTTATGTTGAAACGCACCCACGATGCAGAAGAGTTCTAGTGAGAGGCGACGTTTAAAAAAATGCGAAGCGGATATGTTGTTGCACCTACCTTATAATCTCTGCACCACCCTAAGGTTGACTGGTAGAGAATGCCCCAGGCATTAAGTCCGCCTATGTATACTATTTTTGGTACATGAAGTTTAAATAAATAAATAAAATATCTTAATGCCATGTCGTTTAAGAGCCTCTTAATTATATCACGTTTTCTTTAACAGTATTTTATTGGTTTCAGCTAAGAATAGAATAAAAGGCAAGTATCCTATTCTATGTTTGTTTACCATATAGAAACTAATCAAACTGAAACATTTTGCTTTCGCTACAGTTTCCTGTATTATGCTGGATACAGACAATGAGAAGACAATGAGAACATAACTGGTTTGTTTGTTTTCTTATATGGCATCTGGTTTATCCTAAAACATGGAGGATAAACGATTGTTTTCAAATAGTTTTAAGTGTTGGTAACGAAGGTAACGTTATAATTATTTATATTTATCAGACCGTGTTGGCCCAATGCAGGACAAAGGCCTCCCTTCCCTTCTTCCACTTGTTCCGGCCGCTGCTAGACGCCAGTCTTGTAGATTAGCTCTAGTTCTACACTCGACCCCTGAAGGGTAAGCCAGGACCACGAATGTGCTACGATCCTGACATACTTCTTTGGCCTCATTCCCTCGCATCACATTCCTCATACTTTATTTTAAAATTGTTTTCGGAATAAACTTTCAGTCATAGGAGTTTTTGTTTTGTAACAATAGAATATTGTACCTAAACCTTGCGTTGGTACTTTAATGCGATGCTCTATGCATAAACCGTACATAAGAATCACCGGGAATTATTATAATATTCAATACAGACATCAGATATCCTGATACATATTACCATACAATAGCTGGCTGGTTACATTCCAAGAGCTGGGTCCCGAAGAATTAATTCTTATGTTGATTATAATAGGACCTCTATGAATGACAGATTCAACTTTATACAGCATTTAGTGGCCAACTGTTGGGCTCAGATTGAAGACTTGAACTTTTGGGTTTTGGCCCTCATTTGTTTCAATCTTTTCAAATAGTTCTCTAATTTCTTTTTTTTTGTAATGACATTCAATTATTTTGCAGGTGTAGATCGAAATTTAACTAGTGAAATTCAGGCAGGCTGACAATGTAACCTAAAAAAATAATATCGAATCGTGTGTAAGTTCAATGGAATCTGTGTGTTCAAAGTATACTTTCGATAATGGAGAACACGCGAATCCTATTATTTCGGGGATTCAGGCGTGAGCATAATCTCTAATAAACGAGCATACACAATTAAATTAATAATAAAAGATGATTCTAATTGACAACAGCCCCCTTACCATGATATCTTAAAGCAGGACAGTTCACGATGTGCCAGTGAGACGTCGCATTACACTGCTCGTAGCAGCGTCTCGCTTCCACTATATAAACTGTCCTGCTTTAAGAGTTCATGGTAAGAGAGCAGCGCGTTTTTAAACAGAAGTTATCGTCACTGTCAACACGTTTCCTTACAAATAACGTTTTTTGTATGTACAGTCAACAGCAAAAGTAGATGATCAATATCAGAAATTCAATACTAATGAACGGAGTTCGCGTCAGAACTCTGTGGCGTCGTAGTGATTCAAAAGTATGTGATTGTAAATTATACCAAACATTTACTACTAGTACAGCTGCCATATATTCGTGATCACCGTTCATTAGTATTGAATTTCAGATTTTGATCATCTACTTTTGCTGTTGACTGTACCGTCTGCGGTGACTACCCAACACAGGATGTCACTGACTGCCCTTGCACACAACTCGGCCTTATCTGCGCATATGATATTCTAATAACCACCAACCTAAAACCAACCTTACTGCCTCTATTTAGAACATATTTTGATCTATTCAACCCTCACGTAGTTGATAAATAAAGGCATATATTGTGTCGGAATGTCGTGAACATTGTTGCTTAGAAGTAACTTAAAAACCATAGATTATTTAGTAAATGTTAATTGTAAGCTCTTGTTAATAGATTTGTATGTAAATGGGAGACAACGTGTTGTTACCACTTGCTAGATGGCACAAGGAATTCTTATCTGTCCTCAAATACAGCAGTCATGCAGTTGTTAAAAAAGGGCATTTTTTTTATCGTCGCCCCACAGACACACTAGGTTTCTCCTGTGTCGTATTGCACGGTTGCACGTATTTACAGACCCTTTTTCTAACATGACACATGCAAAGTAGAACTGCATTTTAAATTATGTCAAGATATACTGTTACTTGTACGAGGTTATATAAGACAAAAAAGTTGTTAAGAAAAAAATTGCAAATTTCAAATACCTAACAAAATAGAATACATTATATTATGTTACTTTACATGGCCTAAGAGACAAAAAACCTTGGTAAGAAAAAAGTCAAATGCTCCATTTTTTTCTAGAAATGATGTCAACTACAATGAGCTATACGATTCGCGATATAAATGTCAAATGTTAGTACGGAAGCGTGCACAATATAATATAATACAATATAATGTCGTTCTGTGGCTGTAGCATAATGGCCGCCGTTCCAATTACTGGGTGCATGCCTCACTGCGCCTGCGCGCCGCAGGGCTGTCGCGCCGTGCGATACTCTCAGCATGCAGCAAATTAACCACTTACGAAGATGTGTCACTGGCATCGAGTATTATTCACAGTTTTATTAATAACGTGGTCATAAACTGTCTGGATGCTCTCGTTAATATGACGGATCAACACGTTGCCACTATAAATAAGGATAGGACGTTTGGTTCGCAAACAAAGTGACCTGTTTTATATACATCTGTACATCTTAAGTCATAAACTTTAATAAACATTAAAGTTCCATTATATTGAGACCGCCAACTTGTGAATACGAACGCACAAGACATTTGGTCCACCAGGACATTTATAAGCACCCTTGTAAACCTTGCATACTGTCCCAAGGGTTATTCCTAGATCTCGACCAATGATGACATACTGAAAGCGATATTTCCTAAATTGCTTCTAGATTGAATGCAGAAGATCAAAACGGTAACCTAAAGACAGAAATAGCAGAGCACCTAACGAGGATAACCATACTCTCTCTTTAAATTAGGCAAACAATGTTCGAATTAGTCATAACGTGCAATGTTTGTTTAAACATTAAGGGACACATCACAGCCCTAGCTGGTGGCAAAATGCAGATAACCGCAAACCACTTACATCATAGGTTTTGTCGAAAATCTGACAGGCGTGAGCGCGGGCGCATGCGTGAGATCACCAACTGTAAACACTTCGGGTCTGATCTCTTGCTAGAGGTTCTACTTATTCTTTTCCTAAACCTCATTCCTCATTGGCAGAGGATCATATATTTTGCTTATTTTAATGTCTGATATTTACCTAAGTCTACTGAATGTAAGATTAACTAGTCTTTCAAAGAACGCCACAATAAAACATATAATAATGTTGTTCTCCTGGCCTATCTAGGACCGGAGACTAGCCAGCTACGCAGGTGATATTATAGTGCACAAGTAAGCGGGAACTCAGGTGCTCTCCCTCTTCCCTCAGTGTCATAGTCAGATTAAGCGCAGGTCCAACGGCTTAACGTGCCTTCAGAAGCATGGAGAGGTCTTGATATGTGGTAAGCCCATTACAAGACTGACCACGGCGAGCATGCCTATCCTCAATCGACTGGTTTGCGAGGTAGTCCCATAGCTACCACCCCTCAACAATAAAACATATAAAAGAGTAAAAACCTAATAACAAACACGCGGCCGTAAAAATGTCTATAGAAATGTATATAAGAAAGTAGTAAACATACATATTCTCTCGACGAATCGGTCATTTTTTGGTTGCCCGGCAATAACATCACTCATAAATAAATGAAAAGGTATTGTAAAATAACTTTCAGACTCAAATGTTTCAAGTTTACGTGTATTTGTCTTGATCATGAACTCGGATCAATCAGTTATATCCAGATAACCGTGCCAATCTTATCTCAAAGTGTGATTAGTCAAGATAAGGGGGATTTGTACCGTCTCTCGACTCTCTCCTGCACTCAATATTGTAATTCACAATACCTATGTAGTTTAAACCACAAGTTAGTTATAGTTTCCGTCACGTAAAAAGAACGCTGACCGTTAACTTATTTCTTTGAACTCCAGTCTTTTCCAAAATGTTACGCGACTAGTAATGTATCTATAATGATTCTACGTACATCTTACTTAGGAATGCTCAACAAAATTTATTAAAAACGCCTTATGGCTCAAACTCAGTGCTCTGTTGATAAAAGAGCAGGTAGATACCTACCGATGCTCATTCGCGCATTCTTTCTAGGGATGCGTAATCTGTCCAAAAAACTAAAAAGTCGTAGTCCATAGATAATTATAGGCAACCGACAAACCTATATGAAGAATGATATGAGAGCTTTCGATAAGTGTGTATGGAATCCAGCCGAGATCATAGCAAATAGAAATACGGGGTGCCTATAGCCTACTCTTCTGAAAAGTAAATTGACACTTCATTTCCTACTTACACTTTTTGCAGTTGGCGTTATGAAATAAAATGATGACAAAATCGTCAAAAGCCGCCAGACGTGGCCTTGGGACAGACCTTCTGCATGTGGAAGCACGGGTCGGTGGGCCGACAAGCCGACAGCAAGCCAACATAATGCGTATCTTGCACCTACACACATCAGTACAGATTTACATAACGTAACATCACGTGGTATTCCCCAAAGGGGTAGGCAGAGGTGATATAGTACATGCCGGATATGCAGATAAAACGCATTACTAGAAGAGACGAACGATGTGACAATGTCTACGTTTCATTTAGAATATGCGAGAAACTCCCGAATACGAAGGATTGCCCATTCTCCATATTTTTGTGTTTCTTCTAGTCTCGACTGTATAAGAGGACGCCAGTGTTTCAAACGGACAAATATCTTGGACAGTTTCTAGAAATGATGGACAGTGTACACGCACTCCTGATACAATTAGAATAGTTTTCGCGACTCCGCAGATTATTCCACGAGCGTGTGTATGTAGGTGCGTCCGTTGCGGGCCCCGTTATTGTAAACTCGAGCACCGCTCATACGGAACAGGTAATCGTTACGTGGGAACTGCTCCACATCGCGCTCCGAAAGTGATGACTATTGTTTGGCCATGATTTGGCGGTTTTCGCTTTCTGTTACTGAGATTAATTGTGTTATCGATTATATTTGACCTTTAGATTCTTTTGCGTGTAATCGATCTGCATGACGACCATACAGTACATCCCAAATAACTGTAAGTTTACAAGTATTTGGTCTTCGATAGAACGACGCCCCACACTAGGATTTTTTCCTGTATCGTGGGTGCGTTTTACAAACAAAAAATAATACATACACAAACACCCAGACTCGGGACAAACACCTGCGGATCACGCAAATTTTTGTGCCGTGCGGGAATCGATCCCGTAACCCTTAGCGCAGCAGTCCAATCGCTTAGCCACCGCGCGGTCGTCAATATGAAGAAAAATACAACATTTTGGGAACTGTGTTTTTTTAAACGAAGGAGTTTGAAGTCTTCCTCCATTGTCTACGTTTTACAAGGTTCCACTAAACTATTTATAAGTCTACTAAAAAGAAAGGTGGACTCAAAATTAGATAATCCCATTCACTACACAAAATTAACAAGTAAATAAAACTAATTACTTCACACACATTATTGCCTTAATTATAATATAATTTATTATAAAGTTCTCGTTATAATATTACATAACCCACATAAAACTACTTTCGTTGTGACGTGACACTTGATTCTCAACTCGTTTTACTTTATTTTTGTTACGAGTATGCAAATCGATATGATAATATAATCGATGACTCGAGACATCGATGTTTTGACAGCACGGAGGTTGCCATGAACTCATGCCTGGCGATTGGAGCTGGCTGGTAATAAACAGCAGAGTTAATTTACATGATGATGTCATTTTAATAGAGCGGAAAGTGTGTGATTCCGTTTAACTTTATTGTTATTTCAAATCGTTTTCCCGTCATTGACACAATTAAATTTAGCTCACCAAAATTCCAACACTACAAAAACCGTTTATAAGTGTATTTTTGTATTCCTATCGGATATCTACCTATAATTGTCCAATACTTGTGAATGACATGACGAGACATTAGTATCGTATGAAATACGTACAGGAGTGGTACTAAATACTACAGATTGATAGACATAAGAGACAGATTATAAAATGAAAGTAGTGTATTATATGATTAAGAAATGGCAATTCTTTCGTGAAATAACAGGCAGAAACTCGAGAACATAACTTCCCATTTCTCCTTACTCCTTCCATATACTAGTATCAAGCTTCCTGCATATAATATGCATATATTTCTAAATCGAAAGCAAGAGTACACTCGTGTTGTTCGCATTCAACTAGAGTAAACCGAGCGGCGAGCTTACACAATGGAAGTTACAAGTTGCAGTTTTGACACGCCCATTCGTAGGACCTGTTTGACAGGATCGCAGCTCGCTTTGTGTCGCCGTAAATGCTAGACTAGGTATAAAGGCTAGAATGTGGCACATAATGCTGGCATAAGATGAGGTTTTTTGATAAATATAATTATGTATTAGTACAGAATATTATATATTAGTATAATTATTATTCAAGGAAGATGTCTGTCTTTACACATAAACCCATACAAGTATTAACTAAACCCCGTAAAAAGTCTACTGACATCTCTATTCTTTGACAAGCAAACGATAATGACGGGTATAATTTAGTCCATGGTTTAATAGTGGATGAATATGGATAATCATACATACAATTACGGTTGTAATCCCGAAAGAAGTAGGCAGAGGTGTCCTCGTTTATCAGAAGTAACTTGCATTTCGGCGCTCAACCTCTTATAATAAGCGGTAAACCTATTACTCGAGCCTATTTAGGGGGCCCACAGTAACAAGCATGTCTGCAAGATCTAGTTGAAGATTCAAGCAATGGCCATTGCTTGAGTCCCCCTATGGGTTGCAGCTTTGATCATAAAATATTTCAACTATGTTACGATTTTGTTTCATAGAAATTGCAAAGTACCGACAATGTATATGCAAATCTTCTAAATAAACATCCTAATATTATGAAAGCACAAACAAAATAATTTATTTACATTAAAACGCTTGTCAGCCCATCAAAAACAGATTCAAAGACCATTGAAGCCAGCGGTCAAGCGTAACAAAAACAAATGACATTTCGTTGTCGCATGAGCAATATTGGTTTTGTCAACAAGCTGAAATTTATCAACAGTGCTGTTTGCAACATTGAGAAGGATTTACTAATAGATAACAGTTTTATAATCATACGTAGATTGACTTCCTGGAGTTTGAGGCAAGACCTAAAGAAACAAATTTAAGAGGCAGAACCTATTTGGATTGATACAAAATGTCCTAAAACAGATTGACTTCCTAGCAACTCTTTCCAGAGTTTAATTACGAGGGGAATGAGAGTTAAGGGGAAAATAGGGAAAGGAAAACTTTAATGTACCTACTTACTTGGATCATTTATGTAGAAGATGGGTGCCTATATACATTTTAGGAGTAACCTAAACCGATGGGCATGTTTAAAAAAACGTGGTGAGAGCGAACGGTAAGCCAGGATTTAAACGTAGGTACCGTATAGAAATCTCTGCCTTCTTTATAAGAAAAGAACCGTTACTCCATGTAAAACCTTTACCTTTTAAACTGACATGGACAACGGGATTTAAAACTGGATGTTCTCGTAATGACTCCTAAGGACAATTTTTTGGCCGTAAAACTGAAAAAGCGCAATTATTTTGCGGAGGATGTGACTTTCTTTTAACTTTATATTCTACATGCCAGTCTTTAAAAGGAAGTTATGTAAAAAAGGTTTTGAACCTACCAAACATGCTTTCATAACCAGATAAATGAAACCGTTTATATACAATCTAGATACATATATTTATCGTGTAGTTAATAATTGTCAAATAAATAAATATGATACATTACAATCTGCCGCCACAACATTTTAAAACAATTTTAACAACACATCAACAATTTAAGAGAGTATCTAGATATTTATGCGTTGACGCAGACATAAATCGTGCATTTACCGGCGCGGGCGCATACTGTCGTAGCTAAATACTTCCACTGCACTTTCGTGTGCGAATCTTCTAATTGCGCGGTAGAAAGTCATCGCGGCGATTTTTTTATCAAACTATTCAGTGGTTCCGAGCTCAGGCGGCAAGATTTTTGTGCATTACTTTACTTTATTATTATTACGTTTAGATTCCTCTCTAACAAGATGAAAGTCTGATCGCACTTTTAATGAATTCCGTTTGCATTCCCGCGACTGCTTGCAGCCTCGGAAAGTGAATAACGTTTCAGAACACACGAAAGTCGATAATTAGGTAGTTAAATTCGCTAATTAATTGGATCCTTCATTATGATTTGTTTGTAAAACGAGCGATAAATATTTTTTACAATAAGAAACATCATGTAAATTTTCTTTTGAGGTACCAAGGTAATTAATATGTATGTAAGATAATTAATATTAGGTACTATCTTAATCGCACCAAGAGATCTGCTTCATAGGGAGGCGGTGCCAAGCTAAACCCTTGTCGCAATGCAATCTTATACATTCACTAGGTTAAACTGGAATCCGACTCAACAACCATAATCAGCCCAGCCTTTTCCCAACTATATTTGGGACGGCTTCTTCTTAGCGAATAGCTGGATAGTATGATAGTGATTGCCTATCTAACCTACACAGCCCATGAACTACTAGGTAGGTAATAAAATAACATTGGACACAACAAAAAGGCTAGGCAGATGAATTTGACTTCAGACACGATCTGTGTGTCAGTGATTTCTCTCAGAGGACAGGGATGGTAGGTGATTAATGCGTCTATTTGTGGCAGACCAGAATGTTTACTCTCCTTGGTCGTCCCGCTCTCCGAGGCGATGTTTAGTACTGAAACTAATAATCCTCATTAAGTTTTGTTAGCAGAGCCGTCTTCAACTTATTGGAGGCTATACATCAGGATTATAGGGCCACTATGATTTTTTTTTGCTTCGGATTTAACAATTAATTGGATAAATATGGGTTGGTAAATTGGGAATTAGGGGGCCCCCGTCGATCGTGGGTTTCTGGGCCCAATATCCCTATGAAAGAGGGGCCTGCATGTTAGGTAAATAAATTATATTTATGCATTTCTATAGTTTCATGAGCGAAATTATAATTATGGGAAGTTAAAGTAATATGCCAAGGTGCAAACAAGGCTATAGTATTTTTTACTAGATAGTAGTAGTTAAGAGCTATCAATGCTAATTCCATTCCTGTATGAGAAGAGACTCCACGTCAACCATTAGACGCTAACAATGTAATATTCGTACTGGTTCGCTAAATAGTCCTAAGGAGTCATCGACATCCAAAACGAATTCATGTTTAACTTGGTCATCGACCAAAACGTTAAAGTTTTAGATTCGGTTATTAAAGAAGCCGGCAAGCACACGATAAAAATTTATTGATAACACTCAGATGCAATTTGGCAAATTATTCACGGAAACCAGTGCTTCGAATTCTCAATTTTCACGACTAAACAAGTTTTCAACCAAAAAAAATGTAATCACACAATTGTGAAGTAACTTGGAATACAAAACATCTTTATCCGAAACTTACCTCACTCCACTGCATCCAAAGCATACACAACACGTTCCGAGACGTGAGTCGTGACTGATATCGATAGGAAACAGTAGAGGAGAGCGCGAGTGCGACCGGTCGCGGGCACGGCGGCGCACCGACTGACCAGGTGGACTGACCATCTGTATGTAGAAAAAATTTCACTGCGCCCTGCTTTGTTTACTGCACCTTACTGTGGGGAGTGTTACTCCTTCGCGAGATGTTTCTTACTGCACCTGTTACGCAGTGCCGGATTAACAACGTAGCAAGAGTAGCAAATGCTACGGGCCCCGCGCATTTAGGGGCCCCGCGCACCAATGCTTTCTGACCGTAAATCATTTTATATTGCAACATAAAACAACACATAACATGACGCCTGTATTCCCCGAAGGGGTAGGCAGAGGTGCACATATAGTACAAAATATAGTATAATTTTATATTAAAAACTATTATTTTACTATAATAACTTTCGTGAGTGTTATCCATATTATTTACAGGCAGGCAGAGTCGCGAGCCGAACAGTTCGGCTCGCGACTCTGCCGCGTAACCATCTCATGAATAAGGGTTCCGATCGAGTCCGAAACTAGTCGGGCATTCCCGAATACACCCGTGAGTATAACCGGAATATATAGTAAATAATATAAAAACTATTAATATAAAATATTATATTAATAGCTTCTGCCTGCGACTTCGTCTGCGTGGAATAGTTCCTTGGGCTTACGATAACTTTAACCCGCGTCTTTGTTGACGAAGAAGGTAGAAATAATATTTTTTAATAATACGTACGTTGAGGAGCAATTTTAGGTACCTACATGAGGCTTTTATCAGTAAAAGTGGAACTTATTATTTTGCTGCGATGTTAATTTAAAACTGCGATATCTCCTAAGATATTCATTGAAATCGAACGATGTAAAGGGCAATTTTGTTTAAAATTAAATAGTTACGATGAATACCGTATTTATTTTAATAAGGATCATGTTTATAAAAAAACCTTCGCATATAATGCATTAAATTTTAGAACAAATTTGGTTAGCATAAAAAAGGTTATAGAGAGCCAAACATACAAGATAGACATATGATGTCGCGGACTTATTTTTAAAACTTTTAAAGAGGAATTCTGTTTTACATAAATTTTGCGAATCTTTAACGGTTTACGCAGCGCATGCATCGATAACTCACAAAAAGAAAAATAAACCCCTTAAATTTAAATTATATTAGAAAATATCGTTTTATAAGTTTTCTGTTTAACTACAAACAAAAATAAGCTCACTACAAACTTCTGCTAACATACACGCACGTCTTTTAGCCACTTTCAACGTTTGTAGTAACCGCATTTTCGTTGAAAGTGGCTAAAAGACGTGCGTGTATGTTAGCAGAAGTTTGTAGTAAGCTTATTTTTGTTTGTAGTTAAAAAGAAAACTTATAAAACGATATTTTTACTAAAATATCGAAATTTTCCCCCCTTAAAGTCGTATTACATAAAAATGCGGTTACTACAAACGTTGAAAGTGGCTAAAAGACGTGCGTGTGCGTTAGCAGAGGCTTGTAGTGAGCTTATTTTTGTTTGTAATTAAACAGAAAACTTATAAAACGATATTTTCCCAAAAACATTTTTAGGGAAAATACGGCAACGGCAAATTTTTGACGTTTTAGGGAAAATATCGTTTTATGAGTTTTCTGTTTAACTACAAACGAAAATAAGCTCTCTACTACAAGCCTCTGCTAACATACACGCACGTCTTTTAGCTACTTTCAACGTTTGTAGTAATCGCATTTTCATGTAAAACGACTTCAAGGGGGACATGTTCGATATTTTAGTGAAAATATGATTTTATATGTTTTCTGTGTTACTACAAACAAAAATAAGCTCACTACAAACCTCTACTAACACATACGCATGTCTATTAGCCATTTTCATATTCGTTTTGCAATTTCGGGTGCTGCCTTTTTTCACGAATTTTTATTTTTAATAATTTTTTTTTGGTTTTACTACAAACGAAATTAGTTTCACTACTATCCACTACATACCTAAACCTATCAAAAGAACCTAAAAAAAGGCATTTTTTCCAAAGTCGGGTGCCAAGTTCACAAAGCTCACACTATCGACTTTTACCACGTTGTTAATGAGAAACTTACGGACGCGAAATCCAACACCACCCTGGGACTTTCGGTCTCCTTCTCCGAAGAAGAGCATGATCCGAGAAGTCGATATTGAAAGTATTATTTCTAATTTTGCCCAAATTAAACCCAGAAAAGTAAGAGTTTTATTTTATTTAATAACCTAAAGCAAATCAGGGGCCCCTTGATAAAATTTGCTACGGGCCCCGCGCTGGCTTAATCCGGCCCTGCTGTTACGGATTGTCGCCGCGGAGAATAAAGCCGCGTTTTCACTAGGCGACCTTTGTCCCGCGACTCTTGTGTTTGCGACCTGTCTTTTGCGATGTCGCCCGACGTCGCCTGCGACATCTACGGCTCGCGGGACACCTGTGTCCCTCGACATGTCCCACAAAGTCGCAAAGACATACCACGTGAATTTGGCGACATATCTCCGCGACATGTCCCCTAGTAACAACGCGGCATAAGCAGAATGATGATAACGGTATGATCCTGCAGCCTACGGCTGCTTCGTTAAATATAGCCGATTATATGACTCGCATATTCCTGCAGCATAGAAGGGTCAGAATCATAAAACTAATCAGTGACCTTTGCCATTATATATCGATGATACATAGCCATTAAAAGTGAAACAGACTCTAATTCAGCAATTGGTAGCTAGTTCTTAAAAGTAATTTAATTACTACCCAAACTTGAGATTGCCGGCCAAATCCTAATCGGATGCATTCTCATTTACAATTAATAAAATCTAAGGATGTTGCTATACACTTTCGATTAATTATTTTCAATTGAGTCGGAAGATATAAATCGCTAACAACTCTAAGATGCGAATAAAAACAATTGGTTTTTCGGCTATTATCAGTTTATTCGTCCTTGACGCTGTTTGCCGTTGTCATATTATCACATTTATTATCTTTACCCATTTTATAAAGTCATAGGTATAAACACAGTTAGAGTCCCTATTCTGTGAGCATATAGAATTCTATTACATAAACACATAAACTTACACAACAATAAATCAGCTTCAAATTCTAGTAATCTAAAAGCAATTCGGTTGAGTCTCGTAACTGTCAAACATTAAATTAATTGTCGTCATTTTTTGACATTTACGCAATTGAGACTAGACCTAAATAAAATTTTAAACATGTTAATGAATAATAGCCTGCCAGTGTTACCTGTTATAACAAAGTAGAGCCGTTTTTAATACAAGTGCTGCTTCTGACATCATTTATCATCACTTATACGTAATAATATTATGTTGAAAATCAAATTTTAACTAATTGTTTACAAAATATTATACAGTAAAACTCAACTCAAGGAATAATTTTGTTTTTTTATTTTAAAAATAAACTGGTGTTTACCCTTGTTATTCCATACTAAGGTTGTCTGGAAGAGATCGCCGTGGGCGACAAGACCGCATATTGAATAATGTTTAGTCTAACGCTTTTTTTCTGCTTTTAATTTATTCTTGGTGTGCAATAAAGAGATATATTATTATTACTAAATAATATTAAAAATACATAATTTTAATTATTTTTTTTCGTAGTACAGGTATGTTCGAAAATATTTTTAGTCCCCCATCAATGATAATATATTTTATAAGTAACAGGACAAAATTTCATAATGTCCATCGGTACTTATTATTTTTTACATAAATGGTGTAACTTATAAGTCAATACCCACACAATTGGAACAATTAAAAGTGTAATACATATTTTTAATATTATTATATTAACAAAATATACAATATCATTATTCCTTATCCAATCAAACAATGAAATAGTAAATATTATTAGAGATTGAATTACTATATTTATACCAAGACCAGACCAATTACGGTTAGTTTAAATTCGATTCAATAAGTAAATCAATGTTGTAAAAACAATACTATCACGTGTTTAAAAACCCCCCGCTGTTTGATTTAGGATATCGATTTCTATATTAAATCGATAATTTCTTATTAGCACCTGGCAAAAGCGGCCTATTAAAACGGTTCTACTATGTTATCAAGTATCTACTTAAAACCCATTAATATTAATCAACAAATACATACTAATTAAGTTTAGAGTTTAGAATTCTTAAATACACAAATGTATTGTTGAAATTGGTAACATGTACTGACTCTATCACGTCGATCACGTCGTAGACATAGGTTTATGATCTAATGGAACATCTTGACTGCACTCAGACCTAGAAATTAAAGCAATTATATAGAAAATTAAGATAATGTGATAATCAAACTACATCATTAAAACATATAAGTGCGGTTGGTGCTAGCGTGCTCTCATGATCGATAACGCAAATCTTATCTCAATTATAATATAAAATATTTATATAACAAACAAATAGCTATCAAAATAAACAATAAACATTGTAACAAAAATAGGCTAAAATCACTTTAACTCTGCAGGCATTGGAAAACCTTTCAGGGCTTCTAATATATTGATGGCAGTGAGTTCACTCATCGTTTTCCGCGTATCTATCGTAGCACTGCCAATATGCGGCAACACTAGGCAGTTAGTCAGATTTAGCAGCGGGTGGTCGAGAGGCAACGGTTCTGGAGTCGTCACATCTAACCCAGCTGCAAAAATTAATTTATTTTTAAGGGCATCCACCAAGTCGTCCTGGTCTACTGTGCCTCCTCGACTGGTATTGATAAAGACGGCCGTGCGCTTCATTTTCTCAAACGCCGACTTGTTAAAGATCTTTTTGGTTTCAGGAACCAGTGCTGCACAGCATATGATGAAGTCACTGTCGAGTAGAAGATCGTTGAATTCGACTTTGCGGGCGCCGATCTCTTTGGCTGCGTCTCGTTCGCCGCGGCTGTAGTACAGTATACTTTTAGGGTTGAACGCCTTGACGCGGCGCGCGACGGCCTGGCCGATCCTGCCGAAGCCGAAGATGCCCACGGTGGAGTCGGCCAGCCCCGGGCCCGTCATCCACATCGGCGACCACGACTTCCAGCCGCCCGTGCGCGCCTCGTGCTGCGCCTCGGGCAGGCGCCGCGATGTCGCCAGCAGGAGAGCCATCTGTAATTGACGATGAACACCGGGTCACTATCATAATAAAAAAGATAGTGACTGTACAGTATTTACATTTTATATGTGTGTATACCAAACCAATCAAATTAATTATTTATAATAATTAAATATAAGTATACTCTACTCGAAAACTGAATTCTGACAACCTTGTAAACGAGATGGAATCACCATATAGCAGTAGGTAAATTTGAAAATTTATTATTTATTTAAACAACAACTTATAAATTACCTATACTGGTGTCATCTTTTAGCACTGATTCAAGTCGAATTAATTATAATTATTTTTGTTTAATACTGGGCGAAGACACTGACTCCAGTAACACAGATTATAAATCTAACACGCATATCAAGGTTTCACATAATTGTACCTACCTGTTTTTATGTCAATAATTTTTTTATCTTATGCTATAAGGACTGGTCTTAGAACTCACAGTTAATTCTGCTGTGGCATCAGTGAGTACATCAGGAGTGTACCCAACCTGGATGCCTCTCTTCTTGCACTCATCCACATCAATATGGTCGTAACCAACCGACATAGTTGCTATTGCCTTCAACTGTGGTCCAGCAGCATCTAACAGCTCTTTATCAATTTTATCTGTTAGGCAACAGTAGATGCCATTAACACCCGCAACTGATTTGAGGAACACAGATCTTGGAATCGGTGACGGCTCATTCCATTGTTTCACGAAACATCTGAAAATGCCAACTGTAACATTTTATCTTTTCTTATTACATCTATGCATCTTTCAGTACCCATGGAGGATTCTATAGTTTCCTCCTGGATTAGAGTTGCAGTTAAAGTAAGTAAAACTAAATGAAAAACTGAAGTTTGTTAGCAATTATAGTAAAACTTACAACTATACTAATGATTACTGATTTTTTTATTTTTTTTTACAATTTAATATTATGTAATAAATGAATAGCAACTAGCACAAATGTAGTGAAGCCAGCAATAGGTGAAGATGAGCTACAATGGCACAATGGCAATGATAATGATGCTAATATATAATCTCAATAAAATACTCTTATGAACATGCTGACAAGAGTCTAAATGTAATTATTTTGCCACATTATCATTCTTCTTCTTACCATAATATGGTTAATGAATAATCTGGTGTCAGAGTTTCAACCGCCTGTAGGCCTCTGTTGTGGATTTCCACACTATTGACAAAGCTCTCAGGTGTGCCAGTTTTCTCACAATATTTATAGCAACTGATAATTAATCTAATTACTATGTGCCAGGGTTTAAACTTGCACCTTGCACTTAATAGCATAGCATTTATTGAAAATAAATAAAGCAATGAGTTAAAAATGAATGCATCAGTATTCACAAAACAATCCACATGTACTGAGCTACATCAAACAAACAAACCACAACACACTGTAAAGAAAAAGTGTAAAATACTTACTCTGATCTCATTAATTCCACACCACTCTCTGGCATATCAGCCCGCGTCACAAACACATGATGTTTTGCGGGGTGCTCCATGTTAGTCCTCACAAAATTACGAATACCGCGGAATAGCAAACTCGCCTGTCTTTTATAAAACATCAATCAATAGGTTATTTTCCAGTTGATCAGTAGATTTCCTTGTTTGCGAGACACAAGGTCATTCAATTCTCCGGTAAATATTTAGGCGGAGTTGCCTGAGTTTTTGTCGTGCTCTCGCCCTTGAAAAACGAAGGTTTCACAAAATATATCGTAAAATGAAGTGCAGCCACCGTAGCCAGTATAACCTTGCCTTTGCTAGAGGTTAAGAACGATGATACGCCCATAGTAAATATACTTCGAAATAGATTTCTAAAGAGTACCTAATATAACAAGTTTCTCCCTTGCTTCAGATCTGTAAGGAGTATGAATACTGACAACTGGTCATGTGCGACTATTAAAAATCATTTTTGTGGAGTGAGAATTATCTACTATTGTAGATGTGACGCAAGTTTCATGATAAGCAACATTACGTTATTCTGTATTCGGTGGCCCACACGACATAACATTAACATTTATTTATATTTTATCATAATATTAAGTCAGACCTCTTTTCATAAATTGACATTTTGACTTGACACTGACAGTGACAATATTAGAGAAGTGCGCTCGAGATTAGTGAATTTATCGATATGTTGTATGATATAGTATTACATAATTATCATAACATAGCATATTTATTGCTAATAAATATTATTATTATCATAACATCACTCCTGTAATCCCCGAAGGGGTAGGCAGAGGTGCACATTTAGTCACCCACATTTTGGCAGTTATGTTTTAGGTCCCAATGTAATGTAATCATTAAATAATCTCGATGGATAGCAGTTCAATCGTATCAAGCGGTCAAATGGAATGCTGAAAGTAGGGAACAGTAGCGTTTACTCAACCGAAAAGTTCTTAATTTTTTTTTTTCAATATTCAGCCTCAATCTGACCCACTGCAAAGCAAAGGCCTCATCTTATTTAAGGGAACAAGTAATAATCGCCACTTTAGCACACGGAGTTACTAATTTCAGATCATAAATTGGTTGAAGGCTCGTTGCGAGTTAATTAATTCCATACGCTGATATTTATATTCCACACAAGGGATAGCGTATATAAGATTGTTTTCATTCCAAGTATCTCCTGTAGATTTCAATTTCCTCATAATTGAAAACACTACCGTATTTAGTTAATTCGATATTTTATCGATACCGAAATAAATAAATAATTATATGCCTATCTCTTATGATATGACTTTATTGTTATCGTTCGAAAATCAAGAATTAAAAATTATTTACAATTGACCACTCAAGAGGTGGTCAAAAAAGGCAACATAATTAAAAATTACGAGTATATCAATACTTTCATTTGACATCGTGTTTAACCTTAGACACCTTGGATAAGCCAGAAATTATTCTTGTAATAAGTATAATCACACTAATATTATAAAGGTGAAAGTTTGTGAGTGTGTTTGTATCTTTGTTACCTCTTCACGTTCAAACGGCTTGACAGATTTTGATGAAATTTCATATGGAGGTAGCCGATAGCTTATTATCTCTATTCTATTAGAGCTATCATGGCATTAATTTTACTTAACCTACTGCAGCAATATCATTCGTTGGATATTAATAAAAATCATAACATAACATCACGCCTGTATTCTCCAAAGGAGTACGCAGAGGCGCACATATAGTACACCAACATTTCTCCAGGTGTTTTTAGGTCATAATGGGCGAGCGGGCGAGCCGGTTTTAATCAACCAAGCACAAATCCAGACGCCGTGCTGCTACTGGAAATAACCTAATGGGAAAAAGACCCTGTAACACTTTAGCCTTACCTGGGATTCGACCACATAACCTCGTGCTTAGCAGTCGCGCTCATCAACCACTAGACCAACGAGGCAGTATAATTAAAATCGTGGGCAATTAAATAACACGGCAATGCAAATATTAATAATAACATAATTTAATTCAACTTGCACCTAACAAATATAAATAGAAATCTAATCATTATGTTCGTGTTGTGCTTCTGATTCCCTCCAGTTGTTTTGGACCATTTCCACAATCATTGTCCACCATTTAGACTGCATAAAATAATAAACAGAGCAAACTATAATAAACAACCATGATAAGACTAGAAAATAATCAGTTTCAATCTCAACTACACTTGAGACTGGGCCTTGAAAATCTTTAGAGGTGACTAAAATGCCTTGTGGATACTGCCCAGTGATAGCATGAACAAATTTACTAAAAGATTGGATGTTATACTCTGTGCCATTAAATTTTCCACATGGTCTGCCATTATGAAACATTCTTAATGTAGGTACACCGCCTATGCCAAATGCAGTATTGGTCCCACCATATTTTAGAGCATCTATAGCAACTAATTTGACATTAGGATATGATCGTGCCAGTGCATTAAAATGTGGTGCTGCTCGAGCACTAAAAGGGCAAGCTCTAGCATAGAAAAGGATAAGCAGACAGTCAGCCTCTGTATCTCTAGAGGTAATATCTGGCTTAATGACAAGCAGTTTAGCAAGTTTGGTGGCATTCACTAATTCCACTGTAGGTTCAACCTCCTCGCTTGGTTCATAGACTATTTCCTTGCACTTTACCAGTATTCTTGTCTCATTGGCTGTCTGAGTTTTGTTTTCAGCAGTTACATTGGCCAAAGTAACAGTGTTGTATAAGCTAGTGAGGGTTTTATTGACATCAGACACTACATTGGACAGTAGTGACTCTGATTCTTCATCCACATTGGGAATATCTATTTCAACATTTTCTTTGTTCTCTGTTTCTGTTTCCTCTTGGATATCAAATTGGGTTGTTACTGTTGTTAGGCCTGAAATGATAAACAAATAAATAAGGTATAGGTACCAAGAAATCACATACTTTCAGTCACTTAAAATACATGGATGCAAATGACAAGTTGTTCATTGTCAGGATTATAGCAAATGGGAATCTATGGTCTCTGCCTACCCCTATGGGAAATAGGCCTGACTTTATGTATATAATTATATGTTCATAGTGTTCCCCCTTAGAACACCACAATGAACCTTTGTTCAATAGTGGACATCCAGCTGATGACGATCATGTGTATCCACAGTAACTTGTATTTATTTTCTTGATTAGCATAACTTGGATTTATTTGGCCTGACACCTACAAACTACAATAAAGACGACATTCTAATTCTGTGATTAATATTCATGTGTTTAATTACCTAGGTACTTATTATTATTAGCCTTGAAGTTCAATGCACTGAAAATGTATTTGTTGATCATGATTACGTAGCATTAGACTCGATTAATCATTTTATTAATAATAATATAAGCATTTATGTATATATTAAAGGCCAAGGTGTAGTTTTATTCAACAAGTAAAGGAGAATGTGGGAGTTGAGATGTACCAAGCGGTCAAATTAAATGCTGAAAATAGGGAACAATGTATGCTTCATGTCAAGAGCAAAGTCCGTAAATTTAAGAAGAAGAAGATATATAATAGAATGGTTTCACCATATTAAATATTAAAAAATGATTTTCTGCTTAACATAATTTATGATATTATCAGTCAATAGTTTACCATGTTGGTTGCACCAGTTGAGCTTGTCAATAGAGTCTAGTCACTCAAGGGTGGTTGTATAAAACACAATTATATGACTATTCATTATTATTAAATCCTAAAACATGCATTTCATAAAAAAAAGACAAGCTTATAAACATTGCCGAAAACTGTAAAAGGAATTTTATTTAAAAAAAAATATTACGTATGGTGGCTTTAAAACGAAAGTGATATGTACTTAATACACAGGTACTACTTAAATCGAACATTATTGGTAAATTAATAGAATAAACAAAACTTACCGATAACAACAAATATCACGATAAAGATATGACTACTGAGTCGAAGATCCATATTAAAGGTAGTTCATAGACTTTAATGACTGTCTACCTCTCGGATAAACCACGCAATACGCTTAATAAGTCTAATTTCAATATTAAAATTAGGTTTTTGTTTTACATGAAGTTTGACATTAGTAAATAATCAATTGATGATTTTTTTGTTTAAATTAACAAGTGACGCCGACTGATATTTACGTATTTGGTTAACCGAGTTGGCGCTATGGCGATGTCCATAAAGGAAAGAGTGATAGCAAACATTTTATGCTTAAAATGCACAAAATGTATTTCTGCTTACAGCTGATACTCTAAACGTTTCACAAATTACAAACAAACTTATCTATTCCAATGACAATGTCGCTAGCGTAGTTGTCATCGCGTTAAATACTGTCATTTTGACATTAAACATCTTCGGTTACACTTTAGTTCATATTTTTATCACCGGTACTAGATTTTTCGCACTAATTTGACAGCGAACTTGACAATGATAATGTTACCATGTATACTTGTATATAATATTATAAAAAAAAAAAAACTAATGCACCTACTTGTCTTCCGGCCAAATACCGCAAATATGCAACCGCTTTACTTTTCTTTGCCCGACAGGATTATATATATAATAAACTGTTATTTATACATCCAGCATTGTATCTACAATATGGAACGCAATAAACTACAGAGTATTGTTTGCCTCCCAAAGGTCCTAAAGTATGATTTAGGGCTTACAAGTTACATTAAGATCTCCCTAAGTATGCCATGGTAGCCAGAAAATAAGGGTGAGATAAGATACTAAGAAAAACAGTTCCTAAATACTTTTTAAAATATTTTAATGATTTAGGAATCTAGCATCTATTAACATTTTATATGGCAAGATAACAAATATAACTTGAAGTATCTCTATCTATCATACATCACATAACCACTACAGATTGTTTCTACGTTTATGAATGTTAGTTTTCATTAAATAGATGCTTGGGTGTATGTAGTACCAATAATGTAAGGCTATACATATTTATTGTACTTATCAAAGAGCTACACAAAAATAGGCAGAGAATTAAATCTGGGGATAAAATTGTGCATGATATTACAAATAAATTTATTTACATAAAATAAATCTGCTGTTTTAATTGATGTTGGAAGACTTTTATGCCATGACTAGTATAAAATAACCAGATTCTTACAAAATGTTTATCACAATATATAATTCTGCTTATCTTGTATAAATAGTTTTAATTTAATTAGCCATAATATGCATTGTTGCTATTATCTATGGATCAGTCACATAAATCATTAATAACTGTAGGAGATCAACTCGGCGTTCTTATTCCGAAATCAATCATTCTGAGATGTGACCATCTAACATCTTTCTTCAACAACAACCGTGAAGGTTGTCTTAGGTTGACTTACCATGTTGACTACACATAATTATAATATAAGTACTATTCCTAGGCTATAAAATCACAGCCTCACTTATTAACACAAAGTTCTTTAGCAATACTTTTTAACGCATCAGTCTGTTCTTTTATAAGCTTTAATTTTTGTCTTAAATAATCTTTCTTAAAATTCAAATAGTCTTCCTTAAGTTGTATTTTTCGTTGTTCTTGTACAGCTAACATATCACAATTGAAAGCACAGTTGTTTGAATGTTTAGAGTTTTGTTTACTTTTATTTTTTATCTTTTCTTCTGGGGGATGAGTGAATACTTTTTCTTCTGGCCCAGATTCAACTTCAGTGTATGAATCATTGGATTCTGCTGGATTATCAAAACTGTCTGGATCATTGTTCTGCTCAAGTGGGATGAATTCTGTACTTTGTTGGTAGGTTGTGGTGGATGATACATTCTTCAGGCCCAGGGCTTCTTGTTCAGCAGCTGTAAGCATTACTACTGATGTTGGCAGCTCACCGTTTATTTCAGCCTGACGTTTTTTTGTTTTTGATCGTAAATCTTGCCAAGTCTGTGAAATTAGAATTGTACTTATTAAATTAAAACTAGTAACTGTAAAAGTAGTAACTATAGTATCAAATAAGAAAAATTGACAAAATGATGTTATTAGTAAGGCATAAGAAGATTTATACTTTTCTCCACTGTCTCCAAGATTTTCGGGCGCCAGGTATAGAGTTGCACTCACTAGCGATGCTATGCCACAGTTGTTGAGAATCCCTATAGTTGAAGTCCTGTGTTACTTTACATGATATCAACTCAGGATGTTTTGTCATTAATTCTATAAGTTTCTTCTTTTGTTTAGCAGTTACATATACTCCTCTTTGCCGTTTGTTTCCATCCATTATTTAAAATAGCTGCAATATTTTATTGCAACATTTTTACACGTTTTCATACAAAGATATAGGTATGCAGTTGACTATAAAAGACATGTCTTAACATATTTTTTTCTTAATATTTTATACAGCGGTGCCGATTGTACAAAATTACAAAACAGTAACAAAACACAACAACATTGACTTTATTTTATTGACAGGTAGCAGGCAGGTATTTCTTGGTTGTTTTGAATCTCTTATACACCCGTCCTGTTCATTCGGCCGTAAAAAAACAAAGATGGCAATATAACACATGGTTTTTAATGCTAAAAATATCGTTTCGGTTCAAAAGTGAAGAAACAAATGCGTTGCTTTAAATATGTGTGTTTTTGCTTACTTTTTAAAAACGTAATAAGTGGCAAAAAAAAAGGATTATTAGATAAACAAGGTTTATAAATATAATATGTATAAACTATCAAGGAAAAGTAAATAATTTTATTCAAAAATGCAAAATAATTGTATTTATTTAAGCTGGCAGTTACCTCACTGTTGATGACGTCGGTCGGCCATTTTGTTTTATATTTTTTGTCGGTAGTGGAACTTCACATCACAACTTCAGCTGTCATTATTCACCGAATGCCGTGGAAGTAAAGTACGCCGTAAAAAAGACATTTGGTGTAATCATTAATTTAAGGCGTATCTTTTACGTGAAATTATGATCTGACGAAAAATTGTGATTTCTAAAATAGTTTTGTGAAATAAAGTGAAAACATGGCTGGTGCTGGGGGGCTATTGCGTCGATTTCTACCTGTCTTCTTGGATTGTCTTCTCCTTTTACATTTAGCGGAATACGTAAGTGCTATCAATCGTTACATTTTCATTGTTCCGCGCTAATAAGCCTACTAATGTAACACTACATTATGTTCTGCGTATTGTGGCTTAGCATCTAAGACAAGTTTATGCCGTTTGGCCACAGCCTACTTATAATATTGTTTAAGCTGATTGCTCCATTCCTATTACACTCGTGTGATTTCACTTTACAGATTCTTTTTTTTTATGAAATCGAGCGAGTGTTTCAATTTATGAATGCAACAATACAATAATGATTCCAAATGGTGCCTTCACCATGTTGATGAATCCAATGAGTCCTACTTAATGTATCAATTCTTAACATAGCATTCTAAACTATTAAGATAATTACCTTTAGGAAAAATTAAGTATTGATTCAGTTCAGCATTGGCTAAACTTGAATGTTGCATGAAAACATTGTAATATCTCAAGAATAATACAAGAATACCATAGTGTAGATAGATCATATTTTTTTAAAGATCAAATAATTCCAGTAATACTCCATAAAGTAGTTCATAAACAAATTGTCATCATTATATAAATCATCCAGTTTTCTTTAAAATTCTAGCTACCTACTTATAAGTTGATAAATACAATCTTAATCAAATAGAAATTATGATAACATTGTTTAAGCATCTAATTCTGGTGTTTACTGATAACTATATTCCATTGTTATACATTTGTTAGAAATCAGGTGATCACATTTGCCAAGTAATAATGATTTTTATAGTCAATAATAGCTCTTACAGCTATTACTGCTAAAGTCTAAAATCATCTGTTGCTCTTATACTTATCTTAAGCTCATAGGTTATTGCCATAGAAATAATGTTTTTGTCTACCTACTCAGATTAAATACTTGGTTATATTTGTCTCACTTTAATTACTTATGTTTGATGAAACACTAATATAGTATTTTAAATAACATACCTATGTACATGCCTTATTATCATCACTTTAGATTATTGTTGATAGGAAGGTGTTAATTGAAGTGTAGTCTTTTAAAAATAAAGAATATGCTAGTCTTATTAGCTTATAGTTATGACATTTTAGTTGAGTACTACTCACAGCGAGCTAAGTTGTTATTGTTTTAGTCAGTTCTTATGTTATACAGAAAATACATTTTATCCCAATTAGTAAAGAATGTACACAATTCTATTTCATTCTAGAATTAAAAAGAATTTTATACTTCCTCAGTGTCAACCACTTTGACATGACACATGTTTATTAATAAATATGTCAATCAGTAACACAAATGGTCCAATTAAGATTAATTTATACCAATAACCGCATGTACACTTCAATTGGTAAGGAATTAAGCTTACTATAGGGGTCTGCTAGTTCATAAAGCTCTTTGAAGAGTTTTATTGCCTATTATTGATTGTATTTAGATCTATTTGTGGGATGATTATAGAGTAGGAACCAATGTAAGTCAGACAAGCATGATTTGGGGGCCTTCTTCATAGCGAGAGATATATCTAAGTGCAAAGAAATCATTCCTCACTACTAGATACAACAGTAGAAAATTAAAATAACCATCATATTGAAACACAAAACATACTTACTGGGATGACAAAATAAACTTTTTCTAAGTAATATAGGTAATGAGTCTGTAATTTTATATAGCTATAGGCCTCCTCTCTCTCTCTCAGTCTATCGCGGTCCAATGCTGGACATAGGCCTATTTACCTAATAGTACAGAAAATGGTTATGAAATTTAATGTACAGAGCTAAACTCAACTCAAAACTCATATTGTTTTTAATTTATATTGTTAATTGCTTAGAACCATTTGCTTTATTACAAATGTTATGTATTTGTATACTAATATTGTCTGACATAAGAACAATGATATAAAATAAAAGAGGTATGTATACCGTTGTAGGTATCACAATGTGACTACTTTTTAAAATAAATAAAACACCAAACATTTGCATGTTTATATGTTTAACTTGAAACCTAATACTAAATATTTATAGTTACTGATTTAATGTTTCTGCCATCAACATCATAATTATAAAGCAGATAAATTACTATCCAAAATAATATTATATCAAATAATATTTTGTATTTTAGTAAATTTCTCTTATTATTTGAAAACTAATCTTAATTTAAACCTAATCTTAATTGTTATTGTTCTCAAGTAAGCGACATTATGTAATGTTTTTATTGAGAATAAAGTTTCTTTAAACCTAAACCTATATTGTTGAGTGCATTGAACGGTTTTAGTGATATGCAGTTACAGGCCAGGAAATACGTCTTTACGAACCCGCATCACTTGATCCGAGAATTAATGATCATACGATCGAAACATAGCATGAGGAATAAAAGTTGTAGTTTAGCTTTGAACCATTTTCAGTCGCTACAATAATTATAGACTTACGCTATATTTAGAGTCCACCCACCATTTTTGTTTTGGTTAGTCGGCAGTTCGCCACCACACGAAATACTTGCAATAAACTGATTCGTATAATACGTAATGGCACGCCCAACCTTGGCCTTAACTTACGGAAGGGCAGTGAGATTGTGGCAATAAACTAATAATCCTTGTCAAAATACTATTTATTTCCTTGTTGATTTGAAGGAGTAACATATAGAAATGTCCCATACGCAGCTTGCAGGCGTCATAAGTTAGTCAACTAGGTAATTAAATGTGTCCTTTTAATAGACTGTTCTGAAACATTACAAAAGTGGAAACTAAGAAGTGTATACATTCAATATTGTTTACATTAAATAGTGAAACGAAGACGAAACATTATGATACAATCCATGCTCGACTATTCTTGTCTAGACGTAAAATATTGTAGTGTAAACTAATTGTAAGTAATTGTAATGTAGTGTAAGGTAATTATAACGGGATTTTAGAAGGCTACGTATTGCCTTCAACTTTACTACAACAGCAAGTGTGACTAGGTCAGCCTAAAAAAAAATCATGTGCGTATTTTAAATTACTGTCAACCGAAGTAGCCCTTCTAGAAGGTCTTCCCATAGGTGATGGTGTCATTTCCATGCGTGCCCGATGCAGGAACGGCCATGGTTGCGACTGCAAATGCGTCAAGGCTCCCCGCCGTACCTCGTCACGCGTGCGTGAGACAAATAATAAGTAACTTCGTTTTCCTTATTACCACACAGCCAAGGCGACGATGGTTCGCGAGAAAATAATGCTCTTAATTGCTGAATCCTTTCAAGTAGCAATACCGCGAAAGTCAGTAGAGAGATCTACGCGCTTTTGAGACTTCCCAAATATTTGGGTCATTTTGTTATATTTACATGTAAGTAAATACATTTTCTTTAATAGCTGTTACTCGCAACTTCGTGGATTTTAGAACAGAACTTCCTCATTATTTTGTTTAGATGTCCAATCGGTAGTTTTTACTGTATAGGGTATATTTATTAACCGGAATAACAAAAATACTAATTTCATTGAAAAATATTCAATAAGTTCTTCTGTACTGTCGACGTATTCTAAACAATAAGAATAGCTCGTCATAAACATCAGCCAATCAGCAGGATCAGGCCGTACGATCATGCTGACTGGCTGATCAATTCCGGGTATTCTGGTACGGTAATTTAGCGATGTCTCAAGCACATTTCGGAGAAAAACACGGCAATATATATTAACACCTAATCCATGTTTGGAGATTTAACTATATTACAAAGAACTACTTATATCAATGCCGTCTGCATTTTTAGTGATATATAATAATTTTATTTATTTCTCCTCACAATACAAGTTACATGGTAGATAAGTTACAGTTAGTAAGTCTTGCCCAGTGTATGCGAGGAGCTGGTGTCCATTATAGGTGTATACCTGTGTTACGGATCACCAGGCCCTCACCCCACGGTAATGAAGTTTAACATATTGTTCTGAAACTTAAGATAAGAATAGTGAGTTCATTATAGTGTGGGGCGACAGTTGTAATCTTACAGAATACAAAAACATTTTATACATTTTACATAATATAAGACAAGGCCTTATAGGTATATTCATGTGTTACGTGTGGCTTGTGAGTGTGTGCATGAAAATACAATACAAAGTAATACAGGTAGAATAGGAAAATCTGTCAATTGCTGGTTTAAAACAGTATGTTCTTAAAAATAATTTTGTTCTATCCTTCCTGATAAAAACCCTTTTGCCATTAATGAACTTCAACTTAGATCACTCTGAAATTTTCCACGAAACTATAATAAAATTAGCGTACCATTATCTCCGCACTAAAAACAATTCCATTCAAATTAATTTAGTGCTCCTATGTTGGTTGTCTTCAGTACATAACATCCTTCGTAGACTAAGGTCACCGCGGCAAGGCGACTTAGCTCTGTATTGCGTACATCGGCAGTCTGACGGTGACGGCAGCGGACGTCCAACTATGTTTAATTCGGTCAGCATAAATCATGGTTTATGCAGTCGGGATATTCTGGCGAAACCTTGGTAGCTTTGGAGGTCACATAAAACCTACAATTACATTTAAAAAATATCTTGGTTTGACTGGGTGCTTTGGTCTGAATGAAAGGATAAACGAGTAGACTTGAGCCATTCGCTGTCAAAATAACCCGTTCCGCTGTCGTCATTATTGATCTAATATTTTGTCTTTAGTAGTCATCAGCGACTAATATAAGCAGTGTCCTTGGAGAGTTTCTTTACGGGAACTTCCATAGCTTGTTGCTATGGAGAGTGCTTGTCTAAATTTATAAGTAGATGTCTGATATCAAAGGCATGTTTTGCATCTTAGTTCAATTTTAAAGACAGAATTGTTAATGAATTGTCTAGAGATTCGCTTGTTAGGTCTTTTGCTTATCTTTGTAATTCCCTGTCTGTAATTACGTAATTTCTGTCTCCTTATACAATTTACGCATGTTTGTCAATAAATTATTTGTTTTGGGCGCATCGTAACAGTTACCTACTACTAATTTCGGACAAAAAGTTGCGCATGGCCTCGGTGGACTGCGAATTATGTAAAAAAACTACAGCGTTTATAATTTGTATTACGATAAAACATCGCTATGCGACGGTGTTTGTTGCAAGAATTGGTGTTAATATTCTATTTTTATCAGATAACTTTAATAAATAATGTATTTTAAGAAGCATAAAGAATGTACATATATAACTCTCAAAGCATGCCCCGTTATTCACTGAATATTTGGTAATATATAAATGACTTTGTCATATCTTAGTCTACCGACGAGACGACTTGTTGTTATTATTGCAAGCCCTGAGTTCTTGTTGTGACTCACTAGCAGAACCGGAAAGTCCTGATTCATACACGACAACAGTAGACTATCTCATTTCTGGTACACAGTAAATACAAAAACATCCCTTATTTCGTAAACCCTTGAGTTATATTTAGATTGATTGACTATGACTAACGAGGGAGTTATAATTGAGATAACTTATTGTTACTGCATTTTAGGCTCTATCATAATGCAATAAGGTCTTAATATTGATTATGTTACATGGAAAACTCCGTAAGTATTGATCAAAAACAAAACAAGGATAAAACCGCTTTGTCAGGCAGACAGAGCCAAGAATTACCTTGTGATAAGTTATTTAGTAAATGTATGTTGACCTCCGAAAGATTGATAAAATTGCGAAAGCTTAATAATATTTGGGGTAGTTAAATCAGTGTATAAACCAAAAGCAGGATGACTGACTCCTCCCGACCGTTGATAAATGAGTCGGTTTATCCAACAGCTTGTGTCACGGACACGGACGCTGACTCACCCAACAATCAGCACAACAACAGTAACAGTATGATTTATAGAGATGCTACAGTTCAAAGGTTTGTTTGTACAACTTCAACAAGTTGTTGATAAAATGATAACTAATCTGTCGTATCCTCGCAATTTGTAGGTACTCAAATAAGCTTATCAATGCCCACTATCTAGATAGAGTCGTCTATGATAGATATTGTGCTTTCATTTATTTTTCGGTCCCTCTTTTTATGAGAAACAATTGCACTGCAGTCCCAGAGTAAACTTTAAACTGGTTAATGAAATAATAATTTAATATATGCGAATATTGGACGTCACGAGTACGATGACACAGCGAAATATAAGAAAAACATAATTTTTTGCTTATAATAAACTTGTTTAAGTTTAAATGAGCTTTAAATAACTTATTATTGTTTTCAATTAAATTTTAATTAGTATGGGCCGCCCAGAAGCCAATATAAAGGCGAGAGTTTAATGACTCAAGTCCTGGAGTTAGCGTGGATCGATAGGCCTCCGAGAGATGAGGAATGCGTACGGCTTCACTTAGACTGAAACAGCAAGAGTAGGGCAGCTATCGTCCGTTTAAAAGACAGTTTTGGTATACGTTCAATGAATTAATGAGTAAATATGCCATTGAACACACGAGACTGAACCGAAATTGCCGTTTAAAATTACCTTCATTACTCTACAGAGAACCGCGTGATGATCGTTATGTTAAAAAAATCGCTGATCACGTTAGTCTAGTAATGCTATCCAAACTTCATGATTCTAAGTGCGTATAATATAATATTCTGATAAAGACTTTCCAGCTAAAAGCAGATAAAACATATTGCCATAATTTTCAATTATACAAACACATCTAATTATTTTCGTGCCTTTGTTAGCTGATATTTCACATCGTAGTATTTAATTATCTTGTTTGCTTATGTGATGCGCGAAGATATTTTTTAACCGTTGGCGTCATTCATTAGAATAAATTCTTGACTTCAGAAGATAGTCATAAATACTGGAACAGTCAACATTTTGTATGCCGCATACATTTTTTTAAGTTACGATCAAATCCAGTAATTTTAAGTTATGATACAATTTTGTAATCCCAAACTACACTAATCAGAACTAATGATGTCTATTCATTTGAGTATCGCGTGACCTGTTTTGACTCGAAGATAAAGAATCTATTGAAGTTAACAAGACGCTTCAATGAAAAAGATTAATGAGTGCGAAAACTAAATTGAAGCGTAACTTCTTTGTGTACACACAATGTGATTACCTCAGCATATTTTTGAACAAATTGAAGGCGTGATATACAATCAATTAGAGGCCTTTGAACCTTTCGATCTAAAACATTTCTATTCTATCAATTACTTCAAAGTTGAAAGTACTGAACTCTCTCAACGAAGCGTATTGAGGGTAGTACTGAAAGGTCAAGGAACCTTGAATGGTTCGTATTCTAATCTAAATTTTATCGCTCTTCTGATGTAGACAAACCTTGGCGCGCTGCTGACTTTAACGTCATCGTTCTTTTTCTTTCCAATTATGGCACAAATTCCTGTTAGCGTCGGCCAGACGACTGATCGGTGAAAATTTTTGAAAGTTTGTTTTTTTTGCCAATTCAGACATATTTTGTGAGCGTTTCACAATTCTTTGTTTGCAATCATATTTAACGCATCATTATAGTTCTAATTAATACTACATTTCTTTATCTCATTACTCTCATTCAACAGTACTTTATCTGTAATAAATATTATTGTTGATATATTCCGTAGATCACACGTGAATGATTCAGTATTTTTTATTTCACCGTTATATTTCAATTGGTAGGGAAAAACATGATATCGGGTCAAAATTTGTTTATCAATATCAAAGTAATCTACGTCTTTAATATTAATGCTGGATTTTGAATTCTGAAGTCAATGTTATATGTATGGTGTCGACCTAGAATCTGTAAGTTGAATTCGTTTGCGATTTTTTGTCGATTTCCATGTTTATGCAATGAGAAACTGTGTTTTTGAATCGTGTCGTGTGTTCACAACAGTTGTTTCCTCTTATCTAAAATATTAGTTAGTTTACATACAACTCAAGCTCTACACGTAAGCTAAATAATGGGGCTTCTCGAAAAACGATTGCTAATGGAGATTAATGACTTCTATATCCTTATGACATTAACGTTTGGTGGTATACTTACGGAATTGAACCTTGCCTCCTGTATATATATATACCGTTCGTTTATTTTCTGTGAAATGACTTATCTACTTATTTGGTCTCATTTCCTAAAACAACTTGAATAATTAATATGAATGTCAGACTAGGTTCTAGAGCAAAGTAAATTGATATAAGTATTTTTAGATATTGATCACGGCTGGATTACTCTTTTAATTTAAAGACTATGTTTGATTTGTTTCTCATAAGGTTTCCTTTATTGTTTCTACTTGTCTGGATTAATATACACTTCTCAGTTCAGAGTCATGAATAATATCTTACATTTTAGTAACGGGCCCACATGCCTTTTCAATTCTCGTGTCCTATATGTATGTCCTTTAAATGATATTCTAGCGTCACCGACATCCGTTCTATTCAATTGAATTACAAATATATTGATGTTCAATTTATCTACATTCAGCTTGTAGACGTCAGAATATCACACAAACAAGATTTGAAGTCCTATCATAAGGAGCGTGATCTTTTACTCAACTATGAGAAATACTTGATGACATCCTTGATATGTACGTTCATTGCAAGGTGTTATATATATATTATAAATATTGGTTTGTACCTATATCGTGTATGACGCGTTTCCAGAACATTATTTGCTAGTTTATATTTAGCGGCGTGTTTCAAAGCGCCATTCCTATGCACACTTGGCAACCACCATGTTATGATATGAGAACTTGCCTTTTGTTTATGTTAGTGTTACAATGCTATTGACGTGTTTTTGATTGATGGAAAACAATTTGCACGATGACCTTAAAATATTCTTTAAAAAGATAATAATACCAATTATTCTTGTCTCTGTTTTGGTACTTTGTGACAAGATTGTCATGCGAAACGTGACTGATTGAACGTGTACAGACTTTCGCATTATCCATGCCAATAAATTCAGAAAGTGCATGTTATATACTTGCTTTATTGTAGCGATAAGATCATCATAATAACAAAGCACTTGTATAACTATTACTTAATTAGTTTATTAGAGGCTATGTCATTTTCCCGTTGCTTAGTTATAAAATTAGAAGTTTAATCACGTGTCCAATAAATAATTTTGTGGCTTGACTTATAATTTTCCTTACTTAATTGTATCCATATAAAACGAAATAAATGACATGTTTTCTGTACAAGTAGTGCATAAGCTACGCCTTATCTACGTTTCCGAAGAGTTCATATAAAGTTCTTGCTTAGTAATAGTACAACATATATTTTTTCATGGTATATTAATATCAGTTTGTAAGTGTACGATTTTCTTATAGCAAATCATTTATTCATTAATATGTAGTATAATTATTATTTATAACAACAGTGTGTTTGCACGTAGGTATGTGAAGCAGGTTTTGCAATATTAATGTGTAGTAAGCCAAATTCGCGTGTTTCCCAGCGTACAGTAAATAAATGGATTGGTTCAATATATTTCCGTTGATTCAATTTGCAAGGCACGCGATTTTTGTCGGCATACCTATAGAATCGATCGCTTTGTACTATTAAGTCGAGAATCAAATTTATTTGTAGGTATTTTGAAAGACAATGTTTCAATTAGACTCCTGATACCACTGCAGCATCCAAGCAATTCTTATGATTATTCACAAATAAATACCGTATTGTGAAATGATTTGATTTGACATCCATTTGATTGACATAATTAATATAAACGCACATATTCCCAAGACGTGAGACGTCGCAAACGTGCGTCATTCGCATGTTGTATGAACTCAACCTTCATGATGTGAGGTGAACGCTTGACAAAAGAAATACATATTATGTGCCGGTAACTTCTGCCGTCTTGTGCCAGAAGTACCAAGAGTATCACTTACCTACAGGAAAAACTGTTCATGTGAACCACTATGCAAATGATCTATTATGATTGCACTTCTTGACACAATCTGCATAATACGTTTTGATATTGAAAACTAAACAACCGCTAGTCACCATAAACAGAAATGTGCTTCGTAAACCAAGATATCTTAAAGATACAACTATTATAATAGATCCAAACGAATATCAATATGGCTAAACATACCTAGTAATTAAAAAAGCGTGACATAATATTAGATGAGTTTGAATGCATGTTAAGAGAGATCTAAGAGAAATCTGCTTGCACAATGGTAAAACAAGCAATGTAGCTCGCATAAAATATTGCAAAACATACAATATTCTTGATATACAACTTTTCTATAAATGTATAATCGAGTTTCGAGATCACTTAAATTGTTTTTGTTAAGACCACGGTCCGTGGTTCTAAGATAGTTAATTAGCGGGTGTTTTACTTATTCTTTTTGGTGCAGATACCTTCAGCATCGGCGGAAGGCCACTGCGTCTGGTACGGCGTGTGTCCGTCCTCAACAAATAGGCCGACCAACTGCTTATACAATGGAACAGCATTGCCGATCCAGGAAACGGGAAGGGTAAGTGTTCCCTTTTAATTAAAACTTCATGGAGAATTTAAATTATGTTTCGTTGTTCCTTGCATTAATTTGGAATTATGGAAGTAGTTGTGTGTAGCAATAGTGCTTGATAGCGTTTAGGTTTACAGTGAAGTATTTTTCTACTGTCGCACTCACTGACATCAAGGAAAATGATCAAGCAATTATAAAGCAAGTTTTATAATCTCAGAATTATTACACCAGTGTATGAGACGAATACCTATAGATACATTACTGGCAATGATATTGACATTTAGTTTGATTTGAAATAATTCTGAAACTCTAGCGGCGTCGGCGCCCTTGGTTTACTTCTTACTTTACCCCTAATACTCTTTGTATTAGGTACTAATTGCACAAAGCAATATTTAATAGCCTTATTAATTCAGCAGAATACAATGCTATGATTACTTAGGCTTGTCTGATATAGTAAAATAGTGTTTAATTTGAATTCAAATCAGGGACGATGAGGGGTCAGTAATATTCTTGAATTGTGTTGTTTATGCAATTATTTCGAAATACATTTTGGTCAAGATATCAAAATTTCAATTCAATTTTCCGGTTGCAAAGGCTTTTTTTACACCCCTCAAGGGCGTTGAACGCGACACTTAACTGGGTCACCGGGTGAGGCTACTTTGTGTTCTCGATGCTATATTTAGCATGTGCATGCAACTGTGACGTCACAAAAGTCCTAGTTTCACGCGGAACTTGACCCGTGTCTAACAATAGCAATGTACAGGCAAAATGAATGCTGCATCGAATGACGCAATTTTATCAGGGTTGTTGAATGCGCCTGGTGTGGGTTTCAAGACATTCGAGTCATTTCTCTGAGACGCCTCGAGCTTCATTACCTCAATGGATCTTAATATCATTGTAGATCATAGCTTATAGGAGTTACAATAAAGGACACGAGTAGTGGGCTTGTCCCAGTACAAACACTGAGACCAAACATGCTATAGATACCAGAAAGTCATGTGGTGCTGTTCAGTGTTCATGTCATCTACATAAAGTTTCTAAAGAAATCTATGGCACTTCTCTATCTTAATAAGACAAGTGGCTTGTCTCTTGTGTAGGAAGAGAGCCTTTCTCCTGAATTGCAACACTTCCAGCAAAAATTACTATGTCACCGTTACGATAAAATAAAAACAAAGTAATCAAACATATACCGTTATCTAAAACTTGTGAAGCCCAATGTTTTAAATTAAATACACACACGTGTACGTAACTTCATACATTGTATGCTTTATTGTTAACGTGTCTGAAGTGATTGTTACCATAACCTACCGTGTTTCATCGAATTGTTGCCAGTTGCTATACATTTATCTGAGTTCACCTCGGACCGTCCGTATCTAGCCGTAATAAGAAAACAAAGCTACATTGTTGCTATCAGTAATTATCGTTCGATGTGACGTGGAGAGCTTTAGTTTTATCTTTTGTGTGAAAGTGCCAGATGCTTCTGTAGAACCTATTCCTAGATTTCTTGTATCTAAATAGGCGATGACATTGGCATACACCAGGTCCATCGTTTGACAAACATCTCCATTTAGAAGTAGTCTTATTATGATTATGCCTTTATCAAATAAACTATTTTCAACGACATAAATATAAACAAAAAACCGGTATTGGTCATTCTATAAATAGTGAAATAAGACAAGATTTGTTATTGTTATGCAATGGTATTGATTTCTGCCCAAAATGTGACCTGTTGATTTTACCGAACTTGTTTTCCAAATACCAGCAGACATAATGGTACCTAAGTATAGTAATATTGTGATTATAGAGCTTGATAGACTAACAGCTCATGGCAACCGTCTGTCTCGTCGTTAATGGACAAAATGACACACTATTGCTGTCTAAATAATTAGTTTGTGAGCGAGTGCTGCCCCCTTACCATGAACTCTTAAAGCAGGGCAGTTTACGTAGTGGGAGCGAGACGCCGCATTACAGTGCACGTAGCGGTGTCTCGCTTCCGCATCGGAAACTGTCCTGCTTTAAAAGTTCATTTAAAGTGGACTGGTTTCGAAATCCTAATACAATTACCATCACACAAGTTTACATTATTATAAGTATGACATGTAAACAAAAAAAATCAATTGTTGTTTGTCGTATCTATGTATTGATTTAAACTTGGCAGCCATTTGCATTTCTAACATTGTACGACGCATACTTCTTGTGTTGCAACTGGAACCTAGTCACTTGCATTACTATGTGTATACATACCTTGATTATAGATGTCGGTTATACATATTATCTACTAGATGCGGCCCGCGGTGTTACCCGCTACATTTTTTCGGGATAAAAATTAACCTATGTGTTAATTCAGAGTGTCAGCTACCTCCATATGAATTTCATTAAAATAAATTCAGTAATTTTTACGTGAAAGAGTCACAAACATTCATCCATACTCACTAACTTTCGCGTTTATAATATTAGTGAGGATAATATACTAGCATGAATTCACTAGTAGCTGTAGTCTCGCTAGTCTCGTTCACCACAACTAGAACAGCTGTGAATGAGGTAGATACCTACTTGTGTTTGTATAATGCATCCTCTTTGAGTAATATAAGGTATTAGTCATACAAATAGTAGCAATAATTCACAAGTAAACAAATAACTCAAAGAGGAAGAGCCGAGAACCGATGACACAATATGTCAACGCATATTCTCTGAAGAGAATATGTATGTCTTATTTATTTAATGATTATCAAAACGGTAAAAAAATAATGAAAAGTGTTAATCAACATTAAAACTACTGGCTGAAAATAGATATACATATAATTATAGGTAAAGGCAATCTTTTGATAGAAATGATCATCAACGTTGTCCTTATAACTAAAGGGTCTATATAATTTTTTTTTTCTTTCTTTTCCATTGATCTATATAGCGTAACACCTAATTTTTTGGAGTTAAAAGTGTGGCTTTAGTCATAATTATAAATATGCCTGATTCCCGACATATCCTTCCCGCCGACCGACCCTCACCGTATCACTGCTTTACCTACATGGTCAAGGGCATCCGCGAAACAAAAAATACATAATTTTTGTATTATTCATATTTCCTCGTTTGTTATCACCCCTGATAACTGACAACTGACAACGGTATTCCCAAAAATCGTTTTTATCATTGAGATATTAAGTATATGTAGGAATTGCGGTTTCATTAACTTTAACAAGAAATCATTAGTCAAACAGTGACAGCTGAGTCAGCTGATTCATGTATACTGTAAAATTGACTTTCTTTATGAATTTTATGCCTCGAGATAAAAGTTTAAGGAAAATTGTAATAGCTCAGGAATATATCAAGATACCTTTGTGTTTCTTTAGTAGGTACCGAATGTATTTTTTGATAAATCAGTAATGACGTTGTATTTATTGTCGTGCATCGAATTAGTTTGCGAAGTAAAATATAATTAATGAACACAGGAAGTAAATTATTAAGCTTATGTCTATTCATAAAGTTTTTGGTGCTATAAATTCTTTGAACTTTTTGTGCCAATTTAGTGTTACATTTCGGAAATCGGAATTCAAATTATGCTAATTTTCTTTAATACCGGAAATAAAAAAAAACATACGAGCTACCGCGGTCACGTCTTGTGAGGTCATTAGTGTTATTAAAAAAATACTAGATCTATGATACGCAGTGGGGTATTTATTAGATGCATGTTTATATTGTTTATTATCTATATTTATACTTTAAGCGTTAACTTTAGATCCCTTAGGATATAGTGCGCACAGCGCACGGGGGGTTTATGATTTGGCAAAGGGGAAGGTTACATACGTTAACTATGAAGACGTGTAGAAACCTAATTACTTGCGATAAATATTTTATAAAAAGAAATGAGCAAACAAATACGTGTAAGAAGAAACATACTGGCGTGTCTAAAAAATTCAGATGTAGATCAGTTATCGTATAGCTTAACCCTATTTGAAGGAGCTCAATGACCGAACGCTATGGTATCATCGCCAGGACACTTGAGTAGGCGTGAAACACTATAACAGTACAACTAAATCAATACAATATGATGATGACTCACATACTATTCATAATTATGTATTACCATGATATAATGTCATGACAAGAATAGAGTCATCAGTAATTCTTGGTAAAATCAAGAAGTACATTTTTTTTAATAGCAGATAATCCTATGTTACAACAAAGTTAAAGTATTTATTGCTTCATGAGTACAATGAGATGTTTTAGTTAAATATATCTGTTCTTACACATAGATATAACAATATTATTTAAGTAATAAGGAAAAAGGTTTATTCAACTTATAACTTTTGTTGTAAGTGTAATAACCTTTCATTCAAAATGTCATGGCTTACTTTTGGAAGAAAATGTAGTGTATTTGACTTAAATCTAGGTTATATTGACCTAAACCTACTTTAGGTCTGGTAAAAGGCGGTTCACGTGACGTACGAACTTTTCAACACGTGCTTAGGTCATCCTCTATTTCCGCTGACCTTCCAAACTCCATTAGAATAAGGAAGAATGATACAGATTAAATATTACAATAAATAATATGAATCGTCATCCGCGTATAAATCAACGACGCAAATTGTCCGAACTGGTTAATATTAATTAATTATTGATACTATATTAATTATTATAATTCATTTTGTTAAGCTCACTGATCATGAACTTAACACTGTTGACGACTTCAAATTTTAATACGAGATATCATGAATTGTTAATTATATGCCCATATGATAATTCTTGCCATTGACAATGACACGACGCGATGGGATGGAGGTTCATAGCAGATTGTTGTTGCCAAGCTCTCATATTTCTATCTTTTAGTGTAGGCATGCCATTCTACAATCTAATTGTACTTTAAGCATAAGAAACTCGTGAGTTGACTGCGTAAAGTGATTTTGAAAACAATCTGTAAAAATATTAGCAAAAAAAACAGACAGGGTCACGTTGTGTGGTCCGAAGTTTAAAATATCAGATGCCTAGTGAGAACGAACATGTAGTAGCTACAGCCTACAGCACCGATAATCCGCTTATCGCTGTCAGTTCTCTAATGGGTGATCGTTTGATGACGATACGTCACGCCATTAGTTCCGGTTGTCATGCGAGCCGTCCAGAGGCCTAACAAACGATGAGAGTTTAGGGTCGTTCCAGTAACCAGGTTACAGGGGTCAAATGTCAGACGCCGCTGCCTTGTGGTATTGAACTTCTTCGGTTACATTCAAAGCCACCAAAGAAGATATCAAAACGTTTTTAATGGATCAAGAACTAGTGGCGTATGTAAAACATAGAAGAGGCCTATGTCCAGCTGTGGACAGCGATAGGCTCATGATGTATATGTATATGTAATAAACAAAGTAAGTTGTCCTACTTCAAGAATTTTTCTTAAGAATTTTTGTGACATGGGAGAATTTAAGTCACATGTGCAAACCTTTTGGCTTTTAAAATCGATCACGATGCCAAACCCAGGGCACCTACTGACTAACATTTTCCTGACAGAATAACTTAATACCGCAGCCCGTCTTTGAGATGCATTTATCTCTTAGCAGTCGTATTTGTGACCGTGAAACTAATACAGAAATCGAATCTACCTAATTACCATCGGAAATTTATCTACTGATTAGTTGGTAGCGCCGTTGGTGATTAATTTATGTATAGTTTTCGTGATATATGTGTTATTAATTAGGTAATTACACGCGATTAATATAGACTGAAAACATAAATACTGGCATTTACGTTTGATTTATTATAGCCCATGACATATCAACAGATTTTTTTAGATGTTTTCAATTGATATAAAACAAAACACCTCTAGGGACATTGGTTTCTTTTCTAGGCAGTGCATGTAAGAACCTTATTACATTCTCTGACTGACTTAGGACTTTAAAGGACGCAATTCTCTCAAATATTATATGGACAATGTTATGGCTACTAGGCGCTTGATCTTGACCAGATAAAATGACGTTATCCTGTACATTAAATAAGGAATGATGTGATCTTGATTTGTCAGATATACTTAATGCATAATAATGTAGATACATATACTTACGTAAAATCATGTATTTCACCGTGGAGCACACATTATTTACAATCTTGATGAATAAAATCTGTGGGAATATTGACGTATGAAGTTAAGTATTAAATAATGCGTGAGCTGACTTTATTTAGCATAATGTAAATCTAAAGCAGAGGATGTATCTGTCTATTTAACAGGTGACTGATCACAGGAAATGTGATTAAAATATTATGATTTGTGCACAGATTATGTATGCGTAAAGTAATTTGTGTGTTATCGAAGGCTACGTCGATGACAGATGACTTCTCTTTTTTTGCGTTTTAAGTTAGCATATTCTTGTCATCACACGTTAACATTAAGTCACATAAAATGTTGCTAAGTATTTTTTTAGCTATTATGCTAAGTAATGTTTTTTTACAATCGCAGCAGCGATCCATGTCTAAAGTCCTTTAAGAAAAAATAAACTAAATAAAAAATCCTAAGGTTTTCTATAAACATTGTAATCATGTTGCTTTGATAACAAATCCGCTGAGTTATCGAAAAACGTATTTATTACACGTAGAATTATTTACGGATTCCAAATATGCATTGTTGCTTGTATTCGCATCAGATCGCATGAGCAAGAGCTTAGGCATTCGATTAGTAGATTTGATTTAGTGTGATTGAACCTATAATTGTTTGACCAGCTACATTGTTTTGTCATAATTGATGCGAAAAACAAATAGAATGGCCTCTTAAAAACGCGTGGTCGTTAACGATACCAGTATCAAAATCATAGACAAAACCCCGGAAATATACTGGTAGGTATAAAACCAGTTGTAAATCCCACAGACAGTCGCCGTCTGCGTCAGTATCGAAATGATGCCAAATAGTCGAATGACTTCACTATTGCATCAAAACATTATACCAACATGCTTTTGTTAAATCACGGGCAGTGCGACTTTTTTAAACTAATGGAAAACGAACTAACTTCTCGTCTGCACCCCGTCCTTTCCGTATGTTTTACGTCGCCACGTTTCTATACATTTTGTATGAAAGCAAATCAAAGGGGCATAATATGTCTGCGCCCCGTACGCCGTCCGACGCGTCGTCTTACGTCTGTCTGCCCATTGCCTTAGATTGGCCCCCAGTGCCTCCACCGTCTCAGTCTCACAATAACTACAATACAAACATAATGGTTGAAGATATACCAGATCTGATTCTAGTCCAGACGTAGATTTCCAACTACAGGGTATTTTGAGCTTTTAGGACAAAATACATATTTATTTTGCTTCATTATTGTAACTTGACGCTGGATGTATCACGGCCTACATCTCTTGCCTTCTAAAGATATAAATAATGCATTGCAAAGACTAGCCCGATCATTGAACCTTAAATTTTACACAAATGACTGTAATACATTGCCAATTTGCACTTGCATGTGGCTTTTGTGGTTAGGAGTAACCATTGCCTCGTAAACCAAAGATGCTAAACTCGTTCTTCCAGTCTTGTGTTACGTCGAAACCGAAATCGCAAAAACAATTTTGAAGGGCGTTGAATCTTAAAAATTCTTAACAATTTTATGTTTAAGTCTGGCTAACTGATTAGTGATAAGGATAAGATCCAACTAGGATATACACTTAGTCACTTATATTACAAGATAAGTCTAAAGTACTGTTTATCTCGTTTTCGTAGAAAAGTCCGGGCCAGCTGCCAGGTTGTAAAACTAGCATCGAAATTGAAAGTAAACCTTACGTCTCTGACATAAAAAACTAAAATTCAGTAAACGTGAAGACTATTATAATCGTATTATCAGTGAATTATCATATAGTGCCTCTCGATGACGTAAGCTTCCTACAAAACATCTACAATAATGACCACCTTCCGTAGATCATTGGTAAATATTTACTTAAACATACATCCTCAGACGAAGTTACGGACATAACATGCCGTGAATGTTCGTCGTGGTAAAAATACTAGTCAACCTTGAGTGAAAGTTAGTAAATAATATTTGACAGTACCTGTTTGAAATATGGTGAAATAATTTTCAACTGGTTTACGTTGTTTTAACTAATGTTTCTTTGAGAAACAGAATAAAACAAGCAAATTATTAGGTGTTGATAGTAAAAAAGATATAAAAGAACAGTAATCGAAAAATAATTGAGTTTCCTTTAAAAATAAAATGGTATGATCTTCGCAGTGCCAATTTGTCATGTTCGAGAAACTTCGAATATTTGCCGTTGATGCCTATTCGCAGGGATAAAAAGGAGAATATTCTATAGTTATATAAAACAACCTCAGCTTCTATAAACGATAAACGTTTTCAAAGCCAATTTATAGGTACTTCGTTCGTGCTATTTCACACGATTGTATGCCAATAATTACATTATTGTTTCTTGTTATTCATAATACCAGAATGGAATACACTTGGTGACATCTGCAGTTATATTTACCTTAACGTGCTAATATGGAAATCGTGTTCCATGTTGTTTTCGCCATAATCCTTACCATTATAGTCCAAAATTCCAAGTTTCTAAGACCATAAATCGCAAGGTTGTAGAAAAATACGACTTTTCTAGACATTGCTTTATTATACTGTATTCACAAGGCCCCAAAATTATATAGGTTTAGCAGAACAAAGGTGATTTAGCTAGCAACAAATCAAATTCAGCCTGAAACTATGCTGGTTCAAGGATAGCGTTAAAAGCGGAAATAATAACAAAATATCTCTGTTCGCTTTATCCTGGATACAGTATTTATTTATTTATTTATTTATTACATTTTAAAGAAGGCTTACAGACTAACAGACAGACTACAGTAACAAGTAATGTATAATGAAATAACGTTAATTTTATTTTGTGAGGTGTAGAATAAAGGATAATAGTATACCTAAGGACGTGATAATTATAATTGGGTTTCGGACCGGCTCTTGGCGCATTATTAAATTATTACGTTCAAATAGTAGGTAAACTGAGTGTCTTTAGTATGCTGGTACTGAGAACATAAAACCAAGTTCTTTGATGAGTTTAATTAACTGACTTCGATAGAAGTTTTAGTTTGATTTCAAAGGTATAAGTTCTCTATTCTAGTTTATTATTTTATATTCTGATGACAAACACGGTGTACTGTCTGTTTAACAATGGTTAATAACCATAGGGTCAGTAGCATTAGTATATTAAGCCGTTAAACTGCTTCGACCCCTCGTTCCTTTTGAGCTTCTACGATTGCGTTAAACTATGGCCTGATGTTTGACCTTCAGACAACCTTCCTTCGTTTAAACTTATCGATCGTACTTACTACCAATTTGTATTCCGTCGAGGGCTTGCCTTGTTTTAGGTCTGGTGTTGGTATGGTTTCCAAGATTCCTTTTGGAGTACCTATATCACGTCTTCGTTCTATTAGAATACAAAATGAATATGAAATAGCTCATTGATGGAACCGATCTGACGTTAAGATGGTTGTTTTCCGTTTAAAATAAAGTTCTGACGATAGACAACCGGATCTATAAAATTCGTGTTTTAGTATTTATTATTTACGCTCGTTGCTATATCGTTTGACGTTACTTATAGGTAAATGAATCAATCGGTCAAAAGGCAAACGATCATGGTTATGAACCTTGTTTCTGCACTGTCGGGGAATTCAAGTATTCTGTTTTTATGGTTAATCATACTTGACACTTCAAGGGCAATTGAACACTTTGCAAAATACATGCCCCCTTACTACAACCTCTTAAAGCAGCACAGTTCACGTCGTGGAAGCGAGACGCCGTATTACACACGTAGCGGCGTCTCTCTACCACTTCGTAAACTGTTCAGTTTTTAGAGTTCATGGTAAGGGGGCTGATGCCTACAATTACGAGATATGTTATAGTTATTTCCGTACATTAGAATACAATTGGTGGGTTCGCAATAATGATGATAATGTTACACATACTCGTAGTTATTGCCGTGTTCATAATTCCGAACTACGGATATCAGGAAGCGTATCGATCGCTTTTTGCGATATCATGAAATTGTTTCGTAATTCAGATAATACCTATTTACAATGATATTTGTGTACTAATGTCTATGTAATGAGGTATTTATTTTGTTTTTCTACTATTTTAAGTTGGTACCTCATGTACCTTGTCAAGTAAATCGTTGTTTTTCAAAACTGTTTTATAAATATTACTTCCGTTTCAAAATATATTAAAAAAAGCTTATCACTTCCGGTACTATTAATAAATACTTTGTATGTGTTTATATTATTTTAATGACGATTGAAATATCCGAATTTTTATGTATTTTGTTTAATTTAAAATCTTTCGTCGGTGTTGAATATAATAAACTTTTCGGGTCGTATACCTTTGTTAACAAAGGAATTCAAACACTTGGAAATGTACTTGGCATCTATAGATTAGTTAATTTATACGTTCAACACGCGACTGTTAAAGAGTATTTTTTTTTAAGAAAATAAAAATGCTTATCTTTTCCTAAAACTAATTGGAAAATGGAAATTCCAACAGACTATAAGGTACATAAATGTATTGTCTATCGATAATTATAATGATCAAACAATAGCAATTATATCCGTAGCCATCGACAATTAATACTAAGAGAGACTATTGATAGTCTTGGTCAATGGTTTGTTGACTTGACAACAAAACGATTCGAAGAAGGCAACTTCGAGCGACATAAATCTGAGTATAATAGAAACTTGATAAACTAATTGATATCTTCGTTTAGCTGCAAATGAGTTCTTAAACATCCCTCTTACCATGAACTCTTAAAACAGGACATTTGCCATTGTGGAGTCGAGACGCAGCTATGTGCAGTGTATTGCGGCGCTCGCTTCCACAACGGTAAATATCCTGCTTTAAGATTTATGGTAAGGGGTAGATTGTACAATACTAATATTCAGTTGTATTTAGTAGGGCTGAAAAGGTTAAGCAGGTGAGACTTCGTTTACAGATGACTTATTTCATATTTGATATCAGATAGATGTAAGATCCAGCTAGGTGGGGCGACGATATACGCAAAATGGCTGGCAGTGGTTGGAGGCGGAGGGCCGAAGATCGAGCTCAGTCGCGTGCCATGGGAGAGGCCTATGTCCAGCAGTGGACTGAGATAGGCTGGTGATGAGATGTAAGATTGTTTAGCGTATTTCGCAACATATGCAATCTATTTGTCGTCGTACAACTAGCTCGATGAAATACGAAAGATCCCTATAAGATAACGACTAGCCTTAAATTACATTACTAGTGATGTCATGGTAAACCGCCACGCAATATTTGTAGGAGATACTTATTCACTATAGGTATTGCTTTATCATTTTTATGTGTCTTTTACTGTGAATTACAAACTTTATTACCTGCAGCGGTAGATAGTTTGAAGGGCTAAGCTATTGCATGCTATAAAACCATATAATGTAGTCTAACTAATAGCATGTGTAGGTCTTACGACCCTGGGTTCCGTGTCTAGGTTAGCTTGTTTCACTGCCGGCTGAAGGTCGACACGGCCATGGGAATTTGTAACATTTCATACATGCTCCGAGATTAGAAATTTTACTACTTGAAAACATCTTAATCGTTTTCAAATACGTTCAGAATGTGAAGCGCAAACTGTGTTACTTAGAAATGCGATTCTGAATCTTTCTGCCATCAGCTGAGATGCAGTGTAACTCACAGTAAAGCACTAGATTATAATGACATTACTATAGTCTACTTTATTCATTATTCGTAATGTGCGTATAAATGTAGTCAGCCTCAAGCTAAATACATGATACTGTAATCGCTTGCGCTGACATTCCTGCGCACACGCTAACCGTCCAAACATGGTGAACGGTTAACGCCGCCGAATCCAATGCTCCATTACCAACACCTTCGTCAAGCTTCTTGTAAACAACTAGAGCAATGGACGTAATACTCTGACATCACTCTGCTTTAATCAATGTGCGGTTGCGCTGACGCACATGATGTAAATGAATCATATTTTTACACGCTTTATATTAGCTTCACTTGTATGTATGTATGTTTGTTTGTATGTTTGTAACCGACTTCTTTGGGCGCGATTTTGACCCACTTTAAACGGCTAGATTTCGTTCAAACTTTGTAGATTTATCGAGGACCGATGACAATACACTAATTTGATAAAATTATTTAATAATATAATTAATAAAAAGTATTAATTAATAAAAATAGCATAATTACAGCCCGCAACACAAACGCCCTCTGCTAAGCCGCTAGTCGCTACGGTAAAGTTCCGTGGTAGCTAAGCGTCGCGCGCGTGTCCCGACTCCAACGCCCTCTGCTAAGCCGCTAGTCGCTACGGTAAAGTTCCGTGGTAGCTAAGCGTCGCGCGCGTGTCCCGACTCCAACGCCCTCTGCTAAGCCGCTAGTCGCTACGGTAAAGTTCCGTGGTAGCTAAGCGTCGCGCGCGTGTCCCGACTCCAACGCCCTCTGCTAAGCCGCTAGTCGCTACGGTAAAGTTCCGTGGTAGCTAACCGTCGCGGGCGCCGAGACCGGCTCGCGTTAAGGTAAAGCTCCGTGGTAGCTAACCATCTTAATAAAAAATAGAAAATAAATAATAGTTTAAAAAAACTAAAAAACACGCTTTTTATCGAAAACCGAACTAAAAAATAGAAAATAAGTTTTAATCAATTTAAATTAAGAATAGTGTTAAAAATTTCAATAAATATAAATTAATAATAGTGTGAATAAAAACAAAAAATATTTTATTTAAAAAAAGCGTGGGGTGCTTTTTAAGATATTATCAAAGTGATAATCACTCTACTCGTATCTGTCAATAAAATATTTATAACTATTGACACCATGCACCCCACGCTTTTTTAAATAAAATATTTTTTGTTTTTATTCACACTATTATTAATTTATATTTATTGAAATTTTTAACACTATTCTTAATTTAAATTGATTAAAACTTATTTTCTATTTTTAAGTTCGGTTTTCGATAAAAAGCGTGTTTTTTAGTTTTTTTAAACTATTATTTATTAAAAATGTTTCTTGTGTGCTGACGGACGTTTTCTGATTTGTAATTTTCGTACCATTATATTCTTCCTTCCTTAAAAAGGGGAAACTATTTTGCGAAATAAATTGTGAAGTCTTGACGTTATGCATCATTGTAATGAGACAAAGGTTATTTTTAATCAGTATATTGTAGTACTACAGTTTATTGCGTTGGTATTTGTACCTTCTAACTTTTTGGTTTTGTGACGACTTTTGCAATATTTCCCTATAGGTAAAGTACCTACTCATATAGTATTGACGCATCTTGATTTCAATGCTTGATTTGCCTATATGTATATATATTATATGATACCTAATTTTGAACTACAGTTTTATATTAAACGTAATTTCCTGAAGAATAAAACACGTCAATTAATATTGACCAAAACTATGTTTTAAATGTACGAGAGACATGTCTCATACTGTTTATAATTTTATTGTAATATTCTAATTGATGAAGCATCCGACAAACAGTTTATCTTTAAACTGATATCAAACAAGTACATACCACGATTTGCGTATATAATATCATAAACATTTATTAGCTATTCATAACAGGTGTGTAACCTTCACTGTAATCGTTTTGATAAGACCAGCATTTGCTTATCGGAAAACATAAATAACTTTCTTACTAAATTCTGTACCGTTGTGCTTTTGGTCACTTACCAAGTAGTTCAAGATCACAATTTCTTTTTAATTTTACTATAACTTGTAGGTCAAGGTATAAGGCCAAGGATTTACAAATGTTTTAGAGCGATCATCTCAAAACAGTTCGAATATGCAATCATTCCCGGAAAGACGTTTGTTCAAAAACTGGTAATGCGTTAGTAAATATAAGCATTTACGAGTACAGCGAAGACAAGGTCGAATGTTAATAAAAGTATTGCCAAACAAACTTTAAGACTGGTCAATTTGGCACTTAACATCTTTATCAGTCGGCGAAAACTCTACTACTTCAATGCGAACATAAAAAACTAATGAACAATTCTACACGAAGATAATGAACGGATAATTAAAATATTGTTTTGGTTTTAACAATAACACATCAAGTCTAACTTTTGGTGTCGTTGTGAAAATGGGCCTCTTAACACGCGACATGGCATCGACCCGATGCGCCCGGTAAATATTTGATGATTTTTCGTCATCTACAGTAAAGACTCCTTTAACCTAAAACTACGCCGAAAAACTTATTTTCTTTGGCTTATATTATATTACTTTAAATTTACGTAATGTTAGAAATATATATTAAATATATATATACTATACTTTAGAGTTTTTTTCTCGTGATTTCAAACAGCGGTTGCTGTGTACTGATGAAATCTTTGACCTGTCGTTAAGTTTTGTCATCACACCATACGTCTGTGTTATGTAAGCTGCTGTTTGACTTAATCGCGCAATACTCGACAAAGTTGGATGTCAATCGTTGGTTTTATAAATTTGCAGTAAATATACCTCAAATATCAGCTCCATAAGATCATGGAGTTTTTTGGCATCTTTATTCCATGAGTATTTTACCTGTTTTATGCGAAGTCAGTGATTTATTTTTAAGTGGAAATAAATTACACGTATAACAGACGATTTGAAATTATGCGTTTGCAAAGTGTAATTTTAATGTAATTTTATGAGGTTCCGACTATAAATGCCGGACGCGTTTTAACTAGGTAATGTTTAACATTATCTAGTACCCGGGTAGGTTCAAGTAAGACTTGGTATTTTTGCGCAGTTTGATGTATTTTAAGAAGAAGAAGTGAACATTTTAATAATTAATTATCCTTCCACCTAAGCTCACTACCCACAGTAAACACCAGGGCCGCATAGATTCATACATTCTTCTTTATTGAATAGTGTAATTTTTGCGAGTAAAACACGCAAATTAGGACGATAAAGTATATTATTCTAGAGTAAATATAATATTAAATCGATACCCAGACTTTCCCGAGCACGAGCGAGTGTTATACTTGATAAATAGGTTAATGTAGCCATAGGCGGTGTTCGACCGATTGGTACTAAAATACTAAAGCCGATATTTCGTAGTAAAAGCACTACCAAGGGGCTATTGGTATTTACTTCACAGGAACAGCAACTGTATATTGATTCATTTAACTCTTTGTAGTTACGTCATTTATACCAAAACTGATGCGCAGATTTGAATTTCTGCAAATGATACATCCGTGTGCTATATACGCCGCAATTGAATAGCTACTACAATAGCAGTACAATTATCAACATTACCTTATCTACAGTGTTTATGGACATAATGTCTTTGAGAACAACGCGACACAACGCATCTATTAAATTGTTATCGTTCAGCACTTTATTAAATTTATGTACTATCAAAGATTACAAGTTACTACGTAATATTCTAAATAAGTTGATTGCCATTGTTTTTGTAATTACCAACCTTTTCTTACCAATCTGCCTAATACGCCACAATATACATATCTTATCACAGAGCAATCCAAAATATGTCTTGACCAAATGATTATTTGCTAAAATACAGTGAACTTGTAAAATTATTAGGTGTCAAACGTCAGTTAATTAAATGAAGTATTTAAAACCTTCATACTGTTTAAATAATATTTGTCAAAACGCCTAGAATGATCTCTTAAGCTTAAGAGATTTAAAAATCTAGATGTTGATTAAAAGTTAAGCGCTTTTTTATTCATACAAACCAGTTCTTAATAAATCTTGACCGTCTAGAAAAGATTAAACCTGCCAGTTCCAAAGATCATTTCAAGGATGAAAAACATTAAGTTGTGGTCTTGTGATTCCAGTTTAAGACTAAAAACAAAGATGTAGAAAAAGCCTGCACACAATTTATGTGAAGGTAACGTAAGGGCTTTATTTCAGGCTAAGCACAGTCTGCCCGTAACAACGGTCGTAAGTAGGTATGAGACCGGACGGCGACTACATAATGTGTTCTTCGGAAATGGGAAAGGTTTTTAAGGTGTAATGTATGGTTAAGTTACCATGGTTTTCGTATTAGTCACTATTTGTAGGTGGTCCCTGATTGTGGTTTCCAATGCTATATTTTTCGTTAAACTAAATCTTCAAATAACCATTAGCAAACCACATAGCATTGTCTTACAGATAAGAGCTTATCGCTTGTTCAATACTACTTCTCCGAATAATGTATATAGTCTTTGTGACTCACTGGGTAATTATGTAGCAACCAAAGTAGCGGCTGATTAATAAACAATCATTCAGCATTTCCTAGACCACAATTAACACATGTGACGATAAACTTGATTAATAAGCGGAAAATTTGGACAGGAAATATTTCGAAGAGGCGGAAGTAATTCAGGCTCAACGTATGAGATAAAAAATAAAAATAAATGCGTGAATATTAAAACATAACTTCCGTCTCCAACTAAGTACGCATGGAAAACTTTCCTACAGCTTTCCCGGGTTAAACAGCCTTCAAGGTTAAAGCTCACTAATAAATTAAATTTATACTAAATTTCATCAAATTGTTTAGTGGAACAATTTGATGGAATTTAGTATTAATTTTATCCATAATCACTATTACAAAGCGGTAAACACTTCAATACCTCGAACTATTATTTTCTACATAGTTCATTGCTCTATCCTTATACGACCGCCATCCAAACATTCAGTTATCTATTAATGTAGGTCGAAACTACGCCAAGTACACTTACGATATTAGTCAATCGTTTTTATTTGGAACTTTTATGACGCAGGTGTAGTACGGAGCGAAGTTATTGATTTTAGGTCGGTGAACCCAGATATGTTTTGATAATAAACAATAAGAAAGTGCCTTGTTATAAAAATACAGTCATGAATTTGGCAGAGAACATAGGCAAACAAGACAACAAAGGAATTTACCTTTGTGTTTGATCCGCTTTGAAATGTTGACAAAGACGTTTGAGTGAAAACAAGCTTGTTTCTTTAGCGTCCTTATTCAAAGTTTAATTTGACTTCAGTCTTATTTGAATTGATACTTTACAATCTACAGCTAAATATATACGGAAATGAAACTAATATTCAGATACGTGAACTTCCGTAAAATATGTACGATATCTTATACTTAACCCTGAAAACAATATACCAGTTTCATTAGGTAGTAGAGAATAATAACATGCTAATATAAAAGGGGAAATAATTACCAAAGATTATTATTTTAGTGACTACCACTTAACTAATTTAATTTCCGATCCATAGTTGTATTATTAATATTGTTATATGAATCATGAGTGAACTTTTGAATGGGTACTACATATTTTCATTTATGCTTATTAATTAATGATAATAATTTAATAAAAAGTTTGCTTATTTGCTGTAAAAAAAAACGTATTTTAAGTTAAACTCGCCTGCCTATGGTAGGCAGGCGAGTTTTTTGCATTATTATTTTTTCATTATACATTTGCACATTAATAATATTAATTTAATTTTAGATTTAAGAAATCTAAACTAAATGAAAGCAAACTGGTTCGTCTTATCACGTGCGTGTGGTGAGAATAAAGTCTTTGATATAAAAACAAATGGCTTTATTCTCCAACACAATCAAATGATTCATCCGGCTAAACTTTGAGTCACTGATAACCTCAGTAACTCGTAATCAGTGTACAGTTTAAATAATATTCTTTGTAAACTCTGTTACAATGAGATTTGTGCAGAGTCTTCTTCTTATCGTATGGTTGATGAACTGGTGTCAGATTTTAAACCGACTGTAGGCCTCTCCCATGGCTTTAAATGCTGTTCAAAAATGTGTGTGTGGCGGTTTCCTCCTTCGCCGTTTTTAGTAATTGATAACTAATTTGTAGTACCTACGCAGATGAATTCGAAAAGACAGTGGTGCATTCGGGTTTAAACTTGCGACGTTTGACTTGGCAGTCTAACGGCTGTACCACTCGGCTATGACCGCTATTTCTGTGTGCACAGTAAACCAACATTTATTTCTAATCTAAATCACTTAATAAAAATAAAGGACTCTGAATGTCCATGACTGGATTTGCAGGCACCCAAACATCGTTAATTTGATCACGTATCGACTAACGCCTAGAACCGATTAGCTCATGTCGCTTTTGTTTTTGATTATTATCTGAACAATGCATGTAATCGACTAATTGCTTGTCCATCGTACTGATGTCGAGAACGAGTAAAAGATATTATCGGACTGCACTTTGGTCCTACGTTGTACTCATAAACGGACTAAGAACGTGTCAGTTGATCGGCGAACTTTACTTTTCTAGTTTGGTATGATAAAAAAGATACACATTAAAAAACAACTTCCTTACATAGGCTGTTATGTCTTCTACTTTATCCATTTATGTAGCATTAAATGGTAGCTTTAAGGCCAAAGCTACTACTACTACAATTGATTATTATAACAAACTATTGAGTTACACCACATTTCCACTACAGAGTCCATTTTGTATTCAATTGCCAATGGCTGTAGGTCCTACATAGATTCAGGAATGTTATGCAGGTTGAAGTGACTGAAAGAGATTTCATTTGTGATAACATACTCCATGTTTTTATTATAAAGCGAACACGTACAGTGTACTGTAGTCCTCTTTTACATTTCATATGTGTTTGGTATGTTATGGTCGAGGCGTGTGACCTTTAAATAACTCACTGGCGGGCTGGGGGCTTTATGATACGACTCGTGAATGTTATATTAATTTGAATTACTCGAATATACCCACCACCAAGCCACTCCTATAGGAAGACATTTTTTGTTTTAGTAACATGCAATGAGTGTAAATCAACAGTAGACTTTGTTTCTTTTTCTGATATCTTTACCTGTGTGTATTATGTATTAGTGTCAGTACTTTTTTTTGCGGATAAACACAACGTTAAAAATCCCAGACGTACAACATAATTTTATTTTTTTGTGTAAATCGGGTTGGCATTTTCTGTTTATTTAAAGTAATTATTTAAGTTTTCAAATTGACTATGTAAGTAATTGTTCTATTTTAGGCGGCAGATAATAAAATTACAATGACTAACCAGAATAGTGTTGACAAATAGGTTATTTTGTTTACAATTTACATTATCGAAGGAACAAAATAATAGTCTAATCAAAGGAGTCTAATCTATTATTTTGTCACCCTTATTCTGCATCTCCGATTTATGTAAACACTTCCTTGCATCAAACATCATCAGACGATATTTTTGAATGAACACTCGTATCTGATACTCATCTGATGTGAAATCAAATTATCCTGTACAATTACATGTAAACATTGTTAGTTTTCTATAGATATTGATATATTGCTGAGGTGAGAAAACATAAATGCCACCTTCACACGCTCTATTAAGAGGCGGTATACGTCCGTATGTTAACGTATGTTTTATGGAACCGATTGTCGTGACATAACATAACAACAATGCAACTACGTTTAGCCCTAAACATACACATCATCTTTATTTGCACTGTGAACATGTTATTACCAATCCACAGACTTATCTCAAAATTCTGCACCAGAACATTCGTAGCATCAATAAAAATTATAACAACTTCTGTATTATGTTACAACAGTTAAAGATATAATGTGACGTTTTAATATTGACGGAATGCTGGCTGTCCCATGTCTCAAACTTGCCTGCCCTGAACGGCTACTACTCATACAGCAGTTCCGTTTACTACAATCAAAATGACGGAGTAGTGTTATTCATCAATAAATCTTTGACATAAGGTAGAAGAGCCCGCATTTCACGATGCAAATTGTCTTCTTATAAAAAACGGTATTGACACGGTAATAATTTCTATTTATAGACCCCCAGCTTCAATAATATTGATGTCTTTCTGAATTCATTGAGTAACATTCTTAATGACTTATCCTCCTTTAGAAATATTTTTATAATTGGCGATATTAATCTCAATATTCTCGACTCGAACTCTCACACATTACGGTACTACTACTATACTCAAACAAGCTCTATACGTGAAGACTTGTAATTGGCTGTCAGATAATCATACAGTTATTTATTACCATTATACTTAGGTGTAAGTCTTCCATAGTCTTTAAATAAATAAATAATTATTGTATTAGATGTGATAACTGATTACTATGTTTGTTTCCAGGCGATCCTCGAGAAGTACTGCCCCGAGATAGCGGCTGGCGGGCTGTCGTGTTGTAACGATGAGCAGCTGCACAACTTGAACTCGAAAATTGGTCTCGCCGAGAACTTACTGTCGAGATGTCCCTCTTGCATGGACAATTTCCTCCAGCATATTTGTGGGATGACCTGCTCGCCGCATCAGAGCGACTTCTTGTTTCCAGCTGAAGTCGTGAAATTCAATGGTAAGTGTACTAACTTGTAAATTATTGTAGCGTTGCATGATTATAATGGAAATAAATTACAACGGGAATTAACGAGAACACAATTTTTTTCTGCTTGCGACCATGGTCGTTTAATTATATTATAATCGTGTGTTAAAGTTTAACAGTGCTCTTTTAACAATGATGTTTTTTATTTAGAATTGTTTAGGATCAGAAAAATGTACTTCCGAATACTTAAAAAAATTAAAACTAAGATACGGAACGCACTGTTTCCTGTGATATAAGCTATGACCTAGTTCAGGAGACAGAGCTGCTCTGTACATAGACATGTTTAGTAACTAATAAACTATTAATCCCTACTAATATTATAAACGCGAAAGTTTGTAAGTATGGATGGATGTTTGTTACTCTTTTACGTAAAAACTACTGAATGGATTTTAATGAAATACACATAGACTACTTAGAACACATAGGCTACTTTTATCCCGGAAAAATGTAGTGGTTAACACCGAGGGGCGCAGCTAGTATTTTTTATAAAATGTGTTGTATGTTTCTTTTTCAGATACCCATCAGTCAATTAAGACGTTAGTTTACCATCTCAGCGCTACGTATATGGCAGCTACGTTCAACTCTTGCTCTCAGGTACAATATTTTCGTCATAATGATTCCTTAATCATTTTTATGCTTCTACTGACACGTTCTTACCTCAAACCGATATAAGTGAGTAGATAATAAAATAAATAAACATTGTTTTTGTCGAATCTTATCTTTTATATGTAAAACCGAACAATGTTCATGTAATAATGAGTTTTATTTGAATGTACAAGTTTAGTATGTATGATATAATATAAGCCTTTATCTGCAAACAAAGCCTCACGTGTGTTCGACTGCTACAAACGTGACTGAACTCGTGAAAACGGAATGTTAGGATTTAACGTATAGTCTAAGATCCGACCGCGTGATTTATACGTTCATATGTTTGATTAATAAAATATAATTTTTATCGATATTTATAACTAAACCAATGCAGATCCGCAAAGGTGGCCATCCAAATTTGGCCGCAATTAATTTTAATTAAAATGTAATTAATTATTTATTTTTGAACAATTACGTTCACTTGTAATTGTTAAAAAATATATTTCATTAGAAAGAAATATACCTGAGATACCGAGAAAGTTCAAGGTGCCATCCCTCACTTGGCCGCAACCTAATGTCAGCCAGGTGTAAACAGGTATAATTTCGTTAAATATATACGTTCATAATGTATTATCATGTTATACATACCAAATTGAAGATTAATTCTTTCCCTACATGATGAGATATAGGTGCCTATGCAAAAATGCCCGCAAATAGTGACTGCCAACGATTAAAGATAAATAAAAGCGAGAGAAACTTAAGATAAACACCCCATGTCGAATAAAGATAGAGCATCCCAGCTGCTTGTCGTTTTTATGCTACTGCGCATGCGTCCATAGGCAAGGTGCTCAACTAAATACCGTACTGAATATTGCAATCATATGTTTTTGACAGTCTTATGCGCCACGTTGTTTTTTTTCAACTCCAAAATTATAAAACTTTGTTAATATTAATATTGATATATTTCATTCTTAACGTTATTAAAACGTAAGAATAAAATGAAGAAGTGTTTTTTGTTGTGTAATGAAAAGCAAGAAGTGCTTAACTTTAGTGATGTATCATTTAAAAAGTGTTTTTTAATGATATTGTTTCGACGTCACAAAAATTTTATGTATCATAACCTAAAACTTAATGTGGAATCAACAAATGAATTTGGTTATCACATGAATTGTTTAAAAAAAGTTATTACTGTAAAAAGTAAATACAAGGAAGAATTTGAAGAATTTTGTAAAACCCAAAATGTAAGTACAATTTTTAATCACACAGGACAAATGAATAATTTTATAGCTACTAAATATAAATATTATTGCGTTGAGTGTAGGTTTAATAGTACGATGTTTTTAATCTAATAAAACTTGTATAATAGTAGACTATCTTTTGAATATAATTAAAAAAATATTGAAAACACTAGTTTGGTAGATTAATTATTATGACATATTATTTTTACTGCTCAATTTTTGGAGTATTTTAAACTCCAAGCAAATACGCGAGCTACTAGTTGAGCACCTTATCTATGGACGCATGCGCAGTAGCATAAAAACGACAAGCAGCTGGGATGCTCTATCTTTATTCGACATGGGGTGTTTATCTTAAGTTTCTCTCGCTTTTATTTATCTTTAATCGTTGGCAGTCACTATTTGCGGGCATTTTTGCATAGGCACCTATATCTCATCATGTAGGGAAAGAATTAATCTTCAATTTGGTATGTATAACATGATAATACATTATGAACGTATATATTTAACGAAATTATACCTGTTTACACCTGGCTGACATTAGGTTGCGGCCAAGTGAGGGATGGCACCTTGAACTTTCTCGGTATCTCAGGTATATTTCTTTCTAATGAAATATATTTTTTAACAATTACAAGTGAACGTAATTGTTCAAAAATAAATAATTAATTACATTTTAATTAAAATTAATTGCGGCCAAATTTGGATGGCCACCTTTGCGGATCTGCATTGGTTTAGTTATAAATATCGATAAAAATTATATTTTATTAATCAAACATATGAACGTATAAATCACGCGGTCGGATCTCGTACTAGTAGCTTTGTTATGATATAACCCAGACAAGCACCGATATAGTACCTATTTGAAGTGGTATATTTTTTTCTTCGTTAAAGACATTGCTACTGTTATATGGTTTGTGGCTAATACATAATGTGTATATGCATATTGATAGTTAAATGAAGAATAGTATGTCTATGTATGCATTAATGAAATATATGTACTGAATCCAAGTAAATTTTTTGGACTGAAAGGTAGAAATGGGGAAGATGAAAAAAACCACTCGATTCTGAGAATTCCTGGTCTGATGGTACTCCTGATTAGAACATATTGTTGCTCAAATTCGACTTTTGGCCCAGATTAAGCTAGTTTCCTTCTTACTTCAAGCAAGTACTTCCACTATTATATATCTGATCACATTACTACAGGTACAAGTGCCATCAACGAACCAATTAGCGTTGGACCTGATGTGCGGAGATTACGGCGCGGACTACTGCACCCCGAACCGCTGGTTCGCGTCCATGGGCGACGCCAGCAACCCGTACGTGCCCTTCCAGATCAACTACACGAGCAGCGCGGACCCGGCGCACAACATCACGCCCTACGACCCGCCCACTAGACCCTGCAACATTGGACCACCCGTTAGTATATTTAATTACCTACGTATATTCTAAATACAGTTTTATATTAAGGTTTTTGTTCGGGCTTCTGTCCCTGGTGTGTATAACAGGAGCCGAGCATTTTTTAAGCATCTTATGGCAGATACTTTTACATAAACAAAGAAAAAGTGTTTTTGTTTGTTGTCTTTCATGTTTACAGCAATGGAGATAAAGATATCTGTTGCAACAACGAACATACACAGTTACGAATTCATATTTTTTGAAATAAACTGTTCTAAAGTACAGATTATACTTTTGAAAGAGGTCCACCAGACAATATGTATCAACATATGTGACAATCATCTCTTGGACCGATAGAGAGACTATCTACCATAACGGCCGGTTCACACATGTTTCCGTTTTATCGTACGTTTTTTTTTCGGCGATGGCGCATGTAGTTGTATGAGCGACTTCACACATGGCACAGTATTCTGTATACAGTAAATAATATCGTTCCGTAAAAAAATGTCATTGCGTTTTGTCATCGAATACTGGACGACGGAACAGTAAAAATATACGAATACGTAGAATTTTAATTGATAGATACTGTGTGCGTGGCGGGCGGTGTCTTCTCCGACGATAGTACCAATACAACACGACAGCGTCCATCCCTGTAGAATAGCGGCGGTATACTGCGAGTTTTCTGTTCACACATCGCATCCAGTAATGACCAATCCGTTGTACGTTATACGGTGCCTATGTGTGAACAGAGCATACGTATGCATTTATGACGTATGCGTTAAAAACGTACCAGTAAACCGGATTCCCATGTGTGAACGGGCCGTAACTGTCACTAAATTCGTGTTGTGTCCGCCCAGGGCCAGCCCGGCTGCTCGTGCCTGGACTGCAGCCAGTCGTGCCCGGCGCCTCCCCCCTCGCCCCCCGCCGCGCTGCCCTTCACCATCCTGGGCGCGGACGGGTACGCAGTCATCATGGCCATCGTCTTCGTCATCTTTACAACGCTGTTCCTTAGCGGCGTGTTCTGCTGTAACCAGCAGGAGAATGTTGTCGGTCAGTACTTATTTATGTAATTTTATAGTTTATAACCATAGGTAATATAACTTGTGAGGTTTCTGACAAAAAATCCCGTTTTATGGTACATTTAGAGCCTGTTACGTCTTCCACAGACATAAATATCTCATGGTTGAACGCATATTTATTTTAGCTAGCAAACTCGAAAACCTTGCAGAAGATGATACATTTCGACTTATATATCAATAGAACTCGTAAAACCACGTTCCTCTACATGGAGAGTCATCTAATCTTATGCGGGGGTTCAGCGTAGTACACCTTACGCTGCATCCCTCTTTCCAATATATTTTGAAGTGAACAAAAGTGCTATTGGAACTCTAATACATTCTAATGTTAAATTATCCATATTATCTACTATTGTAAACATATAAAGGTTGAAAGTAGGTAATTAAGACATTTACATTATTATAAACCTATATTTATTTACCTCTTTATTTATGTAACAATGAGACAGTACACTTTAAAACCACAAATTACCAATTGGTTTACAAACAATACATTCTCAGCATACAATGATTCATAAATCCACATAATAATAATGATATATTCACTCAATTTCTACTTAAAATAATAACTATTGTCAATTCATTAAATTACTATTATACATGCTAACACTACTACAACATTCATAATAGCAATACTACCTATATATTTGTATAATTTATAAAATTCGATGCTAATTGTTGTAATTCAACTTGGTGTTGGCGCATTGCTAATTATAGATTTATTGTAAATCTATTTATACGGATATTATAACGGTTTATATACGCTAATAGGTACATACTGTAATTATATTGTAGTAAAGTATAAAATTGCTCGTTCAATTTGTTTATTTCTGTTAATACTCGGTAATTACGTTACTTCGATATGCAATTAACATAAACAATAGGAATGATACCCAAAAGATCAATGTTTTTTTCCATTGTGACTTATTTTCGAAGAGGTAGGCAGAAGTGTTCAGGCACCCACAGAATAAATATGTCTACAGTAATTAAAAGAATTCAATGCACACTTTAAAATTAGTTTATACATAAGACAGACACTCATATAGTTTTTTACATTCTAATTATAGGACAAGATTTCAACACAATAATACCAGTATCTTATTGTTTCTTATTATTACCATTGGATAGTTGGTATGGCATTATCTTACAGATTTTATGTATTTGTATGTATTCTATGAATAATGGTTACATTGACGTCACCCTACGCTACCTTATTGACACGTTTTACGACTGAACAAACGTTTGCACTATCATCCTCATGGCTCGGTAGTCCACTGCTGAACATTGGCCTTAGCGAATGAACCATGCTTGTCGATCAGATTGGTGATCATAGGGGGCATTGCAGTAATTATCTCTTAGTCGTCTGTATATTCACCGTTAGACACTCGCTGATGGAAATTAATGACAGATGTATGCACGCCAGAAAAATTTAGTTCTTTTTCAAAATTGATGGAGTGGGCTTGTGACAAATGCCTCGGTAGTGCAAGAAGAGTCAGTAAGGTAGTGTGGCGGGTAGTGGGAGGTAGTACTAACGCGGGGTGGTCGGTGTTGGGACAGAGGGCTGGGCGCGCGGCGCGGACGGGCGGCGCCGCGGCGGGCCCGAGACCAGCCCGCTGCACTCACACCGCTCCAGTACGTACCGCACGCACACACACGCCCACTCATACCTTCACCGATTGTGCTGTCCCACACTGGCTAACTTACTTGTTTTGTTGACTGTTGATTTACTTACTCCTTACTAATAAACATTGTTTTGTTCTTCTTTTGAGTGTGAAAGAGATTAATTAGAGTGTTATGTGTATCCTATTCACTTGACATACAATGTTTTATAGTGAGATCGTTATTGTTTTGAGTTGAAATGAACATCGAAGTAGTGTGTAATGCATTCCATATATAATCATTTAATTATCCAGTTTTAGTCGAAAATGCCAATTAAAACCGGGTATGTGTGAATAATATTATACCCGTTCGATGTTAATTTTTGTTGTACTCTTAGAAACGGCTGTGTAGATGTTGATCAGCTGCTTGTACAGAACATTATATAAACATATGTTTGTTTGGTGCTAGATACAGAATTCTAATACAATCATAAGAGCCAACCAATGTATGGTTGGCTCCAATGATTGTATTTGTTTGAATCGTATCATGTTGTACCATTGTTTATTGTTTGTGCTTCTTTATGTTTGGCTGTAGTCTGTAGAGCTATCTCTAGACGTTTTAATATAGTTTTGATAACTAGATATCTACATTTTCTAAATGAGATCATTTTACATTAATGTCTGTGGTTGAGACTATATTTGAACATTTAATTACGCGAATTTAAATTCGTGAGTTTTCCTCTATATCAATTAGTTTTTGATACCGGCAATTATATTTTGTTTTACCCATCCATAATCATATTAGAAAACCTGTACTCTACAAATTTTAAATAAAATCATAATTATCTCAAGTTAAATTAATTATTTTAGTTGAAGGTTACATATAAATACTATCTAATAATATAGTACTAGCTTGTCTGTTGCTATAGATAATGTTGAGACACAGTTTTTAATTGAACATTCTAATTGTAGTAGTTTAACTTTGGTGTCATAGAAAACATATCTACACGTATATAACTTCAATATTCACATTTATATAACGTATTCATGTATATTGTCGCATGCTGTCTCGTCTCTTTTACCTAATTACCACATAAACAATTATTTTAATAATGTATGTATTCAACTTATGTTTTAATATTCGCGCTATGTATGCGTCTCGCTAGAAGTATTTGTCTTTATACTCGTTAATGCTTTTGAACTGTTAAGTGTTCATGTTTAGTAAAGTCTATGCATGAGTAAAGGGTGTATCATTTAAAATGGGCGTGGTAAAAGATTACATGAAGAATATTAAAATCATTGAAGAGCATTTTAAACCATAAAAATGAGAAAGGAGTCTAAAATTCGACCTCAGAAATCAATGCATGGACTTTATTTTTACTTTGACTGAGGGAAGGTAAGGCGTTCTATGGGCATATCTATATTTTTATTTCGCTAATAAAAATAATTCGCTGATCAACCTAAAGTTTGTTTAATTAGTGATTACTTTGTTATTTTTTTTTAAACAACACTTGTATATGGCGTGTTTTTCTTAACAAAGTATATTCTAATTGTACAGAGATATGCTTAGAAAGTCTTACCTTACCACAAACTAAAGTATGTAATCTAATCAACATTAACAATACAGGTGTAGCATCAGAGAATAACCAAGAAATGGCGACGAATCCGTCGTCAGCGGCGTGGGTGGACCAGCCGGACGGCGCGGCCAGTGAGGCGACCTTCTTCGAGAAGCTCGGCGCAGAGACTGAGACCAGAATGGAGGACTTCTTCCAGTGGTGGGGATACATCATGGCTTCCAGGCCCTGGGTCGTGCTTTTTGTCGGTATGTTGAGTGATTTGTTGTTTTTGATAAGGGATAGTTTAGTGGAAAAATTCAAAAAGTTCTATTTTGGTTATCATTATTTTATTCATTGCTTCTCAGTTTCTTTCTTTTGGAACTTTAAGTACTTGTTTAAAGATTACTCAGCCATGACATATTTAAGATTATTTTGATAATTTATTCAATATTGCACGACTAATATTAACTAGGATACAATTAATATTTATTAGATTCAACATGATACATTCTTTGGAAAAAAACTGGCATGTAGCATCATGGCAATTTATACATTGATGTCTTTACTGTATGAATAAATTTGAAGTGTTATAAGTAGCGTAATCCCCTTCCGTGGTGTGTCAGGCCTGTGCGTGGTGGTGGGTCTGGGGCACGGCATCCGCTGCATGCGCGTCACCACCAACCCGGTGGAGCTGTGGGCCGCGCCCAACTCGCGCTCGCGGCTCGAGCGGGACTACTTCGACTCGCACTTCGAGCCCTTCTACAGGTTGGTACACCTACTGATATGTACCCCTTACCGACTATACTGATAAACGTTGTATATATGTGAGAAAGAAACAAAATTAAGTGTTTGGTTTTTTTTCCCTTACCGTTAACTCTTAAAGCAGGACAGTTAGAGTGAGACACCGTTACATCACATGTCGCGGCTTCTTGCTTTTAGATCGTAAACTGTTCTGCTTCAAGAATTCATGGTAAGGGAACAGCACAGCAGCTATACAGCAGCAGCATTATGATGAATTGGGGACCTAGTTTTGATTCATTTCTACTTGATTTTTTTTTATTTTAAAATTGTTTTTCAGATCAAAACGTTTTATTCTTTCTTTTTTTCTATGATGTGCACTGCAGTGGTACGTTAAAAACTCTTAATTAAAAAAGATATTATGTAAAAAAGGGTTTAGGGTATCGTAAAAATGCCAACATCGTATCAAATGGAATTTTGTGGTCTCTGCATACCCATTTGGGAATCAAGTGAGACTTAATGTGTATATTATGTATACAGGTTGTACAGTCACAAAGACTTGTATTCTGCTTTGGATTGTAAAATTACAGACAGAGGTGGGAAATTAGTGGGTAACTATTTCCGTTACACAACGTTAACTAACGCTGTCATAATACCAGATATTTAGAGATGTCGTGCATGACACGTGATTTGTATGATCAAGACTGGTTTCAAATCTAATCAAGTACCAAAACGGTGTTTTTAATGTCATAACTATTCATGGTTGTTCTAAGACAAGAGTTTGAATAGTGTGCTTGTCGAATTACTAAAGGTCTTCCAAATGTCCATTACATGCAATTTGTAAAGAGCTGAAATAATGTAGGTGTATAAACTACCGATAAATAAAACTCTTTCTACTATTTATAAGCATGACTGTTTTTATGTAGCATATAAATAGATATAATAATAATAATAACAGCCTATAACTTACTGTCCCACTGCGAGGCAAAGGCCTCTTCTGTTGATAGAGAATGATTGAGCTTTAATCACCACGCTAGCTCACTGCGGGTTGGCAATTTCAGATAATTAAATCCAGGTTTCCTCACGATGTGTTCCATTACCGTTAGTCAGTGGTGTCTTAGAATATCTAAGATAGTATTTATGACATTAAAAAGTCACATTGACACTTGCCTGGGTTTGGACCTGCAACCTTGTGTACACAAACCCGTTATGTGAACCACTAGGTTATCACGACTTTTGATAGATATATAAGACAATAAATGTATACCCAGGACGGAGATGTTGATCATCACCTCTAAGAACCTTCCGGAGATCGAACACAACACACCGTCTGGAGTCGTCAAGTTCGGGCCGGTGTTCAACGCTACCTTCCTCAAGGACGTACTCGAATTACAGAACAAAATAATGAGTAAGTTAAAAAATACATGGTTTAATAACTTTGCGAACCCTGATGGTCCATGTCGACAGATAATATGTCACAAACATTTATCACAAGACTCTATAAAAACTGCTGACTACAGCCCCCTTACCATGAACTTTTAAAGCAACACAGTTTACAACGTGTGAGCGAGATGCTGCTACGTGCAGTGTCATGTGGTGTCTCGCTCCCACAACGTAAACTATCCTGCTTTAAGAGTTCATGGTAAGAGGGCATTACTCAATAATTTGGGGATACAAAACTGACAACATGTGTGGTGTAGGCCTGGGCAACGAGACGGGCATCCAGGACATCTGCTTCGCGCCGCTGACGTCACCGTTCCGCGGGCCCGTGACAGCCGCCGACTGCGCCCTTCAGTCCGTGTGGGGCTGGTGGCAGAACGACCTCGACAACTTCTACGAGGCTGACAACGAGTACCTCGACACAGTGCTGCAGTGTTCTAGGTGAGTTAATGAGCTATATTTTTTCAGATGACATGCTCTTTATGAGGATTTTTTGAAACTTAGGATCTACAATTTTTAGCTTCATTAGTATAAAGCTTAGTAGTGTTGGAGGTGTTTTTGATGAATAAGTCCGTGTAGAGTAATCTTCACACGCACAGAGGAGGGCTAGATGTGTCATAGATAAAGTTATGAAGATATATATATAATATATATAGAAGAAATGAATGAATATATTTTTTTTACGATCGAATTTCGATCCCTATGCAGCCAGAGTACGATCTATGCGCGTTGTGTTAAAACTTTCTACGATGCTAGAGTGGATCATTATCCAATGCGTCCCCCCCAGCAACCCGTACACGCCGTCGTGCCTGGGCTCGTACGGCGGGCCGGTGCTGCCGGGCGTGGCGCTGGGCGGCTTCCTGTCGCCGGGCGAGCCGCTCAGCCGCCGCTCGCGCTTCCACCGGGCCACCGCGCTCATCCTCACCGTGCTCGTCAACAACAAGCACGACAAGGAACAGGTAACCACTCCCGCTCTTCCTTCCATATCCTCCCTCTGACCTATCTTTCTTATCTCCCCCTTCTCTCTTCTTATCTCATACCACTTTCTCCCTAGTTGTATTTTGTCCGTTGTGTCGGTAATCTCAGATTCCTTCAATATGTACTTTATGTTTCCATGATTTTTTGTGTCTGCTTTGGATGTAAAGCAAAAAGGCAAGTTTTGTATGACACACGTGCAAAATATTACTGTCTGTTTCAATATACATGAATTCGAGACAGTTACTAAAACTACATATATTATATTAAATAGGAAATTAAACACATCAATACCCGCTAAAAACTTAAAAATGTCACATCAATAACACCCACATTCTGTTCCAGTTAAAACCAGCTCTGCAATGGGAGAAAGAATTCATAGCGTTTATGAAGAACTACACGACAACTCAAATGCCTGAATACATGGATATAGCGTACACTTCAGAACGTTCCATCGAAGACGAATTAGACAGAGAGTCGCAGTCAGACATCTCTACCATCCTGGTGTCCTACTTCATCATGTTTGCGTACATCGCGATATCGCTCGGCAGATTCACTAGCTTCTCGAGACTGCTTATTGACAGCAAAGTTACTTTGGGATTAGGAGGTGAGTGATTTATCTTATTAGAAATAATAAGGTACTTGTCTTGAAATAGATTCGTATGGAGATTATGGATCGTTTAAAAAGATAATTTCTTTTCGTCACCAAAGAAACGAAAGCAATCCAGTATCTTGCGATGAACCCAGCGTAAACCTAATAGATGCAATGTGTACGACACCTAAATATTAAACTGTCCATGAGAGATTTGTACAGACACTCAAATTTGACCAGATTTACACAAATATTTTATTACACTAGAGTAAACAATCCTACAAAAGGTGCTCTTATACTAATATGTAAGAATTATATTGTATACGACATATAACAACTTAATGTTTATTTCCCAGGTGTATTCATCGTGCTAGCCTCAGTGGTGTGCTCTGTGGGCATGTTTGGCTTCGTGGGCGTGCCGGCGACGCTGATCATCATCGAGGTGATTCCGTTCCTGGTGCTGGCCGTGGGCGTGGACAATATCTTCATCCTCGTGCAGACCAACCAGCGCGAGGGCAGGCGGCCCAACGAAACTGTCGCTGAACATATTGGCAGGACGTAAGTTTCATAGATGGAAAAAATAATGGAATTCAGCTTAAACTTGATCCACTGTTGGGCATAAGCCTTAGTGTACTTAAATAATAATAAAATATGTTAACATATATTTTTTGTAAAACTTGTCTGTATTATTTACATCCGTTACACTTGTGTGGTTTTTGGGAATACCCGACTAGTGAGCTGGTGACGCGGGTCGTAAACCTATGTATAAGGGCTCTGGTTAATAGAGAACTAAGGATGCCTCTCGGTTATAAATATAGTATCTTATACAAATGTATGTTATATTGGCTAACAAGTGATGTATTCCACACAGGCTGGGTCAAGTGGGTCCGTCCATGTTCCTGACGTCGGCGTCGGAGTCGGTGTGCTTCTTCCTGGGCGCGCTGTCGGACATGCCGGCCGTGCGCGCCTTCGCGCTGTACGCGGGCGCCGCGCTGCTCGTGGACTTCCTGCTGCAGGTCACGTGCTTCGTGGCGCTGCTGGCCATCGACACTCACCGGCAGAACGCTAACAGGTGCCCAGGAATTTCATCAACTCTCGGTGATAATGTTCTGACTCAGATAATATAATATTTAATGTGATCAAAAATATCGTGAGCATGGCATAAAATATACGTACAGGCAAACTTAAAACCGCCTTCATTCTTGAAGCCAGTAAAAAAAATATGTGAACCACTCTTTAAACAGTTCCTAACCAACTTTATTATTCCAGATTCGACGTGTTCTGCTGCGTGCAAGGCACGAAGGCGGAGACAGGCGCGGAGGGCGGCGAGGGCGCGCTGTACAACGTGTTCAAACACGTGTACGTGCCCTTCCTCATGAAGAAGGAGGTGCGCGCCTCCGTCATGATCATCTTCTTCGCCTGGCTCTGCTCGTCGGTCGCCGTAAGTTCATTAATATGCTTCGAAAAGATTTATGTGAAGTAGGTGTCTTTTACTCATTGTTTCTGACTACCAAGTATTAGGAAAAAGGTAAAAGGAAGGTCCTTTTACTAGCTATATTCGTGCCTGACTCAGGCGTTATCTTAGCTTCGTTCGTTCGTGAAATGGCCTAATCCATATGGACCCCCAAATGCTCTCATCATGGTATCATGGTGAGAGCATTATAGATCTAGATCTGATGTGTATTACGTTAGGCTTCTAGTCTATGACAATAGCTTGTCCATATTTCTTTACATAACTTTAATGGTTCAAAAAGTATACGTAGATTGACTTAACGTTCCTAATTATGTAATCTCTTACAAGTTTATATACGCAAGGAAGGCTATACACAATACATTACAACTTACACCTTGACATATCGGTAGAAAAGGCGAGTCACACTACAGGTACTTTCCTTCTTCCAGGTGGCCCCTCACATAGAAATCGGGCTCGACCAAGAGCTCTCAATGCCTCAAGACAGTTTCCAGTTAAAATACTTCCAGTACCTGAACCGTTACCTAAACATTGGTCCGCCAGTGTACTTCGTGGTCACCGAGGGACTCGACTACTCGGACAGAGGGACGCAGAACATGATCTGCGGAACTAGGTTCTGCAGGCCTGATAGTGTTGCTATGCAACTGCATTCTGGTAAGTGTTTTTAAATATAATTGATCAGCGAGTTATGTCCGTAAAATTTGGTTTAAATCGCAATATAGATATCCATGGAAAATAATACTTTACGGTCGAAGTTGTAAGGTTTAAAATTGAATGAGGTAGGTGTGTTATATCTTAATAACTTAGGCTCACATGTGACTGTGAATTGAGGAATTTAAATGCTTTTGTGCGTTATAAAATCGTACATTATTCTAACCCCTGATTTGATAAAACTACTTATTCCAAATTGTAAGTATGCTATCACATGCTTTTATGAGAAGGAACAAGCATTGATTCCACGCTGTTGCAGCTTTCATAGCTTTCTCTCTTATTTGTCTAAGCAAATTTTTGTCTCAGACTTGTTTACATAACTTGTGCAAAGTTAAGTGGCTAAAGTTCGGCCGTTCAGAGAATGCGTTCCTGACACCTATCAGTTAGTCACGACTAGTGTTGGGCACAACATAACATTTATTTTTATTGCCGCGTTATTTTTAAGATTATTTTCGTTTTAAATTGGCGGAATCATTTAAAAAGGTATATTTTAGTAATTTAAGTGGAAACCAAAAAAAGGTAATTTTAATACATTGATATCCAAAATCCCAAGATGCACAGTCTCGAACAAAAGTAACGCTCAGAACTGTCGCCAAACACTCACCAAATATACTTACGTAGTTATAGTTATGCTGTAGGTATTTATTTTTGCAAATTCAGGCATTCTCTGAACGGCCACAGTATAGTTATGTATAGAGAATACTAATCCAGTTTACTTTAGACCATTCTTAGTAGCCAACTCGGGAGATGCTTCGAATGTGTTAAAGTAAGTCTTTAACATAGCATTGGTAGCCATTTTTGTTTGTTTCGTTTTGTTGTCAATGTTACTTCAGTTTAAATAACATAAGGTGCTTACAAATGTATGACTGTGTTGTTATATCTAGCAATGACTAGAAACATTACCCAAATTATAGTTGCTTTTGGTTAGGTTAACGGTATCTAACGTTCCAGGTAACAAATAACGTTATCCGAACAACGATAACGATATTTTGAGTAACATTTCAAGTCCCTGATATCTAGAACAAAAGAAGTATAATATTACTGCAATTATACTTAATTACGTATCGATGTCTATTGCTTTTTTGAATAAAGTATAATTAACAGGAAAGATAACGCATATTTAAAAAAATATTTTGAGCTTATTTTCTTTATTTTTGTCCATTTGATGTATACCTTATTTATTGTTTGCGACAGCATCCGATAATCTTAACATTTGGTGCATAAAAATCCTCCAGTTATTGTATATACCTAACATGTGTCCATTACATTGCAGCTTACCGCACGCCGAACGAGACGTACCTTGCTCAGCCGCCGAACTCGTGGCTGGATGACTTCTTTGACTGGGCGTCGCTATCCAGCTGCTGCAAATACTTCCCGTCCAATTCCAGCTTTTGTCCTAGCGACAGTGACAGTGAGTAGGCCAACCATGAATTTGAATCACGTCAGCGTATTGTAGTCCACTGCTGGACGCAGGCCTCCCCCACGCCACAAGGCCTGCTCTCCCGTTGTCGCCACCCATTTACCAGTTACCTGGAATAGTAGGGGGACCAGAAGCTGGGTGCGGTTTTCTTTGGCTAGACTTCAAGGGCGGGTTTTTTGCCTATAGTCACCACGCTGGGTTGGCAACCGCAGTATGGTTAGCGATACCTATACAGGGGAACATTGCTACCCATCCTCCTGGAAATAATCCTTAGACGCCTCTAATGTCTGCATGGGAGGAAAGGTGGTGGTCTATTCTAGGCCGGAAACCACGCGACATATTGTATCATTATTATCATTTCCCCCGCCCTGTTCCTATTGATTTGAGAGCAACGGATTGCTATGTGTATAAATATCTGTTGGTCTTTATTGTTCGTCGCGAAAAGTAGCGCAGGTGCTTTTAGTGTTTTTTTTACAACTTGACACAAGGAATGTGGATTATTCGATAGGAACTCTATTATCTATGGATGGTAGAAAAGTTTAGTTAAATCAGAATAGAATCTACAACCGTACACCAATACTATAAAGTGCAAAATACATTGACTGTTACCGTTACATTTGACTGATGATGATGGTTTCCCAGATGATTCGCCATGCCGGGCGTGCAACATCAAGTTAATCGGCGAAGAGCAGCGTCCCAGCGTGTCGGACTTCAAGCATTACGTGCCGTTCTTCCTGCAAGACAACCCGTCCGACGCCGGCTGCGTCAAGGGAGGCCACGCTGCGTACTCGCAAGCCGTCAACTACAAAATGCTCAACAAATCACAGGCCAGAGTCGGCGCTACGTACTACCAAGGATACCACACTGTTCTTAAAACCAGCTACGATTATTACTCCGCTCTGAAAGGCGCTAGAGGTGTAGCTGCGAACTTAACCGAAACGCTAAACCGTAATTTGAGAGAACAAGGCAAGAATATAACGGTGAACGTGTTCCCGTATTCAGTGTTCTACGTGTTCTATGAGCAGTACCTCACGATGTGGCCCGATACGCTCAAGTCTATGGGTATATCTGTGCTCTCCATTTTCATAGTCACGTTCTTCTTGATGGGCTTCGATCTTTTCTCAGCTTTGGTAAGTTTTATTCAATATTAATTTAGTCTACCTATACCAATATCATCATCATCTGCCAAGACGTCCACTGTTAAACAAAGGCCTCTCCCTTAAGGGAGGGGGGATGGGTTTCCATAATCCCCACTCTTGACAAGCGGCTTGGGGATCGCAGTACTGGTGGTGAAGTTACACAGTTCCCTTGGTCGCCTCCTACGACACCCATGGGATGAAATGAAGGAGGTGGTATTCTGGCCTGGTACCTCACGAGTCAACACCATTATAATCTCCAAAAAGGTGGTCTCCAAGGTGTTACCTTGCACCTAAACCTGGCTTCATTTAACATTTTTCATCTATGTATTATGTGGTCAGTATTCATCTAACTGAATAAAATTGAATGCCAGTATTTTATTTAAATTACGACTGCTTATATGACCTCCACAATTCTGTTACTGTGACAAGACAACCTATAATGCTTATGAGAGATCTATGAATTCAGCCAAAACTTCATTAGGACTGAACGTGTTTCTATTCCATTGATACTTCACACTAACACTATTATGACAGTATCTTTGATGAGCATGTTCGTTTCAGGTGGTGGTGATTACAATCACCATGATAGTGGTGAACCTCGGCGGAGTTATGTACTGGTGGGGCATCAGTCTAAACGCTGTCTCACTTGTTAATTTGGTAAATTATTATCCTTTATTTATATTAGTAGTAGCCATACTTATAAAAATGTATATGTAACTGTAATTGTAACTCCCTTATTCATAATACAATTTTAAACCAAGGATTAAATTATCGTTTGTACGTCAAAGAAAAGGGATGTCAATAGACTTAATACCGGGTTTAGTTAATCCCGGTGTTATCCTCGTTTATAAATAAATAAGGGAGTGAATGTTTAACTGTACTGTAACAGATTTTTTGAACTGTGGTCTATTTTAAAGTGTTGAATAACTAACAAAAGTACCTATAATGATTCTAAAATAAAATTCGTCTAGGACCATAGGAAGCGACTATATCCGAGTGGAAACACAGTCGCTGACAGTCGGTCAGCGTCCTTCTTAAGTGACGGAAAGTATAAATAATAGAATGATGTGTGCGCAGGTGATGGCGGTGGGCATCGCGGTGGAGTTCTGCTCGCACGTGGTGCACAGCTTCAGCGTGACGGGCGGCGGCTCGCGCGTGTCCCGCGCGGCCGGCGCGCTCACCCGCATGGGCTCCTCCGTGCTGTCCGGCATCACGCTCACCAAGTTCGGCGGCATCATCGTGCTCGGCACCGCCAAGAGCCAGATCTTCCAGGTACGCTCACGCACGACTGAGGGAACTTGAGTGTGTCTTTCTGTATGTAGTATCACTTATTCAAGACGTAAGGACTCTTGGTAGGTACTTAGGTAATTTCTACCGTGTCTACAAACTTATTTAAGAAGATAGTACTATTTAATAATAAGAATAATAATTCTTTATTTGCATAAAATGTAGGTATTTATTACGTTTGTTCCGCAGGTGTTCTACTTCCGCATGTACCTGGGCATCGTGGTGCTGGGAGCGGCTCACGGCCTCATCTTCTTGCCGGTTATGCTCAGCTATATCGGTAAGTACCCTCGCAGTACCGAGACGAGACCTAAGACGTGTAATAAACAATAATGAACTAATAATAAATGACAGCAAAGAGGTTTTGTTCCCGCTTGTAAATAACCATAGAGTTCCTTTTCTGCTTTTTTTTTTGATTCGTCACGTTGTAATAAATACCAATTAGAGTTGAGCTATAGTAAGTTCTCAAACGTGTGACTATGACTTCGACACTACAGATATTTTTTTTAAGCCTAAGCGTTTTTTCCAAGGACCTACCACGATTCAGTAAATCCTATGGTGGGTCAATACTTAGTTCTTTGCAAACACGTTTGCATTAGTATCCTAACTTAATCGTTAAGCCACCAAAGCACGTCTCGGGTCTCGTCGTATTTGTCTCGCACCCGCACACGATTCGTTTCCGACGTTTATTATTTGTTTATTATGTTTCAATTTATTTCGTTCCGGTTTTGCATGCAGTGTCTTCGTTTACTTTTTATTTTTGCACATTTTATTTTTTTCAACTTTCGCTTGTACATTGGACCTTTTCAGCCGATAGATATTTTGATAATATTCTATAGCTTTGAAAAGCGTATACGTGAATTGTTACATTATTGTTATATCGCCCTGTCTAACTCATTAACGTTGGTAGTGCCTTACTAACTCTTGGAGGTAAGAATTTAGTTCATATAATGCTTGTGCGAGGAAGGAGTATGGCAACTGATATATTATCATATGGATATTTATCAACTATCTATAGTTTATATCAAAACGCACCATTTTTTATACACACATCAAAACTATTCAATCCACAATGGAGATGGTTTGAGAAAACTTTTCTTTCGTGGCCGGTTATAAGAGGCGTGGAAACAATGGAGTCGCCTACCTTACGATTATCTTACAATCAACTGTGTTATGTGAGTGTATAGTCCTGAATGAAAGCTTAAAAAGGAAAATAGCTAATGCATTTGGGGCGCCACGGGCATGATTTCATACCTAATTTGTACATAAACACCCAGACGCTTATTTTCACTAGCGTCGTATACCTAGGCATTAAATGAAAACTTGCACGGTTTGTCGTACAAGGCATAATTCAAATGTAAGAACTTACACCGTACCAGCTATTTTACCTAATATGAACACAATTATTTGAAATTTGCACTTTGGTATTGTGCTTGCATGTTCTGTTTATTTTATTTAAAAAATAATTATTTTGATGAATTCTTTTGGTGGGTGTTTAGTGAATTTCATATATTCAGACATAGTATATTATGTGCATTCATTATATATATCAGCATTACAAAAGTAAATTATTTATTCACATAAAACATGACCATTTCTACATAACTATCACGTAAATCACACTTCATCGCACAAACGAACGTGGCACGTCCATTGATCGTTGTCGTTGCTATACATTTAATAGTAACACGCATGTACCGTAACAGTTGTACCGTCAGGCAGGTGACTCGATTCGTCGTTTCAGGTTCGCCAGTGAACAAACAGAAGTTGGCCAACCAGCTGCTGCGCGGCAAAGACGTGGCGGTCGCGGAGACGTCGCTCACTCGAGTAAGAGACGCGAAAGGACACGCATACACCCAGTATAACTTTGACACGCTTCCCGCGTGAGCTTGACTATAGCGAGAATGAACACGTACGTACTACCCCCTGTACGAACTTAACGCGAGACTTAACTAATTGTACGTCATAGAAACTAGTGGCATTGCGATCGCGATGATCATGTACTTATACATTAAACATCTAAACATTTTAGTAGAAACCATTGCAATGAAAAGCGCGTTCTAATAACCATTTCATTAAGTTAAACCCCGTTTAGAATGTCCATCAATCGCTATGCCTTCACTTTGATAATATAATTTAATTGGAATAGTTATTAATTTGTTTCGTTCATTCTCGTTACAAGTTCCCGTACTAACGCATCGGTGTATTGTAAAGTGGAAAGGTGCTGCGACTCGAATGCGTCAGTAGACCCATCAGACATTCAAGTAGCACAGGATAAGGTTCTTTAGTATTATTGAGTTGCTGACAGCCTTACCACAATGGGGCGCTTTTGTGATTCAGTGTGACTAAACCCTTACTTAGTATTTTATAGAGATTATTATAGATTAGGCCGTTACCATTCAAAAGTAACGTATCGTTTCGAAAGTTGAAATATAATTTAACTAAAGTGTCTGTTGTAGATTTCAAGTTTCGGGTTCATTTGTAAAGTTTGGTCAGACGAGTCACGAAATGTCGGCGCGGGAATTTGGTTCTCTTCCCATTAATATTGTTGAAAGCATTTATTGTACAATGCGATATTTGTGATTTGACTCGTTTTAACTTACTATTTTTATTTAAGAGCGGTTCCAGTGCTAAAACCTAGTAGATACAATTAAATGCCAGCTATTATTATGTAATGAGACAAATCACGAATATCGTGTCAAGGGGTTGGTTCTAACCAAACTGGTTCATGGGACACCCTTATATGTGTAAAATATCACGAATATAATATATTTTGATTGTAATCTGCATGTATCGATCGTTGTATTCCTAGCTGTGTAGCAGCGACGATCATTCCTATTGATTTCGAATTTAATTTTTTATTATTTTTTTATTTATTTGATGTATTTATGATTTTGTGTCACTGCCTTTGATTTAATTGCACACCGCTACAGTACTTATTTATACGGCTATGTGTGTTTAGACATCGCTAGAGGTCGTTACAGATTAAAAATATTATTATTATTGTCTTTGACAGTGCAGACACACGACATTAAAGGACAATTGAAATAGATCACGGAATTAATTACAAAGTGCAGTACTTAAAGAATAACAAGGCAGTCGACTGAACATATATTAATAGAAGTAATTTTATTTATTGGATTAGTGTATGTCGGCGTAACTAGACAGGTCTGGGGTTCACAACAAACAGTTTAGCGTATTTTGTTCATTAACCGATTCAAAAACAACATTCTATTTACGACAAATAAATACAAAAGTCGTAATTTTTATATTGTAAGGTTTATTTGTCATTTCAATCCCTCTCGAATCCTAGTTACGCCTCATTTTGTACCCAATTGCTATTGGAACAAAATCTATGCCTGAGTGTTATTGGCGCGAAAGAATTCCATTTATGTGAAATATCAATAAATTAATAGTTTTTGCACGCTTTATGTGAGATAGGGTAAGTTAGGGACAATCGGCTTTGTATCTTTGTTTGTGTGAGAAATTGACATATTATATACAATTCGAGAAGGATAGAATATACATTTATTTTGTGTGCTTAGCTTGTATACTTGACCTTAGCTGATGTGTCAAGCCTATTTAATATTCTGGCTACATCATAGTCTATAATAAATTATATATATACAAACTTTTTTATGAATGTTTATTTTTATTGTATAGTCGTCGTCAGTATTAGAGGATAGAATTACTTAAATCTGTATGCAAGCAGAAATATTATTTCTTTTCTTTTTCCCTTATTTGTTAAAATTAAAAGTAATGGATAATACACAAAAAAATACACCTGGAAATACGAAGAGCCACCGTTTGTTTAACAGAATAAGTTTTATTTTGACAAGTCTTAATTCACATGGGTTGAATCTTAATCAAAGAATGGCAGTATCTATATGAAGGAAACAAAAAACTATGGTCAATTTCTCCACATTCCAACCTAGGCTTTGTGTAGAGTTTATGGTATTATTGTTTTTAGTCTTTCCTAAATTCTAACTAACAATGGGATGAATATGAAATACTAACGGTATGAAGCTGACGCTTGGTGTTGGTCAACTTGCTCCTTCATTAAACGATAGCTTTAAATGCAAGGAGCCGTCTGTTTTTACAGGTACAACTGTAAAACAACACGAAAACTAAGAACAAATTTTATTTATTTTAGTTCAATGACTTTTCTTTTGTATAATCTGTATTATTAATTTGTGATTATTCAGAGATTTCAATTACTTTAAGCTCCCCTCTAAGTTCCTACTAAAATAAATGTTATAATATAAAAAATAACTTAATGAAATACCAAATACTGGATTAATTTGTTAATGGAATTATCACAAACAATTTATAGGAATCTCCTACTTAATGTTAGTACTTAATTTAGAGGGAAATAGGATGGAAATAATGTATTCAAAGGCACCATATTGTCAGGCAGATTTTGTGATAATAAAAATAAAATATGTTTTTTTTAATTATTTGTTTTTGTTTTATTTTTTTTAGTTGTAAAGCACCCATGCATGGTATGAGTGCACAGCTCAATGTTGCCAGGTACGCATTTGAAATCTGCATGTGTAGGCCAATACATTATTTGTGCAGCTGAATTTAAGTGCAAGTTGACGAGAATTAAGCACTTACCTAATTTAATTTGTGTAATTTTCATAATATAAATAACCCAAAATTTCTATCTGTGTTCTCGTACGTAACTTCTTGCACTTTAAGCATGGCGTAACATTATCATTCAGTATTTACTTCATCACATCCAGCATTATAGAAGCATTATGTAGGCTAAAGCATATAGGATGATCTAGGAAGTAAGGTCCAATGTACAACTTCTCAACAATTAATAACACATTTTTCCCTATGCCTAAGGAGCTTCTCAGCCCAACTCAGAACAACGTAAGAATATTTTTTTATTACAAGAAGCACTATCACTTAGATTGGTAAAGTTAGAAAACAATTGAATGTGCACAAAATTGAACACGTATTCTTGAAAATTACTGTATTAACCAAGTTTTAAAATAACTATTCTTAAGAATTACACAATATATAGTGCGCATTTATAAAACTTTTCACAAAATATAGAATACAGGTGCGTGGTGTTGCCCTGTTCACTTTGGTTTCTTACTTATTGTAATGGGATACAAATTTCTCTACACTTTACTGAGTATCACTAATATCACATTGTCAACTGTTCACTATATAATTCAATTAAAATACGGTCTTATACATTATGACAAGATAATAGGCACTTTATGATTAAAATTACATTAAGACATTATCTTTCAGAGATTCAATTGAGTACATCACATGACAATAGGTATACAGACATATTCCCCAATTTAAAACCATATAGCGGATACATCTTGCAGGTTACATGTTATTGAATCTATTGTAAATATGACGTATTTTTCACAGTGTCCCACTTCAATCCCCCTTTTTCATGGGATGTTCACAAAACCAACACCTGCACACAATTCATTATTCTAAGCATGGTGGTCACTTCCACGTCTTATCGGTTTACTAAAACCTATTCCACTCGGTTGTTACTTCTCAAAATGTATGAAGCAAGCATGCGTGACTGTTCCAACTTTAATTTATTTTATTCCTTTCTTTAGATCACAGTTTATTGTAATCTAATCTGATCACACCGACCATTCGTACGTGCTTGTTCTACATGTCTAATGAAATTCAATGTACCGCATGATAAATTGGCAATGTTTCATGACACGTTTTCTAGATTACTGTTTTATATCTTTGGCATGTATATGTTTCAGTCTAGTGAAGATTGTACTCTTTAATATTGGAGATGTATAGTTTATGTTTTGAGGTAATAGTGTTGGGACTGTATCCCGCTCGGATGTTATGACATGTTTGATGTTTATCAGGCATAACCCGACGTCGGGGACGCTGGCGAGTGCTGTCGCGGCGCGGCCCCTCCTACGGCAGTCTAGATGACACGCCCAGCGAGCCGCGCGCCTCCGGCAGTGGCACCGTCAACGGCCTCACGGACGAAATGTAAACCTCACTTACAATGCTAAGATTTACTGCACTACGGTGAGTCACGTGGTCAGTGGACATTTAATATGCCAATACTTCCAAATGGTAGTGCGTTGGAATGAGGGCATTAGGCTATGATACAAATCTTAGTCTTGTATTGTGAAGTGGATCTGTGGATCAAAGGACTCGAAATGTGTAAGCTAATGAAGTAAAATTATTAGATATAATGTTTGTAAATGATTAAAACATTTTCAACCTTCTGCTGTAAATCTTGTGTAGTTATTTCAAGGAAGTGTGTAGGTATGCGTTGATATCGCTATATGCTTGTGATATGTACGATACAAATAAGTACTTTTTTGTATTAAGTTTATTTTTAAGGGGTATATCAAAGAGAGGTTCATGAGGTACTTTTGGGACTTTTATATTCTATTGATAATTATGAAAACAGATTTTATAGATCAAAAAAATATAATTATTTAGATAAATTATCGTAATGTGACCTCTTAAGAATCTTATTTATTAAAGTATAATTACTTTAAGTAAACTATATAGAGTTATTCAAATATCGACTAGTGTGTATTAGCTGCACCCAAGGTTGTATATATTAACAACAGTTATTAGTTTTGACTATATAATTGTGATATGCTATTAATTTTGACACTGACACCATATGACTAGTTTCAGTAGTAAAATACTAATTGATATAGATTTTATGGGGAAATTATAATTATGTTACCCGATTGAAAAATTGGCCATAACATTTATGATCTCCAAATAAATAATAGAATTAAACGACGTTTATATCGGCCAATACTTAAACATATTACGTTTGCAGCTCTGTTAGATTAATAAGCATTGCGCGCTAGGTTTACTCTTGTTATGCACTTACTCATACAACGCTCTGACAGCGCCACTAGCGGTACGTTTTGTAACTATTCTATGGCTTGGCCCTGCGTACAATTTGGAATATCTATAACCAATGTTATTATTACAGATGCTCTATCTCATGAAGTCCGTTTGGCTGTTACTGTAGTTGTAACATTTACTGATGATCGCGCTTGTGTGTGTCGCCGCGTCGCAACTGTGACTGAACTCTCTTACACACACTAAAAGAACGTGCATCTGCACGCCTAACACTATTCGTAGTCAAACGCACTATGTGAGATATCCGCATATACGCTACCAATCTAGACTATAGTCATTCCATTAAATCTTATAAAGTTTATTGATATAGGATCATATAACGGTATGGCCAGTTTTACGATCAGGTCATTAGAAAAAAATAATTAAATATAGTGTGACGTGAGACGGTGATATTTGTAAAGGTATTATTAAATATATTAACAGATATACAGTCTTGATATCAATAGATTTGGGAGGGATATTTATTATTAGCTAAAAAATCACTGAAAATATTAGCCTAGGTATAAGTAACCCCAATCGTTAAAAAAGGTTTAAACTATTTTTTTTTTATGACGACACCTGAAGTTACTCATATCTGCACCTACTATACACATGGTCATTGTTCGGGTATAGACATTTGTATGTTATACTGCCTGTAAGTTGGGCGTATTTCGTATCTAGATATATCAACCTTTTTTTTACTATAATATTGACCATTCCAATCAACCTTTTTAATCTCCTCCAAAGAACTGTGTTAATCTAGTTAGTGCAAGCGGCTTCATTGTAAACTATACTGTTATACCGAGTGTTACTAAACTGATTTAAATAATGAAATGTACAACACAAGTGACTACTTTTTATATTGGTAACTTAACATTTAAATATTTGCTTTTCAGAGTATTACTATCAGTTTCATGTATACCGCAATGAAGGGAAATGTTATCGATTATTGTCTCGATTTTCAACAAATCGATTACAGGTTTAGTCCAGTTTTCATATCTACACTTTGTATAGAGACAGGTGGCTAGTTAAACCAACCGCTAGCACTACTAATTGTGTAGAATGGCCTTAAGTTTTGAATATATATAATGCCTTTAATATCAGTAATTCAACCCTGATAGTAACTAATAGGAACTCCATACAATTATGTATTGCTATGACAAAGTCAAATGTTTATAATCAATATAGTTGTATAAACAATTTAAGGTATTAGTAATTATTACAACACTCGATTACCTTATCCAAAGGTTAGTTCAATGATATTACATTTTTGGCGGCTTTCAATGTGTAGATATTAGTTACTGTATAGTTGGAAACTTTAGATATATGTTAGGGGGTATCGGTGTCTACAGAGGGCTGGTATTAGGTATCAAAAGAAAAGTCAATTGATTACTAACATAATATATAAAATTACTTCAAGTTTGTAAATGCTTATATTAATATTATATGTATTATCTTACCTTACTATCTCTTGACTGGTAGTCTAAGGTTAGCAAAGCTTTCTTTTGCCTGTGCCTTTGAGAGTCAATTTGACGCTAAAGCTGAGGCCATAGAGAATAGAAGTTTCGGTAAGTCAATGTCACGCCCATGTTTTGCTATGCTAATGTGGAACTGTCATGCCAATATTTGAGGACATTTCTATGGCCCCCTTACTTAAAATTGCCAATGTTTAACAATTGATTAAATATCTCTGTTGTTTGCATATCAAAGTAGAGATGTCAATAGTCTTAAGAGGTGATTAATTTAAAACACGTTTTATCATCGTTTTTAAGTAAGAGGGTGGATGTATAATGTGGTGTCCTGTGCTAATTTATATTGTATTAAAATATCGCCGGTATGTTATCTAACGTGGCTCGCTTATTGCAAGCATCTAATGTATGGAATACAATGATTTTGTGAAGCTTAAAAACAAAAATGAATTTAAATAGCCTAATTAAAATATCGTTGTTACTATGGCTAGGTATAGATCTGATGAACGTCTGTAACCAAGTATTATCACTGATATTGTTGTACAAGAATGCCCAGACATGTGGCAAAACCAACGAGTAGAAATCAAATAGAATGGTTAATATATAGTATTGGAACTTTATCGATCCCTCGTTCGTTTATTGTTCGCTAACCGCGACTACTGAGCATGATTGATGACATGACTACTGGTTCTGGGTTCGCATCGGACAAAGTTTTATTGGGTTTTTTCCATTAGTTAATTCTCAGTAACAACACGGAGTGTACTATTGTGCACCTCTGCCGACCCCTTCGGGAAATACAGGTGTGATGTTTACGTGATGACATAGTCCCAACAATATGCCAACTCCATACATTTACCATTCTATCAGATTTCGTCCGTTTACCAGTTTGCCACTTGTATAGGGAAGCAGGGTGGAGTCGAAAGTTAGCTTTTTCTATATTATCATATATTATATACCTATACCTACCTATCAGTTAGAAATACCAGTATCTAACTCGTGTGAATCTTCCTTAGTGTACTCATTGCTTCTGTTTAAAACAGCCTAATTTATAGTTTAGACTAACATTTGTGTACAAACCTTTATTGTCTATAGTCCCTAATGATTGTTATTATATTATCTATATCTCTACGGAATCTATTTTTCGAACGTTTTTGTATATAGGTTATCTTTAATATCAATATTATCATTCACACAATGCAATCATTATAAAGTTTTTATTTACTTGAAATAGTAGGTTTTTTTTTAATATTTTGTAGTTAAATCTCGCAGTACCCTACCTAATAGTCTACTGTCAATTTAAGTAAATATTCCAAATTGACGCAATTATTTCTCTGTTTTTTTCTTTTAGTTACTCTGTGATGTGTACTTACTTGAGGTAGGTATAAAAAGATTTATGTAAATATATAGGTACCATATTTGATGTCTATTACAGTTGTTATAGTGTACTTTATATGTATTTTATTCAGTCTTTGTTTCATGAGACACTCAATGTATGTAAAATCTGTGTACTAGAATTTTTAATAAAACTGTGAAAATATTATTTGACCTTTTTTATTGTGTTAAGGCGATGCGAAGGCACCGTCGAGTACCTACCTATCTACTGTTTCTGACAAATATCTTGTGTTACTAGGTCAGACTTCAGTGGAAATATACTTCCCCAATTCGTCTATTGGACGGTTATTTTTAGTAGTGGCTCTCCCAACAGGATATTTTTTAGAAAGTAGTATTTTTTAACACCAGTGTAATAAATAAAGAATACATTTGACTGTTACAATTTCGTTATATTCAGTTTAAACAAAAAATATTTACAAATAGATAAATAAGGATAACATGTAAACACCGTGGTGACTAGATTCATTTTGTATGTTTGAGCACAACATTACCATTTCCCGCACATTCCCCATAAAGTTCATAAATTAAACTAAACACTGCCATTGCATATTGATAGGTAGTATTAATTCTATTCGTATGAAAACCTGTTGGTTTCTCGTTCGTTTAAATTATTATGCTTAATTATAATGATACCATACAATAAAAAACGACAAGGGGAAATTAACAATCCAAAAATCTTAAAAACTCACAACAAACTCCTTAAATAGAATTCACAAAAAACAAAACACAAGTACAAATAAGTAAATAAATATCTTTAAAATTAAGTATATTAAAGGACGGGAGTATAAAAAGATTAAACAGAACTCTAGCATTGTAAAGACTAGATATAAATCACGGCAAGAAATTATACAAACGTTTTAAAATCGTCCGAGTGAAATATTTTTGGGAAACAATTTACGTAATTCAGAACGCATCACAGATACTAGACTAGCATTATTATGGTTTATTTTTAACTGTATCGACGCAGTGTTTGTGTATTTTTGGCGCGCTTTCCACGGTAGGTTGGAAATGTAAATTATTTATGATGTAATTTTGTAAACAACCAATCAACTGAACGGTGTCTGCGATTTTTGAACAACGTATTTGTATAAGTACTCGAATTATATCCCGTCTTGTGAATGCACTCGGGACAAATATCTTTATGGCATACAGATATTTGTCCCAGAGAGGTATCTTGCTTTTTCATATTCTTTCCATAAACTGCGCCAATCGGTCGGTTGTGAAAGTGTGCTTAGTGCTTATATTAGTTAACAATTAACATTTATACTAGAATGTAGTGCAATACCTTGCTATACATTGAGACAGTATGTCTGAAATGAATAGCTATTATTTATTACCTATGGACATAAAAATTAAAGAGTTACAAGATGTGAGAGTGTACTTTTGCTAAGGTGGTGGATAGGTGTGTCAGTCAACTGTAAGCCTAACTAATCTAAGTTGGGCATTATTATTGTTCTAAAGGCCCAAACAGATGTATCGCTTGGCATTTGTCGCTGCTGTCACCCAGGAACTGGGCGAAAAGCTCTTGGTATCTCGATAGTGTGAGTCCACCTTTTCTTCTGTCGTCGTCCTGTAAGAAAAATTACAATTACACCATCTAAAAAGTAGGAACTTTCGGAAATCGTTTATTTTTTAAACAATTGTATTTTCTCCAAACGTCTGGACTTCCTTCATTACGTAGCGAGCTACTACTCATAAGCTCTGCAGGAACGAAGCTTTCAGTGTAGTTTTTTTAGAAAGACGAAATTCTCGATCCAGAACAAAAAATGCCCTATTCTGTAAATGGTGCATATTGTTCAGAGCGTAAGCATTTGAAATTGCCTGAAATTAGAATCCACTAAGTCGTTAATGGTGATCAAACTGAATTTAAAGAAAAAGAAGAGCTTTGACCTCGGCCTACGTTGTTGTATTTTCCTCAGATACCAAATTTCTCATCGGCTGAGGATGTTATTTTTCCCTAGCTTATATTATAAGGCTTATAACCTTGAGGGAGGTTCATAATTCTAAGATGCAGAAAAAAACGTATGCATTGACGGTTTGTTTAACGGTACACAGTCGGCAGTATCTTTGAGCCCAGCTTCAATCGTTTGACACCAATCTGAGCGCATGGTCATAAACAAACGCACGCCTGCCAATTTACCTCTATGATCCTGGAATTCCTGGATAATTGGATACGTAGCTTGGAAAACTGTTAACTAAGAAGTGTGCCACACAACTATCGTCCACAACTCTTGGAGAGACGCCAGATAAACTTTCATTATTGTTTTATACATTTCGTTGCATAATTTTATTTCGAGTTATTGCTTTTTATAACACACATTACCTATGCGACTGTTATTTCTGTAACATATGCGCTATATTTAAACGTTTCCTGAGACATCGTAACACGGATATAAAGATGGAAGTTAACGTGCATATAAAATACCTTTATTATAGCCATCTTAATATAACTGTGTTTTTTATTATTTCGTTTGATCTTTCCAGTTGATAGTTTCCTTTCAACTAAGTACCTATATCGTGCAATTTGTATTATAATCTAAGTATTGTTTGTTTACGTTTAAATAGATGCCTGTGCCACATGATTTGTAATGAGTATTATATATATTGTAATTTTTGGATCTGTCTAACCTGACTGAAACAGAACACCAACTCCAATAGTCTGTTAGTCGTAAGCTTCGAAAACAAAATATATTTTACGATTTTCTTATCGACAATAATTCCTGCTAATAAAATGTAATGTTATGGCTTCTGTAGACTTGCAAGAGATGCAATAATTTAAATATTGAGTGCTTTATATGTCGGATTTCTATGCCTTCACATTACTCAAATAAATCTTCGTTTGTTGTTGGTCTTCATCCAATTGTTTGGAAGTGTATCCTTCTGCTAAACTGGCTTAGTTTACTTTATTGGTAAGTAGTCAATCAACTAATGCGTTGGTTGTTGGTATTGTTGATTTTCTTCCAAAAACAGTACGTAGCAGTAAGTATTGACTAATGATTAAGCAATTGTAGTTTAATCTCTAAGTCTACATTAAAATCGTTTAAAATTCAATAAAATCTAACGAATCCCAATATATTGCGACTTGGCTACGTGCCTGAACCAGTAATGTATAGCGATAGCGATAGGCTTTAATGAAGATGATGAACAAAGAGGAAGTGTTAAAACCTCATTACTTCAAGTTTGTAATCACACGCATGTCAATGTCATCAATCCACATCGGAATCGTTTGCCAACACATGGCTCCTAGGTAATAGGTATTTCTAGAACAGCGTGTTTTACTACACGGTCTATATTCTGTACGTGATTGGCATACGTCTTATGGTATGACTACATTATATAAATTTATCTTGCCTATTACTCGAGAGTTATGGCGGAAAATTTTCAAATAATTGTAGGTACTCCTTCTAAGTTTGAAAAAAATATTGACACATTTCTGTCTTCGTCTTTTGGTGTCAATGATCTAAGCACCAAAATGTTGCCAGCTGAGTGAACCTGAGGAAGTAGTGTTTTCAACCCATCACACATTTCTGTAAGATCTGGTCTAATTAAAAAAGTTTATGAATATATTGGTTTTCTGGCTCAATAATCAGGTTGTGTTATTTACTAATTGGATCGCAATCTCAATTACTTTTAACGATTGATTAGCGCTAATTACTACGTTAATAAATAGCTTGAAATGCCGATTTTAATGCGGTTGTTAAATTTTATCTTAATTGTATCAATGATGATGCTGGTAATCGATTTTATTGCCTTCGATTTATAATAGGTTCCTATATAGTAGGTATATGTACACTATCTGGGCCAAGAACTTGTTTCCCGTTCTGTCTTTAGCGTGCCTCATTAGATAAACCAATATTAATATTCCTATATTATCCTATAATATATATAGCCACGAACTCTGCTAGCAATAGTTACATATTTTTCCTGGTGTTTCATAAGATGTAGTAACTATACAACAATAATATTTTATTATCCTTATTTAAATTCTGTAGGTTTTCACGTCTGCGACAGATCTTAAGTAAAAAATATGTTTGGTCCGTATACTTACATTCAGCAGGGAGTTGAAAGCGTCGTCAATAACTTTGATGTCCTCCAGCACCATGCGCTGCACGCAGTCGTAACGGTACTCCTCGATCCCGATCACTCCGTCAGTGTTAATGTCTATCATCCTGAAGTTGGTCTCAATGAACGCTTTCATGGCCTGAGGAAAGTCCTCATATTTCCTGCCAACGCAGCTGTTCTGCACCGCCTGCTTGAACTCCTCTACGGTAATCGTGCCGTCCTGCAAAAATCTTGTAATTAAGAACATGCGGCTGCTTGTTAAGACATATAAAAAAGCGGGAAGCGTGTGCGTGGCTGCGTGTGGGTGTAATGTGTGACAATTAGATTAATTAATGTTCTCAGGTTATTTTACTACTTGTACGCTATTTTAAGTAATTGGATTAATTAAATTAGACTATCTACCAAACAGTTTCTAAGTATAACAGGCTCAGACTAAAAATATTTTTTTTACACCTGACTATTCTATAGTTTTCCATATCTTCATGTTTGTGTAATGTATGTGTATGTGTGTGCTTGTCGAACACCAGTTCAGTTACTGGATTGTTACCGTTGAGGATTATAAGGGAAAGTTTTGTAACTTTCCCTTATGATGGGCAACTGGTAAACTTCGGTAATCTGAAAATTTTAAAGTTAACTTTTTCACGTGTTTTCTGCTGGATTTCCATTTCTGACATCTACAATTTTCAACACCGATATTTACAACTAAGTACGTTTAGTCTAGCATTATCGAGCGACATTCACGAGACTACACAGAAGCGGACCATTCAAGTGCTGCTAGATTCTACAAAGAAATTAGCATTATTGCGTTCACCGAAGCGTTGCCGACATCGCGTAGTGTGTAGTGGGGGGGTAACCGACATAGTCTGGCACCTTGTCGAAGTCTGCGAGTTGCGCGATCTCCTCCCAGAGGCTGAGCATGACGTGCTGGTACTTCTGGAGGCGGGCGGCGCTGCAGTCGCCCTTGCCCTCCAGCACGCATGTGCGGAGCGCCAGGCACTGGAAGTCGTGCGCGTCCAAGTACCCATTGTTGTCGATATCTGAAACAAACGATTACCAGTTGACTATCAGACACGCACTTTTTATTTACTGTTTCCGCAAGCACAGAAAACCTAATGCTTTCGTTACCCTACAATTGTTGAGAGCTTATGGTACTTTACGAGGTATATTACCATTCTTCTATAAACTAGTAGAAAAATAGCAAGTCTAGATCACTAATTCGAGTGCCAATCGTAGGGCCTACATCCGAATGACCAGGGCGTGTCTTTGGGCCAGATAGGCCATTGATGTTTAGTAGAGGTTCACGTGCTGTCTGCTGAATATCCTACTTACTTATAAGTAGATAAGTATCTACATCATGAACCTAAAGTGAGGGACTTGCGACTCAGACAGACGTATGTACATAGGACGTAGGTTTCGTAACATGTTTTCTTTTAGTTTACGTCTTAGGCCATTTGTATCATACTACATACCTACAAACACCTATAGCTAATGCATACACTTATATTATCAATTGTTTATTATTATAGTTATAATGCGACGACTACAACAAAGCTCTGTGTGTCACCTGTCGTCTGAACATTTGTCGACACCTAAAAGGACAAATGCGAGGTTCACATACATTGCAACAAACTAAACGATGTCAATCTTCCAATCAGTGTCGCAACGGGCTCGCAAATGAGCCGCGGCTGCCCAATTGGCTGCCAGTTCATGTAAACAATAGGCAACAATTAATTTAATAGAGGAGCTCATGCCAAAGCCCGGGATCCTTCATTTCGCAATCATTAGCGATTTTTCAAACAGAAATATAATTGATGTTTATGATTGAGTGCGCGGGTGTTCAACTACAGGGGATAATAATATATTCATCAATAACAGGATTTGCCAATCATAAGAATAGATTCAATGTCAGAGTAGTCGATGAAGACATCTGGGAAGTCTAGGAGCACGTGTGGCAAGCACAGCTGCCTCTGTGTTCACATGTTTGTTTAATGACCATCAGATAGATACCTACCTACATAATATAGGACATCTATACTAATCGTATAATATAAAATCGTCTCGAATCATATAAAAGTCGTGGTGGTCTAGTGGTTAACATACCGGATTTGTATGCACAAGGTTGCAGGTTCAAATCCGGGCAAGTATCAATGTGACTTTTTCAATGTTATAAATACTTTCTTAGTTATTTTAAGACACCACTGACTAGCGGTGACGGAAAACATCGTGAGGAAACCTGGATTTAATTATCTGAAATCACCAACCCGCAGTGATCAATGCTCCATCCTTCTCTATACGAGAAGAAGCCTTTGCCCTGCAGTGGGACAGTTATAGGCTGGTATTATTTATTTATACATACTAATTACGTAGCAAAAGACTAGTGAGTAAACAAGATTCTTCCAGGAAACTGGGAGAATCCCCACAAAATGCAGTTGCAGTGGCCGTAGCTTGTGTTTACCAAAGAACTGAAAATAAAACCTGCAGTTATACTTCAAGATCAACATTGTCATCGTCCAAAATTAGACTTCTATGAAAGTCGATCTGTTGTACTAGCTCACAACAATAAGGGCCACTAAAACAATCAATGTCAAGATCACAACTGTCGTGTTTATTTATACCCACTTCTATCGAACTGGCTAGAACGATTTATATCAGGAACCGCAGTAGGCTCATCAAATAACATTTAACGACATTCAAACCTAATAATTGTCTCCCTAGTTCGAATTCTAGCCTAAAAATATGTTGTAACAAGTGTTAATTGATTGCCTATCGTTAATTAGAACCGGGTGGGCGATTTAGATTGCTCAATGAGTACTATAGCTGTCCTACAGAGACTAGTTTATAGTTTTCTGGGGTATAGTAAAGTTGTAATTGTGAAATCTTGGCAGGCTTGTGACTAAACCTCGCGGACGCGTTCTGTTGTTAATAGATTGATGACCGACTCCACGAATTCTGTGCGGGTCATTGTCTGCTGATATCGATAGTCTTTACATGATTCCTATTAAACTGATGTACAGCATTATCGTCGACGGACAATATTTTGGCACATCAAAGTACAGACAGCTTTAGTTACAGATTTATTTGTGTTTTAATACTTTTTGGCAAGCACATTTTCAGAAGCGGTCTTGACAATTTTTTTTCGTAATAACAAGGGTTTGATTAAGGTTTCAGCTGTTTAAAAATAGAATACAAATGAGCTAATTCTATCTAGTATAATTAAAAGGCTTGTTACGATAAAACTTTTAGGAAAAGTTCAGTTATTGACACATCGAACTCAAACAAATCACTACAAATGCATTTATTATTCGTATAGCGACATTACAATGATGAGAAACTGGTGTTAACTACAAATAACACTAAGACAGTGCAAAAAAGGCGCTTTACCGGCTGTTTTTTAAACCGGCCTCACAGTAAAGATTAGGAATTAGAGCAACCATGCAATCAAACTTAATACAAATAAGTAGGTTCATAATGTAGACTGTGACAAAAGTCAAAGCCTGATACGACAGTAATACATAGCCCATCCTCAAAAAGTGCTAAAGAGTAGTTCCATGGTTATCTGTCAGTTATGGTCATACCATCTGGTAGCTGGTTAGCCGTAGACGATATATCGTGTATGAAAATTAACTATGACGTTACTTGTATATATAGAGAACCTTTTCCAGGCGAGCCAATACCTACTAGCTGTGAACTTTTTTATCCTACAGGTGGTTTCTGTAACTAGTTGTTACCGACCATGGCAGTTGCAGCCTGATTGCGTGCACAACTATGTCATGTTTCGCGCAAATCCGCGCAGTTATATATTTCTGTGCATACATTAAAATAGAAGCTGTATCCACCGTATGTATGCAAGTGTATCCACGCAGCATTATCGATAGGTGGGCGGAGTTAATAAATAGTATTACATAGCTGCGTTCGTAATTAATGAGATACGGAAACATTCGGCACTTTGTTTTCAAAACTAATAGATATTATGTTGTTCAAACTGTTAACGAAGAATGTTGTACTTATGTGTTATACTTGTACTTGATTTAAATGAATTATTCTTCAAAATCTATTGTTTAGTGCGTGAACTTGCATTTTTAAACTATTACGTCCAATAAAGACTTATGGTCTATATAAAGCCATGCTTATTTGCGAAAGGGGTAGGCAGAGAAAAAATTTAACTACCACATGTCATTTCCCGGATTTACAAAAATAACGCTATCAAGCTGGGTCAAGTCCAACGATAATACTAAAACAATTGACCGATTAATTAATGGCTTGTTGAACACATCAAGGACGTACAAACTGTCACCAATAAATTTAACATTTAGAAATAACATTATTTTAGTAAAACAGCTTTCCTTGGCGATAAGCAATAAAATTTCTGTAAAACTGATCAAAAAAATCTTGATACAGTACCTACAAGGTAAGCAAAACTTTAGTAAGTAGACATCCTAACTAAATGTTATCTATGAAAACTTTTTACGAACAATAACAAAAACGTACCTAAGCAACAAATAATATAGGGGACATGCCGTCATGGAACTACATGGTAGAGGGTCTTAAAGACTATGGTATTTATTTAACTTACGAGAGCATAGGTATCATATCATATATCATATCGTCAGGTAAGTGAAAGTATCTGTTTGTAACATTCCTACAGCCTCGTTAACTTGTTGCCTATAGCTTGAGCATGCTTAGACAGCTTATATATAGCTAACAGCTAGCTGCCTGAGGTAAGTCAAGTCTGAAGCATAAACTAAATCCTCATAAAAGCATTTAATAAACAAGTAGAGTTTCAAAAATGACCGGCATACACTGTCCTGCTGATAATGTATCCAGATCAGCTGAGAAACAAATAAGCAACGCCAATATACAAAGCCATAACGCAGGCATCACCCAGTTAACACAATAAACACTCACCGTACAAGAATCTCACTACAAACGCGACTCTGTTATCCCAGGAGTAAGCCATTTTTATTGATGGTTGGTGATGAATGTGTTAGAAGTGTGTAGAATGTTAGTCCGGTGGCGAGCTTATAGTAGCGCGGCGGCGGTCGCGGCTCAACTGTCGGCCGCCGCCCGCGCCACTCCGCTCCGAATAACCAACGAAATAAAACAATTTTACAAGACGACGACGTCACCAGACGACACCCTAAATATCTACGCGTGGTCGACCCGCCGCCTGGCAGGGACTCTGAGGCCGGGCTACAGTATTGTGAGACCTCTTTATGTATAAGGATCTCTATAACCCTGATCTTGAGGACTATAATGACCTTGAAAGGAGGTCCGTAAAGGGTACCGTACCTACAGCTTTCTTTTTTCTTTTAAAAGCCTCGCCCACGCTAGGTTTTTCTGCTGTATCGTGGGTGTATTTCACAAACATGAAATTTCACTTACACACCTAAACACCCAGACTTGAGACAAACAGCTGCGGATCGCTCAAATGTTTATCCCGTGCGGGAATTGAACCCGCAACTCGCCGCAGTCCAGCCGCTTAGCCACTGCGCTTATTAGGTCGTCAAGCATCATTATCAATCAATATAAAGAAGCAAACTTTTCGTCGGAAACTAATCTAGTGGTGGGAAAGCGTAACTGCTTAGCGTGAGATCTCAGGTTCGAATCCCGAGTCGGGCAAACTGTTATTGAGGTCAGTAATTCTTAATTTCTTGGTAGCAGCACGGAGTCGCTGCATAATGGTAATATAAAATCGCCCTATTTCATAGAAACCTATAACTTCACTAGCGAAATGTAGCAAAATGTGTGTGTGCGAGGTCTGCCTACCCCTTCGGGGAATTCAAGCATGATGTTATGCTTTTTTGTCTTTCCTCGTCATGAAGACAAACTATTTAGAGTTTGCTTACTGCATGCAGTCTGTGGACTCCCGCCATCAATGAATAAGTATTTAAAAAAAACCTACCACTATTTTTAACCGACTTCATAAACGAGGAGGTTCTGTGTTTGTCTGTTTGTACATATTTGAGAGTATGTTACTAAAAATCTTATAATTATTTTGTTCGTCAGACAAATGTGTCACTGTCAATGTCAATGTGAATTCAGACACATGAAAATAGTAATTAATAGTCTATAAATAACATTCCGCCGATTAGAGCAGTGGTTTAGTGATTGAACAGCTGCGCCTGTCGTTACGGGTTCGATTTCCGCATAGGTCGAATTCGATTAGGAGCCTATATCTGTTTGGCTGATAATATATGCTTCAAGCAAGACGTGTACACTTTATATATATAAATACATACTGTAATTACTTTAAGAAAGTACCTAATTATATACCTAATTATAATTTACTACTGCTTGGTTCGTTCATTGTGGCGTTCTAAGGGAGAGGCCTTTGTTCAACAGTGGACGTCTTCCGGGTGATAATGATGATGATGGGTATATATTTACACATACGAACGTCCCTGTAAATATTTTGGTAATCTGTTTATGTGTTAAGGTTCGGCTACACGCTCAATTTTGTGCAAAAATTGGCGCAAAAACTGTAGGGTGTCTACACGATAGAGACTTGCATACGCAAACGGTTTGTGCAAAAAATCAAAAATTTGCGCAAACATGGCGTCCATACGATAGCGACAATAGGATAGCGACCTACCGTCTTCAGGTACATGCAACCAATTTTGAACACACTAGCGTTTTGTGCAAGCCATTCTTACTGTAGATATACAGTGTTGTCGTCTTAACGCATATGTTACAAGATTGGTGCAAATAAAATTAAGCGTGTAGACGGGCCTTTAAGCATTATCCATTAATACTTAATAAGGGACAAGGAAGGATAAAGGAGGTATACATACATATTTACCTACTTACATACTTTAGTCATAGAAATCATACCATGCCTCGATATTACAATGAGCTGGGTATAATATCGCTGTGACAATAAGTACCTAGGTAAGTATGTAGACTAGACCTACTATAATTCAGAGAATAATTTTGCCTGACGATCCACCGAATGAACAATAATCAGTCGAAATTCTGTAGCCATATCGCTCGAAGAACCGATAACCGCTGCGGGATAATTGGTTCTCGAGTGGCAACCACGAACTGGAAGGTCTTTGTTCAACAATGGATGTCTTCCAGCTGATGATGTACGACTTCTACAAGACCTTTTGTTGTATTTTTATGAAAAAATACTCCGTTATAAGACATATTTTTAAGTTTTATCACACATATAAGTTCTTGTTTGTTTTATATTCAATAGAAACAAAAACGCCAGAAAATATTTTAGTGCCCCCAACGCCAATTACTTGGTATAAAGTAAGCCAGTGATGGGACACGATGAAGACCTCGCTATATTTCATCTCGTCGAAACGATCATAAATACTATTATTGCAAGAATACGACGTGAATAAATAATATTTTATAAATATTGTAAACTATAAACTACGTTTCATTCACCTTAATCGAGAATAAATAGGTTTTGTAATAATTGTCGATAGTGAAACACTGTTTGAAAAACCCATCCTTACAAAGTGGCTAGTTGTCAGTGCGCACAACGCCACGAACTTGTATAGAAGTAAATCTGTGACGTCATAAGCGGACGAGTTTCAAGGTCACAGTGACTTGGTGCATTTTAGTGTAGTGCAATGTTGACCACCTCGCGTTGGCGCACGTTAAAAATGACTGACAGTGATGACGAATTATTGCGACTTTTACAAGGTGTGGAGTCTGAAACAGATTTTTTTTTTAATATGAAGTAACAAGATACATTTGGAGACCAATATGGGATGTGACTTCTCAACACACGTCTAATAACTTTACAATTATTTTCTTTTAATTATGGGAAATATATCCAGGTTTTCATATTGATTTTTTTATGAAATAAATCAAAATATGAAAATAATTAATCAGTTTTTATTTAGCTTCGTAAATTGGTGAATAAACATTAATTTCAACTTATAATATTATTTGTCGATAAGTCGTTAATCCCATCCCTACGTTTTACTATAGATACGTTATACATTTGTAGCGTGGCGCTGGACGACACATCGCGTATTATATCGATGGGCGTCGAAAAGGTTAAATGCCTTTAAGGTGAACATAGAGTCCTCTGTCATGTCCACCTTGAAGGTAGGTACTTCTAAATCTAAACTAACCCTTTAGAAGGCATGAAAAAATTGGGTATTAAATTACGGAACTTTTACCACTTCGCAACAATGGACACCGGACTTCCTAAAATATAAATGGGATAGAAAGTGAATCTATGGCATTTACTGATAGCATCTGTTCTCATCTGTGACACTCAGAGTAATTACTAAAGCACTGTGACATGATTTCATTGACATTTATATTTTCAACTCCAACCTTTTTCTTATTTTCTACTTAATGTGGTAACTGTATCTGGCAATAACATTGAGATATACACATGGAGGGGCCCTATTCTTCTATAGAAAAAATACCTTATACTTATATGCACCAAATCGACATATAAACATTAAATAGCATGTTGTCTCTGTTTAACTAGGCCATTACTGCATAAGTTGAAAGAGATAAATAATAGTTTGACTCTTCGAATCTTGGCAACATTCTTCTGTGACGTCAATCATTTCCGTTTGCGTGGCTACTGAATAGGTATTGCCCCATGTTTAGTACCAGATCTGTGGTAGATCTGCTGTCAGTTGGTGTTTAGCTTGTGATGTTTATATTGTATTTGTGAAAAGTACGCGTTTGTTTAAGTTTTTATTGTATTCAAGGTTTTGCCAGATACCTAACAATCATGCCCTCGTGCTGTATAAAACAATGTAGAGCAAGGAAAAGCCAAAATCAACCTACATTGACTTTTTATAGGTTAGTAACCGTATTTCTCTGTTATTGTTAAATATTGTGAGGTTATTGTGATAAATTTTAATACAAAATGATAATTGTAGACTAAACAATAAATCTGTTAGTCGTTTATAACTGTAAATACCTTATTTTCTATATCGAACTTACACATTGTTTGTAAACAAGTTTGCTAGTGATGTGTCATGCGATGATAGAATCGATGTTGGTATTTCTGTAAGTTACGACGAGGTATAATTTTGTGTATTTAATTCTTTAAAATTGTATAAATTTGGGCAACAGATTTCCTACGTATACTGTAGATTTGTTGAAACTAGATTTAGTTTATTCGAGTCCTTGGGTAGTTTGGGAAAATGAGTCAATAGATTAGAATATAAACAATGATGACATGGTAATGGTGTTGTGAGTTTGTGACGACATATATTTTTAGACAGGTTTAGATTTTAGAAAAATAATAAGTACGTATTATCTACTATATATACCGGTTATAGTCACGTTGATATTCGGGAATGCCCGACTAGTTTCGGACTCTAACGGAGCCCTTATTCATGAGCAGGTGACGCGGCGGGGTCGCGAGCCGGTTCGGTTCCCGAATATCAACGTGAGTATAACCGGTATATATAGTAGATAATATGGATAACACTCACGAAAGTTATTATAGTAAATAAGTACGTAGGTTCAGTATTTTGAAATATTTTGCAATTTACTTTAAAATAGCAAATATAACAGACTTATTTCTTCACAAAATCACTTTTAATAAATAGATAATTAGAAAATAATTCTGCAAATACATAAAAATTTTAACATTCACCATACACAGTTAAAGTGCTTAATAATCTCGGTAAATGATGAATATAGTAATGCTTGTAATTAAGTTCCAATCGATTACAGTTTAACATAGCTTATTGTTAATAATTGGATCCCAACGAGGTCAACATATCAACAATCGATATAATCAAAAAATACCAGACAGTACATCACTAAGAAAGGCCGCCATTTTGGGCAACCTAAGTTTTGTAGGTATACACGCAAATTTTGTAGGTAGGGCCCCTCCATGTGTATATCTCAATGGGCAATAATTACTGTCTGGTCTGTCACTGTCACATTCTTCGCGCGTGTCAGGTCTACTGTCAATAGTGTCAAAAATTATCAACAAAGTGAACAACTTAGCTTTTTCTTTGAGTTTATAGTAATTTGTATCAAATTATGCAAAGTTAGTACCTTGATAGGGTAATAAACATCGTAGTTAATCATTGTGTAAACAAAATAATGTTTCATAGAAGTTACAGTAATTTTGTGAAGGCCAGTTCTCCCACACAATGTCTTGAAGTTGAACACAATTATGGAAATGTATTAAGTGGAGAGGAAGCACAAAGGTTATACTTGGAAGAAATCAAGAATGCAAAGGCATCTGTGTCAGGTCGTACAAAAAGTGCTTGTGAAGTGCAAGTTAGTAGAACAAGAGTGAAGGAAGAGGTCTCATTATCAAACAAGGACTTATTTATAGCTGTACAAAATAATGATGTTAATTCTCTGAAATCTGTGTTGGACAAATGCCCAGATAAAGTTAATATTGTCGATGACTTCGGGTGGAGTTTGCTAATGATTGCTTGCCAGGCTAACTCTGTTGATGCAGCCAAAGTATTACTTAAAAGAGGTGTAGATGACTCTGTTAGAGACAAAGGAGGCAACTCAGCAAGAAGTTTAGTTATAAAGAACAAAAGCTACCAATTAGCTGACATATTACTTAGTTACAAACAAAAAGATAAACCAGTAGCTTTAAATCAAAACAAGAATAATGTTAAGTCAAAAGAAAAAGTAAAATGTGATTTATGCAATCATAGTTTTCATGATAGAGAAGAACACTTATCAACTATACACAATATAAGTGCAAGCAAAGGAAAGAAAATACCAGCCAATTATGTTATACCAGCAACAAACAAAGGTTATCAGCTGATGCTCAAAGATGGGTGGGACAGGAATTCTGGCCTCGGTAAAGATGGATCTGGTAAACTATACCCAATTAAAACAGTACAGAAGAAAGATAGAAATGGCTTTGGACTTGAAAAAAGAAAAACTGAAGAAAAGACTGTTGAAGATAAAGTAAAACACAAAATAAGAAAGAAAATGTCCAGAGACCACCACAATGATAAATCATTTGAAATAAATTTTAGGCGAGAATTTTACTAAACATGCTGTTTTATTTCTTTGCAACATAAAATAAAATTATACAAACAAAAGCAATGACAATTATTAGATATCTATAAAATGGAATAGTAAAAATATATAACTAAAATATGTGACAACTGAATTAGGAAAGCCACAAGTGTGATTGATTTATCTCTAGATATTTGAAAGACCTATCTCTGACACACTCAATATAGCACTGACAGATTAATCTTATTAAAAACCATACATATCTGATCAAAGGTTACTATTATGGATTGGTAATAAAAATAGAGATATAATGAAAAAATATATTCCATTTATTAACTTGTAGAGCACTGTACATTTACACAGATGCTGTAACTTGTAACATTCAATAATACTTTTCACAACATTGAATACATACTGCTGAGGTATTTTGTTATTTGTGCAGAGTTTAAGTTCATACAATCTGTCATTAATTAAATTATTTATGCTACATAACCTAAGAAATCTTTTGTGATTTGTCATAATATGTTTTGTTCATATTTCTCATGTTATGTAGTTACACTAATTCAACTAAATATTTTTCCTTATATCTAACTATGTTACAATACACTTTCCTTTATAATTATATTGCACTTGTGATTGATATCAAAGATTAGGGGCAACCCAGTCGAGGAACTTGACAGCAAGCTCAAATCCTACAAAGCAGGCTGCGTTCGCTGGGAAGGCTCTGAGCATGACAGGTGTCACACCCTTGTATAAGGCAGTGGGACCTTCTTTTTCCATCAGTTGTTTGAAAACATCCCTCATTCCATTAGGGTAGGTTCCTTCGGGAGCTGTTTGTAGTCTACTCTTCAGCACATCGGCCGGCATGCCTACCAGCCAGTTAGCTATTCCAGCACAACCACCTGCTACTATAGTGGCCATCATCTTTAATTTGGCACTAGCATCTTCAGGAACTAGTGCTTCTTTGACACACTCATAAGTCATGAAGTACATACCACTGGCAGGCACATCTCTCAGTATTGTGGCGACACTGCCCTTGTATATGCTCCTCATACCACCCTCTGAATACAGCTGCCTGGCACAGTCAACCATACCGTTGTATTTTTGCGGCACATTACCGCCCTGTTGAATCTGAAGAAGACATTTGATGCGCTCTCCCGGCGCCATGATGGAAGTCGTGAAAATACCAGAGAATGCACCGGCAGCAAACAGCTCAGGTTTCGTAAGAACTTGGTTCTCATCTGATTTTATCAATTTCTTACCCAAACCAAAGCCGAAGAAACTAATAGCGAAAATAGGGGCCACTCCCGTAAGCGGCGCGGACATACCCTTGTACAAGCCCCTAAAGCCTTCCTTCTGTATAGTCTTCTTGAAGCAGTCGTATGTTCCAGCGTACAAGGCGATTTCGCCCGGTTTTGGCAAGGGCATAGTCTGTAGCCTCACTTTTACAGTGTCCATGGGATGACCCGCTAAAACAGTGCAGACACCACCAAAACCACCACTCAAAAAATATTTAATCGGGCTACTGTTTTCCGACATTTTCGTTTCGTTGTATTTCGTTCGAAGGTGAAAGGATAGTTAACCTTAGGAAATGGGAAACTCGTTTGCAGTCGATAAACTTTGAATTAATGTTATAATCAACAGCTGTGTTGTCAAGATATGTCAAAGTCCATTTCAATTGCGTTCCAAGCTATAGCAAAATAAAATTGGCATTGAATGGTTTAATAGTAAAATTGTGTAGTTTTTCAATTAAACGTCGTGGGTAAATAGCTGCATTTAATAGTTCAATTAAAACATAAAAGTTTACTAAATGCCATTATAATAAAAATCTAGCAACGCTGCGCTGTAAACGTTCGATTTCACGGTGCGTTTAGTTCACCACTGATAAATGTCATTTTACATTTTCATTTTGTAATCTCTGCTTTTCGTTGCGCACGCGCAGGACTTCAGCTAAGCAGGTTGTCTTGCTTCACGGTTGTCAATTTAATGTCAGAGTGTCAACTGCTGTCTATTATAAATTCAAAACATAAGCGTAAAATAATATTCATGTGCATTGTTACACAAACTAAGTTGTTATTTTAAAATATCTTAGTTAATAGTACCGAAACGTAGCTGTAAATATTCAAAAATACCCGCCGTTATTTTACTAGGTTTAAGATGTTTTAATCGTATTAATATAGGTAATAATCCTAATAATGGCTTGTACAAAAGAAGAAATTGAAAAAAAGCGCCTGGCTGCGCTACAGAAACGGCACAACAAACTTTCTAGTAACACTAATTCAAATCAAAACTCTCCTATGAAATGGAGTTACATGAAACCTGGAAATCCATTACTTTCATCTTCAAGTGGTAGTGTTAAAACGCAATTCAATAATTCCAACCGACATCACCCATATGCTAAACCAACCAGAACTAGTGATGAGAGTAATCTTAGTAATGTGCCTGTGAATAAAGTGGTTAGTGGAACAATGTACCTGATTTCTGAGGAAAGGTTTGAAGTGAATCCATCAGAATTCTGTGCACCATTGATCAATATATTCAAGAGTATGCCTTCTAAAAGTTATGGTTTGTATTTTTACTATTTGCTAATGGCAAATTGTGTCAGTTGATGATTTACTTTTGTGTTGAGACAAGAAAAGGCTGTAAGAAATGCTTCTACTTTAGGTTGGTGATATATTATTAGACATATTTACTCATCAGAGGATACATACACAACAGAGCTTTTGGAATTAACAACAGTCAGTTAACTTATTACCTTAAATGGACTAGAAACTTGATGTTAGTTCTACTGTCACTAATGTTATATTATTATCAAATACAATAAAACATGCAACTATTTGCATCATTAAACACTTGTCTTATCAACTTGCAAAAGTTCTGTAATCAACATGGTTATCAGTTTAATATAAGTAGTAATAACCAACTACTTACTTTAAATTCAATTATAGGTACATATTTCTTTACAAGTTACATATGTTACCATTATTTACAACTTAAATCAAACACAAATTAAAAATTATACCTATTAAACACAAAACAAACAATTTTTTTCAATCTAATAACAAAACACATTTAAAAATACAAATTTAATATTTTTTCCAGATTCTAAATCAAAGCTATGGAATTTTTCAATTAATGATTATCAAGAGCTGATTTCAAAGGTGATGCCTTTGGCACCACACATAGTTTTAGGTCCCATCCCACCATATGTTTTAAGGGTAATTATAACTTTGTAATCTATAAAGGAGAGTGAGTAAGTTCTAAGGGGGAGCCTTTGTTCAACAGTGGACGTCTTCCAGCTGATGATGATGATCAATCAATAAAGTGGAATGGCTTGAATATCACCTCCCCATGTTATCTCCCCGTTGGGACCATCCAGAAGAAGGGAAGCAGCATTTTCTGTAATTTCACCACCAATACTGAAATTCTCCGTCTGCTCGCTAAGCATGGGGATTATGGTAACCTTGGGGTGGTGGCTTATGTTTACCTTTAATATAACTGTTACTTTTTTTGACACTTGGCATATTATGTTAATTATAATTTCCACACAAAAGTAATTATTGTCACAATAAGGTGCTGCGAGAGAATACAACTGATCCTAACAGTGTTGATTTATCCCCCATTGAAGCTACTCTAAAGAATAAACTCATGCCATTTCAAGAAGATGGTGTCAGGTAAATATTATTAACAATATATATTTTTTATTATAGAATAACTAAGTAACCAGATGAAGTGCATACTTCTTTCTCATCATTTAAATCTTCCCTGTTTGCCCACAAATATTTCATAACCAGAATTAGCCAAAACGGGCCAGCCATTCTCAACCAACGGGGCAATGAAGTGAAACAAATTCATTTTTATATATTATAAACAAACTATATTAAATTCATCCACAACAGGAAATCCCAATGAGAGTGATCTACATTTTATAAAACACCAGCCTATAACCTTATGGATTAATTTAAAAGCAATGCGGTGGATGCAAATGGCAATGTGTAGTTCATTATGGTGTTCTAAGGGGGCCTTTGTTCAACAGTGGACATCTTCCGGATGATGATGACTTCATGTAAAGGATCAAGAATCCAAACATGACTTGAACATCATTGTATGTTTTCCCACAGATTCGGTATATCACGGCGCGGCCGCTGCATGATCGCGGACGATATGGGGCTGGGCAAGACGTTCCAGGCGCTGGCCATCGCCAGCTACTACAGACACAACTGGCCGCTGCTCATAGTCACCACATCTTCTATGAGGTAAGGATGAGAACAAGTTATGGCCATTAGATTGATGTTCTATGGGTATATTAACCTACTTGAGGTGAGAGTTAATGTATCCATTTTTGTAAGTGCCAGTTATGCAAACTACAACTAAGAACTTATTGACAAAAATAATATAAGCTTTGGCTTCTATATACCATGGATATAAATAATGTAACGACAACCTGATTGGCGCAGTGGCTAAGCTATTAGACCGCTGTGCTAGACAAGGTGGGCTGGATTTCCTCATGGGAAAAAATTAAGTGATTCGCAGATGTTGGTCCTGAGTCTGGGTGTCTATGTATGTGATATTTCATGTTTGTTAAACACACCCACGATACAGGAGAAATTCAGAGTGTGACAAAGTATGTTATAATCTTAATTATTGCAACAACAGTTATAATCACTAAAATAGTATTATAAATATAAGCTTATCATCCAGAATATAGTCGTAAGTAATACTGGAGTTAAATCTGTTTTAGTATCTCTACACATACATATTATAATTGCGCTTTCTCGCCTTTTTTCAGAGATACATGGCAGAGCAAGATTCAGGAGTTGCTACCATCAGTGCCTTTGATGAACACAGTGACGCTCACCACCGGCAAGGACACACAACTAGTAGCCGAACCACAGGTTTGAATCCTCAACTATACTATTCGTCAAAACTCAGCCGGAATTATGTATAAACTAGCTGCGCCCTGTGATTTTACCTGCTGTATTACATACTTTCGCCGTCGTAACAAACACGCTCACATACTTTCGCCTTTATAATATTTGTGTTTTTCGAGATAAAAAGGGTATGTATTAATCAGCTACCTCCATACAAAATTTTATCAAAATTAGTCTAGCAGTTTGGGCGTGACGAGGTAACATACAAACCAACAAAGACTCACAAACTTTGGCCTTTATAATATTAGTGTGTTAATAAATCATATTATTTTAAATTATTTTATGTATTTCCAGACTGAAATTGTGATAGTAAGTTATAAGATAACCAGTATGCACACGGATCTATTGAAGAGTAAGAAGTTTGGAGTTGTTATCATAGTAAGTATTTATTGAATTGTCTTATATATTCATGATTACAAATATAAGTGTGCATATATTTATTTGTAAACTAGGTTCCGCCCGCGACTTCGTCCACGTGGATTTCAAATGTTTTATAGCCTATAGTAAAATAGATAGTAAATCATTTTTCAATTACTTCGAACCAGTAGTTCCTGAGATTAGGGAGTTTAACCAAATAAAAACTATTCAGCGTTATACATTATTTTCGGGAAAAATTTTAGCCTATGCGTTAATCCAGAGTGTCAGCTATCTCTTTACTAATTTTATCAACATTGGTCCAGCCGTTTCGGCGTGAAGATGTTACACACATACAAACACACTTTAAGAATGTTGTGTATAAAAATAGTAAAAAATGGCTTTGGGATATAAAGGCGAGGTATACGAGAAAAAAATTAAATAAACAAGGTACCTATAGTTACTATATTTATATTTTTTCAGGACGAGTCTCATTACTTGAAGTCTCATAAAGCTCAGTGCACATTAGCACTGGGCAACATCACACGGCGATGTCAGCGCGCGATTCTACTGAGCGGCACGCCCGCGCTCAGCCGACCTGCGGAGCTGTACACACAGCTAACACTCATAGAGCCCGGCCTGTTCTCCTCCTACACTGAGTATGGTAGGTACCTACTGTGTTGGTAGCACGATTCTACTGAGAAACACGTCGCACAGACTGTGTAGACAAATAACACAGCTGTCCTATACAGTACTATTCCACTCTTCCAATAAATTATTTTTATTTATGGTCGGCAACATTATTAACTAATAATGTATTACCATTTACAGGCAAAAGATACTGTGACGGTAAGCAGACTAACTTTGGTTGGGACATGACAGGCCAGTCGAATCTCCCCGAGCTCCAGATTATACTGCAGAAGCGGTTCCTCATCAGGAGGACTAAGGAACAAGTCCTTACTAAGTTGGAAGAAAAAACCAGGTATGACTTCATACACTATATCAACCGTTATAGCTTTTCGATTAAAATCGGTTTAGCTGTTAATTAGCATTAGCGTTAATGGACTTTTTGTAAATTGCTTTTCGCTTCGTTCATTCGTTTAATCAACTATTTACTCATTAATCGCCTATATCACTGTTACTCGTTTTAATATTAAATCGACTTTTGAGAAAAATAATAAATTATTTGATCATTAATCGACAATATAGTTGCTACTCGACTATAAGTTGGTAACCGACAATTGAATAAACAATCGACTATTTAGTAGGTACTTACTCGACTATGCAGTCTTTAATCGACTATTTACTCTCTGCACAGGGAGACTGTCCTACTGGACGAGACGTTGCTGAATTTCAGTCAGGAGGCCGAGAAGGGCCTGTCGGACATGGCGGAGGCCTACAAGAGCAGCCGCACCAGCGACAAGCACTCCGCGCTCATCAGCTACTTCAGCGAGTCGGCTAAGGTCAAGATTCCCGCTATATGGTCAGTACAGTCTGCAAGAATAACTTGTATCTTTGGCCTGAGCATTGATAGCCGAGTAGTATGATCGTTGGACTATCAGGTCGCCGGATCCAGCCCCAGCAGGCACCAATGTCTTTTCGAATTCATGTGCGTACTATAAATTAGGTATCTGTTGCTAAAAACGGTAAAGGAAAATATCGTGAGGAAACCGGCACATATTAGAGATCTTGCAACGGTGTGTAAAGCCATGTCAGAGGCCAACAGGTGGTTTAAACTCTAACACCAGGCCATAAACCATACGATACGAAGATTTTGGGGCTTTTGCTAAATCAAGTTTAGTTTGACGCATGCGCGGCGCCTGATGTGCGTTAGCCCGTACTATACAGCATGTGTGTGATGTGTATATGCATTGAATTCTCGACATTATTTTAAAGGCACTACGTGTCATTTTTGCAGTAAGTACATCAGACAGATCCTGGCAGACGACAATACGGACAAGTTCCTGGTGTTCGCGCACCACAAGGTCGTGATCGATGCGATATGCGTCACGCTCGACGAGGCCTGCGTGCACTACATATCTATCGTCGGATCTACTCCTGCTAACACTCGAGCGGTATGTTTTTATTAAAACGTCGTCTCTCACTAGGAATTTCTGTGGAATTTCTGATGAGGCATACCCATGGCTCATCAGAAATTCCCCGCGCACCCGCGTGTTACAAACATCAATGATCACTTACACAAACACTCAGAATCGATTGATCTAGTGCGATTCGCACAGATTTGTGTCCCGTGCGGGATTCGAACCTGCAACCCTTCGCGCATCAATAAGGTCATGTATTTCTATATTATGTATATATATTAATAGTAGTACAGAAGTAGTGTAGATACCTTTTTTATTATGGTCGGTTTTCGTCTCTGCACTGCCACTGGTTGTCATGAAAGTAATTCGCCCATCCATTTTTTTAATTGTTCTTAGGGCTTGTGACCCTAATAATGATGCATGTATGCCCTGTATGCGCAGGAGTTGGTGGAGCGCTTCCAGCACGTGTCGTCGTGTCGCTGCGCCGTGCTGTCCACCACGGCGGCCAACTCGGGCCTCACGCTCACGGCCGCGCACCTCGTGCTCTTCGCCGAGCTGCACTGGAACCCCGGGGTAAGTTGTCACGGATAATATTTTTTATTTCACCCCACTCTATAAATTTGTGTCACATTCAGTGTTACTAGTCGAAAACTTCAATATTAGTCAATATTACCAGTGTTACCAGTATAAGTATAGTCCCCTAAGTGAGTATATATCCCGTGGTGTGTAGATCCTGACGCAGGCGGAGGCGCGCGCGCACCGCATCGGGCAGGCGCGCGGCGTGCGCGTGCGCTACCTGCTGGCCGCGCGGACCGCCGACGACTACATGTGGCCCATGCTGCAGGGCAAGCTCAATGTAGGCCACGCTGAACATTATATACCTACCCAGCACTCATGACTCTATATACTTACATTATATACTTAAAAATAACGGTAACTGCGAGATTTATCACGTGATCAGTCACGTGGTCATTCTTCCTGTAACATCTTGTAGCTTTGCTAAACTAGTTCCAGCCCGCAACTACAACCGCATTTATCTTCTTTTCCAGCGGAGCTTCTTTGCAATAAAAAATCTAAGTTACTCAAAGATTACATCATTAGTAACAACATCATCTGCTAGTGAAAATCACCTCGAAATCGGTCCAACCATTTCGGCGATAAACTAAAACAAATAGACATACAATAAAATTGATTTTTTTTACATATATTTTCATATATACTTTCAGATGCGTTTATTAAAAGTTTTATTTTGATATTACAAACAGACATTGGAATTGTATTTATAGGCATATGTGAGACCTTAGTGTCGTAGTTCACAATACCAACAACATGATTTATAGTAACATATACACTCAAACGCGTCGTTATATTTTCAGGTTCTCAACAACGTGGGATTAAGTCGAGATACGTTTGAGGATACCACGCTAAAACATCAGGTAAATGATACTCTTGCCTCTTTACAATTAGCAATTTACGTAATTAACAGTTCTTTTACTATAATTTTGACTTTTGAACTTATTTTCATTTAAATAAATTATTTCACGTTTAAAGATTGGAACTTTATCGATACTATGTTGTGACGCACTAACAAAGCCTCTTCGATGTTAAAGTGTTGAGTTGAGTACATAAGTATATAGAGGCTCAACTTAACATTTCCATCCATCCAATAACCCTTCAGCCGACCTCCTAGAGGTCTGTGGCCATTGTTTTACGATTGTATTCCTAACATTTTTTTCTCTTATGCAGTCCATTCTTATTTCAGGAGAGTAAAAACAACATATCCCAGTATTTATCACCGGTTCACATGAAGAATAAGAACGACTACATACCGGGTACTAACATAAGGAAGGATTCGGTGAAAAGTGACAGTTCTAGCTGTCAAACTAACAGTTCCACCTGTCAAACTGACAGTTCCACCTGTCAAACTGACTCCAACAAACAGAGTGCAAGTAACACCTGTGAGGATGCAGATAAATCGTTCATGGATGAAGATGAAGACGATGAGCTGCTAGCCAACCTGGATTTATGAAGTAATGTGATATTCATTATAGTTAAATTATTTTTCATTAGTTGACTGTTTTATTTTACATTCGTTATAATAGACCCAATCGGCAGCGACATCGCCTATTCTCCGACTTCCAAAGCGCGCGGCCGGTCGCAGCCACACGTCACACACGTGCGACTAATGCGACAGTAGTCACGTGACACTCGATGTGGCAATTTATGTTGCGTATGCGAATCAGCGCGATATATGTACGGTGAACCCGCACATCAAAACATGTATGTAATTTTAGCTAACGCAGCTAATGCATACGCTGCTATTTTACTTATAATCGAGTCCAACTGTTGTCGGATCGGCCGCAGTCGTCGGTCGTATGTGATCGATCTGGTGCTATGTCTGAATTCCATCATTATAACATATTCTAAAAACAGCTGGCTACAGTCTATTAAAATAAGATTGTAAGCCAGTGCATCTACAGTTAGCATCAAAAGTATACAAACAATCAGAATTGAATAATCAAGATTGCTTATTACATTTAAATTAATTCAGATCCAACACAACACTACAGTAATCTCAGTGCTTATAGTAGATACTTAATAAAACAAAGTCAATACTCATTATTGACAGTATGTGCTTTATTATATTTAACCAGGTTTTTTTCTTTCATATATAATATATTGCGTATGCGTAATTATTGAAATAAGCATTCGCTCTTAACAAAGAACTGATTTACGACCTTAAGAAATCAAGTCAATATGGAATTATTAAGTAGGTATAGAAGCAAATATTTAGTGAGCTATCGGAAGTTAGCCGCGAGAGGTTGCGCAGTACGAATTTTGTAAATTTTATAGGAATGTGAACAAGTGTCGCAGTAAATTTATCTTTACGTACTGCGCAGTTTTGAATTCGCGCCTAACTTCAGAAGGCTCACTGAGTTTTGCTACTGCATATAGAATAACAGTGATGATATCATCCGCCAGATTATGACAATATTGATTTAGGTGTTCCCACTAAATTCGTCTGTGTAAGGAATTGAATTGAGCTTTGGATTTACTTCGATATCTTCCGTTCCGTACTGATTCCCTCAGATTAGCTATTCCTCTGCTCACCAATCTGCGATTGAGATAAAATAAAAGTTTAGAAGTAACTTTTTTTGAGTTGGTTCACTCGAGTGCCATATGTACAAAGGGTTATGTGATTTTGCCATTTAGTCATTCTTAGTAGCAGCACTAGGTTTATACCCCTATTACGTTGGAACCGTGCTTCGGAAGGCACGTAGCACGTTAAGCCGCTGGTCCTGCGCCTGATTTCTCTTCGGTTCAGTCGGTCTACCGTGCCATCAGACTATAAGAGTGAGGGAATAAGGAGTGCTCCTGTTTGCGATACATGTGCACTATGATCTCTCCTGCGTAGTTGGCAATTCTCAGATGAAATAGGCCGCCGTGACCGAAATTCGGTCAGGAGAAGATTACATTGGGCCCTATATGGGCGAAGTAAAGGTTTACTACCTCTTCCAAATCCTTCGGGAAATATAGGCTGGGTACACGGTATACACCTCTGCCAAGTCCCTCGGAAAATACAGACGTAATTTTACTATTAAATACAGATACAAAACACGTACCGTATAGTCTCGTCGGAGTTATTGTTCTCGCCGCACGGGCCCCAGCGTCGGAAGGTGATCGACGGGTCCTTAAGTGTGGTGCAGTGCAGCACACAGTTGTTGGTGTACGTCAGGCCATTGCTGCCACACACTGGCCGGTTCACCGCCGAGCAGTAGCACGTTGTGGGCTCCACCTTCTTGAGGTCTTCCTTCTCCTGTACCGGTGGAGGTGCTTCTGAGGGTCTGCGTAGAATAGTTAGTGTTTAGTCTATACTCTATATAAATATAATAAAGTGGTAAAATTTGTTTGTATGTACAAAGTAATCGCCGGAACTAGACATCCGATTTTTTAAATTCTTTCACTTGTATTTAGAATGGAACTTTAGAGTGGAAATAAGTTTCTTTGATCCCCTACGCAGCCGAAGTCGCGATCTAAATCTAGTAAAATTGTAGATTTGAAAGTAACTAGGTCCGTCTGGTGATATGTTTGCTAAAAAATTGAACCGATTTCGATGCAATCTTGTGTGGAGTAAGGTTCAACCCCAACTAAGGGCAACGTTACTTTTTGTCTGGAAAAACTTTGTGAAAATATTCAGATTTACGAGCGAAAGCTTGTAGTTCCATAATCTAAAGTCTTGTGAATAATACCTAAGGTGGTTATTTGTCCGATAAATAAATCAATTTGTTCAGGTATTATACAATTTTATCAGTATAAAATAGCTAACTAATTCATATACTCGCGGAAGGTTTTAGTTACACTACGATAAGCCTCCGTCCGTATTTTAGGGCGTATATTGAGGCTGTAGTTTTATTTCTACTGTGAAAAGAAATATTAGTTGTTTTAGTCTGATTGAACCTAATAAAAGTTCATCATTATCTATGCCAAAGGCCTTTTGATGAAGATAGAATAGATATGAATACAGTCAATCACAGTCCACTGCGAGGCAAATCCAATATCATTTTATTTTCAATTGCATGTGGGGAAATAGAGTTAAAAGCTACATTAAAAGATACGTAGGAATGATTTAAAACCAGAAAAAAGGTTAAAAGATTCAAATTATTTAAAATCCTTGTAAAATGGCCGATTCACAGCTTAATTTTTACTAATGAGTGTACGTGTCCTTCTCGCATAAAACACTCCAAGTATGTATAAATTACTATGCAACCTCAATGGCGTGGCTTCACTGTTTAGTAAAGCCGTCGCTGTCTTTCTTAGTTGTATTTTTGTTTTCACTATTCTGAAAACTTTTTCAAAACTCATTAAATTCCTAAGTATGTCAAACGTGCATGCAACATGCTTCTATATAAAAAAATCTCTAGCAACCAAAATGTTACAATGGCTGGTTTTTCGCCCCATCACTTAATTTTCTTTCGGCCCAGCAGGGCAAAGGGAGGCCTTTGTCCTGCTAGGACGATCATCCCCCCTCCAAACCTCCCTACATAATTGTGTAATAAGACAATAGAAGTACCGTGTTTCAACAGGTTCGACAATACTGTCACAGGGCGAGGCTGGCTTATTCCTTATTGGGTTGTTATGTTCATCGCATTCCATCTCGCACGGGTTCTGGTATCTTCTACCATTGGCACAAATGTAGTACGTCACCGTACCGCACCCACACGCCTTTTTTTGTTTTGGTTTTCTCTCTTTTAAATTCACCCTGCACATAACAGCTTTGTTAAGTCTGCCTTGTCGGTCTAGTGATGGTAACGCTTGACTACGACTACGCGTCGTGAGTTACATTTCAAGTCTCTGATTGGGAATGTTAAAGGGTTTGTCCATTACGTACGTAATTCGATTTGTGCCCGGTTAATGGCAATAGGCTCGCCCCTTTTACCACTGGATTCTATAACAGGCGAAGTGTGGGTGTACTATACTCGGGATGCTATGTTTATTGTTAAATTGGCAACTGGGTTTGCAAAGGGTATAATGATATGATACTTATATATGGTGTATCTTTTTTCTGAACAATAAAGATTTAATCATTAATATCAATTTAGAATTTAAAGAGGTTGGTATCAAAATCTTTGGTACGGTAACGATAGTCATTTAGTCTAATATTAGGTGTAGCTTTATTTGTTGTGTTGGCTACATGTTTTTATTATTAGGTACTTATAATAAGTGGCTTTTAAATATTATTGGAACATCACAACACAGATAGATAACACCTCGCGCATTATTTAAACGTACGGACTTTGCGGGACAGTGAACTGTTATTGACTGAGTTACAAGAGATTGAAATTAAGTTTATAACAGCTACCAGCCATTTAACCTTTCTTCAATTTGTTGGGCACACGGGCCCCAGCGTCTGAATTTAATTGTGGGGTCCCTCTTGGATTTGCATCGCAGTACACAGAAGTTGGTGTATGTGACGTCATTAGTGGCGCACACTGGCCTGTTTGTAGGGTTACAAACACACTTTGTTCCTTGCCGCAATGGTAAATTAAACCTCCTGTATTTTAATTATGTTGTTATAAGATTGGCTAGAACGTTGATTTGTACCGATAAAATACTTCTAGAAGAGCGAGAATTGAGTGGCAATGAAATTTCTGCTTTATAATATCGCTGTTAAGTCCAATTTAGATCAGCAGTTGAAGTTACCCAAAGTTGTAGCCTACAGATTTTAGGTAACAATAAAGCGAAAGCTAAATATAAGGGGCGCTAAAATGTGTTTAAATATGGGCCGGTTGTCGTATTATGTCCCATCAGATAAAACTATAATTATGAACCAAAAGGATCACTTTCAGTGGACGTATAGACAAAACTGGTGCAGTCAACAACAAAAGCAGCTGACCATACAATTCTTAACAGCCGCGGTCGCAGACTGCTACTGGTGTAATTTAATTTAATCATTATTAGTGACGTAGTAAACAGTCTGAAATATTCTTAGATCATCATTTGCATTTTTATAATTTGAATCTGTTTTTTAACCGACTTCAAAAAAAGGAGGAGGTTCTCAATTCGACGGTATTTTTTTTTTTTTATGTTTGTTACCTCATAACTTTCGCTTGGGTGAACCGATTTTGATGATTTTTTATTTATTTGAAAGCTGGTGCCTCCCGTTTGGTCCCATTGCAATTTGATTATGATCCGATCAGTACTTTTTCAGTAATTCTTAATAATGCTGTTTTTTTCACGTTCTCTACTACATTTTTATATGGTTGTTCTCCGATTTCTGCGGTTTTTATGAACCGATTTCGATGATTTTTCATTTTTTAGAAAAAAATATTAAACAAGGATGATTTTGTATTAATTTCATTGACCTTGAATCTTGGACTTAGAAGATATACTCTGGAACTCCCTAACTTCCTTTGTTTCATTTAAACGGCGCTGTCTCATATGAGCAGCACGTTTATTAGATCTACCCATATTTAGGCAGATTTGTTAGTTTACAGTCTAAATTCACTGAAAATCCAAAAATAAACAAAAATTTTAACAAAAAAAAAACCGACTTCAAAACAAAACTATTTCACAACAAATTAAAAAGCACTAAAAAGCTAAAAATAATTGCGTCGTATTCGTATTCTTCTACGACTTAATAACCTCCTTAGTAAAATTAAATTAAAAATATTAGACTAACTACTTAAAAATCAATAACATTATCACGCTAGTATTTTTACTAATATTATTATTTTTGGAGTCGGTGTCAGCCAAGGTAGGTTTGTATCTACATCATAGTTATAGGTTAGATGTGCTAGTATTGCAAGTGTGACACCGACTCCAAAAATAATAATATTAGTAAAAATACTAGCGTGATAATGTTATTGATTTTTAAGTAGTTAGTCTAATATTTTTAATTTAATTTTACTAAGAAGGTTATTAAGTCGTAGAAGAATACGACGCGATTATTTTTAGCTTTTTAGTGCTTTTTAATTTGTTGTGAAATAGTTTTGTTTTGAAGTCGGTTTTTTTTTTTATTTGAAATTAAGTTTCTAACTTTTTCAGCTGCTTCTGTTGCATCAGCTGTGCCAATACGTAATAAATGTAAACACTTAAGATACTATTAATATAATAAGAGTACCGTGTTTCATCCATGTCATCGTTATTCACGCACACGCCCTTATGTTTCATACCAAGAGACGTTAGCTTTTTCTTTTTGCACTGCAGGACACAATCGTTGGGGTAGGTCAAGCCATTACTGCCACAAACTGGGGCGTAGTGGGAGCTGCAGACACAGTTATCGTTCTTAGAGCAAGCGCCGCTGTGTAGCACTTTGATTTCGATGTCATCTGTCGTTTGCTGGCAGTCTAAGAAGCAAGAGTTCATGTAGGACCTCCCATCGGTGCCGCAGACTGGCTCGAAGTTCTGTGACGTCAGAGTGCACCCACACGGCTCGGCCAGGTCCGCGAGACTTGTGCACGTGTGCTGGCTGCTGGCCCGTTGTACAATGATGATGAGTGATGCGCTGATGATCAACTGACCTGCGCCATGTAATAAACAACATATCTCCTGTATTATCATATGGCGTAAGCAGATGTGAATAGCATAATAGATTAATAACGAATTATCTTATATATAAAATTCTTGTCTTATATATAAAATTCTCGTGTCACAATGTTCGTTCCCCTACTCCTCCGAAACGACTTGACCGGTTCTCATGAAATTTTCTGAGCATATTGAGTAGGTCTGAGAATCGGCCAACATCTATTTTTCATACCTCGAATCAGCTAGTTTCATGTAAAAACCCAATAACCCTTTGCCCGACCCGGAAATCGAACATACGACAGTTTACGATGCCATTACGTGTATTCATGGTTTAAATCTTACTTACCAGATATATAATGCATTTTATCACAATGACCCAAAGTGACTACTTAATTTGTCAAAGGTTTTTTATAAAGAAAAAGCTTATCAACGAAGTAATTAATGTTACTGTCACGGCAGTAATTCTCTTTTATTTAACGGCTTGATCATTAATCAAATAATTTATTGGTGATTAGTTTCTATATTAACTGTAAATTAATTCCTATTCAAATGAAATTTCAAACACTTAAGTTAAATTACAGAACAGTTTATGTCGTGGTGGCCTAGTGGTTAACATACCGGATTTGTATGCACAAGGTTACAGGTTCAAACCCGGGCAAGTATCAATGTGACTGATAAATACTTTCTTAGTTATTCTAAGACACCACTGACTAACGCTGACGGAAAACATCGTGAGGAAACCTGGATTTAATTATCTGAAATCGCCAACCCGCAGTGAGCTAGCGTGGTGATCAATGCTCAATCCTTCTCTATACGAGAAGAGCGTTTGCCCTGCAGTGGGACAGTTATAGGTCGGTAATGTAATGTAAAATTACATAACGTACCATCGGCGACCACTTACCATCTGGTGCCCCGTAGATAAGAGCAAAACGCTTGACGAATAGAAATAGAATAGAACGTAACATAGGGTTTGACATATGTCATCGATAAGATAGTCGAAACAGTATGTCATCTTACATTTATCATTCTATTCTATTCGTCAAGTGTCTAAGGGGGCTAATCCGAATGATCCACCGCATGCGATCTAAATTGACCACGTTCCCTCTCTTAATTACTGGCTAACACGAAAGACCTTTTAATATGTAAAGGTAATAAATAGACTGCCTCGTTGGTCTAGTGGTTGCTAAGCGCGACTGCTGAGCACGTGGTCCTGGGTTCGAATCCCGGGTCATTCAAAGTCTTACTGGGCTTATTTCGTTAGATATTTCTCAGTAGCAGCACGGAGTCTGGATTTGTGCCCGGTTGATGGCAATAGGCTCGCTACCTATTACATTGGGACCTATAAACATAACTAGCCAAATGTGGGTGTACTATATGTTCAACTCTGCCTACCCTTTCGGGGAATACAGGCGTGATGTTATGTTATGGTAATAAATAAAATAATATCGAATCCAGTAGGTAATTTGGTCGTAGTAGACACGAGCCAGAGCTTTTAATAATATGTAAAGGGATAAATAAAATAATATCGAATCCTTACCCAATGTATAGCCCGTCATGTTTATATGACTTACGGTATATACGCCACTGCTTTTCAGCGTATTTATAATGAAATCTTAGAAGAAGTCGCTTGATGTTTATTAATTATTAAGCGATTAGTGTCGTTAGCCGCGTAGCTTTAGTCATTTCCCACGTCTTTGTTTGCATCCATATTGGTAATAGTATAGTATATATTTACGGATACTTAGGAAGGAACCATCTACCAGGGTAATTCAATAAAAATACCTCGTATATTTATATTATTTAATGAATACAGCGACATATAATTAATATTAAATTTTAAACAACACGACATTCTGCGTGTAATAAGTGTATCAGATCTATACAACAATAATTAATATATAAAAGAAAATAGTTATCGACGATAATTATTACAATATAAAAAATATATTACATGAATATTTGCATGCCTTCACATAAGCCGGGTCCCGTGAACTAGGTCTACTTATGCTAAGACCAAATAATGTAAAGATGACTGTTCCTGCGAATACATTGATATTTCTCACACAGTGTCAATTTTATGTAATACAATATACAATGCAGTAGAACGTGATACAGACAACAACAAACGTAGGTGAACATTAAATTTTTTTATAGATATGTACTATTGAGAATAGTTGGTAACAGAAAAATGTCTTAAATATTCTCATGTCAACATTTACAACTATGACGGTATTTTTTGGTGTCAGATTATATTAAATAGGTACTAAATCATTTCATTATTGCTTTTTAACACGACAGCGTTTGTTGACCACCTTTACTTTATCCGTCAGCTCAGCTGCGTCCACTACCTTTACTTTATCCGTCAGCTCAGCCGCGTCCACTACCTTTACTTTATCCGTCAGCTCAGCCGCGTCCACTACCTTCACCTCGTTGGTACACGGACCGCCGTACGCAATGCTCAGCATACTGTTATTTCTGGTCGCGCAGTTCAGCTCGCAGGAGTTAGGATACGTGTTGCCGTCGCTGCCGCAGACCTGTTTTAGCACCTTGCCGCAGACACACGGTGGCTCCGACACGGTCGGGCACTCACCTTGGCTCCTCAACTGCACTGCTGAATTGCGCGACATCGCGCATTCCAATCCACACATGTTAGAGTATGTCACACCATCGGTACCACAGACAGGCGAGTAGATTAATGGACATATTGTGCAGGGTGCAGGTCCTATGTTGCAAGGACCCTGACTTGCGATAGTGAGGTCAGATTTTGTGGTGTCACGTGCGCATTCCAGTAAGCAATCGTTATTATATGTAATGCCGTCTGAGCCGCAGACGGGCATGTAGTCTCTTTCGCAAATGCATGATGGGAGTGGTACTGACGCTGACAAGGCTGTGCATGTGATGGCACTGAAGACCAGGACTCCTGAAATAAAGTTATGAGGGTTAGATTTTTTTTATAATTTCGGTACTTATGTCACTAGTAAGTTTTAGGCTGTGAGAATATTGGCACTATCAACGTGTTCAGAACGTAAATTTGATATTGTTTTTTTTTTACTTAAGCTAGTGACTTTTTGTATTTTTTTTATGCATGTTGCCATGCTAGGCTTAAATTTTAAATTGATTAAGGGAAACTTAAAAATTTGATGGATGCGAGACACGGTGGCTCAGTTGGCAGAGCGGCGCCACGGTACGGCGACTGTCGCGGGTTCGAGTCCCGCTCGTGTCCATCATTTTTCAAGTTTCCCTTAATCAATTTAAAATTTAAGCTAGTGTGTTTAGCTCATTGCCGGTTTGTTCTGTCACATCTGTTTAAAACGCGCTCGATATTCTCGAATAAATTGTTTAAGCATATTTTTGTCCAAATGATAATAATAGCACGTTTACAAAACACAGAACAGTTACTAACAGCACCTGTGTTCACAATTAAATAATAATGAATTGATGATCTATTCATGTCAATACTATGTTTACATGTAACATTCACTACAGTCAAACTGAACATGTTATAAAGAAAGAACCAAAAAGACCTGTAATTGTTGATTTTCCATATAAAGAAAATTTAATTAGTTAAATTATTTAAGTAAATTAAGTTTATTATTCGGAAAAATAATAGATGCAAGTAATAATATAATTAAACAGCTTTGTGAGAATTTCTGTCTAGTATATTTTATTGTCTAACACCCTGAGAGGGTTCTTACTTAGTGTCGCCGGCCAAAAAGGCGAGATTCTTGGGCCTCCAGCCAATTCAATCTAGATGTATCTACTTATATTTTAACTATCAATGTTCCAGGGTTGATGGGAATTATTGCTGATGCTAGTCATAGCGCGAGTAACTGATAAATAGCGCCAGAACTTTGGGTACTTAATGATTATCTTGAATACAAAATCACAACAACGAAAAATAATGCTTTGATTAGATAACACCTACTTTTTGTTTTCTGAACAATATTTTATGTTGCCCCTAGGACCTTGCTCCGGATCATCTTCTGAGTCTATTATGACAGATACTATGTGAATATTACAAGAAAACGATTTATATGACTCTTTGCATCTTATTTGCATGTTGCCATGGTAGGCTTAAATATAATTGATAAAGGAAACTTGAAAAATGATGGACACGAGTGGGACTCGAACCCGCGACATTCGCCGTACCGTAGCGCGTCGCGGGTTCGAGATCAATTAAAAAAAAAAGATTTATTTTTTAAGTGAGTATCAAACCTTAACTGTAACGCTAAATATGTACTAGCCATTTTTTTATTTAATTTTTGTATATACCTCTTAGTTATTTTTTCCACTTAAAAGAAGTATAATTAATTCTTTCTCCTATTATTGTTTTACAACAGGCCAAGATCTCAGAACACCCAATAGTTCCAAACACCTAATAGGCCCCAGGCATCCCTGGCTAAATATAAACTCCTCAAGGGAAATCTTCTTCCCAGAGGATCTTCTTGCTTGGACTCTTGACTTAAGAGGGCTTAGGTAGCGTTTACACAAACATAATTACTGTTTTCATGAAAAGCTAGAATATGTACACTGTACAAGGTCTGTTATGGAATGGGGGCATTCACTGAAATGGTTGACAGGGTAAAAATGAGTATTGGATACTATTTTTTTTATCTTTTGTATTAAATATGTCTGTTGTTTTTTTTAATTATTTATATTTATCCTGTTATCAAATAAAACTTAATATCCAAAAAAACATTTTAATCCGAAAGATTAAAAACTAAGTTTCTGAAATGCAGAAGATTTTCAGAAGCTTCCCCGTGTTCCATAACCACCGAAAATAAATAAAAAATATTCTTACCGAATTTGAAATTCATGCTTCTGAGTCGCGTTCAAAATTGTACTGAATGATGTGAAAAGTAGTGAAGTTATATATACTTTTTACGAGACTAGGTATATTATATACTAAATAGACTTGAGGCGAGTGCGTTATCGGTAGCACTGGGCCATAAACCGAGCGTGTCCTCAACAGACAATCTGAAAACCTTTGAGGAACAACTCGTTGGTTACTCGGAAACGTTTGACAAACATACGTCATGCCGCGGCTGTTTATCTACGACTCTCAGTCCAGCTGTTATAATAAAATTTGTGTTTTTTGTGTAACTTCCTTGATTTTACAGTTTTGATACACTATGTTATAATACTCAGGTCACTAGGAATCGGTAAACGCTGAGAAGTAATATACTAAAGGGGCTGGTGTAACCTTTATATAAGTGAATCGCGATTACATGAGTAAAGACGAAACAGAGACAAAGTTTCTAAGGAGTGGACGAAATATTTACGTATCCTGGTAGGGTGGCATAAGAGCTTGAAACTAATTGAACAGACGGCTTATTAGCTTTTTACTAAACAACGATGCCATGTTTTACGTCACGCTTCCAGGCGGAGCCACCTTTACTTTAACAAGTATAAGTTACATACAAAATTCTTTATCTATAGTTTTGACGTAAACTTTAATTTAAAGTGGTTGCGCTGTGGAATATCCTTCCTGGCGAAAGCACCATGATACTTTAATGTATTCCGTAATAGTACATAGGTAGAATTATAATAATACAGATCTTCATGGACCTTGTCGGGCACAGCAAAAAGTGGAGAGTAGAAGAGAGGTAACCTAATTATTTACATTATTATCACTATTATAATAATATACCAATTAGTATGGTATAAGCAAATGTATAGTGTCAAATTATTTTCTAATAATTCTATATTGAACTAGTAACCCCAAATTCTTAATCTAATTTAAATATACGAACGTCACCTCACGGTGCTATAAATTTTCTGTTCGAAGTAAGCGCCTTATCATTGTTAATAGCAAATAGTGTTTACGTAAAATGTCATGTAGTATTTTTCCAGGCGCTTAGTTTATTAATAACAACAAATAATAATACATTTTCTTGTGTTTTCACTGATCTCTAACAGTTTTATAGAGATTGCTCTTTCAATATTGATATCAATACAAAAAAAAACTATAGTTCTTTGTGTGTTCAATGATCTGTGTAAACACGTATAATATATTCATAAACTGTAATTTTTTTAACCAGTATATTTCGTTTCGAAGTAAAAGTGTTTTACTTAACCGAGAGTTTATGGATTCCTTAGAAACTTATTACGTAACCACATAATTAGGCGTCTTCATGTGATGACTGTGGTGCCTGGGTACTTAAATTTTTTTACTATAATTTTGCTGATTTAAAAAAAACTAAAGCCACTATTGAAACAAAAATGTAAGGTTAGGGTTTTAGGCAATAAGTAATAATAGTGCACACAAAATAAAACAAGTGCTTATTTTACGAAATTTTATTAATAAAAGTTACGATTTGATGTAGTCTTCTAATAAAGACGTGGTGTTGTGGGCAAGGAAACGTTTGTCTCCTATACATGTCCGCGGCGCTCAAAAGGTTAATGCCATAAATAAAATACAATTAATAAGTATAAACCTTTTTATTTAATATGCTACTTCCGGCCTTAAAGAAACAACTGATACCAGAACGGCAGTAAACAATATATTTAAGGATGGGTTTCATTGGATATCATCTATATTTGTTAATAACTTAATTGACCCTTATATATTAAAATCTAAATTATTACCTCTACGATAATATCTTACAACCCAATGTCGATGTTCTATATTACAACTTTAAAACTCTAAACAGCACAAAAAATATTTTATTGCCTGTGATCCGATAGCGGACTTCTACTGATCGATCCATGGGCATTATTTTTTGGCTATGGTCCTAACAATCGGACCACCGTTATAAAAATATAAAGTAATATTGTTACTAGATCTCCTGGTACAATAGGACCAAAATAAATATTTTTACTGGACTGCCTCGTTGGTCTAGTAGTCGCTAAGCGTGACTGCTGAGCACGAGGTCCTGGTTCGAATCCCGGGTCGGGCAAAGTGTTACTGTCATTTTTCATAAGGTAATTTTCAGTAGCAGCACGGAGTCTGGATTTGTGCCCGGTTGATGGCAATAGACTCGCCCTCTATAACATTGGGACCTAAAAACATAACTGGCGAAATGTGGGTGTACTATATGTGCTCCTCTGCCTACCCCTTCGGGGAATACAGGCGTGATGTTATGTATGTATAAATATTTTTACCCTTCGTACTACCACAGTTTACATATACAATCGTTCTCCGCGCGGTGAAAAAAAATAACCATTGCCTAACCTATCTGTCACAAAATTGGAACTTCAACATTTTGTGAAATGGATCATAAGTTAATAAAATTCGAAATTATTTTTCAAGTTTCTCTTAATCAATTTAAAATTTAAGCCTAGCATGGCAACATGCATAAAAAATACAAAAAGTCATGGATCATAAGCTTAAATAGAACCACGGGCAAACCAACTTGCCTTTTTACTACCGATAGAACTACAGGTGGTTAGATTAGCCCGTGGTCCGATTAATAAGTCCATAGGCCAAAAGCAATGCCCATGGATCGACCAGTAGAACTCCGCCATCGGACTACGGGCAAACTCTAAAATTACCATTATTGAATTCAAACTCTTAATATTCTTCGGTGCGGGTAGAACAACCACCGCATGGTATCGTCGCAGGAGCCGAGATGCTTGATCGTCAGCGACGGGTCTTTAGCCAACGCACACTTAAACTTACATTTACTGCTATAAGTCTCATCATTACTCGCACAAAGCGGACGGCGGATCGGTAGACAGTGGCAGTCTTCGATTTCATCTTCTTCTTCAATTTCTTCCTCTTCTTCCTCATCTTCTTCGTCTTCTTCATCTTCTTCCTCGCTTTTGGCGTACTGTGGTTCCTCGCTCTCAGCGAGAATTACGCACACGTTGATACCCATGAGGAACAATATACCTAAAAGTGTTAAATTATATTGAAACTTGTGTTATCTATGACATATTGTCTAATATCTTGAATTTACTCCCAAAATAATGATATTTATTGAAATATGTTAGACTGCTTATAACCGCGTAATGAAAGTGTGGCCGAGTCTTTCCCTTGTATGACAAACGTATCCTACTTTCCTCGTTGGTGAAAATAAGAATATTCAAATATTTTATTTCGCACCAACTCCTTAAACATTATTGTAACACCTTAGTCTAAAAGGTGTCACTATATTAAAGAAGTAACGCGAAATCAAATGTTGGAATTTCATTTAATAATTTAAATTATAATCTATTTGGTATATTATCATTAGTTATTGAATAATTAGGAACTAACCTAACCATACTCCTCTATTTTTTTAAATATTCTTGATGTTAGGAGAATTGACTATGTTCCCTCTCAAAAATACCAACTAGCAAGTAGGGAATTTAGTTCTAGTAGACACGAGCCAGAGCTTTTAATAATATGTAAAGGGATTAATAAAATAATATCGAATCCTTACCCAATGTATAGCCCGTCATGTTTATATGACTTACGGTACTATCAGCGTTTTCTATTAAATAGGGAAATATATACGGCACTGCTTATCAGCGAATTTATAATGATTTTAGAAGTCAGCTTGATGTTGGTGTTTATTAATTATTAAGCGATTAGTGTCGTTCGCCGCGTACCTTAGTCATTTCCCGCGTCTTTGTTTGCATCCATATTGGTAATAGTATAGTATATATTTACGGACACTTAGGAAGGAACTATCTACCAGGTAATTCAACAAAAATACCTTGTATTTTTATATTATTTAATAAATACAGCGACATATAATTAATATTAAAATTTTAAACAACACGACATTCTGCGAGTAATAAGTGTATCAGATCTATACAACTATAATTAATATATAATAGCAAATAGTTATCGACGGTAATAACAATATAAAAAATACATTATGTAAATAGCTGACAATGACAATTGTATCTAATACAATACAGTACAGTGATACCTACAGTTAAAAACAAACGTACCATTGATGGGAAAATAGTTTTTTTACACAGAAATTTCTTAAAGATTCTCAAGTCATCATTTAGTTACAGCTTATAATTTGAGACTATAACTTTAATTTATGTATTTCTTTCAATTTATTTGACACTAAGTTCTGTAAGTATCGTAGCTTTAGTCATGTCCCGCGTCTTTGCTTGCATCCATATTGGTAGCTTCTTCTATTTCTGTCCGTACATGTACAACTAAGAGGCAATTTTTGGTGTCAGACTACATTAAATAATTGCTTTTCAACAGATCACTGATAGCTATTGTTGACCACCTTCACTTTATCCGTCAGCTCAGCCGCGTCCACTACCTTCACCTCGTCGGTGCACCGTCCGCCGTACGCAATGCTCAGCATACTGTTATTCCTGGTCGCGCAGTTCAGCTCGCAGGAGTTAGGATACGTGTTGCCGTCGCTGCCGCAGACCGGTTTGAGGTCCTTGGCACAGACACACGGTGGCTCCGACACGGTCGGGCACTCACCTTGGCTCCTCAACTGCACTGCTGAATTGCGCGACATCGCGCATTCCAATCCACACATGTTAGAGTATGTCACACCATCGGTACCACAGACAGGCGAGTAGATTAATGGACATATTGTGCAGGGCGCAGGTCCTATGTTGCAAGGACCCTGACTCGCGATAGTGAGGTCAGATTTGTTGGTGTCACGTGCGCATTTCAGTAAGCAATCGTTAGCATATGTATTGCCGTCTGAACCGCAGATGGGCCTGTAGTTCCTTGTGCACACACACGACGGGATTGGCACTGACGCTGCCAGAGCTGTGCAGGCACTGAAGACCAGGAGTCCTGAAATAAAATTATGAGGGATATTTACAAAAAATGTTATGATTTCGGTACTAACGTGACGAGTAACAAGGTAACCGACATAGCTCTGAAAGTTAGTCAGTTGAAGTGGCAATGGGCCATGTTGCAGAACCGATAACTGCTGGAGTAGCGTGTTGTGGAGTGGAGACCGCGTCTTGACAGACGTAGCGTGGGACGCCCTTTGGCCAGATAGCGGGACGACTTGCATAATAGGCCCGGCACTCTGGATCTGGACTGGAGCAGACCCGGCTCTGTGGCGTACTTTGGGAGAGGCCTACGTCCAGAAGTGGACTGCAACTTGCTGATGATGTGACAAGTAAGATTTAGGCTGTGAGCATATTGGCACATAAGACGGTAATTGGTAGTGCTTTCAACGTATTTAGGACGTATCAATCCAACACTAAGAATTTGTGATACTGCATTTTTAACTTAGCACGTGATTTGGGCCCCATATGTTTGTCTGTCACATTTATCTGAAACGCGTCCGATATTTACGAATAAATTGATTAAACTAAAAACTAAAAACATTATAAAGAAAGAAATATTGAGTAGTAACTACTCAGAGATATTTAATTATTACTCAAACGAACTCTAAGCAAAACGTTTTCTTCGTGAAATCTTTGCTTAGTGACAGTTCATTAACGTGTCTGAGTGTGGGAGATAGTGGACGTAACCATGCTAATAATAACAGATAAATAGCGCCGAAACTTTGGTTCCTAAACGTATTATCTTGAAGACAAAAATCACAACAATGGAAAATAATGGTTTGATAAGATAACACCTACGTTTTAGTTCGTTAACAACAATGTATGTTGCCCCTAGGACCCCGCGCTCAGATTACCTCCTGTGGCTCAGGTATTGAAACAGATATTATGCAAATATTACAAGATCACGATTTACTTTTTGAGCAGGAAACTCTAATCGTATCGCCAAATTTGTTCGTAGATATTCAATCGTTTTCAAATTTATTTTTTGTTTTTCCCACTTGATTGTTTCGCCCATTATAGTTTTACAACTGGATATCAGACAACCCACAGTAGGCCCCAGGCATCCCTGGCTATAATATAAACCTCACTGAAGGGAAACTTTTTCCCAGAGGATCTCCTTGCACAAACATACTGTATTGAAGCTATGCATGAAAAGATAGAATATGTAGAGGGTCTATTATGGAAATGGGATACCCACTGAAATGGGTGGTAGGCAACAATGAGTTTTGGATAAAAGTAAAAAAAATTAAAATAAGTAAAATCTACTTTTTTTTTAAAACCATTTTTTTATTCTGGTATTTCACCATTTCAGAAGTTTCCCCATATTCCATATACACCCGAAATAATAAAAAAAATCTTACCGAATTTAAAATCCATATTTCTCAGTCGCGTTTAGAATTGTACTGAATGATGTGAAAAGTAGTGAAGTTATATATACTTGTTGAGCCAAAGGTTATCGACGCGTTTATAAAATATTCTGGAGTTGTCTCAGTGGTCTTCGAATGTAATGATATTACGAGTGTGGGGACCGAGGTTTATATACTAAACAGTTCCCGAGACGAGATGGCGAGGTTTGTTGGTATTGTAAAACCCCACAGACGAGTGAGTCATCGGTATCACTGGTTCATGCTAACTGTGTCGAGCGTGTCCTCTACAGACAATCTGAAAACCTTTGAGGAACAACCCGTTGATTACTCGGAAACGTTTGACAAACATACGTCATGCCGCGGCTGTTTATCTACGACTTTTAGTCTAGCTGTTATAATAAAATGTGTCTTTTTTTGTGTAACTTCCTTGATTTAACCGGTTTGCTACAATTTGTTATACACTCGGGTTAGTAGGAGCGGGATTGGCTGGTTATTTTGATGGCTGGCTTGTGTAATGTTGACATAAAAAGTATTATTAGAACTGCCTCGTTGGTTTAGTGGTCGCTGAGCGCGACTGCTGAGCACGAGGCCTTGGGTTCGAATCAAGGCACGGATACTGCTCGCCCCCTATTACATTGGGACCTAAAACCATAACTGGTGAAATGTGGGTGTACTACCTACATGTGCACCTCTGCCTCCCCCTTCGGGTAATAAAGGCGTGATGTTATGTTTTTAAAAGGATTGCTTTTTATTATGCTCATTATTAACATACCAACTTTATCTATGTGAATTGCGACCACGACACTAATACCACCGGGTTGACACTGTTTATTTATTTAACACTAGCTGCGCCCCGCGGTGTTACCCGCGACATTTTTTCGGGATAAAAAGTAGCCTATATGTTAATCCAGGGTATAACCTATCTACATACCAAATTTCAACCAAATCGGTCCAGCCGTTTATGCGTGAAAGAGTAACAAACATCCACACATCCATACATCCATACTCACAAACTTTCACATTTATAATATTAGTAGGATTAGTAGGACTATACCACGATTGTTGGTTTTACAGAGGTGTACCTACTGATTGGTATTAAGTATTCTGACAGGCCCATGAACTGTAAAAGCAGGACAGTTTACGTTGTGGAAGCGATTTCGCATTACAATTTACTCTGAACGTTTTTATATTTCTTTGGACGAGTGAACAAAGAAGGTGATTCGATAAATAAATTAAAATGAGATAATTTGATTGGACATTGTAAATGGCAGTTATCAGTTATGCAATGATCTTTTTTATAACAATGCAAATACTGAATCTGGGAAGATTAAATGCTATTGAAATCTGCTACGCTATTCTCGGTTGCAGCATAATAATAATTATTATAATAACAGCCTATAACTGTCCCACTGCAAGGCAAAGGCCTTTTCTCGTATAGAGAAGGATTGAGCATTGATCGCCACGCTAGCTCACTGCGGGTTGGCGATTTCAGATAATTTAATCCAAGTTTCCTCACGATGTTTTCCGTCACTGTTAGTCAGTGGTGTCTTAGAATAACTAAGAAAGTATTTATAACATTGAATAAGTCCCATTGATACTTGCCCGGGTTTGAACCTGCAAACATGTGCATACAAATCCGGTATGTTAACCACTAGGCCACCACGACCTCACGGTTGCATAATAGGGTTAGAAAAATTGTCCGATAAGGCTCGCCCTCAATTGATATCGTTACAGTTTCTGTATAATGTAATTTATCATTGTATTACACCTAGGTACTCGTACATACCTATTTCATTTGAACTGTCGCAGTCGACCAGCGAAGTTAAGTAGCTTGTAGGGGTCTGTCGTTGGATGGGTGACCGATTTTCACGTATCAGACCCTTTCGTACCTAAGAAGTACGTTAAACCTTAATTCCGACGCCTAATTGATCATCCCTCGGGACTTTGAGTGTGCAAGAATAAAGACTGCACCAGTCAGCATTGAATTAAGCCACCGTAACAAAACGTAAATTCGGTCCGGAAGATGTATTTGCTTCATTCGGGTATTGAACTTGCGACACTCAACGAAGATACCGAAACACATCCACCTAATTGAGTCCTACGTTATGGCGACAATTCTAAACAAACAAACAACATAACAAACCTCTTCATAAGTACGTTATAAGTATTAGAATTTGAATAAAAAATCACACAAGAAAATAAATACATTGTGTATTAATTATAAAAAATAATGAAGACATAAATATGCTAATAATGGAACTAATTAATACGCATGGGCAGTGCGCACTAACTTTATCGAATTATAGGCTATGTGCTTAACAGGGACCGGCGGAGACCAGGCTGGGTGTATATTACCTATGTGCGTTAATGAACAGCTCTGGTGAGAAATGAGTTTGGTTTCCATAATATGCTTGTGATTTTTTAAGGAAATAGTAACTACATTATAGATTAAATAGGACTGCATTGTTGGTCTAGTGGCCGCGACTCCTGCATGAGGTCCTGGCTTCGAATGCGGGTCGGGAAAAGTATTCTTGGGCTTTTTATTCCCAGTAGCAGCACGAAGTCTGGATGTGTGCCCGGTCAATGGCAATAGGCTCGCCCGTAATTCATTGGGACTGAAGTAAAGTGGGTGTACAATAGCTACACCTCAGCCTCCCCCTTCAGGCAATACAGGCCTAATGTTATGTTATGTTTTTGTAATTAATTATATTCTTATTCCGAACTATAAGAAAAATTGAGGAACACTCAGGTGGTTTTGTTTAGACATGTCAAGTTCTCTGGTTGTAACTCATGTTGAATTTCCGACTAGTTGCGGATTTCATTGGGGCCCTTATTCATGAGCTGGTCACGCAGTGGGGTCGGGAGAAAACTCTATACTATTAGAAGGAATAATGGGCCTTCCCTTCTTTAAAAACATACTTGCATGACATACATAGCTATGTGCTATACGTGATTGAAGTCACGTGTACAAGCAAGTTCTGTTAAACGTCAATAACTTCTAAAAATAAGTTTTTACTATACACCTCAATTGACAGGAAAATCATGTATTCTTGGAATATAGCTCTGATTGATGTCTACGTCAAAGATTGTTCTGTGGTGTGTGGTCGCTGTGTCTTGCGATGGTAAAACCAGCACTGTGAACCTAACCCACTGACCAAAAGCTTAGACAGACCACCTAAGAAGATAGATTAATACAAGGTAAAAAAAAATTAAAAAATACGTCGCCCCACATTAGGAAATTCTCCTGTGTCGTGGGTGCGTTTCACAAACATGAAATATTACATACACAAACACCCAGACTCGGGACAAACATCGGTGGTTCGCACAAAATTTTTGCCCCGTGCGGGAATCGAACCCGCAACCCTTAGCGTAGCAGTCCAATCGCTTAGCCATTGCGCTAATCAGGTCGTCAAATGATTTTTTTTGATTACCATGTAAATTACCAATTCGGTATTGAGCACCATTTTAAACGAACCAAAATGTATGTATGTAGGTAGGTGGCCTGTTCCACTACTAGCAAAGCATCTATCTATTTCTGGTCATTCCAAAGAATATCTTTCCCTCAAATCACCATAATTCTTCATCTCGTAAGACTCCTTCTGAAGGCGTGTAGCCATTGTTTTACTATTGTGTCTGCAAACATGTCAGGCGAAAGAATGACGCCATATCTCTTTATCACCGCTTTGTCCCTTGTCTCTAGTCTTGTCGCGGACCGTTGATGGGTACCATCGTCTTGTACTTGGGTAATAAAATGATATTGGGCTATCTTTGGTATTCTTTCATACGACCCACTACCACTAGGCTTAGAAAAAATTATGAGACACAGGGTTTACCTGATCTCGTTTTGGTACGTGAGTGACTAGTGAGTTGCGTTTTGTGGTTCTCTTAAATGCCTTCAATTAATGTAAATGAATAAAATGCCACGAAAATAACAACTGCTAGTTCTGACGTCATTATTTGATCATATGCCGCTATGTACATATATTTTTAACAGTTTTCTGTTGTTTCTTTGTTTTATTTATTTAAAGTGTGCATAATTAGAATGCAATGCAAATACTTTTACTGAATTATTATGTACTTATACCATACTAAAACATATTTTAAATAAAATTATAGATACTTAGGTATACATCACATGGGGTCTTGGGAATGTGTCGTAGGAGCAGTAATTTGCGGTATAAAAAGGCGATGTGCGGTATGCAATGGCGATAACTGCAACGGCAGGAGGAGTTCAAAATGTGGCCTGTCTTAACTTAGAATGCTGTATCTTTTTCCTTACTAAAGCATGTTATACCGTTAATCGGACGCCTGATCTCTCTCCGGTCGTGGTGTAGGTACTGTGCCATCAGACGATGACATCAGACATTAGCTTATGTGCATTACACAAGTAACAGGTGACGAACCTATTGCCCGCGATATTAGTTTATAGATTTTTCATCTTACGATTTACGCAAAATGGCTGGCTGTGGTTGGGAGTAGAAGGCCGAAGATCGTGCTCAGTGGCGTGCTATAGGAGAGGCATATTTCCAGGAGTGGACTAAGATAGGCTAATGATGATAATATTTTCATCTTTATTGTTAAAGTTTATTTATTATTTATTTATTATGTTACAGAGTTGTTCACAGATTAATTGCTTACTCGTGTAGGTATGCTTATTTATTTATTTATTTCAGCCATGATCGTCCCACTGCAGGGCTTGCTTACTTAGGAATATTTTTAAATGGAAAGTATGCTTACTGATTTATTTTATAGAGTTTATTTATAAAAAATATATTTTAAAAATACAGTTGAACACAACTCATTTTAAGGTTGGTAAGTAAATAATGCATCAGATCAAATATCTCATAACAAATTAAATACAATTATAATAAAAATACATTTAATCGACTAAGTACAAAAATATCTGTGTATAAAAAAATTATCAATACCGCTGAAACTGGCATTTCAAATACAATGCTTTGCTGGCAAAATTGTGAACTTAAAAATCTTGCAGTTCACCAGTGTCCATGTAAAGAAAAAAGATAAATGCGGCTTTTTAAATTGAATACATTTCGTAGTTAAAACAGGTTTTGTAACGTAATCAGCCGTCGACCACCATGACTCTCTCTTCACACGGTCCGAAGAAGGTGATGCTCAGCCCACTATTGTCTTTGGTTGCGCAGTTCAGCAGACAGTCGTTGGCGTAGGTGACGCCGTCGCTGCCGCAGACCGGCTTGCCTTCCCTGCTGCAGACACACGGCGGCTCCAGAGGAGTACCAGTAGCAGTCGACCCGCAAGGACCATGGTGACTCAGCTCCAACCCCGAACTCTGACTCGTCGCGCAGTCCAAGCTACACTGGTTTGAGTACAAAACTCCATCAGGTCCAAGCACTGGGCTATAGTTCTGTGGGCATAAGCAGTCGTTTCTGGCGCCTCTGGTGGCTCGCTGGCAGTTTAACAGGCACTCGTTGGAGTATGTGACGCCGTCTGACCCACACACGGGCTTGTAGTTTCTTGTGCACACGCACGGCGCTTGCGCAGATTGTGCTGTGTAGGCGATGGCGCTAATGACCAGTAATGCTGAAATTAATATTAAGCTTCAGTAAGCATATTATTTTAAAATTAAACATGTGTTGTTTGTATGAACTTAAATCATAACAAATTGGCCTTGTACTTTGGTTCATCTATTGGGACATATTTGTGACAAACATTATTATAATTCAATTATGTTTTTAGTATATTCCCTTGACCCATAAAGGAACTCGTAATAGCTATGAAGCACCAAACGAATTATTTACTAAATAAATGCCGCTTATTAGGTGTGTCGACGACGAATTTTGAATAGCATCAAATCCACAAAAAATGTTATTATCATTTGAATAGTATTTTGACGGGACAAAAACTGGTTATGTCGTAATCACCAGGTGTTCATCATAAAGTAGGTAATAAGAAGTTTCGAAATGACTAGCGTCAGATATTATTATTTGATAGATGTTTCCTCGTCTCCTAGGACGAGTCTAAGATTGACCTTGGAGCACTGAAGATCAAACAGTCACCATCCACTATTAAGGATTTATTAATTGATTGCTATTTATACTTTACAGCCAGTTGAAAATGTTACTATAACAGAACTAGTGTGATTTTTTTACATAAAAAACATGTTATTTCGTTGCTCCGGTAAAAAAAAACGTTAATTCAAATGCCAATTAAATAAATTATAAAATACGAAATGGCATTTCTTATAGCTCATAGAAAACTACTCCTCCAGCTATTTTAATTTTACCTGTCTGCTGTACCTATTTTCATATTCATATACTCGAAATATTATTATGAATTGATTGCCATTCTCTATACAGATACGCCTATGATAAGGCCACTGACCTATCAGGAAAATTGCTAAACTTTGATAAGCAAACTCCGTGCAAGCTCTATTACGAAACGCATGGATAAAAGCTACAATTAATTAATATTCTTACCTAATTTAAAACCCATTTTTCTCAAGAATGATTTAAAAAATCGGCAGGATAATTATGTAATAAGTTATAGCCACTTCAACGCAACACAATATTATCTGGAGTTGATCCGGTATTGGCGTCCAATGTAATGGCGATACGAGTGTGGGGACCGAGGTTTATATACTAAATAATAGTTCCCGAGACGAGATGGCGAGGTTTGTTGGTATTGTAAATCCCCACGGACGAGTGCGTCAGCAGTATCGGCTGGTGAGTGCTAATTGTGTTGACTCTAGCGTGTCCTCAACTCTCAACACATCTGTCAAACTTTGAGGAACACCGCTATTTGTTTTATTCGGAAATGTTTCGTGATGCCGTCATAGTGCGATTGTTTATCTACGACTTTGAAGTCTAGCTCTAATAACATAATAGCCATAAAACATATAAGGTATGTTTTTACTTGGTCAAATAGTAACAATGGACAAACGAGTTTAGTTGAAACGCCTTTGCACACAAAAGCAGAACAACTGACAACCCAAAAACCCATTCTACACAATGAGTAATTTAATATAAAATTAATGTCTAGCGCCAGGCTATAGAGACAGCGGTATATAAGGCTAGCTTCGTCTTCTTCTTCGTATCAGCATGAGCCGAATATCACTCAATGAAACTGGTCAAGCCGCGGTATAGATTTCGCCAGTCAACAACAATGATTGCGAGGTTGTCCGTCCAGGGTGCGCTGGACGTACTTGGGTGTAGTCCCTTGCGGAGGATCTCTACTTGCACTTAAAGACTAGCATAAACTAGGTACAAACAAGTAAGATCTATCAAGGCTGGACCTAGAGACGGGATGTATCTAGAACTAGCAAAGACTTTCTAGGAATAAAAGTCAGAAGATAGGTGTTTAAATTTATTTTGACCTAATAATATTAAAAAGGACCTGTCAATGAGACAGTGATCCTTAGGAGGTTTTTTTTGGAGTTCCTCAAGGTAGTGTTTAGGTGCTTGCCTTGTTCCAAAACAAATGATAATTTATGTAGACATTATCTAGGCTGTGTATAGGTGATATTTCATGAAAATATAGCATTATACAGCTGCGGAGATCAATTTAAATAAATAAGTGATTAGTATATACCTAGGTACATAATTATTATAGCTGAAACTCTTTGAGGCATTCGAATAACATATCACAATGAAAGATATTTTATCATTGAAGAGAGGTGTCATCTTCAAACCGAAACGAACAGAGCAACAATAGCCAAGTAGGAGACGAAACAAACAATTATAAGACATTGTTATTTGATCATTTGTTTCTAGGTTCTGCATATAACACTAACAGTGTGCACAGATGTGTTAACTTGCAATTAAATATAACTATGAGATACAGTTTGTTTGTCGACCACTTAGTATACACTGTATGTTTGAACACTGTCTGATTACTTATCGAAAATATTTATTTGATACCTAAATAAATAATGTGTTTCATTTACTGTTATAACTTATGTGATGGTGGCATTTTTGGACGGCTGCGGGGAGGATGTGGCACTAAATGGAGTGGAACAAGGATCTGTGGGGAATATCGTGGGTAGGCCTTTGCCCAGCTGTGGGACACTGAACAGACTAAATTTAAAAAAAGTCGCGAGTGTTATTTTGTCCATATTAGGTATTTACTATTTTCCGATTGACCAGCTACCTACCTTCACTTTATAAATATTCTGACGCGAGGGATTCGAATCAAACACTATCGAATATACCTGTGAGTGTAGTATAGATTATAGTACCTATACCATTATCCGTTATATAGATTTAGAAATCTCAATTGACTTTGCATTACACTACTTAACTATTTTTGAGTAATTTAATAAAACTCGACTATCAAATAAGGATGAGAAATTTGAAGGAGAAAGAAATCGAAGAGGAACAATCAGGCTTTCGCAACAGGATAAGAAAAAAAAATATCCGAACATTACGATTGCTAAGTCAACGAAAAACTTTTAGAAAAACCTCTGAATAGCTGGACTACAACCGTTCCGACGGGGGTTCCCAATAATATTCGTATAGGAATCCCCGCCGAACCGTTAATTCAAAGCTCTGCGTAGTTAGTCTATGATTAAGCAACGTCATCAAAAGGTATGTTTGACGAATTTCCTCGCGTCTACGTAGGTAATGAACGGATATTACGTCTACAGCAATTTCCATTTGAGTGCGATGGACAAATTTGTAAGTAAATGTGTGCTTAGGAACAATGTTTTTTTTTTATAATTAACCTTGTATCTGTTATCCTATTGTCGTCCATGGTGAGTTAGTAACAGCCGGTATGGTGTCTCTATTACCTCTAACATAACACATTTGTTAAGCTAATATTCACACCTAGCAAGTTAAACTGGTCCTTGTTCGGTATTATTAGAATCATTTTCATTCACCATAGACCACAAATAATCTTATTAGTCCAATTTGCTTTTTCTACTCCAGAATAATATTTCTGCGAAATTTCGGACAAAAAGATATGGGTATAGAGGTGCTTTTGATGATGATTATAATGATTATTATGACCGGACTTTTATATACCTATGTAGCTACAGTCCGAAATTCAGCAAGTAACAATGGTAGACACTTTTACAATGAATTAAGTCAGCAATATAACAAAAGAACGAAAATGTCGAATGTTTAGTATAGAAAGTCACACTTCTGACTATAAAAAAATAGGTGCGATGTATCTATAATACATATGTAATAGGTAAGAGAGTTATGTAATTAAAAGGTGTAAATAGCTATATGTATAACATACTCACAGTCTTGTATACCCGTGAAGATGACTTTACAAGAGCCGAGGTCACTAGCAAGGTAAATATGTCTTTGTTAACACTTCCAAGACTAGTTCTGTGTTCCTCTATTTAATTACACATACATATATTATTTAGTTATGTACTGCAGTGCATACATGTGCTATGGTGCCTTAAAATATAAGTAAACAGTGACGTATTTTACTGCTTGTGTAGATTGCAAGGAAGGTGTGGAGTGCACACTGACATTGAGAGTGGTAAAGCTGTGAAAGGTGGAGAATTATATGAGTAACTTCTTATCGTATAGTTGATGAACAACCTGGTGTCAGAGTTTAAACCGCCTGTAGGCCTCTGACGTGGCATTACACACCGTTGAAAAATCACTGGGGTGTGACGGTTTCCTCCGATGTTTTTATTCACCGTTTTTAGTAACTGATAACTTTTTTATAGTACGCACATGAATTCGAAAAGACATTGGTGGGCTGGGGTTTGAACTTGCGACTTGTCCCAACACAACGGTCACACCACTCGACTATAACTGTATACGGAACTAGGATAAATAAGTGAAGTCCTTAAATAAATTATTAAGGTGTCAAAACCCTACTTGATTGTATTGAAAATAAAACAGATTAACCCTAAAAGCATATTACCCAAACTCCTACATTTGTCATGACAAATAAGGTCTTTCACGAAACTAAAACACCGCAAACAGTAGCAACGATTAGGCATCCATAAAAAAGAAAAATTTAATCAATTTCCTACTATCGTTAACATTAATGACAAGTTCTTTACAGTTTTATAACGTGGAAAAGCAGGCCAGTAATTCGTGACAAATAAGAAACGTCGATTGGTATATTTATAAGAAAATTGGTAAGGTATTAGGGTCTAGTGTCTAGTAGCTGATAAACTACCTTAAAGCGATGAGTGAAAATGGGAGATAACAAGAAGGTAATGTTGACGTCACCTATTAGTAAATTGTTCACTTTTGGATTCTCTGTTTTATGGCAACATGCAACAAGCTCGCCTTTTTTACTAAATCTATATTCCTACTCCTCCTATTTATTATTTATGATTAATTTCGTTGCGGGTTCCAAGACAGTCGAGTTATTTCTCTGGGACGCCTCGATGGTTCTCAATGGTTATCATTGTAGATCCTGGTTTACAGGAGACGCAATGGCATGAGTGGCCGGCTCGTCCCAATAAAAAAAAAACTCGTCTTATACGTGACAGTGATGATGAGCATGCATAATATGGAGACTCCATACAGGAAGGTGATACAGTCACTAAAATATTAAATATTTTATTATTGCAACATGCAATAGCTGGAGGGATGAGGACTGCAATACCTGGAGGGATAAGTATAATTATATTGAAATATCATTAGATACACTAACATTTCGCGGTTCATAAGCCATACTTGATAATAAAACTAACAATTAAAGAGAATTGTTTTGTAACAGACAGAGGAAAAAATAATATTTGTTTATCAATTCACAAGTTATCTATATAGGCATATATTATACGAAGCTAAGATAAAAACAATCCACAGAACTCATGAGGCAACCGAGGTGTTTGTTGATTATGTAAACATTTCTCAAACAAGTAAATACTTATCTTTATTTATCGTATATTCGCAACATTTATTTATGTCTCTTCCAAGAATACATAATGTACGACATGAAATGCACGAGTTATTGTGGAATTGCATAACTACGTGGCCCCTAATTCGTGAATGGTTGATATCGAATTTATTTTTATAAAGGTCGTTGATTATCAGATTTTCTGCCATCAAACAAATAAACTACTAATGCTATTATAGTTAAGTTAACTATCAACAAACTTAACTATACACAAGTTACACAGTTACCTAACAGATTAAACTGATGATCAATTCCTGTACCATGAAGTCTTAAAGCAGGACGGCTTGCAATGTGAAAGCGAGACGTAAACTGTCCAGCTTTAAGAGTTCATGCTAAGGGGGCAGTTAAACATTACTTTCACACGTTTGTTCTAAATTCTAAGCTTGCACATAATGTTTGGTGACATTCTAATAGATAATTTATCCTCCTTGGTGTCTAGATATCAAAATAGGTCGATGGCCCCAGTTACTATACACATAAGTTAAATAAATGACAGTCGCTAAGGCCATACAATAGCAGAAGAATAGTCGTACCCTAAATAAATGTCAAGTTATTGTCGTTTAAACCAGACACTAAGGAGAGACACTACACTAAACTAATATGGACATAGAAAATATCCTAAACACTGATAGCCGAGTGGTACGACTGTTGGACTGCCAAGACGAAGGTCGCAAGTTCATATCCCGGCACGCACCAATGTTTTAAAAAAATGTTTTTAAATAAATTAGTTATCAGTTGCTAAAAACGGTGAAGAAAAACATCGTGAGGAAACCGGCACACCTGAGAGATTTGTCAACGGTGTGCAATGCCATGTCAGTGGCCTACAGGCGGTTTAAACTCTGACACGAGGTTGCTCATCAACCATACGATAAGAAGACATATTAACCATATATGTATAGTTGTTGACGTAACTAGGTCCCAAGTAATAGGGGACAAACCTCAAGAACGCTTCTTAGAAACTCCTACCAATACCCACTAAGTCAATAACAATTAATTAAAATTTGTATTTGTATTTTTAGTATTACACTATTTACGTTTATACTGTGAACTACGCAGCACTGTTTTTAATTATTTCTCTGTAATTAAGATTATTGACATACCAATTAGGGGAATTATTAATGTTTTTTTACCTTAAAGTTGATGCTTAGTGCTTACTTAAACAAGGTAAACTAATTCTGGATTTGGAAGTTATAGGTAGGTGCTTGTGAGGTTTTCCTGGTCATTGAATTGTGGATGTATACCTAGTATATTTGTAACAATCAAAGTCTAGTTTATTTACGAGACGATAAACTAATTCATGTTACTCCGATGATATTATTTTTTTGTGATCGTAGCGGAAGGTGTCTATTTGAGTATTTGGATTTTTTTCGTTCATCCGTTGCGACATTGTACAAACCTGCATCATTTTGTATCAAGATTATTGTATTGTATAGTTAGACACCTACACATAATTTAATCATTTAAGGCCTTACCGTTTATTTCACATTATTCTTACGTTATTATTAAAATATCTTTACAGCTAAAGGCGTGCCCCAGCTTCGCTTGGAACGAAGTCGGAATTAAAAATTACAATTATGATAAAAAAATTGTCTCTTACGAAAATCATTTTCTACCAGCCCTACAATAGGTAGCATATGTATCCTAGAATTAACCACCCCCTTTCCCCCCGTGGGTGTCGAAAGAGGCGGCTAAGGGAAAATGCAGAAGATGGGCTGCATCGCATGGGTCTTCTGTAACTTCACCACCAATACTGCGATCCCCAAGCTGCTTGCCAAGCGTGGGGATGAGGTATTTAGCTAGTCTCTGTTGATATTCGTCCTCCGGTATACGGTCTGCAGGGCTATCACAAACATTGGACCTTGATGTAGGCTTAAAGTCAATCTCACGATCAAAATAGGCACATACAAGCTCACTATGCAAATTACAGACAGCCTCCATCAATTAATCTGTGAACGTGAATTCTCACGAATAAGATCGCATCTTGTTGTGTTCCTCAGAAACTATTACAGATGATATAATCGCTTATATCATGATGGTGCACCTAACTACTAGTACATAATTACTGGGCCAGTGATTGAATGACGAATGATCATTATAATTAATAACTTTGTATTATACTCACTATCAGGACATCACGGGTATTATTATTGTGTTACATCTGAACATTATATTAAAGATCATAGTTATTCTTTGGACTCAGTCGTTAGACTTTATAAGTAACTTGAAACGTTCATCAAAATATCGTTGTTCGGATCATGTTATTTTGTATCTGAACTAAAATAACGTTTCAAGTCTTTAGTCTTTATGTGGTCAACAAAATGCAGTTAATTACAAAAAGGAATGCATGCGTAAACCTGCTTAACATATGGCTAAACATGCCTAATGTACCTATACTCAATAATATTATATAATTTACAAGCTTATTTACAATAAGGTTTCTCTTTGTAAAAAGTTTGTCAAAGTAATACTAACTTTTAAACTATCGCGTTGCATGTTTATAATAGAAAATAACAACACGGGAATTAACGCGAACACAACTTTATTAATTTTTGGCTTGACGTTTCGACCGAGTTACACCGGCCGTGGTCACAAGCAGACTGATTCTGTTTTTATGTTCTTCAGATTTCTGTTTTTTATTTGAATCATATTTTACACTGGGTCCTGTAAAGGTAAGTATAGACCAGAGCATTTACTTGTAACAGAACAACGAGCCGCTCTATGATATGTACTAGTGTAGGTATCACCCTTCACGAACCAGACGTACATGGAAATACTTTGGAAACTGAGCTTTTGCCTGTATTGTACCATTCGTAAGAACGTTACATTACACAGAAATGCTCGATAAAATGCTCTAGTCTATACTCACTTTAACGTAACTGGCGAATTCTTTTTTATTATTCTTTCCTAGATGCCTACGTCACTACGGGAAAATCCGTGCGCTACAGAGAAATGCAGTTTAACATTGTCGTGTTGTTTGCAAGGATATTTGACCGTTCAGTATAGCTACTTAGCTTAGTAGCGCTGGCCTCAGCAATTATTAGCTTACTAACGTCAAACGTAATTTACGTGGAAGTGGAAGCCATTTTAACTCCACTTACTTCAACAATTTACACAACGAAATAAAAAGTAGGTCGGTAATAAGTTAATAAGGATGTTGGCAAAGTTTTCGTGATGGTTTTCATTGCTCTTCCGTTTTGGTGTATCCGTACATAATATAGCTTACTTTCTTTTTTGTACTTTGTATATTAGCGTAAGATAACATGACAATAAAGCGATATCATTACCTACACCATGACTTCAACAGGAAATCTGCACTTGGAAACAACCTCCCCAAAAAGCAGGGACTTACCCGGCCCTTGTGCTAAAGTCTGTTGCAGGAAGTATCTTGGTACAATAGCATATTGTATTTACAATTCTACATACTTACCTTTATTACTTCCTTGTTTTGTAAGCTACTAAAGATTATACAGTCGGTCTACATTCTTAATTATGGACTGTGACGCAGTAGACATAATTGAAAAACGTATTGTTAGCGGATATTAGTAACTGTGGCAATCGAAAGGCAACAATAAATAAAGGAATATAGAAGATTTTATTTATTTATTTATTTATTATTACCACAACATAACACCATTACAGTTTACAACCAAAGCGATGCTATATTAAACTTACGAACTAACAGTAAAAAACAATTATAAAATATAAACAACATAAAAAAAAAACAAAGCCTTATCGTGTCCTAAAAATCCATAAAAGATAGACAGCAAAGCCCACTAGACCATCTTGCGGGAACGATTTGCGTATTTTTTGGTCATGATAATACAAAGAATATTGTTGCTATTATGTCAAATTAATTTGTAGAAATTTTTCGCAAAGACAACTTCCGCATACTGTTTGCTCCTAAAATTCAAGACAGATCATTGGTATTCTTCTTGTCCTATCTTGAGTAAGTGGACAGAATAAACTTTATCGAATCAGGCATAGAAACAAAGAATTGCGATTCTCTTATGATGAATAAAGAAGAACACGTTTTCTTTTGCCTTTGGAGACTGCAATCGAGTTATCAGTCTTAAATACTTTTTAATAGTGACCGCCTGACACAGCGCCAATTCCAGACTATGTTAGACAAATATTTACCTTTAATAATAACCAAGATACCAACAAGAGTAAAGAGTATTGTCCCGTACTCCCGTTCTAAGCTATCGGTTAATGCCATAGTTTCGCTAAGTATTGCAATATCTTGGTAACAATATTTATCTTGGAATGAGGATGCAATATGCAACGTTGTCTCCTGAATAGAGTTCGTTCGTCTAATTTTCCTGTTGTTTTGCAAAAAGATCGTTAATCTTGTCAAGTCCAACTGTCACTGCGTATAATTATCTTAGTTCTTGATCTAAATGATAGTTATTGTTAGCTTCGCTCCCTGATGACACACAGAAACGGTGCATTTTTCTCCATCAAAAATCATAATTAGGTCACAAGCCCTTATACTCAAATCACATTGATCCCTTGCTTCCTTGTTATGTGAAATGAGGAGAACACAAAACCAAATCACGTATTCACGTTAATAATAAATAAAAGACGTCGGTCGTTTACCTGTCTGGTATGCGTCATAATCATAGCGTATAAGCAAGAATTACGACCGTAACATGTATAAACTACATTGTTTGGCAATACAATGAAGCTTTCGAGTCAAGGGGTTGTCAAATGGACAGCGATGCGAAGTTAGTTACACATAGCCCGACGTCCCTCTACTTCTCTCACCCTTGACACAATTTAATTTCAAAAACGTTACTAGATGGCGTTGGGATCGAATTAGCTCGCGCTAGCGTTTGACTCCCGCCGAGTACATAAGTACTTTTGGCGACCAACATTTGGTTAACTTTGCGCAGAGGCAATATCGTAACCAATGAGGTTAATCCGAGGTGCGATTATTGCTAGTTGAAAACTTTACCAATACCCCGCCGTGTGGACGTGAAATACCGTCCGCGATGGCAATTTTTGAATGGCCGTTAAGGCCTAAAAAATCCTATGTAAATATAAATATATTCAACCGTCAACCATCAGGGGAAGCACGTAGTGACGTAACTGTTACTTGCGCTAATTCTAAGTAATTAATAAATTAAAATTAATTAAACTAAGTCCAGGATTTGATTCCCGGGTCAGCCAGTGATTGTGTTTTCAATTTTATCAAAGCAGTCTATGCTTTTATGTAGGTTATGCTCTCGGGCAATAGATATAATACCTATTTATAAGAAATATATAATATTAATCTTATTTATGTTGTCGTCAGGCGACTACATAAATCCTTCAGTGGTGGACTGACATGAATATTCATGGTTATTCCTTACAAATGTAAATACCATTATATAATTATGTAAAGAGAATGTAGGGCGACATTCATTCATATCCGATCGATACTAAGGTAGCTGTCGTAATCGCTCGTCTTGGACAGGTCAAGTGCAATTTCTCAGGGTTACCGTCAAGACAGGCTGAAATAGGAAATTCTGGTATGTTACTCAGTCCGCCGCCCGTTGGTAAAAGGAGGCGTGGAATATAATGTATTTGCTTGGATTTTTTCTATATAACATAGCATCACACCTGTATTCCCCAAGGCAGGTAAAGGTGTGTGCATGTCATGTGAAGGAATCAGACCAGTAGTATAGGTTCCGATTTAATTAGTGGCGAGTTTATTATAGTCTGTTTCTTAGGTGTTATTTACAGTTATGTAAATTCCATGTCACATTACAAACGCCTAGACTTAATACAATTTACTGTAACAGCGAGTATGCAGATCACAATTTTTTGACAGGCGCAGCTGGCTAAAAACTCGACCACTATATATTACGCATAATTATGTAATCAGTGATCCTTGAAAGCAGCCATGTAATTCCTACTTAGCTACCACACCTTCGTCAACCCTGTTGTCATAAAAACCTTAATAAATCACCCCATAACTTCATTTGCTACCTACTTAAATAGCTCCAGCCCCTACCATGAATTGTATCCTTTGTAAACAAGATCCGAGAGCTAACTGTCCTGCTTTAAAGTTCATGGTATGGGGGCAGTCGTAATTTATTTATAACTGTCTACGTAAAGGGAAGAAGCCAAACAATGACAAAAGAATTGAACCCAAGGATATTCATAACTGCGATTATGACGTCTGAATAAAAACGGTCTAACGAGAAGACTGTCTTGATTATTGATGTAGCGTAACTACACCGCGCAGGACGATTATAAACTAACTACGTAGTTGCGGTTAATTGTCGCCTCCTTATTGCACTTGACAGATAATCAAAAGGAAACGAACCGATAATACTGGTTCGTTTACAATTAAGTACTTTATACGTAGCTATATAAAACAAAACGGTGTTGTGCTAGTTAGTGTTTCTGCTGACATAAAGTGAGACAGTTACCTTAGTTCAAGTTACCATGGATTACAAAGTTGGTAAGGGTCTTACACGTTAGCACTATTGTATACTCTAATGACACAGTTTGTGACACATTGTTTTAACTTTATTGTATTATTTTGTTTAATATTTGATGTGGGCTTATTAGTATTATATTTAAAGTATATTATATTATAAACCCTTTAATACGAAGCCTACGTAATATTGTTGCAATGTTATTTAACAAGTAACCAATATTATTATTTTATTTCTTAATCGATTTGATTTAAAGTAGCCGCCTACTTTAAGGCTTTCTTTATATATCGACCATATTATTTTAATCAGTCGACAAAAAGGTTTATTGTAGAATTTACCTGCATTTAGACAAAGGGCAAAAATACTTATTAAACGCGCTCGGACTTCGCGGTCATTCGCTATCAGGCCATGGTTCCCGTTAAAATCATTCATAATAATATTACTTCACAACCATCCATAAAACATTATTTATCCAACAAATTCTTTATTATTTATCCGCAGTTTTTATCGTGGCGGTAGTGATGTCGTCCGCACTCTGCGCGCCTCAGGGCCCGCTGTGTGCGTGCCCAAAAATATACTCGCCCCTGTGCGCGAAGGTGAACGATCACAATAAGACCTATAACAGCATGTGCGAATACGAATGCGAATACAACTACTTTAAAAACAAAGGACAATCGATGGACATATTATACAGGGGATCTCGATGCCATTAGGATGAATGGACAAATACCTCGGCCTATGCCACGAATAGTTTTGACATATCGTATTGTTGGTCTAACATACCTTTTTTTTTTTTTACCGTGAGGGAAATGCGTTACGCATCCCTCGCCGTTGGGAGACGACGGGGGTATGTGGGACTCTCCCCCGAACCCAATAAGATCCAGGGGCCTACCCACTAAAAACCTCACCTGCCTGCTCTGCGCTTTGGATGGCGGGGAGGCGGGATCGCTGCAGCATTCTACCGCCATGGTGTCTAACATACCTAACAAAAGTTAAAGATAAATTTAATTATATTTTATTAGTAGTCTATCTAAATGTTTGCTTGCTTTGTCTATATAGCTAATGCTACATTAGCACTTTAAATACTTATTCTGTTGGTATATAAATATTATATCTATTTTTAATTTTTTCGATTCAAAATTTGTCTCGTTACGATATGACAAAAATATTCTAACTACTGCAGTTAGGTACTAGTTGATACTGTTTTCATAAATATAGTTTTATTATAATAACAACTGATTTTGATTTCACCAACCAAACCACCAAAACAAAACTTATGGATTATACTATCTTGATGTTACCAAAGTATGTAGATTGTACGTATACCTATATTATGTAAAACTGTAATAACCTTCTTTATGGGAACAAATCTGTCTCAAGTTTATCCATAACTCTCCATAAAAGTAATTCATTTAAACCTTTTCCCTGAGCAATCCAAGTGATTATCCTTGAAACCGCCTATTAGCCACCTGGTTTTATCTAAATGATGACTTTAACATTAGATACAGTTTTATAAGGATAAGATATATTTTAATATATAAATACCTAAGTATATTTATATTACAGGTAACTATAAATCACGACATATTTATAGGTACTACCTGTGTGACTTATTAGATGTGAGCACTATGCACTTAATGACGCGTGTATTACAGTCCTGAATCAGGAGAGCACTGCTATTGCTTATTTGATAAAAAAACAAGTACTTATGTAGACGCCTAAACAAGTAAAATAATGCATACATTTTTGTTGCTTCAGAATTGTAGTTGCTATGAAATGCTTTTCGTATGCCATCGATATCGATGGTTTGATGGCAGACGGCGCTTTCCTTCGATTGCTTCTAAAATAAAGAAAAAAAAATCTACTTATAGTAAACAATTTTTTTACTTTTTTTTAGCGTTCCTTTTAGTCATGCTCTCTGCGTCTTTTACCATTTCACTGGGGGCGAAAATTCCAAGGTGGAGTCAATTGGACTGTTTTTGCACTACACAGTACGACCCAACCTGCGCTACAGACATGAAAAGATATACTAATTATTGTTATTTTAAATGTAAAGTTAGTTATTTAAATAAGTACCAACTACAACCCATTAGTAAGGTTCCATGTAATCAATTGCAACCAGTTTTGCATGCCCAGTAGCGTCATCTATGCGCAATTTATAATCTGCTTTTGCAATAAAAGTATTACTATATAGTTATTGCGAGTTTCATTTGTCTTCATTGGGCACTTTATCGTGGATAACTAAGAATTTTATTGCAGATAAGCCCAATACTCAAACCGGGGTGTAGTCATTGATGGTCGCGGTTGCATTGCAACCAAATCAAGTAGAGGTACTACTTAAGGTTTAAAATAAAATACAATTTAATGATATGTTTATATTTTTTATTAAAAAATGTCTGACAAATACGAAATGTATGAGTATAATTGTTCATTGTATGAAAAGATAAATATAAAATAATTATCACAGGAGATAAGTACATACTGGCTTATTGTACATTATCAACAGAATCTTATCACAGGCAGGACCATAGCTAAAAATACTGGTATTTTAGTTAATGGACATATTTTGAGAAGAGATGGCAGTTTGGTAGCAAAACAACTTCAAATATAGAATAATTTTAAAAAGGTAAATGGAACACAAATAAATAATGTATTATTTGTGCAATTAACATAATACAGAAAAAAAAGAAATAATTTAACAGTCTTGTGCCTGCTCTTCTTTCAATATCATAGAGTAGATAAATAAGTTTTTTTTACAGATTACATAATTATAATACAATATATTATACAGCAAAATAGTGCCTACCATTCACTCTTATTAATCATCTTTGGCACCTTATAACTCATTGTTTAATAGGTGGCCATTATAATTTATAGTTACCACTACACAGATACAGGGGACCTGCTGTTTATTATTTTACATATTCTTAGCATGAATATTTACAACAGAAAATTTCTTAAACAAAATTAATAAATTGCTTGCACACAATGTTGTACTTATCTCTTAGGTACCTTGGCTCCATATGATATGACTACAATCAAAGACTATTAATCAATAAAAATGGAATGAATGCAGACTAATGTTAAAAATGTAAGTATTTAAAGATTGAAGTCCAATCAGAGGACATAGGTAATAACATAAAATTAATTAAACTACTTATATAGTTTGCATTGTTAACACATTCCTTCATTTCTTGCCATTTCAGCCAAAAACTAATGACTTTTTCAAATATCCACATATTAAGTTGATGATAATTCAAATTTACTGCAACTGCAGTACACTTGGTTTATGTGAAATAAAAATATTTTAAATTTGAAATACTGTAAACAACAAAAACCTTCTACTACAGTAGCTATTATTACTAAAATTAATAAATATACACATTTATGAAATCATTTATAAATCTATTAAGCTGTACTTCATTAGATGTAACTTGTCTACATACAATTAATTGTAATTTTATATTTGTTTGGTTGGTCGACATTTTGTCACAATCACCCTGTAAAAATAATAACAATTATTTACATAAAACCTGATTATTTCATAAATGTCTACAGTTTAGCAGGCATTAATTCATGTAACTTGTATTCTTTTCTCAAGAAATCTACAACATAGACATCATTTGGTAAAAAAGATTGTAAAAATAGATGTGTGATTATCCCAGTAATACCCCACACTTTGTGTTTGCCACCTGTGAAAACAGGTATAGGTATATCATTATACATATAACAGCCATGGTTATTTTTATCACATAACACCTTCATTGGAATAGTAAATATCTCAGCCACTTCGTCTTCACTTGGCTGTAATTTCTTTTTATTAAAGTCTTTTAGGACACCAACAACAGGCGTGATCACTATTTCCGAGTTCCGTCCTTGTACTTGACCCATTTTGGCCCAAATTTCGATGTCTTTTGGAGGGATGCCTATCTCTTCCTGAGTTTCACGAAGTGCTGTGTCGAACACCGTTTCGTTTTTATCCATTTTACCGCCTGGAAAAGACACTTGGCCACTATGACTGTTCAAATTAGAAGATCTCAAGGTGTATAACAGGCACACTTCACCGTTCTCCACGCACATAGGCACTAGAACAGATGCACTGTGTTTCGTTTTTCCACTTCTTACAAGCGATGGTAATTCGTTTAGATTAGCAATACACCTCTGTCGAGATACACTAGACAACAGGACTCCTGGTGTAAGACACATGATGACTTTGTAAAGTTTGTGAATAGACTTCATAAGTTCATTCACAAATCTTATAATTTCACTGAGTCCACAGAACCTTGAACCTTGGCTAGCTCAGTTTCGCGTTCTTGACATTCACAAACATGACATTCTGACAATGGCGTTAATCAGCTGTTGATGTCAAATGCGCGTTTCAGGTATTGCCGTTTGATGACAACAATTTTTGGCAAAAATAGGTTAACGATAACTAGACATCATATATATATTGTATGATTAAATATGTGCATTGTTTTCTTTAACTACATTTTCGACTTAACTAACTTTATATTCGCAAGGTTGGGAACATCAACCGTACTTCCCGTCATTTCCGTTAGAAAATAAATAGTATTCGTCACGTGATTTTACCTGCCAGCAAACTGTCAATGTCAAACTATTTGAGTTTTCCATCTTGACAAAACAAAACCTCGGCCTCAAAAAAATATTATTTTGAACTTTGGACAATTAAATTACAGTAAAATAAAAATTATTTAGTGATATGCACTTTAATTATGAATCCAAGAGTCACATTTGGTATAAAGAACATATTTTCTCTAGCAGCCCGTGAGCGATGTATGACTAATTTCAAGCGACTTACCATTCCAAGATACGGGAAGATTCCTACAGATTCAGCTTCTGTGTTAGTGCCGCTTTGCAAAGTAGAGAACAAACCTTCTTTGTTATACACAGTCCGCGCCTCCAACCTCAGGACGAATAGCGGTGAAGTGTCATTTCCAGGTGGACGAACTGACCATGATGAGAACCCTATACAGACAGCCTTAAGGGAGACTTATGAAGAAATAGGTCTGCCACCTGACAAGATAGACATATGGGGCCAGGGCCCTCCACTACCAGGCCGCAATAACAAGATCATGATCACTCCTGTAGTTGGATCAATAAATAACTTGACTCAAGCAGATTTAACTATTAACATTACTGAAGTCGCTGAAGTATTTACAGTGCCCATTGACTTGCTATGTGAACCTAAGAATCAATTCTACACGCAATTCAGCAATGGTTTCATATTACCAGTTTTTGTAATTGAAGAATATAAAATATGGGGTATTACTGCTTACATCACCCATGCATTCTTAAGTTCAATTCTGACCAAAGACATTTATAAAAACGAATGGATGAAGAAGAAAATTATTATTGACAAGGCTTTTGACAAGTAATATTATCACTGGCATTCTTATCTTATCCTTTTGGTGTAAATTATTGTACATGGATTCTATTTTATTTATACTTTATTTTTTTAAATAATAAACTACAGTTTCTGTTTTATTACTAATGTTTATTGTATAAAAGCTACTATTATCACATTGATAGTACACATGTAGGCTGTTGTTACAGACACATTACTAAAAGCAAGGCACAGAAGCATGTTTATTTTAAAAATTTGGCAATATTTGAGCAGAATTCTCACGATCTACTTATTAAAGTCAAGTAATAGTAACATTAAGAACAAATTAGGAAAACAGATAAGCATTAGAAATAGAAAAAAGTAAAATAAAACAAAACAAAAAAAATAATATTATCCAGGTTTTATTCCTTAACATTTACATTATAATCTAGTAATTATTATTTTATACATTGTCCAATCGACAAGATGGTAGTCTCTCGCCCTTGTCCTTGTGTAAGTGTGAACTATACATAATTATGTAATAAATTTTCCAATTTTGTAATAAAAAAATAGAGTCATCTACACAATGATAACATCATGTCATACTCTCAGTAAAAAAATTACATTCTCAAAACTGAGAACCCAAATGTCTATTATTTAAATAGGTGGTCCAACTTAAAGCCTCCCTTCTTACATTCTATTGTAGGTTCACAAATATAATTAAAAACATAAATATGAAACAAGGAACTGAAAATAAAATAACACAAAAATAAGTACATACTAATGATAAAAATACCTTTTCCTCAAGGTAATATGTAGGCAGGCAAGAGCACTTACAAAGTGATTGGTTGTAGTCGATATTAAAAGTACAATAACAAACAATAAGGCAGAGGCAAATATCCTAACGGCGGTGAAACTGATCGTCAGTAACCCACAGGGGTTGAAATGAACAACAATATTGAATACTGTGAACCAACCTTACAACTATTGTGAATATAATACAACAACTCATTCTGGGCGTTTATTCGTTGTGTTTGAACACTGAAGTATACTAAAACTACATAAATCATTATTGTTTCCATAACAGAAAAAGGTACACTGCAATTTGTTGGGTGATGCGATAAAGTTTAAAATCCTACATTTTAAATTTGTTCATACATCCTCTGCCAAATAAATTTACATCAACTGAATCAGTATCAATCATATTGTGTATTCTATTAATTCTTGGACCACTCAAAGTTATTTTCAAAATACTAATGGCCAGTTTTCGTAACTTGCAATCAATTAACATAAATAAACTGATCTGTTGAAGATGTCACATTGTAAACATGATATTATTGCAAAATAATGTCCAAATCTCTAATAAATAATCCACAATATCCTAAGCTTTCTCAACACGTATTCATTAAACTTAATTCCGATTGCACCAAAGCATACATTCTCTTAGATTTCGAATCTATCATCAGAGCAACGCCAAAAAAACCTAATTTAGTACAAAAATATATTTTTCCTTTAGTACTTATAAATGTTCCATCTAAATATGTTACGGATGACTGATGTCACGCAGCCGCTGTGACTATAACTTAATGAGCGATGGGCGCCGCGACCTGGGCGAGTCGAGATTTAGGTCGGACTGTCAGTATCACACAATGATAAATCTCGGACTTGCGTCGCACAGTCCACTACCCTCATGCATAACAGTCCACGCAGGTGAAGATGTGGAACGAGCAACTTAAATCCACTCGTCATACATAGGCAATAGAATTATAATACGAAATTTGAAAGTGTAACTGACAAAATAATTACCGGATATAGTTCTTCACCGAATGGACGGCTACTACTATACAAGCGCTGTTCAATTTTAGCAACATCTATATTCATATAAAAGGTAGTCATCCCTGCGGTCAGGCGATGGTGGTATAATTTAGAATAAGTTTACCGCCTACTATTGTACCAAGGCATGTGCGCGGGCGCGGCCGGTTTACTCGGCAATACTGTTCTCGCTCACGTCGATCGGGATTGACGTCGTGAACGTCGGCGTCTCGAGTTCTTCGTGTTTCTTCATTTTCAGCGCCTGTAATAAAATTTGTTGAATATTATCTCAAGTTCACATAGGCCTAAAGTTTACATCAATTATATCAGATAAATATTTCTAATTTTTAGACCACTTCGCTTTATTCAAAATACTAACACAATAAATACAATTGTAGCCTAATAAATTTTCAGCATATCAATTACTGAAGTTAGAACTAGATAGTCGAAATAAAGATTTAATTTAATAAAAAAGTTTATGTATTCGAAATAGCAATTACAACAACATGATAAAATAACGGGATATACTACTCTTGATTATAAAAAAATGTACATTACATACACAGGATTATGTTTATACCTATGTTATTATCAGCAATTAAAAATAAGTTATATTATTAGAAAAAAAAACAACAAACAAACACCGCAACCTTCCACGCACCCTCATAGCAAGTAACAATGGTTCACTGACACCATGGACATGTAGATCAGTATTGTAGTCTGATTTTATTATACTATTTACAAAATCAGTCGTTTTCGCCATTTTCACTTATTTCAAAGAAATTTGTAGTTTTTGGGTAGCCAAAATATCAAAATTAAGTTTAAAGAAAAAATATTACGGGTTTTGAAATAAGAGAATATGACGATAAGAACATGAAAAAAGGCCTTTGAAAATTTTAGTAATGAATGTCAGTAAAAATCGACTAAGGTACTGTTTACGGACAAATATTATTAGTCGATTTCCACAAGTCCAAATATGTTTGTATAATGTTATAATATTACCGGCTAATTAATCGTCTAAAGGTGAAATTCGGACTAGAATCAATTAACAAAGAAGAGTATAGCGTATGCAGCAAATTGTACAAATGGCGTGCGACTGACATCGAGATGCGTATGGTTCTGTCGAATGATTTAGGGATGTGACCAAACAATGCAATGTTATAGCACGTATGTCAGTGACGTCACGAGCCTCCCGCACATACCGCTTGCGTTGGAATCTCTTTCCGTTGCAGAGTGGGCGTCGGCGTCAGCACCAAACCTTTCGCCGACAACTGAAGGCGATAGGAACACGGTACAGAGAAAGTGTACAACCCAATTTAGATAGAAAGATCCATTCCGTGTCATATACACGCTTACATAGTAAAAAATACATAGAACCATTTACTGTTATTATGATATAGATTTTAAAGTATATTTTGAACAAAAAATTGAACTAAGTCCCAAAGAAAGAGAAAAGAGGGTCACCCAAATATTGTATTCTAGAGAGTATCAGTGTGATGGCGTTGTTTACCTGCTGCAGTTTGTAGTGGTTGATGATGTCCTGGTCGGCGGGGCAGCTCTGTGTGAACGCGTCCAGCTGGTACATGTGGTACATGTAGCGCCAGAGAGCGCGGAAACTCGTCTGGAAGCACAGAACATAGTTTCAAACGTTTGTTATTAACATACCGGAATATTGTTAACATAATTACATTAATCGACCTACTCGAGGTTTAGATTTTTTTTTCTGTTGATCAATGCTATTCTTCTAAAATTATAAATTTAAAAGTGTTTATATTGTCCTGCAATACCCATAAAACTTTGCATTGTGAATAATAAGCAACATAGTAATACTTTATAGTTTATCAAAAAAATAGCGGAGTCCCACGAAACCACCATGGCCGCAAAACCGCAGTCAGAAAATAATTCTCTATTTTATTGTTAACTATTTTATCAATATCAAATAGGTTTCCTGTGACCATATCGAGGCCATCAGCTAATAACATTTTAATAAGGATACTAACCGGTATCTCGAAGTCGACGAAGTATTTGCCAGCGACGCGGATGTGCTGCAGCCGAGGCATCAGCTCGCAGTCGAAGCAGCACATCGTGTCGCCCGTTAAGAACCTGCAACCAAAGCAAAATGAATATATGATTATCTATTAAGTACTATCCATGTTTTGTAGAGTACGGCCGCTGAATCTAGGCCGGGCTGAAGCTTGCGCACATAGCTGCGCAATAGCAATTTTAAGTACAAAGATGGCGGTATGTTGTAGAGTGCGAGACTATACATACGCAGAACATACTCAATGCCTAACTTCAAGTCAGCCAAGAACCGTCAACGTTCTCTCTCGTGTTTATTCGAGAATTACCGACCGGAATGTTTTCGGGTCAAACGAAGCCCATATTCATCAGCTGATATCACTAACTTCGATAGTATATAGGTACGCATGTAATAGGTCAGGGTACTGTTAAAAGAAATTCAAATGTATAATGCGAGTTATAAGGTGTATTTTACCTAGTCCCCCTGCGTTCAAGAAGTCCGTCGATGCGGCTGAGATGCGCGCGTAACGCCGCCGACTTCTGCTCGTCCTTACGCACCAGCACCAACTTCAGCTTCGAGTACAGGTTCTCGATCAGTGACGCCACTTCCTTGTCCTGTAAGTCACAATATTAAACCATGTGATAAACTGAAAACCAGTGACAGTACGTAGAGATAGCTTTTTCTAAGTGTGTTGTGTCAAGTTTATTGGATTAGATACCTAGATCTATACATATCCTACTCATATAACTTACAGCTCTCGCCATTATACAAATATTTTTTATTTACTAAGTTTAGTTCTTTCTCAATGCATATTTTATTTTCAATATACACTGAGAAAGAACAAAACAAAAAAGCCTGGATTCTTCTTTGTTAAGCCCGTCAAAATGCCATTATTATACGCAATAACAATTCTTCTATTTGCGTCAAAATAAAGCCCTCCGTATAGCAGTTCACGTAACTTAATTATATATTTAGTACATAAAAAACACGTTGAGACACGATACATTTGTTAGTTAATATACAATTTTAAAAAGAAAACCACTTTAGAAACAATAATAAATTCTCAATCAAATGTGCATTATTTACACAAGCGAACGAACGGTTAAAGACCTGGAAAAACCTCAAGCGAGGCGCACAATAAAATAACTTTTTATTAAAACAGTGTGAAATTAAATGCATATCTCGTAATTTATTGGGAAACAAGACTTTAAGAATCCGACACCTGAATATTATGAGAAGTTCTGAGGTTTAAATAAAAAACACAAAACAAACCTGTTGTTAAACAGGTCGTGGACATTTTAACGGCATTTAGTACCGTAATATTGGCACTAAAACTTTTGATGTGATCGAAAACCTTGGTGATCGTTTTTTGTTCTAGGTCTAGGCTATGAGTCCGCTAAGTCAGGCATGATTGAAAGGCTATTTTATAAACGTTGCAATGTTTGCTATTGAATAATATTTAGAAAGGTTTACATGTACTTATATCTTTGTAGACACGAAGTAGTGATTTATTCTTTTTATTTTGTACTGTACTGCAGGACAAACGTTATATGTATTTTCTTGCTTTCGATTCTCGGAGAACACTTGGGTCTTAGAACGACTTTGTCTCTTCATCTTCTCTTCAGCAGACACAGCTGTAATAGCTTAATATAGACTATTGGCGAGATCTAATAACAGTAACTAGCAAGACCAACATTTCACAATTCGCAAAAGAAATCGTGAGTTCTGACGCGAAACGCTCACGACTGCTGTTCTCCACTTCTCTGATGTTTAAAGGGCCCCATATACGGTACGATATGTCGCTTTAGACCAATCATAAAGATGGATCGCCAGTGTATGTAGAGAGTTTCTTTAGATTTTTTCGCTATGGTTATTCTTCCCAATTGTAGCACTAGGAAGCGGTAAGAGGCGTTTTTGGAGGCTGTCTTATTTATTACGATTAGAAAGTACTATTTTAAAAAGTCTATTTAGATTAATAACCTCTTTATCTATATATTGTATGTACCTGTACGAATAGGTTGTGACCTCCTGGTACGGACTTCATGATGTGCCGTTCAATCTTCTCGTTCTCCAGTATCGCGAGGCCGTTGTCGATCAGGATGGGCGGGTGCGTCGCTTCAAAGTTGGTGCGGAAGTCTGGCGGGGGCTTCTGCATGTCTACTGTTGTCACCTGCAAGTACGGTCATAGGAATGTTAGATAGTTTATACAGCAAGTAAGTAGTTATCTACCAAAACTGTCATAAAGAGCCTTCCAAAATCAGAGCCATAGCTATATTGTAAACAAAGTAAGGTTAAGTAAGATATTTAAAGATTCATATCCAAATAAACATATTCCAAAATCCAGATTAAGCTATTCAAATTTATAATGTCAAACGGCTTCAAAACGACTTTCCTGTAAAGGCGCTCACTCATCACAAATTATCTAGATAAGTGTAGGTATGTATATAAAGTGATTCATTACCTTTAGGCTGATGGTCTTCAGCTCAGCTAATAGGTACAGGTCCATGAAGTACTCCTGGCAGAAGAGGCACGCGCCCTTCCGTCGCCCGTCAATCGTCGATGCCTGAAACACGAAACATAATTGTAAGTATACTAATTATTCAAGGAAAATTGTGAAAAGCATCGATTATACCACTACGTCGCCATCGTCTCCTTATGTCCTATGTAATTAACAGGTCAGGTCATGTCGTATAGTAAGTTGCTATTGGGTATTTTGAGCCGTGTACGCACGATTGAACAAGAACATGATGAACATCGAAAACTTTGTTTCACTATCGAAAATAGAACCCTGTCTCTTTATTGCGTTCGTCAAAATTGCACGTTGTGATCCAACTGTACTAAGTTGAACTGTATTCGTAGGGTGTTCAGACCCCATACCATGAACTATTACAACAGGACAGATAAGGTTGTGGAAGGGAAACGCCTTTACGTGCCGGGTAATACGGCATCTCGCTTCCACAACGTAAACTGTCCTGCTTCTAAGTTCATGATAAGGGGGTTGTACAATATGCTAATTTATGTCCACATGTATTGTATGTACGAACCAAATATGTCGTGTTCGATGTTCGTTCGGGTTTAGCTAATCGTCAAGCTAGTCGATTGCTTTCGTTTCAGTATCTACAACTCCATCTACAGACCTATTGTCCTCAAGCTACAAACCGTCTGAGGGCCCGCCCTTGAATGGCTGTTTTCATAAAGACAGAAATTTCCTTCTAAGCATGACGGTTGACGGCGTATGACGAAATCTATACGTGTTATATTTGATAGTTCATAACAACAAGCGTTCTGGCTATTGTTTCCAAAACAATATTATAACATAATATATTAAACAATAAGAGAAGAATGGTTAAGTCATTAGATGACTTTAGCTTGTTTGAACTGAAAAGGTGACAGTAGGGACGTAAAAAATAACCTAGGTTAACATGAGTCATATCATTTATAAATATACTTCATTCAAGATTTCAGGTTTAGCTCAAGGCGCCATTGTTTTGTATTTCAATGAATAGATTTTATAAATATTTTTATAGCGTCCTAATCTTCAGCATTTAACCGACGGCAACCCTTTGTTTGCAGCACTATAACTCTTTGTCTCATTTATAGGAGAATACCTAGGGTGAAGTTATGTTTTTTACCAGTGACTCAACGTCATTTGTTGATGAGTCGTTTTTCTTCTGTAATATCATCATCGAGAAATAAGGAAATACACAAACATAAATCATAAAAGCTAAGTATATAATTAAGTACATTACGAGATGTTAATGAATTGTTTTGGGTCAGCAGTTATTTCAGTTTTTATATAAATAACATCAGAATTTTACATAATACAGCGGAATGTTACATTTCTTTAGAGCACGCTCAGTATGGCCGACTTATTTCCGACGTTTAATTAGACTTGCTAATTAGTAATGAGTAAGTTACGTCTGTTTGTTGTGAAACACAAAATTAAAACTAAAGCAATCGTTATGCAACTTTATTGCTTGGAATTGATAATTTTAATGTTTTATGATAGGCTGACGGCCTATTTAATAGTGTTGAATATTGTATAGGTTTCAAAATATTTATGTTAAACATAGGTTACGCAAATACGTTATAAAGCCAAGCTTCGCAGAAATCGTAGGCGTCTTTTTCCAATAGTCAAATACAGTTTTGGACATTTTCCTAGACTTTCAGGGATTGTCAAAATAGTAGAGAATGAAAGTTTGAATTAGTCATTTCTACAGAAATCTATTCTACTGACTAGATCGAAGTTATCTCTTGAAATTACTAGATCTCCAGACAGTTGATTTACAAAAGCAAAACCCACTGGCACAATACAATTCGCAACAAAGTATAAATCACGCAAACTACAGAAACCGTCAATACGGAATGTAAATGTGTTTATTCTCGCCTTTGCGTGATCTGCAAAGAATAGGTTATCCAAACACTTTTCATAGGTTGCAAAATAAAATGATACTCGAGAACTGCCTTTTTTAGACACGCCGTGCCCGAGAAATAACATTCAACGGAGTAGATCGTGACTTTAAAATATCACTTCAAGCTTGTTACAAAATAACAACAAAAGATAAGTAGATGAAAGATTCTTGGTGTCAGTTTACTAGTGATGACACAGCTGTCTGCCATGGCTGGTGATGCGTCGTAGGTCTAAGATTATAAAATACTATAATATGCAAAAGGATAACATGACGAAGGCAATGGTCAAGGTCTGTTAAACGAGGTCTTTTTTAATTTCCAACAGTTTTTTGTTTAGTACGTTTTCCCCCTTAAGTTTCCAGTTCAGCTCCGAAAGAAGTGAGTATGCAGATACAAATTACGGAAAAGTATTATTAAACCTCATACTGGTCTATACACAGGTATGCAAGGACTCATTGGATTGTAAAGTATCTACTGTAAAGATGTTAATCACTCTTTACATACGACTCGGGATGTTGACTCGATTGCCTAAACCAGATTAGGCGTACAAAGTTGACACACATAACGTTTTACTGGCAATATGTTTTAGTACGTTAACGGCCCCGTTCTCTAGTTTAGCGTAACGACATAACAGCCATATTTACGACTGGTAGTAAATAATGTTATGTAATAAGTAAATGGTCAAAATAAAAAGCCCTTTACGCAGGTAAAATAGGGTTGTCATTGAAAAAAGTGATTTGGAAATTCCGCAGCTTTCGTCTTCTTATCGTATGGTTGATGAACAACCTGGTGTCAGAGTTTAAACCGCCTGTAGGCCTCTGACAGGCTTTACACACCGTTGAAGTATCTCTCAGGAGTGCCGGTTCCCGCACGACCAATGGTGGTTGGTGACCCATAGGTTTCTTTTTAGAGTTGTAGATTTAACCAGAGATTCAATACTTTCCGAAAAATGCACATGCCAAAGAGACATGTATTACTGCGTTTCACAGGATTACAGAAACTGCAGGATATACCGAAAATCACACAATGCTCTATCATGAGCTTAAAGTCATTTTGGTTAACCAAGCCACCAAGTAACTAATTCTTTAAATACATCCCTACTAATATTATAAACGCGAAAGGTTGTAAGTATGGATGGATGTATGTTACTCTTCCACGTAAAAACTACTGAATGGATTTTAATGAAATTTCATATGGAGCTAGCTGACACCCTGGATTAAGATTAACACATAGGCTACTTTTTACCCCGCAAATATGTACCGAGTAACACCGCGGGGCGCAGCTAACATTACATAATATCTATATTGAACCTATAGATTGTACCATATTGAACCAAACATATTTCTGCGTATTGACTAGTTTTTTTAGTAGCCATAGTTCCAGCGAAATTCATATTATACTTGTATGAATTCACGCTCAATACTTTTAAGGAGAGATAAAAATTCTTGTGTTTGTATCTTTCTTTCTTTAGAAAATACATTTTCCCATTCGTATTTTTTAAAATCATTTAGTGCTGTATTTATTTATTGATTCAGAACTTTATCTTACACACATTTTATATTTTCTTTTATAGACATACCTTGCTTGCACACATGCAACCAGTAATAAACAGAGATTTCTACATAGCGATAATTTCAACAGTATCGATTTTAGGTAAGAGATTGCCAAAAAGTTCTGCTACGTGACATATTTCTAAACATTAAATAACGGGTTGATTCATTTAAAATCATAACAATTATAAAACTAGTTTCTTTGCTTGTTAATGGCTTGTACACATGACAGTTATAGTGAGTATGTAAACGTTTCTCAACAGCAGACTCTCAAGATAGAATCCTTGTTGGTGAATATTCATGAGCTCTATTGTCAGTAAGACGAAGACGCCTACAGTACGGCATACTGTTTATACAACTCTCGTTTTCCACAAGGACGAATGTGTGCATTGTTAGAATAGTGACAGTTCATATTTCAAATCATTCACGTGATTGGTCAAAGCTTACCTAGCATCGTGAGTAGCTTTTCGTTTCCCGTTCTTTCACTAGTGGTAGTCGTTAAGTAAATTATAGAAGACGTGTTTCTCTCGTCTCGTCAATTCTTCCACCTTTTCAAATCATTGAGCCATTACGGTCGAAAGTCGAAACGTTGTCGCTCCCCCATCTTCGTGCGATAAGCTAGCTTGCATTTCAGTGATACATGGGGACTTGGTGAGTTTAGGGTGAGATTGAACAGATGTTATATGGTATCTTTATCCTTGTTGGTCATCGTATCGAAATAAGCCATTAGCAGAATGTATCGTGTTAAGGCATATTGGATAGCTTGACCTAATACCATAGAGCCTAGTGCTTATAACTGTTTAAGGTTTTACAATAATGTCACCAAAAATATTTCTAGATACAACCTTTACAATAACATAGTATTTCTATTATTGCTACATATTTACATACAGTTATAATGACGCAGCAAATAGGATTTCTTTCATTTTTCTCACTTGTTTCAAAATGGCGGCTATTGCGTTATTCGAAAGCTTTGTAGCAAGTACCATGACTCATCGTGACTATTTGAGGTCAAAGGGCTTTACACGTGAAGTAATGCTATTTGTGCCGACTTTCTATGCTAAACACTAACATATTGTTGTGTACAACACTTCAATAGCCTGCTGTGCACTTTGGCGTGTAGCCTTTGCTTGTATGAATTGGTGATTTAGAGATCACCTTGCTACAGCAACTAGGTACATACAGAATCGACATGATAGCTGAAAAGTGTTTTTTGTTATAATTCAAAAACTCCATCATATAGGTACCTAACTCAACTGTTCCTCTTCAGTGCAAAGAGCTGACATGTACAGAGTAGGAACAGGAACGAGCATCGACCACAACGCATGCTCATTTGATACTTGTCTGGGTTCGAACCATATAAGTCCGATTCTTCAGTCACCACGAAATTGCCTTTTTAAGACGACATTATTTTATACAATCCCAACAGATCATATACAATATCAAATAACTTTACCGTGCATATTGTGAAAACTAAGCTGTACATCACGTTTGATTTGTAACCTCCACTAGAAGTTATCGACGTAAAAGACAATACAACTGCGCACATCTTATCTTACTTTCCTTTAAGACAATAAATCTAATTCTCCTGTCGCTAGAAAGAGACGGCACGCATTTTCTAAGTCCGTCCACAGTAACACCTGTCATGGTCAAGTGATTAAGACAATATATCATATTTTACGATAGGAACATGTAAATGATAGGTTGTGTTCATATTTGTAATGAGACAAAATGCAGTACGGTGACAGTATAATGACAAACGTTTATGCGGACGATTCAGACGCAGGCGCAGCAGCGTCGCCCGTTTACAAGAACTCCGTTATGCGGGTAGGGGGACCAACTTTTATGGATATCAAAATAAATCATTATGAGATTAGATGATGTAGATATATGAGTTCTGAATTAACCTTATCAACTTAACTATTAGCAGTTAGGAGTTCCTCGCTTCTTCTCGATAGGAATAACATTTTGAACTCACTTGAGTCCTCTACTAGCGGTTCATAGGCGCCTGGAATTCGCCTGAGGCTGCCATTTCAGATCTCCTGCTCTATAACTAGACCTGCAGTGGGATTGTTAAAGTACGGATGTGTTACGCCATAAAAACCATGAAAACCACTACATATATTTACTAGTTTTAAGCCTATCATTTCCACGACCACGTTATAAATACAGGCAATATTAACTGTAACAATGTGTCATGGATACCGTGATGGTGGTGTCATTAGCTAGTGGAATAGAAACTTGGTGGTGCAATGGTGCGTAACGCATGTTGTAAGTCACGGGCCTGGTGCGCTCGCGCATAAAACCATCCTCGCCATTGTAGAACAATGTAGATCTAACTAAAACATTGTACAGTTATCAAATATTATAAAATGTACTGTCTGTGTGTATGTCCTTTGTTATAGGAAGAGATTATGATAGTGGACGAAGACTTGTAGACAATTAGTCATGGTATAACAAGCATGGCGACTAATACTTCCGTTACCAAATATAAAGCAGATTTGTTTAAGGTTTATTCACGCAAATGACGCAAATCATCCGCAAATGTACACCATGTTTGGAACTTAATCTGTACTTTAGGTTCAAATATTTGTTATTGGTCTAAAACTGCTTCTGACTACTTCCTAGCGGTTGCTTAGGTAATCAGCAATATATTTTCAGCTAGAATTATAATGGCTCCGTGTGCTACTAAGACAACCAAAGAGATAGACAAAACACATTTTTCATATTTTATAAAACAATAACATTTCCTCGGTGTAGAAAACGCTTCAGTACAAAACAAACAATAAAATTGCATTCAAAGAAAAAAAAGTGTAAGTAAAACATTAAATAGTCAATTAAAGCTCAACGGAGTGTATCTACACATATTTTAACAATAAAATATATGAAATAAGAACAACTTTCCAGTGGCGTTGTATGAGATAATGTGTATGGCGGAAGACGAAACGCTCTCGACTGCAATCATATCTATGAATAATACAACAATTCCATGCAACGTTCGTACAATATTCAAATGAGATGTTGAAGGTATATATTTTAAGTTTCGTTTGGGTCGTGTCTCGCAGCTTAGATTTACAAAGATGTGCAGTGCTGAACCAGACAAAACAACTTAGGTTCAATGTCAAATTGACTATCCCAATTTTGAAGTCATTAATTTTCCTTTGCATTGCAGAAGTTAGTCTTTAGTTTATAGTCTTCATTTATATATTTGGAGCACATTAATGTAATGATAATCCAACACATTTGACTAATAAATAAGAATACAATAAAATGAAACGAAGCTCCCACACACATCTCAATGAATCTCTCAGCAGAAGCTACTCGAACAACAGCAAAAACTCACAAGAACGACAAGTAGTAACAGTGGTCAACGATGCACGACGCGTCATACAGTGAAGACAGGCTGAAAACAAAATAAATTACAACGCCAAATTACAACATTCTAGTTAAACACGATAGGATAAGTATTGTACGGGCGTACGATATGGATCCAACCAGGCGTGACAAACAAACATCAGAGTCAACGACATCACCCGAACATATAAGGCACTTTCAGTTTCGTGAAATCGAAAGCGGCACATACATCTCCCGCGCACTACAAGACGCGCCATTTTTGCAAAGATGGCGGCAAAAAAACTTGATAATCCGTCACGGGCCCGCGCGCAGGCGCATCCAGTGGCCATCAATTTGTCAATTGCAGCTGTATGTTGCTGCGTTCCGCCTTTAAGTTATATTGGAAAGATAGATAGGCTGAAATGGATTTTGTCATAGCGTGTCGACAGTGCTGCATTAACAGTTCGCAATATCGCTCGCGCTGTGTAATCTTGAATATATAATTTACTTTAATATTCACACAACATGCTAAGTCTGTTAGGCTAGACGAAACTAGTCGCCTAGTCTAGTGCGGTCTGTTTCACTAACGCAGCCCTAAGGGAAGTGCAGTGACCCGCGACAGTGAAATGCAACCAGCACCTGACCACGGACCGGCCCTGGGCAGCGTCGTGAAAGTGTACCCTACCTCTCTAATTACTCTCGTCTTGCCTTACATAGAAGTGGATTCTCTGAGAAAAACATTTGATGAAAATCGAATGATCAACCAACGGTGAAACTAAACACCAATCTCAGATGATGTAATCTTGTATTACAAAAAAACTGAATCGCGTGCCGATTAGTGGTTGTAGCTTCGTTAAAGTGAAATTTTCCCGAAGCGGACCGCATTGCTCCTGTCAGCTGCGGGCACACTTCCGCGTGATTTAAACACGTCGAATTATTTACGATTGTACATACATTACTCTCACTATAGTTGGCGCTTCCTGAAATAGATATCTGGATTCCTTTGGTTGTTATGGAGGGTAGTGAATATTGTGTGGGTACAATTGGATGGCACTGACACACACTATATTTGGAGGAACGCCAAAAACTGGAACCAGTTTGTACAATAATGTTGAAATATCGAGCCTTTCTGTTACAAAACCTGGCCCAAATTAAAGGGACAAATAACAGTAGTAACGGGGTCGACAAAAAGTTTATGACTCCGGAAACACAGGGCGCGGCAGCTTGCACAATACGCCGCCATCCGGTGTAGCTTACACAGTCACAATGCATGCATACGACAATCTCGCCGATCCTCGTCAAGGCTCATATCTGCACGTTCGCGATAAAAACACTGTTTACAACTCATTCGATTTGGAACACGTACAGTAACAGTAATTCCCTAGCAGTGGACAACAATCTAATTAAGAATGACTCAGGTTGAATAAGGAATGAAATGGGCGTTTTAAATTCTGATCGTGCGTCGTGTACCACTTCTTTGTCTACTAACGGTATGCAATAAAGATTCTGAAGGTTAAGGAGTAATGTCCAACGGTGAGCTAGAAGATAAAGTTACGGATAGTTCAGCTTTTATTTGCCATAAACTGGAAGTACTAGCTTATCCGTTTACCGACATAAAACAGTTTATTGCTACTTTAGCGCAACTTTGTTTGTTCTATTTAGAGTTATTATACTTTTAGCTATAAAGAAAAGTAAATGCACTATATCATGACTTTCTACAGTTTACTGCTCCGGTGTAAAACTAGATTGAACTTGTTGAGTTCGCTTTACGGGTATATCTATAGCTTTGGTAGTATCGCTCGAGGCGTGCGCTCAGACCTTCGTTACTTTAAAGGCAGAGGAATCTTCGTGTCGTCTGGCAAGAATTCTCAATAGCTTTATATCCCGGATCTCTAGCACGAGTCTATTGAACGCAAGTAAGATGTAGCCAAGCCAGTAGTAATCTGTATTTAATTAAAAGTTCGATCTGAACATACGGGTAATGAAGATGTTTCAATAGAAGAGATAATGAAGTAGTTTTTAGGGCTTTAATAGTTTAGTGTTTCACAAACTTTATAAATAGCACTAGCATTCATTGTTAACAACTCATAGGATATTTTTTTCCCTAAGTAGTCATAGTCTCGTCATACCTAGTCTATAACAGATGGCCTTTCAAATATTTACACGATGTTTCCCGATAGTATACGTATTAAAATGTGGTGATCTCAGAGTTTTACGAGTATTCATAATGTTAACCATTACTATGACATCATGGCCTTGTCTCCACCACTACAATGTAAGGTTATAACATATTGTAAGGCTCAGCTCATGAGTCGGTAACGTTTGTTTAATACGACGTAACGACAGAAGCCTCTCTACTAAGGAAAGATAAACGCTTATATAAGTATCTACAAATCAAGTTTTGCCTTAAGGAGTATTAAGGAATATATTAAAATAATGATGATCAAATAATCGCTGTTTGATATACACCAACTAAAGACAATCTTGATATTCGCTAAAATCGTGTTTCAAATTACGAAACGAATGAACTTTAAAAGAATATTCAGTTAAAGAATTTTAGCTTAACTAATGCTTATTTTATTCTTAAACATACTAATGTGAATAATATGTCTTTGGTGCGATGTAAGGTTGGCCAACAGTTAGAAAGGGCAGTGTTACGGCCCGCGACCCGTGTAACCTAGCCTCGTCAGCTGTTAGAGAGGACGTTGAGCAACATGCAAAGGACAACATCTTACGGCACGACTGTTTAGCATGCCCCGAACTAGAAACTCACGACTATTTTGCGAAACTCTTAATTACATTTAGGTCCCACGTCACACTTAAGTCCTACAGATGTACTCATAGATTATGCTATAATGCAGAATGGTCTGATATCCACTCTAACGTCCGGGCCGCGCGACCGTTTATCTCTCTAACGTCCAGCTGCGCGCGGCGTCCGAACCGCGCGCGACTCGCAAGTTCGTCGTAACAAAAAACCTATATAGCTACTGAACCGTAATGGCTAGAATAAAGAAAAAAATACCAAAAAAAAGATTGAAGAATACTGATCAATCTTAACGATTTTTTTAAATCGTAAGTTATAGTCTTTGATACAAAAAACCGGGTTAAACATGTAATTCAGAAAAAAAATACACAATTATTTCTACCTTTTTAGAATATAAGGCACAATTATTGCATATTTTATCAATAAAATATTTTTACAACAAACTAGACTTATAACCCTTTCTTCTGATGTATATACGATTACATTCGGTTAACTCTAAGTATTTTAATTAAATCAAAACAAAACACTACTCCTCGTAATTTTACCGCGATGTCCCGAGCGCCCTTGACTCGTCCGAGAAGGCGAAATAATAGCAATATGGCCGCCCGTCTAAGGTTTCCCACACACGATGTAATTTTAATAAAATATTTTAAATAATTTTGTTTATGAATTGGTTTTATGCAATAATTGTATTTTTGAAGTTGTTTATTTGTTCTAGTTGGTTATTTAAATAAAAAGCAAATAAAAAAATCAATATATAATATAATAATTTATTCCTTCCACACATTTATATATGGTAAGCCATAAAACATATACATATACATATCCAACGGAAACCAAGTGAAAAATAAATGATGAATATTAGTACAAAACCCAAAAGTGCATTTTATATTAAATATAAGTACCTATCATCTCAAGCAAAATATTATACCACCACTAGCAAAACAAAAATAATGCAAACATATTTTGCCGTGTATAGCGAACCTTATTTATCACGTTTCATGTAACGTCCGTGGATACCAAACAGTCCACATCAAAAAACCTGAGGAACACATTGATATTATTATGGAATCTTCAGTGAATTTAGTATATTTCTCTTTGAAAAATGTATTATTTTGCTTATTACGAAATGTATTTCGATATTTTATATACTATTGTAATGCAAAGTATGTAAAATATGTATAAACAAAACTAAAAGTGGCCGACACCATACGACCGGCCATTTTTTTCGAAACAACAATCGTTTGAAGTTAAAAGTAGACTAGATTTATCAGCTAAAACTGTGATATTTATACATCATCGTAAAGCACAAATCTTCTAGTTTATTTTGATGTATAACACTTGCAAGATAAATAAAACAAAACTGTAGTACTTACGACATAATTGTTGGCACTCACAAAAACACTTCACAACACGCGCGTCAAACGAGTCAACTGAACTTAAAAAATTATATTTTGTTTGTCAAAGCTTATTACACTGCCATCTCTATTTTTTTCGTCGAACTATTTATTCAACTGTATAGATAATCTGTCAAAACTCACCAAGCAAGACCGTATTTTAAACTAGAGGAGGTTAAACACAACTCGTCGCTTTGGATACTATAGTATCCATGGGCGTATGACGCTACTTTTTTCTTGGATACCGTACTATCCACGGACGTCAGAGTGGATAATGAATAAAATGAGGTCGTTAGTTGATGGAAATTACCTTCCTTCCCTTGCCAAAACTTTTCTATATTATATATAATAAAGAAAATATAGTACTAGGTACAAATATTTACGATTCATAATAAAACGTTATTGGTCATATCTTCTTATGACATTTATGTGATTACAAATTTTACCAAACAGCAGATAGAGGTTATAAAATAAAGTAATCTAGATTTCAGTAAACATAAAAGTTAAATAATTATAGAGAATCTTATCAAAGATCAGCAATAGCCATGAAAACCATGAAACAGCGTTAAATTTAATTTATGTAGTCCATTATAAAATAATAACGAGAACATACTAGACAGGTGCTTTGCTAACGTTCGTGCCATAAAAAGGACCGGTAGCTTAGGTAGGCACACTTAAACTAATATCAAACTGAATCTTAAGGACCCAACACTTGGTGCACTCGTCTGTGGCCATAAAGATGGCTTTCCATAGATGGAATACTGCATAATTATTGCCAATTATCATCGTCAAGCACTAGTTGGTTTCAGAATTTCATTATAACCCAGTTTATTGTCGTTTTCTAAACGGTCGACAGGGCTTTATTTGCTTACGTAGTGTCTGAGCTACTAGAAAACAATAGGCTTTGTTCTAGTTCCCCTAAGCTTTTTAAAGACCATTGCTGGGCCGTACGACACAAACGCCTTGTTATATGTTTCTTTCACATCACAATGACATTTCAGCCCTTCTCAGCCCGTAGATAAATGTTATCGCAGTACAATTCTGACAGTGCTAACACAACTCATCTGATCTGATCAAGCCGTCTCTAAGTGCACGAGTCTACTGCTCTAGTAAATACCAGCGCAGTTTAAAATGGCTTTAATGTGTTATCTGATTGCGAGTCGATATTTAATGCTCCTACTAAATAGAACATTAAAGATCAGCTCACAATGAGATACGAGATATCATGGCGCAAACTTGACTGCACTCACTTTGACAGCTGACATTAATTGCGTGTAGTATTCACGTAAGAAATGCAGCTGAAGATTGAAATTGACTAGGAGTGTTACCTGAAACCGGTAGCACATACGAGGTCAGGGACGGTAAATCGTCTTTGAGTTTAAGACCTATCAAATTGTCAATTGAAAGCCATGTGTTTCGAAAACGTAATCTTGAAAATAGCAGATGTAAACTTGGAAACTTTTATGTATTAAATTCAATGTTCAACGGATAGAGTTGCTAAGCTCTTGTTTGGCTCCATTATCCTTAAACTGAATATATCGATTTAAAAGACGAATGTTCTTATATAAAATGTGGGCCCATTATACCAGGTCAAGGTTTTAGCTAATACTAGCTGATAACACAAAAATAACTTGGAATTTTAAACTTTCCTGTTCATATAGAATTAAAACAATTCATACGGAACTTTTGTAGCTTAATCCAAATAAAATCCAATACATTAAGTTATACACAGTAAACATTTTTTTTTGTAGGACTATGTCTTACACGACCTGTGTCTATTAATAAACTCAACATTAATGTTTTAATCATCACAATATATCTCGCATTTTAATTTCGCGGTAATGTATTTTAATGGCCACTTAGATATAAATATACCACAGCCAATTTTATACAGTCTAGACCTTTGATAGCCATCACTGGGCTTTAATTAATTTATCGCAGAATATGATGAATTTGTTACCCTTGATGTATGGCATTGAAGTTAGGGTTGCCACATAGAATATTTAAAAGTGCGGAGAACAAGCCTGATTTTTATTGCAAAACCTGAGATTTTCATGAATTTTTACTTTATTGTAGGTATCTATAATATACCTTGAGCTGAGAGATGTTAAAGCTTGGACAAGAAACAGTAATTAAGTTTTAATCATACGTGTATCCTTTACGTCAAGCAAATATTTTACTTATGAGAACATCAATGCTTGGTAGATTATTGTGAAGATTATTTATCTATAATCTAGTTCCTTCTGTATGTTTGCTAGGAGCAAGCTCACAAGTGTTTGTTTGCATCAAACATCCTTATAGAAAAACAATGAACATTAGAAACCACAAATTCCGAGAATAAAACTGCATTCGCGTCGGTCGGTGCCACAACACTTGTACAAGTAATTGCGACAATTACGATTGTTATTATGTGCGCTTACGCCGCGTCACGTGCCCAACTGATCTCTACGTTAAAATGGCTTTTCATTATAAATAACGCCGGTTACTGATGGTTGTCGGCGCTAAATGTGGGGGTTACAGTAATTATAGAGCCCGGTGTACTCCCTAGCCGTGTCCCGTCGTCCGTCAATTCCCTTGCGAATAGTTACGTTAATATCAGCCTCGTTTATATGATAATACTCTTCCTTTAAAGTAATGTAGGTCATGCGCGCAGCATGTACAACGAGAAACGTGACATGTAGAAAAAATATTAATAAAATCTCGGCAGTGCTGTTATACACAGCATAGCAAAGACCAGCAAATATATTTCCTCAAATGTCTACTTATTTCGTTGACTACTGAAGATTATATCTACAAATGTATGAATAGTGAATTTACCTATAGAGATACTTAAGTAATAAATAATATTCATGGCTAGCCCAAAAACTTCGCAACAGGACTAGCACTTAGCTGCACAAGCAAAAATGTATTTCATGTGAGTTAATGTACTCTAAAATTGAAGGAATTCGCTCTATTTGTAATTTTCATACCATCACATAATACTGAGCGACAAAGGTTAACATATCACCTGTCTTCCTCTATAATTATATACTTTTTATGGTTGAAACTATGATGCAGTTAGTTGCAAGACGCACGCATTACTAGCACACATGACCTTACCTGATACTTTATTCAATTGTAACGACGCCAACTCTCTTATTGAGGTTATATGCAAGGAACATCAGTATAAATCTCGACAATTACCTGTAACAAACAAACGTAGAACATTAGAAGGCTGTAATTAAACAGTGGTGCGGCTTTCAACAGTGTAATAAAAGCTCTCGAGAGCCGGCGGTCTCTGGTGATGATTCAGGCGTGTCTAACCCGCCAACTTTCCCCAGTCTGCAACGTTTTCAATGGCGCGATGAACCGTGCAGTTGGCCAATTTGACAACACTTTCCCCCATTGTGTCCGTCTACTAAATTTACAAAATAATCAAGCAGAAACAATTTTCATTATCCGTGAGTTCGTAATCGACCGTAAGAAAGTTTATTGCGATATTTCGTGTCTCGTTTCTAATGGAATTGAGTAAGATGAGCGACTTGGAAATAAATAAAAAATATAATGAATGAGTTAATGTAATGTGAATAATTCGCCACAGATGTTTTATTCGTATATGGCAAGTGACGTCGAAAGCGAATGGTTTAAGTGATCACCTGCCTGACCGACACGTTCTCAGGAAAACGGATAAAGTAAACATGATACTTACCGCATTTAAATGTATCTACAATTAAGAAATTCGCGATGCATTAAATTCATCGATTAATTTGTTTCTTTTTATTGCGATACGGCCATAAAGAATTGGTTTAAACTCCGTAAAACTGACAAGTGGTACGCGCATGTCCATCATGGATAAGTAGACTACTGACATTACACAATTACAGTTTAATTACTGGAAAGTAATTGGTACATGTGTATCGCGAAGGCAATGAATAATTTGTTATTTTAAGATAGGTTTAAATACACAGCATTTCATTGTTTTTCCTTAATTCATAATAAAGCCTATTATTTAGCAGAAGGTTGTATTTGTGCACGAACTTTAAGTTGACCTCAGCATCAGATGACGTCATGTTAGTCAACAGCAAAATACATGGGATTTCAGGCTATAGCAAATCACCCTTCTTGATTTGTATTCAAGAATCATACTTAATTTAGAACGTGTGAACTTTGAACACGCCTATTGTTGACTCACTAACTACGATGCGATGGGACATTAATTACGATATTGTTTAATATGCAATTTTGTCAGACACATGTGCTGTCTATTGTTATTATTACGCAAGACTTTGTAATGTGTTTAAAACATCTGCTCTACCAGAAGTCAGGGCCTTATTAGGAACTATTAGGGGGCATATCTATGTATGCAGAAAGGATAATATCAACTACTACACAGATTTTAAAAGTGGTAAGTAAAGGCAAGGCGTCAACGGGAAAACAAACACATATTTTGAGAGATAACTCTATAATGACGTCACCCTAGGCTCGTTCACAGGCGACTGCCATTAGTCACGTCTGTAAGTTTACCACTTGGATGTTCTGTGATAATTGCGATGGCCTTCGCGACAATGATAAAGAGTACTCAAGGCATTAAGTAACACTACACGACTCCACGGAAATTGTTAACATATTCAAATACCTACGTATGATGGGTAATGTTTTGGACATACACTTATTTACTTGGGTATAAATACCAGCAGAGGTCATTCATCAGAATTATTAATTACTACGATCAACCAATTTTATCTATGAAATTCTAATACACATGGAATTTGATGTCTATAATTTAAAACACAGGATCTCAGACCCATCCAAATTAAACAATCAGTATGAGCTGACATAAACAAAAAGATAGGCCCTTATCCAATGTCAACTGCAAAAAGGTCGAATGTACATATAAAGTACCTCTATCACGTAACTTATATCTACATAACAGCTGATCACGATAAGGACCTTGAAAATCGAGAAGCCTTATCCACAGATAAAAAGACACGATTGTATTAGCGCAAATGTGCGAGTGAGTCGCAGGTAACAGCATTATGTGAACATTTACAACTTGATTACATAAGGCGATTGCACAACCTCTGTAGGTCACGATGTACTTAGTTTTTTTTCTCTCTAGTAATGCATTAATGTTTCCATACTGATACGCGAATGTGGGAAAATCGTGTGTCAACTGTTTCAACCGCAAGCGGCGTACGAGTGAGTCATGCAGGACAGTCAGCAAAACATGTAGGACCTACCAGTGTATTCATGTTACCATCTTGTATACCATGTTTTATGCAAATAAAATATTATTATTATTCTCTTTATTTATACATAATATTACTTACACTTTACATTTTATTATTATTATTATTATTGTGGTGATTTCAGGCGAACAAGCATAAAGAAGGACGATTCTCGTACGCTTTAAACGGTTTTGGTATGTTGTTAATAACTTAAAAGAAATATCAGTTCCATTCAAACTGTGTCGAAATGAGACATTCAGTACACGAGACTGAAGAAATACCATGCTAAAAAATTCTACCTTTCATTAATATCAATTAACTTACCTGTATCGACTCTATATCGCTTCTGGTACTCTCCTAAAATAGATACCTGTTTATTCAAACACAATAAAGAGAAATGTTATAAATTATTTTATATAATTGAAATATCTAGTTAATAAATGATGGTCATTATAAGAGGCGGCAGAATTGCAAATTTTGTAACCGTACCCTGGTATAAGTGTTTGCAATTTATGATCACAAATATATGCACTATGCAGTTTATAATGAACGTAGAGGTAGACTATAGACGAGTGTATAGTAGGTACAGTGCGGATAAAGGAGACCACCTCGGGATTATAGATGTCATTACTGTGAATATAATGTATGCATGCAGCTTCGGAGTATAACAAATGGACACATTATCCGATTGCTTGAAACTACTTAAGTAAATACTTAAATTATAGAGATGCCACTTAGTGTTCATAAAGCGTTTCGTGTCATACATACTTATAGAACGTTCGGATAATGGTTAAAGGTATTTAACGAAGGATAGCTGTCGTTTACCTTAACAATATAAAATATTACGCCCTGAAGTGTTAAGTCAACAAAAAAACCATCACTATGTTTAAAAACACATTCTCTTTTACATAACCTTTTAAACTATCAAGGTGCACATCAAAATAGAACAAGAAGTCACCTTAAAAGTATATAATTGACATTTAAGCACCCACACTCGTTCAGGAACGATTATTGAAATAATTTCAAAGAACTTAGTATTAACGAGGGGATTACGTGTAAAACAAATAGTGTTTAGTACGCGATCAGTCACAAAGGCTAGTGTGGAGGCAGTCACAAACCAATTTAGCTTATTCCGAGCAATTAGAGCTGGGGTCGTTGGCCGAATGTAATTGGAGACGCAAGCAAGTGGGTGAGATAAAGACGCCACGGATTCATACGCCCAAGTTCCCCCGCTGCTTTGGAGGTTGCGTTCATGTTTGACGGACGCACTGATTCAACTTTGCGCCCTTTGAGTACGCGTCTTTATTCATTGTTAATATTCTATGAAGTGCTCATTAAATAGCTGTCATAAGCTTCCAAGGAAGGAAGTCCTTATGAAGCTTCCTTAGAGTAAGTGCGTTGTATATTTAGATTAATGAGTAAGGTACTTATAACGAGTAAGTTAGGGGCCTAGGTCAAGAAAGGAGGTTTTCCTTTAAAATTAAGATCTTAAGAAGGTTTAGTCATAGGTCACAGAAACAGGCCCTGACTTGAAAAATGCAGATGGCGATCTTTAGTCACAGTTACTGTATGACGTTTGGTAGATTATCGTGTAGAGTATTTTTAATAACAACTGAGCGGTCATTTGTTACTTTCATCGACTGGCCATTTTCTAATCCACATCATGGATGACCTGTTTACATGAGGCAATAAGCTTATACCAATATGTAGCTCAACTTATTATGTGAAACAGTACCTTCAATAAGAAACCGACTTCCTACACCAAACTACGACACCAGCACAAAAACTAAGTTAGTTCCCTTCGCAAGGAAACCGCAATTATTTGCTACGTAACGTAATTCTGTGGTTTGAGAAATATTTGTATGTCTGATGTTACAGAAGAAATCTAATGGAGACCCGCAAAAAATACTTTCATAATAAGTCTCGTTTTGTATGGCTTCAGACAGGAGGAGGTTCTATGTTCACCTGTGTTTTTTTTATTGTTCAAGCTCGCTTGATAGTTATCACATTGTTAGGTACTTGATTATCAAGTTTGATTGAATAGTTATCATCGTAATATAAGATACATGCAAATTTTATTTTTATATATTCTCTATCTTAGCACGAAGGTAACAGATCCTTATCCAGATCAGGATAATAATATTAACAATGCCGCTGATTTACAGCTTTGATATATTCGGCGGCATTAAAATAAAAAAGGTACTTACATAACACTGGAATGCTGGAAGTGGAACATGTTTATCAACGGATATTAGCGATAATATACACTATTTTATACACTATCGAAAAACAAACTCGACGCTATCCGAGTATCAGCCTGCGCAAGCGCAAGGTGTACAGAACTCTGCTACCTACTCTAAGTAGCACATCGGCGACAATTTATTTACCGTATCCTGTAACTATCTTACAGCCATTAATTTTCTTATCCTTGTCTATTTTGTTTCCATTTTAGCTCATGCTCGCCAGGGTTAAATTAAACAAACAATAGGGAAGGCCATTTAAACAACATTACACATGTAAACACTAGTCAATGTCTTTTATTATTTCCAACAAAACATTGTTCGAAGTCGTGAACACTACTATAAAAGGTAAAAAGTTACAAAAAAATGTGACAATACATCCACAAGTTTTTACAAGCTTTGCTCTAGTGTTGTGTGTCGCGTAAGTGGCAAAAAGCGTTTGCTGTTTGTGCCATTAACCCTGTAAGCGGTCACAAGTGGGGAGACTGATGTTTTATGGAGGCGACACTCTTCGTGTTGATTTATATTCAGGCGGCACGCGACGTTGGAAGTGTTGAAAATCGAATTCTAAAATGTAGGTGCATCTGTATACTGAAGTAGGGAACTGTCCCAGATTTAAAAGTTCATACGTCACTTCATAATACACAGTACAACACGTCACGTGCAGTATGATTGGCAAGCTAATATCACAATGACTAATATCCATTTGCAACATTAATAAATATAGAAATGATTCAATCTTACAAGGTGTATTAATTCGCAATCTAAATGCAACCACCACAAACGTTCGGACTATACGTCCATAACAAAAACATACATAATAATACAAGAAAATAGTACTTAGGTTATCTTCAAGTACTCATGCACTTGATATAAGTTATAAAGATACATTATCATTAACGAAGTAAATTGTATAGGATCGGAATATCTTGCGTACATGACACACCTGTAATTATAATCCTCGAAGGGAAAAGCAGGTGGGTCCCTATCAGCCAAGAAAAAAGACAGTCCAAACATGAAAAGAGCCGTCACTTAACGGACCAAGATTTAAGTCTTTAGAACTCAATAAAATTCTAGTCCCGTTCAAGAATTTATTTGTCTGCATGTTTGAATATAAGTGCTGAAAACCTGTTTCGAGTCTCAAAAAGCTTTCACGAGACACGTTAGAACGAATGAGAACAGTTCAACGAATTAGCTTCAATAGTCCGTTGTTGGTGAGATTGGACTTTCGTTCTACATTTTGCATACAAAATATGAAATTGGAGATTTAATCTAATCGTACCGTTATCAGTGTTATCGGTCCGTTCCGTAACAATGGCGTTCGCGGTGATGCCATGTATTTTACGACAGACCGACAAAGTTGGAATACTTATCTGTTTCGAACGAGGGGCAAATGTAGTAGAAGGTTCGCGAAAGTATATAAATAAAATGCTTTACCGATTCAGTACTCGTACTTTTATGTTCGTACGTTATGCATGAACTGATTTCGAGAACACTTGGGTGCCTGAATAAGAGTATGGAAATCATGATCATTTGTTAAACTTAATTTATGAAGACACTACACTCAAACTGCTTCCTAATAAATAACTGCTTCGACTAGAGAACTTGGGGACTAATATAACTCCAGTATAATATCTAGGTACATACTTGCATAGATAGTCCCATGATGACGAGGTTTTTAATGAGAATTAACTATGAGCAGACCTGCAAAAAGCTTTTCTATTCTATTCAAGATACTTTAGAAGTTCTTTTCTACCTACAATAGAGTAATTTGTTGCTTATAAACGTTTAAGGTACTGCATTCTGCAAGTTGGCTGGCTTGCAGTGAAAGGGAATGAAAGAGAGAAATCTATGCTTTCAATACAATAATACTAATATTACTGGATATAGTTGGAAACTTGTCCCTGTAGGATACGTGATTTCTTGTGTAAATACAATAAAATTCTACAGAAAATAATGGATCACACCGGAATGCGCACTGCATTTTCATGTACATATTTATAAAAAAGTATGTACGTATACTAAAACATAAACAAAAAGTTAATTATGAACACAAGATATGATACAGCCGCAGTAGGCAGTAAAAACGGGTAAAACATGAAAATCATCATTTGTTTTGTTTCTGTAGAAAGTATAGAACAATGTTTATCGTAAGTTTCATATAATATGATCGAAGAAAATGCTTTCGAAAAGTTTCTAATCGTAAGTTGCAATAAATTCGCCAAGTTTATTCATACCAGTTGAATATGCGGTTGCGCTTGCACTGAAAATTCTTGGTATTAATATCAATCGGTATTAAAAAGAGAAAGAGAACTGTGTAGATGACTAAAAATATGTACCTATTAAAAATTCATTATTATTCTTATAAACAATGAATTCCGATTAATTCTTTAAACCGTTTTCATAGCTGATACAGAAGCTAGAACCTCATTTAGGTACAAAACTTCATAGTGACTACATCCTTGAACTGTATGACAGTCGGGAATTCCTAATCTTCCTCGTCATCCGCTTCACTACAACTACATAAAATATTTGATGACTTGAATTGTGTGGCTTCCCCCCAAAATCTGATCGTGCAACACGAACAAGAAATATATTTGTACCTACTGAACATCTGTCTTCTTCGTTTATTTTGTAGCGCAAATTCAACGTCTTTAATCCAGGGTAGTATGACATAGCTAATAAGTTAATTCTGAGACCTCTCATTCCTCTCAACCTGTATTATAATGCCAGTCGTTCAATAAGCATCAACTGAGAACACGCTCTATTTCCAAACCTTCCGACAGAACATATTATATCAATCACTTTAGGGACAAAATTAATAAGATTGCATACCAGTCCACCGTCCTCAATATACGTACAAGGGGATAAACTATATGAGAGAGATCGCAAAATATGTTAGAAGCGCTTGTATCCGCGGGTCTCTATACTTCACCGGTACAGATCCGGTTTTGCTATGAGTCACTCGCGAGTCGCGACCTCAGGCCGACCTCAGCGGTGCTATCCGTACGTCCTCTTCAACGAAGCTGTGTAAGCTCACGCTATGTTTGTATGGCACTAACAGCATACGTACTTCCCATGCTTTTTGTGCTATTTTTTGTATTGTCAAACAATGTGTGTAAGTTTTTGTATCGGCTTCTAAATACATAAGAGGTGGTGGCTTGTAGTTCGCAAATAATATTATTGGATACCTTATATTATAAATAGGTTTCTTGGAATGTTTAAGCAGAAACCCAATTAATTAGACAAGAATTTGCATGAGGTACCTATAAGTATTTACATTTTAACCACAAAATAAACTATGATTTATTGAATACACGTTTCAATAGATCGTGAGGCTGAGGAATGATGAAAATGATTGTGAAACCCATAGGATACTAATTCGCATAAATATTTCTATTAGAAGCAACGTCCAGAAATTGCGTGTTAGGTTAAAGATCAAGATTATGTTCAAACCAGCTGCTTGTCAGCGACATCGCACGCGCACTGTAATATTCAATTTATAATGGTCTCTCTAAACCCTTGGTCACTTATTTCTAACTTAAAATCTTAAAACGAACTTATACTTGGGACGGACTTATAATATGCAGGGATCATAATAACATACAGTTAAATTTTAAAATTAAGCTGTAAGTTAAAAGAGTACCTATTTAAGTTCTGTAATCCCGGAACGGTATAGAGGTTTTTTCTTGATCTGGTATATACCATGTCCTATTTAACAAACCTATTGCCATCCATCGAACTAACAATTTTTAATTTTATTCTCATCATCATCAGCCAGAACACACCACCGCCGAACAAAGGCCTCACCCCTTAGAACGCCACAATGAACGACATCTTGCCATTTGCACCCACCGGTCGTTCGCAACTCTGACGATTTCGTCGGTCCACCTGGTAGGAGGCCTGCCAACGCTGCGTCTTTTTCATATGTATACAAGTCAAAAATAGACAGATGCATTTTTGAACTTAAAACCTCATGAATTATGACACACAACATACGCCGGTTATAAATAGAATCTTCCAAATACGAGCAGAGGTCGCCTCGTTATCAATTAAAGTAATATTATAATAATTTCTAGTATCAAAATTAATTAAGCCGTACAAAGTACCAGCTGCTCATTTCTTCTGCGTAAAAATAAATAAATAAGGATGAAAAATGACGAAGTATGTAGGTCATGATGACCTTGCAATGTCATAACTTATTTATAGCCCGTGAACAGCCTTAGTAACATCACTCTTTTGACTTGACGGACCAAGATTGAATTTTTGGATTCAATTTAATTTTCCAACTAACGTTGCAATAAAAAAGTGAGAATTAAAATTAGGACGATAATAAGAGATTTTTTAGGTACAGCTTTTGCTTCCTTGCTTTGACTTGTGTTTATAATTATTATTTATTTTGTATTATACCTACTATAGTTTTTAAGTTACCATTGTTGCTTACCATTTCGTTCGCTTTAACTAAGCTACGAGAGAGTAAGTCTAATACTTCTGTTGTTTCAGGGACATAATCGAATACATACATAGCTTAGTCTTTGAGGATAAAGTAATAAATTAAAATTATCTAACGAATACCATATTCGCAAGTTTTTTCTAATCGCAATACAGTTTGTACCCTATCTTTCTTACACAGGCTACTGAGTTGGGTAAATTCAACATTGGCTTGATAGTAGGCACCACAGTAACTAGTATTATCAGTAATAATATTAGTATGTTTGACGTAGCAAGTTGCGCGAAGGCAATATTTACTCATCGGGCAAGCGATGAATGCCGATGATCTAAGCATATCGTCCCTATTGCAAATACCGATGCTAGTTGTGTCAACAATACTCACCATCACAATTGGTTTCATGTAATAATACGGTAGTAAGCCGTTTTGGCGTACAAAACTTAACACGGCTTAGGAAATATTAACCCCATTACTTATAAAAATTGACAATGTTGAACAATTTATAGAAAAAAAAAATGATTTAATTATACTGTCACTGTCGTATGCTTGTCAAAAAATAGAGATGACAATAGACTCAAGAGGCTGTTTTCTTACATAATATCGGTTTATAAGTAAGATGGTTAAGTTTAAACAGTTTTTGGATGTTGTTCCTCGTAACTAAGAAGAGTTAACTAGTGTTAATGATTTAGAAGTAAAATAAAGATCTGTTATACAGCTCCTAAAGCGGCACGTCACAACTAGGCCATTTAGCCCAGAACTCATCTTGTCTCTTTATCTCTCACAAAAATTACGACATACCGTACTTCCCCGTGCTACCTAATATAGTGAGAGATTATAAATGGCAGTTTTTGTAGACCGATGTTATAATGGTAAATATCTCATATATCATTATTATTATCATTGATTGCCGCAGCAGTAATCGCTAATACTATAAACGGATATTTGGCGGGACCCAGCCAGGTGAAACAAGCAGTAACAGATGCTAGTCCGATAGACAGTGTACCCTTGCCATGCTTATTAATACGATTTGTCTGTTTGAAAGGTTTCTACATATTTAATTATGCTCGCCGGTTCTATTAATAAGCACCTTGAACATAAAACATTGATGATTGAAACCTTTGACTCGGCAACATCCGCAGCTATTTAACTTAATAAAAGTACTTATTTAAAGTCAAAGTTTTGTATAAATTATGTAAACATTTACATAAAAACACCACGTTTATTGCACATTGTTCTCCGGCTGTGAAATTTATGACTGATTCTATTTAAGTGGCTACATACATCGGAGTCTTTAAGTATTAAAAGAAACTTGCGCATGAGTCGAAACACGACGGTGTTTATTGTAATAACTCGCAAAATTGTGAATCCTATGAATTATGTATAAAGCATGCGTCTGCTTTATGTCTCTATAAGAGCTTCGTACATCACTTTATTATAATAGGTACCTACAATACATGTTCATCAGTGAAGAATAAAAATAATTTGAAAATGTATTTTATGAGGGTAGTCGGTTGCGAGCTGATAACGTCGCTTAGGTACTTGATAATATATTTTATTCATATTTAAATGAAGTTTGAACATTTTTTGAAACCACATCCGTCTAATAATTTTTAACCACGTAATATGATGTTTAAATACTAAATCCTTATCGCATATACACTACAGAACACTATAGTAACATTATCAATTCTAATAAAGAATATGTTCTTTACATATTTGCCCAAACAAGATATTGAATCAGTAACCGTTTCTATTATTTTTTATAATTATATAGACTATATAATATGAATATATTATTATATAGACTTCGACTAACCATCAGGTGCATCTGAGTAGAGTGGGCGTGGCTAACTATCACGCTATACACCCATGTCTAATTAAATCGTAGCGTCACGCAAAAAAATACAAGCAACGGGTGTTACTAAGACCTAAACACCAATTAATAATGCTAGATATTCAGCATAATGAGCTGATATAGATAATGACTTAATTATATTGCTCACAAGAAAGTGAAACATACTGATTTCTGTACTCTATTATTTAGTTTAGCAATTTTGTTTAATACGCAAATTGTTATTTTGATTTTGTTACCTGAAAACTGTATTTAACCGTTTACTAATACTGTATATAGATACTTTACTAACTGTACTAACTTAGCAAGGAAGTATGCAAACATTATATCATTCCACGAAATGTAATATTAATTTTCAACAATTAACAGACACGTATTTTTCCGGTAGGTAGATTCAGATTCGGTCAGAAAATAATATAATAAACTAGATTTTAAAATAGGAATTTAGTCTCTACGTTATATGAATATAAGAAAACATTTTAAACCTACAAATCAATATGAGGTTGATACTAAAATGGGAACTCCATTGACTTCATCTGAAAAGTCATGTTGGTATTTAAAAACAGAATCTTTGTCATATTATTTAAAAACCGAATAGAATCGTTACGTCAAATTTGAATGTTCAACGGTTGGCTTGTAACGGCTGACAGCTGTCTGACCGGCGGGCATGCCATATGCGGCTTGGCAACAAATACACCCCGCCTGCTCCTTCCCTGCTGGTATCTCTATAACTACAGATTATATCACATTTGTGTGTTAGATGCCCAACCGTCTTGTAATGTAAACATACATAAGTACTCGTGTAAACACACTTCGAAGAATATTGTAATATAGGACCACTTACAACGAAATTATGGTATAATAATACTTGTAAGGTACCTAATGCCTATAAAACGCAGTACGGTTCGCTATATTGCCTGTACTGGTTTAGTTCTAAATATAACTCAAAATCCATTTAGCCGATCACGTAATTCTCCGCATTAAAAGTTGATATGGTCTATATCCATTACACTACTTACTTGCCTTACTGTCGTAATCATGTGGCAAGGTGTAACTTATATGATTGAACAAATTTAGTTACACATGGTAGGAATTAACCATAAAACCATTAAAAGGAAAAAATAAAAAAAGATAATGATAAAAAGGTGCGCGCGCGTGCGCTGTCCCCACCCTCTTCAATGAGCACGAGCCGATTACATATGCTGGCCACACCTGTCTTGGAAAAAACACCATAGCACAACGTAGGTACAGCTACAGTCCCTAAACAGCAATATTCAAAAGTCGAAACAATTAATCATGTGATTGAATTTGACCAAAGAATTAAAGATGTTTTAATAAATTAATTACTTGGAATTACTTTGTCAAATTACTCTACTTTTAAGTTTATCTAAAGAAAATCAGGAAATAACAATACGTATAAGGTTAAATCAATCTTGGAGAACTAGTTTCTTACAAATACCAAGATTAAAATAATAAGGACCAAGTCACACTACAATAGACATCCAAACATTGAACTAAATAATAGCGAAGTCGAAAAGTTGTTAGGTAGATTAAAAGTATCAATAAAACGCATTACTTTGAAAGTAAATTAAGCCTAAGAAGACCTAGGACATTCTTAAGCGATCACAATGTTGGTAGTCGCCATGTTTTTATTAATAGGACATGGCAATACTGCGGCGAACCAAGTGTTACCTGGTTAAAGGTGGTGAATTCTCGTTAGACATTTAATGTGTTGTACACTTAATTTATTTCTATGTGAAAGATCCAGCGAATTTCATCATAGATGCGAATACAATATTCTTTCACGTTAAAAAATTTACGAAAATGTAAAAAAATATAAGAGTTGATTCAAGTTGATTTATAAAAACAAACGAACGTAAAGAAAATGCTAATCATGAGGTTCATGGATTCATTTTCTAATAACCTAACACTTCATTTATAATACCTATTTTATACAGCAAACATGCTCCACATAAGAATAAATGTGTTGATATTTCATAATTGTAAATAATGTGATTTTAATTTCGATATGGAATTGTTCTGTTTGCCAATTATTATTGGAATGAATTGTCGATGACAGTATAAACTGTATCGTAAAAACTTTGACCACACAAGTACGTAATTGCATCGCAGCTGGTTACAAAAGTCGAAGTGCAATGCTATGAGTAATGTCAGCGGATTCTAATTATTTTCTACATACGATCTAAGATAAATAGTGCTAATGTTCAACTGTCGCGGTTAATTGTATTAAAACATTTAACCTTTTAAGTTTTTTAATCTAATTATGTCACGCTTTTCATACTGACAATACACGAAATACGACCACCAAGTGTTTGTGCCGGGTAATTTTAAACAAGAAACAGGTGAATTTCATTTTCAATTATTAAAATGAAGTTTTTTTTTGTCTACGAGTGACTCCTTTTCAATTAAAAACTGTTTCGTAGTTTAAAATACACAGATAAGCCTTTAGTTGCCTCATTTAGCTGCGTTCTATGGTAATTTCGAATTTCGACATCGAGTTGCCAACTAACGCAACCGCCAGTGATCCGACACGATTCGATTCATTGATGACCGTGAACATTGATTCGACATTCACGTATAGGTATAACAATCGGATGGCCATCCCGCTCACTTTCCTTGTTAACTGTTATATATAGAATTCTAATTTAACGAGTCCCATTAACAGTGGTAACTTTATAAGCTACCATGGAATGCAGGAAAATGGCCCAGATCAGGAAAAAGTAGCGTAGAGAGAGGATGCTGTGCACAGTAGTAGGCCACTTAAGAGCTTATGAATTAGCTATGTAGATAAATAAGGTAACGAAGATTTCCTATACTTTCTACAATAATTCACTTAATTCATTTTCTAATTAACTAAGTTGAGTTTACACAAGACCGACTAAAAATTGGTAATATTACAAAACGCATAAACAAGCTGTGTTAAAATATTTGCACACAATTTATTACTATTTAGCAATGCCGTCTGACATTTTTAGCCGCGGATCAAGCGGAGTTGCGACGGCTGAATGTCGGCGCTCCATCGCCTATGTAATACTTTTTACGCAACTGACAAGTTTAGAGCGTGACACCCGAAATCCTTTGATACCTTCTAATACAAACTAATACACGGTATTATGTCAGATTTAATAATAACGTCGAAATTGGATTTAAGGAAAACAGTTCAACAAGGATAATTATTTAAGTAATACTACAGTTATAGATGCTTTGACCTGTAAACATATTTAGTAGTTAATAATATGAAATAAAAATATGTCATAGCAACATGATACGATTAAGTCCTTTTAAACTGAAGGTAAAGCCTTTGTGCATGGATAACATTGATATTTATGGAATGAATTGTCAATGAATTTGCGTGAACCCTAATATCATACAACAACGCAGAAATCCGAATCACGTATAATAAAACATGAAACATAATAGACCCTCCATTACTTTTGCTATAACCTAACCTTTGGAACACAATGCATAGATAACGTCTCTCGAGGAAACTACTAAATTACTGTAATCTTCATTTATTACCAAGACAAAGGTCTATCTGCCTATTCAAAACCAACTGGATAAGTAGTCGGGCTATTGCCTATTAGTACTCCTTAACCCTTAGCACATAAGTTTTCTAGCTGCTCAGTGATTGTGCTTTTTTACCAATAATCCAGTACCAAATCTCAATACAAATCAATTAAGAAATCTGGATCATGTTCTGGCTACAAGTAAGCTCACGTACATTAGCAACGTCAAGCGTTGTAAATACCAAGATGATTCATCCTCGATTCGCTTAATTATACACAATAATTACGCAAGAGAAAGTACTTATTACATATTATTTTGCGATTAAAACGACTACAATTTGTCGAAATCATCATTTCGATCAGCGAGCAATTCTTGAGCAGTACGATTTTTATAATTGGACGTAATTACGCTATGATGTCGCCTAAAACGAAACACTAATTAGTAAGAAATTAACGCTCAGATGGCCTGACATGCCTGCATGATTCAACGAATAGAAAATCAGTGTTATCGATGGAATAATCGATTAAATAGAATGAATACTGTATGTGGGTGACTTATGTCATAGACTATATACTCGAAACATTATGTCATCCACATACATTTTTCATTCTATTCGATTTCTTTTGCCACTTGTCTAGAGCCCTTGTGATTCCCTACGTAGCTGCTTATAGAGGCTCTGTATAGTTTGCCTATAATAACACTAAACATGGTCGCTAGCGAGATGACGTGAGAAAACTCATGCTTTAGGTCCTGATTACTGTATCCACGCAATATATACTTATACCCTTCTCCTTTTTAAAGTCTTAATTTACATGCGAAGCGCATTCAAAATTTGCCTGATACATTTAATGTATCAGGCACAGGTATCAGATATTTAGAATAACAGTATCATCTTAGAACACAAAAACACATGTTTATTTATTTAGATAGGGATAACAAACAGCAGCATATTAAATATTGTAACATAGCGTTATAACATGTTATAATACAAAGTCACAAACCAAGCTATTAAGAGGTGTTGCGTACACATTAATAAAAAAAAACATACAGCCGAAGAGAGAACCTACTCCTATTTTTGAAGTCGGTTATAAATAGACGGCTAGAAAAACCGTATCAAAATAAAAATGTCATAAATTAATTCAAATGAAACAAAATTTAAATGTCTATGATTATGAAGCTGTTTAGATCAATTAATGTAAGATCTTAAAACGTCTCATGTTGTCGCACGGTGCAATGTAACAGTCACACGTGTCGTGTTTACTGTTTCCTACTCGATTGTGCGCAGGCCGCGTACTGTAGAGTCCTTCAACGACAGGACGTGGTCAGACCGTCAGACGCAATTGGAGTGCTCACATAATATTTACTTTTTGACAAAGTATTGAAACGGGTCTCTATGGGTGTGTAAAATCTGTTACGCGCCTCTTCACCGGCGGCGATGTGAAATAGCTTGCTCCATTCCCGTTCAGCTGTAGGGCATTGAACTTTTTGTCCAATTATTTATGGCCATCATACTTTCTATACTCATTCATTTTGTAAACGTATGTTTTTGGTTATTAATTAAACAGTTATTTATTACTATATTTCCATCATTGGCTGTCAAATGAGACTTCAGTACCTTCACAATTCACATGTGTTTTGGTTTTAATTGGAAAACGTTTCTCTTTCTCACTGCACGTTATCTGAGAAGCCCCTATTACCCATATAAATACATTTTTTTTAAGTTTCCAAACCCCTTGGTCCGCTGCTAAGACCATGTCTACTTGGCTTCTTTTTTCGAGAATATGTTAACACATGACAATACACTACATGTTGTATAAATTACTAGAAATTCTCACTTGAACGGACATTGGAAAGCACAGGTGTCATTACAATTTCTTATGTTTGGAAACAATAACGATACACGGAATCCAATTTATCTTAATATAGTATTAACGACGCGAGAACCAGTTATTATTTAACGCAATTATTTCGAACAACTGCTCGCATCACTGCATAATTGTACAAGTTATGTGTTACGAGTCCGGCCGTGCATCCAGTCGACGAAGGCCATTTCGTACATGTTTCGCGTCCAATGTCAAGGATTCGTTATCGAAGAATATTGGCCAACCGACAATAAACCGTTTAAACATCATTTATAAGTTTATTTTTGTACAATTTCGCTCGCATTGCAAAAACTAGATCGAGTGTGGGCGGACGAGTCGTGACAAAGGTTTTATTTGCGTCACAGCGCGTTCATACTCATTTTATGATCGATTGCTACTAGTACACGGTAATACACTTTTTCTATACAAACTACACAAGCTGTCATTGAGACACATTTGATAGACTATCGGTTATGTAACGCAGAAATAGGTTTATTTAATCAATTATTGACGTCGTAATCGTGAAAATTAGTCCATCGACCTACAGACTAAAATGTATATTTAAGTAGATTTTCAATTAACCAATGAATAGGTAGAGTAGAGATCACTGCAGGCCATAAACATTGATATAAGAAAGGCAATAATTATATTCCATTGGACGTCACATCTATTCAATATGATCCTCAGCTAGATTTTTTCTATCAGGTTTAAAAAACACCGTTCTCGCTTGAATACCTAATTCAAATGTAACTGTTGTTGCTCTGCATAGCTGCATGGCAGTGTTATTTATTTTCATTGAATATTAATAAGATCTATGCTGTAGGTACCTAGAAATTTATATTCGTCTGATGAGTAATGCTGACGACGCCGATTATGCAGAAAAGATAATGGTTCTGAATACAGTTTCGTAGTACCTATAATATGAAAATTTTATTTAATTATTGTTAAGTAACTGCAGCCTGTGACACGCTGCTGGATAAGGTCTCCGGATAGACAGCAAGTGGGTCCGAAAAAGATCAAGCTTCAGAAGAAAAGAATATTGATTGTGCCTATGTTTAGGATACTAAGAGGTCCATATGATACCAGAACTTACGAGGCTATATGGATTGTTTAAGTCAAGGAATCAAGAATGAACTGGACACCTAGAATATTTTTGCAAAATGCAACAAATTAGAGATACTGACGAGCGAAAATGATGTATGTATATTCCCAACACTGTCACGAATGCTGAGTGAGCATGCTAATCGTTCATGTCATTCGGTCCCCCGGACGCACGAGCAGTCGCGTGCGTAGTGTCACTTTCCCCTGGATGGCGCCCGCGCAGGTTTCTGTTTCGAAGGCGCGCATGCGCTCTCTCGCGTGGAATGCCCGCCGCACTAGGAGATGCATTTAATGCAGGTACCTACTTCGAAACTTCTAGAAACACACAATTATCTTATAGTTTCAAAGTTTTGTACACTCATCGAAATCCCTCCATGTCTCTTTAGGAAAAGATCAACCAACAGCAAAATATCAAAGGATCACTGACATAAGAAGAATGCTTCAAAACCAGACATGAAACAGAACATAAATCAAGTAATAAATCCAATCATAACCGACTTCAACATCAATTTGGTAACGTCTGCTTTTTTTAGGCCACAATGCAACTAGCGTTTTCGCGGGCCGCTGACTTCCTAGAAGATATTCGTTTTGTTCACTCGTAAGCAGTGCGATGCCAATTAAAGTTATATAATACAAGCCACGCTGAATGCGGCTGATGGACGACCAAAACACGGTGTTTTACGAGCAGAGAACACGAACTGAAATGCAGCGCACTGTACAAGTGTAGGTACAGGTAGGTTGCGCCCGTTCAAGTTTACTTAACAACTACAACATTTTGTGAATGCGAAACCTTTAGTTGTTTGTTTTGCTCGGGAGCAAAGGTTATACTACTACTATACTACTGTATGGTGTTTTATTCTTCGAAGACTGTATGACGTCATTTTGCTTTAAGATAATGTATTAAACCACCGGTGAGGTGCGTATTGCATACGCACCTCACCGGTGTTTAAAGTTCCAAAACTTACAGTGCAAGTTAGAAGCCTCAGTCCGTCATGAGTCCTTAAGTACTAAAGTCCGGCGCACCTTCTTGTTTGTGTAGTGATAGCCAGCCGACTATATCTACAGCACGGCATGACCTTCCATGTGGCAATTAGCTAATCCGATACGAAGAAGATTACAGAAAACAAATAAACCTCTTTAAACATTTTATAAGAGGTTGTACCGGTTGTAGGGTTGTACAGGAGTCCTTTAATTTAACACTAAGATAAAGAGATCTTATCCTTATCAGCACTATTTTATGACCGTCAATATAGATGTTTGCCTGTAAATGGAATTAATTCAGCAGGTGCGAAACGCAACTAGCAGAAGTGGGACGAGCTAATCGTCTAACGAGTATGGGCTAGCGATAATTGAGCTGCTCATTAAATGTCAACCCGCTTTAGGCAATGAATTCATGGCACACCTAACATGGGGTATTACATGAGTGATCAATTAATATTCTAAGTATAACAATTACATGAACGGAAATGTCATGGAGGTAATTGCTTATGACATTACTGGTAAGGAAAGCAAATTAATGACGTACACCATAAAGATCATGGAAAAACTAGGTGCCTGGATTCCAGTTATAGCCAATATTATAAATAATTTCAGCAATAATGCGGTTTTATCAGAAACGAAGTTTGGGTAACGAAACGTTTCTTATAAATGGCAAAATACAAAGGATCTATCGCTCGTCTGAAAGTTAAAATTCCAACAGAGCTGTCGGTTTTGTGGTTTTTACGTGAAAGTAGATTTAAACCATTTTAAAGTCACGAAGCTGTCTTTAAAGGCTTTGAACAAAGGCTCAGCTGAGCGCATGACGCGTTCGAAACGCGTGTCCTAAGGTGTGTCCACACTTGTAACATTTTTCCTAACTTTTTGTCGTAAGATCGTTTCTTTGAGACTTTGGTATGGACGATACACACCAGTTTGTTATGGACACGGAGGAATGTTCATTGAAATGTTGCAAGTGTGGACGCACCTCTATGTGGGCGGTAAACAGCGAGTTAATCAGTGCAGCGCGAGTTTGTTTTGTTTTCACGTTGAGCGTCGCGGCGCGTGTCATGTAGGCGCCCGAGGTTGAACAACTTTGTCGCGGTCAAAAGACGGATGGTCAAAACCTGGCTAAGTCTTTTTACTTTTAATCAAGAATTCATGTACCTTCATCATTCATCAGTGTATAGTAAAATCACAAATAGACCCATACAAGACAATAGACATTTTAGTTTAGGGGCAAAGCATTTATTACAAAATGTAAAATTGTATAAATAAATAAAATATTAAAAGATTTTAACATATTAGAGAACTGACTGAAAGTTATCGCTGTCTGACATTGACTTAGTGACACTGTTTCTATAAATACAGTTGAAGTAAACATTGTTTATACTTTTTGCACATATTGGCAACAATTCAAACACTATGTAATGCTTATATTACAATCATGTGTTCATACTTCTTATTATTCTAGCTATAACCATATATGTTTAATATTTTAGCAAACGAAAATTGTTTAAGCGCATAGAAGAACCATCATTATAGAGTTAATTGTCCTAGTTTCAACATTGCCCAACCTGCAAATCATTGCTATTGGTTATTGCATGTTTTTTTCATAAATAAACTTAGTGGTGTTTAACAAAACCACAAAAAAGAATTACTCTGGCCAATTTTTCCTACTATAAGGAATGTAAATGGCTAAAAAACCCCTGTAACACTGTTACTTTCGAACAGTCATAAGGAAATCAAATCAAACAACTATAGAAGAAACATATGAAGGATAACAAATATGATATACCTAATACTCTGTTGAGTAACATTTACAAATATAATGTAACCATTAAAAATATGTTATTAACTAGCTGACCCGGCAAACTTCGTACCGCCTTCCCTAGACTTCCATGGACATTTCAAACCAAAATCAGTCCAGCAGTTCTCAAGATTTAGCAAGACTAACAAACAGCAAGTCATTTTTATAAATATAGATAAAGATAATAATGTAACTAACATTTATAGTCATTAGTAGGTGTATACATTTATCATGGAGTAATTGATGGCTGCATTTTAATATCAGTAGGTAGTTTTCAATATCATTAGCATTGATAAGAATCTTGTAATATTACATTGAAATTAGATAAGAAAGGTACTTGATAGCGAAGTTACACAGAAACTATGATAATAATGATATCATTTTAATTAGAATACAGATAGGTGAATTAAATTTACTAAATATATTTATTATTTTACTAAATGACGTCATTTGCATATTTTTATTCATTTTACTTGGAAATTGTGGCCTAGACTGCAACTAGCTGATGATGATGATTTAAAGAATGTATTCTCTTATTTCATTAATAAAATGTATCCATCTACTTTGATATAATAAACTGTGCAGAACAATGGAGCTATCTTTAATGTTTTGCTTAAAAAAGTACATGTTAGCTTTACTACATGATTTTATTGTAAACTATTTGTTAACTTGTTGGCAGTATTCTCAGTATTATATTTTATTATAGCCAAAACATAATTTTATTGCTACACATAAGCTTATACATAAATACATTCAGTGTAATAGGTATAAATAAGTTTGTAACACTAAGGTGTTATGAGTCATTTATTACTGTGTGAATAGGACGAGTATGACTTTGTTATGGCTAAACAATACACCTTATGCCTTCTGACCTTTGCCAATTCCGTGTGACATATTAAAAAGATCAATGAAAGTAAACTTTCGTATTGAGAATAATGTAAGAATTGTTTCAAAATTTGATTGAAAATATGAATTTAGTCTATTTGTAACTTCTAAGAAATTATATAACGAACTTGATTCAGCTAATGACGTCTTAGGCAGTGTAGCATGCAACTGATACTCTTGTGTAAACCTAACATTTAACGACATAATAATGTTAGTACCATGAAGGATAAAAATACGCGCCAAACAAGACTAACAAACAGAATCGCTAGTGACCTAAATATCGCGATTAATAAGTGCAGTAATAATATACTTTCATGCATACGGCGCTGCTGCACAACCACGCAATTAATAAACATACACACAATATATTCGACAAACTATTGAAAGTATGAGCTTTGCCGCATAATTTAGCGTTTATCACGTTTGCCACCTCTTCACAATCTTCTTATATCTCCGAAGGCCAACTACAGTAACGCGTGCCGTGTTGACCGATGTAAGCAGCTAATCTTCAACAAAACACGTGTAAAAACGATATCTACCTTAATGATCAGCTCGATCTCTGGCACGTCTCCGTTCGCTGTTCCATTCTCCGCGATTTCATCCGACATCGTGAACTTCAAAAACACTAAAATCAGAAAAATATACTTTTCAACACACTTTCACACAACCGTCACTGTTCCAAAACACCGACAGACTGCCTGACTTCAGTCAGGTTCATAGTAAACGAAATTTGTTGGATCTACCGCTAACTTCATTGTGTTACTTTCAAAGTTATGCTGTGCCTTATTTCGCAAATAAATAACTAGCAATAATTTCGTGCATAAAAATATATCAATGCCATTTGTAATTTATTTAAGAAATTATGAATGATAAAACAATCAAACATTCTAGTATTTACTTCGTATATATTTTTTGAAATATGGCAAGACTGGCAATGTTCTTTTCTGTGAAAATTTCTATTTTACTCATTGATTCGATGTATAGCTCAGAGTAATTACTAAAGCATGTATAGTTTGTTGTAGATAAACTATAAGTAAATATTATTTCAAAAACTAATATTATTATATTATAATAACAATATGGTTATTATAGTCATTGTATTTTTTTTTTATACAATGACTATATTTTTAAATTAATGTAAAAAATTGAACAAACATGAAAGATAATTCGGGATTGTTTCAAACGGATATAACGATCTATTAAGTGTTTTTTTATTGATTACATAATTATAATTAAAGGTCATCTGGCAACACTGCTACCAAAGACAACAATGACTAAACGACAACTCATTTGATTTTGCAATACAAAAATTAAAAAATATCTTTGATTTGACATTAAAGTGACGTGAGTCGTGACGTCAGACTTGATTGTCAAAAAATAGAAAACACGCGCATTTATATATTAGAAATACAATAATATTTCCTAATCTTGAAGAACTTTAGCTTTTGGTAACATAACGAAAATGAGTGCATCAGTAGAAGAGGGAACATCAGCAGCTAAAGAAATGACGTTCGCTGAGAAACAAGCAGAGCGCATGAAGAGGCTGCGATCATTACATTCAGCAAGAAACGAAGCGAGAACACACAACTACCAGGAAGTTGTCGCAGAAGAGGCCAGAAATAAACTGCCACCAAACTATGAGGCTAAACGTCGACAAGCAGAATGGTTGCTAGATGATCAACAAAAGCGCGAAGAAGCCGAGAAATCAGGCAAGGATTACGATAGAGTAAAGCTGCTAAACATATCAGCTACTGAGGCTGAGCGACTGGAACGCAAGAAGAAGAAAAAGAACCCAGACCAGGGCTTTTCAACGTATGAGCAAGCCACTATAAGACAGTACAACAGGCTAGTCAAGAACATGCCTGCTGCAGATATGGAGCAGTATGAGAGACAAAAACAAAAATACGGCGATGCTTTCTATGGTGGACCTAATGTTATAATCCATGGAATGCATGAGGACCGCAGAGAGGCTGTTGACAAGATGGTGGATGATTTGGAAGGACAAATATCAAAGAGAGCTAAATATTCCAGAAGACGCACACACAATGACGATGCTGACATTGATTACATCAATGAAAGAAACGCTAAGTTCAATAAGAAACTGGAAAGGTTCTATGGAGAGCACACGGCTGAGATTAAGCAGAATTTGGAGCGTGGAACTGCCATATAATACTGTTGCCTTAAATATCTTCTTAATTTGTAAATACATAATAAATAGTTTAGTGAATAGTAATTAGCAGTTGTTAGATTAATAATATAAGCCTTTACTTTGAACTGCCTGTATTGACCTTTATAGTATAATGACCTGTTGTTTACTGTAAACAATGTATATCCATCAGTGTCCTTCACAGTAGTGCCACCTTTACGAAATTTAAATAATATGTTTACAGTACAATGATGTTTATAATTGGATTTATGAAAGATGTTGATTTTAATGTCTGTGCTTAAAAAAACCACAAGACATTTTGTAACTTACCTCCTTGTATGTTGCCAGTATTCTATATTGTCTGCTACATGAATAGTATACAAAGTTGGCACATTTTAGTTTAGCTTAGACCTTAATTTTAAAGGCTGGAGGATACATATGCATGTGGAACACATTGGTGAATTGTTTTAAAAATGCAATTCTTTGTAACTGTAAGAATGCAATTGTATTTCGAATACTGCGAGGTACCATAGTATTGTACTCTATGAAGTGTTCATAATTATTCTAAGTACATTATTAATAGAAGTTTGACACTATTGTGTTATTGAAAATTTTGTTGTAAGATGCACTGGTATTTCATAAAAAATAGTTTAAGTAACTGTTAATATTCATAATGTTTTTAGATTTTCAGCACCATTGATAGCCAACTAATAACACTACAATCAATCCAGCTTCAGCGAGACTATGTAACCATAGACAACGGCCAGGACATTTATGTTAGAAGTAAAACAAATAAAGTAAACAAATTTCAATAACAAGTTTATTTTGATAAATGTGCCGATTAAATAATAACTATATATTCAATAGATATTTAAAATATATAATATAAAAGCGATACATACTTTTTTTTTTAATTACAGAACCTTATGTCCAAAACATTGTATATTTAACAGGAATATTAAAGTTGACAAAACTAAACAATGGCAAATTTAATTAGCCTTATATTTTTTTAAATTAGTCTGTCAATATTATGTGGAACACCACAATGTGAGATAGTACATTATCTTGATCTGAATTGACTTGACACTGAAATGTGTCTGTATACTATTTGGAAATTTATGATAGATTTGCTTAGCAAAATTATGAAAGTCTACTATATATCAAAATGAAAAAGGTGTATAAGATTGTCGTTATAAAACCAGGCTGTTCCTTTTTTAAATATTACAGAAAAATATCATTTTAGGTTCTTATTTCATAATATATACTCAAATGTATTTAATCAGTTATCTCTATAACGCAGCATCTTGCACAATACATACATATATATAACTTACATGAGAAAAGAAATACAACAGCATTGTCATACATACTCATACATATAATTATGTACATTAAAATGAGCACAAGTTTATTTTTTATACAGAAAGAAATGCTTATTGCTTATACATACACATTTATAATGATAAGTTCGGAGTTTCGACTAGAAATCACAGTGATTGTTTCATTAATTCCTCAATAACAATTTATATTGTTGTACACATTCAGAAGAATTTTAACAGAACAACTGTTTCGGCCATTTTGAATAAATATTAAATATTTGACCTCAGTGTACTAAAATACTTCCAAATATGTCCAAGAATTAATTTAAGTTTATTACATGAATCAGTTCTAGAAATATAAAATCTTAAAATAGATAATTTTGTAGGTATTCTTGAAAATGCATAGCAAGATTTTCTTGTAACTAATGATGCCTATGTCATCAACATCGCCTTAATTTAACCACAAGTATAAGTAGCTATTCTAAGTACATAGACGGTAGATTCAAATAACTATTATTAAGAAGCAGTAGGGCTGCCACCCCTAAAATTAACGACACCGAAGAAATATTTTAAATTTAAAACACTGTTAAAAGTACAAAATATGAAATTTTCATTTGTATTTGTATAATTTGTAAATGGCCAGAATAGATTGTTTTTATGCTAAGCAGTGCGAAGTTCCTCTAGGACAAATCGGGGGAGACCTGAATAGCAGCCCTATTTAATTATGTTATATAAATTCCAGAATTCAGTCAAACTTTAGTCGACGTACCCTAAAACCGCGTCGACATATAATTTATGACCTATTTCGCTTGTCCTCGTGTTACAAGCGAAAATATGTATAAAAGCGAGCAGTCCATCTCTTATATTCTTTACGTACACACAAATCTAAATTCTGGACAATATTGCTAATTGTCGGTAGTTGTATAACTTTTGAATCCAACTGAAAACACTTCTTATTTTTACTGAACATTCTGCAGATTTACTACCGTAAAATACGCCAACTTTGCCACTTAGGGTATCATTGCCCGAAGATAAATTTATAAGCAAATTCTTCTGTTGCAAAAATACCTTCATACTGTGGTAACATTAATAGACTGTGATAGAAAATAGGTTTTATGCCTGACAATACTGCCTATTGTGTGGGTCGCTAACTTCAACCAGTAGGTTGTGGGAACTCGTAGAAGATGGTGTGCAATTTCGCGGGCAGATTGTGGTGCAAATTCAGGAGTTAATTGTGCACGATGGTGAAAACACAGGTACGTTTCTTTTATTATATGTTATATTTAAGCTCTTCAGCGGTATTTTAATGCTATTATCACCGCTGAAGGTTATTTTAAACTAAAGTTATAAAGGTGGGCAAAGTTATCCCATACTGTAGCGATCCACTATTTACAACATTGCCCGCCATTAAAAAAAGCTTAGGGTTGGCACTTATCATTTTTTAAGTTTTAATAGAATATATTATTTTGGAACAATTTATTTTATTTACTAAGTAGATAGAATAAATTAATACAGTACTATGACAGTCGTCGAAATGAGGGGGACAGCTGTTTTCACGATTTCAGAGTTGGTCCTCAGAGATTACGTATTTAGTGCCGCATAATTTTTACTTTACTAACTTTGATTAAATTAAGTTTTTAATTCTTTCTTCTAACAATTTTGTAATACATGTTTTTACTTTCAGAAAAATAAGCCTAAATCTCGCACACCAAAGAGAAAATCAAGATTTCTTGTTGGATCGAGAACGTACAGAAACTATACGGACGAAATGTTAAAACTGGCTTGTGAGTTTGTTGAGTCAGGCCAGATTTCTTCCCGTGATGCTGAACGCCAGTTTGGTATTCCAAGAAGAACTATTATGCTTTATTGATCTCAATTACTGAAATAAATGTTGATTCTAATAAATAGGATATTGTTTTTTTTCATTGTCTTTAATATATAAAAAAGTCTTGCTCATATTACGGCGATATGCCAAGTTGCCAACCCTAGTACTTTTGAAAGGCGAAATGCGGTTTGTATGAAAAAGAGAAAAAAGGTCTGGGTAACTTTGCCCAGCTATTTTAGTTAGAAATCTTTCATGGTACTGTTTTACTTTTAAAAGTAAACGCCATTTTTTCCAAAATTCTTGCATTGGATTCTAATATAATCGGGCTAAAGGTCATATTTACGTCAAAAATCAACGTTGGTAATGTTGGCAAAAGTGCAGATTACTTTGCCCGGCCTCAAAAACAGTCAAATGATGAATGAAATGTTGAAAAATTATAAAATTTGATATAACAGTACACGCGCATGATCTACGAAAGACGTATGCTACCAGAAAATACTATCATCCACATAGTTTTTTTTTGCAAAAATTGAAATTATCCAAAAAAAGTGGGCAAAGTTGGCTGGTTTCACGGTATAGCGCCATCTAGCAGCAAAGCTGATTGAGCAATAAGTTTATGCTGTGAATAATTACATTAATAAAATGCTAAGGGCTATATTTATTATATATTACCGTCAGTTCTATAATATTTAAATGAATTAATTTGTTTCTATATAATCTTTTTTACTTTTGTGGTTTAGAAAGGTTTTTAAACTGGACAAAGTGAAGTTGCCTTAATTTATAGAAAGAAAGAAGTCAATAAATTCAGCTAAAAACACTTCCTAGATAAGTTTACATTTGTGGTTTACCATAAATGCGACGTGAACGATACTTGCGGCATTCAAAATATACTAAGCAACTCAGTGTATATTGCCACTGTAGTAATATTAATAATTGGCTTTTTTACGAAAGCTGATAACTGAAAAATTAAAGTACAGATTCGTTTGTACTGAATCTATAAAGATACAATAAAGAACAGAATCAATTGCATTCTGCAACGCGTAGACTGCGTTCAGTAAGTTTTGATACTCTTATTTTCAGAACAACACATATTCATATAAATATAAAGTTAATACTTCCCTATCCACCTTAAGTGCAGCAGTGTTAAAAATGTAAATAACTTTCGAGTTATCCGCATTTGGTTAAACAGAGCACTCAATGAGAACAGGAAAGAACAAAACAATGTGATCGAATAACGGGGTTTTTGGAATGTGTTAAATCAAAAAATAAAATTACTGTTTTTATAACTAGAACAGTAATAATCAGACTTTCTAATTACCAAATGCGAATATCACAGATTGGGTTTGTACTACTGCACTTAAGGGTCGGTCGCGTTAAACCCCAATAAAAGAAGAGAACGAACTGTTACAGATACAAAATAGAGATAGAGTATCAACTGTTATGTATCTGTGAGAGTTTAGTGAATGATAAGCGATTAGATGTCGATGGATAGAGTGAAACCGTTTGTTTTGAAGTCCAACGCGACCAAGCCTCTTAACGCACCATTCATTCGAATCTCGACTGCATCTCATAAGACCCACGAGCGTGTTATTTCTGAAACCGAAACATTTTTAACTGTAGGCGACCAATAAGTTCACACGTACTCTAAAAAAATATATAAACAGTTGCATAATAATTTTTAAAAAATTGTCAATGATTTACTTTTATAAACTTAAGTAATAAAAAATAATTAACTTTATGTGCTTAAGTATAGCTTATTCATTACGGTCAATCAGATGTAAAGTATCTTTCAATAATGAAATATTTTTTCAAATAGGTAGCAGTTATGTTATAGGTCCCAGTGTAATAGAGAGCGAGCCTATTGCCATCAACCGGGCCCAAATCCAGACCGCTGCTACTGAGAATTACCTAACGAAAAAACTCAGTAACACTTTGCCCGACGAGGCAGTCATAGTCTAACATTAGTATAGAATAATAGAATACTTACTCCGACCCGGCATCAGGCGAACAGTAATTCCGTCGTGTGCCCGAACTGCATAAGGAATAAAATACAAATTATAATAACTAATACAAATAAGCTTTAAAATTAATTGTTACTAAAGTCAAATAAAAACACATTCCACTTCACGACATTCATTGTTAAAAAGATTATAGAGCGAAAACATAACTTACCTTTTTACATATTGGTTATTAATAAATGCGCGTTCGTTGACTATAGATTCTATTTATTGATGTCTCTAGTACTTTTAATATTGCCTTTTGTTTTAGATCTCCTGATTATAATAGATATCGAATTAATGAACATTAACGTATAAATTCTTTTCATTACAAGATATACTTACTTTTTGTAGTAGCAAAGGATACGCAAGAAATACCTCAAAAAGGATTATCTAGCATCACAAAGAAAAATCAATATTTGATAATAAACATCTTATTTATTCTCTCATATACAATAAAAATGGATCACAATTGAAATTATACCTATAATAACATAGTAGGCACGCCTACCGTAGGTCACAATATATATTTAAAATATCTAAGTCTAAAATATGTGCGGTGCAATCATTTCCTAGGTACTTTTTGTAGTCCACAATATTTTTCTAAAACATTTTTTTAAACTATTAAGGCCGAAACGTTATCACAATAATTGGAAAATAATGGAAGAAGATCAAATTATTAATAAAAGTTCAATAGTAACATCAACATTTGAATTTAATAAAATATGAATTGATAAAAGTGTATAACAAATCTTGTTCATTCGAAACATGTAAGCAAATATACAAATATAATATAATATAATTTATTGTAATGCAATGTATTTCTTTGATGCTTTTTAATGACTTCAAACATCGCCTAAACCTAATTAATAGTGAAGTGACGCTTAAAACTGTTAGTTTATTCAATAATGGAAAGACCCTACGCCTATCACAGTTAAATTCGAATATACATAACAAATACCTGTTTCATTCATTTATACTTATTATTATTATTTCATTATATTTGTGCTAGATTTAAACACTTTACACATGGGCCCTATATCCGGATTTCGGCGTCAAAAATATGCCAACTTGGATAGATCTGTATATCAGATAAAATTAAAATGCCTGTTTTTATTAGTGAATTCGTTATTATGAAAACTGAGCAAGACAATTTGAGCAAAATTTAAAAACAACGGCGTAAGTTTTTTTATAGGCAATAAATAATTTTTATGATACATTTTTGGCAAGGCGTAATAAAATAGTCTTATAACGAGATCCTGTGATGTCTTCACCGTCTGACCAGTCAACAAGTGATGTTTAGTCTGCCTAATAACATTTAATTAAGTAAAACAATAAATACATCTCATCTAATAAAATCTAATAATTTCTTCGTAGACTAAACACTACATAAACACAATTATATTACAAAACTTTTAAAAATGGTTATCGAACATGACATCACAAACAAATAAAATGTGTATTGTTAGCACTGATTTCAAAAATGATGATTAAATTGCCATAATATAAATAATTCGTTTTCTTTAACTGGCAACTTCACTGTCATTAAGAGCATAAACTATGTTAATACTTCCCCTCTAAGAGACGAAGCATACTATAAAATAGGTACCTTTCTAGCATACACAGTATGTAAACCATTCAACAGTCAATGAGTCACAAAGAGAGAGGTAACGTGGTTGCGTTAAGAAATAATTCGTCACACAGGTAATCGACCACGCGGAAAACAAAGCACGTACTAACAAAAAGATATTTCATAATTTCCTGTGTTTAAAGAGTTGTTTGTAAACGTACTGTTGCGACACAGTATTCTGTGTATATTAGGTACATAGTAAAATAAATATTGGTTGATATGAGGATTTACTAGTTTGCTTTTAATGAGTTTTACCAATACTATCAGTTCCATGTATTTTTACCGCATCCTACACAATACAAATCAGTGTTATTAACATTTTATCAAATCTGCACGTTCCGATGTTGGATAACCGACGAAATTATTATGTTTATTAGATATCTCTGTATTTCATACAAGAATAAGTCGTATATTAATCCAATCACATAAAAAGAGTCGAACACACATGCGAGGATCATATTATCATATCATTTACACATAGAGAGACAACCACAACAATGTTCATGTTATCACTTTATTTTCATCTCTATGTTTAAATGAGTGAAGGAAAAATATGTAAATATGATTCTAAAATGATTAAAGAGAAAAATATATAAATCAGTATACGAAAATAACAACAGACAGAGAACCCAACTGGGTCTCACAGTTCATCACATGTTGGTATTTTCAATGTTAATAAAGTTTGCATTCCAACAGTAACATGCCGGGTGAGTCTTAAGCAAAACACTGTTCTTATTAGCCTCAAGTCTGGACACTTCAAACGCGAGTTTATAATGAGAAAGTTTACACTGACACTCAAGCACTGTTTACACTATAGGCACTGAAGGCAATGAGGAACTAACGTAAGTAGGTGACCTCCCGCTGGGAGGACGGTCTAGGCTGACTGAGTCTGTGTTAGTTGGTGGAGGTCGTCTATCGAGGAGGCGCCCCTCCGGGTCCGGTCACGGAAGGAGCCGAAGCCCGAGTCGTGAGTCCTAGGGGGGGACGTACCTACGAATATCCGCGGCATGTCGCACTCCTCGCACTTGTCGAGCAGCGGGTGGTTCCTGAACGTGCACATGTGGCACTGCCAGGACGCGGACGGCCGCTGGCCCGTGTAGATGTTGCTGTAGAAGTTACCCGTGTCCGGCTCTGGAACGTGTTACGCACTATATGAGATACATTATATACACAACTAAGAAATTACATGTATAAGTCGGGATAAACCAATCATTTACTTTATAACTTGGGTTGACGATGTCAAAGACGTGAAAGATTAGGACAAGACTAATAACACAACAAAGAAGTATGGGAGAATATGCCAACCCGCAGTAAGCTAGTGTCGTGATCAATAGTCAATCCTTCTCTATACGAGAAGAGGCCAGGCAGTGGGACAGTCATAGTCTGTTATTATTATTATAGGGGAAGAAAAGGTATACCTAATCAAAAATTTAATGAAATACATGTTTCGGGGTATAAATTACAATTAATAAGAAGAAGCAGCATGTAAGTAGGTATTCACAGACATTTTCGAGGTCGGGACGCAGTCACCTTGCGGTCAGTGCGTCTTGGACATTAGTTGCTCCGTTAAACAAACAATATTACTCCGTTATACCCAGAACTGGGACCAAAACGCAACCCAGTAGTCATATAAATAAGTAAAGCCACTCAATGAGACCAAGTGTGATTTTATTAACATTCTACAAGCATGTAGCCATGTGCAACGAACAAACGTGAAAAAAATAAACTTAATAACAGGTTCCCTCTTAAACATGTTTTAAACGAGGTGAAATAACAAACAGACATGCAGTTTCCTTCCTGTTTTATAATATCTTGATGAGTTTCGGTCACGAGTGTGACGACAACATATTATAGTTCCAAATTGAGTGCGTATACAAGGCGTATATAAGAAAGTAGCAATGAGTTCTAAGTCACGAAACTTTCTCTTTTTAGTAATAAGGAGGTATCATACCATGGCCGGTCATCTCGAGTCGCTTCGTGAGCGTGCCGCACTGGTTCCGCAGCCTCTCCACGTCTTCCCGTAGCCGCTGCGTCGCGGACATGGTGGGCGACGGGCCCGATAGTATCCGCGTCTCCTTCGTCAGCTGGGCCAAGCGACCCTTCTCCTGAGCCAACGCCATTGCTAAACGCTCCAGACGTTCCTTCTGACGCTCGATGAGCGCACGATCTAGAATTGCAGGATACATAACATAACATCACGCCTGTATTTCCCGAAGGGGTAGGCAGAGGTGCACATTTAGTACACCCACATTTCGCCAGTTGTTTTAGGTTCCAATGTAATAGGGGGGCGAGCCTATTGCCATCAACCGGGCACAAATCCAGTCTCCATGCGGCTACTAAGAATTACCTAATGGAAAAACCCAGTAACACTTTGCCTGACCCGGGATTCGAACCCAGGACCTCGTGCTCAGCAGTCGCGCTTAGCGACCACTAGACCAACGAGGCAGTTCTAATCGATTAATATTTATTTTCTACATGTGTACTACTTATGTATAGCGTAAGTTATTGGATTGCTGCCCTTAGCACACCCTGCCCTATGTACCGGATAAATAGTGATGGAATTCGTAAATATCCTTGAGCTTGTTCTGTCTCATATTTTTTTTGTATTTTAATGTTTTTTTTTAATTTACTGTTTCGTGAGTGTTATGCCTTATCCATATTATTTACTATATATACGCCGGTTTTGTTAGTCTCATATTTACTATTGCGTTACTATGAATAGGTCACAATTTAATCAGGGATGTCCAAGAATACCTAAGTAAGGATTTCCTATATCAAGAAAGCAGACTAGATTTGAACATGCATACCAAATAGTTTCATAAAGCACTGTGCCGGTGCGAAATATTATCTAATTTCCTAGTGGCCGTGAAATGGTAGTTATCATCCTAATATGTACCTTATCACAAACAAAATTTAGTAGTTATTTTATCAGTATACACGAGGCAGGCCTTATTATAGGTATCTCTAGTACCTAGTCAACTTGTGTGATTCGAATGTTTATAAAAACAAATCTGATATAATTATTAAGCAGGACATGCGCGTATCCAAGCGCTATTAAGTCTAAAATTCACAAATAATAATGACTGTAGTCTAAAATGTTATAATAGAAAGTTTCTTATATTAGGCCACAGATGTCTAACATTAAATATAAATAAACAAGGTATCATTGTCTAAACAAACTAAAAATCATTTCACCTGCGTTGTGTTGCGTGCACAATGAGAGCATAATAAATTGCCTATGCACCTACGCTTTTTTGTGCGCAGTGTGCTTGCTCATGTCGTTAGTATTTATTGTTTTTTAAGCTTTCGTGTCAAAACACAGAATAAACACGAGTTTTTTACACAATAAGTAGAATTTTGTGGCTAAGCTTATAAAAGACACCTGCTACAATATATGTACCTATTATGTTTGAAACCCAAAAACCGAGGCAATTACCTAATTAACATTAAACATTAGGTATTAAGTCATGTATACAAATAGATTGAAAAAGGTCCGGATAATCATTTTGGCAAGAAGGTTAGGTTATTCTGACAGGTCAGTCTGATGATGACTAAGTGTTGTCTTAACACTTTCACTATCCAGTTCTACATAAATTATTATTATCGTTAGCCTGGAATGTCCCACAGCTGGGCAAAGGCTTCCCTTGACTTGTTTATGCAAGGCTGGTCACTGGCAGCTGGTAACTACATAAATGGCACACATTAATTTTTTAACTATTGTGTCTACTTAGCGGCCAGTCAATGTTTTGACTGATTAATTCATTGAATGAGTAGAATAGCAATATCTAGATAAATTGTATTTAGTCTGTTTACAGTTAGCATGAATCCTAACAAAGTGAATCATTGAAAACTCTTTTAGTAAATCATAACATATCTATCTGATACCAGTAAAGTTAAGCAGAATGAGTATTAATTAAAAGGACAATGACCTCTGTAGTAATATATCATAGCAAATGCATTTGTTTATTACTCATAGGGAAAAAGGTTTTAATAAAAACATAGTATATGTAGCAGTAGCAGCTACTCAGTAAATCCCCTGTTATAGCATTTCAATTATTTCATTTCACATTTAATTACTTACTTATGAATCTTTAAAACTATAGTTAATTTGACTGGTAGAAAATGCCTAAGGCAGTCTGCTTTGAACACTTTTGTAAATATATAATCAAATGTATTACCAAATTCTGATGTTTTAGTTAACTCAAATGATTCCAATACTATTTATTACATGAAAGATCAATTTTAGAATGAAATTCCTTATCTAGTGGAAGATATGACATAGATTAGATACCTACAAGAATAATAAAAATATACTTTTCCTTATTTACTAAACAAAAATCAACTTAATTTGTTTTAAATTAACTTAAAATAATACCCATTCATGTATAGGATCAAAAGTATGGCTACTCACCAATAGTCGACGCAGGCGGTTCCGGAGCGATTCTAGTGGGTCTCGGAGAGTCTATTCGTGAAGGTTGCACTGGCGGAGGTGGCGCTCTACGCCGCGGGGGCCGCGCCGTGCTTGGGCTCACTGTCACAGTCACATGCCCCTCGAAACCCCCATCATCATCCCGTGAATCTCTTACAGGACTTGCCATGTTCGAAGTTGGTGTACAAACAGTCAAATTCACAGAGGTTATAGCTCTAGGACTATCATAATCTTCTAACCAAGAATCACCATAGGCACGGCTCAAGTCCATATGACAATTGACATTAACTGACAAATTAAGGGGATATCCCCTCTCTGGCCTAAATGATGTACTTGTTTTGGCCTCTTTTAAAGGCTGACTATCATTATTTGAAGTAGGCGGTAGTGGGGACACAGTCCGACAAGTTTCAGCCTCAGGTTCCTTTAATGTCTGTTTAAATGCAATATCTGGATTTGGTTTTATAAAATCAAGTGTGTTTGGCCGCTTTGGCTTCTCCTGTGGTACTTCTTGAGGCTGTGGTTCTTCTTTTTTTATTGTTTTCTTTTCCTTTACCTTTTCTAACCTCTCATGTAAGTTGTTCTTAATTTTATGACTCTTTAAAATCCTGTAATTGGTACTCTCTGGTTGTTCAAGTTCTTTTTGTTCTAGCTTTGGAGAATTTACCTTATCCTCTATTGTTCTGATTGGAATTGGAGAAATATTGCTATCACCTTTCAAGTTCTCATTTGTTAGTTCATAGTCACTTGGGGACTCTGCACTATATTTTGCAAAGCAGTTATCAATATTTATTACAGTGATTGGTGATGTGTTGTTATTATTTCTGTGAGTTTCCTCATTTTTTGTTTCTACTATGTTTTGGTTGGCATCAGTGTTCAATTTGTTTAGGTTCTCAGGTGTTTCAGTGCCAGAACTCAGTATAGCCTTTTGAGGCTCTTGACAAGTGATAGATTTGAGTGCTGTAGACTGCACTGCTTCATGTTTCACTATGGGCTGGTTGCGGCACTTGAGTGGTAGGTTAAGTCTAAGTTCATTGAGCTGGCGAGCGGCTGCCGATGAGGAGGCATGGTAGGCGTGCGTGAGGGAGGCCTTGACTTCACTGTGGAGGTGCTTCTCGCAGGCTTGTTTATCGTGGCAGTACAGTTCGATCGTGTTTGACACAACATGATCAGGTACTCCGGGAAACTTCTGTTTTAGCTCATGAAACAATTGCATAAGCGATATATTAGTGCATGCGCACGGTGCAGGGCTCGCAGCGCTCTCAGAGGGGGCAGACATCGCCGCCCATCCTAGCGGAAGCCCACCGCTTCGCCGCGAATTCTATCCTCACGGGAGTGCTACAAATCTCTTACCACTCACCGGTGAAAACAATAAAACATTTTATTACCTAATTTGCACTGTAAATAACGTCTTGTCTATTTTGTGACGTCACAATACCGAAAATCACGATTCTGGACAGTTACGTATACATACCCGAACCTTTACGGCAGTCACCATTCATGCTATGTTAATCCCGACGGTACACACATGACGAAAAAGAGCACATACCGAGACAAGGCTGAATTTTTATATCTTTTGTTATCATACCAAAGCTTGATATTTCGTAAAATTGCAACATACGAGTGGGATGATGATGTACACAATATTATTATTACAGTATCAACAATTGATTTTATGCCTTCTAAGTTAACGATAGAAACATCAAATTGCAAAGGCAATAATTATTGCACCCAGAAATAAATTATGAAAATTGCACGACTTGTCAATCCGAATCTGCCATTTTGGCTATAGACAATTCAAAATGTTTTTCTTCTGCCTTTTTAATATTATGTATTGCCCAACATAGCACACGTCATGGGTCATGTAATTCAAAATCTCAAGAGTTTAATAGTTTATTTTCAATTTAAACATATCTTAATCATTGTCATAAAACCAAAATATCACCTAGTAAATGATAATAAATAAGAACCCTATGTTATTTCTTGCATTTTATGTTCTCTCTACATAACTTTTCGAACGAAGTGGCTTGTCTATAGAAAGTAAAACCAAAACATCATCTGCTGTCAAAATAAATGTCAATGTCAACTGATTTCTCTTCTGTCACATCGCTATTGTGAATAATTCATCAGATTGTTTTGTTATTACCAAATAAATAGAATAAATATTAGTAAAATGGTTGACGACCTTCGAAAATATCTTAATCACCTACTCGAGAAGTAAAACTTTTATTACTTACAAAACTGCCCTAAAAAGCGATAAGAGAATGAAATCTAACTAATTTATTGGTTTCAGAGTAAATGGGCTCCACTGTATCCTTATAACTGATCGTGATGGCGTACCACTAGTGAGAGCAGTAACAGAGAGAGCACCACAGCTGGCTCTAAGGCCTAACTTCATATCAACGTTTGGTATGGCGACAGACCAGGCTAGTAAACTCGGTCTAGGCAGGAACAAGACAATCATATCAATGTATTCTAGTTATCAGGTAAGTGTTTTCGCGATACCGTCTTAGGTATATATGTTACACAGGTAACGACAGTCACTAATATTACCAAATAATATATTACTAAAGATTCTAAAGATGTAACTGGAATTTTTTGAATTGTTAGTGTTGAAAAACATAAAATTACCAACTACTATAACTACCAACGATCATTATTAGATAGCTGTTATAGAGTCAATTGAGGATGTCACAAAGCAAACATAGCAAAGGCATACTTTTTTTATTGCAATCAGGCAATGAACTTTAACCTGTTGAGCTTAAATTGCAATCTCTTGTTTTCAGGTAATTCAAATGAACAAACTTCCTTTAGTAATCACATTTATTGGTAGTGACAACTGCAATACTGGCCACATATTGTCTCTGGAAAGTCAAATAGACCCATTCTTAAAGGATTTGGCTGCAGTAGTGGCAGATGCACCTTGAGTTTAAAAAGATTATTTTATTTCAATGTAATATTTTTAAGTTTACTAAATATATTATGGGCCAAAAGATGGATTAACTACTAGCTTCCACTCACAACTTTGTCTGTATGAATAATTCCTAGGCATGTATTCTGGATAAAATCTAGCCTATTGCTAAAATAAAATCATTTGATTTTTTTGATATGGATAACATAAACTACCCCAGGGGTCGGCAACCTTTTGAGTGGGAAGAGACAAAAATTACAATTTACAAAATTTCTAAGTTTTTAAAAACCCCATTTTTTTTCTTTCTTGCATTAAAACATTTTTTGATAAAAAAAAATAATGTACCTAATCCTCCTTAATCGGTTCAGATCGATTTTTAAAAGTTTTTTTTTATAAAATTAATCATATTTGCATATGGAACCAAAGAGCCGCATGTGGTGGGCAAGCCACAGGTTGCCAATCCCTGACCTAGCCTAACTTATTCCGGGTATGTTAGGTGTGGTATGTAAACTACTGTATATCCTGAGTCACCATCTTACTGTTAGTTTGAAATAGCAACATTAATGTTTTTTAAAAATTAATGTTTCCTAGTCAACATTCAAATATTGGTGGATGAAGATTTAAAACTTATAATGAATCAGAAAAATAATGTTCTACCAGAATATTGTATGTTCATCTTTTTACTCAAAACATGTCTGTATTGTAATTTGGCCCAAAAAAAACTGATATATTACTTAAGTAATTATATGTAAATATAATAAATACTTTTATATAATTAGCATTAAATATAAATAAAAGCCAAATTTGTATTTCTATAAACTTTTTATTTATATTTTACAAACTGTCTTGTATGTATTTGTGGGTGGATACTGGACACTGGCTAAGTGTCTAGTGTTCACCCATAAATTCATTCAGTTCATAGTCTTGCTGCTGTGTCACACAATAGAAAGACAAGAGCACAGAACACATAGACAAGATACATCTTTTAATTAAAACCTCTTTAATTAAAAGAAATTTAATAAAAGGTACATTCATACATACAGATTTCACCATGGTATTAAATTTTAAAATAATATTGGTAACTGCTAAATTGTCTATTACAGCATAATAATCTGAATAAATGAATTTATTATTAATATTATAATATGTTGCTTTCCTATGAATTTATTACACATTTCCCAATTATCAACTATCCTTCTTCTATTATAGGTATCATTTATTTTTATTAATTAAATAAATCATATTATAATTATTCATAATCAGATATTTGCTGATTCATCATCATCTTGTCTCAGTCTACTGCTGGACATAGGCCTCTCCTACGGCACTATTATTTGCTAATTAACTGGCAACATTATACATAATTTAATTCAATGATGGATTCGCCCATATCTTCAGAGTCAAATGTGCCAGGCAATTGGTATTTCAACCAACATCGTTTAGTTTATATAATGTAGATGGTGATAGTATGATGATCACAATTTGACGGGTGTGATCAGCGGCTTGCCGGTGAGCGCGTTCACCACGTTGCTGGCGGCAAGTACAGCCATATCGCTGCGTGTGCGCACTGTAGCGCTGCCAATGTGAGGGAGCACGACTATGTTGGCAAGAAAATGATTTAGTTATACAAATGTACACTTTAGGCATTGTTTATGCTAAATGGCTGAAAAAAATTTAATGATGGTTAAAACCATTGTCTGGATATTTGCAGAGATGCTTCATTTTACGATGAGATCCCACGATTATCCTTTTTTCCTTGAAGTATGTAGGTATAACGTATAAAACAACAAAATATTTTTTATCTAAAATCATTGTCCTCGGAAATCGGAATAGCCTTTGAATAAATTATTCTGTAAACTGAAGAACTTTTTAAATACAAGTCATGGTTATCTTAAAGGAGATACTAACATAGATTGGGCAGTGTGAGTAGTTTGTGGTCTTTGGGCAGAGTCTCTGGTGTGGTCACGTCGAGGCCAGCCGCGTATATCTGTTTGTTCTTCAGCGCCTCATATAAAGCTTCTTGTTCTATTTGATCTGCAACGAAGATTAAAGTTCTATCTCATTCATAGGCTTAAAAAAGACTTCTCGGATTCGACGGCATTAAAATGCACCGGAATAAAAGTGTCTCGTGTCTTTACAATGTTCATTGCAATTAATTTTAAGGAAAACGTGTGTAGTTTTGGCAGGTTATGGTAATATTACTCCACATAGTGTAGAGAAGAGGGTCGCTATTTAATTGCTTTAGGTAATGATTGTGAAGTTAGTAGTTAGGGGCCAAATTCTTTTCTTTCTTTTACTACTGGTTTTACAGTCCAGCGTACTGGTCTGTCGAGAATTCGCTGCAGATTGCATCTCGAAGAGGAACCAGTTATTTCTGTCTATCCTTTAATTTGTTCTGTAACTTTACCTCCGCGTCCCACATTAATGACGATGGCGTTGCTCTTCATCGTAGCGAGTGTGAACTTATTGATCAAGTGCTTCGTCTCGTCGGTCAGCGGCACCGCCAGCACTATGAAGTCGCTCTCGGCCAGCAGTTGGTCTTGGGACACGAATGTAGCTCCCAGGTCTTTAGCTAAAATAGTTTACACTGTTATGTTGCCACACAAACGAATAAAGGTAACTGTAAATAAATAAATCACTTAAGTATCTACCAAATTGAATTACGGCTTGAATTATATGCAGATTCTCCGAATACAAAAACCCTATTACTGGCAGTCTTACAGAAGGTAATAGAAGTACGACAGTTATTGTTAATTTTATTTTGCTTTTGTATTTTTTTACAGTTATACTCAAACCTTTCCATGATTTATTGATAATTATCTATAAATCATGGAAAGGTTTGAGTAATTATAATTAGATAAAATTAATCATAATTCAGTCGGGTCGAATTATCTTCAGCAATTTTCCTGAACCAACAAAATGATGGCAAACCTTCAGGCTTCTCTCTGTGCCCGCTGTACAGAAACTTGCCCACTTCAAAACCGGCGAGCCGCTTCACCACAGCCTGGCCAATTCCACCTAAGCCAATGATGCCCACCGTGCTATCGCGAATTTCTTGACCGAGGTCCTTTTCGAAGCTCATATCCCATTCACCTCTGTAGGTAAGAATAAACATGTTTATGGATCGAATCGGTCCCAAAGGCCCGCTACGAATGGCCTGCTACGTATGGCCCGCTACGTATGATCCGCCACGTATGGCCCGCTACGAATGTCCCGCTACGAATAGCCTTTGCTAGTTTTTCTAATGTTTGCTAATATATAATACGTTCGGCGGTCCCTTTAGCCGGGTATGGTACGGTCGGTGATACGGCGATAGCTACGCCCCTGCTGTACAGGATTGCAGTAGTAGATATCAAGACATTAACGACAACGTTATTATTTCATCTATCTAAATGTTTATGATCTTTTCAGTTTTGGCAGCGATCCGATAAGATTGAAGTCATAGCTTCTTAAATTGCCTGTAAATACTACGATGGGATTGGTTTCTGATATGGATGTTTATAGCCTATACAATATGTTTCATGAAATGTGAATACTAATATACAATTTTCCACAACAAATTATAAGATTGGGGTTGTGTCTGATAATACGTAGTAGACGCGTCTTTTGCTGCATTAAACTTTTACTATGGAATGTATGTGGAAAAAAATGTATGTGGCTATCGAGACATTCAGGCAGAATGATAATAAGTAATGCAAACTTTCGGACCTCCGAAATAAGGCTACCTACAGAAAACAGAATTTCTAATGATGGTATAAAATCTCTAAGATGGAGTGGGCCAACGTCATCCAAGCTAGATCCAACCAGTTTCACCTGTGGACCAGTTCCAAGTTCTCAGTAAACCTCCTGGCCGTAGCCAGCATGAGCGCCACGACAATCTCAGCGACAGCAGGAGCGTGGATATTGAGCGCGTTGGAGAGTTTGATGCCTCGGGCCCTGAGCTCATCCACGTTGCAGTGGTTGTAGCCAGCTGAGGCGACCGCCACCAGCTTTAGTTCGGCACCTGTGGGTTATTTATAACATTCCAGTCAGGGTAGTGTCTTTTTACACGCACAAACCATACCGAATTGCCACTAACAAATGTCGGTATGAAACGAACTGTGTCAAAGGCTGGAACTGATAGGTACATTGAAGTCATCGAAAAAAATAGAATACATAAATATGAGTAGGCACCTATGACCAGTTTGAACTACAGAAAACTAGCTTTGATGTTTTGCAGTGCTCTTTAGTAGCATTAAAGCCATTTGACTAGATAAATCCCCCGTCTATAAGGCTGTATTTATCTTCTCTTAGGGTTGGTGATATTGGGTAGAGACATTAATCATACCAGCTTTATCCAGCAGATCCGTGGTGATAGGCAAGTTAGAAGTCCAAAGAAGGGCTGAGCAACCTGGGATGAGCTTCAGAAGGTCTTCCTTAGCCAGGGTCCGGCCCTCCTCGCCGAAGTTTAGGTACTTCGTCTGGACGACTGTGAAACTGACTACAGCGTTAGATTTATATAGGGAGTTAAAGAGGTGGTTTTATTTATTTTATGCGACTACGAGTGTCGACTGACAAAGTTTGCCTGTTTGATTTAGCAAATGGAAATCCGTAGTCCTACTCCTCAGCAAATCAAGCGTGACTGTATGCATGGTATCTGTGCCATGATTTCAGAGTCCGCCTCGACACCACACAATAAGTAAGAAAGTTTGATACTCTGAGTTTATTTTTATCCGAAATCCGCAAATTTCCATAATATTTACGTGAACCACTTGGCCAAAACATAACGATATTTACTGATTTAAAATCTAAATACAATAGATTTAAATGAATATACTTAATACACGAATTAATATTCATGAAAGATTTCTTTGAAAGAATACTTACTGTTCATTTAAAACTTGCAGTCCACTGGCCGGGAAATCGTTTGAAGACACTAAAACTTTTAGATTTTTCGTCATTGTGTAACTAACCCAACACAACTAGCCGGTAACGCGGCAGCGACTAACACTACGGCAGCTACGTAATGTATTTTTTTTATCTTATTTATTTTGCCTTCGATCAGTTAGCTAATAAATTTGGTCTGGCAAGTCACAAGGGCTCATGATAGGCGATAAAGCAAAGGGTTCGCCATAGTCGAAATCGACTAGCTCAAATTATTATTATTATAATTATCAATCAAAAATGTTACAAAAAGCGAGATAAAAATGAGTCGAATGTTGACAACATTAACCAATAATTCCAAGACAAAAAATATACGCCTCGACTTGAGAACCTCCTCTGTTGTTTTCGTCGGTTAAAAACTGCTTTATTTTAACTCTACACCTTTTTAATTAACTGTAATTAATTCGATTTGTTTTCAATGTTGGTCCTCGTAGCAGTATTGTCCGTTGTAGCAAGATTGGCCGTCATAGCAATATTGGCCCTCGTAGCAAGATTGGCAGTCGTAGTAAGCTTAACTCTCGATATTGAAAAAAATTACGAAAAAATAAAACAAGTAATTAATTTATAAATAAATTGGTTTTGGTATTTCGCCATCTTTTGCAATTGACAGCTCACGTCACGTTGCTTCTCGACGTAAATTACTTTACGTCGACGTACGAGACGTGTAAATTACTTTGTAGTGTATTACTTTTACGATACTTTAACTTAATTAACATTAAATATAAATTAAAGACAAATTTATATTTCTATAAACATTTTATTTACATTTTTCAAGCTCTAGTTGTGAGTAAGTGGGTGGGGCACAGCAGCAGGACAATGTCTTCAATGTAACCTACCCTATGGTATTCAGTTTTAAAATTATATTGGTATCTGCCGAATAGTTTACAACAACACGATTATTCCCCAGTGGTTATATCTAATTGTGTATTAATTCTATTTCCAAATTAGCTATCAAGTTCAGGTATATAACTATTTTTATAAACTAAATAAATACATAGCTACATATAGCATTTATTTTTTATAATCGGTTGTTTTAACTGGTAATATTATTTTAATATGGGTATCGCCTATATTTTCAGAATCAGGTGTCAGGCGATTTGTATTTCAATCAACATGTTCCAGCTTATATGTATAATGTTGGTGAATCATTGAGATCACAGTTTGACGGGAGTGATGAGCGGCTTGCCGGTGAGCGCGTTGACCACGTTGTTGGCTGCGAGTACGGCCATATCGCTGCGAGTGCGCACCGTAGCGCTGCCAATGTGCGGGAGCACGACTATGCAAATAAAAGAAAATGTTAAAAATGGGAATGGGAACAAATAGCGTGTTGTGTATTTAAAAAAATAATCATCTTTTTGCGAATAAAAACACATGTACAGTTGTGTAATGTACACATGTATGGTAAAGCTACATTAGAAGTCACTGTGTCGAAGCTTATAATTTCTTCCCCAATGGAAGAAAAAAAGAGCAAAAAATTCACTTGTTTTACTATTGTGGTCTTAGTTCTTGTTCTACCATCTATCATAAAAATACATAATAAGCTGCCATTATTAGGCTGTTTGTTAAAATGCGTCACCCTACGAAATGTTACATAACATTTTTGTGGACTAATGACTAAAGTATAAGAAAAAAGGAAGAAATTTTGGAATGGAGGAATGGTAGTCAACTGTCTTGAGGTACTAACATAGATTGGGTAGTGTGAGTAGCTTGTGGTCTTTTGGCAGGGGTTCCGGTGTGGTCACGTCAAGGCCAGCCGCGTAAATCTGTTTGTTCTTCAGCGCCTCATACAAAGCCTCTTGTTCCACTAGATCTGCAAGGAAGTATAGAAGTACCATTAATTTTATGAATTTAGCTGGTAATGGATATAAAGTCTATTTATGCGCCACTGTAGATAATTTTGAGAAAAGCCGTTTTTTGGGTCGATTTATTGGCGAAACCATGGTAGAGAAAGGATCGCTTTACTTCGTATGATGACGGTCAAAAACGATAAAGATCGCATTTGTTAAAGATGGCCAAGTATTTTTCTGTCTTTCATTGGACAGGTTCACAAATCACGGTCTATTGTATTCTCTATATGATGGTCTCTCGCGATTGTCTAACTATGTCTGTTTCGTGGAAAGGAACCTTTAATTCTGTTAGCATGGTCTCTTTACTTTGTTTTTCGAACTTTACACTCTTTTCTCTCAACGATTATAAAACGACTTTGAACTTAAATACAACTTTAGTTTATTGACATCTCTATTCTTTGACATGTAAAGGACAGTGATAGGTATAATTTAGTCAACGGTTTAGCATTGTCAATTTTAATAAGTTCTTCCTTATCCTTACCCCCGCGTCCCACATTGATGACGATAGCGTTGCTCTTCATCTTGCTGAGGGTGTCGGTATTGATCAAGTGCTTCGTCTCGTTGGTCAGCGGCACCGCTAGCACTATGAAGTCACTCTCGGCCAGCAGTTCGTCTTGAGACACGAAGGTAGCGCCCAGGTCTTTTGCTAAAATATTTAAAATGGTATTACACAAATGTTTCCTCAACTTCTTAAGTATTTTTATTTTAAAATGTATCCGTTTTGAGTTCCAAGAGAGAAAAAACATCTCTGAAACACCACTGGTATACCATTGCATGGTTGGAAGATCTTCCTTTATCGTTGGAGGAACTCCACATTCCTTCCTTCCATATTATTGTAGATCTTGGTTAACAGGAGTTACGAAGATAGGCACGAGTGACAGGCTTGCCCCAAATAAAAGAGCTTAACCTTTGCACGATATACCTCATAGGTATAGCTAAAATTACTCAGAACTTTATCCAGTCCTTAGTCTACAGAAATCTTCCATTAGTATATATGATGACTAACCTTCAGGCTTCTCCCTGTGTCCGCTGTACACGAACTTGCCCACTTCAAAGCCGGCGAGCCGCTTCACAACAGCCTGTCCGATTCCTCCCAAGCCAATGATGCCCACCGTGCTTCCGCGAATGTCTTGACCAAGGACCTTGTCAAAACCGATCTCCCATTCTCCCCTGTAGGTAAGAAAATCAAGTACCTTAGGTCAAATCTGTCCCTGTTATTCGAATAACTCATAAACTGCGTAATTACGTTAGCATGGCAGACCCACATGAAGGATTCTTTCATGGAGGACTGGACTTTAGCACTCCTTGACAAAGAGAAGCCAAAAATACTAGGGTAGCCTTCATCCCGTACTGGGAAGTTAGGCTCATTAATAATAATCTAGAAGTTACCCTGCAGCCAAAATTTAATCGTAATTATGACAAAAATTAGGTTTCTGCATTAAATTGATTTTCCATATAAACTAAAACAATGCCAAATAGAACACTTTGGCGTGCGCGTGATATTCTTAAAGAGGTATCCGAAGTTGTTGCATGACGTATTACTTAATATAATATAATATTAGATATCTGCTGTATAGGTTATCTGTAGCAGAAATCTGCTTAAGTGTCTACTTCTCTACAGAGTACGAGTGTAAACATAAAGGCAAATACAATAAAGAAATCTGTGATAAAATGCAAATTTTCTGGTCGACGAAATAATACTGACTCACTAAATATATGCTTGTATGAGTCTAAAAACCCCAAGATGGAGTGGCCAAATATAATCTAAACTATATTTATTCTGTCTTACTTGTGGACCTGTTCCAGGTTCTCAGTGAACCTCCTGGCAGCTCCCAGCATGAGAGCCACGGCTATCTCCGCGACTGCCGGAGCGAGGACATTGGGCGTGTTGGAGAGTTTGATGCCTCGTGCCTTGAGCTCGTCTAAGTTGCAGTGGTTGTAGCCAGCTGAGACGGTCGCCACCAGCTTCAGTTGGGGCCCTGTGGGGTATTTATAACATTTCAGTTAGTATAGTACCAACATTTTTTTACACAGTTCTGGGCCAAATGCAGGAACTTCAGAACCATCGACATAGATTTTTTTTTATTAAACGGATAATGAAACGGAATGAGTCAAACCCTGGAATTCCCTAAAAAATGTTCTCAGGGTTAGATCAATGGAGTTATATATTTCCTGAATCATTGATTACAGATGGAAAGTCTTCGATAAATTCTTATTGTATTTCCTCTTCCATACGTATAAGTCGGTATGATCAGTTTATAGAGTTGATAAGTGAAGTCGATACTGATAAAGATACAAAAATCTAGATAACAACGACGTGTATAGCTATTAGTTTAAGATACAGATTTGTGGATAAATAATATAGGAACTCTTAACATTTATCATCCCACAGGCCACAGCTGATTTTGATAGCATATTGTTTCGCGTAGTGCTTGATGGAGCAGAAAGACTAAGATTTTAGTTGTTCTTCATATTATCTACAAACAATGAAGCGTGTACCTACGGACAGCCTCCCTAGACAAGTGGCGATGGCGGTGGTGGTGGAATGATAAATATATGAAGATGGCATAACTAATGTTTCGACTCTGTTATCGATGTTATGTCAAAGACATATATTTTCCATTCTATTCAATTAATTCGTCAAGAGTTTTGCCACTTGTTTACGAGGGCAGAAGTATTTACCTTAATCAGTCCTATACACCAACAAAACAATGTGTCATTTCTTAAAATGTCGATCCACCATAGTATTTTTTCCTGCATCGGTGCGTTTCACAAACATGTATTAACACACACGACACAGAGACTCCGAACAAAAATCTACGGATCACAAGAATTTTTGTTCCATGCGGTAATCCGATCGCTTAGCCAGTACGCCAATCAGCCCTGACCATGAACTCTTTAAGCAGTGACGAGAGCGAGACGTCGCTACGTGCAGTGTAATGCGGCGTCTCGCTTCCACCCGTCCTGCTTAAAGGGTTCATGGAAAGGGGGCAGGTCGTCAATACAACATTTCACCTCGCATTAAAGGTCTATGTAGCGAGCCTTTCATAAATCCTTGAAATAGTTTCGGATCTCATCATTTACTTGAATAATGTCTAGTAAGTTATTGCAAAAGGTCTGTAGAACGAAATATCATACCAGCCTTATCCAGAAGCTCCTTGGTGATAGGCAAGTTGGAACTCCAAACGAGAGCTGAGCATCCTGGGATGAGCTTTAGAAGATCCTCCTTAGCCAAGGTCCGGCCCTCCTCGCCGAAGTTCAGGTACTTCGTCTGGACGACTGTGAAACTGATTACAGTATTAGGTAGATGTAGGTTTAGGAGTTAGAGAAAGAAATGGCGCTGTTTTTCGCGTTTACAAGTGCCGAATATATTATTAATATTGGCAGACCTGGCGGACCTGCATTGTATCCGTGATATTTCTCGTTAATTTATTAGGTATTAAGTTATTTGAGTCGGCGATGAATCCAATAAATCAGAGATAATTCAAATCGGTCTAGCAGTTCTGTAGTTATAAATGGTGTCACTAACCCGACTCTGATTAAGTAGATAAGCCGAATAGAAATATTTTTTGATAAATTAACATTTTTCGGCTAAGTCTATAACTAAACATAGTATCCTGTATCCGTGCATGGCATATTATAAGTCCCATATTCCCGACACAGGACGAATATTTGCTTGATTTCCACCATTCGAGTTCCTATTTGTGGAAGTATTAAATCATGTTGGTACTTAAATGGTAATTGGTAAATTATACACAGCTCTTTATTGGCTGTCTAACTGGCATCTGAGTACAATAGGTAGTAACTATGAGTAGTAGGTACTATGTTTCAGTTATTGAAGACCGTACCTAAATATACTTACATACTTACAGATAAACTAATAAGTAGATACCAACCAACTGTCGATAATGTTTTCTGTTTTTTCCTCAACAAAGAATGATTAACATCCTACGCAAAGAAACAAGGATAATTAAAATCCTAGCTCGAGTCGCTATTACTAGTTTATCTAAATGTCTCAAGTGAATAACTTGGAATGACCTTGTCGGAACACATTAATAGGACATTGCCACTGCGAGACAGTAAACTATTTTCAAACAACCAACTCAAGTTAATCTAGCGAGGCAAATTTAATTAGATATAATTTGTAAGACGGCAAATATACTGTGCAAGTACTAGTCTAAAATAAAATGTATTGAAATTGTATTTTAATATACATATACTATTATCTTAGTTATTCAATTTATTTATGTGAACAACTTGGCCAACACACTTCTATTGAATTTTAAACCTAAATAATACAATTGATATAGTTAACAGTAGGTATCTTCTTAGTTTACTTTAAATATTAAAAAAACTTACTGTTCATTCAAAACTTGCAGTCCGCTGGCCGGGAAATCGTTTGAAGACACTAAAACTTTTAGATTTTTCGTCATTGTGTTATTCGCAACGCAACTAGCCGGTAACGCGGCAGCGACTAACGCTACAGCAACTACGTAATGTACAATCATTGTTTATTTATCACCTTCAACTTCAAGATAATGGTATCTTGGAAATCAAAAGATAATACGTATTGCTATGGAGCGGGCCCAAGTAGTAATGCGGCCGGCTCTATGATCAAGGCCTTGGTCCAGAAAAAAAATGGAGCGCTTTTATGACCACAGACGGTACTACACTACTTTGTTTTATAACTTTTAAATGCGGAAAGACAAAGACAGAGTTACATTGATAAACTATTGGAGGGAACGTCGGCTCAATGTGTTATGGCCGTGACCTAGCGGTCTGTTGATAATTAAGTGATAAATAATCATTTTTCATCATACCTACTTTGAGACATTTGGGCACGCGTGTACGCATGTTTATTTAGTGTGTAGTAACAATCTCCTTTCTGCATATAAGGGGCAAGTTGCAAGTTGGGGCATAAGGATGATAATAATTCCGCTTACAAAGTTAATTATCACTACGTTTCGCCTATTCTAATCTCTAGAGATTCCAATAAGATGCTTTTTTGACAACTTCAAAAATGAGTTAAATATTTTTATTCAATTTTCTCGTCACAAAGGCAAAGACATTACATTTCCATGCCTTCCTTGTTTAAACTTTTTTTCGTTACTAAAACTTGCTGGATTGACGACTTAAATAAATTCGCTAAGAAAACCTAAGAGACGCTCAGGATAGAGAGAATTGGTAAAGAAAGAGAAAGGCCTTTACTCGGTTTATTGTGGCTTTCTAAGGGGGAGGAAATATTCAAAGCTCGTCAGCTTTGAATATTTCCTCCGACCTCCAGTAATTGGAGAGGAACAAAAAGAAGAAGAAGGGAGAGGCCTTTGTTCAACAGTGGGTGATACCGGGCTCAAATGATTATGATGAAGATAGAGATTGTAATGTTACGAGAAGGTACAATACATTTAAATGGCATACCTACTTAGGGCACAATATTAAAAATAAACACACCAGTAAAATTCGAGTCCATTATTATTTTAATATATTTGTATCCTTTCTGTATTATGCAATAACGTGTTATGCATGTAATACAGATTTTTATCTTGACGAGAATAAGATTAAACGACCGTTATCAGCAGGGAAACAGCATTGGTTTTCCTTCCAGAGCCAACAAGATGTTCTGGGCTGATATGCACGCCATCTTGTTTCTAGTGTCAATTGTCGCACTACCCAAATGGGGGACGATATCTGAAAAAAAAAAATTGGTTATGAGTACCCTAAACCCACTGGCATGTACTATTCAAATATCTACAAACGTCTTATTGATGTGAAAAGATAGGATCGGCAAAAGTCGCGGGTTAGTCTCGCTCGTGTCCAACATTTGAAGCAACATCGTTGTTCATCAACTTGAAAAGTCGAAATTAGTCAAGGTTATAATAATAGATTTTGATATTTTCTCCGTGCAAATATGACACAAACTAGGTAAATTTTCGTAGCTGTAGGTTTCCTATCGAAATAAAATAAATAGTCTTCTTTCTTGGATACTTACAGCAGTTAGGCAGAGAAACCAGCGGGTGGTCTTTGGCCATGGGCTCCGGTGTCACCACGTCGAGCCCAGCGGCGAAGATCCGCTGCTCCTTAAGCGCGGTATACAAAGCATCTTGGTCTATCAGATCTGTCAATTAAGATAGTAAAATAAGCTAATAGAAGCATCCTCTGGAGTATAAAATATGGCTCCACCGACCCTGCATTAGACTTGAGTAAGAACAAAATTTAACAGCAGTCTTTTAAATAGTAGCAGAAGTTTTAGGAGCTTGTTTTTATCAGTAGGGAATCAACAAGGTTCTTTCCTTCTTTAATCATACAAATATTAATTGTCTTTTAAACGATCAACGATGTCGACATAACCTGTGCCAATCGGTAAATATTTTAGCATCGGCTTCGAGAGTTGGAGAACGACAGTCGTAACAAAGTTTTCTACAAAATCTACAAGGAAGACTTTGGCTTAGTCTACTGGTTTATTCAGACTTTGGCCGACTCCCAAAAGACTTACAGGCTCACTGGCTGATTATGTCATAACCCAATTAGGAGCAGATTTCGGTCACCAGTTTAGCTAAAGGTTCCTACCTCCTCTTCCAATGTTAACCACTACCGAAGTCTTTTTCATCAGCTTTAAGGAGTCAGCGTTGATCATATGCTTGGTTTCCTTAGTCAGGGGGCAAGCAAGGATGACGTAGTCGCTCTCCTTTAGCAGCTGTTCTACTGGCACACGTTCTGCTCCCAAAGTTTTGGCTGTGAAATAAAGCGAGGTGAGATTAGACTTCAACTGAATTTTGGATTAGGCTTTGGTTAGATGCAAGATTTGTTTCACACAGTTAATATAAAAAAAATGAATGTTTGCCGTTGAAATATTTATTTAAGAATATTGCGCAGCGAATCTTGTAGTGGATATTATCATGATCTTTACGGATATAATCATTCAGAAATGCCATCAAGTATAAAAACGTCTTAAATTTTTTTGGGATATTCTATGAGTATAGGTACCGAGCTTGTTGGGAACTCCTGTTAAATTCCCAATATCTTATGCAGTTACAAAAACGCCGGTGTACATTACCTAGATATAAGAATAATAATATACTATATAAATCATGTTCTTATCTGCATTTCGTGCTAGATCAAAGTAATTTCAGCGAACATACTCGTACTTATCGCAATATTTATTTGCTGATCACTCACAATTTTATCTTTGACATAACAGTGATAATGTTGAGTGGCAGGTGTTTAATATAGTTCTACTTCCTCACCATGAACTCTTAGAGCAGGACAGTTTACGTTGTCGGAAAAGGGATCACATCGATAAATGCCCTACGTTTAGAGTTCATGGTGGGCTGATGATATAATAAACGTATTAAAGAGATTTTCTTTTTAGAAATTGTGTGAATATGAAATCTGTAAGCTAAAAATGTTATGGGATCCGTAATTCTTTACAAAAACTATATTAAATGTGATGAAGTTTACAATAGGTGCATTTTTCAGGCGAGAAATATTTTGCCACAAATATCGCGATTCAGTCAAATATTGTCCACTGGGAAAACCAACTCGCGATCCACAGAACGTTGTTCTGGCCATCTGACTGCACAAGATCACGTAACCATTACACTTACCCTATTACACTTATTTATAAACAAGGATCATACCGACATTAACTAAACCCCGTATTAAGTCTATTGACGTCTCTCTTTGACATGCAAACGTCAGTTTAAATTGACAGTTTTTTATAATTAAGGGGGAATAGGTATAGAATGGCTTACCCTCTGGTTTGTCTGTCCGGCCGCTGTATATGAACTTAGCGACGTCGAATCCCCTCAGCCTCCGAAGTACAGCCTGCCCAATACCTCCGAAGCCCACAATGCCCACCGTACTGCCCACGATGTCCTGGCCCACCATCCATTGCACGCCGTACTTCCATTGGCCTCTGGAATACAACATTTTTTATTATTTTATTGTAGAATAACACTAACTGCCCTTCTTTGCACCTAACTCCTGGATTTACAACATTATTTAAAGTTCTACATTGCTTTATTTTAAAAATAGGTATTTTATGATTTGTGTTCCTAAAAACATGGGGGAAACCGTAGGGCAGTCCTAGTTTTTTTTATTTACCACGTCGCCCCACACTAGGAATTTCTTCTGTATCGTGGGTGCGTTTCACAAACATGAAATATCACATAAACAGACACCCAGACCTGGGACAAACATTGCGGTTCGCACATTTTTTTGTCCTGTGCGGGAATCGGGCTCACAACCCTTAGCGCAGTAGTCCAATCACTTAGCCACTGGGCCAATTAGGGCGTCGTAGTTTCTGCACCAGACTCACGTTTCCAACTCCTGCACGCCTTCCTTGAACCTCCTGGCGGCGGCGACCAGCAGTCCCACGGTGATGTCTGCGACAGCATCGTTCAGCACCTGTGGCGTGTTGCCCAGGGGTAGCCCGCGCTTGACGATGGCTGACGCGTCCACCTGGTCGACGCCAGATGACATTGTTGTGACTGCCTTCAGATTAGGTCCTGGGGACACAGAATATTGAGAATGGATGGTTAACTGGACCTAAATGTATAATATGCAGACTTATAAGATAAGGAAGTTATGTTTCAGGGTGTACATCATCATCAGCCGAAAGACGTCCACTGTTGAACAAAAGGCTTTCCCCTTAGAACGCCACAATGAACGATAATTTGCCATTTGCATCCACTCGTTATAGATATATGTATTATTATATTCACTCGCTGTACGTAGTTAAAGGTATATTTTCAAATTGGTGTGATGAAGCATTCACAAAAATAAAAACTGTAGCAGTTGACGTTTTCTAATGCGGCTCACTAGTTGTTTAGAAATATTTATAGTTTTGGCGTAGTCTAAAAATAAACCTATTCGTGACGTCATTTTGTCAAATTTACGCGCAATTTTTCACTGTTTTACACCGTCCTGTCAGTCCACAGTTCGCTTTAAAAGAAATAAAAAAGAAAAGATAAGTTTATTATCCTGTTCTTCTTTCGAATTTTAAGTTTAGAGTTTAAAACTCACCGGCCAAGTCCAATATTTCTGCAGTGAGTTTGTGTTTGGTGTTCCATATTAGTGCGTCATATCCTGGCACATTCTTCTTGATTGCCGGCAGACTCTCCGGCTCATAGTCTGCATATGGCAGAACTGTTGCTTCTACTCTGAAAAATAAAAGCGAATACTAGGTATCATGGATGAAAGACTAGTTAGTTAGACCTACAACTAAGGTACCTTCCTATAGACTATACTAGAAGAAGTTAGTATATTTTTCAAAATTCGGTCCTATTATATATGGATTTTAATAGTAATCTGTAGGTACCTTTGTTCCTGTAAAAATACTTTTCTTTAAACGTCGCTAGATAGACAGAGGCACATAGTGTAGGTATATGCCTCTGTCTATCTCCTGGATGTGGTTCACAAACATTAAATTCCACATACAAAAAAACACCCATACTTGGGACAACCATCTGCTCCTCACACTATTTTTTGGCCTGTGCGGGAATCGAACCCGCAACCCCTTTAGCGCCGCAGTCCGATTGCTCAGCCGCCTTAGCCACTGCCCAAAATTTAAATTTGCCCAATGCTGTTAGGGGTAAATTATGTAATGTAGAAGCTAAAGATCTTTTCATGTGGCCATGTACCTAATTAATTTTTATATTGTATGTATAACGGTGGTTTATTGAATGAAAAATAAGTATTATGTGTTAAGTATAGGAATCATAAGGCCTATATCCAGCAGTGGGAAGTTGTAGGCAGTAACCATGATGATTGAAATCGTAGTTAAGAAGAAATCAACTTACTTGTTTTTCAATAACTCTAAACCGGCACCAGGGAATGATTTGTTTACAACAAGAACTCGTTTCAACGACATCTTGCGGTTATAATAACTAAACTAATGCAACAATATAACTACGTATCAATAAATGCACACTTCACTCACTATCAAACCGTGAACTAAATAACTACTGAACTAAATATCTGATATTGGAATATTATGAGTTTGTTTTATTTAAATGATTCGAAAATTATCTTTCTTGATAACAGCTGTACAGACAACACGTAAGTGATGTAAGACTGCGGAATGATTATTTAAAACACAACACGTTGGTTGTGTGATGGTCAAGATAACTATTTTATACAAACAGCGTCATTCTCATATCTGGTGATGTATTACATAATCCTATTAAAGGTGTAGGCTGCGCCATCTAGTGGTGAGTAGCGGAAGTCGGTGACAAATGTGTGAACGTAGTAGATTGCTTTCCAAAACATAGATGGCGTAAGTGTCAAAAATATTTGACGTTTTAGTACCTGTTATCTTTAGGGCATGAGCAGCGGTACTTTTTATGGGGACTATAGTAACGATTACTTAGTCAATAGTTGAAATAAGTTTCAATATAGATTTCAATCAATATTTTGTTCTTACTAAGGTCCTTTTACAACATGAATGACGACTAAACGATTCGCTTACCGTGCTGCATGTCGCTGGTTCAATTATACCCTTTATGCGGGTTAATTCGTTGGTTAATTTTGGCCAAAGTTTAACCCAAAGTTCAAGCTTGTTGCGGTAGATGAGCTGATGAGGAGGTAAATATATAGGTATTGCCTATACTATGTGATGTGCCTTCTATGCTTATATTAATTTAAATAAGCCTGTTCTATCAGTGCATCTATTTCAAGTCAACATATTATTATGACATTTTTATTCATAAACGTTCCATATGACCGCAAGCTGGTAACACTATATAAATCAAGCAAAGGCATCCACCACACAGCCATGTTAAGTTAAAAAACAACTAAATAAATTTACTTTATTTGACACACAAACAAAATATACAAAAAAAAATGCATCCCAACTTGTAAATAAGTTACTGTTTTCGTTAACCGTTGTAAACACAGCTTAATAGCTGCAGCACACGAAATGTAATTAAAAATAGCGGCTACTTACAGCCGTGCTATCATAATTCGACGATACAATTATAGTAAACTTTGAGAGCCGTTTAATAAACCTATTGGGACGTGCAACATGGGGCCCTTAGAGTTATCGGGGCCTTGGCGGTGTCATGTAGGTATTGTCAAGCAGATGGTACCATAGACAGCGGGATATTAGGGCCTTATTCGTCCTACCTACGAATACGGACATGCCATTGTATTACTATAACTTTTATTTAACTTTAAATAAAAGTTATAGTAATATTAGGCGTAGTTATAGTAATATAAAGTATATATTAGGTGGTTAGGCGCGTCTTGTTTTATCTTTACTATAAGATAGTCTCAACGCGTTCTTGACTTAAGAACCTTAGTGGGTTTGTTGTATTCACTGAAATATGAAGCATACCCAACACTTGTATTCCCCGAAGGGGTGTTCATATAGTACACCCACGTGTCGCCAGTTATGTGATAGGTCCCAATGTATTAGGGGGCGAGCCTATTACCATGAACCGGGTACAAATCCAGACTCCGTGCTGCTACTGAGAATTACCTAATAGAAAAACCCAAAAACCCTTTGCCCAGGATACGAATTCAGGACCTCATGCTCAGCCGTCGCGCTTAGTGATTACTAGAACGATGAGGCAGGCAGAAAATATCAAGATCATTTATTTCCTTTTGCTCTTTTTTCGTTAGCATTAGTCAGTAAGCACATCACTATAATATCTCTAATACACAAGGAATATCAGTGTCGTGTAGGAATCGATCTATCTCGTACGACTAGTAGGAGTAACAGAAGCCTTGCACTTAGGCAATGTAGGTACAGCTCTAGTTATCTGTCATATACTTTATACGAAGCAGCTGCACTCTAACAAACAGAACGCGAGTACTAGGGCCCTTATATTATTAAGTTTATTATATAATATAGTTAATTCCAATTAATTATTGGCTTTACGGGCTTATAAGCTTTTTAACTTAAACTTACCGTTTATAACAACTTGATATGGTTGTCAGGACCCATATAAGCCACCGTAGTGCTAATAAAACGCAATGCTTGTAACTTAAATATATATAAGTAGTTAGATCAACAAAGATAGCAAAAACTGTTAGTATTTATTTATATTAAAAGGGTTTCTAATTAGCCTGCTTCTTTAACAACATGAAACTAACCGATAATGAAATAAACACCTAGTAAAGTAAGAATTAGTACATAAATATATGAATACAAGCTATTGTCTTGTCGTAAACACCGCCTCACCGAGTCGTAAAAATATACGCCGTATTTATATGGGATAAATTGTGGCTAGTTAGTGGAATTAACGCTTATACGCATGCGTGGGTAAAACAAAAAGCAATGAAATGAAGATTTAATAGAGTTCCATGCTTTGGTAATAGCCAACAAATAAGAAAAGGTGTGTCTTGTGTACGCTTTTTGCCGCTGACCGTAGGCTGAACGAACTTGATATAAACGTATAAAATGCGTTCAGAAATAACTTATATTGACGTATAAACTTTTTTTAAGTTCGATAGAAAGCAATAGTATTGCCATTATGCCAATGCTATCGCTTTAGCTTTAAAGGTTTTATTAGTTATTTAATTGTTAATCAATTTAGAAGTAGTAGATACTCTTTAACTATACATAGAATATATTGTCAATTAGTATGTAGATGGATTGTGTAAAAATAATAAGTTTGCAAGTAAAGAATTATGTAGATACATGAATACGTGTCAGTTTTCTAGGTCAATATTTAACTTTAAGTATGGTGGGGTGTTGTAGACATTCAGGGAAGTTTCTGCCCATCCGGTTTTGGCAAATGTATCACACATTTTAGGCCAAGGCTGCCATTAGTTTATTTTTATGTGTCGAGGCTGTTATGGGAAAATAAATGAAGGTTGGAAGATTGCGTACTTAACTACTATAAAAACAAGCAAAATTACGGAACAAATGTTTTAATAATAATAATAATAATAATAAGCCCCCTAAACAACCACACGTCCTGATTGACCATCTAATCACGTGGGGGGCGGACACACGAATGAGAAATTACTGGCGTGGCTAACGTGGCTCTGGCACACCCATTTAAAATGGAGACGCGATCTAAAAGAAAACGTATAGGGCCGCTGCCCGGGGGCGATCGCCGGGGCACACCTGGAGCTGACGCTGGGTGTCTCAGCATGCGAACCGTCAGCGGTGAGGAGTTGAACAGGCGGGCTCCCACCGACAAAGATACTACAGCCGAGATCATTGACGATGGTGACACACTGACTGTCGGGAACAGCCTTTCTGAACCCTACAGCCCAAGCACAGCCTCATACATACCATCATCACCATCCATATCATCGTCACCATCCGTACCATCGTCACCACCAATACATTCATCACCACTCATACCATCATCTCCACTCACTATTAATTTAAATACAGAATCATCAAATCCAGCTTTGAATGTTGCGCGGGAGGTAAATACCTTCTTACCCGCGTCCACCAAGGCAGGAAAGCCAAGAGTTCGCATGAGATGGAACAAAGATGTTAATATATTTATCATGCGCACTTATTTATACATTACTAAATTAGAGACCGATATGACTACTTACAGACAGAAATTGCATGAACTTTTTACACAACGATACCCAGACATAAATGTTACAGAGCAGAGAATCTCTGATCAAAGAAGAACTATAGTAAGGAATAAGCTCTTGTCACCTGAAGAAATAGATAACTTAAAAGAAGAAGTAAAAACACAAATACAAGAATCTGAAAATAATTCATGTGCTAATCCTGTCACACTAACACAAAACACATTTGAAACTACTTCACAACTACACAATGACACACAATCTCAACTACACAATGACACACAAGCATTCACGCACACTTCACACACGTCCACACAAACTGAGTCCATAACTTTAATGCTAGAAAATGACATAGATACCTTAGTCGTCACAGAAAGAAATACTTTAACAGTAGGGCTGATTCAAGAAATCCATGACAAATTCAGAACTACGCTGACACAATATTCTGGAATGGATCCGGGAGCTCGACCAAAACTCCCTAAACTTAGATTCAGCCCACACTTATTTCGCTTAGTTAATTTGTTCAACGAAAGTATACTAACACAATATTTATGTGATGACACACAACTAATAGACATACATACTCTTATATATTGTACTGCAGTAGTTATATCAGAAGAACTCAACTTTAAAATCACGGAACACACAGGAAACAGACCACCAAAACACGACTATAAACCACCATGGCAACAGAGGCTGGAAAATGACATAGAGAAGTTAAGAGCCGACTGTGGTAGGGTTACTCAATATATAAATAATAATAGGTCAAACAAAGTGGTTAAAAGAGTTGAGGCAATATTTAAAAACAGTTTTACACACACTAGACATGAAAACAGTAACAGAAAACCAGAAGAATTCTTAGACACATTAAAACAAAAACTAGCACTTAAAGTTCATAGGCTTAGAAGATACAAAAAGGCGCAACAACGCAAACATGATAATGCCACATTTGCTACAAATGAGAAAACATTTTACAGACAGCTACATAAATTACACACGGACACACTTGCAGACACGGACACAGACACACCTACTAAAGAACACCTTGAAACATATTGGTCTAATATATGGGAAGAACAAGTGCAACACAACGACAAAGCATCTTGGATAGCAGACGAAGCGGCTAAGTGGGGTACAATAGATGAAATGGAGTTTCAGGAAATTACAGAGTCTGACATCACTAACGTAACTACTAAATTACACAATTGGAAATCACCCGGTATAGATAAAATCCATAACTTCTGGTATAAAAAATTAACTTCATTGCACAAATCAATAGCGAAAAATTTATCAGATATCGTATTAGGCCGGCAAATTATACCTGAATTTCTTGCGACGGGAATAACTTATATGATACCCAAAACCAAATACTCCCCACAACCTTCCCAGTATAGACCAATTACATGTCTACCCACGATTTATAAAATCCTAACATCAACACTCACAAACAAAATTTATTCACACATTGAACACCACAACATAATAGCAGAGGAGCAGAAGGGATGCAGGAGAGGCCACATGGGATGTAAAGAACAATTGATTATTGACTCTACAATACACAAACATGCCACCACTAAAAATAGAAATCTTCACTGTACCTATATTGATTATAAAAAGGCTTTTGATAGTGTACCGCATTCTTGGTTGATACAAATATTAGATATTTATAAAATTAATCCGAAAATCATAGTGTTTTTAAGAAATGTAATGTTACAATGGAAAACTACCCTTCAACTTAACTGTAGTCAAAATATAACAACGCGGCAGATTTCTATTAAGAAAGGTATTTACCAAGGCGACTCTCTTAGCCCCTTATGGTTCTGTCTAGCCCTAAACCCACTGTCCCACCTATTGCAGCGATGTCAATCCGGATATTGCCTCAAACACACCACTGAGGAAACATTAATCTCTCATCTTATTTATATGGATGACATTAAACTTTATGCAAGAACCGAAAAGGATATGAACATCTTAGTAGAGACTACAGCACAGTTTAGTAGAGATATTAACATGCAATTCGGATTAGATAAATGCAAAACACTTCATATTGTACGAGGCAAGATACGACCGGGTGACTATGTAGTAAATAACACGGACACTATAACAGCGATGGAACCAAACGACGTATACAAATATTTAGGGTACACACAATTAAAGGGATTAGATCATACTGAAATAAAAAATACACTCACTACAGAGTTCAAGAAGAGACTGAACGCGGTATGTAAATCCCAACTTTCTGGTAAACATCTTGTCAAAGCCTTAAATACTTACGCTATCCCCGTGCTAACGTACTCATTTGGAGTTATAAAATGGACTAAAACAGATACCGAACAATTAGAACGCACCATACGCACCACACTAACGAGACACAATAACTTACACCCTAAATCTGCCATAGAAAGACTCACGATTAAGAGACAAAACGGTGGGAGAGGCCTAATGGATATACATCATCTTTGGCAGAAACAAATTAATAAACTAAAAACATTCTTTCACACAAAGTCTCTCACAAGCAACATACACAAAGCCATTACACAGAACGATATAAACTATACTCCTTTAAATTTAGCTGAACCAACCACACTAACTGCCAGTATTAATGATCCACAAAAACAAAAAATTGATGATTGGAAGAAGAAAGTTCTTCATGGTCGACATATTCACGACTTAGAACAACCTCATGTTGACACAGTTGCATCCAATAAGTGGCTAAAAATTGGTGCTCTCTTCCCAGAAACTGAAGGTTTTATAATCGCGATACAAGACCAAATCATTAATACTAAAAATTACAGGAAATATATAATTAAAGACTCGTCTATAACTAATGATAAATGCCGCAAATGCCACTCCCAGCCAGAAACCATCCAACACATCACAGGAGCATGCACTACACTTACACAGACAGACTACACACACAGACACAACCAAGTTGCCAATGTCATCCATCAGAGACTAGCACTCAAATATACACTTATACAAAACACGAACACACCTTACTACAAATATACTCCACAAACTGTTTTAGAAAACACTACACACAAACTTTATTACGATCGCGCTATACTTACTGACAGGACCATACATTATAATAGACCGGACATAACCCTTCAAGATAAAATAAATAAAGTCACTTACCTAATTGATATTGCAGTTCCCAACACCCATAATTTACAGAAGACTATTTCTGAAAAAATTAGTAAGTACGCAGAACTAAAAGATGAAGTTACTAGAATTTGGAGGCAAGAAAAAGTTTATGTAGTCCCTATAGTTCTTTCCACAACAGGTGTAATTCCGAATCATCTTCTCCATAGCCTTAAATTACTTGATTTAAAAGAAACTGTCTACATAACCTTACAAAAAGCAGCTATATTGAATACATGTCGCATTGTTAGAAAGTTCTTGCAAATAGAAGAAAATGAAGTAGCACCTCATCACATCACACCTCCAACATGATCATACACACTACACACCACACACTGCACTTACTTGGCTTAGGCCCGTAAGTGCAGTTAAAACTAGCCAACGAGCTAAGAAAAAGCACACATTCCCGAAAAATAATAATAATATCATTTATTTTCAGGCTTCAATGGCCCATAGATATATACCTTACAGACTAACATATATAAATTAAATACAAATTGTGTTAGTAAATAAAAAACTTAAAACTATGTTAATAGCACTTCACTTTGCACTTGTCTTCGTGCTCTCCTGTGGTACTGGTCCGCGGAAGCGACGGAACACCACGCCCTGCGGCCAAAAGTCTTCTTCCATGACGAGGGGCAGGAAACAGTTCGGTACTCGCACCATGAATGCCTTGAAATTGACATTACGGCGCGACTCCAGTAACTGCACTCTCGGCCTGTACTTCGTCTTTTGGCGCACGTACTCAGCGATGTCCTCCTCCTTAGTGGTGTAGTGCAGGCGGGAGACGTACACCGGTGTGTTCGGCTGGGCAGCACGCACTGTGGTGTCGGGTTTCACAGGAGCTGTGCCGCAGCGGTTCTTGTTGGGTCTGCGACGGCGCTTCCTCCCTTGCACCTTCACAAAGCCATCTTCGTCTACCTTTGCTATTTCCTTCTCGGAGACGGGCTTCTTTATGAGAGCACTGGGAGTACTCTCTAAAACACGCGCATAACTTTTTAATTGCGCTGGCGCTGCAGGTCTTGACAGCTGTACGACGTATTTGTCGGCGGGCGCGGGAGGCCCCGCAGGGACAGTAGCGAGCGGGCTGGGCGCGCGGGGTACACACTCTGCTAGCTCAGCAATTTTCGGCGTTGACAGCGGCGACGACAAAACCGCTGACGCGAAACTGACCGCCGATGTATCAAGGGCAGCTCCGCGACGCGTGTTGACGTTCATTGCACCCGGTGTTGACCTAGTTTCTGTTACTGTGTTGCGCAAATCACTAAGTTCTTTCCGCAAGTCGGTAACAGTAACTTGGGATGCATCCAACCTTTGCTGTACTTCCGCTAGGCTAGCCTTGAGGACGACTATGTCCTTCAAAAGGCTGGTCACGTCGACGTGGTCGAAGGTTACGGGAGGGAGCTTGTTGAGGTCCCTCGCCACAAACGTCGGCACGTCGTCTGGGTCGGTCTCCTTGAGCAGCGTGATGATGTCCTGAATGCTTTTCTTCGTCCCGTCACGCCTGCGGGACACCATCTGGTCGCACTTGTTGAGCGACTTGTACAGGAGCAGCTTAGCAGCTGCCACATCTTCTTCGCTGAAGTTCGTTGCGCAGATCTGGATGGCGGACACCTCGTCCATCACGTCCAGCTTCTGCTGCAAGAACGCCAGCAATTCATTCGCTACGAGTGGTTGACTCATAGCGATTAGAATTCGAGCAGCGGCTTCCGCCGCCGCGTTTGCATTTATTTAATAAAAATTCACGTCAGCAAACACGACCGCATCGGGTCGCTGCCACTATGAGACTCGACTTGACTTGACTTGACTTGAGACTTTAAAGCCATACGGAAAAGATTGGAAAACTTTACTAATAAATTAGCATTGTAAATAGTTTTAAAGTATGAAAGCTTACCAGCGTGTCATGGCTGGAATAAAATGGATTAGTGAAAGTAATAAATAATATTAGCACAAGTAAAGCTTTTAATACGGGCGAGCAATATCAACAAAACAAAGGAAAAACTAAAAGCAAACCTTTGCAAAATAAACTAAACAAACGAACATCTGGCAGCGATTTCAAACAATTATAACCTAGTCAAATTTAGTATACTTCCACTTCTTTTCTTGCGAAGAAAATTCGCGACTTTTTAATTTCATAGTATCATATTCGGTATAATCCTACCGCTGAAAGAGGGTAGAGAAATGCTATTTTACTGTGTTGAAGTTTTGTGTACTTGAATTTGGTTGGTTTGCTCGAGGGTTGAGGTGCTATCGACCGTCATAGGCGCCAAACTGGCGGCGGTGGCTTGAGGAAATGTTAAAGGGTGCTTCCGATAGCTCTTTTAACTCAGATGTAGAGATCTATCTTTGTTATGTTGGTACATATTTATGTAAAGCATGGCCGCCAACGTGACAAACTTGAAATACTGATTTAACATTGAAATGTTTCAAGAGTTCAACTAAAACATTTTCATATGAAGTCAGTATTTTACCTGTGAAATGCTGATAATCTATTACAAAAACCTTATGTAAAGTAAGTGGGCCGTAGCTATTGGATTCATAAAGCAGCAAACCGGGCTCTGTGGCGTACCTTGGGAGAGGCCTATGTCCAGCTGTGGACTGCAACGGGCTGATGATGATGATGAAAGTAAGTTTAATTTTCTCTCCAACTAAAACCAAATGTAATAAAGATCTTTGAAAAAAATTCTAAAGCTACTACGTTAAGTCTTCAAGATTAATTCAAATTACGTTTAGGTCGACCAAATAAATCATCACAGGTAACACTGACGTCACGTAAAACCTTACCTTTGCCTGACAACATACGCAATTTCCGTTTCCCGAATTATTCCCGCGCTCACCTGTCGCGTCACCGCAAGGTGGCGGGCGCGTGCCTTTCGCGACCCTAAACAATAGCACCTGTGCCATATCAGGTGTTGACTTAGAACTTGTTACCGTTTATGTACGCCTGGTACTTTCGTTTTTATTATACTTACGCAAAACATAAATATGTAGTTTTATTTGACATTTGTTGTACCCTAAGGTGTTTGGAGAGCTTTTGTCCGTTTATATTGCACTTTTGATTGTTGTAATAAATGTTCTTATTATTTTGACTCACCTGCGGAATTATTACAATAAATGTGGACATTCTTTAGGTGTTAACTTATCCACTAAATTATCCAAAATGTTATGAAATACGAAATCTTTAATTATTTCATCAACTAGGTACTTACAAAAACAATTCCCATCTGTTTCTTAAAAATAATAATTATTAAATATTTAACACGTTAATGGTTTCCATAGAAATAGAATTGTTGACGTTTCACCAAATAAAATTTTAGACAAATAGTGTAAAGGCCAAAGGTCGCGAATAGTACTACCAACTTACGGTTTTCAGCTTACTATTTACCACATAGGCTTTATAACCATACAATTAAGGTCCAATATTCAACACGATAAGTTCATTTCCGAGACAAAAATATTTAACTAATGACACAAAATATTTAATAAAAATTTACAGCTAACTATTTAGAATCCGCGGTAACATAAACGTCATTTTCAAATTTCGACTCTATGCCAAAGACAATGAATCTCGAATTCCGGAATAGAGACGTTTATTTTTTCTTTGTAAAATTTTGAGGCGAAGGACCCACATGTGCAGCCTGCTGTAAGTCGTTAGTTTTATTTTTTTATTGTCAGCTCCTTTGCAGACACAAATTCGTGTCAACACAAATTGACACAGATGTTCCAGTAAATTATTATTAAGTGTATTATTGGGGAAAGAAGTTTGAAAGCGACCTGAGAATTTATTGCAGATCACTACCGTATGTTTACTTTCTATTGCAAGTGTAAGACGTAACTTAAATTCCACTCGCATTTAATGATGCAAATTTAAAATATCAGAGGTATTTTTAATAGCTTTACGTGACAACGTTTTTATTTGTCAGTTCCTGTGAAGTTAACATCTACAGTCGCCGTTCAAGTAATTAAGATAATTACTTGTCATTAACAGAACTTTTCTCGGAGGACTCTGGGAGACTGGAACATATTACATTAACTTGTTATCTACAAAATACAGGCAGTCACGAAATATAGGACATTATTTTAAGACAACCGCAGTACATATAGACAACTGCTGTATGTCACACGGTAATGGCTTGGCAGGTGGATAACAGTGAGAATGTTGTCACTACTGATTGAGCCAGCATTCACGTCTGTACCACGAATAATCTAGATGTCTAGTAGTGTAAACTGAACAAATTTTAAATTACCTTTTCAATTAAATTTTAATTGACAGCCAACCCTAACCTTTCTACTATTCACTTGCAATAAAAATTACAGTGCCTTACTATAATGGAACACTAACTATGTATACCTTAAACTTTATAGAACATATCCTTGTTTAAATTTTAAATCACACGTTCAAATGATAAATAAGTGCCATCTCTACTGAGCATGCGCGTACCCAAATCTGTTCCGAAAACCGCCGAATTACTTGACCAGAGACAAAATAAAATGATTAGAAGCAAAAAGGTCGCTCTTGTGAGGTGGGAGCTATAAACCATTGGGACTGTATCCTGGCAGGCTATCGGCAGCGATCCGGCGCCCGACGACGTCCGCGGCAGCAATAACACGCGCGCCTAATGTGGACGATGCTCCGGCTGAGGCGCGCAAGACATGAGCGAAGAGCGGTGGTAAGGCCAAGAAAATGAAAGTGACACAATATAGTCATGTTTAATAAAGTTATAGCTATTTTAAAAGTTAATATGACTAATTTTGGTGATGCGAGAGGCATTCATTTTAACCTCTCGATAGAATAGTATCGATTGCTCCAATGCGTTGGAGCTTTTTAGTTAAAGGGCGCAGGATGGAATTTAAACCTACATTTTTAAAAAATGAGCACATTTAATAATATCATTTTAAATAATTTTCAAATCAACAATACAAAGAAGCACCTGAAGTGTTTCAGTGGCTGCTAAAAGTAAAATAAACGATAAAGAGAACTTTTTTAAAACAGATTGGAGAATTTTATGTCGTGTTCGTTTCTCCTCTGCTGTAAAACAAGGTAATTATAATTAAATAAGTGTCTATGTAGGTCATTAATGAAACCAGAGCAAGAGAAACGTATTACCAGTTACTGAATTCTATATTTTCTTATATCGATGCTTCACTCCTAATATAACTGCTTAATAGTTTGTGGTTGACTGTTTGCAGCCTCAATAAAATGCGCATCTAATGGACTAAACACGTGTTCAAAGTGTGAGCGCACAGCGTCAACTGGAAAACAAAAACGGATTTTTTCTTTTTAATATTTCAATTTTAAATTAAGAACGCTTTTATGGGTTTTTTAAGAGGTTTTATATCTAGATATTGTCTACCTATTTAAACGATTCTATTGCTTGTAATGAAGACCTAGATAAACAGGTAGCAAGGCAGAGGTGACTGTAAAGTATCCCCTTATTCCGCCAGTTAAGTTATAGGTCCTAATGTAATAGGGGCGAACCTATTGCACAAATCCAGACTCCGTGCTGCTACTAAAATACCTAATGGAAAAACCCAGTAACACGTTGCCCGACTCGGAGTTTGAATCCGGGACCTCATACTAGCAGTTGCACTTAGTGACCACTAGACCAAGAAGGCAAACAGAACTTTTATCACGTTTTTCTATGTTCCAATTTTCTCTAACAACGTGAAAAAAACATATTCTCCAAATCGTAATCAGTGTTTCGTCATAGCACAACTCCCCCGCTACAAGTATAAGGCTTGGGGTACACCGTGCTTCGGAGGTGTATCTAGCGAGATGGAGTGGCGCGGGCGGCCGCGACGAGCCAATTTCACAGATTCGTCACCGATTAGCACGCGCCGGACACTACGCTCGACGGACATTGGCCACTAGTTTATTTAAACACGGTATTTTGTGTGTGATGATTTTGTCACTTCGGTCTTCAAACGTAACTTTAGTAGTGGTGAGTCAACTGATTGTAATATTACTACGAAAATATGCAATGACTATTTTTAGAACCACTTTTTTCTTGCCTTTTTAAATACCATTTCATTTACTTTAAATAGCTAGAAGCTAGTTAAGCAATTAAGCCGTCGGTCCTGCGCCTGATCTCTCTCACATCACGTCGGTCTACCGTACAATCGGACTTATGAGAGTAAGAGAATAGGGAGTGCACCTTTGTTTGCGCTTATACTTGTGTATAATATCTCCTGCGTTGGCTAGTCTCAGTTGAGATAGGCGGCCGTGACCGACAATCGGTCAGGAGACAGATGGTAAGCCTTTGATAACTGTTACTATATAAAAAAATACTAGGCTTCCTAGGTCCTGAGGCCACGTCGCGTCGTTCCTACTACAGCAATGTGAAACGGCGCCACGACGGCGCCGCGCGCGCCTCAGCCAACAGAATGCACTCGTGACATGCGTCGTGTGGTGTGCAACCAGCCTAACGCACTCCTAACAGAGTTAGATTTATTTTAAACAATTGACGTTATGTAAACATGTACTTAGGACCTAACGATTTGTCTTCTCTGATTTATTGTCGTGTTTGTGTTGGCTGACCACTTGGTATCTAATGGTTGGACAAACAATATATAATGCAACTTTCTGGCCGTGTGAAAACAGAATAAAAACAAAAACAAAAACAAAAAAAATAGAAGTTTACATTCTATCTTAAAAATCGAACGTCAGGTTTTAAAAACGTTGTTTATGGTTTTTTACTGCTTTTACTCTATGGTTTGGAGTTGAGTTACGATAATTATAATTAGCGACAATTGCATAGATTATTTTACATTTAAAGCCCCATAATTTAAAGCTTATTATGTTAAATGCCAACATTACAAATTAATTTATCTCTTAGACACCGTATATTTACTTAATTCCTTGAAATATCATCGATGTTTATGTAATTTATTTCGCGCCAAAACAACGAGTGAATGACAAATGGCTTACTCTACACGCGTTCCAAATTAAAGATCTACGAAGTCCGAACGCACCTTTTAAGTTTATCAAGGTTATAGGGATCCTTTGAAGAAGTTCTTATAGTTTTATTTGTAGCATTTTACACTAAAGCCTCATAATATAATGGTTATAAACTTATAGTAATATGTGTTGCCTTATTTTAGTGTTAATAAACATAGGGAGTAATGATGCCAATTTGCTCTTAAAATGCAGTAGGTATAAAGGCATGTTTTAGTAGTAATAATGATAATAATAGCCTATAACTGTCCCACAGCAGGGCAAAGGCCTCTTCTCGTATAAAGGATTGAGCGTTGATCACCACGCTAGCTCAGTGCGGGTGGGCGATTTCAGATAATTATATCTAAGTTTCCTCACAATGTTTTCCGTCACCGGGATATCTAAGAAAGTATTTGTAACATGGAAAAAGTCACATTGATACTTGCCCGGGTTTAAACCTGCAACCTTGTGCATACAAATCCGGTGTGTTAACCACTAGGCCACCTCTACATGTTTTAGTAGTAATAATAAATATTATATCTGCGTCCAAACCATCATGGATTCAAGTGGCTTGACGGAACCCACACGTAGCAAAAGGAGCGTTTTAACAAATGTAATAATACTACGAAGGTCACAAAAAATTGCGGAAGCGGGCAGCTGTACCCAACCGATAACTTCAACAAATAAAAAAATAAACGCATTACATCGATACATCGCGGCACCGTCATTATTATCGCGAAATTTGAATGTTTAAAATAGCGATAACCGTCGCAATTTTGTTTTTCTTTGTTAATTAATGTAATATCTTATGCTATTCAATTGCTATTAATAATAACTGAATGTTAATATGGTAATATACTTAATTACTTGCATTTCTCTAGATAGATACTACTTTTCAAAAAGTCATGATAAATTGCAGTAAATACTGTAGGTTTATTACTTTAGATCCCAGTCAACTGGATTGTTTTTTTTAAAGCGATGGCGTGCAATACATGATATACAAGAATTTAGAATTAATATGTTGCAAGATGTTTACGTTTATTTTAATTAGTTGTAATGTATATGGTGACAAATGCAAATTAGTGGCAATAGCTTACCTTACCGACTGTTACAAGGGATCCATTACATAGCTGGCATAATGAAGGCGTTTTATAATACTCCGGCCTACCTCGTGGAACAAGGTAAGAAACTGACAATAATTCAGATTAAATGACAAAAGATAGAAGCACATTTTATACGAGTAAGTTTTTGATATCTAATCAAATCATTGCGCAACGCCATCAAATCAAATCATCGCCATCGTCGATATTGTAAAAAAGAATGTGCAAACTTCAGCGCGCATAAAAGATGCGTAAATTAATTTAGATGGAAGTATAACGTTGCAGATTGTGTAGACATGCGAACACAATCTGCAACTTATCCCTCCATCTTGTATCAATAAAAAATCGATAGCTAATGCGACCCTTAATTCGGTTTTTACGATCAGCTGTCTTTTCGCCTGACCACGTTCGGACAAGCACCTGCACTGATTTTTTAGCCAAATGATCTTTTGACGTTTTTATACTTTTTTTTGTGAACCACTCGCCTTTGACACCTGGCCATACTGCCTAGCGCGCCACCCGGCTGAAGAGCATGCGGCCTTTGTGGTGGCAATTAAAAAAAGACAGTATGAATATTGATGCAGCCTTCTTCGACAGTTGTAGAGTAATTTTAAAAGCGCGTGTAGCCATTTCCTGAATTTATTCAATTAAGGAACAGCTGTTTTTAAGACAGTTGACGGATCAAAAGTGTGGCAGTTACATTTTTGGCCGCGAAAATATGGAGCCGTCCTTCTCCGTATTCAAGTGATCGCCATAAACAGGAGATAATGTAAAAAGTTGACTGCAGGAAAACCATACAATGTAGTTTAAAACAAATACTGTTGCCATATATATTTTATCGAGAGGTACGCATGTGATAAAACATATATAGCCAAGAATTACTTACATTACTTACCCACTGACTTAATTCGACGTTATTTACGATTATTCAGCTTTAAACGCGTTCCGAGTGTCGCAGTGTCTATTGTTAATCTTTTTTCGTTTCGCAGGTGACGAATTAACGGAAACATCACAGAGGACGATGTGGTGAGGGTAAAAACTATCGATTCATCATATGATTACCACTGGCAGCCATATTAACACATTTTGACTGACAGTGATCGATACCGTCGCAATGTGCGGTACATCGCGGCTGTAAATAAAACGCAATCGTTACTTTATTTTAATTACAAATTTATTGTCACGTGACCTTAATATGTGGCAAATGTTCTTAAAAGGTGCTTTCTTTAACAAAGGTAACATTACAAATGTGTATTTGCCGTTGTGTTTACCTTCCCTGGTGTCGGTTCTGTGGCTTTACTTTTTTGTGGGATGCAAAGTCATGTTGGTTCGTTTAGGGGTGGAGTACACCTGACCGGTCCACCTGTACTGAACGACAGTTGCGTCACACCTTGATAGTATTACATTTGTCTAAGGTCCCATTACAATAATAACGGGCATTAATAGGTCAGCCTTTTTGTCATGATGTGTGTCAGGTAAATAATACATCCAGATCGCTAATTATCGCTTTGTTCATATTTCAAACGCACTCAAATGTCAGTTGCAAATGTTACTGTTTTAGTTCTATTAGATAAGTAGTCTGTCAGTGTGATTGGTGGCGTAACTAAATTGCGACTAACGTTATTTTAACAAGAAATATATTACGCGCGAATTTGTTATGAAATTTTATTGTTCGAGTGTTCGTATATAATAATAAGTTTTGTTATGCCGAGTGGTATCCAGCCAAGAATTGACCACCCCCTTTCTTTCCTTGGATATCGTAAGAGGCGACTCAGGGAAAGTCCAGAAAATGAGCAGTACCATCTTCTGTAACTTCACCACCAATACTGCGATCCCCAAGCCGCTTGCCAAGCGTAGGGATTATGGCAATACCTCCCTTTACCTAAGAGCCTTTGTTCAACAGTGGACGTCTTCCGGCTTATGATGATGATGCAATTTTGATTAATGTTTCATTTTCGATATTATTCTATTGTTTATTGATTGATTCTGTCTTTCTACTTCGGAAAATGTCGTGCCTGAAGAGTTTATAGTTAGGCAGCAGTAGTGTTTATATGTAGTATTTTACTAAATTTGTTTTAGTTTTTTGCTCAATGTCCTCTTAAAACTTCACAACCTTAAAATCCTCTTGTTTGCGGTCGGGTGGAAGTCGATTGCCTTTTTGTCAGTGTCCCTATAGTTTGGTGAGAGGAGCATATGAATGCGTGGTATTTAATTATTGTAATTGGTCTGTAGGCTTAATTATAGTAAAGCGAAATATTTTTTTACAGTGTATTGTGAATAAAAATACCTATTCTGTTTAATATTTTTCTTTGTCTTTTGATTGATTGAAGTATTAAAATACTAGCTGCGCCCCGCGGTGTTACCCGCTACATTTTTCTGGATAAAAATAGTGGTAGTAAGTAGCCTATGTGTCAATCCAGGGTGTTAGCTACCTCCATGAAATTTCATTAAAATCCATTGAGTAGTTTTTACGTGGAAGAGTAACAAACATCCATCCATATTCACAAACTTTCGTGTTTATAATATTAGTAGGGATTTAAATTAAAGGATATAAATAATTCAGTTATACAATATTATTTTCCTACCATTTTTTTCGTGAGTCAGGCGGCAACCTGTGAGGTCCGGCCGTGGTGTAGACGTAGTAAGTAAATAATTGGCTTTCAGCTCAAGTTCGATGGCTGCGATTTTGTTCTATATAGGTAAGCTAATGAATTATGTCGAAAGATACAAAAAATAAAATACAATACACCTCATATACGAGATACATCTGCATACATTAGCAGGACATTATTAATTCAAACATTTAACAAGAAATTATCATTCGAAATACGCTCCAGAATTCAAGAGAAGAATACGAAGCACGAAACTATTAATGTATCTAAAGAGTTAAGACATTCATCTATTTCCGCAGCTGCGCCAGAGTTACATCTCACTCCAACATCAACACAGGTCCCTTAATATAATAAGATTAAAACAGCGTGAAATAACTACTTTAAACAACATTAAAATTTCGCAATAATTACCAGATAGTCCGATAACATTTAACAATAAATAAACGCAGAATTTTTCCAGCCAGCCATTTTATTTTTATAATTCGAACCTTGTATTCTCACATGGTTCGAATTATAAAAATAAAATTAAATATAAAAAAACCGTTCCATTTTTGCATCTTAACGAGAATGCCAGCGACGAATTTATAATAAATCATTGGAAATAAAAAAGTGTAAGGCTCTTTAAGCCCTATTTCACCAGATCTGTATCTCCTGACCTTGCGATTGCACATTGCGGCTAATTTAACGCGACATAGAGACTGTGCGTGCTCTAGCTAGCGTGGCCGCACGGTGACTGACGTTGGGACTGTCCGGATTTATGTTTTTAATTTAAATACAAAACCGGCATATTTTTAGTTAAGCCCCCTTACCATGAATTCCTAAAGCAGGGCAGTTTACGTTGTGAAAGCGAAACGCTACACGTAGCGGCGTCTCGCTTCCACGTCGGAAAATGTCCTGCTTTAAGAGTTCATGGTACGGGTGCTGTTAATAACATCAAGCCAGTATTCACCGAACACTTACATTAATTATCGACAGTTATTTTATAGGTCCCATGAAATGTGGGGCAAGCCTATTCGCCATTAACCAGGCAAAGTTCTGGCCCTGTGCTGCTACCCAAACTCAGCTAATGCACAACCCAAAAATATCGTTCCCGAGTTGGGAATCGAAAAGGCTGAGTAGCGCTTTAAAACTAGGTACTTTTAGAAATTGACTACTTTCAAGTAATGTATAATGTATATATTTCAAAATGTCCTTATTACCACGAACTCATAGCATCCCTATTCCTAGCGTGTATCGTGGTACGCGCATCGATTTGGCAGTTAGTCGCACATGCCGCGCGCGCGCACCTTGCGCCAGCTGCATCAACTGACACACTTACACTAGACCCGTTTAGATATATAGGTTACCTTATAGAAGAAAGTTATTGTTGAGCTTCATCTATGCCGGTTATATTCGCAAAATGTCTTGCGCAAGAAAAGTGCGCTAAAAATTGAAAAAAAGAATTGATTTTCTTCTTTCAAGGTGGCTTCTAAATGGCATACCGCCCTTTCTTTTAGGGAAAATTCTTTGGCCTTAGCTGACAATGTGGCAGTAATAAAACCTTTTTCTCTGCTCTATCCGTGCTTCGGAAGGCACCTTAAGCCGTTGGTCCTGCGCCTGATCTCCGGTTGTGTCGGTCTAGCTTCCCATTGGACTGTAAGAGTGAGTGAATAGGAATTGCACCTGTGTTTGCGAGTACTTGTGCACTTTAATATCTCCTGGCTATCCGTAGCTGTGACAGCGAGATTCGGTGAGCAGAACATTGTCATTATTATTAAACCTTTTTCATTACTAGGTTTTAACCTACAAAATTCGAGAAGCTTACACACACAACTAAGTACTATTACAAATGTATGCATACGTTTTGTTACCCAATCATATTTGTATTTTACCTCAAAATCGATGTATTGTATGACGAAGCGAAGGTAAAAAGCTCTTTAGAAATTACTTGGACTGACATGTTCTACTAATCGTCAGTGTATTCTTCGAAGCTCCTTATTATTTTAATAAAACAAATGGGAGAAAATAACTTTAGAATTTAGCAAAACACCTTTTTGCAGGCGGCCGTATATGGGCGCGTAACTTTTTAATAAAAATATGTCTTATGTCACTTTAGTTATCTAAATAATCTAAGTAAATGAAAGTAATCGAGTGCTTGCATTCAGTTGCACACACATACACACACCTGTACATTACGTCAAATTTAATGAACACTTATCGTTGCCGGCCAAATGCTACCGGAAATGTGTATAATTTAAGCACTGTGTAAGTTTAGCATTGCAATAAATTTATGTAAAACCAATTTAGGAAAGGTGACTGCAAATAAAAGTTTTAACGGCTATGTGTTTGATGATAAAGGTCTTACTGAAATATTGTTAAAATACTTTAGTAATTGTTGAATGTAACGTTGGAATACATTCAGAGGATATTAGTTATCTAATTGGGAAGAATGATATATAAGTAAGTATATAGCCTAAACTAATACCAAAAGAAAATAGTGGATAAAAATACAAAAATGTTTATGGCAAACATGAAAAATAGAAACTTTTACAGCATCATAATCATCATAATCATCAGGAACACGTCCACTGTTGAACAAAGGCCTTCCCCTTGGAATTGGGTTGCCATTATCCCCACGATTGGCAAGCGGCTTGGGGATCGCAGTATTGGTGGTGAAGTTACAGAAGACGCTGCTTCCCATCTCCTGGTTTTCCCCAAGTTGCCTCTTACGACACCAACGGGAGGAAAGTGGGTGGTCAATTCTAGGCTGGATACAACTCGGCATTTTATTTATAATATTAATTTATATAAAACCTACCTATATAGATATAACTAAAAAGGCTGTAGGTAGCATCTGAATGTGCAAAACGACAATTTGAAAAATAAAATAAACAAGTACAAATGTCATGTATAAAGAGAAAACTTAAACATGATCATTTACGCTCATTAAAGTTTTCTGTAAAATTTAAACATCTCCACGCTACTACTTTACGAACCTCCGAAAGAGATATTTCAGTCATCTTAAAGGGCTTCATCAACTTTAACAAAGTCTGTATAAACGAACTGGGTATCCTTATTTAGTGTGCCAGTGTTGGCATTTCACGCCATATTCCTTCTTGACATATGACAAATAGTCAAACAATGATAATTTTCTGCCAATATGTCGTTAATTTGAGAATGCGTGGAATTTTTTCACCAATCAGTCCATTTTTGGTGCGATGTCGCCTCAAATTAAGAACACTGGTCATAATAAATGTTTCTGTATATGGGAGAGGATTAAATGTAAGTATTATTTTTATATTTTTTGCTGGCAGCTTATCCTTTATTTCCGATATGTGTATTTTAGTAGCCACACTATCTTTCTTGCTAACGTTATGACTTATATATACCTCAGACCAATTTTATACACTACTTGGTATACTAAATCTATGCGTATACCGTGTTTTTTCGATGTCGTCTCTTGTAGCTTGTACTAAGGAGAGTTTTGTCTAGTTTACTAGACAATTGGCGAGACCTAGCAAGTTACAGTATTTTTTTTAAGGATTGTTGTAGTTTTTCCAGCGCTACCTTGCTGCGTATACGTAGGTTACGACAAATACTATAGGTATTCAAAATATAGGTACTGTATTATACATATATATACATTATATTCGTATATATAGGTAAAGATATTCGTTCCTCAGCTTTAAACCCTATAGTATTACATTTTGAGACCTTTTTTTTTTCTCGTATTGAAGCTTAAACAAAAAATAACGTCACATTTTTATTCTCTATTCAATTACAATATTAAAAACGGATAGCAAAGGAGAAACCCAAACTCCATAGAAACTTGGGCCCAGCGTTACAGGGCTGGAATTTTGCTATAAATAAGAGCACTTAGGAAGATTTCACGAGCCCAATTTTTACGTTTCCCAGCAATGGCCAAATTGGTAAAATCGATGTTTAAATGTTAGGTTATTTTATTTTTGTAACTGTCCCACAGTTACATTTGATCATCCAAATATTTGTTCCGTGCGGGAATCGAACCCGCTACATGCTGCACAGCAGTCAATGGCTCTACCACCGCGATATTTAAATAAAAAAAGTATTTTTTAGGTTATTTTCTACGTAAATATGGAACGCACATGCGTCGACCTGTAGCACAGAACACTTATACCAGGAGCTGTGGCGCCTGCAACCTATAATGATGAGGTTTAGGTACTTACATAAAAAGCGGTGAATACAGATCAATTTTACTTTTCAGTAAATTGCTGAAAACTTTGTTTGTTAGATAAGGCCCACTTACATCACTAATTGCTTGCATTTTTAACATTCTATTTACTACTAGGGAATTTGATGCTATCTCAAATTACCAGTTTACTGTAATTTGAGATAGCATCAGATTGCAAAAATAGGTTTATTAAAATAAAAACCGTATCATTGACGTAGGGTTTTATTAATCACCTTCTTCGTTAGGATTTTTCGATTATCATAATATAATAATACAGTATCTAGGAATTGTGCAGGAGGTAATTGACTACCCTGGTGCCGTGCCCAACTAAGATACCATATTATGCTCATGGTGTGAGCACAGCACCCAACCTTTCTTTTGCCAACGATAAAGGTGCAGTAATATTGGATTATAGCATCCCTTCCACTTAAAGAGCTGTCAAATAATATATAAACGCAATACATCCTATTACTAATATGCCTGGATTGTATTCTTCCTCTTAACATCCAGGTTGAGTCTGATGTTGCAATCGATTATTTATTTCCTTTAATGATTTTTTAATGGTGATTACGTTAAAAAGTAATTAGATTCCAGATTTTTTTGATTATACAATGATTTAAGTATCTAAAAAACAATTATACTAATATAAACATAACATAACGCCTATATTCCCCGACGGAGTAGGCAGAGATGCACATATAGTACACCCACATTTCGCCACTTGTTTTTAGGTCCTAATGTAATAGGTGGCGAGCCTATTGCCATCAACCGGGCACAAATTCAGACTCCGTGCTACCACTGTAAATTACGTAATGGAAAAACCCAGTAACACTTTGTCCAACCCGGGATTCGAACTCAGGACCGCGTTCTCAGCAGTCGCGCTTAGCGACCACTAGACCAACGAGGCAGTCAACTAAAATAATGGAGCATTTTTTAATTATATAAGTGCTGTAACGGTTTACAAAAGTTGTTTAATTTTTACACTTGGCCATTTTTTTTCTACACTTGGCCATTGTAATTGAGGCTAAGATTTAAATGGGTTAATTAAGCGAAATAGTAGATTTTTTTGGTACATATCTGATTCGTGTAACGGCTGGGCCCAAAACTGGGTATCTCCTTTACTTCGGTAAAATTTTAAAACATGAATACCAAGTAGGCAGCCATGAAAAAGTTTTTTTTTATTTAAATGTGTCTTTATACTGTCCGCTTATAATTTTTTTTCTATTTTTATTCGAACTAATTGAAAGCGGCGTTCGATGCTGTATTCCTTCGTTCGTAGGTTCTTCACGTATCGATCATTAGTCAATTCACCTTGTACATGACATACAGCTAAATAATTCAACATTAGTGCAAAAATATTGGTAGTAAGGCTACATAAATATTCAACATAGACTGCCTTGTTGATGTAGTGATCGGAAAGTTGCTTGTCGACTGCTGACCGTGAGCTCCTGGGTTCTATTCCCGAGTCAAATAGTATGTAGAATGTAGATGTACGGTCTGATACCTCTAGAAAGTAATACAGCATTAATATATGGCATGGCATGTAAATAAATCTCTTAACTATATCGTTATAAAAAATATATTTAAATTCTAAACGAGATTAGTCGAAGGTTTTATAGTAACAAATTGTTTGGGGTCCCTAAAAGCAATTTGTAACGAACAAGAGCTTGGCAGCCGTGTCAAAATATCAATGAATGGAGTCGACTACCAGTCAGCTGTAACGTTCTACACATTACATTATTTTGACGTACATTACCGCTTTTGTTCGCGACTATGCTGTCTGGTTTCTAAATGAAACGGCAATGAATGATGTGCTCGTCGATAATAACGGCGTTTTTTGTTATGAGGGTGCTTCGAACACCTGATCGTGTGAACAGGTGCTGCGTTAGCGGGTTGTAGTACACAAGGGGTATAAATATCGGCCGATACGTCTGGGGATCAATTTTATTGTTTTTTATTTATTGCCATTTACTGATTTGTGGGTATTGGGACTATGAATGTAATGTTTAAGTTAGTGGTAGGTAGGCTACATAGGTAGTTATTTTTTTTAAACATGATGTATTTACATAATTTAAAACATTTTTTTAAGTATTAAGGTTTTTGGAAGTTTTTAACCCGGGCCTTTTCTTTACACCTTTAAACAACATAATATTCTATATTTCTTTGATGAAAATCCTCTCTCAAATTGGCACGGGATAGAAGGGTGCCTAGGGAATAATACAGACTTCTTAAACAACATATTATATTACTGAATATAAGGGCTGTCTTGAGACATATCCCGTCTATTTCACCTCACGTGTACCCCTACTTCCTAACATTCGGCGGAGACGGTTGCACGGCATGTGCGTGTTTTTTTTACTAATCATTATTTCATTATACACCTCAATTATTAATTATATCGACGTAATTTGAAGGCTTATTAATGTTAATTACTTGTTAGTTGTAAGTAATTCTGAATTTTCTGTGTTAACTTGTTTATAAGTATCTATTTACATACACGTGAATAAAAGTAAAGCAGTGGGATTGTGGGATCCTAAAATGTCTTAGAACCAACACTTATCTTTACAAGAGTACGTATAACCTCACGTCTGTTTTTCCGAAGAGGTAGGCGGGGGTGTAGGATCGGCTAGACCCCTTTCGCCAGAACCTATTTAACTGGAGACTAGCCTATTGCTAGTTATTTAACAAAGTTTTTATAAGTATGATAACTGATCTTATCTCATTTGTAGATCCCTTATTAATTGTATATTCCTACTCCTCCTATATATTCTTTTATGATTAATTATGTTCCGGGCTCTAGGCAGTCGAGTCATTTCTCTGAGACGCCCCGAGCTTCATTGCCGCGATGGTTCTCAATGGTTATCACTGTAGATCCTGGCCTACAGGAGTCACAGTGATGGGCACGAGTGGTGGGCTCGCCCCGATAAAAAAGTACAATAATTATGAAGAAAGTTTATAATGTCCATTTCTTTGTTTCTTAACTTAGTAGGTATGTATTACAAATATAATCGAATTTCGAATTTAAATATTTTCGAATTTTCCTATTCTATTTTTGAAAAGTTGAGTGTTGCGTGTGTACATTTTTAATTTTCAATTTTCATCTCCATCTGCATATAAATTAACCGTTATCTTAATAAAAATGCAGTTTCGTAGATATACGGTCACCTGTCCATCGCACGTGGCATGAGCAGACACCACTCACAATGCAAGTCCACTACACAGACGATTATAGAAGTACTAATCCATACAACTTTCACACAACTTAATGTACTAAGTCTCTAGCTATCCTGGGTTTAGTGATGACAGTGACTTGTATTGTATGTAAATGTTTCTTTTTTTTTTCTAAAACTGCGATCTCGAATTCTCTTTGCGATTGCCAACTGTGACGCTTTTACGAGTAACATTAACTAATTAGGGTGCGGTGTAACATTAACGATCGTAACACCCTCTGTAGTTATGTCTTACCTTACACCTTGAAAGTTTCCACCTCTTCCATCTTTTAACTTGACTGCAAGCATGGTAATTTATCCCTTCTTGATAGATAAACTTATCATGGTTATATATTATAGGAGAAATCATCATTATCGTCATCATCAGCCGGAAGACGTCCAACAAACAAAGAACAAAGGCCTCCCCGTTAGGTAAGGGGGCCATAATCGCCAGCGGTTTAGAGATCGCAGTATTGCTGGTAAAGTTAATGAATACTCGACACTTACGGAAGGAAAGGGGGTGGTCAATTCTAGGTCGGATACCACTCGGCAGTATAAAATAAATAATTTATATAAAATCTTTGATTATGAAGCACAAACGCCAAATCCCCGAAAAAACCTGCAACCCTTTATTTTTCTTCAAATTATTTGCTCCACCTCTACTTACTACCGCAAAATATTGAAAGTGAACCTTCTATATCTATTTGTCCAGTGGCACTTGCATGAAGGGGAGAATGTGAGCAAAAAGTATCGATGATCTTTATAATTACTTGGACAGTTACAACATATGTCTTGGGTGGGGTCCGCGGCACGCGCTGAAGGTGACATGTGTATTGCGTACAACGAAACGGAAAAAATAATAAAGAATTAGAAGATCTTTTATGTTGATGTGCGTATGGAATAGGACTGGATTAGTAGGCAAGTGATTGGAATTCTAAGATAAGATTGCGGGTTCGACACATAACATCACGCCTGTATTCCCCGAAGGGGTAGGCTGAGGTGCACATATAGTACACCCACATTTCGCCAGTTATGTTTTAGGTCCCAATGTAATAGGGGGCGAGCCTATTGCCATCAACCGGGCACAAATCCAGACTCCGTGCTGCTACTGAGAATCACCTAATGGAAAAACCCAGTAACACTTTGCCCGACCCGGGATTCGAACCCAGGACCTCGTGCTCAGCAGTCGCGCTTAGCAACCACTAGACCAACGAGGCAGTCTACTGCGGGTTCGACACCGGTGGATAAAGCCAATTTTTTTTTTCGAACTTGTCTCTCGCAGTTAGCTCTGTAGGAGCTCTTACTGCTTAACCGGTCGTTTGGCGAGACATAATAAAAAGCCTCCAGCCAGGCTTCAATATTTTGGATATACTGATATTCTTTTATACCGACTGTAAAAAGAGGTTCTATGTTCGTATGTATCCATGTATTGTCTTGTAGTGTTTAAAACCGTTATCATGATGCTGTGACCATTGAGTAAAGTAATTTATCTGTCTGCCTGGCTCATTGGTCTAGTGGTTTCTAAGCGCGACTGCCGAGTCTGAGGTGCTGGGTTCGGATCCCAAGTCAACCAGTCCAGACCAGTTTTTAGGGTTTTTCAGTAGTAGCAGGGAGTCTGGATTTGTGCCCTGCTGATGGCAATAGGCTCGCCGCCTATTCAATACCTAAATTCCTTTTAGTGACTCAAACTTAAAATGCGTCATCGAACTACAATATAACTCTATTTGAAATAAGGAGAACCTGTAACCCTTAGCGCAAACAATACATTTAGAATTACAGACAAACATTCAACCTAATCCTTTTTTATTTAAATTAAAAAGCTACTGATATACAAGCGTTGTGAATGATTTAAACTGCTACGAGCATAGACAGTACCCGACTTATACTTCTAGCAAAGAAATGTCTTTCAAAAATAAAATAAAAGTAAGTAACATTTATTTAAAATAATAAAATATTGCCATATCCGAGAATTTATGACCGAAACTATTAAATTAATGCAATAAACCATGACAGACAATCGGCAAACACCGGCGATCTTAGTTAGTACTCGTGGCAGATGCGCAGGCGCACCTCTTTGTGCCTTTGTTTAAATATGTATAAATAATGGGAGAGTTTATTAAAATGTTAATCAAATGCAATGTGGGCCTATTCGAAGGGTATAAAAGTGAATTATTTTTGCGTTGAATGTTTTTTTTTTAAGTTATTAGGCAGTTATCTGTTTGATGTATGGATACTATTACAGTGTTTTATTATTTGAAGTTACTCATTTGTTAGATTAAGAAGTTGTTTAAAGCTGTCTTTATTTATAGGTATTTTGCGTGTGTGACCTACATATACCGGTGGACTATATAGAGCATATATGTAAACACTTTGCTCTATGAATGTACGTAAATTATCACCTCAGTAGTCTTCTAGGCAGAAGGCAGGTGCACCTTTGTACTAGCATTTCGCCTTTTCCCCTAATTTTCTATACTCGACCAGGACTGAAAGTACGATCCGCAGATGTTTGTCCCGAGTCTGGGTGTTTGTGCATGTGATTTTTCATGCTTGTGAAAGGTACCCAAGATACAGGAGAAATTTAGGAATTTCTTCCGTTAAAAAATCTCAGATGAGCCAATTTCCTTAAGATGTTTTCCTTCGCCGTTTTTAGCAACTGATAACTAATGTATAATGCGCACAAGGCACATAAATTCGAAAAGATATTAGTGCGTGCCAAGTTTTGAACTACATCAGGACCTCATGAATGGTGATAAGTCTGGTATCATGTTAGATTCGTGAGTCGGACGTTTATGACATTTACAAAATCCGGACTCTATCAATATTTGCGGTCCGCACTAATATTTGTCTCGTGCAGGTATCGAGGCTGCAAATCTTAGCGCAGTAGTTGAATCACTTAGCTACTAGGTATGTAGTGACGACGACGTACGTTTGAAATATTTAACTAAATATAGGATAATTGTATTTTATAAATGTATACAGAAATTGTATTTATACAATATCTAGATACAGAAATATACAATACCTTCATGACAATCGTAAACAGGTGATACGTTGGTGCGTGATGTGAAAATTACAAAAACGTAAGATCAGCGGTGCGCAGTAAATCATAACGTCAAAACAGCGGCGCCGGCGCAGGGCGGGGCGAAATATATGAGTGGATACGACTTTATTAATTGTATGTTTGTCAGATTATTTATTGTGATATTTTCAATTAAATTAAATTTCAATTATATTATTTGTTGCAGATCTAGATTGTGGCTTCTAATGTATTTTTTTATTATTCACACAAGCATTTTCTTAGAACAAGGAATTCATCTCACAATTTTTGTTATAAATACATAATACATTTTTTTTAAAACGTTCTCAGTAATATATTATAAAGTTGCAACTTAATAATATCTTAATACCTATAAAGTAGTGCGCACTGAATGTTACCTAACAAATAATGGCACACCAAAATTATCATTTTAATAATGCTGGGGAATTTATAATCTCCTTAAATAGCGTATCCATACTATGATTACAATGAGAAAAGCCCTCGGATGGGCAATAAATACGGAATGACAGCGGCTGAATCAATCGCCGCCCGCTGACCGCTGCGCCCGCTCTAATTAGAGGCCGCGGGTTCGATCCCGACTGTGTTATTATGTATTTACAGCACTTTTTACGAGAACGCAAGATCTTGTTAGTGACGAATGATAATGTTCGTTTTGTCGAATGTATTCGACTTTTATTACGTTTTGCCCGACTGCCCCAGAACGTGGTTAATGCAATGTTTGTTGCGCATACGGAATGCGCATCTGTGTAGAATTTTGATGAATGCACCTGGGCATTATTTTAGTTTTGGATTTATGATTTTTTTACTTAAATGACCAACACAAAGATGTTCTGCAAAACGGTCAAGTGAGGAGTACCCTTAACCAACGAGCGTGTATCAGGAATGTGATACGAATGATCGAGGCGAAAGAAGTATGCCACCATCAAAGCAAATGGAAATCTACAAAAAATTTAAGAGGGTAAGATAATACACGAGTAGCTAAGACAACTAAAACAGAATACACACATACACATAACGCCTGTTATTTTCGAACCTTAATAGTATTTTATACATGACAGTAAAAATAACAAAATCAGTATTCCCATAGACAAACGTAATCAATCATGTATGCTCACTAGTTGTTAGAGGTGATAGCAAAAAGAGCAACTTCCTGTTGAAAGGTAGAAGAGGTCTGTTCTCACCGGTGGCAGAGGAGGAGGGAGGGGGGAGCTGCGCAGCAGTTCTCACGAGTAAGAGGGAACACCCATATACTACCTACTGTTTGCGTTGACATCGAGTAGGTACAGTGCAAGAGGGAAAATGGGGTAACTCCTGATCTTACTTAATAACTGTGGATGTAGCAGTGCAGATTTGAAGATAATTAAGCACATAATACATAAAATGGATACTTTATATGGGTATGGGGCCTACATAAAATATTTTCTTTATGGTGCTAATGAAATTTTAAATTATGTCGTACAGGGTCCCAGACAAACCCGAAAAGTAGGCATTCATTATAATTATGATTCTTATATATTTTAGCTGCATGTAGAGGGTAAAAGTACTCAGCCGCCAGGTTAATCTATAGTAGGTAAAATATTATAAAGTTGAAGAGTTAATTTGTTTGGTTGAACGCGCTAATCTCAGAAACTACTGGTTCGAAATGAAAAAATCTTTTTGTGTTGGATAGTCAATGTATCGACTCGTGTTAGGAATCGCCAATTGTAAAAGATAATGTTTAAAGCTATATGAAGCGTGTACCTTATTTTGCTATTAAAAACATATGGACAAACTTCCCGCACTTTTCCTAATATAGAAGTCAAAAATATGTATTGCACTTAAATATTTTTTTAAGGTGTACCTACATATAAAACACGTTTAAAAAACGATCAATTATCACTCAACGGACGCAACTAAGTCAAAACCTTTTTTATGTTGATGTTCAATCTACAACCTACAGCCTCTATTTCAACTCAAACTCATCGTTTCGCCTTGGTCAATATATCTTTTCAGTTAGCTCTTCTAGGGCGGTAGTAGAAAGGACCCACCTAACACGTTAACAGCTAAGACCCCCACCTACACCTTTTTTAACTTCCTTCTAAACTGCTACAGCTAAAGTTCAAAGTAATCAATACTAGAAAACCAACACACGAAATCAAACCTTAAACAAATCAAATAAAGTTGAATTTACAATGAGCGAAGCATAAGATCATATTCAACAGATCTCCTGGGAAAATTTCGAGAGGTCGACATGACCAATATTTATTGTTTACCCGGCCAAACAGAATAGGTGTCGATGTTGCCCATTCGTTTTATACGATGTTTGTTCAATGATGTTGGCTCAAATGTTTGACCAATTTGGTGAGAGAACTGTCAATAGCGTAGGTGAAGGGACAGGGGTCACGGTGTGGGAAACCGTGTCTTGTATTGTGCATCTGTTTGTGCTTCAAGTAGTCAATAGATCTTCTGTGGGCGATGTACATCATTTGAAGAAAACGAAAAAGTACTTTTTTAAGTCATGGAAGTAGCCAAGTAAGTCCTGTATTGGTTCACAAAATTGGTTAGGTAGTAAATGGCTTCAGATCAGCACCGGTTATTGCATCAAGCGTCTGATCTCTCTCGAGTAAAGACGCACAACAAAAACTATATATCTATTATTTTCTTCGCAGTTGTCTAAACTTGGTTAACCGCCTTCATCAAAATTAAAAGAGCTTTACTAACAGTGGTTGTAGCAGGTAGGCGACGTCGTGACCATGTGTGGCAACTTATAATATTCGTAAACAATGACTTCCGACACAATTGAAGTATCACTGGTCGTTCATGATTAAGTCTTTAACGAAGACATGTTCCAGTAATTTTGACATCCTGCCGCACTTATGAGGAAGTAACAAGTGAAAGACACGGATCGCTGTATGCGGGAGGGTGCCAAGAAGGAAAAAATATCACAAAATACCTGAACGCAAGATATCAATATAAATGTAACATTTTGGTTTACAAATTCGTACATAACGATCAACATTTAGCACCAAAACACCAAATAATCAACTCAAGCTAATATATAGTTATTATGATTTCTGACAATTCCTCGAATACTTATTTATTAACATTTTTGTTCTCGGATTTTTTCGGTATCAGTGTCAATTCAGGGAAACTATGAAACTCAAAAGCTTCGACAGCATGAATTAAGGGTCTATATGAAGCTGTGAGATCCTTAGAGGTTAAAGACGTGTCATAACATAATCATTGGTCATTACTCACACTGTACTCACAATTTTATCGCGTTGAGGAATTTCAGCCTCAATCCTAACGTCGTAGGTGACGAATATAACAAGTGTATCATCATAAAATCTTGATAGCTCTCTTCAATATAACTCGAATGTTGATGGGTGAAGCAGGAAGCGGCGACGAACAGACAAGCATTGTAATTAATGCTAATAGATTAATAACTGACGATACAGTACAAGTGGACAGATATGACGCTGTAACTTTAAGGGGAGTTTTTAATGGATTTTGTTTGAACCTTGACCTTGGGAAGCGTTTCCTGGAATCTCTAGATGAGTTTGAAAGATTGAGTTAATAATTGTGGTTACAGCAATGGAAAATTGAGGAAGGTTTTGAATTTTTGGGGAGGGAAGAATTAGGAAGATTGATAGAGGACGTGTAATATGTGGCAAGGGCTAGACTAGTTGGAAGGAGAAGACTGGCAAACATATTTTGAGGTCAGGAAACAAACTTTTGTGTTATACCTAATTGTAAATTATAAAATAATATTATGTTCAAGTTGCATGCTTACGTATAGCTATTATTGCATAATAATGACAGCGATATGATTTACACTGACTTCTGTAACACAGGTTCTCACCTAGCTCAGAAGTCAGGCTTACTATAAATGTACTGCAAACTATTATGTCAATGAAGATATTATTTAATTTATTATAATCAGGGTCACGTGGGTAGTAACTTTTACTTCATCTGTTGTTTTGGCGCGAGCTCGAATACGAGCTCTTGAAACATTATTATTCAAATAAAGTTTAAAGTTAGAATTATAAATATCAGAACAAAACTAGAACGTTGTAAATGAGAACACGCCACTGAATAACATTTTGACTTACAACCACAATAAATATCCGTGTCAATTCCCCTACGAAATAATGGGATTTACCGTACTAATGACCGGACGATAGTTCAAAAGGTCTCAAACAAGCGTACATTTCAAAACACTGCTTTTATAACTCGTGCATTGTGTGAAAGCACGAGAAATGCTAATTTAGAAAAGATTAGCCAACGGCCATTTTCTTCTTGTGAAAAATCTGTTTTTAAACTACATCTGATTGGAGGAAATTGCTCTTTGGGTTTCTAAACTACTTTAGTACCTACTTACCGACTTTAATGATGGGTATCAAGATGGTGATAGGCTTTCGAATCGTTTTAAGGTCAAAAAAAGTCTGTAGCCCTGTCAATGTATATCATTGACGTTGACCTTTATCAGCTACACAATCATCTGTTCTCGCAACGTGAATGATTCCCGCAGCCGCCGACAGATGTCTACTGCAGCGAGATAAAGATTTGTTGTTGTCAGATAAACCCTATGTAGAGCGCTGGTTTTGGTCACGGCTCGGGTACAGACAGCATCGATGGATGTGGAATGGTCAGCGGTGTTCATGCTGTCTAGCTAAATCAAAACTATATCTCCCTAGGACAGAAAAGTAGATTCATGTTAAATTCTTTATTTATGTCTTTATCAATGAAACCATGCGACATTTAAACTTGAACAGGGACCACGGATGAAAGCATGGCATGCTATTTTCCCAGTTATAAAATTGAAGAATTTTCGACTTTCTTCTACTTTTCTTTGTGGCAAAATGATTTCAAATGAAGAGTGATGAAAAATGGATTTTCATTCAGAAAATCAATAATGCGGAAGTTATCGAGGGTTGTCACATGTTTTTTTTATTTTTTTTTTATTATATTACCTTCTAACCTATTCAGAATTGTGTCCATTTCTAGAACACCTGCTACAAAATGTTTACACTGTCCGCCATGAACTCTTAGGTATTGATGTAGACGCTGACCGTACCGAGGCGTGTCGGCCCCACTGTGGGAATGTCTGCTCGTGAATCGCCCGTGGCTTATGACAATTTGCATTTTTTTGCTGTCCATACCGACAGAATCGCTTAGATACAGGTGTAAGTGAAAGGATATAGAGGTATTCAAGGTAAATAGAGGTTTTTTGGCTTTCATTTAGTTAAATGTGGGCTATAAGGATTTTCTTCTGTATATTTGTGCGTTATAACGGTTTAGGCGCAGAAGATCTAATTCTCAAAATAGCTTCGCAAAAGTTTTCACAATGGCAAAATCCCAAAAAGTATTTTTCTCAAAAATCTTGAATATCTTAATTGCACATAAACGTAATTATAAAAAAGAACTCAGAAAAAATTGCTTACAATTTAGAATACTCCACCATTACTAGTTATCATTTATTAAAACGTGCATAAGGTAAGAAAATACCTCCATCTCATCACCTGCAGATAATACATTCAGTCAACAGTCAAAAACAAAACACGACAAGAGCAATTTATATGTGAGCCTCTATTGTCTGGCCTTTGTCTTTGCCGCATGTTTATTCCGGTATACACACGTGTATTTTCAGGGATAACCCGACTGATATACGCCATTTGAAACGATAACATATCCAAATTTTTAATCGCTCTTCTTCCTTTGCTTGTGCCACCCAACTGTCCCGCGGCGGTGGCCGTGCTCCGAAACCTTTCTTTTCTCCACGACCACGCTTCTATATTCGCTAATTGCCCACAAAAACATCGCGTGCAACTCTTTGACCTGTAACGGTATGTGATCTACTGTTCGCGTTTTGGGTGCCTTCCTCTCATGGGGCTCTTTTGTGTGATAGTTCGTCATCGTGTTTACGAATAAAAATTATGAAATTATACTTTTATTTGGCGCTATATTAATTTGGAAGTCTTAGATGAGCTCAAGACCAAGTATTAGATTAATAATAAGATGTCCTAGGAGACAAGGGCTAAGACAAAAGTAAGATTTAAATAGCCCTGCAGTTAGAACCCAAAAAGTCCAAATCGAAGGTTAGGAATTTGAGGATTGGATTTTGAGAGTAGAATAAACGGATAATTTCTGCACCAAAATAGGCGTAGAGAGTAGAGTATTGTAAATTGTTATAGATATATTTATGATTAATAAAAGTCTGAAAATATTATGTCTATGTTCAAGTAACCTCTAGAAACCAATAATATAGTAAAAGAAAAGTCATAGTAAAAGAAAACTCAGTTTTCTGAAGTACGATAGGTTAAAGAAACTAACAAAATATTAGCCCAAAGCCCAAATTCACATCAGCACATCCAACATCATTGGCGAATAAACAGAAAGACGTACCAAGTAGGTTAACAAAGGCGGTGAGCGATAATGATAAATACAGACATTCGGTATAGGCTGACCACAATATAGTCATCCGTAACAAAAACCCGTACAGCTGGGAGGCGAATATTAAATACACCTGAATTACGAGTCGAGATGACTAATGTGCGTCATTTGTAAGCGCACCAAAAAAATAATCTCTGAACGTGGGATGATATTACCATTAATTCGCACTTGCTCTCTGACTATATTGGTGCGATGACTGAGTTTGACCGTGTCAACAGGTTCAATCTTCGCCTGATGGTTTGTTTCTTGTCCTGCAGGGTTTGTTCTAGATCCATATATCACCGGTTTTGTCAGGGTTTGTTCTAATTCCATATATCACGTGATGGCAGAACTGCTGTGAAAATGAGTTCGTTAGTCCATGCTTGGGTTTTAAGACATTTACTTTACCCGATGAATCAAAGAATGTTGAGAAGTTTCTTCGGCCCTATTTTTGTATCTTTGTATTGAAGAATAATATCTTTAACACAATAATAGATTTTGAAGAGCATAAGTTGTAGAAAGGGGAGGTTTTTGTTCAGCAGTGGACGTCTTCCGGCTGATGATGAAGTTGTAAAAGATATTATGAACTTAAGCATGCATGAAAGTTAATAACTTTTATTCGAAGAATGATCTCAACGCGTAGCGATTTCGTATCGGAGGTAAGGAAAAATAAGTAAGGATTTAGATTTATTTTTATATAGGCGGTATCGGAGGTACTTAAACCTCCGATGGCGTAGACAATTTCTAATTGGAGTTACTTAACCCGTTAACTTATCATTTGCGTCGTTTGCACTTAATTGTACGCTTTCAAACACTTAAACATACCTTCGGGGTACAGTCACGTTGTAAATTAACTTTGGGAGAAATCAATATCGTAATAGCTAAAATATTGTCCAATGTAACCTATAATCATTTGGTGCTAGTGACCTGTTAACGATATTCTTTCTTAGATCTAAACTTACGTATCCATTACCTTGTTTTCACTGAGACGTTCTTTCAAATTCGTACTAACTCAGCAATGTATTTCTACCATAGCGATAAGACAGGATGATTTTCTTTTCAGTTCATGGTATATGGTGTACTACGTTTATCGCTCGTGAGAAAACCCCTTTGGCGACAAACGTGGTACATTATGAACTGTGTAGTTAGTTTTTTTCTTAATTTGAGCACTGTATCGTCACGTATTCGATGCGTGTATGAAAGTGTGAGTAAAATGAAAGGGCAGAGAAGGTATGGGGAAAGGTCACATAGCTAATGTACCATTGGGTACACAAGGCGTGGTTGGTGGCGTATCATGCGTTAGAGTTCAGAGTAATTCCTTGAATGTTATATCAACTGTGGGTAGACTTTAAATCTGTTAATGGGTATATTCCTTTTGCTAATTCTGTTGGATAGGATCTATTTCTTTTTAAATCTTCCTTTTTATACAAAGCATCAAATCCAAAACCAGCAAGATTTGTTTTTCTTTTGGCTAAGTACAAAAAGAAAACAAAATACGATCGAAAAAGAAAACGCAATTTAGAACCACTGATCATAGTGATGTGGCCATCGCCCCGCCCTTCACACCGAGTTACGCGGCACTTCGTCATCAATCGATAAAGTATCGATACATCGTGATTTGTGTTTCCGCTACCGGTGTTTACATACTTATTACTTTGTTAGTGATGTGTAATTATAACATTTCCGTAGCTCCCCAGGCAGGTTCGAGTGATGTGAATACAATAATAACTGCAAGGGCAAGATTTATTGTATCATTGGCCAGATTAATTTTGGGTTTAAAAGCACTGTTATTCCAAAGTTAAGTAACGGCACTATTAATTGATCGGCAATTAAATCTTGGCTGGGTTTCCGTCGAAGAAATTTCTGGTGATCTAACCAGATTACCGATTACTGATTGATACTGAGGCTTCTATTACTCCTCGCTACGGTACGTAGTAGGTAAGGTGTCTTTAAAAACCTCACCTGCCTGCTCTGCGCTTTGGATGACGGGGAGGCGGGATCGCAGGTAAGGTATCTTACTTAATCCACTTGCAACTATTTTTGGACAGGACTCAGCCAAAAGAAATGCAAGGTCTCTTCATAGCTTGTACTTAGCATATTCCTCTCAGTCTTACTAGAGCATCACTTTCTTTCTGAATCAGCCCTAAGGAATGTACCAGGTAACATTTTTCAATGCTACAATATTAAGCCATAAAATGTGGCAGTATTGAGGTACTTGCCGGAATGCTTGCGTGGTGTGTTTGAGGCCTGGGGGCGTTCCCATCGCAGCCGTGCGCCTGCTCAGCTGCCCGGAGACAAAAGCCATAATGAAACTGTTTGCACGATACATGTACTGATTTTATTATTTGGGAATATTGGGGCTCATTCATTGATTATTTATATTTATTAAAGGGGAATTGTTATTAATGGTCTCTTTAGTATTAAGATTCAGATTTGGAGACAGATGCAGATAAATTTGTTCCTATATGGTTATTATAGTTGGGCTGCTTGGGGAAGAGTCGTAGGTGGTTTAAAATTTAGAAGCATCCCAGGCAGACCGAATAACCTTCCAAGAACTTTTGACTTCAATTTACAAACCTGAGTAAAGATAATATGACACGGTAACTACCATGTCGTTATACATAAAACCATATCCTTCACTTTATCTGCTTTCTCTTTCAATACCACTCCGGTCTACATTTACATGCAACGTGGCGACGGACGTGGGTCATTTAGTTCTCGTATTAATCTGTCAAGCCAACCAATTACCTCCATTAGGGTTTGATGGCCGACTACCAGGTGTCGTAGCCTGGAGTCAAAGATATGGTAATGGGGATACATATGACTTGAGAGCTTCTAAAGTAGCGTATGATGTTATGTAGATTGTGATATATACTTTAGGTCGGGTGCGGTACTACATAACTACATATATTGGGCTTACGCGTTGTTTCGAGGTGTTCAGCGTTCCACAAAGTCTAGAAATTCTTTCTGAGGTTACTATTTCGATAGTTCTTTACAGACTACTTCGTGCTTCTGAGAGCACGTTGAGCCAATCATCCGCCGCTGGATCACTTTTCAGTCGTGTCGGTTTATCGTCCTATAAGACCTTGCCGAATACCTTCGTGCGTTTATTTACCCTCTTGTTTTTTTTCCCACGCATTTCTTTTGCCCACACTTTTGCTCTTACCTTACCTTTGATACAATAGGTGTAGCTATCGCTTCGAGCCTTCGACCACGAAATATGTTAACCTCGATAGATAAAGAGTAAAAAAGCATAAAGTCACTCGTAATTATATATTATGAATCTGTAAGTCCATAGAAGTAAATAACGCTTAGCCTCGTATCGGTGACTGAAAAAACTATTGCTACTTGAATAACTAAGGAAAGAGTGGCCTACTCATTGAGTGGTACAAAAACATCGCGATCATTATTAATCAAATCATCATCCCAAGAGTTATTTAAACTATTGATGTCAGACGAGATTGGTTCATTAATCAACCTGGTAATTTAGAATATGAGATGTATTTGACGGAACAGAAACGCAAATTCACATCGAGTGATACCTTCGGGCGATAGAACGGTAATGATCACGAGGCTAGTGGAATTATTTAAAAAAGTCGAGACGTTCCATCTAAGACAATTTGGCCAATTAGAGTCCGTCTGATTGGAAGGTAGCTGACAATCGGCAGGTGGTTTAGCCGGAGGACACGAGGATACAAATGGTAATAAAGTCACGACATGATTAACTTGGTTGGTAGGCATGAATGAGAAACAGATTTTTTTTAAATAATGATCTAATCATGAAGTAATGCAGTACGAAATATCCATAAAAGTATCTGCCCGCAATCCATAAAAGGGGTGGGAAGGGAAGAAAGAGGTGTTCTCCTTTATCAGGAATTAAAAAAAAACACATTATCAGTTGTAAAGTTTCACGTGGTACTCACCACATGAGACTTTACAGGCTTGTTATATTCCCAATCTTTTGATAATAATTCAAGTTTACTTTAATGTTGTTCGTTCCTTTGGGATGATATTCGTAATTCGGATCTTCATCATCATCATCATCATCAGCTTTTAAATAACCCACTTCTGGGCATAAGCCTCCTCCCCTAAACGGGTCTTAGTTACATTAAATTTCCAACTATGTCGTCCATTTTTATGACGCACCGACAGTGCACTTTCATAGGTCGAGATAATTGAAATGAAAAATAAAATGTAAATAGACACAATTTCGACCATTCACTATTCACAGCCAGTCTTTATAAGAAGCTTTAATAAGAAAATATATACACACAAAAGAAAAATGATAGACTACACCGATTAAATAACATAATAATTTCCAAAGTTAATGAAGTTTCCATTCTTCTTTAATTAAGCTATTGAAGTTATAATTTTGACAAAAGGAATTAGGCATTGAGATATTATATATTCATGAATATAGCACAAAAGTATTGATCGATTATATTGATTCTTTTGAAAATAATCTTAAATAGTGATGTGTCATTAGATTAAGTTTGAATAAGGCTTTGTGGTTGCGCCAACATATCGTACGAATCTATTAAAATCAGTGATTGATTGAATCTTCTAACTAACGCAATAAAAGCAATCGATTTTTAAATTGCTTCCACAACTTTAAAAGGCTTTGTTTATGAGTAAATCGAAGTAAAAAGAACCACTTAATTGAACCTGTTAAAGCGCCTCCTACGGGTTCAAATTCCAATATACTCGGATTTACGATGTTATTTAAAATATAATTTAATTACACTTTTTCAAAGATTAACTCCCATATAGGTAGGTCAACGAACGGTAGGCAGACGACTACTGGCCGGCAGCCGACCTCCAATCACAGCGAAAAACGAATATTTCAATCCCAAGGATCTTCGCGTGCCGCCAAATGCTACCGATTATCAGATTCCTCGCAAACAACCAATTACCGAGAACTACCTCACCCCCTACATTCCTAATAAACAAGACGAAAGAGGGAAGCGTGGGAAACGACGAGAGGTCACATTAACTTGGTTGCTAAACTTGGATTTTTGGGATAATCGTTCGAAATTTGAAGTGGAACTGTCTGGTGTCACTTACGGATTCCATTCTCACGAATGAATGTGAATTTTGAAATTAGTCATTCGTTCCCAAAGTTGAGCGTTGCGTTGAGCACGAATGGCTGCAGGCGATGATCAAAATGCGTTCGCTTTTTGAAAAATGGATGGTCGTGCATAATTCTGCAGTTTGCTGTGTAATTTACATTGTCTATTCAGAAGCGGCCTATAATTTCTGCCGGCTTGTTAGAACTGGAACGTACGCATCACAAAACTAAATCACAGCATCATTGAAAGAAGATGCAACTTATAAACCTGTTTTGTCATCTCAGAAACAGAAATTAAAATCATTCAGCAAGTTACTATCTATTTGATAAATCTACGCACATTTATATGATTTTAATAATGATATATGAATTAAGGATAAAGTAAAGATAATTAATGGTAGACTTCCTAAAATACTAACTGTTTAATTTAACTGGACTGATTCGTGACACCACCGCGACACCAGCTCATGAACAAGGGCTTGGATTGATTCCGAAACTAGTCGGGCGAAAGTATACAAAAGCGAAACTGGTGTTAATATCGAGGGGTGAAAGGCTATTTGGTTTAAGCGACATCTAGGGCGATATTGAGTTATATATATATTCGGAATCAGCAAATTTTTCTCCGTCGAATGATGCCGGATTCATTAAAATCAGAGCACTTTTTTGGCGCTTGAAACAATACTATTTTTAGGTTGTTTCCAAAGTGGCAGTGTATTAACCGACGCAAATTTCGCATTTTTTTTTAAATTATTCACTTGAACCATACAATGATATTAAAAACCGAGACATAAACCAGGTCCCCTTTCCCTGATAAATAATCCAATAACAGTTAAAGCGTTTATCCTGTTACTAATTTTTCGTTCAGACGTAATTTGAATCATTTTGACTTCCACCAATTACACGGTGTGATGTCGCTTAAAGCATTTGTCCGTCACCCGAATACGACATGGAGCGTCGCTTAAGCTCTTTCAGCTGCGTCTATTTTCCACTCAGGGTGCTACTTTAACCAAGTAGTATTTTATTTCTGATATTTTGTTTAGTCGGTAAATCATTTAGTCATTCAGTTATTTTTGTAGATGTTGTGTTGTGTGTATTTATTCAATATAAGCACCTAAGATATCTGGTGATTTGAATATATCCAGGTTGTTTTAACAGCCATTGATAGTCTTAGATGCAACATCAAACGTTACAATTTCAATAGCATTGTCACATAAGTAAATTAGCTTGCAAGTCATTTCAGTCTAAATTGGTAGTTGAGATAAATAGCTTGCTACTTTTAATTGTGGGCTACACCACTTCATACTATTTGGCTTACTCTGAAAATATACTGCGTCGTCACTTAAATCTTTTTTCCATGCTCTGGGCTTAAGGCAGTTCGTATTAAGCGACATTTATCTTTGTAATTAAAGGTCCGATTTATTTGGTATTAGCATCAATAACTCCTTGTTTTAATTGGATTTCAATCAAGTTTATCCCATTCAAATAGCTTAAGAAGTTTTTTTGCTATGATTTTTTTTCCAAAATTTCAAACTTTAAATGGCTCTCCTGTAAAGTTGCAAAAATGTCGCTTAAACCAAATAGCCTTTCACCCCTCGATATAGATTCTGAAAACGAAAATTATATGTGTATATTGTATTCTGAACGGCTGATGCCGGGATTTTTATAAGCTCTGGTCCCACCTTCCAATAACTGCGTGTGATACATCATTGGATAGGTACTTTTGAGTCTAATAAAAGTTCAGGCGCCAATGTCCAAATGATAGTTATACTTTATTAAACACTAGCTGCGCCCCGCGGTGTTACTCGCTACATTTTTCGGGATAAAAAGTAGCCTATGTGTTAATCTAGGGTATCAGCTACCTCTATATGACATTTCATTAAAATCCATTCTCTAGTTTTTACGTGAAAGAGTAACAAACATCCATCCATACTTACAAACTTTCGCGTTAATAATATTAGTAGGGATGGTAGTTTAACAATAGCCAAACTTGTTATCCTTCTTTTCATCATAATGCCTTCATAATTTCTCCAAAGCCGCGATCATAACGTAAGTACAAGTATTAAGCTTATCACTCAATAATCGCGTGTGAAAGCGTTCAATCTATATTCATATCAGTCGTGATACCCGATGGTATAATTTTGGTGATTGCAGGCCACAATCCTATTGTTATGGCGTAGGAACAATAAACTTTGAGCAGAACACGATTTTTGTTGAATTCCAAACTGGTGATGCGCTAGAAATACGTTAAAGAATTATGTTCGCGTATGGGAATTTTAGTTATTGCTTTCTTTGTTGATTTAGAAAGGCTTGGCGCATTCAGTGCAATGTTATTATTATAATTTCTGATGGTAGCTTTTGAAGTATTGTATATTGCGAAAATGTATTTGAGTATCTAGAAGGTACCTTACAAGGTGTAGTTTAGACTGCTTATACTTCCAGATTTCGGAGGAGGAGGGGTTGATTTAGAAATAGATTTGATTATGATTAATTTACATTGAGGCCAGGTTCAGAGATTAAGTAGTCCAAGAATTATGAGTATGAGAACACCTAAACTAGTTACCTACCACGTCATACTGTCAACAAAAGAACAAATAGCAATAGTAACCCTTTCACATAACATGGTGTATAAAAGCAATTATCGAAGGTGGCGTTTCGCGGTAATACGCCTTCGATTACTTTTAATAGCACTGCAAAGTGCATAAAGGGTGCCGCTGTCAAAACATGAGCATTCACAAGTTTCCAAACCTTTTTTTTCTTCTTTTTGCAGGTGCAGAATGAGTGTTTGTGGAAAAAAAACATTTTATGACGGCGCTTGAGGTTACCTGACGGCGTTATTCGAAGGCTCTCAAAGAAATAAAAGTGTACGAAATAAATATAACTGTTGAGAATCGCAGTGCATTAAACGGCGCTAAGACAAGACCTACCACAGGCTGATTCGCTAAGGTTTTAACTTTTATGGTATGTTCGTAGGTACTTGATATTTTGTTACGACATTACTTGGTAATTTGTATAATACCAATTGTATAAGCCTGTAACTGTCGCACAGCAAGGTATAGGTCTTTCCTGATCTCTTCTCCTTTGAAGATTTGAGAGGTTTATTCCAGGAATTTGCTTGATATCCTCAAAAGTTGGGTAAGTGCTTATTTATTCATTTAATACTTAAGTACAGTTATGTACAAGGCGGACTTAATGCCTTAGGCATTTTCTACCAGTCTAACCTTCAAGTAGTGCAGAGATAGAAACGGTAAATGCACACTTATATTTGCCAAAGTCTTGTCAAAATCGCATCCGAGTTGTTTTTTTTACTTTTATTTTGCTATCCTTTATATTAAGGTTCTACGTTACGCTGGTTTGTTCTCACATAACAGTGAGCAAGGTGTATCCTTTTTTCTACCTGTCAATTGGTCTCACCCAATTTTAATGGTGCGAAACTAATACGCGTTACTATTGCACCGTTAGTAAGATTACTTACTATTGTAGTTTTTTTTTATTTCTTGACAACAATCCAAGTTTAAGAGTCATTCGATTTAACCCGTCGGTGGTCCTAGCAATAATATTGTTGATGTGGAAAGTAGCCATCAAAAAGACTGTGGTGGTGCAATGAAGTTAATTTTTTTTGGATATGTCTTTGACTATAGAAGGTGTGGAATTAAAGCATGATCAGCTTTAATACACATTAATTAACAAATAAATAATAACATGGAGAAATAAATATTTGGTCTATGATAATATACCCATAATAGCTGATGGTTGATAAATAGTTCCCCGTATTTTAAAAGTAAAGGTTGATTTGAATCGATTGAGTGAAGCAAGAAGCATCTAATGAAACTTCCTTACCCAGAATATATGTTACTGCGATGCAAAACAATACGATAAGTTATAAATTAACAAATATTCCGTTGTTCTTATTCAATGAGTGGAGTATAAAAAATGTTATTGTTTTAAAACCCCGCCACAATACGTGTCAATGGTTGGCCTCGTGTGAAGTCACAAATCGATGGTAAATCAACAAAGCGCCGCGCGCCACTCTTGCGCAGGAGATCCGCAGACGTGTATTGCGACCGATCGGTTTTGGTATTTCCATTTATAATTTTGTGGACAAATCTCAAAAAATAATTTTATTAAAATGTAGTAGATATTATATATCGTGAAATGACTACTCGAAAAAATTGCCCATGAGACGATAGACCTATACCCAATAGTTGGATGACAAAGGATTTAATAATTATGAAGAAGTTACTTCCTAACAATAGTTTATTAGGTAGTTTACTGCCTGCACCATACTTAGAATAGAAAGATGATCTTAGTTGTAGCCAAGTATCAAAACTGTTCCCATCTTTTCATCCTATAACGTTCGACGAGACGTTCGGTACATACCGCGTAGGGTTGACACACCTAAACAAACATCTCAGCGCATTGTGTAACCGACATCACAATAGGATTATGTTCCTGCAGAAATACTTGATACGTGCCGAATTTTAAGGTTTATAATGTGGTTTATAAGGGTTTGAAATTCTTATATACATACCTACTCATAATTTCATTATTAGTAGGTATGTCAATACAAACTTCAACATATGTTAATAAAATTGTGTAAATGATAAAGAAACAATCAACTGTGATTTGTTTGTTTTGAAGACAATGGTTGAAAGGTTTTCCGGTAAGTAACGCGTTTTAGCACCTTGTTATATGTTCCCGTAAAAGGCGTACTGCGCAAATATTTTAAATCGATCGATCGGACTCATCCTTGTATCAAGGTCGCGCCTTGCAATCACTTCAAAAAAGACAAAGAAATATATGTGCACAAAATTATGAAACTATTTAAATAACGTTTATTTATAGGTTTTTATCCATCCATACTAGGGATACACTCTCTTCGGGTGATTTACCCTGGATAAACTCTGAATCGGGGATCCCCTACCGGACAACCCTAGTCGGCAGGTAGGCGCCGGGCAGCGCAGGCGCATCTCGCTGTGCTATTGTTTTCGAAACGTGCGCGCTACCTGCGCTTCGGACGATTATACGCTTTTTTATTTTTAGCATTCTTTTTTTAAATATATTTTTTATTAAAGAGACTTATGAAGAATTGGCGTTATGTTGCGACTGATTTTTGTTTTGGGTAAAGAAATAATATTTTATTTTTTATTGTTATTTGTTCATTTGCGGTCAATGTGGTTTGGTCCATTAAGTTTTAGGATTGAATGGAATTGTGGGATGCAGAGAAATGTACTCATTATCTAAATACAATGTCGCTATATTAGCTTCGACACGTTTCTTATCTGTGGAATCTTCTGTACTAGCCTTACTGAAGACACTGAGGTTATATGATGTATTAAAAGCTCATCAATGTTTACCTTTCATTATATTATTGCCATAGTTTAAAGCTAAACTTATCAAGCACGTAACGTAGGAATCCAAAACTGAGAAATAAATGTGGAATTTAGAACCTTCTTTAGACGTCTATTAAAACATATTTCAACTGATAAATTAAATCTATTCCTAACAATTCAGCTAAAGTTTTGTTTCTTCCTTCCTATCCTAATATGGTAGGTGCGACACCTAAAACGGTTGTATAAAAAGGTTGTTCGCGAAATCCAGTAAGAACCGGTTCAGACGCAGTGATGCTGGTCAAGCCTTTTTACTTTTTAACTGGACAAAGGCAATTTCAGCTCACGTTTAGAGGACCTTGTAGACTTGGACTTGGCTTCTGACATGGCTTTACACACCAGCCTTTGAAAAATCTCTCAGGTGTGCTGGTTTCCTCACGATGTTTTCCTTTACAGTTTTTTGCAACTGCTTACTAAGTTATAAACCGCACATGAATTAGAAAAGACATTGGTGCGTGCTGAGGTTTGAACTTGCGACCTCTGACTTGGCAGTCCAACGGTCATTCCACTCGGTTATCAGTGCTAATAATTTGGTTCTACTACCTAATCATTGGCTTCATTCATTAATTCAGTATTCACCCGACTTGAACCACTGCTTTTATGCCGCTAAAGGTCAAAAGCTAAGGTCAAACGGAGAGGACAAATTCCAGCGCACGCGCATCGTGACTCGCAACAATGTTGAACACAAACATCGGACATGCGGAGAGGAAATGATTAATTAACACAGCTTCCGCTATAAACTCGGCTGAAACGCTAAACAGCCGGGCAAACTTGAAACAATACATCCATTCATGTCGTAAGTGCTGTGAGTGGCTGTTGCTATCCTCTACGCTGTGGCTGTAACCTGTTCAGTTTTTAGACAGATTGCCTGCATGTGACTTAACAATGACGCTGTACTTACAATTTAAATGTTTTAGAATACGTCACTTTTGATGTTACTTTTATGAAGAAACAAAACAATACCTACGGACTACGGTACTTGTAAACAAGTGACATAGATGTGACGTTTTAATTTAAAAAATAATGTTTTATTATAAACACTGTGTTTTTATATAGGTATATCACTATTTAAGAATTGCAAAAAACTGGCAATCCACGTATTGTCAATTTAGTCTCTAGGATTAAAAAACAGGCTATAAATGAAATTTAAACCTGAGGGTGGAGTGACTTCTACAACAAAAGAGCAGTTAGAAAATAAAACATTGAGGAAACTGGCGACTTAAAACTTTTGACTGACCCAAAATTGTAATTGTGTAATCTATGCAACAATCTCAAACACAATCTCAGATATATTTCAAGGTCCCTTATGAACGAAATTATTTTTAGAATGTTTAATCAGTATTAATCAGACAAACTTTAATGACTACGAAAGTAATTATCATTGTCAATAGTCACAATGCCCCCCTACTACAAACTCTTAAAGCAGGTCAGTTTACGATGGCGTAGCGAGACGCCGCTATGTGGAGTGTAATGTGGTGTCTCGCTTTCACAACGTAAACTGTCCTGCTTTAAGAGTTCATGGTATGGGGATAGGTGAAGAAACATAACTATTGGTTACTTTGAAAAGTTGGAAGCATAGACAGCTAAACTAATCGAGATATCTGTCATTGTCTAAATCTGTGTAGCCATTATGATTGTCGATGGCTATACCATGTTATTACGTTGCTATGTAATCAATGAAGCATTTTTTGTTTGTCAACTTTACCAGGGTGTCTACGGAACCTTTGGCCGATAGGAGTGCGGTTTATGTTTTTAAATTTTGCAATGATGTAACATTGGCTTATTTATCCTGGGTGTTAAAATAGTAATGAGAACTACAAGACTAACTAGAAAATTACAATAGCAATATTAAAATAAGATTATAGCCTCTGAACTTTTTCTTATAATAATGTACGGAAGCTTCACAGATCCAATTACAAAAATTAGGATACCCCACCATTTCGCCTAAGCTTACTATTTTCATATGACTAGCTTTAGGCAAAAGAATCCAAGTAATACTACAGCTATTTGCGTTCAAAATAGGGTCAATCAAACCAAACCTTATTTACAGGAGTACCAAATAATTTTGTTAATTGGCAACACCAACACTGCGTCAGCGTTCTTTGAGACTTACGTAAGTGCGACAAGTAAGTTCCACTTAAACACCTGATACTCGTTATTTTTGGACATAATCGCTAAAAATATACGCCTTTGTCTATTTGCGATGCTCATTTGTGTATTGTAAGGTAGGTATCATATTTTGTTGGTTCTTAGTTTCCTTACATAGGTAATTGATCAGCCTACGCGTAGATAGAAGCTTTAGAATGTCAGTAAACTTTGCTTTTCTAAACGTTGTCTGTGAGAATGGTTGAGTCTTAGTTTAATGTGGGAGGAGTAAGTCAATCTGCCTTATTAGTTGAAGGGTATCATAGATTACATATTATTAGATTCGTTTCACGTTTTTAGTAGAAATGTTATGTTATTTTTAGATCATAGGTATTAAGTCCTGTTAAATTTTGTTTATTGTTTAAATTTAGATAATATTATTCAAGTGTTTAGATTTAAGTATATGTTGTCACATAACGCATGCAAGCGATTTGGCTTAGCTGTAAGCTTATATTGTTGTAGTTATAAAAATATAAATTACAGAGCAACGATTACACGATGATTTGCAATCGTTCGTTATATTTTCAATTGTTTCCAACTTGATTAGGAAACAAACTTCCATTGACGTCAATACATTGGAAGTTATTTAACATTTTATGAAATTTTTGTTTCGACATTACGTAATAATTCCTACAGGGATATCGCAATAGTTACTATTTTGGAATAACAGGGGGATTATGACCACAGGGACACAGGACAGGACCATAGGGTAGGATTATGACCACGATATGATATTGGTACACAGGTGTACTGCCAACCCCTTTGCTATTTTCAATCAACTGCAACTACACCCAAGGGATGTTGCGGTTTTTCGTAATTAAATACCATACGAGTAACAATGGCTAGGCAGAAGGGAGTATTCAATATTAAAATTTGAAAATGATATTTCGATGTTCTGATTGGCGTCGTGGGTCAGTTTCAATTTGTTTTCTTTGCAATACGATGTAAAGCGATCTTCGCTTGGAATAAACATTTTTGTGTACGTTAAATCTGGGCGTTTGTCTTGGTTTAAGAAACATTCACAGTACAAGGTTCGTTTGTAGGGTAAGACTGAGCGTCATTGGGTTTGCTGCCAGGAAGTTTTGAATACCTATCTCCCCACTATGCCAAGGCCCAGTTAAGAACCAGGGCCAGGCACTAGTTGCTGGGTATTAATGCTGAATTAAGGCCATTTCGGTGCAGCCGCAGGGTACGTAGTCGTACCTTTGGTTTATTTTATTTTTAATTTTCAAATTCTTTCGACGACCTGTTTAGCGCAGTGGCTAAGCGATTAGACTGCTGCGCTAAGGGTTGCGGGTTCGATTCCCGCACGGGGCAAAACTTTGTGCGAACCACAGATGTTTGTCCCGAGTCTGGGTGTTTGTGTATGTGAATATTTCATGTTTGTGAAACGCACCTACGATACAGGAGAAATTCCTGGTGTGGGGCGACGTTTTTTAAAAAATAAAATAAATAAATAAATAGATAGTTTCATTTTAAGTAGACTAAGTTGTTGTATGCACTCCTGTTGCACTGTTTTTTTTCTTTCAATATCAATTCGGCACATAGAATTAGGTTTTAGGCTTTCACCACATTACGTTTAGAAGAAGAGAAAATAAAATAGTACATACTTTACTTAATAACAAAATAACACAGGGAAAAAATGGAGAAACGATCAAGTATATCCAACCACCAAAATAAAACGGAGAAAACCATCCATACTGCCCAGATGCGACCGAAGATTAGTTCTTTATTCCGAGCGACAGCCGTCTCATCCGCAGATCGGTGTTATAAATAAATAAATGTCTTATAATGCCAATGCTCACTCAATTATCACGGGGAGCACCTTTGAGCTGCGTCTCGAGGAGTAATTGCTCTCGCACAAATTGATATTGTGCAAAAACTGTATATTTGTCGCGTGAAGTATGGAGTGACAGTTTCAGCGCAGGGCTGATAATGAATGAGATTTTAAAGCTTTTGCAGCGATATTTTGTGTTTTGTGGAAGTGAAATTGTTACTGGGAAATGGGACAAGGAAACAAGCTAACAAAGGAAACATAATGAGAAAATGTAAATGGTATAAATATGTAAATAAATACCAAGTGCTCGTGTAAAATTGTCAGTCACAGTAAGTGACATGATGAATCAATGATAATGGCATTAAGTTTGCTTATTATATCAAACTTACTTCCAGTATTCAATGAAATGTGGAGTGCCTACAGTACCTAACCATCTTTCGGAAGACATGGCGTAAAAATTATAACTCCAAGATACAATAACTCTAAGAACTTATTTTTGTAGAGAATTTAACTTTGCGCAATATTTCATGATAACTGTTTCACTCCCCAATAAACCGAAGATTGTGCAAAAGCCCAATTTTAGAAACAAATACTTGTGAAGTTCTTAAGCAATGGTTAATGACGTCAATGAGAAAAGTTTTATTTCCTAACCAGACGGGAAACAACTGAAAGTTTTAAGACGATAAAAAATAAACCTCCGTGTAATTGGTGACGCAAATACTCCGTAAGCGGGAATCCTTGCCAAATATCATCGCAACCCTAAAATAAAATCGACCCCATCGTGTCACAGGCAGTCGTTGTTACGCGTAGTACGTAATCCGCATTACATCCAAATAGCCTATAGCGTTCAGCTGCTAACGACACAGATGTCCCGCGCAAATTAATTGGAAATGTCAAGTGCACGAGACCCGACGCCATCTTGTCCCCTTCATTCTTTTTATTTTTTTGTCGCGCACGTGGCTTTATTGCGAGACAGCTGGGCGAGAGTGCGTTAATATTCGTACTTGACGATAGTAACAGTCCCACAATGGCCGACCAAAAATATTTGGCCAATTTACGAACACTTGAAATAATAAAATGTTCTTTTAAATTCGAAAATTGTTGGAAGTAAATAATTTACGTAATACATTTTATTATGTAAATATACACCTTTCACAAATAGAGCAGAATGTAAAATTAATTTAATTAAATGGGCGTTTAATTTCTTTTTAAAAACTGTTATTGGTACGCTACAATGACATTTGACATTTGCGCGGGAAGGTGCATTCGCGAGTTAGACCTGCGTTTGGTTAATGCAAAGATAATGGTCTGACCTATTTAATGGTATAATTAAATATCGCCGTCTGTTTCCGGCAATTAGATCGAAAGCGATCACTGTTGAATTCCTTTGTTACATTAAAAATATATTTTGCTTGTTCCGAACACCTTTCCTCACGAATTTGAGCACCTGATGCGTTTCGTTCGCAGCTGATGATCCTAAAGCCACGATATTACAACACCTTGACTTTTCGTTACGGAATTTCCTCCCCTTAATTGCATTTTATACGTTTTGGCCAGTTGTCTACGAATATCTGAGGTGTCCGTATCAATTTTGTCTTTTTTATTGCGAGTTATGTACCGATAGCACGCGACTGGAGACAATGAACAGAATAGTTTCAATACCGCCAATATTTATTTATTTTATTGACACCAGAAATCATACAAAAATAAGTAAGTTTACTACTTACTTACATAATTAATAATGCACAATAAATAAACAAATATTTAGGGCAATGCAATTTTTGGTAGGAAGTGGTTAGCAATATTTATTTAAAACACTGTCCTATTTTAATATTTTCTTTCGGAGGTCGAATTATATTCTAATTTGGCGAAATTTAAAATTCATTCGAATGAGGTTGTTAAAAAGTCAAACTGGTCTAAGATTTTTGTCACATTTACTGGGACTCCTGGTCTAAACTCCTGGGCAAAGGATGATTGGAGCGTTAATCCTTGAGGATTTGAATTTTGTAGCGTTCGTCAAGTTTTCCTTTAATGTTATAGGTATATAAGTATTCTATATTATCTGTACAAACAATACATATTGTTTACAGAGATTTAGAATTCGCGCAACGGCAGTTTTAAAGCGAAGAAAAATTATCACTTGTCATGCAAAATTTTATCTCTATTCGGATATCAAGAATACAATCGCTGATGTTATATAAATATATCTAAAGAAGGAAATGGGTTTTATAGTAACTACGATACGAAATATTACAATGAAGTAGGTATGAATGATGGTTTTTCAAGCAGCATCCGGCCTGGAAGTGACCACCTCCTTTTCTCCCGTGGGTGTCGTAAGAGGCGACTTAGGGAAAATCCAAAAGATGGGCAGGCGCCTTCTGTAACTTCACCATGAATACTGCGATCCCCAAACCAACAAATAAAATCAAATGTTTAAAAGAAAGATTATGATGGTTCGATCCAATACCAGTACCTATTTGTACCATATTTTTTTTAAATGAGTAACCTCTGGAGTTTCTTACCGGTTCTTCTCCATTGGAATGACATTTTGGAACTGTGCAACTAGCATCCTGACGTTTCATAAGCGCCTGTTATAGGTTTACGTGAAATAAAAACATGATTTTTTAATTTTGTTTGACGAAAATAAAAAAGGAAGTTCACACAGATTATTGCATCATACTGCAACCAAAATGCAAGACACAATTTTCCTAACATGTAGGTACTATTCTAAATAAAAATCACACTTTATCTTGCATGAATTAAGTATAAATAAGATGAAAAGTTAACTATACCTTAGTACAAGGTTTAGTTGAGTAAAAGATACCTACGTACCTATTATGATTGTTTTGTCGATCACAAACACGTCGTGTTGGGAAAATGCTAACATGCTCGTGTGAGGTGTACTTAATCAATTTATTATTTCTAGCAACATCCAAAGATTTTGAATTCATATTCGCACATTGCGAGTTAGGTTGTGAGCATAGTGGCAAGACACAGATCACGGAGTTATTTTTAGTGTCAAGTTTACTGAAGCCAGAAAGAGCGATTATGGAGCTTTAGAAATTGATTTCGTTATAAATGTTATTTTATATGTTTATTTTTGAATCGTAGCTTGTGTTTTTAGTATTCGTTTTATTTGAAGCGAATTAAAATCTTAAAATCCTTCAAATACTCTAATTTATTTTAAAGTCTTATATTATTGTCGTGTTATTTGTAAATATTACTCTAAACTCAAAATATATCGTGCAGAGTAGGTTTGTATTTTTGCGACTTTCCCCGAAACTGGTAGCGCGATATAAGGTCCAAGTCAGTACACCAATAATATTGTAACAGTCGCCGATATTAAACTTAAAAAAAAAACTTGTAAACATTATTTATTTAAATAGATAACAATATATACATATACTGTTTTAAACTAATAACAATTTACGAGTAATGTCTCTAGTATCATAATATTTGTTCCCGCTCCTCTCACGCTACTAAACCAGCATCCAACTGTCCGTTGGCCTGCACGTTCGCTCTAAAGAAGAAACAAACACATTTGTTGGCGTGTGATATCATTGCATTCATCGCCATATGCGGACGATCGTCCGTGCTGATTGTAAACATTATCACTCGTAGACGCGTACGCACCTGTATTGTGAAGATACGGACGGTAGTGATGACTGTGACATGGGTTGTGTCTTGCGCCCGCGCGTATTGTCTTACGTATTTCATAACATGAGACAAACGGCATGAGCAAGCGTTCAATACAAAATCATCTGTTACACTTACGTTGTTAAATTGTTATGTTTTTTTTACAGATTTTATACAGTTTTGATTTCTTTTTATTAAATAACTGACAGTTCAAACTCTTTCATCATCTTCAGTCTATCTCAGTCCACTGCTGGACATAGGCCTCTCCTATGGCACGCCATTGAGCTCTATCTTCGGCCATCCGCTTCCAACCGCTGTCAGCCATTTTGCGCACTCTGTAAACCCTAATAATGTTCTCCTGACCGAATTTCAGCCACAGCCGCCTATCTTATTAGAGACTAGTCATCTATGCAGGAGATAGTATAGATAGTATAGTATAGTACACAAGTATGTATAGAAACAGGTGCACTCCCTATTCCCTCACGCTCATAGACCGATGGCACGGTAGACTGACACGACAGGAGAGAGATCAGGTGCAGGACCAACGGCTTAACGTGCCAAGAACCCGATTCAATGTATTGTACTTCAACTACGGACACCTTATAATGAGCAAATATGTTCTATAAATCTTTGATAAAGGATAACACTTCCAGCTATCTTTTCTTAAATGGTTACATTAACGTTCTCCTTTAGTAAAATCTCAAATGAGTTTATTTTTAATCATCTTGATTGCTTAATGTAACAGAATATTGTCATAACAACATTGCAACGCGCTCAATTACATTCGTACGTCCACTCTCAGATTACAGTTCATTTTTTAAACATTATTGTTGTGACAGTTCATAGTATTGACACAAACGAATCATCCATATGCACTGATAGGGGGCTATTTGCCAGTTGTCGCCACTGTCGAGTAAGGTCCTACAGTATAACTCATAAGCCCTCTATCTTAAGTAGTCTATGTCCTTTCGGGTCTTAAACACATTGGGCATGTAGAAAGCTACATGCCAAATTTCATTAAAATCCGTCCAGCGGTTTAGTCGTGAAGGCGTAACAGACAGACAGGCAGAGTTACTTTTACATTTATAATATTAGTATGGATTATGATAATGCTTTCGTGTTTTATTCTTTCAAGGACTTGTCCTTTATTAAAAAAGGAAATTATTTTGTGTATGTCACTAGAGCCACTAAATATAAATTCATCATCATATTACAACCCTTTATTTTAACTGCAGCATACTCAGTCATTCCAAAAACATTTTTTTAAACTTTTAAGAAGTGGTGGTTCACTATAACATGCAAAATAATTCATAACTTTATTATATTTAGAAATAAATCCGCGTAACCTTCCTTGCGTTCACTGTGGCATTCTAAGGGCCTTTGTTCAACAGTGGACGTCTTCCGGCTGATGATAATGATTAACCCCACAAAACAATGACATTTGACATTTCGAAGACCTGTTACTCTAGCGTCTGTAGCAGTGAATTCATACGCGATCCCCATTTCAAGTATTATAGATATGGTAGCATTGCATTGGAGCACATCTGTTCGTGATCCCATTCGTGCGTCACCAGGTATTTATCTTGGCTGGAACTCGGCGGCCATCAAAACAGCGTTGGCGAAACTTTAGAAAGTCCATTACTTTGTCCTGGGTGGTCGGGCCAAACAACGAACTTATCTTAACTTGACTTTTTGTTATCGGAACTGTATGAACTTTTTGCCGTCTAGAAAGGGAGATTCAATCAAAACATTCATTCTGGATTCTGAAGTTTGCTTCAAATTTCTTTTGATAATATCGATTGGTTATGTAATATTTGTTTACCTTTTTACTATACCGATTTATTATATCCCGCTAATTTATAAAAAAATTACAATTTTAAACCATGGATACCTATCTCTCTGTTGTTTGCAAGTCAAAAAATAAATTAATGTATAGATTAATTAGTATTTGAGCTTTTTTAGCAGCTGATATGGGAGTGGATGTTTGAGTATAACGGGTAACAATTTTTTTTAATGCTTCGGGTTTTGATTGAGTTATTATTTTGCTATTGACAGCTTCTTTTATAAACCCTCTATTTTCAATATTTTGTGACTCTAGCGAGCAGGAACACCATCGATGACAGACGGTTTTTATTATTTGTAAGGTGCAACCTTATACGAACAACGCAATATGAATGAGAAAAGTCTCGGCTGATTATACAATTTTTGAGCTTACACATGCATAAAGCCCTACAAATGCATAACATCATTACTACTACCTACATCAAAAGCCATCACTTTTATTATTCCAACTAATGATCTGAGAAATTATACAGCAACAATAAGATGGTACAAAAAATCCCTAATGCGGAGTAAACAAATCAGCCAAGCGCAAGAAATGGTAGTACCCTTCCGTTTTTAAAGTACGGGAGCGCGTGCAGCAAATAATACATGCTACCCCTCCGGCGGCCGGCTTGCGACTGACGCGTGCCGGTCACGTGACACCCGCGTGGCGACATCTATTGTGCTAAGAACGTATTATTTTGCGCGGAGGGGAGCCGTGGGCATATTCTCAAGTTGTGTTAATAGGAGTTTTTTGTAAGTAAATCGATACCTTAGTTATTAGCAGTTGTGTGTACAGTTTGGGTTTAATGATGGTAAGGTTACTGTTGCAGTATCGCGTGTGTGTTCACGTGTTTGTGCACTGACACGCCCGTGACTGCGTCGGCATTAAAAATTTCGTATCTTTGTCGGGTTAAAAAGGAGCATTTCACCTCTTCAAGAGTTTAAGCTACTGCTGTAACAAATAATATGTTCCAGTGGTCATATTATTTATGACACCCATGATCGCCTACTGCAAGGCAAAGGCGTCCCTTTCCTTCCTCCATTCCTCTCGGTTGTGAGCTGCGACGACATATACTTATTAGATAATACTTTACCTTTAAAACAATTGATTTTAAAAGCCATCTAATTTAAATTACTAAAAAATAAGTAGTTAATTACTCCAAGAACCTATTTGACCGATTGACCTCTATAAACACTCAACACCCGACCTACGTAACATACTAACCGCAAGATCTGCGCAGGCGCATGTTTAAGAATATTTATTTGATCGGCACTCTGTAACAATGGTGTTACATAATTATTGTTATATATTCAACACACTTGTCTGCGCGCGTTGGTTTATATACAATATCGGATCGAGTAAACTGTCGTGAAGAGGTAGGTAGTGAGTGTAGGTAATAATAATAAGTGAAGATGATGATAGCTGCCTTCATTGGGTAACACTTGCTTGCCTAACCTCTATACATACAAGCTGCACCCCGCGGTGTTACCCGCTACGTTTTTTTGGGATAAAAAGTAGCCTATGTAGTAATCCAGGGTGTCAGCTACCTCCAAATATTTTTTTATTAAAATCCATTCAGTAGTTTTTACGTGAAAGAGTAACAAACATCCATACTTACAAACTTTCGCGTTTATATTATTAGTAGGGATTAGTTAGGTTTAAAGAAATTATTAAAAAAAAAAACAATATTCACTTACATGGGAACACAGTTAATATAAAAGTTACTAATGGCATAAAATAAGCAGTGACAGCCGAGTGGTATGACCGTTGGACTGCCAAGTCAAAGGTCGCAAGTTCAAACCCCAGCACAATTTATGTGCGTACTATAAATTATTTATCATTTGCTAAAAATGGTGACGGAAAACATCATGAGGAAACCGGGACATCTGAGAGATTTATCAATGGTGTGTAAAGCCATGTCAGAGGCCTACAGGCCGCAGGCACTTTAAACTCTGACGCAAGGTTGTGCATCAACCATGGGATAAAAAGAAGAATGGTAATCTATCTCATCGTTCATAATTACGTAAAACTATTAGTTAATTAATTTAGTATATATATACATACGCCTGTATTCCTCGAAGGGGTAGGCAGAAGTGCACATATAGTACACTCACATTTCGCCAGTAATTTTTTTGGTCCCAATGTAACAGGGGCGAGCCTATCGCCATCCACCGGGCACAAATCCAGACTCTGTGCTGCTACTGAGAATTACCTAATGGAAAAACCCAGTAATACTTTGCCCGACCCGAGATTTGAACCCAGGACCTCGTGCTCAGTAGTCGCCCTTAGCAACCACTAGACCAACAAAGCAGTCATCAATTAATTTAGTATCCTTGCTGAAGACACCCACCGTCGGCCGTAAACCTCCCAAGACAATAAGCATCTATAAATAAACAGTCGATCGATTCCCAAATAGACTTATCGACCAGATGGCCGAGGATATCCTGTTGGAACAGATTGCCCGCGATAATTATAGTTTGTAAGTGGCGCGTGCGGGTGGGGCAGACACTTGCGCGTGCGCCGGATTTGTTGCAGCGAGCCTTGACACGCGACGTCGTCCTGTCTTCGCTTCTATTACTATGCTGGACGGTCATGACCAAAGACCACCATGCCGTTACCCATTAGGTTATATAATAGATTTTTTTAAAGCTTAATTTGTTTCCCACTGACCTACCGCCTACCTCTTCCTTCTTCCAAATATGTATATTTTTGGCTTCAGCTCCTTATGATTGACTCCTCGCCTCTATTTGTGCTATCAACAACAACTCTCCACTAATACTCTCTGTTTATTTATGTTTTGTGTAGCCAAGTCATACAAATAATCTGGAAGCCAAACTAATCATGCGTAGGTATTAAAAAAGAGTATTTATCAGGATCACACGCTCACATTAATAATCTAGCCAATTAGTTAATGCTGTTATTTTTAATTAATCAATTCCGAAGTTTCCATCGCACTGATATTTCTAATCAATTGCAGCGCCGAGTTTTTTGGTTTGCGCGTACGCAACATAACAGGTTGGGATCGGAAGCGATTCATTAGTGACAACTCGTTAGACATACGAATCTGAGCAAAAACTACCGACCGGTTGGTTAGCCAACCATCTATTTCCCTCATCTTGGTTCCATATTTTTTGCCTTGTTTTCGTGTACAGATGTTTTAGTAATTTGTAAGCCTATGTTCCTGAGACGGTCAGTGGACATTTAAGTTGGTATATCGGATAGATACGTAAAGTATAAACTTCAGGTCCTTTTTCAGAATATTGCCCGTACGGAAGTGTGGGTTTTGGCATGATTTATTTATATTTATAGAGAAGAAGTCGACGAATTTTCTATCTGGCTGGAGGCTAATGCAATCTCCTTGCCCGGTTATGCCCAATAAGGCCCCCCTCGGGGTCGTCGTCATTAATCCACTCCGAATAAATAAAGTTTTTTTGTATACCTACAAAGCTAAATTTTGATGATAGAGTCCTAACTTTGTCCCAACCTGAGTGTTTTTTAATAAATACATAATACATTCTCCTGAATATGTTTTCGGACGACTTTGCCCTATCTACTTGTAGCCCAACGTCTCGTACGTCTATTTTGTCAGTCACCGAGACATCTGGCGTAGTGTATCTTCGTATGAATTATTTTTCTATTACACTACGTAAAGTGCATCCGCGGAGTGAGTACAGTTTACCGTCAACACGAACGAATTTGGATGTTGCGTGCGGCTTCCGTTCTACGCGTCTGGCCGTCGAGACAGGCGCCGCCAACCTTCGTATCGCTTAAATATTATGTTAATATCACATAACATTATAATTATGATGTCGTTTTTATGTTCAAATTTTAGTTGAGTTCCAATTACGTACTAAATACGTTTCTTAAGCCTTATATATTATGGTTATTCGTAATTGTTTGTTAAATTTGCTTAAACTTTATATCCTTTTTTAGTGTGTCGTTTATTATGTCAGTTAATATACCTACAATATAGTGATTATTAGACACTACATTCAAAATCCAACCATTGATATAATTAGTAATCAATTGGAGAATATGGACTGGGGACGTTTTCACACCTCGATAACGCGTGAAGAAACAAACAGTAACTGTTTATTTAATTCTAATCGCATTACATTTGTAGCACTTTTTTGTTGTTTGATCGTGCGTTTCAAGTATGTTAGCGCATTGACGTCGACGCGCAAAAAAGGCGTCATGTAAGAAGTAAGTGTTAGTAATAATTGCGACTGACTTAGATTTACTAAGACAACTGGAGCCAACCACGGCTTTACAGAGGGTTATGAGAGGTTCTCGGTATGATACTTAACGGATGGTAAGCCATCCACGAAGAGACAACAGAAAGTGCAGCTTGAACTTGATTTATCAAACCGTGCGGCTGATCAATATTGTTATTATTAGAAGCCCGTATTGTTCCACTATAAGGCAAAGGCCTCCCCACTCTCTTTCCACTTCTCTCTCTCTGGAAAGCTAACAAATTCTATTTTTCATGAGAACTGATTTCATCTCGGCATCTTCAGCTGTTTAATAGCATCTCTTTTAAATTACTGTCAATTTCAAAAATGTTGACAACCCCAGGAGATACCAGGATGTCGAACTTCCGAAACAACTGTTAGAGTTTACACGACACTGAGTGATGGCGCATCTATACTTGTTTGTTTTTAAATAAACGCTTTAACACGCGTAAATAAATAGGTGTTGCCGTGTGTCAAGTTATATTTGAAGGCCGGTAAAATATCCCCTTTATTTACATGATAAAATTAAAGATAGATTTAAGGATGCATGCTTACTATTTTTATAAGATAATCATTATTAGTACGTATTTTTTTTGGCCTGGTTTTGGTACTTTGTAAGCGCCTTTTGTGTGCATTGGTCTTGATTTCAGGGATAAAATGATAGACTTTGGATGTTACCGTAAAAAAATTGTACATAATTTGTCAATGCGAATAGTTTTTTTTTAAATAATTTAAAGCTGAAACTGTTTTCCGACTACCTGTATGCAGGAACCGTTACTTCTACATACTAATTTTCATATCAATAATAATTCTTAATTAAACTCTAAAAAAAATCCATAATATCATGAATAAATAATACTTTTATAAACCTATAAGTATCTTTAGATTTATTTGTATTAGCACGAATCTCACTGATCGATAGTACTAGATAATTGAAAATACCACCTGACTAATCCATTAATGCTAATTTAAGTCCTATTAAACAACAAATATGTTTACATAATTAATTATAAAAATAAAACAATTTGACTGAAACGACATAATGAAGTGTATCCAGTTGCGAGCTGGCAATGTCGCTTTTTGATAGTTTGATGATTATTTAATGAATTTATTTCAACGATTAATTATGAAATCTATTTTATCTTTATAAACATTTAACAAGCGTATAATGTAAACTTTAGATATGAAATATATTAAATAACGTTATTATTTCGCGCTTAATAAGAATTTATATTAAATTGTAGAATTTATATTATAATATAAAAAAATAACAATATAACATTACTAATAAAATCGTCGCTGTCAGCCCGCAATCGATATGCACCCTCTTAATATCAGGTGTCAACTTAGCAACAACTTAATTCAATACAACGTCATATCTGCATCATTATGTGTTCAAGGAGCCCCTAATTAGGGTTATTATTTGTTAATTTAGGTGTCATGTCCCTGTTCAGAGAGCATCGTTTACGACACATGTAACAGACAGCAAAAAATTGTTGAACGTTCATAATTTGTGTTAACGACAAGTCTTTCGGAGTTTTTGGGAACGAGAACTGGGTTAAAGAGGTACGAAATCGAATCTTTTCTTTGGTGTAGTAGCTTTAGAGATTTTTAGCATGAAAATTCGTTAAAATAATAGCTATGTATCCTTATACATATATAAAAGTTTGATAAAAAAACGCCACGGGGGAGCTTAGAGAAGGCTCTAAGCTCCCCCTTGGCGTTATCGATGGCGTTTACGCCTGTAGCCGAGTTAGGGCTACCCAACCTAGGATCCGGATCCAAAAATATTTGAAAAACCGCGCATTAGACTAAGAATTCAATTAAATACCACTCTTAGATCACTTTCAACGACGATATCACCACTAAAAAATTAAACTTCCTAATGAACATTTCGAAAATATAACTAATAGTTTAGTAATGATTGCATTTGCCAATAGGACATGACTGTCATTTCAACCATCAATCTAAAAATCATAAATACATTTAACAGTTATTATTTTACCGGATATTATAACCAACAAAAAATCACAAGAAACATAATCTAGGCACCTATAAAGTTAAACGTGGTACCAATTTGGTACTAATTAAACACGGCATCCGGCTCATTGATTGTAAAATCGTCGGAACCTTTTTTTGTTCCGCACACGCAAAATTGTCGGGATGTGTCAGTTTGTGAATGATCTCTGTTAATTTTTGGTATTTTACAGTTAATGTTGTATGTTGGGGGTCCACGGACTGAAAAAATTAAGAGGGGTGTAGGTGTAGGGTAAGCGATCATTGCGTTTTTTTTCTTTTTGTAACGGGCTGAGGATGGCGAACCTAAGTAGGCACAATCGACGTAGTTACATAATCCAATAGTGTTCAATTCTATATAATGGTAATAAAGTTTCTTAATAGCTTACTTGACTACAGTGATTGCGTGTTTTGTTCAAAAGATGAACAAAAGTACATCTCAAGCTAGCTGCACCCCGCGGTGTTTCCCGCTACATTTTTTCAGAAAAAGCTTATGTCCAGAGTGTCAGCTATCTCCATATGAAATTTCATCAAAATCGGTACAGCCGTTTGACCGTGAAGAGGTCACAAACACACTCACAAACTTTCGCTTTTATAATATTAGTGAAATAGTGTGTTGAACAAAATTACAACTCAAGCTAGTAGCGGTGTCTCGCTTCCACCACGGATAATGACCTGCAATGCAAGCCCATAGTAAGGCATCTATACGTTTTTGCTAACGTCATAAATTCCCAATACTCTTTAAAGTATTGCGTATCAAACAGTGATGACCAAAAGTCCGCATAATATCACAACAAGAGATATAGATAATGTAGTTTTTGATTGATGTTGCTGTGCGGACCTCGTTATTGATACGGTATCTATGCCATCTTGGATTAATAATCATGCAGGTATAGGCTAATGTGGATTAGGCAGTTCGTCTTCGGGTCTGTAAGAGTTAAGGGTAACAGTTATTTACAGTTGTATGATAGGGTTCTGAAGTTGTCTAATTAGGGCAATAGTTAAGTAATTGGCTTCCTTTCCCACACGGGATAAGCTAGTTTGTAGAACTGATTCTTAGTCTCCAATTTAATTTCAATTGTAATACTAGGACAATGTAAAACTATTGATTTAAAAGAAACAAGATTCATTTTTATTGAAAACGGAAATGCTGTCATTTTATCTTGGTTTGTACCTACCTCCTAATGGACGTAAGTACATGTCTACGATTCCAATGCAATTTCGTCGGAGTTAAATTGCAGATATCCCACGTTGTAAATTACGATTTTTAACCGGTAGGAATAGAAAAAAATAATTTTTCCCTGCACTGAAACCAAGATGGCTGAAATAATAATATTTTTTGCCTACACTCACCAACTATACATTAGTATGAGAACTTATCAGCTGGGAATCTTTTCCCAATACAAATTAAGCCGTTTTAACCATGAGCCTTATCCATACTATTGCGTCGGTAGCGTCATTTTCGCACCGGAAATGCGAGTCGTTACTGCATTCACCGATGACATGTGTCGGCGCGCGCGCATGTGTCGGTGAGGCCGCCGAGAAATTGATGACGTCATTAGTCATGTGAAGTGGCCGGTTTTTACTATGGACCCCACAAGAGAAGATTTAGGCTTCCGCAAATATCTTTGGTGGTCATCCTAATTGACGCGAACTACAAGGACGTCCTTAAGTTGACATAAACTGTCAGTGAAGGGGAGTTTTTGAGAAGTTAACGGTACGGAAATACTGGGATAGAAGGTATTTTGGAAGATGAATACGTGTTGCAAGGCCGTCTTTATACCAGCTCTACCTAACACAAGGAAGCTTCGAAAAGTGGACTTTTTGGGAGCTGCCTTAGCCTTATGTAGATTTGCCCCTTGCTATTTTCATTATAGTCTTGCCACTTACTAGCCGTTTACTATTTTCATTACAGTCTGTTTGTTGCAATAACTTATGAAGGATGTTTGTAAAAATCAATAATAAAATTATCCTTAACAATTAACATACGATACTCGATTTATTTTATGCATCTAAATTGAGTTTTGGACTATTTAGACCTATTGCCCCCTTACCATGAACTCTTAAAGCAGGTCACTTTCTGACGTGGTAGCGGTAGCACGACTAACTACACTGCACATTTCAGAGTTCATGGTACCGGGCTGTATACATATCTCTCCAATATGTTTTAGGTAAAAGATAATATATGTAAAGCCGTATCAATTAAAACCTATCACACACCTGAGGCATCGAAATGTAGGTACTATTAATACATTGATCAGATTTAGATTTGACAAGTTATTCAACAATAATCTAAAGCATTTAATTTCCTTTTAATCTCTATATAAGGATATACCAAAATTTATTAACAAGGCTTGTTATTATCTAATTGATACATAAGTGTACGATTCACCTGTAGGTTCCAGTAATTTAGATTACAAAAAAGTTTCGTTAATCGGCCCCAGAATCACACATTTCATGTAAAAAATTAATATATCGGTCTTCACACACTAGAAGGATGAGACGCATAGGATGAAGAAAGGATAGAGCCGGCTGTATTTTATTTTAGCTTACATAACTAGACATAATCTAGTTATTAGTTATTAAATAATAAAATAAAAAACCGCCTTCATAAATACGAACTCAAAAATGAATTAAAAAATTTACTTCACTTTACATAAACGAAGTTGAAGTCGGCGCCAATTCCTACGTGCTCGCTTTGTTTATAGTTTTAGCATTAAAACTATTGAGAAACACATTTTATACTATTTGAATGTCTGAATTAGTTAATGAATTTTTGGATATTCCTCCTCATTTTAGTCGATTAAAAATATAAAAAATATTATTGTTAAAAACTTATTTATTTGGTATGTAAATAATACGAAATGACAAATTACAATACCGATCTTCATAGAAAAATATATGAACATTTCATATATCAAAGAAATTATGTTTAATATGTGCTTCGCAGTAAGTTGTATTCCCTGACCAAAACTGCTCTAGACGTCCTAATTCAAGGGCCTTCGATTTATGCTACTGACAAAAAAAAACCTATTATTTATTTATATGTATATACTTTATTGTACACCAATTTATAAGGAAAAACAAAACACTAATTAATTTAGTTGTATGCTATTAATACAATCTTATCATTGAACGTATGGCTTATATATTCTATACTTAGCCGAGATTATCAAGCTTATCAAGACTGTTTTGGCAGAGCACATTAAAATAATCACAACATTATTATCATATCTTTAAGTGGGTTTTGCCCTCTAGTTTCCTGTATGAAAATCATTGTGAATGAAAAATACATCCTCAAAACACATTAGGGTTGGAAAAAGAATTTTTTTTTTTTTTTTTTTTTAAAAAAACGTCGCCCCACACTAGGAATATCTCCTGTATCGCAGGTGCGTTTCACAAACATGAAATATTCACATACACAAACACCCAGACTCGGGACAAACATCTGTGGTTCGCACAAAGTTTTGCCCCGTGCGGGAATCGAACCCGCAACCCTTAGCGCAGCAGTCCAATCGCTTAGCCACTGCGCTAATTAGGTCGTCAAATTTAAAATTTAAACAGGGTCACATCTATCCCGTTGTTAGTACTACATTGCACAATAGCACAGGGCCGCATCGCTCGCAGGTGGGGTGAAGAAAAAAACGAAAGGATTCGCCGCAGGCGCAGGTGCGTTCTCAGGTGCCGGGATTTAGGTTACAGCTTAGAATTAGTTCTTGTTACAACTCTAATTTGGCGACAGCTTGTAAAATTAAACGGTCCAATTTCATTGGTATCCGATAATTAGTTAAAATGACAATATGAGACGAGTTTAAGTGGTTTAGATTAATTTTTGTGAGCGTTTAGTGTTCATTAAAGTATAGCAATTAGTTTTACGACCTATAATTATATTTATTTACTTCTGCATGCGTTTTGTTGTTTGTTGTGTCTGACTTGTGCAGAGAATAAATGTATTCTCTTTCTTTCTTTGGGGAACACAAGTTTATGTTCAAATGTTAGCCGTATATGGTGTGGTCTGCCGAAAGGGTATTCATTTGGACCTTTCGGTTAATTACTTTAATTTATATCTTCCGTAAAAGGTAATTATTTTGGGGAAACAGCTGTTGGGAGGTTATAGACAAAAATTACGTTTAGATTGACATATTTGACTCGCATATCGTGTTCATGAAATACAACTCTGTTAAATTAATTTAGTTAAATTAAACATATCTATAGTTTTGGAATGTGTAAAGGAGAATAAGTCGAAAAATAAAGAGTGACAAAATAAAGGATTGCAAGTAAAAAAAAATAGTTATATGACCTTCCGGTCAGTGACAATGTGACAAGAAGAAAAAGAGATACTATCAAACACTTTATTCTTTATATACAAAAGTTTGGTAGATTTTGCCATGTTCCGCGATGTAGTGAACAGGCGCAGGCGCAGGAAACCAGCTTTAAGACCGAGGTCAATTGTTAGACTCTATCACAATGGAAACTGCAGCCTTACAAATATTCAATAATACTAACACAAATAACCTTTGTGCTCAGGTGTCCCTATTCAATATTTTTATGACAATTGCTTTTGTTTACTTCCATAATGAATTCAAACATGTGTGATGCACATTTGCTCTGCAGGTTCACAGCCATTGTGGATGTTAACTGGATTGTTGTAGAACTTTCAAGACTTTTGAAAGTATGTTCGTATGTACGTATTTTTTACTGTAATAGTCCCCCATGTAGGTAGACATATACATTCCACAAAAAACAACATAACCCTCTCGACTTCTGATTTGAACCTGATCCAAGATCTAACACCTGTGATTGAAATGATATGTCTACAAGTAGTCCCTTTATTCTTTTATTATATTTTTTTACTGTTTTGTTCGGAATGTGGAATACTGTAAATGTCTCTATTACCTTGATTTTTCAGTACGACCATTTAAACCAAGGCTTACTGACGCTTGGTGTTTTAGAGACAGTGATGCGACAGTTTTAAAATAAGCTACGACATCATGAAAAAATTAGTTATAGAGATAGGAAAAGATATCAGACATTATCAAAGTTAAGAATAAGAAGAATAAGTCTTCTAAAACAACAATTTTCACACAAAAGCCGCATCGCGTTAAGCGCCGGCGCAGACGTCGCCCGCGCCGCTCCTTGCCCGTCAAACAAGAGTCTCACAGACAGCGACAGGTAGCCCTTTGTTCTCGAACAATGCACAATCACAGACAGATCTTTTTTGTGTAGCACACCTGATTACATCCCTGTCAAAATTAGGGCAAGTGTTTTTATTGTGGTACAGTTTTAGACGCGATTCTTGCTGGTTTTATATGAAACGTATGTAACGAAGATTTTGAACATTGGAATTTTCGAAGATAATAGTGAATATAGGAATATTATATTTGGGAAAATTATTTGCGTTTCGTAGGGGGACAGATTTACAACTGTCATACAGTGAATGGGAACCTCCTTCTTGATTTTAAATGTCATCATCATGATCAGACTGAAGACGTCCACTGTTGAATTATGCCTCCCCCTTAAAAGGAGGGTTGCCATAATCTCCACGCTTGGCACGCGGCTAGGGGAAGTATTAGTAGTGAAGTTACAGAAGACGCTGCTGCCCATCTTCTGGATTTTCTCTTAGTCGCCTCGTGCGACTCCCACAGGAAGAAAGGGGGTGGTCAATTTTAGGCCACCACACCACATAGATACCTCACGGCACGGTATCACACATACTTAGGTATTATGTTATTATTTGATAAATACATTGTTGTTTTATCGATCGATCAGTAACAGGTGTGGATAATCATAACAAACTAGTATAATCAACCAAGAGATATATCATTCGTACTACCTACTTCAAATCCGCTTAAGAAGGAAGTTCACCTAATTACACTAGTGCGTATCAGTCTGTGAATGAAGCTGCGGTTGTTACGGTCGGGTTTTGGATGGGTGATAGTTTACGTCACTTTGCTGTTCAGTGTACGTGTGTTTAAACTTACACTTGTAGGTATCTACTACGCTATTAAAATCGGTCAAGCCGTTTTAGAAAAAACAGGAAACATTCTTTTGTGCACACACAAACAAACAATCTGTCATCGTATACGCATACACCATCTCCATTCTCCGCTCCGTCTTGGGTTCACCTCCTGCGTTACCTAGTCACATTTAAAATTGGCCGCTGTTACCGAAATTCGATTCGCAGGACATTACTATCACCAAGAATAATGACCTCTCAAGCAATAATGTGTACGACTTACTCATTAAAATCATTGTAGTAACGTTCCACAACTTCCTAATTAGCCGATAAGTAAATACGGGTATTAAACGCCTTGCTCTGAAATACGGCGATACAAAGATTTTTTGTAAAGCCCCGTTAATTGGCGTCGTCGCGTTCCCATTACGCAGCCTCCGAGCCACTGATACGCCTTTGCGCACACAGAATGCACATCTGGGAGCAATGAAGGACTTGGAAATCTCGAAAAGAACTCATACATCCACTAAAATAGGCAAAATAAACCTTATGTTTACAACAATAAAGTTGAAACTATAAATTGATGGCTCAGACACCCATAGCTGCGAACACCTGTTTCAACCACAGCATTTATTCACGCCATGTGTACTGTAAAATGATTTTTATTTATAGAGCACTAAAGTTGGTATTTGGTTGAGTGACCGCGGGTATTGCATTCCTGTTTCGTAGGGATGTTCGCATAAATTATCGATGTTTCTCTCCGCGTGAGCGTCGAGGATACGTCTGTCCTTTTCTGTTGCTTGTTTTTGTTTCGCCGCGGCTATGTAGAATGTGTGGACGTGAGACAAGTGTCGGGCTCCAAGATCTGCCGACCCTGTTTATGTCTGTACGTGCTGTTTATTAAATACGTTGACGTATTTTTTTTAGTAAAAGATTTTATAATTTTTAATTGCAATGAACTTATGTTGTTTATTCTAGTTCTTTGCGAAGACTTTCAATGAAGTCTAGGTAATTGTTTCCTTAAAACTGACTTCACAATTCGTTGTAAGACCAATTTGCCTAGAAATTAGTTACTGGTATTGGTTTGTTTGTTGAGGCAAATACCACTTGGTCGACGCCGGGTCACGAGGCTAGTTCATAATACACGAGGTGTCGGCGGCCAGCCGGCGCCACGGCGGCAAACGCGGCGCCTACAATCCTGTCAGCCATATAACAACGCACTCCAAGTAAAAATGAACTTAGTGTGCGTTGAACAAAGCTCATATTGCAACAAAACCTCTCGCATCAGCTGTGATTTCCTTTCCATTTGAATACTCACTCTACCACACAGAGAATAATGTTGGTTTTATACTACACACGCATACGATATTGAATTTGTTCCTCGATTTTGAATTCCAAGCAACGACTAAAAGAAAGCAATTTTTTTAAGGAAGTGTTTTGTGTTTAGCGTTACATTAATTTAGTTCTTATGCAACGACATACACGTCCCGCATGTGGTACCGGACTCGGAATAACTCTGGTCATTACGGATGTGAGATATTTGTCTTATATCGAAAGTAAATTCGGGATTGGAGTGTGAGTAATTGTCACTTGTGCACATATTTACAGACACGTGTAGTACTGGCCGCATTAAGGTCAGTTATATTTGGCGCCACAAGCGCCGCCAGGTGGGCGCTAGTACCTACCCATTATTTCACCAGTAAATCTTATTTAACAACGATCCATCCGAAGCTGTATGGGCAAGTCAATTAAACCCAGCCTCGTTGATTGACAGGTCATTGAGTAAGACCGCTTAGCTTTTTTACCTTTTCTGATACGTAAACACGTTATGTTTGAATACTCCAGCTTTATAACTACATCAGTACTCTATATAATCATACGGCACTATTGTGCGAGGTGCGACAGGTAAACAATTCATTCAACATCACACTCGGTAGGTCCAAGTCAGTCAGCGTCCTCATCAAACAGCCAAAAAAATTAGGACGTTAAATAAAACGCGACGAGATTGACGCCGTTTCCTTACGGTCATGGCTAGGTGTCAAAAGCTTTACCTGACCGCTAACACCTACACAGCCAGCGCTGGACCGACATTCACTATGTTAGCCGCATTCTGTTTGTTCGGGAGTTATCCCTTCACACCTCCGCACCGGGCCGCTACTCAAATTATAATACAAACATTATGAGCCAAACTTTTTGGAATGACACGTATTGTTAATTAACTCGCGCTTTCGAGAATCGTGATTATTCTTAAAACAACAAAGAGGACGAATTCATAACAAACATTAAAGACCGCCATTAAACAGAACGTTTTAAATTTCCAAATGAAGCATACTCGCCAACTGCGACGTTGGCCAAAATGAAAGCAATTCAAATTAGATGGCAGAGGAGTCCGACGGTAATGTTGAGACAATTATTTTCGATCCCTTATGACTTGAATTAATGTGGTAACCCCTGTTTGAGCCCATAAAAATTCACGACAAAACCTGTATAAACGGCTGGAGGCAAAACTTGGTTGTTTTGCGACTCGTTCCTAGAAATCGAGGAAACGTTCGAGCAAAAAGCCGACAGAACAGGATTTTGTATCGACATCGCCAAATCTGGACGCGTTAAGAAATGATAAAGAGGACGCCGCCACCGCGGCCGAGCGCAAACTGCACTGCGCCCGAAAAAATCACAACAAGACCAAACCACGGGACATACTTCCTTACCTAAAGACATTTTGATACATTGCGAGCGTTTCGGTGGAGACAGCGCTCTAGTTGGAGTCTGGATACATAATGATAGTAAAAACCTTACATCAGAGTGATCGAGCATAATTTTCTACGTTATCTTACCGGGCATCATTACACAGTGATGACTTGCATAATATCTTCATCTGGCAATACAGCGCCGATGATAAATATCATGTTTTATACAGTGCCGGGTTATTTAGCATGCGACAGCTGGCTGCGAATAATACAGCCAGTAATAGACCACGATTGTAATATCGATTATCCAATACGAATTTTGATAGGTGTCTTCTAAATGCGGCGTCTGTTCATGGTGCGAATAAGTGTACGTAAATGATCGTATAATGCGTATGCGTGCGTGAGTCACGGATGTTCACATGTGCATGTGGAAATAGCCTGTAAGTTTGTACAAATGTTGAGATACAGGGCCGTATAGTGCGGTGTTGTGTGGCGATCTTCACGACAAGTCGCCGCCGACGGCCAGGGAATGCGACCGGCTGGCGCAACAGTGCGTACCGATATATCGATGTTTCAATATCCTTTGTGTTCATTATTTTAGACGATAATATTTCGATAGAGTTGAACATTTTGTTTGAATACGATGAAAATTAATACACAATTTATATAAAACATTTTTAAGGGGGGTTAAAAGGAAAATTATATAAATATTTGTTTGGACCTATATCATGTGGCTGATATGTACCTACTTGGATATGGATGACTAAATTGTTATGAAAATGTTTTTTTCTTTTATTTAAGATTTTCAGAAATCTAATTGAAAAACGGTCAGATAATATCTTAATTGCCGAACTCTTGAAATTTTTAGACGATTCTTTAAATTTTAACTAAGTTGTAGTTTAATTAATAATTTAAATGTCTCTGAGTGCTGCTGAAAGTCATTAAAGAGGCTTAATAAATAAACAGTAATCCACAAAATGCCTTATCAACTTAAAAAACACCGAAACTCCGCTCGCCAAATCACCTCCACAATCTACATAAAGATCGTCCAAAATCCGAAAACCTTGGGGAGCATCGACGAATTCCTTAAGAAAATTATTTCGCCGTACGATAAGACAGCTCAGTCACACGGAGCGCATCTCTAAGGGCGAGACTGAGCTGGCGCCGTGCTTTTTTACCCCGGCGACTCCGGCCAACTTTAAACCACGCTGCGTTCGTCAGTCGAGCGCAACCAGTCACACGGTAGGGATGTGCGCTGCGCCGCTTTCATACAACTCCGAGCGTGCGCGTTCGTAACAAAAATGACAATATAGTGCGCTAGTTTTTTTTTCTTGAAACGATACTGTGTCTTATAAAGTGCCAATACGAGTTGCCTGAAGTGTTTACAACCGATGCAAAGGATTGTTTTACTGTTTTTAATTGGATTTGACTTGAGGATATAGAGATGACGAGTTTTACTACTACGGGAGATGCGACGCAGGCTGCTGTCAAAGGTCGGTTCCTTGTCTTTGACCTATAGAAAATGTACTATTGGATGTACTATACATTCAACATTTTTTTAAACTTTTATAAAAAAAATTAAAGTAACATCTGGGTTTAAAAACTGCTCTACCTGTCATGATGATGCTTAACTTAGATTAAATTAGATACACCCTGTATACAGTGTATAGTAAAAATATTTGCCTTGTATATGTCTACTTATTTGTCTATATTAAACTAGGCACAGCTGAACTTTTACCAAACTTCGCCAAGTTTCTCTCAACCACGGTTTATTATTTTTAATAGCTCCAAATTCCAGACATAATACAATCATCACAATAACTAAAAAGCAATAAGTACTGCTGTTTCCTAGTCATAACGTTTATAATAATCTCTGATTTCTAGATAAACGTATTATTCGAAACAATCAACCCAGTCTACCCTTATCTAACTAATATCAATTAATATAAAAAGTTTAAAAAAGTCCGTCCTCATAAATGTAAATACAAGTAAAATACTATTTATATAAAGTGGAAAACTTCAACTTAAGTTATGCACTTACGCATTGTATGAAAGTGTATGTAAACTTATCCTAACTTCACTAATCCTGTCTCATTGCTTTATTTATTTCTTTGGATGATTGAATGTTACTTAAATATTAGGTCTAGAGAAAAGAACAACTTAAGATAAAACTTATAATGACAATATTACATAAAAAACAATTTTTAATACCTGGCCACAAACATTTTAAATTCTAGAACACATTTTATGGAAATTAGATCGAGTAATAGTTCACTCAAATAGTTTTGATACTATTGTACTGTATTATGACATAATCGCATTTTTTTAAACTGCACTTATATGGATAGATCAATAGACCGGAAGAAATACACACGGTAGTATTTCGATTGAACTGTCAAAGTTGACCATATAGGTTGTATATATTATGTATGTCTTGTGACATTTGTCAGATTTCGCATTAGTGTCAAAATATCCCTCATTTGGTCACATGATAATTTCATAAATTAACTCGTGTATTGTTGTTATGCAGCATATTATTGTTTGTAAATTGATGTTGGGTTGTACGAAGAGTATGCTGATATTGATTATTATGTAAGACATATGAGGGACAATAGGATACCAGAAGAAAATGATATAATAATGAACAGAGATTGCTTCATAAGCAGGAAGCAACTTTAGATGAGTAGAGCTGTTCAATTTTGAAATAGTACCAGTCCATTTCCTACACGGTGACAACTGACCACCCATCTCAGACCTTAATTTGGTAAATGCTACTTAACTTAGATTTATCTGCGCGGAAGTCATAAAGACCCGAGCTCTAGTATGTCCATCCGTTCTTAGAATTAACGAACTCTTGCTTTTCTCTCAGGTGAGACCAGTCTCGAAAACCCAGACACGATTAACAAGTCTGAAGACCACAATTGATTATTTAAACAAAAGTAATCGAGTTTGCAATCTGTAGTGAATGATTTCATTGACAGTTTGTCGCCATTAGACTAACTGCAGCTGAATGTTTGTCAATTTTCCTAAGCTTGGCAACAACTGACTTTCCTTCAGACGATTCAGAAAAATCTGAGATTGCAAGCTCCGTAACCGATTCACATAAAAACTAAGTCACCTGATTATACAACTGAAAACCAAAAATTCTCATCGTAAAATCCACCAATACTAATTATTAATATATTCCAGAACAAAACAAACGGTGTAGGGGCACAAAAAACATGCACATGTTAAGGGTGAAAACCCTAACAAGTGAATTACATTACCAAACAACATTTGCTTCTATGCCATCTGAATACAACCCCTATGCCTCACAAAATAAGAGTCGTATAAGACCTAGGGGAGTTTTAAATAAGTTTGTATGTTTGTACACATGTTGCTAGACGGGGGTCGGAGGTTTTGAATAGACTGTTTTTTTAAGAATCACCGATTACCAACCCTATTACGACAAGTGTTATTAGGAATAATATATTATTAGTTGTATTGAAACTAAAACTGTTTGGATTACATATTAATTTATTTAATCTCCAACGCTAATTTTAACGGTAATACAAACTAGGGATTTATTTGTCCACAAAATTATATTACCCATGGAAATTAACGCGGAAAGACTTTTTGTATTACACAGTACATAAATAAAAATATCAAGAAATTTAATCCGAGTGCAATTTGTTTATGGAATTTAAAATTGTAGATTCATTTTATTCGTGTCTTTTTCTCATCATTACTGTAAATATATTTTTTACAATAGATTTTTCAATTATTATTTTTGCCCATTATAACCTATAAGTTTAAGGCACTGCTAAACTACTGGGGCCTAATTTAAATCCTTTTAGCGTTCTAAAAAAGACAACAAATTTGACACTCAATTAGTAGCAAGTTGCGTCATACAAATAAAAAAGTACAATCGAGCAATAAAGGGACTGTTTGTCGCCACATGACAAATGACGTCATACCGTTTGGAGACCAGATGTGGCACCCTAATACCAGATGTAGGCGACTGGCCGACATATGTATCTCTATTGATTAAGTAAAGGGTGAGTTACACTGCTACTGTTAGAATGTACTAAAAACGTAGGCGAAAATTAAAAATACAATCAATAATCAAACATTTTAAAGATAATCGTGTTATTTAATTATCAGATAAATACCAGTAATCAGTGAAGCGTGTCCGGGATGACGATTGAAAAGCCAATACATGTAATTTGATAATGTTAATTGTCCAGTATTATGTTCAATTTTGTTGAGTCAAAAATGACACATTTTGACTTATGCGCTCTGTCATTTTTGACATAAACGACACTGAAACTGAATCGGAACTTTATTATAATTTTTTTGCCAAAGAACAAAGTTTGTTTTAAAGCAGACTTGTTAGTATTGTAAATACGTCTAATTTCTCCTATCTTAAATATTTCTACAACGTAATCAAAGATGCATTGTCACTGTTAGTTGACGTTTAATTCTAGAGTATTTATAGCATTTGCATAGATGACTTTCACATTGTTGTATTACTGGGATTTGTCATTAGGTATCTCTGATAATGACAAACGTGTCACAATCAAGCCATCATGGGTTTTTCGATCCGCTCGTGCGCGTACCATATTATCATGATAATTACCTTAATATTGCAAGGAATCTATATTTTTAATCAACAGATTGGAGTTACAGATTTCTTGTCTTAATATTTCTGTACACCAGGATAATACTGATTTATCCAATCGCGTATTCTTTAATAAGTTTAATGTGATAATAATCTATTAATTTATAAATTAGAAATGTAATAACAAATCTTATACTTTAGTACTGTTTTTCAAACACATTTGAATTTGAAAAGGAACTCAAGTGACAGCAGTATTCCTATTTTAAATGCGGATTTTTTTTAATAATAGTGGTGTTGTAACGTGCAAATATTTATGTATGCGCGCGGATTAAAACAGATCAATCACTCTTTTGTAATCGATACTATCGCAATGATTAAAATCTAGGTAAAAACTCTCGAGTTCTCTTTTACTAATCCTTTGTACTTAATGTGCTCAATGTACTGTTTCTTCAGTACATCAAGCACGTCGATTTTTATCAGGAATTCTGATAAGATTATTTGTTTTATATATGTAATTTTTAATATGTTAACGTCACGATAATTGGGCTATTTTAAGAAGTCTGGTGGTTTCATATCAAGACATCTAGTTAGGTATTTATTCATTGACTGTACACGTATAGTTTAAAGGAACAACTTTTGGTATTAAGTGAAAACTAAGACAGGTAGGTACCTATAATACCAACAAGTTGAAGAGAGGCCGAGGTGTTTGATTGCTTAACATTATCTCGACTAGAAATTAAGAAAATATCTGTAATATAATGGTCCATATTTTAAATTCAAGTGAGTTTAAATTGAATGTTCTTTCGCTCTCTACCTAACTAACAAAAACATTAATAAAATATTTCAAATATAAAATGATGCCATTTACAGATAAAAACAATACTTAGTAAAAAGGTTCGTAGCTCGTGATAACATTTTTTGCAAGGTTCCGTTTTGTTGCAGCCCACTACAATTTTTACGACTGGCAATATTTTGAAACAGCATTATTCACGTGGTTGGAAGCACGTGCTTTCTCACACCGGATGCCTTATAGTTTGTTTGGGCAACAGCTAGTGCTGTAGATAAGCTATCGTTCGCTTAATATGTGTTCAGCACTCGAATACTCGAAAACAATTGTTTATTGATGGTTTGAGATACAATAGCGATTACTTATCGAAAATCGTTCATTATACTTATTACAGATTTAATTGGCACGGGGGTTTTTTTTATAATTTGCGTGTTTGATCCTTAAACGGAGATTGATACATTATTACAGCAGATTACTTAATCAACTGGTGTAAGTACGTAATACACAACTCATTGTCGATGTTAAATTAACTTATTTTTTGTCATCGCGCCATCACGAGACGTTACAGTGGTAGAATGACGCCATTTGGGATTCCCAAAGCCATGATATACCGGATTCCTAGTGTCGCGAGACAATAAATGTATGCTGCATAGCTATGGTTTCATTACAGTTTGTTTGAAAAACCTCACCTTGATATGCTTAATGTTAAGTATAAGAATAACTTAATTTTATAGATTAAAGGTGTAAGACATGAAAGTTATGTGAATATCAATATTGTATAAGGACTCATTAGACACAATAGGCGGCAAACATGAAAGAATTTGAGAATAAAAACTTAATTCTCTGTATGAAATAAAACAGTAATTTTCTTACGAAAATAATCGTCTGCGGCCGATGTCAACCTTGCGAACTTTTATTGTCAGATCGACCCCATCTGTTAAGTTGGTACACTGCACACATGCACGCTCAATTGTTTTATAAAGTCCTTTCAAATGTGGAATGGCTGTCGACATCTGTTCTCTGGAAGCCAAATGTTTTATATTCCAAGTTTCAACTATTATTATAAAACCGGCCAGTGTTAAAATGTGTTACTCTATTGTCTTTAGTTTTTTCTACTGTCCAATGTGACTTTTCGTATTCTATTGTATTAATAATCAGCTTTTAATATTAATGTTGGTTATAATTTTTGCATATTTAATACATTAATATTAAAGGGCTGACGTAGGGAAGCCAAATATTCTTCGAAAAAGACAAAGAGAGGAAGCGAACGGGTGGGCAGATATAAAAACAAAGCTCGGCCATACTTCCCTTGCGTTGCGGATATAAAAAAAACATGTGCACAAAAAATGTCGTTCTGAAAGAAGACTTAGAAATAATTTTAATGTCACATACATAAATTAATTATTTACAGTTCGTTGTATTTTAAAATAAAAAATCCAGTGCCGTACATGATCTAGCACTCTCTCTCTAATAATTACTACTTTAAATAATTTCATCTAGACCAAATCTAGACAATAAACAATACAGTCAGGTCTCGGTGCATCCCAGACCTAACATTTAAATTAAGTTGGCAATGTTTCTTCAGGCGCCACAACGCTGAACGTTTAAAGGCCTTTGCACAAATGAAACTCGTAAAGTACGCTCGAAGCATGCGTGGGCGCAGCCAAGATCTATAAATCGTATAGATTTCCAAGCGCTTTCATATCGATGTTTCCGCAGGATACGACTTTTTTATGGCGTCTTGTGCGAAATTGTTTGATAAGGTCTTGTTAGATTTTTTACAGCACTTATACTGTTTTATATTGTAAAATAAATTATTTATTGCAAATAAAATATAAAATTTAAAGACCCACAAAAACTAACTCAATAAATTTAAATCTCGAATTGAATTAAAACACAGTTTCAAGAACGAGAAGCTTTTCAAATTTAGAAACTAGTATTCTACTGGATCTATATAATTCTGGTCGTTTAATTGGCTGCACACGAGCCCCTCCTATTGGCGGATGATTCGTTACGTTAAGTTATTGCTCTCGGGCGGCGCTAAAAGCGACGCTTGCGCACCTTTACGCCTATCAGTTTCTCAATTACTTGAAACTGGAATTATCACAATTACGATTTATTACACCAAAGTAATAGTTTCATAGAATTATCATTGAAGAATTTGCCATACATGTTTAGTTTGATATTATCCGGCTGATGATGATGATGACTTAATTAATGGAATTAAAAAGTTTAGACGGTTTAATTAAAACAAAAGTACATTTAAAGATCATGCACATAACATCCAAACAATATTTAACCCTACAGATGCTAAAGATATGCAAAATATGATATTTATAATACTAGCGAGCTGTGAATGATACAATCACACGACGTAGCCTTGCAGGGTTGTCCAATCCTATTTATACTTGCGCATCAATGCTTCCGCGCATGGGTAAATGATTCGCACTTAACAAGTTGAGCCAGATGTAGAATAATTTTGACGACCAGTTTCACAGTAGGAACGGATTTTGTACAGAGGTCATAGATTATGTTCTGTCGCGAAAAATGTTTTTGGGTATGATTGGATGTTTGGATGTCGGGGAAAATAAATTTATGTAATATTGTGCAATTATATGCGATAAAGATTAGGGTCTATGGCTGAGAAAATAACTGGCCAGTTCGGATTTCTTCTTTTACTTTTCGTATCGACGGTATACGCTTAATTTATTGGTGCCCAGTAAGGGACAACGTTTACAGTAGCATCTGATTTGTTGTATAGGTCACCCAGTGTGAAGGTGAAAGGGCACATCGGGCCTTCGAGCAGGTTCGGATTGCCTTCAAAGGAATCGCTTAGGGTTATTCTGGATAGCAACATGAAATCTGTCTATTTAGATCCCTAGGATTTAAGTTAATTTAAGAGAAATGTATATTGGGATGCTTTCTAAGTTTCTATTTAATAATGGCTTAATTAATTTAAATGACATCTGAAATGGATATAGAATTAGTAGAACATAAAATTGTACCACTATATACGAACCGAGGAACTCACAAGAAAAAGCATCAGCATAAATATCTACGTGCTCCTCTAGTCCCACATAACGTGCGACTTAATTCATTACTAACATAATAAAATCTCGGATCACCCGTGTTTTTGTTTATCCATGTTTACGCGGCGAGCGCGCGTCACCGCATTCCGCACGTTCCAAACGCGACATTTGCATTAATTCGCTAACGAGAACCGACTGAATCCGAGATAACTTCAAGATAAATGACTGCCTAATTCAGACGGCGCTTAGCTAACTTGTTTCTATGCGACGAATCCGGGAGTTGGCGCCTTTTATTATGCAAACCGATTATACCTGCTGTTAATGACGTAATACGATTTGTGACCTACGTTGTTAAGCATGTATGTGTGCTTTACTCAAGTGACAAGGTATCTTATAACAAACTTTTAGGATCAGATTACAAACTAGGAAAGAATAATGTCTAGTTACTTCAGAATGTTATGTTTTTATCTCTTCCTCTGTTTAAATAATATAATCCCGAAACGGACATTAAAATGATTCTGAAGCAGATTTAAGTCTCCGTACGGGCCCTATAAACTAGGTTTAACAAAAAAGTTTCTATAAAGAACTTAAAAAAACAAGCAGTAAATCGTCATAATATGCGAAATTGACACTAGACGTGATATATTTATCGTCACTAAGGCGCCGACACGAGGTCACATCTTGCGGAACACACGTCGATTAGAATTCGCCTCTCCTCCCCCACATTCGATTTACAAATTACAATCTTAGACGGCCTGCTTAGATCGTACAATTATTTGTTGCTCACGTTTGCCAAAAAAATTAAATTGACTAAAGATATTGAAACTATTAACGAATAACGTTTATGTAAGTTTTTTTGGATACAAATACTTTTTGGTGCATTTGTTATATTTTGCCCTTAAATAAGTGCATAAGCTAAAACATTAGGAATGTACTTCTGAAGCTTTAGTAAGAGTTTGCGTAGTTTACCAACTTAGCTTATGTTTTTAATCTCTCATAAAATATACTGCACCAAACTGGCCGCAAATGTTATACATTACTTGGTGTTGCTTAAATATGTAAGTCTCATTTTAAAATAAAATGTTATTGAGTTGCAATGCTTGTAATTCAGATTATTTCTACCATTGAAAAATGTTAACATTTACGGAAACCATTGACTATGCATGTTTTAGTTTTCGCATGGTTACAAGCTATTTTGCATTTGAATATAGAATTTGAATCTAGTACAAAATTATTTTAACGATCTATTTTTCTGATTCTTTATTTAAAATAATGTTTAGAATACATCAAAATATTTTCAAAAATTATGTTTTTTAATTCACTTATCACAAAGATGGCCGTAAAAAAGAATATTATTACACGTTGTAAATGAAAATAAAAAACAAAACATTATTCTGAATAAAGTGTGTCGAAACTGCTTTCTTAGATCTCTGAAAATACACATCTGCACGATGAAATGTATTTACATAACAAATGTCAAGTTAGATGCTTACGGCCTAAACCAAAACAAGTAAGTAGATAGATTAATGACAGTTTTTTAAAATCATCATATTTGGTACATTACCATTACATTAACCCCGCCCGCCCGCATAAATAGGTTAGTACAATCACCTCCAAAAATACCTAACACATACATCTGTTCATACCACAAAGCATTTCTTACAACAAATAAGTATTTATCAAAATGCTTATTTTTAAATTTTATATCACCATCGTAAAAAGTTGTTTTCGAAGATTGATAAATGACCTCGGTGCATATTTTTCTCTCTAACTGTACCACGTTGTGGCCGGCTGAAGTATAATGTGGCAGTTTTTTAGACAAAATTCTATGCGCCAGTCTAGGTTTTATTCAAATTCAGGCCATCAGAGTTGTGAAATAAATGACTTCTGCCAAAATGTCACGGCGATGCAATTTTTCTAATACCAACCAGGTGGTTTTATCCATTATACATCGTATCTGCGATCACAAAAAAAGTGTTACCAAGACGCTTTGAAATTAAAATATTTTTTTACAGCCTACCGAACGGTGCGCAGTCGCATCGATCTTGATTTTCTTATTTCTAAAAGATTTTACAATAAATAATAATTTTAAATTTATATTTGAATGTACGAAAGCTAGATGGCTTTAGATGCGCAGTTTAAGACTAAGTACGGATCTTTAGATAAACACTCTTTGTAATAATGTGTGAAGGTACTTAAACATGTAATAATAAGTAATTATGTAGTTTTAATTAATAATTACGTACTTTATGAGCTTTCAGAAATAGTGTGGTAGGTAAACAAAGTTATTTACTTTAAAAATAATTATCCTTCTAAACCGTTCCAATTTCAGAACTTCCCGCCACATTGTACTGTCGAATAGTTGCAGTACATACAGTTTCACAGATAATAAAAGTTGAATTCAACCTTTTTATGTAGGCACGTGGCTACCAGGTGCGTCCACAGACACAAATGTTGAGTCTACATGAACAAAACAATGGGGTATTTTGACTCCAGCGGACACTACAGCACAGTTGCAATGTTTGAACAGTTGGTAACAATGGCCCCACTATTTTTCAATACGAGGGGAGTTTGCCGACGTTATAACATAATAATGTGTTGTAATACGTTATGGCATTGGAATTTATTCGGTTTAAATTAACACAAGACTGCCTCGGTGATCTAGTTGTCGCCAAGCGCGACTGCTGGGCTCAGAGTGAGGCCTTTAGTTTGATGCCCTGCCCCCTTACCATGAACTGTTGAAGTAGGACAGTTTGAGATGTGGATAATTGTTCATGGTAAGGGGGCTGGTCGTGTTAATTGTTAGATGGGTTTTCCATTACGTATTCTCATCAGTTCGGAGTCTGAATTTGGGCTCGGTTAATGGCAATAGGTTGGCCCCCGACTAAATGGGACCTATAAAATGAAGTGAGTCGAACACGTTATGTGACAACAAACTTTCGCGTTATATTATTGTTATCCAAAGATTGGTATACAATCTATAAAGAACACAATACTTCACCTAATTTAACGTGTCTATTAGTATGTAATATTTCACACTTCTAATCACAAAGATAACTTTTTATCTTCGTAATAATATTCATCCTTGGATTTTGGGTCTATTACATTTCCAACAGTGTCAAGTAGGGGCTTTTTGGGTATCTATATAAATTCCCTAATTCTAGACCTAATAATATATAGTAACTAGCTACGCCCCGCGGCGTTACCCGCTTATTTTTTCGGGATAAAAAGTAGCCTATGTATCAATCCAGGGTGCCAGCTACCTCCATATGAAATTTCATTAAAATCCACTCAGTAGTTTTTACGTGAAAGAGTAACAAACATCCATCCATAGTTATAAACTTTCTGCGTTTATAATATTAGTAGGTATAGTATAGGTTACTTATTGTGTATATTAAACAGGAGAATTGCTGAGCAGAACACGAGTATATCAAAGGTTTACTCAGATGTGTGGATCGATCGCACGAAAATTCTTAGAACCGCAACCCCCGTGTGAATATGTAATCCAATACTATGCGGCGCCATGACGTACCTATCATGTTTATTTTTTATACTTCTGTATGAATAAATGCAAATTAATACAAAAAGATAATAATACAACACTTGGGTATAATTTTAGGCGAATTTTCTGTATCAAAAATGTAATTAGGGAAATCTACTAAATTACAATGTTTTGACGGGTTTTTTTTTTAAAACGCGCCTAGAGCTAGTGTTATGATTTCCACGTAGTTTTAGATTAGTAGTTTTTTGTGCCTATCAAACTACAGATTTTGTCTATAGGCTTTGAATAAAAGTATTTATTCAAAGCCTATATATAGACAAAATCTGCTCGATTAACACTGGCAGTGTTCAATACTGAATAGTAACTGATAACAAACACTATTTAACCCGAGTTAACGATAAGCGCGAGAACTACACCACCTGACACATTTCACATTTAACACGATTCCTAGAATGTATGCAATGCGGTATGTATAGAAATATACTTAATGTATTGTAATTAGCTACTCATGGTTAAAGAAGCGGTATTTAATAGTACCTACTTCATAGGTAACGGCGACTGGATGGCGCCTACAGCCGCCGTCGAGGCGCGTCGCATACGTGACTAATGTAACGATCCCGCCGGGATTGCGGGATTCGATCCCGGGAATGGAACACCTCTAATTATATCTAAGTTAAACTGACAGCAAGAAATAAATTTTAATGGCGTTTGATAGTTAAGCTTTAAAAAGAGTACCAACAATTTTCCTTTCAACTAAAAGCCATTGTTGAAAGTGGTCAAAGTAATAATAAAATAACAAGGTTACTATTACGTAAACTGAAGACTTGACAACTAACGACTCGACTAAAAGTATTAAGTAATTTAAAAACTCAATAGTTTTGAAATCTAATGGATTAATCGTACCAGCATTGCACAGGCGTGCCCACCACGCCATTTGTAAAGTTTGTTCGGTGAAAGTCGCAACATCACGACTTCTCATACATTAAAGTTAGAGGACCGTGCGAATGTGCGAGAGCGGACACGACAAATTAGTCTGATTTTTTATCACCTGACCGCTCATCAGTTTCTCATTTAGTCTCATATAGTCACGTAAACCCCCCGTGATTGCCACACCGCGTCTAAGGCACATCACTAGCTCGTGGTTTGATTTTATCGTGATGAGCGTTAGGCTGTATGGCAACTTCCTTCGCTTCAAATTAACTTACTGTCACTGTATTTAATGTTAGAAATCTACAGACGAAATCTTAACAGATATGTTTATTTCACTATACTTGGCTATCATTTGGTTAATGTTGCACTTAAACGTGATAAAAGGGTCTATATTTGAAAAACACGCTCGTTTTTCTTCGGGCGCGTTCGGTTTCTGTGAAATTTGGCGCCAGATCGGTATCTAAACGCATGGCCGAGGTTTATCTGATGAGATCGACACCCATTCAAAGGTCCTCGGAGCGGGCGCTTTGAGGGCGTTTCAACTCTTTGTTTTTACACCGCGCTGAGAAGGGCCGTAATGAGCCGGCCAGACCCTTACGGTCAAACCTTATTTTATTGTTCAACCACAATGATATATTACAGTTGTCGACTAAAAATTTACATACAAACTATTAATCTGTGTTTATCTGAAATCTTGTTATGTATACACATCCGGCTAAGGAATTAAAAAAATGAAAATTATGATAGACGTAAACAAATCATAATCTGCGAATAACAAACTTTCTACAACAATTGTATCCAATCACGTAAATGTTGATCAACATCTCATAAATACTGGCATCAGCCCACGAGATATAAATTTTTCATTAGAGAAACAAAGATATTCTCCATAACGATTAAAACCTCGATCAAACGTAGGCGGTGCTGCCCAAGTTCTATCCAATCTTTTTTTATCGGTATAAAAACACCTGTAGTGTGAGAAGCTTCGTGAGCGCGACTTAGTCGAGTCGCAATGTTTGTTTACAGTCGATAGAAAATGTATCGCCTGTACTGCGTGACGTTAGAGTTTAGAATGGCGTGATTTTCTGAATTCTAACGGCAAATATGTTGTTAAGTTGGAACGCCTCTCCGGCGCCGCGGCCACCCGATTATGAGCAATAAACTAATTCCGGTAGCGCGACCATTAAGAATGTACGATTATACGTATTAGTAAGTATTTGCTTCACTAGCGTCGCGTCGGCGGCTTGTATGGTGCGCGGATGTCATTACTATTGTTTCCGAAAAAGTTCAAATGTCACGTGACATGAATGTTTTGGATGATAGGCGCCGGGACATTTTGTATTCACTATTTTAACTATTGTTAATAAATAACTTCATAATATAGTCATTTATTCAAACTACTGATCTATGATTTAAACAGTTTCGTATGTGTATTGTGTTACAAATAATTGCCAGTACAAAAAATACCTACAACATTTTCTAATTTCGCTAGATTTACAGATAAAAAACATTGGAAAAACCATGATCAATATAAAAATGTAAATCGTTAGTATGGATATTTATGTACGAATATTTTAGTTTGGAATGCGGACCATGTAAAATAATATGATAAAATAACAATCGCCGCCGCGCCTGTCCATATGGACGCAAACCTGTTTCATATAGTTAATAAATACGTGCATACCAACACAATGTTGTTAGACTCACATGAGATTATTCTTAGTGATCAATACAGACAGAATAATCATTTTACTCCGAACAATACATCGAATAATATTGACACATGATGACATGACACATGATCACTGACAGTTGACATAACGGATTCTTCCTTCTTTCGCAAAAATAACCAGAGTTTTTTCTCAAAATAAATGAATATACGGAATCGCTTGAATTCTATTATTTAGCATTGTACCTCCTTAACTAAATGAAAAACTTGTTATGTATATTTTAATTTAAGTTAGTGACGTGATTTTACAAAATTACTAGTTGCATTTTATTTCCGCAGTCCGTACCACAGCTGATTTAATTGCTTAGCTAAGTACCTACCGTACTTGTCAAACATAAATAGAAACAACTATCTTACAATGTAACCGTAGCCTCTAATCTCGTGTGTAGTGGTGTGACTTGATGACGTCACGCAAGCAAGCGCCGGCGCCAAGACTGGCTCAACGCACACAACCTTGTCATACACATACATTTCGATTTAAAAAAAAGTCGATACTAATTTTTATTTTTACGACGATTAACGTTTTATCGAGTTGGTATTTCCAATCGAATGAAAATCGTGAACATAACAATAAAATCTATTTCTGGCCATAGATATTTCTCTAGCGGATGTCAGGTGTCTATGAAAGCGAATTCCATAAAGTCCATCTGTTGATTATTCTTTTGTTCAGGATACAATTTTAACAATGTCTATTGTAGTTATGTTTATTGACAGTTATGACAGGACCACTGCCATACGTTGCCCTATACTCATTCTATCTAATACCAATAATTTAAGCCAATCCTTTTGTTAAGAATCAAGTTAATCTGTTCACTGATTTTTGGCAAAACTGTGACTTCAAAGTTTTGGGCGGAAAGTCATTTCTGCAATCGGAAACTAATTGTATCTTAGCTCTTCAGCTTTTAGTATAAATTTAAGCCCCAAAAAAACAATCGTTCTAAACCATCTTAGGTCATATAATTTTCTTCTACACACAGTAATAAGTACGTTAGTTTCACACGATTAAAGGTAGCTAGCATACAGTTACATTGAGTTATTTATGCGTTAAGCGATAAAATTACGATTGAGACGCTCTTAAGTACATGCAGTGCCCTATATATAAGGCTGTTTTAATTATTGTTTATTTATATTCATAGGCCATTAGATGGGCAACAGGCGAGTGAGCGAGACGTGTCTCCGTATAATATAGTGTGGGGCTAACAGAACAGCGAATACTAAGTACAATGTATCATGCGTAGGGTTAGTTTTAGTCATTGAAAGTGTGGACACAGGACTTTCCCTTTGAGAGTTTTATCAGACCACATTTTTTAACCCTATCTTGCTACATCAATATAAGGCGATCGATTTTCAAAACGTAGTTACAGGTTAAAATCTCGTCTCAATCTCAGTCTTAATATATTGTGATATACCTATTCTGATGAAGTGTTTCGCCATTTCCCTAATTATATAAGAAGCATTTTCTCTTGCTATTAGAAGTTAAAATAAACCTAATAATATGAACATGTCCATACATCTTGTCTAATAGCTCCACACTGCTTTAGAATCAAGTCACATCGTGCGCACTATAACGAGAGTCGGCGCCGTTTGTGCGTCCGTCTGTTCGCTTTTTGTTGCGCGCGCGCAGCTTCCGTCGTGATCATAACTTCCACTAATAGGTTACGTTGTCTAAGTAACCCGTAAACGTCACTTGTTTCAACATTTACTATCGAGACACAGTTGAAGGTTTTATTTCGTTGTTTATGGATTAATTTCGAACTTTATGTTTAAATTTGGAACATACAGATGTGAATTTTTCCGTTAATTTAAATATGAGGCTAACGGTTGTTTTTCGTTGTTTCAGATCGCTTAGTAGAGCGAGATGCTGGCTTCGTGTCGGGTGGCGATGACGATGACTCGTGTTCGGGTCCGGCGCACTCCGACGACTCTGGGGTACGGCTCGTGGAGAGCGACTTGCGGGTCAAGCGGCCGCGCACGCCCACACGGTTGCAGCCACCCAAAAAGCGGATCCGACTCAACTCCAGAGACGACCAACCCAGCCCTGAGAGCGACACATCAGCCAACCCTTTCAGACCTTGGTCTTTCACCGAGGAACCACAAAGAGAACCGTTGTCTTTAGTCAAGAAAGAGACTAGTCTCTTAAGGCAAAGAAGAAGGCCATTAGAGCCCCCACCACCCCCTATCCCACCACCACCTGGACCACCCAGGGTACCCCCACACCCTGGAGTCGTGGAACCTTACCAGGAGAAATCGAAACCCAGAGAACAGAGGAACTACAAAAATATGACCAGAGAAAGGAGAATAGAGGCGAATGCTAGAGAGAGGACAAGAGTTCACACTATCAGTGCTGCCTTCGACACCCTAAGACGATCAGTTCCTGCATACAGTCATAACCAGAAACTGTCAAAACTATCAGTCCTACGGATAGCGTGCGCGTACATTGCGGCGCTGTCAGCGGCGATAGATCCCGAAGCTGACTTACCAACAGCAGTGGATCAAGTCACGCATACAATACACACCGAAGGAAAGTTGAGAAAGAAGAAAGACGATCCTTGAACTAAGTGTAAAGGGATCGTTATTCAAATTCCAACCGTGATCGGTTTCTGACGTTGACAGTTAAACGTCATTCACGTCATTCAGTGAGCCTTTTTTAATGTTTTTTTAATTCTTTATCACGGATGAATTAAATCCTGAGGTTGCGTACTCATTATCTAAATTAAGAATAAGTAATGGATCTTGTTCAGAATGTGACGCAGACGCCGATTAGGGTTGCTAAGGTTCAATTAAAACCGTCCTGCGAAGCCTATTTCTCTTTGCTCGAATAAGTTAGTACAAAGACGACAATAATATTGGTAATGGAAATTTACACGTAGTTTGTAAAATTGGAATGATTTTAAAATATAGTGTCTGTTAATATTGTAAGTTATACAGACTAAGAATGAATGTACTGTAAGGACCATTTTTAATTGTTATTAATATTCTGCATGGCAAAGCTTATAGGGTTTCATTTGAAAATCCATGTAATGAATCTCAATCTCGTGTATCCGAGTCGATAAAAAATGTACTATATTTTCGTACTATAGGTAACATTACCGGAATCTATTAGTCTAATTCATGATTGTTCATTTAGCGTTACTATTGAAAACATCATTTTAATCACGGAACTTTGATCATCTCCATTCTATGTCTTCTTCGATCTTAGACGAAGTCGATTCTCTAATGTATAAACTATAGTCAACTAAGAATCTATTAAAAGTTCTCATTAGAAAATCGACCCAGTACAAATTATAATGTTCCTATACAATTCCTATCATCTGCGACGGATGACGGGTTAAGATGATTCCTACTAATAAGTAATTTAAAAAGACAAACTGTTATTGTCTATGGTTGTAATGTTCCATTTGCCCAGTAAGAATAAAAAATAAACCTGTCAAAATATTTTTCTCCTTCGAGAATATTAGCCTTTCTAAAATTAAATAAAGTTTACCATTCCTCAGTCCAGTATTAAAATAAGGCGAAAATAACATTAAAATTGTGTAAAACTTATGTATTTATGGCTTTAATACGATATATTTATTACAAACGAGTCAGTAAATTTAAGTGAGAACTGTATAATTTTTATTTAGTGTAAGACAAATGTTGCATTTTGTAAATAGTAGATTTTAAATGTAAATAGTAAGTCAAGATCGTCATTGTTCTGTTTTAATCGACTAAACATTTGACAAGGCAAATAAAAAAAACGCAGTTGTTGATAAACATACCGGAAATTACTTATTTCTCAAATATGATTACTGAATAGACTAAAATAATAAAAATAGAAATTGTATTCTTTTTGATTTCAATCATCTCCATTTATAAAAAATATAGTAATTTGTATATTTGTAGTGAAACTAAAATGCCTTGATTCTGTATTGTGATACAATTATTGTAAATAAAATAATTATAGGATAATACATGTCAAAAGAGAATGTTACGATAAATGCTTGGTTGATTGTCTCTGAAAGGTCTAAACATTAATTTGTATTATCTGGATCCTATCTGTGGTTTCTTTCTCATTTCATTGATATTCATTTAATTTTTGAAGAGGTTTTTCTCGATTTTCTTTTTAATGACGTGCATTTAGTTGCAAATATAACGAAAAACTAAATTTGAATTTCGAATGCTTAATTAATGAAATGATGAGACCCAAAATATTATTGTACATTATCTGATGGTGCAGTTATATTTCAAATATATAATTAGAAATAAAACAGAAAAATAAAAGAAGTGAAGTACACAATTAAGTTCTTGTTTCATTTATTTTTAACTTTGAGATATTCATAAAGATACCGCAGAGGAAAAAAGACTTACTAAAAGAACATCTAAAGAAGATGAGAGAAATGGGAGTTGATAATTTCCTATTGGAAGAAAAAGCGTAGAAGATAATTACCTACCCGTAGATAAGAGTAGGAGAAAAAATAGAGATTGACGTCTTTTATTATTTACATACTCTGCAGCCCCACTAAAATAGGTACACGTCTGTATTCCCCAAAGGCGTACTTAGAGGTCTATAGATAGTACACAGTCTTGAGTTAGTTCATAATTATAATATATAAAAGAAAGGTGGTTTAAATGGCTGACACTATAAATTAGTTATCAGTTGCTGAAAACGGTAACGAAAACTTTAAGAGGAAACCTACACTTGAGAGATTTTTCAACGGTGTATTAAGCTATGTCAGAGGCTCAATGCGGTTTAAACTTCAAACACAGCCACCAGGTTGTTCATCAACCGTACGATAAAAAGAAGATCGACCATCAGCCATTTCAATCAACTTATTAAGTCCAACCAACTTATAAAGTCTAACCAAATCAACTTATTAAGTCAAGACAATTAAGTATACAAAAATTAAAGGATTTCCTAATACTATGAAGCCTGTAGTCTCTGAAAGAGTAAGCACACGTGCGCAAACACCGATAACTGTAGTATTAACTCTCATTCACCGTTCTCATTGTAATAGGGGCAAGCCTACAGCCGTTTCCGGCACAACACTAAACAATAGTAACTGTTTATCATACCGAAACTAGTATATAACTACTCTACAACAATTGTGCCTGACGCGGCAATCGAACTCAAGACGTAGTCTCATATTAGCAGTTACAACACCAAAGGGCATACTTTTACATAAAGTAAGTATACAGGGTGGACCACGGCGAAGGTGGTGTGATGATCTGGCCAGATTCACGGACACACGTGGTTAGAAACTGTGAAGGATAGAGTGGTTTGGAAGAAGCAAGGGGAGGCCTTGTCAGAATTGCGGGCAACCGGTGGATGCAATCGGCAAGCTGTCGTTCATTGTGGCGTTCTAAAAAGAAGGCCTTTGTTCTACAGTGGACGTCTTCCGGCTGATGATGATGATGTAGGGGAGGCCTTTGCTCAGCAGTCGGAAAAAAACAGACTAAAAAAAAGTATGTAAGTACAAGATTATATCACGCCTGAATTCCTGATAGGAAAGCAAGCAGGAGGGCCAGCCTATTGCCATCAAGCGTGCACAATACTACGTGTTACTGAGAATTATCTAATGGAAAAACCTTATAACAACTAAGGACTTGAACTCAGGACCCCTTAGCAGAGAGCTTAGAAGCAGTCGCGCTTAGTAACCACTAGACTAGACCAAGGAGGCAGTCGCATTATTATACTAGTCCGAATCTTATCGACTCGGATCACAGGTAGCCATAATATTAATTCATGAATTTTTACACGTGCAACTAACAGTTACGCAGCATCCGGTTAACTCTTTCCGATAAAGAGTAACCAACACTAACAGGAAATGTTACCATAACCTTGATAAATGATTTTATTTCTGCAAAACGGTTTCACAAAAACACTTTTACGCGCCATTTTTTAAAACTAGACGGTGTCTGCATTTCCTAATTGATTACCTATGAGAAGAAATACCTAAAAAATCTTTGAGACGCTATGGTGTCTCGCGTCATCAAAGGAAGCTGCTTTAAGAGTTCATGGTAAGACTGTAGCCATTCCACATCACATCTTCACTCCGACCCAAATATGGAATACTAGCTGCGCCCCGCGGTGTTACCCGCTACATTTTTTCGGGATAAAAGTAGCCTATGTGTTAATCCGGGTTGTCAACTATCTCCATATGAAATTTCATTAAAATCCATTCAGTAGTTTTTACGTGAAAGAGTAACAAACATCCATCCATACATACAAACTTTCGTGTTCATAATATTAGTATTATAATATAGGATAGGGATCTCATACCAGAAATTCGCTGAATTTATTTATCTACTTCCCGCGTCTTCACGCATCACATTGACAATAACACATGGGGAACCGCATCTTCAAACATTACATTGAATACTACTTAGATATTATTATAATACAGCGGTTTCCACAAGGAAGTAGGGTGGGAGCATCTGCCAGTTGTACAACAGGACCTATTATCATGCTGTGGGGGCTGATAACGGGCACGTGTCGTTTATCTACACGAGGTATAGACAACCCTTATGTATTGTTGGTTGGTTTAGCGAAATCATAGCGGTATTCGTGTGGGTAAGTAAAAATGACGTATTTTTTTAGGATGAATCGGTACCTACGTAGGTATGAGAATAAAACGCCCTGTTGAATTAGTAGCACATAGCTAAATTACTTACATTCAGAATACATAGTAGCAATAAATAAGTAGGTAAACATAACATAACATTACGTCTGTATTTCCCGGAGGAGTAGGCAGAGGTGCACATATAGTACACCCACATTTCGCCAGTTATGTTTTAGGTCCCAGTGTAATAGGGGGCGAGCCTATTGCCATCAACCGGGCACAAATCCAGACTCCGTGCTGCTACTGCGAATAACCTAATGGAAAAACGCAGTAACGCTTTGTCCGATCCGGGATTCGAACCCAGGACCATGATCGAAAAAAGGCGATCTCTGCCTACCCTTTCTTTTTAGGTATGTTTTGTTGTTACACCGATGAAAGTTTATAACTTTGTCCCGAGTCTGGGTGTTTGTGTATGTGAATATTTCATGTTTGTGAAACGCACTACGATACAGGAGAAATTCCTAGTGTGGGGCGACGTTTTTCTAAAAAAAAAAAAAAAAAAAAATCTGGTTAATTACAAGTTCTACAAAAGTTATTTAATTTAAATAATAACGTTGTAATGTATGGAATGTAGTATATCTAGACGTTGCATGACATCTAGTAGCTAATAGATGTAACTTTTAGGAAATATACGTGCTTATTAATACCGCTACTCTCTCATAGATGGCGCTTTATGATATAAACACTGTTTTATTTTAGCACAGTAGACAGCTGAGCGCTTTAAACTTATTAATCAGCTTCGTTTATTATGCTATTTTGTAATAAAATTATTAATTTTAATTAATAACTCTTCCTTTCTCCTTACAACCTTCTGAGTTACAGTAACATTTGAATTAATTAGTACCTACACCTAGTAATCAAAAATACTCGGTAATGGATGTTATCAGTTGCCACAGAAAAACGGATTACCATTAACCAGTCTTATCAAATAATTAACCCGTACACGATGCAGTTTCATTGCTAGTGTCTACAAAACGCTGCACCAGTCAAGCCAGCATGGGTATTCTAATAAACCGTGTACAATATACTCCGGCAGCGTCCTTGTATTTACTCATAATAACATGAAGATGCACGGACCTGATTGGTCGGTGTCCACACCGTACATATGACATCTATTTCATAAACCAATGTTGTCAATGAATAAAAATCCCCTACCAATTTGTTGCCGAATTTAGCTAAATAAGTACGGAATTCTCATTTCTTATACAGCTACGAAAAACTGCTGCACATCTCTACATAACAGATGGCTGATATCGATGGTATCCTGAATCGCGCTATCGAAGTGTTCACGTGTCACAAATATGCCTATAGTGCTAAACAATTAGGGTAATCGTATAGTTTACAGGAAATTTATTAGTCTCTCAAATAATATCAGACAAGCTGCAGCTTATCGTGTTCCTTTCGAGAACGCTGCGTCCTAGTCCTAGGACCAAGACCTGCTGAGGTCTAGAAATAGATACCATTCACACCACGTGACGACTCGTAAACCTTTGATCTTATTAAATCCGGCGATGAAAAGTCAGGTATTATTGAACGGATCGTTGATGACGGTCCGAAGTTAGTCCATGGAACTTTTGCGGAATATTTCGCTTCGGAGTTCATTTTCGATAAGTTGAAAGCTGGTTCGAGTAATTCGTCCTTCATAAAACATGTAGGCAACCACATTTTTACATCGAACTACGAGGGAATTGGGCTTTTTGTAATGAGCAGATTATTTAAAGACAAAAAGCTTTTTGATTTGTCGTCTAACACTTATGTTTGTACAATTTTCCGTTCACTAGTAGTAGAAATAATTACTAGCTTTGTGATAGTTTATTTCTGTGTAACTTCCTACTAGGTATCAAAATAAAGATAATATTGTTTTATTGGGATGAAATAAACTTGGTTTGCTTACCACCATAACCATAGAGAACAAAATAAATAATTCGACAACAAATTATTAATTTAAACAGAGAACAAGGTATTATTTGTAATGGATTCTAGTCATAGACATTAAAGATAAAAAGTCAAATAAAAAAAAATGTGTGGGTAAAAAAATTACATCGACAATCGACATCTGTATTCTGCAATTTAGCGGGAAACCGTCATAGGATCACGATTCACGGGTCAAACTGTATTAGTTACTTTTATACTGTAGTCGTAGGACTAAGATCTACGAATGAAAATAAAAATATCAGGTAAGAATTAATTCAATTATTTATTATTAATCTTATTTAACCTAAGCAGTCCATTTGAGGCATCTCGTGTCTAAGTGTGTTCCAAGACAGCGCACGGAGCAGTAACGCGCGCCACAAGGTATGCAAGTGTAATTCGATGGGAAACCACACACAGCACAGAAATGTCGCTCGGGAAATCTGTAAATAACACACATAAATCAACATTAATTAACAACATATTCTCATACGAAATTCATATACTACACATCTACACATAAATACATAACATCACGCCTGTATTCCCCGAAGGGGTAGGGGCAGAGGTGCACATAATTATAGTACAGTTTACAGTACACTCACATTTCGCCAGTTATGTTTTTTAGGTCATATTCTACACTGCGTCAATAATTTAAAGGTAAGTACCTATTACTTAATACTAGGTAAGTAAAGCTAGAATTACAAATGTCTATCAGTGACAGTGACTTTAACCTAACGATATATTATAAAGTTTATATAAATTAACATACTTAGAAGGTGGCACTTGCGCAGACAGATAATTAGGTGATTCTGGTCTAAAACTCGCGTCCTCTTCTACTAACTGCGCAAAAGTCTTTCGAAATCGCAACTTATAATATTCTGCGCTCTTAGATTTTTTCTTCCTTGTTGGTTTTTCATTAGACTCTGCGAATTTCGGCACCTTCTTCGACATAACCAGGTCAGCGTGTGGGTCCTCATGGAAGTTGTCTTGCTCAAGAGCCTCGACCGCTTTTCTAGCTCTGCGTTTTCTAGCTGCATCGTCTAGAACCTTCCTCCTCTCCGTGTCTCGGTTACCCCTTAGTCCTGAAGCCATATTTACAGTCCTTTGTCATGTACCGGTATACTAAGTTGGTCCATCAAATCATCCACTCTTGCTTGCAATGTCTCCACTATGTCCGCAGATATGAATAAGTGTGTTTCGTCCAGGTCTTGAAGAATAAACTTTCTGCCAAGTGCTAGGGTCTCATCGAGGTGAAGAAGGAACTGTTTCATAGCCGGATCACTGCAATCAAAATGTCAAAAAAACGTGGGGTGAGTGCTGAAGAGAAGAAAATTAGGATGCTGGAGATATTTCATCATAGTAAGGATTTCTTTCAATTGAAGGTTTGTATTTCTTAAATTTTTACTTATATTAAATTATATATGAGTGAACTACAAGGTATGTATTAACAAAAAAACGAATGCACTATTTAAAGTTCAGAATTTTAATTATATATTATGTAAATACTAGTTATTATGATATAATCTAATACAGGAACTAGAGAAAATAGCACCAAAAGAGAAGGGAATCACAGTGCAGTCTGTAAAAGAAGTAGTCCAAAGCCTGGTGGATGATCACCTTGTAGACTCTGAGAAGATTGGCACTTCTATATACTACTGGTCTTTTCCTAGGTAAGCACAAAATGGTGCAACATATCCTTTGACAGTTCTTAACTTCTAAAGCTAAAGATTTAGCACAAGTAAAAAGTAAATTAATATTTTAAAATGTCATTTGCTAATACAGTAGCTTACAGTTTATTTATATCCTAGGACAACATTCCAGTAAAAGTTTACTTACAAAGTAACCAACAGTTTTAATAAGTGGTTACAATATGCATAATAAACTGTTTGGTTTTATAGCAAAGCAAAGAATACCAAGAAAAGAAAACTACATGACCTGCAAGCTGAAGTAGATGAGTGCTCAAAGAAATTGAAAAAAGCAGAAGAAAACCTTGCCAATGAATCTGTGTGTATGAGATATTTATTTTCCAATACTGACTACCTAAATTGAATGATTTTATGATGGAACATAATTGTTGATAATAGTGTGAATTATAAATGAATAAACTATTGGCTGAATTATATTATACAAAATGCATAATTACACAAACATGATTTTTAATAAATAAATTGTTTATTCCTGTAAATAGGTTTCTACAAAATACTTTTACACATCAAATTTCACAAACAAGAAATAAGATGGCGTCTTTACTCCAACACATATTATTTAAAAATCTATTATTATAACAGGTTGGAAGAGAGCCGTGTGATGAACGATCACAAGTTTTAGCCATGTTAGACAGTCTTGAGAAACAAGAAGATAAGCTTAAGAAGGAAATGCAGAGGTACAGAGATTCTGACCCTGAATACATTGCCCAGTTAAAGACTGAAACACAGGTAAGTTTGAAAACTATTTATTGTGTACATGATGGTATTCAAATTAAATTAATATCTTGTATGATATAGGTACTTACCTATAAAGTCATAACAAATTTGTTTACTCTGGAAAGATTAAAATAAATATTGTATTTTAAATTATCCAGCTTGTTGGTGAACTTTTCAAAGCTTTTATTTCATATGGATTTAAAGCATGATCACAAATTAATCCATAAATAACTGAAATATTGCAATATTTCAGTTATTTATCCTTTAACCTTGATTAAATACAAACTATTATTTGTATCTTTGTTTTACTCTCGGATTACGAATACCAATAAGATATCTGAACAGACTCTTCTAGTATTAATAATATTCATAACATAACCTTACAGGATTTAAAAACAGCTGTGAACAGATGGACAGAAAACATCTACATACTGAAGTCTTACATAAAAAATACATTTCAGATGGAAAATGATGTTGTCGACCAAAACTTTAACATTCCATCGGATCTAGATTATATTGAGATACAATAATAAAACCGGTAAAAGTCCCTAGCCCGAGTTTACCTACTGCGTTTAAATTAGCCTATATTTTTAGAGCTACGATCGGTGCATAACGTCGACTATTACATATGCACCATCTTTGTTTATTTCATTGATTAAATGTGCAGCACCTAGAAATGCATTGTATAAATAGAAAAAAACACTTTTGTTGACATACCATTCTACAAGAACTCCTTTCATAACATTCACCATGGTTCATTTTTTAAGTGTTTGGTTATTCTTAATCTATTAAGTCCTTAAAATATATGCCACTTAGAAAAGGTTATTATAGTTGAACTTTATTGATGAACCTACTCTATATACTTCGTATTATTTTCCTCTAAGTAGTGGAAGTAATAAGTTCGACGCTTGGATGACATTGAAATGACAGTTATTCTGATATGCTACCACAGACTATAGAGTACAGAATTACTAGAGTAGAGATGCTAAAAAATACTATTATACTATGCTGATTTAATGATGACATACTAAAGAGAGTAGTATTGCTACCTTAACTGTTTAACAATGATAACTAATAATTGAATAAAATTATCAATTATCGCCGCGCGCCAAAGGTTTTAAATAACCTAATTTTCTACCAAATTCTCGTGAGACAGCAATGGAAAAAAAATAGGACCTTTGCTCAGAAGTAAAAATTCATACCTGCAGCCTTACCATAATTAGATCCTTAAGAATACTATTATTCATTTAAAAGCATTACTTTTATTATTGAATGAATTAGCTGCATACTACTTGTAGCAACAAGTTTTTGTGACTACTATTTTGTGGATTAAAAAAGCTTTCAAGTAGCTTACCAATACTATACAATGCGCTTATTAGGTGTCTACTTACTTATAAATAATACGTCTTAATCTCTATTGCAGTCGTTCAGGAGTACTCTCATTTGTGTTGTTAGGTATCTATTTACTAATACTCTTTATTGAGTTCCTAGGAAAATAAAACCAACATAATAATAAAACTATATTATTTATTTCTCTACTATAAACATTTTAATTTATGTACATTAGTATAAAATAATGAAATTAGCTTATTGACTAGAGAAAAGGTAAAAATACGCAACTCAATGGCTTACTGCATCTTAACAAAACAAGAGTTTAATGCCGTTAATTATGATTACTAGGCTTTGTCGGGTATCACCAATCGTTGTGTTTAAAACAGAAATTTTAAGGCGTATAATACCTACTAAGAGTGAAATGTTTTTATTCTTGAATAAATACGTGATATCACAAATGATTATGTTTACGTGATATAATTAATGTGACTTCAAAACTGTGAATCATAATTATTATTATTATCTTAAAAATCCATTTTAATCAGTGATACAATAAAGATGCTGTCACCATCAATCAATTAACATAGTTTTTATTAACTGTCAGAACGTATGCCTATGGGAACAGGTGACGTCACTAGTTCGTATTTCTTTAGAGTAGTGTCTTGAAATCATTGGATAATGGTGACAACATCCCAATTACACAGAGAAGTTAGGAACCAATCGACATATTTGTAATAGTATATAATATACGTTTTATTATTGTGAATAAAAAAATATGTTATTAATACATTGGAGCCTGATGCAACATTCTTGTCTCCTAAAGCGTAATAAAAATACTTTTTTTACGAAATAAAAATAAAGCCTCTTAGTGCCAGTAGTGTTAGAAAGAAACATGTTATAACGTATAATTAGGCCAAAGTATTATAATAAGAAAATATCCAATGATTTTTATACAACGAGACGTCCTGATTGGCGCACTGGTTGAGAGATTGAACTGCTGCGCTTCGGGTTCGATTCCGCACGGGAAAACAATCATGTGTTCCGCAGATGTCTTTGTCTCGAGTCTGAGAGTTTGTGTATGTGGTGTGGTGATATTTCATGGTTGTGAAATGACAATACAAGTGGATATCTAAAGGTGAGGGAACGTTTTTTTTAAATCGGAAGTAGGCTCCGTCTGGTTCGGATAGGTGGCGCTGATGCGGTCTCTAGCTCACACGTTGTGGGGCATGTTGCTGTCTGCAATTAGCACCGAGTCACCTTTAATAGCTCTCGTCCCTTTTCTGTTATCGTGTTTTGAGATCTCAAGTTGCCACAGTAAAAAATATTACAGAACATGCTTAAAATTTAAAACAACAAAACGTTTTATTTGGTTACTAGCAAGATTGATGTTAGATATTAATTATTATGATAGTTCTATTTACATTAATTACACTGTATACATTGCGATAGTGTGAAAAACTACTTAGGCATGTCATAAATTAATTTTATGCTATTTGTATATTTACAATGTACAGAGTAATTTACAAGTTTAAAATTTAACAATCTCATAAAATACGAAAGTAGGTACGTCGTTCAAACTGGTCTTGACATGTTTGATACGCGTAGTAAGACAACTTATATAATTGTGTAAATAACTGCATCAACTTAGATCTCTAAAAACAGTAATTATGTTGGCTTGACGAAAATGTATTAAACCAAACTAAGAATGATTGTAGTTTGAAGTCTGTCAAAATTGTCAAATAATTAAGTCTTGTGAAAAGTCAGTGATCTAAGTTGATGTGAGATCTAAATACACAACTATATTACAGCTTTCTATAATAATTATCAAATAAACATTAGGAACATTGCGAAGTTAATTAAATCTTGTTATCTTTAGTTAACAGATAACATGCACATTCATAAAATTAGTCGTCTAATTTTAAATAAAACTAATTGACTAACTTAAGATTGGTCAAGCTTTTATTAAAAATAAACGCCTTGTGCAACAATGACTAGTCTTATTATAAAATAACAGCAATGTTGTACATACAATATTTATTGCTATTATTATTTAATTAGGCGCATGAAATAAGGCTTGCCTGATGACTCGGGCTACTTTATAATTCTGGCCTCAAAGTCCTCAATACGCCTAGAGCGATGAAAGGAGTTTATTTCAGATAGTTTACTTAAAGGCACAAAATACTGCATCATAATTTATAATTGAAAACAAAGAACATTATAGTGCTAGTCTTCATGTATTTCAAAGCACCTTGGTCATTCCGACCTTTATAGATCTATTGTTGCACTCCTCCCATTACCTTAGCACGCATTTTTGCATTATATTTCTCTAAATTAATATAGTATCATACAACAGAAGTTACTCATCACAATCCTATATTAAGGTACCCTGATCGCGTGCTGATATTAAAATTTTCAAGGCAGGTGGTGCACTTAGGAAACTCACTTTTGTCAAAGATAAGTAAATAACGCGACGTTTTTTGGCATTATTTAAAATTGCCACAGCACAAAAGGATCCCAAATTATACTTTTCTTTTATTATGAATAACAATATCTATTGTCTATTGATAAAAACCTTAAACCATTTAAGTTCCAAATAGTACATACCTACCCAGTTACCGTTCACTGAAAACTAGTGTCAGAATTGGCCCATCTTTTACCACATAATCAGTCATTTCAACCCAAGTTTAGATTCGTCCGAAAGGTCATTGCACTGCGAAGAAGATTCGTCTAATGCACCGCCTGCCTTTCACAAGAATACTAACAAGATCGAAAATTCTCAATAGGCAAGAAGAAGCTCTCGGTACTGCTAGCGTCTTTACCATCAAAATTAGTTTCTACGTGGGTCACACCGTTTTCGTTCTCACAACACTTTGGGAAAGGCGCCGTATGGTCCGTTTTGTAGACAAATGACTTGCTGTAGTTTTCTTTGGACCGTTCTTGGTTGTTGTTTGCCGTGGACCTGAGGCCACGACTCCTTCCTCAGAGCTTTGAGGAGCCATTGTTTAGCAGCCTGATGCTGCTCTCGCGGCCAACACTGGTTCTGGAAGTAGAAGAAATGGTATAGATGATCCTTTCGTACATAAGAACAGTTTATATGGGGGAAAGAAAAAACAATTCCTTCCCGTCGCGTCGCCTGAAAAGTGACTAAGTAGCGAAAAACCTAATGTGGGCCCGATTAATGTTATTAGATTTTATAGTTATTAAATAACAGGTAATATTATAAGCTGTAAGATGTGAAGAGTGGATATAGGTATAAACGACAACGCTGTGTACGGGATTAATTATATTAATGTAAAGTTGACCTTTACACCCACGGTACAGGAGAAATTAGAACCTAGTGTTGGGTGACGTTTATATAGATAAAAAACCAAAATAACAAAATTACAATTATTCTATAGCTTATATATTTTATACTATACTTGATACACTCCGGTCTTATAGTTTGTTGGGATACTTACGTTCTAGGTACCATACTGATGTTAGTTTTTCTGCTGGAGTGTAGTCTTCTTGACGTCGACAAGGAGAGCGAGCCTCGCGGCCCGTGCGTAGAGCTGTTCCGACAGAGGAGGTACCTGAAAATTAATCATTACAAAATATTATAAATATGTTATATAGTTAAAAGCGGTTGTAGGTACAAAATGAGAGATGAACTATGAACTGCTTTGTGGTCTCGTGTTACTAAATGCGTCTTCTTTGGTCTTGCCTGATTCTGTATGAAAAGGTGTGCCCTGCAGCAGTAGCAGCAGGGAGTTCGGATTTATGCTCGATTAATGGCAATGGACTTGCCAATTTGCTATCTAACATGGGGCCTGTAATAAGCGGTGAAATGTGTGTGTAAACAACTGTACAATAAGTAAAGATTTCTCATAAAGGACTACATCTTTTAGATATAAAGTAGTACATATAACATCACGCCTGTATTCCCGGAAGGGGTAGACAAGTTGCACATATAGTACACCCACATTTCGCCAGTTATGTTTTTAGGTCCCAATGTAATAGGGGGCGATACTATTGCTATCAACCAGGCACAGATCCAGACTCCGTGCTGCCACTGAGAATTACCTATTGGAAAAACCCAGTAACACTTTGCCCGACCCGGGATTCGAACCCAGGACCTCGTGCTCAGCAGTCGCGCTTAGCGACCACTAGACCGACGAGGCCGTCAGTCATAAAGTCGTGATTTACGGCTATATACGCAGCCTTGGAGATTATAATGTAAAACAATATTGAATTTACCTATTGAAGTGTTTTCTGAAGATCCCACTGGTACAATACAAGGCAATAGGATTGACACAGCTGTTGAGGAACGACAGGCAGAAGCCGATGATCCTCAGTGCGTGCCACCAGCCATTGAAGTCTTCTTGCGCTGTTGGACTGTGGACATAACAAGACAATATATATAAGCGTATAGTGAAGCTGTAGAAGGCACTAAACAAAGCTTAACCGACTAATAGTATTACTGTCCTCGAGTTTTTCTTAAAGTGCCTCTTCGTCTAGTTTTATGAACCTAGGAGGTTTAAAGCTGTCACTAAGTTTGATGCATTAGGCTTAATACTTCTTAAAGTGCTCTTGCGACTACCGAAGTTTGGCCGTCAGCTGTGCCTATGTTTGCTTTCAACGAGACTTATCGAGACAAAAAAGTTGGGAAGCCCTCTATTGCATTGGATTTTATGAACGTTAATATATAGGTATAGTAGGTATTAACAATCACAGGTAATTAAAAGTATATAACATAACGAGCTGCTTGCATTCAGGAGAGACTGGTCCACCTTAGCACACGACCGAATAAAGGGGAAGAGTGAAAGGGAGGCCTTTGCATTTCAGTGAGACAACACAGGCTGTAAAAAAAAGGCCATAACATTAATTTTGTTCAAGACAGTGTCCAATCTTTGGAATATTTTAAAGGAGACAAATGATGGAGCAAAATACAGTATTTTCTTATTCTTCCAGTTATAATGCAAAGCATCTCCAATATAGTCTCTGTCTGTCTCCAATACCTTTCTAAAGTCTGCTGTTGTATATCCACATTACGCAATGTATTTATCTGAAAGGATCAGGACGCGTGACGTCACACGACACGTCGCGATGTCATATTAGGGCCATCGGTCACGTCACGAGCCTTAATGCTAGGTATCTTGTACGTGACTCCTTAGTTACGTCGTGGTTACTGTTGCGTTGTGGTTTATTTATGTGGGCTCTTATTTACTTACTTGTTGTATTAAATATTATCTACCTACTACTCGTATGTACACCGGTTTTGCTCACGTCAATATTCGGACTCCTTATTCATGAGCAGGTGACGCAGCGGGACCAAACCCATTGTTAAAGACAGAACTTTGAGTGTTTACGGTGTTCTATATTTTAAATGAGCTTACCAGTAGTAAAACCACATCATGAAGACTTGTGAGGGCAGGAAACACGCTGCAAACACCAGCACGAAGGCCAGCACCGTGACTGCTACCTTTCTTCTGGCTCGCATCTGTTTATAACAGGCTAGTGATGAACAAGGACTCTACTGGTACTAGATGGCAAGTTAAGAGTAGATAAAGTAGGTATACTCTCACCAATCCTGCTCCGATCGTCACAGTATTTATTATAGAACTGGTTGTTGGGTGGCAACAGGTTGTTCACCAACCATACGATAAGATGAAGATAGAACTGAATTGGTGGTGAGACTCATTTTAACATTGGGAGACAATATTCAATTAAAGTAACTTCACCTTTGGGCCCCACCTTAGAACATTAATCATTCAGTTTTTATTATCGGAAAATATCGGTGCACGAACCAAAAGAAAACTAGTCATGTTGAAGTTACCAAAAAAGTTATCAAGTATCAAAATTATCACCTGTCTCTGAGTGCCCTGCATTTCTCCCGGCACGTTCTGCGTGCTGAGGACCAGGTGGCGAGCCATGAGGATGTAGAACAGGGCTATCACAGCCAGCGGCAGGGAGTAGTACACCAGGAACCTCATGAGCACGATGCCGCGGGGGTAACCCTCACCCCACTCCACGGGGTACGGGTAACACACCAGGAACTGCAACAAGTGTTACATTATGAATAGGGCTAACACAGCCAGCGGAAAGTAGTGCACCAAGAACCTTATAACCACAATGCTGCGCGGGTAACCCCCCACTCCACGAGGAATGGGTAACACACCAGGAACTGCAACAATGTTCGATTATTGTGTCGATACTTCTGGATGAAGGAAAGGGTGCTGTGGAAGCGAGATGCCTAATTACGCTGCACGTAGTGGCGTCCCGCTTGTACAACGGAAAATGTCCTGCACTAAAAGTTCAAGGTGTATAGGCTGAGCCCAAATATTCTATATTAGATAAAATAGAATAGAATAGAATCTTTATTTGTATTGAATGTAGGTACAATAATAAGGTGTTAAACTTATATATTAGTTTACTGGTTTCACAATTCGCTAAAAAATAAAATCAATTATTTGGAAAGAGAGTGGGGGAGCCTTTGCCCAGCTGTGGGACATTCTAGGCTGATAATACTAATGATTTTTAAAGTCATAATGATGTCTGCATCTTCTGTGATTTTATGATTGTATGTAATCATGCATTAAGTACAAATGTAACAGATCAAAAACATATCATTACTGTCATTTAGCAATTACCCGCTTCGCTTAGCTGGACGCGATTACATGATAATTATTGGTCGCTAACAAGGCCATTAAGCGCCTAGATTCGTTTGAACTGAAAAATGCCTGTAATGTCATAGTGGTATAATGCTTTCCTAACCGAATTCGGTCATGGCGGCCTATCTCAACTAAGACTAGCCAACTACACAGGACACGTTATCATTAATAGACCTAAGACAAGTTAAAGGTATTATAATTCTCGTTAAATGAATTAGAAAGATAAAACATAAGCAAAATAATTAATGCTGCCTTGTTGGTCTAGTGGTTGCTAAGCGCGACTGCTGAGCACGAGGTCCTGGATTCGAATCCTGGGTCGGGCAAAGTGTTACTGGGTTTTTCCACTAGGTAATTCTCAGTAGCAGCGCGGAGTCTGGATTTGTGCCCGGTTGATGGCAATAGGCTCGCCTTCTGTTACATTGGGACCTAAAAACATAACTGGAGAAATGTGGGTGTACAATATGTGCACCTCTGCCTACCCCTTCGGGGAATACAGGCATGATGTTATGTTTATGTTTTATGAAAAGAATTAATTATTAGGTAGATATTATTTTGTCTACAGAGTAATATTATGTTTATACACAAAACTCTGTCTAAGCTTTTAACCTATTGTCCGCTAGATTGTGTTCAGAAATATCTAACTAGATTTCTAGACAGAAAATAACTTTGTTATACCCAAAACAACAACAAAATAATAATAGCCAGTAATATTATCCAGCCTGGTTTTTATGAATGGGATAAATATTGGGATGACGTCACTCGTTTGCGGTATTAATAGATATTATAAGCCTCTTTGAACATTTGAAGTATTTGTGTGTAATGCCGAAATAAAATGGGCTCGATGACAATAGTGTCGCCACCAATCATGCGGGATTTACAGAGAGAGGTGAGATGTGGGTGTATACACTTCTGTCAAGGTCAAAATCCTCTGTCTACGCCTTTGGGGATTTACAGGCGTGAATGTGAAATGTCTGTAATTTTTAAGACCCTATTTTCTAGTTTGATCTTAAGATGAGGAATGTGATGCGTGTGAATGAAGCAAAAGAAGTATGCCAGAATCGTAGCAAATGAAAATCCGTGGTCTCTGCCTATACCTCAGGGAAACAGGCGTGACTTTATGTATGTTATAATCTTAAGATTAAGCCCCCTTACCATGAAATTTTAACGCAAGTCCACTGTCGAAGCGAGACGTCGCTACGTGCAGTTTAGTGCGACGTCAAGCTTCCACCGCTACTTGCTCTGCAGTCTATTGCAGCGCGGCATGTACAGGACATTTTCTGTTGTGGAAGCGCCATAACAGAAGATGCCCTGTTCTTGGTAAGGGGATGGTCAGTTAACCTCCGATTTAGATAACAATGGGGTCTACAGCTTCATCTACTGTATATACGCAAGATAAACAATATTAATAGATAATGATGTGAAAAAGATTCGCCAGTTAGCAGGCTGGTAGCGGAGTTAACCACCAGTATATCGTCTCTCGTGGAAGCTCATTTAACGCAGCCCAAACATGCACAAACACACTGCTCTGCTATACAAAATTATAGTCAAGCAAAGGCACAGAGACTTGGTAGAAACATAGCAACAGTACGGAGAAAAATAAATTACAAATAGATTAAAATGACAATTTCAGTGGCTTTGTGAAGCACAGGGAAGATTGGAACAGAAAAATACTCTGTTAGACTATTATTTTATAACTAGAACTCCGCGGTTCTAGTTATAATATGGTATATGCTAGCACGATTACTGCACGTTGGAATACAAAGGAACTTCAATTTGCAAGAAGTAGATCATGGGAGAAAAACAAAAGGTTTGAACACTAATAAAGCTAGCCGGGTTGGTCTAGAGGATGCGAAGCTGACTGCTGAAGTTGTAGATCCTAGGTTCGATTTCAGGGTAAGACAAAGTGTTGGATGTTTTTATGTGGTAATTCTCAGTAGAAGCACGAAGTGTGTGTGTGTGATTTGTGGCATGGTTAACATACTCGCAAATTGGTGGAATATGGGGGTACTATACCTCTGTTTACTCTTCTAGGAATACAAGCGTGTTGCATGTTTAATATACAAACAATAAAAATCTACTGAATCTCTCACACACACACACCATAAATATGAGCACGAGGTCCTGGGTTCGAATCCCGGGTCGGGCAAAGTGTTACTGAGTTTTTCCATTAGGTAATTCTCAGTAGCAGCACGGCGTCTGGATTTGTGCCCGGTTGATGGCAATAGGCTCGCCCCCTATTACATTAAGACCTAAAACATAACTGGCGAAATGTGGGTGTACTATATGTGCACCTCTGCCTACCCCTTCGGGGAATACAGGAGTGATGTTTTGTATGTATATTTTATTCTGTTTGGTCACACACTCAGGTCTACTCAGGATCACCACAGTAAATATTTTTTTGTATGTCAATTTAAGGAAATATTATCTGAAATACCAACTATTCAGTTATTATTTCAGACAATATTTAGTTTTATCTCGTGCCTATTACTAAGAAATAGGCTCTAGATTTTATCTTAAAAGTAACTCCTTCAGATGTTTTCAAATAAATAGCCTTTGTAGATCTACCCAAGATAAATTTACAAAGGCTAGATTTTCTAAGAAAAAAAATATACCTTTTGGCTAAGATTATAAAAATGAAAACACGATTTCTTTTTAAATATTTATATGAATTTTTATGTAGTAGAATGATGCAAAGACTCATGTTTTCTTATTCCAGACGATGACACATAATTCCTTCACGAGTACACTAATCGAAAATTCACTCAGTTAACGCAACGAGGCTGTTTCAGAGTAAAATGTGGTTGTACCTACCTACTAAACACATCTGCCTACCCCATCGAGGAATACAGATGGGATGTTAGTTTATGTAAGAAGTAAATTGAGAGTATGCTCAAACTATTTTTGACAAGTATCTACAAGTATAAAGTTTTACATTATGGAAAACTTATTTTGTGTCATATCTCAGAAATATTCTATTTTGATGTTTAATGTATGAGCTGGTTCTGCGTGGCCGTATCGATATTATTATGTAAAAATATCTTATTTTATTCTTCGAATACTTCACAATGGGCTAAGGGAGGGTTGATGTTGATCGATCTGTCATAGGTTCATTGCTCTCGACTTTAGATACTTACGTAGTTGACGTAATAGGTAGGTTCTGAATTAGAATTAGGTGATTATCTATCATTGTATTAGAATTAGGTTTCAAACTAAAAAAGTATCAATGAAAAAAGCAAAAATGGTCTCAGATTTTACAGATTTTTTTTACAGCACATCAATGTCTATATTTCCATTTGTAGGCAGATACTACGAATATCCGTTTGACAAAATCTCAGCACGTAACAGAAGATTATTAACCGTCATAGAAATAAGTGTGGTATATAGTACCCCCACTTCTCAGACCGCGAAATTATGTAAACAATCTACAAGTATCAAAGGACAACGGAACTAATTTAAGCAATAACGTCACCGGCTCGTGCTTGGTTTTCTAATTATCCGCAGCGGAGGGTTACCGAGTTATAACCCAATTAACAGGCTAAACTAACCGTAAATGGTATTGGACTGGTTTACTAAACTATTTAATTTCACCCAATTTGTGATTTATAAGTGCTGTGTTTGTATAGGAAAGTTTATGCAAACTTTGATCGTTACGTTTGATACAAGGTAAATAAATAATCTCTATATGCATACATATAGTCACGCCTGTTTCCCAGGGGGGTAGGCAGATACTATTTCATTTTCTACGATCCTGACATTCTTTTTTCGCCTCATTCACTCGCATCACATTCCTTATACATGTCCTCGTGCAGCTACATGCAGTGTAGGAAGGCGTCTCGCTTTATCGTCATGCTTTAAGAGTCATACACATGCTCACAAGAGTAATAATGTTCTCCTGAACGAATTTCGATCACGGCGGCCTATCTCATCTGAGACTAGCTAACTATTCAAGAACACAAATACTCCCTACTCCCTCACTCTCATATTCCGATGGGACGGTAGACCGAGGCGACCGGAGAGAGATCAGGGGCCGGACCAACGGTTTTATGTGCCTTCCGAAGCATTAAGGGCAGGGTCAAACGACCACCCATCGCAAGACTGACCGCGGTGAGCACGGTTAAACCTCGCAGAGCGACTGATCTGCGCGGTGGTCACGTTGCTATGAGCCTCTTACAACAGTAACTATAGTAGGTACAGTTAACAACGGACATAGGCACCATTACTTATAGGGGCTCCAAGAGTGAGCAAGACTTTTAATATCGTAGAAATAATATTCTGGATGTTACTTAACTCGAAGTGCTTTTTTAGGAAAAATATTAATTTGATACTTTGACGTGAGTGTTTTTCTTTAATTATAGTGTACACCCACATACGCGTTCTGTTTGTATACTTTAATATAGGAATCTTGGAAACTCACTGGTACTAAGGGTATTTAATCCATTTGTATAAAATGAATTGCTGTTCGAAAACTCGAGAAAGGCTGGACCGATTTGGCTAATTTTGGTTTTAAAATATTAATATAAGTCCACGAAAGGTTCAAATGGTGAGATGGCGAAGCTCGCTGGGTCAGCTAACAAAATAAAATGCCAAAAGAACCTCCTATTTTGAAGATGGGTCATAATGTCAGTACCTGTGTCGTAGGGTTGACGACGAACGCGCGCACATAAGACCCCACGTACGCGGGGGTGGCGAACAGCGCTGCCAGTATCCAAATGCCGATAGCAGTCGCCACTGTCAGGCGCGTCGCTCGCTTACTGCCACCTGAAAACAAAAAAACAATGACATATTAAGACGACAAAATTGGCGAAGTAGCTAAGCGCATAGACTGCTGCGCTAATAAAGGGTTGTGCGGAACGCAGATACTCGTCCCGAGTCTGGGTGTATTTTTACGTGATATTTTATTTTTGTGAAACGCACCCACAACACAAGAGAAATAGCTAAAGCGGGGCGATATTTAAAAAAAATTGCTACCTACACTTTGTTATGTTACGTACCTAAGTAATACTTATAATGAATAGTAGCCTAAAGTAAGAATAAGTAAATTGAATATGAATCGAAAAATACGCGTTATAAATACTTGTCCGACTTTGAACCTGCAGCGATACGTTTACTAGTGAAGTCTGACAACAACCGACGCATCACAATTCTATAGGTACTTTAAAATTGATTATTAGATAATGTTACTAAAAGACAATGTCAGAGCTATTTTTGATAGCACTTTGTCTCAAGTTATTTTGAATACAGTTTTAGCTATGTTACATAATATGTTATAAGAACGTCGTACCCTTCTATATTGATACTGACATTCAAATATATTCAATGATATTAATGTTTACATAATACAGATACACAATATTGGCTTCGAGATCGAAGTTCACTGAACAACATGATATAACTCATAGAAGTCTAACATAACATCACGCCTGTATTCATGTATGTAGGCAGAGGTGCACATTTAGTACACCCACATTTCGCCAGTTATGTTTTAGGTCCCAATGTAATAGGGGGCGAGCCTATTGCCATCAACCGGGCACAAATCCAGACTCCGTGCTGCTACTGAGAATTACCTAATGGAAAAACCCAGTAATACTTTGCCCGACCCGGGATTCGAACCCAGGGCCTCGCGCTCAGTAGTCGTGCTTAGCTACCATTAGACCAACGAGGCAGTCATAGAAGTCTGTCACCAGTTATTTTGTTATAAACTTCTTCTTTCGATTTGTAATTAAGTAGGACTATTTATATTAAAAATGTAAGTATTTCCACGTTGCCAGTCCATCAATTAGATTTAATAGTTAATTGACTTTACGTAATGCAATACTATCAGTTTGCGTTGCAGTTTTCTATTCGCAGTGGAAGCGAAAATCCGCTACGACAGCCACGTCTCGCTTCCATTAGGTAAACTGTCTTGCTTTATGGAAAGGGCTGGACTGTGAATGGATTTAACTTTATGTACGCTGGATTTCGAATCAAATTAATGTTCTCTTTTTAAGCTCCTGTGTTCCGCTGTTACTTTACGGAAGCCAATTTATCATCTCTAGACAGAATTGACTAATTGGGTACAGATGAATTAAATATAATAGGCTCGCACCCTATTACATTGGTGATACTCTTTTGTGATTTTTGGTCTGTATATAACACACTTAGGATGTATAAAACGCTTGATGTCATGCACACATTATTATTATCAAATCTTTATTGCTGGAAACTAAACGATATAAATACAAAATGTTTGGGTTGCGTGTAAATTAGCATATCTGGTTTTCCAGTTTAGTGATGACCGTGTCCTGTGACACATAGGCCTCTTCTAGCGGTCTATTCTTTTCTGTCTCTCGACTTCTTCATCCAAGTAATGTCTCCGAATTTCTTGATCCATCCATCTTTTTGTGAGTCTGCCTGTTTTCCTTTTGCCGTCGCGTGATTGCCATTCTGTTATTAGTGTCGTCCATTTTGTTCTACTGTCACATCCTGCACACATCATCATGATCAGCCGGAACATGTCCACTGTTGAACAAAGGCCTCTCGTTGTCCCGAGTGGGGGGGGGGGGGGGGGGTAGCCATTACATCACAGTATTGGTGGTGAAGTTCCAAAAGACGCTGCTGCCCATCCTCTGGATGCCCACGGGAGGTTAGGGGGCGGTCAATTCTAGGCTGGATACCATTCGGCAAAGCACACATAATGTACAATTAATATACGTCAGTAAAGCTTTAAAATTCTGTTTAGTCTCGCCAAATATCAGCTCTTAGCTCTCCTAGAGACAAGGTCATAAATTACTCACTCTTTGTTCCGTGTTCAAACTCCGCTTTGAATTACGGTACCCAAACAGTATGTCCAGCTACCAATCATGATTGGCGTTATTCAGCATTGTTTGGTGTACCATAAAGCAGGCGGCAAACAGTTACAGCCACTAGTAAATAAGGTTGGTCGTAACTCAGTGAGATTTACACCCAACCTCACAAGACAAGGAAAAATTAACCGCCATATTGAGTCGAAATGGTTCCATAGGGAAAGAACTGCTTTGTACCATGATAGAATACAATGACCTGCTTGTTGAATGGGCTGAGGGTTTGATTCTCGCAAGGAACTATTCAGAAGAATTGTTAAAAGTATAGGTACGTGTCCTTAGATTTCTGTCTTCATTCAGTGTCCTGATAAATTCGGTATTCTTATGTTAACACAGTTATTACTTTAACTTAAAAGGAGGTCCCTATGTAAGATTTACCTTAGTCGTTGTACAAGTTTCTGCAATAAACCTTTTTTATGTTTTGGTTGTGAGTGTGAGAGAATAGATGCTGCTATATTTTTGCTTAAACGTGTACCTATTCCGTGCTTTCCTGCATTGCTTGTTACCAAATTTTAGCCAGGAGGTCACTATAATTATATTAATACATACCTACTAAGTAAAACCATAGAACGATTAAATAACTTATATTTCCATGCATTACTCTACTCAGTGCTATCTACCACTGTTCCATTCTGCATCACCCTAAGGTTGACTGGTAGAAAATGGCTAATACATTATTATACAAACAAAATATAAAACTAGCTAACTAGGTAGTTGTAAGTTCATTCATGCGTCACAATTTGTGATAAAACAAAAATGTTTTCTTATTCTTTAGTTTGGGATAGTTGAGTTAGTAGAGACGACCCTATTAACTTTTACAGTCCCCGAAAGGAAAAAGGAAAATATTTAGTTGCGCACAAAGGAGTAACGACGGGGAAGTAATCTACCGGCCCGGTTTTAACCTAAGACAGAGTTATGACCGGCTACTGAGTATGTTTTATTATTAATCGAAGCTTATGCTACCTTACATTGTTATGATATCAAAAGTGATCAGTCTTAATCATGACTATTTTTAAGGATTTAATATTTTGCAACCGGTGGCTGCAAATGGCAAGTTACCGTTCATTGTGGCGTTCAAAGGGGGAGGCCTTTGTTTAACGGTGGACGTCTTCGGGCTAGTGATGAGACCTAGCATAAAGCCTCTAACTAGGCTAATAAAGATACGACCTAAGCCAGAACACAGCTAACGTCATCCCGTAGTAGGGTTTTGTCCTGCAATTGAGTGCTAGATCCTTCTAGCACGTCTTAGGTAAAGGAGGTGGATCTGGCTTTGATTATTATTTAAGGGGTATAATATATAGGTATTTTGAAATCATTTTCTTACTATGGACGGGCTCAAACAAGGGTCGGGACGGTCGGAGTAGAATAATAATTGAGTGGTGGTTAAGATAACTACCGTGACTGAGGTCAGGAAAACATCATTATGATCAAAATCATGACGCTAAATCTTTTTTATTCCTTGTCCTTTCAGTTAAACACCGATAAATATCAGCAGAGTAACGGTCTAACCCACTTACTTATTACGAAAATACTGAAGGATAATAAAAATAAATAAAGCTGAAAATTGGCTTCTGTTGTCGATATTAGGACGCCAGTTAAGTGGAAAATCTGAAATCCCCGAATATCCACGTTTTTATTGGATTTGTTCTATTTTATTGGCTACCGCAATGTTTAATATTTCTTGCAGATTTACGGTCCACGCAAGTTTGATTTACCAATGCTGAAGTTAATTTCTACATATTATGGTTGTTTAGCTATCTAGACCACTAATCTACTCAATTAAATTTGCTCGGAGATCACGTTAAGCTGTTCCGCTCCTAGATTCCTGTTCCGAGTTCCGTCCCTGTCGCTTTGTCCCATCGGAGTACGAGCGTAAAGAAATAGACAGTGCACTCGTTATTGCGCAAAAAGTTTTGCCTTATAATATCTACTGTATAGTCGACTGGAACTAAAAATTGGTTACCGAAATTCGGTGAAGAGGGATAGAATTTGTTACAGCGTATTCCCAGAAGGCTTAGGCAATGCTCGCCAAAAGCTAATACCATCCACGTGTTAGGCGAAAATATTGTCATTGCTACTAAGAATTCTTAAACAGACCTTTCTTGGTAATATTAAGACGTGCTACATATATTTGCGTTGGCACGGTCGACGCGGTTTAGACCGAACCAAAAAGGGAAAATTCAAGATGAAACTACAGCTTCAACACGTGTTCGATCAAATTATGCTACTTTATTATTGATAACTGCGAATTAGTAAATGGTGGACCGAACATGACGGTCTGGAAAGTTCACCTTGCTTCTTTAAAAAAAGTCTATACTCAATATGCACCTACATTTTGCTGCCAATCATAAATCTAATGTCATAGATAGTTTTGTCTTCCTACCAACCAGACTTAAACTATATTATTTACTATATATTCCGGTTATACTCACGGGTGTATTCGAGAATGCCCGACTAGTTTCGACCTCGAACGGAGCCCTTATGCATGAGCTGGTTACGCGGCAGAGTTGAGCCGAACTGCTAGTTATTATAGCAAAACAGACTTAAACTACATTATGTTTTAAAAACCTCAACGCGTGTGTACATGCGTTGATTGTTAGCTCATTCTCTTTATGAGAGGGCTTAGTCTGAAATGGCACAGTTTCTGGCTAGTACAATGTTTTTATGCTAACCCGTATTTACTGTCCTATTCACGGAATACAGGAAAACGGTGTATCGTATAGAATTTTGAGAACTAAATGGAGGATTTGCAAAATAGGTTGGTATACATTTGGGTGTTGGACAACCAAAATTTATTATGCAGCATTTTGCATGGCTTAACCCTTTCTCAGTGTAGTGACCCACGTGTGGGGATGGCAGTTATTTAACTATTGTGTCCGCCTCACGCACAGTCAAAGTGTTAAGTTATAACCATTGTCCCGAGTCTGGGTGTTTGTGTATGCGATATTTCATGTTTATGGAATACACCCACGATACAGAAAAAATCCTACCGAGAGGCCGACGTTATAAAAAATATTTTCAAAACAAGCATAAAAACAAGATAAAAATCCAGAATTTAAACAATTGCAACATTCGCATTCCAAATACAAATTTAAAAAGCTAGCTATCAAAGTTTTTAAAATAAGCACGTCATAAAACCACATGTGATCATTACATGTACGGAAGGAAATTCTCTGGCTAACGTTGTTGGCAATATCTGTAAAACACTTGAACATTTGCACGGCTGAATTACGTGTATAAACAAACAGTGTTGGCTATTGTGAAAAGTGAATGGATATAATGTTATTGAACGATGCTCGTGTTTGTGCCATGAATAGAATTATTATTGACAGCTAGGTTGTGGTTGCTAAGAGTTGAAGTTTTTGCGCTAAACATAAGAAAATACTATGAAATTAAATGAAATCGTCCTGCTATCTATTGAGTACAATTAGGTGTTATATTACATCTATTCATCATCATCATCGACCCGTTGCAGTCCATTGCTGGACATAGGCCTCGCTCAATACAGGCACAGGCCGCAGACCCTAGAGGGGTGCAGAAATGACCAGACCAAGACCCCAAAAAAAGGGCGCGTTTAAAAAAGCGGTTAAACAGACGTCAAAAAGCCTAGTTACGACGCTGCTTACACCTGTGTCTACTTTTCCAGAATACGGGCCGGGCGTGATCATTAAAAAAATCTACCTTTTTTTTTGAGATGTAGGTAAGTGATTTTATTTTACAATAGAAAAAAAAATTTACACCATAATTCTAACACAAAATAAAAACAATATTTACATAAAAAAAAAGTTAAAAGGCATCATAGATTCCATTCCCATCGATGTCAACTGGTAACGTGGCCAAAAAACTGGCAGCATAGCTACGTTGAATGAAAATATAATTATTATTATAATATTCGGTAAGCAACAGATAGATAGCGTCTGCTTTAATAAATATCAGTTTAATTAAAATCAATTAGGTCTTCGTTAAAGGGTTGAATTAATTGCCTGAACGTTTATTAAGAAGATCATTAATGAAACTAAACGACCGAGTACAGTCAGCAACCAAACTTTTTGAAAAATCGTTTTAAAAATACTTTATATTATTCTTTGATCTGCGTTTGGACTCTTTTGAACAATAATTTTATTTGAAGATTATTTTTTTTGTCGTCTTGTTTATTAACTTGTTAAGTTACTATTAAGTTGACAGTACCTATAAAATATTCAGTTTCACCTTATTTTACCGAAACATTAATTTGACTGTAAGCTCTGACTTAGTCTAGTAAAAGACTAATTTAAAAATATGTCTCAGATGCTGACGTAAGATAAAAAAGACCTTATTACGAGAATATTAAGACTTTATTTACAGTAACTTTCTGAATATTTGACACTTAGACAGAATAAGTCTTTACCAAGAATTATGGAAAATCGATACACTTCTTTAATGAGGGACTAACCAAAAAATATAAACTATATTGAAATGAATTATGCTCAAGGAATCTCCGCTACATAGTTCCCGGAAAATTTAATTATCTGCAAGGGTAAGCGGCGCTTGCTGGGGTTAGGCTTCGGATGGGTGCCCGGGTTTTACACGGACATACCCTTGCGTACCGGAAAGCACGTTAAATCTTTGTGGTGGTCTCCTAGGACGTTAGTTTGAGGTTCCATTAATCTTTGACTGAGAAGGGAAAGAGAGTGCTTCTATGTTTGCCCACACACTTGTTTCGCAATCTATATAGGTATATATTTCGGCTGTGTTTGTACACTATAATATCTTACTAGCTGCGCCCCGCGGTGTTACCCGCTACGTTTTTACGGGATAAAAAGCCGATAAGTAGCCTATGTATTAATGCAGGGTATCAGCTACCTTTATATGAAATTTCATCAAAATCGGTCTAGCGCTTTGAGCGTAAAGAGTTAACAAACAAACAAACACTCACAAACTTTCGCCTTTATAGTGTTATGTGATACACAATGCGCAGTTGGCCAGTTCCAGTCGAGTTTCAAGAGGACATTAATGCATCACACATTTATGTTTTCAATAATGCAGAATCAAAAGTCTAACCATCAATATTAACACAGACACCGAGACGTTTTCCAGCTGTAGACATTGAGTGCACTGTGTTCGGACAAGATTATCGAATGTAAACAAACAGTTTAGTCAAGAATGCACGCTGACGTCTCACAACCACTCATGAACATAAACTTTCCATAAGTCGTAAATCTTGCCACTGGATTATCGAATAAATGGATGCTATAGTGCCAAGATAGACCAAAACAGTTTGGGAACTGAAAGCTTTGATTAACTGAAATAATGATTATATTATGCTGTAGATTCAGTTATACAGCTGTAGATATAGGTAGTATGCTAATTGTAAGATTAAAAAATAAACTTCATTCCAGACTAGGATTTCCTGTATCGTGGGTGCGTTTCACAAACATGAAATATCACATACACAAACACTCAGACTCGAGACAAACATTTGTGGTTCGCACAAATTTTTGCCCCGAGCGGGAATCTAACCCGCAATTCTTAGCGCAGCAGTCCAATCGCTTAGCCACAATACCAATCAGTCGTCAATTTTCTAACCGAATATAAAAAAGAGGTATAATTAATTTGTTTGTATGTGGGGGTTAATCTCCGGAGCTACCCAATCGATTTCCAAAAAATCTATCAGTAATATTTAGAATGGAACTTCAGAAGGGAAATAGGCTAATCTAATTCCTGATAAACGTGAAAAAGCTTTCCACGCAGACTGACTCATGCTCATAGCTCATATTTTAGGTAGGAGAAGCTCAGAAAGAGAATTATGGCTGAAGAAAATATGCCTATTTTGCTAAGCCACTGCACCAATTAGCCGCAGCAAGTGAGTCGCCTCTACGGCGTCTCGCTACATATAACTTGCTTTAAGAGTATCATGGTAAGGGGGAAGGTCGTCTAATATGACGATGATAAAGATATAGTAAGTGTGAAAGAAAAAGCAGAGGAATGTAAAAGTTCCCCCACATTTGGCTACACGATACCTATATTTATTTATTTATGAATCAATCAATAATGTATGCTTAGATCTTTAAAACTACGCAACAGATTTTGATGCGGTTTTTTTAATAGAAACAGTGATTCAAGAGGAATGTTTATATGTATAATACATGCATAATATATAGTAAAGACAATCTTTAGTATATTTAGTATCAGCAGTGCACCCGTGCGGAGCCAGGGCTGGTTGCTAGTGCATGTATGGATGTAAGTATATGGATGACAACGTATTGTTATATTTCTCTGAGCAAACTGTTTCATAATAAAAGCCGTTGTTACAATATAAATAAATTATATTAGTATGATATGTTTACGTTACCCTGACAACAATATTTACCTAGAATATTACCTGGGCGGTATTAGAAAAGCTATTACGTGATGTAATGAACTTTGGGAGGCCATATAATATTATTAAGAAACTATTAGATTATATTATGTATGTTTTATTGTGTCTTTTGACTAAGTATTATTAGAAGGACCGTGTATTAAGTATTGTTAATATAGCATACTAGCTGCGCCCAGCGGTGCTTCCCGCTACATTTTTTCGGGATAATAGCTTAGGTGATCTAGGGTGTCAGCTACCTCCATATAAAATTTCTTCAAAATCGGTATAGCCGTTTGAGCGTGAAGAGGTAACAAACACACTCACAAACTTTTGGTTGTATAATATTAGTGTGATTGTTTTACGTTAATTGCCTATCTTTAAAATCCATTGATTTTAGAATTATTGGACTTCAATTAAGACCTTTATAAGACATAGTAATGTTGTAGACAATGTAGACATACCTAAGAATCTCTCAACTTCAGCCTATACCCACAACATATATTTTCAGAGTATCCGTGTTAACATGAGTGTTATGTAACTGCATTCAATAATGGGGAACCATAACTGTGGAGCGTTTCGCATTCTCTCAGCAGTATGTTGTAAACATACTCAGTGGTGGTTTGCGTAAATATTGGCTGCTCGATCTCAGTTCGTTAGTACTTAAACAATAATATTGTAAACAACGTGTGTTTGCGACTAAAACAAGGTTGAGTGAGTATTTACAAAACAGTTCATAAGACAATTTCATTTGACTGTGTAATGAGACTGTGTATTGTTTTCGTCTGCTAATAACAATGTCTTGGAATCCTGGAGGTTAGGGAACTTCTTTCAAAATTAACTTTCTAAATCCCTTTCAGTGTCAAGTAAATTGGGCGCTAGAGGGTAAATGATCTCCAGCCTCTATGAGTTGCCGGGCTCCGGGTGACGGACTTGAGGCAGTTCGTCACCGGACCAGAGAGACACGAATGGGTGACGTGTGCCTCTCGAGACGTGCGATGTGTGCGATGGGACGTGCGGCATGTAGCCGTACTTAGTGAGCGGGACCCGCCGCGGGTCGGGACCTGTCAAGGTATGCGGTGCAGAGTACCCAGATCCCACGTCCCTCGACCCAAGGTAGCTAGGAGGATATTCTGGCGTTTTCCGCCGGTAAGAGTCTATCATACCTCTTCATCGAACCCAGGAGGAAGCTCATAAGGATTTCCCCAGTAAAAGGTACCGGGTTTTAAAAACTGGTAAATATCGATGAAATCTAAGTTATTCTATGTCACTACTGCTACTAGATGGTAAAATTGTCAACCACAATAAGAAAGAAATTAGATCATAGCTTGTTGTTAATCCGTTTAATCAGAAGGCTTTCCTTGTCGAGTATAAGTGTGTCACCGCAAAGTCAAGACAATCAGTCTTGGTCATAGATTTTTTTCCAGGAATCAATGGTGATAAAGAACACGAAAACCACGATCAATATCAGCGATGCACAAAGAAAAAGCTGATACAATGTATAAAGATGACGAACCCTGGATTTAGCCTCGTGGTACATAGCATTTATCAAGAAAGCCTAGAAGACGTGCTTGATATTAAACTTCTTCAACTAAAGCAAGAATTTCAGTCAACCAACGCTGTTTCAAAAATGTCTTCCGAATACAAACATTATGAAAACGTTAGTTGACGTTCATTTTTCGCAAACAGTTCTCAGTATTTCGAAGCGCAGTATGTTTGCTAAAAATATTTCATATTGTGTAACAAAAACTTGTCAGTGATTGAAAATAATTTTGACGAAGGTTTTTGATGAAATATTGACGTGGTTTTTTATTATTACCGCCCCAGCGTCGAGGAAAGATTAATTTTCTCTGGAAAACGATGACAGTTACACTCGAGTGAAACATGTGTTAATAAAACATACGGGTAACGAGTGGGTTACGGTCATTCGCACTCAGGGATCACCTGACGACCTGCTTGGTGCTAAGCGATTAAATTGCTGCGCTAAGGGTTGGAGATCGATTCCCAAGCGGGACAAAAAATTGTGGGACTCGCAGATGTTTGTTCCAGGTCTGGCAGTTTTGTATGTGATATTTCATGACTGAAAAACGCACCCACGATACAGGAGAAATTTCGTAATTAAAAAAAAAAAATAGTTAAAAATCCGTCTTCAAAAAACAGGAATTCAAAAGTGAAAAAATCCAAATCCTATGCTTTCGCTTTAGTATTACTATACATTAAATTGTGAACGTCCGTGGAACTGGTTAGTTAAATATGTCAGTTAATAATCACTCAGATATATTAAAGGAAGTCTCTTTGAAATAATAAATAGGTCCCCTTAAAGGCGGTTTGTCGCTGTATGTAAATCGCGGTCACCAATTCAAAGCTTGACCGCAGCGTGGTATGCTTTCTGTTCTTATTCACTGGGACCCCTATACACCTCGTCGGGCAGGTAAGACTAAATGGACTACTTGAAATAATTTGACAAAATGATGTTAAGCTGGTATCGCAGCTGTCTGTCTGTTTGTCAGTAGTTTTTAACCGACTTCAAAAAAAGGAGGAGGTTCTCAATTCGACTGTATTCTTTTTTTTTTTTTTTATGTTTGTTACCTCATAACTTTCGCTTGGGTGAACCGATTTTGATGATTTTTTATTTATTTGAAAGCTGGTGCCTCCCGTTTGGTCCCATTGCAATTTGATTTAGATCCGATCAGTACTTTTTCAGTAATTCTTAATAATGCTCTTTTTTTCACGTTCTCTACTACATTTTTCTATGATTGTTCTCCGATTTCTGCGGTTTTTTACTTTTTAGTGCTTTTTAATTTGTTGTGAAATAGTTTTGTTTTGAAGTCGGTTTTTTTTTGTTAAATTTTTTACATGAAACAGTAATAAACATCCATATTTACAAACTTTCGTGTTTATAATATTAGTAGGGATTTATTTCGATAAACCATCTCCTGTTTTCAAACCCAAAGCTGTTTGTGGACGGATGGATGATAATTTTGCTGGCAGGTCTGATGGTTTCTAAGAGTGATTTATGATTGTATTCTTTTTCTTATTTTGTTTCATTTCACAATGTAGTTAATGTTTTTCTCTATGTAGTAGATGCTTGGACCAAGTATTAAATTAGGTCATTTTTCATAATGCCCGGGCCTTATAAAAAATTACTCTGCCCTATACATGATAAAATTAAAAAATCAAAATTTAAAATGTTTTTATTTCACGTAAACCTGTTTTGCATTAATAGGGCTTTGTACAAGCAACGCCAGAGGTTACCCATTTAAAAAAAATATGGTACAAATTGGTAAATTTTACAAAGTTTCAAGATAAGTATTATAAAAACAATGCCCGGACGATTTGATTATTTTAATGGTTATCACACTGCCCTCTCATATCGGGCACTTTTCAAACAGCGTGGGCATTAATTACAAAGCCCTATTAATGACTTGGTCCATAACAGACATCGTTTAGTTGGTGTTAAAGACCTGACCGTTCTATTTCAATAAATATCAATTCATCGGCTAAAAGATCAAGTGTATTTTGGTCGGAGGTGGAAATGATGGACGACTAAATACTACCCTCCCATAGCTAATAGGTAAATAACTCTAAAATAGACCAGCAAATTTGGTATTTACATAACATTTGATGTTTATTCTAATAGTTTGTGTGTATTTGTGTTTTACCAATGTTATCGAGGGAGTTAATCACACTAATATTATGAAGGCGAGAGTTTGTGAGTGTGTTTGTTACCTCTTCACGCTCAAACGGTTCAACCGATTTTGATGAAATTTCATATGGAGGTAGCTGACACCCTGGATTAACGCATACGCTACTTTTTATCTCGAAAAAATGTAGCGGGTTGCAGCTAGTTTATCAGTAAACAGCATGGCTCGCTGACATAGGATAGATTAAAATGTGGAATTAAAACGCACATAATGCTCTTCTGGTTAGACAATTTTGGCATGTAGGAAGCATAGACTATCAAAGAAGGGTGACAAAACAAATATACGAGAGACGAGTTAGTGACGCAGCTGGTGTATAAAACTTTGGTGATCATACTCTGACCAGATCAGAGATGTTCTGGAGAAGAATTACAAGTCCCGTTAACCGACGAGCGTGTAGAAAGAGTATGAGAGGGTACAATTATTTAATAATTTAGGTATACCAACAGCAGTACATATTTAGTAAAAACATGGAATGATAAAAGTTCTAATATGCACGCCCATTATAGGTACACACAGCATGTATAATAAACTAAAATATTTATATTATACATACGGTTCTTTAAGAAGCGCAAACAATGTTTAAGATGTTTGCTAAGTTTTTTTTTTATTAAGTGTTGTGTATACCTATAATTGGCATCTATATTAGTTTCCTACGTGTTAAATATTTATAAGATACAAAGTGTGATATGGATGCTGTTGGTGTACCTGTTGAAAATAAATAAAATAAACAATGATATACGGACAATCAGTCTTTACTTTTGCCTCAATCAGATAAAAAAAACTAACTTGGCTCGTGTTGATAGTTTTTTATACAAAATTGTTTGTCTTTACTTTAGAACTTGACCCTTAAACTGTAATGAAGGTGACTGAAATTATGTCTCACGGTCTATTTGTTTGGTCCTTTAAGAACTTTATTGTTATAAAAAAGTCTAAGACAAATAATCTACTTACTTAATTTTGTTTTTTTTTTTGCGCGGTGATCTAAAATAGTGAGATAAACGTAACATAACATTCCACACACTAGACCAACAAGGCAGTCTAGACAAGACCAATAGGGTGATAGCCTATATAATATTGTTTTTCTTAAGAAACACTACTCATATAATATGTTTTCATTTAAAAGAGAGAGGAGACTGGTAATATTGATGAAGCCCAAACCGTATCAGTTTCTGTCAATTTTATTATGAGACATATCAACCAAATAATTTGCCAGTCCGGAAAAAAGAACTGGAATTTGCGCTCAGTCGCGTTTGTGACAACAAAGCTTATAAAACAGACTCAAAACCTAGGTGACGATTACTCATAAATCAAGTAATCGCTCTTCTTCGGTGAACACGGCACTATCATCGATTAACACCTATACAATTTCTCGATACACCACTCGATATATTCACTCCGCAAGTCCGATATACATAAATCCATTAAAACTTAACTTGGAAGCCACAATAAACAGCACTGCGGAGATATGAGCAAGCTCATAAAGCGCACAACTCTATTGCTGAGAATAGATTCGCTGCAATCAGAAATTGAAATCGAATTGCGACTCGATATCAGCTTGCACTGTCATAGTGGCGATCGATGAGTTCGGAATCGAGTGGTCCCGTAGGTCTCGTGTTTCCGATATTTCACTTTTTATGGCCAAAGATTAAAATAAATATTTATTAGTATTATATCATTACCGAATTTTGATCATGGCCGCTTATGTCAAAGAAGGTACATAGATTTTCTATTTCTGTATCTATTTTCTCTCACTTGCAGTCAGATGGTATACAAGCCGAAATCACAATAAAAATATTGTCAAATCTGGCTGCCAAACAAATGATAAACCAGTTTTGCTATATATATGACTGCCTCGTTGGTCTAGTGGTCGCTAAGCGCGACTGCTGAGCACGAGGTCCTGGGTTCGAGTCCCGGGTCGGGCAAAGTGTTACTGGGTTTTTCCATTAGGTAATTCTCAGTGGCAGCACGGAGTCTGGATTTGTGCCCGGTTGATGGCAATAGGCTCGCCCCCTGTTACATTTGTTGCTATATCCATATTTTCGGACATTTGTTAATAGATTACATATCTCGTATTATAAATATCGTATTAGTATCCGCAATAACAGCGCGCGCAAGAGAGTTTGAAATGGCAACAAACTTTTACTACAGTTTTCATTAAAAATATGGATTGAAGAGCGGGCCTTACTTGTTTAGTTCTGTGAAGAGTTATAATTTCAACCACTCTGGCTTGACTCGAACTCCGCAAAGATTTAAAGTTCAAATAAAATTATACTAATTAGCAGACCACTTTGTTCAACTTAATTAAAATAGATAAGTACTTCATTTTATAAGGAATTTAGTTACTTTGTGGTTTTGTCTATTAACGGGCAGAATTTTGTGTGATTACTGCAAGAGCTGTAATTTTTGGTTAGCTGCCCCACCCCCCCGTTCGGTAAGGGGGGGGCAGCTTTGTTCAATAGTGGACGTGTTCCGGCTGATTATGATAATAACGTAAAGGATCACGCATTTGATTCTAACAAAAAGCACGACGATTAGCGCAGTGGCTAAGCGATTGGACTGCTGCGCTAAGGGTTGCGGGTTCGATTCTCGCGCGGGATAGAAATTTGTGCGACCACAGATGTTTGTCCCAAGTCTAGGTGTTTGTGTATGTGAAGTTTCGTGTTTGTGAAATGTACCCACGATACAGGAGAAAATCATATATATTATATACAGTGTGGGGCGAGGATTTAAAAAAAAAGGTTTCATCCACAAGTTAGTCCCAAGTCTTAGAACATTGTAGTGATTGGATTTGTATACGATTGACCAAAGATACCGAAGAATATTCTAATATAAAGCCACGTTTATTGTGAAACGCAATACTAAAAATAATTGAAATAACAGTAACATGGAACCAGCAGTAAATATAACCTTTATTGATACTAGTTGCTCAGTGGATCCTGTCTCAAGAAGATCTCCATCAGCTTAAATTTCGGCCATTTGTAATCATACAAACATCATTAACATTAATACTAAAGTTCGTCTTTATTATATTACTGGAAAGCTCTTTGATGTATCCAATATCGTGACGTAATAATATCGAGTCGACGAAGCCATTTGTCAAAGTAAACGATGCTGATTATTATCGACACGTTCCAGAAATGTTTTGCAGTCTTTGCGTTTTTTCATTTTCCCTTGATTCGTTCATTGCAGAGGGAACAAAGAGATAATAACAACACGGCTGGCTTCAATTTACAAAATAATAAAATCAGTTATACATTTATAAGGTATTTGTCTATTGACATACTGTTTATTGCCAAAGGAGAGGCATGACTGTCTTGTTGGTCTAGTGGTTGCTAAGCGCGACTGCTGAGCACGAGGTCCTGGGTACGAATCCCGGGTCGGGCAAAGTGTTACTAGGTTTTCCATTAGGTAATTCTCAGTGGCAGCACGGAGTCTGGATTTGTGCCCGGTTGACGGCAATAGGCTCGCCCCCTAATACATTGGGACCTAAAAACATAACCGGCGAAATGTGGGCGTACTATATGTGCACCTCTGCCTACCTCTTCAGGTAATACAGGCGTGATGTTGTGTGTTGTGTTGTGTTGGGGAGAGGCATGATAATAATGACTCACTGGCCAATTTTTTTCGTAATAACAGTCAGACTATACTGCGTAAAAAAACAATAAATACAAATAGGTTATTCCTACACTTAATTTTACTTAATATTTATAGTACGTCAAATTAATATGAGTAGAGGGAGCAGGGCTATCTGGAAGCCTACCTATCTACCTACCCTTGGATGATTTCAGGGTTCATGTTAATTTTAATTAAGACGTGGAAAACTATAGATTTATTTACATTTTGGATGTTCATTGTAAATTCTGGTTTAAGTTAACCGTAAGAGTAAATGATATAGATAATCACGTAAGTTATAATAGTAAGAAATGCTGTTAATAACGATACCAAACGAAGTAGCAAAACGGACATTTTGATCTAACGCCAAAGAAAACAGGCCGGACTGTGTTTATTGGCAGTTCGTTCTTATCCCTGATCAAAAAGAACGTGCTCATTGATCTGTGTAGATTATAACAGGTGAACATCACACACCTGGCCTTTAAATTATTATACTGATATAGAAGGAAGAAAACCGATTACATACATACATAAAGTCACGCCTGTTTCCCTGACGGGTAGGCAGAGACCACGGATTTCCATTTGCTACGATCCTGGCATTCTTTCGCTTCATTAACACGAATTACATTCTTCATACGCGCTCATCGGTTAAAAAACTGTTTAGTAGGCTCTAAATGCCTGATCCTTGTCTAGTTCACGAGAAATCATCATTTTCCACTTTGCCCAACCCGGCTTTCAAGCCCTGGATCTCATGCTAAGCCGTCGCGCTTGGCAACCACTAGACTATCAATTGTAGCTTTTCGCGCTTTGATATAAATAACATAACATCACGCCTGTATTCCCCGAAGGGGTAGGCAGAGGTGCACATATAGTACACCCACATTTCGCTAGTTATGTTTTTTTTAGGTCCCAATGTAATAGGGGGCGAGCCTATTGCCATCAACCGGGCACAAATCCAGACTCCGTGCTGCTACTAAGAATTACCAAATGGAAAAAACCCAGCAACACTTTGCCCGACCTGGGATTCGAACCCGGGATATCGTGCTCAGCAGTCGCGCTTAGCAACCACTAGACCAACGAGTCTTTTTATTTAGCTACACTCCACAGTATATAGGCACGTGTTGAGATAGATTAGTGCAGGCTCTGTTCAACGCCGTAGCGAAGCACAGGACTGCTTGTCCTGTGTCAAAAAGAATCCTTCACTCATTGATACCCTTTGTACTGTCAAAGTACAATCGGCAACAATAGTCACAGAAATCTTTTCACCTTCAGCTTTGACATTAATATTAAAATGCCAAGTGCGGCTTTTCTTGTTGACTGTACGTTAAGATGTTCGTCACAATTGTTACAGGCAGCCAGAAGCTTGACAATAGAAAGGCACGTAAATAATTTTTCTTACTCGTGGCGACTTAAGGTATACAATAGGAATTCATGCCATGGAATAAAGATTAGCCTGTTAGTACATTTATAGAGGAGCTGACTGCCAGCGTGCTGCCCAATTGTATCGTTACTCGTAGAGGCTCTTGTATATAAGTTTGTTTTTTAAACGTCGCCCCATACTAGGAGTTTCTCCTGTGTCGTGCTTGCGTTACACGAACTTTAAATAAGACATACACAAACACCCAGAATCGGAACGAACATCCGCGGTTTGCACGGGAGTCGAACCCACAACCCTTAGGGCAGCAGTCCAATCGCTTGGCCAATTAGGTCGTCGTATATTGACAGTATACTAGGATGTAGAAGTTATATAACAACTTCAGGTGACAAATAATTTTCCGATCCCTCTCCGACGCTTTCAGTTCGCCTTCCCATTGGACGGAGTGAATAGTTGTAGAAAATTCTATTGTTTGCGCCTACACGTGATCTGTAATACCCGCTGCATAGTTGATCATTCTCCATCGAAGTTGACTGTCGTGAAACTCGGCTTAGAAGCACATAGTCGCTCGTATGAGGATGAAATGCGATGAGGGGCGACCTCATCGCATTTCATCCTCAGATTTATAAGAGTTACGAATAATGCAATTCCACCTCTTCAACATTAACAATACCCTTTATCTTATCATCATCATCAGCTGGAAGACGTCCACTGTTGAACGAAGGCCTTAGAACGCCACAATTAATGTCAAGTAAGACGCTGGTTATAATTATATTTTGTATAGATTTTGTAGCACAATCACAAGCCAATCACTTGTCACATGCACCCGATATCCATTCAGTTAATATTGGTGAATCTGTCTCTCCCGATAATATGGGTATCTGTGGTGGAGCTGACTATCCTGCGGGACTTATTATGATTGGTTTGTATGATATGCACCTGACTCTAGGTCATAGACGTTATTTACTGATGTCTATTCATATAATTATTGTAAATATTTATGCATTTTATCTTCTTAAGATAAATACACACATGATTGTAACTTTAATTTGTCTTTTATTTGTTTGCCTTTGGCTTAGTGGTTAGCAAACCGGATTTGGTCGGCAAGGTTGCAGATTCAAACCCAGGAAACTGTGAATGGAAAACAGAAAACCCAGGAATGTGACTTTTTCAATGCCTATTATGGCAAGCCCCCTTCTTAAGGGGGAGATCTATCTTCAATAGTGGACGTATTCCGGCTGCTGATCATGTATATAACTAATCGTACTGTCTATGTATCTGATGGCTCAAATGTACAGACTGACCGCGGTCAGCTCAGATTAACCTTGAGCTGTGGACCCGTGCGGCTGTTATTCTCTGTTTAACTGACAATAAAAGCTAATATAAATTCGCTTGTCTTTCATAAGGTTTAAAATAGTAAGACGTTATGTTTTCCATTGTTTTAACGAGTTTCAATTGGTTTTTATAGCGCATATTTTATAGTGTATTGAAATGTTAGTGCTGTTTTATGCTGCATTACTGGCCATAATATTGTTATTTTTATGTTGATCCGAACATTCGAGTCGTTTGTTTTCAATTATTTGTGTTACAGATTGTTACGCTAGTAGAATATGACTTTATGAGTGCCATGTGGTATCCAGCCTAGAATTAACCACTCCCTTTCCTCCCGTGGGTGTCGTAAGCAGCGACTAAGGGAAAATCCAGAAAAAGGGCAGCAGCGTCTTCTGTAACTTCACCACCAATACTGCGATCCCCAACCCGCTTGCCAAGCGTGGGGATTATGGTAACCTCTCTCTTAACTTAAGGGTGAGGCCTTTGTTCAACAGTGGACGTCTTCCGGCTGATGATGAGAATATGACTTTCAGGCAATGTTTTATTTAAAATCTGTGCTAATATTATAAACGTGAAAGTTTGTCTGGATAGGAGGATATATGTTGCCCCTTTACGCAAAAACTACTGGACGGATGTTGAAGAAACTTAAAAATTATATAGGTTGTTCATCAGAATACACTGCTAATAATTTAAAACAGTAGGTATTTTATGTTTTGCGGTTTCAGCTGCACTAATGTAAATTGCATGCGGTTGTACTGCGGTGTACTGTTAGTATATAATAAACAGTTCATTATGGATCCTGATAGGCACACCAAAGCAGTCAATAGCAGGTTATTTAGTTCCAATAGAAAAATACTCTAAAAACTCTATGCAAAATTAAATTTTCAGTTTTATATTCATCACAGGCTAAATCGTATCAAAAATACTTTTAGGTTACATCACTGCTATTGTGCTTTTTTAATTTGAATATTTTCTGACGATTGAAAAGCGTTCGGCAGTCATAGATACGACAGACGACGAATGGTAAAATAGAAAAATGTTCGAAAATTGAAACCGTAAATTGTTAAATATGGAATTGTATTTGAACATTTTGTCGTTATGGAGAGACGGGTTAGAAAGACTTCTCTGCCAAACAAACTAAAAAAGTCTCTCTCACAAGGTTTAATAAAATGCTATAATTCTGTTAGTAGTCTATTTCAATTTAATTTGCAAAAAATATTAATTCTGCAAATAAAAAACAAAACAAGCATTATAGCCTAATATTAAATAAAAATATACAATTATTTAGTCATTCTTTTGATATTTCAATTATTTTACCAAAATATAAATACGATATTATTTTAAAATTAAAATTGTTGTCCAAATTATACCCTAGGTTAAACGATCTATTATTTATTTCACTCCACTGTCCGTTACAAGCCAACCGTGCCTACATTTATTTCTATTTTATTGCTTTTCACAACCTTGTCTAAATCACTTTTAATGATACGTAAAAGACAGATAATAAAACTGTAGTTAATTTAAAACTAACATTACTCTTTCAGGTTAGTGAAAAAATAATATTGTTTTTTTGCGATTTACGTTGCGTCGTATATTAATGTCTGTGTCTGGATTTGCGTTGGTGGGCCAGTTTTGGAGAATATCCTTATTGTTTAACAATTTTATCCCACTGCTAGGCCAAGAGCTCAACCTCTACCAACCTACTTCATATATCGAATTCTTAGCCTAATCAGGGTCAAGTGTCCAAAATCCAGAATGCATCGTAGGAATATTTGATTTAGTATTTGACAAAAATCTTCCTTCTAACCCTTTCAATGCTACGCCAGTTTACAATTTCTACGAAAATAGATTTAAAATTATCTGCAGCGCGACGGTTAGTTTTCAACAGATAAGGAAGATGACAATAATGTTACAATGAGTAGAGAACTATGTATTGCAGTACCTATACTTACAGCACCCGAAATAAGCGCGTACTAAACGTGCTACTACCTACTCACCACAATGATTGCATTATATTTTCCTTATTAAGTATATTTAAAACGAAGTGTTTAATAAAAACTCTAATGCCACACAATTCACGGGTGTAATGAGGAAAGGGCGAGAAAGACGTCCCAGTGAAGTAGCTTGGAGTAATAAATTTATTTATTCCTCCAATGTCCCGCCTGCCAGTCACATAGCGTCTCAGATTTGCATATTCTTTATTTTATTTTCCGAATGCCTTGAATGACAATTTACGTCATACGCTCATATGTGGGTATGGAAGCCATTTTCGTATTCTATTTTTAAATTTTGTAGATTTTGTTTATGTGCTAAAATTTAAAGTGTAGGTATATACCTATACAAGGTTCTTGGTACCTCACCGAGTAACTTTAAATGAAACAGAACCGACCAAGTTAATTAAATTATTAATAATATAGCTGATAAGATAATTGGAATATTGAAAGGACTCGAGAGACTGTAATTAAAATCTAAAGAAGCCGAAGCCGATTGAGTCCTGCCAATTTTTCATCCGAGTGCACCTTTTATATGAAGCCTTGACTTAATTTAGTTTACCTTTAAAATTTACAAATAGGAGTCACTCTTGTCTACATAACCGCCAATATTGGTCCAAATCCTTTGTCCTGCAAAACCAATATAAAACCAGCATTTCACTGCACGTAGCGACGCCTCGCTTCCACAGCGTAAACTGACCTGCAATGCAAGCTTTAAGCATCCCTGCAGTTTACCTACTATGTATACCGGTTACACTCACGTCGATATTCGGGGATGTCCGACTAGTTTCGGACTCTAACGGAACCCTTATTCATGAGCAGGTGACGCGGCGGGGTCGCGAGCCGAACTGACTAGTATTACTTCCCGAATATCGACGTGAGTATAACCGGTATATATAGTAGATAATTTATGGATAACACTCACGAAAGTTATTATAGTAAACCCTGCAGTTACCTAGAAAAGCGGTTCGTTTGAAATGTTCTAGCTCTTTGCAGAACCAATCGTGAATATACGAATGAATAGGTTTCAACGACATTTAATTTGTTCTTTTTGAAACTTTATTTAACTTTCAGTTGGCTGGAGTTGAGATAGTTCGACGAGCTGTCGAGTGTAAAGCAGGGACCCGATAAAAAAAGTTTAAATAATTTCAGCCATATTTAATTGAGCAGATTTTTAATGACGGGTATCATCATCATCATCAGCTGGAAGACGTCCACTGTTGAACAAAGGCCTCCCTCTTAGAACGTATCGAGTATGTTTCGTTCGAATGACTTGTTTTATTTTGTATTTTTCTGTGTCCTTAGTAAGGTTAAGCATTATTTTGTGCAATGAAATACTTTTATATTCTACTAGCGGCGCGGTGTGACCCGCTACATTTTTCGGTATAAAAAGTAAACCTATGTGTTAATCTATGGTTCAGCTTCATACCAAATTTTATCAAAATCGGTCCAGCCGTTTGAGCGTGAAAAAGTAACAAACGAGCTCACAAACTTTCGTATTAGTGTGATTATGCATCCGTATATTTTTAGTATTTTTATACCTATGCATGCAAATCTAGACTCCGTGTTGTTACTGAGTTTGTTCATTAGGTAATTAATTACCTAATAGAAAAACCCAATAACAGTTTTGCTCGACCCAGGATTCGAACTCAGGACCTCATCAGTCGCGCTTAGCAACTACTAGACCAATGAGGCAGATAATTATTTTTGTAATTTTGAGTGATTACAGCTTGACGTGTCGTTTTGCTCTGTTACAGTTTTCTACGTTGTCCATACATTTAGCTCACCTAAAGAAAGTATATTATAGCATCAGCTTATAATGCAGGCAATTATATTAAGTACTTACATGTATATACGGGCGATATTCCCATGAGCTAATAAAACAACTACATAGCGTGCATAACACTCGTAAACAATTAATTTTCTTCCGCAACTCGTAAAAATGAGTAATTTGTAAAGTCGAAGCGGTGTCCAAATAGATCGGGTACTTTTAGTACCACCTATTATTTTTGTAACGGAGTAAAAGTGAAATACACTAAAACACGCATATTCTAGTGACCTATACAAACCTAGCCTACCGATTTAACGTGGTACAGCCCCCTTACCATGAACTCTTAAAGCAGGGCAGTGAACTGTGTAGAAGCGAGACGCCACACTACACTACACATAGCGGCGTCTCACTTCCACATCGGAAAATGTGCAATGCGAGCTCATAGTAACCCTGCTGAATAGTATTTTATTGGATACTGGACCTGAGACAATACAACAATGTGATTTTTGATTTGATCTTCAATTTTTTGGAATTGGATTGGAATGGAATTATTGGAATTACTTCGCTAGGGCTTAATAGTATCGCACGGAGCTACCATGAATACTATTGTTAGGCTGATATTTGTTTCAATTCTAGGTATCCATGCATAGGAAACCTATCAAACCAATAATTCGCATGATTTCGTAAAAGATTCTCGTTTCTAATGATAGGTATCTAAATAGATAAAGGTGATTTGAAGATGGACACGAGCGGGACTCAAACCCGCGACGTTCGCAGCTCAGCTCTAACCAACTGAGCTGTCGTGTTGCTGCTCGCAGTCTCGCACCCGTCGAATATCTAGTTCCCTTTAAGTATTTACGTGATGTCAGTGTATAATTAATATTGGAATCTATTATTACCAACATATAAGTATAATAATAATAGCTGTCCCACTGTAGAGCAAAGGCCTCTTCTCATATAAAGAAGGATTGAGCATTAATCACCACGCTAGCTCACTGCGGGTTGGTGATTTTAGATAATTAAATCCAGGTTTCCTCACGATGTTTTTTGTCACCGTTAGTCAGTGATAGTCTTAGAGTATCTATGAAAGTATAATATTTATGGCATAGAAAAAGTCACATTGATACTTGCCGGGGTTTGAGCCTGCAACCTTGTGCATACAATTCCGGTATGTCAACCACTAGGCTACCACGATTGAACATATAAATATCTAATTTAAAATGGACCTAGTTGTATTCCTTTTAGGATAAACCTAACAGAAATGCTCTGTGGAAAATGTACGACTATTGCTCATGAATAACGAGAATTGTGCGTATAGCGAGATGTCTACTACAATTTGATTCAGATTCTGGCAAACGATGGCGCGGCGCCATCGCCCTAGTCTATATTAGATTACAATCTAATTTAATACGTGTTCATAAAGCATCGTTGTGAAACAAGAGGGTGGTAGGTACAGTCAGCGACTTAAGAAGCTGAACATTGAAATCTTTTAACATACCATTAATTAAAGAACAACTTTTTATAACTATTAAAATTCTCAGATCATCATTTGGACGTTTCTATAATTTGAAACTATAACTATAATTGATGTTTGTTTCTTTCAATTATTTAACTTAAGGTTTCTTAACATGTTAAGCTACTTATGCCACTGACTGTACCTAGCTTTCGTGTTTTGATGAATGGAAACATTTTTGAAATATACTTTGTCTAAAGTTTTTTTATATTTCCTACCTATTCTATATTTTTATAACGTCATACTAATACAACATCACGCTTGTATTCTTCGAAGGTATAGGTAGAGGTGTGCCTATAGTATGTAGTACAGTTATCAGACATCAACCGGGCACTAATCCAAACTCCGTGCTGCTACTGAGAATTACCTAATGGAAAAGCTCTATAAAACTTTGTCCGATCTGGAATTCGAACCCAGTACCTCATACTCAGCAGTCGCGCTTAGAGACTACTAGATCATCATGTGTAAAAAACACAAAAAATGATTTCACTCTCATATGATTCATATTTCTATATTTTGTGTTGTTATTTAGTAATGGCAAATTGTCATTCATTGTAGCGTTCTAAGGGGTAGGCTTTTGTAAAACAGTGGACGTCTTCCGGCTGCCCATGATGATGATGATTCTGTAATATGGCAGATAACAACGACAACTGCACGCCGAGTGCGCCTGGCATTTAGACGTTAACGATGTAAAGGATTTTAGCTGGTATCTGCTCGAATACTGATTTTAGCTGTCTACCTACTCCAACATCCTACGCGCTCGATCGCGATTGGTCGTGGCCAGTGTTATGCGTGTTAAGTCTACCACGTAGTGGCCTACCCAATAAGGCTGGAGGCCTTTTATTAGGTCTCGCCAAACGATCGGTTAAGCAATAAGAGCTCCGGCGGCCTCAGAGCTAATTGCGAGAGATAAGTTTGAAAAAAAAACTTTTATTAAATTTCAAGTTTCATGCGCAAGTATACGGCAAAATAACATAGGTAGGGGAACCCGGGGCAGCATAGGCCTTTTGAGGACAGGACGTGATATTTTAGGATTTAAGTATCACGTCGGGCTCAATTAGTAATCATTTATTAGTCTTTTTAATAAACTTTAATCATCTTTAACAATAATCAACTCAGACTTATAGTTTTCGCATTTGGCCAACTTAAATAAAAAATGAGATTCTGCTCATAATGCCCCGTACCAGGGGCAGGTTGGGCACAGCTGGACATAATGGGCATAACTAACTTACCTACCTACCTTCACTTATTTCTCTTAATATTAAAACTAATGTTTGTGATCCAAACACTAAATGCTTAACGGCTTTTTTGTTCTACTGGTTATTTGTGTGACTGGATTTTTGGCAGCCATTTCTTAACATTAAGCTTTCCACTGAATTTCTTGATAAATAAAAATGATTCATTACTGCTTTTATACCCACAAAGTGATATCTAAGTGGAATGTTTGCCTGTGTGTTGAGATTGTTGAAGGTTCAATTTCAAACGCCTATTAATTAAGTACCTTTAATGTAATTACTCGTGATTTGCACGTTATACGATGAGTTAGTGTTTAAAAAAGAGAAAAAGTTTAAATTTAAAAAATTATGTAGGTGATGTAAAAATATGTAGACGAGGATCATGAAAAAATCCTGAATCTGGGCAATTTTAGGCGAGCTTCCATTATTGCAAGTTCCATTATTCCACTATCATGGCAAGCAATTTTGCCATACTTGCCAATTTCGATATACATTAAAATGTCTGATGTAAGAAACATTTTTTAATATGAATAATCATATCTAAAGCCCTTAAGTTATTTTCCCTCCAGTGCGGCTTAAATTAGGTTATCTACACCATCTAAAACAAAATGTTCTTCCAACTGGAAGTTGTTGATTAACTTTGAATTTAAGGTCTGTTAAGTTCCAGCTGAACTTCCGGCAGATTTGATTTAGGTATTTAGGTTTATTTACTAGCATCAGCTCGTAACTTTACTTGCGTAGATTCTGAATTATGTCCAGATCTCAGGGTACTGAACTACGCCATTTGCCAGTTTAAAAAGTATGTATGTGTTAATCCAGGTTATTAACTACATTTGCTAACTTTTAACAATTTTTTTTTGCGTGATTGGGTAAATACATCTAAACGTTTTTTTTATAATATTACGTAGGAAACTGTCATGTATAGGTATTTCATACGGCGTTGGCCGTATACCTAATTCACAACTTGTTCATACGATATTATTTTAAGAGGTGGTTTTTGAGATCCACCAGGCAAAACTCTAGACCTTTGATTGTTAAAACATAATACTTAATTGTGTACGAAGACAGGTCTATGTAACAAATGATGTATACAGCAAGACCTAGATACAAAAGACCTAGTACAGAGAAGAGTGGCGCTATAGGAAAGAGGCACTTCAACAGTAAGTTCTTGAAGAGCTGATGATAATCATCATCAGCCGCAAGACGTCAACTGTTAAACAAAGGCCTCTCCCTTAGAACACCACGATGAACGACAACTTGCCATTTGCATCCACCGGTTGCCCTCAATACTGAGGATATCGTCGGTCTGATGATGATGATGAGGATATTATTTAGCTTGCTCTTAAAATACTGTTAGGTGCTTGTTATAATAGAAATATATCTAAACTGTTTACTCTGAGTAACAATAAAGATTTAGCGACTTAAAGGATTTCAATAGCATGAATAACATCCAACAATGGAAATAAACAGCTTTGCATTGGAATAAAAACAACTTTATATTCCAAACTGCGAAAATCTCTCTTATACTCAGTTCTTTAAACACGAAAGTTCGGCGTCAATGTTTGTTTATCAATAACATTGAAATGGCCAAAGGATTTTTTATAAGTAAAATGGATTTTGAATAATGAAACGATCTAGTTAAAAAAACTGAGTAATTTTAAAGGAAGACAGAAATTGTTCATGAGTATTAGCATTTCATTAAATTGAAAAAGTGGATTTAAAACCAAACTAAAGATGACTTTAAAAACTAAGCCTGCTAGGGAGAGAAAGTAGAAGCGGATAATATTTAATAAACGATATTTAAAAGAGTCTAAATAGTAAATGCGAAAAGGTAAAATCTTTTAAATATCTTGTAAATATGATAATATTAGTGACTTATATAATTGATTTAAAGCCGAACAAAAGATTCTATTAAACCTACACTACAAATTCCTATAAATAATATAATATATTCATCATAATTATTACTGATATAATCACTAAGTAATTGACTACAAAACTAAGCAATATCTACGTGGAAAAGGAACACATTTCATGTGAGCAAAAGGCTTTTCATAATTAATAATCTTTGGTTGAAAACGCGATAATAATTAAAGCATATTTTGTAGCAAAAGATACTATTTGGACAGCTAAAGCAGATGTTTGTATAGAAAACGTAACACATATTTTGGCGAATGAAGTTTGATGGATAACAGAATCGAATTTCCGATAGTCGAAAATAACCTTGGATGAAATTATTCCCAATACCTGCATCAACAGAGAATATGAAACATCAAAAGAGATGATAAGAAAATTTCTATAAGAATATCCTACACAATAGTTTGCCTATAAAGGAAATCTGTATTCTTGTACATAATTAATACAACCTAACACTCCCATGATACTAACGAGGCAGTAAATATAATAACTTCTAGTAGATACTGTAGATAGTATCAAAGACTTTGCATACATTCCAACATCACAATTCACACTAATATTATAAAGGCGAAAGTTTGTGAGTGTGTTTGTGTGTCGGTGGCTTGATTAATTTTGATGAAATTTCATATGGAGGTAGCTGACACCCTGGAATAGCACATAGGCTGTTTTTTATACCGAAGATTGTAGCAGTAACACCGTGGGGAGCAGCTAGTAATATAATAAATGTGTGCATGCTTTTGTTTCGCGCGATTCAAGTCTAGCTCCTTTTTGACTCCGAAAACTCGCCTTCAACGCGACCACAAATTAAATTGAGTGCGAATCAAATAACAATACCGTTAAAACTGTGAAAGGGTCAGCTTACAGCGCCGTTTACCAACACGAGCCGTTATTTTAACAGGGCTGTCAATTCACAACCAATTCCCATTTAATATGTACACTATGTAACGGATCCGATAAAATAACGTTTGTCGATACAAAATCGTATGGACTCACAGAATGTTTAGTACAGTATGTCCTACCACAACGCGTAAAATTAATGGTGTAGCAAAATAAACGGGCCGTCGCTGTGTGAATGGGCTGTAAAATGACGTTATTGCAATAGAAAAGCCAACGCACCAACAGATGGCAGCACTTACGTACGGAATTAGTGCGGAATGAAATCCTGATCGGCGATCTTGATTTTTGGCATTCTGAAAATTCATTCCTTGAATTTTCAAATTGTGTTATCCTGTACGGGAACTATGGATGCACAGGTTTCATGTATCTTATTCATTTACAAAAAATTTAAGATTTTGAAGCTCTCATCAAAATTGTGTATGGTATTCAGTTCTAATTTCCCAGATTAGCAATGAGATACAAGTTAGGAGTAGCAGGTGATAAGTGTATGGTGGGTGTGAATATTTGGGTAAAACCATAGTAGAATAATAAAAAATACAAAAGTAAACCCAGTATTCGTTCTAAGGGTTGCCATGGTTAACATTGGATGTTTACCGCCTGATGATGAAAATCAGTATTTTTTTAATGATCACGGTACGATAGGTACTTTTTCGTAAAACAGTTTTATATGGACAAGAACACAAACGCATCATAAATAATATAGGGTCAAGCCTGAGTGCTAGTCTGGTACGGTGTTGACGTCCAAAAAGTGCATTTTTTATCACTGGCTTGTTTTCAACCAGAAAATTTGAAATGCTAATGTTTTTCAGTACGAGTCTTTTTTTACACAAAAAGGGTCCATTCCAGAGGTTTTTAGTTTACGTTTGGACTTGAAAATTTTAGATAGATTTCTACTAACATTTCCTTTAATTTTCTGTAACTACATTGGGACCTAAAACATAACTGGCGAATTGTGGGTGTACTATTTGTGCACCTCTGCCTACCCCTTCGGGGAATACAGGCGTGATGTTGTTATGATTCAATAACTAACATTATTAAGTTTTGATTGTATGAAGAAGACTTTCAGTTAACCTTCAGCATGTCTTAGGGCTACTTAACAAGTATTTTGGCGAGTCCTAGCTCAAGTTTGTTAAGGTAAGCTGTAAGTTAAGTTTGTTTTGAGTAGTTATACAGTTTACCTTTGTAACTTATTACCACAGCACGTGTTCTTGGTCACGATATCTTGGTCGCGAGGAACTAAACCAAGGTAATTTTATACGGCTTTTAATAGAAAAAAAGGGATCCCTATTGCCAATAATAACGTTCATTTGTTAGTTAAAATTTGACATTTATGTATTCATGTTTAGAACATTTTCAAATTACAAAAATGGCCTATCATAAATGACACACGTACTACCGAAACATTTGTTAAAAAAGAAAACATTTATATTCAAATTTAGAACCCCATAAAAACCTGCATGTTGTATTCGCTGCTTATTGTGGCTCGCTGTTTTAGGAATTACGGCCTTTTTATTGTTCTCTCTTTCGGCTTAATCTATTTTTAGCAAGATAAACAGGGACGGGAATAGGCCAAAGTGTCATTGTTGGTTTACCATAATTTTATAAGATCGTGAAGTGAAATGTTGATTACAAAATCTCCTTAACCTTTAAACCCTCTCCATTTAATTTAAATATTATTATTGGACTATCTATAGACGGTTGTAGAAAAATACTTTGAGCCGAAATTAATTCACCAGAAATATATACTACTAGCTTTTGCCCGTGGCTTCGCTCGCGTAAATAGCCTATGTCCTTTCTCGGGTCTTAAACTTTCTACATGCCAAAATTCAACAAAATCCTTCCAGTGATTCAATAACCAGACGGTGTTAAGCAAGAGAAGACTAAAAATTGGGACAATAAAGTAAGTAAAGATATTCGCAGAATCCACGGCTCTCCTTACAGAGTTTTTATATAAATCCCCAAACCGCTTCATCAGCTCATGAAACCAAAAAATCCAGAGACATAAAGCAGTCTTTATAAATAATTACACCTGGATGGAAAACGGATAACACACGAATAATAAAAACACGATTGATTTTTGCGAACGCAAAGATAATAATATGTTAGTGGCGTTCTAAGGGGGAGGCCTTTGTTCAATAGTGGAGTCTTCCGGCTGATGATGATAATGAAAGGTATGTTAATGCGCATTAACATACCTTTGTGTTCGCAAAATTCATATCACCAGATAGTAATCGTTATGTATTAGAAGTAGAGCCTATTGCCTGGTATTGGATGCAATTCAAATTCAGTAATTGGTGCTTTAGAACAATTTAAGTAATTATAAGAATACATAGTAAACATTAATAGGCTTTGGCCAGAGAGCCTAGAAACTATTGCATAAAAATCAGGGGACCTAGACTAGTCAACTCCATAAAACCATTCTATTCGATTGCATTTTGCCATTTGTCTAGAGGGGCTTTATTAAACCAGGACAGCGTCACTTATTGACGTAGTATTTACAAAAAAAAACAAATACAGTCGAACTGAAAGGATTTTTATTTTTCGTCGTGTTGCCAAAGTCAGCTTATTGAACGTGACTCAGGCCTATCTTGCGCGCTTTAATATCTGTCTCTGTCCCAAGCAGCCGTGCTTAGTCGTAAATCAAAAACAAAAATGACTATAAATTCATTCGCACCGTTCAACTCCACTCAAAACTTATTTATGGGAGTAATATTAGGTACGGAGCCATTTTGGATATCAAAGTTTCCTCTAACAACCAGATTTATTTCCACGGGACATTGACAGATGTCCCGGTTTTTGCCTGGAACCCAAGGATTCTTTATATGTTTTATTAGCTGCCGCGGGCAAGTCAGGGACGGGAATGATCCTTCCATTTTTTTTGAAATAGGTACACCTCTTTGTGCCAGCCTGTTAGGTTATGACTACTCAATTTGTATTTCGGTATTAAGCGTTTCTGGTTTTTCAAACATTATCTAGCGTAAATCATAGGTGCATGAAAATGTATGAACTATGTATTTTCCAAGAAAACGTACTGACAAATCTGACATGTATTCGTCTGTTTTAATTTTTGCCTGTCACGACGAATGTGCACTGTAATTCATTCAGTTACACAAGGTAACAAGAGCCTCTACTGTAAATAATGGAGTTAAAGAAACATTAAACTTGGCAAAAGAAACATTAAGCCTTGGTTTTAGGCAGAAAAAGCAAAACCCAACGATTCATTGTTTAAAACACGTCTATGTTAAAGTACTGTCCTAAAAAGGGAATTTCTTGAAACACTATTAAAATGCCTACAAATGTTTACCTTACTAGCGTTAAGAAGTACCTAGGGCTTTATAACGTAGATTATTTTCCTTATAAGTCCTAGTGTTATTTCAACCTGTTGCGAGCTTATAGACTAAGGCGATTAGACGCGGCACTTCAGGCTGTGTGGCGATATCGTAGCTGACCTTTGGACTTAGTGGAGCAACGTTAAAATGTTTTACCAATTTTATCTTCAACACCTATTTTATTATTTACTTCCCAATAGATTCAGATAGAAAAAGTTCTAGTACTAGCTACTTACAACCTATTTTGACAAATCATTGGCAAACATTGAGTAGCAACAAGCCTGTATTCCCTAAAGAGGTAGCCAAATGAGGGGTCATACCTCTTGGCTATTCTTGGGTACAATTATCCATTACACAGAAGTTTATGCCTATGAAAGTACATTAAGGCATTGAATAGGTCACATTTGAAATTAACTAAGAAATTCGCAACCTAGTGCATTCAATCTAGACTGTACCATCAAATCATATTATTGTCATTGTAAAATGAAATTGCCTTCTTACACCGAAATCACTTCTCCGTTAGGCGCGATAGAGCGCACCATCCTATAATCGTGTAAGCTTGGTTTAGTCGGTAAATCTTTCCCCCGGGTGACTTTTATGGCTTTGTAGGCACGACAAGTGGCTGTTACATCTATTTTTCCTTAGACCGAGAATACTCGCGCTGCATTTTTTGTAAGGTCTGTGTGGTGGGTATTCTATAGGTAATCATTTTGATGTTACATTATTCAGAACATAAGAATCTTTTTCGTTTTCTTTTGTTTTGTTTTATTTGCGGTGTGTGCAATAACGTTTCGTGTTAAATATTAATTGTAGTACATTATGTTCATTCAGACAGAGTTTGGGCGAGAGGAATCTGTTTTTACTCATTGGTAACGCTATTACTTTTTTGTGAAAGCCGTGGTTTGAATTTGAGACCACTGACAGTCCAACGGTCATACCACTCAGCTTTTTTACTGATTCCTGCAACTGTCATTATAAAATCACGAATCGACGAATAGTCATCGTCGACTAATTTTATTTATAACTAGCTGCGCCCCGCGGTGTTACCCGCTACATTTTTTTGGGATAAAGCCTATGTGTTAATCCAGAGTGTCATTTACCTCCATATGAAATTTCATCAAAATCGGTTTAGCCGTTTGAGCGTGAAGAGGTAACAAACACACTCACACACTTTCGCCTTTAGAATATTAGTGTGACAACATAATTATTATATAGAGTAATTTTATAGGTTCGTTTCGTTTCGATTAAGTTGTATAGATTCTATAGATTCGACTTAAATCAGTAATGTTGCCTACAAATCCTTTGATACTAGTGATGAATGTGAACTAGTCTGCACCAACATGCAACAGTCAGTAAAACAGACGAGCTGGTACTGTTGATCTATTTACGACTATAGGGGATATGGCGATTAGCCAGCTGTTATTTTAGCAGCACTGTTTCATAGTAACTGTCTTTGTTACAGATTTGTGATGTACAACAATGCCACGGTATCAGTAGAAATTTCCGTTATTGAGAATTTAGAATACAATTTAGGATTTTAAATGTAACACAAATGAAAACAATATCTATACATGCATGCATTACAATAATTATTTGGAAAGAGAGTGGGAGGCCTTTGCCCAGCAGTGGGACATTCCAGGGTATTAATAATAGTAATACAATTTTGATCTCCAACGATGTCAACTGTTAAGACAGCATAATTATTTTGTACTTACTAAGTCTAAACTTTCTCCATGCAAATATTCACTTCTATGCTATACTAGATGATCATCATCATCAGCCGGAAGACGTCCACTGTTGAACAAAGGCCTCTCCCTTAGATAAGGGGAGGGCATAATCCCCACGCTTGGCTAGCGGCTTGGGGATCGCAGTATTGGTGGTGAAGTTACAGAAGACGCTGCTGCCCATCTTCTGGATTTTCGAATTCGATTGGAGTGGAAAGGGGTGGTCAGTTCTAGGCCGGATACCACTCAGTAAGACGATAGTTTTTTTGTATCTATTAGTAAATACTCGTAAAAGTAATGGGAGGAGAAAATTATCACTTTGATTTACTTCAACAAGTTAATTTAACGAGATTTATTGAAGGCATAAGAGAGCTTTAACATTATTTTAATTAACTTATGTGGTGTCCTCAAATTAAAATCTATTTTCTGCGCTAAGCGAGCAATTTTCCGACGTAAAATTAAATGCATGAGCTTGCAATAGCTGTACTTAGGTATTTATCATCATTACATAGAGGTTAAGCTGTGCTCGACACGGTCTGCCCCTGGATCGGTAACCATTTTCCATATTAATCTGTTGGGATACTTGATTGGAGTTTAATATATCTCTATCTATCCCTTAGGGGAGTTCAAGCAATTAATCATGAAACTTTGTAATGCAGAGAATAAACTGAGATCCAAATAATAGTTACAAGAACCATTAGATACAGCCCAGGATTGGAACTTTGCCCAATAAAATTCTCTGCCTATATGATTGAAGCCAACGCCTCGAGCAAACTGTTATTTTACGTGGGCGGTAGTAAGATTTATTGATGCTCTAGCGTTTTTGCCCGTCTTATAGATTATTGGAAACATAGCCTTTAGCCAAGTAAACATGGCCCTTGTTAGCCATAAGAGATTATGTAAATAAGCAATAAAACTTCCTATCGACCTACAGCTTTCTTCAACATTGGCTTTTTTAATTCCAGTTCTGCTCTATAGGAAATAATATATTAAGCTTCCAAAAAGAAAAAAAAATGACAATTCTGAGTTTTCTACAAAAAAATTCAAAGGTAGAACAAGAGCTAAGCTCGGACGAAGTGAGACAATTTTCAATACTCAAAATCATACAACATTGAAAATGTAACAGACAAATTTCCTGCACAGCTTTTCCAGATAGTCACAGATTAAGAAACAGAGACAATAATAACTTATCTTCGTACTTATGAAGAAGACGCTTATTGATAAGGGCAGAGGTGTGATTTGGTAGTTCAGTCATGCAGAAAGGTTTAGTAAGCCGATTAGCTAAAGATTTATCGCGCACGTGTATTTATTATCATCCAGATTATTTTCCCGAAGAGGTAGGCTGTTGGAATTAAGATATGCCTTAGTAGGCTTAGGTAAGATTCAACAGAATGCGAAGCTTCAGCCACCTGCTTTTGTATCTATTTTCTGAGAGCTACCTAAAAGTAACCTATCCAAATTTTGATTTCTCAGCCAATCCCAACACAGACTGCGTTGAAGCATGTGAAAATCGTTACATTATATTCCCACATACTCATAGTCCGATTGGATGGCAAATCGTCACCAACGGAGAGAGATCAGGCGCAGGATCAACGGCTTACCGGATTTTTCAAGGCACGAGGATTAAAGCTATCGCTATGCAAAGAACAATCGATCCAATGAATCGATTGATTTGTGTGATGGTTATGTATCTACCAGTCTGAAACAGCTATGTAACGTAAGATGTTATGTTATGTTACATACTCGAACAATACACAATTATGTAGGTCAATGAAATATTTGCTTCGTACCGGATCGAACCCTTTGAGGTTTGCTACCTGTGCGGAACTATGTTGGTATGCAAAGGTCACCTTACACATCCAGCTATTTATCATATATCTGACATAAGGGTTATAACAAAAGATAATACCTTTTAAAGATTTATTGGGAGGGCTGGACACAGCTGCAAAAGATGCTATGGTACCTAGGGTAAGATGAATGTCTTATAAGGTCCAAATATAAAAATATATTACTTTGAAACATGATTTCATTTAGAAAACACTTTAAACTTGTTCTCTAACTAATAATAACAAACACCTTTGCAGCAGATCAAGAAAAGATGGCGATTAAAATAATAGTAATAAAAAGATATTTTAATGGGCAGTAGACGACAGTCAGAAAAATGTCATGAAGGCTTGTGCCTTGCAGTTGGACAGTATCAGCAAAAATAACCATCTATAGACTCTTATAGATAGTTAGTATAAATATATCAAAGAGGGGTAAACCCTGTACTAAAACCGTATCTAAACCATATTCATATTAAAAACGACACAAGTAGGTACCGATGTAACAATAAAGCAAGCATGGGCCATTGTGTACAGCTGTGTGTAACTTTGTTGACACTAATCTTGACTGAAAGCTTCCACCGATAAGTCAGACTTTTATAAATTAAGACAAGGAAGCGCTTATTCCGCCAAAAGAAGCTGTGTTGTTTATGCAAATGCTTCTCACGATAAAATGTATTATATTGCTTAGTTAGCTATCTTGACAAAGCTCGGTAGTTATTTTTCTTGTCGCGTAAACAATTTCAGAGTTTCTGGTCGGGTTGAATTCGGGATGAGAAAATCTTTACAGCTTTGATGTAGATCCAGATAATGTGTTTATATTTTTTTTATTTATTTGCTTCTTAACAAAGAGTGAACTAGAGAGTAACGTAGTATTTGATTTTACAATAATCATCCAAAGAAATTATACTGAAGTAATTTTCCAAACAAAATGATTCAACTTTTGTTCTGCTATTAGTAATTGCTAGTTTTTGTTTCTTCTGATTACAAGATTCATGCTAATTATAGAAATATTATACAAATATTCATCTAAAAAAATATGCTTATGACTTCTTTGGCTTCCAATTTCATCTTATTTATCTAAATTTTTAACGCCAATGTAATTTTCTGGAGCCTAAAGTGGCCAATTCTTTTTGTATATTCTTTTATCCATACATTTTTGGTAATATAATTTTCCTGCGCACGGTACCTTGCTAACCTTGTAGGCAGTAAGTAGTCGGCTATGAGTTTACGTTATATGAAATCTGCGGTCCAAAAAGCTCTTTATGCATTCATAGTATTTTTTTTAAACCTTTACTTTTTAATTTGTTGACTGGTAACTTTTGTCTCAGACTAAATTAAATTGGAGGTCAAACTTCAAACGTTTTTTATTTATATTTCAGAATTTTGCGACGCAGGTTGATCTCATTGAAGTGAGTGAATTAATTTTAATTACAATTATCATTTGAAGGGGAATAATAGTCATTCATTTTGTTAAGGTTGACAAAATCATAGACACGCCTTTTGGCATTTCCTTCATTAGGGACGAATCTCGCGGGAAACGGGAATCCGATTTTCGCCTCATAAATTACAAGCGTGCTCTTGTCTTCGTTTGACTTAGAAAATGTCTTCATTACACAGATGAATGTTATCTATATATTTACCGTGGTCCCATGACCGCAAGTATCTAGGGAACCCCAGCATAATTAATATTGTTTGGCAAAGCCGTTCCCTATTCCATGAGAATTCCGTCGAAAAAGGGCATTCGTGTGAATTGATGCAGACCGTGTTAAATATTAAGACTTTGAAGTTATCTACGGGAGCCGTAATTAAGGGTGGTGCATTTTAGCCAGTCGCCTCGTGTACAGAGTTATAAAAGAGTTAAAGTTAAGCTGGACCCACCGTTTAATTTTAATACACTTACAGAAGATAGGTGACCAAATTTATCTGGGCAATGAGCTTCACCATAGTCTGTTTTATTTAAACAGTATTTTGTTTACGGAACTGTGTGGATATATATAATCTCCCTTATTCATAGAAAATATCAATTAATACCATGTACTAAGAGAATAGAAATGCCAATACGCTTAATACGAGGTTTAGTTAATGCCGATATGATCCTCATTTATAAATAAGAGGGTGTAAGTTTACCTAAAATTTAAGTTACCTAACAATTTTAAGCTTACTTCAAATAAAGATGTTAACTAACTTTCTAGAATATCCATTTTTGAAAAAGTTTTCGATATCAATGTTACGTTCACGACAACACTATTTTTACACGCAGCGCCGCGAGACAAACACGCTTGTTTACTCGTTACCAAGGCAACCTTGATTACATACCAATCGCAGTCGTTTTGGCACTAAAATGATTAGCAGGAGCGGCCGTCATTAGCTGATAGCTGAGGCCAGACGATGTCAAACTGTTACCATCAGAAAAGAGACTCAAGTATTAATAGCGTAGCTTTAATTTCTGCCCTTTTCAAACATAATGATGTATAGCGAAATATGAGTTCATAGGAACGTTACACGATTCAATACTTTTGTCTGTTCTGATACTGCAGACATGATTCATTAAATACCATACACAAACATCCCGCTTTCATTCAAAATACAGCAGCTTGTATGTATGTTGATGTTGGCTTTGCAGCGATTGATGCCGGTAAGTACATAAAGCCAATAATTATACACTCTATAGGTAGTGCACTAATTAATTATCGTACTTCGGCCTGAGCCGTGATTGTATGGTTCAAACATTTGCCTGAGTAAACACCATGCGTGCGTCTCTAGGCCTATATACAAAAATCCCTTTCCAGCTCCAGTGTACCGTATTACACTCGGCAGTTTACCATATTTGCTTTGTGGACTGTCAAAGTGTTTACTGTTATGCACATGCGTAATTCGTTATGGTAGAATTTCGTATTTGGGTGGTGAAAGTAAATATGTAGGGAAGCCTGTCTGATCGTTAGCACGCAGTAGGCGAGCAGTGTTCAAAGCTAGTTATTTGGGTTTAGGGAGAAGAGGTTTCTGAACCAGTTACAGACTGGTTTAGTTATGCCGAGTGGTATCCGACCTAGAATTTTCCACCCTTTCCTCCTGTGGGTGTCGTATGAGGTGACAGTGGGAAAATCCAGAAGATGGGAAGCAGTGTCTTCTGTAACTAAATCACGATTACTGTGATCCTTAATTATGGCCATCCCCCCCCCACTCCAAGCGGGAGGCCTTTCTTCAGTAGTGGACGTGTTCTGACTGATGATGATTGTTATAAATATGGCATAAATTCCATACTTGATTGGTCACTTCTTATAATTTTCTTCTCCTGTGATGATGTAAACTATAGTAGCAGTCCATCAGAAGTATTTTCTGAACCAATCTCAGATTAATCAAGGCAAAGTTGCATTATCCAATCGACATGACTGTTCATTTATAATTCATCCTAAAATATACCTATGTCGGTAGTTAAATGCCTTATACTCATAAACCTTTCCCATTTACGAGGATTTTATTACCTGTAATACACTGTTACACCACATATAACTTGCGAGGTCGCTTCTGTGACCTATTTCCCTTTGTACATTATAATAATGCTGAATAAGTTTTAGAAACATAAAAGTAAATGTAATGTCCGAGTGGCCAGTAACATTATGAATGGGTCTCATTAAAATTTCTCGTGGATATTGCAAAGGTCTCGAGTTCCGACCACAGAAGGACCAATATAAGTTGCAAGGCTTTGATTGGCTTCTGTTTATTTATTTTTTAATATCCTTAATGGTAAATTGACTAAGCTTTTTAACTTATACCTATGAGAGTTTCGATTGATTTCTTAATTTAAAATTAATTCGAAATCGTGTAAAAACAAGTCTCGCAACTAATCAAGTGGCCAGTGTCGTGACTTTCTTTTCGATTCTAAAAGTAGTTTTTTACCAATATATCTAATCCACCACTGACCCACTGACATATTTTTTTTCTAATAAAACGTCGCCCCATACTAGGAATTTCTCCTGTATCGTAGGTGCGTTTCACAAACATAAACACTTAGACTCGGGACAAACATCTGCGGATCGTACAAATTTTTATCGTTCCGTATCCGTTCGGGAATCCAACCCGCCACCCTACGCGCAGCAATCCAATCGCTTAGCCGGTGCGCCATCATGTCGGATATAATAGGAATTGTGTTCGAGCAATGACGATAGAATCTGCCTCTATGAAATACAACATATACCATCACGCAAGTAATGCACCACACCATTGCACATTAAAAAAAAAGTTTTGCAGTAGTTTAAACTATCGTCGATTTCTATTCGTCAAGATCTATCGTCGATTCGCCACCTGACTAGGGAGGCTGAGAAAATAATGTTGAAAGTAACAGTTTTTGTCGAAGTTAATCTCCTGTAACAGTTTTTGACGACCTGATTAGCGCAGGGGCTAAGCGATTGGACTGCTGCGCTAAGGGTTGCGGGTTCGATTCCCGCACGGGGCAAAACTTTGTGCGAACCACAGATGTTTGTCACGAGTCTGGGTGTTTGTGTATGTGATATTTCATGTTTGTGAAACGCACCCACGACACAGGAGAAATTCCTAGTGTGGGGCGACGTTTTTAAAAAAAAAACTACGAATCATTTTATGGTATGCAAAACTTAACGGCTTCCTGGTATTACCATCGTAACGGTAAACCAGTACTTCGAGTCGTAACATTTTTACTGCTGTTGACAAACTGTGTTATAGCCCGTGGTTTTATGTCGTTATGTCCGTAGCTCATTCAGTAGAACCTTCATACGATCTCAATGTAAACGTATTTCATTCATCATGTGCGACCCGTAATTAGCTGTATACCATACAACTACTATACAATTGGGAACTGGTTACGTCGCGCTGTGATGGTAAGTTATTTGTTTGAAAATGGTCAATGTTCGATTGCAAATACCGTGACTGTGCGTAATGTTTTGATCATCGATAGTAGATGAAACTAGGGTATACTACCATAACATACTTACATACATAAAGTCACCTCTATTTCCCTGAGGGTTAGACAGAGAACACGGATTTTCATTTGCTACGATCCTGATACACATCCAGAGAAAGAGTTTTCCCTTTTAAATATTATATCCTCAACATTTTAAATAGAAATAGTGTAAATAGTATTTATATTGATTGCAACGATGTGAGGCGTTATTTAGATGTTCTATTCACACACATGACACTTTATACGTTACAAAAGACAGTCTTTTATCGAGAAATAGTTCTTGATAAAAGATGTCTGCCAAAGCGACTACAACTGAACATTTATCAAGAGCTCGTTGGAAATTTCCAAACAATTTCATTCAAATTTAATCCAAAGCGCTACGTTGCCAGCTCACTGCCCTAAAAAGCTCCGAGTTCTAGAAGCGCTGATATGATAAAGTCGGTAATCGCCGTTCGCCCTAACGGCATAGTAAATGCCGGATTCGAATCTCATAATCGAGTGTGCATAGCTTCTTCTATGCTACTCTGTGACGTAACTGCATAACATTATCTTACCGACTTCAAAATAGGAGGAGGTTCTCAATTCGACTGTTTTTTTTCTTATAATTTTTCTGGTACTTTTTTATTGTGTGTACTAGTAGTTTTTTTTTCACTTTGTTTAGTCTTTTCAGTTTAATATTATCTATTTTTAGGGACTTAAAACATAACTGGCGAAATGAGGGTGTACTATATTATGTACACCTCTGCCTACCCCTTCGGGGAATACAGGCGAGATGTTATGTTATGTGTCCAAGAAACTATTGCCTAATAATGTTCAACTATTTCCCAGTAAATATCAATAGTTTCTACCTATGTTGTTTGTATTGCCTTCCAAACTAGTGTAGCCTGCAACAAGAAAGTTCTAAATCAATATTGAAATTCAATCTCAATTCCTTTAGTACAATTGTAAAACCAATTACGAATACTCCAACGAACTTATCCAATCAATAACAAATTAGCAGTCGAACTACCTTTGTACTTATCTCTAGTCTCTATGTAACTAATCTGAACTATATACTTGGTAATAACTAATAAACCTCTAATATAGTCTATGAAGTTGTAGTTATCAAGCATAAGTTACATCTAACACATAAGTTTATGATATAGCCTACCGTTGGACAGTCAAGTCAAAGGTCGCATGATCAAACCTCAGCCCCACCTGTGGCGACCACGAACCGGAAGACGCAGCGTTGGGAGGCCTCCCACTAGGTGGACCGACGATATAGTCAGGTTTGTGAGAAACCGGAGGATGCAAATGGCAAGTTGTCCTTCATTGTGGTGTTCTAAGAGGAAGGCCTTTGTTCAACAGTGGACGTCTTCCGGCTGATGATAATGTTGATGTTGTATATGGATAATAGGCTAAACTCTGCGATGTTACCAGCTACATTTTTTTGGGATAATAGTAACTAATGTGTTAATTCAGCGTGTCAGCTTCCTCCATACGAAATTTTATCATAATCGGTTCAGACGTTTGGGCGTAAAAAGGTAACAAACATACGAACACACTCACAAACTTTTGCCTTTATAATATTAGTGATAGTGTGATGCTCCATTGTCTCACACAATACTCTTGACGTATGACGCGTGGTTAAAGCCCTCGTCACTCCACGGAGGTTAAGGATAAGAAGAACTCATGGTAATCCTTATCACGTACAAGCAGACAGGTTCCGAGTCAACATCTTCGGACCCTCATCAAAGAGTTTTGGGCCACGTGTCTACAATGTCCCTGCTGGTTACGCTCAAGTGCTTTGAAAATTTACTAGTTTAAGGTATTTTGTTTAAAGATTTATGTACATGAAGATATGGTTTGGTAAAAAAAACTACAAATTTCCTTGTTAAAATTAAACTGGATATAAGAAAAAGAAAGAGGTAAGTTAGAGTCGAGTTGAATAGGTCATAATCGATAATACCAGATGCGTAATTGCTATAATGCCTCCCGATTCCTTGCACACAACTGCGTTTGGCTTCCTCACACGGGCGCCAAACAGATAGCGTTGCAAACAGATATCCCAATAAGGCATCCGGTATTATCGACCAATACCTAATAACGCAACTGTGTGGGGCTTAAATTTTGTGATTTCGGTTTAACGTAAAAAATACAGGAATTTCCCCACTATTTATTACTAGCTGCGCCCCGCGGTGTTACCCGCTACATTTTTTCTATGTAGGTAGACTTTTTAGCTTCTCAGTCTATGTAGACTTTTTATCCCGAAAAAATGTAGCGGGATTTACACATGCAAATCCAGCGTGTGTTAGCTACCTTCATATGAAATTTCATAAAAATCGGTCAAGCCGTTTGAGCGTGAAGAGGTAACAAACTTACAAACTTTCGCCTTTATAATATTAGTGTGATATATAGCGTGATGTGATGTTTGTAACACGCTGGGGCCAGACGTAAACGATGTCCTTTACCACGGATGTTATAATATGTATGTCTCATACAACTAAACACCTACCTGTAGCATGTAACTTCCTCAAAGGATCCACAATAGCGAAGTACCGGTCGGCGGATAGTGCTGTCAGCGTGAACACCGATACGCCGATACTGACGTCCTTAGCCGCTTCTGACACTCGACACACAGTGGCTCCCCATGGCCAGGACTCCACTGTGTACACGATGGACGTGAATGGCACGCAAGTGATGATGACCAAGAGATCTGCCAGCGCTAAGGAGAGTATGTATCTGAAAAAAAAAGAAAAGTTCCTTTTTTAACGTAGATATATTATGTGCCGCGTGTATACTTGGATTGCTCGGTACAAGTGAGTTATTATTATTTAATTGTGGCAGAACAGTTCAAATGATCCAATATACTATAGTAGCCGTGGTGGTGTAGTGGTAGACATATCGGATTTGCATACAGAGGTTTAAACCCAGGCAAGTATCAATGTGACTTTTTCAATGTCATAAATACTTTTTTTTTAAGGCACCACTGACTAACGGTGACGCGAAACATCGTGAGGAAACCTGGATTTAATTATCTGAAATCGCCAACCCGCAGTGAGCTAGCGTGGTCATTAATGCACAATCCTTTTCTAAAATAGAAGACGGTTACTCTCTGCAGTGGGTCAGCTATAAGCCGTTATTATATATTATTTGTCCTTATTATGCGCTTTCAAAGACACTGATTAATTAGCAGGTATTCCCGCGTACATGGGAATTAATCTTAATTTTAGTGACAGGATCGCACAGCATACAGCAACAGTTATTACATAAGCTCTGGATTATATTCCGTCAGGCAAAACGTGCGCCGTTTCTATTGACAGGTAGATTTAAGTTTCAAGCAATCCAATCGCAGAAAATATTAGTGAGTATATATTTCAAAAAGGTAACTCAGAGGTAAGCCGATAAAAACTTATATATTATGTGAAAGAAGAATCAGTGATTTGGATACACTTTTAGACATGTGGATATTTCAAATGAAATGCCAAGAATCGGGGTAGCTATCCCAGCTTATCGACTTAATACGTATATTGGTTTGAACATCAAATTTACCTGTACTAAGTAGTTTGATACGTGGATTGAGGAAAAAATATTCATGTATTATTTGAGAATAGTTGCGCCCCGCGGTGTTACTCGCTACATTTTTTCGGCATAAAAAGTAGTCTATGTGCTAATCCAGGGTATCAGCTACCTCCATATCAAATTTTATCGAAATCAGTTTAGCCGTTTGAGCTTGAAAAGGTAACAAGCATACAAACACTCAAACTTTCGCCTTTATAATATTTTTGTGATCATCTTTTATATGTAAGGTCTGGTCATTTCTAGTGCTGTAATACATTATTATTATTTTATCCTTACAGGTGCTTTTAATTAGGTACTAGAAACCTACAAACCATCGTTTTTAGAGCGCAGAGTTTTCTCATTTGAACCTCATCCCGGTCCAGTAAAGCCCTCTTAATAGTGAATATAAAATTTCATCTCGGTAATGCGAGAAGAAAAATATTGTACTTACGAGTTGGGTTACAATACAGATGAATATCAGAAGGTTTAACATAAAGCGGGTTGGCCTGACCATATTGTCGAAATCGTACGATATTTTTGAACAAGAAACAATAAACCGGAGCTCTAGACTAGTGGCAAAACTGTATTTTATAACATAACATCACGCCTGTATTCCCCGAAGGGGTAGGCAGAAGTGCACATACAGTACACCCCCATTTCGCCAGTTATATTTTTAGGTCCCAATGTAATAGGGGGCGAGCCTATTGCCATTAACCGGGCACAAATCCAAACTCCGTGCTGCTACTAAGAATTACCAAATGGAAAAACTCAGTAACGATTTACCCGACTCGGGATTCGAACCCAGGACCTCGTGCTCAGCAGTCGCGTTTAGCAACCACTAGACCAACGAGGCAGTATATTTAATATTATTATAGACATAATTAAGTCAATCCCATGTATATGTTTCCTTCTTGATTTCTACATGTGTTTTTGAAACAAAATAGTATATTTCCAACAAGACAATTGACCTCAATGTTTCAAGGATTCTTCTGACTTGTACTACTGTCATTCACACAGTAATCCCCGATGTTACGTTTATCGGACATAAGCCTTGACAACGGTGATATTACTTACAATGAAATGTAGAGCTGGTTCCAGATAAATGAAAACGAATTTAATATACAATAATTAATACGGAGAGAGTTACTGGAAACATGCTTATTTGTGAACTATCAGAATTTAATGAAGTATTAACATTTTTTTTAAAGACTAACATAATATAGGTTATGTAACGATTCATACCGTTATTTTCGAATTTATCATAATTATGAAGAAATTTTTCAAATAATAATTTACTTATGTTTATTGATGTATAGAAGGAAGACCGGTTTCCCAGGGTAGGCAGGGATCAAGGATTTCCATGTGTTACGATCATGACATACATATTTTGCCTGATTCAGTCTGATCACATTATTCATATTCAAGTGCTTGTCAGCGGTCTCTAGTTCAATAGTCAGCCCCTTCTTCTAAACGTTAATATAAACTAACAAATATGCTAATATTGAACACTGGATTCCATACAGTCAGCGGGTAATGGTCCAAATATAATTAGATAAACTCTATATAAGAAAGCGCATATTGTCATGACCACGTCGCGTCGGCCCTATGGCTGCTTGTCAGCGATTTCAGACGATTAAATCCAGGACTCTCATAAAAAAATATTGCCAAAGTTCTTAAACAATGAGCCGTTTTGCCGCAAACGGCTATTTCTTTCAGACGACCTTAAAACAACATGAATGTTGGCATTGTTGGTGTGTAATACACTTACCGGCTCAGAATGTCACCCAATTTTTATAAAAAACTTCTTTTGTAGTCATTGAGAAAACGCATCATTTACATTACGCGCCAATCAACGCACTATGAACCAGCAATCACATCAGTTAAAAAAAGGTGTTGTAATCTATAATTGAATTTGATTCTTGTGTCGCCTGAGATTGTACCCTTTAAAAAGGGCGGTTCGGTAGGATCGTAGTGACAGTCCATGACGTTTTCAATTGAGTGTTTCTGAAGCTCAGAACTACTTGGTATTTTAAATCTATGCTCTGAAGTTGTCATCGAGGATTAGCTTAGGCTCTACTTTTGAGAGGGTTGTCGCATTGTTTAAGAAAAATATTCTGTATAACCTCATTGGGGCACGGAGCCTGCCTTGTCAGATGCCATTAAAATAAATAAAGCTTGAATAAAAACCAGAAAAATCTACGTTTTCGTAAATATGAAATCGAAAAACCCGCTTAATCTATCATAAGTCAGACACTGTTCGGATACAACGGAAATAAAGAATATTTTATATTTGCAAATAATACAAATGTTGTGAAAGCCCTAGTTGAGTCTGCATAAATTACTTTATTTATATATTAATAATTCAAGGGAATTATTAATATATTCTGACATTCAGCACATTACTTTGAAAAACAGTCATTAAACATTTAAAATTCTTAAGTGAAGTTTAAAAATAATTTAAATGTCTGCATAGTTGAGTACTTTCTTGCTCAAAGTTTTCACTAATTACTTTTTAATAATGACAGTCAGACGTTAATTTAATTGACGTGAATTCTAATAATCTCTTTGATCATATCACATCAATGGTGGGCTTCGCTAAATCGTGCCTCGTGTGAAATATTCTCCATTTTAGTTTTATTCTCTTATAATTTTATGAACAATCATTTTTTCCATGAACTTTAGGTGGTGTTACTAAAAATAATAATGGAGTCATTATTTTTATTAGTTACTATTTAAAAAGACGTGGCTGGGATTTTATATAAAACTTGCTAATGGCCGAGTAGTTTGTGGTAACACCACGAATATTTTCAAAAAATATGTGTAAAGAATAAGACACGATGCGTATGATAAAGCAAAATGTATGACTGGTGCTGTAAATAACAAATGATTTTTATTATTAAGTAGATACTCATTTTTCTTTAAGGTAGGCACTTATTATTATTATAAGAATATTAAAGAAGAGAAATAATGTTGAAATAAGTCTATCTGTGCAAAGAGGTTCTGCCCCTCACCAGGTGGACCGATGATATCAGTTGCAGGCAACTGGTGGGTGCAAATGGAAAATTATCGTTCATTATAGCGTTCTAAAGGGGAGGCCTTTGTTCAACAGTGGACGTCTTCCGGCTGATGATGATAGCTGTAATAATGGCATGCGGCTTGGGAATCGCAGTATCGGTGGTGAAGTTACTCTGAGTCACCATCTACGACACCTACGGGACGAACTGTGGAAGTCTGGTGCGGCACTCCAAGGGAAGTATGTATGTAAGTATAAGAGTTGTGTATGCATACAAGTAAGTACCTAAGACAATAAACTTACGTATTAGGCACGTTCCTCATGGCTTTGTGGCGAACAAACACGGCGACTAGGGTGCCGTTGCCGACCACCCCTATAACAAATATTAGGGCGAATATCAGCGGCACTATGTACGTCTCCGGCCGCTCGTAGTACGGCTGGTAGATCTCCGAACTGTTCATCATCTCGTATGTATCGTTGAATTCTTCCATCGTGCATATTATCTGTAACAAAAGAAATACTATTTAGGAAGGCGAAGGTGAATCGCTTGATTTAATTTTATAATCTTGTTGCCACAGGCCCCGCGTACAGCTATTTTTCCAGGTAATAGCTATGGGTTGCCCTCTATTATATTAGTTTAGGTTTAACGAATTTATTACTCATAAAGAACAATATGCAGTTCACTTAATAATGAGCTTAAATATAGATAATTGATAAAAATAAAAGTAAAAGATCGAGTAAATCTAATATACATTTTCAGAAATATGTTGTTTTAAATACAGCAAGTGATTTGCTATCCTTTATATTATTAGGTAGGTTATTATAATATATAATTGTGCTCCTTCGTATTGGGACTTATAATCTGACTAAACACCTCTGCGTACCCCTTCAGGGAATACAGGGATGATTATAATTATGTTAAGTCGCTTTTATATTCGCACTTAAATCCTGAGCAATTGATAATAAAGATTACCTAGGTTCACAGAAGGCTTTTTAGAGATTAAATTTGCTTATGTCCATACAAAAATGTACAACGAAATTGTGAGACTTTGGGATTGCATTTTACATACTAACTGATGAATAGTTCAGCTGTCCAGTGCTGATGTCCAAGGTACCTTCACTAAAAATCGTACCAATATTTTGGTTTAAAATCCCGGCTTATAAAAGCCTTGCCAGTGATTTTGTTGCGGTATGTAAACGTATAAGCGGCAACCATATTTTGTGCGCGGCTTTTGTTTTAGCTCGAACGCGCGCTACGTCCCTATTAGCAGCAATGCATTACATGTACCTGTATAACGATGCCTTTGTGTGATATTTATTCCCGGAATTAGGGGTAAAAAAGCAAGAACTATAACAAACATTTGTTTTTCTTTTATAGGTCATTATAATAAACAATTACTTTGGCTGCCTCGTTGGTCTAGGGGTTGCTAAGCGCGACTGCTGAGCAGGAGGTCCTGGGTTCGAATTCCGAGTCGGGCAAAGTGTTACTGGGTTTTTTCATTAAGTAATTCTCAGCAGCAGCACTGAGTCTGGATTTGTGCCCAGCAGTTCTGTCCTTAGCCGGTGTCCCATTACCTTTAAGATTAAAGTTTTCAACGGCCTCTGTGTGGTGGATCTGTGTCCCCACCCCCACGTATGCCTTTTATAAGACCGGGTGTCTTACGCATGGTTGATAAAAATACAGCCCCCGATAGATTATTAGTTTCTTTACCTAACTTAGTTATTTTTAGTAGTCAAGGGTTCTTAAATATTTAATAATTTTTGTACAACGACGTTGATAACCATCGTGGGGTTTTTCAACATTTTTAATTTTGTTTTTTTACCTGCATAGGTAACTATGGTTTTATAGGTATGTTTTTTTATCTAAAGTCAGTTTAACAGGCACCAGTTCCGTGTCTATTTCTCTTCGTAGCTGAAGCTAATTGGTACAGCTCACGCCAAAGTTTGGTCAGTCAACAAGGACAAGGTTGGCTTAGGATGTGCCATACACTCTCACCTATAGTATAGTCAGGTAGGAAAGCTTTATATCCCGTCTTTGGCAAAGTAAATAAGGACCATATGACGTCTAGGTCTACCACTTAAAAACATGACGAAGTACATTCCTACAAATATAAATCTTACATTCTATATTAGACAAATAAATCAAAGAGCTAATTCAATGGTCCTGTATTAAACGAGAGTTTTATCAAAGAGATATGCTTGAACTGTAAAAGTCTATTAATACAGCGAAAAGTAACATTTTTACTCACAATCGTCATTATTACAAAAGTTGGAGAGTTTCAGGGCGAGTTATTCTCGTCGACAATGGAAGATCAACATTGTAACGACACCATAAAAGTTGAGGTCTTTTGGGAATCGAGAGGTTTTCAATCGATTTACATCGAGTAGTTCATCGCTCAGTTGTGTCTCGATTATTCAATTGAATGCGTATTGGGTTTTTGATATCTGTTTGTTGTACCGTAACTCATCACTAAATTATTCTCACACATGAATGAAGATTGTTAATAATAATGGATATTTGACGATCTGGTTGGCGCAGTGGCTAAGTGATTAGACTGCTGCGCTAAGGGTTGCGTGTTCGATTCCCGCACGGGGCAAAAATTGTTATCGACATTTGATTGTCCCAAGTCTGGGTGTCTGTGTATGTGCTATTTCACGTTTGTGAAACGCACCCACGATACATGAGAACTTTGATGTGAGGAGAGACGTTTTATTAAAAATAACATATATATTAAAATATAAACGTAACATAACATCACGCCTGTGTTCCCCGAAGGGGTAAGCAGAGGTGCACATATAGTACACCCAGTAGTAGTTAAATATAATAATATAGTACAAAATTAATACCACCATGCACCAGACAAATCATTTATATAGCGATATTCAGACAAGCTTTATTATTCGAACCGTTCTTTATTCAACGTATTTCACTTTAGCCTTTAATTGTACATGTCTACCAATTATTATATCCGCGGTACAAGTACATATATTGGTAAAAATAATATTTCAATCTACGCTCGTACATTTTTTAATAATTTGTTTATCCGATTCCATTTTCATAGACGACCTTTCAAATTACTTTTGATTGCAACTGGGATTACTTTCTGTCTCTGGGTTTTATTGGCATCAGTGCTAGTTAATAATTTAAAATTGTAATTAAATTTAAGTTTGTAACTAGTTTTCTTCGAAGACCCAATGTAATTTGATTTATTATGGAATATTTAACGATAAGTCATACTATTAAATATAAAACGAAAACATTTTTTTTTTAATAGAGAAATGCCTTTTTTGCTTTATTATAATAACAGCCTATAACTGTCCCACCGCAGGGCACAGGCCTCTTCTCGTATAGAGAAGGATTGAGCATTGATCACCACGCTAGCTCACTGCGGGTTGGCTTGCTTACTTGTTTGCGGTTGCTTTGCTTTATTATTATGCTAGAAATCTCCAAAGGGGTGGCTTGGGTAGATAATTTTTCGCGGAAAAAATAAAGATTACAACAGAGAGTTTTCCATCAGAAAAACGCGACCAACGAGGTCACACCAACGTAACCCTCCCAATTCCACGGCTTTTCAATTCTGTGTATTGTGCGCTATTCAACCGGTAAATGAGTTCTGCTTATAAAAGAACTCGTAAACTGACAAATAGCTATAATTTTACGGCCCTAAAGTTAAACGAACGCAATTTTCAAGAGGCCTGGGCTCTTAGCGTAAAATATGAATCGGGAAGATTCCCCAGAAGTAGACGGTGTAATTTTTATAGCTTACACAAAAAATCTTTATGTTTTCTTACGCAAATTAATCTTTTAGCAAAAAAATTAATCGCCTTAATAAAAAATAAAGTACCAGGTTGGGTTTTGAGTCCATCGTGGTCCCGGCTCATAAATAAAGGCTGCGTTCGAGTCCGAAACAGGTTCCGAGAGTTGAACGGGAGTTCCTACAATAGTACATTATTTGGCTGGCTACAACTAGCGTTATGTTGATGTATTTACTACGCGTGCAGAGGTGTGCTTATACTTACACCTTCAGGGAATACTCGAGTGATAAGTAACGTGAAAAAAAAGTGGTGTAGTATTGTTTTTTTTGTCTTTCTAAACAGATGTTTCTTAAAATATTAAATAAAATGTTGTAAATAATATGTCAAGTTCTGTTATATGAGTACAATAACTATTTATAGTTTAATTGATAAGTGAATTCGAAAATATATTATAGTTATAAATAATATACTATACAGAAATATCTAAAGCTCGACGAATCAAAGAAGGTTTTAGTTTAATCAATTACTTTCTAATTAACGACGTTTATGAAACAAAACACCTCAGGGTCAAAATACTGAAAAAAAGAATAATAAAATTTAAACAAAGAACAGTTGCATTCTTTCTATTTTTAGATTAGTTATTGTTAATATAAAAACAAGCGATGGATTGGTTTCATTGAGATATTTTATGGACAAAATAAAATAGCAGTCGATTCTGTATAACATTTTAAATTTATATTCAGAGGGACGATATGAATAAACATACCTATACCCTGTTTCACTAAGATTAATACAAAAATAAACAATGTTTTCGACTTTAACTTACGAAATCATCTAACATGAAAATCATTTTAGGTAAGTCGTTACCTGCCTAGTATATTTGACATATTTTTATTATTAGGAAGTTTAAAGTAATGATTAAATGCATGTGTAGCTTTAAGTGTCATTATTAATAGATATTCCATATTGTAATTCGCAGATAGCATTGTTAACAGTATGTTTGTCATTATAGCTATTTAGTATTGGAACTGTAATACTGAATATACTGCTGTTTGTTGTCCCAAATAAAAAATAAAAAAACATTTAAATTAAATCATTTGAAATATAACAATTAGATATCTAACTCACTTAGAAAATGATTTGTTAAGACTGAATAATTAACAGTTTCACTTTATTAGTTTCACATAACGAGATACCAAAATATTTTTTCACATTTTTGGCAAATTTAACTGATATAGACTGTAATAATATATTTATGTCATTTCACGTCATAGATTATAACCCTCGTGACTTGTGAAAGTGATATAACGAAAAAACTTTTGTTGATAAGTGTCTTCATCAATCATAGCAGCCCTTAACGTCCACCGGGCATTGACCTTCTCCCAACATTTTTATTATTTAATCCCGCGCTAGCGTATTACCTTACACACTTATGAAGACAACTTTCAAAAAACTTAAATATCAGTAGTTCCTAATATTGGGACAGTGTCAACCCTGATTTCCGAACATGTTCCAGTATTAAACATACATACATAACATATAGAAGGCATAACAACAGAGCTAACGAAATCCCTAGACGCATTACGTAGTTCAAACTAGAATAGTGAGCTCTTGGGCCCCCGGGCAGGGATTCACACTTTTATATAAGCATACAGGGCTGCCATGATAAGAAAATAAAAATAATATCAATGACGCGTTCTTTGAAATCATATGCCTTTTTTTTAATCTTTTTCAAATTGTCAAGAGTTGATTGTCACACGAAAACCATTTATGCCATGGTGAAGATCGGCTATCAACAAGGATGGTAGCGAGGTTGACCGTCCAGGGCGACAGATGTACCTATAGCAATTTGACCCTGCACCCTGTTAGAGTAAGAACGCTAGAAAAAACTGTTTGCATGAAGCTTGGTAAGAAACAAGTAGGAGTCGTATATACAACACTAATTAATTTTTTTATAGTATTGAATTTAATATTTAATTTTAAACACAAACCCAATTGATTTTAGTTAAGTTAGTTAGGTTCAGAAACGCCAAATGGATTAGTTTAGACTTCTCAAATGCTATAAACATTTTATTCTCCTCTGAAAATTTCACAAAAGATTTTTGAACCGAATTTGAAAGCCATACGTAACAGGTATCTATATTTAAAAAAAAATTAAAACAATCGAATGTCAGTCGAGAAAATATTTATTACTTTTAAATGGAATTCAGGTTATACAACAAATGACGTGTCAAACGCGTTTTTTATTCGAAATATCCGACGTGCCAAACGAATATTGTGTCGTATTTGAAGGGTTAGAAATAAATAAAAATCTGTGCCATTTTGTTTTGTATTGCAACTATTTTGAAGTGTGAATATTTTGTAGTTTCTATTCTTCTCTATGGCAAGGTGTCGATCATTGTGCGTTTTAAGCCCTAAGTTTTAAGGCCTTTGTTCAACATTGGACGTCTTCCGGCTTATGATAGTGATGAATCTCTTCAATTAAAAGCTTAAAGAGAAAGTACTTTTTTATCTTTCTAGGTATATTATATTTCTATTCAAAATAGTCGTTGACTCAATAGGCCCCTAGATCTAAAGCTTTCAATAAGCATTGTATTGGCGACGTAAAACCAATGAAATAAGCCGAACCATTTACACAACAAGAAGAAAAAGGCGAAGAGATTAATTGACCAAAATATATTGCTCTGTAGCAGTTTTATCACGAACGTGACGAATATTAATTATCATTACTAACCAACAACGCTTTAATCTCTGTCTACGTGTCTGTCATCATAATTATTACTATCTCAATGAGATTGCTGTGTATCAAAGCATACTCGTAAAAGCATGGCTCCATTCAAGGCATCAGCACTCCAACATTTTCCATTCAACCCCATCTATAGCGCCATTTATCTTTTTCATTCATCTTACGCGTCTGAAAAAGTGAGATTCAAAACTCACGTCCCGACATCTAGACGAGGCATTGACGGTAAGTACAACCCTCTTACCATGAACTCTTAAAGCAGGACAGTTTACTTTGAGGAAGAGAGACGCCGCATTACACTGCACGTAACTGCGTCTCTCTTCCACATGCGAACTTTCCTCCTGCTTTAAGGCTCCCCCGTACAAGTGCGTTATTGCGATAATAGTTATTTAGTCTATGTATGTATAAATATTATTATTTATAATATGTAGTAATGTATCTATGCATGTATATCGTATTTAGTTTATGTATTAGTACTTTATTTTTATTTTTGGTTAATGTTTGTCCCCTTTGTACTCTCAGTGCATCTACCACTGCTCAACTCTGCATCACCCTAAGGTTGACTGGTAGAAAATGCCTAATGGCATTAAGTTCGCCGTTGTACAAATGTGCATCAAGTATAAATCAATAAATAAATAATGCGTTTACAATTCCATGCACACAACTGCATTTTTATCGTCTGGTGATTCTAGAATCGCAGTTGTGTGCAAGTAATCGGGAAGCGTTATTTTAGCCGTTATTGCAGCCTTTAAAAGTTCATAGTAAGGGGGCAGTAAGTTTTAAAGAAATGGCTCTCCTGTCACGAAGCGTAGAATAATGGCGTTGGTAAGCTCCTGGGATGCCTTGGATGACGGTAGTTTGAAACTGTTTCTTTTACAAACTACAACTAAAGTTTTGTTTACTGATATGACTGTATACCTACTAGATACTATCTTTATGAAGCACTGATAGCTGTATGGCATGACCGTTGGCCTGCAAAGTCAAAGGTCGCAAGATCAAACCCCGACGCGCACGAATGTCTTTTCGAATTCATGTGCGTATTACAAATTACTTATCAGTTGCTAAAAGCGATGAAGGAAAACACAGTAAATAGATAGTATGTGCGCCTGTTTATCGTTAAGACAGAAATAAGATGCAGATTCTTCGGGCTAATTAACATTAATTGTATCTTTTTCATCGTATTACAATGGTCTTATTAAACACGTTATTGACGTGTATACAATCAATACATTTGGGTACCTTTTTCTATTTGACGTATTAAAGATCTCTCTTTCATTTTATGTATGAGAGGGCTTTGCATCGTCGCTTTGGACGGGGAATATTACTCAGTATCATTAATGGTATTTCAGAAATTTTGCGTATGAATACCTCATAATTCAAAACGAAATTTCTAACTCTTAAAAACACCTTTGTATGAAATTGTAAGCTTAATATACTCCCTTTCGTATTATTCCAATAATAACTAGGAAACATACTTTCCACAGTATAAAACACCGACAAAATGTCACACTTTTGATGTGATTGCTCGACTTCAAAAGAGTGTATGTGTGATTGAATCGTTTGAACTTATAACGTTATAGAACCGAGTTGCGACTTATGAAAACTTTGTACTTACGTCAAGGTTTCCCAAACAGTAAAATGAGGCTGAAGTGGGGTGTGGGACCAACCTTTTTAAAATGTATATTGACAAATTAATTATCTAATTTGTACGAAGTAATAGTGATTTTTTTGACGCATACGTGCATATTTTAATTCGGTATTTTGATCTATTCTTTTTATGGTTGATGAACAGCCTGATGTCAGAGTTTAAACCGCCTGTAGGCCTCTGACATAACTTTACACACCGTAGAAAAATCTCTCAGGTTTACCGGGTCCCTGACGATGTTCACCTTCACCGTTTAAAGCAACTGGTAACTAATTAATAATACGCACATGAATTCGAAAAGACATTGGTGCGTGCGTGGGTTTTACCTTCCACCTTTGACTTCGCAGTATAACGGTCATACCAAAAACATTAATTTAGAACTGTCTAGTAAAAGTAATTTTTTATACTGTCAGAAAAAAGAAACCATCATAAATACCTACACAATTCACCTCGAAAGAATGAATCTATTTTAAATTATCATCCAATAGATTCTGTAGAACTCAAAACATATGGCGTCACAACTTTAGGATCCACTGTCTAATGTATTTTAGGTTATATTACGCAGCCTCTTGATTACGATAAGTATATACATATGTACTTCATATGTACCTATATGAATGACGTCATCTCGTCAGTTTGTTTGGCATTCAATTGTGATTACGTTAATTACCATCAGATGAGAATATGGTTTGAATGTTTTATGTATTGTTTCGGGTTTGTTTTGTACGTGTAGCACCAAGTTTAGGGTTTAGACGTGTGTTGCTTTATTACGATTACGGGAAAATATAAAGGCAATTTTTTTATTTATTAAAAGTATTTTCTTTTTTTTAAGGGAATAGAGGAATAGCATGTGATAGAGACAGTCGAATTCATGTAAGTACTGTAAATTAGTTATCACTTGATACAAACGGCGAAGGAAAACATCGTAAAGAAACCGGCACACCTGAGAGATTTTTCAACGGTGTGTTAGGCGACCTCAGAGGGCAAGAGGAGTGAGAGAGACACGCATAGAGTACTTACATAGGTTAGCAATAAGGCTCATTATTTCTTCATACATGTCTTATGAAATTCAACATTTTACTCGCTTGGTATTTACTACTATACTTGTACTTATTTATAAACATACTTAGCCAAAGAACGTGAGCCAACATAGCTCGAAGAATATGCAAGTTGAAGTGGCAGTAGGCAGGCCATATCGCTCGAAGAACCGATAACCGCTGGGAAAAATATGTTCTCGAGTTTTCCACAAACAGGAAGACGCAGCGTTGGCAAGCCTCACACCAGGTGGGTCTAAAACATCCTTAGAGTTGAGCGCAGCCGAAGGATGCATATGGCAAGTTGCCGTTCCTAGTAGCATTCTAAGGAAATCAAATAACATTTTACAGAATCTCAGTAATGCCGAGTGTAAATCAGAAACAAAATCTGCTTTGGATATCCATTGTACTGAATATGATGTAGATATGAAAATTCGTCGAAACCAACACAACAATGAATTTGTACACAAATATTTACACTCGAATCAAATATCCGTCTCTAACTGTGGCGCTGACGTTAGTATTGACGCACTCGACCTATACATTGGCAGTTTTTTCTAATTGTTTGAAAATGTACTTAATATTCAGTAAGCAGTCGGCAGCTTTGATGACCTGATTGGTGCAGTGGCTAAGGGTTGGTTCGATTTCATTTCGGGACAAATCTTTGGGCGAACTGCAGATATTTGTCCTGAGTCTGGGTGTTTGTGTATGTGGTATTTCATGTCTGTGCAACGAACCTATGATACAGGAGAAATTACTAGTGTGAGGCGACGTTAAAAAGAAGCAAACTGATTTTTATGGTACAGGGACACGGACTTAATTATTAATGTACCTAGTTATAAGGACTGGGTTTTGATGTGTTTGATAAGATAAGATAAGATAAAACTTTATTCGTGAAACATGTGTAGGTAAAAGGTGTTACATATAAAAATAATTTTGAACAACATGCTCTGCCTATAGGCATACCTACAAATAATACAGTTAAATTACAATTTACATTACAAGAAGTACGTTTTACGTTAATTACGTTTGTGAATAGTATTCCTAAGCCTTATATTTAATCTACTGTATATTTGTATTTATGTGCAGGCTCTAGTTCATTAAAGATGTTTTGTTATTTATTTTGAAACATTATAATTTGTATTATTATTGTGGCGTTCTAAGGGGGAGGCCTTTGTTCAACAGTGGACGTCTTCCGGCTGATGATGATGATGGTTTTAATTAGATTAATTTTATCACTGACAACGTTCTGCAATCAGAAAACTATCGTTCAGGCCTACATTTGTAATGTAAATGCGTTCCATATTGACTAGACTCGTGGCCTGAAAAAATAAACACGCAAATGCAAATGTATTGTCAATATTGGCTGGCTTGTCCTGTAAAAATTTACGCCGCTATTCCGCCACCCAAACTACTATTATGGACCCATATAGCCATAATATTTACATAAAATAACAACAATATAACCATAATAGTATCGGGTCAGATATTTATCTGATGCAAGCATGGAACTTTGATAGTTACAACTCTTCTTCTGAACGACTTAAAAAAAAGCGGAGGATTTTATTACGACTGGATGTTTTTTGACTGCCTCGTTGGTCTAGTGGTTGCTAAGTGCGACTGCTGAGCACGAGGTCCTGGGTTCGAATCCCGGGTCGGGCAAAGTGTTACAAAACAAAAAAAAATGTGAGGAAACCTGGATGTAATTGTCTGAAATCGCCAACCCGCAGTTATAGTTTACTACAGTTTAAAGGAAAGCTGATAAAAATTGCTATCCAACGTTTTTTTTTTATTTTAAATCTCTAACTTAAACTTCTACAGTTTAGAAAAAAAAAGCAAATATAGATAACATGGTAAGTACCTACATCCAAATGAAAATCGTATGTTATCATCAAGTATTTATTCAATTACGAAGTTATTATTTCTGCAACAAACTCTGTAAATACATAGTTATTTTCATTGCTATGAAATATGGCCGACATTATGCGCTGATTACGTCAGTTCAATTTAAAATGGCGTTCATTGTGTTGTGCACTTTATATTTTACTTACGCCTGTCGGCATCCCACTAGCTACAGTACAGTGATTCAATTAAACACCGCGTCAAATAATAACCATGTTCGTAATTTTGAACTAGGTGGCTACAACAATAGTAAAGATAATTATATATTCATATTCATAAAACATAAGCTTACAGTATATACATTATACAACCAAAAATCGCTTATATCTATAATAAATATACCTACAATAAAACACAAACACACAAGAAACAAATATTAAAAATCTAAGTAAAGAAAATAATTATTATAAACTGTATAAAATATATTTTTGTTTATGATTTTTATTTAATATTTTTTTTTTGAGTTTTATCCTTATGAGTAATAATTACAGATTTATCGAACGCGGTAAGTAAGCAGTGCTTTGCATTCTCCGAAGGACTGGGCAGGTGTACAATTGCATATGTACATTGTACGGTATACATCCACGTTTCTATGGCCGTGCTACTATTTATAATGAATAAAAATGACCATAAGGGGGAACAAATTTACTTGGCCCGACCCGCCAATCAAGCCCTTGTGCTGACGTTTAGCAGCCGCGCTCTGCGACAACAAGACAAGGAGAACGATTTTTTCCGCCAGAGGGCGCGCGCTGGTAAACATTGAATTCTGTTGTCCACCCAGTAAAAATAATTAAAATGAAGTAGTAAATTATACTTGTGAACTGTGTTGAGCAAAAATGTGAAACTGATCATATAAACTAGCAGTGAGTGTTTTTGACGATTTTTGTAGAGTGATTATCAAATAAACTGTGATGTATGATCTACCGTAACAGTGAGTTTTCAAAGGAATTTTTAGGCCATAACGGCCATTCAAAAATTGCCATCGCGGACGGTATTTCACGTCCACACGGCGGGGTATTGGTAAAGTTTTCAACTAGCAATAATCGCACCTCGGATTAACCTCATTGGTTACGATATTGCCTCTGCGCAAAGTTAACCAAATTTTGGTCGCCAAAAGTACTTATGTACTCGGCGGGAGTCAAACGCTAGCGCGAGCTAACTCGATCCCAACGCCATCTAGTTACGTTTTTGAAATTAAATTGTGTCAAGGGTGAGAGAAGTAGGGGACGTCGGGCGATGTGTAACTAACTTCGCATCGCTGTCCATTTGACAACCCCCGACTCGAAAGCTTCATTGTATTGCCAAACAATGTACTTTATACATGTTATTGTCGTAATTCTTGCTCAGGCGGTGACGGCTATGGTTATGACGCACACCAGACAGGTAAACGACAGACGTCTTTTAATCATTATTAATGTGAATATAAAAAAGAAAATAAAAAAATGTGAATATGTGATTTGATTTTGTGTTTTCATAACAAGGAAGCAAGAGATACACGTGATTTGTGCATAGGGTAGTTGGGATAGTGACTTAATTATGACTTTTGATGCAAAAAATGCACCGGTTCTGTGACATACATCAGGAAGCAAAGCTTATCGTTATAAATATCACTAAGATCAAGTACGATAATTATACGCAGTGATAGTTGGACTAGACAAGATTAACGACCTTTTTGCAAAACAACAGCAAAATCAGACGGACGAACTCTATAGATGCCTTATTTCAAGATAAATATTGTTACCAAGATATTGCAATACTTAGCGAAACTGTGGCATGAACTGATAACGGGACAATACTCTCAAAATCAGTAATAAGAAGAGTATTCTTATTACTGATTTCGAAATTCAGTTCAGAGAACATTATGAATGAAACCAATGCAGTAGGTCGTACTAGAGTTAACTAAAGTTCTAAGCATTTTTTTTTAAACTTCGCTCCTCTCTAGGCATGAAATATCACATACACAAACACACAGACTCGGGACAGACATAAATAAACACAATTTTTTGTGTATGCGTGAATCGGACCCGCGACCCCAAGCGCAACGGTTCATTTTAGCCATTGCGCCAATTATGTCATCAAGAACATTACAAACAAAGCTCTCAGAGCATTCCGAGAATACAGACAGACGCGAGCCCAGTAAGGGGAAGAGCTTTGTTTAACAGTGGACGTCTTCCGGCTGATGATGAGACGCGAGCCTCAAAGCTCTCAGAGCATTCCGAGAATTCAGAGCAAGCAGTCATAAGCCCAGAAAGTTTTCAAAATAAAACGCCTGCGCTATTCCAGCTTGAACGACACGTTTCAACAAGCTCCCGGGTTTTAAAGATTGCAATCGTGTAGCTCTTAACCAAGTGACGGTCATTGTGCGAATGGCGGGCGGTGTTGGCACTGCGCCGAGCGAGCCACCCCCACAAGAGGTGCCGTGCGCCGGCAATGACAAGTTCAAGTTTTCAATACGAAGTAAAATGTATTGGTAGAAAATTTTGAGAATTTTTATGCAAATCAATGAATATTTTTGGGTAATATATTTTAATATTCTGCTTATATTTTATGCTAAGATTGGCGCTGCACAAGTGCGTTCTATAGCTTTCCAACGTGTGGAGGGGTCTCGATGTGTAAATCACAACAACCCATCCAAAAACACCTCAGCAAATGCTGCTTAACCTCTCATACGTGAACCTGGTTCTTAAACCGCGAGATCTGGCTCTCTGGATCGCGTATGATGAACCTCAAATAATTTGTTTAAAAGGCATGATTGACTAAACAGCCAAATTATTTGCAAATGAATCATGTTGTGACAACGGAGCGGATTGAGAATAGTGATAACATTTACTAAAAGATTTATTTACAGTAAGATTTTGGTAAAACATGGCCATAATATTTACTAAAAAACAATAAAGCCATGTTAAGCTTATTCGCAGTTCCAGTTAAAACAGCTCAATCAAAATAAAAGTTTGCGGCGCGTACGCTCTGATTAAAACCTTTCACAACCAAACTTGTTCGAAATTTGTGACCATGTTTGGCCGCTCAACGACAAGAAAGTTTGTTTAGAAACTTTGTACACCTGTAAGCAAATAACTAAAAGGTAAACAGACCATTAAAAACCAAATTGCAATCCCTACTAAGGAAATAACAACAACAGCTACATTACAGGAAGGTATACATGTCGTAGGAAGATAAACATGTTTCTTTTTTAATTTCGCCCCACACTAGAAATTTTCCCGGTGCGCTTCACAAACATGAAATATTACATACACAAACACCCAGACTAAGGACAAACATCTGCGGTTCGCACAAATTTTTGCCCCGTGCAGGATTCGAACCCGCAACGTCGTCAAAACACATCAAAATAAACTTAGTTAATAAACATGGTCTTAACATTGCAGTCTTAACAAGTTAAGCAACATCAAAATTTAAAGTATGCGTGAAATAACTTCAGTGTGCCTCGTTCAAAATTGAGCTCTTGGAATTATTAACACGCTAGCTGCTCTTCATAATATTATACGCCAGAAATTTGAACATTTCAGTAGCCAAATAGCTGCAGCATAATAAAGGAAAGAACATTACAAATACATACAAAGGCAAGGTTTCTGTATTTAAATTTTAATATTTTATGGCAAAAGAAACTAGATATTGTGATAAATATCGTTCTTATGCTAAAGCTAGGGAGGCAATGTGTAAAAGTCTGTGTTTTATTTTACATGTTCGAATGACATTAAAGTATAAAAGAAAAAGATGCTATTATTTTTGAGAGTGTTCCAATCTTAGTTCAAATAAAGAACGACATTTATTTTCTTAAAAAAGAAATGAAGACAAGAGTGTATAATGCTAAAGTCAACTTGCACGAGGGGTCGGATTTTTTCGTAGAATAGTTTGATGTCTGCTTTGTAAAAATGTCAACCAAACGTACCTATAGTAGAAGAAGAGTAATTTGTAGTGAAGCAATAAAAAAAAGGAATAATAATGATTAAGGAAAGTGTATTTCTAATTCACATAAAAGCTTTAAACTTTGCTCATCTGAAAACTTTATCAAAAGCAACGAACGAACGTTATAGAAATAAAAATCGATTGCCTATTGTTCAGAAAGTGCAAACCAACGGCAAACAGTAATTATACTTAGCAACTACAATTGTTAGCAAAGTTACCATCAATGAACAGTTTTCCTGCAATCCGATTAAGAAGTATTCTCACTCGTTGACCAGTTTAAACTGGGGTTCAATGCGATTTTAAAGGGAGCAATTAATAGACATTCAATATTCGCGTATCACACTGAAGCTTCCAGTTGATATAATCAGAGACCTACTGACGTATGCGGGTTTAATCTATTTTCAATCTAATTGCATTGACACAGAGTTCAAATCTACCTATATGCATATTCCGCCGCCGCGCAACTAAAGTTTTGACTTTTCATAAGCGCCTGTAATTGGTTTATATCATTAGACTAGCTGCGTCCCGCGGTGTTACCTGCTTCATTCTTTCGGGATAAAAAGTAGCCTATGTGTTAATTTAGTTAATTCAGTGTCAGCTATTTTCATATGAAATTTCATCAAAATCGGTCTAGCCGTTCAGCGTGAAGAGGTAACAAACACACTCACAAACTTTCGCCTTTATAATATTAGTTGTATGTAGTTGTTGTGTTGTTGTAATATAGTGGTTAGGGGACGAGCCTATTGCCATCAACCGCGCACAAATCCAGACTCCGTGGTGCTAATGAGAATTATCGAATGAAAACACCCAGTAACACTGCCCGATCCCAGGATTCGAATCCATTGAAAACACCCAGTAACACTGCCCGATCCCAGGACCTCATGCTTAGCAGTTGCATTAACCGTCCACTAGACCAACGAGGCAGTCAGGCATTATGAAATAGGTTGTAATGATAAGATCTAAAGATTACTACCCAGGATGTACCGCACGTTATATAAATGGTGTTTAACGTTTTACTTAGAAAGAAAATAAACAGAAAGCTCACTTTTCCGAAATACAGATTCATCATCATCATCAGCCGGAAAACGTACACCGTTGCACAAAGGCCTCCCCATTAAAACGCTACATTAAACAACTTGCCAATTGCATCCACCGGTTGCCCGCAATTCTGACGATACACAGAAATACAGATTAATTACCACAAACTAACTCGCCTGTAAAATCATATTTGCGCTTTATCATTCATCGTCGGAATAAATCCCTGTAAACACATACCCAACAGTCGCCACAAAGTTCCCCACTCGGCAGGAGCATACTAATATGGTACACACGTGCATTCAAGCACTGTTTTTACTGAACTCACCATTCATTAAAACTTTTCGAGTCGCGATGGAATCGTTTTAGTTGTACCTTTCATGTAACTGTACTATTCCAATACCCTTTTAGTTTTACAGGTTATAGGTTAGGTTGTAACCAGATCTATGTGTGATGAAAAACAAAAATGAAATAACGTGGAGTGTGTCAGGTTTTGGTCTGTGATAGAGCTATTATTGAGGGAACTATTATACATTGAACCGATATACATACATACATACATAAAGTCACGCCTGTTTCCCTGAGGGGTAGGCAGAGACCACGGATTTCCATTTGCTACGATCCTGGCATACTTCTTTTGCTTCATTCACACGCATCACATTCCTCATACACGCTCTTCGGTTGAGGGTACTCCTGAACCGATATGATGTAGGTATGTTCCATCATTTATTGTCGACACCTAATTCTAAAGAAACATACCATATTTTATATTTGTCAGTTTGCGGTTTTTGTTGCGGTATAGAACATCATCATCATCAGCTGGAAGTCGTCCACTGTTGAACAAAGACTTCCCCCTTAGTTTTTTGTTAGTGCTTACAGTAAGTAATTACAGAATTCGATGAGACTGGCACATATTCTTTTAGATATAATAGTTTCTAAATCATATAAAATGAAAAAATAAAACTTGGTGTTTTCAAAAACGCAAGTATTTTTGACAGTTTTTGTAACAAAAAAACTAGACCGGGAGCTCGAGCAGAGTATGCAAGATACGAGAACCGCATTCTATAAATTTTTGTCCGCTCAGCGGTGCTATTCTAAAGACTTCAATTACGAATCGATATGAGTAGCAAGGTGACTTTCGAGATGAGGTTTGTGTTTCAGAATAGCGTAGCAGATTTAAGATTATCAGCTTGGAAATCAAAATTTCAGATGTTGCCAGTAAAAATATTAATCCAATTTTATTATACTCCATTCGATCCTCAAATTTTGCATACTCCAGTACCTCTGGCGCCTGCACAAAACTATCATAAAACGTGGCGGTTTCTGCATACTGCATACAGCTATGCGCTCGTTGCCATAGAAATAACAAACTTACAGTAGACACACAGTTGTAGAGTCAACGTCAAGGTATTACTGAATGATTTCTGTTTGAGTTCCGAAACCAAAGCTTCGGGGATTTCGGATTTGAACGTTTGAGAAACATTAGGTAAACTACAAGTCATGTATAGTTGAGCAAAGTTTAATTTGTGCAAGTATGTATTTAATTTTTGGGGTAACGTGTACGCAAGTTTCTAGCCTTGTATACCGTGATGTATTTCTGCATAAGTAAAACGAGAGGCTGCTACCATTAGGGGCTTTGGAACAAGCAGGGTTTATAATAACCTCCTTCTGGCGCAGTCAGGTAAAAACATGTCCTCGTTACTACGTTATTAAAAATGTCTTTATCTTAGAAACTAAAGACTTTTATGTAAGTTACTATATTATTATTAGGCTGGCTATTGCGTAAGTTTAGCCATCGACTTCGTTTATGATTAATATCTTAATGACCGATGTGTAGCGACAGTTATATTATGCTTACTAAAAAATACCAGAATCCTAGAGAAATGAAATAAGCGAATCTGGTGGAAATAAAATCATACTGTATTCTCAATTTTAACAACTTACAATTTGAAAACAGCACTCGAACATCAAACATTGATAATTTAATTTTCCTAATATCCTCTAAATGAGTTTTTGCCGTACTAAGAAACTCTAACAGGAAATTATTAAAAGACAGATTAATGATGTAATCTGATAACGTAAGAGATTAAGCGATGTGAAACAACTTCAAAATATTGTTAACATACAATTTGTCTTGAATACACGGTACAGTTAGTTAAATAATTTGTTTGTTCTAAAACATTTTTGATGTGTAAATTGATGTAGGAAATTTGAAAAATGATGGACACGAGCGGGATTCGAACCCGCGACTTTCGCCATACCGTGGCACCGCTCTGCCAACTGAGCCACCGTGTCACTGCTCGCATCCATCGAATCTCAAGTTCCCTATAGGTTTTACCGAGGTACTGTCAATTGAGATGGAGAACCGAGACCTAAATTCGGTCAGGAGGACATCATGTCCATGTATAATAATTATAGATGCATTTTCTAAAGTCACCTTTTCCGAGGGGTTCTTTGTCTCTGTGTCTATAGAGTTCCGCGGCTGTAATAATATTAAATAAGAATTTATACAGACAATGTAAGAGGCTTTACAAGTGGGTGGACGGAATAAGATTTCCCTAATGGCTTAAAGGTCATATTGTAATACTTGTACCGAAACGCCTTGGTTTAGTGGTTGATAAGCGCGGCTGCTGAGCATGAGGTCTTGGGTTCGTATCATGGGTTAGCAAAGTGTTATTGGGTTTTTTCATTAGATCATTCTCAGTAACATAAATCCAGATTTCATGCTGCTACTGAAAATTACCTAATGGAAACATTTAATACACTCTTTGCCCAACCTGCGATTCGAACCCAGGATCTTATGCTCAACAGTCGCGCTTAGCAACTACTAGACCAACGAGGCAGTCAGATGATAATATATAAGACTATTAATTTGAATATTTTTAGAATTATTGCATTACTGTTCCAGTTGCGGTTAAAATGGAACTGCGCCATAACTGTCGCAGGTCTAATGATTTGTCGGCTGAAACCACTACAATGTGCGGGTATTCCACAAAAAAGCAAAATAATGCCAGTGCCGTGAGCCAGGTTTAATTTCTATCGAGAATAATGAAAAGCTTGGGAAATACCTAGTAGTGTTGCGATTATGTCTGAAAATATCAATGATGTCCACAGATTATTTTCTATTTTAGTATGTCGCAAAAGGCCGTAGGCATAATACGTCCTTTAAGCTAGTTTCCCAGCTGTCAGAGGCAAACCGTGAGGCGCTAGAAAATAGTTTCATAGAGCTGTAGTCCGTACGCGGCCTTCTCCGGGTAGAGCCTGTGCAACGTTATTACCTTACTCGTGTCCCGCGTTTGGACCCGACTGCATTTCGAATTAACTTGTTATGCCTCTGGCTCCCGCTAGCAATCGTATGGTACTGAACCCTCCATTTAGAAAACTGCAGGCGCTACCGGTACAGGTCTCCCGTGTATGCAAGGCTCTTGCGGGTTGCGTAGAAATCAGTACTCCGGCAGAAGCTTACTGCTATTGCTGATTACAAAGCTTTTGATTTCAGAACTTATGACCAACTCCACTACAAGCTAGATAGTCTATTTATAGACAAAACAGTGAAAAAAAATATTTTCTTTTTTACAGGCGCATACTAATGATATACTAGTAGATACTAAGTGGTCGTTAAGTAATGTCGTCCAATAGAGAACGAGCGGCAACCCCAACTCAATCACTCGAGCCAACACACAATTATCTGAAGGCTGATCGAGCGCGGCCTAAAATAATAATTGTAATTATCTAAGTGGTTAAGCCAAGAGTTTTGTACTGTGTCGTCAATGTATAGCAACTATACTCTATTCTTTGTTATTTATTTATTTAAAACTTTATGTAACAACTGAACATTTTTATTTTTTAAGAATCTGAGGACCTTCAGTTTGTACAATCGACGACTTAATTGGCGCAGTGGATAAGCCATTCCTCGTACTCGTTCTACCTATATTCCCACACGGGACAAAAAATTGTGCGATCTGCAGATTTTTATCCAAATTTTGGGTGTTTGTTGTATGTGATATTTAATGTTTGTGAAACGAACCCATGGTACAGGCAAGTCCTAGTCTGGCGACGCGACGTTTAAAGTTAAACATACGTTTTCATACTTAAACCCCTGAATCGATTACAATAAGAAATCAAAAATGGTTGTAAATGAGGTCCTAGAAACTAGTGTGAACATCTTGGCTTTATGCGGTTAACTATATACGTAAGTTCTTGTTATTTGAACATTAAAAGCCTGCGGTTTCCGTTTTAATAACCTTATAAATTATTTACAACCACAGTTGGGAAGATTGCGAAATGTGTTTAGAAGAGGTGTGTGTTTTTGAGAGAGCGAATAATTACATATTAGAAGGGAAGCCCTGTGGAGACGCCTATGTCCAGCAGTGGACTGAGTGGGCTGGTGATGATGATGATGATGATGAAACCCAGTGCAGTAGTTGGTTTTAAACTCCAAATAAAGCAATTATCGTACAATTGGGCCTTACTCTATTAAATTATCTATATATCTCTCAAACTCTGTTTACGTAACAACAGGATCATTTTACGTGCAACTTGAGAACGACTGGGTGTGTTAGAATATCGTTAAGTGTATTGATTGTCTAGAGAAAAGTTGTTACGTGCAACGTTTTAAAAAGATACAGATATACTTTAGTGCTTGGATAATTATATAAATAATAATGTATAACATTTTCTTTTTCGATGCTTTTCGTTTACTGAATAAAAATTGTACATTTATTTTACTTCACGGGGTTTTAAAAGTTTTCTTTTATCCAGTCTCTTTTAAATAAGGTCCTGCAAACACGTAGATAATCTACCCATTACTCATTGCATGACTGTCTCCTTTGTAGTCGCCATTGACCAGTGAGACCTTTGTTCAACAGTGGAAGTCTACCAGCTGATGATGATTCAATAAATCTACCTAAGTGTTCTATATACAAACCTTCACGTAATAACTGTGGGTTGTATTTTGTGAAGTTAATCAAACTTTTAATTACAAAGGTTAACTTAAATCGCTTTCAAAGCCTACAATATTGGTACTTAGCCGACGGCGACTGTGAAATAGCCAATTACAACAATTCGAGGTCATTTGGAGACGTCTAAACTAGTTTATGGTACAGTCAGCACCATACGTAGCTTAACATGTTAAGAAACCATAAGTCAAATATTTAAAAGAAATAACACTAATTCAAGTTACTATTTTCAAATGATAGAAAGTTCCAAATGATGATCTGAGAATATTTAAGTCTTTTGAAGTTGTTCTTTAATTAATAGTATGGTAAAAAATAAATGTTCATATTATATTTACGATGTCGTGGTGGACTAGTGGTTAACAATACGGATTTGTATGCACAAGGTAGCATGTTCAGACCCGGACAAGAATCAATGTGACTTGTTCAATGTTGTAAATACTTTCTTAGTTATTTTAAGCCACCACTGACTAACGGCGACGGAAAACATCGTGAGGAAGCAAGGATTTAATTATCTGAAATCGCCAACCCGCAGTGCGCTAGCGTAGTGATCAATGCTCAATCCTTCTCTATACGAAAAGAGGGCTTTGCCCTGCAGTGGGACAGTTAGGGGCTGTTATTATATTTAGGGTGCTGACTGTCCTACGTCTCGAAGGACTTGAAATCTAGACGGTAATCCTAGAATCAATTTAACTGTTTTGAATGAACAGTGATACCTATAAAACTCAATTAAGTTGTTTATTGATGCGGATAGCATTGAACAAACGTTCGATCTATTTGACTGAATGGAATTCTACTACGTTTTTTTACTGTATCATTGTTGAGTTTACAGCCGTAAATGATGATCTGAAAATATTTAGGACTTTTTACACTGTAAGTTCTTTTCAAATGCTATGTTCAGCTGTTTATATTGCTGACTGTACATACCTATATTTCGTTTTAAAAGTATTTGTTGTTCCCGGTTTCCTATTTAAAAATTCACTCTCACTGCTGAGTACGTAGGTACTGCATCTTGGTAATCGTGTGGGCACTCTGTCCTTGTTATCGCTGGCATGCATCACCGTGAGGCACCGGCAACATCTGGGACATTACCTCGCCAGCACTCTGGCAGACATATTTACCGCATTTAAAAGGATTGAACTTGCACAATGGTTGGAAGGCTGCGACCGTCGGGCAAGCTTATTACCAGAATCAAATATTATTTAGTATATGCATATGTGGTTTGCGGTTTTACTCACGTGTATATCGGGAATGCCCGGCTAGGTACGGGGGAAAGAAAAAAATAGTCCGATTTGTCACCCTGTTGTTGTTGACGGGGGGACAGATCGAACTTTGTTCACTTCTTAACGATATTATTGATATTTTCATTATATGGGGGACAAACGGGATTTCATTTAAGTACGTAGATATTTTTTTTCCTATTTATCCCCTGAGGAGACCGAGCAAGGTGACAGACTACAATAATTCCTTAAAACTATAATAATAATATTATGCAGCGTTAAAAATACGTATAGAGTAAATAAATGATATCTATTGTCTTCGCTGATATTTATTTAAGGTTTTCCTTTTAGTCGTCATAGACTGGTAATGTGCCCAAAATACTGTCAGTATTACCATGTTAGATGGATCTGGAGAACATTTTTGGTCGGTAAGATGTTTACGTTCAAAGATGTTTACGATTTTTATACTACTGAAAACCCTAAACATCGACGCGGAAAAAGCAATTTTTCTATATTTCATAACTCACCATTTTATCTTTATTGGCATCACACTTAGAATTCGTTCTAATATAACCCTTATAAAGAAATAACAATTCTGTAATAAAATAAATGTAAAATTTGATTGCGGTCGAGAGTACCAGCCCCCTTACCATGAACGTTTAAAGCAGGACAGTTTACATTGTGGAAGCGAGACGACGCATTACGCTGCACGTAGCGGCGTCTCCCTTCCACATCGTATACTGTCCTGCTTTTAGAGTTCATGGTAAGGAGCAGTTTTCCCTTTTAAGAGATTATATTGAACATTTGTATGGTTTATAGAAAAGTACTTTTCTTTTATTATCATTGCGCTGGGGATTAAAGTTGTTGTAGTGTAAGTAGATCTGGCGTCCAAGACGCTAGGATAATGGGATTAAATATACTTTATACCGGTTTGTCGATTGTCGATAAAGATTTATGCATCAAAAACAAATAGTTTGCATCTAAAATTCAAGAATTAATTACATTAATTCTTTGTAAATTAGTATTTAGCTTTCATTGTTTGACAACTCAATACGACTAAACCACTGAAACTATTTTTTAAATTGATTAAGGGAAACTTGAAAAATGATGGACACGAGCGGGACTCGAACCCGCGACATTTGCCGTACCGTGGCGCCGCTCTGCCAACTGAGCCATCATTTTTCAAGTTTCCCTTAATCAATTTAAAATTTAAGCCTAGCATGGCAACATCCATAAAAATAAATTCAAAAAGTTACACTGAAACTATTGTTATACAATTTGATGTGGATATATACCTATAATATTAGTTGCGCCCCGCGGTGTTACCCGCTACGGTTTTTCTGGATAATTAGCCTATGTCAGCTATCTGTATACCAAATTTTATCAAAATTGTTCCAGCCGTTTGAGCGTGAAGAGGTAACAAACACATTCACAAATGTTCGCCTTTATAATATTAGTGTGTTATAGTTTAAAATATTGAAAAAAGGTTAATTTTACATAAATAATTTGTTAAAACATTCCTTGCCAACAAATTCAGAAGCTAGTTTTAATAAACATATAAGAAGGATAAATAATGGCCTTTATTCTCATCTGAGCTTCGCTTTTCAAGAAAATAGCAAAACCATTCCCGATTTCACCTGTCCAGACAGGCTGCACACAGCTAAACTGTTTCAGTAAGCTCAACGACCCATCTATTGGTGCAACCACCTTCACTACTATTACAGTTGGGAAACTAGCTTATACACTCAAACTCGACAGTTATAAAGCCCAAGGTATACGGTATCTTACGGAGACTTACAGTCACTTCAATTCAATTCAATTTATTTATTGCAAATAAATGTGTACATTTCCAACAACCTGATTAGCGCAGTGGCTAAGTGATTGAACTGCTGCTAAGTATTGCGGGTTCGATTCCCGCACGGGACAAAAATATGTGCGATCCACAGATGTTTGTCCCGAGTCTAGGTGTTTGTGTTTGTGATATAATTTTCATGTTTGTTGACCCACAATACAGAAGAAATTTCTAGTGTGGGGCGACGTTATGAAAAAAGAAAATACCAAAACTTGTCAAAATGTCTAGGTATATAAAAATACTCATTTTATTTTTATGTAGGTATGTAACTTACAGTTTAATTGAATAAAATATAAAGAATAATAACTATTTTACAGCTTAATTATAATACAAAATAAAAAACAAAAAAAAAAATATTAATATGGGATATAAAAATTGAATTCAAATTCCGATTAGGTCGTGCTAGGAGCGTAAGTACGCCTCATATCGGTAAACAGTTTCCCTAGTTCCGCGGCTAAGCAATCTTCCCGTGAGCACTGAGCTAACAAACTTCAGATGCGTAATGAAGTGAATTCCGCTACTATCGTCCTAAGGGTGCAGCTAAAAGCTTAAACTAATTAATTCATAAAATAACTAGATGTTGCTCGCGGCTTGGTTCGCGTTAATTTTGATTTTAAATAAGGACATTTTAAAAAACTAACTATTAACACACTACAAGTTTCAAATTTAAACATGACTCAAAAGACTCGTTTCGCCAACTAGCAGCCTAATTGGGTTCCTTTACCTATATTGGGTTCCTTTACCCCTGATAACGTATAATATGCAAAATGTCATGACGGTCGGTTCAGCAGTTTACGCGTTAAAGGTAACAAACATACAAACTTTCGAAATTATAATTTATTAGTTAGGCAAGAAATTAGGATTGTGTGCTTCATACATTATTATTACATGATTAATTATTATTGACTGCCTCGTTGGTCTAGTGGTTGCTAAGCGCGACTGCTGAGCACGAGGTCCTGGGTTCCAATCCCGGGTCTGACAAAGTGTTACTGGGTTTTTCCATTAGGTAATTCCCAGTAGCAGCCGGAGTCTGGAATTGTGCCCGGTGGATGGTAATAGGCTCGCCCCTATTACATTGGGACCTAAAAACATAACTGGCGAAATGTGGGTGTACTATTTATGTGCACCACTGCCTACCTCTTCAGGCAATACAGGCGTGATGTTATGTTAATTATTATTGAGTAATGAAGAAGTATTGCATACCCCAAAAGTCTGGGCAACTTTCTTTTTCTAGAGTATACAACAATATTCGCCATCCCGTTACCGTGAGCCTATCTTCTTTAGACAGATATCGAGATGTGGGTCTGTGCGTATTTTGTCTAAATCAGCCCACCCACAATAAAATTCCTAGTATAAGGCTGCGTAATATAGTAAAATAAATATACCTATATTATTATAGACACGTCTTGTAATGAAAAGAAAATAACGTGGTCCTTATTCCAATCGGCATTTCTTAGTAATATGTAATAGCGAAAGAGATATTAACATAATTGTTATTATACTCATTTATTTTTACGTCTTACTGTTAGATCTGTTTGAGCATTCAGATCGGAGGCTGTAACCATCTGGATTTAAGTTACAAACCCTTACTATAACCTCTTAAAGCCAGACATTTTCCGCTGTGGAAGCGAGACGACGTACATTGCACGTAACGGCATCCCGTTCCTACAATAAAACTAGTCTGTTTATAAGATCTCATTGTAAGGGAACTTTTGTGTTTATAATAATATTTTTTATTGTTACTATTTGAATGTCCATGGGCTAATGGATTTTGATACGATTCCCTTTAACCGGAAAGGCGACTAATACGTTTTGGCCCCGATAAATGGCAATGGACTCGCCAACTACATATTATATACAAAGTCATAGGACGTACGCCAAATATGAGTGTAAAGATTGATATATTATTATGGGCTCAAAAGATCAATGCGGTCAAAAGGACCCATCATTTTGTCAATCTATAAAAACTTGTGTTAAGGGGAGACACAATTATGTAAGCTCCTTCAGGATTACAGTCGATAATGCATATATTTGTATTTTATTTCAATGTCATGTCATCATCAGCCGGAAGACGTCCACTGTTGAACAAAGGCCTCCCCCTTAAGTTAAGGGAGGGGGTACCAAAATCCCCACGCTTGGCAGCGGCTTGGGGATCGCAGTATTGGTGGTGAAGTTACAGAAGACGCTGCTGCCCATCTTCTGGATTTTTCCTTAGTCGCTTCTTACGACACCCACGGGAAGAAAGGGGGTGGTCAATTCTAAGCCGGATAACACACGGCAAAGTAGGTATTTTAATGTAAATGTATTCAATTCAAAATTTCGTGTAGACGTGAGTGACGTGCATGTTTGAAAAGGTGCTTCCATGTGGAAGTAAGGAAGACACGTAAACAAAGCTCGAGGTGTTTTTTGTATTTTACATGTTATGAAGGAAAACGACATGGCGGCTCTGAGTTGCATTGATAATAAGTATAATTTTGGTGTGAAAATTAAAGGAAGAAAAGGAAATTCGTTTTCTTTCGATTCTTGATGTGAAAATTAAAGGAAGAAAAGGAAATTAGTTTTCTTTCGGGAGGATTTAGCAGAATAAACTATCCGGCAGCATAATCGGTCTGATGATGATTATTATATTAATTCATAATCAATTGACAATTGACCGCCTCGTTGGTCTAGTGGTTCCTAAGCGCGACTGCTGAGCACGAGTTCCTGGGTTCGAATCCCGGGTCGAGCAAAGTGTTATTGGGTTTTTCCATTGGGTAATACTCAGTAGCAGCACGGAGTCTGGATTTGTGCCCGGTTGATGGCAATAGGCTCGCCCCCCCTATTACATTGGGACCTAAAACATTACTGGCGAAATGTGGGTGTACTATACCTCTGCCTACCCTTTCGGGGAATACAGGCGTGATGTTATGTTTTCATAATCAATATCTTAGCACATTCCCGAGGAAAATGTTGTGACAGACATATATAGGTAGACAACAAAGTCATTCAAGAGTTTTTTTTTGCTTATTGAGGCACCTATTCTGAAACCGGATCTTTGATGTCCACTCAAAACAGAAATACACAACACAAAACTATGTAACCCAAATGTACACTCGAAACCAAATTCAATAGATGCCAACAATAAAATGGACAGGAATATCGCGCACTCCACGAACATAGACCGTAGTTGTGTGACCACTTCAAAGCATCTATTGTTAATATTGGACGCGAAGTGTCATTTCCTTTACAGAATTGAACTGAATTTTCTACTTGAATTCTATTTTGGCCGCTACAAGTATTAGGACCTACCTACCACAGTCACGTAGAGGCGTATATTGCACGCTTTTTGTGAAGCAGACTGGTTGTTAGGCTAATTGCAGCTTGTAAATGGGTTGGCTCGTCCGGGTGCGACCACATTCTGTGGGTAAATTAGTAAGGCGGTGTTTAAAGTCGAATACTAAGTAAAGGGGAACTTGTGTCTACCATGAGTTATTGCGTTTACTCTTATGTCTTACTCTCGAAAATGTTTGTTATTTATATGGCTACGGCCACAAACAAGTGTAGTTGATACACTAGTTCGAAGCCTGTTCAACAGAAAGAACATAACATGTTATCGTCGACGGGATCAAAAACTGGGTGAAAAGCATAAGGGATGACATTTAAAGGCAGGAAAAAGCCGTTAACAGTGCCCTATTCGAAACTATGCACTCAAGTCCAACTGGACGACCATAAACATTGCTATTAGTTTTATTGACCTTTAGTGCTTTCATACCATGCTATGAGTACCTGTCCCATTGTAGTCTAATGGCCTTACTTCATGCAGAGAAAGAGCTTATATAGATTCATCATCATCATCATCAGCCTATCTCAGTCCACTGCTGGACATAGGCCTCTCCTATAGCACGCCACTGAGCTTGATCTTCGGCCCTCCGAATTCTTACTCTTATGTAGATTCCTAGTTACTATACTTCATCACTGAGTTCCTAATCTCAAATTACCATCATAAGTGATGCCTTATATAACGTTGTGGCAGAATTCATGGCAAATGCGCTGCAAAACTCATAACTTTCTATTTTTAAATTGCCACAAAAGAGCACTCATGAAATGAGAATATTCTGCACCGGGTTGTAAGTTTCATTCCCGTATGAATTTCCAGATATTTATGTAAGTACATAATACACTGAAGAATATTGTAAGGGGAAAATACAGACATTGGCCAAGACATAAACAGCTTTCTTTTCCTTAAAAATATCTAAACATTTGCCAACCTGTAACTTCGGTTTAAAAAAAAAACCTTAAAAGTACTAATAGACTTTCCAAAGACATAATTATGTTTTTGCCAAGACCTGCCAACACTGATAGCTGAGTGGTATGACCGATGGACTGCCAAATCACAAGATCAAACCCCGACACGCACCGATGTCTTTTCGAATTCACGTGCGTACTATAAATTGGTTATCAGTTGCTAAAAACGGTGAAGAAAAACTTCGTGGGGAAACCGGCTCACCTGAGAGATTTATCAACAGTGTGTATAGCCATGTCAGAGACATACAGGCGGTTTAAACTCTGACACCAGGTTGTTCGTAAGTTGTACGATAAGATGAAGAAGATTAAGACCTAAGCGATGAAATATGGACCTAATGGTCTGAAATCACAACCAAGCATTGACTTCACGTCTTGAAAGTTTTCTTCTTTATGAGAAAGTGACCTTTTTCTTTCCATTGAAAGGTCATTGTCTGGTCTATTACCATTTTTCATTTCACCCTTTCATTTATTCCGTTCGCTTATAGCCTTATACCCTGTTTATTCGTTCTCCTCCATACATTATGCATTGGGCGATGCTAAATTAACACCAGCCGACCCAGTCGCGGTCGAAATTACTCCGTTGTTGTGATATATGAACACAATGGCGGAAAGTTGTAGAAGTTTCATTGAGGTCTGTTTCTTATAAAATCTAATTTGTAAGGGCAGGAGAAGCATTGCATAACATGCACTCTTACACTAATGTTTTTAAACTGTTTCAATTTTGCATGCCTGTTGACAAAAAGTGGTTGAACGTGTTCTAATATTTCTTGTCACGAATATTGTTACCCATGTATAAAAAAAGAAAATTACATTTTTACTTTATGAATACTATCATGCGTGTACAATCCTTTGACGAATGCCAGAATGACAACTAAGTCAAACTACTGCTCTTTGCCTATCTAGCGACGAAAAGCCAAAGATATCGTACGTTTCCTTCGCAATTTATTACTTTTTTTATGATAATGGAGGGCACAAGTATTTCACCACTGACCCCAAACATTAAACTGTTAAATAGTGTCCCCAAAGGGATTTTGGGACGAAACGCCCAGGAAGATCAAATATGGGTTAACCGAAAAACTATTTCCTGCTTTAGAACATTTTTGGGAATTTTCCTTGTAGCACGACTCCGCAGACGTTGGCGGGTGATCGTTGAAAAAGGCATAAGGGATATAGAAACAAGTGAAAACGATAATACTTTTTTTGGAAAAGCAATATTAACCCATTTCAATGTCTAACATAAACAATTACAAACGATTGCAGCAATCGTGTAAGATTTGTTTCCGATTATTAATGTTCCACTCAAGAAATTCTCAAAGAACTCCATTAGACCTATATCAAATATAAGCAGCAATAGATCAGATATCGAAATTCTTCCGGTTCTCGGAAGAATTTAATATTAAATAAATTTAAAACCATCAATTAAAATCATCACAGAATTTAAGATAAGGATAGCTGATTTACATACAAAAAACATACAGTCAAATTTTTAAGCTCCTCCTTTTTGAAGTCGGTTATAAAGCAATTAGAGTAAACTAACAGTCACCCAAAGAAATCAAAATATGGGTCTCTAATCTCAGGGAGATCTATCCATTGTTGGGCACCAGGTTTCAAAAGAAATTACCATACGAAAAGCGGCCATGTTTAATCCAGACCTAAGCTTTCAAATTCAAACAATGGTAGTCTGTATATTGTATATATTTATGGAGTAACAATGTGGGAGGCCCATCATGATAGCGGACAGACATTTTACATTTTATTGTGAAGGGATCAAAGTATTACTTCCGTTAAAACATGAATATATTTACAAAGCTGCGTGCGCAAAAAAAATACACACTTTTTAGTACAATAATGTAGAATTAAATTAATTCTAGTAAAAGTTTGAAACATCTTGATATCCTTTATCCTGTTGCTGAGCAAAACGCTGTACTAAGTAATAGAAATAGAATAGAATAGTAAAAGTATGAAAGAGAAACTGAGACAAATGTCAATTCCATCACTATCTATGACCCCTAATCATATGATATGGCATCTCAAATATTTCAAAATAAAAGGTTTCAAAAGTTTATAATATAAAAAAATAACCGTAAACTGTTTGGAGTTTTAAGTTAAAAATGTATTTTTGTTTGTACAAAACATGCACAAATAAAATAAAAGAACACCAGTCTAAACACAGTGGAACCACATTATGAAACTGCAACAAAGTGAGCATAACCTTAGCGGTTCACTGGCTGACGTCCAAAAAAGTTTGCGTGAACGTGCACTTGGCTCTTGGCATTGGGTTCAGAAATTGTTCAACTTTGTATGAGAGCGGTTAGGGATGCTTTCTGATGATGCTTAGAGACAAGTCTGTAACCCCTAAGAGATTGACCGTGTTGCTGAAGTTTTATCAATTTACTGCTTATTATGTGCGTACGTATGTCCAAGATGTCAGCGTCTAAAATATACAGGAAAAATATTATTCTGCGAACATTTTTAGAGGACTGGAGACGAAGATGAAGTTTAAATTACAATGCAAACGGTTGACGTCATAAAGTAGGCAATGGCTTCTTCTCATTTTAAAAGGGAATGAACTAAATATTGACTACCAAGTTAATATTTTTGCAAAGTTTCCTTATGTTAGAAAATCTATGAAATTTAACTTGAGTACCCAGCTTCTTTCTCCACTACTTGATAAATACTACGATTCGGCATCAAAGCTTAGACATAATTCATTCCGACTGCAAGTAAACCAGCCTTCATTTACACTACTCAGTGTAGCTCATTAAGGATTACTTACAGCCAATATTCTCCCAAGTACTTGTAAAGTATTGCTAATAAATCCGCTATATCAAAAGATTTATGCAGCTCTTCCTCATCCACTCACATTTTAATAGCAATAACGGCTTATAGATCTTAAAAGTAACAGCTCAATTTACTGTCGACGCGTAAAGTAGATATAAAAACAATCATTATTTCGGTCGTGCATTTTATATGTGCGGCGCTGGTTTTATATCGTGCGAATTATGTTAACGAAGCGGGTAAGTAAACAATATAAACAAAGATATGCCAGTATTGCTTTTATGTCTTGACCTTAACACCGACCGGTATATTTTGGCTACGCCTAATGAAATACTTTAAATTCTTAAGAATTTTATACTTCAGTGTTCTTTGTTAGAATAAACTAACAAGAATTAGGTTTGTAAAATATCTCTAGGTAAGTAAAGTGAACATCGCCACGCCCGGTCTACTGCTTTATGCATCCAGTCGCTGCCGGCCCTCTTATGCAAGTCGCCCCGCCATCTGGCTATAGAGCTTCCCCAGGTAAATTGAACATTGAATTAAAATCTCAGCTAACCCAGACATTTACCAACTACAAACACAGCTTATCGAAACGACTTTGTTTTAAAGATTCTATTAAAGACTTTGAGGTAAATAATATGGGAAACAGTCTTCCAAGTTCTCATAGTAAACTAAAAAAGTACCGTCATGAAAGTTCTCTAGTGGATCCTTAATGGTCGATGTATCAGTTTCCACTGCCTCTTGAAAGTCATTTAAGGGTCTCCCCGTTATTCGAAAGATGCAAGACTTTGGTTTCACGATCCAAGTTACGCCATTCTGTATCACAAACACTTTACGCGGAAAATACATATATATATAAATATCTCAGTAAAATTCCAATATTTCAATAATATGGGCTCCAAAATTCGTGCATGTCACGTATGGTGTATGACCCTTGACGAATCCCCAATAATAGAATTGTCGAACTAAACAAATTAATTTCTGTGTTGGCTCGAAAGCCAACTTCGAAATTAATTAAGTTCCCTAAAGTTTTGCTTTTGATCTCTATATTGTTTTAGATACAAGATAGTTGCGACACCTATATTGTGTGATGTGGATTATTTCCGACAGATAACGATTTTGGGAAGCGATTTTGGTTATGGGCGCTTTGGGCGTCTTTGTATCGAAATAATAATAACTCAACTTCGAATATTGACATCTATAAACCAATATTCGAAGTTCCAACACATTTTCCGTCTTTACTACTGCTTGCAATCAAGTGGAAGTAAAACATTACGTCTGCACTTTATTCCTTACCATTATGAGCACATATAATATGGCTTTTGGCCAAAGACATACGCGTTAGCGGGTTAAAAGAAAGGCAAAAATCTTTTGGAGATGAGAAGACCAACAAAAGTATCTCGATGAAAGTTATCGTGCCACCACCTAAATATCAAGATCCTCCATTTTTATATGATTATATACCACGTCGACCTATTTCTTTCCTTTCAAATTGACTTTGACTTGTTTATATTTCACTCGGTTCCCTTTACTCCCACGCGGTGGTATGAGTAAGTAATGATAACTGATCCAATAACATCTTCAGTTTCATTAACCAGGTCACGAGTTCACGACGCCGTCAAAATAAATTGATTATCAATCTACCTGAATCTTCTCATTTGATTTCTTTTACGACTTACTTAAATTCGCCAATATTGGCCACACTTCAATGTCCATAGATGGACTCGCTTCTATTGTCACCTTATTGTGTACTAATGGAGCGATGGATCTTGAAATTCTGCCAACGACGTGGTGAATTCTGCCAATAAATGTAATGTTTGACTCAGAAGCTGCACTTAGGTTGGTACATAAAAGTCTAAGGTGTCTCTCCTTTTGTTTATTCTCCGCCTCATTGTTTGTGTTGAGGTGTGGAATATTGAATGGGAACACGATACCTTTCTGTCATGTCACAGACTTGAAATTTATTCAGTTTTTCACTTTGTACGCTGAGATTTTTGCTATCGATTAACTTTGTAATCAAATTATATAAAAACCGCGATTATATTTTTGCATGTGGTGTGGTTGTTTTTCCATGTTCTGAAATTTGGGAGACGGGGGCCCTATGAGTTAAAATAATATATAAGTAAACTTTATAAAGTTGTTAAGGTTTTAGTGCTAAATTCAAAATATAAAACGTAAATTTTATGAAACCGAAATTCGAAAACGAATTCATAAAATGTGAAAGTTTAGGTTGAATTCTGAGGAATAGGGAGTAATCCAAGTAAAATGGTTAAAGGCATTACCCACAACTGTTTGCTTTCAAAACTCTTCTTAAAACACTGTAATCTCATTACTTAAGCCTTTTACACCTGGTTAGGACGCCAGCTCAATAGGCTTTGTGGAATCTTTCCAATTAGAACTTGCTTGACACCATATCGATTCCTATTTCTATAGACCCCAAGCTTTTAGTTCATGAATACTAAGAAGTTTGAATAAAGAGATATTACAACTAACATTCCATGATCAACGAAGACTGACGGTTATTGGATTTTGGATTTCACAAAGAAATGCTCGTAGGTTTTATTGGAATTGCTTGAGCGGAACTGTTTTTAATTTATGATAATTGTGAATTGAGTATTTTTCGCCCTAGAATTGAAGTATTTAGTTTGAAGCAGATCTTTGTAGAGATACTGCGCTACACGGCGCGCACGTTACCAACCGTATAAGGCCTTACAAAATATACAGAAATTGTAAGCAAATTAGGGTAATATTTTACTTTGCCACGTCACAGTTTTGCGTTAACTCACTGAGCCAGCACAGTACGCTGCACTAGAGTATCTCAGTTAACGCATTTTTTGCAAAATCGCATCTCTGAAATGTTGTCCAAATTGAACATTGACAAATTATATTATTGTTTTGAATATTTGACATTTAAATTAAGGACTGAGGTGAAACTGATTTGCGTAATATGACACTAACTGAACATTTATTACTTAAACCCAATAAGCCGCTGAATCAGTGGTATACTGAGTTCTTGAATATTAATATTCACATCACACTAATAGTTTGTTTGTGTGTTTGTTACCTCTCCACGCTCAAACGGCTAGACCGATTTTGATGAAATTTCATATGGAGGTAGCCTACATCCTCGATTAATACATAGGCTACTTTTATTCTGTATTAGATTTAAGTTAAAAATAGTTGTAAAATAGGCTACTCTTTAACTAAAAAAATGTAGCGGGTAACACCAACAGAATTGGATGCAGGTGGATGCATATTAATTGCAAATGTTTCGTTCATTGTGCGTTCTAACAGTGGACGTCTTGCGGCTGATTATGATGATAAACGTCCGAATACACATCAAAAATAATTACATCAAAAAAGAATAACAATATGAAATTTGATGTACAAGGGTGAAATTAAATTAAATTATTGATGAACAACTCAAATTGTAAATACAGTAGGTACACTTAATTGGTAGTTCCACAATTGTTTCAGCCTCAATTGTCTTTTTATAATTACAGTTTCCATTCCAAAATGTTATCATTCATATTAATGGTTGATTCAGATATTCGATCGGACAGATCATTTCAATTTTCATTTAGCTGTCGCCTGTGTTAATTGATTTATTTGATACAATCAACATTGTTTTTAAATGCGACTTTCAATAAACTTGTTGGACTTTGTGTTATATTAAATAAAAATATCGTAGTTTTTCGATACGTTAAACACACAATGAGGTATACCGTTCAATATTTTTATTCCTGCAGAATATTCAGGCAAACTATTTGCACTGTAATTAATCTCTGTTCCACTCTTTGGTTAAGAGACAAAAGGATTGTCAGATTGTTCTACAAAATAGAAATAGATAAAAATGCTTTTTTAGCCGCCATTTTTAGAAGCCTAAAGTTATTACATTTATTTGTCTCCTTTATTCAAATATATATATTTAAATGTCTGTTAATAGTCTAATGTCACATAGAAGTACAATAAGTCTTGTAAGTTTTAATCAATTTCGATTCAATCCCATCACATCACACTATTATAAAAGCGAGAGTTTGTCAGTGTGTTTGTTACCTATTCACGCTCAAACGGTTGGACCGATTTTGCTAAAATTTCACATGGAGATAGCTGACACCCTGTATTAACACATAGGTTACTTTATATGCCAAAAAAAGGTAGCGATAACACCGCGGGGCGCATCTAGCGTTTTATGTTATATTTAGACCTTAGTTACTTCCATACAAATACTTATCACATTTTTGATATTAATTGAGATTTTTTTATCCATTCGATATAAATTTCATTGACTTTAACGTCATGTATTGCATTTCTTGGGATATACCACACCATTCTTAAGCGTGTATATGGTGTGTTACATCATTAAGGGTGAAGATAACATCAGTTGCATGTGAATGGGCGTCAGAGAACGCTGCAAACGGGAAATATTGCCAAGTTCAGCCGACTGTATTGTTGATTGCAAAGTGTTATCACAAAGGGGATCACATTTTTATTGCCTGAATAACCTTGAAATACAGTTCAACGATTAGGTAAATGCTGGAATAGCAATTTATTTTCTGCACTAATTATAATGATTTTGATTCCGGCCCGTCTTTGTGCATACATATTCATAGGTCCATAGTTAGAATCGCGACTATAATATCTTATAAGGTTCGCTGTAAGAGAACTCAATTGTGAGTTAAGCTCGCCCGGGTACATCAAATTTCATATTGTTATTCCGTCGATATTTAAGTTATGTGTACAATAAAGAATTAAGAATGTTTTGTAGAACTTAAAAAAGAAAAAAAACCGTCTAGTGATTGCCAAAAAGGTTAGAGTTTATCCTTTTGAATCGAATAAATCTATGTTAAAGATGTATTTATTTAGTAGGTACGTAACTTCCTCCGCGACTTCATTCGTTGGACATTTCCAACACGTATTTGCCGGAACGAAAGCCTATGCCTTTAATTTAAATTCGTCTCCCCATTTATACATGGTGTAGCAACCAACATTTAAACCTACAATCTTTTAAGATAATAATAATTATTAAAAGTTACACTGCAACTTACCATGAACTCTTAAAGCAGGACAGTTTATGTTATGGAAGCGAGACGCAGGAACACTGCACATAACGGCGTCCCGCTTCCATTAATCGTAAACTGTCCTGCATTAATTGTTCATGGTAAGGGTGTTATTATGCCCAGCAGTGGGCCATTTAAAAGCTGATGATGATGATGAAGGGGGGGTTGTGTCTTTTCAGTAAGTAATATATTTTATAAAATACCTGTATCAAGGATAAATCTGGACAGAATAACAAGCACATCTTAGGAAAGCTTACAAATGTATATACAGCAAGAAATAGATCTAGTAGTTATATTTAGAACAAAATCTAACTTTTATTAACACCAAACATTTTATTTGTGACGGCTTTGCCTTCATTCCTTTTATAACCTAAATAATTGTGGACGTGACCTTCTTTTGATCTGTGGGTCGCAGAATCGACTGACAACGTGACTTGTGGGGCGTCTTCTCTGAAGGTACCTATTTTACAAGCTTTTATTGAGTTTTTTTCTGAATCATCTTCTTACATATACGATGTAATGCATTGGAAAGTTAACGTCATAAATACATAAATGATTATACTTAATAGTTTTAAGCGTAATCGTATGTATTTATAGGACTCTGAATGTCTCTACTTACCCATTGGGGATTACCCATGCATACTTCCGTACTAATATTATAAATGTGAAAGTTACTCTATCTGTCTGTTACGCCTTCACAACTAAACTGCTGGACGGATTTTGATGAAATTTAGCATGTAGAAAGTTTAATTTAACGCTGGTGAAGACGCAGGCTAAAGCTAGTGTAGTAAAACTATGCTGCCACTGAAAATTTTGACTAATGGAGACCTGAGACTTGACTCGAATTAAGGCAATAAATATGGTGAACATGTTAGCACCACTGCATGATCTACATCACCTTGCATGCTATCTTATTTATAATTATATTTACACACATGTTTGAGGAAACAAAGTTATCTGAATCTGAATCGACCCAGAAATCAGTGTTTTTTTATAATTTCTATCTACAGATTTTTCTCCAATTATATCGATATAAAGTCACAATCATACCATTCTTTTACATTTACGCATCTTTCGCTTGTCTGTTATAAGCACTTGACCTTATCAAAGGCTAATAAGTTCAATTACATCTTGTGTCGTTATTAAGTATGTATCCGAAATAGCTGTACCATAAATGTCTTTGTAGATCCACCAGAAAAGGGTCTTTGAAAGAATTTCTCTGTAGACAAGAGCTCATGCTAGGATGATGAGAGTCGATAAGTGTTGTTGGAATTAGAGGTATGCCTACTTCCTGATTCCTTTTGATATTTTTTGTTAGAATTTTTTGCATGTGCTTGTTAATGTCAATAAGATAGACATATGCCATTAGAGCTGCAGTTGCTTTGGCACAACAAACTGCAACATTTTTTCAACTAACCCTTTCTGTGTATACAAAAATAAACCCAATGCTCACTATTACTATTTTCTTTGGTAACATAAAGAAGCATAGTTAACGTTATAGTGAAAAATGCTAAACTTAAAACGATTACTTTATTTAATATTCGTATCGTACTGGCTAGAAAGGTAAAATAAGTAATATAAAAATAAATAATAAGGTTTATTTCAGGAACTTGTACAACTATTAAAAAATCTTACATAGGGACCTCCTTTTAAGTAAAAGTAATACCTGTGTTAGGAGGGTTGACAAAGTAATACGTGTTACGTAATATGAAATTACTTTTCAAATAGTGTTATAAGCAACAGTCACCGTTTTGTCACAGTACAATGTTGCCTTTTGACTGCCTCGTTGATCTAGTGGATACTAAACGCGACTGCTGGGCACGAGGTCCTGGGTTCGAATCCCGGGTCGGGCAAAGTGTTACTGGGTTTTTCCATTAGGTAATTCTCAGTAGCAGCATGGAGTCTGGATTTGTGCCCAGTTGCTGGCAATAGGCTCGCCCCCTATTACATTTTGACCTAAAACATAACTGGCGAAATGTGGGTGTACTGTATGTGCACCTCTGCCTACCGCTTCGGGGAATACAGGCGTGATGTTTTCAAATAGTGTTTTATGCAACATTCACCGTTTTGTGAATGTTGCTTTGTATAGAAAGAACGATATATTTCTTGAGAGCAACTAGTTAATATGACGTGAGACACATCTCATACAACTCCTTCATGTTTCGTAGCATATTATTTCACAGGTTTCCGTATTCAGAGTTTACAGTTCGCGTAATATTATTATGAACATCAAGCTAGTTTTATGACATTCATTACCCTCATGTTTCCTGAACCCACAAGAGTATATAGAAAGAAAGGAAGTGAATATTTATTTAAACACAACTAAGATGCAATATAAATTTTGTAATACATAAGTATGAAGTTAAAAAAATAAATAATAAGAGTCATAAAACGTGTGTGAGGAATGTGATGCGTGTGTGAGGGGAAAGAAGTATGCCGGGATCGCAGCAAATGGAAATCCGTGGTCTCTGCCTACCCCTACTGTGGAAAACAGGCGTGAATTTATGACTTTATGTATGGATGTAAAATGAGTGTCTCACAGCTGGCCCTTCGGGTAATACAGACATTAATGTATGTTTTATTATATAAATGTGAAATTTTGGATGTTATTTATGCTAAATCATCCAAAAACTAATTGGGATGTTTGCCTAGACCGTTTATTACTTAGCGTTTTAGCACTTTCTTTCAAATAAGAAAGTACTTTCTGTCATTTAAGCCGTGGTAAATGAAAAGATTGAATAAATCTGTCAATTTATGTTAACTCTCCGACTCTAATTCTGATGTCAACGCAGATGAAGTCGCAGGCAGACGCTAGCACAGAATAAAGTTACCTGTCATGAGCATCCTTGAAGAATATACGAGAGTAAATGAGGCGAAAGGGGTGTGTCGAGATCGTATTTAATGTAAATTTGTCTCAACCTACCCTTATGGAAAATAGACGTAAATGTTTGTTATTTTGTCAGTAAATAACCTACTATCTACTACTCGTAATACAGTATTGTAGTTTTAAGGTTCGACCAGTGACAGAAAATTGCAGATTAAAATTCAGCCAAGTAATCATTAGTTACCAAGTGTGACATCGTATCTATTTCCCTTTAAATTTAAATGTACTAGTTTAGGTCCCATGTTCTACCATTACAACTATTTTACAACTTAAATCTAATACAAAATAAAAACAATATATACAAAAATAAAAAGTTAAAAAGCATTGGTCCCATTGCATTTGGATTCTCTATAAAATCTAGACTTATTAAAAGAAAATACATTTTTGCTTCCACAGGAGAAATAATAGAATTATACCTATCACATTCATGTACAGTCAGCCACAGAAACAGCTATACAACATATCAATTCAAGAGTCCAAATAATGATTTGAGAAAAAAGACTTTTTAATGTTTAACAAATTATTCAACAATTTAATGTAATGTTTAATTTGATTGTTCAGCAACTTTGTTGTTGACTGTACCGTATTACATTATTTTATTATAATATGTGAGTCCGTGCTAACATAGAAAACAGCGTGCCGTCTGAATGTTTTCCACGCGAGCAGTAATCGCGCACTGATGCAGAACAAGGCAGGATGTTTCCACGCGCAAGACACCTTCTGTTTTACTTTTTAAAGTGTGAGCCTAATGTAAACGTGGTACCAGAGACTTCATGAAATATAAAAAAAAAAATGAGAAAAAGAAGAATCTGGAAAGACATGGTAACATAATTTTATGTTTATCATCATCAGCTGGAAGACGTCCACTGTTGAACAGAGGCATGCTCCTAAAGGAAAGGTTCCACACATGGCAAGCGGCTTGGGGATTGCAGTATACGTGAAGTTACAGAAGATACTACTGCCTATCTTCTGGACACCTAACAATACCCTAGCTTTAAAATAAGCTTTAAATAATAAAACCAGGGGTGTTTTTCCTCTCTAAAAGGGGCTGAATACATAAATAGAACTTAAAAGATCTAGGTCTCTGTATAGCATTAAATTTATGCTTCTACAGCAAAATAGTGGAACTTTACTAATATAACTAATAGGAGTAGGAAGGTCTCCATAATAGACCGCTGGGAAAGCTTAGAGCGGACTCAAGCAATATTATAATTATAAAGATAAATACTAGAATCCTTTGAGTCATGTGTACAAACATAATTACATACATAATAAACCTTCTTCCCATGAGGGTATGCTAAAATAGTAACCCACATAGTCCTTATATTCCTTTTGGTCCTCCGACTGAGTGCTTTGCATCTTAATGGTCTCGATTTACGTAGCTTGTCCTTATGGTCGCCGGATTATGGTCTTTCGGGACCACGATTGAAAGTCTTCTTCCAAAAGCTTTTGAATAAACAGTCTGGATCTACATTAACACTTCTTTGGTTATTCTTTTGAGAAATACAATTTTGCAATGATATATAGAATATACGTATTTATACACGTAGTATTTTTATTTTATTTGGGACAACAAACTCCAGTATATTGAATACTACCTTAAGCGCTTACGCGTTAAGTAACCTATGCCCTTTCTCGAATCTTAAACTTTCTACACGCCAAATTTCATCAAAAGTCGTCTCGCGGTTTAGTTGTGAAGGCGTAACAGACAGACAAACAGAGTTACTTTTACATTTATAATATTAGCATGGAAGTATGGATTACAGTTCCAGTGTTAAATTGCTATAAGGTAAGGTAGTAGGTACCCACACCTACCGCAACTCCACCAACAGTGATGGCGCCCTCTCTTTACATCACAAGATACGGTTTAATTTACATTTGATTTGCATTACTACGTGTTTTTGCCAAGTTAACGTATTTATAGAACACTGGCTTCCTAGAACGGAACGCGTCAACCTTTTTATGGTAATATAAAGCTTTTGTTTGCGTAGAAAGAAATGAGAATGGTAGAGTAAACTCAGATTTAAATTCACTTACTGGCAGTACCCTTTCTATAGGACGGTGTAGATCTTGAGACATTTAATCGAAGTAAATATTCATTATAAAGACAGTTTGGCACCTGAGGCTCAAGGTTTAAAAGTAATTAGGTAAACACACTTTGAGGTTTATTCTCGTTGAGGAGTAATACTATTCCCAGACTCAAAGGACCAAATTATTTTAGCTTAGTTGACTCCTACCGGATACGAGGTGTTAACGAAATTAGTTGCATAATATAATGAGATTTCGGATGGAATTTTAGGTGAACAAGTTTCACGAGTTTAATTCTATGTTGATGATTAGTATGTAATAATTATGTTGATTGTCGAACACCTACGTCTTAGGGGCTTGTAGTTATGTGGATGCCGTGCAGATCAGTCGATCTGCGACGTTAAGCCGTGCTCGCCGCGGTCAGTCTGGCGATGGCTGACCGTTTTCACATATCGAAACCCCTCCGTACTTCGGAAGGCACGGTAAGCCGTTGGTCCTGCGTCTGATCTTTCTCCGGTCGTGTCGGTCTACCGTCCCATCGGACTATGGGAGTGAGAGAATAGGGAGTGATCTTGTGTTCGCGCGCATACTTATGCACTATAATACCTTCTATGTAGTTGGCTAGTCTCAGCTGACACAGACCGCCGTGATCGAAATTCGGTCAGGAGAACTTTATACAAGAACAATTATTTAAGACAATGAACAGGTTGTATAAAAAAAACTAATGACTTGAACATTTTGAGATGCCCTTTAGTAAAACAAATAAACTAAATAACCTTTTTTGAAGGCACAAGGAACAAAAACTCTTCCGTAAATTCTAAATTCAAACCCCTCGTCAATGTTTTGCAGTGGCCTGTTATAATTGATGTAGGTTATAATACTCTTGCAAATGTTCATGCGGGCAAGAACTGAAGAAGAAATGGGTGGGTGCGTATAGGATCATGTCCGTAAAAAGGGACTGACAGCTGAAATGACGGGCAGGACTGTTGTAGGATGTATTATAATAAATGGCAAAATAATAACCATCAGACGTGTGTTATATTAACTTTATAATAAAGGAATATAGCTTTATTCGAGTCTCTAGCGTTGTTTGTCTGTTTGGAACCTCGTCGCGACTAAACTACTGAACCGATCAAGATGAAATTTTATACGGAGATAGCTTGAACCTCGTGAAAGGTGAGGTTTCTCATCCTATGGGAACCAAAATTGGGATTGATATACGGGTAGATACATCATAGATTAATATGTCGAAACTAAGCCAACCCCATACATTTATCATTCCATTCAATTTCTATGTGTTATTCGTTTTGCCACTTGTCTAAAACCCTACTGTGTAAAAGTAAATAAATAAAACTAGTTTTTTTTTGTCAGTAAATATTTGTGATTGCCATTAACCTACCACTTTTAGTATACTAGCGTAACGATAATGATGAGGTTACACAACACACTTACATACTCAAGTGTTTCATACTATTGATTGTATGTAGGTTTGAAGGGCATTATCATGACTGGGTGTACCAAAATAAATGTTTACAACGATATGAAAATAGAATGTTTACCTTCTTGTTTTATTACACTTCATCAATCAATTTGATATCGAATGAAAATAATTGTTTGACCTTTGAGTATGAATCAGACTAACTTTGTTTTTACGTTGCTTTTTTTACTGCATATAAAAGTCGCTCTCCTATACTAAAGTATTGTAGTTACCATGATCCAATTTTTTTATGTGTTAAATTAAATTAATACAAATTTGAAAACAAATGTAATTATAAACAGTTTTAACTAAAGGTTTGCGTTCGTGCTAAATTGGGAACAAACAACGGAAATATAATTGGTTGTGATCGTAAAATGTCGCTGTGTACACAATGTGTCATAAAGAGGTAGTCGAACTCAGGCCAAGATTTATAAAGCACACTCAAACTTAACTAAGACTTCATTGAAAAAACCTGCCGTCGCATTTAGAGACGTTAATGATTAATTAAACTGACTAGTAAATATTTCACGAAGAAACCGTTTACTTAGCGTTCGTTTTAGTAATCATCAAATATCTCCGAGTTCGGGGGTTAATCTTTAGGCGGAAAAAAAGTCATGTTTTGACTGGTATTTGCGTAAAATATCGTGAAAGTTTCTCGTAATGGTGTAAAAATTAATGTGCGTTCTAATGAAAAATTAATGAAAAGGCGTCGCAGTAGGCCCAGAAGGAGATGGCGGGACGAGCTGGACTCCTTTAAAGAAAATTGGTCTATTGCAGCTCACAACCGAGAGGAATGGAGGAAGGAAAGGGAGGCCTTTGTCCTACAGTGGGACAATCATGGCTGAAATAATAATAATAATAATGTGCGTTCCTTCTTCCATTCATTCTGCCTCGTTGGTCTAGTGGTCGCTAAGCGCGACTGCTGAGCACGAGGTCCTGGGTTCGAATCCCGGGTCGGGCAAAGTGTTACTGGGTTTTTCCATTGGGTAATTCTCAGTAGCAGCACGGAGTCTGGATTTGTGCCCGGTTGATGGCAATAGGCTCGCCCCCTATTACATTGGGACCTAAAACATAACTGGCGAAATGTGGGTGTACAAAATGTGCACCTCTGCCTACCCCTTCGGGGAATACAGGCGTGATGTTATGTGTTTTTATGTTGTCTATAGATCTCAACCTGAGTCTCATTCATACTCAAACAACTCCATGACGTCACCCATCACCTAATTTTTCCGTGATCGGATGCAGCATTATATCCTATTCATCATTTGATTAACGATCAGACGTTTATCACATTAACACGTACGTGTCAATTAATACGAAACGACGCTAACACTCGAACCTTTTAAGGAATGTCACACATCTCCGTTACGCGATTCTGATACAAAAACTGGTAATTTAATATAGGTTTTATTATTGGTTTACGTCCGCTAATGTTGTGGTGGCCTAGTGGATCACATACCGGACTTGTATGCACAATGTTACGTCTTTAAACATGACACATTGTGTCTCGTGTGGTTTCTTTCTAGGAGATAAACTGCAGGAGAGACGAGTTACATAAATTAAATTATATTTAAGCTTATAGATCTTTAAGATCCACTTACAATCTAAGCGAATCGATAGTACTAACGTAAATTACTCACACTAAGTTATTATAAAGGCAAAAGTTTGTGAGTGTGTTTGTTACATCTTCACGCTCAAACGGCTGGACCGATTTTGATGAAATTTCATATGGAGGTAGCTGACACCCTGGATTAACACATAGGCTACATTTTATACTGAAAAAATGTAGCGAGTATCACCGCGGGGAGCAGCTAGTTATTTATAAAATTCTGAAATACATATAAAAAAAATTTCGCTCCACACTAGAAATTTCTCCAGTATCATGGGTGCGTTTTGCAAATATAAATCACAAACTAAAACACCCAGACTCGGGGCAAACATCGCAAAACCAGTGGACTTAACACACAGCCAATCAGAATCGTAATGAGTAGAATAAAAATGCTAATAGGTATTCCTTTTGGAATTTGACATTAAATCTCGGTGGTACTAAGACGTGTCCTAAAAGTGCCAGTAGGTACTTCAAGAACACTTTAAATCATTCCCAAAGCTCATTGCGCCGTCAATTCAATTTCGTAAAAGCGTCAAAGTAGAGACGGTCACGTTTTTCTTTGAGATATTCTTCAATTAGTGTTGATTACTTTTGTTATTGTGTGAGAATCGTTTGGTACAACTTTAAAGACAGATGAACGATATCTGTGTTTTATGTCGTATTTCTTGTAAGGTTTTGAAACGTATTGGTATTATAGTAAGAGGGCTGAGTTGGCGACTAATTGGATTTGTGAGAGTATATGTGTGTGTGTATATATGTATATGTGTGTGTGTGTGTGTGTGTGTGTGCGTATATATGTATATGTGTGTTTGAGTGCGTATATGTGTGTGTGTGTGCATGTGTTAAATAGCAACTATAAAGCTACCAGCACAGACAGTCAGTAAATGACAGCATAAGCGAATAAGTGTGATCAATCAATATCGATACTCGTCCATTCTTTGTCTGTCTGTAGGTACTGTACAATAGGGGTACTAGTGTTACCATTTACTATGTATTGCGGTTATACTCACGTGTGCATACGGAATTCCAGACTAGTTTAGACGCGGCAGAGTCACAAACCAAACTCATTCGACTCGCGATTCTACTGCGTAACCAGCTCATGCATAAGGGCTCCGTTCGAATTCAAAACTAGTGGGGCATTCCCGAATACACACAGTATAACCGGAATATATAGTAAATAATATGGATAACATTCACAAAAGTTATAATATTACCTACTATCACATAATATGAAAAGCCAAAAAATATCTTCAACACAAATAAATAAATAAAGAATGAGTCTTGTGAGACATCTTCGAGAATAAAACCTTCATGGTAAAATATGGTTCCATACATCAGGCTCCCTCCATTATACAAACTAAGCCACGTTCAGCCCCGTACTGAATAAATTTTACTTTCCACTGACTGTTACGTAGCGTGAGTTAATGAAGTATGATTTGAAATAATGTTATGCATGCGCTCTATACTATCTGTAGTAGGTAACCTGTACTATGTTAATTTGTACTAACTAGTGTATAAAATGCTCACGATCAAAATGTTTGTCGAATATGTGTTTGTCAAATAATTTGATAGGATGCAGTTTTGTTTGAAGAGTTTGTCAAATAATCTGCGTGTTTGACAAACAAGATTGTCTTTTTTTATTTTTTCACAAAAAAGAATTAATGCCGAAAATGTGTGGTCTACATAGTTACTGTAAGCACTCAGCACAAGCTAAAGTTACGTCAGTGAGGAAACCAAATCTCGAACATTGTTTGACAAAGTTTGTTTGATCCTCGGTTTGAACGCCTGAGCTATTGTTTGATGGTAACGGGAAGTCTGACAAAAAAGTCAAATTATTTTATAGTTAACAGGGCGCTTTAGATGTCTCATTTAGTATCTGATAATTTAAAAAAAATCAAGGTATTTAATACCAATTCATAAAATTATAATTTATTGTTATTATTATTAATTCACTCGTACTTTTTTTCTCTCTGGACAAGTGGCCAAACGCATGACAAATCGAATAGAATGATAAATGTTTAAGGATGACATAATGGTTCCACTATGTTATCGATGTCAAATTATTATTATTTCTATTAATATATTTTTAATTCTATTCAATTTATATTCTTCAAGCGTGGGGCTGTTAGCGTAGTGTGAGGTGCCACATACCTACTAAAATCTGTAGCAGTAAACACGACGTGGTATGACAGTTTTCTCAGTATAAATACTGTCAAAACTAATATTGCATACTAACAGACCCGTGGCTGAAAATTTCCCGGAATTTTTAGTACTCTTGGTGGAGACACGACGACTTTGACGACCTGTTTGTCGCAGTGGCTAAGCGATTGGACTGCTGCGCTAAGAGTTGCGTGTTCGATTCCCGCACGGCGCAAAAATTTGTGCGAACCATAGATGTTTGTCCCGAATTTGGGTGTTTGTGTATATGTTATTTCATGTTTGTGGAACGCACCCACGACACAGAAAAAATTCCTAGTGTGGGGCGACGTTTTTAATAATAAAAAAAGCGACACTGTTCCTTCTTCTGGTCGCAATTAGGTAAGTACAGGAGCTTCTCACAGTTCGGCAACATCAAAGCGAACACTGAACACTAAGAAATCTATTCGAAGCCACACCAACAATAGCAAACTAAGGTCTGTTCTAATTAAGGAACAATCGTAAGAACAATGCAATGCAACGGTATTCCTACAATGAAAGATTGAACAGTTCTGACAAAGCAATCGCACAGGCGTCAAAGAAACTACTGATATTAAAGGTAGTGAGGTTTGACGGTTTTGTTCATTCCAACTTATTTGTTTGCTGCTTCAAGACCTGGAGGTAGTTACAGTTAATTTTGAAATAACAAAAAAATAATGTAGAAAATTAAAAAGAAGCCTGTCGTGATACGCTGTTCCGTGAAACACCGTCTTGGCTAGGAGGTACCCCGACTGCGATGAAACTTTTTTATTTTTTAGTTATTTTTTTATATAATTGTGTTTTTACGGGACTGCCCAAAAAAGGAGTGTAGTTTAATTTTCTAGACGTATTTTTTAATAGCCTATGTTACCCACGATGGTATAGGGATTCTAACGACATCAAAATCGGTTCAGGCGTTAAAAAGTTGTGGTAGAATAAAGAAACTCACAAACATGAACCCTGAAAACATTACACTCCTTTTTTGGGTAGTCGTGTAAATATAACGTTACGTTACGCCTGCAGGTGTTTATCGAATACTCACATTTCACTAAGTAGGTCTGTTAGGCCTATATAGTATGGGAGTTATTAACTGGGCGCTCTATCATAACTATTCCGTGCTACTGAGAACTACACAATGGGAGAACATAATTACATTTTCCCTGATTTGGAATCGGACCCTAGCTCCTAAACCGTTCGCATCAGTATCTTCTATAACTGTACATTCGAAGTATATAAAAATATCAAAACATTATTATAAATAATTTATTGCAGTTTGTTTCTATTTAAAAGAATTTGATTGAACGTTCCAAATGGATGAATGGATTTGAATTCAAATTCGGAACAGACGTGGAATATTCTGGTACTTAATTTAAATTTTAAATATGGAACAATAAAACTGCTTTTGCTTCAAATGCAAACCAAACAATTTATTTCCATAATTGATGAGTTTGTGAAGAAATCAATCTTGCAGGTTTTATATTTTTCTGATATTTTTAACAAAATACTGATTGGACTGGCTGGTGGTAGGCCTCTCACCAGGTGGACCGATGATATCGTCAGAGGTGTGGGCAACCGGTGTATGCAAATGGCAAGTAGTCATTTATTGTAGCGCTTTAAGTGGAAGCCCTTTGTTCAACAGTGAACGTCTTCCGGCTGATGATGATGATGACTGATTTGACTCTTTTCTCCCATAGTTTTCTGCAAAAACAGTGAGATTTAAATTAGCAAAAATACGAACTTTTTCACACATCCATCATTTGCCTGTTTAAGTGTGTCCACCCCGATAGGCTAGGTAAATGTGGTACACCAATATTTTACCAGTAAGGTTCCATATAATCGGGGCGAGCCTATTGCATTTTATTTTTATCAGTTTGCAGGGCAAAGGTTTTCCTTTCATTCTTTTATTGCCACTATAATGTGTTAAATGTCGGAAGGCGATTGTCATTAGGAAAACCATTAACACTTTTGGCGCTGCGACAATATCGGAAGCCGCTTGAACATTGGTCATTGACATTTAACTTTGTACTGTTAAATAAAGAATGGAAAAGAACAGATTCTATCAGTTTTGGTTTTACACTCTTGGACTTAATATTAGGTAGGTACTAGATACCTAAGATGTATGTAGAGGAGCTTCATTAGAAGGCAACGTGTTGATATGCACGACCAACAGCTTGCCGTGTCTAAAAACGGTGAAGGCAAACATCGTGAGGAAATCGGCGCACCTGAGAGATTTTTCAACGGTGTGTAAAGCCATGTCCGAGGCCTACAGGCGATTTAAACTTTAAATTTAAATTTAGGCGATTTAAACTTCAAATTTAAATCACCTGTAGGCCTCGGACATGGCTTGAACAACCTGGTATCAGTACCAGGTTGTTCATAAACCATATGATGAGAAGAAGAAGACGATGTGTGAATACGGTCACCCCTCCAAAAATTTATGGCAGTAGGGCGATGTGGTCACATGGCTATGGCTGCAAGTCTCACAAGCCCCGCTTTTGTACTAGACGCGTACAAAAAAAACTGGCTAGTTAGATCGATGGTTACAAACTATTTTTTTTCACGACGCCGCGCGCTGCCAACGCGGCGCTCAACGAGATACTAATAAATGACATTCGCTTGTAGCGAGTGAGGAGATGTAGCCCTGGACGTCAATTGCACATTGTCACTGCAAAAACTTGCAACTACGTCACTGTCAATTGGTACCCGATTCAACATAGATTTAATTGCGTTGGTAATATTTTCACACGGATAAACTCAACGGGGCTTGGATTATCGGCTGATTAAATACTAGCCAGACTGTATTGACTATTGACTGATGTTGAAGTCAATTTTAATGTCTTTTTATGACGTTATACTTTTCGTGTTTTTTCTATTATTTAGTTACTCTGGTTGGTTCCGTAATCCCTGAGTAGATTTCCAGTGTAATTAGTTATAACATAACTATTCTATTTATATATTACTAGCTGCGCTCCGCGGTGTTACCAGCCACATTTTTTCCAGGATAATAACACACACGTACATCCATATAAAATTTCATTAAAATCCATATAGTAGTTTTTACGTGAAAGAGGAATAAACATCCATCCATACATACAAACTTTCGCGTTTATAATATTAGTACGGATGTGTAATTGATAGTGTGACGTGATGTGTTACGTTTCTATAATTTTAAATAATTACTTAAATTGACGTTTGTTTATTTCGATTCTTTGACATAAGCTTTCTTAACATGTTAAGTTACTTATGCTGACTACGAAAACATGACAATTTTCTCGCAAAAATATCACATCATGCATCAATGAGACTTACGGTCTCATTAACAGTTAATAAGGTGTTAATTAAGTTGTAAAAGTACCTTCCTGCTTCAGTATTGAAACTTTTTTCTTATAAAATATAAGTTGGTTCGTGTTTTAATTACTAAGACTTTTCTGTTCTCATAAAGCAGGCTCGCGGGTAGACAAGAAATGTTTTTAATATACTTTTTTTTACCTATGAACTTATATTTATCTCGTATCCATCTATCATAATAGATATTAATAATTTAGGATATGAGAAGGATTTGTTTATTTTTAATTTTTTTATGTTGTTAATATTTTATATTGTTTTTTACTGTTAGTTCGTAAGATTAATATAGCATCGCTTTCGATGTACATACTGTAATGGTGTTATATTGTGATAATAATAAATAAATAAATAAAAATAAAACTTTTACCCGCTACATATTTAGAGGAAAAAATAGCATGTGTTAATCCAGGGTGTCAGTTACTTCCATACCAAATTTTTATCAAAATCGGTACAGTCGTTTGAGCGTAAAGAAGAAACAAACGCACTCACAAACTTTCGCCTCTATAATATTAGTGGGAAGTCTGATTAGTGTGATGTGATATACATATCTTTGTAAATGTGATGAGATGTATTTGTCTTTGTAAAAGTCATACATAATTATAATAAAGCCTTTATAGCCCTAAGTAGTAGGCAGAAGTGTTATTTTATCAGGACTCTATTCAGCCAATTGTATACGGGTGGCGAGTCCATTAGGCTTTACCGCGAATGGCTTAACAGATTAAAATGGACGCTCCGCGGTTTTGGCGAATCGGCTAATAATGTTATTTTTATCCCAAATACACAGAAACTTTCATGAACAAACCGATAGCTGATATTGAAAGTTTATTAGATAACAATAACTTTTATATGTTGTTATAATATGCTATTTGTTGGGAAATGAAAAGAGAAAAACGTTTCTGGCTGGAGGCCTTTTATTAGGTCTCGCCAAACGACCGGTTAAGCAGTAAGAACTCCTTCAGTCCTAACTGCGAGAGACCCTTTCGAAAAAAAAAAAAACATCCTGATGTTCTTCTTTTCTAGCCATCAGAGTGCGTCCCACGATACATAAGATCACGCCTGTATTCCCCGAAGGGGTAGGCAGAGGTGCACATACAGTACACCCACATTTCGCCAGTTATGTTTTTTTGTTCCCACGATACGTTTGCCATTAAATAAATTCAATGTTCATACTAAATTCTCACTTGAAACGTTAACTCATAATGTAACTTTAATTGGTGTTCGCGTAAGAAAACATCTTTTAATAAATTTAAAACAAACACTCAATAAATTAGAAACGGCACTTGCCGCTCCACGCTCACGTTCTAACGAGCTGCCAAATGCTTGTAGAATTTCCTTTGTGATGTTATTATAACCATAAGGCGGCTAAATTATAGCTCACTTTAAGCAGTAGGGAGTAGAATAAGAAAACATATGAATGGTAATTAAAATTGAAAGTGTTACAGGCTTTAATTAAAATATGTACATAAAGTTTAGCAACACTGAATCCCTCGTACTTATAAACGACAATGAAATAATAATATATATTATGTATTAAGTTAACTACCTTATAACTATATTGACATATCCATTCTTTGACATGCTAACATAGTGACAGGCTAACAGTCAGAAATCAAAGGTACGAATCGAACTGCGAGGTTAAGCCGTCCTCATTGTAGTCAGTTTTATAATGGATGACCATTTCCCAGGACGAGATCCCTCCGAGCTTTAGAAGGCCCCTTCTGAAACGCGAAGCCGTTGGTCCTGCGCCTGATTTTTCTTCGGTGTCGGTCTACCGTCACATCGGACTAAGAGAGTGGGAGAATAGGGAGTGCTCTAGTGTTTGCGCTCATACTTATGCACTATAATATCTTCTGCTTAGTTGGCTAGTCTCAGCTGAGAAAGGCCACCGTGACCGAAATTCGCTCAACTCAGAACATTATAACATTATTTATATCCATTGCCCACAACGAAAAGTAAGTGTACAGTCGAGACTACAATCTATAGTTTAGCCAACACTTCAATTACATTTTTATTACATTATCCGTTATATTATCTAAAATATTTGATGTAAGTTAGATAACCTTTAATCGGATCGGATAGGCTAACTTTAATCCACATATTTCCTTAGCGTGGCGTTCAAAATTTCTATACCTAAGTTTTTCTAGATTCTTCAGAACTTGTATTGAAGGAAACTTCTGAACTCGTTCTCAATGGAGTCTGTGTGGACTTTTAAAGTACCGAAAAGTTAGGATTCCTTAGGGTTATGTACGTAGTTTTGAAAAGAATATGCTAAGATGGTTTTGGCATGGGAAACGACGGATGAAAGAAGAATGACAAAGCAAATATATGAGGTGAGTGTTAGTTGAATAGCTAAAAAAGGGGAGGGGAAACTAAAGGGCAGACCTCGACGAACATACTCTGATCAGATTGGAGAGGGTTTGCAAAAGGGTCAGGTTATGAGTACCCTAAACAGACAAACGTACAAAGAAAGTGATAAGAAGAAGGCGAAAGAAGCATGCCAGGTTTGTAGCAAACCGAAATCCGTAGTTTCTGCTCACTGCTTTGCGAAACAGACTGTAAGTTTAATTGTTTCTAATAAAAAACGTCATAGCACTGTAGGAATTTCTCCTGTATCGATAGTGCCTTTCATAAACATCTCTCCCTCGACTAAGGGAAAATTCAGAAGATGGCCAGCAGCGTCTTTTGTAACTTCACTATCAATACTGCGATCCTCAAGCCGCTTGCCAAGCGTGGGGATTATCAACCTCTCCCCAGTCCAAGGGGGAGGCCTTTGTTCTACAGTGGACGATGGACGTATCCCGGATGATGGTGATGAAAATCGTGGTGTGAAGGGGACCAAAATGTTTTGTTTTCTTTAAATACCGTGGCGCACAAAAGGTTAAAGGTTCCATCATCTACAATCCGATAGAGCCCACAGCGTTGTTTTCCTAAAATTAAACATTGTTTATAAGGTTCATCTGTTTTTATAATGTGATTAATTACGTTTTTCTAAATTTGTTTGTTAATAAAGGAAGTTGTCTGACATTTATCTTTCGTTGTAATCGTTTTATGTATGTTTTATTGATTTACGTTGAAAAGTAAAACTAAATAAATTTTGACATTATTTATTAGTTCTGTATTATATTTGGGCGTAATTATTATTAAAGGCAGGTCTTTGCCCAGCAGTTAGACGACACTGGTTACAATTTTATTCAGTTTCATCTTAGTTATTGATGACTGAGAGGTTCACGAAATGTTGAAGAGTTCTCTGTTCTACTTAACTACGAAAACATACTGATTTATTCACCTATCCCCACTAATATTATAAACGCGAAAGTTGTATGGATGGATGGATGTTTGTTACTCTTTCACGTAAAAACTTCTGAATGGATTTTAATGAAATTTCATGTGGTAGCTGACACCCTGCATTAACATAATTATAGGCTACTTTTTATCCCGAAAAAATGTAGCGGGTAACACCGCGTGGCGCAGCTAGTTTTTAAAATACCGTGTGACTCAATAAACGCGGTCATATCCCTTTAAATGACTATTTTTCTGACTTCTAGTAATTTACTGAAGTTTTAAATAATTTTCGCATTAAGTACCTACTTGCCTACAAAGTTCTCAAGATGAAAGCCATTTAAAAGTTTTACTATTACTTACATTTTCTTTTGAAATCTCTTAGCATATTATAAACATAAGGATCTTATCAATATTAAACTTTTGAAGCTTTGGGATTGTTGTCTAAAAAGGTTTTATTAAAAAGGTAGAAACATTTATAAGGCCATGTTTTTTTCTAGAAAGGCTGATTATGGTACCATATTCACAATCTAGATAGAGCATAATAGACCGTAGGTTACGTCGTCGGTCTAGTCTAGTGGTTGCTAAGCGATGCGGTCCTGGGTTCGATTCCAGGGTCAGGCAAAGTATAATTGGGTTTTGCATTAGGTTATTCTCAGTAGTAGCACGGAATCCTAAATTGTGTCCTGTTGATGGCAAAAGGCTCGTCCCCTATTACATTGGGACCCAAAACCTTGCTGGCGAAATGTAGGTGAATATAACATCATGCCTGTATTCCCTACCTACCCCTACCCCTTCCTACTCCTTCGGGGAATACAGTCAGGATACTATGTTATGGTAAATCGTAGATAGTGGGCTCGCCACTTAACATGAAACTTACGGTGAGCGACAAACCACCAGTATTTTGACTCCTTAGGGACTCTTCTGCCGTCCCTATCAAGGGTTACAAGCATGATATAATGTATGAATCACATAACACTAATATAATAAAGGCGAAAGTTTGTATGTTTGTTACCTCTTCACGCTCAAACGGCTAGACTGATTTTGATGAAATCTCATATGAAGGTACCTTACACTCTGGATTAACACATAGACTACTTTTTATCCCGAAAAAATGTAGCGGGTAACACCGCGTGACGCAGCTAGTAAACTATAAAACCCACTTTTATGAGGTTGTTCCCGATTTCGTGACTTACCCACATTTAATACAGCAGACAACTATACAGAAACTAAACTTTACTAGATAACTTTATGAAATCTTCATTGGAAACGAGCGACTCAAATTAAGCCACCACTGCCTCGCCTAGAAATTAAAACTAGTTGGACTAGACTTTGACAGATCGAAGACGACTTAGGTTACTTCAAAACTAATAAGCTAAGATTAAAATACAATTCTGTATTGAAATAAAACTAGGTTTACGGATTTTACCCGGTTTTTTTATTGGTTTTTGGTCAGGTTCTGAACGTCGGAACCAAAAACCAATTAAAAACCGCGATAAAATTCGTAACCCTAGTTTTATTTTAATGTATAATATTCGTGTAAGTGATAGAAATCATTATGTAATTCTGTAGTTTGGGTTAGACTATAGATGAAGTTGTCTGCCGTGGAGTGCTGGGCCAGAATAGACCTCCCCATCTCGTCCCATGTCGTAAGAGGGACTAAGGGAAAATCTAGAAGATGGCCAGCATCGTTTTCTGTAACTTCACCACCAATACCGTGCCTCCTAAGCTGCTGGCCAAACGTGGGGATTATATCACCTTCCTTATTAAGGGGGAGGCCTTTGTTCAATAGTAGACGTCTTTAGGCTTATTGATGAAGCTGTCTGGTAAGAGGTGGAAAAAAAAGACACCTCTAAAAAAAGATCTCTGTCTTACGTTTTTATTCATCGTAGATTATCTATAGGTGTCATGTTATACATGTGAGTGTATTTGCATGAGTGCACAAAACAGCTGAAAGTTTTGATTATTTTTAAGAAAACTCCTAACATGAAATCCAAGTCCAAATTATTGTTTAACAATATTTGTAAACGAAGTTTTCATTTAAATTTTCTTTGAACTAAGTTTGGTGAGGTTGCCATCTGTTTTGTTCGTAAACAAGATTATGTCAATGCAGGATAAATAAGGATAACATGGGGCATGGGATTTGCGTGGTTGGCATAATCTGCCCAAAGATAAAACATCCATTATTTTTATGAAAAGGTTTTGTATTTCTTAATTTGTTTTGACGCAGACGTGACGCGGATGCAGCGTTGGCTTGCCTCTGTGGGCAAATAGACCGACGATATTGTCAGAGTTTCAGGCAACTGGTGGATGGAACTGGCAAGATGTCATTCATCGTGGGGTTCCAAGGGGGAGGCCTTGTTCAACAGTGGACGTCTTCCCGCTGAATTAGTTTTGTCATAACCTACATCTTGTAAGTGTCTCAAAAACGTACAATTTACTCAAACATCTTTCAGTTAATGTCGTTTAAAATCAAAGAAAGTTATGGACAATTAGAAATTATTCCAGTATCAATACATTAAAAACAATTTAAGAACAAAGTTACTCTCAAAGATAACACAAGAATGAATATTTTTTGGGTAAAAATATTGACTCACGTAAGCCAGCGTTTGTACTATTCATCCAAAAAAGTTTAATAAGGAATACAAAAAAAGCATAATAAGGAATTTGGCATGAAAAAAGTGTTTCTCATTCTTGTCAACTAGTTACATTGCTACGCTGAATGACAGCGCAATTTCCTTGAACGAATATAATAATAGGATATTTTAAGAGTAAACACTATCCATTCGTTTCCAAGAAACTATCTCAAATCTAATTTGCTTCGTAGGTATATCATTATTATTCACTTGGTTCCTCTTCTAATAAACGATGACGTGGAACTCCGTACAGCTTTGTAAGAACGTCCTTATGTTCAAAATCTTGAGGATATTGCTACCTTATAATTCTGGTAAGGCGTCGAGTTCAGCGCTATATACAGTTCACAATGAATCATGAAGCAATTAGCCCCTGAGTAGGTACTACTATTTCGATTAAGACCATACCTCTTATTCAGAAACGCGGATCATACCGGTATTAACTAAACCCCGTATTAAGTTTACTGGCATCTTTGTTATGCAAACGACGGTGATAGGTACTATTTAATCCTTGGTTTAAAATTTTATTTTTTTATTTATAAGGGGTAAGGGTTTAAATCGAACTTAGGACTTAATAAAGTGACGTATTATTCCTACTCCTCCTATATATTCTTTATGATTAATTTCGTTGCGGGTTCCAAGACAGTCGAGTCATTTCTCTGGGACGCCTCGATGGTTCTGAATGGTTATCATTGTAGAATCCTTGCTTACAGGAGTCACAATGATAGGCACAAATGGTGAGCTTGTCCCATTTATAAAAAAGTGTCGTATTACATACAGATATTTGTATATTGGAAAAAGTTTGAAGTAGAGCCAGGGATATGAGTAAAGTTGAGAGGCAACCGATGGTCATGGCAAAAGACTAAAAGATTTATACATATTACTATCAAAGGACAACTTACGTATTCATACTGAGTAGGGTGATGACATAGAACGGGTCAATGGTAACAAAGTTATTTTGCCGATTCAAGTAAATGAGAAATCGGCAGGACGAAGAATGCTAACTAAAGAACTATCAAGTGCAATTTTACTACTCAAGGATAGCTATATCGATGCATTAAATCTAAGACAAAGTTAAGTGTTTTAGAGTGAACAAGATACAGAATAGCTTGATAATTCATCATCGTCATCAGCTGGAATGTTGAACAATAGCCTCCCCTTTAAATAAAGGGAGGATTTGCCATAATCCCCACACATGTCAAGCGGCTTGGGGATCGCAGTATTGGTGGTAAAATTGCAGAAGACGCTGCTGCCCATCTTCTGGATTATCTCTTAGTCGCCTCTTACGACACCCACGGGAGGAAAGGGGGTGGTCAATTCTAGGCCAGATACCACTCGGCACTAACTAGCTTGACAATTACAACACTGCAATGCCTATTTTTCTGTTCAAGCCTTGTTTTGAGTATATCACGTTTTGTACACCAAAAGAGTCTGATCGACACTATAGATAATTTATTCAGCTCAAATCGTCATGGTAGACGCAACGATGACGCGATCACGCAGCATAATCACAATATGCTCATAAAAGACTATATTAATTGACGCGAACAACATGAGTGTTCGTCTGTGGCACACAAATGATCAATTGATGGCGACTACCGGAGTTACAAAGACGTGTATTAACGAGATTCTTTGTCCCATTGTGAGCCAAACAATGGAATAAGACGTAAATGGCAGAACAGTTCTAAGCTTGTTATATAATATGAGCTAATGCCTGCAATTGCGCTTGAGTGATTTTAAATAGGAACTGATGTGATTGTGTGGCACTTAATCTGCTGTATCTGTTAGAATAGAATTTGAATGACTGTTTACAGATTTTTTGTCCTATACACACATTTAAATTGTTTGAGCAATGGAGAGATTATTAGATCAAATATCATTTCTTCTTCCTCTTATCATACAATAAAAAAAGTAGTTGTTGTAATTTGGTGCCGGAGATTAAACCACTATCCGCATCTTGGCCTGGCTTTACACACCGTAGAAAAATCTTTCAGATGTGCTGGTTTCCTCGCGATGTTTTCCTTCCCCGTTTTAGCGACTGATAACTAATTTATAATACCCATATGACAATTCGAAAAGACATTTGAACGTGTCGGGGTTTAAATTCACGACCTTTGACTTGGCAGTCCATCCAAATCATTTGAATAAAAACATATTTTTCCATCTTACTGTGGCATGTTTAGTTAACAATAGTTAACATAATTATATCAGTGCCTACAATAACTAAGTCAGCGATCACTTCGCCAATTATCGGCCGATTTAGATTTTTTTCGTAATATACCTTTGTTATTCCGCTGTCCAATGTTTGCTTTGTAATATTATTTAGTTCAAATATAAAAATGCATTTAAACTATTACTAAGAGATTATTCAAAGAAAAGACCTCCACATAGGTGCGTTATTATTGGTCGATAATATCACATGCGTTATTGCGATAATGCGTCCCGATCCCTTGCATACAACTGCATTTTTATCGTCCGGTATTTCAATTTCGCATTCGAGTTTTTGGCAGGTTTTTCCCTAATATTGGTCCGATTTGCATTTTTGTGATGGACCGGATTAGATCGGATCAGATCATACTGGCTACGGGTACCCATACCGCAATGGATTGATTGATTTTTGGAACGTTCGTAAATATCGTTAACCAAATTTCAGTCTCGACGTTCTACTAGTACCAACGATCTCGCAGCTGTGTGTGGGATCGCATGCGCTCCAATACAAATTTTCTAAGAGCTCATATCTGAATATCGCAAGCTACCAACTTGCGATATTCAAATATGAGTTCTTGGAACATTAGTATGTATTGGTAGGTAAATAATTATATCGGAGGAATGCAATAACGAACGCGTCCTACTTCTATCGCGTCGTTATTATCGCAGCAGTACTTGCTGTCCTAATTCATAACGTACTAAAAACAGATATGGCATGCGATATTATCGGTCGATAATATCGCACCTGTGTAGAGGGGTCTTTAATTGGCCTTCTATGTCACATCCAAGGTCATTGTTCTAAGTAATTGTTTATTAAATTCCTCACAATTCAATTATCAGAACGAGAAGTTTTGCTTTTCTTATTTCGTTTTATCGTTCGCTAGAACTTTGGAGGCCATTTAAGTCGCTGAGGTCAAATCAACTAGTGTTAGTTACCAACGAGAAACTGTGGATCCAATTTGAGAGAACTATATATTGATTAACATAGCTTATGTTATAATCCGACCTAACAGTTTTCGGGTTATATTAGTTACAAGCCAAGCTCGTATTTAATAAGCTAGTTTTAAGGTTGAATTTAACAAAACAAGATTGCCCAATCATGCTTAGATGCAGTGAACGAGCTGTCTGTCACATGCACTACTCTTGTTAGAAGTTCAAATATTTTTGCATGTCAGACTCGAGCATAATGTCAAACACGGCAAAAGTATTAACAAGGGATCCTTATATAGGATTACTGTTGGTTTGAACTATCAAGTTTCTGGTTGAATCCTAGTTTAAAGTTTAAACAATAATGAAATAATAATTAAACTAGTCTTACAAAGTTCTCACATACATATATAACACACGTTCAAGCCTAAAAACCCATACTATCAATTCTAATATTATAAATGTAAAGTAACTCTTTCTGTCTATTACGCCTCTACAACTAAACCGCTGGACGGATTGTGATGAAATTTGGCATGTAGAAAGTTTAAGACCCGAGATGGATATATGCCACTTAACGCGGCGAAGCCGCAAGCAAAAGCTAATAAACAATAACCCCTTAGATAACTAGATCTCAGTCTGAGTCCAAAGTTAGCTGAATGTACCTTAAGAAACGTATTAATGTTCAACCAAACACTATTCCGAGCTTTAAAAAGGTAGGTATACTTTAGTAAAATTGAACACAGATAATGTGATACCTACATCAAGATTAATCTTATAAAAATAGCTACTCGGCTCAAATACGTCTAAATGTGTAAACCACACTTCTAGCCAATAAAAGCAAAAGTACCATACCAAAATCGATCATCACGGACCCAATCAGTATTTGCAGTAAAAAACCTGTCGATTTAATGCTGGCCTGCTAGCACCATTCGATCGCTTCGCAAATAATTATAATAAGTATTTCAACAATATTCAGTTACTCCGTCCGTCGCCGGGTGTTATCAAAACACTCAAAGAGCTCTTCACTACATCGTTTATCAGTTAATTGTATTTAAATCATTATTTTGTTAATTAAAATACTGAGCACTTTTTCTTTTAATTTTTTTCTTTATTCTTTACGCGTAACTGTCATTATTTTGTATTATGTGAATAACGTGATAGATTGCGTAGTTATTAGTTACTTAGCTTTTGTCCGCGGCATCGCGTTAAGTAGCCTATGTCCTTTCTCAGGTTTTTAACTTTCTACACGCCAAATGTCATGGAAATCCGTCCAGCGGTTTAGTCGTGAAGACCTAACAGACAGAGAGAGTTATTTTTACATTTATAATATCAATATGGATATTGTTTTACAACCATTGCAACACTATATTATGATTTATGAATATGTTATTCCAATAGTATACCAGAAGCTCTACCAACCTGATGCACGATAAACGGCTTGCAGCTGGTGTATAGTATTGTATAAGCTGCTATAAGCTTGTGTTCACCCATGTAGAATTGTAGATACTAGGAATCGACTCCAAAACCAATTCAGTGTTTTGCCACAAAATCTACATATTATTGATCCTACTCTACAAGTTAATTGAATTAGCTGTTGTACCCGATAGTGGATCTGTTTGAATAGTACCTACAATCATTCCAGTATTCCCTGAGGAGGTTGATATAAGTATTCTTCTTTTGTTGTTCCTTTAGGTGTTGAAGATCGTGACTTCGTCTATTGTTTTGTTACGAGCCTATGATTATAATGTTTGAAATAAGGTAGAAATGTACTGACAGTTGCATAGAGTTGTAAATCGTAGGCGAGTCTATTGCTGTTTATTGGGCTTAATTTATACCACATGGCGTAAACCATCATAAATAACCTTTACGATGGTTTATCCGGCTTAGAATTGACCACTTTTCCTCCCCCGGATGTCGTAAGAGGTGACTAAAGGAAAATCCAGAAGGTGGGCAGCAGCCTCTTCTGTAACTTAAACACCAATACTGCGATCCTCAAGCCGCTTGCCAAGCCTGGGAATTATCGATCCTATCAATATGCCCAAGGAAAATATCTCTGCCTCTCTTGGAGATTATAAGTGTGAATTTAAATATTATATATGTAGGTACGTCCGTCTGTAATCGAACACTGAACCTCACGCATGGAAGTCACGTTTGGAAATACCAGCGAGCCGTTTTTATTATTGTTACGGACATAAAAGTCGTTGTTTTAACTAATATCTCAGAGAATCTGGCATTGCTCAATCTCGTTACGAATTATATTTTTAGTCTAGTTCATCTGGTAAAGATCGAGCCGTGTTTACTGTATAATACAGTATATTATGTTTTTAATATTAGTTTTTCTGAGGATTATTGATAAAGTTTGTAGATAAAGATATTTTGTTTGTAGACTCTAAAAGTCGATGGAAAAAAAATTGAATATAGGATAGCTGGTTTTCTAGGTGATGTAAACCATGAGAATTAGGCGGGACTTGGGTAAAATGTCTGTCGATGATACCGGTGCTGATGAAATTGTAAATTACCACGCAGAACCCTGATTAACAAGTATATTGTCTCAATAATCAATAAAAATAAAATCAGGTTTAGAAATACCAAACGGGTATAATATAAAAGAAAACATAACATAACATCACTCCTGTATTCCCCGAAGGGATAGGCAAAGGTGTACATAATTATAGCACACCCACATTTTGCTAGTTATATTTTAGGTCCCAATATAGGGGGCAAGCTTTCTGCCATTAACCAGGCACAGATCCAGACTCCGGGCTGCTATTGAGAATTATCCAATGCAAAACCCAATAACACTGCCAACCGAGATTCAAACCCAAGACCTCGTGCTCAGCAGTTGCGCTTAACAACCACTAGACCAACGAAGCAGGAATACAAAAGATGTAGAAGACCTTTTTTCAGCAATAATTATAATAAGGGTGAGTATATTAAAACCCAATTTTTTACAAAAAAGGCACAAATAAGCATATAGGTAACACAATTCTCGGTTTCCGTCATGCCAGTAGGGAACGAAAGACTAATTACTTGATCCTTTATATTCCTACAAAGAAACCTTTGCGTACGTGTGGTGAATGAGAAAAGCCCGTGATGCTTTGCAGATCATGTCTTCCCGTAAATGATTAAAATGCCATCTTATATGAAAAAAATAATCAAAAGGGTACGACACATTTTGATTATGCTATGAAATATTCTAAAAGCCGAGGACGTACGAATAGGCAGGATGATTAACGAATTCGTTCTTTATACTTGTATGGAATCTTTCAGGTAGATGGTATAATTATCGAGAAGTTACACATATGGCATGTCGAGTGATATCCGGCCTAGAACTACTACTCGACTATCCTGGTAAACGGTGACCAAGGGAAAATCCAGAAGGTGGGCAGCAGCGTCTTCTGTAACTTCACCACCAAAACTGCGATCCCCAAGCCACTTGCCTACCGTAGAGATTATGGCAACCCCCTCCCCCTCCATTGCAAAGAAGACATTTGTTCGTTGAACAAGAAGGATATAGGCTGGTCACTTCTAGGTCGGATACCACACGGCGCACAGATCCTTATTATAGTTCCATAATATCATGTAACAAGGTCATAGATCAAAAACATAATTTTGTACTTACATTTTGGTCTATCAAACCAAACCAGAAAGCATTGATATAAGTTTTAAACGTAGAATTTAATAACTACCCCGTTCCGTGATGATCCTTCGTTCGTTTAATTAAAAAGGCTGAAATCCTTGAAACTAGGTCCCATCTATTTACTTTTAATCCTATGGGAATCTAGCTATTGAGAGCTTCAAGAGATACGTTTGAGATCCGTGATAAGTCGTATGAATTTGGCGATGCCAGATTTAAGACTTGAGACGGCCTTTCTTTGTATACCTATATAAGCTATTTTTATTTTAATCTACCTATACATATACTTAATTAAAAACAACCTAGTTTATAACTATTAACAATCTAAAATGCATAAAAACAGTACATTAAAATAAAAAAGAATTTGAAAGCATTAAAGTATTCTTGACGGCTGATGATGAGGATAATGAAAGTATTCTTCCTCATCATTAACGAAAGGTAACTGCCTATTATTTTTATTTTATTGTGAATAGAAGTATAATAGTATATACAATTACTGAGTCGGATATAAAGGTATCAGGTATAGATTATTAATTAACTCCAACTCTAAACCAACAAGCAGCTTCCAACCGCAATTACGTCACCAAATAAAGAAGGAGACCGTCCCGTGTAATCGACACCCTTTGATAAACGCCATTAACTATCCCCTTTCCCCCCTTTTTAGTCCCCTCTCTACCCCTTTCGCCCCCCTCTTCGGAACCAATAACTCCGCGGACCTTCATCAAGGGGAATCCTTTATCGCTTTGTGACTTGAATTAGCCAATTTCCTTGTGGGTAATACGTAATGTGAGATGGGCAACAAATCAGGTAAATATAGAAACGTCCTCTATATTATTTACTTGTAAGTTTCTGATTAACTGACAGCGGTTGACTTTTGAAACTACGGAAATATACGGTGAAATCAAGAGTAAAGTATTTATGTTTTATCATGATTGTATTCCCCTAAGCGACATGGTGGTCTTGTGCTTGACATACTGATTTTGTATGTACAACGTTATAGTTTCAAGCCCAGGCCAGTATCAATGTGACTTTTTAATATCATAAATACTTTTTTAGATATTCTAAGACACTGACTAACGGTGACGAACAACATCGTGTTAAAACCTGGATTTAATTAATCTGATATTGCTAATCCGTGAGCTAGCGTTATTTCAATAACTCGATTAACATACATGCCTTTTAATAACTTCCTCGAAATATGAACACGGACTAATATTCTAATTATGCCCGCAATTGGAGTAAATCTCTACAGGAAACAAATCTAATAGCTTTTTACCAGTAACAATTCGAAACCAAAAGCATACATAGAAGCATTATTAAATGCTCAAAATGTAGAGCCACTACTGAATGAGCAATACGCAACTACGCATTTATTAGCACTGAATATAATAAATAGTGTATTAAATCTAGTTTAAGGATCAGTTGGTGTTAAAATGTAATAAGAACTTCAATGTTGATGTTGATGGCAATAGGCTCGCCCCCTATTACATTGGGACCTAAAATATAACTGGCGAAATGTGGGTGAATATATGCTCCACTGCCTACCCCCTCGGGGAATACAGGCGTGATGTTATGTTTATAAGAACTTCAATGATCTTTGTTGGTATATAAGTCTTTATGAAGGAGGATATACCCAGAACTAATGATCCAATTCCATAAAAATACTTTACCAATATTTAGAAGTAACCTGCAGGGTGGTCATTTCAATATCGGAGAAACCACAAAAAAGTTCTCCACGTAAAAAAAGAAGCAGTCTAAGGCTAGGTCCTAAATATATAAAACGCTGCATTATTAAATATGAAATATAATTTGTATATTCAATGTTGATGGTAGGTAATTTTTTATACGGACCTCCTTCCAAAATGGCTTCAGTTGCAGCGTTAAGTTAGGTATTGTCTTGAGTCCAGTGAGAGACAATAGTCTCGGTTATTATTCATGGGACCTAAAAAGGGGATTGTCATCGGCAAAATGAGGTCGAACAAACAGCAGACCATTGTCTAGTTCACGAGGTTTAACGTTCAAGACTTACTTGCATCAACGCCCCTTTAAATAAGAAAAGTAATTACGAGACAGGCGCCATCATAACTAAGAGTGTGCCAGAAAAGTTAATTAAATCTTTTTATAAATAAAAATGAATTACTGTTCGTTAGTCTCGCGAAAACTCGAGAAGAAGTTTGCTCGTTCCGCTAGTATTATATTGATAAATATTAATACTAGTAACATGTCACTATTTTTAGTGATATTAGGTAAGGTTAATGAAAAAGCTACGAAGTATTCGAACCGAACGAAGACCAAAATTACTCGAAACAATACTAGAATTTTGACATAAATGAATGACCAATCCTAAAGAATAAAGAAAATTTTATTTTGTTTGCAGTACGTGTTAACAATGTAATTTCGTACAATACACATAATCTGAAAAAGCTTAATGCATTGAAGTTGGGTTTATTAATGACTTAATCCTAGAGCATACATCTAAAAGAGTTGGATAAGAAAAATATTAGAAAGGATCTGCCACATGAGCTTTCAATAACAGCAAGAAATATCTCACATTATTGTAGTAGGATCGCGATAAAGGGACGATTAAGGAATGTACAAAGAATAATAAAAAAATGTTACCGATTTACCCAAAACATTGTTATGAAATTCCCCAACATACCTATTCAATGGACACAATTTTGATAGCAATATATTTTATCGTAAATACGTTTCATTATCTAGGCATTTTAGCAAAACTATTTTTACGTTACATTAGAAAATAATGGTTAAGTTTTCTGATGCTATGTCAGCGACAGAGTTTGTGTCAGCCCAAAATAATTATTTTGGTATCGAAAATTTCTTGGGTACCAAAGAAAGTTTCTCGATATTGCCAAATCATCGAGTCTGCTATTTCCAATAACATTACATGCTAAAATTGTTTTAGTTAGTTTCTCATTTATTTCTCCAAACTATTATCATTCATTTGAATTTGCTTACACGGCTTGAGTGGACTTTTTAAATCTGTGTCCTCGAGCTTTTTGAATATTTTGTGGGATGTTTTAGGCCGCTTCTCCACTATCCGCCGGTTTGACGTTATTTTTTTGTTGCGGCGGACTAGCGGCTTTACTCTTGTTTTAGCTTTTAATTGGCTTTCGTAGATCAACAATGAACAGTTTTGTATTTCAACGTCCTTTGTAATAACTACGAAAGTTTTGATAAATGGATATTCGGGAGTCCATCGTGCGCGTAATGGGTTTAAGGATTTTCATATTGGAAAATAGTACTTCATATTTTTACGACATACCGTATTTATGTAGTACTAGCTGCGCCCCACGGTGTTACCCGCTACATTTTTTCGGGATAAAAGTAGCATATGTTAATCGAGAGTGTCAGCTACCTCCATGAAATTTTATCAAAATCAGTCTAGCCGTTTGAGCGTGAAGAGGTAACAAACATACAAACACACAAACTTTCGCCTTTATAATATTAGTGTGTGATGAAAATTATCCAGATAATAAAGATAGGAATACTTACCTACATACTTTGTAACTACATTCAAGCTTATACTCAAGACATCCAATACACAACAGTACTCGTGTATCGACTTAATCATTGTATTATTGAAGATACCTATTCAAATAAACATGTCTTTCATGTAAACATTGGGATATTAAACTTACCTGTCGTACCTCCAATGTCGAGAAAATACGTCACAAACATGGCGTATCCATAGGTTCAAGATACTGTCAATTTGAAAGGCTTTAGTGAATTTAATTAAACGGGTGTCGTAGTTCTGATTAAGAGTAATTTCAAAGGTTTGTTTGTACTAATTAAGGTATTTGCTAATCCTTTTAAGGTTTTCAGTTTATTCATAGTAAATATTTAGCGATGTTTTGAATGTTTAGTAATTAATTAATATAATTTTGTCAATTCACGTTGTAATTATAAAATCTAGTAGATAATAATTATTATTGGTTACAAAAGTACTCTATAATTATAAATAACATAACATTGCGCCTTTATTCCCCAAAGGGGTAGGCAGAGGTGCACATATAGTACACCCACTTTTCGCCAGTTATGTTTTTTAGGTCTCAATGTAATAGGGGGCGAGCCTATTGCCATCAACCGGGCACAAATCCAGACTCCGTGCTGCCACTGAGAATTACCTAATGGAAAAACCCAGTAGCACTTTGCCCGACCCGGGATTCGAACCCAGGACCTCGTGCTCAGCAGTCGCGTTTAACAACCACTAGACCAACGACGCAGTATAATTATAAATATTTGCCAAATATGTGTATATTTGGCAAATATTTATTCAAGATTCAACTTCTCTTGGATCTTAAAATATCTTAAAATCTAGGAAGCTTTATAGGTTTATAATTCTATAACTTACGCCGTTAGCTCAGCAATCAAAATAATACCTGAAAAGAAGATAAGAGACTGATTATTTTTTTTAATTTTGATTATTAATATTAAACTTAATACTATGTCCTACATTTGTATACCTAATCTGTCTCCCCACGTATCAATTATTAATAACTAGCTTTTGCACGCGGCTTCGTTCGCGTTAAGTAGCCTATGTCTTTTCTTTACACTTTCTACGTAACAAATTTCATCAAAATCCGTCCAGCGGTCGTGAAGGCGTAACAGACAGACTATAATATTAGTATGGATATTATTATTAATATAATATTGAGTTACAGAAACATAACCATCAGTATAAGACCTCCGCTGTTTTTTGCTACAGCTGAAAATATCATCAGGTTTAAGAGGCTTACGTCAAGTGACCCTGATGACAGAAAGAGTAATGGAGTAAAGCTCACGCTGGTTTAGTTCGCTTTATATGTATAATAAATATTTATTTAGCCATTCAACTTATTGTTTCGATAAGATAAAAAGCCTCTCATTGATATGGCGAGTGGAAACTATTTGTGTTTGCTGACAATCTAAATGATTTTTCCATATTTATTAGTTGTACTGTTACAAGCTTGAGTGGCTTTAAGGGCATGTTATACTTGAATTCTATGTCAGATAAGGGTATATTGTGAATAAAATGTATTAGACAAAGGTACTGTTACAGCTAAGTATAATTTAATGACAGAATATATTAGATTTATACATTAAAATTATTTACACACTATACCTACCTACGTTAAAAAGTAGATATATAAAAATGAAAATACAAAAAATTATCCATCAAAGTATTCTTTCTCATCGCTGTCGACTGGTAGGGTGCCCAAAAGGCTGGAAAATATTGCCACGTTGAATGGCATTTGCTTATTCTTTGGAAAAAAAATGAGCCAGTTAAGTTTTTTTTAAAAAAAAAACGTCGCTCACATATTTGTGATTGCTCCTGTATTGTGAGTGCATTTCACAACATACATACAAACACTGAAACTCGGGACAATTATTTTATATTTAATTTCGTTAATTGTGATTGAAGAGATTTAAGTATGTAAAGTAGTGACTAGCCAGGTTGTTAAAAAACACAATTTCATAGAAACAAAATATTTGGTACTTTTTGTCAGTTCCGAACCTTAGCACAACAATTTTAATTTTCGAGAATTCATATATAGCTTTTGCCCGCGCAAAATCCGTCTAACGAGTTACGGTTGCCCGGTATGGATGGATGTTAGTAACTATTTCAATGTAGTCCCAGATTATGAGAGCTGAAATGTGGCCAATTGCTTGGTTCTAGGAACACGCCTGCACTACTGTTATTATGTATTTCTGAAATAGTACGGTCCAAAATTAATTCTGGCGACTACAGATACTGACCATAGGCACCCCAAATTGGGGCTTCTCAGGGCTTGCTTTTGTACTCGCTTACTGAGCCTGAGTATATGTCATTCCAGGAAACAATTTGTGGATATCTACGCTAAACTCAATTCTGGATATCGCCAATCATTACCGACTTAGGACAAATCCAACCTATTTATGTAGACAGCAAAAATGCAATTTTCTTTTTCGTATCAGTTTCAGATCATTTTGTCATGGAAACAGGTCATGCCGTGGTGGATAAATTGGGCAGTCAACGAGGAAGGGTAGCGACCGCCCAAGGTACCTACGCTCCTACTTAAATATCATAACTTTCAACATTCCATAGCATTTTAACAGCACTGATAGCCAGACTGGTTTGACCGTCGGACTGCCGAGTCAAAGGTCGCAAGTTTAAACCCACCAGTGTCTTTTTGAATTCATGCGTAATTTAAGTGAGTTATTAGTTGCTAAAAATAGTGAAGGTAAACATCACGAGGAAACCGGCACACCATCATCACCATCAGCCGGAAGACGTCCACTGTTGAACAAAGGCCTCCTTAGAACGCCAGCTGAGAGATTTTTCAACGGTACGTAAAGCCATCAACAAGCAGTTTAAGCTCTGACACCATAAGAAGAAGATTATTAGTTTTTAGAGGCACTATCCTCGCACCTGAATAACATTCTATCAAATATCTAAAGTCCCGTTAAGCTCACGAGAACAGCGATATGCAAAGCACAAGCGTCTTTCGAATCTTCCACATGCATGCGTCCTTTGGCATGGAACTTATAGCCATACGTTCGCACTGCGCTTTATGAAAACCACTCCACCTCGGCAAAGCAATTGCGTCACAACGTCAAGCATCTTAATTACAGTGTAGTGCGGTTTCTGGCCGTGCGATTCAACTAACGAAGTATATTTTTGTACTTTTGAGATTGTGGATATTTAGTATATTATTTTAGAGCCATATAATTATATACATAAAGTTACGTCTGTTTTCAATTTCTTATTTGAGGGGTAGGCAGAAAACACTGATTTCCATTTGCTAAGACTCTGGCATACTTTTTACCCCCCATTCATTTGCATCACATTCCTCATACACGCTCATCGATTCAGGATACTCCTTACCTCCCTCGTGCAAATCATCTCCGATTTGGTCTAGATATATTCGCCGATACTCAACTAACATTCGCCTCATATTTTGGTTTTATCACTCTTCATTCATCCATCCTTTCTACATGCCCAAACCATCCAAGCATATTCTTCTCAATTTTTGTAATTACCACCACATGCACAGCGCAGCGCTCTCTTATCACCTCATTTTCCACTGTATCTTTCAAAGTCACACCACACATAATCAAATTATTTCGCTTAAAACATGGGTACATATTGTGTGTGTCTAAAGTCTAAAATAGATTTCACACATTCTGCCTTGTGCGGCATGCAAAAAGGAAAATACAAAATGAGGTGTTAAACAACATTTTCTAGAAATATAACATTTCGGTTAATTTAACATTTTGTAGGTTGTTTTGCTGTCACTGTATTAAAACTTTTAGGTACATTCTCACAGTACTTAGAACAATTTACTATATTCGGGACTGCCCAACTTGTTTCGAATTCAAACGTACCCCTATTCATGAGCAGGTGACGCCCCTGTGAAGTCGAAGCCGATATAATGCTCCATATTATGAGAAGAGGCTTTTGCCCAGCAGTGGGACTTTTCTAGGCTGTTATGATTTATTAAATACAAGCTACATATTATGTATTTAATGTGTCAGATCTACGCCAAAGCTTTAAGAGTTTAGGCAAGGCAAGTTTAATGCAGAAAGCTAGCGGGTTCCGTGATGAAATCACACGCTCGTTACCATCTAAGTACGAAATTAGGAAGGAGATTTCAAATTGGAGGAGCAATTACTGAATCTTGGCTATGTAACACTCGTTTAGTTTGAAAGTCCTTATTACATACAGGATAATGACGTCACGACTGATGAATTACTTTGTGATGTATTTTGTTTGATTAGATTAATTTATTGCAGGGTACTAGTAAAGCGTGAGTGACATCTTCAGAAATTGGCAGTATCAAAGTTGTGATAGCTTATACTTTAAATATTTTTTATACATGAATTATTATCTATGACTGCGTCTTTGGGCTAGTGGTTGACAGCCTGCTGTGTATGAGGTCTTGGGTTAGGATTTCGGGTCGGGCATTGTTATTGGATATTTTCATTAGGTGCTGACTGTACTACATTGTTTTATTGTACTAGGTATCTCTTTTATATTTGCCATTCGATCTAGTTTTAGCCTGAGGTTAGGAAAACGAGCCTTAGACTTATTCCCTAGTATATTTATATCTGCGTTAGCTTGTAATAACATTACAATTTATTTAGGTTTCTATTTATATTACATCTGTTATTTAATCTGTTTTGTTAAAGAAAACAAAGGGATTTCAAATTGAGTTTGTTATATGGAGAGTACAGTATTCTTGAACCATTTGAGAAGTTCAGAAAACACTCGGGATTTTTGTTTGTTGTTATTCAGGCTTCATTTTTTATTTAATGTGTATTTATATACTATGAGTTAGAAAAGTTAATAATTTGAAGTTTTCGACAACGCTGGTCAGTGTTATTTATTCTTCATACAAAAAATATGTACAAGGCGGACTTAATGCCTTAGGCATTTTCTACCAGTCAAACCTTTGGGTAGTGCAGAGAGGGATCACGGCAGGTATGCACAAACAGTTGCGTGAGAAGTATTTTTTCAATATACATACTACAGATATACACACATATATATATATATAAACAACAAAATATATATAAACAATAAAATATATATAAACACTAAACAAGTACATACATATATGATAAATCAAAGTGCAGGTGAGACTGACAACGTGTTATTCTGAAACAAAAACATTGAGTCTCCAGTCATCTCGCTAGCGCTACTCATCTTTTGGTGGCGCAAGTGTTGAGTCTCACCGTGGATTTTGAAGTGATTTCGATGTCTTTAGCAAGGCAGCTGACAGTATTATTGACAATATTCGTACCGATAAAACTGTCATAGAACATCGCATTTTTTGCATACTATACACATTGTAAACTGTCCTGCTTTAAGAGTTTATGGTAAGGGGGCAGATTTTAGTTCACTGCGGTGACTTCAGGGGGCTTAGTGCGTAAAGTTGTTTAATCAAGAAAATACATGACTTTCAATTTCTTAGAAATATTTAGTCAGGTTATATACCTAAGCAAAATAGTCTGTACAAAGCATGACATGAACATGAGCAATTACTTATTTTTTTAAAAACCAGAACACGTCGCCCTACACATGGAATTTCTCGTAGGACTCGGGACAAACATCCGCGGATCACATAATTTTTTGTCTCGTAAGGGAATCGAACCCGCAACCCTTAACGCAGCATTCCAATCGCTTAGCCGTTTCGCCAATAAGGTCGTCACAACCTTCTCACCTCCCTTTATTCATCTATATTCCCCCTTCATCCCTTATTTTCCTAGTCAAAACGTCAGAGAAATGGATCATTACAAACTGTTTGTATCGCTGTATTCCTTAGAGAATTACCATCTCGTCTTACTCTCGGAATATTGTTATTTGAGACTCCAATCTAATTAATTTGCAACTCTACGTAAATCTTATTATATACCAGTCCTATTAATTCACTAATCAAGTAAATTAAGCTAGTCAATAGAACGAAATGATACGATTGGTGCAGTGGCTGGGTGTCTGAACTGCTACGATAATTTTTATTTTATTTTTTATTTTATTTTTATTTGGGAAACAAACAGATACAATATAGCAAATATAATACATACAAATTAAACGAAACATAATCCAAAACAGTTTCCACACAAAAAATGGTTCGATTCTTGCAAGTTGCAAATGTTATGTGATATTAATTTTTCTTGTCTGTCAAGCGCACTATATCAGAAGACATTTTAAGTGTTGGGTGCCTTTTTTAACATAAGGTTTTGCTAAATCTAAACCATCATGATATAACACCTTTTACGATATAAAATAAAACGCAGTAACTTCAAACGAATTAAAAACAAATATCTCTAAATACTCGTCTTTGCCTCGTAATTTATTCGTGAACTCAACTCCCTGTTCATGATTTGAACGAGTGAATGAAAGATTAGATATTGTTTCAAAGTATACAATCGTGAGTTCTAGTTTATATAGAGGGATATGTGTACCACTACACATGGGCGCCGGCAGGTGGGTGCAAGGGTGTGCACTAGCACCCCCCTGGCATGCAGGAAAATACATAGTTTTTTTTATTCTTTATTAATTTTGTTTGAAATGCACCTTTTTTCTATTTCTTTTTTTTTAAAACGTCGCGCCACACTAGGAATATCTTCAGTGTCGTGGGTGCGTTTCACTAACATGAAATATCACATACACAAACACCCAGACTCGGGACAAACGTCTGTGGTTCGCACAAAGTTTTGCCCCGTGCGGGAATCGAACCCGCAACCCTCAGCGCAACAGAATCGCTTAGCCACTGCTCTAATCAGGTCGTCAAAGTCCGTCGTTTAGTCCCCTTTATCCATGATCTTTTCATAATATGTATTTGACGATGCGTCTAATTTTATTCTATATTAGTTGTGTAGGAGTGTGTTTGTAGTTACTAATGCAAATGCACTTTATGCACCCCCTTGAAAGAAATCTTGGCGGCGCCTATGCCACTACAGAGCTATCGTTCTATTCCCCACATATCCTAGTTTTACGTCATTTCCAAACCGCAGCGCAGTGGAAAATATCCACCAGGGTAACCAATCTCTGTCTGCTGGCCATGAATAGCTGACGGTGAGTATATTTAAAATATATTTTATTGTGATTTAATAAAGTTATGGTATAATAATATCTCTTGATATGACAATATTTCTATCCTGGAACTGTATAGGCATAAAACTTGGCATGTTACCAAGATTAATGTATTATATATACTACTGCCAAATCCATTACCTTTTTAGCAAGCTTAAAAAAACGTAGCTCATGTACAGAGCCACCGACTTAAAGAAAAGCAATTTTTATTGTGGCTTTTGTTGTCTTGCATTTCAAATTTCTAATCTTGAAAAGGGCAGGGTGCTAACCTTCAAAAATACTCAGAGTACCAACCCTAACTAGTGTACAAATAAAAATAAAAAAACAAGGTCGGCACAAAAAACGTAACAGAATATCTTAATTTAGCGTGAACCTGGAAACTCGAGCCTACTCCGACAATTTGCGACCCTCAGACCAATTTAAATAGGATGAAAAATCTCTTAAATATTCAGTTACAAAAACATTTCTTATTTTATTAACAAATTGCCTAACTAATTCTGCCAGCGTGGAAACCAACGTGGCTACTTGACGCTTTGTTTTGAATTGCTTATAATTTTAACTAGCTCATGCGGCGAACTTCGTACCGCTTTCTCACCATTTAACACCTTCTTGGACTTCGACGAATTTTTCAAGACCATAATTTGCCAAATCGGTCCAGCCGTGTTCGAGTTTTAGCGAGACTAACGAACAGCAATTCATTAATATTTTATGTCTAGATAAATTTTAGTACCTAAGTCTTTGGAATACATTCTCAAAGAGTCACCTTTGCAGTTCCTTGTCGGTCTTTCTTTATAAGAATAACATTCTCCAGCTGTGCAGTCTGTGTAATTGGTTTACGTAAAATAAAAACATTTGGAATTTCAATCACCTGATCAAGCAACTGGCAGACAGCTTCCTTTTTTCCTCACGAGTTTTATTTTATCGTAAATCTCATGGCGTAAGGACTAATAGAATTTCAGTTTCAGACACGTGAGTGGGCTCAAATTGTACAATCTAATATTCAGGCGTATTCGGCCGAACAGCGGTCGCCGATTGCATTGGTTCTTCTCAAGTTACGTAGCATATCGACGACCTGACTAGCGTAGTGGCCAAGCGATTAGACTGCTGCACGGTTGTGCATAGGAATATGATTCATGAACCAATGCGCTACGTGTTATATTGCCACGAATTAAATCTAGTGCATGATTCTATGGCAGTTCTCATCATATCCGTTGCTACTGACTGTTGGCGCTTTAAGCAATGCACTTGATAGTTCTTTTTCATCATTCTTATTCGGGATCGTGGTGGCCTAGTGGTTGACACACCGGATTTGTATGCACAAGGTTGCAGGTTCAAACACAGGCAAGTATCAATGTGACTTTTTAAATGTCATAAATACTTTCATAGATATTCTAAGACACCACTTGACTAACGATGACGGAAAACATCGTGAAGAAACCTGGATTTAATTATCTGAAATTGCCAACCCGCATTGAGCTAGCGTGGTGATCAATGCTTAATCCTTCTCTACACGAGAAAAGGCTTTTGCCCTGCAGTAGTATAGCTATAGGCTATGTTACTACCTCTTCGGTACGAACAAAAAAAATATTTTGTCTTGATAATACTAGTAAAGATATAAATATATGTATGTATTTACGTCAATCGTCAAGCAAACTTACGGCAAATATATTCCTTCCACACACTGATTCCTTGCCTATCTACAGCTGCTTACATAAAGACATTTACATACGTTAGCATGATGTAGGTACGCGCACTGTCTCAATTAATTATCTTATACAGCAAAGACATAATGAGAACAAGGTTTCATTTAATTAACGACGAAGATAATTACAAGAATTAAGTAATATAAAAGTAGATAAAGTAATAACTCTGTAGATCACAAAGGCTACTTTAAACATAAATCTATTTATTACTAGCAGGCCCGGCAGACGTCGTCCTGCCCGGAAAAGCAGTGTTACGTGAGCTGTCAATTGCGAAAGATGTCAAAGTACCTAACCTAATCTATTTAAAAATTACTTACTTATTTAATTATTAATCGTGAATTTTTTGACGGTTTATTAGTTATTTTGCTATTCGGGGTGAAAACGAATCCAACAGATTAAAAACCATGAAAACCGGTCCAGCAGTTTTCGAGTTATAAGTGTTCTAACCAACCCGACTTTGTTTGTACATTGAAGATATATACATAGACCTTGTAGGTACCATAAGGTATCCATGTCAACACAATTAATATTGTAAGTTCCAATAATTTATTTATTTAATACTTTATGCACAAAGTTACTGAACAAAGGCGATCTTAATGTTGAAAGCATTCTCTACCAAGGAAGAGTGCACTGAACGAATAATGTTTACCTTCTTCTAAAATATCGAATAATTAATTATACAAAAATGTACTTTATTCTTTTTGAATTTCCAGTACACTTGCAGGCCTTGTCATAATTAATATCGAATCATTATGAAATGGAAGGAATTTTTAACTCTTTCTTCATAGTCCAGCCTTGTTCAGTGCCTGTACCTGGCACACTCGGGCGGTAATTAAAAGTTTCCCTCATTTCGTCCACTCTTCACTTCACCAACCATTCAGCGCTTCATTGTTATTTGTAGTTAAAACTTCAAGAACTCTTTTGTTTTTCTTTATTTTGTTCTGTGGCCTTCACAGGAGAAAGACGTGTTTTCTGTCGTATTTATATTATTTCGGATATACGATTTGATGGTAATTGGTAAATCCACCAAATACCAAAAGCCCAGATCATTTTTTTTTAAATAAGGCTTAGAATTTTAATTATTAATTAGAACAGTTGTTCTAAGTAATAATTGCCTTACTTTCTAAAATTTCGTGAAGGTTATCTATTTGCACCCCAAAACTACTTTAATGATGCAGTTTTGGGGTGCAAATAGAGAGCTGAGACTACCTAAGTACGTCTGTCGCACCCTGGACGGTCAACCTTAGACTTACCAATCTCTATATAATCTCATGTCGATACGAAAAAGAATAATGTTATGTGAACTTCTTAATTCACGCCTTCAAAGAAAAATAAATAAACAACGTTTTTTATTAAAAATAAACATATCTACCTAAGTACAGAATTTGCAATAAATCTCCAATTTGCTTCGGTAAATGGATTTGTATAAATCAATAAATTATTTAAACCCACCATTACTAAAATTATTTCTCTAAAGAAGCTTGAGAAAACTCGAATTCTTTGTTATATTTTTGAATGTTACCACGTATCTAAAAGATGAAAAGATTACCAAGTACGTCCATATTACATAATTTGAAGTCTGAAACTCAATCATGAGGCGTCAGAAAAACTTCTAGTTTCCAAATTTTCTGAGTAATTTCTAGAAATATTGCCATAATCCGTTAAGACGATGTGATTGAATAAGAAACATCGAACTACACAAACTTTTTACTTTAATAATTACTCAAAGTAAAATTATGGTGAAGTTCGTTGCGGACACGCGTCAACTTATAGAACTTACCTTGATACTTATTACAGAACTTTACTCTTCTTCATCATCATCATCATCATCAGCCTATCTCAGTCCACTGCTGGACATAGGCCTCTCCCATGGCACGCCACTGAGCTCGATCTTCGGCCCTCCGCCTCCAACTACTCTTCTTACAAAAACAAAATGCCCGGCGACTAAATTTGTTATTTTTGTGGTTTTAAATGATTGAGTGCTATAAAAAAAAACAATACACTATAGGTTAGTGTTCTCTTGATTGAACTTTGGTCACGGCGCGGCGGCCTGGTTCAGCTGAGACTAGCCAACTACGCAGGAGATATTATATTGCACAAGTATGGCAAACACAGGCGCTCCCTATTCCCTCACTCTTATAGTCCGATGGGACGGTAAATCGATACGACCTGAGAGAGATTAGGCGCAGGACCAACTACCTAAAAGTCTTAAAATTTGGTAAATTAATTTGAAATCTACACACGCCTGAATTCTGAGAATATATATCGAGAAAAGCTGTTGATGACTGTTATATTAGCACAATTCACCATTCACCACTTTTCACCACTTAGCGAAAAACGATATATCAACGAAATACAGAATTTCCACCTTAGGCTTTGGAAATCAAATTCAACTGTACCTGCTACCAAAATCCGCTACCGCACATAAAGCCGAATTCAAAATAATAACTTGCCCAACCATGTTCAGCTACCAAACTAACCAGATGAAACTGAACACGATATTCTCAGTTATATACGAAATAATATTTTCAGTTTTTCCATTCGACTCAAAACTCCGCAGATTATGAAGAGAATGTATTTTGATAATAAATTGTGCTATACATTTCAGCTTATTGGACTTGTAGAAATTAAATCTAGAAACAGTGGAAACTACTATTTGCAATACAATAAATTAAACGTAGTGGAAAATATTCCAAATGGGATGGAGCCAAAAAGCTTTGCTGACGGCTGCTAAAACAAGAAATTTAATCAGATGCATAATGCTGAACTCAGTTAGATAGGCAGTGGATTCCTGCCAAGTGGTCCTGGCAAAGACTTGGACACTGTCTTTTATAGTGCATCGAAGAAGACCGGAATATAACTTACCTTATTTGAAATTTGGGGAACCTTTTGTTGCATTATTAAATCTTTGGTCACCATGAACGATTTATGTTTAAAAAATAGTAATAATGGATTTCTGGATTGTGGACTGTAATTTAAAACAAAACCTACACGCCTGTTTCCCTGAGGGGTAGGCAGAGACCACGGGTTTCCATTTGCTACGATCCTGGCATACTTCTATTGCATCATTCAACAAAACAAAACAAACTATGTTTTAAGTACCTATGATGTCCACAGAGATATAGTGAAATTTATTTTCATGCAAAAAGGAAGTTCCATTGAAACAATACACAGAGAGTTTGTTCTCGCAAACTGGTTTTATGTTAAACGATTCAGCGAAACTCTTAGTCGACTCCACACGTGACCAAAAGGCTGGTTTAGTTTTTGCCGTTCAACCTGGCAATGCTGCCAATCTTTTGGGCACGTTACCGGCTGACATCAATGGGGATAAATACTATGATGCATTTTACCTGTTTAGTTTTGTATATTTTGTTTTTAATTTGCGTTAGAATTCAGTTGTAAATAGTTATCAAATATGTATTTTTTCGTTTGGTACAGAGAACAATGATAATAAATTTGAAAAACAATCGACTATTTCAATGAGATGGCCTAATGTTGCTATTAGACGTAATGGAAATAGTGGCACCAGTCTTAACTATTTATTTATGATACACAGCTTGTGGTGAAGTACTTCCTTTATGGAACGCAGATAAAACTGCCCGATATAGGATACCGAGGTTGATTTATGACCACACAATTTTGGAACTAGCTGATACCATATCGGTTACGTATAGTATTAGCCTGACTTCGATAGATATCATGAAATAATATTTAGTCCCTCTATTTTGCATGTTATGAGATGGCCACTGTACTTAATATAGACATGTCATGCCAGCCCCCTTACCATGAACTATTATAGCAGGACATTTTCCGATGTGGAAGCGAGACGCCGCATTACACTGCACGTAGCGGTGTCTTGCTTCCACAACGTAAACTGTGCTGCTTTAAGAGTTCATGGTAAGGGGGCTGTAGTACCTGAAGTGTATAAATAATAAAGAAAAAATTTCTAGTGAGGGGCGAAGTTGAAAAAATAACCAACTACGGAACAGTACCGTTTGAACTTTTCTACAATAAAAGTTAATACGCTCTACTTCTCAAAGCTTATTAAGAATCCCTAGACTTGTATTACGTTCCATAATAATAAGTAATATGCGAAGTTAGTGTTTAAACTTATATAATTTAAATGTCGTAAAGCACTAATTAACATTCTAGTGTAAGTAATTTACGTTGCGCTAGATTTTATTTTTAATTTCATTGTTACGAACAGTTCTTTGACGGAGAGAATAATTATAATTTAAAGGCATTGAGATTTCTTTGAAGTACACTGTAAGTGTACATTGTACAAATACATTATACATTCAGGTATATAAAACAATTGTGATGGAAAACGTTTGTAATTATAATAATGATGAAGTCTGCAACGATGTTAAGTTTTTTTAATGTCCTTTTTTGATGATATCAAGTTTCTGATAAAGTTTTAGGGGTCGAGCAGTTTTGGCGGTACAATTTGGGCACCTTTGCGGGACATACATGGCTCGAAAAAGCGTTGATCAGAGATTTGTGCAGGAATAATTGGGATAGTGGAATGCTTTTTTCAAGTAGTAGTACACGTTAGAGGTTATTTAAAACAAGGAAGATTGTTTGGAGTTTTCCCTTATATAATTTCCAGTTAAGCACAGAATCTAAATTGGTGCTCGGCCCGATTAGTGTAATTAATCTCGCCTCCTATTGCGCAGGTCATATTATAACCTATCTGGTGAAACACGACACTTCAGCCTACTCCTTCAAGCAAAATAGGACTAATATTAAGTTTATAAAGATGACCTGATTGACGCTGTGGCAAAGCTTTTGGACTGCTGCGCTTGGAAAAAATTTGAAACGAGATGTTTGTCCTTAGTCCCGGTGTTTGTGTATATAATATTTCGCGTTTATGAAATGACCCATGATACAGGAGAAATTAAAAAAAAGGCGGAACAGTTTAAAAGAAAATAAAGATTAAATTTTAAAGCACCATGAAAACAGCTAAAGTGATTGGTGATTTATCAAACAACAAATAAGAAACAATTACCGTCGCGTGTACAATTCACAAACTGTACACACGCTGTATTTAAGCTGATGTAAACCGTCATTTGTGTTGATTAATTACGCATGCATAAACATAACTGGTGGGATACGTTGAGCATAACGCCCAAAACCAACTAACTCCAGTCATTGAAGTAAATATTTAAGAATCTGTTTCATTTTAAACTATTTGAAGGCCTATACAGCGATGCAGACTGCAAAATATACCTACCTATAATATGTAAATATATTTTTTGCGCTGTGTTAACATTGGCGTCAGGCATAGATTTCAATAATAGATTTTTATCACCAATAATTTAAATTACTTTTGGTGTTATTTTAGCATGTTTCCCATGCTAAGCTTCAATCTAAATTGATAAACGAAATTTGAAAAATGATGGTGTTGTTCCCGCTCATGTCCATCATTTGTCAAATTTTCTTTATCAATTTAGACCAAAGGCTGCCTCGTTGGTCTAGTGGATGCTAAGCGCGACTGCTGAGCACGAGGTCCTGGGTTCGAATCCCGGGTCGGGCAAAGTGTTATTGGGTTTTTCCATTAGGTAATTCTCAGTAGCAGCACGGAGTCTGGATTTGTGCCCGGTTGTTGGCAATAGGCTCGCCCCCTATTACATTGGGACTTAAAACATAACTGGCGAAATGTGGGTGTACTATATGTGCATCTCTGCCTACCCCTTCGGGGAATACAGGCGTGATGTTATGTATGTATGTAATTTAGACCAAAAATTTAAATCAAATTGGAAAAAGAACTAAAATTGGTTTTTTGAGCAGATGTACAGAGTACAGAAGTAACATTTATCTATAAATCCTTCTGATATGCTAAGCAGAGGCGACGTAATAAGCGTCTTTTGAACCCAATCACATCGTTGCAAAAGTCTTCGACGTGATGACCTTCGACTATACGTCATTCACGTCATTCGCAGTAAAGTATCAAACCCGTCAATTGTATACCGAAATTCTGCCAGTCATGTCTTAGCTCCTAACAATAGGGGCAAGCCTAATCGGACACATATCCGAACTCCGTGCTGCTATTAATAACCTTATGACGCTTTACCCGACACGGAAATTGACACAGGAGAAGTCTCCATTGTATGTCATAATAATACAGTAAAAGACATCAATAGTATGGCATTGCCTATATCTGAAGGTCCAAAGTTTTATGGAACCACCTCAGGAAAACACTCTTTCAATTGATGAAAGAATAAACAAAATCGGTCGAGCAAAAAAAAATAATTTGCAATGTTTGTGTGTATGTATGTGAGTTTGTTTAGGTCAAATCTTGCAATCTAAATTAGAACCACTTTTTGACAATCGATTGAAATTAAATTTTGCGTGGTTTAATAGATTTGGTGATAATACAATATTATGGCACTTTTGATTTAAAAGCTTGTGTTAAAAATATATTATTGTTCATATTAACTAAGTGGCAACATAAGTAATGGGACATTTAAAAGTTTTGAACGTACTTACAACTTCTTTCATAGTAAAAAGTCTTAAATATTCACAGACAATCATTTGGACACTCCTATCATTTGAAACAACAACTTGATGTTTCTTTCTTTCTATATTTAATGGTTTCCAAGTTAATGTTTAGCAAATTTTTATGATGCTGACTGTACAATATAAGTACTTTCAGATTTACGTATGTGACCACGATAATTTTAACAATCTACCTTTATCGTCAGCGTTGCAATGTAAACAATTGACTCTCTATAAAACCAAATTCATTACAAAGTAATATGCGCTTATAAATCATACTTATGGTTGCAAAAAGCGATTAAAGCTATGTTATCAGTCAGGTTTGTAATCTGCGCAGCGAGGTTCCAATATAAATGTCCACGGACAATGATCGATGGAAGTGTTATTTTTGTGCATCGACTGTGATAATGTTTTATAAAGTGGAGTGTACTTACTCGATTGTGTTATCTCGTTCTTGCAGACGCATCAATCTGAACATGGTAAAGCTACTTAACAAAAATCGTCGTCGTCGAAAACCATCTTAGATATGATTGCTTTTGAATTTTGTATGAGACTCCAGCGATGTTTTTGTACAATTTAGAATTTTTTGAATAGCAAAAATCTACCCATTATTTCGTCCGAAAATTCGCGTCTTTTTTAGGATAAAATCTGTCCAACCTAAAAATCTCCTGGTTACCTCTCCATATCTTTCCATACGATAAGGCTACTCGTAACTTCACTATCAAGATCGATTGAGTGGTTTCATTGTGATGATTATAAAAAGACTGATTGACTTACTTTTTCATGTTTATTTGGCACAATAAATTAACATTACAATATAATCTGCTTATAATAACTATTATACAACTATTTACAACTTAATTTTAAAACAAAATTAAAACAATATAATATACAAAAATAAAACGTTAAAAAGCATCAAAAAATTCATCCCCATCGATGTCAACTGGTAACGTGCCCATAAGACTAGCAGCATTGCCACGTTGAATGGCAATGCTAATTCTTTGGCCAAATAATGAACCAGCCCTTTGGTTACGTGTGGAATCGACTAAGCTTTGCTAAATCATTAAACAAAGTGCAAGCAGTATTGATTGACAATACAATACCGGATTAAATGTATGTTATTAATAAGAAAAATAACTGATGTCAAGGTTCTTAGTGATATGCGGATCAAACCACTCTGCTTACCACATTTGGAATATTAGGCTGGACGAGCCTAATTAATGTTGCCAGCGTAGTAACAGAATCCTTTTCAAATGAAACAATCTTTTTAATCGACACTGGGACCGTTATTATTACGTTCGTTAAAATTTAACGAACTCAGATTACGGTAACCGATGATAATTAATGAAATAAAACCATTTAACGATGGCGTGGGAAGTGGAAATAGCAGAAGATTTAAGGACCTTATTGGTTCGAAAAGGTCAGATGGGTAATAAAGGTATACCGCGCACGTGTAAAAGAAAACATTAATTGAAGTATGCAGGCATTCAAGAAAGTTCTGCTTTACCTGTTTTCTGCCTACCCGCAAGTTATAAAGGCGTACTTTTATGACCCGATGGAGAAACGACAAAGGGCCGTCGTTAAATTCCCGTACGGAACAAATATTCGTAAGGCCTGCAGGTAATATACCTATTAGTTTTGAGCTTTTCATGTGCAAATTCACGATACTGAAGAAACTCTTGGACTTTTTGTTTTTGGAATAGAAAATAAATTGCTGTAGCTCTCTAAAATATATACCTGATTAGCGCAGTGGCTAAGCGATTGGACTGTTGCGCTAAGGGTTGCGGGTTCGATTCCCGCACGGGGCAAAACTTTGTGTGAACCACAGATGTTTGTCCCGAGTCTGGGTGTTTGTGTATGTGATATTTCATGTTTGTGAAGCGCACCCACGACACAGGAGAAATACCTAGTGTGGGGCGACGTTTTTAAAAAAAAAAAAATATTCAGTGTAAAATAAAGGTAGCATTTTGATAGTTACATCGAATATACTGGAATGTTTTTTTTCTCCCAAGCGTAGTTCAATCAAAAACCTATTAGAGTTCCCCCAATATGTTAGCTCACATCGATAATATTTACTCTTATATATTGTCAAATATCGATGTATCAATAGAGAACATATTATTTTCTAAATTGTTTGTTTAAGAATGTGGAGAGGTTCCCCATATAGAGGCTCTTGATAAACGTTCTTTGGGACACATTGTATATTATTATGTACAAGATATTTGTTACACATTACAATATAGTTGTGTGTGATGCTCCATAATTATATATTTTTATTGAGTGTAAATCTATCTACATTTAACTTTAGGTGTAACGAAGACAAAGCAAACTCTTGTGCTCGTAAATTAGAGGGATAATTTGTGGTATAAACAAGACTGATTTATTTGTTTTTATTTTTCTGTTCTTCTTTTTTTTCTCCAGTGCTAGGATTTTTAAAAGGACATTTGAGAATATCTACCCGATTCTGTTTTGGAGAACCTAATTCTTTGTGATTCTTCAGCCCTACTTCACAGACACTTTTCATTGCTGAAAAGTGCCTAAATAAAATGTTCACAATGGTACCTAGACTTAACCAAGAAAATCTTCAATAAACCAGCCTAGCCTGGAAAGCGGCTGGCTTTTGTGAGCTCAAGCAGCTTAAACCCCCACAGGAAAAGATTTTGAGAGAGGCTTTGGCGTTTCCAGTGAATCGCACAAATTCGTTTTGCGCCAAAAAAATGCTTTAAAAGGATTTATTCGCCTGACTCTTGTAAAACCTTTATGGTGCTTACAACTTCATGCAATGTTCAACGTACCATTAACTCTACCCACAACGTCAAAACAGTGTCGACTTGTTGCCGTTGAGCAGTGAATGTGAATGACAGGTCGGTAGTAGGGTGTTTACTACAGCTTTTCTGACGATCGGCAACCCCTGTTAATGTCTTATTCGTTGCGAGTGAAATCAATACTACCTCAGATTTCAGTGGCAAAGCCGTCAACGGTTACTGTAGGTGTTGCTTTACGTCTTAAATATTTAACGACGAAATTTGGTCGTATGGTACCGGAATTGTAGGTATTAAAACATTGTGTCCGACAATGTTTTCCTTACTGGTACTCTATACCAAAATGAGGGCAGCAAAAAAAAACTCGTCTAAGTGAACACAATTTATTATCCTAAGGTAAGAAAACAGTAAATAAATCTTCCTTCTATCTTTTACTGCTGTATCGTGGCTGCCTGGTTTGTTGTACACACGAGCGGGACCGCTAAGCAAGAAGTCCTGGTTGTAATTCCTGGGTAAGGAATAAATTCCTTTCGCTATATTAAAAACTCGCCGGAACCGGTAATTGTGTAAGATGCTGATAAGGAAATCACTTTTTTTATTTATTTTGTATCCCACTGATGAGTCAAGGCCTCCCCTTTCTTCTTCCAAACAACACTATACTTCGCAGTTTCTGACCATGTGTGGCATATGTGCCCATCACACCACCTTCGCCGTAGTCGAAATTAGGAAATTACTAACAAAAGATCCAATTAGCTGTAAGTCTACACACAGCCTTGCTAGATAAAACCCGTGCAGAATACCGATCAGCTTGACAGTAAGTATTGCTAACTTCAGTAAGAAGCTAGGTAGTTTGATAAAGTAGTTATCTGATGTTAAATTGGATTCGGATGCAGATAATTGAACGGTTGGATTTAGTCTCTGAGGTAATCGACAAGAGTTTTCTTCCACTTTAACTGATGGGACAAGGATTAATTGATTTTTTGTCAAGAAATTCCTTCATCATCATCAGCTGGAAGACGTCCACTGTTGAACAAAGGCCTCCCCCTTAGAAAGCCACAATAAACGATAAGAGATGTTTTTTCTAAGTTTGCCAATATTATTACCATTACACATTATCAAGAAAGTTGAAAAATGCATAATGTTTCTTCCTTTCGGTTTTAAACCCTGAACCTGGACTAGAGGAACTTCTAGAGATTATAAATATAATATTTGATAAATATTTGCATGGAAATAATAGAATAATGACGTACAAACAATCTGTTTATTATAATTATATTACCATGATTTACACAATTTAATCGGAATATACAAATATATTTAAAACGATCAATATCGCATTGTTTATTTAGATTGCAATCGTATTGTGACTTGATTTATGAATTCCATGCAAATAAACAAGAAATTTATCTTCGTCAAAACTTCAAAGTGGAAAGTATAAATTAATTCGGAGAATTTTTCATTAAATATTTCACTGGAGTTGTTTGCTTCACCATCTGATTCCGTTTGTGCGGAGATTTTCGAAAACAATCGTATCAATTTAGGAATAACTTTTGCCTGTACTTCCAGTTCGAAGATTTTTGAATTAATTGCTGATGATGTTTTGTTTTGTTCCTGTTTACCTTTGCGGTATTTAGACTTGATATTTTGATTTCGCAAATATTCTATTTTGCTGTTTCTTTGATGATGATTGATGATTTGTACTTTATTTCGTTGGACAAATAGACTTTTAACCAGTAAGTTGTTCGTTTTTACTTGTAATTTACGAAATCGTTGTCTTAGATACCAATATATTTAGGTTGGAACCTATCTGGGTCCAGATAAATTATTATCTAGAGATTGTACTTATGATGATGATTAGTTAAATAAATGAACATGCTGTGACCATGTTAAAACTCCTAATTAGAAATTATCGGCATTACCAGTCTCACTAAAGTTATTTTTTTCAGTTCATGAAAAGGGAATATTAATGGTACGACGACAAGCATCATAATTAGGTAGTAATATATTAATTAATTAATTGGCTGTTAAAGGATTTGATAATTATTCATTAGTGGTTATACGATTGGCTTCAGAAATCTCGTGAGGGTTATCTTCAGGGAATTCATTAGAGGTTGTGTTATGGGATAGTTATATTTATTTCTTTATATTTAATGCTCATTTTCGTTCAAAGGTGGATTTAATGCCAATAGGAATTTTCTACCAGTCAACCTTGTCTTAGATATTATGAAATCTCATAGAAAACTGGTATGAGGTTGCGATTTCTCACGGCAAGTGGCCCGTTTTTTCTAATGAACTTTTGAACTATTTTCTAGACCTTGTTTGAACGAAATTATGTCTTGAAAGTTGGTTCATGTATTCTTCAATAAAATTATTCCGATGTACCACCAAACTGAGGTACAAAGGAAAGTTTCTACCACACAGTCTGCGGCAAACGTAAGAGGACGTTCGTGAAAGCACTTTTGCGAACGTCATATTCTCAGCTCAGTGTCATAAAAGACGTGCAACAGAATATGATCTTTCTTGATATAAATACCAACATGCGCGGAAAAGCATACGCTTCTGTTATTAAGTTCTAAAATTGCTTGCGTTATCATAACTTACGGCAAAACTTTTAGGGATGGCAGCTATTGATTTTGAAACTCTTTCCTTAGTTCAATATATATACTACTTTAAAACTCTTCAAGAACAACTTAGTAGAAAAAATGCACTGACTCAACAAAATGTTTTAATTGTTACACATACATTGTCATGCATTAAAAAATTTGAGACAGCCCCAGTAAGTTATTAGTATACTTGTATTGGGGTCTTAGATAAACAAGTCGATTTTCTCCTGCCATCTCCGTCTGGAGCTTTCTCGCAGTCGTCTCCCTTGAGGGGTCCAGTTAGACACTTCAGGCTAGTAATAGAAATAAAAAAGGTAATACTACTCTACTCTTAATGAGAAGAATTGAGCATTGATCACCACGCTAACTCATTGCGGGTTGGTGATTATCGAAAATAATAAAAAAGCCTAAAAGTTGCCACAGTAGCAATAATTTTGTTCATATTAAATATAGTTTATCGATAGGTCTTATCAGCCAATTCCGTAGTTGTTCTTTTTCAAGGTCCCGGGACTTCTCTTGTTCATGCAGATGGTGACCACCGGGGTGGTTTTTTTATTACCTATGGAGTAGGGACTCCCCGGTCCTTACACCATAGGGTCCGGGTGCCTTTTGAAGGTTTCCCCCCATAATAAAAAAAAAAGTCTTATCAACCAAGAAAAGCATCTCATTATTGCTACATCACATAAGAGTCTGAGTTAGATATACATTATACACGCAGTGCATAGTAGGACCCTATATCAATCCTATAACACACTTACTGGACCCTATAAGGCACAAACTGCAATTTGAATTTGAATTCAATTGCGGAGGTCGGGATATTAAAATGTAAATACATAAAGGATGTAATACCATTGACGACACGTGCTGAACGTTTACAATTGGAGTCGATATGGTGGCCGCTATTCGCCTGCTGATCGTGAGGTCCCGGGTTTGAATCCTGGGTCGGGAATTTTTTTTACTGGGTTTTTACTTTAGGTAATTCTCAGTAGCAGCACGGAGTTAGGATTTCTTCCCGGTTGATGGTATTGTTTATTCTATTATGAGTATTTTATTTGTCATTAATATAACGTTATCTGCCACTGGAGTTAGACTCTTCTGTCTTTATCAATTTCCACAAGTCTTCGAGTATCAAGAAGCCTTTGAACACAACACAAAGCTGGTACAAAGCAACTGAATCCGTGTGAAATACAGAGTACAATGGGCGGCCTTATCGCTAAAAGCTACGTCTAACGGACAATCTTCTATTACACAAGACATCCCTGAAAAATAGTAAGGGGGTAGTCTGTGATTGACACTATTATAATGCCACCTTATTTTAGAGTGAATGACCGCCTCGTTGGTCTAGTGGTTGCTCAGCGCGAATGCTGAGCACGAGGTCCTCGGTTCGAATGCCGGGTCGAGCAAAGTGTTACTGGGTTTTTCCATTAGGTAATTTTCAGCAGCATGGAGTCTGGATTTGTGCCCGGTTGATGGCAATAGGTTCGCCCCCTATTACATTGGGACCTAAAACATAACTGGCGAAATGTTGGTGTACTGTATGTGTATCTCTGCCTTCCCCTTCGGGAAATGTAGGCGTGAAGTTTATGTATTTAGAGTGTTGTTCATATTTTTAACGAAACCCCACAAAACCGTGTAATCGCTTTGACTGTGGGATGAGTCTCTTACTGAACATTAATACACCCCTACCTAACTCACAAACCGTACTAATATTATAAACGCGAAAGTTTGTAAGTATGGATGGATGTTTTTTACTCTTTCACGAAAAAACTACTGAATAGATTTAATGGAATTTCATACGGAGGTAGCTGACATCCTGAATTAACACATAGAATACTTTTAATCCCGAAAAATGTAGCAGGTAACACTGCGGGACGCAACTTGTTAAAACATAAACATAACATTGCCAATTACCAGCCCCACTGGCAATAAAATGGCTGTAAAGGAAACATTGTGCTCTGTTTTATTGTTTTCCTTGAAATTGCTGCAATTAAATGAATATTATGTAGTTATATTGAAAACAACTATTGTAAGTGTCCGTTTTAATTATGAGTCGTTTAATTATGGTTCAACTAGCTGCACCCCGCGGTGTTACTCGCTATAATTTTTAGGGATAAAAAGTAACCTATGTGTTAATTAATCCATGGTGTCAGCTACCTTCATATAAAATTTCAACAAAATTGGTTTAGCCGTTTGAGCGTGAAGAAGTAACAAACACACAAACAAACTTTCGCCTTTATCACATTAGTGTAATGCGATAGTGTAAAGTGTGATGCACAAAAACTTAGGCAAGTTATAATATCAATTTACGCATCAAACATGTTAATAGTTATTTTTCTATTCGAGGAGAAGACGAGTCCAAAAAATCTAAAACCTTAGAAATCTGTTCAGCAATTCTGGAGTTATAAGTGTTAAACCCGACATTGTTTTAAACATATTAATAAAACGAATATAAACATAGATACCTGTAAAACTTACACCATTTCGCTTTTCTAACTGTTTTCTCTCGCAGCTTTCTCTCAAAGGCTTGCAACTGCTTAGCAATATCTTTTTTGTCATGAACCTCAAAACCTGCATAATATCTATGATACTGTAGGTACATAAGTTAATCGTTTTTATTCCCGGATTGTATTACAATACGATTGTCATAAAGAGAGTAACTTTGCGGTTTTTGCGGCAAACTTCGTGTCAGTTACGTGTTACATCAAATAGTCAGGTCAGGTGTGATGTATGATGTAGACACCACGAGAAGTTGTAGAGCTAATACGTGACGCGGATGCGGCATCTAGAATACTTCAAGGAATTGTGTAGAGATGAGGTCGGTGTGCGTGGTCTCTCCTTACGTGTTTATTAGATGCTCTCTTGAATTTTAATGGGTATCGATACTATCTATATTTCTCTTTCCTTTATTACGTTGTTTATTGCACTTTCGTTCTACACGAGGAATTGTGGTTGTTTTACAGTTATGTGAAATCGATGGTTATTGGAATAGAGAAGTAATTCCGTATTTTATTGTTAAATAATAAAAATAAATGTTAAGATGCTTTATAATTTTTTTTTTATTTACTCTCAAATGTCTTTCTATTAATAATCGCGGATTACACAATTAGGTAACTTTATAATCACATTATTTGACAGGCGATCCTGTGAGACTTTGTGTAGGAGGTACTAACAAAGACACTGGTAAGTTATAAAAAAACAACCATTATTATTATTCTGTCTGATTCTCATTTTTCATAGCCGTTGAAACTGCCCCAACCTATTAATCCGCCTACCCCAATTCAATTCCTAACCCTACAATTTCAAATAATGTACGATGAAGAACGCCCTTTGAACTTTGACAATGAATGGCCAACAAGGACCCTAATTAAGGGTTTTATTTATAGCCAATCGGCCCCAATACAATGAACTCTTAAAGCAGGACATTTTCCGTTATGGAAGCGAGACGCCGCTCTACGATGCACGTAGTGGCGCGGTGTCTCGCTCCTACAGCGGAGGATGACCTGCAATGCAAGCTTGTAGTACAAGTAATGTAACCCCGCAGCCTTCCTCTAGAAGAAATGTACTATCTATAAGCCCAGCTCAGCGCGGTCAACTTCAGTACCATCTTCGTCGATTTGCCAAACTGTATAGATTGACACACACCATGTCCTAATCTATGATTTATGTGACAATCTAATCTTTTTAACACAAAGAAGAATTTAAACACGGAATTGCGACAAAAGACCAACGGATTTACGAAGCACGGAGGGGTCTCGACATGCGAAAACGATCACCCATCACAAGACTAACCGCGGTGAGCACGGCTTAACCTCGCAGATCAACTGATCTGCGCTGCAGCCACGTAGCTATCAGCCCCTCGAGTATACATACATAATAATGGTATAGATTCAAAGGTTAGTACGTACATCAGTCACCAGCTCCAAACAACGATATTGTCTCACCTTGATATGGAATCTATGATCTATATTAATTAACATCTGATATCACACGTCAGTGATACGTCCTTCTCTCATGTACGACGTGTAAACAGATAAATCGATGATGTGGAACAAGCATCTAATTGGTAGGTATTGATATCTGTTAGAAGATTAATATCGGTAACTTAGATTCGCCGACTGTCTTATCGTATGGTTGATAAATAACTTGGTGTTAGAGTTTAAACCGCCTGTAGGCCTCTGATATGGCTTTACACACCGTTGAAAAATCTCTAGTCTCTACCGATTTTCTCACGATGTTTTCTGTCACCGTTTTAGCAACTGAATAACTAATCAATACACACATAAATTCAAAAAGACTTTGCAGCGTGCCGGGGTTTGAACTGGCGATGTGTGATTGTTATACCAGTCGGCTATCAGTTGATATAAAAGCTTGTGTTTCAAAATATACGTTTTCACCCACAGTCAAACCGCTAAACCGGTTTTGTGGGACATTGTTTTAAATAAATATTGTATCTCTTTTATAATAATAAATAAATAATTAATAATATAAACTTATCCTTCTATCTTCAATATCATCTTTATTAACGATCATTGTTGTTACTAAGTCTGACGTAAATGATCCCAATTAAAATCTAATCTTCCCTTTATATTGAAGAAACACAAAATAATAAATTTAATGTTTTTCTTCGAAATTTCCTCAAAGAAAATTAACATGATTTCGGAATGTCTTGAAGCGTTTTCTTTGTATCATCTTAAGACGTATATGCTGAAACACATGAAAGATAAATATGATTTTGGTGTATTTTATTGAAGATAAGACACACACACGCCAACACAACAATAGGTATATAAATTACACACACATAATCACACACCTACACATACGTGTGTACATTAAGTCATTAACAGTGGGCGTCTTTTGGCTGATGATGTTATATTTTATTGTAATATTGCGCATAAATGGCTCAATTTAACAATTCCTTTAGAAGATACTGAAGGAATTCTGAAGATCTTTATAAAATCTGCACCAAACACCGAACAACCTCAAAAGTATAATCTTGTAAAAATTAAGTATAATCTAGACAGTTAATATCATCATCAGCCGGAAGACGTCCACTGTTGAACAAAGGCCTCCTAGTTAATATAATTAGCAAATATTATACCAGAGAAGTATGTACAAAAAATATGACAAATTTTCTGTTTCGCATTAAGATGTAAAAACTTGCGAAGTAGGCTAAAGAGGAGACGGCGCCTTACACGGTCTGAGATTGCTCCCATTATAATTAATCAATATCTACTAATAAGTCTAATCGACAGCTACTCTGATTTAGAGACGGTGTCAATTTTTCCTCAGTTTAGTATTACCTCAGTTTACTTTTCATCATGGCCATTGGCACGCAATAATACTAAACTGCTAGACCGATTTTGATGAAATTTCATATGGAGGCAGCTGACACCCTGGATTAACACGTAGGCTACTTTTTACCCCGAAAAAAATTACGCAACTAGTATAATAATAACTAAGAAAACCGAACAATAATTCTCTGACATCTTGCGCTGCAAGCACATCAAAGAATAAATAAATAACAAAATGCGTAAGTGAATTAAATGATAATAGAATTAGTGTATCTAAGGGTAATTTACGCTTCGGTTTGGACTCAATTATATTGCAATTTAGGTGTTCTTACGGTATTACTGGCGATAAATCGTTGAGTACGTGGGGTTCATGCGTCGGAAATTAGTTTACTGTATTGTCCTTCGGGAGAAATTGGCCTTTGACTTCGGTATACTCCTAATTGATACCTCAAGGAGAGTCCATATCGGATTACTTTCTAGCATCTTGATTCTCAATCTGGTTTCCTTACTGGACCGATCGGTAGTAACCTGTTTGACAATGTTTTTATCAATATTTCAATGATTTACAATAACTTTCTGATTTATAATAACTTTCGTGAGTGTTATCCATCCATATGGAAATAATATTTCACCGGACTGTTGCATAAATTTTCATATTTGAAATTATGGTCTAATACTTACTTATTTATCGATACCACCTAGGTATAAAAATATTCATTAAACAATATTCATTACATTGCTGTATAATTTATTTATCTATACGTAATTATATCTACTTTTATGTTATACGTGATTGTGATTAGGTAGAATAACCTATATCATGATTTCGTTGCTGCCTACATTTTTACATAACATAAACATAACATCACGCCTGTATTCCCCGAAGGGGTAGGCAGATATGCACATATAGTACACCCACATTTCGCCAGTTATGTTTTAGGTCCAAATGTAATAGTGGGCGAGCCTATTGCCATCAACCGGGCACAAATCCAGACTCCGTGCTGCTACTGAGAATTACCTAATGGAAAAACCCAATAACACTTTGCCCGACCCAGGATTCGAACCCAGGACCTCGTGCTCAGCAGTCGCGCTTAACAACCACTAGACCAACGAGGCAGTCGTACTACATTTTTAAGCATTCCAAATCTTTGGACATAGTTAATAGTGTGATATATTGGATACTAAAAACAAATGTTTGTATTCTCTGCATCCATATTTAATCAATGTTGCAAAACGTTCATGTTACTCCCTCAGCGTGATTTCGGGACTCGCTTAAAATAGATAGAATCCGTGCTGCTATGAGAATTATCTAATGGGAAAACCAAATAACACTACCTTATCCGGGATTCGATCTCATGCTTGCCGACCACTAGATCAAGGAGGAAAACTTCTTAAAGAAAATTATTATTTGTAAAACATCCTGATTGGAAGTAAATCGAGAATTTCTCAACAAAGCGGATCACTCAGTGATTTCTCACCCCGACGCCCGTGGGATTTCTCGGAACATTCGATCTATGGCATCGAATAAATATTATCGGTACCATTGTACCAGATAAAAGAGTATTTATGTGATCAATCAATCTTGTACCGCCGGAACGTTGCATTGAAGCGGTTTCCGATTCCCGAAGAGATATAATATTACCTACTTCTATTTTTATCTAACACTGTCAATGCTGCATAGTTTTTTGCATCGTAGGTGCCATTAAGGAACAATATTATTTCACAAGACGACTATTCGTATATTCATTTGGTTCATGAAAACCTATATTTACAAAAGATTGTACAATTAATGATGACTAAATGCAGGAAGAATGTAATTGTAATCAAACACGTCGTCTAGTCGAACTATCGTGTTGTCGATTTTTTTTAGGACAATTGAAAATTGAATGCGACATGTAACTCACAACAATGGACAGAAATAACGAGGACTGTATTCATTCTTAAATACCACACATAATGCCTAGTGCGGCATGCGATGATGAAAGTGCAAACGCATTTTGAATATAATCAATTAATCATGTTTATGAGTTAAACTAGCTGCGCCCTGTGGTTACCCGCTACATTTTTTCGGAATAAAAAGTAGCTTATGTATTAATCCGGGGAGTCAGCTACCTCCATAAGATATTTCATCAAAATCAGTCTGGCCGTTTGAGCGTGAAGAGGTAACAAACATACAAACACACTTATAAACATTCGCCTTTATAATATTAGCGTGATGTAAGAAAATGTAGGTATAAGCGATAACTTCTCGAAGATCCTTTTCATCGGCATTCGCTAACTACGTCTATGTTCAAGCAACTAATGATCTGATCTTATTCGATTTGTTCATTCGTTTTTTACTCGAGTTATCGATACCGTTTAAGTGAATAAAAGGAAATTTGAAAGCGATATCTTGTTTCTTTAAGTACTTCTAGAGTAAAATGTTATTTTCTGACGTATTCATCAAGTTCATCGTATCAATCAGGTTATATGTACGTTTATAATTTAATTTTTTTTTCGTTTTGTTACCTAAATTTATTTTTGTCTGGCTCTCTAATGTTACTAGTACCTACTATTGGGAGGTATACATTATTTAGTAGTCACACTTCTGGTAATCTGCAATGAAGCCTAAGAACTGGATAAAATATTCCATTAAAACTAGGATTTGCTCTAAATATTCGCTGGATATCGGGCAGCGCCAACGTAATTCTGAGGATGATTGACGAGAGACCAGACCCAATTGTGCACTGGGAAGATTTATAAGACTACATTCTGTAACATTACCACTAATACTGCGATCCCCAATCCACCTGCTAAGTGTGGGGATTATGGCAGCCCTCCCCCCTCCTTTTTAAGGGGTAGCCTTTGTTCAACATTGAACGTCTTTCGGCTAATGATGAACATAACTTTTACTAACACTACTTTATATGTATATAATTTTATTTATGGACAAAATAAGTGTGAATGAAACAAATTTTATTTTATTTTGAATAGTACATTCGTAGAATACTGCATGATTCTTCAGATAATGTAATCAAGAATTTTTCATTGAGCTAAAATAGACTAACATTGCTACTATTTTTGCTTCCATCATTGAGAAGTAAGTAGGTAGAATAAAGTTCAAGAATAAGAAATCTAAACGTAAGAATTGTAAGTGTTTACATTAAATTTAGCACTTTTAGTACGAAGTAGTGATCGAGTCTTCAACCTGTTTTGAACGTATCCATCTGCACTATAATCTTTGTTTGTTTAGTTAAGAAAGTGATGGCTTTTACCTGTAGCTAACGTTTCAATGTTATCTGTGGATGAGGAGATTTTGGTGGGATTTATTGGCTCATGGTGTTTTGGGATTTCAGATTTAGGATATTTTGGTTTAGTGCATCGTCTTGTATCGTAAATATACAACATACCACAAACGTTTGTTTTTAAAAAGGGTACGAGGTTTTTATTTGAAGGTACAAAAGAGCTTACAAAACGTCAAATTTAGTTTCTTAAACTCCAATGATTTCATTATTGTTGAAAATTTGTCCGCGAGTTTCACAATTTAACTAAACTATAAAGAATTTTTTCTATGAATGAATAAATGAATTTCTGTGACTGTGTGTTGGCAAAATAGAGAGCTTTATAACATACGATCATGTATCAACGTATTTTATGCAAATAAACACTTGACTTTGACCAACTGTCAGTTCAACTTGAACTTTAAGAAATCGCCCTATGTGTAACAATATACTTGCAATCGATGAAAAGAAAATGATAATACCTATATAAAATAATATCTGTTCGCCAGGCTGTCTCGTTGGTCTAGTGGTCGCTAAGTGCGACTGCTGAGCACGAGGTCCTGGGTTCGAATCCCGGGTCGGGCAAAGTGTTACTGGGTTTTTCCATTAGGTAATTCTCAGTGGCAGCACGGAGTCTGGATTTGTGCCTGGTTGATGGCAATAGGCTCGCCCTCTATTACATTGGGACCTAAAACATAACTGGCGAAATGTGGGTGTACTATATGTGCACCTCTGCCTACCCCTTCGGGGAATACAGGCGTGATGTTATGTTATGTTATGTGTTCGCCAGGATCGTAGCAAATGGAAATTTGTGGTCACTGCCTACCCTTCAGGGAAACAGGCGTGACTTTATGCATGTATGTATGTTTTGATCTAGTCTGAAGAAAGGTGAGCCACTAGCAATCCTTTATAGTAGAGTAGGGTAGAATATCTAAATAATTTACTTAAACAACCCAAAGGCCAAATTAAAATAATTAGTGGACATAAAGAAGCCGGAAAAGGTATAGTAAATGATCCATATAACCAGCAAACATTGACAAAACCAGACACACCTCGGAAAGCTTTTCAGAGAATACTGACTGGCAAATGTATTCACCATGTCATTAACAATCCCAGGTGACGACAAACACGACAAAAGAAGGCATTAACATCGACACATAATTATGCATATATGTATCAATTAGATGCATGAAGTCACACTTCTACCACAACCCAAAAGAATATAAAGAAAATGCTACGAATCTGGCATATTATGCTCTTCACTTCACTCTACATTTGCCTATCATCATCATCAGCCGAAAGACGTCCACTGTTGAACAAACGCCTCCCCTTTAAAATGCCACAAGGAACGACAACTTGCCTATTACAGGATCTCAAAAATAGGCAAAAAACTGGGCCAATAAGAAGAATTTTCTGAAATAAAATGATGATTGGAATGTTCGCAGCAAGAAATTAAGTACGAATATCCCGAGGTTTTTAATCATTACATCCAATAATAACAGTCTCACTGGCCATTAAAATGAAACTTCAAATAGCAGAGATGCAGCTATATAAAAGCGATATTGCAGTAATTTAGTCACACACACGCCGTTAGTATTTTCAAAGGGAATAGCAAGACAAAGCCGACGCCCTGATTGGCGCAGTAGCTAAGCAATAGGACTGCTGCGCTAAGGGTTGCGGTTTCGATTCCCGCACAGGGCAAAAGTTTGTGCGAACCGCAGATGTTTGTCCCGAGTCTGGGTGTTTGTGTATGTGATATTATATGTTTGTAAAACGCACCCACGACACAGAAGAAATTGCAAGTGTGTGGCGACGTTTAAAAAAAATGAGAATGGGCGTATGGTGGATACATAAAAGTATTGCCTCCCCCTTCTTGTCACAAACCTACTGGCTGGCCAATTATTTAAAACAGTTTATGTTATTAACAAAAAAGAAAAACAATATCAAACTGTTATAATTCCTTTGGGCATTCAAAAAGTTACCAGAAACAACGGAACACTTTTTATTTATGAATTCCTCAGAAAATTAAGAAGCCGGAAATTGTTTATTCATTTTCTTGTGATACCATGATTAAAAACTCGTCTAAATCCCTTTTATACAATTATTTTCATTTGTAAGCGGAAGAAACGATTAGATTTTTATAATCCGTATTAAGATAACGTTTTTTGAGCATAGATTAATATAGCATAGTAACATTTAAGCACATTATTTAAAGCATATCAAAACCCATAAAAATAGCAGAACTGTCTTTTCTCTAGGTGGAAAATCCAGATTCATAATATTAATAAATATTTTTAGTGAAATCATGTCACCTGATAATATAGATAAGGTTTGACAAGCTGATAAATGTTATAGAATTAATTAAAAGTACTACCGCATCGAACTACCTGTAGGTACTAAAATTGATGCCTAATTATAACCTTCATCTTTAATGGAGTTGCGACATTGTCAAAAAATCTTACATACAAGAACAAGAAAAAGTCTAAACTGCGTTTTAAAAAATAAATGCAGACACGTTAAGTATTTTCGAACGAAATTAAAAAGAAATTTCACATTTAAACTTGTTCGATAGCAGTTCTTTTTTAAAATAATCTTAGGCAAAAACAGTTCTAATTCAATTTAGAATTTATAATGAAATTGACGATCTAAAGGGCTCTACAGAAGCATTTACAAGAGTTATAATCATAAAACTTATTCGTAATTACATTTGCTCGAAATAGAGAAGTAACTTTGGTTATTCACATCAACAGTTATACTTTTTAATTACTTACTTATGAAGAGATGCTGTTAATAACTTTTTGATCACTCACAAGTTCACAAACTGGGTGTTTAATATTTGATCCGAATTGAACTTCAACTTTATGTGTCACAAATATTATTAGGGAATTATGATTTTATTTACTCACTGAACAAAAAAGTTGGCAAATGTATGTATTATCGTTTTTTTATAATTTGTTTATATTTTGCACATGATTGAAAGCCCCCACATTTTTTAGTAAACATTTTCAGGTATTTAATTCAAAATAAAATAAAACAAAAAAATAACGCACTTTGTTTTCCACAAAACACTGGCTGGTCAAATAAAAGCGCGATCATAAAGCTTTAAAAGAAAAACTGTTTTAAATTTCGATTGTGTTCTCCGCGTCAACTTAGAACGGCGCGGCGGCAAGCGGTCGGTCCGACGCTCACGCTCGCTCGAAATCAACTGTAGGATTGTAGCATGACGCCATAGTTCGCTACGGTCCAAGAGCTACGGTACTGCTACTGTAGCTACTTATAACGCTATCAAAGCGCTTTCCATGCTATTAAAAATATTTCAAATACTACATTGACAGTAAGGTATGTACATATTTATTTAACGAATACATTTTTTTTTTCTATTTCATTGATGTGATTGAATTTTATAGTCCACGTTTTTAGGAATAGTCTTTTAATGAAACGATATTTACTGTTAATATTCTTGATTTATTTTTGAATTAAAGCACTGATAGCCGAGTGGTATGAACGTTGGACTGCCAAGTCATAGGTCGCAAGTTCAAACCCCGGCACACAGCAATGACTTTTCGAATTCATGTGCGTATGTATTATAAATTAGTTTGTAGTTTCAAAAACGGTGAAGTAAAACATTGTAAGGAAACCGGCACACTAGAAATTTTTTCAACGGTGCATAAAGCGCTCTAGAAGCGAGGCATACAACCGACAACTCTGACTCCAGGTTGTTCATCAACCATACGATTTGAGAATACTTTTGAAATGAAAAATGTTGGTCAAAGTCAGTTAGATAACCGATCAACGGTCCTTTATCGGCAGCGCTGCGAAAATAATGGAAATCGGTGAACGATTTCAAAAAAGAAAAACTGGCACACTACAAGTTTTTCATGAAAGTCGTTACCAAAATGGTTTCACACTTTTTTCTTTTTTTTTGAGATTGTTCATTGACAATGCGTTTAAACAATTCAACCAATGAACGACGTCTCATTTATGACGTTTGGATATATTTATTTATTTGTTTCTTAAAAAGGTACACGGTTAACCTATGAATTAAAACAGTGTCTCACAAAACAGTACCTACTGGTTAACAGTGAGATCAGTATTATGACTAAAATTAAACATAATTATTTTAACATATTGTTTGTAATAATTCTGGTTTATAATTTTTGAGAATTTAATAAGGGAATAAGCAGAAATTGTAAAATTCTGACAAGAAATTGGATTACGTGGTATCTAAGTATTCTCTTTATAAGTAAGATATTATTAACTGTAAGCACTAAACATTCTCAGTTTTCTGACCTTTATAGCTCAGTGGGTTGTTCTTAAAATTATTTGTAAGAGAAGCTTTGTGACGTAGGTAGGTACTTATGGATAATAAAATTCATATTTATCTTATAATATTTTCGTTTATAAACTTAAAGACTGTTTCATTGGTCTGGTGGTTGCTAAGCGCGACTGCTGAGCACGAAGTCCAGAGTTCGAATCCCGGGTTGGGCAAACTGTTACTGGGTTTTTCTATTAGGTAATTCTCAGTAGCAGCATGGAATCTGGATTTGTGCACGGTTGATGGCAATAGGCTCGCCTCCTATTACATTGGGACCTCAAAAATGTAACTGGCGAAATGTGGGTGTACTATATGTGCACCTCTGTCTACTCCTTCGGGGAATACAGGCGTGATGTTATGTTATGTTAGACCAGCCCCTACATTAGGAACTCTTAAAATAGGACAGTTTACGGTGTGCAAGCAAGACGCCACTACGTGCAGTGTAATGCGACGTCTCGCTTCCACAACGTTAACTGTCCTTATTATTCACTGTATATACCGGTTATACTCACGGGTGCATCCGGGAATGTCTGACTAGTTTAGAACTCGAACGGAGCCCTTATTCATGAGCTGGTTACGCGGCAGAGTCGCGAGCCGAACTTAATATAGTAAAATAGTTAACTGTCCTGCTTTAAGAGTTCATGGTGAGGGAGCTGATTTGCTCAAATGTGTAAGGATTTTATATTAGATTGACAGAACCAAATTCTTTATTTGAAATCTTCAATCTTGTGTGATATCTACAGATATTCTTTGAAGGACTAAGTATTATAAAAAAACTGCGATTAATTTATTTTATTTTATTTTCCATATTTTTTTATAATCAAGTGAGCAGCGACACGGTAGTTTAGCTGGCAGAGTTACGCCACGGTAAGGCGAAGGGCACGGGTTCAAGCCCCGCTCGTGTCCATCATTTTTCAAATTTCCTTTGTCAATTTAGTTTCAAGCTTAGCATGGGCAATAAGCTAAAATGACACCAAAAAGTCATATAAATCAAGTAATCATTATTGCAATTCCAGAATGCTTCATTCGTCTTTTATCTATGCAAGTTGTCACAGCACAGAAAAACTCATTATGAACTTTTCAAAACGATCAGTTATTTAAACTTAAATCATTATGAATGACTAGCTGTGCCCCGCGTTGTTACTCGTTACATTGTTTCGGGATAAAAAGTAGCCTATATGTTAATCCAGGGTGTCAGCTACCCCCAAACGAAATTTCATCAAAATCAGTCTAGCTGTTTGAGCGTGAAGAGGTAACAAATATACAAACACACAAACTTTTGCCTTTATAATATTAGTGTGATGAATTTGTCTTTCATTTATATTGGTATTTTCTATATTTGTATGAACGGTATGGGTTGTTGCAAACCCATTTGATTAAAATATAAATTCCATGTAATGGCAATGCTCAAATAACCAAATCACTTTTAAGCTTTCGTTTTCTATAAATATTACTTTAATAAGTTTTACCTGACCTGGGGCATGAACCAAGGACCTTACGCCTTCATATAAAAATCTTCTATTTGCACTTTGAACCATTCCCAACCAAGGTCTTCATAAGGCTATTAAATACTAGAAAGAACTCTTTTTAATGCTCTATTTTTAGATGACAGCGGACGAAAATGACATTTGATCAGCTGTCAGGCGTGACGTCATTACCTTAACCCACGTACGCCCAGGGCGCCTTGGGTATCCCTTAGGGAGCAAACGTGGGTTGTGGGTATTCATGTATTATCATTTAGAATGGTGCTGGTGTGAAAAATGTTTGAAATTGTAAGACACAAGCTATATAAAGAACTGGCTTTTGCTCGCGACTTCGTCCGCGTGGAGTAATGACTTCCGTCAGAATTTGGGTTTTTCACTTTTTTTTTGGAATTTCCAAAAATCCTCTCTTAGTGGTAGCCTACTCCTCCCAACAAACACACATGCCAAATTTCAGCTCTTTACGATCAGTAGTTTCGGCTGTGCGTTGTCTGTCAGTCAGTCAGTCAGTAACGGTAGAGTTTTATATATATGTATATAAAGAATGAAGAATTGTAGTGAATTGAAAGTGAGAAAAATGTGGAACAGCGAGGCTACCATGAGCTAGCATGGCAGGTCATTTCCCGTTATGAAAGTCAGACACCGCTAGTGCAGTGTAGTACTACGGCTTTTTATATATAATATAGAAGAAGATAGAAGGCAACGACAAGCTTTCGCCCGCGACTTTGTCTGCGTCGATATCTTTTGTATCTTTCTCAGGATTCAATCTCTATGTTCAAGCCACCCAGAAAGTACATTCTAAATATTAGTAAAAGAATTTTGGAAATCAGATATATATTTCCGGAGATTGCCCAATGATTGTTTGTTTGTATGTAGGGACACACAAACAAACAAATCCTCTTTTTTATAATAGAAGGCAAAGATAGGCTACAAAAAAAATACTACAAATCATCAAAATCTAGTTGAAGCAGTGCTAAATCTAGTCTCGTACTTTACATTTTAGTCCGAAGCTTTGGATTATAGTCGTAACTTAATATCAGTGGCACTTGTCAGCTGTTGTGTAGCGTCCTGGCACGAGGCGTCTGAAATTTATCTTGATAACCCTTTCCAGAAGACATTTATTTACTTTATTGTAATTAAGGCGTTTTATTTTTGTTGAGTTTATGCCCATCGGATATCGCTGGTTTAATTGAAAGATAAACACAAAATAAAATCTGTCTAACTTACTGTTTTATCCTCTTTTGTTAAGCAGTACCAAAGTTTTACAAAGTAATTAAATAAACTCCGTCGTTAGTACTTATTCTTTATCTATTTTTTTACTGGAGAATAATGCCTCATTAAATCAAAAGAACTAGGCCTAAATTCAGTTCGGCTTGCAACTCCGTCGCACCGCCAGCTCATGGATAAGGGGTCCATTTGAGTTCAAAACTGGTTAAGCATTCACGAATAACCACGTTAGTATAACTGGTAAAGCCTGACTGGCAATCGGTTCGAAAATCAAGCACAAAAACGAGCAAAACGGCACGTTATCGACATTCGACCCTAACCCTCCCGCCGCCACACACATCTGCGTACGGTGGACGACTGTGTCACTCCAGAATCGAGTTATATAGCCACTAAAAAGTGCCTACCTCCTACATGACACTGCTTAAATCACCTGTAATAGACGAAAAGGCCAAAGATGACATTATATGAAAACCAGTTAATAATAATATCATAATTATCATCATCATCAGCCGGAAGACCTCCACTGTTGAAAAAAAGCCTCCCCTCAGAACGCCTTAGTCTTGAATGGCTAACCCATTTCCAATACTATATGGCTTAACCCACATTGCTTATTTTACGTTTCGCTATACTATCTTACTAAGCAAAATGAGGATCAGGAAATAAGAATTTGTACTGGTTATAAATCAAAGAAGAGAATTCTGCTCTTATTCAGAACACGTTTCGTCGTACAATCGATGCCTACTGTTTATAAAACGACTACGTCTTACCGTGGCTTTAGGAGGATGCTAGTAGCTGTTTCATTGGGGATTTTACCGAGATATTGCGGATTTGCTATGCTAGTAGTGCCATCCCAGAAGAAAGACGGTAAAGTGATTTTATGGACTTCACTGAGAAGTCTTACTACTTCTTTTAAGCATTACTTTGCGATATCAAGATAATATTGAGTATACAGCGTAACTTGAGAATAGACAACAATATCAGGGACCAAATTTTTTTTCAAAAACATTTCCGATTTTCAGGAATTTCTCCTGTATCACATACACAAACACCCAGACTCGGGAGAAACGTCTGCAGATTGCACAAATTTTGGTCCTGTGTGGGAATTGAACCCGCAACCCCCAGCGCCAAATTCCAATCGCTTAGCCAGTGCGCCAATAAGGTCGTCTCTTTATTTTGCCGCTCATCATAAGCCCAATGTAATAGTAGCTAGACCATTGCCATTCATTGACACAGAATACACCGGGTTTATCACTTCTTAAAACTCGCTTTTCAGCTATAGCATCGATTTCTTAATCCGTCTATCCAAAAAAAAAAATTTAGATTGATTATATTGTTATGCACGCTAGTAAAGTGCTACAAATAATTAATCTTCAAAAGTAAAATACTTATGAAAAAATGTCGAACAAAATAATACTATCCTAGAGCTAATAATGAATTAGAAGCACTTCAAATCCAGAAGCTTCTGGTAGATTTAAAAGAAGCAGTAAAAAGTCTTCACATTATTAAAATTTTACATCATGTTCGACAATAGCCTTTGAACATACAAAAAAAAACAATTTCAATGTAACAGCTCTAGGCTCTAGCACGTGCCATTGCCATAATTTAAAAATAGATCAAGCCCTCTTGACCTTTCCGCATCGGGACGCTAAAAATGAAGTTCTTTTTAAGATCTGTTACAACTGTGATAAAAATACGATGTAATTAAAACGGTTAATGAGATATATATATATCTCTTCTTCTTATTGTATGATTGGTGGACACCCTGTTGTTAGAGTTTACGCCACCTTCTGACCTTAGACATGGCTTTACACACCGTTGAAAAATCTCTCAGGTATGCCGGTTTCCTAGCGATGTATTCCATCGCCGTTTTTTAGCAATTGATTACTATTTTTTAGAAGATACACACATGCATTCGATAAGACATTGGTGCGTAGAGTTTAACTTGTGACCTTTGAATTGGCAGTCTAACGGTCATACCATACGGCTATAGGTCCTGCTATTAGGTACATTGTATTATATTTTCATGTCATTAAATTGGCTCCCAAAGTTAATCTATTCAGCCCTAAGCATTCTAAATGTTTGGAAAAAACAATCGCATAAAAAACCAAACTTGAAACGTATTGGTTCAAAAACTGGCATTATCCGATATTTAGTATATTGTTTTGTTTTTCATGTGATGAACTTGGTTGCCTTTCTGCGAAACAAAAGAATGACGAGGTTTGGTAAGCTTTACAGCTTCGTTTCGCTCTGGAACGTTCGATTATGAGAATAGAACCCTTAAATAAACACATCAAGCGTATTTATTTATTCTGAATCACAAACATCATCAAATAATATATTGGTTGCGGGCTTGCAATGTCGCATTTTAGTATTATATAATATTTTATATGAAAATAATATTATGACATTAATTAAGTTTCAAATAATATTAATAATGTCATATTTAGCAAAAAATCATACAATTTATCGAATGAATATCACATAACACTCTTAGAGATGTTTAAACGCTTGCTGCTTGGAAATACTCAAGTAATATCATTCTAATATTAATAAATTTCAAAAAAAGTAACGTTACCAGCTCGCAACCGAGTCAGCTCATCCAGACAATACCACAGTTCCACAATACAGATATTTTGATAACTGTTTTTCTTGTCCATTGAATCCAGCATTCATTTCGCGGCGCTTGGCGATGGATCAAAATCGTTCGCAATAAAATTCTTTAGTACTATTCTTGTTTTCTTTTGTTTTTAAGACGTGCCTTCATTAATGTCTGTGTTGGAGCTAAAAATGTGTCTGGTACTAGTCTTTAAGGTTACAGAGACCGATTAATTGTCAGATAGATGTCTTTGTTATACGGGAATTGAGTTTTTAGAGCAAGAAATACTTATTCTTTTCAACACTTGAATAAATTCTGCCTACCCCTTCGAGGAATACAGGCGTGATGTTATGTATGTATGTATTATTAAAAAATGAGATTTTTTATTACTTTGTTAATTCTTTTTTTTGTTTTTCAGCCATGATCGTCCCGATGCAGGGCAAAGGCCTTGTTAATTCTATGCAGACAACATTTTGTGGGTGGCTATATTATTTAATGTATATTCCGGTCTTACTCGCATGTGTATTCAGAAATGTCTAAGTTCGGCCCGCGATTCTGTTTCGTAACCAGCTCATGATCAAAATAACAACTAGGACCCATTAGTTTTTTAACTTTTGTACCCGTGGTGCTTGGCGACTGGGCTTATCTCAGTTGTGGATCCCATATTTACTATGCATTTAGCATATTATTAATCTTTGTGTCTCCCGCTTGCTATGGAGGGAAGTGGGAACTAAATTTTTATTCCTACTCCTCCTACATATATATTCTTTATGATTAATTTCGTTGCGGGTTCCAAGACAGTCGAGTCATTTCTCTGGGACGCCTCGAGCTTCATTGCCTCGGTGGTTCTTATTGTTTATCATTGTAGATCCTGGCTTACAGGAGTCGCAATGATGGGAACGAGTGGTGGGCTTGTCCCAATAAAAAAAAAAAACAGCTCATGATAAGGGCTCTGTTCGAGATCAAAACTAGCCGGGCATTCCCGATTACACACATAACTATAACCGGAGCATATAGCAAATAATATGGATAACACTCACAAAAGCTATAACAATAAGGTAGATATAGGTATTTAATATTTATAATATAATAATTATGTAATCAAAGACAATCTCCTAACTTAAGTGTAATCGGGAATTAGGCTACCCCACATTTTCGGCCATCTTTGTGCCTCAAGGGCGACCGGAAACAAACTTAAGTACGGGAAAGGCTTTCGCAGTAAATATCTTACCTTTACATAAGATTAACAAAGGTAGCGCCGACTTTGAAGTTAGATGCTCTTAGGAAGAAGATACGTGAAACATTTAAGAGTAAAAGCTGAAAATAAGTCAAGAATACCCACATACAAGCACAATGTATAGTAAAAAGGTGTGCCTCGCGATGAAACCCGCGATAAACTTCTGTACAACAAGTTTCAAGAGCGCAGACGAGCTGACGTTTTAATATTTTCGATTGATATAAATACACTAGCTCCCGCCTGCGACTTCGTCCGCGTGGATTTCAAATGTTTTTTAGTCTAGCCTTCCTCGATAAATGGACGTAAGCGAGTTCTGGAATGTAGACCGTGTCTTGGCAAACGTAGCGTAGGACGACCGAAGAAGGCCGGCAGCGACTGGATGCATGAAGAACAAGCCAAGGCTTTGTGGCAGGCTTTGGGAGAGTCTTATGTTCAGCAGTAGACTGTAACGGGCTGATGATGATGATGACCTAAGTAATTGGGTTCCGTAGTCAAAAGCTAACAGGACAGGACTATACAGGCAAGATCGGTTTCTTTACCGTAAATAATTTTTACATATTCTTAAAATATGAAATAAGTATCACACGTAACTAATTTAAAGAGCTACGAACTTGAAGCTGTGGAACTACATTTTTGTTTTGTGCAATGTCCCATTTTTTCAAGAAATTTTCGAGATTTTCTTTTTCAAAACGCCAATATTTTTTCCAATAGCCCCAAGTTACAAAAGAAAAAAATCTCTCAATCACCGCCTAATTAAACAAAAGGTCCTGCGTTTTTAATAACGGAGTTTCCGTTTTTCGGATCACAGCTTTGCTAATACTCCCGCTAAACTGCACGTTTACAAAGACTCGGTCCTATATGTTCCGGATTGATATTTTAATATGAAATTTTGAGGTTTTAAACTAGCAAAAGGTACACAAAATCGATCCTTATACATCTTATGTCAGTACGAAAGCATATTAAATTCTAACTATACGGTATTCCTGGTTAAATAACGAGTGTATTTTGTTTTCTCGAATATAATGTACTATGATGCAACAAACAGTCACACGAATATTATAAAGGCAATCGTTTGTGAGTGTGTTTGTTTGTTGGTTTCCTGTTCACGCTCAAACGACTTGACCGATTTTGATGAATTTCATAAGGAGGTAGCTGACACCCTGGATTAACACATATACTACTTTTTATCCCGAAAAAGTGTAGCGGGAAACACCGCGGGGCGCGTATTTATATTAAATCGCCAATGGCACTTTTTCCTGTCATACCGCATAAAGTTAATATTATTTCAACAAAAAACTTCTCCTACCGTAGCCTCTTCACTTTGATGTTTATTTAATATTAATCAGCTTTTTCCTCTTACATGCCCCCCCCCCTCTCTAAACTAGAGCTTAAGACCCTCATCTTAATCATCCATTAGCGTTAACAACACATTTGATTGCGAACTATTTAAGTCGACAAGCTTTAGTCGTAACCGTTTGTCATGACGTATAAGTTTCCATTTCATTTTACAGCCTTTGTACAGTCAGCACCATAAGTAGCTTAACATGGTAAGAAACTTTATGACACATCAATTAAGTGTTTGTTTCAAATTGTAGGAGCGACCAAATGATCTGAGAATATTTAAAAGTTTTTAGTTTGTAAGAAGTTGTTATTCAATTAATGGTATATATAAAAATGTTCGGCTACTTATGTGGTTGACTGTACTTCTAAACCCTACTTACAATGCGACTATTAAACTGTCGTAAAGTCGTCGACGATCGCGACTGATCTGCGACAGTAAGACAGCTGTGAAACAACAATAAACTTTATCACAGTGCTCTGGTTTTGTTTTGTCATCTGAATTGCTGTGTTGGAGGCATTTTTCGTGTTCTCACTTCGGAGTCTGCGATGAATGGGCATTCAGTTATTATTAGTGACTAGCTGCGCCCCGCGGTGTTACCCGCGACATTTTTTCGGGATAAAAAGTAGCCTATATGTTAATCCAGGGTATAACCTATCTACATACCAAATTTCAACCAAATCGGTCCAGCCGTTTATGCGTGAAAGAGTAACAAACATCCACACATCCATACATCCATACTCACAAACTTTCACATTTATAATATTAGTAGGAAGTAGGAAGTAGGATAGTAGGACTAGTAGGATAGTAGGATAGTAGGATAGTAGGATGTTAAAGATGAATGGTTGTGGAGAAACGCTGTAAAAGTGAATCCTGACGTTAATATGGGAGTGATTAATTATGTGTGTGCACGGTAAAATCCAAAGCGAGAAGCATGTATAACGAACGTGACGGGAGTGTAGAGTGTTAGAAGTTAATGTCGTCTTCCAGTACGTGCAATATTGGTTTCAAAGTCCCTCAATTCAATTACGAGGTTTGAAATAGGTGATGTTTTTGAACATATTTTTTATAAAATACGTTAGAATATTTTTATTTTATTGACATCTGTGAATTAAGTTCCTGAATGTTTTATTTACTAATATTTAAGTTTGTACTTAACTATAGAAAGATAGCCTATTTGAAAAATGTAGGTAGGTAAAATGCTTACTTTTGCGTTGATTTATTTCTGACTCCAGACTTTGTCCGTTAGATCAAGATGGTGTTAGGAAGGTATCTAGCCTGATCGCCTGTATGAAAAATATACGTAGGTACCTACTATAATGCTTCAACTGGTTCATTGCAAACGTAACTTAGTATTAGTTAGATTCTACAAAATGTAATGAAATGGTTCGAACTCAGGGCATAAAAAAGTTACGTACTTTGTAATATATTATAGGCCTTAGAAACTTTTTACCTTGTTCTTAATCCATCATTTAGTTCCATATTTTTAGGAACAAAGCCAAGTAATTGCTTTGGCACTGAGGTTTACAGCATACCTTCGTATGCACAAGGTTAGAATATCAAATTCACGACAGTATCGTCTTTTCTAACTTCATGATTTCCATGAAATTCAGCCAGGTCTAAAAAAATGCAATGGGCTATCCCGATATTGTTTTTCGGAATGTGGCTGTGCATATATTATCTGTGAACATGTCTGGTATGCACAAGGTTGGAGGATCTAATACCTGAGAGCGCCGTATTTTCTAACTCTATGACTTTCTATGTAATTCTGCCAGGTCTAAAAAAATGCAATGGGCTCTATCCCGATATTGTTTTTTGAAATATGGCTGTGTATACCTCTGTAGACCCTCCCTGAAAACAAAATAATGTACAAGTGTTTCGAGAAAAAATGAATGAAGTAAGTCTACTAAATTATTTCCAATTCCTCTTGTAAATATATTAGCTTTACAACGAAGTGTCTCTGCATACGAGAACCCTTTAACCGAAACTTGTGTAGAAATCGTATGAAGTTATTTGATTTACAGTCGCTTATATTATTATATATCTTTTGACGAAGGGATCGCTGCGAAACGTTGTGACTTGACAAGGCTTTGCAGATAATTATCTAAGAGGGTTCATTTGATTAGTACATGGAAATAGTACGTTGCAGGATCCATCAGTCACGGGTATTTAAAATAGTTATGTATCTCTAAACCTATTCTTTATAATACTTGTATTCAGGTATATTGATAATTATAGTGTACGTAGTCAGTAGCGGATTAATCTAAAGGCAAAAAAAGTGCGTCATTTTGTCGTAGATTTTTTAAAGTAAGTAGGTACGTACTTACTTGTATGAACTAAAATATACTTTTCATAGTCTTTATTCCAAAGTGCGCTTCCTCTACTATTATGTATCTACCATGTAGTTAACTAGTTAATTAAATAGACTTATATAAAAGAAAAATAGTTGAAAACTTTTGATGGGCGCCAAGCCAAATCAAATAACCAGTCCCCGACTGAGAAATACCTGATGTAAAAACCCAATAACTTTGTCAGACCTGGATATTGAACTGAAAACTCTCAACTGATGAAATGGGAGAGCTACAAAAGAAGCTTGAATACAATGCGCATGGCCCTTAAACATCAAAGCGAACTTTCTCGTCTTTACTTCGCTATTAAGCTGTTACAATATATTCAGAGCGTTACTTTGTCATCCGAAGTTTGAAATTTTGTGAGCATATTGAGTAGGTCTGAGAATCGGCCAACATCTATTTTTCATACCCCGGGTCAGCTAGTATCCGTATAAAATTAATGTTGTAGGTGTGTATAATGCACATTAAATAATCATAAAATTCTTTATTTTCTCTTCACAAAGGTTACCTTAAATCTAAACAAAGTTGCTAGAGGCGGATATAAACGTAACTTTGTAATAGACTGGTACCCGCCCCCTAACCATTTATGACAACTAACCCACAGTTTACGATGTGGAAGCGAGACGCCACTAAGTGCAGTGTAAGGCGGTGTCTCGCTTCCACAACGTAAACGTTTGACGACCTGTTTAACGTTTGGCGCAGTGGCTAAGCGATTGGACTGCTGCGCAAAGGGTTGCGGGTTCGATTCCCGCACGGGGCAAAACTTTGTGCGAACACAGATGTTTGTCCTGAGTCTGGGTGTTTGTGTATGTGATATTTCGTGTTTGTGAAACGCACCCACGACACAGGAGAAATTCCTAGTGTGGGGCGACGTTTTTTATAAAAAAAAAAAAAACTGTCTTGCTTTAATAGTTCATGGTAAGGGGGCTGAGGTAGGTTTAGGGGATACCGGTATTACAGGTCACCAGGCATTAAATCAAGATTGTATGTTAAATTTATTTTTTTAATTATAACATTATCCACAGGTACGTCATCATTGACCGAGTTTTATAGCATAGGTAATAAACAGCATAATAATGCAGTTGACCTATTCATTTCTAGTTTGGATTAACTAGGCGAAAACTGGATCTAAACGCAATAATATAGTTTTTTGTACAATAATCTAAAGAGACTGCCTCGTTGGTCTACTGGTTGCTAAGCGCGACTGCTGAGCACGAGGTCCTGGGTTCGAATCCCGGGTCGGGCAAAGTGTTACCGGGTTTTTTCGTTAGATAATTCTCAGTAGAATCACGGAGTCTGGATTTGTACCCGGTTGCTGGCAATAGGCTCGCCCCCTATTACATTGGGACCTAAAAACATAACTGGCGAAATGTGGGTGTACTGTATGTGCACCTCTGCCTACGCCTTCGGGGAATACAGGCGTGATGTTATGTTATGTTATGTGTTTTATCTAAAGAGACAATCCGCTACCCAATTTTATTAGTCCCCAATGCTTTATAGAGTAAACTATGCCCAAGAGATGCATAATTATGATTTATTTGTGGTGTAGCTGGCCGGTGGTCGATCGTATCATTTACAATTATTACTGTTATCAGTTATATTTTACACCTAATATTATGTGGGCCCGATATAACAAATAATATAACAATATCACAATAGTCACACCACAATGGGATTAATCCATACTAATATTATAACCGTGAAAGTAACTCTGTCTGTCTATTACGCCTTCACGACTAAACTGACGAACGGATATTGATAAAATTTGGCATGTAGAAAGTATAGACCCGAGAAAGGACATAGGCTACTTAACTTTGTTGTTTCCCCTGAGTTTGTTTCGGTATTTCTTCTCAGAGGTAGTCAGATAGGAAATGCCGATGCCATCTAGTTTTAAAAAAGAAGACGTGTAAAAGTGGTTTTTTTAAAACCTATTTGCAGAAATAAAATCATTTATCATTTAACGCGAGCGAGGCCGCGGGTAAAAGCTAGAATCCTATAAATGACTACCATATGGTGGTCATTGGCAATGCAAGATTTTGTGTATAAGTAAGCGTCAGAGAACAACTTGACGTCTATTATTCTACTTTCTAAGGTCTCGATAACCTTTAATTACCTCCCGTCTAGTATTCTGTGAACCAGTAAAGCTTCTTGGAAGTTAAGCCTAATGCACCCTGAAGCAATTTCATTAGATTTAAATTGGCATCGGATCAGGGAGGACAATAATACCCCGCGAGCGATTTACTTAATCGATTTTTACAAGTTGCGGTGTGGTATTGACGTTTTGTTGAAAACCCTTTTTGTGGAAGATACGTAGGAAAATAGGTACGAGAGGTAAATAATTTTGTTTCTTTTTGGCTTCGATTTAACGAAGATTTTGTTCATTTTTGCTACCAATAGGTAGTATAAAGTTATTTATCGTCTAACGATTATTATCAATGCAAAATAGATAGGTATTTTCTTCCTAAAAAGAGCTTCGCTCTTGGCGGTCAAGCAAACACTACTGTTATTTATTCCTAGCATTGGATTTGACCGCTTGGTATGTCTCAACTTTCCCCATTACTTGTGGAATAAAAATAATTAAATTAAATGAAAAATAAATCGCCGGACGCCGACGACCAGGCCGACCGAGAAGGCGATGGCGAGATGATTTGGACATTTTTGCGGGAAAGACGTGGCCTGAAATGGCATTGGACAGGGTTTTGTGGAGGAATAATGGGGAGGCCTTTGCCCAGCAGTGGGACACCAAACAGGCCAGAATAAATGAATAAATAAAAATGAAAAGTTAATTTTATGTCAAGCAACCGAGTCGCGGGACAAATGTCGCCTAGTGAAAACGCGGCGTTAACCTAACAATAGTAAAGCCAAAATAATAAAAAGCCTAAGCTGTTAAAACAGTTGCAAAGTAATACACGAAGAGGCATATTCGGCAGTTAAGGTCCTAAATTAGTATATTACAATAGATTGCTACATACAGCACTTCTAAACAAACAAACGACACCTAAACACGAAAGGTTAGATATAATCAGAGATCTAGAACAATATTCCGGCCAATTGTGGATCATTTCCTTTGACGTTTATGAAAAGTAATATAAATATTTACGACGCATTGCAAATATGAGCAATAGTAATGTAATTTGGTGGGCCGGAATAGTTGGAATATGTGAGTAACATATTTAAAATGGTACCTGTGTATGTAAGTATACAAGATCGATATTCATGTTTAATGTGGGACAAAAAATATGAATGAACAAACGCTTATTATCTTTTCGAAGGGGTGTGCAGAGGCAAGCTAGGACTAGCACATTAACATTGTCTTCAGATAGTAACACGTGGGGCCACAATTAATTGGGCTGTAGGCAAAATAAGTTAGTGGCGACTTATATCAACAAAAAAAGCATAAGTAAAATCGTCATGATTAATAATAATAACCCGGGTTTGCGAAGAAAAAGGAGACGCAGCATTGGTAGGCTTACCACTTGACCGACGATATCGTCAGTTGCGGGAAACCAGTGGATGCAAATGGCAATTTATTGTTCATTGAGGCGTACTAAGCCTTTGTTCAACAGTGGACATCTTCCGGCTGATGATGAACCTGCCGCCTTGTGTATAAAACCTCGTACAAACCGTAATGCCACTTCAACCTGACCACATCATTTTTAATACGCCCAAACCCGCGAACGACTACCTAGCTATAGAACAATAGAAACTTAATGCTACGACGTATAATGATGGTATAAACCCAAACCGGGCAAGAACACGTACACCAAGATCTAATCTAGACCAATATTCAGGCCGAATGTAGACCATTTCCCTTCGCATGTAAACCGCGCTTATTTTTGGACCTTTGAGGAATGTAAGCAATAAATAACTGGGTAAAACAAGTATCTTAAAGGCCTATCGGAGGTCCAGATAGACGTGTCCACAAGATATCGGTTTTGGGTATAAAAGTGGAGTTTGCGGTCCAATTTGGAAGTGGGTCGACATTTTGAGGGTTTTGTTTTTACATTTAATACGGAAGGGTAGAATAAACACCGAGTATATTGTAATCTGCCTCGTTGGTCTAGTGGTCGCTAAGTGCGACTGCTGAGCACGAGGTCCTGGGTTCGAATACCGGGTCGGGCAAAGTGTTATTGGGTTTTTCCATTAGGTAATTCTCAGTAGCAGCACGGAGTCTGGATTTGTGCCCGGTTGATGGCAATAGGCTCGCCCCCTATTAAATTGGGACCTAAAACATAACTGGCGAAATGTGGGTGTACTATATGTGCACCTCTGCCTACCCCTTCGGGGAATACAGGCGTTATGTTTATGTTATGTTATGTTTTATATTGTAATCTTGAAGTACAGGGGTACTATCGACCTGCTATATGATATTATTAAACTGTCTTGCGCAATTCAATGTATTTTAAAATATAATGTAATTACAATTCTTAAAAATAAATATATACAAAAATAAAAAATTTAAACTAAAAATTATGTATCAAAGTATTCGTCCTCATCGCTGTCGACTGGTAGGGTGCCCAAAAGGCTGGCGGCATTGCCACGTTGAATGGCAATGCTAATTCTTTCTTTCTTAATGTAATTGGATAATTAGGATAGCGAGACGCCGCATTACATAATACATTGCACGTAGCGGCATCCCGCTTCCACAATTTAAACTGTCCTGATTTAAGAGTTCATGGTAAGGGTAATACATTAAAGTAACCTCAATTAAGCCCATACGTATTTGTGTTAATTATTACAGATTCTCGCCCCCTATTACATTGGGACCTAAAACATAACTGGCGAAATGTGGGTGTACTATATGTGCACCTCTGCCTACCCCTTCGGGGAATACAGGCGTGATGTTATGTTATTACAGATTAATATTTAATTGTAAAATAGGTCACCTATTATTGTGACCTCAATTCAATAATTATTGCACGCGGCTTTGATTGCTCGAATTTTGTAAGCTTATTAGTCTCCTTTGTATTTTACATTTAAATAATTACTTTTATGCTCGCTCTTACTTATAATTATTATTGTAAGTACTTACTTACTTTAGAAATTGAATTTTAAACCTGAAATGGATTTCTAAAATATTATTGTTGATAAGTGAAAAATATTACGTAACGAATAGGTATACCTAATGACGTATTATATTAAACTAAATTATCATCATCATCAGTCAGAAGACGTCTGCTGTTGTACAAAGGCCTCCCCCGTAGAACGCTACAATGAACACTTAACTTAATTAAATAACACTATAAAATAAACATTTCTTATCAGCAAAATAGTGTCAAATATACAATAATATCAAGATAAAAATTATAAAATAATAATAATTAACTAAACAAACAAAAACAACATTTGTCAGGTGTGGGGTTCGAACCCACGCTCCCTCTCGGGAACCAGAGCTTAAATCTGGCGCCTTAGACCACTCGGCCAACCTGACTTGAGAAACACGCGCGAAATACTGCGTCCTAAGTAAAGTATCACCAAAACCGATAATATTGCTTTTAATGTCACATGACGCATACCATGACAAGGCATGAACAATGTGCATTATCATGGTGTTATATTTAATTTATTTTATCCACTTTAAACGATACATGTATGACGTCACACAATAAAATACATCAAATTAATGTTTTTTTTTAAAGAACACAGGCAGGTACCTACTCCGTCAATATCCATATTTTTTTGAAAATTTTGGTAATTAACCACTATTTGGTATTTTATGCATTTATAATCAGGATAATATAATTAATTGTTGTTTGCGTATCGTCAATGTTTGAATCTACTTCTACATTACCGGCGTATCAGACAATGACGTATACTATGACAAATTACTTCTTGTTCTTATTCAATTGTACACCGAATGTGTTTCACTGCTGATAAGTAGTCGACTTTTATCCGTATTAAACACCAGCGTATCTTGACCTAGTATTGTACGAGAAATAGAACAGGCTGAGGTCCAGGTAAATTGGAAGTTGAGTTAACTGCCTTGCTAAGAGTCTATGGTAAGGAGGCTGATCAAAGAAACTCTGTCTTCCGTTCTGTGATTACAAGTGTGAGAATAATTTTAAAAATGTCTTAATTTATGTTTTAATTCTTAATTTATATTCTATCAAAATAAATTCTAAGTATTATTTTGAATAGCGGCTTTTACAGCTGTTAAAACATACACATGTTTATGACAATACTGTTGCCATTTCCATTTTATAGGTGCTTTACCGTATAGTAATGTAGAATTGAAAGTAGGTGCGTGTCAGCAATCATTTTTCACAAACCCAGACTCGGGTCAAACACCTGCGGATCACACAATTTTTTTGTGCGGTGTCAAAGTGCGGGAATCGAACCCTCAACCCTTAGTGCAGAAGTCCAATCGCTTAGCCACTGCGCTAATCAGGTCGTCAGATGTTATTGGACAATGGAGATATCACAGTGTCCTATTGATAACCCTCCTTCAGTCCCCGTTATTAGTTATCAGTTGCTAAAAACGGTAAAGGAAAACATTGTGAGGAAACCGGCACACCTGAGAGGTTTTCCAACGGTATGTAAAGCCATATCAGAGGCCTACAGGTGGCTTGAACTGCGACACCACGTTGTTCGTCAACCATACGATAAGAAAAAGTCCCCGTTCATTTTACTTTTATGGTATAGCCTCTTTTATTATATATTTTTGTTCTAAATAACAATTTCTTAATCTATATTCAGTGAACGTATTATATTGCATGAAGAACAATAGATCCAGTAGTTTTTTATTACACTTATATGCTCCGTACTTCAGATGAAAAGGTTCCGCCAAGGATTATAAAATTATCTGGATATGGCAATATAGGTATTAAAATATTCGGTTTGTGCCCGGTTGATGGCAACAGGCTTGGCCATTACATTGAGACTTATAAGATATTACATAACTGGCGAAATGTGGGCGTACTGTGTGCTGCATTAATACCTAATATGACATTACTCATATAACCCCCGAGGGGGTTGGAAGAGGTGACCGTAAAGTATAGCTACAGTTCGCCAATATGTTATAGATCCCAAAGTAATATGGAGCGAGTCGATTGCCTTTAACCGGGCACAAATCTAGACTCCTTTCTGCTACTTCACCCACTGGCCTCCCTTTGCGTGCCATTACGACTGAAAAAACCTTTACACTTTGCCCCATCCGGGATTTGAACCCCGGACCTGATGGTCGGCAGTCGCGCATGTCAACCACTAGACTAAAGACCCAGTTTAATGACCCAAACACTTAAATAGAAAAATATTTTCAACACATATTATGTTGGGTTCGATAGAATAAAATGGGCCTCATCCATTTCATTTATTTCTAACATCCGAGGTCTAGCTAGGTACTTGAGTACAGTGAAAAAGTTTGGTTACTGTCTGAGGAATACTTTCCTTATTATATTTCTACATTCTTTCCTTATGTAATACTACTGTTAACGTTCAGGAATGTTACTGTTTATTGAATCTACATTTTATATCTAACTAGCTGCGCCCCGCGGTGTTATTTCATTGACATCCATTCTGAAGTTTTTACGTGAAAGAGTAACGAACATACTCACAAACTTTCGCTTTTATAATATTAAGTAGGGATGTTTAAAACTAAAAGCCTAAGAACTTTTTGTGGCATTTTTTCTTTAATTGATTCATAAGTCTAGTGGTTGTTAAACGCGACAGCTGAGCACGAGGTTCTGGGTTCGAATCTCAGATCAGGCAAAGTATTACTGGGTTTTACCATTAGGTAATTCTTAGTAGCAGCATGGAGTCTGGATTTGTGCCCGGTTGATGGTAAAACACACATTGCTCTGCACGGAGCGGCGTCTTGCTTTCTCATTGTAAACTGTCCTGTTTTTAGAGTTCATGGCAAGGAGGCAGTTGTATACCTCTTTAATGTAATATAATACAAAAGCCATTTCTCAAAGAACGATTAGTTCCAATATAATATCCCTCATACTTAACAAAATTGACAGTGTCGAACAATTGATTGAATTATACCCGTCAGTGTCATTTGCATGTCAAAGAATAAAGATGTCAATAGACTTATGAAGTAGTTATCTTAAAAGTACACGTTAGCATCGTTTATAAGTAAGTGGGATTATACATATATAACGTCACGCTTGTTTCCCTGACGGGTAGGCAGAGACCACGGATTTCCATTTGCTAAGATCCTGGCATACTTTTTTTGCTTCATTCACTCGCATCACATTCCTCATACACGCTCGTCAGTTGAGAGGGTTGATGTTCAAATTACAATATACAGATTATGAATCTAAGTATTTATTTTATGTTTAAAATACATATGTTTTCAATCTCAGAGCTACCAGGACATCACAACAAATAGGAGGAAAATAGAAATTCCTAATTCAGATGTAAGATCAATGGCTTAATTCGACAAATTAAATCTACCGTAGCGATCAGGGTTGGTTTGATGTAGGTAAGCTGAAATACGAAGCAATAAATTGTACACCAGTTTTATTAATTCTACACCGTAATTGATTGTGACCAATGTGTCGGTGTAAAGAATGGTTTGTGGACTAATTAATGTCTGTATGTTTGTATGCGTGCCTTTCGTCTTTTACAGCGAGGGTGTGGATGGACGTTGTTTTGTATAGTTTATAGTTGAAGAGTGACAGTAATATCTTACATTAAGATAAAGAAAATAAGCGAAGCCGCACTTTAAAAATTACTTTTTAAAAATAACATTGGCGGCTATATTCGCTGGTAGCAGGGAGATGTCGAAAGAGAGTGGAGAGGCCTTTGCCCAGCTGTAGGACAGTTCAGGCTAATAATAATAATCATCAACCGAAAAACGTCCACTAATGACTAACGAACAAAGACCCCTAGGTGGGGGGGGGGGTTGACATAATCCTCATAAGCTTGGGGATCGCTGCCCATCTTCTGAATTTTCCCCTTAGTCGCCTCCTACGACATTCACGGACGAAATACGAATCGGAAAAGCGTTATTCTGGCCCGGTTACTCCACAGATTATTCTGACCCGACGCCCCTCGGGTTGTGACACTGCTCCGTGTTATTCTGCCTTGACACCTATCATCATCAGCCGGAAGACCTCCACTGTTGAACAAACGCCCTTAGGTAAGGGGGGGGTCGCTATAATCCCCACGCTTGGCAAGCGGCCTGGGGAATGCAGTATTGGTTGTGAAGTTGACCTATACGTATGTATAATTATACGTGGTATCATCATCATCAGCCGGAAGACGTCCACTGGTGAACAAAGGCCTCCCCCTTAGAACGCCACAATGAACGACAGCTTGCCAATTCCATCCATCCATCTGACGATATCGTCGGTCCATCTGGTGGGAGGCCTGCCAACGCTGCGTCTTATACGTGGTATAGACTAAGATATAGAAGTGTAGATGTAGGTAGGAAGATAAAACAAGAATGATAATTTTCTGTCAACTAGAACATGAATATACTACAGAATATTATAACATATTTGTGTTGGACGAGATATTAAAGTGAAATCTGGAATTCCGTTTATTTGTATGAAACATCGAGTGGTCATGTTTATATTTATCTGTACAGGGAATCCGCTTTGACGTCAATAGTACCTATCATATCACCTCTTGATTAACATCGAACTGAGCGGTTAGTGTACAACAAAAATAGTACCTAAATTGTAGTTAAAAATATTTAACTTTGGTAGCGATGTCACGTGCAGTTTGGTTTACTGAAAATTCATCTTCATCAATCTTTGATACTATGGTTTTAATATCAAACTTATGTTCGAATCCCGGCTCGGACATAGTGTTATCTGGTTTTCCTACTTTATAATATTCAGTAACAGCACAGAGTCCAGATTTGTGCCCGGTTGATGGCAAGAGTTTTGCCCCACTATTACAAATGTAGGTGTACTATAGGTACACCTTTGCCTTCCCCTTTGGGGAATACAGGTGTTATGTTTATGTACGTATGTCCCTAAAGAGATTAGCAGAGAATTTTATTTAGCCTAACTGTCCCACTGCATCGCAAAGCCCCCTTCTTATTCACCGAAGGCACTAGGCGTACCTCTACATTGCTAAGGGTTGCGGGTTTGATTCCCGCACGCGATAAAAAATTGTACCGAGTCTGGCTGTGTATGTGATATTTCATGTTTGTGAAACACACCCACGACACACGAGAAATCCATAGCGCGGAGCTACGTATAAAAATATCATCATGAGTCATCGTTTGTTATTCTCAAAACATGAAAACAAGTAATATCTATTAAGAACATAAATGTAGACTCGCTTCGGTTTGAACTTGCAACCTCGTGCAAATTAATTAGGTTGGTCAACCACCAGGCCACCATGATCATTCAATGGTCTGCCTATTAATATATTTAGTAAAAAATCTATGAGAAATGAGCTTATTAAAATAATCCGACGTAAAATTTGCCTCTTAATTAGCTTGATATCTTTATGAACAGACTTTATTACACGATGACTGGCGTAATTAACAAGAACTTTTATGACAATTCAAATGTTAACACAACATCCGTGATTCGGTTGTTAGGTTAGGTTAGGTTAGTTAGTTAGTTAGCTAATTAATTTAAGGTAATTAAAAATTGAACAATATAAAAAATCATACGTGCCTGTTCCCTGAAGAGGTGGGCTGAAGTCTGTATTACACCCATTATATGCTGTTAGCAAAAGGCTCATATACGTTTGAGTTTCGGGCTAGCGGTAGACTTTGGAAGGCCTTTGTTTAACAGTGGATGTCTTTCGCATGATGATGATGAATAGGCTCGCACTCTGACATTCGGACCTATAACATAGCTGGCGAAATGTGGGTATACTATACTCATTATATCCACATTTCGCCAGATAAGTTAGTAGTTAATTGGGGTAGGCCCTTAAGGAAGAGATGTTCCTCTGCCTACCCCTCCGAAAAATACAGGCGTGATGGACGGTCTATCTCTTCTTCAATGTATTTTAGTAGTATTTAAGTTCTGTAGACCCTTGCAGACCTTCAGCTAGGTAGAGTGACGATCTTGTTGCAGTACAGGGAAAGATCTGGTTGCTAAAGGTCCAAATCAGGACACAGTAGCGTTCAATGGAAGCAGCTTAAGTCCAGCAGTAAGACATCAAGTTGATTATTATGTATAGGTGTTCCGTATGCGTGTGTTTCCTAGATATGTGTGTGTGTGTGTGTGTGTGTGTTTCCTAGATGTGTGTGTGTGTGTCCTTTATAATTAATAACAAAGATAAATTGAAAGGTAGGATCTTTTGTTGTAATAGGATATTTGCTGGCAATATGTACCTTCGTTTGAACCCTTTGTTTCAAGATAAGGATATTTATAACTAAACACTCCATTGTTTCGGATAGTTATTATTAGGTTATTGTGGTTACAATTATCTGTTTATTACGTGAAGATAATTTTATTATACGTTACATCGTGTAGCAATAAAATATCGTAGTTTTTTTCTCTTTATAGCTGCCTGTATAATAGTTTTTAATATGAGCTAAAAAACGTTAGTTTTATAAGGTTTCAATTCATATAATTAATTGTATATTTTACGTGGGTTTGTTTGCGCTTTTCCCATGGACTACCTGCGTCTCAGGGCCGAAGGACCTTTGCCCCCTCCCCTAATATCCCATGCAACAAACAGCTCTACTTCACCTACTGCGGGGTAACTAAGAGCTAGTATTGCAGGTCATTTTCCGTTGTGAAAGAGAGATGTTGCACTACATTTCACGTAATGTCGTCTCGCACCCACAACGGAACATGTCCTGCATTGCACGCTCATAGTAAGGCATCTATTGGATATAAACTTTTCGACGACATGATTGGCGTAGTGGCTTAAGTATTCGACTGCTGCCGTTATAGTCGAGGGTTCGAATTCCGACCGGGACAAAAAATTGTGTGATCCGCAGATATGTGTCCCGAGTCTTGGTGTTTGTGTAAGTGTTATTCCATGTTTGTGCAACGCACCCACGATACAGGAGAAATTTCTGGTGTGAAAGAACCCCCCCTTTTTGTATCATTCTCTACGTGGTACGTAGAATCTAAATATATTCAACAGAGTTGCTGCACTCAAATTATTAAATTTAGTTTCATTCTACAACATTTTGTGCTAAACTTAGCATACAAATGTAGTTTTCAATACACATAACAAGCATAACTGAATTGCGTTCGTTGACAGTGTGTGGTACTATGAATACATTAATGTTTCTAGTAAAGTTAATTATGAGTCCACGTGCGGTTCTTGTCGAATGAGACTTTTTCAATGTTATAAATACTTTCTTAGAAATTCTAAGACACCGACACACTTTCACGCCAATAAATGAATGCAATGCTTTTAGGTTTAACAAAAACTTTATTCTCAATAAAAACATTACATAATGTCGCTTACTTGAGAACAATAACAATTACTTAAATAACTAAGATTAGTTTCGACAACATTTGGTACAGACAAAATAAAAAATAAAAAAGCTATAAACAAGTCCCATCCAACGCACTCATTTCTCAGATATCTGTCTTGTAATTAGGTAATGGCTGAGCTGAGTTTCGAATGCATTAAACGAGTTTTTTTTCTTATATGTGATGGTATGTTATTATAAAGCTGTGCTCCTTTTCTCCAGGTGAAGGTAATACATCCGCGTATAGCACTTTATAATTATTCCCATGTAGGTGACTAATAGGGGATGAGCCTAAAGCCATTCATTAGGCAAACATCGATTTCGTAACCTCTAAAGAGCGGTGACAGAGAAGTATTATTATTGATTTTTGTACCAGAATTCGGCATACAAAACATGAATAAGTTTGTGGAGCGGGATTTAAAACTGCTATTTTATCTTTTGAGCAGGCTGTCTGCTGGACAAGCACTCAGTCGATTGGTTCTCATTTCTCTCAAAGGAAACGTGTTGTTTTACTGTCCTTTTATAGCTCTGATCTAAACCCCAAGTATAGGAACCTACATTGTAATCAAATATCTAGATTTTCTGTAAAATTGTATATACTAACTAACTTTTAAACTATCGCGTTGCATGATGATAAAAGAAATTTTAAACACGGAATTAACGCGAACAAAACTTTTTAATTTTTGACTTGACGTTTCGACCGAGTACCCTTGGTCAGAAACAGACTCGTCTGTCAAGCTTAAATTTAAAAAAGTTGTATTCTTAATTATCTATTGTATGTACTTACTGTATTTGGTACGTTATATTCACTGAATATAAGTATTTTCCTTAATAATAAGCCACAACGTTTTTAGGACTGTAAAAAGCCATATCAGCACATTATGGTGAAGGACTGTATACGTTCAAATTGGCGACGACGTTGCAAAAGAACAAAGGTAGTTAGTTTACTATAAGGAAGTTTCCTATAAATCAGTGGAAATACGTAAAGAAGTTTGACATTTTCTTGCTAAAGTATTTCGGAGTAAAAGTGTATTAAAAATGGGTTGACAGACAGACAGACGGACTACGACGTGATCCTGTAAGGGTTCCGTCTTTTCTATTGAAGTACGGATTCCTAACGACTGTGTATTTTGTGATAAAGTGCATTTTTTAAATATGTTTGACAGGCTTATACAGTGAATTCTTTTGTTGGAATTTTCCAAGATGACATGATATTTGTTCCTTATTATTATTTCAGCCATGATCGTCCCAATTAGGGATTGCAATCCGGCCTCATCTCTGGACCCGGTCATCGGATCCGTTAAAAAAGTTACCGGATCCGGTAAGTGTAATTTGACGCCGGATCCGACGAATTACCGGATCCGGTTTTCCGGATTGCAATCCCTAGTCCCAGTGTAGGGCATGACCTATTATTTGTTCCTTAATACTGTTAGAAGAGGAGCGGTCAAATGTGATTGTTTTAGCCTTCTGAGGGTAACCTCTGAGGATTATAGGCGACATGACATCAGGAATGTTAGGAAAGGTCAAGTTCCTCTTATCGCATGGTCGATGAACAACCTGGAGTCAGAGTTCAAACCGCCTGTAGCTGCCTCTACAGCTGGCTTTACTGGAAAATCTCTCAGGCATCTCTCAAGTTAATGTTAAGCATATAGTTACCTAAATATTTATCGTACCAGAAATGCTTGCAAATTATTCCAAAAGTTGAATTCTCTGATTGTATAATTCAAATGTTGGAGTGTTGAGTTTTCTAATTAAGAAAATTTTAATTACTATCTCTATCAATTACATTTGGGTCGCGGTAATTACTTCTGAAATTATTTCCTTGTTTTGATTGTTTTTCTGACAACATAATATTAAATTTGAGCTGAAAATTCCTTCGTAGCTCTGCGTTATTAATGTATTATTTGGGTAATTTTACTGCGAAGGCTAGCTCTCTATGTGCAGGTTGCGTGGAGGCAGCAATAGTGTTCTGAAAACTATATCTACATATTACATGTGGGCTGTGCAAAAGCAACGAGCTAAGAAGTTGAAAACTCCATCAACGTATGCAAAAAAAAATGTTTATTTCATTTGATTTTATGTTTTAAAACCATATAATAGTTTATTTCGACGACCTGATTAGCGCAGTGGCTAAGTGATTGGACTGCTGCGCTAAGGGTTGCGGGTTCGATTCCCGCACGGGGCACAACTTTGTGCGATCCACAGATGTTTGTCCCGAGTCTGGATGTTTGTGTATGTGATATTTCATGTTTCTGAAACGCACCCACGACACGGGAGAAATTCCTAGTGTGGGGCGACGTTTAAAAAAAAATCAAATTTCGCCACACAAAATATAGAATACAAACATACAAAACTATTAGATGATATAGGTACAGATACAAGGGATCAAGCTCAGTATATGCTGTGCGAGAGCATAGCACTGATTTTTCACCTGGTCCTGGCCATTAGAGCAACAAATAAACGTTCAATGGGCACAATAAAAAAAACTAAAACATATTTTTTTAATGTTATGATAACCGTAGCAGTAACTAATAATTTATATTGGTCAACGCCTGATCAATAGCGCGTTTCCCCTTTATTCAATATCAGCCCTCTTACCATGAACTGTTTAAGCAGGAACGTTTCCATTGTGGAAGCGAGACGCCGCTACGCGCTTTATAGAGCGGCATCTCGTTTCAACAATGGAGGATGTCCTGCTTTAAGAGTTCATGGTTAGGGGTTGTTACATGTTTATATATTGGTTGCGCATGTTGCTGTCCATCATACTACAGATAAATAATGACATGCACGGTATAGCTGCTAAAACTCGTTCGTCAAACGCGAGCAGCTTCTCATACAGGAGTATCAGTTTCAAACGAGCTCCAACAGCACTTTAATACATCAAACACATCTTACAGGATTGTGTGCCATACAAAATTGAACCTTACTACATAGAAAATAAGCCTGATGGACTTGGTCAAAGAACACACAATCAAAGTAATTCACGAGTACGTTACAATGCCTTTGTAACTAACTTGTTATGGAGTTATTAAACCAACAAACGTATGCATATCATACCGAGGGCACAAAGCGAAACAAAAGTTTGAGTTAAACTGTGATTCGCAATTTAAACTGGGCACAAATAAAGATGTTCAAGGACTTTTTTATTTATTTAAAGGTTTTATTACAAAGTAATATGTTAGCCCCATCGTGGCTTATCATAAGCTTCTGACTATGTTATAAATTATGCTAAAGAAGTCGTTGTTGTGTATGTATATAAAAATATTAAATACATTCATCATAATACAATACTTGTGTAACAATCTCTTATTGGTAAGCACAGCATGCATTAAACTACATAGTTAAAGTTAAGATTATGACAAAATTGAAAATAATGATGCATACAAATTTTCAATTTTGTCATAATCTTAACTTTAACTATGTAGTTTAATGCATGCTGTGCTTACCTATAAGAGATTGTTACACAAGTATTGTATTATGATGAATGTATTTAATATTTTAATTGTGTAAACAATTGTTGGTGAGCCAAATAAATAAAAAAAATATCTCAAATAACTCTAACGCCGTATTTGAAGTAAGATTACTTAAAATATTAATGAAAAGATCTACATCATACACATTAAGATAATATTTGCACAGCAACAAGTTCCTTCGGCGCCGGTATTTGTCACAATCCTTCAGCAAGTGTTGGACATCATCAAGGACTCCGCAAGCATCACAATTGTGCTTCCGCACGGGGATCAAACCCGCAACTTCTTAGCGCAGCAGTCCAATAGCTTAGCCACTGTCTTTTCAATGCCATAACGTTATATTTTTGATTCTATTTATCCAGTATTGTGCAAGTCGCATAAGCTCGCGAAATCTAGAAGTTAATTAATATTTTGGAAACTATGAGTGAACGTTTTGGCTAATCTATTTTGGTTTGCTAAACGAGTACCATACTGTAGAAACCGCGTTATAATAGAGGTGAGTAATTACCCAAACTATTTCTATTAGAGGTGTCAATAACACACCGGGATATTGTTATAATCGGTAAATACCATTATGTAATGGTGAGTTTTTCCGGGTGGGAGTAAGCCTGTCATTCACACTGCGTGCGCTGATAAAGGTAGTTAATTATATATTTTAGGCAAAAGGGGCTGATGATTTAAAAGACTGCTTCGTTGGACTAGTGGTTGCTAAGCGTGACTGCTGAGCAAGAGGTCCTAGGTTCGATTCCCGGGTCAGAAAAAGTGTTACTGCGGTTTTCCATAGGTAATTCTCAGTAGCAGCACGGAGTCTGGATTTGTGCCCGGTTGATGGCAATAGGCTCGCCCCCTATTACACTGGGACCTACAACATAACTGGCGAAATGTGCGTATACTATATGTGCACCTCTGCCTACCCTTTTGGGGAATACATGCGTGATGTTATGTTTTTTATGATTTAAAAGTGATTCGCAAGGAGACAAAATAATAGAACAATACCTATTTTAAATTGAATTGTGATTATAATACGGAATAATATAAAGCATGTAGGTACCTAATTATGACAATGGAAAAATTATGTTTAATACATACGGCGTCTCGCATCCATAACGTAAAATCTCCTGGTTTAAGAGTCATGCTAAGGGTGCTGGAAGGAGTAACCAGGTCCACAGTTTAGGAAAATGATATAAAACCAATTTACAGTAGGTAGCATGACTTTACCATTTTATTCGATTAAGGTGTCCGAATGTCTTTTCCACATACTATTCATTATTCTGATTATCACTCGTCTCGTTCTCGTGGTTTTCCACTTGTCTAGTATCTATGAATACATTGCCTATAGTAATTGGTAAGCTCTACAACACATGCGTCTGCGACCTTTATAGGAGCATTGTTGCGCAGTCAATCTCATTACTACTGGCATTTGCAAGTGTAATTGGCTGAGAAGTTCTTCTTATAGTTAAAGAAAGGCCACAGCTATGTTTTATCCACTATACTTATACTGCTATTGGCAGCACACGTTTAATAGTCAATATTTTTTTCATAGTATAATTATCTGAAGCATAAACTAAAAGTACTGCCTCGTTGGTCTAGTGGTTGCTAAGCGCGACTGTTGAGCACGAGGTCCTGGGTTCGAATCCCGGGTCGGGCAAAGTGTTACTGGGTTTTTCCATTAGGTAATTCTTAGTAGCAGCACGGAATCTGGATTTGTGCCTGGTTGTTGGCAATAGGCTCGCCCCCTATTACATTGGGACCTAAAAACATAATAGGCGAAATGTGGGTGTACTGTATGTGCACCTCTGCCTACCCCTTCGGGGAATACAGGCGTGATGTTATGTTTTTGTTATGTTTTTTTAAACTAAAAGTGTGCCAGGATCTCATGTTACTCCACCATCTAGCATCATCTTAACCAATCCTCAGCAAGTCTGCTCAATGCATGCTCTTTTTTCTTAAACATGTATAACTAATCATTATTATTCCATAAGTATTGTTAAGCAGTAAGATACGTATACTGAAAAACCTGTTACTTTTGTTTCGAAGCTGTGAAGACATTGTTTATAAAGTAAGGCGATAAGTCAACGTCGGGCACAGCGCGGCGATTAATGTGCCCGAGTGTGCTTTCTGATATATGTGTCTCGCGCAAGCTTATAACATACACAAGTAAATGTAGAAATAAACTAAACAGTAAAATCATATTCACGGTACATAATCTTCGTCTTTTATCAGTGCTGGTGAAATATTGGTAGGTGTTAGAAGATCTTCAGTTGCCCAGTGGTCTCCGGTCTTAAATTGACCACACCCTTTTCTCCCATGGGTGTCTAAGAGGCGACTAAGGGAAAATCCAGAAGATGGGCAGCATTGTAGTTGGAATTTCAACACCAATACTGCGGTTCCCAAGCCGCTTGCAAGCGTGGTGATTATGGTTACCCCCCCCCCCCCCCATACCTAAGCCCTTAGGTCTTTGTTCAACAGTGGACGGCTTTTGGCCGATGATGATGTTGAGATTTATAGAGCGGCGCAAATCAAATCTATCTTTGATTGATTAATTAATCTTAAACTAAGAATCTTTTAGTTTTTGAAACTGTACCCTGTCAAATACAAAACAAAGCTTAATATTCTGAAAGGAATCCACCTTAACTCTAGGTTTGCCACGTTCTACCTTTCCCTTTATGAAGAATACAGATTCCCAATTTCGAAATTAGAACGTTCATAAATATTCGACTAAAGAATTCGTAGAATCTATAGAGCTAGACCAATAAGCAACAGTTTCCTAGCAAACATTCGCAAAGTTACGCTATTTTATAAGTTATTGGGATAGATTCGTGAGCTAAAATAGGATGGTTACAAGGAAGGCTGTTTCTATGAAAAGAGTTGTTTAATCTAGGAAGGCGGCACGTGTAGAGACCATATTTTCTTCATCAAACCTGTGATAGGTTTGGTTACTGTCATTAATTGTATCTCAAAGAAGAAGAAAAATAGAGATGTAATAGACTTAAGAACTACCTATACATACATGCATAAAGTCACGGCTGTTTTCCAGAGGGGTAGACAGAGACCACGGGTTTCCATTTGCTACGGTCCCGACATACTTACTTCTTTCGCTTCATTCACACGCATCACATTCCTCACGCACGCTTGTCGGTTAAGGAGGAGTTCATTTGCCCTTTTTTGCACATCTTAAGAAGTGCTTAACTTAAAGCTAATGTTAGCATTAGTTATAAGCAAGACGTTCAATGTGTTGCCTCATTGACTACCTCGTTGGCGTTGGCACATTGCCCGACCCGGGATCCGAACCCAGGATCTCGTGTTCAGCAATCGCTAAGCAAGCACTATACCGAGGAGGTAGTTCTTTCAATTATAACTATATACTTAGGCTACGCTTTTCTAGCATATTTAAACTTACAAGACTTCTGTCAATACTTAAGTTTATGTTACATCCATTTTATTTTATGTTTATGACAAAAACGATCTTCACTGTTTTCAGATTTTGTTTATTCACCGCGCCAAAACTAATGAATAAAACATTGCTTTTAATTTTATGGGTTCAGATTATCTGGTGGGCTCTGTGAACGGTTTTTTGTGTTACTTTATCAAATATTATTGGAAGTAGGTCACCCATTTCCATATTTTCATGGGCTGAAATGTTGGCCCTAAGATTGACGAATTTGCAACATATTTAGATCTTTTTTGTCTCGAGTTGGCGGTCTATGCAAGTGATGTTTGATCTATAAAATACACGACATACATAACAATAATATACTGTCCTATTGCACGGCAAAGGCCTCTTCTATCATAGAGAAGACTTGAGCATTGATCACAATGCTAGCTCACTGCGGGTTGGCAATTACAGATAAATAAATCCAGGTTTCCTAACAATGTTTTCCGTCACCCTTATCTGGTGTTTTAGATTATCCAAAAAGGTATTTATGACAAAAGTCACATTGATACTTGACTAGGTTTGAACCTGTAACCGTGCATACGAATCTGGTAAGTTAACTACTATGCCTCCACGACTTTTACGACGGGGACATTCATCATCATCAGCCGGAAGACGTCCACTGTTGAATAAAGGCCTCCCCCTTAGAACGCTACAATGAACGACAGCTTGCCAATTGACAGCGACATTACCTAAGACAAATTGGGGTAAACGTTTCTTTTAAAGAGTGAATTATGTAATAGCTTCTGCCTTGTTGATTTTCCTTAATTACAGATTCTTACAGCGACTTAATTAGTCGAAAAATATTTCAAGCAAAACTTAAACAATGGATTTTGTATTCCTGACACCAAAATAGGGGAGGTACTTATAAATGTATAATTCTTAGAAGAGATCTATAGATTTGTTTGCCATATCTTTAGCTCTCATTATTAATTATAACTTGGTGTAATGTTACTTTTCAGTGACTTAAGACCAAAAGTTTGTCTGATAATATACAATAGTATTCTCTTGTCTATTCTAAAGATCACTCAATCTGTGTTTTAGGGTAGTTGTGAGGAAACACTTTGGTATTTATACAATACATTTATTTGCTGTTTTTATTTTTTTACATCGCAGACATGAGACATGCCCATGCATGTAGAAAGGATGGATGAAAGAAGAATGACAAAACGAATATATGAGGCGAGTGTTAGTGGAGTATCGGAAAGGGGAAGACCTAGGCGAACATACCTAGACCAAATCGGAGATGTTCTGCAAAAAGGGCAAGTGAGAAGTACCCTCAACCGAAGAGCGTGTATGAGGAATGTGATGCGTGTGAATGAAGCAAAAGAAGTATGCCAGGATCGTAGCAAATGGAAATCCGTGGTCTCTGCCTACCCCTCAGGTAACAGGAAACAGGCGTGACTTTATGTATGTATGTATGTATATGTATTTTTTTATGGTGTTGTGGCAATTGTGACGTGATATTTTTAGCTTGTCGAATCAACAGTTCAAACTTTAAATTCTACATTTTCTTTTAAGACTATGAATTCGTGAATGACCCAGTTCTATTTTTCACTTTGTTTTAAATTGATTAAACACACTACACAAATATACTAAACAAACTCCGAATTCCGTATACGACAAAATAAAACATATACGTGAACATAACCCAAATGTATTTCATTTGGCACATTATTATGATTGGAGGAATATGATACACGTGCCCATTCGATTACAAAGCTTCAAAAGGGAGAGTTATGGTACACCTTTCAACTCTCTGCAGGTTCCGCAATTTCGCGAATCGGATTTGATAAATAACATACCGTTTTGACTGTATTACTCGTGTATGTACGATCTATAGGGGCAGCTGGTTTCATAATGCTACACAGTTTGCGGATTGCAACTTCAATAAACTAAACAAACTCTTGGTCTGCAACTTGCTTTGGCGCTTGATGTTACAAAACGTGATTGCTTTTCGCACATTAGTGTTCTTCCGTGTATCAGCAAGCATATTAAGTGCAGGAATACTTGATCTCTATCTAATAGTTTTATTAGACTCATAGTTTGAGGGAGTGTATAGAGCACCTGCAATCGGCATTTACACTTTTTTTTTTTTTTTTTGTTTTTTATAAAACGTCGCCCCACACTAGGAATTTCTCCTGTATCGTAGGTGCGTTACACAAACATGAAATATTCACATACACAAACACCCAGACTCGGGACAAACATCTGTGGTTCGCACAAAGTTTTGCCCCGTGCGGGAATCGAACCCGCAACCCTTAGCGCAGCAGTCCAATCGCTTAGCCTCTGCGCTAATCAGGTCGTCATATGCTACCTTAGTAAGTTTCATTACAAATTAGATAAACTAACTTAGTTTAGCTCTTGGTTTGCAACCAGGGTATAGCGTTTGGTGTTATAGAACCTACAATAGGTGATCGTTTTTCGCTTATAAGAGGTCTTCCTTGTTTAAGAAAGCACGTATAGTCGTATAGTGCAGAAGCACTTGATCTTTACCTACATATATAGTCTTTTTGCCGTCTTTAAACTAATAGTTTGAGGAAATAGTTACAGAACCAGGATTTGGGCACACTTGACCTCTAAAATGCCTCCCTGCATAGTTGGTAAGTCTAAGTTGACTTTGCTGCCAGAGCATTTTGTTCGTAACGCACGCCTGTATTCTCCGAAAGGGTAGACAGGTATGACTATAGTGTACACCCACATTTCGCCAGTTATGTTATGGGTCCCAATGTAATTAGGGGGCGAGCCTGATGTCATCAACCAGGCACAAACCCAGACGTGCTGCTTCTAAGAATTACGTAATGGAAAAACCCGGTAACACTTCGCCCGGGATTCTAATCTGCGACCTCATGCTCAGCAGTCGCGGTTTGCGACCACTAGACCAACAATTTCACTAGACAACTAGGCAGTGATTTCGTTGATGGTGAGAAAATCCCTAAAATATTTAGACGTGGAGATCAGTGTTTGATGGAAATCAGTGTCGGAAATGAGCTTACGCACGGCTGGCCTCTTTAAACCAACGAGTAAGAGAAAATTTTACTGAACTAGATAAAGTGTAATCGAGTTCCGATGGCAAAATTCTGAGTTTAGACTTTGACTTAGACGTCTTCCAATCATTCCTTGTCTTCAATTCGCCGCCTTTAGGGAAAATATCTCTTGTAATTCTGTTCATTACTACGTCTTTATATTCGGTATCTCGTCATCATTTTGGAGTGTAAGTAAATTATCAACATAGAAAATTTGTTTCATAATTTCTTATAGAAAATTAATTCCACATTCTTTCTCTAACCACCTTTGAGAACTTGAATAATTTTGGACAGTTTTTAAGGTTATTTTAATATCATGACAGTTGATTTTTTTCTTACGATTTTGACTTCTAGTGGTAAATAATAATGCAATAAGTACCTACATTAATACCTACCGTTTAAAGTTTGCCTGTAAACATGCTGAAAAGATCTAAAACTACTCTGAAGTTCGATGCGCCCGCTAGTCTACCGTACGAAGCTGTTTGTTTTTACAGAATTTTGCGGTGGCTGCGGGAAAAGTACCTACCTGATTTATATAGTATCTACCTTTCATCAGATCTTTAATTTTCCAATGCAATTCAGTAGTGTTTCAACCAACAAAATTTCAACATAATTTTATATGTAATAACTATTTTACAATTAAAACATAACATAACATAACATCACGCCTGTATTCCCCGAAGGGGTAGGCAGAGGTGCACAATTGTAAACCCATTTTACAATTATTTACAACTTAATTCTATAATCGCCCCTTGTTACATTGGGACCTAAAACATAACTGGCGAAATGTGGGTGTACCTGTGCCCTGTAACCGACCCCTTCGGGGAATACAGGCGTGATGTTATGTAATTTTATCACAAAATTTATTTATTTTTTATTTATTTATTTGTTTTCTCAACATCGCTATCCTTACAGACTAACCTAATACAATAGCGTGGAACATAAATTATTAATACAATAAATTATAGAATATAGTAAATAACAAAAATAAAAAATAAGTACACAATATAAAAACATCACTCATTCAGACTTCAGTAACATAAAATTAATAATGTAATTTTGGTGAATTCATTCAGAGAACATGAAAACATATCTATCCTCTCGGATACCCCATTAAGTGTACGTAAGGCGCGCGTGAGTGGAGCCTTAGCCATCAGGTCAGTCCTAGCGCTCGGCACTGCTAATAGTGGCGGTCGCCTCCTCCGTTTGACGTAGTTGTCGGGCACACACAAGTACAGTTCTCTCAACACACTTGTATTACACGTCTTACCACACAATATTTTAAATAAATACGTAGCAAGAGCAAGGCCTCTTCTTGTCTCCAATTTATTGTAACCAACCATGCCTAGAACAAATAAAAACAATATATACAAAAATATTCAAATTCTAGCAGCATCAACTGTTTTCGCTTTTATGCTGTCCATGTACAAAATGTACGTACAAAATACTCATTTTAGGCATAGTATGGACTGAAATTAGTAGTACCCTTGACCTTATTAAAAGATAGCGCTGATTACCTTGATACAGTGCCCGATAAATTGCAGTAGTTTGCCCACTAGCCGTTCCAAAGGCACGTGTAATTACAGAAAACCGCTTCAAATTTCTGGCTAAATGTATGTGCGGAATATTGCACACTACACTACACTGCCAGGCACTGGCATAGGCTTTAGACATACACGTGTAATTATATACTTACAAACGAATAAAATCTATATTTTGCCTGCGGATTTGTCCGCGTGGAAAATACCTCATAAACGTAGTCTTTATCTTCCCTTGGGGTTTTAAACTAACTCTATACCTATACATTCATTGTTTATGGTTAAATCCTGATATCATAACATTTATTTATGCATTGGAAACAAGTATGATAATCATAGATAATTATATTTCTATCTACCTATTCAAAATACATTTACCATCATCCACGCGTTACCCCATTAGAGTGGGCGGGCGTGATGATTACACATAATTATAAGTAGGTAAATAATTACTACTGAATACGATTTGTCTTTGTAACATTCAATATTTGAGCTAATCCGTTTTGTGTGAGTGTCATCCAACATTCTAACTCATTCGTAATTATTAATTTCAATTTGTGACAGTTCGAAATGGTATTCAATTATTCAAGCTTTTACTAATACTTGCTTTAAAGGGTTACATTTAGTTTTATGAATAATTTGATTATGTCATTTCGATTTATAGTTTGGCGTGACGTTTTTGTTTTACGTTTTATAATATACTAGCTGACCCGGGGTATGAAAAATAGATGTTGGCCGATTCTCAGACCTCAATATGCTCAGAAAATTTCATGAGAATCAGTCAAGCCGTTTCAGAGGAGTGCGGGAACGAACATTGTGACACGAGAATTTTATATATAAGATATATAAATAGGTTCAAAAACAATAGGAATGACATGACGTGCAACTAGCATCTTAACGTTTTATAAGCGCCTATAATTGGTTTACATGAAATATAAACATTAATAATTTGGATTTGTCAAAAATTTTGATCTATTATTCTACCGTGTCCTCATGTAACGATGTCAACATCGTAACGTACACAACACTTCATAAGTATTGAGATTGATCTCAATACTTATGAAGTGTTTAAGGTTAAAATCGCTAAATTATTAGTGTGTTTTGGCGTGATTGTACAGAAAGAGCTCAAAGAGAACATGAATTAGCTATATTTTTTTAAAGTCAGTCTTCCTATGATATTCGTCACTGGGGCAAAGCCGTTATAAAAAGTTGGTTCCTCCACCAATAAATAAATTTCAACCCCAAAGATTGTATTTATCTTTGCGGTCTCACTCTGAAGTATTCCTTAGATTTTTATATCGACCCACCCCACGAACAAGTTTTCCAATATCCAGAATTCTATCAACAAAATCCGTTTCTATGTCTATACTACAATAAAATTTAAAAATAAATGATCCGAGATTATTTGGATATTTCTTCTTTAACATTTAGGAATGATTAAATAGGATTTGTTCGTGATAAAGCCTACACACTTTATTCGATACATCTATAAATAGGCCATGACCTTAAGACGATTCTTATGAATTGAATGTTTCAAAAGATCGAAGCTATAATTAATTTTCGATCTAGTTTCATACTAGAAACGTAGGTAGTAATTTAAAAATTCATAAGAATTCGTTGCAAGCCATTTTTATATTAACTACCAAATAATATTTTATTTGCTAGAGTGTTATAGTGGTATTCGGCCAAGAATTGACCACCCCCTTTCCTCCCGTGGATGTCGTATAAGGCGACTAAGGGAAAATCTAGAAGATGGGCAGCAGTGTCTTCTGTAACTTTACCATCAATACTGAGATCCCTAAACCGCCTGCCAAGCGTCGGGATTATGGCAACCCCTCTAGTTATCTAAGGAGGAGGCCTTTGACGTCTGCCAGCTGATGATGATGATGAATATGTTGTTCTATGTTTGTAGTCTTTTGTTAGCTTTATATAATTAAACAGATGTACTTCAACATGAACGATGCGATTTTGTATAGCTTAAAGTTTACTAAGTACGTTCGGCCCTTGAGTCAATATTATATTTATACTAGCTGCGCCCCGCGGTGTTACCCGCTACATTTTTTTGGGATAAAAAGTAACCTATGTGTGTAAACCAGGGTGTCAGTTACCTCCATATGAAATTTTATTAAAATCTTTTTAGTAGTTTTCACGTGAAATAGTAACAAACATCCATCCATACACTTTCGCGTTTATAATATTAAGTAGGGATATATTTTTTCTGTTGATTTTATGATCATTAACAGGACTTTATTGTTTGAATTCCTGGCCTCGTTATCGGCGCCGTGATACGTCATTGTTATGATGATATTCACTTGTTTTTCTTGGCCTGAAGTGGATTAAAGAGGGAGGACATCAAAGAGTTTTTTACATAAACTGCTTTAGTCTCGTACACAGGCAGTAAGGACATGTTTTTTAACCTGATATGTTCCGTATATTATCTATTTATATAATTTAATGCGTACGGTCAATCTAGATAATAGTTTATGATAACATACACTTGAAGGGACTACTTTTAAAAACTTTTACTCTAACCCCTCAAAATTAAATTAACTCTAGCTTTTAAACGTCACAAGCTACTAGATCCTTAACTATTATACAAAATTTTTAATTTGGTAAGTTCTCTCAAAAACCGAGTGTTTACCTAACAGTCATAAAAACAAAAGAAAACATTTTTTTTGATCTTCTAGAATTAATTTTGTAAGTTCATTCTAACACATGCATTTCCGACGACGCAATTGAACCAGATTACTAATAATATAAGATAGTACGTGTCAGTCTGTATTCCACCTGTGTGTTCCCACCAATTCCAACTGGAGTTATTACTTCGAGGCACTAAAGCGCAGACTACACATTACTCGAAAAAATGTCAATGTCAAACTATGGATTAATTTATACCTGTCACTGTCGTTTGCATGCGAAGAGACATTTCAATAGACTTAACAAGGGTTTAAGTTAAAACAGGTATTATCTTCGCTTATGAATAAGAGGGTGTAAGTTTACGGTCTAGTGGGCCGCGGGCCATGGCATAGTTATCAGTATGGAGATGTAGGTATATTACAAACTATTAAAGGTATCTTGCGAACTATGTAATGGAGGATGGATAAGAATACCATTTCAAACCTGATTGGCGCAGCGGCTAAGCGATTGGACTGCTGCGCTAATGGTCGCGAGCTCGATTTCCGCACGGGAGAAAAATTTGTGCGATTTGCAGATGTTTGTTTTGAAGTCTGGGTGTTTGTGAAACGCAGCCACGATAGAGGAGAAATTCCAAGTGCGGGGCGGCGTTTTTAAATTAAAAAAATAACTCTTTAATGTGGGAGTTATAACGATCGACTGAACCTAGGTATATATACTCCTGAATAAAGAAAAACAGCTCCCAACAAGTTTAAGATAATTAGGCAAGATATGTCTTCAATGAACAAATGAAAAAAGCTTCCCTCAATGTTCCTTCTCCACTGACTCCTGAAACACAATAACAAACTCGTACTCATAACTCGAAGCTATAATAAGGCAAAAAACACGCGCGTATAGTTTACCTTACTTTGTTTATTTACGTGTGAAGAACTTTGATCAGTTGTTTCTATCGAAGCTTCATGGCCGTAAAATTGTTCTTTGTTACATTTTACGCTAATCATAAAACCCTTTGTATGTAGAAACTGGAAATAGACTATTTTTGGAACTAAAATGGACAGAAGAACGTGTATAGTACTCGCACGATCCATTTCAGGAACTCACATCAGCCTATTGTTGGACGTAGGCCTACCCCAAGACTCGCCACAAGGCCCGCTATCTTCAATTTTCGATACCCAGTCACTACCAGTTACCTGGAATAGTAGGGCGACCGGGAACTGGCGGTTTTCTTTGGCTGCTCTTTATGGGGGTTTTGCCCATAGTCACCACGTTGGGTGGGCGGGTTGGCAACCGTAGTATGGTAAACAATACCTACACAGGGGAACGCTGCTGCCCTTTCCCATGGAAATGTCCCTTACACGCATTTTACGACACCCAGGGAAAAAGGGGGTGGTCAATTCCAGGCCGGAAACCACTCGGCATTGTAGGACCTAAATTGAACTATGCAATTTCGCACCATGACATCAAGAAAGCAAACCAAAATTATTTTCTTTGTGATCCAACTCAGAATTAACTTGCATAGGAAAAGAAACTCTCCTTCAAAATAAATATATTTCTAGTCTTTTCATTGAAATAACCTTTTCTTAATATTTAAATTCTGGTACTTACCAGTAATAGTGTACCAAGAAATATTAACCCACATAAATACTAAACGACATAAAAACTATTTAGTCAACACACTACCATAAATACCTTAATGTGCAAGCATACTTCCTAATTAATATTATATAGTTTAATATATACAGGGTGCAGTTTTGAAGATGAAAAATATTTCGGGAGGTAATTATGTTAGTGATCCTCGACCCGAATCAACAATAAAATCAGTAGGTATTTTTTTTCTTATTTGCCGAAATCGATATGTGTAAACCACCTTTATTTAAAAGCGGCTAGTCGCTACTCGCCCTATAACAACGCACACAAACAGTTCATTGATCGGCAGCGCCCTCCCCGCGCGCACCTCGCTAGCCCCGCCCAGGCGGCCATCGATCTATCGATTTAGTGTAATTCATGTCGCCGGCGTGTGCATGCGCGTGCAATATCCGCCCGCCGTTGCGTTTTCGGTTACGTATACCTAGTGGTAATAAAAATGACTGTTTGGAGTGCATCACTCTACAGTGTGGCGGCTACTGAAGAAATAACTGCAACATCCATTGCATTACCGCAAGGTACAGGACCTCTACACAGCTGATAACGCCGCGCGAGTTACGTTTTGTCGCTGGTTGCTGTAACACCAAGACGCCAACATCCTATGGACGGACGAGTGTTTATTTACTCAAGTTGGCGTCTAAATGTTCATAACGAACACCAGTGGACTCGCCGCGAGCATAACCCACGAGTGACTAAGCACCAGTGTTACACAATTGCGTGAAAAAGTGATCAGTGCTTTCCACACTTTAAAAACGAATGTGTTTGTGCTACGTAAGCTAAAAGATCATCAGCCACGTCGTGCTAGACTGAGCCTGGAGTGTTAACACTTTAAACAATACCTCCAATTTACGTAAGTAGGTAATTTATTTATTTTATTTGTACATAGACAATAATTTGTAAATACGTTGTTAGCCGAATCAATCTACGCCAAACATACCTACATCTCAGGCAAGATAAATCACTTAAACTTTACCTACAGCGCGCCGACTGCGCCGCCCGCCGCCGCCAACTACCTACAGTCGCATGCCGCCGCTTTATTATTATGTACCTAATACCCGCGCGCGCGTCCACTATGCAGCAACGGATTACGAACGACGTCCTACAACTTACATACCTACAACAACATTTGTGCGTGTCAGTCACGGTCTTAGTCATAAAGCAAAACTAAGGTCAAGATAAATAAACATTACTTTAGGTTAGCTATGTTTCGTCTTTAACTTGCAATCAATTTAATGTGAAACTATTCACAATTGTGTAGCAGGGATACGAATATTGCTTACGTGCTATGTAAGGTTTATTTATCTCGACCTAACATTTTACTCATCAGCTGATAGGTAACTAACGAGGCAACATGAACTTTTCTTTTATAAAAATGACTAGCACGCGCGCATGCGCGGTACTGCTTACCTACTTACGTTGTCCGCGTTGTTGCTACACCGGAGAATAGCTCGCTGCCGAGAGAGGCCCTGCGTGTGCGTTGCGCACCGCGACCCGCGCCCGACGACCGAGCCAGAGCCCCAGAGGCCTACCGACCGTCCGATGGTACGAACACGTATATCCTTCGCGCTTCTACGTTACATGTATCCCGTGTCTTTTTTGTACCCGATTGTCGCTTAAAAGTGGTAAATTGAATGTGAAGCCCGAACTTTATTTGTGACATCCACCCCAAAGCAACTATTGCGCTTACATTTCGTTATTACGTAGAATAAGTGGGCGGAGCCTCGTACAGGTCGATGCACTCTCGCAGCTGTGTGCGTGAGTGGCATGATGCGCTTGACAGTTCGCAACGCGCGATTCTGTTTCAAGATGTTTGCGTAGAGCGTTATTCTGAATAACAGCTAAACTTAAAAAATTAAAATAAAATGTACTATTGATTATTGACCAAGTATCGTATTTTTATATGATTATTTGTGACTTTTATTACAACCTCCCGAAATGTTTTGCATCTTCAAAACTGCACCCTGTATACATAGTTCTTTATATATATATATTTATGTTTAAACTAGTAAGTAACAAGATCCAACAGACAAACTATGTCTATAGTTTTGTTGGACAACTAATGTATGTCATAAAAATATCATGTACCTTCAAAACCCTCAATTCCTTTCTATGCAAAAACTCCCTCTTTAATCCCTTACAATCCGGTTTTCGTCCTGGTCACAGCACCGCCACCGCTTTGGTCCATATCACTGATGATATTAGGGCTGCTATGCAGAGTGGGAATCTTACTGTTCTCTCGCTCTTAGATTTTAGCAATGCTTTTAACACCGTGGATCACGATATTATGCTAGGAATACTCAGCTCTCTTAACATATCTCCAACAGCGATTGACTGGTTTCATAGTTACCTGTTTGGCCGCCGCCAGCGTATTCGAATTGATAATAATTATTCTACTTGGCGCAATACGACCGCTGGCGTGCCGCAGGGTGGCGTTTTATCCCCATTGCTCTTCGCTGTATTCATAAATACTATATCTAAAAACCTTCAGTCGTCTTACCACCTTTATGCAGATGATCTCCAAATTTATTCTCATGCACCACCGGAAGAACTGTCAGGCGCTATTAATATAATTAATAAGGACCTAATGAAAATAGCCGAATGGAGTAAAGCACATGGATTGCAAGTCAATCCGGCTAAGACCCAGGTCATTGTTGTCGGTAGCTCAAGAATGCGGTGTAGAGTTAACTGGTCTCAGCTCCCTCAGGTCACATTTGATACCATCAATGTCCCTTTAAGTGACAAGGTTAAAAGCTTGGGTATATTCATTGATAAAACTCTCTCCTGGGAAACCCAGCTACAGGAAGTAAGTCGCAAGATGTATGCATCCGCCGGGGCCTTAAGGCGATTGCGTAATTTCCTTCCTGCTGCCACTAAAACTGCGCTAGCACAATCTCTTCTCTTGCCTATCCTTGACTATGCCGACGCCAGCTATCTTGATATTACTGAGGACCAACTCGACAAACTTGAGCGCCTTCAAAACTTTTGTATTAGGTTCATATTTGGCTTACGCAAATATGACCATATTTCAGAATTTCGTACCAAGCTCAAGTGGCTTCCAATTCGCCTTCGCCGGAATACACACATTCTCTCCCTTCTGTACAATATCCTATACAACCCTACTACACCCATCTATCTCAAAGAACGATTCACTTTCCTACATGACTCACATTCACGGGCCCTAAGATCATCAGAGAGCCTGACTCTGCAGATACCGAGTCATTGCAGAGACTTTTATAGTAAGTCGTTCACAGTTCAAGCTGCGCGCTTATGGAACGCCTTACCAGTATCAATCAGACGTGCACAATCCCTGACCTTATTTAAAAATTTGACCAAGGAACACTATCTGTCCCTGTAGCGCATTACTTGTATGTACGTATCCCATTTATTTATTTTTTTCTTTATCATAGCTCAACGTACCTATATGTATATATATATATATATATATATATATATATTTATATAATTATGTATAAAGATTTTTGTATTATATTCAGTAATTGAACCAATAAAATAAAAATAAAATAAAAATATCAGCTACACCGCAAACTGCCCTTGCCTTTTGTATGCATTCAACTCTGTCCATCCTAAGGTTGTCTGTAAGAGATCGCCTAGTGCGATAAGACCGCCCATTGTACATTATCCTTATATTACTGTACTTATGTTTATTTTTGGTGTACAATAAAGAGAAATCTATCTATCTATCTATCTATCTACCTTTATAAATAAATAAATAAATAATAATAAAAAATAAATTATTATTGAAAATGTATTGGCTTCAATTTGTCAAAAGAAAGGTTTAGTTAAATGTAATTAACGATAAATTAATTTGTAGAAATTAATTAATGTGCTTATATAAGCATCCGTATCAAGTTTCATAAGATTTGCTAAATTAATCCACCAAATAGACTGCTAATTTTATAACAAAGAACACCCCCTTTTAGTCCCAACGTTCTACAGACTTAAGAAAACTATTGAACTAATTAATAACCACTGATTTTCAAAATGTAATTAGTTCCTGTTCCTACACTTATTTGAAAAAGGTCTTTCCAAAGCAACGTTTACCTATTTTTGTGTTTATACTTCGAAGAAATTTTTGAAGATGTCATTTGTAACTTCCGACAAAAGTTCAATATCTAAACTAAGTTTTACAGTAAATGTTATTTTATAATAGATGACTTAATTGAGTTATATATTGATCACACCTTTGTTTTTTTCAATGTTGAAACAATCGCGTACATAACACATCCACATCACGGCTGTTTCCCATAGAAGTAGGCAGATACAACGGATTTCCATTTACTACGATCCTGGCATACGTCTTTTGCATCATTTATTAGACATTCCTCATTTATACGCTCTTCATTTTGGAGTACTCCTTACTTGACCCATCTTTGATCTGATCATAGAATGTTCGCCAAAGTCTCTTCTACCCGCCACTAGACGATCTCATATTAATAATATTTAATTAAATACATTTTTCAAAGCATTTACGAGGCATTAAAACAAAACGAAGCAGTTTTATTTCAAGCCTTTCCAATATTTCTCGTCTCGGTTTTAAAGAGAGCTCTCCATTATTTCCCATGGGTTCGTTGGAAACTGAAAGGGTTATTTGTATGGCTTCTCTCTCGGTAAACCAAAGGTCCATTGTGGCTTCAGCATCGTGGGACATTTTATAACTATATAATCCAACGCAATTCAGCTTTGAAGTAAAACGTAAAATGTGTATGACAAAGAGCATAAAAATAGAAAATGTAGCATTTGAACTTGGGTCTTGGGTATTATTTATGGAATTAAATATTTAGTTCGTTTAAATAAAGAGACGGCTGATCTAGTAAATTTTTAATACTAAAAGCTTCTTTTATTAATTTATTGGAGGCTTTAGCCCTGTCCTGGGACGACTACGGCTGTAACAAACATAACATAACATCACGCCTGTATTCCCCGAAGGAATAGGCAGAGGTGCACATACAGTACACCCACATTTCGCCAGTTATGTTTTTTTAGGTCCCAATGTAGTAGGGGGCGAGCCTATTGCCATCAACCGGGCACAAATCCAGACTTCGTACTGCTACTAAGAATGACCTAATGGAAAAACCCAGTAACACTTTGCCCGACCCGGGATTCGAACCCAGGACCTCGTGCTCAGCAGTCGCGCTTAGTAACCACTAGAATAGATCAACGAGGCAGTCGGCTGTAACAAATAATAAGGAAATACGTTTTATCAACTATGAATTATTATCAAGTTCCAAATTGAAATTGCTACAAAAGGGGGAAAATCATGGTTTTGCTACCTTACCCGTCACCACAGTGACAGCTGTCATTTTGACATTTATTAAATTCAGCTGGAATTAAGTTTAAACACCACCAACTCATAAGTTTCGTCGTACCAACAATTCAAATTTCCTTGACCATTAAAAACTCATAATTCATCACAAAACGAATTATGTTTTTAAAAGGCATAGATTATTCAAAAAGTACTCATTTGAATCAAACTCTTTTCACACGTGTGTCCTTGCATACTTTTTGATCGTGTCATTACTCTTGCACGATTTCATCTGGGCTCTATTTATTTACCTAAACAAATTTCTATATGAACTTAATGCTTGAATTTTTCTCTGTGAAGAGGGTTAGTGGTAGGCAATTACATTAAAAAAGCTTAAACAATGATCATTATGAAAGTCATAATATCAGAAATATGCCAATTAGAAAGTTATTAGGAGCTAATCGTGTCTACAGAGCATTCAATTAACTTCCATGTAGAAACTATAACATGCATATTTTCCATTAAAACCATTCAAACCACTGTAAATGGGTTTTAAGTGACGCAATTAAGGGTTGGCTGAGAGCTGTACGATTATATACTACGCTGCGTACGACCAGTGACATCAGAGCCTAATTGCGGTGAACCAATTGCATAAATGAGTTGCAAAAATAATAATTAACCGTAATTTTAAATGATTGTCCATTTGCTTGGAAAAGCGGGTTAACTCCACGCCCTATATTCCTGTTAGTGAAAGTTTTACCCGCTATTAAAATTCTCATTTACTGAAAGAGCGTGTTTTTGTTACAACTCCAAATTCTTCAGAATTAAAATAGCTCCTTGGACAAAAAAGCCGGCTGATAGCGGAACCCATCGTCCGCACGACATTAAAGGACACTTGTTTAATGCACTTACAATTCTAATTAGAGAGTCATGTCCGATAAAAAGCCATAAATATACAGGAAAGCATTTTCTGTACAAATTTTTCTATTAAAACAGGACAAAATTTTCTTTGAAAAGAGGCCGTGTAATTGCTAGCTTCCCTGAGTTCGACCTGCAACCACCATAATACTTTAAAAAGCAATTCATTACAGAACTACATTGCTATACTGAGACTACATGTAACGTTCCGTTCCGTTCCGTTGAGTACAACAAAAATCCATCGTTCACTTGATGTTGGATCAAAGACAAACCAAGTTTTAAAAATCCTGCAAGAGGATAAATGTTTACAGAATGTTTGGTATTAGAAGCTAGCACTATTAACTTTGAGTATTTAATTAAGTGTTATGTGAGACTACGGCGTAAATGAATGCTAGATGGTATATATATCGTATGCCCAGTGACAACAAACAAACATAACCTGGTAATAATTTTACGTATAGAAGTCGTCGTACTTCTCGCATCGTATCCCTCATTGCTCTGGGTTGTGATCCGCTAAACATCCCCTTGCATGCTATGTCGTGCCACTGTTCTTGTCTTTAGCATCGTGGAGCGCGCAAGTATAGATGTAAAGATACGAAAACACTTCAAAGTCTTTAAATAATAAATACTGTCGTTTACTTTTGTCACCAAAGAAATGCGAAGAATACTCTTCGTTCATATAAATTATTTACGCTGCAAATGGCACTTGGGTTTTAAGGTTCTGTAGACCCATATATTTTGGTCACGAGATATTTTGCTATTTTCCGTTTTACCTATTGAAAATGTCCCGTAGATCCTTTGCTGCAGATACTAAAGACCAAAAATTTAAACAAGTTATTGATTTTATACAATCATAAATTATTATACGGTCCACCTGGTGGAAGTCTGTTTCGTGGTGGTAACTCGAGAACCTTTCTTCCCATTGGTTATCGGTTCTTCGAACAACCATAGCCTGCCCATTTCAACTGCAAATTCTTCGAGCTATGTCGACTCTAGTTCTTTGGCAAATTTCTGTATTCTGGATCCTGTCACGTAAAGAAACTCCGAGGATAGCTCTCTCTATAGCTCGTTAAGTGACTCTGAGCCTCTCCAAAAGGTTAACCGTTAGCGATCGTTTTCCAATGTGGTCAGAGTTTATTGTAATTGCAAAAATTATAAATCATGTCAAAAGGACTGGACAGACTACAGATAGCTAAACTTGACGCTAAAGTACCAGTACTTTAGCGTCAAGTTTAGCTCTGTCAGACTATTTTCAAAGAGCCCTTAAGTCTCACTACAATCTAATTAATTGCATTGTTTTTTTAACAAACAGTTGTGGGTATGTAGCACACTTATAACTTTAGTTCTTCTGTTCTGCTTGTATATAGGTTGAACCATCTGTCTGCACTTGATAAAGTAGGTTGGATAAATCGTTTGAAGCTGATGGCTCTGAGTTTTTAGCTACTTACTTACTTTTATGACTTAATTTCTTTGCACAACGGTGAGTTTCACAAAGGAAAGTATCAGTAGAACACAATTATATCCGTATCAAACTTATTTCGATATTATCAATAAGTCTTTATTTTTGTAAACTAAAACTTGTCGGACAACAATATCCATGCAGTGCCTGCAGTACAACCTAGGGAGTTGTACTATACATGAATGTGTCCCCTGTGTTCAATTTTCGAGTCTTCTTCTTCTTACCGTATGGTTGATAAACAACCTAGTGTCAGCGTTTAAACCGCCTGTAGGCCTCTGACATGGCTTTACACACCGTTGAAAAATATCTCAGGTGTGCTAGTTTCCTATGTATTCCTTTACTGTTTTAGCAACTGATAACTAATTTATAATGCGCACATGAATTCGAAAAATCATTGGTGCGTGCGGGGATTTGAACTAGCGACTTTTACTTAGCAGTCCAACGGTCATACCACCCGGCTATCAGTGCGGTTTTTTTCGAGTAATTTTGGGTAACTACAAGAACCTTATTATGCAGTCGCGTTTTATACCTCGAAAAAAGATGAAATCCTAAATTTCTGTTAGGAATAGGTTAATTGTGAAAAATAACATTAAATTATGAAAATCCTACAAACAATGTACTATTTAACTTAAAAAAGGAACTCTCTACTGCCAGAACGTTACGTGAAAAACATTGTAATACAATTTCGGCCTGTGTAACCCAAAATTACCCGACGTCAGATTCCAGATAAAAAAGTGGAGATTTAAATGTAATTTATACTTTTTTCATGTTTACCCGCGAGCGACCACCAGAGATAATTAAATTAAATATGTGACCTCTACTTTAAACAGGTGTTTCTACTTAAAACTTACTGAATACCAGAATTACAAAATCCTTACTTAATAATATTATAAATGTTAAGTAAGTTTTTTTACATGAAATATAACATACACCAACACCCAGACTCCGACTCCGGACAAACGTCTGCGGTTCGTACATATTTTTATGGGAATAGAACCCACAATCCCTAGCGTTACTAGTCCAATCGCTTAGCCATTGCGCCAATCAGGCCGTCTAAAAGTTTGTTGGATTGTTACCATTTAGCGCCGAAACTACTAAACCGATCATTAGAAAATTTTGCATATAGGTTACTAGGAGTACAGAAAATGAGATAAGAGATAATCTTTTATAAAAACATCACTGTTGCCGAGGGAAAGAACGATATTATCATTCGGCAGACACAATTTTTTTTCCCGCTAGATACTACGTGTCTTTCGAAATTCAAATTTTACGCAGAATTTACCGCGGGCACTCCTGGTCTAGAATAATACTGGACGCTTAACAATATCGGAAGTATATATAACTACGGCGAATAGGTATCCGTTATTACACTTTTACAAGGTAAAAAAAACATCAAAGATTGTAAGAAAGAAAGAAAATAATTTTATGCATGATATTTTTTTAGCTTATCAAATATTTCAAATTATTATCTACCACGGTGACTGCCGGTGGGATTTCAGCACAAACGAGCTACTGACATTAATTATTGTGGGTGTACTATGGGATATGTATGGGATATGTGCACCTCTGCTTACCCCTTCGGGAAATACAGGCGTGATGTAGTGTTATGTATGTCTATGCTGCTACTGCTCAGCAGCCTCGCCTAGCGACCACTACACCAACGTCACAATGAGAAGAGCTTTCATTACAAAAACGTCAGGGATATCCGGAATACGGTCAACAATTCAGGCCGAAACTGACCAAGGAAATTAAACGTCTAACATAGCGGACACGAAGTAAATTAAACTGATGTCGACTTAATAAACGCTACCATTTTGTGTAACAGCTTTAATTAAACCGTTTTAATTGGTTTCAGATATTGTACGCTTAATATTTCAATTAGGGGCTTTTTTGAAAATTCATTGAGAATTAAATGATTCTATTTTTTATTATTCCGTCATAGTTTAAGCATTATTGAACATGGGGAAGGAGAGGAAGGAAGACATTTTCAGACACTAGAACCAGTCATATTGCATTTGAAATCTACATCATACAAACATAGTCACGCCTGTATCCCAGAGGGGTAGGCAACGACCACGATTTTCAATTTGCTACGATCCTGGCATAGGAATTTCTTTTGCCTCATACACGCATTACATTCCTCATTCATACACGCTCGTCGGTTAAGGACACTTTCATTTGACAGTTTTGCAGAACTACTCCAATATGGTTTAGGTATGTTTGCCGAGTTCTTTCCTTCACTGCACTAACATTCGCCTTATTCGTTTTGTTACTCTTCTTTCATCCATCCTTTTTACATTTAAATCTAAATCACAAGGATACATAAAAGCAAGTCTCAACTGGCACTTGAAAAAGCAATAGTAATAAAGCCATTTGATCTCCGTCGCATGAAATGCACCGTTTCGAATCCTACACTGCATGTCACAAAGTATGTGTAGAATTCAAGTACCAATATGTCAGACGTTCGTCGTTCGCAATTCAAACATATATAATAATAATAATAATAAATTTCTTTATTTTCTCATCACAATGAATACCTTAATACTAAACATGTAGAGTGACAGATATAAACGTAACATTGTGAGAGACTGGTGCCCATGGTAGGTTTTATAATAAAACCTGTATTACAGGTCACCAGGTCTCCCCCTGGTGCTAGCATTCAGATCAACATGACAATTTTTGTATCTAATATTACAATGAGATGAAGTAAAGTAACAATTTGAAGGTAATTAAAGATAACTAGAAAATGTTATTAATATATGAGGGCGAGTGTGTGTGTGTGTTGTATGTGTATGTGAGGAATGAAAAAAGTGTTCGTGTGTGTGAATGTGGTCGTATTCGTGCTAGAGAAATAGGTAGAAATCAAATGACATAAGTTCATGAATTCCTAAGTAAAATAAGATAAAAGATTTTCTGTATCCTGGTAATTTAGGGTCTTAAGATATGTCATGACTGATAACTTACAGCGTGTACTAGTAAGAGGATAGATGTTCAGGGGTGAATTAAGTTTATTGTAAAGATGTTAGCCAAGGAAACAAAAGAATTGCTGTGCATGTGAGGAGTGCACCTTTACTGGGGCACAAATTTTATCTTTACGACGCTTATTAATTACTACGTTAGGATCGTAATGAAGTTGGGAGTGTTGCATTAAGGCTATGTGTAAAATGAATGTTTGCCTTACAGTAAGAACATCCCACTCCTTATATAACTCATATGTCGGGAAACGTGTCTATATATATATGTGTCCTTTAAAGAAAATTGGTCAAATGCAGCTCACAACCGAGAGGAATGGAGGAAGGAAAGGGAGGCCTTTGCCCTGCAGTGGGACGATCATGGCTGAAATAAATAATAATGTATCGCAATCGGGTCATGAGTATTACGTTGTGGTTTACGTTTTAGTCATAAGTAACAAAGCCATAGAATTATCATATCATAGTAGGGCTATTGCCGTTTTTCCAGAATAAAGAATAAATAAATGAGTTCTTTGTATTTTGCAAATCCGTCTCAAATCCCGTTCCCTGTTTCCCAAAAACAAATGACTGACAATATTCTCATCTTTTGTTTCCTCATTGGCTATTCAGAAAGGATAGTCCATTGCTATTGTCATTTCACGGCCCGTTACCCATTGTCACTCTTTCTATTCGTAGTATAGGTATAACGTATGGCGTGTCTATGAATAAGGAACTTAGGGATTTAGATGGATAATCTACTGTTAGTGTATCTTACTCTGCGTATAAATCTAGTTTAGGTCTATGTTAACTGCAAAAAGACGTACGATATCGTGGAAAGTGTAGATCTATTGCTCATGTGTATTATTTGTACCTAAATATATTCATTCACTATACTCATGGCAACTGTGAAGCGTAAACCACACAAAGCATAAAGCATTTTTAGTTATGAAATCTGACTGTGATCGTAACATAATATAACATCACGCTTGTATTCCCCGAACTGGTAGGCAGAGGTGTAATAGTACACCCATATTTCGCCAGTTATGGTATAGGTCCCAGAGTTGTAGAGGGCGAGTCTATTGCCATCAACTGAGCACAAAGCCAGACTCTGCTACTACTGAGAATTATTACCTAACGGAAGAATCCAAAACCACTTTGCTGACTCGAGATTCGAACCCAAGACTTCGCGCTTAACGACCGCTAGACTAATGAGGTATCGTGGTCGTACTTACATAACATCACGCCTGTATTCCCCGAAGGGGTAGGCAGAGCTGCACATATAGTACATCCACATTTCGCCAGTTATGTTTTTAGGTCCCAATGTAATAGGGGGCGAGTCTATTGTCATCAACCGGGCACAAATCCAGACTCCGTGCTACCACTGAGAATTTATTATTTATTTATTTCAGCCATGATCGTCCCACTGCAGGGCAAAGGCCTCCCTTTCCTTTCTTCTGAGAATTACCTAATGGAAAAACCCAGTAACACTTTGCCCGACCCGGGATTCGAACCCAGGACCTCGCGCACAGCAGTCGCGCTTTGCAACCACTAGACCAACGAGCAGTCAACGAGGCAGGCATCGTGGTCGTACTTAATAGAAACCGCCAAAACACTACACTATACACTGGGAACTAAGCTTTTGTTTTGTAACGTGATAACTACCGATATTATTATGTTTCCTATAATGTTCTATAGCCAAACACAAGCTACTATGCTGGTTATATATTACGGCTATACAAAGGATTTTGCTCGGCTTGAAGTGTGCCAACTGGTTTCCTAAACTTTTGGGAATAAACTAAAAAAGCAAGCAAGCTATTAAAATAATAATTACGCGTATCGAATGATAAATGACCTAACAATTTATATTTAATTCAGCTTATTTCGCTGGACATGTGACAGTAGCAAAATTAATTAACCAGTCATTCCACGCGGGACTACCAAAGAGCGACATACCTACACAATATATAAAAAGCATATGACCAAGCGTATATACACTAATGTGTCTGGAATATTCAAGTGTTGCTAAAATAACTACACACATACGGACAATCACAGTTGCAGTCTTGCCCAAACAGTATGACCATTAGTACAAAAGGATGTAACGCGATGTTTTCAAAAACTGCTTGATGAGTTATTGATCATATCCATGACATAATTATACCAGTAAAATTAAACCGCAGCGATAAACTCATGTTTCTCTGATGGATACATAAACAGAATTCCTCTTCTGACACTCTTTTTAAACAATGGTATCACATTCTCATTTCGTTCCTCAACATACAATGTTATATTCTGGAATATTCTCGTGCCGCTAATTTGAATACAGAAACGACTTAATTGCGACAGAAGATTTAAAATGCAATCTTTTGGCACGAACGCTTGCATTTCAAACAGGAGAGAGCCAGCTAAACGTGCGATGAATGAGATAACTCTTAATCTCTCCAGATAGCAGTAGGAAACTACAGAGGCTATAAATTAACAGTTTTTTCTTTCGCATTTTTGAAACAAATATAATTTAAGTTAAAGGTTCATTAATTTAATTCCATATATCTGTATTTTCATGTTGTTTTTATTAGTACAAGTGCCTTGTGCTGTCATCATCTTCATCAGCCGGAAGAAGTCCATTGTTGAACAAAGGCATATCCTAAGAACTCTACAGTAAACGACAACTTGCCATTTGCATTCACTTAACTTATAACCTTTTTGAAAATTAACTTTATTACGGGCGCCCTGTATATATGTATTTATATCTAGATGATCACAACACCTTTGTTAAGGTCGACTTCGACGAGTTAAAGTCCCCATTCCTCTTTTTCCTAAATGTATCATTCTTGGTCTTTATGGCCCCTCATCTTTCCGCTCATATCGTCCAGGTGGTTAATAACTACCATTCTTCCTTTCTTCTTTCCAAATGACTCTCTACAGGTACTATGCAGGACCTGTAACAATGAGAAGACTTTTTTATATTACGGTTCACTTTCCCTGCTAGAAAAGCGGGTCGAACAAGGCGATGAATTCATGTAGGTAAGGTTACTTCACGTTACGTATAGTGCTACAATATTGCAGTTTCTAATCCACTTATTTCACGTCGTAAGGAAGCCAAGCTTAACGGTTCTTTACTCTCTCATATTAGTCAGCATTAAAAATACTGCTTCAGATGCATCCTGCCTTAAAGCTAGAGGATATTTAATAAGCTCGCATTTTATAACTTCTTATTAAACTAGCTACCGTGTATGAGGATGTACCGTATAGTTAAGAAACACAAGGTAATAAACTAAGTTTAAAATAAATTGGAGAACATCCTTCGACGGCGGTAATTGCACGTTATTACTGATTACACGGACGTAGAGAGCATTGAAGAGGTAGCATTAAGATGTTTTTAAGACGTTCTGCTTATTATCGTACTAGCTTCCGCCTGCGACTCCGTCCGCGTGGATTCGAATGTTTTATAGCCTATAGCCTTCCGCAATAAATGGGCTATCTAACACTGAAAGAATTATTCAAACCAGACCAGTAGTTCCTGAGATTAGCGCGTTCAAGCAAACAAACTCTTCAGCTTTATAATATTAAAAAAATAAGTATATAAGTATAGATGATTCATGAACAACCTGCCCCCTAAACATGAAATTTTAAAGCAAGACTGTTACCCTTGTTAAAGCGAGAGGCTGCATTGCACGTAGCGTCGTCTCGCTTTTACATCGTAAACTGTCCTGCTGTTAGAGCTCATGGTAAGGGGACTGGTGTGAGAGTTTAAGCCTGCTGTAGGCCTCTAACGTGGCCTGCAGCCAAGGCCAGCTACTCAGAAGGCTTCTTGCACAGCTGACTAAGAAAAATTCAGTTTCGTCTCTCGTAGAGGCCTTTAAGGCATTCAAAGGGTAAAGGGTTCAGTACCTTTTTACCTTGGCCTTTCAGATGCATTATTTTATTCATGTTCATCGTTAAGCTAGAAAATATTCTTATTACACGCAGCAGGTTGGGTTAAGTACGTTTAATATAACTTTAATTAATCTTATAAGTAACGTGCGCCTTTAATTTTTCTTTATTAACTCTAATGAGTTCATAAAGAAAAAGTTCATTAATGAGACATACAATGGTTGGCCATTCTTGACACCACGTGACACTAAAATAATTATGTAATATCATAAACAAGTCACGTCACACATCACGCCTGTTTTCCCCCAAGGGGTAAGCTGGGGTGACCTTAACTGTCCTGTTTTAAGAGTTCATGGTGGGGGGCTGATCATTGACTAATACATATTTTGCGCAAAGTAAATCATTGCTAAAACCACAGATTAAAAATCCCAGTCAAGATAAGCATACACTGATACCCAAAAATCGAATCGAATCATGGCTCCATTTTTTTGTAATCGAAAACTCAGCTAGTGATACTTAATAACTATAGGTACAGTCGTGATCGTAAAGACTCTTACCAGCTTATTCTAAGTTGCCAAGTTAGTTTACATAGTTTGTCGGCGTCACCCGCTTGTGGCAAAACTTAGGAAAATGACGTTACAATCCCAAATATTTAAAGGAACTTAAATGTGTCTTATAAGTTTCAGTGGATGTGGTTTGGAGTGTTGTGTGTACCCATCTGCTTTCTTGAAAACGCAACATCAACATCTTGATCACATCTTTGACATCATCTTCATCTCACACTAATCTTGGAGAAGATATTGAGAACGAGAAAAAATTAAAGGAAATAAATGCCGTCATATAATAAACAAATATTTATTTATTTATTTATTTATTTATTTGGGACAAATAATATAAACAAAGATATTATATAAATGTGAAACTCACACCGTTATCCACAGCATACACAATTCATATACTTATACTAATGAACAATCTAGGCAAGTAAGACTACAAAACTGTTAAAATAACTATACATCGGAATCCTTAAGTTTCTTTAACAAAGCAGAACGAAATCTATTTGCTGACACTGAGAATAAATCTAATTCTGTAGTTTCTGAACAAAAGGCATTATAGTTTTTGCACAAGCGACGTAGAGGCGCCCGCAGACCAGCATTGGTGCGGCAATGGGACACAGCAAAAAGAGGACGTGCGCGCACCTCTCGTCTAAAAACAGTTCTTGGGACACAGTAGCATATTTTATTAGAAATCTCAGAGCAGTTATACCTGTTATAGCATACGTCGAAAAGAAACATAATTTCTAGATATAAACGTCTAGACTTCAGGCTCATTATGTTGTATTTATGAAGAAGATTTTCATAGGTTGGGAAATTGCGGCAGCACCTATAGTGCATCGATCTAAGGAATTTGCGCTGCACTCTTTCAAGCATCTCAACGTATTTATTATAAAAAGGGTTCCACACCACCACTGCATGTTCGAGTTGAGATCTAACTAGTGCTTTATAGAGATGAGAATAAGTGCTAGCGTATTTAAATTCAGTAGCTGATCTCATAACGAACCCGTACATACGATAAGCCTTTTTGGTAATGTTATAAATATGTTGATCAAGGTGAAGTTTGTTATCTAGCAGTACCCCTAGGTCTCGCACGGATGAGGCTTTCAATAGAGTTACATTCTTTAGATTATATTTATGATTTAAAACGTTTTTATTTTTTGTAAATGATATCGTTAAACATTTAGAAATACTAAGGTAAAGTTTGTTTTGAACACAGTATTCAGAGAATCGATTTAAGTCTTCTTGTAACCGACAACAATCTGCGGGTTTTCTAATAGCTTTAAAGATTTTTAGGTCGTCAGCATAGAGCAGAAATTTTGAGTGTCTGAAACAATTTCCAATATCATTTATGAACAAAATGAATAAAAGAGGCCCTAAAATTGAGCCCTGGGGTACACCAGATGTTACGACAGTAGCCGCCGAGTGGAATCCCTTGATAACAACCCTTTGTGATCTATTACTAACATACGATGCAAACCAGCGAAGCAAATCTCCTCGTATGCCGTTAAATGCAATTTTGGTAAGAAGCAAATTGTGGTCTACTTTGTCGAACGCTTTTTGAAAGTCTGTATACACTGCGTTTACTTGTATTTGTTGATCCATATTGTTAAAGAGAAAGTCGGTAAATACCAATAGATTAGTAGTTGTAGATTTACTTTTAACAAATCCATGTTGTTGTTCTATTATAATTCTGTAAATTATCTTATGTATTTCCTGATATACGAGCTTTTCAAAAAGCTTCGACAAAGCAGACAAAATAGATATGGGGCGATAATTTTCGACTTCTTGTTTGGACCCTGATTTATATACAGGAGTTATATTAGCCCTTTTAAATTGTTCAGGGAAGGTGCCCTCTGATATACACATATTAAATATAATTTGCAGGGGTCTGTATATACTCTTAGCAGTCTTTTTAAGGAAATAAGGGGGTAGTTGATCCGGTCCAGGACCTTTAGTGGAATCTAAAGCTTGCAATGACTTCAAGACCTGATGCTCACTAAACGTAATGCTAGTAATATGAGTGCATTTGTCACTACTCTCTTCAGGGGGTAGCCATTCGTTGAAATTTAGGTTTGAGGGTTCATAAACTGATTGAAAGTAGTCCATGAACATATCACAAATCTCATCCGGATCACTGGATGTCCGGTTTTTAAAAAACATAGTGGAAGGAATGCCGACATTACCCTTACGATTATTGACATAGCTCCATAGGTATTTTACATTCTTTTTAACATTGTCCTCAACAGAATTCAGGTAGTCAGCGTAGTTTGACTTGCATAAGACCTGAAATCTACGCCGTAGAAGCGAAAATTGTTCATAATCCGAAATATTATTATACGTTTTCCATTTCACCCAGGCTCTGTTCTTATTTTTGAAGATGCGAATGAGTGATTTAGAGAACCACACAGGAAATTTAGATGAACGTGAGTTAGAAAACGGTGTATGAGTTCTTATAACATTAAAAATAACATCGTAAAAAGTATTCAGACAATCCTCCGATGACAACCCCTGCAAACGACTAGTCCAATCTATATCGGCCAATTCTTTGTTTATGAGTTCGTAATTAGCTTTATAATAGTTATACTTTACAATTTTTACAGGATTGATTGTCTGTAATGTCGTTTTATATCTTATATCGGCGCAAAAGGGTGGATGATTTATATCGGGAGGTAACAAATTACATGAAGGTGCATATGTCGCGCACTCGCTGTTGGATATTAGTAGATCCAGAATACGCCCCTTATGATTTTTTAAACTATTGTATTGATAAGCGCTAAGCAAAGATAACAAATTACTCATATGTTTACAAACAAATGATGAGCCAGTACTAATAAGTGCAGTCGTGTGATTGTTTATAGCGGGGAGCCACTCAATATGCGGGAGATTAAAATCTCCGAAAATATGAAAGTGATTAAAGCCGAATTTGTCAATCAGATTTTCTAATGTTTCAAAATAATCAACATAGACTTCTTTGGCCGTGTTGGTTGGAATATATACTGCACTTATTAGAAATTTTTCGCGTCCAGCAAAAGGTAGTTGTATAAAAACATCTTCAATATGAGAACTAGCCTGGGAATCGAAAGGTACACAGGTGGAATGTAACGTTTTTAATATAGCTATAAGAACACCTCCCCCATCCTTCTTATTGGTAGCAATACGATCGCGATCATTTCTATAAACTACGTAGCGCACATCAATAAACTCATCGTCAAATATTTCAGGGGTTTGCCAGGTCTCTGTTAAGATAATTATGTCATAGCAATTTGATAATATGTTCATGTACAAGAGATTCAGTTTAGATCGAGTACCCCTACAATTTTGGTAGTATACTGTTAACTTATCTAACACGTTGAAAGTGAAACAATACTAAGAATAAATCAGTAGTAAACATGCACGTAACCAATATGAAACGGAAGTCCAGATTATGTATAATATGTAAGATTAAAATTACTATTTTTATGAAAAGTGATGACAACAAGTATAACATGTTTTTTTTAAAAAAGCTACTATGCCATTGTTTAAGAATTACACTATATAAAAATAAAGTATGAAGACATAATATGAGCATTAATTGCTGTTTTACAGAGCAAAGCAAATAAACAAAAAAATACTTAAATTCTATAAAGTTGTGAAATACTAAACAGCTAAAACATGTATAAAGATCACTTCTAAACATGATCGCTACCGGGTTTGAATTTTGCCATTTTGGGCTTGATTTTAGAAATGTCTTTCTCGGATCGTATGGAAAATGCTGGTTCGGAGTCAATTTCGCGCACGAGAATTGTAGCATGCTTAACCCACACATATTTAAAGTTGTTCTTGATGGCGGCATCCTTACATTGTCGAAATAATTGCTTCTTTTTGAGAGTTAAGTGTTCATGCATATAAATGGGATTAGAGGGTCCAGTAAGTTGCAGTTGGTTAGTATCTAGTCCTTTTGCTAGTCGGTAAGCGCTTAATAAATTATCCCTTAAGATGCGCGAGCTCAGTTTTACGATGATATTTTTCGGCTTTTTATTTTCTGTGTGTGCGTGTGGCACTCTATGTATAGCAAGAATATCCTTAGGACATAATGTACACTTTATTTTTGTACAAATATTTTCCATAAGAGTAATCAAATTTTCATTACGCAGTTCCGGAACATTGCATAGCTCCAGGTTACACTGGCGGGCCTGTTGTTCAAGAGAATCGATCTTCGCTTCAAGGCTAGTAATCAAATCAGCAATAGTTTCTGTGTTAACAGACCGAATGAGTTCCACCTTTTTCTTAAGGTCGTCCTGTTCATCCATGGTATACTGAACAGAATCCCTGAGAGTTTCCACGTCCTTTACCAGCCCATTGTGCTTAGCGTCTAGGCTACACACCTTATTATCTAAGCCAGTGTGTTCGCAACGCAAACTGTCTAAGTCGGTTTTGATATCGCAAGTAACTTGGGTTACGGTGGCTAGATCAGCTTTAATAACTGTTACACTGTCAGTTATTTTAGATATTGCGCTTTATATTAGCTTCACTTGTATGTATGTATGTTTGTTTGTATGTTTGTAACCGACTTCTTTGGGCGCGATTTTGACCCACTTTAAACGGCTAGATTTCGTTCAAACTTTGTAGATTTATCGAGGACCGATGACAATACACTAATTTGATAAAATTATTTAATAATATAATTAATAAAAAGTATTAATTAATAAAAATAGCATAATTACAGCCCGCAACACAAACGCCCTCTGCTAAGCCGCTAGTCGCTACGGTAAAGTTCCGTGGTAGCTAAGCGTCGCGCGCGTGTCCCGACTCCAACGCCCTCTGCTAAGCCGCTAGTCGCTACGGTAAAGTTCCGTGGTAGCTAAGCGTCGCGCGCGTGTCCCGACTCCAACGCCCTCTGCTAAGCCGCTAGTCGCTACGGTAAAGTTCCGTGGTAGCTAAGCGTCGCGCGCGTGTCCCGACTCCAACGCCCTCTGCTAAGCCGCTAGTCGCTACGGTAAAGTTCCGTGGTAGCTAACCGTCGCGGGCGCCGAGACCGGCTCGCGTTAAGGTAAAGCTTCGTGGTAGCTAACCATCTTAATAAAAAAATAGAAAATAAATAATAGTTTAAAAAAACTAAAAAACACGCTTTTTATCGAAAACCGAACTAAAAAATAGAAAATAAGTTTTAATCAATTTAAATTAAGAATAGTGTTAAAAATTTCAATAAATATAAATTAATAATAGTGTGAATAAAAACAAAAAATATTTTATTTAAAAAAAGCGTGGGGTGCTTTTTAAGATATTATCAAAGTGATAATCACTCTACTCGTATCTGTCAATAAAATATTTATAACTATTGACACCATGCACCCCACGCTTTTTTAAATAAAATATTTTTTGTTTTTATTCACACTATTATTAATTTATATTTATTGAAATTTTTAACACTATTCTTAATTTAAATTGATTAAAACTTATTTTCTATTTTTTAGTTCGGTTTTCGATAAAAAGCGTGTTTTTTAGTTTTTTTAAACTATTATTTTTTAAAGTCAGTCTTCCTATGATATTCGTCACTCGGGCAAAGCCGTTGTAAAAAGTTGGTTCCTCCACCAATAAATAAATTTCAACCCAAAAGATCTTTGCGGTCTCACTCTGAAGTATTCCTTAGATTTTTATATCGATCCACCCGACGAACAAGTTTTCCAATATCCAGAATTCTTTCAACAAAATCCGTTTCTATGTCTATACTACAATAAAATTTAAAAATAAATGATGCGAGATTTTTTGGATATTTTTTCTTTAACATTTAGGAATGGTTAAATAGGATTTGTTCGTGATAAAGCCACACACACTATTCGATACATCTATAAATAGGCCATGACCTTAAGACGATTCTTATGAATTGAATGTTTCAAAAGATCGAAGCTATAATTAATTTTCGATCTAGTTTCATACTAGAAACGTAGGTAGTAATTTAAAAATTCATAAGAATTCGTTGCAAGCCATTTTTATATTAACTACCAAATAATATTTTATTTGCTAGGGTGTTATAGTGGTATTCGGCCAAGAATTGACCACCCCCTTTCCTCCCGTGGATGTCGTATAAGGCGACTAAGGGAAAATCTAGAAGATGGGCAGCAGTGTCTTCTGTAACTTTACCATCAATACTGAGATCCCTAAACCGCCTGCCAAGCGTCGGGATTATGGCAACCCCTCTATTTATCTAAGGAGGAGGCCTTTGACGTCTGCCAGCTGATGATGATGATGAATATGTTGTTCTATGTTTGTAGTCTTTTGTTAGCTTTATATAATTAAACAGATGTACTTCAACATGAACGATGCGATTTTGTATAGCTTAAAGTTTACTAAGTACGTTCGGCCCTTGAGTCAATATTATATTTATACTAGCTGCGCCCCGCGGTGTTACCCGCTACATTTTTTTGGGATAAAAAGTAACCTATGTGTGTAAACCAGGGTGTCAGTTACCTCCATATGAAATCTCATTAAAATCCATTCTGTAGTTTTAACGTGACAAGAGTAACAAACATCCATCCATACTTACTTACTTTCGCGTTTATAAAATTAGTAGGGATATATTTTTTCTGTTGATTTTATGATCATTAACAGGACTTTATTGTTTGAATTCCTGACCTTAGTTATCGGCGCCGTGATACGTCATTGTTATGACGATATTCAATTGTTTTTCTTTGCCTGAAGTGGATTAAAGAGGGAAGACATCAAAGAGTTTTTTACATAAACTACTTTAGTCACGTACGGCAGTAAGGACATGTTTTTTTACCTGACAAGTTCCGTATATTATCTATTTATATAGTTTAATGCGTACGGTCAATCTTGGTAGATAATAGTTTATGATAACATACACTTGAAGGGACTAATTTTAAAAACTTTTACTCTAACCCGCAAAATTAAATTAACTCTAGGTGTTAAACGTCACAAGCTACTAGATCCTTAACTATAATACAAAATTTTAAATTTGGTAAGTTCTCTCAAAAACCGAGTGTTTACCTAACAGTCATAAAAACAAAAGAAAACATTTTTCTTGATCTTCTAGAATTAATTTTGTAAGTTCATTCTAACACATATGCATTTCCGACGACGCAATTGAACCAGAATACTAATACTATAAGATAGTACGTCAGTCTGTATTCAACCTGTGTGCTCCCACCAATTTCAATTGGAGTTATTACTTCGAGGCTCTAGAGCGCAGACTACACATTACTCGAAAAAATGTCAATGTCAAACTATGGATTAATTTATACCTGTCACTGTCGTTTGCACGCGAAGAGACATTTCAATAGACTTAACAAGGGTTTAAGTTAAAACAGGTATTATCTTCGCTTATGAATAAGAGGGTGTAAGTTTACGGTCTAGTGGGCCACGAGCCATGCCATAGCTATCAGTATCGAGATGTAGGTATATTACAACCTATTAAAGGTATCTTGCGAACTGTGTAATGGAGGATGGATAAGAATACCATTTCAAACCTGATTGGCGCAGCGGCTAAGCCATTGGACTGCTGCGCTAATGGTCGCGAGTTCGATCCCCGCACGGGAGAAAAATTTGTGCGATTTGCAGATGTTTGTCAAGAGTCTATATATTTCATGTTTGTACGCCCACGATACAGGAGAAATTCCAAGTGCGGGGCGGCATTTTTTTTAAGTAAAAAAAACTTTAATGTGGGAGTTATAACGATCGACTGAACCTAGGTATATAGACTCCTGAACAGCTTCCTACAAGTTTCAGATAATTAGGCAAGATGTGTCTTCAATGAAAGGCAACAAATGAAAGGAGCTTCCCTCAATGTTCCTTCTCCACTGACTCCTAAAACACAATAACAAACTCGTACACACCACTCGAAGCTATAATAAGGCAAAAAACACGCGCGTGAAGTTTACCTTACTTTGTTTATTTACGTGTGAAGAACTTTGATCAGTTGTTTCTATCGAAGCTTCATGGCCGTAAAATTGTTCTTTGTTACATTTTACGCTAATCATAAAACCCTTTGTATGTAGAAACTGGAAATAGACTATTTTTGGAACTAAAATGAACAGACAAACTATATTGAACTCGCACGATCCATTTCAGGACCTCACATCATCACATCAGCCTATTGCTGGATGTAGGCCTACCCCAGGGCTCGCCACAAGGCCCGCTCTCTTCAATTTTCGACACCCAGTCACTACTAGTTACCTGGAATAGTAGGGCGACCGGGAACTGGCCGTTTTTTTTGGCTACTCTTTATGGGTGTTTTGCCCATAGTCACCACCCTGGGTAGGCGGGATGGCAACCGTAGTATGGCAAAAACCTACATTGGGAATGCTGCTGCCCTTTCCCACGGAAATGTCCCTTACACGCATTTTACGACACCCAGGGAAAAAGGGGGTGGTCTATTCCAGGCCGGAAACCACACGGCATTGTAGGACCTAAATTGAACTACGCAATTTCGCACCATGACATCAAGAAAGCAAACCAAAATTATTTTCTTTGTGATCCAATTCAGAAATATATTGCATAGGAAAAGAAATTCTCCTTTAAAATAAATATATTTCTAGTCTTTTCATTGAAACAACCTTTTCTTAATATTTAAATTCTGGTACTTACTAGTAATAGTGTACCAAGAAATATTAACCCACATAAATTATTGGCTTCAATTTGTCAATCAAAAGGTTTAGTTAAATGTAATTAACGATTGATTAATTTGTAGAAATTAATTAATGTGCTTATATAAGCATCCGTATCAAGTTTCATAACTAGCATATCTTAAGATTTGCTAAATTAATCCACCAATTAGACTGCAAATTTTATAACAAAGAACACCGCTCCCTTTTAGTCCCGACGTTCTACAAACTTAATAAAAACTATTAAAATGTGATTAGTTCCTGTTCCTACACTTATCTGCAACAGTTCTTTCCAAAGCAACGTTTACCTATTTTTGTGTTTATACTTCGAAGAAATTTTTGAAGATGTCATTTGTAACTTCCGACAAAAGTTCAATATCTAAACTAAGTTTTACAGTAAATGTTATTTTTATAATAGATGACTTAATTGAGTTATAATATATATTGATCGCACTTTTGTTTTTTTCACTGTTAAAACAATCGCGTACATAACACATCCACATCACGGCTGTTTCCCATAGAAGTAGGCAGATACAACGGATTTCCATTTACTACGATCCTGGCATACGTCTTTTGCATCATTTATTAGCATTACATTCCTCATTTATACGCTCTTCATTTTGGAGTACTCCTTACTTGACCCATCTTTGATCTGATCATAGTATGTTCGCCAAAGTCTCTTCTACCAGCCACTAGACGATCTCATATTAATAATATTTAATTAAATACATTTTTCAAAGCATTTACGAGGCACTAAAACAAAACGAAGCAGTTTTATTTCAAGCCTCTCCAATATTTCTCGTCTCGGTTTTAAAGAGAGCTCTCCATTATTTCCCATGGGTTCGTTGGAAACTGAAAGGGTTATTTGTATGGCTTCTCTCCCAGTAAACCAAAGGTCCACTGTGGCTTTAGCACCGTGGGACATTTTATAACTATATAATCCAACGCAATTCAGCTTTAAAATGAAACGTAAAATGTGTATGATAAAGAGTATAAAAATAAGAAAGGTATTATTTATGGAATTAAATATTTAGTTCGTTTAAATAAAGAGACGGCTGATCGAGTAGATATTTAATACTAAAAGCTTCTTTTATTAATTTATTGGAGGCTTTAGCCCTGTCCTGGGATGACTATGGCTGTAACAAACATAACATAACATTACATAGAATAGATCAACGAGGCAGTCGGCTGTAACAAATAATAAGGAAATACGTTTTATCAACTATGAATTATTATCAAGTTCCAAATTGAAATTGCTACAAAAGGGGGAAAATCATGGTTTTGCTACCTTACCCGTCACCACAGTGACAGCTGTCATTTTGACATTTATTAAATTCAGCTGGAATTAAGTTTAAACACCACCAACTCATAAGTTTCGTCGTACCAACAATTCAAATTTCCTTGACCATTAAAAACTCATAATTCATCACAAAACGAATTATGTTTTTAAAAGGCATAGATTATTCAAAAAGTACTCATTTGAATCAAACTCTTTTCACACGTGTGTCCTTGCATACTTTTTGATCGTGTCATTACTCTTGCACGATTTCATCTGGGCTCTATTTATTTACCTAAACAAATTTCTATATGAACTTAATGCTTGAATTTTTCTCTGTGAAGAGGGTTAGTGGTAGGCAATTACATTAAAAAAGCTTAAACAATGATCATTATGAAAGTCATAATATCAGAAATATGCCAATTACAAAGTTATTAGGAGCTAATCGTGTCTACAGAGCATTCAATTAACTTCCATGTAGAAACTATAACATGCATATTTTCCATTAAAACCATTCAAACCACTGTAAATGGGTTTTAAGTGACGCAATTAAGGGTTGGCTGAGAGCTGTACGAATATATACTACGCTGCGTACGACCAGTGACATCAGAGCCTAATTGCGGTGAACCAATTGCATAAATGAGTTGCAAAAATAATAATTAACCGTAATTTTAAATGAATTGTCCATTTGTTTGGAAAAGCGGGTTAACTCCACGCCTTATATTCCTGATAGTGAAAGTTTTACCCGCTATTACAATTCTCATTTACTGAAAGAGCGTGTTTTGTAATTTTTAGTACAACTCCAAAATCTTCAGATTTAAAATAGCTCCTTGGACAAAAAAGCCGGCTGTTATTGGAACCCATCGTCCGCGCGACATTAAAGGACACTTTTTTAATGCACTTACAATTCTAATTAGAGAGTCATGTCCGATAAAAAGCCATAAATATACAGGAAAGCATTTTCTGTACAAATTTTTCTATTAAAACAGGACAAAATTTTCTTTGAAAAGAGGCCGTGTAATTGCTAGCTTCCCTGAGTTCGACCTGCAACCACCATAATACTTTAAAAAGCAATTCATTACAGAACTACACTGCTATACTGAGACTACATGTAACGTTCCGTTCCGTTCCGTTGAGTACTCTTCTCTTCATTGTAACAAAAATCCATCGTTCACTTGATGTTGGATCAAAGACAAACCAAGTTTTAAAAATCCTGCAAGAGGATAAATGTTTACAGAATGTTTGGTATTAGAAGCTAGCACTATTAACTTTGAGTATTTAATTAAGTGTTATGTGAGACTACGGCGTAAATGAATGCTAGATGGTATATATATCGTATGCCCAGTGACAACAAACAAACATAACCTGGTAATAATTTTACGTATAGAAGTCGTCGTACTTCTCGCATCGTATCCCTCATTGCTCTGGGTTGTGATCCGCTAAACATCCCCTTGCATGCTATGTCGTGCCACTGTTCTTGTCTTTAGCATCGTGGAGCGCGCAAGTATAGATGTAAAGATACGAAAACACTTCAAAGTCTTTAAATAATAAATACTGTCGTTTACTTTTGTCACCAAAGAAATGCGAAGAATACTCTTCGTTCATATAAATTATTTACGCTGCAAATGGCACTTGGGTTTTAAGGTTCTGTAGACCCATATATTTTGGTCACGAGATATTTTGCTATTTTCCGTTTTACCTATTGAAAATGTCCCGTAGATCCTTTGCTGCAGATACTAAAGACCAAAAATTTAAACAAGTTATTGATTTTATACAATCATAAATTATTATACGGTCCACCTGGTGGAAGTCTGTTTCGTGGTGGTAACTCGAGAACCTTTCTTCCCATTGGTTATCGGTTCTTCGAACAACCATAGCCTGCCCATTTCAACTGCAAATTCTTCGAGCTATGTCGACTCTAGTTCTTTGGCAAATTTCTGTATTCTGGATCCTGTCACGTAAAGAAACTCCGAGGATAGCTCTCTCTATAGCTCGTTAAGTGACTCTGAGCCTCTCCAAAAGGTTAACCGTTAGCGATCGTTTTCCAATGTGGTCAGAGTTTATTGTAATTGCAAAAATTATAAATCATGTCAAAAGGACTGGACAGACTACAGATAGCTAAACTTGACGCTAAAGTACCAGTACTTTAGCGTCAAGTTTAGCTCTGTCAGACTATTTTCAAAGAGCCCTTAAGTCTCACTACAATCTAATTAATTGCATTGTTTTTTTAACAAACAGTTGTGGGTATGTAGCACACTTATAACTTTAGTTCTTCTGTTCTGCTTGTATATAGGTTGAACCATCTGTCTGCACTTGATAAAGTAGGTTGGATAAATCGTTTGAAGCTGATGGCTCTGAGTTTTTAGCTACTTACTTACTTTTATGACTTAATTTCTTTGCACAACGGTGAGTTTCACAAAGGAAAGTATCAGTAGAACACAATTATATCCGTATCAAACTTATTTCGATATTATCAATAAGTCTTTATTTTTGTAAACTAAAACTTGTCGGACAACAATATCCATGCAGTGCCTGCAGTACAACCTAGGGAGTTGTACTATACATGAATGTGTCCCCTGTGTTCAATTTTCGAGTCTTCTTCTTCTTACCGTATGGTTGATAAACAACCTAGTGTCAGCGTTTAAACCGCCTGTAGGCCTCTGACATGGCTTTACACACCGTTGAAAAATATCTCAGGTGTGCTAGTTTCCTATGTATTCCTTTACTGTTTTAGCAACTGATAACTAATTTATAATGCGCACATGAATTCGAAAAATCATTGGTGCGTGCGGGGATTTGAACTAGCGACTTTTACTTAGCAGTCCAACGGTCATACCACCCGGCTATCAGTGCGGTTTTTTTCGAGTAATTTTGGGTAACTACAAGAACCTTATTATGCAGTCGCGTTTTATACCTCGAAAAAAGATGAAATCCTAAATTTCTGTTAGGAATAGGTTAATTGTGAAAAATAACATTAAATTATGAAAATCCTACAAACAATGTACTATTTAACTTAAAAAAGGAACTCTCTACTGCCAGAACGTTACGTGAAAAACATTGTAATACAATTTCGGCCTGTGTAACCCAAAATTACCCGACGTCAGATTCCAGATAAAAAAGTGGAGATTTAAATGTAATTTATACTTTTTTCATGTTTACCCGCGAGCGACCACCAGAGATAATTAAATTAAATATGTGACCTCTACTTTAAACAGGTGTTTCTACTTAAAACTTACTGAATACCAGAATTACAAAATCCTTACTTAATAATATTATAAATGTTAAGTAAGTTTTTTTACATGAAATATAACATACACCAACACCCAGACTCCGACTCCGGACAAACGTCTGCGGTTCGTACATATTTTTATGGGAATAGAACCCACAATCCCTAGCGTTACTAGTCCAATCGCTTAGCCATTGCGCCAATCAGGCCGTCTAAAAGTTTGTTGGATTGTTACCATTTAGCGCCGAAACTACTAAACCGATCATTAGAAAATTTTGCATATAGGTTACTAGGAGTACAGAAAATGAGATAAGAGATAATCTTTTATAAAAACATCACTGTTGCCGAGGGAAAGAACGATATTATCATTCGGCAGACACAATTTTTTTTCCCGCTAGATACTACGTGTCTTTCGAAATTCAAATTTTACGCAGAATTTACCGCGGGCACTCCTGGTCTAGAATAATACTGGACGCTTAACAATATCGGAAGTATATATAACTACGGCGAATAGGTATCCGTTATTACACTTTTACAAGGTAAAAAAAACATCAAAGATTGTAAGAAAGAAAGAAAATAATTTTATGCATGATATTTTTTTAGCTTATCAAATATTTCAAATTATTATCTACCACGGTGACTGCCGGTGGGATTTCAGCACAAACGAGCTACTGACATTAATTATTGTGGGTGTACTATGGGATATGTATGGGATATGTGCACCTCTGCTTACCCCTTCGGGAAATACAGGCGTGATGTAGTGTTATGTATGTCTATGCTGCTACTGCTCAGCAGCCTCGCCTAGCGACCACTACACCAACGTCACAATGAGAAGAGCTTTCATTACAAAAACGTCAGGGATATCCGGAATACGGTCAACAATTCAGGCCGAAACTGACCAAGGAAATTAAACGTCTAACATAGCGGACACGAAGTAAATTAAACTGATGTCGACTTAATAAACGCTACCATTTTGTGTAACAGCTTTAATTAAACCGTTTTAATTGGTTTCAGATATTGTACGCTTAATATTTCAATTAGGGGCTTTTTTGAAAATTCATTGAGAATTAAATGATTCTATTTTTTATTATTCCGTCATAGTTTAAGCATTATTGAACATGGGGAAGGAGAGGAAGGAAGACATTTTCAGACACTAGAACCAGTCATATTGCATTTGAAATCTACATCATACAAACATAGTCACGCCTGTATCCCAGAGGGGTAGGCAACGACCACGATTTTCAATTTGCTACGATCCTGGCATAGGAATTTCTTTTGCCTCATACACGCATTACATTCCTCATTCATACACGCTCGTCGGTTAAGGACACTTTCATTTGACAGTTTTGCAGAACTACTCCAATATGGTTTAGGTATGTTTGCCGAGTTCTTTCCTTCACTGCACTAACATTCGCCTTATTCGTTTTGTTACTCTTCTTTCATCCATCCTTTTTACATTTAAATCTAAATCACAAGGATACATAAAAGCAAGTCTCAACTGGCACTTGAAAAAGCAATAGTAATAAAGCCATTTGATCTCCGTCGCATGAAATGCACCGTTTCGAATCCTACACTGCATGTCACAAAGTATGTGTAGAATTCAAGTACCAATATGTCAGACGTTCGTCGTTCGCAATTCAAACATATATAATAATAATAATAATAAATTTCTTTATTTTCTCATCACAATGAATACCTTAATACTAAACATGTAGAGTGACAGATATAAACGTAACATTGTGAGAGACTGGTGCCCATGGTAGGTTTTATAATAAAACCTGTATTACAGGTCACCAGGTCTCCCCCTGGTGCTAGCATTCAGATCAACATGACAATTTTTGTATCTAATATTACAATGAGATGAAGTAAAGTAACAATTTGAAGGTAATTAAAGATAACTAGAAAATGTTATTAATATATGAGGGCGAGTGTGTGTGTGTGTTGTATGTGTATGTGAGGAATGAAAAAAGTGTTCGTGTGTGTGAATGTGGTCGTATTCGTGCTAGAGAAATAGGTAGAAATCAAATGACATAAGTTCATGAATTCCTAAGTAAAATAAGATAAAAGATTTTCTGTATCCTGGTAATTTAGGGTCTTAAGATATGTCATGACTGATAACTTACAGCGTGTACTAGTAAGAGGATAGATGTTCAGGGGTGAATTAAGTTTATTGTAAAGATGTTAGCCAAGGAAACAAAAGAATTGCTGTGCATGTGAGGAGTGCACCTTTACTGGGGCACAAATTTTATCTTTACGACGCTTATTAATTACTACGTTAGGATCGTAATGAAGTTGGGAGTGTTGCATTAAGGCTATGTGTAAAATGAATGTTTGCCTTACAGTAAGAACATCCCACTCCTTATATAACTCATATGTCGGGAAACGTGTCTATATATATATGTGTCCTTTAAAGAAAATTGGTCAAATGCAGCTCACAACCGAGAGGAATGGAGGAAGGAAAGGGAGGCCTTTGCCCTGCAGTGGGACGATCATGGCTGAAATAAATAATAATGTATCGCAATCGGGTCATGAGTATTACGTTGTGGTTTACGTTTTAGTCATAAGTAACAAAGCCATAGAATTATCATATCATAGTAGGGCTATTGCCGTTTTTCCAGAATAAAGAATAAATAAATGAGTTCTTTGTATTTTGCAAATCCGTCTCAAATCCCGTTCCCTGTTTCCCAAAAACAAATGACTGACAATATTCTCATCTTTTGTTTCCTCATTGGCTATTCAGAAAGGATAGTCCATTGCTATTGTCATTTCACGGCCCGTTACCCATTGTCACTCTTTCTATTCGTAGTATAGGTATAACGTATGGCGTGTCTATGAATAAGGAACTTAGGGATTTAGATGGATAATCTACTGTTAGTGTATCTTACTCTGCGTATAAATCTAGTTTAGGTCTATGTTAACTGCAAAAAGACGTACGATATCGTGGAAAGTGTAGATCTATTGCTCATGTGTATTATTTGTACCTAAATATATTCATTCACTATACTCATGGCAACTGTGAAGCGTAAACCACACAAAGCATAAAGCATTTTTAGTTATGAAATCTGACTGTGATCGTAACATAATATAACATCACGCTTGTATTCCCCGAACTGGTAGGCAGAGGTGTAATAGTACACCCATATTTCGCCAGTTATGGTATAGGTCCCAGAGTTGTAGAGGGCGAGTCTATTGCCATCAACTGAGCACAAAGCCAGACTCTGCTACTACTGAGAATTATTACCTAACGGAAGAATCCAAAACCACTTTGCTGACTCGAGATTCGAACCCAAGACTTCGCGCTTAACGACCGCTAGACTAATGAGGTATCGTGGTCGTACTTACATAACATCACGCCTGTATTCCCCGAAGGGGTAGGCAGAGCTGCACATATAGTACATCCACATTTCGCCAGTTATGTTTTTAGGTCCCAATGTAATAGGGGGCGAGTCTATTGTCATCAACCGGGCACAAATCCAGACTCCGTGCTACCACTGAGAATTTATTATTTATTTATTTCAGCCATGATCGTCCCACTGCAGGGCAAAGGCCTCCCTTTCCTTTCTTCTGAGAATTACCTAATGGAAAAACCCAGTAACACTTTGCCCGACCCGGGATTCGAACCCAGGACCTCGCGCACAGCAGTCGCGCTTTGCAACCACTAGACCAACGAGCAGTCAACGAGGCAGGCATCGTGGTCGTACTTAATAGAAACCGCCAAAACACTACACTATACACTGGGAACTAAGCTTTTGTTTTGTAACGTGATAACTACCGATATTATTATGTTTCCTATAATGTTCTATAGCCAAACACAAGCTACTATGCTGGTTATATATTACGGCTATACAAAGGATTTTGCTCGGCTTGAAGTGTGCCAACTGGTTTCCTAAACTTTTGGGAATAAACTAAAAAAGCAAGCAAGCTATTAAAATAATAATTACGCGTATCGAATGATAAATGACCTAACAATTTATATTTAATTCAGCTTATTTCGCTGGACATGTGACAGTAGCAAAATTAATTAACCAGTCATTCCACGCGGGACTACCAAAGAGCGACATACCTACACAATATATAAAAAGCATATGACCAAGCGTATATACACTAATGTGTCTGGAATATTCAAGTGTTGCTAAAATAACTACACACATACGGACAATCACAGTTGCAGTCTTGCCCAAACAGTATGACCATTAGTACAAAAGGATGTAACGCGATGTTTTCAAAAACTGCTTGATGAGTTATTGATCATATCCATGACATAATTATACCAGTAAAATTAAACCGCAGCGATAAACTCATGTTTCTCTGATGGATACATAAACAGAATTCCTCTTCTGACACTCTTTTTAAACAATGGTATCACATTCTCATTTCGTTCCTCAACATACAATGTTATATTCTGGAATATTCTCGTGCCGCTAATTTGAATACAGAAACGACTTAATTGCGACAGAAGATTTAAAATGCAATCTTTTGGCACGAACGCTTGCATTTCAAACAGGAGAGAGCCAGCTAAACGTGCGATGAATGAGATAACTCTTAATCTCTCCAGATAGCAGTAGGAAACTACAGAGGCTATAAATTAACAGTTTTTTCTTTCGCATTTTTGAAACAAATATAATTTAAGTTAAAGGTTCATTAATTTAATTCCATATATCTGTATTTTCATGTTGTTTTTATTAGTACAAGTGCCTTGTGCTGTCATCATCTTCATCAGCCGGAAGAAGTCCATTGTTGAACAAAGGCATATCCTAAGAACTCTACAGTAAACGACAACTTGCCATTTGCATTCACTTAACTTATAACCTTTTTGAAAATTAACTTTATTACGGGCGCCCTGTATATATGTATTTATATCTAGATGATCACAACACCTTTGTTAAGGTCGACTTCGACGAGTTAAAGTCCCCATTCCTCTTTTTCCTAAATGTATCATTCTTGGTCTTTATGGCCCCTCATCTTTCCGCTCATATCGTCCAGGTGGTTAATAACTACCATTCTTCCTTTCTTCTTTCCAAATGACTCTCTACAGGTACTATGCAGGACCTGTAACAATGAGAAGACTTTTTTATATTACGGTTCACTTTCCCTGCTAGAAAAGCGGGTCGAACAAGGCGATGAATTCATGTAGGTAAGGTTACTTCACGTTACGTATAGTGCTACAATATTGCAGTTTCTAATCCACTTATTTCACGTCGTAAGGAAGCCAAGCTTAACGGTTCTTTACTCTCTCATATTAGTCAGCATTAAAAATACTGCTTCAGATGCATCCTGCCTTAAAGCTAGAGGATATTTAATAAGCTCGCATTTTATAACTTCTTATTAAACTAGCTACCGTGTATGAGGATGTACCGTATAGTTAAGAAACACAAGGTAATAAACTAAGTTTAAAATAAATTGGAGAACATCCTTCGACGGCGGTAATTGCACGTTATTACTGATTACACGGACGTAGAGAGCATTGAAGAGGTAGCATTAAGATGTTTTTAAGACGTTCTGCTTATTATCGTACTAGCTTCCGCCTGCGACTCCGTCCGCGTGGATTCGAATGTTTTATAGCCTATAGCCTTCCGCAATAAATGGGCTATCTAACACTGAAAGAATTATTCAAACCAGACCAGTAGTTCCTGAGATTAGCGCGTTCAAGCAAACAAACTCTTCAGCTTTATAATATTAAAAAAATAAGTATATAAGTATAGATGATTCATGAACAACCTGCCCCCTAAACATGAAATTTTAAAGCAAGACTGTTACCCTTGTTAAAGCGAGAGGCTGCATTGCACGTAGCGTCGTCTCGCTTTTACATCGTAAACTGTCCTGCTGTTAGAGCTCATGGTAAGGGGACTGGTGTGAGAGTTTAAGCCTGCTGTAGGCCTCTAACGTGGCCTGCAGCCAAGGCCAGCTACTCAGAAGGCTTCTTGCACAGCTGACTAAGAAAAATTCAGTTTCGTCTCTCGTAGAGGCCTTTAAGGCATTCAAAGGGTAAAGGGTTCAGTACCTTTTTACCTTGGCCTTTCAGATGCATTATTTTATTCATGTTCATCGTTAAGCTAGAAAATATTCTTATTACACGCAGCAGGTTGGGTTAAGTACGTTTAATATAACTTTAATTAATCTTATAAGTAACGTGCGCCTTTAATTTTTCTTTATTAACTCTAATGAGTTCATAAAGAAAAAGTTCATTAATGAGACATACAATGGTTGGCCATTCTTGACACCACGTGACACTAAAATAATTATGTAATATCATAAACAAGTCACGTCACACATCACGCCTGTTTTCCCCCAAGGGGTAAGCTGGGGTGACCTTAACTGTCCTGTTTTAAGAGTTCATGGTGGGGGGCTGATCATTGACTAATACATATTTTGCGCAAAGTAAATCATTGCTAAAACCACAGATTAAAAATCCCAGTCAAGATAAGCATACACTGATACCCAAAAATCGAATCGAATCATGGCTCCATTTTTTTGTAATCGAAAACTCAGCTAGTGATACTTAATAACTATAGGTACAGTCGTGATCGTAAAGACTCTTACCAGCTTATTCTAAGTTGCCAAGTTAGTTTACATAGTTTGTCGGCGTCACCCGCTTGTGGCAAAACTTAGGAAAATGACGTTACAATCCCAAATATTTAAAGGAACTTAAATGTGTCTTATAAGTTTCAGTGGATGTGGTTTGGAGTGTTGTGTGTACCCATCTGCTTTCTTGAAAACGCAACATCAACATCTTGATCACATCTTTGACATCATCTTCATCTCACACTAATCTTGGAGAAGATATTGAGAACGAGAAAAAATTAAAGGAAATAAATGCCGTCATATAATAAACAAATATTTATTTATTTATTTATTTATTTATTTGGGACAAATAATATAAACAAAGATATTATATAAATGTGAAACTCACACCGTTATCCACAGCATACACAATTCATATACTTATACTAATGAACAATCTAGGCAAGTAAGACTACAAAACTGTTAAAATAACTATACATCGGAATCCTTAAGTTTCTTTAACAAAGCAGAACGAAATCTATTTGCTGACACTGAGAATAAATCTAATTCTGTAGTTTCTGAACAAAAGGCATTATAGTTTTTGCACAAGCGACGTAGAGGCGCCCGCAGACCAGCATTGGTGCGGCAATGGGACACAGCAAAAAGAGGACGTGCGCGCACCTCTCGTCTAAAAACAGTTCTTGGGACACAGTAGCATATTTTATTAGAAATCTCAGAGCAGTTATACCTGTTATAGCATACGTCGAAAAGAAACATAATTTCTAGATATAAACGTCTAGACTTCAGGCTCATTATGTTGTATTTATGAAGAAGATTTTCATAGGTTGGGAAATTGCGGCAGCACCTATAGTGCATCGATCTAAGGAATTTGCGCTGCACTCTTTCAAGCATCTCAACGTATTTATTATAAAAAGGGTTCCACACCACCACTGCATGTTCGAGTTGAGATCTAACTAGTGCTTTATAGAGATGAGAATAAGTGCTAGCGTATTTAAATTCAGTAGCTGATCTCATAACGAACCCGTACATACGATAAGCCTTTTTGGTAATGTTATAAATATGTTGATCAAGGTGAAGTTTGTTATCTAGCAGTACCCCTAGGTCTCGCACGGATGAGGCTTTCAATAGAGTTACATTCTTTAGATTATATTTATGATTTAAAACGTTTTTATTTTTTGTAAATGATATCGTTAAACATTTAGAAATACTAAGGTAAAGTTTGTTTTGAACACAGTATTCAGAGAATCGATTTAAGTCTTCTTGTAACCGACAACAATCTGCGGGTTTTCTAATAGCTTTAAAGATTTTTAGGTCGTCAGCATAGAGCAGAAATTTTGAGTGTCTGAAACAATTTCCAATATCATTTATGAACAAAATGAATAAAAGAGGCCCTAAAATTGAGCCCTGGGGTACACCAGATGTTACGACAGTAGCCGCCGAGTGGAATCCCTTGATAACAACCCTTTGTGATCTATTACTAACATACGATGCAAACCAGCGAAGCAAATCTCCTCGTATGCCGTTAAATGCAATTTTGGTAAGAAGCAAATTGTGGTCTACTTTGTCGAACGCTTTTTGAAAGTCTGTATACACTGCGTTTACTTGTATTTGTTGATCCATATTGTTAAAGAGAAAGTCGGTAAATACCAATAGATTAGTAGTTGTAGATTTACTTTTAACAAATCCATGTTGTTGTTCTATTATAATTCTGTAAATTATCTTATGTATTTCCTGATATACGAGCTTTTCAAAAAGCTTCGACAAAGCAGACAAAATAGATATGGGGCGATAATTTTCGACTTCTTGTTTGGACCCTGATTTATATACAGGAGTTATATTAGCCCTTTTAAATTGTTCAGGGAAGGTGCCCTCTGATATACACATATTAAATATAATTTGCAGGGGTCTGTATATACTCTTAGCAGTCTTTTTAAGGAAATAAGGGGGTAGTTGATCCGGTCCAGGACCTTTAGTGGAATCTAAAGCTTGCAATGACTTCAAGACCTGATGCTCACTAAACGTAATGCTAGTAATATGAGTGCATTTGTCACTACTCTCTTCAGGGGGTAGCCATTCGTTGAAATTTAGGTTTGAGGGTTCATAAACTGATTGAAAGTAGTCCATGAACATATCACAAATCTCATCCGGATCACTGGATGTCCGGTTTTTAAAAAACATAGTGGAAGGAATGCCGACATTACCCTTACGATTATTGACATAGCTCCATAGGTATTTTACATTCTTTTTAACATTGTCCTCAACAGAATTCAGGTAGTCAGCGTAGTTTGACTTGCATAAGACCTGAAATCTACGCCGTAGAAGCGAAAATTGTTCATAATCCGAAATATTATTATACGTTTTCCATTTCACCCAGGCTCTGTTCTTATTTTTGAAGATGCGAATGAGTGATTTAGAGAACCACACAGGAAATTTAGATGAACGTGAGTTAGAAAAGGGTGTATGAGTTCTTATAACATTAAAAATAACATCGTAAAAAGTATTCAGACAATCCTCCGATGACAACCCCTGCAAACGACTAGTCCAATCTATATCGGCCAATTCTTTGTTTATGAGTTCGTAATTAGCTTTATAATAGTTATACTTTACAATTTTTACAGGATTGATTGTCTGTAATGTCGTTTTATATCTTATATCGGCGCAAAAGGGTGGATGATTTATATCGGGAGGTAACAAATTACATGAAGGTGCATATGTCGCGCACTCGCTGTTGGATATTAGTAGATCCAGAATACGCCCCTTATGATTTTTTAAACTATTGTATTGATAAGCGCTAAGCAAAGATAACAAATTACTCATATGTTTACAAACAAATGATGAGCCAGTACTAATAAGTGCAGTCGTGTGATTGTTTATAGCGGGGAGCCACTCAATATGCGGGAGATTAAAATCTCCGAAAATATGAAAGTGATTAAAGCCGAATTTGTCAATCAGATTTTCTAATGTTTCAAAATAATCAACATAGACTTCTTTGGCCGTGTTGGTTGGAATATATACTGCACTTATTAGAAATTTTTCGCGTCCAGCAAAAGGTAGTTGTATAAAAACATCTTCAATATGAGAACTAGCCTGGGAATCGAAAGGTACACAGGTGGAATGTAACGTTTTTAATATAGCTATAAGAACACCTCCCCCATCCTTCTTATTGGTAGCAATACGATCGCGATCATTTCTATAAACTACGTAGCGCACATCAATAAACTCATCGTCAAATATTTCAGGGGTTTGCCAGGTCTCTGTTAAGATAATTATGTCATAGCAATTTGATAATATGTTCATGTACAAGAGATTCAGTTTAGATCGAGTACCCCTACAATTTTGGTAGTATACTGTTAACTTATCTAACACGTTGAAAGTGAAACAATACTAAGAATAAATCAGTAGTAAACATGCACGTAACCAATATGAAACGGAAGTCCAGATTATGTATAATATGTAAGATTAAAATTACTATTTTTATGAAAAGTGATGACAACAAGTATAACATGTTTTTTTTAAAAAAGCTACTATGCCATTGTTTAAGAATTACACTATATAAAAATAAAGTATGAAGACATAATATGAGCATTAATTGCTGTTTTACAGAGCAAAGCAAATAAACAAAAAAATACTTAAATTCTATAAAGTTGTGAAATACTAAACAGCTAAAACATGTATAAAGATCACTTCTAAACATGATCGCTACCGGGTTTGAATTTTGCCATTTTGGGCTTGATTTTAGAAATGTCTTTCTCGGATCGTATGGAAAATGCTGGTTCGGAGTCAATTTCGCGCACGAGAATTGTAGCATGCTTAACCCACACATATTTAAAGTTGTTCTTGATGGCGGCATCCTTACATTGTCGAAATAATTGCTTCTTTTTGAGAGTTAAGTGTTCATGCATATAAATGGGATTAGAGGGTCCAGTAAGTTGCAGTTGGTTAGTATCTAGTCCTTTTGCTAGTCGGTAAGCGCTTAATAAATTATCCCTTAAGATGCGCGAGCTCAGTTTTACGATGATATTTTTCGGCTTTTTATTTTCTGTGTGTGCGTGTGGCACTCTATGTATAGCAAGAATATCCTTAGGACATAATGTACACTTTATTTTTGTACAAATATTTTCCATAAGAGTAATCAAATTTTCATTACGCAGTTCCGGAACATTGCATAGCTCCAGGTTACACTGGCGGGCCTGTTGTTCAAGAGAATCGATCTTCGCTTCAAGGCTAGTAATCAAATCAGCAATAGTTTCTGTGTTAACAGACCGAATGAGTTCCACCTTTTTCTTAAGGTCGTCCTGTTCATCCATGGTATACTGAACAGAATCCCTGAGAGTTTCCACGTCCTTTACCAGCCCATTGTGCTTAGCGTCTAGGCTACACACCTTATTATCTAAGCCAGTGTGTTCGCAACGCAAACTGTCTAAGTCGGTTTTGATATCGCAAGTAACTTGGGTTACGGTGGCTAGATCAGCTTTAATAACTGTTACACTGTCAGTTATTTTAGATATTGCGCAGTCCAACTCACCACGCCAGTCATCTAACTTTTTTTTAATGTCCTGTGACAATATCCTAATGGCCTCGGCAAACTCTGACTCAGGTTGTTTACGCTTTCTCTGAGTAACGTTTCCCGCAATCTCAAGCGAGCCAGCAATATCTGGATTAGAGTGACTCTTATCGGGTGATCGGAACATTATAATTTAGTGCTATAATATGTAGAAATAAGATCGAGCTGCAAACAGGTAACTGAGCTTATTGCGTTGCGTATCCGTTGTAGATAGCGGTTACCAATTTCGCACCGGACACCTCACTCACAGTTGGTCTAGAGGCGCGACGCACCGGTACCAATACCGCGACACACGACGCGGCGCAGGTTCGAGCCTCAGGGCACGCAAAACTTTTCGGATGTTTAAAATTTGTAAAAGTTCAGTATCTCACCGTCACATGAGCGGGATGGCGCAATACAAATCCAAAGATGGCGTCAGCAGCATATGGGCACCTCAACAAGATGGTAAGAGAGGCACCGAGTTTCGACAAGCAATCAGCTCACGAGAAAGACAACACTCTAGGATTAAAATATTAAATAAATGCGCAACACGTCCACTCGCAACGAAGTTCACAGTAGAAAAAATAGTTTGGTATCAGCTGTAAACTTTTACCATAAGACAAGACTGTATTTTTATATATCTTATTAGATGGTTGTTTTAAATTAAAATTCGGATCATGGATCACCATGTATTTTTTTAACATAAATCGATTTCCTTTACAACTAATGCGGCCCTCACAAAGTTATTCACATCCTCTGCTTCTCAAAAAACAAAGGGAATCGTATTCTTAAATTCATGTCCCTACAGCAATTTGCTATACAAAACTTAAAATATGGTCTATGAAAGCAGAAAAATATAATTTTAACGCTCCAATATTTTAAGTACTTATACCTTGATACATTTACGATTGTAACAAAGCAGTAAAGCAGCACTTTCCACGCGCACAGCAGCCATGTAACTAGCATACGACTATACGTGTCTTACATCGTCGTGGCTATAAAACTTAACTTTTCCAGTAAAAATATAATTTAAACTAACGGCTTTCGTGATTAGTGGCCAATATTTTTCATTTTCAACGTATCAGAACATTTAGAACATCGTTTCTCAATATTTTATATTAAACTAGCTGACCTGGGGTATGAAAAATAGATGTTGGCCGATTCTCAGACCTACTCAATATGCTCACAAAATTTCATGAGAATCGGTCAAGCCGTTTCGGAGGAGTACGGGAACGAACATTGTGACACGAGAATTTTATATATAAGATAGTAAAATTTGCCTTTTAATATCTTCTTCAGTAATAATGGTACAGGTATTTATACTACTTCTTATTTCAAACGTGTTAGAAGACTTAAAATTATTAAAGTTATAAAAATGAGTCTTGTTACTTTGACCCATTTCTTCCAGTTTTTGTTTTGACGACAGAAAGTGGGGATAATAAGACAGTTTTTTTAATTCACTGGATTTTATAACGATTCAATAGATGAAAAGACAGACAAATATGGGAGTTTCAAAAACCCTTTTTATCTTTTTCGCTTCTTTATCACTTATAAAATGGCTGTTATCCAACAACCATACATTGCACTATTAAACATTTTTTAATCATGTTTCATTTTATGAATTCCGCTTTCATATTTCTCACGTATGAAACTTTAAGAAACAATAGCACCAACATCACAGGGGGTAAAGCTTATTGTTATTAAAAATATGAAACGAGAGTCATAAGCGTTCGTTTAATTAAAATTGCTTTAATGTTGCAGGATGTTAAACAGTTTTAATATAGGGCCTTGTATTTATACGTTGGAAACTTGTTATGTTGGTGTAATGTTATGTATGCTTTTCTCCTTCTCTATACGAGAAGAGGCCTTTACCCTGCAGTGGGACAGTTATAGGCTGTTATTATTATTATTATGCTTTTCTTCGTGTTGCGATCTCTCCCTATTAAACAAGTTTTTCATCTAATTTATTTAATTGTGAATAGGTTGTACAGCCGTGTGGTACCCAGCCTAGAACTGACCACCCCTTTTCCTCCCGTGGGTGTCGTAAAAGGCGACTAAGGGAAAATCCAGAAGTTGGGCAGCAGTTTCTTTTGTAACTTCACCACCAATACTGCATCCCCAAGCCGCTTGCCAAGCGTGGGGATTATGGAAACCCCGCTTACCTTATAGGGGAAGGGGGGGTTCAATAGTGCAAGTCTTCCAGCTGATGATAATGAATGATATGGTTTTTTACCACGTCTATGTTTCCCACTCTTAGGGAAGGGCCTCCATTCCGTCTTTCCTTTCATCTCTATTGACTATTAGGTAAAATTAAGGGTCCATTATGATGATAATAAGAGTCCATACTTTAAATAAATATCCACATCACTAAATTATATATAACTTTACCATTTTCAGAAAAACGTTATATTGATTGATATCTATCATAATGAAAGAAAGTGGTTTAAAAATAGCATTTTTACCTACACATTTCTGCGTAGCACACTCAAGGGATTTAACCACTTAGAATACGTTTATCAAGAATTAATCTCGGAAAAACGATTTTAATAAGAACCACAAAATCAGTCTTGACACAAATTTCTGGAAAGCAAGGGTATTAATTCTAAAGTAATTTTCCTTAAAAACCGTGTAATTTTCGGTCCAATTCAATTCAGAATTGTAAGGGTAATCGAAAACTCGTCAGCTGTAAACAGATTTATATTAATTTATTACCTAATAATTTTGTTTTATTAATGTTACTACTGTTCAGAACGCGAAAGTTTAGATATTCGGGACTGATAAAACAAGATAGGGAAATATGTAGAAGCAGTTTGAAGTAAAGAAAGTAATATAAAAGTTTGAGATATATGGACATGTTCTGATGAATATTTAATGAAAACCATGTAGATTTAGCCTACAACCATAACCAGAACCAGCCTACAACCATAACCATAACTAGAACCAATAACCAGAACTACCACACAATAGGTATGGAAAAAAACGTAATAACATCACGCCTGTATTCCCCGAAGGGGTAGGCAGAGGTGCACATACAATACACCCACATTTCGCCAGTTATGTTTTTAGGTCCCAATGTAATAGGGGGCGAGCCTATTGCCATCAACCGGGCACAAATCCAGACTCCGTGCTGCTACTGAGAATTACCTTATGGAAAAACCCAATAACGCTTTGCCCGACCCGGGATTCGAACCCAGGACCTTGTGCTCAGCAGTCGCGCTTAGCGACCACTAGACCAACGAGGCAGTCGTATGGAAATAATGGTATGGAAATGATTGCTATATTTAATTATTAAAATAATTTTGTTTTTCATATGATTTCCCATGTGAAATTTTGCAGGCAATGATTAGTATTCCGCAGAGTCCTAATGTCAGACTTGCTGCTGCCATTAACGAATAAATATAATGCGAACGATCTGCGATTTCACAATTTCAATTGTAGCAGTCTGAGTAAAGGAAAGTAGCAGGTGTGACGAATGAAAATAATTTCATGTGATTTTTAACATGCTATTCATGAAACGTTCCATACCTACCACACAGTGACCAATAATAGTAACGTGACCTCAAATAATAGATTTAGGAGGAAAATGGGTCAGTTATTCTACACCAGAAAAATATTATTCGAAAAATTACTACAAACATTTCAGTCGACCAAAGCAAGCATAGTTTTAGCAACAAATAAACGAATTTTCCCTCCGTTTTATTAAACTTTTTCCATTAAAAGCCTTTAAAGTTTTGGAATTTGTAACATTTGTTTTTAAAATGCCACTTAGATGTTGGCTGGTGCTCTCAATGCGAAAATTTGCATAACTAGGTAAAAAAACTTCTCTTTGTGTTTTTATGGAAAGAGTAACTTATTTTAAGTTATAATATCGCCTTACTGACAAAAATTTTGTCACGTCTGTCAATTTGAACTGAGCTCAACCATGCAAGGGAAATTATAGGGCAAAAGTATGTTCGCAAACATTTTTGGTGGCGGTTAAACACATAATAATATGAGGTCTGACACGGCCGAAGAGGTCATACACAGAAGTAATGTCTTAATATGCTTTCCGTGGTCTCGATTTCTAAAATACGATAACACACTCAAAGATTGATTGTGCCAAGTTCTGTATAATATCACAGATAAACTGATCTGCATGGCAATTAAAGTTCTCCTGGCCGAATGTCGGTCATGGCGGCCTACCTCATCTGAGATTAGCCAACTACGCAGGAGATATTATAGTGGACAAGTATGCGCGCTAACACAGGTGCACTCCCTATTCCCTCATTCTCATAGTCCGACGGGACGGCAGACCGATAAGACCGGAGAGAGATCAGGTGCAGGGCCAACAGCTCAACGTGCCTTCTAAAGCACGGATGGGTCTCGACATGTGAAAACGGTCACCCATCACAAGACTGAGCGCGAGCGTGGCTTAACCTTGCAGACCGACTGATCTGTGCGGTAACCACGTATCTATGAGCTCCTTAGACCATCATGGTAACTATGTAGTCTATGGAGATAGGCGTCCTTAGCTATTACGAAAATATCTAAAATAGACGTAGAACGACCAATGTTAATTTTCCATTAGCAAAGAAAATATATTTAGATTTAACCGGTTTTCCGACCTAGATATTTATATCCATTCTCAATTTCCTTTATAACATTTTCAAAATGAGGCAACTTTACAACATATTTGCGGTTTAATAATGTAAGGTTGGTATACGTGCTTAATGTGTTACTCACATTTTGTTTACATTCGCGGTTTTGCTATCAGAAACTTTTTAAGGTTTGATTGGTATTCAAAAGTTGTTATGTTCAGACTTAATGGACAAGGTTTTTCGTTTAAATTTAAGTATCTAGGTACTTTTGAGTGAAGTACTTTATTATCTGTTTTGGGTCATGTGTTTAGGCATTTTAGTACCTAATACCGAATTAGGCTTAAAAAAATAAGTTTCGTGTATATTGTTTAATTAGCTGCGCTCCACGGTGTTACCCGCAATATTTTTGAGGGATAAAAAGTAGCCTATGTGTTAATCCAGGGTGTCAGCTACCTCCATATAAAATTTCATCGAAATCGGTTTTGCCGTTTGTGCATCAAGAGGTAACAAATATACAAACACACTCACAAACTTTCCCCTTTATAATATTAGTGTGATTTTTGAATTTTAAGCTGATTTCAAATATCGGTGCATCCGCTAAAATCATGTGGTTAAGAAACACGACGTTAAGAAGCAATGTCAAAAATCAAAAAGAAAAACGCAGTTTCATTACAGGGTAACTCTTAGTGAAGGCAGTTCCACAAAAGCTGGTTTTTGGTCACTCCTATAACACTATTCTTGTGCGGTTAGGTGGCGGCATGCACTGGCTAAGATAACTTTTTATAACTTTTAAATTGATTAAGGGAAACTTGAAAAATGATGGACACGAGCGTGACTCGAACCCGCGACAGTCGCCCTACCGTGGCGCTGCTCGCCTCCATCAAATTTCAAGTTCCCTTTTAGTATTTACGTCTTAAGGGTGACGTCAGGTATCATCTGTTGGAATCTACGATTACCAGATTATAACTTCTAAAAGGTGATAAAACTAAACAACATTATAAACTTCTGTTACTAATGAAGTAAAAGAAAAACAACGTACCTACTATATAATACAATTTTGCTCTTGTCTTACATAGCCACCTATTATTGTCCTCAACTGTACTAAAGTGTCCCAAGTTAAACATACCCTACCAAGTCGAAGTTAGTAAGAACCTTAATTAATTACATTACGTAGTCTAGTTCGCCACGCCTAACTCATACACTAAGACATCGAATATTTTAAATCTATTTTCAGTTCTCGAGACAGCGAAGTGAAGATAGAATACTATTCAACCCTTCACCATCATCATCATCAACCGAAAGACGTCCACTGTTGAACAAAGGCCACAATGAACGACAGCTTGCCAATTGCATCCACCGGTTGCCCGCAATTCTGACGATATCGTCGGTCCACCTTCAACCCTTATCCAGGAGAAAAGGGTTTACCTACTTTTTAGAGTTGAAGCTAGCTCCCTTACTATGAGCTCTTCAAACAGGACATTTTTCGATCACCAGCTCAGTGTGGCATCTCGCTTCCACAACGGAAAATGTCCAGCTTTAAGAATTTATATTAAAGGTGCTAAGTTAAATTCCGTTTCAAAATATCTTGCTTATCAAGCTGTATTGTGACTAAATATTTGCCTAAAAATATCTAATTTTCTTCTAATTATTTAACAGCCTCTTTGGGCTATTGGTCGCAAAGCGCAACTGTAGGGTTTGATTCTCGAGTTGAGCAAAAATGTTTTTGGCATTTTCCATTCAGGACGAAGCCAGGACTTGTTCCGGGTTTAATTACTGGCAAAAATTTGAACTCATTATACACTTTTGGCTACTTCTTCAGAGAATACAAGCATTTTTTTATGTTATTTTTTGCTTGATTTTAAGATAGAAAAGTTAATTTTTTCATCCCTTTGTAGCGTGAAATAAATGCGATAGTCGACATCGGAAGTAATTATGGGGTGGATAAAAAATGTTAATTATGTAAATCTTTGTATCGGCGGAATATTAATTAATTTTTACTCGAGGTAAAGTTTCTTAAACAATGAAGGATCGGGAAAGAATCTGACGTCATCGGCTCAGTAGGTATCTACTGTTACCTGCGAACAAAATACGGGTCAAAATCTTTCTATTGCGATAGTATAATTATTACGCTTGCCAAGCATGGGAATTATGGCAAACCGCCTCCACTCTGAGGGGGAGGCCTTTGTTCAACAGTGGAAGTGTTTCGGCTGGTGATGATGATTAAAGGGTGTATACCCTGGCTGTCTTAAATTACTAGGATGGGTATATTTATATATAGGTTCTAAAGGAACTTATTTTAGTTTGATTTCATATACAAAATACGCTGTCCTCGTGAAATTACATAACTGAAACAGAACTATCGCTACATAAGTAGCTTACCTCTCCAAACACTGAAACTCATACCTATCTCAATAACTTTTATCCCAAAATCCTTTTAAAATGCTCATAAAAGCATTACTTTGCCGTTACAAGGGTAATATAAGGCAAAATTTCATCCGATAGTCCTCAAACTTACTTTGGAGTTATCAAAACGATTTCTAAGAAGCACATTTGGGTATTGTTGAGTATCCTACGAAATTGCGTAGGTGGAGATAGGTACGATCTTCTTTTCAATAGTAAAAGTTTACACAAGGTTAAAAATATCATGTGTATTTTATTATATGTGCGTGTGAATGAAGCAAAAGAAGTATGCCAGGATCGTAGCAAATGGAAATGCATGGTCTCTGCCTACCTCTCAGGGAAACAGGCGTGACTTTATGACGTATGTATGTATTTTATAATATTATTTTATCTATTTTTAAAGTGTGAATGCTTAGCATGAGGGTATGATTTTTTTGTTGGGAAAAATGCTATTGAATTTTACCTCTACCTAATTATCAGTAGAAGTATGGAGTCTGAAGCTGTGCCCGGCTGCTGGCAAAAGGCTACCCCCTATTAACATAACTGGCGAAATGTGGTCGTAAACTAGGCACACTTCCACCTATCCTTTCAAGAAATCATCATCACCAGCCGGGAGAAAATAATTACGTGTTATTTTATTGAAAAAACCTGAACCAAAGCGTGACCTTGAAATTTGGATTGACCAAACCACAACCAGACTAATAAATACCAATTATTCAAAACAGAGAGACCTTGCGTCCTTTCGCTCCCCCTTTGAAATTCTAAAGGGTCTGAGGAATGTATAGCTATATTCTAAGGTCAAACCGTTTGTCAGCCTGCCAGGGTCAAGTGTCAATAGCGATTATTATTAGAGGTTATGATAATTGTGGTGAACCTGACGTGCTCCCGTTCGGGTCTAGACTTATTTGAATAAGAACCTATTTTAATAGCCTGTATTTTGTCAAACAACTTAGAGGCTTATTCTATACTAATTTTAGTTAATTTTAGTTCAGTAGAAAAATATATTTCTGGAGAACAATAAAGTTAAATACATGAAGAAAAGTTTGTTATAGCTACTATATACTTAAGGTGGGGTGTGAAGCAGATATTTAGGTGACCGCACCGAAAGCACATCCGTCCAACCAATAAGGTCCAAACAGTCGAACGACCACCAATAGAAAAGTAATTTTAAAGTATTATAAATCAATTATTTTGATATGTTTGTAATATGTCTTATACTATTTCCTATTGTTATGATTTCATATTAGCATGCCAATCGGTAAAATGTGGAAACACGAAATTTTAAGGATAACAACTTTGTACTACCCATATTTGCTAATAAATGATTATGAATTTTGCAGTTTTAATTATATAAACAAATAAATACACGGTTCAGTGCACCTGTGTGACAATCACTGAGCGTATTACGCCGTCCTACAGGTATCGCCTAAATTCTTGCTGGAAAAAGCAAGATGGGCGAAGTAAAAGCGAAATTGGAAAAAGCAATTCTACATAACATCAGGCCTGTATTCCCCGAAGGGGTAGGAGCAGATAGATAGGTAGGTAGATACCTATAATACACATACATTTCGCGAGTGTTGTTATTAGTCTCATTGTAATAAGGAGCGAGCCTATTGCCATTAAACGGGCACAAATCCAGACTCCTTGCTCCTACTGAGAATGACCTAATGGAAAAACTCAATGATACTGTATGAGGAATGTGATGCGCGTGAATGATGCAAAAGAAGTATGACCAGACCATCTTAATGTATATTAGGCAGTCAGTCCTAGTACCTATACATTAAGATGTATTGGCAATAACCCTAAACCTTAAGCACATCACTAATTAATTACACATCTTGTAGAATTTAATTTAATGATACGTGAGTCGTGCTTATAATTAAATTCCTGCAAGGCACCTTTGTTCAACCTACCCCTACCAAGGTGCTACCGAATCAGCGGAGATGCAGTACAAGTCTGATCCACAGACAACTTAGTACGTTTGATTCGTGATTGCATAACAAACCGCTCAGAATGTACGGTGTATATAACTACTTACATATTAATCATGACCGGGATGTCAACTGCGATGTTTTTTAAGATATATGAAAAGGGTACTCCTATTCCAAATAAGATAAAATATCACCGGTATCACTTCATTTAGAAAAAACACTGATAGCCGAGTTGTATGCCCGTTGGCCTGTCAAGTCAAAGATCGCAAGTTCAAACCCCGGCACGCACCAATGTCTTAAGAAAGTGTGTGTGCTAAAAACGGTGAAGAAAAACGTCGTGAGGAAACCAGCACACCTGTAAGATTTTTCAATGTAGGAGATTTTTTCACATGTAGGACACAGGCGGCTTAAACTCTAAAACCAGGTTGTTCATCGACCATACGATAAAGAGAAGGTTTTATTCAGAGTTTAATACATAATTGAGTAAAATAATACACATTTCGAATAACCACTTTGAAGATAACAGTTAATTACGACCTTAATGGAAATCAGAATATGATTCGAGAACAAAATAAACGTTCGAACGTATTATTATACTGTTGCCCCCGGCTGTATCTGTAGACATCCACATATTCGAACAAGACAATTCTGATGAACGCCTACAGAAAAAATGTATTCATTCCTTTGAGAATACCGGTTCTAATTCCGCAAAGAAAAACAAGTGAATGTCTCTTTTGAAGTGATATGTGCATAGAGGTAATTCTGTGAATAAATATTAATAATAAGGCAAGCTTAAGCCCGCGACTTCGCCCACGTTTATTTTAATTAAAATCCTCTACCTGCAGTATTAAGGGTTTAATTTTTCAAAATTCAAAGGCTACTTTGAATGAGGCCATTAATTAGACATCAGCTATATGCTAGTAAAAGATTGCTATCCATATTATTTTACTCACGTGTATATTTGGGAATGCCCGACTAGTTTCAGACTCAAACGGAGTCCTTATTCATGAGCTGCCTCTTTACCATAAACTCTTAAAGCAGGGAAGATAACGTTGTGAAAGTGACACGCCGCGTTACTGCACGTAGCGCTGTCTCGCCCTGCCCTCCTGCCCTCGCCTGCTTTAAGAGTTCTCGATAAGGGGGCTGGTTACACAGCAGAGTCGCCAATAATCACGCTACATTTTAGGCTACAACGTCTAAAAACTGCCCTCTCAGTTCATAAAGTTTTATTAGCAAAACTGGAAAGTTAAGATAACAGAGTCACGTTCACAAAAAGCGAAGTAAAAACACATTGTTTGTAAGAAAATCTTTTTCAATGAGAACAATATTTATGGATTCATCAGCGCTAGTGCCTATTTCTGTCGGAAATGTAAAAAGGGGTTCAAAACAAAATACAATCAAGGATCCTATTTCTTTGAAACCTTTTTCTGCCAAATTGTTCTTTATTTAATTATATTTAAAAGACTAGCTATCGCTTTTAATAATTGAATATTTTTTATTTACCAAACTGGGATAATAAGAAGTTTCTAAGTTCAGAAATTATAGATATGTTTTGTTATAACTTCCAGGGCTGGTACTATAGTATAGGTATACCTCTCCCTTCGGTAAATACAGGCGTGATGTTATGTTATATTGTATCAGGGTCGATAAGACGAGTAAAAAAGGAAAACGAATCACTATATTATGTAAATACTAGACTAGACTAGAATAGACGGCCTGTTTGGCGTAGTGGCTAAGCGATTGGACTGCTGCGCTAAGGGTTGCGGGTTCGATTCCCGCACGGGGCAAAACTTTGTGCGAACCACAGATATTTGTCCCGAGTCTGGGTGTTTGTGTATGTGATATTTCGTGTTTGTGAAACGCACTCACGATACAGGAGAAATTCCTAGTGTGGGGCGACGTTTTTTAAAAAAAAAAATTGCGATATTTAAACCTCCATGTCATCTCGAATTTTTATCTAAGAGGTAGATTATTCACAAAAAAACAGTAAAGTTATTACTTCTAGCTATTATTTTATGGCTTATGTGCCATAAAAGTCACTTAGCTAGAAGTATAAATAAGTAAGAATAACTTTACTATTTTTTTCAATGATTTTATATCATTTTAGCATGTTGCCCATAGATGTGTAAAGGAAATTTGAAAAATGAACACGATTGGGATTGGATCCCGTGTCCCTTGCCAATCCGTGGCACAGCTCTTCCAACTGAGCTACCGTACTTCTTCATCCAATAAATCAAATGTCCGCTCGACACGTCAAACTGCACGTATCTTTATTTCTCGATGCTATTTCGGTGGACCCCAGGAAATTGGTTCACATGATATCTTCTAATACGTCTTCAATATCAATTTATCAAGGCATTAATAGCTGTCAAGAGTCCCTGGTAATTAAGAAGAACTCGCTAAAGTATAAACTTTTCTCTTTGCTCATACGATACACCTAAGTTTTTGCTAACACTTTCAACGTTTGTATTTATTAGTTTTTACTTAAAGGTTTTTCATTTACGTCTTTGCCAAAAACATGCAGACGCCTCGCACTCTCAATGCGAGTCGGTCGACGTCGGTGTGGCAAGAAATAAATGAATGAACGAACTTATTTTAACACTGGCTTCAATTGGCGGTAGACAGTGATAAGACAATAAATGAGAGAAGGGAAAGAAGAAGCTTTCTCTAGTTTTTCTTCATCAACATGAGCTAATTGCTGTAAGCAGGTTATGTAGAGATTTTACTATAATAACTTTCGTGAGTGTTATCCATATTATTTACTATATATCTGTTCGGCTCGCGACTCTGCCGCGTAACCAGCTCATGAATAAGGGCTCCGGTCGAGTCCGAAACTAGTCGGGCATTCCCGAATACACCCGTGAGTATAACCGGAATATATAGTAAATAATAATTATGTAGAGATTGGCCAGTGAACAAGGTTGGTGACAAGATTGGCCCCAAAGTGTGCTGAACGTAGGTATGTAAGTTCCCTACTTAACTGTGGTACTACTGGGTTCCAGAGAGGAGCTATCACACTAATATTATAAAGGCGAACATTTGTAATTGTGTTTGTATGTTTGTTACCTCTTCACGCTCAAACGGCTAGACCGATTTTGATGAAATTTCATATGAAGGTAGCTGACACCTTGGTTTATTATATAGGCTTTTTATCCCGAAAAAATGTAGTAGGTAACACCGCGGGGCGCAGCTTGTTATATTATAAGGCAAAGTTGTTACCATTTATAGCACATTTATAACAGCTGAAACAGATTTGTACACAAAAGGACACAATCCAAGTCCTCAGTGCTCAGTTTAAACTTTCCGTGACCAAAAACCATTTTATTTGAAACAACCTTTTTATTATTCCTTCAGGGAAGATTATCGAAAGCCCTTTTTGCGGTCCTAATACTTTGTCCTGCAACAGTTTATTAAAGTTTACAAGTTTAGCAACCGCACATAAACATTTGTTGGATGCTACAGGCTTAATGCAATGTATATTTTGTTCGTCTTTTGTTATGACGTCACAGGCCACGTTATGACGTCATACGTCGTTAAAAGAGGACGTTAGGAGACGGCATTGTATTTTAAAAATGGATTGTCATGTCGCGCCAATTTTGAAGACCTTAAATTTCTAATGTCATTGGCTGCTTATTAAATCTTAAACCTAACAGGCTTTTGCAACTCATTGACTTGCAAAGTGGCTCTTACCAGTAGCGTCGTAACGCATTGATACACTGTCATATTTAGCCGAGTAGGTACCTATTCACTACCGAGTACCCGGCATTAAAAGAAAATCAACAAAAAAATAATCACACTAATATTATAAAGGCGAAAGTTTGTGAGTGTGTTTGTATGTTTGTTACCTTTTCACGCTCAAACGGCTAGACTGATTTTGATAAAATTTCATCGTATGTAGGGTAACACCGTGGGGCGCAGCTAGTCTTATATAATTTAAGTAATATCTGTCATACCTGTGCCTACAATCCTGATTTTTTTACAAACACATAACAAGCGAACTAATTTTTTACTATCTAGGTTATCGGGTATCTAACTGAACTGCATCTCCAACATCACTAAAAGGCTTATTTAAGTAAATGTTATTGATGAAGCAGAAAAAGATTTCAGGAAAAACCGTTTATATAAAAGAGGGGAAAGCCTTAATGTGTTCCATTTTAATTCGCCTCCACTTAATGTGCCCGTCCCATCAATTAACGTTGTTAAGTATTCTCATTATAGTAATTTAATAATATTTATTTAAGGTGTACCGTTCGTGGAAAATAGTATTTAATCCTAAGTAATAAGGGACGATCATTAGCGATTTACTGACGTCAATTACAACGTGAGAGGGTTGCTGGTGTGTTGGTGGTATTAGTTTAATGTTTTGAGGAGCGCAATACCTAAATGAATAATTATATCTTTCTATACCTGGCAGGTGGAGTTAGGCCCTTACAGAGTGGTGGCCCAGAGGATCCTGTAGAGCCCCTGGCAGACCTCCAGCAAGGTGGACTGATGATGTTATTGCTGTACAGGGAAAGACCTGGATGCAAAAGACCTAAAACAGGAATCAGTGGCGTTTAGGGGAGGAGGCTTATGCCCCGCAGTGGGCCAATTAAAAGCCGAAAAACGTCCACTGTTGAATAAATACCTCCCCCTTAGGTAAGGGGTTACCATAATCCCCACAGTTGGCTAGCAGCTTGGGAATCGCAGTATTTGTTGTGAGTTTACAGATGACGCTGCTGCCCTTCTTCTGCATTTTCTCTTAGTCGCCTCTTACGACACCTACAGGAGAAAAGGGGGTGGTCAATTCTAAGCCGGATACCACTCGGCTCAAAAGTAGCAAAACATTGTCAAAATATGTCTAGAAAATAATGAAACAAATCCAAAAACGCGGCCTGTATACGGGTAATAACTACCTTGAAAACGTTCGCTACCCGTAATGGTAGGGCGCGGATATTTGTACAACTTTTTAAGCCGCCCCCTGTTGTATCAGGGTAATGCTTGATGGTTTGTTTTGCAAGACAAACTTTGAGGTTAAGACGTTTACGTACGCTGTTTGCTGGGCGGGTAAATTTGTTCGGTAATTAGCTATGAGTTCTACAAACGTTTGTTTTTATGTTGGTATTACTAAATGCCAGGGCATATATACCTAAAATAATCAGAGAATGACTACAAATGTAACACATACGTACATACATAAAATCACGACTGTACTCCCCGAAGGGGTAGGCAGAGGTACCCATATGGTACATCCACATTTCGCCAGTTATGTTTTTCGGTCCCAATGTGTCGATGGGTCCTATATTTTGGTCTATCTAAAAAACATTAAACATTACAAAATCCCTAGAAAGGTTAACCAAATACAATCTGAAACAAGGTGACGTGAATAAACTGTGAAGGTTCAACGAAAACCTCTTTTGAAACAGTATATAATGTCATCAAACACGCAATATCAACACTATGTAATTTAAACCTTGTTTTGAACATCAAAATCTTTGTTTATTAGTCTAAAATGTTCATAGTAATCGTATTACAACATTGGGGGCTGTTCATTTAAAATACCACATGACACAGCGTAATTATGCTACAGGCTCACAAATGGATGAGTCTCTTTATAATTAAGGTTTTAAACCTAAGTAAATAAGTTTAGTCTTTTATTACGCCTCGTTTCTCTTTAGTTAAATCACACACACATTTTACAACGAAATATCTCAAATTATAAACATAACATAACATCACGCCTGTATTCCCCGAAGAGGTAGGCAGAGGTGCAGTTTGAGCAGCTTTAACAAACATACAAACACACACACTCACAAACTCTAGCCTTCATAATAATAGGTCTTTACCTAAATGCAAAATGGCTGGCAGTGGTTGGAAGCGGGGGGCCGAAGATCGAGCTCAGTGGCGTGCCATAGGAGAGGCCTATGTCCAGCAGTGGACTGAGATAGACTGATGATGATGATGGTGATAAAGTTTTTTTTATTAAATTTCGTGTGTTCACAAACGTGCATAGCACATAGCACGTACACTAACACCCAGACTCGGGACAAAAATCTGTGGTTCGCAAAAATGTTTGCCCTGTGCGGCTATCGACCCCGCTACCCTTAGCGCAGCAGTCCAATCGCTTAGCCACTGCGCCAATCAGGTCGTCAAAGTTATACCTGTCACTGTCGTTTATATGTCAAAAATAGAAATATCAATACATGAGAAGGGTTTAAGTTAACACAAGTAACATCCTCGGTTTAAATAAAAAGTTATGATAATTTCAAAATTAATTTCAATCACGAGGAACCGTTTTTCCGCTACTCCGCTCCCATACTGTTTTAAATCCTCGTCCCATCCTTTGTAATACTCTTATCCACTTACATCCCCATTTTAACCCACTCAAAACTTCTCACCTCATCCTTGTTTATCGTTACATAATCCTTTATCGCAAGAGTAATTAATCAAGCCGCTACTCACACAAGAAATTAGAATGTTTGAGTTGTTATGATTATGTTAATATGAAAAGCGATAATTTACATACATGGCGCTTGCTAATTTTAATTTGTAAGCTTGTATTTTAATTGTTAAATTAAATAAGTGTTTGTTCATATTGTTTACCACTTCGAACAATTCACTCAGGAATATATCCCTACTTAAGTATATCTCAGCCACTTCATTTGTTAAACTACATAAACATAACATCATAACATCACGCCTGTATTCCCCGAAGGGGTAGGCAGAGGTGCACACATAGTACACCCACATTTCGCCAGTTATGTTTTTTAGGTCCCATTTGTTAAACTATCTAACACTAAAACTTTTACAACGATTTTTTATGAGATAATTTTAGTTCGACTTCTTGCCACTTTAAAATAGGTGGATGGCGGATTTTAATGATGACTCTCAAATGGATAGGTAGCGATAATTCCGGTGTTTTGTCCACGAAATAGTCGTGTGTTTAATCATGCCATAGGTAGTGGATGCCATAATCTCCACGCTTGACAAGTGGCTAGGGGATCGCAGTATTGGTGGTGTGGCTACAGATTAAGACTCTACAGACCATCTTCTGGATTTTTCCGAAGTCTCCTCCTACGACATCCACGGGACAAAATGGGAAGGTGGTATTCTGGCCCAGCTCTTCACGGGACTGGACGTGTGTGCAAATTGAAACACAATTCGTTCCATACAAGGTATAAAGGCATGTTTTTGTAATACTATACAATCTTTGAGATAGTTTGATTCAACTTTACCAGACATCTTACTTAAATATACGCAAAAAATGGTAACCATTAAGTTTGATCCACAGTTATGTAGCTAGCGAGAAAAACACTTGTATAACGATCATACTTGTTTTTGCTATGCTAGAAGAAAACATTCTAGAAGTTTCAAACAAGAAAATTTTCGCCATCTCATTTTATCATTCTTCCTTCAAACTTTATGAATAAACGCTATTTTATTCCGTAACACAAACAACAATGTTTACTATATAATTTTTCTCAATTTGTTTGATATTGAAGCTCAATATGTATTATTTGGACAAAAAGAAGCGTATTATAGAGGCTTACGCCATATCAAAATGAGTTTGGCCATCATTCAGAAAATAAATTGAAAACATTTCTGAGGAAAGATTACGATGATAATATAGTTGTTCATTCTCTGAGATTTTGGTGCAATGAACTACATGTGCAGTGACGCATTAAAGGTCTGTGCAATATAACATAACACCACGCCTGTATTCCTCGAAGGGATAGGCAGAGGTACACATATAGTAGGCCCACTTGTCGCCAGTTACGTTATAGGTCCCAGTGTAACAGGAGGCGAGCCTAATGCCATGAACCAGGCACAAATTCAGACTCAGTGCTGCTACTGAGCATTACCTAATGGAAAACCCCAGTAACACTTTGCCCAACCCGGGATTAGGACCCAGGACCTCAAGCTCAAAAGTCACGCTTAGCAACCTCTAGACTAACTAATGAATATTGGCTTGATATGAACTAAACAAGCTACTATTACGTAATACAGCCTCCTTCATACATCTTAAAACAGGACAGATTACGATGTGAAAGCGAGACACCACTCCGTGCAATATAGTGTGGCGTCTCGCTTCCACAAAGTTAAGAGTTCATAATAAAGATACTAAAGACTTTTTTAAAACAGTGTCAGAAAAAAACAGCATATTATTATCTAACATGAGAAAACTGAAAAAAAAAAAAAAAAAAAAAAAAAAAAAAAAAAAATGGTTTATTATATGTCTCAAACGGTTACAATTTCAATGTGGATGAAACAGCCCCAGTAAGTAATTACAAACACTTGTGTTGGGGTTGTTTCGCTCCTTCCCTTAGTTGGTCGTTGACAATATTGAGACCACAAAACAGAATTCGAGGCTTTATAAAAATTAAAACTAATAACTAATCTTTAAGAGAAAACAAAAAGAAAGCAAAATAAAATAAATGCTTAAAAGAAATTAGCAGCTCTGTGTAGTGCGTGATTGCGAGAAAGTGTATGTGTGGCTATATCATTGTTTGAATGTGGATTTGTGGATGAATGTTGGTTTATGTGTGAGTGTGGGTGGATTGTATGTGTGTGTGTGTGCTTGTGTGTGTATGTTTCAGTGTGTTTGTATGTGAGTTTATGTGATTGCTGATAGTGCCATAAAAATCGAAGTTAGGAATTCACAAGGTGATCACACTATGATAAAGATGATAAATATTTATATAAGTCTGGCTAAGATATGCTCTGTTTCATCGTATGTTAGCGTTTTTAACCACTCGGATATCACTTTTTTACATGTATGCGAGATCTCATGGTGGAACTTAAGTTTTGCGTTAATTTTATTATATATGTAGGCTGATTGAGATACATACTGACGCCTTGCAAAAACCGTGCGAACCCGTGGAGAGCAAGCCACAATATCTTTTCGCCTCTTAGCCTGGTTTTCCGGATTAACTGGAATGTGTTTGTGTAAGTATAAAATGATGTTTAAAAGATATAGTTTCCTGACTGTTAGTAGGTCACTCATTCTATATAGTTCGATTGTGGGAAATCTATATGGCTTGAAGTAGATCACTTTTAAAAGTGACCTTTGGGCTCTTTCTAACTCTAAAAATTTAGTTTTAGTGGCCCCTCCCCAAACAGGTAAGCAGTATGTGATTACTGACTGCGCGAGTGCTATATAAATGTTGTTGAGTGTCTTTTGAGGCATCACGTGTCGTAGATTTTTAAAAATCCATATAAATTTTCGAACGCGTGACATAATAACCTCGACATGCGAATGCCACGCCAGACATCCATCAACTATAACTCCCAGGTATCTGGTAGACAGTAATTGTTTGATGGGTTTACAGTGACAATTCTGTCCTAAGCTGTTTGCACACGTGTGGATACAAATATTAAAGTTATCACCTGGTTTAGATCTTGCACTTGGAGAAAAGCAAATGTAATTGGTTTTAGCAAGGTTAAGGGTTAACAGATTTGCTTTTAGCCACCTATCTATGACAACTAACCCCTGTTCGGCCTTATAACGAACGGCTTCCCAAGTGTCGCCAAAGTAGACAATAGCCGTATCATCCGCATATGAGAAAATTTTGCCGCCACTGCACCGCAGGTTACAGAGTTCGTTGATGTAAACCAGAAACAGTGTCGGGCCGAGCACTGAACCCTGCGGAACACCGAAGACAACGCTCTCCTCATTGCTATACGATTTACCTACCTTAACTTGTTGTTTCCTACCCCGGAGATAACTGTCCAAAAGAGAAAGAGCCTTGCCTCTAATTCCTATAGCCTCAAGCCTCTGCACAAGGATGGAAACAGAGACGGTGTCAAAGGCCTTTTTCAGGTCTAGAAATACCGTAACGCATTTATTTCCTTTATCTACCTTGTCAGTAATTTCAGACGTTAGCGCTATAACCGCGTCCTGAGTTGACCGCCCCTGTCTAAAACCATATTGTGAGTCGGAGAGAATGTTGTATTTATTCAAGTAATTTGTCAGTCTTTTATTTAATATTTTCTCTATGATTTTTGAAACTGACGGTAAGACGGAGATCGGTCGATAATTATTAACATCGCTCCTGTCCCCATCCTTGTGCACGGGCGTGATGATAGATCGCTTCAACGCATCACAAAAAATACCCGTCTCAAAACACAGATTGGTTAATTTGCAAATGAGAGGAACCACGAAGTCACGAGATATCTTAAGGAAACTGACGGATATGCCGTCCCAGCCCGAGGCACTAGCTGAGTCAAGTGCCATGAGTGTGCTATCCACTTCTGCCAGATCTGTTTCTAATAGTACAAATGAGTTTGCTTGTGTTTGTGTATTTGAGGTGCTGAGAACAGGACTATTTCTCTGCCCAGTTAGAGACATGATTTCTTCTGCCAATGTTCTACCAATAGTTACAAAAAAGTGGTTTACGCGATTTAGGGAGTCAAGAGGATGAGGGGTGATTTGAAGTAGGTGTTCACTTGATGTCTTGGGTTTTTTATAATTGGTTATATCGTTTATGTTACGCCAAAGAAGCTTAGGGTTTTTCAAAGACGTTAAAATTTGGTTCTTGTGATACTTTCTTTTAAGTTTTTTAATAAGATTGGTGCAGAAAGTACGATAACGCTTATAAGTTATTACTAAGATAATATTAAAAGGGTCTCTCCTAGACTGTAGTTGCAATTTATTTCTTAACCTAATACATTTTAGGGCCCCTGTGGAAATCCAGGGCTTTAAAGTTCGTTTAGAGCTAGAGAGTGAGACAACTTTAGTGTTTCGGAGAAGAGATGTCTTGATTACGTCTATCAACGCGTCCACTAACATGTTTGGGTCTCTATATGCATTAAGAAAAGACGTGTCCGTATTTAGAAGGTGCACATAGGCATTCTTCATGTTAGTCACGGTTTTGGATTTATCATAAGTTTTGATTTGGTACGTGTGGGATATGCTTAGTAGCACCATTGCATGATCCGTCACAGACGTGTTTAAGACTGCCACGAAAGCCGAGTTTTTAGATTTATCTAGCTTAAGAATCATGTGATCGAGGCAGCTGTCATCCCTGGTAGGTAAACTGTGCCCCGGGAGGAAGCCATGCAAAGCCGCCATATTTAAATAATTTAATCGGTTTGTCCGTATTTGTGATGTTTCTGCAGTTTTCCCTATTAAGTTAATATTTATATCTCCTGTAATAATAGTGTTCCCCTGTGAGTCGATAGTTTGAAGGTGTTGATCAAGCGAGGTAATGAAGCTATCTGCGGACGCATTCGATGGAGACCGATAAATACCGATGATAGTGAAATTAGAGATTGTTATTTGCAAGGCTGAGGCATGTATCAAATTAATTTCTGTCGCCTGGGGTAAGTGACAGTTTTTAACATAGGCGACTACGCCATCATTTTGATTTAAATGTCTAGATGTATTAAATGAAGTATAGTTAATTAAAACCGGTATTTGTTTGTTAACGTTTAATCTGCACTCTGTCAAAAATAGGATATCTACTTCAACTGCAATTTGAGACAAAGTTATTTGGAGGTCATCAATATTACTGTATATACTCCTAATGTTTTGAGTCAGGACGGTTAAATTATGATTATTATGAAAATGAAACTTAGTACCGTATTCTCGTATAGTTAAGAACTACATTTCCGAAACGTAAATTTTGATTACACAATACCTTTTACCTTTTACGCTTAGTTTGCCAAACGATATAAAATTAGCACCCTAATAAATTTAGTGATAAACAAGCCTAAAAAAACCTCTTTCGGTTCTCGTAAAAACGTACAAAGGATTAAGTTACTTTCAAATTATCGTTCAATTAAATTACGAGAACAATTTCACTTGCTTCTAACTATGAAAGCGCTTATTACTGAAGGTGGCTAAGAATAAAGTCTTAGAAGAAAATCAAGTCTTAGAAGCCAAAGCGAAGAGAAGAAAGAGAGATTATCTCTTTTATCTCTCCGTAGACAATTCTATCGCCAAGAGGTTACAATACTGGGTATGGGTCCTTTTTATGGCTTTAACAAGCTTACCTACATGGGACGTTTCATGAGAGGGAAAACCGTTGCCAACCATATAGGTGCCTTCATGCATAGGTGCTTCATTCAGGTTTTTAATCCTTATTCTTAAACGATGATTATACCGGCATTAAATAAACCCCGTATTAAGTCTATTCGCATCTATATACTTGGACATGCAAACGACAGTGACAGGTATAATTAGTCTATGGTTTAAATTTACGTTTATATGAATTATGGGTAAATGACCGAAAGTTAAGTTTTATGTAGAAGTGAAAAACTTCTACATAAAACATAACTTTCGATCATTTGGTTCTGATCTGTCTGTATTAGTGTTTATAGTGAGATAAGGTGAACTCGGCAGAAGAGTACGGTGGCATTGCGTATGGTCGAAAACAGAACAAATGAGTAAATATATCGCGGTTTTTTTATTGATTTTTGGTCCCGACGTTTCGAATCCTTTATAGCATTCATGGTCACGGGCAAACTGAGGTGTTAAACGTCTAATTTGAACAATCTCTATCAACTACCTTACATTTTAATTATTATTGACAATCCGATTTACGCAAAATGAGCTCACTGTGTCATTCGGTCTTGCAGTTTTACGCTTGGAATTAACTTTAATAGATTCTATGATAGGATTCCAAGCAGGTGGTATGTCCCAGCTATCTTGTCTATTGAAATTAAGATTTTTTTTTAAATTTCAATAGCCTCGCGTATCATCCTAGGAAGGAATCGATTTTTTTTTTATGGCAAGGATGGTTTGTCAAATCTGATGTAATGATGGGCTTGGTCCAGCGTATGGTCACAATTTTTAATGTCTAATATTCGCGTAAGTGATAGAAATCATTGAGTAAATAAATTGTCACTTATCTTAGAAGACAATGGAAAAAATGTTGGACTCATCACGCTCTAAAAGTCCGGCCTTTATGTACGTGGCCTAATAAATAACAAAAGTTCTGTATAGTAGGTTAAAAACGTATCGCCAGCGCCGGAGACGCCGTACCGACCGCGAGCTCGAGGCCCGGCTGTATGACGCCTACAGGGGGGGCAAACAATCCCTTCAACTGGCCATCAGTCGGGCCAAGGAAGCGGCTCGAGAGGAGCAGTTGTCCACCCTCAACGCTGATCCATGGGGGCGCCCATACCAGTTGGTACGGGGCAAACTCCGCCCTTGGGCGCCACCGCTGACCCAGACGCTGGAGCCCATGTTCCTGGAGACGGTGACGACGACCCTCTTTCCAACGAGGACGCACCACACCCCCCCGCCAATGCGCTCAAACGTAGCGGGGGACGACGACGAGGTGCCGGCGGTATCTACCGCGGAACTGGGGGCGGCTGTGCTTCGCCTTAAAGCAAAGAAAACCGCCCCTGGACCAGATGGCGTGCCGGGCCGAGTGTTGGCCCTGGCACTGAAGGCCCTAGGGCCCCGACTGCTGACGCTGCTCGACGCCTGCCTGCAACGCGGAGAGTTCCCACAGCTGTGGAAGGCAGGCAGGTTGGTACTGCTCCGGAAGGAGGGGCGTCCCATTGATGCTCCATCCGCATACCGACCAATCGTGTTGCTTGGCGAGGTGGGAAAGCTGTTCGAGCGAATTCTCGCCGTCCGCCTCGTCAAGCACCTGACGAGGGTAGGGCCCGACCTGTCTGAACACCAGTTCGGTTTCCGAGGGGGTCGATCGACCATCGACGCGATTCTGCGTGTCAAGACCCTCTCGGACGAGGCAGTGTCGGGCGGCGGGGTGTTGTTGGCGGTGTCTCTTGACATCGCCAACGCCTTCAACACTCTGCCGTGGAGCGTCATCACCGAGGCGCTCCGATATCATGGAGTACCGGAGTACCTGCGTCGAGTTGTCGGGGCCTACCTGGGCAACAGGGTGGTTGTCTACGAAGGTCGTGGCGGGCTGGTCACCAAGCAGGTGACGTGCGGTGTTCCACAGGGGTCAGTCCTCGGACCTCTCCTGTGGAACATCGGATACGATTGGGTCCTGCGAGGCGCCACTCTCCCGGGTGTCAGCCTGGTGTGTTACGCTGACGACACACTGGTGCTGTCTCGGGGGAGAACACATAGGGAGGCGTCTCTGCTCGCCACGGCCGGAGTGGCCCACGTGGTGGGCCGCATACGTGCCCTAGGTTTGGAGGTGGCGCTGCCAAAATCCGAGGCCCTCTTTTTCCATGGGCCTCGGAAAGCGCCACCCGCTGGGTCCCACATCATCGTTGGGGGGGTTACCATCAACGTAGGGTCCACCATGCGGTATCTCGGGCTATTGCTCGACGGCAGGTGGACCTTCAACCCCCACTTCGAGCGATTGGGGCCAAGAGTGGCCGCTGCGGCGGCCGCTTTAGGGCGGCTGCTGCCAAATTTAGGAGGGCCGAAACAGAGTGTTCGACGTCTGTTCATGGGCGTAGCCCGGTCGATGGCGCTCTACGGAGCACCGGTCTGGGCGGGGTGTCTAACGCCGCGCGGCGCCGCTTTCTTGCGGCGGCCGCAGCGCGTAATGGCTGTCCGGGTCATCCGCGGCTACCGCACGGTATCCGGCGAAGCAGCGTGCCTGCTAGCCGGATCCCTGCCGTGGGACCTGGAAGCCAGAGCTTTAGCGGACGCCTACTACTGGCGTAAAGGGCTGGCGAGTCGCGGCGATGGGCCCCCGCCCAGAGCCGTTGAACGGCACCTTAAGGAGCTCCGTAGAGCCCTCGTCCTGGAGTGGGCGGTCAGGTTGTCCCACCCGACAGCGGGACACCGGACGATACAGGCCGTCCACCCCCAAATGCTGAGGTGGTTGAGCAGACGTCACGGAACACTCACGTTTCGGCTGACACAGGTACTGTCGGGGCATGGCTGCTTCGGCAGATACCTGTGTCGAGTGGCTGGCAGGGAGGAGTCCACTTCCTGCCACCACTGCGATGACAACGAGGACACGGCGCAGCACACGCTCGAGCATTGTCCTGCTTGGGCTGTGCAGCGCCGGACTCTCGTTGCACAAGTGGGGTCGGACCTTTCGCTCCCAGCTATCATCGAAGAGATGGTAGGGAGTGAAGGGTCCTGGAGCGCCATCGCAGACTTCTGCGAAGAAGTGATGGCGCTCAAAGAGGCCGCGGAAAGAGAGCGGGAGCTCCATTCCGCTCTTCCGATCCGCGCCCGAAGACCCCGGCGGCGGAGGAGGGCCGACAACGCCCTCTACCAGCCACCATAAGACCCGGACTCAGGGCGGCTGACAAGGGCTGAACTGCCGCCCGCCTAACAGAGGCCCGGGTCGAGTGTGCGCATAGTGCGCACACTGAAGAGATGCAGGGGACACCCATAGTCCCCTGCCATAGGAGGCCTGCGGAGCTTGGGTTGGGAGACCCATCTCCGCACTCAAAAGGGCCTCCGCTGAAGTCCTGCAGCCCCCTCCTATACAAGGGGGCACCAAGGAGTGTCCGCCCCTTTTTACAGGGTGGACAGCGCTGGTGGGGTTGGCGGTAGAATGCTGCAGCGATCCCGCCTCCCCGCCATGTAAAGCGCAGAGCAGGCAGGTGAGGTTTTTAGTGGGTAGGCCCCCGGATCTTATTGGGTTCAGGGGAGAGTCCCACATACCCCCGTCGTCTCCCAACGGCGGGGAATGCGTAACGCATTTCCCTCACGGTAAAAAAAAAAAAAAAAGGTTAAAAACGTATAAATCGCACCAACAAATAGGTAGATACAGCTGCATACACTACATCAATGACGAAACATTTAAAAATAAATTTTAAGCAGAAATCCAGACTAACTAATTGAAATGACGAAGCCTGATAATAACTTCACAGTTCATGGAAATCGAATCTTGATTCTACCTAGAAATCAGCAATGCTCAAACAGGTTTTATTTATAACCTCTCAATAGCATACCAATACTATTCCTTTACTTCTTTTTTTTTAAACGTCGCGGTCGCCCCACACTAGGAATTTCTCCTGTATCGTGGGTGCGTTTCACAAACATGAACTATCACATACACAAACACCCAGACTCGGAACAAACATCTGTGGTTCGCACAAAGTTTTGTCCCGTGCAGGAATCGAACCCGCGACCCTTAGCGCAGAAGTCCAATCGCTTAGCCGCTGCGCTAATCAGGTCGTCAACTAACTATTGACGGCCTCTTATCTATTGAGTCCGATTGTACTAGATTTCCAGATCAGTGCTTCTTGATAATGGATTAGTATGGTCTACGTGTCTATAGATGCATGTATGTAATGTCTTACGTAGGTAAGACGTATTGTGGTAAACGATATACGTGTTAACTTCAAGAATGCAGTGCTGATGACCTGGACCGATTTACTTTATAAAGGGAATTAATTCTGAAAAGAATACGTAGCAGTTCGTTTTCGAAACAATATGCAATTTTATTGAACCTTTAAAATACCATAGAAGTAACTCGACCAACTTTATTAAGTAAAAATAGTAAAAATATATTTATATCGTGTTATACATCACTAGCATCGCTCCGCGGTGTTATCTTATATATAAAATTCTCGTGTCACAGTTTTCGTTCCCATACTCCTCCGAAACGGCTTGACCGATTCTCATGAAATTTTGTGAGCGTATTGAGTAGGTCTGAGAATCGGCCAACATCTATTTTTCATACCCCTTAGTGATAAGAGTTTTTTACCTGAAATTCACGCGGACGAAGTCGCGAGCAACAGCTAGTATTATATAACAAATCTGTACATAACATGTCTTGAAGTTTGAAAGAGAATTAGAATTAAGGTTCCGCGCAAAACATGAAAAGCCTATGAAATTAAAACGCGGACGAAGTCGCGGGGGACAGCTAGTATTATCGTATAATAAGTATAAATACAGTATTCTATCTGTATACAAAAGCTCGGAACACAAGTCATACCTACACGCCTCAAGTCTTCAACTTTTTAAACGATGGGGATTTTGTTTACAATTAAATTTCAGAATAAAGCCTTCCATACGGTCGTCTCTGTCAAGGTGCAAATATTTTTCTGTGGCATTGAGGGTGGTCTTTTTACAAGCTTTTATTTAACTTGCAATGTTTGTATGTATAAATTTAAATATGTATGTGAGTTTGTTTAGGTCAAATCTTGCAATCTAAATTAGACCCACTTCTTGACATCCTATTGAAATGAAATTTTGCATACATGTGTACTTAGGTTTGGTGACAATACAGTATTATGGTACTTTTGAGCTGGTCTGATGATGGAGTCGAAGGTGGCCATAGGAACATTGTAACGAAATGAAGCAACCCCATCGTGTTTGGGCTTGTTTCATTTGTCTTTACAAGTACTTTGAGCCTAGTTGATTTAAAAACTTAGGTTTAAAAATGTATTTTTAATACCTATATATTTTTTTTAATTAACGACTGCCTCGTTTGTCTAGTGGTGGCTAAGCGCGACTGCTGAACATGAGGTCCTGGGTTCGAATCCCGGGTCGGGCAAAGTGTTACTGTTTTTTTCCATTAGGTAATTCTCAGTAGCAGCACGGAGTCTGGATTTGTGCCTGGTTGATGGCAATAGGCTCGCCCCCTATTACATTGGGACTTAAAACATAACTGGCGAAATGTGGGTGTACTATATGTGCGCTTCATCCTACCCTTTCAGGGAATACAGGCGTGATGTTATGTATGTTTTTTATATATTTTTTTATTATAGCAACTAACCAAAAAACACAACTGGTTGTATTATATTTAATACTTCCTATTTCATTCACAACAAATTACATATTTTCTATATCTTCTATATATATAAAATTTTCGTGTCACAGTTTTCGTTTCCATACTCCTCCGAAACGGCTAGACCGATTCTCATGAAATTTTGTGAGCGTATTGAGTAGGTCTGAGAATCGGCCAACATCTATTTTTCATACCACGAAATTCACGCGGACGAAGTCGCGGGCAACAGCTAGTAAAAATATAATATTTGCAATCGAAAAAAATAAAAGACTAATAAGTCTACTTGAATTTTGAACATCTATTGATGAAGTTAAAATATTTTATGCTGGCAACCCTACCTCGTGTACCGCGTGTTGTAGGTACTTATTTCAAGGATAGGGCCGAGTCACAATACTGTTAGATAATATTATTACCGAGACAATGATAACGACGTCCCGTTGCCAACATCTTTGACCTCAAATATCCACGTTCCGTAGTATCACATGTTACTGATTAAATATTATATAATAACGTCAATACAGAGGACTGATTAGCATGTTGATTCAAAATCTTAAGAGATTGATGATGAGTCTTTATAGGTACTTCGAACTTTAATTCACATGATTTCTTACAATGAAATTTATACATACATAAATAACATCACGCCTGTATTCCCCGAAGGGGTAGGCAGAGGTGCACATATAGTACACCCACATTTCGCCAGTTGTGTTTTAGGTCCCAATGTAATAGGGGGCGAGCCTATTGCCATCAACCGGGCACAAATCCAGACTCCGTGCTGCTACTGAGAATTACCTAATGGAAAAACCCAGTAACACTTTGCCTGACCCGGGATTCGAATCCAGGACCTCGTGCCCAGCAGTCGCGCTTAGCAACCACTAGACCAACGAGGCAGTATGAAATTTATAGGTTTTTATTTTCTACACCTTTCTAAACCTGTACTGTTGTAGGTTGCGTTCTGGGCACATTCCTAGTAAAAGTTTTGCATTTTTGATGAAGAAAGTAGACTCGCCTGATTGTGATCGATGTGGTATAAAGGATGATGTTTACCACAGACTAGTAGAATGTGTCCGGTATGCTGATAAAAGAGCCCAAATATTTGTCAAATATAAATTGAACAATTGTGACGTCGGTGTGTTTCATAGCATTCTAGCTGAACCAAACTCTAATGCGGCTAGAATGCTATATACTACTAGTATAAGTAGATAATAATTATGTCTAATGCGTGTTAGTTTACATTTTGAATAAGATACTACAGGGTTGACATTGTCATTTTTATGTATAAAAATAAGGTATAAAAAAAAACCTGTACTGGGATTATATCACAAGAATATATGATTCTACAGAACGTAGATAGATTACACTTTTAAACTACAGCACTATAAATGGATGTCACGTGCAAAAATGCTGGTACCCGGGCGAGTTTTATTGCACCAGATACATCTGTATAGTGGATTATAAACGATAAGGCAAAAAGCACTATATAAGCAGCAAAAACTAATTAATGTCTAAATAAGTCATCATCATTAGCCGGAAGATGTCCACTGTTGAAGAAAGGCCTCCCCCTTAGAACGCTACAATGAACGACATTTGATGACAATGAGCTTGCTAATTGCATCCACCGGTTTATCGAATCCGTGATTGCCGTTGATGGTATCTCTGTCATTTTGTACGGGAATAAACCGTTTTGCACAGCATGAAAATCGGATACATCAAAGATGAATAATTGGCAGCTGTGAACAGTTGGCTATTAGACTTTTGCTTTAGCAATGTTTTTTGTGAGGATACCTATCACTTGGCCGTTACTGAATTTCATTCCTTAATGCTTTTATGCAATATTGATCTGCGTTGGGAATATTATTTTCTTCTGGTATTAAGTAAAAAAAAATTTTAATAAAAAAATTAAAACCGCCTTCAAAAACACGAACTCAAAAGTGTTAAATAATATTTTATTCACTTCACTTTACATAAGCAAAGTTGAAGTCGGTGCCAAATCCAACAACTAATTCAGACTAAAACGAACTTATTATGAGAACGCTCCAATACTATTAACAAAGCGGACCGACTTCAACTTGGCTAGCGTAGGTTTTTTTTTTTTTTTAATATAAAACGTCGCCCCACACTAGGATTTTCTCCTGTGTCGTGGGTGCGTTTCACAAACATGAAATATCACATACACTAACACCCAGACTCGGGACAAACATCTGTGGTTCGCACAAAGTTTTGCCCCGTGCGGGAGTCGAACCTGCGACCCTTAGCGCAGCAGTCCAATCGCTTAGCCACTGCGCTAATCAGGTCGTCGTAGGTTATAGTATTTATTATTATATGTTGAAGTTTCTGCGATATTTTTTTACGTTTCCTATAAACTAAATTCCTTTGTCGTATAGTTCAATCTATCAACAATGAATAATTGACTCTAATTTTATATGTATCTATTATGATATCTATAATCAGGGACGTACTTGAATTTTTTGTTTCTAAGTATCACTCACACTTAAAAGTATACATCTATATATTCCTCCACACTACTACGCAATCTATGTATATAAACCAATATTTTTTTCATAGAACGTCCCACTTATCGACCGCTGAGTCGCAGTTGAAATCAGCGGCACTACATGTAAGTGTTACTAAATCAAATTAATAAATTATCACACTAATACTATAAAGGCGAAAGTTTGTGAGTGTGTTTGCTTGTTTGTTACCTCTTCACGCTCAAACGGCTGGACCGATTTTGATGAAATTTCATATGGAAGTACATCTGACACCCTGGATTAACACAGGCTAATTTTTATCCCAAAAAAATTAATTACACTCATTAATAACAATTTCCGCTTATTTAATGCTTTACCACGAGAATAGTAGAATAATCGCAATAATTGAATGTTCAAATTGTTATATCTTTTGATTTGTTAATTCATAATTACAAATTTAATAGTTGTTACTATAAAGAAACATTATGAAAATGTATAATTTCTTTCCTATCGGCACGGAAAATAATCTTAAGAACCGAACAACACCATTCTTTTCATACCAAAGATTACTTCTTTGTTAATTAAGTTTTCCAAATAAAATAATGTTTCTTAACTCTCCAAAGTATTTGCCAACTTGTTTACTCTTACAAAAGCTTATTCTTCTTCTTATCGTATGGTTGATGAACAGCCTGGTTTTTGAGTTTAAACTGCCTGTAGGCCTCTGACATGGCTCAACACAGCGTTGAAAAATCTCTCGGGTGTGCCGGTTTTCTCATGATGTTTTCCTTCGCCGTTTTTAGCAACTGATAAATAATATAATTATTATAATGCGCACATGATTTCGAAAAGTCATTGGTGCGTGCCGGGGTTCTAACTTGAGATCTTTGACTTGGCAGTTCAACGGTCATACCACTTGGCTATTAGTGCTGTCATAACTTGTTGTCTATCATCGATTGTAAATTAAAATTATCTGAAATCATTCTGTGTCTATCCGTCGCTAAAACATTTATATTTTTCAGATAAATTCAAAATGGTTACAACAATCAGGATGATGATACCTCTGATATGTCTTTTTCTTCCATATCTCACCACCGTGGAGTGTCGCTTCAAAGGAAAGGTAACATATAGTTATACACCTCAAATGTGGCTGACAAAAATTCCGGATTCACGCAAATTAAATACACTTGCATTTGTCGGCACTCGCGATCCACCAACATTTGAACCTTCCCTCAGAAACTTACCCAGACTATTACCGCTGTCTGATAAATTGACAGTTGGCATACGTGTCTTCGATATGGGCGTACGTCGGATGAACAACGATTTTTCTATGTACAATAGTACCTTTAGCATGCGAGCGGAATTCAAAGATTTGGTGAATACCATAAAGACCTTTTTGAAGAACAACCCTAAGGAGTTCGTTATAATGATCATGCACGCTGAATCCACGGCCGTGAAATCAACTTTGTCTGATTGTGAAATCCTTAGGACAAAGTATGTTGAAAAATACCCGAATTTATTCGTAACAAATTGGACGTTGGACGACACTGTTGGACAACACCGAGGAAAAATCTTGTTGTTTCAAAAGAGTCCCGAATTTATGGGGTGTACCTCTTCCATATCATGCGTAGTGCGCGATCAGCAACGGGATAATGTACCAAATGATTCAATACAAGCACGTAGTGCATATGCTGAAGGACTTCAAGCTGAGGTAAATAAACAAAATTCCAAGTGCTACCTATTTTACTTAACGACCAGTCGTGAATTAGTTTATTCTGATAATTTTACCGATAGTCAAAAGATTGCATTTGTGGAACAATATGATGATACAGCATTTGGAACGATTACTGATATTAGTGATGTATATAATAATACAAAAACATCTTTTTACACTATTGTAGCTGATTTGCCGACTATTGATGTAATTAATAAAGTTATTAAGAGTAATACTAAGTAGTCAACAATGTATTTATCTTCACACAGATGGGAAATAATAAAAGTTTTTAACCTTAAATGTTTATTTGTCTTTTATTGCTAAACGCTAATCGCGACTGCTGAGCACGAGGTCCTGGGTTCAAATCCCGGGTCGGGTAAAGTGTTACTGGGTTTTTCTATTAGGTAATTGCGTGATGGTAGGTTATGTTTATGTTATGTTAGATACATCAACCTGTTATTTTCTTAAAGCATCAATAAGCAATCTTACAGTATCCTAGTCTCTTAATAAAATGAGAGTCATAATGATTTAAATTGTTATCGGCTAGCGTAACTTATTAGCGTTCTTTACAGTTGGTTGAGATAATATTGTTTTTATTAAACCCACGTCAATTCTAAATAGAATCATAAAATTAAAAATGAATTGCAAGTTTAATTTTATTATTTATTTATTTATATTGAGGGCCTCCAACAACTTCAATGATATGTACACCTTCCTCAATCATATTATATACTTATTAAAAATTCACTGTTTCCGAATTTGTTTGACAACGATAACTCACGAAAAATGTACCACGAAAAAAGTTATGACAAAAAACCACATATATTTTTTTTTCTTAGTGTTTTTGAGTTTTTCATTTCTGGGGGGGACTGCCTCGTTGGTCTAGTGGTCGCTAAGCGGGACTGCTAAGCACGAGGTCCTGGGTTCGAATCCCGGGTCGGGCAAAGTGTTACTGGGATTTTCCATTAGGTAATTCTCAGTAGCAGCTCGGAGTCTGGATTTGTGGCCGGTTGATGGCAATAGAATCGCCCCCTATTACATTGGGACCTAAAAACATAACTGGCGAAATGTGGGTGTACTATATGTGCACCTCTGCCTACCCCTTCGGGGAATACAGGCGTGAAGTTATGTTATATTTTTTTATGTTTTTCGTTTCTGGGGGGACGGGACTGTGAACTTAAAACGTCGAGACTTGATGAAAACTCATTTTTTTTTAAACGGGATAAAACCAATAACTTCCCGAAATTATAGCGACGTCCCGTTGCCAACATCTTTGACCTCAAATATCCATGTACCGTAGATATCACACATGTTATGCGTGTAATGTCAATAACATCAGTACCGAGGACTGATTAGCATGTTGATTCTCTATCTCTTATCGTTAAACTTCTGGTGAACATTAACCTTACTCTATTGCTAATTCTATCGCTTATTTACTTCATTACTTACTACACTTACCTTCTATTCGGAATCCCCTGTTTCAGCTGAATTTGTTTAACTTTGGACAAAGTTATCATTAATCTGGGGTTCCTAAATACCTTTGCGTGAATCTAGGTAATGAGTTATAATTGGTGTCTAATGCATGATCAAATAATTTCATACTTGATATACTAAGCCCCGCATTAAGTCTATTGACATCTCTGTTCTTTGACATACAAACGACAGTGACGGGTATAATTTAAAAAATGCAAAAGTTCACCTTAACGCCATAAATTTTGGATGCCGCCAACATTTTCTATGGACTTCAAACACAGCCGGTATTGCTTACGAGATACGGAGAACTCGCCAGGAGGGTGCGGTGGCATTGCGTACAGTCGAAAACAGAAAATAATAGTTAATATAGTATGACTTATCTTAGAAGATAATGCAAACAATGTAGGACTCGCCAGGCTCTCTAGAAATGTCCGTTAGTTGCCAGTCCAGCCCACTGGCATCTCGAGAACATTTTTTGAGAACTCGCGAGGCTAGCATTGAATGTTTTAAGTGTCTTTTAATTTTTTTCCTAGTCTTATGATAACATAACATAACATCACGCCTGTATTTCCTGAAGGGGTAGGCAGAGATGCACATATAGTACACCCACATTTCGCCAGTTATGTTTTTAGATACCAATGTAATAGGGGGCGAGCCTATTGCCATCAACCGGGCATAAATCCAGACTCCGTGCTGCCACTGAGAATTACCTAATGGAAAAACCCAGTAACACTTTGCCCGACCCGGGATTTGAACCCAGGACCTCGCGCTAAGCGACCACTAGACCAACGAGGCAGTCACAAGTCTTACCACACACTTTTAAATGTAATTCTAGTGTCTAGGTCTGAGTTTGAATATATGAGTTATTGTCGAGACGTGGCGTCGACAGGCCTCTCGCCAGGTGGGCTGACGATATCGTCTGAGTCGCGGGTAACCGGTGAATGCAATTGGCAAGTTGCCGGTCGTCGTGACGTTTTAAGGGGGAGGTCTTTGTTCAACAGTAATAATAATAATAAAACCCTCTGGGCACATCGTTACCTCAACATGAGAATAACGTAACACCGGAGGGGACAGTAGTAGTAGCTTTACCAACCCTCGTGATAGAAATAAAAAATATATCACAAGGACTTTTACTAAAAGCACACAAAGCGCAGGGCAGCTTGTGGCGAGCTGTTTGTGAGTGGCGACACAACGTGCCTGATACCCCAGAGAGCCGGTCAGGGACTCATCCCCGGTTTGCCCGATATGGGTAGCTGGAGTGGAAACCGAAGAGCGCCCGCAGGACTCTCAGCTCTTTCTTGCCTTAGTTGGCTGGTCAGAGAGGGGTCGCCAGAGCTATATGCTCGGGGGTGGAAGTGTCTAATGGCGTAATAGCGGGGAAACCCGCTCCGAGTCTTCGAGACGCGCGATGGTGAAACCGGGGCCGCACCGCTCTACACCCCTAGCCACTCACATCGGTGTTGCTCCCTGTTGCCTATAGTGGCGACTGTTTAGGGGGCCCATCTAGTGAGTGGCGAGTCACCGTCTGCTAATATACTGCATATTATATGGTTAAAGGCAGACGCCGTTGTTATTCAGAATAAACTAAAAATAACCATTCCACGAAACATCCCAACACAATAGACCAAATCATTTTAGTATCCATTTTTCTCAATAGTCCCGCACCTTTTGGGGACTTTTCATGGCTGTTCTGTTATAGAGCAGTTGTGTGGTGTCCCTAGCTGGTGTCCCATCCCCTTTTAGATTAAAGTTCTCAACAGGCCTCTGCGTGTTGGACCTGTGTCCCCACGTAAGCCTTTTAAAAGTCCGGGTATCTTCCACATTGTTGAAAGCCCGAGTAAATATAATGAGATACAAATAATAATAACTTTATTTCAAAAAGCCAAGTACAATTTTTCCATCTCAATCAAAACATAAAAACGCCATTATACAAAGTACAACTATGCATTTTTGAGACAGAGTGAACGTCTGTGTCTGTGCTAGTATAAACTGTGTTACAGACACAGGCGCCTTCCTCTTACAATTCATTGACAATTTGCTCCACATTGTAGGAGTTTAGGTAAGTATAAAAACTTAATTTAGCACAAGTACCACGTCTAAATTAACACTTAATAAAGTTTATGTAAGCAAGGAGTGGGTGTGTGTGGTGAGCGTCTTCCGGCTGATGATATGTATGTACAATATAATCAACGCCTTTCATTAACTGTAAAGCTAAATATGTTCGTGGTAATATTCGTACTGCTTATTATTTTGTAAGGATCTAAAATAACAACTATTGAACTTAGATTGACTTCAGTTTACGTTATTTTAGCCAAGAAAGAATTCTGGGAAGCCAAATAACTTAGCAAAAGTATGTAATTTAAACTTCAAAATTGTTCCTGGCATTTGAAGGCTTGGAAGTATTAAAGATAATTTACAGTGAAATGGAAAATTATGTTTTACAGTTTACCTAATATTTGACTGCCTCATTTTGTTTCTCGATAATTTATTAAACAATTATTCTATAATTAAACAGACTTAAATACTTTTAAAGGTTAAATTAATAAGATGTTCATAGAATGATTAGGTGTTTGTGTTAGTGATATTTCATATTTGTGGAACGCACCCATGATAGACAAGAACTTTCTAGTGTAGGCGTGTTTTAAAAAACACAAAAAATATTACTGACTTGTTGGTCTACTAGTCACTAAGCATGACTGCTGAGCATGAGGACCTGGGGTCGAATCCGAGGCAAGGGCGGGAGCTGGGGGTGAATCAGGCACAGTGTTAGTGGGTTTATCCATTAGGTTATTCTTAGTAACAGATCGGAATCTAAATTTGTACCCACTGAAGGGCAATAGGCTCACTATTGGGACTTATAACTTAACTGGTGAACTGTGTACAACCAATACATCGTGATTTTACCTACATGTTGCATGTATTTATAAAGCTAAATTAAAAAAACTTTATAAACAGTACGAAATGTTGAATTTTAAATTGATCTTACAAATATTTAATTAATTAATTTACACATTGTTCTAAAATTTATTAAATCGATTAATGCAATGTGCCAGAGGTAATAATTAAATTATGTGAAATTAAGGATTCAGAGTTGATTAATCTTATTGTAAATAAAACTGTATTGTTTTTTATAAGAAATAAAATCTTTAAACCGATTTTAATTGTGTTAATAATATTGATATACAAAAAAATACAGGCGTTATGTCGAAATGTCGATATAAACTTTTAATTATATTTATAAATTTTGTTATATTTAAAATGATTATCAAATTGTTTTTGATCTCAACTGTTTACCATCCAAAATTTGCCATCAATCTTCGAGTGAAAGTCGTATTGTAAATTGTTTATGTTTAAGTTATCTGTGGTTTAGATTTAAGCAAAACCTTAATGAATATTCGCATGTCTGTTAAAGGCGGATAAATGTCGGTTGTTTTTATATATTATATTTTATCTTTTGTACCATATTCTTGTCGAATAAATAATTATTATTCTTATCTACGACCACGAGTCACTTGTTGATACAATCAAGATAAACAAACAAAACAAAAATAATTCCAGCCGTCAACTGACGGTCAGTAATTACGGATAAATGACCCTTAAAAAAGACCAAGGAAATAATTTCCCCAATCAAAGGACATTCAGCTTATATTTAACTTTCCTACCTTTTTGGGATGCAGTGTTGTATTGGGCCTCCTAAAATTAAATATTGTTAGCAGAAGTCGTTCGAGAAAACAAATAAAACCTTTATTTTGTTTGAATCATGAATTATATTTTAAATTCTACTTTGACTTAATTTTATACTGTGTGGTCTGTGGTAATAACGAGCTTTCAAATTTTCATGATTAACTATATAAAGTTCTAAATTGATAGAGGAAATTTGAAACATGATGGACACGAGCGGGACTTAAACCCGCGACCTTCGCCGTACCGTGGCGTCTATGCGGGAATCGAACCCGCAATGGACTCTAGTACAGCAGTCCAATCGTTCAGCCACTGCGCCAAGCAGGTCGTCAATTGGAATATTATGTCATAGATGACAATATAGTGGAAACACTTTTCTAGGGGCCATCGTGATCATCATCTTCAGCCGAAGACGACTACTGTTGAACAAGGCCTCCCCCTTAGGTAAAGGGAGGAGTTGCCACAATCCCCATGCTTGTCTACCGTCCTATCGGACTATGAGAGTGACGGAATAAGGAGTGCACCTGTATTTGCACGCATACTTGTGCACTATAATATCTCCTGCGTAGTTGGCTAGTCTCAGATGAGATAGGCCGCCGTGACCGAAATTCGGTAAGAAGGACATTATTATTTCAAGTTTGTGAAACACACCCACTATACAGGAGAAATTCTTAGTGTGGGGCAATGTTTTAAAAGAGAACAAGCGAAATATGGGTGTACTGTACACGTCTAACCCCTCCGAGGAACATAAGGCATGTTGTTATGTTATATTTAGGGGACGTTTGTTAGTTTCTGGAACCTGCTTTGCATTTAATAATTAATAGGTATTTATTATATTTTAAATTATCACTATTTTACAACTATTTACAACTTAAATCTAATACAGAATAAAAACAATATATACAAAAATAAAAAGTTAAAAAGCATCAAAAAATTCATCCCCATCGATGTCAACCGGTAACGTGCCCAAAAGACTGGCAGCATTTGAATGCACGTCTTAAACTTTCTCATGATCTTGACCCACAACGCCACATAACACAACAATGAATGACGAATACACGTGTCTACACCAATCAATACCACCTACACACAAAAATAATTTGGAGGGTACTAGTAAATTTAATCGAATGTCGATAATTTGTAACTCAAATGAATGAGCACTCGATTTGTCTACGTCAACACCAGAATAACAATACGTCATGCACAGAGAAAGGTCATACTAACGACGTAGATTTGGAAAGATATTCTATAATGACTGAATGTAATTATAGTAGATTTTAATTACCTACTATTTTCAATTATTACACTTTTAATTAATGATTTTTCTCTCTGACGATACAATACGTATCAAACTTGGAAATTCAAATTACAAAGTTCCAAGGTCTCCACGAGACAGGCTCGACCTAGTGTGGAGATCACCGGTTAAACATTTCCTTCTGTTGTTATTTAGATATAAGATTGTTAGTTTTTAAGGAAATTCGATATGTACTTTTTACTGGAAAATAAAGATTATTATTATTATTATTTGTATCTCATTTTATTTACTCGGGCTATCAACCATGCGGAAGATACCCGGACTTTTAAAAGGCTTACGTGGGGACACAGGTCCAACACGCAGAGGCCCGTTGAGAACTTTAATCTAAAAGGGGATGGGACACCAGCTAGGGACACCACACAACTGCTCTATAACAGAACAGCCATGAAAAGTCCCCAAAAGGTGCGGGACTATTGAGAAAAAATGGATACTAAAATGATTTGGTCTATTGTGTTGGGATGTTTCGTGGAATGGTTATTTTTAGTTTATTCTGAATAACAACGGCGTCTGCCTTTAACCATATAATATGCAGTATATTAGCAGACGGTGACTCGCCACTCACTAGATGGGCCCCCTAAACAGTCGCCACTATAGGCAACAGGGAGCAACACCGATGCGAGTGGCTAGGGGTGTAGAGCGGTGCGGCCCCGGTTTCACCATCGCGCGTCTCGAAGACTCGGAGCGGGTTTCCCCGCTATTACGCCATTAGACACTTATTATTATTATTATTATTATTATTATTATTAATTATTATCACCACAGTCAAACCGATCACACGGTTTTGTGGGGCTTCGTTAATCTGTGAACAACTCTGTAACATAATAAATTAATAACATAACATCACGCCTGTATTCCCCGAAGGGGTAGGCAGAGGTGCACATATAGTACACCCACATTTCGCCAGTTATGTTACAGGCCCAATGTAATAGGGGGCGAGCCTATTGCCATCAACCGGGCACAGATCCAGACTCCGTGCTGCCACTGAGAATTACCTAATGGAAAAACCCACTAACACTTTGCCCGACCCGGGATTCGAACCCAGGACCTCGTGCTCAACAGTCGCGCTTAGTAACCGCTGGACCAACGAGGCATATAAATAAATTAATAATTATAATATATGCCGCCTCCTCCTACTGTATCCACTATAAATAATAATAATAATCAACATGTAACTGTCTCACTGTAAAGCAGAGGCCTCTTCGCACACTCACCTTAACTCACTGCTGGTTGGCCTTATTAGCAACGATTATGCCATATAAAAATATTGGTTAGTAAGCAAATTGATTTTGCCAGGGGATCATCACTAGACGGTTTTTTACACCTTAATCAAGTCCGGTAAATGGCCAAAATAATTAATGTGAATCGTTACATTTATTTAGGCTTATAAACAGCAGTGTTGGAGCACCTTTGTAATTACATTTACTAACTTTGTTTCTCATAACAAGGAATTTCCACGTAAGTCTGCAGAAGAATTTTAAACTATCAGACAAGAATATGTTCTCATAGCGAGTAAAAATTCGATAGTTTAATTTTAGATTTCCAAAGCTATGAAGTCAATATCCATTTTCTTGGTATTGGATATAACATGCATTATAAACAAAACAATGCCTTACCCCCGTCAAAGTTTGCTCCAGTAATTTTAATACAAACTTGAGCGCAGCGTCGTACGCAACCAATCACGGAAGCCAAACCCGCTTCCATTATAATTAATCAGTGTCTCGCGCAACGTCGTTCAACACAGCCTCGTAATGCAACTAGGTCACATACTTTAAGATCATAACATGACGTCACGCTTGTATTAGGGAGAGGTGTATAGAACTCCCACATTTCGCCAATCATGTTATAGGTCCCAATGGAATAGGGAGCGAGCCTATAGGCAATAACCGGACTCAAATCCAGACTCTGCACTGCTTATGAAAATTACCTAACGAAAAATCCCAGTAAGTATTTGCACGATTCGAGATCAGAATTCAGGATATTATGCTCAGCAGTCAAGCCTAGGAATCACTATTCCACATAATTTACGAAAAATCAACTCATCATCATTATCAGCGGGAAGACGTCCACTGTTGAACAAAGGCCTCCCTCTTAGAACGCCACAATGAAAGACAGCTTGCCCGCAACTCAGTCGATATCGTCCGTTCCAATAACTAGCCCAGAATAATTATATATTCTCATTATTTATATTTTCCAGCCTACGCATGTTTCGGCTTATTCCTTACGAAATTTGATATGCCATAATTTATTTACTTATTCGCGGTAGGCCGATTTCTATTTACTTCGACCCTCTCAAAATGTCTCCCTCATCTTAATCTTATGAATATTGTTGAATGTGTGTAAAGTATAAAATACCTATATCTCCGCTCCTTATGGACGCAAATGAAGACTAATCGTGTTCTTTCAAGTAGTAACTACAAGTTTTGAAAATGGCTCCAATTAATGACAAAAGACTTGCTACCTGCCTCGATGGTCTAGTGGTTGCTTAGCGCGACTGCTGAGCACGAGGTCCTGGGTTCGAATCTCGGGTCGGGCAGCACGCAGTCTAAATTTGTGCCCGGTTGATGGCAATAGGCTCGCCCCCTATTACATTGGGACCTAAAAACACAACTGGCGAAATATGGGTGTACTATATGTGCACCTCTGCCTACCCCTTCGGGGAATACAGGCGTGATGTTATGTATGTACTTGCTACCTAGAAATTTAAAAGATATTCAGTACACCACAGCACGTTAGGTCCTTTTTGTCCTTGGTGCGGAAGGCCTGTACTTTAAATATCATGTGTATTTTGCGGTTTTGAATAACATACTTAATTAAGCAAATTAAACAAACGATAGGGACGATAATGTGTTCAGGAAGTTATGCCAATTTTGGACTTACACAATACGAAATAACAGAGCTAATACTGGCAAAGCGAAAAGAAAGAATTTAACATAAAAAAAATAGAGTAGGTAAGAGTATGAAAAAATACCTTGATGAGAATACCTTTTCATGACGTAAATGTCAATCTAAAAATAAGTTAGTCCATCAAACGTAATATTCATTCTTTATTATTCATGATCACTAGCTGTATTTTTATTTAATTAATGAGAACGTACCACACTCGACGGTAGCGTGGGAGTGTTACATTAATCTTGTCACACAAACACCGAGCTTAGAACAAATGAAAATCAAATAATATTTCCAGTAATTCATAATTAATTAATGAATGCAGGGTGTGAATCCGCGGTCAATTAGTGCTTTTCCATTTAAGAGGTGTGTTTTTTTTAATATTGGCAAGTAAACAGCGTCTAGGAATGATGCTACCTAAACTAACGTATATCCTTTATAGGTTGTAGCAGACATATTAACCTGGAAAACTATCATACCGTATAATATCCGGACTTCTATCATGGGTACTTACCCTTCATACCTTTAACTTGATTTAAATATATATAGAAGCGCCTTTAATTGGGTGGTTATGAAACATAATATTCAACTTGACACGAAATAAGCAATCAATTATCATAAAATGTGGAGTCTAGGTTGTTACAAATGTCATTAAAAACACAATGTTTGATGTATCGATTGCAAGGAGTATACTCGACAATCTTACTCGATACGTAAAGAAAAAAAAAGGTAATTTGTATACACGACGTACACATAACAAACTTATCGAAACAATTGCACATAATAAAAGTGGCTATAAATGCTGTAATTCAAATAATAAAAACGAAAAATCTGTCAACTGTCAAATAAAAAAAACATCGAACTGTATTTTGTTTTGAGATCGTTCTGAACGTGGAGTTGCTATGAAAATATACGTTACAAATTAAATATACAAAACTACTACGCAAATACTCGGGTTATTTCATTCGTAAAATTGTTTGTTCCGAGCCTCGATGTTTTTAAACGTACTGTAAATTTTTTTTTTGTTTATTTTTTCTTTATAAAAAAAAACGTCGCCCCACACTAGGAATTTCTCCTGTATCGTGGGTGCGTTTCACAAACATGAAATATCACATACACAAACACCCAAACTCGGGACAATTAACATCTGTGGTCCGCACAAAGTTTTGCCCCGTGCGGGAATCGAATCCGCAACCCTTAGCGCAGCAATCCAATCGCTTAGCTACAAAAAAATGCACACAAGTGAGGCAGCAATTTAAACCAAATTGTTCGATTTTTTAATAAATTGCATTGAAAGTCATGCCAGCCATACTAATAGTAAATCCAAGGCCAAGTTAATCGGAAATCATTCCTCATGATGTTCAATCTGTAGACGTAAAAAAGCCAATTACTTTTTGTAACCACTCTTTACAGTACACATTGCTATTGGTATTTTATGAAGCTTAAAAAAATCCTAAAACCAATATCAGCGATCGTTTTAACTACAACTCGTCCCATTTAACTTCGATAAAATTTTAAACGAAGGCTTCGATACCGCAACGCAAACCAGTTCTTCTTTAATTGTACCTTTATACGTGCGAAAGCTTTCGGTTTTCAGCTTTCGGCGATAAGCAAGGAATGTGAATCGACCGGAAAATTGGCACTCGGCTAATTCAAGCGAGCAATCTCAATTTCTCAGACGCGCTGTGGATATAAAACGAGTTTAAATAAACATATTGAGGTGAATGTGCTAAGATTGTATCGTGTTTATTGTATGAGGGGTGGGCTACTTCGCTGATCTCAATAAGGGAGTAAGTCACGTGACTAATCTAACCTAACCTAACCTATCTATACTTTTTTTTAATACTCAGCTCATTGATATACAAAAAACCCAAGATGCACAATCAAGGTCTCAAAACCGTCCTAACAGAATGAGCGCAACATTCAAGAAAGTGCGCTCATTTCAAATAGTCTCGCGTCGCTACCGTCTAGGTGCAGTCGTTAAAAATGCCGAAGTGTTCTTTGAAAAATATTACGTTAAAAAGGTTAAAATCGGATGGGATTTCATATTTTCGGTAAGTAAAAGAGTTAATTGATTAGCTATATCTAATATTATGACCTGCCCCTCTACCAAGAACTCTTAAAGCAGTACTTTTTCCGTTGTGAAACAAGATGTTACGGGCAGTGTAGTGTTTTGCATCTCGTTTCCTCTTTCTATATCCTGCTTTGAAAGTTCATGGTAATGGTTTATGCAGAGGAGTGACTTTTGACACTAGCCACTCATGCTTTCGGGCTTTATACATACAGACAACACAATATAAATGTTTCCAAAAATTAGTTAGGTACTTGGGACTATTTTGTTAGACTATTACCTATATAGGCTTATGTTAAGAATACAATATTATATTACACTTAGATCCTTTTCCTAGGTTAATACTAGGTACTCAATAAAGCCACATGGAAAACCATGCTACCAACATTTAGCATTCAGTTCCCGCGTGAGCCAAAAGGCCGGTGTTCCACCACTTTCGTTTATAATTTAGGAGTCACCTGCCAAAAATGGGACTTCAAATGTAAACTACACACCCAAACTGTTTGATCCTACTCATTATCTCCAAAATCTAGCCCAAAAACTCTCTTCTCTTCAAAGTTAGGCAATTTTTCGTCACAACTTCCCCTATAATACGACCAAACTTCTTGGTACTTTGCATTCGGTATATATTGAGCGAGATAAAGTCAAGATTACCTTATCACGGGCAAACACGTATTACGTATTTTGCCCAAGCTGGCTTTAATGTTTGGAGTTTATACGCCTTGACCTTGAAAATGGGAAGTTATGGATAGTATTAGTAAAGTCATAGTTAAGAAAGTTGTAGATAATTATTCTAACCCCTTTCCTGTAGGGAAACCAAAACCGTGAGATTTCACACTTACACTTCATTACATAGTCATTCATGGCAGGACCGTAGCAAATGGAAATCCATGATCTCTGCCTACCCCTCAGGGAAACAGGCGTGACTTTATGTATGTATGTACAGTAAGTATAAGTACAGTGTAATAGTGAGCGAGCCTTTTGCCATTATTTGGACACGCTAATAGCTATTAATTTGTCAGTGGTAAATGTACAAGTGAAAGAAGATATGACTTTAAAGAGTCCAATCAGTACCCCTATATGCCTTTGATTCGTCATCATTATCATTATTTCATCCAATGAAAGTATTAATATAATAATAAACTGTAATTGAAACTTATTAATTTCTGGTACAAAGGCGTAGTTTCGAGAATTCCCAATCAGTTACTGAAATAACTTCTCTAAAGCGATTCCCACGCAATATTAGCTTGCCTAGACGATTTTTTGGAAGTCTGTTATCTTATTGTTCAGGCTGTAAGGCGGCCGTACGAGAAATCCATTGTACGTCAAGATAGGCGTCTTGACATTTATTTGCTCACTCGTGTTCAGTTCAATCTAGCTTTTCATTGGCTACTGATACTGGCGGACTGATAGTGTCTATCTGTTTCACGTCGTAATTTTACGGTACGGAAGTTTTGGGACTGGTTAGGTTTTATTAGGTTACTTTTTTGACATAACATCACGGCTGTTTTCCCTGAAGGGGCAGGCAGAGATGCACATTTAGTATATCCACATTTCGCCAGTTATGTTTTTAGGTTCCAATGTTACGCCTATGACCATCAACCGGGCACAAATCCGGAATCCGTGCTGCTACTGAGAATTACCTAATAGAAAAACCCAGCAACACTTTGCCTGATCCGGGACTCGAACCCAGGACCTCGTGCTCAGCAGTCGCGCTTAGCAGCCATTAGACCAACGAGGAAGCCAGTAATTTTTTTGCTGGAAAAATTATATTGTTTTTTTTTTATTTATTCATTAAAACTTCATGTAATATCTGTCTTCATAGGCGGACTTATACCTGAGGTATTCTCTACCAGTCAACCTTAGGATGGTGCAGAGATTATATGGACGTAGATGCAACATAAAAGCTGTGTATATAACTTATTATGTCAGTTGAATGAAATTTGTAGGGCTATTTGGGAAAATGTTGATTATTAATCAATTTTACCCGTACTTATTGTTTACCTAGGTATGTTTCCGACAAAACCCACCCATTTTTGCATAAACAAGTCTTCCACATCCTAAAAAAACTCTCACTAAAAACTTTCATGATGTACATCATTACTTCCAAAGTGGTCTAGATGAACCAGGGGTCCACGAGAGGCTCGGCGGGGGTCTACGTTTGCGTGATAAAAATGGGGGCACAATTCGTAAGCGGGGGGGTCCACGAAAATTTATCTGCTTTCGATAGTGAAGAGCTAAAATGTTGGCTTGACTTCACGTATCAATGTAGAATAATATCTTATCTTCACATTTGAGTCGAGTTTTGGGAATATGGTAGAAAAGTGGCTGCAAGGGTTCCACTGGAACCAGCAAAATTGTTCAGTGTGGGAAACTCTAATGTACATTTAATAACAAGATATTAAGATTCATCCGTCAAAACACGGTTCGATACTCCTGAATGAGAAACAAACATCTACAATCAAAATACAGAGCGCGAAAATGCATTCAGATGTCACTCAACGCCGACGTCTTACGAATGAAAGATGATTCCACTCAAGATACAATGTCTAAGTATGATTCAGATAAACCTATAGAACATACAAAGTTCTGGAAAATGAATTTATCCGACCAATTTGAATTGTTTACGTAGTAACGCCTACACGTCCAGGCATTATTTATTGAGGTTATAATTGGTTAGAATTAGTGATATAGATTTATCTATTTAAATAGTTTAAGGTACCTACTTATGGGTTTTCTTGAATGTTTTACTTTGTTGCTAGTTCTCTTCTTCTAAGAAGAATTAAGCCCGTACATATTTTTTTCCATAATGATAAAAAGTTTTTGAAAAACATGTAGCGCTAAAATGGTCACATCAAATTCTTCTAATATTAAAAAAATGGTTAGATTTAAAAGTTAAATCGTATTCAATTACTATACAAGTTCATATTTGATGAATTAATGAATTCCGGGATATTTCTATTTAGGCAAGACGAATAATTATGAATAGATCTCTATTCGTAATTATTCGTCTTGCCTAAACTAACTTTTGTGACTTAACAAAATGATTCATACTACCGTCCTAATGTGATTATTCTAAAGCAGCCATTGTTTTTTTAATATCGCCCCATACTAGGAAGTTCCCCGATACCGTGGGTAAATTTCACAAACTTGAAACATCACATACACAAACGCCCAGACTCGGGACAAACATCGGCGAATCACACAATATAATAAATGATGTAACACTGTGTTTAGCTGCAGTTATTTTGTTATTAATTATTATGTTTGTGTAGTTTGCATGCCATCTGGTAGGATATGGTTAATGTGCACTATAATATCATGTAAGAACTTTTATGTACCCATATTCGCAAATGAATAAATAATTTGATTTGATTTGACACAAATTTTAGCCTCGTGCGGAACTCGAACGGGACCGCAACCCCAAGCACAGCAGTCCAATCGCTTAGCCACTGCGCCAATCAGGTCGTCAAAAAAGCCATTAAAACCCCCATAATAAAATATACCACCCCAACTTAATAACTTCCAAGCTAACACCACTAACACGAAGACAATAAATTGACATAAAAACAGTACTGACTCGGTAGGCACACAAAATTGTGGCACTCCATCTCAGACTCTTAACGTCGTGGAGAGGGACTAATGGAAATTTTATCTTAATGATACCTCGAGAGCCGTAGGTACTTTATAACGACGAAGAGCTGACCATTTATCACGAGCATCATTCTTGATTTATTCGGTATTTATATTCTTCGTTAATCATTATTTCGATCCTTCTAATTATATGGACAAACAGCAAACCAGGCCAGTGTTAAAGACTATAGTTACAAAAACTAATCTTGTAGACTAGTTTATCTGTGGTAGGTAGGTAGTGGTATCCGACCTATAATTGACCACCCCTGTTCTTGAAAATGTAGAAGATGGGCAGTAGCGTCTTTATAACTTTACCACCAATACTGCGATTCCCAAGCCGCTTGTCAAGCGTGGGGATTATGGCAACCCCAAGGGGAGCCCTTTGTTCAACAGTGGAAGTATTCCTGCTGATGATGGACTTTTAGGTTACGTTATATCCATGTTAAGAAAATAGAAAGAAAGAAAATATTTTATTTTTGTCTTGAATACAAAATAAAAAATTTAAGTTACAAACTACGAGACAGGAGGTCCCCAAGACATCAAAATGCTGGTGCTGGAAAGCAGCAGAGTTTATTTTTAGTTGGGGCCAACATAAAAATAAAGTTTGTTTTTAATTAGCCTGTACTGTGTCCCACTGCTGGGCAAAGACCGCTCCTTGATTTCTCCACAAATCTCTGTTCAGACCGAGAAGGCGATGGAGTGACAATCTGGATACCTTTGCAGGAAAGACATGGCCGGAAATGGCACTGAATAGAGATTTGTGGAGAAAAATAAAGATTACACTAATAAATAAAAACTACTTATACTCATATCTCACGCAGTAGCTAAGCGATTACACAGTTTCGGGAGGAGTTGCGGGGTCGATACCTGCACGGGACAAACATTTGTGCGATCTGCACATGTTTGTCCTGAGTCTAAGTGTGTGTGTATGTGAGATTACATGTTTGTGAAACGCGCCCACGATTCACGAGAAATTTCTAGAGTGGGTCGACGTTTATAAATAAAAAACTACGTATACTCATAATTCAAACATTCAAAAACAGAGGAGCCGTTAATCAAAACGAATATAATTATCATGCTCTGCACCCAACTGGCCATCAGAGCCTTATGATACGACTAAGTTAAATGACCAACAAAATTGGCAAACAAGTTCTCTGAATTCTATAAAATTTGCGTTTCATTCTCGTGTCTCAGTTTCAAGCAAGCTTCAAATTCTTGGAACTACCAACGCTGATCAGTTCAGAGGGACTTTTGAGTCATATAAATTTTAACAAAAGTTCCTAAAGGTTACTAAAACTAACGTAATATTCGCGAGTTGTTTTTATTTTGTAAACAAGCTTTGTTTACTTTATTCGGAATTACATGAATAATTAAAGGTTTTCGTATTGATTACTAATAACAACCCACTCCAATGAAAATGGATTAGTTTGGGGTAAAATATGGCGCGCCAAAATGTATCTGTAATTAAAAATGATGAGGTACCAGTCTGTTAAGTAGCTGATCTTTGACGTACTGCATGACTAATTGCAATTAGCTTAGTACATATTGACATGACAACATGAATATAGTTATGAAATAACTAGGTATTTGGTTAGTAAATGTAATAAACTTTTACCAGTTAAATTACATAGAAGCGCTTTAAAGCCCGTAAGTACTACAATAACTTCAGTCCTTTGGTTACAGCTTTCAGTAAAAAATATGTTATGTTCTGACCGAATTTTGGTCACGGCGGTCTACCTCATCTGAGACTTGCCAACTACGCAGGCGATATAATAGTGCACAAGTTTAAGCGCAAGCACAGGAAGACGGGATCCCCTCTCATATTCCGATAAGACGATAGACAGAGATCAGGCAAGACCAACGGCTTAACGTGCCTTCCGAAGCACGGAAGGGTCTCGACATGTGAAAAACAGTCACCCGTCACATGACTGACCGCAGTGATTACGGCTTAACCTCGCAGATCAACTGATGCGCGGTAGCCACGTAGCTACGAGCCCCTCGTCAAAAATACGTATTACAGTAACAAAAAGATTATTGTTTACTTAAAGCACAATCATTCGTAAATAATAATTTAAATCAAAGCTCCAAATAAAAACATAGGTATTTCCACAATCATCAATGAAATAAAAATATAACATACAAAGAAAATGTATTCCTAAAAATTTACCGCTGCCGGCGATGTTGATCTCACTCATATAGCCTTTGAAATACCTGCGAACGTTACGTTATTTGGGTTTTTTATTAATTTTGTATATTGTCTCGTTGGTCTAGTGGTCGTTAAGCGCGACTGCTGAGCACGAGGTCCTGGGTTGGAATCCCGGGTCGGGCAAAGTGTTACTGGGTTTTTCCATTAGGTAATTCTCAGTAACAGCACGGAGTCTGGATCTGTGCCCGGTTGATGGCAATAGGCTCGCCCCCTATTACAGTGGGACCTAAAAAAACGTAACTGGCGAAATGTGGGTGTACTGTATGTGAATACAGGCGTGATGTTATGTTATGTTTTATGTTATGTAGGGAACTAATATAGATGCCAATTATAGGTATACACTACACTTAAAAAGAAAAAAAAACAAAAACATATATTTCTGCATTCATTTATTATGAATGATATTTTGGGCATGTAGAAAGGATGGATGAAAGAAGAGTGCCAAAGGAATTTAAAAAGCGAATGTTTGTGGAATATCAATAAGGGGAAGACATACGAACATACTTGGACCAGATCGGAGTTGTTCTACAAAAGTGTCAAGTAAAAAGTACCCTTAACCGACGAGCGTGTATCAGGAATGTGGTGCGAGCAATGATATTTCAGATGCGAGTGAATAAGGCGAAAAAACAATGCTAAGATCGTAGGAAATAAAAATCCATGGTCTCAGCCTACCCCTCTAGGGAATAAGTGTGCCTTTCTTTATGTATGAATGATAATTAATGAAAATATGGACGGAAGATTAATGCATTTTGGATCTTAACTCATTGAGAAATGGAAATTCCATAACGTAACAAAAAGTTTCTTTGCAAACAAAGCGGCACTGTCAATGAATTCTTTCTTTCAATTTTATGAACTAACTTATTCAATTTAATCTGTATTAAAGAGTTTTACTATTAAATAGATATTGTGAGATGGGAAAAGCGCTCAATGCTATAATCTAACTATACTAGTAACTGATGCATCATTCTTTGATTCCGGGAAAGACTCGTTAAATTATCCAGGCGGACTAAGTCGCGGGCAATAGCTCGTATCTTCTACATCACGCTTCACACTATCACAAGTATCACACTAATATTAAAAAGGCAAAACATTTTGAGTGTGTTTGTATGTTTGTTACCTCTTCACACGGAAACTGGTGGACCAATTTTGATATAACTTGGAATTAAGGTAGTTGACCTAGATTAACATATAGGCTTTTATCCCGAAAAGAAATAGCGCGTTACACCGCGGGGCGCAGCTAGTTAATAATCATTTAAAAGACCTCTAAACAACCCAGATACGGCTTATTTAGCAGGGGACGGTAACTGAAATAATACACAAGCTTATATTATGACGTCACGGCCTTTTAGCCGACATCAATCATTTAATGGCCGACATTCTGTCCTCAACATAAATTTTCTCGCCCATAAATCGTAAAACAACAAAACTATGTATAATTTCATTTTGTCACTACGGCTTCATAACTTTGCGAATGAATAATTGTATTAAATATAAGGGATTTAGGCCCTTTTCACATTATTACACCGTCGGTGTACTAAAACTTTTTTATTATTTTAAATTTGTTTTGTGATGAAAATGCTAACTGATTTCAGTATTTATTTTAGTACTAGCTGTGCCCCGCGGTGTTACCCGCTACGTTTTTTCGGGATAAAAAGCCTATGTGTTAATCCAGGGTGTCAGTTACCTCTATTACCTACCTAAAAAAACCATAACTGGCGAAATTTGGGTGTATTGTAATGCGTGATGAAATGTGCACTTCTTCCTACCCCTTCGGGGAATGCAGGCGTGATGTTACGAAGGACTATTTATTGCAGCATAATTATTCTCAATAGTTCAATCATCAACAGCCGGAAGATGTCCACTGTTGAACAAAGGTCTCCCCCTCATAGCGCCACAATGGCTCAATAATTTCCTTTAGTACCGTGGACACAAGGCGACCTCTGTCGTCACGTAGCTGTACTAATTTACACTACCACTGATTTGTATTAACCCGTACATAGCTTTGCACTCAGCTGAATTCAAAATGACTAGGTATCCAGTATGTATGCAAATTGGACTGTTATGGAGTTAATAGTGGTATTATTATTAAGTATATAGATATACCTATGTATATGAGTTTGTTTTTCGTATATTTATAATACGATTTTCCCGTTTTTTTTTTTAAAAAAAACGTCGCCCCACACTAGGAATTTCTCCTGTGTCGTGGGTGCGTTTCACAAACATGAAATATCACATACACTAACACCCAGACTCGGGACAAACATCTGTGGTTCGCACAAAGTTTTGCCCCGTGCGGGAATCGAACCCGCAACCCTTAGCGCAGCAGTCCAATCGCTTAGCCACTGCGCTAATCAGGTCGTCATTTACTCAAGCTGTCAACCATGAAGAAGATAGGTAATTTGAATAGTTAAAATGGACACAGATCCACCACTCCCTACATTATAAATATTATGGTGTAAAAATTCAACAGCAATCGACAACATGCAATAATTTGCTGCTCGCTAGCCTGATCAAACTATCCACTAGGGAAATTCTTCGAAGTAACAGCTCTACATCTTCGTTCTAATCCTTTAAAATATTTTTCTCTTTTGTCTACTAAATTCACCACACTAGTATTACATAGAATCAGTAATAAAATAAATATCTCCTCAAGACTGGATCAGACACTTATTTGAAGTTAGGATGCTCCAATTACGCCGAGTGGTATCTGGCTTAGAGTTGACCACCCCCTTTCCTCCTGTGGTTGTCTTAAGAGGTGACTAAAGGAAAATCCAGAAGATGGGCATCGTTTTGTAAGTTCACCACGTATACTGCGATCGCCAAGCTGCTTGCCAAGTGTGGGGATTATGGCAAGCCCCGCCCCCCTCATCTAAGGGGTAGGCCTTTGTTCAATAGTGGACGTCTTCCGGCTGATGATAATGATGCTACAATGATTGTAGCCAACATTCAGGCTTAGTAAGTTCTTTCTGGAAGAAACACAAATTACATAAGCTTCTCTGCCACTTATGCGATATGAATTTGTTCTTAATCCTTGATCTAGTATATTATATTGTTGCTCGTAGACTGATGATTTTAAGTTTTCCACCATAATTATACAAAAACTAGCGTTCGGAATGAAAAATAGCCTACGACTTTCCTTAGAGTTTCAGCTTAACTCTTAGAAAGTTCCATGAAAATTGATTTAGAAGTTTAACCTTCAAAGTGTTAAACACAGACAGTTTTACTATATATTACTTCGTTAAAAAGAATGCGTCTTTTCAGGAATTAAAACTTGGTCAGTTTTCTCGCGATAAATTTAATAGATGTGATAAAAGTGTAACTAACACATTTATATAATCATTATTAACAACTTGCTAACTTATTTAGTAAATATTCTCATACCGCACTACTAGGGTCAACGCCCCAGAGATCTTGGCCATCAAGTTAAATGTTCTTTATCGCGATGCTCGTAAAACTTCGTTGAAGTACGAGTCGTATAGACGTTCCTTGATGCTCTGCTTCCAATACCAACGACCGAACTTCCCCAAACTACTTACTAGACTGGTATCGAGTTTCCATTAAATTCAAATAATTATGTTATCACAAACAGACCTTTCTGACAGTTGAAATAGAATCGATGTTCTTTTTTTGAAAAAATTAAAGCTTGATTACATAATCTGCATTGCAAGAAGTTTATATTATTAAAGTTCTCTGTACATAGTCTTTAACGCCCTTTATAAAAAAAATGACTATTTTAAACCAAGTATTACATTATACCCGTCACTGTCGTTTGCATGTCAGACCATACTGATGTCAAAAGTCTTAATACGGGTTGAAGATAAAACTGGTATGATCCTCGTTTTAGAATCAAAGTCAAAGTGCAGTAGAAATTTAAAATAGTCGTCATATCGAAAAAACGAAAAGCCATACATTTGGCACAAAACACGCTACACTAAATACACTATTCAAAGAGTAACAATGCACAGAAGAGACAATATCGTTTACAGTTCAAATGCAAATTATACGTCCATCCTGTTATTAAGCTTTGATAGTAAAGCGTTAAATTATTTATAACCACCAAATGAAACTTTAGGTATAAAATTACACATGTCGCCTGCTATTCCAAATAATTGTTTGACAGATATACAAAATGATATCAGAAACAAAGCCCTTTAGTGTAAACGACACGGAACCGACACGACATTTTAATGGGCGAGTTATCGCGTCGCTTTATCGCGGGGTTTTATGGTGTAGGCAACGATATATTATAAATTATGGCCCGATTTTGTTATTACACTGGGTGAGATAAAGCGATGAAGTATTTTGAAATAGTAGGTACTAAAGAGTACCGTAGATTCAGTATGTTCCGGTTTTTGGGAATGGTATCATACCCTTTTATTCATAAACGAGGGTTATACCGACGCTACGACCTGATTCACGAAGTGGCTAAGCGATTGGACTGCTGCTCTAGGGGTTGCGAATTCGATTCCCATCATCATCATCATCAGCCGGAAGACGTCCACTGTTGAACAAAGGCCTCCCCCTTAGAATGCCACAATGAACGACAGTTTGCTGATTCCCATACGGGACGAAAATTTGTGTGATCCGCAGATGTTTGTCCCGAGTCTGGCTGTTTGTTTATGTGATATTTCATGTTTATGAAACGCATTCACGATACAGGAGGAATTCATAGTGTTACGCCGTTAAAAAAAAATACCGACATCAATTAAACCCCGTATAAAGTCTATAGATATTTATATTCTTTGTAAAGCAAACGACAGTGACAGGTATTATTTAATCCTTGGTTTTAAATTGTATTTATTATGAATATGGGGTATTGAGTATATAATATTACAAAAAACTTTGTGCGAACCACAGATGTTTGTCCCGAGTCTGGGTGTAAGTGTATGTGATATTTCATGTTTGTGTAGCGCACCCACGACACAGGAGAAATTCCTAGTGTGGGGCGACGCTTTAAAAAAAAAATTATACCAAATTTCTTTAATCATTATAATTAAAGTCACTTACTTTTTTTTCAAGAATGTTTCTTGTGTTTTTTGAACCTCTTTACGAAAAACGTAATAATATTGCCTACGCAAATCGATTCGATGAATACTAATAATATTTATATTATATAGGTATGTAAGACATGTAAGTGTAGGTATATTATAAAAAAAAAAAAATATTGGAGCCTATTTCTGGCATACATTTTGTATTTTTGCTCTCAACCTATTTTTTATTAAAGTAGATTTTTTTCTGCAACTGTACCAGCTACCTGTTTTGCCAGCGTTAAGTAGCCTATGTCGTTTTTGGGGTTTTCTATGAACTTTCAATATGCCAAATTTTATCCATATCCGTCTAGCGGTATAATCATGATGTCGTAATAGACTGACTCTGACATTGTGTATTGGAGCCTATTTTATTTCTTACATACATTTTGTATTTTCTTTCTCAACCTATTCTTTTTTAATTCGATTTCTGTCTGCATCTGAAATAAATTTTTTTTTTTCATGAAACTTATGATACATACATAAAGTCACGCCTGTTTCCCTGAGGGGTAGGCAGAGACCACGGATTTCCATTTGCTACGATCCTGGCATACTTCTTTTGCTTCATTCACACGCATCACATTCCTCATACACGCTCTTCATACTTATGATACATTATAGATAGATTGGAAAAGAAAATGTGCTTTTGAATTTAAAATGTAATACTATAAAATAAAATCTGAACGTACAAATTTTTGACGAAATCTACAATGAAGTGGCATTTTTCGCTTTGGTTTTAAATTTATTCAGTACACATATTTTGTACTGTCGCCGATTTATTTTACAGTTGGGTTTTAAGTTTTTATTTTTGCTGGTAAAATATTCTTCAAATATAATGTTTTGTTTCACGTAGGATAAATGGTGACTTATAATATCTTGTGGTCTGTTTAATAAAAAAAAAATTTTTTACTTAAAAGTAGCCTAGGGTATGTCTCACTGCTACTAGCTTATTTATGCAAAACCAAGACTTTCAATTGACCCCTTGCAGCATAAAAGATATATACCTACCAAAACACACACTTGGTTGATAGAATGCTTACTGGGACCAGCAAGCACTGCGTCACCTTGTTCGACCCAGAATAATATCGCAACGACAATGGATGTCCTCATGAACGCTACTGACAATGCAGTTCTTGTAGGAAACTTCTGGGCCGACAAAATTTAATTGCCGTCAACTCGATACAAAGAAGAACAACAGACACTTTACAAATCACAGGAACGTAGTTCAATCGTACCTTATAAAAGTCACCAAGTTGATATACCTACCAATTACTAGTACATTAGATTATTCTACTTAATTATTTATTGATGCATTCACTCGCAAATATTTGCTGCGAGTAATGATGGATTTGAAGTTAACTTGCTATACAACTTGTATAATACCTACAGTTATTTTTATACAAAGTAAAACTTACCCGAACTACCTGGATAGTTATAAAGTAGAGGAAAAATTAGGTTATAGTTAACCCGCCCCTTACCATGAACTATTAAATCTGGACGTTTTCCGTTGAGTAAGCGAGAAACTCCTCTTTTCCGGACTGGATTGGTCTCCAACCAGCTGGACCGATGATATCGTCAGAGTTGCGGGCAATCGGTAGATGCAATTGGCAAGTTGTCGTTCATTGTGGCGGTCTAAAGCCTTTGTTTAACAGTGGCCATCTTCCCGCTGTTGATGAAGCGAGATACCACACGACACTGCACGTAGCGGCGGCGGCGTCTCTCTTCCACAACGATAAATATCCTGCTTTAATAGTTCTTGGTAAGGGAGCTGTTCCCAGTCAGTTTAGTTGACCGAAAGGTATACTCTATTTGATATTCATGAATTCACGGAATCTATTCAAGTTTCAACCTCATTGTACCCGTTTACGAAAGCCAAAAATTCGGCACTGTTTTTTTAGGCAAACTAGAGTGTGTTTGTTGAAATGGTATAATCTACATGAGGTACACTACTCTTTGCTGGCGGTAGAATGCTATTCTGATCACGATGCCGTTAGAAGCGCAGCGGAGGCTTTGTGAGCTGTATACGGAGTGTGTGGATATTATTGGGTTTTTGAAGGTTCTACATACACCGACGTATCCAAAAGGCGCTCCAAAAAAATGGTTCACTCCTCTCTGCTTATATTAGGTACATTGTTCCTCAAAAAAAAGGTTGCCCCAGACTAGGAATTTCTGTGGCGTTTTACAAGTATTATCTCATACCTACATTAACACGCAAACTCGAAACAAATATCTGTGGACCACAAAAATCAATATTTATCTTGTGCGGGAATCAAAACCGCAACTCTTAGAGCAGCATTACCCATAATAATTTAGCCGATGCGCTAATCGGGTCGATAAAGCACTCGCTATAAATAAAGAGAAATCTATCTATTTATCTATCTATTTTACTCTTAGCTCAAATTGTTGAGTAATCGCAACAAAAAGTCCTGTACCGCTAAACGCACCCTCGTTATGGGCGTTAAAACTTTGCAAAGAACAATTTGGCCACTGAAAAGCTAGTACAGTTGGTGAAATGAAAAATTATGGCTTGTACAAAAAATATAAAATATTTCTTGGTTTAATTTTAATAAGAACGAATGCCTTACAACCCGATTCGTTTTTTAGTGAAAAAACAAATTTACTGCGTTTATTTTTTTTTAAATAACGTGAAAATGAAAACATTATTTGTTTTCGCAAGCCAAATTCGTGAACTTTGCTGGAATTCAATACAGAAACATATAATTCATATCTTATATTTTATTGAACTGAGTGCAAAAGGAGACCCAGCTATGGTATTATTATAACATATATGTATAATAATTGTATAGCATAGTAGTCTAAAGTAAGTACCAGTAAATTTAATAAGGCTCCAAAATATTTATCTTCGTGTAACAAACCCTAGCAATTATACCTCATACACACCTACATACATTTAAATCTATATTGGAATACTGTTGATGTCGTCCTACGTAAAACCACAGTACAAAAAATCCAACACCCTCGTCACGGCCATCCATCATCCTAAAATTAAAAACTTGGAGCTGCACTGTCAACGTTTAATTGGAGCTAAACGGGCGTCAATCATTTTTGATGGGTTTACATAATATTTTTAAGCGCTGGTTCCGATTTGATGCAAGTAATGTTCTTCTGACCGAATTTCGGCTATGACAGCCTATATCAGTGGAGACTAGCCAATTACGAAAGAGATATTATTATATTATCCGTGGTCTCTGCCTACCCCTCAGGGAAACAGGCGTGACTTTATGTATGTATGTATGTATGTATATTATTATAGAGCACAATGCGCGCAGATACTGGTACTCTCCCCATTTCCTCACTCTCATAGTCCGATGGGAATGCAGACAACCTGAGAGAGATCCGGCGCAGTACCAGCGGCTGAACGTGCCTTCTGAAGCACGAAGCAATTGATTGATGTAAGTATGTTCTTGTCCAACAAAACAATTTTTGTCACCTTCGTATATCTTCCATTGGTTGAGTGGTTGCAAGGTACTCCGATACAAGTTCGGAGTCTCAGAAAATGTAATTTACACTAGCAGCAATGTAGTTTGAATTTTTGACAAAACTTTTTTGAGCCCAGGAATTCCAGCTCAGCAGTTGCACCTAGCAACCACTAGACTTAGGCAGCCATTCTTAGGAATTAAGAGAATATTTGATTTAGTAATAGAAAAGTAATATCAAGAGATTAATGTCCTAATAACACATAAGTTGTGTCCCCATTGAATTTACTTAAAGGATATTCTCAAGGTTTTTAATTTACATAAGATTGGACGAGTACAGGTACCTTTTGCGTTCGTTTGATAAAAATATTAGGCGCTCGACCCTCCAGAAGATTAGGATTCCCTTTTTGTTACCTTTTTTATGTTACGCTAACTTTTACGTGCGACTTCGTTTATATTTTTCTTCTTAAAAGTCCGGACGTACAAAACAACTTTTAGCCCTATCTAATCAGCGATCCACGGCCTTGAAAAAAGCATTAAAATGAATGTATCAAAAGGATAAATCACACTAATATTATAAAGGCGAAGGTTTGTGAGTGTAATTAATGAAGTAACAAATACGCGATCAAATTTGAATGGCTTAGAATTGAACCCTGGCTGACACCCTGGATTAACACAGGCTATTTTTCATCCCAAAAAAATGTAGTGGATAACACTGCGGGGCGCAGCTAGTATAAAATAAATAGAGGCGACGTTCACTCGATTTATTCAGATTGGCAAATACAGCGAATACGAGCAAATGTATAGCAACCGATTATCTGGCTTCCTTGAAAACGAAGCGGGTAGAATAACAACTATGTGCTCATAGAGTATGAAACAGATAAGGTATAACATAACTAATAAATTACCTACTACTTGACAATGCAATGAAAAAGTTTATATTAAAAAAATACTTTTGAACCCTAGCTTTTAAGGCTCAAAATACCCCTCAGCTAGGCTCAAAATACTTGTAAAGACGAATCAAACAAGCCTAAACACGATGGGGTTGCTTCATTTCGTTACAGTGTTTCTATGACCACCTTCGACTTCATCATCAAACCAGCTCAAAGGTACCATAATATTGTGCTGTCACCAAATTTACATATGTATACAAAATTTCATTTCAATAGGATGTCAAAAAGTGGTTCTGAGATTGCAAGATTTGCCTAAACATACTCACATACACCAAAAAAAAAGCTTGTAATAAAAATTGACAGAAATGATGATATTACGATACTTTTAAATGACAAAAGCTGACAATTTTAAACACCCTTATTCATAAAACAATCAATTATAAACCAAGGTTTTAATTACAATAATAAAGTTTATTTCCTATTAATTAATTAGGTACATGATATTCGAAGCTTTACAGATTTATCAATAAACTTAATACGGGGTTTAGTTGCCGGTATGATCCTCGTTTAGAGATGAGAGGGCTATTGTACACGTCATATTAAAGTAAACAAATGTTAGAAAAAGATTTTTGCTTTTCTATTTTATTTTGCGTTTCTTCAGAGTTCTTTATTTTCATGTTTTCTACATACGGAAAAGACTGAGACTATGCAAAAAAATTAGAGAGGGTTTAAGAAAATAACTTTTACAAGTGACAAAATTTGCCTAAATTGGTACCTACGATCTGGCCAAACACACCACATTAAATAGCCAATCTCTATACCACAGCATGACCGGCTTCCAAGTAAATATTAGTTTGCGGTGATACGTAGACCTGTTCTTTTTCCTACTCAGACGAAAACAATTGAACGAATTAGAAATAGAAATGATTGTATTGACACTGCAAATATTATTAAACTTTTAGTATATTGGGAATGGAATATATTGAATTGGGTGCCTAAGAATTGATAGATAAAACTCCGGTAATAAAATACCTTTGCAGCAGTCCATTATACAGATACAAGCGTAGCTTCGTCTCGTCTTAGTCCGCGTTGAATTCAAATTTTATAGGTTTTATTAACTAAGACGACTTCATTTTCAGTTTGAAACCCCTTTTTTATAAAAGCACTACTGTCTATATTACTCGTTTTAACATCAGTTATCTGTCAGTAATGAGTTCCGTCGAAATCGGTTTAGCCGTTACGAAGATAATGATTTTTTTAAACATCGCCCTACACTAGGAATTTCTCGGTGTCACAAACATGAAAATTAAATATCACATACACAAACACCCAGACTCGGGCCAAAATCTGTAGTTCGCAAAAATTTTCAGTCCGTGCCGGAATTGAACCCGTAACCCTTATCGCAGCAGTACAATTGCTTAGCCACTACACCAATCAAGCCGCCAGTACATTTTAGATGATAAGTATTTTAATCCACATTATTGTAAAACGTCATAGTAATTTTTATACGCGTACACTTACTAAGAACGATAACTCCCTATTAAAATTATTGGGTCATCAGACCTTCAATTTAATCCAGCTCTTGTCTCCATTCTACAAGATTATTCACGAGCCTGACAAAGTGCTCAGATCGAAGTAATTTCAACAAATGACTTCCTTTTAGAAAGCTGTCTATATAATGGCCGTGCTTGGGACCAGATCCAGGGTTTACTTTGATCGAAATAAATGTAGTTACTTACTTGTAACGTGTCTGCGTCAGAATTTTGGTTACACGTGTGTTAGCTGATGGTGATTGTAGATATATTATGTACCATCTTCGGACTGCGACTTCGTCTGCGTGGAAAAAAAACGTTTCTTTTCCGGGATCAAAAAAGCCTGTGTCTACCCTAAAGGTCTATTCTAAATATTGGTAAAATAATTTTGGGAATCGGATGGATAATTCTGGAGATAGCCGCTTACAAATAAACAAATAATTGTTATCTCTTTATACGAGGGTCAAACTGAAAGTTCTTAGAACTTGCCACTTATAAACAATATAATAAAAAAATAATTCTAAAATTTGAAAATAGAACTCTTTGCCAATATTACTGAGTATATATTTCATTAATTTGTCATTTGTTTTACGATTTGGCGGCAAATTGAAAATTGTCTGTGTCACGTCAACATGAATTTAACACGAGAAAATTTTCGTGCAATGATTTTTTATGACTTTCGATGTCATTTAAGTCAACAAGAAAGTTATGATAGACTACGATTGGCCTTTCACGATGAAGCCCCATCTCGTGCGACAGTTTACAACTGGTTTAATGAGTTTAAACGTGGTCGCACTAATCTCACTGATGATTTACATGAGGGACGGCCTTCTACGGCGACGACTGAAGATAACATCTGTGTTGTGCGGCGTATGATAGAGACTGACAAAAGAGTGACCTATCAGCAGATTCGGACAAGCTTAGGCATCGGTATGAGTCAAGTGCACAAAATCCTCCACGAACATTTAGCAGTCAGGAAGCTTTGCGCCCGGTGGATACCTCATAATTTGACTGAGGCTCAAAAACTCCATCGTGTGGATTGGTGCCGTAAAATGATTGAAAGATTTAACGGAGGTGACTCAAATGCTGTGTTCGACATACTAACAGGTGACGAAAGCTGGATTTACTGTTATGATCCTGAAACCAAAAGACAATCTGCTCAGTGGGTGTTTCCTTTCGAGAGGTTGCCAACTAAAGTGAAGAGAGATCGAAGTGCGGGAAAAAAAATGGTGGCCTCGTTCTTTGGAAGGATAGGTCATTTCGCAACAATTGTGTTAGAGGATCAAAAAACAGTTTCTGCAGAATGGTACACTACCAATTGTTTGCCACTTGTCTTGGAAAAAGTTCGAGAGAAACGACCTCGCAGTAGGATCCTCCTTCACCACGACAACGCCTCGTCGCACACCGCTAAGCGAACGATCGACTATTTGGCGACATCAAACGTTGAATTACTGGGTCACCCGCCGTATAGCCCCGACCTCGCCCCTTGTGATTTTTATTTATTTCCAAAAATTAAAGAAAAACTTAAAGGAAAGCGGTTTATGAATGCTGAAGAAGCGGTGGCTGCGTATCGCGATGCCATTGAAGAGAACCCTAAAGACGAGTGGGCAAAGTGCTTTTCCCAGTGGTTCCATCGCATGCAGCGGTGTATTGACGTGAATGGACAATATTTTGAAAAGATATAATAAAACTAATAACTGGCTAATGTAATCAGTTTTTGATTTTCTAAGAACTTTCAGTTTGACCCTCGTACTATTAGTATACATATAGCACTGATAACCGAGTGGTATTGACCGTTGGGCTGCCAAGTCAAAATCCGCATGTACAACCCCGGTATTATAAATTAGTTATCAGTTGCTAAAAACGGTGAAGGAAAACAACGTGAAGAAACCGTCACACCTGAAACATTTTTCAACGGCGTGTAAAGCCAAGTCAGGCCTATAGGCGATTTAAACTCTGACACCAGGTTATTCGTTCACCATATGATACGAAGTTTAGTATTGATGAGGGGCTCGGAACTACGGGGTTAATCCAGACACGCCGCGGTCAGTCTTGTGATTGGTGACCGTTTTCACATGTCGGGACCCCTCCTTGCTTTGGAAGGCACGTTAATGATATTCGTCCGGCGCCTAATCTGTCTCCAGTCGAGTCGGTCTACCGTCCCATCGGACTATCGGGCAGGGGAATAGGGAGTACACCTGTGTTCGCACCTATTATTAGAGCCTCTCCGTCATCACGTTTTTGTTTACATATATTCTTAATTATAAAGAAGTTCTTCCTTATTTAAAAAAACGGGCAGTTATTTGACCAAAAATCCTAACTTCTCACATACACATACAACACACACACGCACTCGCCCGCATATATTAATACATTTTATAGTTATCTTTAATTACCTTCAAATTGTTACTTTACTTCATCTCATTGTAATAGAATTAGATACAAAAATTGTCATGTTGATCTGAATGCTAGCACCAGGGGGAGACCTGGTGACCTGTAATACAGGTTTTATTATAAAACCTACCATGGGCACCAGTCTCTCACAATGTTACGTTTATATCTGTCACTCTACATGTTTAGTATTAAGATATTCATTGTGATGAGAAAATAAAGAAATTATTATTATTCTCAACTTTTTTCATACTGCTCCCATACCATGAAGTAAAGGTGTGAAAGCGAGACGCCGCTACGTGCGGTGTAATGCGGTGTCTCGTTTTGCTTTGTCTCGCTGCTACAACGTAAAGTATCCTGCTTTGAGAATTTATGGTAAGGGGGCTGATCTTACTAACATGCATAATATACTAAACTGCAAATCTTAATGAATATCGATTAACCTCCTGCAAACTAATACCCCTACCTACCACTTAATACTAGTTGGGAGGCTTCTTATCAACTGTTAATTACTTAAGAACTTGTTACCTAATACTCCTTCAAACAAACTTATATTTTCATTTGATTAAACACGCGATTAGATACTTTGGTCTTTATTCCTGTTAGTATAAGATCGTTATGTGAGTTGATGAACCGCAAAATTAATTTGGTATTTCTACATGTGATCTAAATTATGTTAGGGGTGCGCAACCAACAATACACCTAGTATCAAAGTTGGGAACAAATAAAAACTACCTGAGTTAAAGAACTAGAGAAGTCTTTCGCATTTTATATGAATCACAGCTTATTGTTTGGCGGATTTGTTAGTTATGTGATGAAGATTTTTGGCGATAGAATGCTAAAAAGGCATCTTTTCGACACCTGCAAGGAGTAACATTGTAACTAAGATTTAGCAACTTTAGAGTAGAGCGCGTCAAAGATTTAAAAAATTCTCACTGCTTTCATTTTAGTCTTATTGCCAACCAACTTTGAAATTGTACGTCAATGAGGGAATAGCTACACTTGCGTATGATTTTATTATTATATATAGGTATGTGTTAAGTATTTTTGTGAGTTACAATGAGAATCCACAACATATACTGTATAAAATGACATTGTAACTCAGACATACAATCGCATATAGTACGATAATAGTCTTGTTCTTGAAAATTATAATTTTCAAGAACAAGAGTGTATCTTGTATTACAATGTAATATTAATAATGGTGAGCATAAACAATGATGATGATGATGTGTAACTAAATATACCCTTTTATTAACTACAGTTGACTCGCACTTACAATGTTTTTACACTATAAAAATCTTTACATAAAGGAATTTAGGCGCAGGTGTGAGTGCAGAAAAAATCTACGTTTTTTGTACAGCAAGAATATGATTGTAACTCAAAATTGCCTAGAACTGAGTTACGATGTTATTCCTTGCAGGTGTCGTTTTTGCCTTGTCATAAAGTGCAAGCAGGCATGTGAGGTTTCCAGTGACTAACACCACTAATAGCCAGTAGGTATGACCGTTGGACTGCCAAGTCCAAAATCACAAGTTCAAACCTCGGCACGCACCAATATCATTTCGAATGCATATCATTTCGTGTGCGTATTACAAATTAGTTATCAGTTGCGATCGTCGAAAATCAATGAAATCAATCGTTTAGCCACTGCGCCAATTAATTTAACATTGTCGCTTTGCTACCTCTAGGCCAACATACATACATAACGTCACGCCTGTTTCTCTGAGGAGTAGGCAGAGACCACGGATTTCCATTTACTACGATCCTGTCATACTTCTTTTGCTTCATTCACACGCATCACATTCCTCATACACGCTCGTCGGTTGAGGGTACTTCTCACTTGTCCTTTTTGCAGAACATCTCCGATTTTCTAGACCAACGTGGCAGTCAATAAGGGGAAATACGTCATAATCATTATCCAAACATTCAAAGAATTTAACCTTCTCCAACGAATGCCGTACTGCGTTGCCAAATTGATTTGCGAATCGACCTTTAATACTATTTGCCTTCCGATGACGTCACTGGACGAAAACAGGAATTTAGATAGGAAAAGATGGTTGTAAAAGAATCCCTTTATTCCATTAGTGAGGTTGGTACACGGATCCACTTAGCGTTTGACGTTAATTTATAGTTGAAGGAGTTTCGGAACTTGATGCTTGAGTGAATGCTGTCAAATTAATGTGTGTTTACTGTTTAGTATACAAATACAAATATATAACATTAGCAGAGTGGTATCCGGCGAATTGACCACCCCTTTTCCTTCCGTGGGTGTCGTAATTGGTGACTAAGGGGAAAATCCAGAAGACAGGCAGCAATGTCTTCTGTAATTTTAATACCTACCAATACTGAGATCCGCAGTGTTACCGGGTTTTCCCAGTAGGTAATTTTCAATAGCAGCACGAAGTCTGGATTATGTACCCGGTTGATAGCAATAGGCTCGCTCGCTCATATTAGTACCTGGAACTGGCAGAATATGATGTTGTACTATAGATACACCCCTGCCTACACTTTCGGGGAATACAGGCGTAATGTTATGTCATGATAGTAAAAAAGTTATCTGGTGTAAATGTCCGAATAAATGTGAATCCATAGTTCTTAATACATTACTGAATAACTATTAAAAAAACTGTTTTATGGTTCCCTCAAGTCTTCATTCAAAATAACTGCAAAACCATCTTACAAACTGGCGTTAAAATTGACTTTAAAAAACACCTTGACCCCTGAGTTTGTTTCGGTATTTCTTCTCAGAGGTAGTCAGAGAAATGCCAATGCCATCTAGTTTTAAAAATGACGTGTAAAAGTGTTTTGATAAGTAGTCATTCTCAATCGACTTTAAAAAAGAAGGATTTTTTGTCATACCTAAATACGTCACTTCTTGCGACAAAATAGTCTAGAACACCTCGGTGTGGGCCCTATGAATAACATCTTGCAACATTAGACTTTATAAGTTTTGATGAGCTGCATCATTTCTACAGTGAGAGACGAATGGACTTCATGAGATAGAATATCAGCCCTAGACTAGAGGCGAAACGTTTGACGAATAGAATTGATAAGAATATAATTATGGGTTTGATAATATCGATAGCATAATCGATATCATCGCCATACATTTATCGATTCGATTTCGGTTCGTTTCGGTTTGATATTCATCAAGCGTATGGCCACTTCTAGGGCTGTACCTTTATTGAACTCCTGATAATTATCTCATTAAATTATTATAATCATTTAATGAGATAATGATATAAAAAACCTCTACGAACTACATGTGATGGCAGTGCAATTATCGTGAACTTCTCGACACGAATTAAAAATACATTTTGCAAATCTAATATAGGATGAAGGTAAACATACTCATCTACCTTTTTCCCAATCTTACGAGTATTACTATACGTAGTTCGGCATTGTTACCGTCGAGTATATATTTATGCTGAAAGCATTGCTTTAGGTAAAGGCAAGTAGCTAGGTAATACGCTAAGTAATTGACCTAAACTTCCTGATTTCGACCTCATTTTCAGGGCACTGACCTATCGTACATAATCACATCACACTAATATTATAAAGGCGAAAGTTTGTTAGTGTGTTTGTATGTTTGTTACTTCTTCACGCTCAAACGGCTAGACGATTTTGATGAAATTTCATATGGAGGCAGCTGACACCCTGGATTAACACATAGGCATATATTATACTCGCTGCGCCCCGCGGTGTTACCCGCTACATTTTTTCGGGATAAAAAGTAGCCTTTGTATTAATCCAGGGTGTCAGTTAACTCCATATGAAATTTTAATTAAATCCATTCAGTAGTTTTTACGTGAAAGAGTAACGAACATCCATACTCACAAACTTTTGCGTTTATAATATTAGTAGGGATTTCTTGGAATGCAATAAAGTATTTATCTATCAATCTTAATACGATTGGTTTGTATTAGAATAATAATAGATTATTTAAGCACCTAGTTTGTCGTTAGATACTTAGATATATTGTTCCCAAAAGTGTATAATTTTCAAATCCACGCCAGTTGTAATACATGCAAAACCGTTTTATATTCTCAATGGAGTGATATTTCATTATTTTCGACTCGATCATAACAAGGAAACGATACTTTGCGAATAAATTTGAAATCTGTTATGATATTCAAATGGATATTGTTGAAAAGTTTTTCCTTAATATTTAGTAGCTGAACGAATATACTGGATAATAGGTACTTAGTATATAGAAGTAATATTTATCATCATCATCAGCCGAAAGACGTCCACTGTTGAACAAAGGCCTCCCCCATAGAACGCCACAATGAACGACAGCTTGCCAATTGCATCCACCGGTTATAATATTATGTTATGGTTATCGTTGAAATAGTCTAGCATAAAGTTTACTTTTTTGGAACTCTATTTACTTTTTTTATTCAGACCACAGTCGACAGCGTAAACACAGGTGAGTGAGTGTAAGAAGTTTTCATTGTTTAGTTAGGACATTTATCTTCATTAACAGCAAAACAAAATCATTAGTCTCCTGTCCTCATTGGTAATGTTACTCGTTCGGTCGAAGTGTTATTGAGTTTTCCTTTTGGTAACTTCTAACAGTAAAAATATATGTATTATTGTCACTTCGTAGGATCAAATATAAACTGCGAGAGACTATAGAAGCTAGAATGAGTGTATTATCATTAGGGATAGAAGTAAATCTATACATTGTTTTACATTTACTAGCAACATTAATTGTCATTTTTTCGATTCGCTGAATGAAAATCTCATTCGTAAATATTGCTAGAGACAAATATTCAGTAAGGACGAGCCTTCCTTGTTCTATTTTACTTGTTGTAATAGTGATGGCTAATATAGCACATAGCACTATAGCAAAGCATGCTATTTATACTCAACGCTTAGGACGTGCTATTTTGAATCGCAATCGGTGCGATAGCACAATGAATGTTCATAGTATACACACTCAGCGAGATCATAGCACCATAGCAGTTAATAGTAGTAAATAGCACATCTCACTTGATCGCACCGACGCACGGCATCAGTCCATATCAAAAATAACGTATTTAGAGCAGATAGTCTTCATACATAACATAACATAACATCACGCCCGTATTCCCCGAAGGGGTAGGCAGAGGTGCACATATAGTACACCCACATTTCGCCAGTTATGTTTTTAGGTCCCAATATAATAGGGGGCGAGCCTATTGCCATCGACCGGGCACAAATCCAGACTCCGTGCTGCTACTGAGAATTACCTAATGGAAAAACCCAGTAACACTTTGCCCGACCCGGGATTCGAACCCAGGACCTCGTGCTCAGCAGTCGCACTTCATCATCAGCTTTTAAATGGCCCACTGCTGGGCATAAGCCTCCTCCCCTAAACGCCACTGATTCCTATTTTGGGCCTTTTGCATCCAGGTCTTTCCCTGTACAGCAACAACATCATCAGTCCACCTTGCTGGAGGTCTGCCAGGGGCTCTACAGGATCCTCTGGGCCACCACTCTGTTAGGGCCTTACTCCACCTGCCATCACCAAATCTTGCCAAATGACCTGCCCAACTCCACTTGAGTTTGGTAATACGGTCTCCTACGTCTGCCACCTTCGTCCTACGCCGGATATCCGTATTACGCACTCGGTCTTTTAAGGAGATGCCGAGCATGGAGCGTTCCATGGCCCTTTGTGCGACTCTCATCTTGTACATAGTCTCCTGAGTAAGCGTCCATGTCTCAGCACCATAGGTCATGGTGGGCAGAACACATTGGTTAAAAAGTTTGGTTTTCAGGCATTGCGGCATTTTTCGGGCTTTGAGAACATCGTCGAGTTTGCTAAATGCAGCCCATCCTAACTGTATGCGTCTTGCAATCTCCTTAGTCCGGTGCTCTCTACTGAAAGATAAGCAGTGACCCAGATACACATAGTGGTCGACCATCTCCAGTTTCTCACCACCAACACTAATGCTAAACGATGAGGCTCCTGGGATGTCAGACATAACCTTAGTCTTGGCCATGTTCATCTTCAGACCAACATTAAGAGAAGCAGTATACAGTTGTTCTAACATGGACTGGAGATCTTGCATATTTTCGCTAATTAAAATAAGGTCGTCTGCAAAGCGAAGATGCGACAAGAAAACACCATTGATCTTAATTCCTCTGCTATCCCAGTTAAGGAGTTTCATAATGTCCTCCAAGACTGCTGTAAACAACTTGGGTGATAAGGTGTCTCCCTGTCGCACTCCTCTTTTTATCGCGATGGGCTTGGTGAGTTCGTGTAGGCGGACTTGCATGGATGCGGACTCGTACAGGTTCCGAAGAACATCTACATATCTTGCGTCAATGTGGCAGCGATGGAGAGAATGAAACACGGCCCAGTGCTCTACGCTGTCAAAAGCTTTTTCGTAATCCACGAACGCGAAGCACAAAGGCCGCTTATATTCATTACATTTCTCCATCAGCTGTTTTACCGCATGGATGTGGTCTATTGTAGAGTATCCCTTCCGGAAACCTGCTTGTTCTATTGGCTGATATTCGTCCAAGTGGCGTGTAAGTCTATTGCATAGGATTTTAGCGAATAATTTGTATGTTTGGGAAAGAAGGCTAATTGGTCTGTAATTGGCTAATTTGGTTTTGTCTCCTTTTTTATGAAGTATTATTACCACAGCATTTTTCCAATCTGTAGGCATGTGACCGCTGTCTAGTACTTTGTTGAAAAGTTTTAAAAGTATATGCATAGTTGGCTGACCCCCGGCTTTTAAAAGTTCAACTGTAACTTTATCTTCTCCTGGTGATCTATCTGACTTCATTTGACTAATAGCCCATTCTACCTCTTTAGCCATAATAGGCGGCAAAAAGTCATCATTTCCATCGTAAAGTTGAATGGGTGGAGATCTCGGGTCATCAGATATCTCAGATTCTAAAGCAGTCGCAGCATAGAGCTCTTTGTAAAACTTCTCAACAATACACAGCATGTCATCACGGTTGGTAATTTTATTTCCCTCAGAATCTCTCAGTGACTGTATCTGTGATAAACCTATTGATAGTTTTTTTCTAAATATGTTCGGTCCCCTATTAGCTTTAATTGTGTTTTTTATAATATTGGTTGAGTAGGTTCTTAAGTCTCTTCTGATAGCTTTATGAATATCTTTGTTAATTTGTTCTATTTGTCTCTGTTGTTCTATTGTGTTCTGTGTAAGTAGTCGCCTTTGATCGATAAGTGCCTTTGTTGAAGTGGTTAGTTTGGATGACTTTTTGCGCGCTTTACCCAGATGTTTTTTAGCGGTATTTATTAATGTCTCACATAATTTGGAATTTAGACTGTCAATATCCAGGCTCAACTCTTCCAATCCTTCAAAACTATTCTGTAGATCAAGTCTGAACTCTTCATCTAAGGTAGCTACTTCTTCTTTCAAATCTACTAGCGCTCTTGATCATTTTCGACCTTTCCTTGGTTAAGTTGAACCTGTACACTGCTCGCACCAGTCTGTGGTCACTACCAGTCCTGAACTTACTGAGGACAGATACATCGGTTACTATATGTTTCTGATTTGTAATAATATAGTCATATTCATGTTTTGTTGTTCCATCAGGACTTCCCCATGTCCACTTTCTGGATGGTCTTTTTTTAAAGAAAGTATTCATGGCATAAAGCCTATTCTTTTCCAGAAAGTTGACTAAAGTTTGACCCCTAATGTTACGGAAACCTAGACCAAATTTACCCACAGACTTTTCCGCGCCCAGTTGTGGACCGATTCTAGCGTTGAAATCTCCAATTATTGAAATAAAATGGCAAGGTGTACTCTGGAGAGCTTTCTCTATATCTTCATAAAACAATTCAATCTCATTGTCGCTAGCTTTAGAAGTTGGGGCATAAACCTGTACAATTTTGTGTGTGTAGCGTTTGTTAAGTTTAAGGTGGATATAGCACACTCGGCTCGAAATACTTTTAATTTCTGTTATATATGGAACTAACGTTTTATTTATAAGGAACCCTACACCTCCATATGTTTTATCTTCGGGTCCATTAAAGTAAAATAAGTTACCTGAAGTTAATTTTATCGCAGTCGCACTTAGCAACCACTAAACCAACGAGGCAGTCGAGATAGTCTTCGTGCTATGATAAAGCAGCTAGCGCGGTTGCAAAAAAAAATTCTGGACGAGATGCTAGATAGCATAGCATATAAAAGCATGCTAGAAAAAAATTGCTTATAGTCCATAGCATGCTATTTTTTATAGCTGATTTACACGCTGCTATTTTGTTGATTAAATACCAGAAACATATCTGAGACAATTATGGCGCTTCGTCAAAACTATCCTGTCTAAAGTCTGCGCCACTAAAACAGCGATCCAAGTCCCTTTAATATGTACATGAAAAGGCCTTTACGATTCTGCCCCGGCCCGGCAAAGATATTGAGATTTAGCGTCACTGTCATGACCTTCAGAGGTCCGGGACCTTTGGCCCAATGGAATTTATCCTTGTTCGGGTCAGCACATAACGACCGAGGAATCTTTTGTTAATACGTCCTGATTAGAGGTTTGTCCGCCGCTTATCTATGGCGATGTGGTTTTAGGTTTTGCACACGATAATATATAGGGACTCAAAGCTATATCATTCCAAAGAGGAGGTATAAAGTGTATATTTTTTGTAGTTGCAGTCATAACCGAATGGTATGACCATTGGACTGTGACCAAAGATCACAAGTTTAAATGGAATACACGTGCATACTTTAAATTAGTTATCAATTGTTAAAAACGGTGAAGGAAAACATCATCAGGAAACCAGCACACCTGAGAGATTTTTCAATGGTGTGTAAAGCCATGTCAGAGGACTATACGTGGTTTGAACTCTGACGCTAGGTTCATCAACCACATTATAAGAAAAAGTGATGTCCATTTGATATTTCACGTTTGTGAATAGCAAATAATAGTAGGAATAGTAGGTATGAGGTTTATAACAGAAACGTACTTTCTAAAGCGTTTTATAAAGCCCACCAGATAGGTTGGTCTTTTGTTTTCGTATGTTTTATGAATGTTTCTACTGTGGGTGAACTACTAAACCTACTCGTGCAAGACCATAATTATTAATGCTGTATAAACAATATAACTAAAAGCCCGGAAAAATGCCAATAACAGTGCAACGGCTGCTATTCAATATCTCATAAAGTATTTCGCAATTACATTTTTGAACACTAAATGGAATATTCCAGTTAATAACATTTTGTGCTGTATATTAACCGATGTTCACAATAATTTAGTTAAATGTTTCACAAAACCAACAATGATGATGACATCGTAGCCCATTGCGGCCACGGAGATTGCTTCAGTTCTGGGGTTGGCGGGGCTCATACGCTCGCATATAGCTTGTGTAACCAATCTTCTTAGTGAAGATTCGCGCATTTAGCGGGCATGTGAGCACTTCAGCTATGTAGTGATGAAAACAAACAGGCACCTACCTATTTAAACATTTGCGATTTCTGCCTCAATCAACGACTATTGGCGACCATCCAGATTATTGGAGGGCTCGCAAATATCTGACTAACGAACGATGACATAACCTAGAGTTTCGCTTATTATGACACCTGAAAACTTTGTCAATTTACTTTCTACAAGTGGTGTCTAGTCGTGGAAAAGTTAAATTCCACTCCATTATAGTCGGCTTCGTAATATTCGTTTGTAAAGCCTGAAAATTTTCTGGAATTAATATTAGAAATAATTGTTATAGTGACCCCGATCGCAGACGTTACAAAGGTTAGAAAGACGCGATTAATAGGTATTTTGGACCTAAAACAATAGAAATCTGAAAGGTATTTTTAATTATGTTGTATGAAAATTTTATTGATAAAGAAAATTTAAAAATTGATAGACACGAGCGGGAGTAAACTTGCTACCGCGCCAGTGCGAATACCTAGCTTAAATTGGCTAAGGTCGCGTGTCGTTTATTTTTCTTCCCTTTATCAATTTAAATTTAAGCTTAGCATCAGCTACGCTAAATTGATATCAAAAATCAAGTCTTCAATTGCTTAATGTTGCTCAACAATTGGAACATTATTCATATTTCGATTCCCAACTTCATCAAGATATTAGTGAATTAAATGAGGAGCTAAAATCAACGGCTATAAATAGCTATCTTGCCTTATTGCTAATTGTTTAGGTTTGAAGGAAATCAATTACCTTCCTTTCCTCGAACCTAAACAATTAGCTATCAGGAAGATTCGAATCTCAATCGAAATGTCTGGCAGCATACATTTAGAAGGAATGAGGTTTGATTTGTGAGTTGTGATACAAGCTTAGGAATTAATACTATTTACAACAGCCTTCGTAGCCAAGTGGCAAAACTTGACGAATCTTGACGAAAAGAAATCAAATAGAATGACAAATGTATGGGAAAGACATAATATTTCAAATACATAATAGGTGTGTCCTAGTTTTAACGTAAATGATGTTCAAAATCATTAACTCCATTGAATAAATAATTATTGGCTTATCATTCGTCTTCTGAATCATTTGCATGCTTTTTGTGTCAAATGATAAATAATTTTATTTCTGCCAATAGGTTTTACAAAACTTTCACAAGTCATTGTTTTAAAACGAAATGGCATCGGCATTTCCTGACTTTTGAGAAGAAATACCGAAACAAACTCAGGTCGTACGACGACAGCTGACGTACTGTCGATCATTTTCATCAGTTTTTACATGACCTACAGCTGCCTCCTTTCTTCAACGCCACTCTGTCTCTTCTCGTGTCCTTTTATTAACTTGTGAATATAATAACTTTCGTGAGTGTTATCCATATTATTTACTGTATATTCCGGTTATACTCACGGGTGTATTTGGGAATGCCTGACTAGTTTCGAACTCGAACGGAGCCCTTATTCATGAGCTGGTTACGCGGCAGAGTCGCGAGCCGAACTGCTGTAGTATAGTAGAATATACAGTAAATAACTTGTGAATAGAAATAAAAGCTTTGCATATTTTTATATAAATAAACAACAATACTTTATCCGATGAATTTAAATTGTTTGGTCTGTCCATAATCGGATTGCAGTTGCCAAGAGTTTGTGAATACGGATTTTGGAGGCTAAGTCTTCGCTTGTGTGCACTCAAGTTAATCCTTATTGAAATGGCCGAGTTAACACAGCTTTAGCAAACAGTTGTGGCTTCATAATCTGACATTTAATTAAGTTAGTTTCGCTTAACCACTTGTAATATTACAAACGCGCTTCCCGAAACTAGTTTTGTGCATACATTAATCTATTTCTGTAATTTTTGTATGCACAGGTTTTTATCCAAATAAATTTAACATAACATCACGCTTGTATTCCCTGAAGGGGTAGGCAGAGGCGAGTGTGTACACCCACATTTCTCCAGTTATGTTATGGGTCCCACTGTAATAGGGGGCGAGCCTATACGGGCGTGATGTTATGTTTATAATAATAATACAGCCTATAACTGTCCCACTGCAGGGCAAAGACCTCTTCTCGTGTAGAGAAGGATTGAGCATTGATCTCCACGCTAGCTCACTGCTGATTGGCGATTTCAGATAATTAAATCCAGGTTTTCTTACACTAGGTCACTACGACATATTGTTCTGTTTATTGACACTTAAATCTTAAGCCTAGAATTTTATTATTTATTTATTTATCTCACCTATAGAAGTGCTATAAAGGAAGCACTAACATTAAGTATGGCGTAGAAACCAGGCACTCTTATTACGACACTATAAGTGTGTATTCTAAAGAATTATAGTACCTACTGCTATAGGTGGGTGGGCTATTTGAAATTTCCTCTGCAGAAATTTAGATTTTAGTATAGAGGCATTTAAGGCTGAAAAAATCAAGCTCAAGGTTAATAGCTTACTTATCACGTACAAGTCTTAATGTCCTCCAAAAGCGGACTGTGACGCGACGAACCACTAAAATTCTTGGGGTACCTTTTTTACGAAGGTTTGACGATAGTTGCGACATTATTGTATAAAATAATCGAAAATATATTATTGTAACTATTTATATCAAGTTTTCACTTATATACAATACTTAAGATTAATTTTTCTCTGACAAACAAAGTTCAAGGGCATCAAAAGTGGAATATTGATGAGGGGGACGTCAGAAAAACAATGATGTTCTGATGGTTAAGGCTGGCAGTAGTCATTAATCATGAGCGTGAAATGGAATGCACCCGAGAGAATATACGCTTTATTGAAACGATAAAGCTCTGGGCTATGTCGCAAATAAACAGCTACGATAATTTATACTTGATGTTTCGGCAGAATTGCCTGCTAATAAATGTATTTAACATATCATTAATGTCATTTAAATGTAACCAGTTCTAATTATAGGTCTACTTAATTTTTGCCTTAAGACTGCCTGGTTGGTTCAGTGGTTGCTAAGCGCGATTGCTGAGTACGAGGACCTGAGTTCGAATCCCGGGTCGGGTAAAGTGTTACTGGGTTTTTCCATTCGGTAATTCTCAGTAGCAGCACGGAGTCTGGATGTGTGCTCGTTTGATTGCAATAGGCTCGCCCCCTATTACATTGGGAGCCTTAACATAACTGGCGAAATGTGGGTGTACTATATGTGAACCTGTACCTACCCCTTCGGAGAGTACAGGCGTGATGTTTAAGAAAGCATGACCAGCAATCTAAATCGTGCCATTGCCTCTGAGTTTCACCTTACATTACGAACAACGCCCAATTTATTTGGTTGATACAGTTTACTCAACGCAAAGCAAACTATCTAGTCTGTTAGACGCAAGTTTCGCTTGACTTTAAATTAATGTTATTCAAGAACTAGTACTGTTATTTGGTTAGGATACGTCAATACTTTTAGAATAACATAGCGTAGGCTTATTACAGTCTATCTCGACGTCGGGGAGACGATTAACACATTAGAACCGGCTGTCGTTTGGCTGTGGGGCCACAAAAAATGAGGGTTAATTTTTATTTGTCTATCATTTTTAACCCTTCAACCTCTTGTGCGATATTTCCGTGTCCCTACCGCTCGTGTCGTATTTTTGCGACAGAGAACATGCATGATTTTTTCGTTTTATTTTCGTCCTATTAACTGCGTGGTACAACTAAATGTATAAATAAATAGAGGCTATTATGTACCACAATTACTTACAATTATGATTCATAGCTCTCAGCATTGAAAAAACTTAAACAAAAATAAGTAATATTATCGATTTGTAGCCGGGCGCTAGGGGCACGGCTATTGATATTTAGCCAAGCGCTTAAAAGGTTAAAGAAGTAACATTTTCATGTTTGATTGTTTGTATGTAGGGGATAATCTTCGGAACTCTCCGATTTGCAAAATTCAATACTAAGAATAGACCATCAGATTAGACATGGACTACGTAGTCTATGTACGTTTATCCCAGAAAAGACTCGAAATAATTTTCCACGCAGCAAAGTCGCGGGCTCCTCGTATATATTTCATCTTCTTACTTCTTTTTTACAAGTGCTAATGTCGCACGCACACATTCCTAACCTCTACACACATATTTAACATGAGTTGTATCTCGCTTGAAGCCTTTGTAATTCTCACCAAATACCTGGTTAATATGGTGAAGGATATATAAAATTAAATGAAAGGACGCTAAATCCAAATTAATAATAGAAATTATACCAAAATACCTACAGGCGTATCATAAACCTACAAATTCAAAATTAATTGTCTGCTTAGTGGCCTCAAACCTTAGTACAATGACCCAAGAAAAAGGGGTGAAAAAACCAAGGCCATTCATATTCCAAGCATGTGTAACGACATGAGGTATTAAAGTAAGTTAAACACATTAAAAAAGTAATTTTTACCTCAATACAGTTAAAGTCACGTCCATAAAATTAATAGGACAATGAAAAGTAGTCATTTAAATGAAATTGTGTTTAAAATATTAATAACATCGTAAATTTCACATAAAAACATAACATCACGCCTGTATACCCGCCCGTATACCCGAAGGGGTAGGCAGAGGAGCACATATAGCACACCCTCATTTCACCAGTCACGTTATGGGTCCCAATCTAATAGAGGGCGAGCCTATTGCCATTAAACCTGGCACAAATCCAGGCTCCGTGCTGCTACTGAGAAATTAGAATAAATGGAAATACCCAATAACACTTTGCCCGACTTGGGATTCAAACCCAGGACCTCGTGCACAGCAGTCGCGATTAGCGACGAGACCAACGAGGCAGTTGGTACACTCCCTATTCCCTAACTCTCATAGTTCGATAGGACGGTAGACCGACACGACCGGAGAGAGATCGGGCGCAGGACCAACGGCTTAACGTGCCTTCCGAAGCACAAAGAGATCTCAACATGTGAAAATGGTCACTACATCACAAGGCTTACCGCGGGGAGCAGTTTATGCTTAGCCAAGTACGAGCCCCTGGCTGGTGACAACTGTACCTACGAGGCTGTCAAACTTTATATACATATAACATAACATCACGCCTGTATTCCCCGAAGGGGTAGGCAGAGGTGCACAAACCTATAGTACACCCACATTTCGCCAGTAATGTTTTAGGTCCCAATGTAATAGTGGGCGAGCCTATTGCCATCAACCGGGCACAAATCAAACTTTATATAGGTACAGTAAATACGATTTAAACACATAGGCTTGTTATATGTATAACACTTTACTTCGTAACTATCTTTAGATGTTTAGCACTGTTTATGTCAAATCAAACGCCTTTGATCATATTCAGGCTAGAACTCAAACAGCAGACACAAGAAAGAAGAGGAATTGTGCCTTATGTCTTACGGCATATAGTCTCAATTCGCTTAACATCATCTTATTAAATTAATGTTAATCAAAAAGGAATATGGGCTCTTTTAAAGTTTTTAAGTCGGTCTAGATAGCAAATACAAAGATATAACTTAGATGTATTCAAGTGGAAATAAAACAAGATTAAACTAAATGGAAATTAGTGAGACAGCCCCAAATAGTAGGGTGTCTATCGGACAAATTTGTTAGACACTGGTGTCCGAACTTCGTGGAACTTGAACCAAAATACATGAAATGAAGAAAGGTCATATAGAATGTCGGTTTTTATGATTCCGGTTGCAAACCACTGGTTTTTTTTTCTGGATTCCAATAGCCCCCTACCTTGAACAGAGCAGGACATTTTCCATTGAGGAAGCCGGCCGCTTTAATAAGTTAAATTACACTAATGCATGAAACCACATTTTCTTCATCAAAGTCCAAATTAATCTTGATTGCACGAAATATTGTTTTATTTCGTGACACAGAACATCTTAATTATTTCGTGACACAGAACATCTTAATTATTTATTGGTTCAATTAATGAATATAATATACATAATTTACACATTTAAAATACAACTTAAATCAACTATTGTTTCCTTTTCAAATCTTATCGAGATCCATTTAGTTGCTAACATCCAAATGTGCAAACTATCACATTAGGATTGAAATTGATAAACAAATATGCATAGAACGCACACCTACATAAATAAAAGCAAGTATTCACCTATTAGCCTGCCTACCGTAGACCAGATTTAACCCCATTTTATTCGTCCTAACAACACGATTACTAAGATATCCGTTTTCAAAAAAATCCCGGAGAAATCCGTAATTAATAGGAGTCCGTAAACTCATACCGTTTTAAAGAAGGATTTATTTCGGAAAAAGTTTGTTTTGTTAATTAAAAAGGTTTTAAGGATTATCCTTCGCTACTTATAGGGTTGCTGGTAGAACGTACCTTGCTTTTTATAAGCGTTTTATTTAAAGTACGATTTAAAATAATAATAATCTTTATTTTCTGTTTAGAGAGAGAGACTGCCTCGTTGGTCTAGTGGTTGCTAAGCGTGCCTGCTAAGCACGAGGTCCTGGGTTCGAATCCCGGGTCGGGCAAAGTGTTACTGAGTTTTTCCATTAGGTAATTCTCAGTAGCAGCACGGAGTCTGGATTTGTGCCCGGTTGATGGCAATAGGCTCGCCCCCTATTACATTGGGACCGAAAAACATAACTGGCGAAATGTGGGTGTACTATATGTGCACCTCTGCCTACCCCTTCGGGGAATACAGGCGTGATGTTATGTTTTTATGTGAATAACTCTTTAATGTTGAGTGTGGTTACCTAAAAGTTTTATTAAATTACCGTTAAATAGAGAATGGTAGCGCTCGAGGCTATGTTCCTTGCTAGTCAGTGATGTTTAATTTTTGAACAAAAGACCGCACAATGCTGTATATCCAAATAATAGCTATTTCTCTATGCCAAGTGTTTATACTAAAAATAACCCAGTATTCGTATTAATTACCCACCACTTTTATGCCTGGATCAGTCTTGTTACGGAGGTCTGTTTGCTACAAGGGTCAGTCTTGCTTCAAGGGTCAGTCTTACTGCAAGGGTCAGTCTTACTACCAGGGTCAGTCTTGCTACTAAGGTCAGTCTTGCTATGAGGGACATTCTTACTATATGGATCAATTTGACTACGAGAGACAATCGTGCAAAGAGGGTCAGTCTTGCTACGACGGTCCGTCTTGCTATGAGGGTCAGTATTGCTAGAAGGGCCGTCTTGCTACGAGGAACAATCATGCAACGAGAGTCAGTCGTGCTACGAAGGTCAGTCTTGCTACGAGGGTCAGTCTTGCTACGGGGGTTAGTCCTGCTAAGTGGGTCAGTGTTACCACGACAGTCAGCCTTCTAAATCTATCAACAAATGTTTGGACAATTTTTTTGCAATAAAAAGTGAAAGTTTGAGCAGTGCTGAAAGGAAAAGATATATAGCTACATATAGTAACGTAGTTGTTGATTGTTAAAGTAAGATATAGTGCTACTAGAGGGAGTTATATAGTTAGTGGATTGTAGTCTCATTCCACATTATTTGCCAGCAACCGAAATTGCTTGCCAATTGTTTGTTGATGCCAAACTTATTGCTGTCAGTCGTTTTGTCTCGTATTGATATAACAGACGTGTGTCTCAGAGTAATTACACGTGGTATTTATTAAAAGGTTTTAGTAAGTCCCGACATGTTTGTTATTCCTCCTTTCATTCTGCTAATATTTTTCTTAGGTATGTGTGTGATATGATAGGGTTGATTAAAAAAGTGATATTTTTCTCTGAATGCCAAATTGCTCTTTTGCCTCATTTAATGTTTTCGATTAGTAAGTATATATTAAGGCTAGTCACCTACTTATGTAGAAAATAAGTAATACTAGGTATTATCAGTAACCAAAACTGATGTATATCATTTCTGCATCCTGTGGTATCTTCTAAATGGTAGACACAAAAGTGTGACAGTTTCCAAGGAAGGCTTCATTGTCATGTGTCTGGTCGCATACAGGAGTAATTTTCTCTTCTCCCTTCCTTCATTCCATTTCTTTACTACCCTCAAATTGATGTAGGTATAACCTGTATTTTTTTACTTTTAGCGATTAATTTAGAACATTATACTCATTATAATAATATAGGTGCCAACTAAGAAACAGACAAGGGCATTCAATAAATCTGCGTACCAGACAAGGTATTTATCCCCTAAGGGGCAATCCTCAATCAAGAGAGTGCCCTGGTCCAATAGGGTTGTCAAAATTAAAGATGGCATGGAGTGAATTTTGGAATAGTTGAAATAAAATGAAATGCCTCAGGAATTAATTTTTCACGGTTACAATGTGTTGTCGCAAAGCGCTACTACTTGGTATTGAGTCCGATTCCTGGGCCGTCGAAAATGTTGTAAGTTTTTAAATTAATTCATATTATATTATGGCGTACCTTGGGAAAGGCTTTTGTCCAGCAATGGGTTACAATGGGCAGGAGATGACGAAACCAGGGCACTATCTTGATTGAGGATTGGCTCAATCAAGATAGTGGCCTAGTCAAATAGGGGTGTCAAAATCAAAGATGGCGAGGAGTGAATTTTGTAATAGTTAAAATAAAATGACATACCTCAGGAAATTTTTCACGGGTACAATGTGGTTTACAAAAAGAAAACAGAAAAAATAAAGTAATTCCTAATTTCGCAACCCCACTAGTCACTTGCTACTTCACGATCTAGGTGCTAGAAAAGCTTTTACGGAAACTTTAACGAAAATTTCATGACCGTCTCAATTCTGAGAAATAAAGGTTTATTTCTCAATTTGCAGGCAACAAAAAAGTAATGTAACCTCTTTACCTTCATCGTAACTTATTTACGACCTGTTAAACATCGCCAACAGTTTTTAGTGTACTCTTTGACATTGGAAATTTCTGATTAGGTTAAGGCGTTCTAAAGGGGAGGCCTTTGTTCAACAGTGGACTTTTGATGATGATGATAGGTACAAAATAAGGGAAAATAAATTCGTTAACTGCAAACAATTCCAATAATTAAATAATTAAATTTATATTATTTATCTTAATAATTATACTTTTTTTGTACGTGTGTTTATCACATAACTCCTCCTAAACGGCTGAACCTATTTGGATGATTTTATATTTTATGACAATTGAACCTATCAAAACCTAAGTCATCACATAAATAGTCTATAACATATTGATGAGCCCACATTTTCAGGCAAAAATCAAGCAAAAAGATGTTTCAATGCTCATAAGATATTATGAAGTTTTTATTCAAACGAAATCCTTGCGTTTTCGTATTCAATTTCAAATGCCTCACATCCAAAGCTGCGGATAGAAAATATTTTGATAAGGTAAAGGTTCCCGGTATTTTGCCTTTACGAAAGCCTTTGTAACCCCAAGTTTGATTCGGATTGACATCGAAAACACGGCCAGATGAGTGCTTGGAATGCTAATCTGTCATTTGAAATTCCGTCCTATGGTTTCTACCAGGAAATCATGATAAGTGATCAGATTGGCTCGTTGTTTTAATTGTCGCAAAGCGCTACTACTGCGTGGTCTTAAGTCCGATTTTTGGGCCGTCCAAAAAGTTGTAAGTTTTTAAATTACATAATTCATGGCGTAACTTGGGAGGGGCCTATGTCCAGCAGTGGACTGCAACGGGCTGGTAATCATGATGTAATTCTCAGTAGGAGCACGGAGTCTGGATTCGTGCCCGGCTTCAGAGGTGTCATTCCATTCTAAACTAATAATGAAAATTGGTTCTTAACTGGCATACCTAAATTTTTCTGAACATACCTACACTAAGCACACAGTCGTATTGAGAAAATCCTTCTTTTCTGAAATCGGTTTAAATGTTTTACAGTGAAAAGTATGCTCAACAACTTTTCGCTATACATAGTTAATAATATCTCAGAAAGCAAGCTCATAAATACGAGGGTCAAACTGAAAGTTCTTAGAAAATCAAAAACTGATTACATTAGCCAGTTATTAGTTTTATTATATCTTTTCAAAATATTGTCCATTCACGTCAATACACCGCTGCATGCGATGGAACCACTGGGAAAAGCACTTTGCCCACTCGTCTTTAGGGTTCTCTTCAATGGCATCGCGATACGCAGCCACCGCTTCTTCAGCATTCATAAACCGCTTTCCTTTAAGTTTTTCTTTAATTTTTGGAAATAAATAAAAATCACAAGGGGCGAGGTCGGGGCTATACGGCGGGTGACCCAGTAATTCAACGTTTGATGTCGCCAAATAGTCGATCGTTCGCTTAGCGGTGTGCGACGAGGCGTTGTCGTGGTGAAGGAGGATCCTACTGCGAGGTCGTTTCTCTCGAACTTTTTCCAAGACAAGTGGCAAACAATTGGTAGTGTACCATTCTGCAGAAACTGTTTTTTGATCCTCTAACACAATTGTTGCGAAATCACCTATCCTTCTAAAGAACGAGGCCACCATTTTTTTTCCCGCACTTCGATCTCTCTTCACTTTAGTTGGCAACCTCTCGAAAGGAAACACCCACTGAGCAGATTGTCTTTTGGTTTCAGGATCATAACAGTAAATCCAGCTTTCGTCACCTGTTAGTATGTCGAACACAGCATTTGAGTCACCTCCGTTAAATCTTTCAATCATTTTACGGCACCAATCCACACGATGGAGTTTTTGAGCCTCAGTCAAATTATGAGGTATCCACCGGGCGCAAAGCTTCCTGACTGCTAAATGTTCGTGGAGGATTTTGTGCACTTGACTCATACCGATGCCTAAGCTTGTCCGAATCTGCTGATAGGTCACTCTTTTGTCAGTCTCTATCATACGCCGCACAACACAGATGTTATCTTCAGTCGTCGCCGTAGAAGGCCGTCCCTCACGTAAATCATCAGTGAGATTAGTGCGACCACGTTTAAACTCATTAAACCAGTTGTAAACTGTCGCACGAGATGGGGCTTCATCGTGAAAGGCCAATCGTAGTCTATCATAACTTTCTTGTTGACTTAAATGACATCGAAAGTCATAAAAAATCATTGCACGAAAATTTTCTCGTGTTAAATTCATGTTGACGTGACACAGACAATTTTCAATTTTCCGCCAAATCGTAAAACAAATGACAAATGAATGAAATATATACTCAGTAATATTGGCAAAGAGTTCTATTTTCAAATTTTAGAATTATTTTTTTATTATATTGTTTATAAGTGGCCAGTTCTAAGAACTTTCAGTTTGACCCTCGTATAACCTTATAAATCTTACACAAACAACTTTATCCAAAATTAGCATCACAAAGATTTAATAAGGGTTATGACTATTTGAGGGTTTGTCAAACAAACAAGGCCAATAAAGGCAGTTAACCCTCTCGCTGCTCAGCACACAAGTGGCTCTAAGGTGGAGCTATAAATAACTTAACTTGGGCAATCTTAAGTTGCGAAGATTTGGCTCACAATACAAGGGCAGCTGGCGGTATAAAGTTTTGGGGCTATACGTCACGTCAATAGTATGAAACTTATATACTTTCAGCCCTGAAAGCCCAACTACTGTATTATTTTTATGCCGCAGAACATGACTGTATTGTTGTTTCAAAATATTGTTACCTATAGGTATGTACCGATTACCTAACACCTTTTACCTACACATGTTTCACGAATGAAGTTTTCAATCAAATTCAAATATTTATTTCATAATCTAATGTTATAAATGCGAACGTAAATTTGTTTGTTACCGTTTTATGCCTAAACTACTAAACCGATCTTCATGAAATTTTGCATAAAGGTTTAGTTAATAAAAAAAAACATTATTTTATAATGGTGCATTTACCTAACTAAAATGAAAGTGAAAACAAATATAATTTGCGAATTAAATATGAGACATAATAGAAAAAGTTACTCAGAGAAATTGTTACTGTAAACATAAAACTTAATTATCTTAAAATATAACAAATTATATCTTTGAAAACAGTAAGTAAAATAATTTGAATTGTCCTGTTATTTAATGATAGGTGAAGAAACTTTGAATGTCTTTTCTCTTCGCTAGGACGCTTATTATCAGTAACAGCGGGAGCAGTTTAGTTTCGATTTCGACCAAATTAGGTCTAAAAAACCCTGAGTAGTTTACGTGCAGCTTACGCGTTAGTTTACGCACGGGATTTACGATTAGTTCAAAGACGAAGATCATGCCGGCATTAACTAAACCCCGTATTAATTCGTACGTCGTCCAAGCGTCGGTCAAAAATAAGAAAGAATACGTCGGGGCCATGGACCATATTATACTAGAGTCGGGCCGATTATCAGCCTTACGAAAAGTCCGACGTGGGCGTGCACCCTTACCATGTTAAGAATCGGCCTACTAGTCTCTTTTTCGACAATTACTATTACCACATCACATTATCTGACGAGTACTTCTCTTAGTATTATTAGTCAACAATAATAGAGAGATTATATACACGCTCTTAGCGCTTTGACGTTTTGTTAGTGTTCTTTTGTAATAGGTATTATGACCAAACCACGTTACCCATCTGATACCAAGCCGTTACAAATACCTCATAAATCGACCTGCCTAGCTTAAGAACAAACCTAAGTGCTTGTTCTATAATTTACTCTAGCAAGTTAAGACGCCTGAATTGGCCCTATTTTATCCTTTAATCTTTCACTTAAATTATTAGACGACGAATTACAACGGATGGTCTTTGAATAACAAATTAATCTATTTACTCTAAGTATTTAGTGAAATGTTTTTTGCAAATAAACAAAGTCCTTGGATTTGAATTGAAATAACTTAATCTGCTGCTAAGGTATTCATAGGTCGGTGCTTAGACTTTCAAGATTTTGCGACGAAGTTCAAATTTTCAAGGACTTTTTTAAACTGTTATTATTTCGTAGATAGGTGTGCAAGTAGACAGAGGTGTGGAGTTACTATACGCTCACATGTCGACTCCTAGATTATAGGTATAGATCCCGACGCCATAAACTGGAGGGAAACAATCAGACTCCGCGTTGCTCCTGGAAAGATTCATAAAAAACCCAATAGCACTTTGACCCCGCCCCGCCTTTGAAGACCTCATGCTTAGCAGTGCAGTGCAGTGCGATTTGCGACCACTAGACCAACGAGGTAGACTTTGAATTGGTAGGTACAATACCACATCATTGTATACTAACTTCTTAAGGGACTACGCACACTTATTCAGCTCCATTCGCGTTTCGCTGAACGGTTTTGGTCACACTTATACAGCACTGCTTCTATCAGCCGCGTACGGCGTCGTAAGAATGAGAATAGCCGTTTTAACGTGCTATCTCCACTGAAACGCTTCTGTCTTAATATTTTTGCACTAACAATATAAGTTTCTCTTCGTCGATCATTTTTAGTAAAAAAAAAAAAAAAAAAAAAACTTTAAATCACGTCTGCACTGTTTAATCCTTGCGTGCATAATGATTACGCTATAATAAATCAAATCAATGTAGGAACAATACAGGTCGCAACTTGTCGACAAGGAGTCGCGAACCATCCCTGTAAAGAGCTGTTCCGCCGCGTTCGACGGTGATTGTGACGGAACAGCGCTGAACGCGGCGAAACAGCGCCGAAGGCTCTCTATAGCATTCGCATAATAAAAACACATTTATCCTCATTTTATGCTGGTTTGCCGCGAAAGCAGTAAGGACGCGGAAAGCTGAATGGACGCGTACACGTCTCCATACAAAATTGTTGTTTTCTATGGACAAAAGCTGAAAAGAGCTGAATAAATGTGCGTAGTCCCTAAACTTTCATCCGAAATTTTATCGAAAATACCTAACTACTTATACTTTGTATATATTACCTAGAACTTCCAGGTATCACGGTAGATACCTAGGTGCCTACATTCACCAATATACCTATCTATTAACCTATATTAAAGTGATGAGGAAAGCAGTTTAACTGCCCCTGTCATTTCATTACCTAGACATTAACAATAGAAAATAAACAGAAATAATGACATACTTTGCAGGAAAATTATACTCATTTGAATAAAGGCACAAACTATTATAGACAACTGTCACGAATTTAGTCGAACTTTTAATATAACTAATAGTACAAACTTATTCATGCTGTCAGCTGTGTCGCTAGCATAGCTGTCATCGCATTGAAAACTGTCACATTGACATTTAGTTTCTCATTATATGGTTAGTATCTGTCTTCACCGTCAGCATAGACAAGTTTGTGGTATTATTTAGCAAATGAGCGGCCGACGTAAAGGTACCACGGTAGTTAGGGACCATTAACCTCCTTTAGTAATACCTGGTAATCATCCATTCAGTTATAATGATTAGTCTGTAGGTATACCTCGAAGGCGTAAGCAAAGATGTAGGTAGGTAAGCATAGTAGACCCACATTCGCCAGTTATATTATTAGTCTAATATAATAGGGTGCGAGCCTATTGTCATTAACCGGGCACACATCCACTCTGCTGCTACTCAGAATCACTAAATGGAAAAACAACCGGATATTTCATGTTTGTGAATCGCTCCCACAATATAGGAGAAATATTTTTTTTTTAAATCTACTACATTAAAATTTTAAATATTCTCAAATTATATTTTGGACTCTTAATTTGACACTGTAACTTGAATTGAATGTAGGTAAGGTACCTACTTAACTAATCGAGTTTCTTAACTTGTTTAACTACTTCTGTTGCTAAGTTACCCATCTGTTGTGTTAAATCTCTTACATTAGGTACTACTACAGCTGTTTTGGTTAAAAAAAAGAAAACAAAAATATTTTTCTTTTCATAAATAGAATATATTGAGCAAAATGTAACACGAAATCGATATTTTAACAGCTTGTATACAACAATAAATAGGAAATTATAATAAGGTTATTTCATTACAGCATTTTAATTTATTTTCGTGTTCTACTTCACGTGTTTTTCCGGGAATCCCCGACTAGATTCGCATTCAAAGGACGCCAATTTTTTTAAATCGGGAATTCCCCGAAATACACTTCAGAATTACTCAAGATGTAATGCCTATACATACGAAAGCTATTTTTTTATATTGGGTTATTTAGCTAAGGTATAACTAAGTGTCTGCTTACATGACACTGCGTATTTCGTCTGTTATGGCACTTGACAACGCGAGCTTTGCGCTATAAGCGTTGCATGGAACTATAATCATGCGACCAATGCTCAATTCACACCGCCGTACAACGGAACGAAAGCCGTGTGAATTGATCATAAACAGTATAAAAGAAATTCCTGAAACCGTGAGAATTCATCGGAAGACGGCCTATCAATTTTATGCTTTAAGCAATGTACATAAAGTTCATTATGCAATGTCACATACATGTGTAAAAATATTTAACACATAAGTACTCATAATACGCAATCATACGGCGAACTAAAGTTAGCTTTGTTAATTATGCGAACTAAAAAATATATTTTATTACTTATACCAAAAAGCCTTTAATTTACATTTTCCCAGTGATGAGTACATCACTATGAGTAACATATTATTATCCTACATAATCTACTAAAACATTTGTATATCATTAACACAATTATGTTTTAAATAGGATAGTTACAAGTAGAATTGCGAAATGTCTGTTCTTTAAGACAAGCCCCCTAGGGAAGGCAAAACGCCTGACGAATAGAAAGAGAATAGAATGAAAAATATATGACTGACTTATCAATATCATAATAGAAACATTGTCATTCTCATACATTTATTATTTTACTAGCTGCGCCCCACGGTGTTTCCCGCTAATCGGGATAAAAAGCTACTATTTGTAAATTCAGGGTGTCAGCTACCTCCATACCAAATTTTATCAAAATCGGTCCAGCCGTTTGAGCGTGGAGGGGTAACAAAAATACAAACAGAAACACTCACAAACTTTCGCCTTCATAATATTAGTGTGATACAATTTCTATTCGTCAAAAGTTTTGCCACTATCTCAATAGGGTGTTAGCTCAATAATGAACACTGAAACAATATACATTCATAGACATTTGTTAATTAAATAGGTTTGTTGTATACACCTAGAGTGATATCATTACTCACAAGTACAATACGGCCGACGTATCTCTGCGGTCGTGAAGTTAGACGATCAGCTGCGCAATGGATCTTTTAGTAACGAAATTGTCGACTGCGCAGCTTATCGGCTAACTTCAGGACCGCAGAGATACGTCGGCCATACTGCATAATCATTTAAATACTGACATTAAGATCTTTAAATAGCGTATGTACCAAAGCGAGTAAAAAAGTACACCTACTGTATACAGTATCAATATTGCCAAAGCGATGGTGACAGAAAGGACGTAAGACGAAGTCGCATCGCCCCTGACTTATAACTGTCATACGAAAAACAAAGAAAAGACGGGGCGCAGACACGACGTGTCATACATACATACATAAAGTCACGCCTGTTTCCCTGAGGGGTAGGCAGAGACCACGGATTTCCATTTGCTACGATCCTGGCATACTTCTTTTGCTTCATTCACACCCATCACATTCCTCATTAACGCTCTTCGGTTGAGGGTACTCCTCCACGTGTAGTCGTCTGCGCCCTATTGCGAAACATATAGAAAAGACGGGAAACGGGCGAGAACGGAGGTGAAAATGAGGTGAGAGACGGACGAAGTAAATCGTACGCCTGGATGAAGTTCGTTGATTATCTTTCGCGGCGCCCCGTCGTATCGATGTTTTAAAAAGTCGCGTCGGAGGTCCGTCTGCGCGCTTTATGCAACCCGGCCTAGTCTTACGTCTTTACCGTCTGGCCATCGCCGAATTTTCAGAATTAAATACAACCATTTATTAACTTAGTATTATATTCCTATGAATACAGTCTATTATTTTTAATCAAACATCATAAATACATTTCGGTTTTGTGTAAAACATTCTACACATTGGCCAATGTTGGATGTTGGACAGTGAATTCATTACAATACATTTGTAGTTTGACAATCAGTGTGGCCAACAAAAAAACAATTTAGTTACCCAATGTTTAGGTAACAGCTATGAATGCGCCACCAATATCTCCAGACTACAATTATTATTTATTCAGATAAATAGAATGCTTAACACGATGACTGTCTGTAAGTACATACAATCAATGTGTACCATGTGGTGCACTCGACAGTGAAAGGGTTAAATGCATACCAATGCCTATAAATCTGTGCTATAAATAGACGAACTGAACAAACCCTATATCATGGCTATAATTGATATAGAGTACTTTAAACTTATTAGACTATAATACCAGTCAATTATTGCATTCACTTAGCCTTAAATCTCTTAGACTGTTCAATCATTTAGCACCGCCATAGCCATTTCTTTAGATATATTATCGGACATGCAGTTACGATTCTCGACTTCTTGATCGTCACTTGACCACCAACTCTCATCATCATCTTGTATAAAACATAGGAATAAATCATCTTCATACGTTGGGAAATAATATTCCGGTTGATCCCACTTTTCCTTACACAGCGCCCAATGTTTCATTTCTTTTATGTGTTTCTCCAAATTCTTGGAGTCATCAAACTTTGTTTCGCACGACAAGCATTGCTTCATGTGTATCTGTCGGCGTATGTAGTTGACAACCTTGACTTTATGATAAAAATCCATTCCCTCTGTTGCTTTGGTAAATGAGAAGTCATGGTGTTGTTCCATATGGTCTAATATACTGTCGTATTCTTTTTCTGTGTGATCACACAAGAGACATGTGATTACTGGACCATTCTCTTCTGTCCATTCTGACCAATCAGGATCACTGTCTGCATTAGAGTCGTTTTCATAGTCCGGAGACTTCTTCGTATTGTGGTTCTTATTCAGTCTGTAGTGTTGTTTAGAATTTTGTTTGTCACCAATATAATTGACTAGAAAATACTTGTCATACTCTTTGTTCTCCGGGTTTATTCTCTTGTGGCCTTTCTTACGCATGTGCTCCTTCAGTATTGTGCGATCTTTGAAGTTGCCTTCACAGAATATACATTGTAACTTTTCTAATTTAGTTGCAATTGTGTTTATTAATTCATCTATGAATATCAGATTATCTGGTTTGGCAATATGAAAGTTGTGTTTCTCATACAAATGGTTAAGATAGTTCGCCCTTGTCGTTGTTGATACATTGCGGCAGAAGAGACATTCTCTGACATAGTTCCTGTCTTCTCGTTCAAATTGGTGTCTCTCTAATAGTTTTTCGAGTTTTGTTTGCTGTAGATTGGCACGGAGCTCTTTGTCTTCAGGTAGGACATCACTGAGCAAGAAATATTCTTCATTCTTGGACTTTGTGCCATCTGGTTTGTTATCCAGCAACATTGTTGTACAGAAGTAAGGCAGGTTGTGATCTGTAAGTATAAAATAATGGTTTAATTTTTAATGGTTGAGGGCAATAAGCTCGCCCCCTATTACATTGGGACCTAAAAACATACCTGGCGACATGTAATATAAATGTAAATGTACTATATATACCTCTACCTACACCTTCAGGGAATACAGGCATTATGTTATTTTTAATTAAATTTTTAATAGGAACTGTGTGTGTATAATTATGCTTTGATTATGGTAAATTAGGTAAATTAATAATTGAGTCATCATCTATAGCAATAATATGCCTGAATCACAGAACATTCAATCAGAATTTTCATTGATCAATAAACAGAAATTATGTTATTCATGTTACCCTAAAAAACTTTGAAGTAGAAGTTACCCGAAGGACAGTTATCATCATTTAACTGGCCTGTTGGTCAAGTGGTTATTGACCATGACTACTAAAACCACAGGTCGTCGATTTGATTCCCACCCAGGACAAATCTTTGTGTGATGAGCATAATCATTTGTTGTGTCTGGGTGTAATTTATCTATCACCATCATCATCATCGGCTGGAAGACATCCACTACTGAACAAAGGCCTCTAGCTCCTTGCCCTTTATCTACAATATGTATGTAGTTAGGAAAGAAAGGTTCTCGAGTGGTGACCACGAACCGGAAGACGCAGCATTGGCAGACCTCCCACCAGGTGGACCAATGATATCGTCAGAATTGCAACCGGTGGATGCAATTGGAAGGCTGTCGTTAATTGTGGCATTCTAAGGAGGCCTTTGTTCAACAGTGGACGTCCTCCGGCTGATAATTATTTAGGAATATATAAGTATGTTCATCAGTTGTTTAGTTGCCATAATACAGGTTCAGCATAGGTCAGACCAAATAGAAGATGTACTGCAAAAAGGGCAAGTGAGGAGTACTATAAACCGACAAGCATGTAAGAGGAATATGATGCGTGTGAATGAAGCAAAAGAAGTATGCCAGGGCCGTAGCAAATGGAAATCCGTGGTCTCTGCCTACAAAACCTGTACTAAATAGGTAAAGCAGAGCTTCTTAGGCCAACTTTTACCCCATAACAGCCGTTTTAATAGTAGCTCAGTAGTATTTAAGAAGTATATATCAAAACAAAAAACAAATAATCCAAAAACTAACCTTTAAACCTCATACGCCAATACCGCACATATTCTTTTAAATCCGCTATTTGATTGACATCGGCTATAACTAATCGGTGTTCCATAAACAAATGGGTTAGTAACTGCTTCTCATTCGCTGGCAAAGTAAAGTTTTCTTCGCATAATACACAGGAGCATTCGACCAGTTCTTCGCTCTTGAAAATCGATGGTGTTTCGTTCTTTTGGTGGAGCGTGAGCGGCCCAAAGAACTCTTTTTCCTTAACTGACATTTTAAACACTGAAGCAGACGTAATAACAATGTATTAATAACACAAATAATTACAGACAGAAAACAAATAACACACCTCGCAGTTCAATAATTTGACAAGTGACAATAAGTCAATGACATTATGACAGTGCAGTCGCCTGTCGCAGTGACACCTGACAGTTCTGTTCTCATTGTCTCTGTCTGAAATTTATAATAATTATAATTATTATAAATTTTATCTTGTATATATTTATTTTTAAGAATTGTAAATAACCTTGTAAATAAAATTAAATAACTTATAGAATTATAATTATTACTCTGAGATTATAGTAACAGCACAGATAATGTGTGTGACTTACTTTGTGGAATCATGAATCATCCTCTTCTACTTTCAGTGGACTCATAGACTGGTTTATCGCTCAGAGTAATGACTAAAGCATAGAGGGAGCGTTGCTTCCAGCAATACTGTACACTTTTTTTGCCTCGGTAGTGATGTGCCGTATTTGGTAAGTCGAAGTATCGAAATAAATTTAGTTCTTGACAGAAAATGTACTTCTATCGAATGTACGTTATTTTCACGTTGTATAAAACATACATCACCAAAGCATCAATATAAATTTAGTCCCAAATTTACGAATTATCTAGTAAGGGTTAAAATTACAACAAATACGTGATAACGTGATTCGTTGACTAAAAGATCTATTGCAACACAGGTCCACCAATCACTGTACTTGATATTATGAAACATTTGATAAATGAATGGCTAATCTTTATGTTGATCGGCCTTTAGAAACTGGGAGTAAAAGTAAAAACACATATAAATTTAGTAAATTTTTAATAAATAGAAACAAAATTTTTTTTTATAGTCTATCTGTGCCCCGCGGTTTCACCCGCGTCAATAAGTGTCGTTACCGATGTTTTTGTAGTTATTCTGTATTATTAGGGTTTTATAGCCAAATGGCAAAAACAGCAGCTATGCTTAGGCCATCTATTTCTAGCTCTTGTAAGCACTTTACACCAGTTCTCTTTCATTTGGAGGCATACTGTAAAATAAAACGATATTTGCTATAATTTAATGACATCAAATTAATTATCGTATCGAATAGTATCGATGAAAAATATCTACTTCACTAGCATGACATAACCTCACAAATAAACAAATTACTTTATGTTAAATAAATTCGTTAACACAATATAATTCGTAAAAAAGATAGTCTGAAGGGATCATCATCAATCTAATGTGTATGTATAAGTGTTCATTATATAAAAATTACGCGTGATTTTATAAGAAAATTGCATAAAAACACTTACCCATGAAATCTTACAAATTCATTGTTATCTTTCCGTGATGAATGTGATTTACACGATAAAACAAAACTGGCCATATTAAACGCTTATTTATCTGTCCTTTGCACCTTTTGTACACAATCAAGTTGCTTATATTATGCAAAAAATATATATTATTTTGAAAATAAACAATGACTGACAAGGACTGACATTCACAACGTATGATACGACTAAATCAAATACTTTGTACAGTTAACCGTGTAGAACCGGTCTACTAAGCAACTATGTGCTTTTTTAATTGGTCGTGTAGTAAGAGACCAAGTATGACCGTTTGACAATTTCGGAATGTACATTTAGTTTGAAGCATATATGAGTCCATATATGTTTGTCTCTTTTATATATATAATCTGCGTCATAAGAGAGAGGAGCTCAGATTTATCGTAATTTGTGTCTAATTTGTTCGCTCTCTCTATGCTTTAGTAATTACTCTGAGGTTTATCGCTTGATAAGGAAAATAAACCTTAATTGTATGACTAAACTGGATGCAATTTATATTTGCTTTCTATAACTAGTTCTTCTGTTAATGCAAGTGTGATATTTTATAAAATACAAAAATTATAGATACTTAATTTATTAGGCCAGCAATTTAAAAATCATTTATTTTAGGAGAAAATGATAATACTATAAATTGATTTTATACATACACATATATATATATATACATAGAGTCACGCCTGTTTCCAAGAGGGGTAGGCAGATAACACGGTTTTCCATTGACCGATTTTATAATACTACAATTAAGCAATAAGGAACTAAAACAATTCTTGCTATAGTATGATTTTGCCTTACTTTACTGCATTTCGCCAAAATCTGATTACTAAAATAGCAGCTCCCGCCGTTCTAGCGTAACGACTCATTTTGCTAATATAGATAGTACCATAGAATTCCAATACGAAATTCGTCAATGATATCAAAATTCAATTTAAAGCTCACACACGAATTCATTTGCCATATTAAAAATTGGCAAGTTTTCCTTCATTGTGGCGTTCTAAAGGAGAGGCCTTTGTTTAACAGCGGACCTCTTTCGTCTGATGATGATGATTAAAAAAGGGAGTGAGAGTTGCGAATTAACTTGCAAGGGGACTTTCAGAATGATTCATCATTTTCAGAATAGGATTATTATTTTATTTAGCAGCTTGTGAGATTCACTTCATTTTTCATTCCAGATTTCCCGAAATTTATAAAACACAAAATCTTCTATGTTATCTATTGCAACTTTTTCGTCATAATACACTTTTTGTATTAGATTTTTGAAATTCATAGAGGAGAGCTCGTCGCGTGGAAAACTCATTAAAGGTACTCTTATTTTAGATTTCTATGGATCAATTTTATTTTTACTTATTTTAATTTTGATTTATCTTTACTAATTTTAAGTTATTAATGTCAATTTTAATTATATTATAATTACTTATTTTTTGATTATTTATATGTAACTAAGCTAACTTAATTTTTGTTATTGTTATTTAATATCTGTTTTATAGCATGTTTGTATGTAAATGGTGTGCAGACCTGTAAGTGACGTATTTACACTGTACATAAATTATGGAAATAATGTCACAAATCTTAATTGTAAATATGTCGTTGGTTTGCCTTATCAATAAATAAATAAATAAATAAAGGTGTAAAACCAGTTGCGTCTTTTGTCTTACATATGTTTACAAAGTCTTCTTTACTTAGTAAATTATCCATAGTTTCAAAATAATTATAATTAGTAGATTTTGCTGCTATGTGAGCTGGCAGTCTTCGTTCTAAGTCCTTGACAGTGAACAATATTTTGCGTTGTTCCATACTAAGCTTAACCAGATAAGGTATAAAAAAATTGCTATTATAATGCATGCCCATTGCGTGGGACAACGTGAAGTCCGTATGAAGTTGCCAAGTAAAAAGATCAACCAACAAATCTGTATCATCCACTATTTCATCCAGTAATATACTAATAGTTTTTGTTCCTGCAAGTTGACAAATGCAAGCTAATTTCAAAGGATTGTCTTGACAGTGTAAAAGGTTTTTTATTTTATTTCCGTCAATTTGTTTGATAATTTCAAATATATATTTTATTATAGATACATTATTTCGGGCAACCAGTAAACAAAACGCACAGTATTTCAAACATTTTTGGTTCAATTTACTTATAAAGTTATCTAAATGTTCTTGGTTCATCACTGTTTTCACACATTGTAAAATAAACATTACAATGTTATCATACTCTTCGTCAATCATAACATACATCAAATTAGGTAAGCTAATCTGGGATAAGAGTAAATCAAATATCGTGCCAGAGAGTTTTGTACTTTCAATTATTGAATTAAATATATGTGGTTTAATTTCAAGTTTACTATTTAAAAATCTTTGGATGCCTTGTTTGTCTGTGCTAGTAATATAAATAAAAAAAAACTGTAATACGTCAGAATTACAAGAGCCATACTCTAATTTATCACTGATAAACTCCATGGCAAAGTATTCAGCGAAAGTCAAATGAACAAATCTAAAATCATAACCGACCATACATTCAACTAGACCTGTTTTCTCATCTCCTGACTTTACAGAATCTATAAAATCAGTCATCTCTGCAATATCCTTCATAGAAAACAACATCATTATTGGAGTACAAGCAAAAAGTGCATATGCACCTATTTTCTTATGAATATTCAAAAATACTTCACGTTGTTGTTGCACCATTTTTCGCATATCTGGTTCCTTAAGGTTCATAAAAGGTTTTTTTTCTCCAAAACGTATTTTATAAAACTTTATATCTACAAATGTTTCATACAAAGTACATAAGTTTAAAACATTTTTAAAGTCATTAAAGGTTCCAAAAAATGTTGTAGGATAGCGAATCAGTCTTAAATTATAATTAAGGATATCAGCTATCATATAAATATGTAATGGTATACTAGTAAATAAAGAGCCAAGGTAATTTTGTATAATCATTATTCCATTGTTTATGCTCAAATCTAATGGAATTGTTAATATTTTGTGTAATAATAATGTTTGGTCTGATGTAGAAAGAGGCAGTAATGTAAAAGAAAAAGTGTTTAAACCACTCTCTAATTCTTGTAGGACTTTAAGATATGGTCTGGTTGTTATCCACATATGTGCGAGCCTAGAAGATTTTAATGTATATAACAATTGAATTACTACGTGTGAATAGTCAGGACAAATTTCATCAAAACCATCAAATAACAGAGCTACGTTATTATTATTAAGACAATGATTAAATAAATTAATTTCTAGCAAGTCTAAATCAAATAACATAATGTCGGAATTTATCACATCATTTACGTGTACGTCGTCAAGAAGGTTATTGTCACTTTTATTGCATATGTTTTCTAAAAATGAATCAGTCTCTACATTATCCATATGTTTTAATGTATTTAGGCCAAGTGCAGAGTATAGGAACTTTAAAGCTTCCTTAAAATTAACATAAGTATTGTCCTTTTTCCACCTAGAAAATGTGTCGACATGATCAACTAAATTAATTTTGGATATCCACATATTTGGAAACAATTTTTTGGTTCGCACTGCTAGATGAACCAATAGAGTTGATTTACCCATCCCAGGTTCGGCACTAATTATTACAATTTTCTCCTTAATATCCTGTATACTTTCTGGCTTCACTGTATAATTATCATCCATGCCCCTATCTACTATATTCATCAATGCTTTTATATGACCGCGAGATTTTAACCAAATATTGAAACCATTTATTTTGTGTGTTAACCAATGGACATTGTAATCTTTAAACTTCATACCTATCTCGTCAAATCGTTCTTCGTTTTCTAATAAAACTAATAAATCAGGATTTATCCCGGTTGCAATATTATTAAAAAAATATAAGTCAGTTTTACTTTCAGGTGTTCTTATTTTTATGAAACGGCAAATACCCTGATTGATATAAAAGGGAACACCTTTCAAGGAAATGGTTGTAGTGAAAGTTTTACCTACATAAATAGTTTCCTTATTAATTATTTTACGAATTAAGTTTGGTTTACAAAATTTTAATAATTCAGCATTAAAAGATATTAATTCGCCTTGAAAATTAAGTTTACGTTCTTCAAGAATAACTTTTTGAATTTCTTCGTCCAGATCTATAAATCGGTTTCCAGTATCATGTGTCTGAAAAATGTTTTCGGTGAGTGTTGTACTTATAACCCCGGCTCCAACACTGTTAGTAATTATTATAATTTTACCTTTATATGCGTTCGTAACATCTTTTATTTTTTTATTTAACTCCGTACTACTTGTTTGATAAACTAATGCTAATACGTGTATTTTTGAAACTTTTAACTCATTTAGTAGAATAAGAAAATCTTGTTCAGATGAATCATAATCCAAGTCTAAAAAAGCATATGTCTTGCAGGAATTTCCATTACAATATTGTGTTAATTTAATACTGGTAAAACTAATTTCATCTGAAATCAGAACCATTATTCTCACGTCATCTTTAAAGAACGTTTCAAAGTTTAAAGCCTCTATTACAATAGGTTTAAATCTAGCCTCACACTTCTTTAAGTTATGAATGTAAATAAAATCATAAATATTTAAAAGTGGACTCTTTAATATTTCTTGTTCAGTTTGACAAAAAAGTCGACTTGTTTTTGTCAAATATGGAGCTTTTTTTTGACATTTCCTCCATTTAAGTATTTTATCGTGAAATTTGAAGAAAATAGCTTCACATTTTACTTGAAATAGGGAGTCATTCCTTTTCATACTACAAATAGATTGTATTTCGTCTTTTAAAATCGTTTCCACTTGGTCTTCTTTGGCTTGGTTTGTATAAAACTTAAGATTACCTAAAAAGTCTTTTACTAGTTTCATATCGAGTTCATCTGCCATTAAAGTCAGTTTGGGAAAACGAAAAACCTTAACATCCAATCTATATTGATTAAGATCACAAAATTCATTTTGTAAATATTCCAATAATTTTAAACTTTCCTCTGATATATTATTATCCTCGTCATGATTGAATTTCAACATGTTTGTTTCTTCATCAAATATTAATAAATTGCCTACTAAGCCACCCAACCTGTATGACTCTAGATCTTTTTCCTGTAAAATTTCATTGTCTCCGATATTACTTTCATTTATTTCTACTATGAATTTTGAATCTCTTTTATAAGCAATTCCAAAAAGTTTTCGAAATGTAGAGCATAGGTAAGAAATCCTCCTCTGTTTCTTTTTCTCACTTCCACTAAGATAAAATCTGATGTTTCCAAAATTGGAAGGTAGTTTAAAAGAAAGTGATTTTAGTTCATTTTCTATTTCAGTTTCATCAGTTGATATTATAGCCTTGTTATTTCTTAATTCATTAGTAATTGTATGTTTCATAAGCAAAAACAGGTCATTAGTTGTATCTAAAAATGTTTGTCGAAATGTTCCGTTAATGTAAGGACTGTTTGGTTTGAGGTCATGAGTCTGTATAAATAAAATGTTTTGAGCCAAAAACACATGATACATTTTTATCATATCGTCAGCCATCATATTAGCGTGTTTATCTTTCAAAATAAACTTTGACAACCTTTTTGCTAAGGACACGGCTCGCGATTCAACGACATTTTGAATTATTTTTTTTAAATCTTCGTCATCATATTTAAACTGGAATATTTTACCATTGTCACATGTTTTCATCAAATTTTTTTCGTCAGAATATTCTATAATGTGTTTTTTATTAAACTTTTCCGTGGCTGATGTGTATATTATAAACTCACAATTTTTTATCTGCGATCCCTTAAATATGCTACCGTCCATGTCGGAACCAATTTTTTTATTTATTTCTAAATAACTGTCCAAATATTTTTGTAAACAAAAATCTCCCTTTTGTTGAAAAACCCCGTCCACAGTTACTTTATCAGCGGCAGGATCATCTTTATGTTTAGCTTGCAAGAATAAGATTTTTGTTTCTGGAAGACCATTTTTTTTGTATTTAAAAACAATATCATCAAATGCACCAACACCTTCAATATTCGTTCCTAAATAAAATTCATTAATATCTTCATCAAACTCAGCCCTGAGTAAAATAAGTGCGAGTAATTTTGTTTCATATAAGTGTCCGCTAAGTCCTGATGTGCCTTTTCTCTTTTGGTAGTAACATTTGGTATCTAATATTTCATTTATTGCCTTTTCATTGTGCTGTTTTGGGTTTTCGTATTCATTTAGATGACTGACAGTAATTTTTGATTCTACAACACTGTTATTTATTGTTTGCTGAAGCTGTGGAACTTTATTTCCGTACAGTCTTAAAATTTTAACAATTTCCTTAGTGTCAGTGGAATTTGATAGTTGTGCAACATCTAATGCAGTCTGTCCAGCATAATTCTTCACACAAACATTTGCTTTATGGTCTAAGAGAGCTGTTACAACTTGCAGCTCACTTTTAATGACGGCAATATGTAATGGGGTATTACCCATATCATTTGCGTCAGCTGCATTAATATCTGCCCCTTTTTCTAAATATTTTACAATTTTCTTTATTTTTTCATGTGCAGGTTTGTGTTTTCTAATGGTATTGAAGAGCTGTCCATTATGAAGTATTATATCTTGACGACTGGAGTTATATTCTTCATGCATGATGTTTGATGAGACCTCTGAATCAAATCAAATCAAATCAAAATCATTTATTGGAACAAAAACAAGTTTACAATATTAACTGTGCGTTAACAGTTACATTAGTTAGGAAAACTGTGTCGCAACTGTTAGTTGGGCACTAACAGTTGCGACACAGTTTTCCTCCAAGATGGGGACAGTGTTCCAACAAATAATAATAAATTAATAAATTTTATAGTGGAAAGAAAATAATCATTAACTGATGTTATGACTGCAGTAAGCTTGACTAAAATAATGAGTTGTTTACGTATGTTTATGTCCCTAGTCAAACCAATGCCAAATATTTCAACTGCCCAAAGTATATACCTAAGTAGGGAATACTTAAAATATAATTTCTTATGAGTAAGAATGTTCTTTTAAATACAGTAATTTCGTAAGTAATTGTTTCTCATCACCGACTTGTTTCGCTGAATATTGAGCACAATATTTAAATCTCAATATTAACAAAACGGAACCAACTATATAGAATCAAATTTAACATAGTACCTACTAATAATATTAATTACTAGCTTCCGCCCGCCACTCCGTCCGCGTGAATTTTGAATGTTTTATAGCCTTTAGCCTCCCTCGATAAATGGGCTATCTAACATTGAAATAATTTTTCAAATCGGACCTGTAGTTCCTGAGATTAGCGCGTTCAAGCAAACAAACAAACTCTTCAGCTTATAATATTAAGTATAGATGTATCTACTATAATATGTATTAGTCTTGTAAATAAAACAGCTGCTTTACTTATGCTGTTGATTATAAATAGACGCCATTTTAATTTTTAGTACAAAGAAAATAAAACAATAATATAGGTATAAAATAATATGCAGTAAGCGTCTGTTCGGGCTGGGAAATTATTTAGGTACTATTAATATAATAACTTTCGTGAGTGTTATCCATATTATCTACTATATATACCGGTTATACTCACGTCGATATTCGGGAATGCCCGACTAGTTTCGGACTCTAACGGAGCCCTTATTCATGAGCAGGTGACGCGGCGGGGTCGCGAGCCGAACTGTCACGTCGGTATCCGGGTAATCCCGAATATCGACGTGAGTATAACCGGTATATATAGTAGATAATACTATTAATATGCCTAATTAATTACAAAATACAATACATCTTGAAAGTTGGTTCTCAAATGTTCAATATAACATTGATACTTATTTATATTAAACACGCATGAGGTTCCTTAAAAAGATTGTTAGACTAACTTCATTACAATGAAAAGTTATTTTGTATTAAGAGCGTGTAAACAATAGTTATTGATTTATAAAGACAAATACAATATTTAAGAATTAGTAAAAGTACTTACAGATATCAACACCGTTTCACAAAAAAAGCAATGTTTAATGTTTGTTATCTTACATGATTTGTAGTCGTCATTATCAAGCGATAGTCAATGACGTCATTTTGATAAGATTCTGATATTATTTTGCTGTGGTATTTGGGTTTTAATGTTACAATATACCAAAATTATAGTCGATTAATAACTAGCTTCCCGCGACTTCGTCAGTGTGGGGTTTGAATGCTCTAGCCTTCCTGGATAACTGAACTATTCAACACAAAAATATTTTTTGAATTTGAATCAGTAGTTCCTTAGAATAGCGCGTTGAAACAAACAAACTCTTCAGCTTTATGATATTAAAAATATAGTATTGATTACCTCGGTAGTCTAGTGGTCGCAAAGCGAGGATGCTGAACGTAAGGTCATGGGTTCTAATCTCTGGTCCAGCAAAGTTGTTCGAATCTATAAAAGGTGTTGAGCCTATTGCCATTAACAGACAACCACGATCCCGTGTTGATAAAGAAAATAACGCAAAGAGTAGGTAGGTACATTTCCCGCCCCGGGATCGAACCTCCTGGATTCTCTTGTCTCCTTAATCTCAGAAAGCATTCTTCCTTCGCTTGCTGCGTCCATATATAAATGAGGCTGTCATTATAAAAGCAAACTCAATGACAACTTGATTTTAATGTTTATGACCAATATCAATATATAAAATGATCTGGTCAGAGACAGGCAAAAAGAAACAAAAACATTTGATGCATTTATTAATAATTTATTCTAATCTATGTACATACAAAATAATAGGAACTTATAGATTTCGTATCTAGTACTAACACTGCAGTTATATTTGTCTGTTTAAACTTTTGACGTATATCTAATACCTTTGTATTATAAAATTGCCATTTGTCCACCGCCTGCTGGCGTCGCCACGGATCGGGCAATGCTGTTTTCTGAACGAAAACTCTCTTGCCGGCGCCGGTAAACAAGTTTAAAAGTTAGGGCGTTTGACCACGGCTTCAGTGACCGACAGCAAAATTCCGGAGCCGTAATAGCGGTAGTACATTGTGTGACCGCTTTTTTACCGCAAAGGCAATAAAGTTTTCTGTACAAAAATTAAATTGCCAGTTGCCCGTTCCTGGTGCGTTTGACACCATAATACTTTGATTGCACTTATTGAAATGTGACCATAGATGGGTAATTACGCCGATGTAAAAGATTCATACATAAAAAGCATAATTATAATAAAATAATTAAAACAAATATAAATGCCATAGTGAATGTTAAACCTATTTTAAATATATTTATATTATTTATTTATTCTAGGAAGCATTTGCCTATAATGTATACAACTTAGGAACTAAACGACAGATTATATATCAATATTTACACATTGCTTTATAGTTTATCGGACATTCATATAATTTACAGTTATTACACTTAGCTACTGCACTCTACAGCCCCCTTAGGTAGTGACAGCGTAAACTGTCCTGCTTTAAAAGTTCATGGTAAGGGCGAGTACCTATAACAGCGTATTTAAATTTGTATAGCTACAAAACAAACTATGTTCAATTTAGTGCACTAAATATATTATTATTAGGCTGTATTTAAAAGTAAATAAGATACTTTATCGCGGCAAGATTCAAAAGGACATTTTATTTTACAATATTGATCCGATGTGGCATCAATATTAAGTGATTCACGGACACGGCTTGTTAAATATATTAACTACTATTGTATATTTTTAAAACAGTCACTATGGTTTCTTCCTAGTCCTAGAGCAATGAAGGAGTCAGAACGGAGCTCAAAATTTAGCATACTATACATTATAATTATATTAAACTATCGCGTTGCATGATTATAATAGAATTAAGTTACAACAGGTGCAACGCGGTCGAATCGTCAAGCTAAAAATTTTAAAATTGTGTTCGTGTTAAGTTCCGTGGTAATACAATAATTAAATAAATTATTGTATTACAAGAGAACTCAATTTTGAGATAAGCTCGCCTCTGTTCATCTAATTTCATTTTACCATTTTATAATGATAATATTATGTTTTATGCACAATCAAGAATTAATAATAAAGCATATTGCTTCAAATTATTAGGCCAAGCTGCAGCACAGTCATATATTTAATCATTCGACTTTAAGGCACTTTTTACGCAGCTTAGATACCAAATTATAGACATTTTAACAACGCAAAATCATAAATATTAAATTCAACACCATAATAGTAAAACACATACTTTTAATCTACTAATACTGTTACCAAAGGTAGTTGTTTTTGTTATGCAAGAAATTGTAATGGATGCAAGAATAGGTGCTATTGAAATTACACTCAATGGCTCGGAATGTGACCCAAACATTGATTAATTTTAAATTATCGATTCCAAATAATAACTTATTCATCGTCATTCTATGAATTAACTAGCTGCACCCCGTGTTACCCGCTACATTTTTCGGAATAAAAAGTAGCCTATATCTTAATCCAGGGTGTTAGCTACCTTCATACCAAATTATATCAAAATTGGTCCCATGGTTTAAGCATAAGGCAACCAACATACAAACACTCAAACAAAAAACTTCACATTTTTAACAGACTTCAAGAATAAGGAGGTTATCAGTTCGGATTGTATATTCGGGCATAACTCCGTCATACATAGACGGACTTGCACAATTATTTTTCTATTAAATAATTCACTGAACTGTGGAGAAATAGCAAAGGCCAGATTTAGAAAAAAATTGGGCCCTTTTCCGTGCCGGTGAGTGTTTTTGTGTTATTAATGTATGCTGTCTTTTTTTTAAACTGCTTGATACTGTCTAAAAATTGTCATAAGAAGATTTTCACAACTGGAACTTTTTGAGTTGATCTTGCTTTCATAGTTTTCTTGCATTACAAAACGTGACGTCACTATCAATCTTTGCACGATACATTTGTGTCGACATACAATACATTGTACGGAACAAAATATCCTTTGTTGGATGCCATCACTTGAACCGCGTACTTTCTTCCTGGCTTTAAGCCGCTGATTTTCTGTTTAATTACTTTGGCCCTGGAAATTGGAATGGTTAATTAATAAATAATTCTTGAAGAATAAAGAATTTCTTAAAGATTGGGCTCGCTCAGGATTCAAACCCGGGGCCTCTTTTGCTCTTGCTTACAATCTCAGTCGATGTGCGAAAATATCATATTATGTACAATAATAATTATGGTTATATTGGAAATATACAGAAACAGATATATGTTTATTTCTGCATAAGTGCTCATTATTATATGGTATAAATTATAAAATCTTTCTTTCTTCTAAAAAAATCGATCCTAAAAACAAATTTAGTTGTAAAGAAAAATATACTACAACAGACTCACGTTTTTTGTCCATGATTTGTACATTGACTTTTCATCAAGGATTTTCTACCCGACCAACACCCGTAAACCTCTCCAGTCATGGTTTCACGAGCCACAATGCAATATCTGAAAGAGAAGGATATATTCGTTATTAGGAACAGTCTGACTGTGGCTGTAGTTGGAAGCGAAAGTCCAAGGATTAAGCTCACGTGTGTCACAGGAGTGAAATAAGTAGGTATTTATAAATTAGGTACTTTTTTAGGCTGTCAATGAAAATATAATACCTGATGACATCGGTGGCGTTATGACTGGCTGGTAAGAAAGCTACGTCAACAGATCGGCAGGACCGTTTTGGTCGAAGTTCCCTGACGTTAGCGCCGCCTTCTGTGAGCTCTGGAGTACTGACACCCCATCGCGTTGTTGAGGCTGTCAACTGAAATATTGATTAAAATAAATTAGATATACCAAACCACGCCTTTAGGCAGTTTCCTCACGAGCTTTAGATGTGTCACTGAGAAAAATGAAGAAGTAAAGAATTACGCCCATATTTTGCCGTACCTAAAGAACACGCTAAGCTGCTATAACATAATTGACCTTTTATTTGCAATTGGTGTTCCAATTTAATGTTTGGTACATATTTAAGAGAATCCTCGTATATTCTAACTCTAAGATGAGCAATTTAAGATGCTTTAGCGAGACTTACTATCTTTCGGAATATAGTACAAACGTAGCCTTAGTTGGGATTGGCTGCCATAACCAAAATTTTATCAGGAAATTATTATTACTAACCTCCACTCCAACAGCACCATTCCTGTCCCATCTGCTTGGTACCACTTTGATAACATATCGCATCCTAGCCTCCTCGGAACTGGAGTCAAACTGTATGGACCCTTCGTCACTGGTTTCTTGAATTGAGGTTGTTGATATCGGCGCTGGCACAAAGAACTTCGAGTGAGGATCTGTCGGAGAAGGTTATACATAGAATTTAAACTTATTCTCTTTTGCAGTAAAGGAGAACAGAGAGCCATTCATCTTGTGCAGTCTGTCTTTATAGTGCGACTATTTTCACGCACAGCTATTATGTACCTAGTTCCAATAACAATAAAGTACAAAAAAATACTTTCCAAAGATATATCGCATTGGTTCCAAGGCCAAAACGCCCGTCGTGTTAAGACAGATTCGATGATCGGGTGAATTAATTAATATATTTCTTATAATATTATTCTTTATTTTAGAAACATACGTGTTCTTATATGCAATCACTCAAAATAATGTACACTATTATTATCACACCGTTAAGATTTACTCACCGATATTTCTTGCCATATGAAGTCTCTTCCCCCTAACCAAGACTTCGACATCAACTGCTCCCCCGCATGTCGATACCGTTAACCAAAGGCCACCCCCTGTTCCCACTGTTGTCTGCAATAATATGTAATAAGTTTAAAAAGTCTTTAACCTATATTTTTATAAGAAGGTTATAAGAAAGAAGAAGAGAGAAAACGCATATAAGTATTTACGCGGAGATGGCGATGATGAGAAAAATTACACAAAAAAAGAAATAATGAAAAATAAAAAAAAGACATTTATAAAGGGACAAAAATAGGCATTACTTCCTCGCAAAATGCTGTGCTTATTCAGGGAAGAGCAGAAACACAGCGTTGGTTTTCAGCGAAAGCCGCTTTTGTATATGGGTAATAATAATATTGGCTTATAAGCATCCAACTGTAAAGTAGCTAGAGGTAAAAAGCTTATCGCATAGAGAAAGATCAAACATTAATCGCCACACCAGCTAACTGCGAGTTGGTCATTCAAGGTATTTACTTTACAAAGGATGTACTTTATAACTTACCTTAAAGTAGAAAACATTTCTTCCACGTATATCGGCTTTGCTCGGTATGTTCTCCCGGAGCCGCTTGGCTGTAGAGGTGCGTGGGCGCACGCTTCCCGTTGCCAACAAGGATCCAGAACGACGGTCCTTGGCCACGCCAAATACACTGACGAAGTAAGTCTGTTGAAGGATACGAAAATGTATTAAGTGGCTTTCTAGTAGTTGACAGGCCTTCCATCGACAGTGGACGTGTTCAGGCTGATGATGATGTCCATCCATATCAATTGAACGAAAATACTACTTTGGCAGTTTGAAAAAACTAATAGGCCATCACCCAAATTACACCTTGAAATATTGTTCACTACACTAATATTATTAAGAGTTAATATAATTATTTTGTTTGTTTGTAATAAGTCATATGGATAGTACTTTATCTTAGGAAATGACTGCTGAACAATGGCGGAAGGAACCGCTAAGAAGAGAGGGGGCGGCCTTTGCTAGAATCCTCACGCTTGGCAAGCGGCTTAAGGATCGCAATATTGGTGGTAAAGTTTTAAATGACGCTGCTGCTCATCTTCTGAAAAATCCAGTAGTTGGGCAGCAACGTCTTTAGTCACCTCCTATGAAATTCACGGCTCGAAAGGAAAGTCTTTCCTGGCGGTTAACGGTATAGTTAGTAGTATGAAACCTTTATTACCGTGCTCGGGTCTAAGTTTTCGATTAAGTGATGAGTCCTTCCACCGACACATGCGATAACGGGATCCTCGTCCGTCACTTTTGTACTGCGCCCTGAAATTAATTTGCATAACATCACTTCTGAATTCCCTGAAAGAGTCAGCGGTGTATAATTATATACACCCACATTTCACTAGTAATGTTACAGGTTTGAATGAATTAGGGGCCGAGCCTTGTGCTATACCGGCCACAAATCTAGACTATCTGCTGCTACTGAGTTATACCTAATGGAAAATACCACTTTGCCCTACCCAAAAATCTTATCCAGATCTTCATGCGCATTGCGGTTCCACCAATGAGAAATAATATACATTTAGATTTTATTCCTCGTAATGACTATGATGTAGGTACAGAGATAGATTGTGCTGCTGGGTAGTTTTTTCTATTTATCTCTAGCACTAGCAAGCGGTGACGGGCAGGCGTTTTAGGGGCTGTCTTGATGTAACTTGCCGTTAAAAAATACCTTCTATCTTTATTTTTATAGTTTTGCAAGAAACAGAGAAAAAAATGTTTTTTTCAGATTTCAAATTGGTACCTATAGTTTGTTTTTAAACATTAAAAAAAACTCACCAAACTTCTTCCTCCGAAACACATTGTTGAAATTCCCTTCATAAATATTAAAATTGTCTGAATCCACATTAATTTTGTTGTCGACGTCGGTCAAAACTGATCGTGTTTCATTGTCCTTATCAGTTTTTTTCGGATCAGCGTCATGGTTGAGTCTATTAGATTTATTCTCCAATCGACTAGTTTTGATGTCGTGTTGAGCTGCGCAAAGTGATGTATAGTTCTTCCTGTGGGATGCTACTACGCAGTACGTCGTGGCTTGGGGATCGATGGGGCTGAAATTTAAAGGTATATTGTTAATGGATTTATTTAGCTCTTGAATATTTTAATATGAAGATACATTAAATAAGTTAATTGATTATTTTATTTAATTTTTCCGCGGTTGGTTGGCAAACCTTACAATACCTATAAAAATATCCTTTTATATCCGACTGGTATGTTTTGTATATTCAATTCTATCGTAAAGTTGTCTGTAGAAATTGTTTACTTCGATAAGACCGTTCTTTGTACATTATCCTCCCATCCAAAAACTATACTACCTATATAAAGGTATATTTATCCCCATCCATATCCATACCCACCAATTATGGACCCATAACTCCATAATTATATCTTTACATTTTTTATCTCTAAACTTCCACCAACATTGGAGTGCCATACTGGTATAAATGAATATACCGCAAAGAAACACGCAAGAAAAGGAAACACAATCTTACACTTATAATCAACCAAGAACTAGAAACGGGGAATCTAACTTTCTCAACCAGCTTTATATGGAGTCAATTATTGAAGTTAAATTGAAGACTTGCGAAAAAAATATAAAAATCCCATTGAATTACTTTAATGGTAGGATGAGCTAGAATCAATACGTGTTTAGAGTTGAAAAAGTTGTTGGTTAGGGACTATTTTTAAGATACTAGATAATTTTGAATTATCGATAGAAATATTAGCGCTTACTCGTAAAATTGAACTGCGTAACAAAAAATTGGTTGACAATGATTAGAGGTACGACAATGTTTTGCAGTTTTTTCCGTAAATAGGAATATTTAAGTTAACATATTATTAAAATAAAGGAATATTGGCAGACTGCATCCACTTCGATAGGTTTATTTAATATTTTGATTTGACGAAAATTGTTCTGTTTTACACGGATCGAAAAGCTCGTGGCTTTTTGGATTTATTAAAATCGTCCATTGTAAATTACACTTTCTATAGTTATAATATTATTTGTATGAAATTACAAGTCGTTGTAACGTAAACTATTTGTCGATGACGTACTGGTAAAAATGATTCAGCAGGCTCGCATCATAGATTTTATATCTTATCTATCTAGATAAGAAATTAGATAGTCTTTAACGACACTAAAATAATATTAAAAATGTACAGTTAAGAGGCAATTAAGGCGAAAGAAGTAGGTCAAGACTGTAGCCAATGGAAACAGGCGTGACTATATGTATTAATGTCAATTATCTCACACAATTATAACAATAAAATCAAATCGCAAATTTTATTTCATCAGATTTGTTATTACATTACAAAAAAATTCATCACTCGATTTCAATTTTGTCTAGTGATAAAATAGCGAGTGCTTTAATAATACTTGGCTCTTGTTCTCTTAATAAATGGTTAAGTTATCACTCAGTTCAATATCGCGGTGGCGTCCATAATTATAATATAATCAGCAAAAAACCGATGCATGGTCGCAAGTTTCAAGACTTACATTTCGCATACCAGTTCGCAGTCTTAATTAAAACGTACGCTCGCTGTCATACTAATTACTTATTAGATATGCTCTAGGTGGAAATTGATGAAAAAGTATTTATTATACTTGGAAGAAAGTTCTTGCGATTCCTATTTTGATTTGTTATGAAAGCTTAGGCGATTTTCGGTCTATGCCATTTACGTGTTTGGATTGATATTTTCATTTAGTCTAATGTCAAATAACATATTTGATTAGGGCAACGGAATATAACAAGACGGGAATTAACGCGAACACAAATATATTCATTTTTGGCTTGAAGTTTCGACCGAGTTACACCGGACGTGGTCACAAGCAAAATAAAGATGTGTTCGCGTTAATTCCCGTGTTGTTAATTTCTATTATGGTATATGGTAATTGTATATGGTAATTATGGTATATGGCTACTATAGTAAATGGTAATGTAATTAGTAGTACTACTAAGGTAGTACAAAAAGTTTTCACCAAGTAATTGACACTGTCTCTATTATAATCATGCAACGCGATAGTTTAAAAGTTAGTATTTACTATACATGTCATATTTTTCTAGTTTCTTAAAAAAAATATTAAATTAATCTTTCAGAAACCTAAATTTATTAGTCAAGGTTGTTACGTGTCTGTTTGTTTCTTAAGAATTTAGTAATCAGGCGGTTTTTCTTTGAAACTTGAGAACCCTATCTCCAACACTGCTAACGGCACACACTGGCATCTGGATGTCGAAGCACATTGGTCCTTACACAATTAAAACCCATGGAATTCCAATATACAATGTTGCAGCGGCATCGATGATTTATAGGCTACGTGCCACGCAAAAGAAAAAGCTAGCCATAAAAATAGAAATCAGGAAGTTTCTAACTGTGATCAGATAACTTAGAAATATACCTTTTAAGGTTCTTATCGTAATTGACGAGGTATGACAAGCCGTTTATCTTTTACGGTTTTTATAGAAAGCTCTGTTACTATTTTAATGTAATCAGTAACTTCTTTACTTTTACTGATTAAATAATTGGTAGTTTAGATTAGGCTGGTGGACACAAGTGGGACTCGAATCGGCGACTTGTACCAATCCGTGGCGCAGTTCTGCGAAGGTTGCGGGTTTTAGCCCCAATCGTGCCAATAAATTTCCAAATTTTCTTTATCAATTCAGATTCAAGCTTACCATATAATTCTTGGTGTCATTTTAGCATGTTGTCCATCCTGTTAAAATAACACCAAGAATTACATTTATATATAGTTATGTTTACCAAGGTATCTCATCACTACAAAACTCCAACTCTTTACTTGTTATATTTACCGATTCTTGTGAAGAACATGTGTATGTTAGACATTTATTTCTAACGGTGCCTTGGTACAACTCGTTTTTATTGAGATATTTCTAAGTGTCAACTGACGAGGTGATTTAAGAGCTTGTTCGATTGATTCCGAGGTATGTAAGACCGGCTGTCGCGTTCGACATGATTCCGAAGTGACGTTAGATATCAGTAAGCTCAGTTTCTGGACTTGTAGGTAGGTCTTTCTCTTACAAAAAAATACAGCTTTGAAGAATATTACGATCTTTTAGGACATTAGTTATCTATATACGTGAAGCGAACTCATTTATAATAATATGAAAATTACTCGGTCGAAGGAGTATAGTCGGAATAGTTAAACTTTATATGGAGAAGAAGTGAAGAAAGCAAATTTTTTATCGTAATTAAAGCCAAATTTTGGGAGCAGTGCGACCTGTAGTCACTTTCACACTATAATATAATATTATGAAGGCGAAAGTTGGTAGGTGTTTGTGTGTTTTTATGTTTGTTACCTCTTCATGCTGCAAACGTCTAGACCGATTTTGATGAAATTTCATATAGAGGTAGCTGACACCCTGGATTAACACATAGGCTACTGTTTACCCTGAAAAAATATTGCGGATAACACCGCGGGGCGCTAGTAATATATATAGCTAGTAATGGATAAAAATTGTTGCTTCAAACAAGTATATCTAGTGTTTGACGTTGTGTACAGGATGATTTAAATAATTCCTACCACATTTATTTGCAGTCTATTAAGTTAAAGTACCGACATTTAAGAGTTAGGACAGGTTTTCAGCGAGATGTCAAGAAAGTGGCAATAAGGGGCTAAATAAATAAATATTATAATAAACACGCAACGTATCCGAGTTGCCCTAGAATTTACACTCACTTATATCCTTAGCTACAACCTACCATTACACTCAGTTTCGCTCTAAAGAAACGTTTAAATTCTTTTTCATATTACAATAATTGTATCCTTCAAATACTTGGTGCCATAGAAATACTATTTTCACAGTTTTTCATACTTACGATGTAACCTCTAATTTGTGTCGAACCGCAACCAGTTTCAAATGACACAGTGCAGGATTTACCAACATTTAATTCACTTAACGGCCACATAGTTACTTTATTACAAGTTACAGATAGGAGACTCGATAACACATGACTTGTGTAACGTGGTATCGGTAAGTTACGAGAGTTTGTTCGCTGGTATTATCGAGAAGATACTGTTTTCTGCAATCAAGCGTTACCATAGCAACCTGGCCACCTCGTGCTGAAAGACTAAAACTCAGAGAACAAAAGAGAGGACTCTCTTCTTAAAGAAGATTAATTCCCAAAATCTTAGCTTTTAATTTGTACAACCAAGTATAATCAAGGTTATCGACATAGCTTACAGGATTAGTAAGCTAAAGTGGTAGTGGGCAGGACACATCTGTCTCAGAACCGACAACAATTTGGTAAAACATGTTCTGGAATGGAGACCACGAATCGGTAAACGTAGTGTAGGACGTCTCCTAGCAAGGTGGGGCAACGATATACACAAAATGGCTGGCAACGGTTGGAAGCGGAAGGCCGAAGATCGAGCTCATTGGAGTGCCATAGGAGAGGCCTATCTCCACCAGTGGACTGAGATAGGCTGATGATGATGATGATGAATTTGTGGTTTTGGTTACATTTGAAAGCTGAATCATACTCTATTCATTACGAAACGGAATCATTATTGGAGACGTATATAAATTCCTATTTGACAATTTTACACTGTCTCATGACTTTAAAATTTTCAATTCATTCAATTTGATAGTTTGTGGAGCAGTATCTTACCTAGCCTCCCAGTTAGCAGCCAGCCTTCTTCGTGACCGGACCCGAAGACGCATGCGCACCAGTCTCGTGGCTTCTCCACGGACACTGACTACGGCAGCGCCGCCTCTAGTTGATGAGAGCTGCAAAAAATATTCTGCTTACAAAATATGCTTAGATCAGAATAAAAAATATTGCCTTTACATAGAATATAACATCACGCCTGTATTCCCCGAAGGGGTAGGCAAAGGTGCACATATTATTATAGTACACCCACATTTCGCCAGTTATGTTTAGGTCCCAATGTAATAGGGGGCGAGCCTATTGCCATCAACCGGGCACAAATCCAGACTCCGTGCTGCCACTGAGTTTATGAGAATTACCTGATGGAAAAATCCAGTTACACGTGGCCCGACCCGGGATTCGAACCCAGGACCTCGTGTTCAGCAGTCGCGCTTAGCAACCACTAGACCAACAAGGCAGTCCTATTGCCTTTAATTCTCTTAATATCAGTGAAAATGGTACAGTATGAGTTAAGGTGTTAATTTTCAAATAGATTGAAATAAAAGTTGAATTGTGATAAAGAAGGTATTCAAGCTGATGTACTTACGACTATAACATATTTTTCATGTTGTGATATATTGAGAGAGAATGTGCTGATTTCTCCGCTACCATTTTCCTTTTGGAGACTGAATTGGCCTGTAAGTATTGAATAATAAAAACATTATCGAAATCCACTCCAAGGAGATTGAATAAGAAACATCCGAATGCCCAAACGACTAATGTCATAAATCATGATGATTTTATTATAATTTGAAAGGAACGAGTAGGATGGAATAAAATACCCAAACTTTATGATCATTTTTAGCACTAAAAACCTGCTGGTTGCTTCTTTGCTGCATACACTACCAACACTAGAAGTTTTAAACGCAGTTATTGGCGGCTAAGGGACTTTTGCGAGGACTAAAACTATTTAAAGTGAATTGGTATTACCATTGTTATTTCCTGTCTTTCCATAGTACAGAGCCCAGTGGAAGTCTCTGGAACATGGGCTGATGGTGATGAAGACAACCGTCTGGGTCATTGAGGTGGTGTTCAGCTCCAAACTGTAACAAGATCATATTATAAATACATCGACTATTGAGAAGCAAATGTAAAAGATATCGGAAGACATTGAGGTAAAGCTTTCGACAATTTTATTTCATGGTCTCACGCTACCTCACAGTGACGTGAAATCACGAAGGACTCCAAAGGTTTTAAACGCTGTTCTAAGTTTAACAGACTCAATTAGTGTCCTAGTAGGCCAAACCTATGTACCTAAGGACCATTTGACTCCAAAATTAGTGTCCAGTTTGGTAAACAAACGATGAGTTGATTGATCGCTCAATTAAACAATTGACTCATAGGAACGGTGTACCGGCGACTGTTTAATTTACTAACTTACGTCTGCAGGCGGCGAAAATTAGAACTAACGCTTACCAGGCCTTAAATAATGTCAAAATGACAGATTTGTATGCGTTGACAGCTACACTAGCGACGCGGTTATCAGTAAAAATAAGTTTGTAATTGCATTGGTAGTGATTTGGGGCAGTTTATTTTATTTATATCATTGGTCACGTCAAAATAGTCATTCGGTCACATCGAGGTGCTATTATTACTTTGTAAGCAGCCACTTTGTTGTCGTGTTGGTTTGTCGGATTAGTCATGATTTAAATGGGGTGTGTCATTCAGGCTGGCTTAGATAGAGAGATCAACAAAGAAAATCCAAAATTAATGTAAAAGAATATGATACAATTATTGTAAAAAGTATTTAAATATATAAAAATACTAGCTGCGCCCCGCGGTGTTACCCGCTACATTTTTTCGGAATAAAAAGTACCTTATGTTTTAATCCAGGGTGTCAGCTACCTCCATAAGAAATTTCATTAAAATCACTTGAGCCGTTCGATCGTGAGGTAACAAACATACAAACACACTCACAAACGTTCGCATTTATAATATTAGTGTGATATTTACTAGGCATAATTATAAAAATTAGATACACCTATTTATGTTTTTAGTATTTTTTAACAAAACATCAAATCATTCAAGACAATTACATAATATCTATATAATTAATTACATTGAAGTCAAAAATCAATAACTAGATAAGGAAAATTAGAAATAATCTTTACATGAAGACGTAAAAATGGATGGAATGGATTTCTCATCTAAATTAGTTTCCAACTCACCAATTATAATACCTTTAACGTTTCACATCCCAAACATAGTTAATATCCCGCTCCATCAAATTACCAAATTACAACCTAAATAAAATTGCATATGTAAAATAACGGGTATGCTGAGAATTGGTCGCTCCACCCTACAAGGGTTTTATCTTAATTGCACCTTACTAATTGTAGGTGACTAGTTACGCTTCTCGTAATTAATGTAAATGGCGAAAAAATGTACACATGCAGCATTATTCATGGTCAGAAGATAGCCACATTTGGACATTACTTAATGTATGATAAAAACTACTTAACGATGTGTTTGGTTATCGGATACGAGACTTGGCTAAACATTTTTTATATTTGTATTTATCTTTTGCATGACTGCGTTAAGCTGGCCAGTTATTTCGTTTCTTTTTTCTTCAAGCCTGTCTTTAAATTGACGCACATCTTCGTAATCATGGTTTGGAATTCTTTGACTCAATCAACGACACTACTTGATGAATTAATTGCTTATGGTGAGATTTTGGGATCCCGATTTGCGAAAACTATGCAACTAGTCTAGCAAGTAAACTTTTATTATTTTCCATTTTAATCTCTCTATTTAGTGGTTATCATTATTATGATCATAATTTATATTTGACTAGATAAACACATTAGAATTTAGATAATATACTTCTTGATAGATATTATAAACGCGAAAGTTTGTAAGTATGGATGGATGTTTGTTACTCTTTCACGTTAAAACTACTTAATGGATTTTAATGAAATTTCATATAGAAGTAGCTGACAACCTGGATTGACACCCAGCTACCTCTAACCAGCTAACATAGGATACTTTTTATCCCGTAAATTGTAGCGGGTAACACCGCAGGGCGCAGCTAGTATTATTATAATTATTCCACAAACTTTTATAAAATAAAAAATCATTGATGCATGCCAAAGGTACTAAAATCTTATAGTCACCTTCTGCTTTCGCCTTCAGCCAACCTGTAAACCGTTTGGTTGTCGATCGGCAACCACTCCACAGGCACCTTGGCCACGGGTCGGGTGACCAGCACCGTTGGAGACGCGAATCCTGCTCCTGCTGCGTGTAGAACCAGCAGGCTAGCTAGCCTCATTGTGAAGATATTTAGCTTTCTGAAACAAATAGAATATAAGGGTATTGATATTGTACGACAGTGGGTAGGCCACAGTGATTGAAGAACCGGTTGGAAGGTGTCCCACCAGGTGGACCGACGATATCGTCAGAGTTCCGGGCAATCGGTGGATGCAAATGGCAACTTGTCGTTCATTGAGGCGTACTGAGGGGGAGGCCTTTGCACAATAGTGGACGTCTTACGGTTGATGATGGTGTAGTACGACAGAAAAGTTTATGCCTCGTTATCTATACTAACAAGACATGGCCTGATGATTAAACTTGAGGCCAACCTCGAATGCCATCGAAATTGTATAGGGTTCATAATTATATTGTACTTGCTCTAGAAGCAGCTAATTTGTCCATAAAAGACCTACTGGATTTAATATAGACATAGTACGCACAGATTTGTAAATTATTTACAAATCACCCACAAAAGTATGTGGAAGAAATCTTATTTATATGTAGAGCTGAGATCACTTAGCGAATCTTTCAAAGCGAAGCTCAAATATGACTATCAAAAACCAAACCCTGTTCCAAAAACCGCTAACAAGAATAATTTCCCGAAAATCGATTAATCAAATGCCAACACAATTGCTTTAAACAAAGAAAAACTACAGGAAGTATTATAATATGTATATACCATGTCACTTGTTATAAATGTTTTTATTTATTCAATGGCTGTTATTCAATGAGTTGATTATACAACAAGGATCGATTTAAATCGGTTCGTATCGATTCGATGTTAGTTGCAACGGGGTCAGTGGTCTTGGCAATTATTTTTGACACGTGTATCAAAAACAGGCGTATCTTATGTGTGGATAAATAGACGGTAGAGTACATGGTTTTTTAGCACGTGTTTTAATTAGTTTCATTTTGTCGAATAAGGCTACTTTTGGTTCTAGACTAGAATAAAAATGAAGTTTATTAAGAATAAAGACTTAGTCCTGGTGGATTAAACCTATTGGTATAATATAAGAGTTGAAAAAAAATAGGGTGCATGTAGAGAGCCTCCACAAATGACGATATTTAAGTACGTCCGGCGCGCCCTGGACGGTCAACCTCGCTACCATCCTTGTTGACTGACCAATCTCTACACCACAGCATTACCTACTCCATGTGACTATTGGCTCATACGAATTGAAATGCAAACAAAATAGAACTTATGACAAGAATAGAGAGGATGTTTACAAGATACGTTAGAAACGACCCTGAATTAGCAAGGGGACAAAAAATAAGTTGAATTATTTATAGCACTAGAAGTCACTGCGAAATTGCAATTCAAATACAAGCCAAATAGCTGTGTATATACTAACGTTAAGAATTTGAACGCGGGTGAGAGAATTTTGAAAATATTTGTAATAAGAAAACTGTCATAGGTCGTAGCGATTTCTGCGTTCTACAGATTTAGTTTATCACGTTATCTCCAGGTGGTTTTTTGCTTGTTGCCATAGAAATAACAAAAGCTTTCGATAGTAATTTAAAAACGCAACAATTCATAGAACAACAATGTTAGGACAAAAGAAAATACTAAGCTATGTTTGAACCCAAAACAAAACAAGTTAATCCTGATCATATCGCGAGTGTATTAATACAAAAGGTTGATAAACTTCGTCAGATTATAGCACACAATATAACAACTTGTATTCCCATATCGGTTCGTATAAAAAGACACGGTGTTACTGACATCAAGGTTCGCCATATTTACGTGCCTCATTATGCTATTATTCTTATGGAATCCCTTTCTATAACTTCTTTTCTGGTCTTTTTGTAATTTCCCGACTCACTTTTTCTGGTCCTTTTAGAATCTTCTGATTATTAAAGTAGCGTATAATAATAGAATTATAGCTTTAGTGTATAATTACGATAGTGAACATCTCAGCAATATATTATTTACTCCTTTGGTAGGCGAAATTATTGATCAAAGCAGGTTAATTTAATAATAAATCAATTAAGATGAAATTTATGATTTCGTCCTGAATATTTTAATTATATTTCGCTTCTAAGTAATTCTGTGCTCTCAATCTTTTGAATTGGTCCTTCGGTACAAGGACTTAAGGTACAAAAAGACCAACTCGACAAACCTTTCAAATTATTCTGTGTTTAGTCTGCTTAAAATCAGTGTGAAAGTGTTATTATAATATAATAAAATATATTCATGCGAAACGTTCTATTGAATGCTAAATAAATTCTCACAAAACTATAACAGTATTATGAATTAATTTACACGTATTCCCTTACAACATAATACACAGGCAGCGTGAACTTCAGTTCAATAAGCCTATAAGAGCCTAAGAATGACCAATGACCATTTGTAGGTAACCACAAAGGGTCTTTGTTTATAACAAGAAAACAGCCGGGTACCGTGCGTTCTCATAAATCTCTACATAGTTATTGCGTTGTGTTTTTTAAAATGATTTATCGGTTCCTACTTGATTTTGCAAGGCAAGGGTACGCGCGGGTCAATTGTCCGGGAGGTCACGCGGTCTCTGTGGTCAGGCAGTTGCTTACAAATAGGACTCTTCCGTATGTTTATTCTGTACGGAGCCGATTAAAGAATACAACGTCCAATCAACATCACCAGAAAGAGAGAACCATAACTACTAATGAATATAAATAAATGAGCATAGGCCCCCCCATTTTTCATGGCGCTTATGATGATCGTCGAAATGTCGACAGACGGACTAAATTTTTGATTTCAATCTACAGGTTACATAATATCGTATTTAGGGTTGTTATGGACTCTGTCGAGTTCCGCAAAGACTTCTGCTAAAAGAAATTAGTCCTTAATTTCTTTTAAATCCTATTTGCTAAAGAAATTAAGGACTAATTTCTTTAGGCAAATAGGATTTTACGTATCAAAACCACCATTTGCCATTTTTAACTGGACTACAGCATCGACGACAAAATCCATGTCTGCGAAGACAGAAGTCTGTCTTCGCTAACACGGATTTTATCGACTCAAGTCCAAATATTTTAACAGAAAACCATACTATTCATTATAATGACTGAAAACAATAAGCAGTTACTATCCGTTTAAGACAATATACAAGCCACTTTACTTACAAGAAAAAGAGAAAATTTCGTGAAAGTTAAATAGCAATTTAAAATGTATTCACAAACGACAGTAATTTACCATTTTATTAGTTATTCTTAAACGTAAAAGATAATTAAATTTTCTTTTTAATATGCTGCGTCATAATGACGGCGGTAAAATTGTTTAAAGACTAATTGTTATGTACGGTAAAGACCATTTGAGATGCTGTGCTTATTTTAAAAGCAAATGTGCATGGAACTCGGTGGAAAAACATACCGAAATGTAAAGAAACTAGTATGGAACAAGATGAGATAGATAATTAGAGATATTTATATATATACAAGATAGATATTTTTCTCTGGCAGCCTAGCTCTTAAGAGGCGATCTACTCATTTTGAAATAAACACCATACGGTGCAAGAAGAGTGCTCCCTCATCTTCTTCTTATCATATGAATGATGAACAACATGTAGAGTTTAAAACTCTGACACCAAGTTGTTCATCTGACGTAGCTTTACATACCGCAAAAAAATCTCTCAGGTGTGCCATTTCCTCACGATGTTTTCGTTCAAATTGTCCAACGGTCATACCAGTCGGCTATCAGTGCTTAGTAGGATGAGAGATACCTTAGTAGATCCGGCGCTCCCTGAGCAATGAACCTCGCTACCATCCTTGTTGACTGACCTATCTTTACTCACCGACATGATCTGCTACTAAACGACAACTAGTTCAACTAAAAAGAGTAGCTCCTAATTGGAACACTTTGATAATATGTAGGTTTTCCAATCTTGTTTATTTCTTTGGGGATGGCAGGTATACATACGCATAGAATATAATATATACCTATGATACTAATTGTTTTTATTAAAGTAATTATCTGCAAAAGGGAAAATGTATGAGATCTATAAAATGCCCATAAAGACCGGCCACCGAAGTGGTTTTAGCGTTGTTATTGCCAGTTAAAACATTCACACACTTTAATTATATTGAGGGGACGTGAAAATATTCCAGAAGAAGTGTTTACCTGGGAGTTTGCTCCCGCGGAACTCGCAGAACTGCCCCTTAACCAGGAACTCTTAAAGCAGGACAGTTTATGTTGTTAATGCAAGACGCTGCATTACGCGAGACGCGTGTAGTGACGTTTCGCTTCCACATCGTGAACTGTCCTGCTTTAAGAGTTCCTGGTAAGGGGGCTGAAGATATTCTTAAAATGAAATGTTCATGTGAATCTCTGGGTCGTAAGCTACCCTTATATTCTACTCCTTACTTTCGTGCGTGAAGAGTTAACTACTGAATACACTGTCCCATTTTTATGACATTATAGAAATTGGGTAAAATGGCTCGAGTGATGATGGTGAAGCAGGTTACATAGAATACAGTGCTCCAAAATAATTATATAGCTATAGGGGCTATGGAGCTTGATTTAGTCAATGTTTTTACTATTATTTAAATGTAACTAAGTTACCTTTAGAACAACCACATTGCTCTCTTTTGCGTAGTGCGGTCGGGTAATACCTAAGGTTTATCATCATCAGCCGGAAAACGTCCAGTGTTGAACAAAGAGGAGGCATTTGTTCAACATTGGACGTCTTCCTTAGAACGCCACAATAAACGACAACTTGCCATTTGCATCCACTGGTTGCCCTCAACTCTGAAGATATCGTCGGTCCACCCAAGATTTGCTGACATCAACAATCTTAATCCGTAAAATAACGAGCTTTTTGTACCAAGAACTCATGACTCACTCTTAACTGTTGGAATAACAATCATATTTCTTATTACTTCAGCAAATGGCTTCATAAATTGTAGGTTAATAAATAATAATTATAATTTTCAATAAAGTTCAACATAAATTAACCTGTCGCATGTACACAGAGTGTTTGTTCTCAAGGCAATAATGTTTTTTTTTACGGGCAACATTGATGAAGTTTACGAGTACCTACTCGGTGGTGTTGCAAGAGTTATAAATTTTTGGATAAATAATATTGTAGAAGGTTCTATAAAGGAGGCCTTCGTTCAACAGAGGAATTAGCAATTACAATATATTACAACTCACTAAAATGAAGGAGGTTTATTTTACAAAATTAAAAATCTAAATGACGAAGAAATTATTGGACAAACATAAAAAAAATAGATACAGAGGAACATAGAAACTCCTACTTTTTGATATCGGTTAAAAAAATTATATTGCGTCAAGCACAGACGTATTAATCCCGGGTAATAATTTAATGTTATTATCGCACATGATAATTGGCATTAACTGAGAACAGAAGAATGACAGAGCGAGTGCGCGCATCAGTTTATAAGAACAACGACTAATAACAACATCCAAAAAAGCTTAATTAACACCAAAAATACACTGCGCAGACATAATATTAATACAAGAGAATGATACAAAAATCCTTCACAAATACAAAGACCGTCTGAGATGCATTTAGTAGGAACTAAGTCGTTACAAGCCTTGAGGCTATTTATACATTGGAGACGTTTCTGAATCCGCCTGCATAAAGTAAAATACATCAAAACACAGACAGACAGAAATACAAAACAGTGGCAGACAGACGGACGGGCAGACTGCTTGTATTTATAGATGTGATAGCTTTTACTTGTGGGTTTGCTTGAACACCTTTTTTATGAGTCAGCCAAAAGTGTTGTGATTTTAAATTGGAATTTGTGAGTTAATGGACTAACAAAGCAAACTCTGGATTTATTATGTACCTAGTGTAGTGCGATGTAGACGCAGATGCCATTAACATAGAATATTGGCAGGAAGGAGATGAGTATGTTTGATGAACAACCTGGTGTCAGAGTTTAAGCCGCCTGTAGGTCTCTTAACATGGATTTACACACCGTGGAATAATCTCTCTGGTGAGCCGGTGGATGCAATTGGCAAGCTGTCGTTCATTGTGGTGTTCTAAGGGGAAAACCTTTTAACAGTGGAAATCTTCCGGCTGATGTTGATGATCCGGTTATATCACAATTATTTCCTTCACCGTTTATAGCAACTGATAACAGAACTTATTTATAGTAACCACATGAATTCAAATAGACATTAGTGCGTGCCGGGGTTTGAACTTTCAACCTTTGACTTGGCAGTCGAACGTTAACCATTGATGTTTACCTAATCGATCGACAATTCGACACAGATTATGGTTGTATATAAAAATCTTTGCAGCGTTGGCAGGCCTCTCACCAGGTGGACCGACAATCGTCAGAATTGCGGGCAACCGGTGGATGCAATTGGTAAGCTTTCGTTTATTATAGCGTTCTAAGGGGGAGGCCTTTGTTTAACAGTGGACGTCTTCCCGATGATGATGATAAAAATCTTGGTATTACAAGTGATTTTATTGAGTGCCGGACTCAAAATGTATCTTTTATAATACTAATAAGTCTTATAACACCACGAGCGAAATGTATTACAAATATAATCACAAATAATTTATCACTTCATCGTAAGACATGACTACGAATAACTTAATGCCGATTGGAGTTCAATCTGCGCTGCGCTATGTAAGCGTTTTTGTTGCAATTCAGTTACGGTTACGATGGAATCGTAAAGAGGTCGCGATGCTGACAATCCTTGGATATCATAGCTTCCCGTTACGATTAGACGTTTAGATTCAATCGTGCGTTATGTTATATGAGTCCGGTGTGAGAGATTCTAGAACCAGTTTTCACCTGTACTTAGTTGCTCTACGATATCTTAATTATGTGTGGATTGCAGAATTCGTTCTGGGTTTAGTTTTGGTCAAACTCATGGACATTTTTCAAGTGTAAATATGGCCCAAAATAAAAGTTTCAACGTGGCAATGCTGCCAGTCTTTTGGGCACGTTACCGGTTGACATCGATGGGGATGAATTCTTTGATGCTTTTTAACTTTTTATTTTTGTATATATTGTTTTTATTTTGTATTAGAATTAAGTTGTATATATTTGTAAAATAGTATGTTAAGAGTTACTACTTGTATAGTAATAAATAGGATGACATAAATAATAAATTAAAACATAATAATAAGTTAAAAAAAAAAAAAAAGTTTCTATTTTCAACATTATAACCTAACCTAACTGAATTTTGGTACGCATTTTGCCACAGGTTCCAAAAACGCATGGTTAACTGAATGAATGGTACCAACTGAATTGAGAGCCTCTAACCATGTTAGAGGTTTTGTTCAACAGTGGACGTCTTCTAGTATGAGCATCATGAGATGATGAACCATGTTACAAAACCAGAAGTTATTCAAAATACTACAAACCTAACAATTTGTTTAGTATGTTTGTTTAAAAAAAACCGTTTTAAAAATTCTTACTGGTCTAGATAAAGAAGACCTATACAGGATATAAAAAAAAAGAAAACAAATAATTAAAGAATGAAGTAGAAATAATTTGCAGTCTTGGCAGGATTATTAGGTGATGAGAGATTTACAGGCAGGTCGAGTCAAACACCGGTAGGCACGGGAATGAGGAAGCAATTAAGTTCGGCTTGTAGAATTACTGGTTAGAAAAGTCAACATTGTTATAATTGACGTACAAATTGATCTTTCAATTCATCAAATTTGTGAGGGCTAGATGGTAATAGTCTTGTCAATAGATAGGACTTATCCTCTATGGAGTGGTGGATGGTTTCTGTTCTGATAATGCAGAAGACATCCAGGGAATTACAGGAGTCAGACGTGATTGTATGAATATTTTGAACAACGTAGACTGGTGGTTTTAGAAATAAACTATTTAAAAAAATATGTAAAACAATTTTAGGAGCTTATGAAATGGTAATAACGCTTTGCTTGTTCCACGAACTTTATCACGGTTACGATTTCATATTTTTAAAACCTTTCATTTACATTTCTATAGGTCTTGATTGAATTTATTGTTTTAAGTTTGTTATTAAAGAAAGTATAAGAAACAGGAAAGATGGTTAACCACTAGACACGGTATTTACTATTAGATTCGGTTCAACCATCACGCCTGTATTCCCCGAAGGGGTAGGCAGAGGTGCACATATAGTACTCCCACATTTCGCCAGTTATGTTTTAAGGTCCCAATGTAATAGGGGGCGAGCCTATTGCCATCAACCGGGCACAAATCCAGACTCCGTGCTGCCACTGAGAATTACACAGTAAAACTTTGCTCGACCCGGGATTCGAACCCAGGACCTCGTGCTCAGCAGTCGCGCTTAGCAACCACTAGACCAACGATGCAGTCTATTAAGTCTATTTCACAGTAAGTAAAATCCCTGAAATAATAATACAAGTATTAGTACTCGACTAGAAGCGGATAGCTGTCACTATTATTACTGTATTAAATCGTCCTTCGATATGACTTCACTACGCATAACAGTCTATAAATAAATTGAATAATTAGGCACTAAAATCCAATAGACTTACTGCCTACTCGTAAACCAAATCTATGGAATTATGTATTAAACCTGATCTTGGTATAATCATATTTTATTTAGTAGGGTGACGCATCTGATTTATTATGTAGTATGTGTCAAACTTTCAATACAGGATGTACTATTATACAGTACCTATTCGTAAATCTCTTACCTACGTTGTACTGACTCTTACTGTTTAAGGTATAAATAGGTACCTATTAATGTATATTTTAATCAACCTGTAGTTTTATACACCAATAAGGGAAATAGGTGTGATAAATTTAAAAACGTACTACAAAAATATTAGACTGATTTTCCCCACTGAGTGTCCATTTAAAAATAAAATTTTCAAAAATTGAACAAAGGAGAAAAAACCATCATACAGTTGCTTTAAACATTTTCCTAAATATTTATCATTAAAGTGCACTTTTAGCCAGATGCTCTAAACATTTTCTGTCACAATGCAAACATCCAGTTGCTGTAAACATTTTTGTAAACTGTCTCATGAAATGTTTTGTAGTGACACGATTGAATTATACAGATTACATTTGGGATTGTCTTTTGTGATCGGCCAGTGATTTATGATCTTTGAAGCCGTTCTTTTTCTTTTTTGCGCTGAAAATAAATGGCGTTAAGTGCGGCTGGAATATGACGCGCTGAAGATGGAAATAGGTTCAATTAGAATAGTTTGAGTAGACTTTACACAGAATATAATACGCGCATACGTTGTTCAAGTCTATGGTTAAGATTAATGTATAGTGCTGTGACTGTGTGTACATGAAATATGCTTAAGGATATTGCTGCGCGTATACGGACGGATTATTGCCTTTAAATAGAGATTACTACTGAAGTTAATTGCTCATTACCTTCTCGTATGTCTATTAAACGCTTGGAGTATGCTAAATATACTTTTGCTAGTGGGTTCATCGTATTAGTGGGGACTGAGGATGTTAATAAGACAGCAAAAAACACAAAATTAATATCAAATGTAGTACGATTTGGAAGTCTTCAATATATCAATTGAAACGTAACAGTACCTTGGCTCTATGGTGCCTTAGTATTTTCCTGAAGAAAAAAAAATGGCTGTATACAAATGTCAATTTAATTTGACTACGCCCATTTTTTTTAACTATGACGTATACGACTCTATGCTTCGAATTTTAAGTTCCTTTTTAGTATTTACGTGTTCAGGGTGACGTCGATGGTTGTGAGCAGCGACACGATAGCTCAGTTGGCAGAGTTGCGCCACGGTACGGCGAAGGTCGCGGGTTCAAGTCCCTCTTTAATTATTTAATATTAATTTAATAGATAATGGTCACGCCATTATCTATTAAATTTGATAATCTTTTAAAGATGATGGGTCTCTCAGATTCAAGATAAGCATCGCCAACATGTTAAAATGACACCAGAAGTCATATATTTTCCTTACATTAAATGTCAGAATGACAATTTTATCTTTCGAACATTATAATTTACAGTAAAAACGGGGTGAATCGAAACTGGGTGAATAGAAACGACATTTTGAAACTGATTTTAACATTAAATTATTACTTAGTGGTCAGAAAGGATTCCAGATTTGTCTATAATACAATTTAAAGTATAGGGTCCTTCATGGTAACAATCAATTATCTATACACTTTGCTATAAAATCAGTTTCAAAGTTTTGTTTCTATTCACCCTTAAGTTTCCATTCACCACGTTTTACGGTATCTGACGACTAAAAATCGGTCTATAATCACATTAACCATAAATCTTGTTAAATCGATCAAAGTATTTATAAACAGCAGACGATCATATACACAGGATGTCCTAAAATCCTTTAATCAAGAACTGTTGACTCAATACTTGGAAAACGGCGCAATGACTTAGAAAACCGACATCTCTGTTGGTATTATCGCGTCACACAAAGGCTTACAGCTGTTTTGAGTCCATCGCTTTCTACATTAACAGAGTTTAATGCGTAAGGTGTTAGACACGTCAATGTATGTATTATTTAATATAATACACGTTTCCGTTCGCAACTTCATTCGAGTAGAAAATATTACCGACTCTTTTCCGGGATAAGATGCTTTTTCCTTCTCAAGAGCTTAAATCAAATTTTATGGCGATAATATTAGCGGTTTTGTTGTTATGAGGTAACAGACTAACTTTTCTATAGGTATATAACTTTCTCCTAAGCCATTGACTATAATCCTTTGAAATTCCTATCGCAACAGGAACAGCAATATTTAACGGTATAATTAAAGAGTTAATGATTTAAAAACATTAGATAATATTTTGTAACTAATTTAAGGTGCAAACGATGCAGCATGATTTTTAATAGTTCGTTTTTTAAAATTCTGTTTACAAAAAGACACGCCGAAATCACTTATGTATTTAAAAAACAGTTGGCATATAAAATACATAAATTGAAATTGAAAAAAGAACAAATCTATTCACTAAGATTTCAGTCTTACTTTGCTCTCAGATCTAAATAAGTATTTCGAACATAAGAAATTGACATTCCAAATTGAAAATATAACATAACATAGATTTAGTTGAAATGCCTTACAAATATAATGGCCATTGTTTTGAGTTCATTCTCATGTTATTTGAGCTAAACGGGGCTCGAACGTGCTACAAGTTGGAATACGAAGCAAATAAATAACATTAAATATTGTTACTCTCGGCCGCAATAATGTTTGTATTGTAGGTCCCAAGTGTTGATATTTTGTTCAATTTATTTGTACTATAGCAAATTCATGGCTTTATTTCGATGAAATATTGTTTTTTTTACAGCTCTGTTTCTTATTGTTTAGTGAGAACGGTCGCATTTTGTTTTAGGTGTCATATTTTTATTACTTAAGTACAGTAAGCAACACAAGTATTTGAACATTTTAGTGTTAAATGACTTTTGGTGCCATTTTAGTATGTCACCCATGCTAAAATGCTTTACTAATTTATCATCATCATCAGCCGGATGACGTTGAACTTAAGACAACCCCCTTAAGGCGGGGTGGGGGGAGGGGGGGAGGGGGGTAGGGCTATCGCAATTCCCACGTTATCTAAGCGGCTTCGGGATCGCAGTATTGGTGGCGAAGTTAGAAAAGACGGTGCTGCCCATCTTCTGGATTTTTCCTCAGTCACCTACTACGGGACAAGATGGCAATTACGGCACTAATTATATCTTACTCCATACATAAAACATGACGTAACCAATCACCTGTACCTGACCCTACGTAACGTGATAAGCAGAAGCCCTACATACCAATTTGTCTCATCATATTTACACCGTGTTCTGTCAGTGTTACATTACAAGGGGGTGATTACGATAAGGCGATAACACCGGTTACACCCTGTTTATAGGGTAAACTTTACACTTCTGCCCCCGTACCATGAACTCTTGAAGCAGGACAGTCTATGTTGTGGAAGCGAGACCCCGCATTACACTGCATATGGCAGCGTCTCGCTTCCACATCGGAAAATGTCCTGCTTGAACAGTTCATGGTAAGGGGGATGTTATAACCTCATTTGTGGTTATGGATTATTACCTACATATAACTCAACTGCTAAATAAAAAGTGTTATTATTCAATTGACCAATTCATGGATGACAAATTTTAAAATGTATAATGTTTCTATAATTTTAATTAAAATATTTTGTACGCTGGAAACAGCACAATATTATGGACTTCGTCAAATGTAACACCTTCTGTACAATATTCTAACAAATAAATAAATTATTATTATTTTCTTTATTTATACAAATTATATTATTTTAACGTATACACCAAATACTATTATAGGTACCTATAAAATATTTTCTTTCTTAAATAACCTTTGTGCCCACCGCCACAAACAACAAAAACAGCTGAACCTATTTGGTTAAAATTAGGCATACAGACTAGTCAGAGTTTATAGAAAGTCTATAGGTCTTCATTGTGCCGTTTACCATTGGTCTCACATTTACCTAATAGAATTGGTAGGTTCTAACTTGGCTTTGAACCTACAATCTCGTGCACAATCCACTTCATATACACCACTACGACACCATAAAGCTTCATAATTAATTCATAAAATATGAAAATCCACACAACGGACCATAGCCTCAGGTAACGATACGCGGTGAATAAACATCGTGATATTAGGATCGAGATACGATCGTGATATTATGAAGTATTGAATAATTATCGCGGAATTTTATGATCGTGATAAATATGGTGTGTATTACCTATGTAGCTGGAGTATCAAGATTTTTAGGTATTCGGAATCCGGGATACATGACGTGTTTTCGAGTTTTTAATTCAGGATCACTGGGCGTTGGCAGCTGGTGACAAGGAGGCGTGGAAAGAGAGTGTGGAGGCGTTTGCCCAGCAGTGGGACACTTCAGGCTAATAATAATAATTTAGCTTTTATAATACAAGTTCATCATAACATAAAACATAACATCACGCCTGTATTCCCCGAAGGGGTAGGCAGAGGTGCACATTTAGTACACCCACATTTCGCCAGTTATGTTTTAGGTCCCAATGTGCGATCCCAAAAGGCGAGCCTATTGCCATCAACCGGGCACAAGTCCAGACTCCGTGCTGCTACTGAGAATTACCTTATGGAAAAACCCAGTAACACTTTGCTCGACCCGGGATTCGAACCCAGGACCTCGTGCTCAGCAGTCGCGCTTAGCTACCACTAGACCAACGAGGCAGTCAAACTAAAATAATAATTTTGGCGTTGGAAAAGCTTGGCAAGCAAAATATGAACTCGCAACATTAGAACATACTTACGATGTTGACGCCACCAATCAGTTGTTATACTATTTAAGAGCTATCAAAACGCTATTCTCCATAGATTTGACAATAGCAACGTGTGACGTCACTTCTTCGCAAGCTTTGTTGACTTACTATTTATTGATTTCAAGGTAAATAAAAATTGAATTTTACAGTTAATTGAAAAAGGTTGTTAGGGATAGAATAAAGCTTTTTTTAGAGAAGTAGTGTCTTGGGATTATTTGTTAATTGTTTCTACATCTAACATTGTTTCACTAGGTCCAGTGAAAAGGCGCGAATTTTATAAAAACATCTTTCGTAATAGCACCATCATTAGTTAAAATGACTTAAGACTTAAACATTTGTAGGTCAACGAAGTACCTAAAATCCTGGATATAAATGACGTAGTTAATGGTAGTTAGGTACACACTAAGTAGGTTTTCAATTGTTATTTTTTTTTATTTTACGCCAACGTTTGATAATAAAGAGGGTGAATACAAAGTGAGTTCTAAAAGTCTTATTTTAAATTCTTTAGCTGTGCACAAGATTTTTAGTTTGAGCAGCCAAGACAGCTTGGAACACTCGATATTATTTTTACGTATGCATCAATATAACCGGGTGTAGAAAGCAAGCTTATGGATCTCATGAGAGGCATGACAGACTTATGGAGTCCTCATCATCAGCCGGAAGACGTCCACTGCTAGACAAAGGTCTCCCTAGGTGAGAGGGATTTCTGTAATCCCCACGCTTGGCAAGCAGCTCGGGGATCGCAGTATTGGTAGTGAAGTTACAGAAGACGCTTTTGAAATTTTCCTTAGTGGCCTCTTACGACACCCACGGGAGGAAAGGGGGTGGTCAATTCTAGGCCAGATACCACTCGGCAAATGACTAATAGAGTGGGTCTCCTAAAAGCCAATTATAACGAATATCATCACGCTGTGTTGCTTGAAAGGGTAGGCAAGAATGTTGGTATTGCACCTACCTATATCTCAACACTACTTCAGTACTACTATAAAACGTCTTAAATACTCTTAGATTAACATTTAAACGTTTCTATAATTTGAAACACGACTCGAACAGACTTTTGTTTCTTTTAAAATGACTGTACATTATTAAAATAAAAAAAAAAACATTGAAAAAAATAAAAGGCGCAGTAGCTAAGACTAGTAAGACTAAACTGCGCAAAGGCATAAGTTTCTTTGCGTCAAATATTTCAATTAATTTCGGTGCTAAACTGTACTGATTGAAATCTATAAACAGCTAAAAGCATACTTTTCAACAAATCTGATTAGTCTCATCCTGCGTTTTAAAAACAACAAGACATTTATAATAAACGAACTTCTAGAATACTACAGTTAAGTTTTTTAGCTACATAGAGGTAATTAGTTGATACTTTCACGTCGGAAAATAAACATGATAAACAAACGACACACGTGTTATAATTACTAAAAACAGTAAGGGAAATAGCTATTTGTTTTGCATACAAGAAAAATCGAATTCTTTCAGCATAAATAAATTTAAAGAAATATAAAAGCTTAAATAAAAAAATAAGCTTTAAAAGAAACAATAAAACTTATTTGATCTAACTTATACTTAGATCAAATAAGTAGAAAAAATATAGTTTGTAATTTTTATATTTGCTTCGACTAAAAATCTTAACATTAAAAAAAAGGTTTAATTTTAGTAACACAGATGACAACGCAAAATAAAATCGTAAATATAAAATTGATTTAAAAAAAATATTTTTCGAAAAAAAAAACACACTTACCCCATGTTGGTATTTCTCACAATGCAGCTGAAAGACGAGAGGATATCTAACACAACACCCTCCCGCGACTCACAACGGGAAATAGTCCACAAGAATAAAAACATTCGTTTATAAAGACATATTTGAAATTCAATGTGATCGTGAAAAATAGGATTGAATATAAAACCGAAATCAAAAACATGTATATAAATTATGCACTAGCAAGTGGAAGGTTGCATTTTATTACAGAGACATAAACTATGATTTTATTTATCGCAACTAGGCTTTACTTTAAACTTATAAAAAACTTTGTCCAGTATATTCATTACAACAATCATCAATCAATAAAAAAATAACTACAAATCAATTAGGCACACGAAACTTTCCAATAAAAGCACACCACATTGTGATCGATAAAAAAATAAATCGATTTAATTTAGTTCGTTAAACCGAGGTCACTAATCGATTACCGATTGGTATCTAGTGAGCTTTCGGTGCTCATGTGGTACGCGCTGCAAGGCGACTGCAGTGAATACTGCGAACATGCGTGTGCAGCGGAAAGCTAGCGATGCATCGCTATCAAATAAACAAAAACTGCAACTGCTCGGCGCGAGCTTCGAACAAAAATGTTAATTTTATTGGCTATTTTATGATGGCGATAATGTATGATGCGGTTCGGGAATCAATACCGCGGAAGTTTAGTTTATTTATTAATTAAAGCCGTTATGTTTCAATTGTGTTGTTTATTGAATGAGAAGTGTTGGATTTTAATAATGAAAATATTTATTGACTCATTAATATTTCTTGTATGATTTAGTGTTTTCATAAAATTTAAAAAAACATGCTATATAAAAGCTCTCATGTTAACTTATAATATCAAAAGATCAACTACAATCTCCGAACCATAAATAGACAAAACCAAAAACTATACAAAAAAGCAGTAACTAGGTACTTATAATGACACAAACATAAATTACATTTGAGCAGCAACAGCCCTAACTACTTAGCGTTATCAGTTTTCCAATCGTCCTCTTTATGTGCCATTTAATTAATCGAACTCTATAGAAGAAAAAAAATGTGGTGCGCGCGCAGAATGCAAGGAGCGCGTTCAGTTTTAAATATAAACCGTGCGGTGACAATGGACAGTCCGTCACTCGATCTAAATCAAGGATACAGAATACACGTGTCTGAATATGCGAATGTATTGCGTCCGCGCAATGTGAATCACATTTTGGTGTTAAATTAGGTTTTATATGAATTTGAGTGTTGAGATTTGTATATGACAGCATACAAAACAAATTCAACAAATTAAAAAAATATTTGTGTTCTTTTTGTCTTAAAACGAGAGAATTAATTTAACTTTTAATAATTTTAAATAAGTTAATTTAAATTTCGAAAATAAACGTTCTTATTTCAAACTTACAATTTTTAAATATTTTGCAAGCTCTAGTAAAATCATAATTACGACTTACGACCTTTTTGACATGTAACCTATCGTCGACTCATCGACTAACCTTGCTAATAAAGCGCCTTGTTTAGTGACTTTAAACAAATATCCGACGTTTCCAACACTTTGTAGCGTTTGTGGTCATAAGACTTATATCACTCGCTTAAACGAGGTGACATTAAAGAGTACACAAAGACTCACTATACTCTATAAGGCAGCTTTACAAAAGCTCAAGCACTTTTATTAAAAAGAAAACTCTTAATAACTCACTAAAATAGTAAAAAATCCATTCTTAATTTTTTCAGTCTGTCCGTAACTTCTAGAGGATGTGAAGTGACTTCTATTCGTTGATACGTCAGATAATAATGAGCCAAAAAAGGTTTTGTTTTTAAAATTGTTATCTTTTTAAATAAAAAAATATGACAGAGAATTTCGCGCCAAAAGATGATGCAGTTTTTATTATAATCTTGTAGAAGATACCTAAAATATATCATAAGATTTTGAACTCCTTGAAATACCTACATTTTCATTTAGTTTATAATATAAAATTATCGCTTCTAATCCTTGTTCAAAAATAAACAGCTGAAGATAAAAATAATATTCAATTCAACGCGCAATTTATTTCTTAAATATAATTCAGATTCCGATTCCGATCAGAATTTGATTTAATAACCTTTGAATTTTTAATACCGAAAGTCAAAACAAATCAAAGTGCCTATTCCTATTCCAAAATTGAAATCCCACTGATCGCTTTGATCTGACATTTGAACGTCAATAATTTGAGTTTGATTCGACCAATAAGCAAGCTCGTATAGCTCAGAGTGACTAACATACCACTTTTACTAATACTTACTTACTCCTTAATAACATATGAGTCTCCATCGGACATTAATAGACTTACACTTGGTTATAAATGGTTTAGGAATTTCAGAGCATCGACATCAAGATATGAGAAAAAGATTAATTTGATGTATGTTGATTTAACACGCAACTTTTAACTGCGTATAAAATGTATATTAAATGGAATCGTTTGGATTGTTGGAATGCTTGCTTTTATAGCTAAATGATTTTGTAAGCTAATAAATATTTAGTTGATATTTGCGTTTTTATTGTACATTCACATTACTGTAGGAGTGTAGGTACATTCATAACTATTAATCAGACCTGTTATGTTGGATAACATGAATCGGGAAAGGATATTAAAAGTGATTCATAATATTTATCTACGCATAGGTATAAATAATTTTATGAAACTGAAAGTGTTGGTTTGGTTAGGCGCGGTAATCTCAGGAACTACTGGTTCGAATTGAAAAAGTTTTATTGTCTTCGATAGTCCTTTAATCCACGCGAACGAAGTAGCGGGCAGACGCTAGTTATAAAACCGTAGTAAGATGTTTTCCTTTGCCTAAAAGTCTGTGTGGTGAGCCTATAGCTATTTATAGGGCCTATACTGTATTATGATTCAGTGTTGTGTCAATTATTTAGTGCGTTTATCATAAGATTTATAATTGAAGAAACCTGTCAGTCTCTACCGCAACGATGAAATTATTCTTATTATTATAATAGAGGCCCTAAAAAATCGCAAAAAAAAAAATATATTCTAGTCCCCTGCGGTGTTACCCGTTACATTTTTTCGGGATAAAAAGTAGCGTATGTCTTAATCCAGAGTATCAGCTACCTCCATATGAAAATTGATTAAAATCCATTCAGTAGTTGTTACGTGAAAGAGTAACAAACATCCATCCATACTTACAAACTTTCGCATGTAAAACATTAGTAGGGATTCGCAATAGAATTGGTAATTTCTCGTAAGTGATCTGCGCAATGGCTATGTACCAGAGCTCAAAACATATTGTACCTTACTTAAAAATATTGGCAATTTTTTATCATTGATATAAATTATACCTGTCACTGTCGTTTGCATGTCAAAAGATAGAGATGCCAATATACCTGATATGTTTATGCTAAGCGATGGTTTATCATCAAGTTTATACATACGTAAGGGGATATTACTTGATTGCTAGTAACATTATCTATTAAAATTACCGGATTTTGTATGATTTATTTTATTGCATGGATGAAGTGACTGAAAATACTAATATTCTTAAGCATAATTTATGTTTGTAAGTGAGTTATGATTAACGCTATAAAAATTGCGAAGTACTTTTTTATTTTAATAGTTATATAATATTACGTTTGCATTGCTCAAAGGGATAAGCAGAAGCGTAAGTATAGTACACCCACATTTCGACAAAAACAGAAGGTTTATACGCCTTGGTCTGATGATCACAAAGCACTACTGCTGAGCAAGAGGGGTTCGATGCCCGTGTCGGACTTTCACATTTTGCTTGTTATGTTTTAGGTCCTAATGCCCGTGGGGCACTGAGAATTACCAAATAGGAAATAAAATTCACATTTTTCCAGTAGGTAATTGATTGTTAGTGTAAAACGAAATCACGATTCACTAGTCTGAAGAAAATACTTTTGTTATTTTATTGCTTAAGATTAAGTTACTGCTTAAAAGATGGAAACTTCAAATATTTTTTAAAGTAGGTAGTTATTATAAAAAAGCCTACTAGGCCTCCTTCCAGATGAACCGACAGTGTCGTCAGAATTGCGGGCAACCGGTGGATGCAATTGACAAGTTGCTCTTCATTGTGGCGTTCTAAAGGGAGGCCTTTGTTGAACAGTGGACCGTGATAGAAATCAAAAGTCATGCCTGTTTATGTATTGAGATGTTTGACATCACCAACAATTGAACCAAATCCTGGCACACCGCTATCGTTTGTTTCTTGTCATCAAATGCTCCAACATGCTTCGCTAATAAATATTCAAACAAAACAATAAAAACATCACCATTGACAACTCATCTACTTAAAAGTGTAATTAGATTCGCATTCTACAAGGCATTGTGGCCATACCTGTTGTCACTAATTAGTCTGCTAGCAGGCATTGCATTCAACAGGTTTGAACATGATTTCGTTGGAAAAAAGTAGCACCCTATAGGACGATACATCAATTAACGCTTCCCGTATCAATTCATCAATAATTTTAACACCATCAACGGTTCAAAAAAAAGTCCAAAGAGCCGCCTCTTTCAAAATTCATTTACTTCAACCATGGTCACTTACTCGCCTTCACAGAAACGATTAATTTATTATTTTAAAGCATCCCTTCTCGGGCATCCAATTTAAAATTTGACGTCTTAAACAGTCTTAAATTACATGTGAAATTATTTCATTAGCACTGAAGTACCTCAGGCTAACCATGATATAATCGGGACCAAGATTTTCGGTACCAAAAGTTGTAATCAACACGTCAGTGTGACCACGCCCTAAGCTCTTCGCGTTAATAGGCAGATCTCGATATCGACTCATTCTGCAAATCGGGCAAACATAAATTTACCACCCTAATGTTAATAACCATTCAATTTTGAGCCTTATTCTTCTTTCAATTAGAATGTTGTGTTTTATTTGTAAACGCATGGTAACTTGGTAAGAGTTTATAAGTTAGCATTTACGGCGTGGTTGAAGTTTTGTTTGTTTATGCATTACGTTTAGACGAGGGACTGGTATGTTCGCGGCCTTATGTGCGTAGGATAAGTATGATAGGCAAACTATTAATATATTTATTATAGCCTCACGTGTTACGACTGGTTTGTAAGCTTTGGTGATTAATAACACTGCTTTATAATTAACGGTGATTGAAATAGGGAATGATTTGTGGTGTGTTTCCCTTTTCCCACAATTTACGGTCATAGTGTACTCGTATACTTAAATACTCTGAACAAAAACCAGCCAGTATTTGTTGATCAACTGAAACTTGTCAATATTTTTTTTTTAAGAAAAAAATCTCTTTCAATTTCAAGGATGTACCTTTAGAAGTATTGAAAACCTTTGCATGTAATAGCATGAGACGTCTAAAAAAGGCAAAAGAATCGCAGCAATGTAATAGATGAACGAGCTTTTTTCTGGCCAAGAAAATTTTCTCTTCGCCTTCCTTGGATTGACTACGAGTTTTGACTGTCGATATAAACTCATGACTTCAGTATCGACACGTGTATTATGAGACACAAAAAAATGCTCCTTGCATTAGAGGGGAAATAGGCATTTTTCTAGAAGTGCCTGTCAATTTTATCAATCATTCTCAAACAATTGGCTCGTAATGATAAATAAAATAATGGTCTTCCAACATAATCATTAACAGTGCAAACAAAACATATAATAGTGTTATTGGTGTCATGGAAGGAAGCGGTACCTACATGCTGACTTCCTTGTCTTGTGATATAAACATCGGGATGTAACTAGCAGACGCCAACCCTATCCTGATGAGTATCTTCTCTTTAAATTCCTTAGTGGCGTCATTACTTAAGTAAACACTAACGTATAATTTTATGACTATTATACGGATGTGTTAATAGACAGAAATGCCACTAGCAATAAAATGACTAATAATTACAATTAAAGATTAACCAATCAAATGCCAGACATGTTCGTTGACCCAAGTTCTCTATGGCCACAACATAAACAACCACGAAACATACTTCAAATGTCAAAGTTAGCGAAAATAATTTGACATAATCAACGGCTGACACGCTTAGCGCGATCCTTTACCTGTTCAGATGCGCAGGCGCCGTTCAATTTGCAGCTTTGTGAAACGCCGCCACTTATGAAGTGTCCAGTGTAACTTGATGCCGCGGACGAGCTAGAGTGTTCTGAAGTTCTTCGTCAGAAGAGGTCAAGGTGAACTGGTCAGTTGTAATAGGGGTTTGTAAAGGTGAAATAATGCGTGGTGAAATTGGGTTCTTAACTTCGCGTGTAAACCAGGTACCTATTCTTGACTAAGTGGATTGTTTTATGTTACATACGATTGGATGGTTTAAGAGTGATTGGAGTTAATTGATTTTATATTCATTAACGATGTGTTTGGCTGATGTGAGTGAGGTTGGAATTTTTAAGTTTACGACTAAGGTAAAGTTGAGTTCACGTTGAAAATATTTTATATCGCGGTAATATAGGTATATCAATTTTCTGTCTTCGGTCTTTCGCAGTAGATCTTTGTACAGGACATAGCAGAATCATTGTATTGTGACTGCCTCGTTGGTCTAGTGGTTGCTAAGCGCGACTGCTGTGCACGAGGTCCTGGGTTCGAATCCCGGGTCGGGCAAAGTGTTACTAGGTTTTTCCATTAGGCAATTCTTAGTAGCAGCACGGAGTCTGGATTTGTGCCCGGTTGATGGTAATAGGCTCGCCCCCTATTACATTGGGACCTAAAAACATAAGTGGAAATGTGGGTGTACTGTATATGCACCTCTGCCTACCCCTTCGGGGAATATTGGCGTGATGTTATTGTATTTTTAATTTAACCTATTAATAATAATAACAGCCCATAACTGTCCCACTGTATGACAAAGGCTTCTTCTTGTATAGAGAAGGGTCGAGCTTTGATCATAACCTTTGCTTAGGTACTGCAGTTTGGTAATTTCAGATAATTAAATCTAGGTTTCCTTTCGATGTTTCCCATCACCGTTAGTGTGAGTAGTAGATGTTAGTGGTGTCTTGGAAAGTCTAAGAAAGAATTCATGACATTAAAAAAGTTACATTGATACTTGCCTGGGTTTGAACATGCAACCATGTGTATACAAATCCGGTATGCCAACCACTAGGCCACCACAACACACACCACAACCACATTTGACTTGATCTGTCACTGTTTAGCCAGCAATTTCTCTCAAATCACCAGCCTTTACTGTTCTAGGATAAAACCTTCCCATACAAACAAGAAAAGAGTTTTGATCACCATGCTCACCCACGTGACTGCATTGTGGTGTAACACTTAACGAAGGTACATCTTCGACTTCCTAGAACATTCTACGGAATTTACAAGAGGCTAATGGCATTTACTTAACGACCAATGATATCAGAAAATTTCCAGTAAGCTACATTGTCACAATAGCAAATGGCTTCTACTTTTACTGAACGGGACATTAAAGAACTTGACTGTGTTTTGTTTTAACAAATAAACAAGTAATTAAAATAGGGTGCAATAAACTTATCAATAGCTCCCACGGTTGCCGATACTTTAGTATAAGTTCGTTGCACTCTGGGCAATCAGCAGTCACTACCTTGTTGACTGGCTTCTATCTCTTCCTTGATTTTTCTTCTTAAATTTGGCATATGCCTATTGTTACATGGTAAAAGGTCATGTATCACGTCTTCCTTGCTATAAAGCTCTTAACATGATGGAATCAGCCTTCTTTCTTTAACCCTTTTCCTTCTTTAGACATCTGACATTCTTTAATGATGTACACTAAATCCACTTTGCCTTGGGTGTACCTCTAAATTGTCTAAATCTTCGGCAAGATTAAAAGTTGAAGTGCTAAGTTTCCGTTGAAGTTAGGGGCCCATCTCTTCACATGGCCATGCCATGGCTACCTTTTTTACTGGCGAAATAAAGGTATTTTTCATATTTTTTTTTTATTAACCCTTTTTATGCCAAGTGACAAAACAGTACACTTGTTCGTATAGTTTAATAATTATTGTCTGCTTCGCGGGCAGTAAAGGTGTTAAATGAAAAAAGGCGTTTGTGTAACATTCTAACTGTTACTGGCTGGTATTATATGAATAACGATGAAGTTATTAAACATAACATCACGCCTGTATTCCCCGAAGGGTTAGGCAGAGGTGCACATAATTAGTACACCCACATTTCGCCAGTTATGTTTTAGGTCCCAATGTAATAGGTGGCAAGCCTATTGCCATCAACCGGGCACAGATCCAGACTCCGTGCTGTTACTGAGAATTACCTAATGGAAAAACCCAGTAACACTTTGACCGACCCGGGATTCGAACCCAATGAAGTGATGATGAAGTTATTACATACATACATATGTACATAAAGTCACGCCTGTTTCCCTATTATTATGTATTATACCCAGTAATAAACATCCCACAGGTTTACAAGGATTAGTATACACATAAAATAATAAGAGGATACTTTATTCATAAATACGAAGGCTTTTAGACTTTAAGAGTTATTACCTACGTGAGCTATTTTAATAAATATTGCAATTATAAGTATATAATAAAAATTAACGAAGTGTCTTTATGTATTTTCCGTCGCTTTTACGAAGCCCCCGATAAGTTCATACATGCATAATAAGGATCCTCACATATTATTCGAAGCGCAAATTTAAAATTAAACAAAAAAGTACACCACGTTTTTATTGGTCCAATTATAGTAAAAATCTCAATAATAACACATTATCGATAAAATTATGGAAATGTCTTCATAAATACATAATTATTTTTGCATTAAAATCGACAGAGATCTCGTAGTGGACTTGTTTTAAGCTTGTTTTGCGGCCTGACTTTGTTCTTGCTTTTAAGCTCTTCGCCTTTATTACGCCTCTATTTTTCTACGTCAATCAGCAATATGGGATAAAGTGAATAGATATCTATGTACGAAATCACGCGAATACGTGATTGAAATGTGTAACTGGGTTTTTGAATTAGGTAATTCTTAGTAGCAGCACGGAGTCGGGGTTTGAGCCTGGGTGATGGCAATAGGCTCGCCCCCTATTACATTAGGGTTTGTAACATAACTAGAGAAATGTGGGTGTGCTCTGTCTACCCTTTCGAGATTACAGGCGTGCTGTTATGTTATTAATTAATTTGCAACAATATTTGACGTAAGTTTCCTCCATAAAGCCTTGCTCTTTATCGTTGTCTTTACAATACTTTACTAACAAATTGCCGTAAAATCTTACACCTCGCGTTGTGCTCTATTATTTTATAATTCACGTTGGTGTAACGATAAAAATATGCATCCGCTGTTTCGCCTTAAATATTAAGTTAAAACGTTTAAAATAATTACAGGACAATTTAGTTAACGCGCCGTTCCATTGTTTCGACTTCTCGACTTTTGGAATCACGAAGGAGACTTTTTGTCTTAACATTAAGACAAAAAGAGCGACAAATTATAATTTGTCGTATGTTTTTTAGAATATACCGATTGTATAGAATCTTGATTTTTTTTCTCGTAGTTTTAACGTAGCAATTATAATGTTATGTGTAACAACCATGATAACGGTAATCCAAAATGGTGTAAGACATTTTTTGGTTGCAGTATGGTGTGTGTGGTATTTTTAGGTACTTAATCAAACATTAACCTAAAGTATTGTTATTTTTTATGCCTTTTTACGTTAGCATTTAAACACTGGAAAAAAATATGTTTAATATTATTATTTTATAGTCAAAAGCGTAGATAATAAGGTAGTGCAACTTTGCATACATATACATTTTGAGACAAAACGCACAATTTATTAGTCTATCAAGCGCACAGACGATCAAAATTTAAAATCAATAAATAAAAATCGCATTAACGAAACAAGAGCTTAACTTATAAAGAGTTGATCGGAGGTATCGCAAAAATTGCGTTTCTCGCGACCAAAGCCGCTCGTTGGAATGCCATTAAATTTTACGACCTATTTGTGAGGCGGCAGAACTGCAAGTTAGCCCCTGTACAGCATATACGCAAATATGCTCTACTTAACAGTACAGTTGGTGCATAAAGTTGATAGTAACTCTATGTGAATACGTGGAGTTATGTCGAACTTGATGGGAGGTGGGTACGGCGTTTTAATAATTCTTTAATTGCTTCTATCTATAAAGAGTACTTTTATTGCTCATTATACTTAATGATGACATTGAAGTAAGGTAAGAACTCATGATTATTACCTACAAGTGATACTAGAAATATAAATACTTAATGTTTTTATGTAACGTTTACTGGACGATGTTTTTAAACTTTGACGTGGGTAAGAAAGAGAAAGATGGGGGTCTGGTAAATATAGTTTTAAAATATTTCATCATCATCAGCCGTAAGACGTCCACTGTTGAACAAAGGCCTCCCCCTTCAAACGCCACAATAAACGTTAAAATATTAACATCTTTTTTTTAAAAACGTCGCCCCACACTAGGAATTTCTCCCGTGTCGTGGGTGCGTTTCACAAACATGAAATATCACATACACTAACACCCAGACTCGAGACAAACATCTGTGGTTCGCACAAAGTTTTGCCCCGTGCGGGAATCGAACCCGCAACCCTCAGCGCAGCAGTCCAATCGCTTAGCCACTACGCTAATCAGGTCGTCAAAATTGTATATACCTGTTAGAAATTGTCTTCGTGAATAGTCAGTATAAAACTTGCACAAACAAAATAATATTATTTCTCCCTAATCAAAGTCAATCGAAAACGATAGCTTATGGCAAACGATATGAGTCCAGAATACTCAACATTCATATTTTCCAAGCAACAAATTACCACTTATCAAATGGCTATAACAGCGCCTACTACCCAATAAAGGAGAATATCATAACAATATTTGTGTCTATACAAATGTTTGTCGCCAATATCCATGCAAATGTTTGTCCAGCATCTTGGAGGATCTATATAGCGCCGTTTAGGTTGTCAATGACAAGATTAACATAACTTATGTTCTAAATCCCGTATCTGATACTGGGAATCGCGAACACACATGAGAACCTGGTCTTACAAGCATATTTTGTTGTAGATATGTTATAGAAAATATCCATAAGTCTCTCTCTATTAGGCGTTACTTAAATAGACATATATAAATACACAAAGTCATGCCTGTTTCCCAGAGGGGTAGACAGAGACCACGGATTTCCATTTGCTACGATCCTGGTATACTTCTTTCGCCTCATTCACTCACATACATTCCTCATACACGCTCGTTGTTTAAGTATGCTCCTCACTTGACACTTTTGCAGAACATATCGGATTTGGTTTAGGTATGTAAGCCGAGGTCCTTCCTGGTATTTGACTAACTAAAGATTATAATTTTCTTTAAATTCAAAACTATTGACGGAAATTAGTAATTTGTTTATGAGTCGTGTGTTTGAGACTATTTCAAACTCCTCTCTCTCCTCGTATTCTATCTCTCGATTCTACACTTACACCTTATCTACTTTTACAAAAGATCAGAATCGACCCATCCGTTTAGGAGCTATGATGCCACAAACAGACACAGATAACACACAACTTATAACACTCTATTTCCATTGGGTGTTAAAAATGACATAATGTTGAACTGGTTGCTCAACTGAAAGTGTATAGAACCCTAATATTCTATACATTCAATGTATATACAAGTCAACCAGGCTTAAGGCCACCTTTAAGCTTACCATCCATTAAAAGCTATTATATATAAATGTGTCGCATATATTAGTTTTCGAAGTTAATGTTCGTCGTTCGCAGCGTGTATTTAAAATGTAATTATTCATGGAAATCCTTTAAAACTAATGATTAGCAATAAAGAAAATATTTATCATTTACGCGAAACGCCCGGTTGTTTTAAACAATTTATTTAGCATTACTGCTTGTGCCGCCTGTCTGAGTAATTGCGTCGTTATTATTTCAATTTTAATCTTGAAAATGTTTTGGTACTATTCGCGGGTTTTAGGGGCGATTTTCTAATTGCCGTATCTACTTTTATTACACTTTAAAAACGCGTACAGCTCAGATGTCTTTTATATGTATGGATGCTAAAAATTCGGAAATAATCCGCCAAAATTATAGAAATTTCTTTACTTATTTTGTTTGTGCACTTTTTCTGTCCTTCCCATTAGAATTATTTAAAATTCTCTTCGACTAGGTTTGCTGTAAGAGAACTCAATTTTGAGTTAAGCTCGTCTCTGCACATAAAATTTTGTGTATGTTTTATTATACAACAAACACAGATTTTGAAATTTAAACAAAATAAACAAACAAATAAGTTAATATTGAAGCAGCAAAACACAATAATAATTTTGTTTTTACAAATTATGAGATGACAATCGTTTGCAAATGAAGAACGGAGTCCAGATACAGGATTTAATTGGGTGGCAACCTTGGCGTAATGCTCGCCTTGGCTTTATTGTTTTAAATTGAATGATTGAGATTATGCTTTCTTGTTCTCTTTCTGTATTGTTTTGTTTGTTATTCAACCATTAATTGGGTAGGTATTCGTAATACGTTGCGCTGAATACATTAACTGATAATATTTGTTTGTTGGATGCAAGTAGAGAGCTATTGCAGCTCACAACCGAGAGGAATGGAGGAAGGAAAGGAAAGCCTTTGCCCTGCAGTGGGACGATCATGGCTGAAATAAATAAATAAATAAGTAGAGAGCCACAGCACAACCTCAGCTATAATATCTAAGAACTTTTGGCGACCATTCTCGGATGTGACAAGGAATTTGTTAAGGAGTTAGCTAAAACCAAAATACTGACTCTTTATAGCAGAAAATCACAAGATAATTATCCACGCCAAGTTGCCAGTTACAAAAACATAATACGTCTTGTTCCGCAAGCATTCATAGAATCATACTTCTAGTAGAGCCATGACAACACTGCATCATTCAATATGGGGTTACGTATAACGTGTCGCCAGTTTATTCCATTGGAAATAACTTATTTTGACGTTGAACCAATTAGCGGACCTAAACCGCCTGATACAAAATTGACGATTTCGCTATTCTAGCTCAAAATTATACGATGGCCTGTCATCGAATGCCGTCCTAAAAATGACCTTGTTACCTAAAAATGACAGTATTTGAGGGTTTATGGTAGTAAAGGAGCTTCTTTATTGATTTATAGTATTCTTGGATGTCAAAAAACACTTAAATTTTTTAAAGTAAACTTGAAGTCGCCACAAAGTTTTAGTAAAATGTTAACTTTCCACAATAAAAGCCTTTTTAAGTATTTATTATTAGAAGTATGTATAGCTTACATTTCTCATTTAAATGTATCAATGAATATATGATTTGTGTTTACAACTTTCGATACATAAAAATATCTGGATGTTTAATATTCTGAATACTGTATAATAACTTTACTAAAACCGTTGGCAAAACCCAAAAATAAATTCACTTGTTAGATCAATAATTCACACATGTACGATTGATTCCATCACATTATTTCGGACCCCATATCCTTTTAACGGTATACAGAATAAAAAATGTTGTACATATCCAAAACTGTTTTATGTATTACTCCTATGACATCAATCGCATCTATAAATGTAGATTTTGTATACATTTACACGTATATTGTATGTTGATGAATTCAGGCTGCAGGCTGATGTGACACGATTAATTCTACTGTATTTTAGGCTGCTTTGTAGACTATCTAATCTATCGAGATAGGCAGCTGTAGTAATAATTTAACTAGATATATCTATTTTTTTAATTATTAGTTTTTTGATAGTCGTAGATATGTGATTTTCTTCCGTTTATCTGTCAGTGACGACATAGTTTAGTTACAAGTCAACAACACCACGCATCAGAGCTACCAGCCAAGAACCTTCCACTAGTAATGTTTTTGACTTGATTCTGTTTAAGTGAAGAGATTAAATAAAGACTATAAATGAAGAAGAGACAGAGCAAAAAACTGAAAAAGCAACCAACGCGTTGTGACACAGCGTCCTAAACTAGTGCGAAGTCTGGAAGAAATAAACTCTTGTCAAACTAAAAATCATCTACATTCAATTATTAAGTATTAACCTAAAAACAAAGGATAACCGGAAGAATGCCTAATGGCACAATTTTATTTCCCATCTCAAAAACCTACTCAACTGATATTTACTCGTTAAATAATAATATACTTATTTACTTATTGTCATTACGTATCGACACACCTTAATACAGGATTCGGCATATCACAAAAGTATTGCCGCTACTTAAAACGATTCCGAAATCTGTACCTAATATAAAATACAGGATTCACCTGCCAATAACGCTTCTTTGTCCAGTAGACGTTGCACGGGAAAAAGTAGAATTTACATCAGTTCATCGAATCGAAGCTATAGGAACACCACGATAACTTAATAACCCCCAACCAAGAGATCAAACAATTTTCAACTCTAATTCAAAGTGATAAAGACAAAGTTGATTTTAATGATGGCAAAGTTAATTTGCAAAACGATAACATTGATGAATCTCCAACCGTTTTAGGAACAGTCGAAACTGACATAAACATGAAGCAGAATTAACATTTCAAATAACAAGACATTGTTGTCAACCAAACATGAGAAAAACGTCGGAATAAAATCAACCTGTTCTTACAAAAGCTGCATTTCGTATTCTCCAATAAAAAATATTAGCCTTGTTTCGAATAAAAAACCGTTCAAAAATCAAAAACTGATTCGATGTTTCCTTTTTGTTGGACTGGCTGAATTTGATTTGTTTGTTCAATAGTAATTTTGTAAAAGTTTGTATTATGTTATTCGTTTTCAATTATCCGTTGTAGATTAGAAATGATTATTGATCTAACATTTTGTGAAAACGCAAATATAAGATTATTTTTGAAACCAAATATAAATCAAATCAATCATACATACAAACTTATAACAAATGAGTGCCTTATCAATAAATGTGACGGGTTATAATTGCTCTGAAGACAAATAATAAAGATACTCGCAAAACACTTCTTGTATCGACTTCCAGTTACAATTAACATAATTAACAAATAGAAAAGGATGAAGAAGAAAGGTATCCTATAGTTTAACACATTTCTTTAAGACCACTTCCAATTGAAGGCGACGTAAATTCGTCAAAAATAAATTTAAAAAAATATTCCTGAGACAATGTAGCATTACCATTCCAACGATTTCTTATTAATGTATTGAATTATGATTGGACAGATTACGTTAATATTATACAATAGTGCCACGTAATCTTAATCAAATAATCAAGGAAAAATATTGAGAGCCTTGCTGTGTAGTTGATGAAGGGCTACCGACACGTGACCCAATTAAATGTTTTGTTGTTATTTACGACACGTATAGCTACACGTGGTTGAAGTATGGCTCATGAGCTCGGTAATAAAAACGACAGTTGCCCAATATAAGGTTCAACTTGGTGGCAAAGAGCCCTTGATTTCGAATTATCCATTGCACAACTGTCATAAACCTTTATCATACCACAAACACGCGCATGCAATGATTGGTAAATTGCAAAAGCCTGTTTGGATTCTAAGAAGTATAATTTATTAATAAAAACGTTTGATTTTCCATCATTCATCCAGACATTAAAATATAATTATTTGTGTAAAAATCTAGGACTGCCGTGATTCCTACGCCACGTTGCACATTTAGCATTACCCTTATTATAACTCGAGCTGTATAATTAGGATCACGACGTTGTAACACATTAGCTAGTAACTTCTTACCGTCACAATTATCAATATAGGTTATCTGCCTCTTATTAAGTTCACATTAGGTAGGACCAATTTGACTGCCTCGTTGGTCTAGTGGTTGCTAAGCGCGACTGCTGAGCACGTGGTCCTGGGTTCGAATCCCGGGTCGGGCAAAATGTTACTGGGTTTTTCCGTTAGGTAATTCTCAGTAGCAGGGAGTCTGGATTTGTGGCCGGTTGATGGCTATAGGCTCGCTCCTATTACATTGGGACCAAAAATATAACTGGCGAAATGTGGGTGTGCTATATGGGCACCTCTGCCTACCCCTTCGGGGAATACAGGCGTGATGTTATGTTTTGTTTTTTTTTAGGTAGGACCAACGAAATCACAAATATTTTGTAATGCAGGAATCTATTTAAGCTTTCTGCGATAAGTCTCAGTGTAGCTGTAGACTATTTAGCTTATAAATAATACTCCGATAAGTAAAAACAGCTCAATCTCAAACTAAATGATTCTCAAAATAAATAAAAATACATCAAAATCGGTACACCCAAGCGAAAGTTATGAGGTACATAAAAAAAAAATACAGTCAAATTGAGAACCTCCTCCTTTTTTTGAAGTCGGTTCTCAAACTAGATGTTTATTTTTAAAAAACAGCCCAATATGGAAAATTTCTCATTACAACTAATACCGCCATAAATATGCACAAATCTAAGCAAACATGGTCACGATGCACATCTGACATTGTCCCAATTGTGGAACCTCAGCCGTGACATTGTAACACATTGTTAAGTGTCCGTAAAATATTCACATCGCGCATCGCCTTGGCGCATCGGTAATATGACATAACTAGCTGTGCATCCTGGCTTTGGGCGGATGCTGGACTTTTTATCTCCATCATTCAGTCACCTTCACGAAAATTTATTTTTAGAAAAATGGTTTTCGTCGTTTTCTTTTTATCTGAGGGGTTCTCTCATGAAACAGGTCATGTCGTGGGGTAAAAATTGGCCAGTCAACAAGGATGGAATCCAGGATGCAATGGACCCGCACGGGCACAATTAGATAATCACCACCTGTAAAAGCTGAAAAATTTCCTATTATGTCAAGAGTTTATTATAATCGCGCCTCAATAAATGGCAACAATAATAATATTTTTTTTAATTAAAACTTCGTCGTCGCTCCACACTAGTAATTTTTCCAGTACAACGGGTGCGTTTCACAAACATGAAATATCCCGTACGCAAACACCTAGACTAAACACAAATGTCGTACCGTACAGGAATCGAACCCGCAACCTCTAACGCAGCATTCCAATCGCTTAGCTACTGCGCCAATCTTATCAAGTAATTACATCTATTTTGTGCCTAATCATTTTGTGTTTTTAGATTTTATAACTAAAAATTTTTAAGTTTTTACTTTTTAATCTGGAGTCACTGCACCCATTTTACATATAATTAATTAAATTTTTGCCTACCAAAAGTAGCAAGCTTGTGGCAATTGCTCCATTGCTTTGCCATGCAGTTTAGCTTTACCTGTAGATTATAGCATGAATTCGTGAACATAGGCCTATTGTATTCCATGCCACGATTAGTAAGGATCACAAACATAAGCCTTCTGGGTCACGGACCAACAATTTATGATCAGTCCGCTGCAGTGACCTTTAAACCCTGCGCTTACAGTGACATGTGACCTCAAGTGATGCACATTGTGAATTGCACATTTAGACTCCTAAATAAATGCCTTAGCCAATATTATGTACTGATTCAAAGATTCGATGTCGAAGTAAGCTGACTCATTTGGGATTATGACCAAATGCATATTGATAAGTAATTTGACCATGTATTATAGTCACAAAGGGTATTATATAGAATTTTCTAGAAGCGTCAGCACTGGTCTCAAGAGAAAATGTTAATGTTTTTTTACAGAAGGCGAGTCTGAAATTATTTATCAACTCACTCTCAGCCTAACGCGGTCCACAGCTGGGCATAGGCTTCAATTATCTATCAACTACAGTAGAATTAACTTGAGGACAAATTTCAAGTAGAAGACATTATTTTTATAGAAAAAAATAGATGTAAGTTTTTGGATCAAGCTTAGCGAAAATTTCTGAATCTTGATCTGATGATATTTTACATTAGTTAAACATTTCAAAGAAAACACGTTAAAAAGCAACCTTCCACCTAACACACGACCGTGGAAAGTGCCGAACTTCAGCAACTTTTGTAAGGCCATACAAATACATAAAACGATTCATAAACATTATCATTTTGGTACAACAATACAATATCACAAGGTTTATTTAATTTCCTTGATCAGAGGATTAACCTAAATTCTTGTGTGCATTATGGCAGTGATATCGCTGTTCAAATTTATGAGTTTGTCAACTAAAATGGACTGAAAGGTTATTTATTTATAGGTTTCAGTTTAGCAATAACCTTAACAACAGTGCATGGATTTTATGGCTTTTTGTCAAACATGGAAACTTTATTACCGTTTACGTTTTTGTTGTCATTCTTACTTAAAGTAAAGATTGTTAAATTTATTTTAAACTAGCCTAAATTTATTTTACTATAACAACTTTCGTGAGTATTATCCATATTATTTACTATATGCGAGAGAGTGTATTCGGGAATGCCCGACTAGTTTTGGGTTCGAAACTAGTCGGGCCTACCTCTACACTCGTGAGTATAACCGGAAAACATAAGTTGTAATAGTAAATAATATAGCCTAGATTTCACCCGCTGGAAAGTTTTTTTTTTCGAGATAAGCCTACCACTCCTGCCCATTACTGCAACTCATGTAAGCTTGGATCAATAATGATAACCATTAGGAAACATTGAGGCAATGAAGATCGAGAAATGACTCAATTGTCTTGGAACCCGCAAAGATATTAACACTGTAAAGCTTCCCTCCCCTTACCCTTTGAAGAATGAATGAGCATTGATCACCATGCTTGCTCACGGATTGGTGATTGTAATATTCTTTCTAATAAATTTTCAATTATGCAAAATCTTACATTCCTCTACATACGCGCAAATATTCTTAAGAAGGACTAAGTTTTTTCCTTAGCGCATTAATATATAATTACTATTTTTTTTACATCTAGTTGATTATCATCAACACCAATATTACAACAGTTAAAAAAGCATTCAAAACAAAAATAAACTACGAAAACCTTGAGATACACACCAAAAATCTCAACATCACTTATCAGTATCCACAAAAGGTTTTATCACTTTGTCCTTCTACTAAAAATAGGCATTTCAAAGTCGGAAATGCATTTGCGGAAAAGATTCGTTCGCTATGTGGGTGATAAAGAGGTGAGGTCGTTCGAAGGTAGCCGTCTATTGGCAGTCTGGCCACGCCCGTATGACCGCGCTGTGATTTTATAAAATTTGTTCTGTACTAAGGCTCTATTGTCCATTTGCGTTTATACGAATATTTTTAATTTATTCTTCTATGAATTATGTGTTCTATTTTTGTTGTTTGTTACATCTTTAATTATTTGGTTTAGTAGTTTTTTGACTTCAGAGTAATTATTTTGGGTTTATAGCTACTATTTTACTTCAGAATTTATCGAAAAACCGAAGACTTTACAGTCATCAAAACACAAACTAGCCAAAATTTTGTCAAGATCAAAATCTTCCAACTCTAAAAGCCAATTTACCTGACATTGATACAACTTGTCATTCAGTAGCTGATAAACAGTTAATAAATCATAGGTAGCATCACATTACCATAAAATGTAGAGCAAGATGCATTCCAGATAGATGTGGACTTGACCAAGTGCAATTAGCAAATGTGTTATGTTAATCGTATAGGGTCGCCATGCTTTATAACAGTCTCTTGTAGAGTCTTTTTAATCTTAAAATCAAAAATATATAAAGTTAAAACAATTAATCACACTAATAATATGAAGGCGAAAGTTTGTGAGTGTGTTTGTATGAGTGTTACCTCTTCGATCTCGATTTTGATGACATTTAATATGGAGGTAGCTGACACCCTGGATTAACACATAGGCTACTTTTTATCCCGAAAAAATATTGCGGGTAACACCGCGGGGCGCAGCTAGTTTTATAATATATGTCGTGTTTACACAACTAATACTTTATAGATCTATGATTTTAGGTCAGTAGTGAGGACGATAATAATAAAAACCGTTTCTTTATTTTTAATTCATGCTCTTCTCATTCATCTTAAATTAGACATTGATTAAGAATGTTTCAATACCATCCATGTACAATAGTTATTCGTGATAGTTTCTACTTTAAAATTATTCTCTTTCATACGTTGTCATCAAGAAATAGAAAAACTTAGATCGATAGTATTTAAGACAGGTATATCATCAAAAACTATCAGTTGTTTACGCAAAACTTTAGAGATTAAGACGACGGATTATTCAACACGCTAAGAGGAAACATTAATGTATATTACATAATCAGAGCACGTAACTCACAAGGAATAAATTTGAATTGCAAAACGAGTATATCATCGATTTCTTTGTTTTAGTATTTATTTACATATATTGTGTTAATGAACAGTTTGACGTTAATTTTACACACGAAACTTGAAAAGATGAGTCTTCAGGAAATAGGTCTCATTATTTTAGCAAGGATGGTAAATGGTAAGGTTAATGGCTAATGGTAATTGTTTTTTTTTTACCTAGAATTTCTCAGAACTCGGCAAAGTTTTAAAAAAGACTTTGAAGTTCCTTAGGCTTAATCATAAGGTACTAGAAACGTAAAGTAGTAGATAAATTGCTGGTCTTATAGTATTGATTGGCCAAATAACGTATTTTTTAATTCTATCCTAAGTTATTTATTTTAGCGTTATTTTAGCTAAATATTAATAAGTTCAATGCGTATATATATTAATAGATTTATCCAAAAATAACAAGTGCTATTGCACCTCACATTCTCTATATTTTCTTCAGTCTTTTTGTCGTGAAGCAAACTATGGATAATTTTGCTCCTATATTAAAGGAAAAAGAAAAAAAATTGGAAGTCATCGTCGTTAAATCCTTGAATTATTTCCCAGGGATTCTTTAAACCACCGTTATCGGTAATCAAGATTAGCCGGAAATTTATTTTTTTGTTGCCCATTATAAAAACAATTTTAGTTCTCACCATGCATTACAATTTACCCTTGACAAAAATGTCCAATATTTAAACAAAACATTGTCACTGTACCACAATGTATACAAGAGTTGACATTGCATAGAAATATTTCGATAACTCATATTGTTATCGTTAACGACATGTGGTTCCGCGACTCTAATCGCTAACCGGCGAGGTCGCGGCGAACCTGACAATGAATTTGTGATAGTGATGCGCCTACGACTGGCTAACGTGGTTATATCGATAATATTTTGGTTTTGGGTAAATAATAGTGTCGTTTTCTCTTGGTCAATAATTGTCGTATTATATAGTCGTTTTTAAATCATTTGTGTTTTTAATAATTATAGTGAATCAATAGAAGGTACTTAGATACAAACTTTCTACAACAACCAAAAATTGAATTTGTAAAATTTTACCAATAATTCATTTCATAATTAGATTACTACCATATTAGGCAAATTAATTAATTAACTTAATTTTGCCATTAACTCGATGAGAAAAAGGCGAGGTTATAATAATTATTAATAAGAAAATATGTCATTGTTTTTAATTTTCAGTTGAATATTATAATTAAATCAAAATGGCAAAAAAATACTTTAGTAAAAACCTTGTAAATAGATATTTAAAAAAATATATAGAATGAAAAAGTCATCGTCGATAAAAATGAAGACTATCGAATTTTTTTAACAGCGCATCACTAAAACAGCATAGGGGTCAGGCCTTCAAGCAAACGAAGGAGGGCCGATACAAATCATAGAGCACTTAAATATCCTTATGATAATCGTCAAGCATGTAGTGAGTGCACGCACTTTGACACGTCAATATATTATATATAAGTATATAAAATATATTATAGTATATATAATATACTGTAGAATATATATATTTAGTCCTAGACCTATATTTGAGGGATATATACGGTCGATGTTTACTAAAATCCTCAGATAATTGGTTGTGTTTGACAAAATGTGTCGTGTTTTATTTGTGATTTTAATTTTGTGTGTCAGTTATGGATTGTGTTTTATTAATTGTGAGTATTTAAAATTCAAATTTATTTCAATAAAAATTAAAAAATAATCTGTAGAGCTAATAATTTTATTAGCTTATCCTTTTTTAGTAATGCAAAAACCATTTTTTTTTTCAAAAATGATTACCATTTTCATGAAAATCTATATTATACGTCCATATTATATTATATACACTTGCGTATGATTTTACCTGGCGAAACTACAGCTACAACTAAAAATAAAAAATGTCCAAGTTAACATAATAGTCATTAATTATTTTAGGCAGCCGACAGTAATATCACAATTGGTCTTATAAGAGAGTAATATTTATTATGTCGATTTGGAGATTTTATAATCAAATTTTTAAAAAGTTTTGCGCATATTATTTGTTGAACAGTAATAGAGAAAGAATTTAAATAAATAAAAGACAACAAACTACTCATGTATTACTCATATTTGCAAATAAATGCTATTCTATTCTATTATATACAAGGAAACCTACAGAGGAGCTTAGCGTAGTGTAACGTAGCAGTTAAGTACGAGACAAAACACCAACAGCTAGACATATTAATTTATTAGGATAAAGTTTTTTTTTCCAATTCTTTTGGCACTTTAGCAACTTCTAAACCATACCGTATCGTGTTAAACAAATCGCCCTGATCCATCAGAAAGAATGACTCGAATGTCGCCATACTAGGTATTTCTCCTAAATCGTAGGTGCGTTTCACAAACCTGAAATATAACATGCACAAATACCCAGACTCGGGACAAAGATCTGCGTATCTTACAAATTTTTGTTCCGTACGGTAATCAAACCCGCAACCTTTAGCGCAGCAGTCAAATCGTTAAACCACTGCGCCAATCAGGTCATCAAACGTGTGACTAATATAAAAAAAACAAATCAAAAGTTAATAACACCTATCTGTAAAACCACCATATCATGACGCTGCAACCTTGACTGAGATAAATCATAACAAAAGACGTCCGTGACCAAGTCTTTGACCCACAGCCCCGCAATCTATATTTAGCCTTTTGCAAATTATGTAGCCTATTACGAAATGATTGGCTATATTTAGCCGTCGCAATAAAATATGAAGGAAACGAATGAATCAGCCTTATATAAAAGTAATTTAACAATAACAAACTGGGTAATCTTACGATGGAGAAGTTTTGTGCATTATTTCTGAATAAAGCTCTACAATTTTCAATTGAATGTGGAGGAACTACCTATACAATATATTGTAAATATGGTAGGAACTCATCCTACAATTTTATATTAAGTTAAAGAAGAACACTACTTAATAATATAAAGTGGTTTTAAACAATTATTTAATACGTTCCTGCAAGAGACAAATATTTTTTGCAATCCACAGATATTTGTCTCGAATCTGGGTGTGGACGCTTGTTAGATTTTCAAGTCTGTCATATATCGATAATACAGGAGGAATTCTTACGTAAAACATTGTTTTATTTAATGCTTCAGAACAGAAGTGTACAAGGCGGACTTAATGCCTTAGGCATTTTCTACCACTAGCACCTCGTAGTGCAGAGATAGAGACGGTAGATGCACAAACAATTATGAAAGAGAAGAAATTATTTTGACTAGACTGCCTCGTTGGTGTAGTGGTTGCTAAGCGCAACTGCTGAGCACAAGGTCCTGGATTTAAATCCCGGGTCGGGCAAAGTGTTACAGGATTTTTCCATTACATAATTCTCAGTAGCAGCACGGAGTCTGGATTTGAGACCGGTTGATAGCAATAGGCTCGCTCCCTATTACATGAGGACCTAAAAGCGTAACTGGCGAAATGTGGGTGTACTATATGTGCACCTCTGCCTACCCGCTCGGGAAATACAGGCGTGATGTTATAATATATATGTAGGAATTATTTTGTCAACAGTGGCGGACGTGGAATGCGGTATCGACGTAGCCCGAAATGGCCGCATCGTTGGCGGCGTTGACAGCTTACCTGCTGAGTTTCCATGGGCGGCCAGCGTGTGGAGACAGGGCGCTCACCAGTGCGGGGCCACTGTACTCAGCGATCGGTGGTTGTTGACCGCTGGCCACTGTGTATGCAGGTACAGAACGACCAAAATGATTGCATACCCTAACTGCTCAATGGCTCTCTGTAGGGCATTTTATATGGGGATAGTTCGAAAAATTTTGGTCCCCAATAAAAAAAGGCACAGGACATATTTTGTGTCATCCAGATCTGGTATCTAGTCACATAATCTTAACTGGGAGTAGCCAACTTCTTCTACAAATATTACACATTCTAATCATCCTTTCCACGGCCCACATAGCCACCAGAAGACAACAGAAGACATTATCATGGGTCGTCTTTAATACACGTACAGGTCAATGATAATGGTCTCCTTCACGGTCCGACGGGATCATTTCAAGAAGACCAGGGTTTGAAGTTCCCCCCTATGAGGAACATTAGGCTCGCCCTTTATAACGTATCAGTTACAGAAATGGCTTTAAAATGAGGATAGACCATCTCTCTGTATTATAGTACTATCAGTATTTTGTTTTTAGGAAAACAGACTGTTCTGTTATTTTTTTTAACAGCCTGTGTTGTCCCACTGCAGGGCAAAGGCCTCCCTTTTATTCTTCCACTTTATTCGGTCGTGTGCTATGGACCAGTCTCCTGAATCCTGTTATATTTATATTTATAAATTTATAAAATTACATTAATTTTCAGTGTGTTTGACGACTTCTACAAATCAAAGCAACTCTCAGTAGTCGTTGGCTTCACGGATATATCGACTAAGGACGAGAATGAAGCCATCTCTAGAATAATACCTCATCCGGATTACAAGTATGTATACCATAATCTTTTGTCATATCTACGTGGATTTTATTCAATATTCTATATAATGTGGCATTTCTGCCAGTCTTTTGGACACGTTACCAATTAATACTTGTAGCAATGAGAAGGACTACTCCGAGACTTAACAGCACAATAATATTTATTAAATTTTTCGTTACGTGCATTTAATTTTATCACATCAAAATTCTAGTGCTTTTAGATATGTTTTTTATTGAGATCAACTAAGTAACATTGCCCAGTTAAATGGCGATGTTGATTCTGGTTCGGTGGCAGTGCCAAAACAAATCGCTGAGCTAGAAACAGCGTGGCAATGCTGCCAGTCTTTTGGGCACGTTACCGGTTGACATCGATGGGAATGAATACTATGTTGCAACTGTTTATTTTTGTAATCATATTTTTTTTTAATTAGTGTTAGAATTAAGTTGTAAAATGCGTGTTATTTCGATTGTGAATAATGTACCCAGTTATTATACGAGTAGTATCTATAGACTCATTTCTTCCATCATTAATTTACTATCTTGACTAGATAAAAGCCTCGTTTTTACCTTTAAGTTCATCGATTAATTGAAAGCAATCAAACTCAAATAAGTTTTGATATTGAAACTCACTGAATTGTACTGGTACAAATTAATAGTGTCTTTGTCAAAACACTTGATGCGTAAAGAAGTCTATTGTCTTAATTAAACTAGCGATCTGGATATTTCTTTGTTCATAACTGTAAATTAAAAATGTTAAATAGTTTTTTAGTGTTTTCTACAAAGGAGCTGTTTTTTTCTGTTAAATTAAGGGACTTTTATAACGCACAACGTGAACCAGTCAAAGGTGTTATTGTGAATTAATTTTATTACACTTAATGAAATAATTTTGAAAATTACGCCAGTAACTTAAATTATTCGTTTTTATATATTCGTTCTTTTAAGGGATCAAAAACAAACTCGACCAATTTTAGCTCATCTTTTAGAAGACACAACAACTTGTCCCCTACAAGTTGTTCTTTCATCCTATCCGACCTGGTATTACGTTAAGGTGTCTTTGACCAGAGACATCAAAGTCGTTAAAAGTTGGACTGCCAAGTTAAAGAATGCATTCTGTAACTTGGCAGTCCAACTTTTCATTCAACGTTCAAACCTCGGCACGCACCAATGTCTTTCGAATTCATGTGCGTACTATTAATTAGCACTGTTATCAGTTGCTAACACGGTGATGGAAAACTTCGTGAGGGAACCGGCACATCTAAAAGTTTTCAACGGTGTGTAAAGCCATGTCAGAGGCCTACAGGCGGCTTAAAGTCTGACACCAGGTGGTTTTTACTGAAACCTGCGCTTAATATAATTGTTTTTTTTTTCAGGTGCAACAGAAAGTCTAACGATGTGGCTCTTCTGAAGACAGTGAGACAGTTGAGATGGTCTACTGGACTGCAGCCAGCCTGTCTGCCCAACTCTCAGACACAGGACTTTAGCGGCACTTCAGCTACCGTCGCAGGCTGGGGTTTTACTAATGAGAATAGGGAGAAAGGTATGGACCCTAGATAATTGTTCAGGCTTTTTGTACCTTAACTTAGTTTTATCTAATAGACGACATTTTAATATACAAAAAACCACATGCACTGTTACCGTGTTGAAAGTTAATAGTCTATAAAAAGTGCGATGTGGATCCACCATTAGTGGCTTGAAAAAACTTTTGTATTTGTGAACGTTTCCGGCACTGAGTTCACCAAACTTTGAGTTTCATTTTGTACTACGAATATCATACAAAACTTTACACTCACAGGTGACAGACCCAACGTGCTGCAGAAGACAGAAGTGACAGTGGTGACCAACGACCAATGCAACACCTGGTACAAGTCTCAGGGTAGCAAGGTGAAGGTCATAGCGACCCAGATGTGTGCCGGCCACGAGGTCGGGGGACGAGACTCTTGCTGGGTAAGTATCGTGGTATCAACATTGTCAGGCGAGGCTTCAGTGCTTGGTGATTATGTTATATTGATACTCAATTGTTCGTCTGTTCTTCTAACGTTAATTCTAGTGTTTCATATTTTTGGTGGATCTATTTTAGTAATGATATGATGATTGTTTTGTATTACTTTGACCCGTGGTTTACGTTTATCAATATGGGATCTTAATAGTGAAATCCTATCTAAATTTCACGAAAGCCCGTGTATCAGACCTTCTTAAAAAAAATCTTCTATAGCAAATATATTTTCTCTTCTTCCTAATATTCGTTCTAGAAAATATCACATTTAACTTAAGAGTTGTCAAATAAATAATCATTATTTCATTGTAAACAGGCTGACAGCGGTGGTCCTCTAATGGTAAGGGAAGACAGACGTCACGTGATGGTGGTAGGAGTCGTATCAACCGGCAGTGGCTGCGCCAGACCCAAGATGCCGGGGGTGTACACCAGGATATCACGATACACTGATTGGATTGTAAACAGTGTTAACAACGATAAGGCTAGGACTGGTCTCAATTGGTACCCAAATTTCAGTAGTTTTTTTGGTTGATCAGCATTCTAAAGGATTGCCTCAAGGCATTGTTGCAAAAAGTACAGTGATCACTGAAAAGTGAAAATTGAAGCATCAGTATGGTTTATATAGATGCTGAATTCTAGAAGTTGATGATTGGTAACATTATTATTTGCGCTTAAAATGGCTCAAGTAAGATGAGTGCCTATTGATATTGATACAAAAATCTGTTCATAAGATGATTAGTGATTGGTAAGCAAGTTTTAACATTAATTTTAAGAACTGTAGAATTTTAACAAAGGTACATTATTTGTGTGGGTATTGGTTTTAAGTAATATTTGTTATACTTAATGTGGCTGTGTTTGAGGAAGACGTTTTCGTCTTATTTTAGTATGTTTTCTTTGATTTATTTCGTTTTATTTTATTATAATTTATGTACTTACATAAACCTATTGCTTTTAACTAAACTGGCGATGACCAATATTTGTTATTGTTGTTTTTAGTAATACTATAATAATCACATTGTTACCTTCAGCTATATAAATGATAACGATGAACGTATTTTGTTCATGGTGTATAAACGAAGAAATTAATTATATTTAAGTTTCTAATGTACATACTGTTGAACACATTTAGGGAATTTTAGCATGTACGGAAACTTTCGTTTTAGGTGTTAGTTATATTAGTAATTAAGGATTAAGGATTGTTAAAATAACAAAACAATTTATAACAGAAATTGACGTTCAAAGCATTCATTGTCATATTATATATTACTAATGTCAAAGAAACCACTGTGATATTCAAGTTTAAGATTATTAATAATAGCTAGTATTGACCTATTAAATAATAAGTTTATGAAACAATAAAACTTCTAAATTACTAATTCTATTTGTTTACAATATTCATCGAATTCCCATTTACTATTCTCTATTACAGATAGGAGTTTCTTCCCAGAATCTTCTTCTACATCATCTCTAAGAGATTGTAAAGCATCTTCTATGGCTAATTTAGCTTCAGTGAGCAAAGGCTTAGCAATTTCAACATTGTTATCACCGGAATCTTCACTAACTAGAATAGATTTCATAACTAAAGCAGTATGTAATTCGTGTTGTAAAACAGTATTGTATAAACTAAGTCTAGCATTACCTGGATCTAAAGCTTTTGTAATACCTACAAGATCTCTACAAATTTGAATTTTCTTATCTAGAATTTCTATTGAAGTGTAACCTGGCTGCCTCCCATATAATTGTACTAAAGAGTGCTTTAATGTATACATGTGGTAGTGATTAGGATGTAAAAATGTAGATAATTTGTTAAGGAGACTTTCTAATACTGTTATAGAAGCACCCGTCATCAAAACATCCTCAACTTCTTCTCCCATCTGAGATATTAGCATGTTCACTTGCATATTATTTACTTTGACTGAACACTTGTCACAGGCCCAATCAGTTTCGTCATCTAACGGATCTTCGGGAAGATGAATACCACCGCAAACATTTGTTCCGTCGCCCAAACATTTCATGGCACTCAGATACGTGCCAAGCTCTGTAGGATCTCTACACCTAAGACACTTGCACGAGAAGTATTTCGTGTCTTTTAAGTGTTGTCTTCTAGCTTGAGTTCCCCACAGCGCGTGACTATACATCGTTGAGATGTGAATGTCTTTCAATATTGGGACAACAGCTTTAGCAATGATTTTGTATAACTCTTTCCTATCTTTTGATGTAACAGTAAAGATATGTTTTGTGTTTGGTATACAACTGTGTTCCATTATACAAGTATCAGCGTACAACGCGTTTAGTTCGGCTCCTTGTGGTAGACGAATCTCCAAAGCGTTCGTATCTATAATTCCACAAAGCCTATGAAGTAATTCCGGGGTGATTTCGAGTGATTTCTTTGATTTTTCGTCCCGTTTGTCAAGGAAGTTTTTTATTAGGTATTTCACGATAAATTCGTTCGCCTCCCTGAAATTATAATAATCATATTGCTTATATCAGTTTTCTACCATTTTCTTATTTAATATTGACAATAACTAGCTAAAAAATGCTTTCGATAATTGTACACACTGCAGTTACGCAAAGGCATGGTGAAAATAACCTTAACGAAATAGTTTACGATTTCAAAGGGTATATTAACGTACTCGTATGCTTCGGTGCCCGGTGTCCGACATTCTATATGTGACTGCATATTTAACAACTTCCTCCAGCCTTCAGGGTCTGTCTTCTGAAGTAGCACACACCGCAACGGCAGCAAAGCATCATGCCTGGAAATATAGAACATAATATGTATTATTACAATTACTTGGTTTCATCGTCAACATCCGGAACGAGTCCACTGGTAAACGACTCCCCCGCGCTTTAATCAAGATTAATATCAAGATTTTATAGATTGTTTGATTTTATATAGTTAAGTATGTATTGGTTTGTTGCAGTCCCACGTTACCCTCTTTTGTTCAACATTTTATTCAAGCAAATGCATTAAAAATACAAACAATGTTCTAGCTTTGACAGGCATAGTTCTAACTACCTATAGTAATCAGCCATGTTGTTCAGCGCACATTCGGGTCTCAGACTAAGGATCTCACACTCTGCCGCGTGGTGCTTCGGATCCTTTAAGCCAGGGCAGTTCCCGGTGCAGACTGGCCAACCGCACCTGAAAAATAATTCGTAAATACGTTGAAAGGTTTTATTATTTATTTAATATTTAGGAATAGATTCGTCTTACAACGTGAAAGTTGTGCGAGGCATAACTGAACCAAAAGGTTCGGTAAGGTTGTTTTAAATAGATTCTACACGTTTATCTGGATTTTACGAAACCACTGAAGAATACAAATTCCTTTTGCCTCTCACCTATATGACAAGAAAAAATTTATATACTTTGTTCACTCCATATAATATATTCACTTGAAATACATGCTTGATTTCATCATCCATAAACTTACTTATGACATCTTTCTCCAGCCTCGGTGCTCACTGGTACGTAGCATCCAACACAAGGCATGTAGGCTTCTGGGTCCAGCATCGCCTTAGGTCCGAACACCAAAACCTTCTCGTTTATTACCACATCACCAGGGTTTATGTCTTGAGTGGCGACCAGGTATCTTCCGAGGTCTTCGGACGCTTGAGTCTGGAATTAGAAAAAAAGTCTGACTATCAAAATATTACTTTTAGGTCATTTTAGTAGTTTTATTGTCTTAAAATTTCGGCTACCTGATTGGCGCAGTGGCTAAGCAATTGGACTGCTGCGCTAAGGATTGCAGGTTCAATTCCCGCGACGGAACAAAAATTTGTGCGAATCGCTAATGTCTGTCCCGAGTCAGGGTGTTTGTGTATGTGATATTTCATGTTTGTGTAACGCACCCACCACACAGGAGAAATTCCTAGTGTAAATAATAGTAAATTAAGTTTAATGAACCCTCCCATCCACCACAATGTTTAGAATCGTATACTTTTATCCATTAACGCCATCTAGTTATGCACAACACCACTATTGCATAGTGACATCTATACAGCGAGCAGAACGAAAATGGAAGGCTGGAAGCGTGAGTTCGTAACAGAAGCTTACCTTTGAACCGATAGATGTCGTTATTTAAAGTTTTATTTGTCTAATTTTTGAAAATTTGGTAGATTCAATTAATGTCTATTTTAATGCATCGTAGAAGTTAAAATTGGACTGTTTTTAGAGTCATTAGGTAGATATCACGGTACATACCACGGATATTCTAAACAAACATTATTGTCCTTATATCTGCTGTCTCAAAAACCTAATACTTATATAATTATTTTATTATTAACTTACCACATATTTACCTGCGCTGACACCATTTTCTTGTCCCATTTTTCTGTAAAATAACCACATTTCAACAAATTACTCTATTTGGGTTTAACTCGTTGTGGCCTAGTAGTTGTCATATCGGATTCAAAGGTTCAATGTGTATTTTTCTATGTAACCAATACTTTCTTAAATATTCTATGATACCACTTAGTGACGGTGATAGATAACATCGTGAGGAATCCTAGATTTAAATATCTGAAAGCGACAACCCGCAGTGAGCTAGCGTGGTGATCAATGCACAATCCTTCTCTATACGAGAAGAGGCTTTTACCCAGCAGTGCGACAGTTATAGACTGTTATTATGATTTGATGAAAATAATATTTGTCTCCAATGTAAGGCAATATCGATGACAGTAAGCCTAAAGTTGGGTAAGATGCGTGTAGATAAAAACTAAACAATTATAATTGGATGGAAGCCATTTAATTAAAATAAAACATAAATATACATTTTAATTAAAATTCACTGCAGTAACTCATGTAGTTTAAACTCAAATCTATAAGTGAAATAAACAAATCGCCACATGTCACTTCTTGGCAGATCTAGCTAGGACATATCGGTGTCAAGGTAGCAATTAAAAGAGTAATGATCTCGCGAATTGCCAGGCCCTTAATAGAAATCGATAGCATCTGATAGCATGTCTATTATGATAGGTTGAAATTCTAATCTGTAACCTATATAGGGTATTTTCTTAAAGGTAATAATGCAGTGTGTTGTGAGTCAAAAAAACGTTTCACTGGGTTGAAATCCCAATAAAAGAAAATTTATTGTAGTGATACAGTATTTTCTTCTACCTCTATAGCAATACTTCCAAAACAACTACCAGAGATACATACTCGAACATACATAAAGTCCCGCCTGTTTCCCAAAGAGATAGGCAAAGACCGCGGTTTTCCATTTATTACGATCATGGCATACTTCTTTCCCCTCATTCACAACGCATTACAGTCCTCATACACGCTCGTCGGTTAAGGATACTCCTCACTTGACTGTTTTGCAAAACAGAGATCAGAGAAAAAAAAATTCAATGCTTCCTGCATTGAAATTTTTATTTTTAAAACCTAAGCCCACATTCTCATCTTGATCATCTTTTTTTGAAAATCTTATGTATACTACCTACTATCTACATAATATAATATTGATTAGATGGTGATATAGAACCAACAGGTATTTCCTATAAAATTGTGGTATTTTGATATCTACGATGTGCTAAACATACTCTTTGTAATAATATTTTTTTTAATCTATATTTATTTAGGGGATTTTATCAAGAATATGTCAGCCCCATCGTACCCTTGTAAAAATTTGTGACGGGATAAAAATATAATATTTGCAAAACTCACATTAATTATAAACTTCTAGTCAGAATGTTCATTTGGTGCCACATTTAATGATGACGTCTCAGTGAAAGATTGATGATGCAGATCGCCCTATAAACTGTACTGCAAATGGTGACAAGGCTGACTCCTAACAGTTACATGCAGTAAAGGCTAGGTTACTAGAAATAACGGTTTAAATCTTCTTGTTCTTGGTGTTTTGGACCTTTTTATTATAGGACTAAGTTAAAATAATATTTTTTTCCATAGAAATAAATTAAGTATAAATGTAATAATATTTCTCATCGAGCTTAGCAGCTACAACATTTTTTCTTCTCGACAGTTCTTCAAGAAGATGATTTCTTAGTCGCAGGGCCAGTAAAAAAAACGTGGTTAAAAGTATGACATAACATAATCATCTTCTTCTTATGTTGATGATATACTTAATTATAATTTTTACGAAGTTTTTTTACTATTTACGAAGAAGCTTTCAATACCTAGAGAATAGTTTTGACTACAGGTTAATTCGGGAGCACACTCAAGAAGGTGAGAGAATGCATTATCACAAAAAATATTACTTTTTTCTAGTGCTTTTTTCCTGATAATTTGGTGATTGGCAAATACAAGTTAAATGCTATTGAAAATCTTCTGTTCAAAATTTGAATTTTCCATTTAATTTTGCAACTGAAAATAATAAACACCACATTTTTTATATTCATGTAATTGCATAATCACAACGCACTGTTAACTTCATACTAAATTATTTTTATTGGCATCCGACCAGATTCGATGACATCAATCGCGGTGTCTTCTTAACTGTTCATCTGATGCTGTGTTGTACTCATTGTTTTGATACTAATGGCTTGTAAATCAGTCTTGTGTTGCCGAGCGCATCTATTTCGATCGTAAAAATAAATGAAACGTGTGAACGAGACATGATCTGACATTTGTTCGCACATTGCTCATGTTGTAGCTTTTTGGAGAATCAAAAGAATGGTGTTTGTGGCGAGATGAAGTATGTGCAACGCGATGTAAAGTTTTTATTGTTTTTATTCCTAGTTTGTCTTTTAGCTACTTTTTTACAACAGGTTCGTTAAAAATTCTGTCGAATATTGGATTTATCTATAAAATAAAGAAAACTAACCTAACCTGACACACCAGCATAATATAAGTCGACCTGCATCACATTGGAGAACTGTAGACCACCTACTAGGTATATACTTTTATTTATCTACTTCATTTTACAAGCAATCGCTAATTGTTACCTGAAGATACTCGTAAATTACCATCAGCTAATATTAGTCTAATTTTGAACGTAGACTTCTTTAATTGAAGTCAACCATATCGAAGTTCGGAAACAGACTCCCAGAAAAATTTAGAAAGATAAAATCAATAGCAATAGAAACCTCACAAAGATAATTCTAGTCTCAACAATAAGAGTAACAACTATCTACGCATTTCAATCTGCATTTACCATAACTATTCCCAAAACTCGTAAAATACGGCGCGATCTTAAACGTAATGTTTATGGGAAAATCGTAAACATACTCATACATTTCGTCTGTCCAAACATAAATTACATTTGGCACGTACTGCACTTTTCTCTGGAACGAACCAATTGGGTTACCCTGTTCTATTTTTGGTACATATCTGATAAACGTTTGGTTTCTAAGAAAGCTCCGTTCACATTCTTTCTTACTTCCGTATAAACTGCGTGAAGTAGTTAGTTTTCTTCACTGTACTTCTCAGTTACATTGTCTTTTATGTTTTTCTAGCCCTTATGTAGTTTCATGAACAAACGTAGATTTAAGTGGATCTAGTTAGCCAGAAAAACAAAAGCCGATATTGCGTGTATTGACGGGGTTAACTTACACTGAATAGTAATAATATAAAATCGCAATGGTCAACAAACTCAATGAAAGTTTTAATGTCGATCTTTAGACAAATTTTATCATTTACGATTTGTATGTAGGCCACATTAATATATAATTAAGACCAGAGTTGGAATCACAAAATTACGCAAATTGCTCTACTGTTAAAAGATCTTTGGTTCTATCGTAGTTTTTACTTAGGGATTGGTCTATATTGTAGTCATATGGATCCAACATTGATGAACCGTTTTAATGTTACATTCAATGTAGAACAAAGGGTCCTCCTAGGACCCTTCATAGGTCATCCTTATTGGTTATGGGTTATGTTGTAAATTACAATAATTCTAATAAAGGTTAATTACAATAGAAGCGAATAGATTTATGACGATATCAATTGACAGTGCCGATTCTTCGTCTTGCCTATTAACTAGCTATAACAGTATGATGAAAAAGAGGGAAATTGAAGAAGCTACCATTAGAAGAGAGCTTTTATCTTTAATGGGTGAAGGCTTATCCGATATCATATTGAGTTCCAATACATTGTTCTCAAACATCAGAAATATAATCGCTACGGTTTCTATTTCGGTCCTTAACCGTCTTTATTTGATGACGTAAGCCATAACCTGATCTCAATGATTCCGGAGATTTTGTGATTTCTTGTTCTAGTTTGATCTGAGGTATTTATACTATGTATTTCGAATGTAGTCTTTATAATCTTCCCATTAATGGTAATTACTGATAACAAGTTCAGGTATTATAATTTTTTTTCAATAAGATTATTTGATTTCATTGTTTATGGGGTATGTAGTATATCTTTTTAGGAATAAATTTTTCGTTTTAAAAATATCTATATAATTATATCAATTTTACTTACATATTTTCGCTCATTTTTCTCTAAAAATCCAACCTTAAAAATTCACAATTTGGGTTCTCTAATTTAATCCACGAATTTTCACAAAAAAAATGCGGTATTTTTTGTCTGAACGGTGGGCTTTTTTCCTCTAACCGCTGAAATTCAATGCGACTGCGCACGAGCTACTGGCGCTCGCTCCACGAAGGACTGAGTATAGCTTTGTATTGCGTAACGTTTGGATATGTGAATGAACTAAAAAACATTCAAGGAAATTGTTTTGTTTAAGAAAATCGTCGTAAAACTCTTTTGTGTGGGTTTCAAATGATGTATCTAATATTCCTATCCACCTTGTAATAAAAAAATCATATCTCTTTCATTTATCTAGTACCTTGGTATTTTTGTTATTAAAACTTTAATTTACTCAGTTGATGTTTTAATAAAAATAATTATCAAAATTAGTAGGGCATCTTAGGTATTACTTATTTACTAACGACACACTTTATAAAATACACCTTCTACTTACTTATACCATTTCCATGTTTTCCAAACCTGAAATATTCCAATTTATTTTTTATTCCTGCTTTATGAACGCAAAATCGGCAAAACATCGACGACTACTACTTAAATAAATAAATTAAACTGATTAAGAGTGAACTAAATGAACAAGATGGTTGAACAAAATGAAGTTTCGCAACAGGGCCGCGTCTGGTGAAGACCATGCAAGGTATGAGGCATAGCAATGTCTTAGCGAGACGCGATGGCGTTGCCAGCTGTTTGTTTACACCATGATCGGTTCTAAGGCTCGCTGCACAAGTTGGATTCCGTCGGCATAAGTTTTTTACTTGCCTGACTCGGATTGATGTCTCTTAGCTTTTGGGGTCCCATTTTCTCCATGTATAAGAAATCGGGCATCTTGGCTATAATACAGCGTGTTTAGTTTTGTTATATTAGACTACTTCATTTTAACGTATGATTGATGAACAACCTGGTGTTACAGTTTATACCGCCTGTAGACCTTTGACACACCATTGAAGTTTTCTCACCATGTTTTCTTACACCGTTTTTAGCATCTGATAAATTATTGATTACATGTAAATGAATTCGAAACGACATCGTACGTACTTGGGTTTGAACATGCGACCTTTGACTTGGCAGTCTAATGGTCATACCAATCGGCTATCAGTGCTACTACAATCTTAATATGTATAACTTGATGGCTGCTGTATGACAGTTTGCGCATGCTCATCTATTTTTCATTTTCATTGTTATTACCAAATCCATAAAATGGAAATTGTTTTATCTATCGTTACCATTAGCCTGATATAAAATCCTTTACTTTACTGTGTATGTGAAAAAGTAGGTTACTTTGATGAATAAAATATGTTTAATTGTTGCCAAATCGAATGATCATCTAAGAAATTACGAGTGAAAAGTTTCTGGCTCGATGCCTACATAATTATAATAATCGGTATCTTCGTTGTTAGCCAAAGTGCTATTTTATTATAAAAGAGCGAACCATTAAGTGGATTACCTTATGGTTTTGATCGCCAATTTTGAATAGTGGTGTTCTTTATTTATTTGTTTAGTAACCCAAAATTCAAGGGAAGGCTTACGTCATACGTGAAGTCATGTTGATGTGCGAGTGGGAAATTCTTCTACTTTGTTGTTATATAATTATGAATTAAATTATCAAGGATCATTAGGGGTGTCTTCGAATTTGGTTTTAGTTTGGGAGACTATTGGAACTAAAACTCTCGAAAACAAAATCACTTGCCTGTTGCAGTGAGGTAAAAACTACAATAATCATCAGCCGGAAGATATCCACTGTTGAACAAAGGGTTAGCTAAAATTTCTTGGACGTCAAAACTTATGTAAACTATGGCTTCATCTGCAAACGGCCTTATATATTCCAACCTACATAACATCGACACAAAACAAGTTATTTAACAAAACAGTGACATACGCATCTGACTTTAAAGGTTTGACTGACCTGTAAGAATTCAAACAGAACCTAACTTGTTTTAATTTTTCATTATTCCGTATGATAACTTACTCAAACGGATTTCAAAAATTAAATTGAAGTGTTTTTAAATAAATATTTTAGAGCCACACCAATCCTGGATAAAAGTAATGCAATCCTATAGGCACTTGTCAGACACTGTAACCACATTTAAACTGTTTGCAGTTTATTTTTACTTTGCGATCCGATTATATTCAAAATAATTGAAAGGTCAATCTGTATTTACTCTATGTACAAAGGAGCATAACATTTGCTAGCAGTATGAATACTTCTATATGTTGGCACTGGTCCCAAATCTTAACTGTCTTGTTAATTATGCATGTCTATTTAGAACGAGTATTGTGTTTGATACCAAGCGGAGTGGCCGTGCATCGCGGACTAATAAAACTAGTACTGCCTTAAGATAAAGTAGTTCAGGCGCGAAATGCCAACGTGCGAGGTGTGCCAACAACCCGCCAACCAGATCTGCGGAGGATGCAAGCTCGTCTACTACTGCTCCAGACCACATCAGAAGCTAGGATGGCGAGAGGGTCACAAGTTCAAATGCTGTGCCTTCAAAATACAATATTCCGATACGCTTGGACGACACATGGTCGCTACAAGAGACATTCAGCAAGGTGAAATGATCCTGAAAGAAAAACCAGCAGTCATAGGACCAAGGATCACTTGTCCAACAATATGTTTGGCTTGTGGCAAGAATTTAGACCCGAGGGAGTTTGCGGCTAGATGGGATTATTATAAATGTTCAAAGTGCAACTGGCCGATGTGTGGTCCCGAGTGTGAGAATGCTGAAGTTCACCAACCGGAGTGCAAAGCTATGACAGACCGCAAATATAAATGTGATATAAAATACGAAGGTACTAACAAAGTGCAAGCTGCGTATTGTGTTATATCGCCGCTCAGAGTCCTCTTAATGAATAACTCCAACCCTCTTCAGTACGAAAATATTATGAATCTTGAATCTCATTTGGAGGATAGGATAAACACCCCTCTGTACTTAGTTTTAAAAGCTAATTTAGTGACGTTCGTAGTTCAAGTGCTTGGATTGCCGTTTGATGAAGAAACGATACTGAAGGTCGCGTCTATATTTGACACGAACTCTTTTGATGTACGGTCAGCAGATGGGTCTAAAAGACTGCGAGCGATTTATTTGACTGCGTCGATGATGGACCATAGTTGCAACCCTAACACACGACACATATTTATGGGTGATGAGTTTCACTTAGCCATCATAGCTACAGTCCCTATAGCCAAAGGTGATTTAATAACAGCTACGTATACTCAGTCATTATGGGGGACTTTGGATAGACGAAAGCATTTACAGACAAATAAGTTTTTCGATTGCGAATGCGACAGGTGCAAAGATCCGACAGAATTAGGTACTTACTTAGGAAATATTTACTGTTCCGTTTGTAATAATCCATTCGGTCCAAATACTGAATTGCGTGGAGCCATGATGACTTCAACAAATCCATTAGACGAATCTGCGCCATGGAAATGTGAGAAATGTGAACATTTTATTTTGAGCAAGCAGATGGTGTGGGGCAACAACGCACTGAAACAAGATCTCTACAAGCTGAACAAGACCGATCCGAAACAGTTCGAAGAGTTCATTGAGAAATATAGTCCGACATTGCATCCTAGCAATCATTTAGTAGTGCAAGCCAAGTTGGCATTGGTACAAATATATGGGAACTACAAAGGATATAGTTTACCAGGTATATATACGATGCTTGTTATAAATTTAGATCGCGTGATTGACGTACAGTTACAGTACATGTGTTCTTAACCCCAATAACACGAGTACGCTATATAGCCCATAATTTTGAACGCTATTAACTCATTTACATAACTATTTAATATTCGTACTAATTCTATTTAGGTTAGAGCAGCTAAAAAGGGTCAATACAGCAGGCAGAAATCGAATCGACCAGCCAGTGTGTCACGTGATCAATAGTGATAATCTCCTAGATTTACTGCCTCATACTATTGGACTAGGGGCGCCAATTGGGTTTTCTTATGTTCCTATATCTGCCTTTCCGCTATACATTTATCTTTGTCTACTGCCACATGACGCTCGTCCTTCAACTGTCGCCTATTCTGACATATAAGTGACATTCGGTATTTCTACAAAAAAATCTTAGTTCAGCTGAAAATTAAATAATAACTACATTTTAACGTCGAGTTTCATTAAGCAATCAACCTTATAGGTCTAAAACTATCTAAAAATAAATTGTTCACTAAAAATTGTTACCCTTAGGATTTGCTCCTGAATTTGAAAGATTATTTCCTACTCTTTGCAGATTTGTCAAATGCACTTTTGAGGAGAAAGGTGGAACTCTGTCATGAATTGCTTGAGATAGCTGACAAACTGGAACCAGGGTGGACGAAGTTCAGAGGAACTATACTCCTGGATCTACAGGCTGCTATGACAATGAAAACCAAAAGAGATTATGAAGCTGGGAAGCTGACAAAGGCTGGTGCTCAGGTAAGGATCAAATCGGGATAATTTATGTTTTTAAAGCCTGTTCGAAACAACGTCAATAACATTCTAGATACCATCAATAGAATTCTACTGTCATGTCTCTGAGATACACAGAAACAGCCCCAAAATGTTTGACGGGTTTGACAGTATGTCATCGATAACATTGTCGAAATATGATGTCAACCCTATACATTTAACATTATATTCGAATTCTAATCGTCAAGCATTTTAGCGCTTGTCTAAGGGGACAGAGTAGTGTGAACACCTTTTGAGGTGCTCTTACTTGCTTCATAATATGACATGTAAGCTCTTATATCGTACAAGAAACTCAGAACTTTCATCTTCGGTTCTCCAACTGAACTCGATCGCGACTTGTTTGCAATGGAACCAAAACCTAACGAATTAGTTTATACTAAACACCTGCATTGTGCGCCGGGTCGTTAAACTTACATTATTAGCATTCGCTGAAAGATTCATGCGTGTCTCATCTGTCACCAGCACAAATTGATTGACGGGCGTTTTATCAAAAGGTTACATTAACAGTGTCTTACTATAAGCTTGTGACCGTTATGTTATTGAGCAGAGGTTTTTTGTATTCGTAGAACTTTTTTTTTCGTTACCTATTTTGTTTCCCACTGCTGGGCAATGGCCTCCAATTTCTTCCTCCAAACCACTCTATCCTATCGTAGAACTACAAAAATAAAATATTTACAAGAAATGTAAGTCGGTAATCTAATAAGAATTTAATTTCAAAGAATCTGTAAGAATTGAATAATTTACAGATTTTTTTGTAATATTTCTCATTTAATAACAAAGGAAAGGGATAATACTTTTGTGGTTTTTCTAATGTATTACATAATTAAAGGCATTTAGTATTAGAAAAAAATAAAACAATATTTATTCGGCGCAACAGGTATATTTGTAATTTGCTTCAATTGTTACACAGTCAAAGAGATAAAAAGTAATGCTGGCGAGATTCGTCGCTTGTTCATTTTGTGTAAATGACAAATAGTTTCAAGGAATGCTAATTTAATAGAGGATTACTGATTGTGTGTTATAACGCGGCAAGGTTGCCAATGAAATACTTTCCCATCTATTTTTAAAGAATTCGCATTTTAATTGACCAGTATCTGCTAAGTTTATCAGAATACTGAGAATTTTTAATGTATACAAGCATTATGTCTGAATTCTTTTGAAAGAAAGAGAGATGTTAACAAACAGTTTCTGGATATTGTTTTTTTATTCATTTATATTAGCCTTATAAAATAACGGTAGGTAATTAATGATTTATCAGGAAAATATTCCTTCTTCAGATTTATTTGTTTTTTTTCAACAAAGGCTTGTGAATATCTTGTGACTTGCAATTTCAATTTGGTTAATATCTAGGGAAAGAGCTAGGTTTTTTACACATTAGATTTGTGCACGCTTGATGGAAATAGGCTCACCCCCTATTACCTTGGGACCTAAAAAAATAAGTATCGAAATATGGGTGTACTATATGTGCACCTTTGCCTACCCCTTTGGGGAATACAGGCGTGATGTTATGTATGATTGTTTTAGACATTTAACACGAGAAAAATGCCTACTAATATTAAAACGCGAAAGTTTGTATGTATGGATGGATGTTTGTTTCTCTTTCACGTAAAAACTACTGAATGGATTTTAATGAAATTTCAATAGAGGTAGCTGACACCCTGGGTCAACACATAGGCTACATTTTATCCCGAAAAAATGTAGCGGGTAACACCGCGGGGCGCAGCTAGTAATAAAATAAATCTTTAGACGTTAAGGTTCGATTTTGCAATACAACCCATGTCTATAATAATAGTTATAGATTTTATATCTAGCATAACATTATACGCTGGACGACTGCCAGATAAAATAACTGCTGAACTGATGACAACGCGCCCTATATTTTATAATAAAGTGATGATAAACCATACAATATAATAAAACACGAATAAACTTTCATCTGTCATGGCAACACATTTTTGTGGCCTCAATATTTACTGATCAAAGTATAATGTTATGATGTTATTATTAAGTAATAAGACTTTTATTATAATGTTTAGAATTGTGTAATGTTTTTTAATATATATTTTGATGTAATTGAAGTTTTGCTCCCACTAAATGTCCGTGTAAGATTTAAATGGATGAGCATTATAATTTATAAAACTTTTTTTACTTCATCCGACTTATTTTTTTGAATGTATGCATGGAATATGTTGTTGACAATAATATAGATATATCGTACATTAATTTTTCTTCTTCACGGTAGATTTAATAAACCAACAATCCAAATTGAGTATTTCGAATATACATTAGTAAAAGTCCCCTCTAATCTATTATTGAGTTTGTTGTAAACGGAAACAAAGTGCTATCTTAATAATTGTTTCAAGTAAAACATTGTGTACTGATAGGTCATAATTAAGTTAATAATAAGGTTTTCCTGACCGAATTTCGGTCACAGCGGCCTATCTCCGAGCAGAGATTAGCCAACTACGCAGGAGATATTATAGTGCACAAGTATGCACATTAACACAGGTGCACTCCCTAATCCCTCACTCTCATAATCCGATGGGACCGTAGACCGACAGGACCCGAGAGAGATCAGGCGCAGGACCATCGGCTTAACGTGCCTTCTGAAGCAAGAAGCAATAAAGTTTACTGACTGTACGACGCTTTTTTTTGTTTGCAGGATGAACTTATGGAGAGCATGGTGCTGCTACAAGAAGCGACGAATATACTAAGAATAGAACCATACATGAAGGATACGTTAGAAGCGAAGATTAATGAACTAACCAGTTTTTTGGACGCTACCGCAGCTGAACCTTAACACCATGGTTATAAAGTTTCTTCTTCTTTGTTTGTTAAAGCAAGATATCAAGATAGAGCAAAGAGTACTATTCCTATTAAATAGGCTACTATAAATATGCTTGATAACACAGGCAGTAAGAATGTCTAAGAAAGAAAAATTAGGGCTATGTTAGGATCAAGTGAAGATTTCAACAGACCCCGTTGATAATGTCAAACGGTTGTCTTAAGAATGTATGTAAAAATATTAAATAAGCACTTTTATTATATTCTTCATATCACAGAATTATTTTTAAGGTAGCCAGTAAGTTACGCACTTTAAACTTGGAATCCAATTATTATTTTTAAAGACAAATGACATCAGTACCATAAATGTATTCGTATCAAAAACCATTATAATATATTTATACAGTTAAAAACATTAGATAATATTAAGGTTTATTTTATGGAGATTTCATTTTACCTTTTTTGCGGAAATCTTTAGACTTCCTCCGTCCTGGGGCGGACAAATGGGGAATACCAAACTTCAACCGGCTAAAACCCCAGGGTGTCCTGCTAGCTACCCTAGGTCAAAGGACGCGGGACCTGTGTACGGCACACCGTATGCCTTGACCGATCCCGTCCTGCCCCTCTCCGGTGAAGCCCACTCACTACCCGAGACACTGAATATAATACTGGACAAGAATGTAAATGAAAAGCTAAAGAATAAATAAATCTTTAGTGTAGCTATGTTAACACTGTGTCAAATCTGTATTGTAAAAACAAATTAAAGACATGTTTGAAGGTATTTTCAACATTATTATTAACCCGCAATATATAAATTATTATAATGTTTAGAAACTTATCGTTAAATATTAATATGACTGTAATAACTAATTTAGGAACAGCATAAACTGTATAATAAAAATATTTTTACAAATCCAACGTATTTATTATCCACACACTAATGGATGTTAATTTATCTTATTATAATGATAAAATGAAATATGTTTATTTATTTATTTATACTTTATATACACATTTGTATAAAGGCGGACTTAATGCCATTAGGCATTTTCTACCAGTCAACCTTAGGGTGATGCAGAGTCGAAAAGTGGTAGATGCACAAAGTATAAAACGTATAGACTAAAATACTAACAAAATATATACATAAACATACTTACTATTATGTCATACATACATACAAAAATACAATACATACATCGTTATAATATACTTACATAAACTTACAAAATAAATGAAACTTGAAGTGATTCTGCCATCGTTCACTTAAGAAAATGTGCTCGGACTTTCTTTTTATAAGAGTACCGACTGTTAGCCATCCTGATTTCTATCCTGTTTCTTCAAGGACACTTTTGCAACGATAAACCTGGTCTTAATAGGAACTTGAAGACAACGCTGAGGCAAATAAAATTGTCTCTGTAAAGAGCGAAAGCCACAAAATCTCTCAACTCTGAAATATTTATTATTATAGTATATAGAACGTCTTCTATCATTAACATGAAAAGTATAATATTATAAAATCTACACATGTTCAGTTTTCACTGGCGTGACCTTGGTCGGCTTTGTGGTGACCTCATCGACCTTAACACTGAACTCTATAGAGTCCTTGTTGATGTGCAGAATGTTCTTGAGGACCCGGGACAGCTTCTGTTTCGGTCGCGGAGAGTTTTCTATCACAAATATCTTCTCTGTGTTTTTATCGCTTATACGTATTTGCTTTCGACTGAACTAAAAAGAAAATAAATTGATTTGAATAATCAAATATTTAGCAAAAAATGTAGCAGTAGCCTAATGGTAGTTTTCTTAAAATAGTCTACACGTGATCAAGAACACTTGATCCAGTTACTTTGCAAATAGAAAGAAAAACAAAACAACTGGTCCATCCTTTGAGAGTTCAATGCTAATGCCACAAACAGAATATACACTAAAGCATAAACTACTTTCTTTTTATGACATCATCATCAGCTTGTTGCAGTCCACTGCTGGACATAAACTTCTCTTAACGTACGCCACAGAGCCCGGTCTTTTGCTTTATGCTCCTTTGTTAGGGGTTGTAATAGGTAAAAAACAAAAAGAGCGACAGTTGATGTCATTAATCCACTAAATCGAGATTTTACGAAAAATCCAATTTCATAATAATTACATGCTTAAGTAATAAGTAGTGTTATTAAAATAGCTTACCATAGTACAAATGCAACACCAGCTGCCAAACTTGAAGCAGGCAATTCCTGGAGTTCTGTCCATTGCTTTTCTGAAGCGCAGGTTAGTGAAGCCGTAGATAAGAGGGTTGATAGCACAGTTCAGATACATGAGGTAGTTAGCGATAAACCACATGATTTCATAGCTACCTTCCACCTAGAAATATTAGAGTTTAATTTCAGGGGAAACAAAATATTTAGTGTCAACGACCTTAGGAGGTAGAAATTGCTTCTTCGTTTTCTTGGCACTTAGTTTTACTAGCTGAGTAGGTTGTATACACTGTACAGAACATGGTTTTGGCAAGTCAGAAAGTACAGAAATGTATCTGTATCTACAGCGTCAACGAATTTTGAAAGAAGTTTAGAAACTATAGAAATACTAAATCTTATCGTTGTGATATTGTTAATTCATAATAATCGTAAAAACCTATACATATTTAATCATTAAAGTTAGAATATTATTTACAATACAAAGAAGAAAGATCACCTCAAAAGACTAGTTCAAACACCTTACCCCATTAATTTGCAAATTCATGTTGTTCCTCCAATAGATCAAGGCAGTGTAAGGTACTCTACAGACCACAGCGGCAAGGAGGACGCAGGATGTGATCCTCATGGCGCGTCCGCGGGCCCTGGCGACGGATTGACCGCCACCTCGAGAGGTCAGCTCTCGGGCACTCCATTCTAAACGCCACATGATAGTGCCGTACTTCGAAATAAAAATTTGGAAACATAGTTAGAACAAAGATTCAAGTCTGTGAGCAAGAAATTGGATTTTAATTAAGTAAATATTTTTACTGAGAGATAATTATTTGGCTTGAAGCCTTGAACTCAAAGAAATAGAGAGACAGAGATGATAATATTTGAAGCCCATATAGTGAGCATACTTACTGTTAAAACCATAATTCCCAATGGAACCCAAACTAATAACGTCAGTAAGAAGTGCCAGTATATACCAAGTACTCGAACGTCTTCCACACAAAAGGTTTCCAGATGATCAAGCCACTGTCGCTCCTGCACAATATGAGAATAAAGTTATACTTTTAAATACCAGTGATCTGAAAGCAGTTTATTTTTTGTGTGGATACAAGCATCTGCCTGCGACTCTGCGTAGAAATCTGTACGTATATTTTTAGTCCATTCTAAAATATCATTGTTATGGAATTCTAAAAATCGGATAAAGCATTTCGAATATTACAATTTGACTGCTGCGCTAAGGGTTGCGGGTTTTCGATTCTCACACGGGACAAAAAATTGTGTGATCCGCAGATGTTTGTCTCGCATCTGGATGTTTGTGCATGTGATATTTCTTGTTTGTGAAACGCACCCACGATTCAGGAGAAATTCTTAGTGAATGGCGACGTTTTTTAAAAAAACTCAATATAAGTATAGATGAATTCTTACCACATATTCCCTCTTAATAGACCATGGTAGAGACAGTGCTGACGCTGTAAACCAGCTAGCTACGATAAGTTTGGGAGCAGCTTTTGTGGTAACCCTAGCTTCTGCAGTCAATGCTGCTGCGGCCAGACGGTCGTAAGACACCAGTAGGATTGCACATACACTCGATAGTAGAAATGATGCTGCAATAAATATTATTTAGATGGATTTCTGTGATTTAGATCGACGGAGAATTGTATTGAAATGCCAAAATCTTGTAAATATAATCAATTTTAATACCACTTATAATAATTGAATTAAATACTTCTTAGATTTATAGCTGTAGGCATTTAGTTTTAGTACAAAAACATAAATATTTAGGAACACTCCACTTAACTAAATATCTATAAACAGCTGGTGTTTGATGTTGAAACATTACAATAATAATAATCTTAGATCTATTTTGCGATATGTTTATGTTTTGAACTCAAACGAATTTGCATGAGTATCTGAAACCTTGGAACATAATCAGATTGTCTTCTTTCTTTCTTTCAACGTAAATGGGCATACAATTTATTAACTTCTTCTCTACATGCTTTACCCTAAGAAACACAAAATATTTATTTTCATAAGCGATATTTTATTTTAATTAAATTACCTTGAAGAAACCCTTCAAACCGACACCCAAAGTTCTTCAAAACGTAATTCTGGTAAAAATCCCTGACGAGCATGAACCACGGGCAGCAGACGAGTGTAAACAAGTCGATCAGTGCCAAGTTTCCAATCAAACAGTTACTGGCAGTCCAGAGCCACCTGTTCTTTACCAATATGACGAGGATTACGGAGTTTAGGAAGATTCCTAATATCCCAATGACGAGCATCGCGGAGGTTTTCAAAGCTATCTCTTTTGCTGGCTTCACATGCCACAGCCTGTTCGGAAAGTTGTGCTCTGATGTGTCTATCTGTGAATAGATAAAATACTTTTATTTTCACGTGGGATCTTTTGCATTTTGTCCCATGTTTTAAGTGCATCAATGTTTTGAGACTTGTTTTTGACTGGAGTACCTACATATATAGAGTTAATTTTATAGTTATTAGTGTCTACAAATGACTATTTAAAAATTAATCAACTTACATTTTCCAAATAATCCAATGACCAATTAGCAATCGTTTTCATATTTATTTCGTCAAAGTCAGTGTCATCCATTTTTTATTGTTTTCCTTTTCTCCACTTTGTTAGTCACACCTCAGTTTAGATTCGATCCTAGCGACCTAAATATTATAATAATCACGTTATTATATTAATCAAAATTGTATTTAGTAATATATAATACTTCCAGAAATCTACTCTTCACGAGTCTAGGATTTAATGGACAATTTAATCACAGCGACACCACTAATGCCTGCTTAGTACAGGTAAGTAACTAAATGGCGTTTCTAGATAGAAGATATTATCAAAATCAATCCAAAGCTACCGATAAAATTTATCAATGATTGCAGCCCCAAGTTAAGGTACCTATCTGGTTTTTGATTCACTTTCATACGGTTATTGGCCAAGTATAATATTATGTTTATAAACATCGAATCGTTGCACTGTCTCACTGCCACTGAAAATGCACTGAATCCAACGAAAACCATGCAAACTATAAATATATTTAACGAATGGAAGTCGATATTTCATACTCGAGATAACATAGGTTTTAGGTAGTCCATTACCATGAAAGCTTTTTTATCTGAGACATGATTGATAGGCACAAAATATGAATGTGAATAAAGGTTTAACATATTTTGGTAACAATTTGAGCTTTATCTGAATAAACTGTATTGGATAAAAATACACTTGCATGACAGTTTATTAATTATAGTTGAATAGATTTCACGTTTGTTTATTTCAATCAGCTTTTAAATAATTAGTAAAATTATGATTTTTTTTTTGGATTGGCTCTATTTGAGTTTTTTTGTTTAATAAGTGTATGCTTCTATTTGATGTCAATTAAAATGTATGATAGTCTCACAGCCTTAACTGATTATTCGTTTTTCATAAAGGTGTTATTAAACTCGCAATACCTAAGTGAGCATACATGACTGCGTGACCTGAATATTTGCTTAGTTAGTGCCTAGGCCTACTTCGTTTTCATTATTCAAAAATAAAAATTTCCTTTAGAAAGAGAAATATTAAAAATTTTACTTAAATTAATGACCTGGATATAAAAAGATATCCTGTATGAAAATTATACTATTATGGCCGTAGGTTTACTTGGTGCCATCTACCTATGACAGATAAGTACTAAGTGGTACGTCTTTTGTAGAACTATCTTACTTACGTCAGCGAGTGCCAAGCTCTGCGAGGTTCCAACATTTGTATAAGTTTAACCGCTTTTCGCTAGATGGCGCTTAAACAAATGTAGAAAGCAATATATAATTTGCCAGTATTCCCCAAAGGAGAGGGCAGAGGTCTATTAAAAAGTAGGTTATTTTCTCTTACGTGAGTAGTATCAACTTATATCTTTAATTAAATTATCAATAACGTGCCTTCCGAAGCACGGATGAGACTTGACGAGTTTCGTAAAAACGGCCACGCATCACAAGGCTGACCGAGCGAGCATGGCTTAACCTCGCAGATCCGCTGATCTGCGAGGTAGTCACGTTGTTACGAGTCCATATAGTAAGTTATGTGGATGACTCTCACAAAAATTATAATAGAAAAGAAAGGCAGACTCAAAAACGTAACATCACGCCTGTATTCCCCGAAGGGGTAGGCAGAGGTGCACATACAGTACACCCACATTTCGCTAGTTATGTTTTTTTTTTAGTAATAGGGGGCGAGCCTATTGCCATCAACCGGGCACAAATCCAGACTCTGTGCTGCTACTAAGAATTACCAAATGGAAAAACCCAGTAACACTTTGCCCGACCCGGGATTCGCAGACTCAATATGCAATTAATAAACTATTTTCTATTGAAAACCTCTGTGACAGTATCACATGCAGCGATTTTCTATTTCAAAATCGTCACGTTATTTAAGTGGTATATAAACGGTACATTGTAAGTGTATTATAATGAAGTCCAAAACATTCATTGTTTTGAGTTTCACATGATACCGAAATGCGATTTTGATGTGTGGCATTGAGATCTATGTTGGATAGGTGTGAATGTCTTTAATGATAGATTTATCTGGCCAAAGATTGTTTTAGACAAAAAATACTAACGACCACAAATTGTCGTGACGTGTGAAGTTTATCAAGACTGTGACATGAAGAGGTAGGAGTGTATCCCTTTAATCAATTTGAGCTCTAGACAAGTGTCAAATGCTTGACGAATTGATATCGATGAGGATAAAAATGTATGGGGATGCCAATCATAATGTTTAGACTATGTAATCTATGATATGTATATTTTTCGATATATTCGATTTCTGTTCGTTTAGCGTTATGCCACACCTTTTTAGGGCTCGTGATCAGACAGCTTATCAAGCTCAGTATATTTACCTAATTAAAAAAGAAATCCCAATGACCGAGAATCCTGAAGGAACACATTACTTTAACAACGCAATTCAAAATGCAGTTTACTACTAAAAATACAGGCTTTTAGATTGTTTTTTTTATTTTGGAACGTATGAAACATTATTATGTAGAACAAGTATTTAGGTAAAAACAAAACCAGTTAATCGTAAACAGTAAAGCATAGCACATACCTAGGTACAAAATAAAATAAAAACAAATGCGACTCAAAGTATACAAAATCGCAAAACGATCTGTCCTCGTAAATACAAAATAATACAATATTATAGCAATTTTGTGTATGTAATGTATCTTTATATCTTTGCGCTATGATCTAAATGACACTGGCAGCAAAATTACACTTGAATCAGTGTGAATATTCCATTGTTCGTATGTCTTGTGTTTATTTGAACGCACTGTCTTATAACATCATGTTTTTCTTAATGACATTTGGATTCTGGTTTAACACGATAGGGTTATGATGACACTCATGCTGCATGTACCTACCTATTACCTAAAGAAGTAGCTAGAAGTGTTTTCTTTTAACAGATGTTTATACAGACCTGCAGTGCTATTCAAAATCCAAAATATTTTTATTTCACATAAACCTATTACAGGCGCTTATGAAACGTTAGGATGCTAGTTGCACGGTTCCAAAATGTCATTCCAATGGAGAAGAACCGGCAAGAAACTCCAGAGGTTACTCATTTAAAAAAGGAAAATGGTACAAATTTGTTTGTGTTTGTTGTTTGTTGCTATTCTAAAGACATCACTTACGAACTCACCCGAAATCCGCGGTGAGATTCGACACTAGCGCATAGCAAGGTGACGTTTGAGATGACTTTCGAGATGTTACTATTTCAGAATACCATAGCTGTACTAGCCAAATGCCTAGATACAACTTAATTTATCTGTGTCAGCTACCTCCATATGAAATTTCATTAAAATCCATTTAGTAGTTTTTCCGTGAAAGGGTAAACATCCATCCATACTTACAAAATTTCGTGTTTATAATATTAGTAGGGATTAAAGTGTATCTATGCGCAAACCTTCAAAGCAAACGATGGTGGTGATCTAATTGCCATTTATCGAACCCATACAGAGAGAAATTAAAAAGAAAAATGGAGACGAGAGAAAAATTGCACCAATAATATCTTCAATGAACAACAAAGAGGTTCACAACTGTAAAAACACAGATACACTGAAACACTACTATGAGGTATTGAATAATATGTTGGTAGGTACTATTCTATGTTTTCCTAATTCTGTTGCAAACCTCATAATAAGACAGTAGATAAGTCTGTAATCTGTAGACAGGCAAAGCCGCGCTAATTCAACCACAATCATTGTGATGTGGACCCACCCTTAGCATTAACACGCAACTAATGACTTAAATAAAGTCGCCATGTTGGAAATATGAAGAAAGAAACGTCAACTGTGCGCAATTATGGAAGTCTGGTGCGAGGATGTGCGAATGGTTTTGGAGTAGGATGAGAAACTACTACCAGAATCATGTATTTTTTCCTTTACTTGTGTTATCTCATCTGTGATTGAGGACTTGCGAAGTAAAGTCTCTTAGTGTAGGTACTAAATATTGTGTTAGTGCAGCCATGGTGCTGGCTGGCCACGGTAGAATAAAAATGTCGACACCAACTTGGTTGCCTAAAAATTGAAAAACTAATATCGAATACGAACTTTACGTTATCTTCCAAAGCATCATTAACAACTGCTAAGTCTCAAAATAGTAACCTTTAGGAAATTGTGACCTGACATGAAACACAGTAATAGAGTAGGAGTTTATTGGATGACAGGCAATACAAAAAGCGAATGAGAAAGCGAAAATGAGTAACCTCTGGAGTTTTTTGCCTGTTCTTTTCTATTGGAATGACATTTAGGAACCGTGCAACTAGCATCCGAACGTTTCATAAGCGCCTGTAATAGGTTTACTGAATAATTTTTTAATGACTTTTTTCTTTTTTTTTAACAGCCTGTGTTGTCCCACTGCAGGGCAAAGGCCTCCCTTTCCTTCTTCATGACTTACTCAGTACAAAATTGTACAGCTTCTTAAGTAAGTATCGGCACCAAAATAAAATAAAAATGTACACTATCTCCTATCTTCTTAATCCAAGACACAGTTAATCGCGACAGACAGACTGCAATCGCACACGACGTCTCATTTGTTTAACGGTGTTAATATTATACAAGATTATTGTTTTATGTTCTTTGTAGAAAAGTGAAGATGTGGATAGATTCTGTGTAAAGATTCCTAGAAAATATCTTATAGTTATAAAACAAATTAATTAAAGAAAAAATTAAATCGAAAAAATGTAATTGGCGAAATGTGAGTGTACTATATGTGTACCTTAGCTTACGCCTTCGGGGAATATAGGTGTGTTGTTATGTGTAATTGTGAAATCGATGAAGAAATCCTATAGATGTTTGATTTGACGGTATGTAGCTAGTACCAGAATGAAAAGGCCGGTGTAGGAGTTAGCGATTGACCATACTAAGTCTCTTCAAACTTTTATAAGGATGATCGATGAAAGATGTTAATAACTGCTGTGTTGAGGTTCAAGCAAAGACTATTTGTTGTAGACATTTTCAAAATCCAGAATTGTTAGTAAGAACTTCTTAATCAGCAATCTAAATCACACCCTATTCTTTAACATGGTATACGAGGTTTCTTAGATCCATTGTTAAGCTTACATTATACTAGAATTATGACCAAAAAAAATAAGGCACTTTCAAATGATTTTAGCCTAAAAACTGAAGTCCAGAACAGTTGTTTGAATGAACCAGAACAAACAGTTTAAAAGGAAACAACATAATGAACGTTTATCGGTCATGCCTTGTCACGAGTGATCAACTGACCTTTGTTAGTATACCACTGTATGCTCTGATCTGGGCCAGTCAATATTCTGATCATATTAAGGTATCTCTATTCTGAGAGCTTTATCATTTATTTGACGTTCAATTTGTAGTCAGTCATGTAATTAAATAACACAACTAAGCTTTTTGAGAAGTTAAGTGTTTTGTCGAAGTTTTACTTAAATGTGATTGATTAATGATCTTGATATTTGTTTTCTCATGTGATTTTTAATTATAATCTTTCGTGCCACACATTATTCTTATATTAAGATGAATTTTATTTCGTTGTAGGTGTTAAACGAGGACATGCCATAGGATAGGCCTGTGTCCAGCAGTGGACTAAGATAGGCTAATAATAATGCATGTTAAATAACTTATTTATATTTTAGCGCTTCTGTAACTTGAATTTCTGCCTAAAAGACGATCATAAACATAATCTCATACAAACAAAAAACCATTCAGAATACACCCGCATCAGAAAACCACAACTGTCGACAGCAATTTCGTACGAATGAGGTTGGCATACACGTCTCAATCCTTCAAACACGTCGTCACAAAACTGAACCTTATCCCATAGACATAAGTGCTATAGCAAGAAGGTAATTTTGCATGTAATGGAAATCGTGAGGACATGTAGACGTCTAGCACTTTGGAGTACTTTGCGACATTATGATTGTTCTTTGAGTTCATAATTGAGGCATATGGCGTTATTAGCTTAATTGTGAGCGTTAAGAAGGTGGATTATATTGTTAATTGAAAATTTTGATTGTGTGCGTGTAAAGGCGTGTTAAAATTAGATGCCAAATGTATGAACACAAGGGTATTTCAAGCTCTATTGCGATCTCCAATCGAAGGCCTGCCGTAAGGCATTGCCAAAAATCCAGTAGAACAATCATAACATTCCTAGAGATACTTGCGGCCGAATAGTCTAAATTAAGTTCTATTTTCATTCTAACTAGCATTTCCAAAACTTGAGTAAAATTTAAAGACACTTTTGTCCTCAGTCCTAAATGTATTAACCACATTCCTAAAAAGAACTTGAAGGAACAAACCTATTCAAACTACCATCCAAAAGAAGAAAAAATCCAAAAGAAAAGTACCACCACCATGCAAGCAATAACGTAAGTCTTCAATGTAATCTGAAAGCATTAATAAAACGGAGTCTTGAATCAATACTCCACAATCTGAACCGCCGACAATCTTCAAATCCGTAGACTGAATAAAATCTAATAAAGTCGTTGCCGGCTGATAAAAATTCACTGAGACATGCGGTATGAGAAATTAAACGTAATGATATGAAATGACGCGAAAGGGGGAGTCGCGGAGGTGTAGACATGTGGTTCTATCTGTTTTAATATTGAACTGTCTTTGTTCCATTTCGCTTTTGTTTCGTTACTCCAAGAGCATTTGATTCGTGATATTGCAGGATTGATAGATAGGGTTGATAGTAATACAATCTACGTCAGTAAAGCAGTCACATTAAAATGCTTAAGAAAAGTATGGGAAATTCAATTTGTTATTATTGAATATATTATGACAATTAAACATTTTCATGCACAGCTTTTCAAAACATTTCTTTTCTACACTTTCATATACCTTTTGACGACCTAATTGGCGCAGTGGCTATGAAAATGGAATGCTGCGCTGAGGTTGGGGGTTCGATTCCCGTACGAGACAAACTTTTGTGTGATCCGCAGATGTGTGTCCTGAGTCTGAGTGTTGGTATCTGTGATATTTCATGTTTCTGAAACGCAGTCATGATACAGGGGAAATACCTAGTAGAGGGCGACGGCTTTCGTTAAAATAAACCCTATAACTTCATATCAAAATTAAAACAACATGATTTTGAAGTTTATAAGCATCTCGAGCAGAAATTGGCTCTTCGAATGAAAGGCTAGGAATTAAGTCACTGTGTCATGGGTTATTCTCCAATATTTTTAAAATCTAAAACCTTTCATCCCAATTAATTATCCCTGCACTACAGGTACATACTTTTCTTGTGCGATATGGAAGTATACCGCTATGACCTTTCGACGAGACGGTACAGCCCCGACCGCACTCGAGATCTAAGACGGTATAATGTGTGCGCGGCTTATCGGAAGGAGACATACAGTCTGCTCGCTGGAGAGACAGAAAAACAGCATTTGTATTATTTATTTATTTATTTAGATAGGGACAACAAACAGCAGTATATTAAATATTGTAACATAGTTAGCATAACTATAATATAACTTAGTTCTATAGTTATTAACTATAGAACTAAGTCCAATTCACTGAAAGCTTTCTCTTATTACTACTTTCCAACGCAATGTAAAGGTTTCTTAAGTTCTCGTCTTCATACCCCGAAAAAATGCGACAGTTTATGATTCAGGATAATATGATCTCTGTGACTAGACTTGAAATCGTAGTAGTAGTAGATGTTATTGCTTTTTTTCGATTCTCTATAGGAAATAAGGGCATCTAGCATCACCTCTTATTGGTCCATTTTAGGGCCTAGGTAAATCGTAATTCGTTGTTGTTGGGACTTTTTATCTGAACCCAAACTAAATTGTATCAGTAAAAAATTATTAGTGGAAAGATATTTGTATGATAGCAGACTGGTAAGTCGATATACCCACCAGGTGGACCGACGATATCGTCAGAATTGCGGGTAACCAGTGGATGCAATTGGCAAGCTGTCGTTCATTGTGACTTTCTGATGATGATGAAGTCGATATACAGGTAATCAATTTGTCGGTTGTAGTCAACTTTATTTCTTTTTTATCCAATACTGCAGTATTATTACATTCTTCAAGAACCATATTCATCACACCATGACGTAATGATACCTACGGAATCACTTCAAGCCGCTGACCTTTCAATAGAGGACGGTTCAGTTCACCGACTGAACTCAGATCTAAGACGGTACAGCGCCGCTTATCGTAGGGAGACATGCAGTCTGTTCGCTGGAGAGACAGCAAAAACGCTTTTTAGCCATGATAGGTAATGTTATTATGGTGGAGCGAATTTGAAAGGAATTACTGTACTATTCATATTATGAATAATGTAAAAAATATAAAAAATACAGATAGTTGACAAAACAAAAGAATTTAATACCCAAGCGTTCCATCCGATTCCAAGTGTCAGGAATCAGAATAGGTAGAACAAAAAGCAATTCCAACTGAACTTATTTTTTAAAATTTATTGGAAGGATATCATAAAGGCAAAATCCAAATCTTTGTTTAAGTATGGGAATACTTTCGATAACGTTCTGAAACGTTGAGACAGAAACCAAAAAACCTGGAGAATGCAAATCAGTTTCATCTGCCAACGGTACATTAAGCAAATATTCGTTCACATTATCGGTGCATCGGGTACATTTGAAATATTCATACGTTAACTAGAAAGCATTAATGTTCAATGAAGCTTTTATCATACGGGGTTCACTCGGCTCTATGCCAATTTGCAAATTGTGATAACATTCATAAGTGTAGTTATGGAGCAATTTGATTTTAATGGGAATTTCATTCTTGTTAAATGTGTGTGTGGTCGATTTCTATTCTATGTTATTGATGGAAAAGGCTAATAGATCCAGAGGCTATGGCTCTTCATCATGGTTTGCCATAAGACCCTTTTTTGTTCACGGATTTGTTAGGTGTGAACCAATCTTTGGATCCTCCGTAATAGACGGGAGAAAAGGAGAAAGTTTTGTTATAAATAAAGAGGCATAAGAACTTAATACCTAGGTACCTAGGCACTGCTTTATTTATAGATTAGAAATTCCAACTAAAATAAGAAAATGAAAATTTAATCAAGCATCCAAAATACGAATGCCAAAACATCTTAATAATCTCGGCACACCACAACAATTGAAAATGATTTCAGCATCTCTTGAAAGTAACATTGTATGCTTCCCTCACGCTTGAATCTTAATAAATAAATTAACAGAATAAGCTTAGTCATTCGTTCGTATTCATTAATTAAGATCACACGCGAGGCTTAAACCAATCTTGGGAACAATTGGCTTCATACTTGGTGTAGGGTGGCTATGAATTTGTTTTACTGGGATTTTATAGAATGTGTTTGAAAAAAAAAGACTCCTCTTTTAACATTGGAGGCTAAAAGATGTAGCTATAGCTTAGACGGTTGTTGTCGTCGTTTATAATTATGACAATCTAGCTTCTATCTGGTACTTCGTATGCATAAAAAACTACACCGCGTTTTTTCCGAAGTAAAAGAAGACCATTATCATTAGCTCAGGATTTTTTGGTAGTCTCAAACTATTAATCCGAAATTCTTTATGACTTTTTCTTTTATGGTTTACTGTTTTACAAAGTATTATACCGACTAACTTGTAGTATAACACACTATTTTTCTTTATGACAGGATATATCTCAAAGATTATAGGTATACAAATAATCCCCAATCTCTCCAAAATCATGGAGACTTCACACTCAAAACAACAAGACGTGTATTACTCTTACTCAAACTTTTGTATAGAATTTGTGGAAAGAAAGGAGACGCTGAGTGGGGGTGGCTGGGACCTAAGGGGGGCGCTAATGATAACACATTCACACACAATTTCTTTTGTTTCAGACTGACTGTTGCAAGAATTTCAAATGTGTTTTGTTTTTAGCGAATTGAAGATTGAAATTATCACAGGATTTAAAATACGGTACTTGTGAAGCTGTGTTTTGTCATATCTTCCTCGAAGTTTATGGGCCATATAAATACATACGCGTGTTCAGAGGGCTAGTTTATTTCTGGGTCACATAATCAGCATTGCCATTCAACGTGGCATTGCGTTCATCTGGGCATGTTACCTTTTGACAGCGATGAAGAAGAATCGTTTGATGCTTTTTAATACATGATACGTTCTAACATATAATTAATAAAGTCTGTTTCCAAGGCCTTAGGTATATCCATATAGCCTCATAGCTCTTTCTGTCGTCAGTATGTGATGATTTCCGTTGCTTTTGGTATTTTAGCTTTCATTGTAATCCCCAATGAGGCATGCTGAGGTGTAATTTGCTGTTCTGTGTTACTCCGTTAATCGTTAGTATCACGTCGGAAGCTATTTTCCATTCGTCGGATTCCCACAGGGTTTGCCGCCTCTTACGACTAACATTCTTTGCGTTAGAAGAGATTTATCCTGTACCGAATAGACAGTTATAAATGTTCCGGTGGTAGGCATTACGACGACACTATCCGAAAATAAACAAGCCTTATTATCGCACTTTCCAAAAAACTTGAAAAGAAAACGCGGTAAACAAAACCTCCCCCGCCCCCCACGTTTCACCCCCCGCCAGTCCCCAGTCAACCACAATGCTTAATAATGGTTTCGCGAATTTTGCAATACATTCATTAGGGCCTTTTGTTCTGATATATTTGGGGGTAGACAAAAATTATAACATACAGTGTATTGTGCGGTAGGCGACGCGGAATAAGTGGCGAATTGGTGTAGGGTTGACACTTCTGTGATTTGGTTTAATATTTCTATATTCGTAATGTAACGTGTATATTCACGCCGCAGTAGGTCATAGTAAGTGGCAATTTCCATCGTACATAAAATAAGGACTGTTAAGCTTTTTCGCTATTTAGTAATAATTGTTTATTTCTATGAAATCTTTTGATCCTTATGAGGTTTTTCTGAAATGGAACCGCTTAGGAATATAGGTATATTTTGTACAAACATTAACTTCAATTCGCATTTTCATTTAAACTGTAAGTAGTACTATCGATATTATTCGATTTTAAAATATGTTGTCAGACGCACTTAATAATTTTACTCATTACGTTTTTTTTTCTCGGTTATGACAGCCCTAGCACACGTATCCCAAGATTTAAATGCGCCGAGGCGTCTCACGTTAATGCTAAGAAAACACAAGCCTACAGGGTGCTCTCAATTCATTCACGAACAAATAAACAAAATGTTTGCAGCTCCAGACAGCCATATGTTTCAGAGATTTAGAACAAATGAACATAGCGTTATGTGATGCGTGTCTTTATTGAATATCTTCGAACCTTTAGGTTTTAATAAGTACTTAGGTGATAATTTATTTAGTTGGTTTAGTAATTGCCAAGCGCGACTGCTGAGCATTAGGGTTTGAATCCCGGGTCAGGCAGTGTTACTGGATTTTGCCGTTAGATAATTGTCAGTAGCACGGAGTCTGGATTTGTGCTCGCTTTTACATTAAAACCATTGACGAAATCTGTCTTACTGTTACACTTACTATTTAAATGCTGTTAGGTCGTTTTGTAATTTAAAGTTGGTAGTAAAATAAGCTTTTATATCATGTCATATTTATTTAATTGGCAAATAGGAGTGATGGATTATCGAAGTCCCCATAACACGGAAGGGTTGAGGCCCGATTGCACCAAGACGCTTAATCTTAAATCTAACTAATGTTAACAATCTATATAATAAGTTAATATTAAAAATATATTTATAGCTTTTATATCAAAGATGCAATATGGTATTGTCACCAAACCTATTTAAGTATGCAAAATTTCATTTTAATCGGATGTCAAAAAGTGGTTCTAATTTAGATTACAAGATTGGCCTAAACAAACTCACATACAAACATTGCAAGTTAAATAAAAACTTTTAAAAATGAATACCTGTTTCACTTGGTAAACAGCTGGACCGATTTGGCTAATTTTGGTTTTGAAATATTTGTGGAAGTCCAGGGAAGGTTTAAATGGTGCGAAGTTCTCCGGGTCAGCTAGGTTGTTATAGAAAATAATTATAGGACTGCTAGAAAATAAAGTGTTATATTAATATAGATAGAAAGATAGTATAATTCTTTACTGCACACCAAGAAACACAGTGCAGGTGGTTGTAACTGTGCTATTAATAGATTTTTTCGTACATTTGCCTTCGATTTCATAGACAGGTTACAATTTAAGAACATTACCTACAATATAATTACTGTAGGAAGAATAGTATAAAACATGTAATAGATAAAGTAATAAAGGATAAACAAGGTTTTGTAATTATTATAAATAATATTTTTTGTTAAGGAGAACAATCAAGTAGTAGCACAAAACAAAATTACAGTCACAAAATCCAAATGCCACAAGTTTTAGTTCGAGTGATGTCGCTACTGCATACTAGATGGCGTTAGTAGGCATGTTACAGACGGTTAGCGCTAAGTTTAGTACAAATATCTAGTAGTTTGGTTTATCAAGAAGAACAATAAAAAACATGATTATTGTTGTATTTTTTTACGTTGTAATTTTTTTCCAAAAAAATAATTTTCACGTCGTAACCTTTTGATATAATGCAAGACAAGTAAAAATATACAATAGTATGTTAAAAACACATTATTCCGATCGCGCGATAAATGGTAATTTCGGTGTAGTAGGTTCACCGACCATTACTGTTACTGCAGTCGCGAATCGTAGATACGACTGTAATTTGAGGACTTATCACGCTATCAAAATGACACACCATTGGTACTGTCAGGGCTATTTAAGCTTGGTAAATTGTGCAATAAGCATTGCCTAACTTTAGCGACGTTTTATTTTTTGAACTGTAGAATTCTTAGTGCAAAGCGCATTATTATTTTTTTTGGTCAAAAATATAAGCTCTGAGCTTATATTTTTGACCAAAAAAAATATTAGGTAGCTAGGTATTTCTCCTACATCATGCGTGCGTTTTATATACATAAAAATACATCCACAAAGACTCGGAATAAATATCTGCGGATCGCAAAAAAAATTGTCCCGTGCGGGAATCGAACCCGCAACGTAAGAAACTGATTATATTCTTCTTCGTATCCCCAGGAGGCAATAGCCACATTAAACAGGTCATGCCGTGGTGTGGAGATTGGTCAGTCAGCGAGGATGGGAAGGAGGACCATCCAGGGTCCGCATTAAGACGAATGTGTCGTACGTAACTTAAGTACCTACCGTAACTCGTAGAGGCTCTTTCCTTGCACTTAATACTAGGCATGGAAATTATTGCTACATTTCATTCATTTTCATTTAATGAAATGATTTTTTTTCATATGATTTCACATGTGAAATTTCGCAGGCAATGATAGTTATTTCGCTGAGTCCTAATGTCACACTTGCTACTGCCACGAACGAATGAATGAAATGCAAACGTTCTGCGATTTCACTGAATGTGAATTGTAGCAGTCTGAAAAATTATAATTAATAATAAGGTACGAAGAAATACTGCAAAAAATGAAAATTTATATTTCCAAATACTTTCGATCAGTATGTGAATAGCATGATTGATAACCATCCAAACTCACAAACTTGAAACTTGCTCAGTTTTAACACTTATCTGCAGGATTATTCATAAACGTGATAAAATAGCCTCGCATAATACGAAAACAAAACAAACTAACTTAATAAACATATCTTCTCATGACTAATCTAAATCAAAGATACTCCAAACCTCCTAACTAGCAGACGAAAAAACAATGACAAAACACTATCAGAGGCGTCCAATTAACTAGTATACAGTCATTGTGGAGATGTTAAGACAGATAGTTTAAGAACAATAGTCCTATAATACCGTGTTGACGTCTTATTAAACTTTGATATGGATGATATCGATGATTAGAGATCCAAAAATAGATGGGTACCTAAAGGAGTTGTAGAGAGAAGGTCCAATCCACACAAGTTGACTGGCAAAGAATTTTGGAGCAAATGTCTCTCAGTTACAGCATGGAGTCTGGATTTCTGCCCGTTTGATGGCAATTGGCTCGCTCCTTATTATATCGGCGAAACTGTCATATACCTGGCGAAATGTAGGTTTAATATAATTATGTGCACCTCTGTCTACCACTTCGGCGTATGGCAGTGTGGATTTATCTTACGTTTCGTCATTATTTTCAGTTTTTTTTTATTTTAGGTGCTTGACAAATACAGTGAGAATTGAAATATGTAGATTAAATCCTCCGAGAGGAAAACATCATTATGGACCGTTAACCATCCTATCCAACTGACCAAGGCATCTCCTTTCCGTTTGAGTAATATTTGGCTCATGCCGATACGAAGACGTCATCGTCAAGGAGCAATGTCAATGATCCTTTATCATTTTTTTTACAGAATTAGCCACTAATTCTGCATCATTGGTTTTCTGGTTTCGTAGTATGTATCGCCAGTTTGTGTTTTTGCTTCTTAATCATGTGTTATCAGTTTAGCTAACAAGATGATCAGTTATTTTTTGTAATGGCTTTCGTGAGTGACATTCAGGTACATCGAGTGGTAAATATCTCAGATTGATAATGTAGAGTCCGGTTCACTAATATAGATGTTAAATAAACATGGCCAAAATATAATCGCAGGTAAGAAATGAATATATATATTTTTGTATCTTGTTTATTTTGTTTAGTTTTAAGTTCAAGATTATGTAAACGAAAAAATATTATAATGCTTTAAATAGACTTTATTTCCGTACAATAAAAAAAGTTTAATAATACATCTAAAAGTACAGTTAGGTTAAGACGAAGAAGCGAGAAATAATATTGATAGTAATTATAAAGATAAACGGTTAGGAAGCAAATCAAATTCTTATGTCTGTCGCATTTAAAAAGTTAAATCATTCATACTAGCACTTAAGAAAAAGTTACACGCGTAGCTACAACTCTAGCAAAAAAGTTCGATTCTTGAACGAGTTCTCGATTTAAAATCGAATAATAGGCAGGATGTGGTCGTCCCGTCCGAACGCACATGCATTTTGAAAAACAAATTAATTATTCAAATATTTACACGTTCTTATTGGTAAAGAATAAAGTCGATATTTGAATAACACTTATGTGTATAACAGTAAGTATAACGTGGTATAGTCGCGTGCGTGCAAATCGATTATCGAAAGGATTAACGATTACCGTGATTGAAGATCACGAGGTCAGTCTTACGATACACCTGTTTTTATCAAGAAGTGTGTGTACCAATTAACGGCTGCACCGGGCCATAACTCATTTGTTCCGGCATTTATTTGACGGTCGATAATAAGGTAATATACCTCAGTAATTTGGAGATAAGTTGTTTTGGTAAGATTAAAAATCATTTTAGGTCCTTCACATGAAGTGATTTTTAAACCCTAGATAATTCTTTAAAAATGTGCCTATTACCCATTTAAACAAAAAAATCTAGTATTAGAATGTCGCTGAAGTAAGTTTGGAAAAAGATGTTCATTGATCAGCCCCCTAACCATGAAATCTTAAAGCCGGACAATGTACGTTGTGGAAACGAGACGCCGTATAACACTGCTCGTAGCGACGTCTTGCTTTCAAATCTCAAATTATCCTGCTTCATGTTAAGGTCTAATGCAGCTTACAACCGAGAGGAACGGAGGAAGGAAAGGCAGGCCTTTGCCCTGCAGTGGGACGATCATGGCTGAAATAATAATAATGTTAAGCAGTAGTTCATGGTAAGGGGGCAGAGGTGCACTAAATCAACGCCAAGGGAAATGAAGGGCCGAAATATTCTGAATACAATTTAATCTAGAATCCCTAAGCGCTATAACCTTTTCAACTATAACATGCAAATTCTAACGGAGCATTGTTCTCATAAAAACGTAAGTAAAACCTTCGATAGTATTTATTACGTTCCAATATAAGTAAATAGCATATTGTAGCGCTATCGTCGGACCGATCGCGGGCTCATGCTCTCCTTCAAGCACTAGCATTACCCAAACTGAATCGTTCCCACGGCGTCTGCACATCACTCTTCTTCAACTATCGTAATTATTTATCGCAATGAATTAACAGCTTTATATTTGTGCAGCTAAAGTTGGTTTTCGTTTAACGAAGATGCTTGTTAGAGATACGTAAAGCATAACTGTGTTCGAATTTTAAGAGCCGTTGTTTTATTTTTTTGTATGTGATATCAGACTTTATTATTTTGGTTTAAGGTAGATTTTTGAGTGTGCTGCAAATGGCAGCTGAGTCGCTTTCAGCGTAGCGAATGTATGTTATACAGTATTCAAATATTTCGTGAATCATGCGCATCCGTGTGTATAATTACGTTTTTAAGTTCATTTCTTTGCCAGGGGTTCAAAATATTGAACTAGTAGGTACCTATAAATGTTTTTTTATTGTTAAAACAAACTTTTAAAAAAAAACGCAACGCAACAGAATTTATTAATAGAACCGAATTTTTTTTTAAGTGGCCTAATCTATTCATTATAATATTTATAACCACTAAACTGTATATCACTACACATTATATTTCAATTTTTCGCTTTTAGGAGCTTTTAAATAAGCCTACGTAGCACAAATGGCTCATCAACCCTTTTGGAACACTACAAAGCATATTGAAAAATTTCTGGACACATCGGACTTCGTATATCATGTTCTCTGTTAGCAGTGGGGTTGCAAAAGCAAATAATTTACTAGAACATACTGGTTTTATAGAAATCAAATATTCATTGGTAGCTTGTATGCCGAGTGGTATCCGGCCTAGAATTGATTACCCCTTTTCCTCCTCCGCAGCAGCGTCTTCTGTAACTGCACCACTAATACTCCGATCCCCAAGCCGCTTGCCAGGCATAGGGATTATGGCAACCCCCCCCCCTACTCCAAGTGGGAGACCTTTGTTTAAAAGTGGTCGTGTTCCGGCTGATGATGTCTGATGATCTAACATAAGACACAAAAGTGTCCACGTTTGCGCATCATCGAAGACCCAAAAGACTTTACCAAGCACAAAACCGTTTAGTACAGAATCGGAACTACTATGAAAATAAAACTAACTACGAAAAAAACTATAAGTGCAAAGTTTACAAGCCCTGCTTTAACGGGTCTTGCGTAGCGCGGTAGCGGGTTCAAATCCGGCGTCACGCCGCCGCTGATCTGTGACCTCTTAATGAGACATCTGCCTTATTGCTGTAAATCAGACGGTATTTTTGAGTTATAAAAGGTAATATTTATTTTCTTTTACCGTTTTGTTTGCTGAAGTTTTAGAAGATTTGCATACTGTTAACAGTTTGTTAAAAGGGAAAATGAATAAATTTTGACCTTAGTTTTAGCAATCATCAATAAATCTGTGTGGACCAGAATGACAATTAGTCTTTTTTTTGTTGGGACAAGCCCTTTTCTTTTATTGTAACTGCTATAAACCAGGATCTTCAGTAACACACATTAAGAACTACAAGGCAACGAAGCTCGATGTCTGCACATCGCACAAAAATGTTTTGACTATCTTGGAACTCGCAAAGAAATTGACTATACAAGGTGATAGTAGTAGGATTGGATCGGCTATTGCCTATCCAATATATATAACACTTGCCAATTGCCACCTATTACAAAGGACTATGAGTAGTGAAACGTTTGTGTTAAGTGTTTTAGTCTACTGATGAGATAAAACATCTCTCTTTAGGTGATATACTTATCAGACATGTTTTCTATCATTGGCCTTTGCCATTTTTTCTGATTAAATAATCGGTACTATTAAGTAATAGTTTAACACACAGTTCTGATTAAAAGCGGGTTGCTTCAGCTTCACTTGACGGACACGTAAATGTTAAAAATTGCATTACCAATTATATTTTCTTCAAGCAACCCTAATAAAGAAAAAGTTTTGTTTTTTACTAGCAGCCTTAATAACCGGGTTTTTATGCCATGATTAATTTACGTGTGCTAAACGTCTTCTGTAATCCTTAACCTAACAGACTGTTTAAGACAACCTGCCCCAATTAAGCATACATAATTAATTCACCACTCTATATGAAACTATTAATCGGCGTTGTATCAATTAATCTAGTATGTACTGATTGATACATTTAATCGTCCGTGTCCCAGTTACAGATTGTGATGTTAACATGTAAATTTGAAGGCTTGCAAGTAAGTATAAAAGGCTACTCCATTTTGTATTCCATATTCTATACTTAATTTGCTAAACCATCATACCATCCTGCTGCAAAGAATTTATAAAATGTATAAACCTAATAACACTTTTTCCGACCTCATCCTCATCTCATCAACCCGATCAAATCCAGTACCTCATGCTTAGTTGTTGCGCTTGCGACGACTAGACCAACGATTCAGTAAAGTCTGATTGTCTATTCTCATTCTTAATTTCATAGCCTAAAACCAGTTTTATCTAACTTGCACCTATACATTTTATTTCCACCAAGCTTAAAAGTTTAATCAATATAAGTAAAGACCCATCCGTTCCACACTTACGACCATAGACCATCAGTTTTAGGTTTTAATATTTCCTAAGAAACAAAACCGGCCAGTGCTTATCTATCTATTCTATTCTAGCCAATGTTTAAATAATCATTCAAAATACGAATCAACAATTCTAAATTCAAACCTTTTAAGGAGTCAGTCATGATTGGTATTTGAGCACGCGTGTGTGTGTGCGTGCCGTTCTCTCATACGTATGTTTATGGTTGTGTTTGTGTGCGTGTGTTAATTATTGTCATTGAGTGGGCGTGGTCAAAGGTTGGGTATGGGAGATTGGACCTTTATGACAGCCGAGATATAAAGTCGTGATGTGTTACGGTTAATTCAAATTGTATGCTAACATTGACTTTTGTTTTAGTTTTAATTCTGCGTACTTCAAAAGAGATTAAAGAATTGTCGATGTAGGTACCTATTGTACGTTGTACCCTAGGTAATTGACCCCTGCAGGCCCTGTACCTACTTGCAAAGTTTGACAGGCGAGTCTTTCTTCCGCCGTAAAATGTCTTCAACTTCAAAAAGCGCACATTGAGTCCCAAATTTTACGGGCAATCCTGATTTGACATACTGTTTTGTTGGTACGAGAACACACAATATTATAAGGTAAGGGCATAATTAGGTTTTACACAAAGATAGTTGAACACTTTAAATTAGGCACACGTAAACAAAATTCCTGGTAATAAGCTAAAACTCCTATAATAGTATACGATACATACACCCGTGAAATAAAGTCAGGCAAAAAAGGTTTCTTCCCAAAAGGCGTGATTTGCAAGGCATGAGGCAACAAAAAATCTTGACTAATAATTCTCTACCTAGCCGGCCGTTTACTGAAATCCCCTATAGTTATTATTGTCAGCAACCGATACATGCATTGATTTATAACTGCCTCGGCCCCCACACGACGGCTGACCGATTTAGATAAAACACGATGTATATACCAACAAACTTAACTTTAGTATCCCCCAAAACATAAACCATTTAAACTTAGACCTTATCCAACAGAAATAGAGTTTAAACATGATGGTCTGGAATGTACTGGTAATGTTGTATTCTGTATGCAAAATGGTCGCTCTAAGAAATGTCGATACAACAAATAGTATGTTGTGATACTGATTTATAAGAAGACTATATCTAGGACAAATGTAGGGTACTTATGCGGTACTGTTTTGGGTTCTACACTATATTATTAAGTACTTAATGTCGGAAAGGGACAGAGTATTACAGACGTATGTGGGTTTTAATGGTACCTAGGTATTTGATGCAATATTATGCGACTGGCGATTGCCACACTACATTCGAATCCCAATATTATACATGCATTCGTAAGAAGTTTTCACTGCCTCTAATTTATATTTGTGTATGAACAACCTATCAATGTAGGAAAACATTTTAAAATGATTTTAAGCTTTAAGCAGTAGATACATCTTTCGCTATATGAGAAGTGGAGCTCCCTGTAATTGCAGAACAAATACGATATGACAGTCAAACACAAAGGCTATGAAAAAGAAAAAAAACTTATTTTCATACAAAACTAAAACAAAAAAACTTATACAAAGACCTTGACAATGCATCCAAAGCAACCCTAAAAACAACTCACAGTAATTTATTGACACAATTTACATTTAAAACAGCAAACGATATAAAGCATTAAAATTCTATAGTTTACTTAATTTTCTGTATGCCTAAGGAATCTATTATCAATTAACTAAGCAGGCACTCAAGAAGCGTGTGAGGTTGCAATTCCGCGGTTAATGCTATTCTGGTTTAATTAAGAGTATTCAGTCGATTATCCTTAACATTGCAAGGATTTTCTTTCGAAATAATGAGGCAAGATACCTGGAGACAAGGGTCTGGTTTGCAGTGACCTCTTACGTCACCCTTCACGGGTCACAGAAGAGGTCAGTTTTGTTTTGCTTTTGTTTAGCCACAACTAAATATTTTAGAGCATTATTAGGATGTGATGTTAAACTACTCGGATAAAAGTAGTTGTAAGCAACTTAGATTAACAAATGATAATAATAATATATTCGACGCCCAAAAAACAGAAAATGTATAATCGTGCAAAGTATTAGACACAAGATAAAATAAATTTTAAGAATGTCTCGACAAAACCTAGGAATCTCGAAAAAACCAAACCTATTGTAAATATCTATTCTGAAATCGAAAGTGCACCTCCAGTACAAATAACTTTGTCCCTCTATGAAATCTGAAAATTCCAACTTAAGATACCTGACAGCACTAGATAATACTATCTCCAACACTCTGCCAACAAGCAAACATAAATCCAATCTTGCGTTTCCAATCAGCCAAAATATCAAACAAACTAATACTCGTACACTCGTCAAACATTTGCTTCCAATCTTCAAACAGCAAACCCATTGAACGTCCTCGGAAACTCGATAATCGCTCACTAATCGATACATCGGTAGGTGTCTAGCGAATTATCGAATCGAATAGAATATATTAATACGTGAGAACGGGCCGAGTTAGTTTGGAGATGTCTGCCGTTCTAAATCAGTGCAACAATGCGACTCTGGGTTGCTCTGATTCGCTTATAGGTGTACGTTGGATTTGTATGGATCTGACGCTTACATGATTTTGTAGTAGGTTTCTGTAGGCAGGATTATAAAATCATTGACGTGTTTTTCCATGGAATTTGTAAATGGAATCTGAAGGTAAAAAAGCTGATCAAATAATTTAGACAGAACCCGCGGTTAGGTTTTTGAGGTGTATGTGGTATCTACAGATTTTCATAATTTGGTGTAGGTATATAACCTCAAAAGTTTATATTAAAGCAATCAGCAGCAGTTTTGGATATAACCTTGAATTTATGTATTCTAGACAGTTAATAGAGGCCAAATTCATAAATGCAATTGGCTGCTATCCAAAGCGCTGTGCCATCGCGTGCCTTATTTTTGCGTCATGCTTCTCATATCTAAATGTTTTGTTCAAACTTTTCTACCGCTAACTTCATTACTTCCGCACCAATAGGGCTAGTGTAGATAGAGTTTGTTTCTGTGCATAAGCACAGTCGAGTCGATATTTATTTATACCTCTTTAAATTATCAGTTATAATAATATTAGAAGAAGTACTTCAAGATATCTACAGTATTGTGTCCAATTAAATGTCCTGCACAGTTAACCGGTATTTAATTATCTTTAGAAATGTGGTTTTATAATATTACTTATTTGAATAACACTCAAAGAATAAAAGCATACAAAATTGTATGACTGATGGAAGATAAATAACGGCACGTCCACACAAAACGTTCTCACAACGGAGACGCGCGGACAGTAGACATCACAAAGTCCGTTCGGATCGGCTTATCTCTCACTGCGCATTTCCCGCTCCGACCGAGCCAAGTATGCGTCACTTCGCACACTGCAGACGCCGTTGTATCTCATCTTCATATCTGTTATTTGTATGTTATTGGTATACGTGATGTTGGTAGCCATATTTTTATGGATGACTTTGTCACAGGAGGAAGTTGGAAAGCACCAGTCTGTGACACAAAGTTGGATGTTGAAGTTTGAAATGAGTAAATTCAGAAATTTTAGAAGGTAATTGCTTGGCGTGGTATGAAATGGACATGTAATGAGGAAGAAAAAAAGCCATTTTACCAAGAGAGTTGAGAATTGATGGTTGTGAATGTGAATGGACAGTCAAAAAAACATATGAGCAAAGAAAAGGTAGAAGATAAGATGCATGTATTGGGTAAAAGATAAAAATATGGCAAATAACCGGGCTGAATGGTAAAAAAAACCTATTGCGGCGGCCTCAGGTAGTTGGTAATATGGTAGAGGAATGATGATAGTTTAATCAAAGTTGTCATAGTTGTTGTTACTCCCTAATCCCTCTACTAGAATCCTAATTAAAGATTCAAAGTCTTTGAGGTATGGAGGAGTTCTTTTGCGGTTGAGTAAGCCATTTAAAACAATTTTGCGCATTTTATAGTAACCATTACATTTTCTCTTTACATTGACTTCCGACTAAACAGTTATTTAAATAGATCGTATCTAAAGTGACCTATATTTCGCGGTGGCGTTCACACGCCCACATATTTTGGAAATATCGACGTTATGACATTGGTATTTAATAAAGTCATATTCAGAATAAGTCAATTATAAATTTCATACCTATTTTTTATTGAGGTAATCAATCAAATTTAATATATATTTAAAAAAAAGTTATTTTTTAAAATAGTCTCAAAATAAACTTCTTTATTTATTTGACCTAACCTACAACAAATTTGAATCACGTTTAATGCCCTTAATCCTCGATCCCGATCCAGATCCAATTCGCTCATCCCGTCTGCCGGCGCACGCGCATTCGCTCAACCGCTCGTGACTTTCACAGACATTTTATTACCATAATTTAAAACAAATATCTGATTGTGTGTACCGGGCATTAAAGTGTTAAACTGAGCAGTAGGGATGTGTCAAGCTGTGGTCCTGAGGTAATAAGGAATAGATAATTAATATATATTTGCTTCAATATTTTCTGGATTGATGTTACAAGTAGGCTCAAAAGCGAATGGGCCTTTATACTATTTTTGCAACCTCATCTGTTACGTCCTTTACTGTGTCGCATCATTGCAACGCTTCCTCATTTCTAACAGTAAAAAAATGCTTAGTTTTTGAATTTGTTCCTCAAATGGCTTTTTTAATTAATCTTGTGTATAATTTAAGATTTCAAATATTATATTTATTTACTTACAAGGCTTTCATCTCTCGTAATACTAAGTCTCCACAATTAACTGTGTACTCACAACCTTTAAGCCCACTCGTTTTTGTATTTTTATTTTTAATTAATATCAGCAAGCTTGTGGCTTGCCTGACTTAATTTGCAGCTAACACAACTAGATATGGTCACTTGAGTGGATCATTTTTATGTCCCTCAAAATCTTCACCACGACATCTTGATCTTGTTTATTTCTAGGGAAACCTTACATACCTTTGCTTTAAGAACCGACAGTCTGACACCAATGTCTTTATTAACAGCGTTGTCAATTGTATTCCGCATTTCTGCAAGCCCTGGCAGGAGCAATAAACATTCCTTGCGCGAGTCACGGCGCTCCGACCATCACGCGGCACACATGGCGGCCGCGGGCGCACTGCACACCGACGCCAGCCGCGTGTGTGTACAACACCTTATAGCGCAGGAGGTAGGACCTGGAATTAAATAGAAAAAGAGCATACGTTTAATGAAACCTGTACTGTATAGTAAGTTAAGAAAAAAAATCTGTCGAAAAGAAAAACAGACAGATGACGTGACGTTTTTATATTATTTGTCTCCGAACAGAACAAGAATGTTGATATAGTTTCAAGAATAGCCGTCCCTTTCTTATCCAGACGTAAATACAACATTATTAATATTTGAGCTTTTATTGACATTTTGCAATATAGGTACCTATTTCATGTATGTACCGTACCCATGATTTGCCAGTGTGATGCCTAAACATTGTTAAGGTTACTAAGTACCATACAATAAGGCGTCCCGACCATGGTAACTAATAATATTTTGCAGCTCACAGACTTTGGAAATAAATATAGTTACGTGCATATTATTTTTGGCAATTCCCAGTGATTTCTCCCATAACCACAAGCTAATTGTGAACAAACTCGACATTTTTCAAATCCAAGCTCCCGGTCTACAAAAGCGCTAAGAACTGTCGTAGGCGATACAAGTGCTTCGTGCCGCGAGCCCGGGGCGCGGATCTCGGACGCAATCTTTATAAGGTGGTAAAACATATATTTAATGCTAAACGTCCGACACGAACGGCCGTTTTGTGAGAAACGGCGCAAGTGTGATCTTTACACTTGCTTTCCTATTAAGTTAGGATATTTGGATGGGTTTTTTGGAGTTTGGAATAGGATTTTTTTTTATTACAACTTTAATTAACCTTTTGTTGATTGGTGTCTGGGTACTAGTTTTTCCATTGTCCCTTATATGGCTTGCGTGCGTCGCGTGTTGATGATTTTTTTAAATATATTGCTTAAATATTAGTTATTTTTCATTACCAGTTTGTAAAGACAATGTTGTTTTGATTAGACTTAATTTAAGCTATCACATAATCGTTTGATTTTTTTCGATTAATTATGTAATTATAATTTTTGCTTTTTGTATTTTTGATGCAACAAATATAGTTGTTTAATAGTCTTAACTTTAGCAATTAAGGACATTAACAACAATTTATTAGGATAAAAATAAAATTTCAATTTCAAACAAACGCCAAACACGGCAACAATTTCCAATCACCTCAAATTCCATCCCCAGGACCTTGCTTATCCAATCCAGGATTAAATTAAGGACAAAACAATCGTTTATATCCCAAGGAAATAGGACAGCGGGCGTACGAAGTCCGAAACAATAAATCTACCGATCGCAGCCCATCCAGTCCAGATAATGTATTTCAGTTCGGACCTTACACTTACTTCGGCAATTTGCGGGAACCTTTGTGCCCTTAAGATATCTCGGCAGACAATTGTACAGGGGTATTTCGTATGGATTGGCAAGAGGTGTTACAAGTGTGATAGAGATTGTTCTGGTGTGACAGAGACTTGGAGTATGATTGGGGATGGTGACGAAAAGAAGCGAACTTGGGACGGACTGGATTGTATTAGATGAAAATAGTAGTTTTTTTAGGAGTTTTGTGTGTGTGAAAGAATTAATCGCTTAGAAAAGAAATAAGATTATTAAAAAACGGATAGAAACTGTGGAACACACACACGCACACGCTCGCACACACATCTAATATTATGCTTTCCTTGTTACTTTTTTAAATTATTCGTATTTAATTTATGGTTATTTAGTGGTGGTGCTTACGTGATCCACACAGTTACAGATTTTAGTGAAGCTAATCGTCACTACAAGTATAATTCAAATGTAGCTCACATTTTCAAAACCAATTAGCGTCTCAACCATCATCTCTATACAGATCCCTAAACAAAGTTATTGCCGCCTACGTGATATATCCTCGTCTCTAGGAAGGGCTAAGGTCTGAGCCCATTTACAAATCACAAACACTGACCACCCCCCCACCCGTCACCCCCTCCCCCTCACAATTATACACAACCCTTAGTTCACCTTGCGTAAAGTTACGTTTGAAATATCTGTCGGATTTGTACCAGTAATTGTGTTAGCTCGTAAATAGATTGTTAAATATTAATTTCGATGCTACCTGAATATGTTTAGAATGTGTGCTTGTTACACGAATGTGTGACGTCATTCAGTTTATGACAGTGTGACGTCACATACAATTCGTGACGGCACATCGCAAATGCATTGCGGTATATACACACCCGTAGAACATAGGAAGAGGTTGATTATATAGATTTTTAACCATGTTCTATGAGCGAAACAATCAATGATGATTAGGATTCTACGATGTTGACTTTTTCAACTGATTTCTCACACAGGACTTTTTGGACGACATGAAAGGCCATAAGACAGTACCATTGAAACATATTTCGAGCAAAAAACAAGACTTTACAAAGGTTTTTCCATTTTCTTTTTTCTTCCTACTGCTGATTCTTTTGCTTCTGGTAGCAAATTATTATCAGCTAAGATACAGTGTTTTTGATTTACTCCCTGCTTTTCTAATATAATCGCTCCATAATAAATACCTTTCAAAACATCATCCAAATCATGACAATATATTCAGTGGGTAGAGGTTAGCACCTTATCTGCCCACCCCTTCTTGACCAAACGCATTTGAATAACTATCACAAGTTAATTCTTCAGATAAAGACGTCCGCCATGTTGGGTGCGGCCGCTTCCGCCGGATGTCCAACTTGGACGGATATTCAAACTCGACCGGAACTAGATGGTATTGCGACATACATTTTGAATTTCGAATAGCATTGTTGAAGTGGGTTGGTGTGATTTAAATGTATGAGTGTATTTATAGTTGTGTTTGTTTGAATACCCTTAAGTTACCTGCTTATCCCTTTGGGAATCAGGCGTGACTTTATGTATAGATGTACCCTTAAAGTAAGTCAGTATTAATATAAACACACCACTGAACATATAGTTATACATACCTACTGTAGCGAAGAACATAGGCAACTTTAAAAAAGGCAATATGTTTTCTAAGTAGACAAAATTCTGACCCAAAGCTTGTTGCGTATTTTGACTTCTATTTTAATATTCTGATAGAAAATTTCCAGTAGCAGATTAGAGTTTGGAATTGTGTGCAACAGAAGCCTGCTAACACTCCTGATAACACAGGCTATAAATAAATATTAACGCCAACACAATAAATCATGATAGTATCATGAAACCGATTCCAATTGCTTACCATAGGCCAAAAGCTTCAAAAGTATTATACAGCTCACAATAAAAAAAACATCCTATATTAAGTTTCATTCAATTACAAAACACGAGAAGGAAAGTTAATAATCCCAATAAATAAGCTAGCATAGGAATTAATATCATCACACTTGGTCGACAGATCAAACAAGGTTCTCCAAACTATCCCAATTGAGATATTCCACTAATTAGAAGTGTTCACTTGACCGAGAGTGGATCGTAGCGTAAGGATTGGGGCTCATGCCATGAAACATCTGCGGAATTAGTAGGTACAGGTTTATATGAAAATATGGAGGAGTTTGTGGTTTTTGTTGGAGAACATAAAGTAATGATTAAAATGATCTTCTTGATTGGGTATTTTAAAAGCTGTATGATATTTGACCGGACAGTATTAGGTATATGTTCAGTACAGATTTGTATGGGGTAAAATGTCTTGGTTGTAACATAGGCTATGACATTTTCGGCATTTCTTTTCATATGTAATTAGGAAATGCTGATGCCATCATATAAAAGTGTTTTATCAAATCGAGCATTGATAGTCGATTAGTATAACCGTTGGATTGCCAAGTCAAAGGTCACAAGTTCAAACTCAAACGGAGCAATGTCTTTTCGAATTCACAAGCTTATAAAATAGTTACCAGTTGCTGAAATCGGTGACGGAAAACATCGTGAAAAAGCCTGCACAAGTGCACACTTGACAGATTTTTCAACAGGGTGTGAAACTTTGTCAGATGGCCTACGTACGGTTTAAACTTGGCACCAGGTCGTTCGTAAACCACGTAATAGAAATAAGATCAAATCATTTAATATACAATTTTTCATTAATTTTGATGTTGAAAAATATTAAAAACCTTTTTTAATCCATACTTAGATCATTATTATCTGCTACCTGAGGCCTCGTTTTTCTTATTTTGTCTCTTTCATAAATTTAACCAAATTGTACAATTATTTTACCAATACATTTATCCCTTACTTTCACTTTTACTCTCCCTGTATAAAACTATCGCACAACCCTCCAAGACATCTTGATACGAATATAATATTTCCGTTGTCCGCCAACCCTAATCAGAGGCTAATCAATTAAAACAATATTTGCGTGGGGCTCTGCGGTGGCCACCGATAATATTGGCTGGGTGATACGATGGCGTCGTGAAGAAATGGTGTTATTAATTAGGCCTGGTTACTGACTTTCTTAAGAATAAAAAGTATTTCTTGTCTTATAATTTAGTACATGACTTTTTTAGCTAAAATTAAAGTACTTCAATGATGTTCTAACAAAAACTTTTTTGGATAAATTAATGTAAGGCGTGGCGTGCTATAGGAATAGCTTATGTCCAGCTGTGGACGGAGATAAGCTGATGATGATGATAAAATAGGCAAGTTATAGTTAAAAAAAAACAATGTTAATGTAGTGGTCATCTAATAGATTTGAATAATTAGTCAGCCCGCAGTACCTCTCTCTAAAACTGAAATACACCATAGATCTATGGAAATACCATAAACATTAACATTTTGGCTGCCATGCTGCAGATAATCCAGGTTTTTATTCTTCGCAGGTCTAATCAGCCGAGTGGTATCCGGCCAAGAATTGAAAATTCCTTTCCTCCCGTGGGTGTCGTGACAGGCTACTAAAGGAAAATCCAGAAGAAGGGCAGCAGCGTCTTCTGTAACATCATAAAACTGCGATCCTCAAGCGGCTTGGCAAACGTGGAGATTATGGTAGCAATCCCTAATCTAAGAAGGCCTTTGTTCAACAGTGGACATCTTCCAGCTGATGATGAGGATGAGGTCAAATCTGACCCGCGTGGCGTTCAAAGACTTAAGATTTATACCCTCAGATACCACTGCAGAAACAATAAAAATGCAATTACAATAATAAAAATGCCGTGCCACCACTGGGTACTTAATCATCAAGCAAAAACAAGCATCTTACCTCATCTATTATTTGAGATATTCATACGTCAAGGTTTCTTACTGTCGGACAGGGGTCAAGATATGGTCGAATTAATATTCATACGACAGGCCCAGGTGGACGTCACTGGCTGAGAAGGGTGGCCTTAAGGACTGGTCAATGCTTGCTGATTATGAAGAAGATGGAACAATAGTGTGCGAGTATTGTGCCTAACTTTGAGGAAGTTCTGTGAGGAGGGCTGTTTGGAGGCTTTTTATTGTAACATTTCAATTATATTTTGAATATCACTTGGGTTGTTAGTTAGTACCTAGGCACTTGCAAAATGATACTTCTGAGCATTTTGTATTACATCTTGATAAAATTATACTTTTGAAAATGAATTAGCAAACTATTTAGTGTAATTTTTATTTCCATATTGGTGAAGCTTTTACGATGTTTACCAGTTTATCTGACGCCAGAAGGTTGTATCGGATTGATTATAAAAGTGTGAAAAAAATATATAATGCATACACGTATTCTTTTTAATAATGTTCAATCATCATCTTACTTGGAAACCAATATTTATTTCTAAACTGGGGCTTTTGACAAATGAAGAATGATAAATGTACGGAGACAACCATTATGTTTCGACTATGTTATCAATTACATAATATACTTATTATGTCAATCTCATTTTTCATACTATTACGGCCTAAATAAATGGAAAAACTAGTTTTTCCACTTATCTAGGCCCTGAGCACCTACTAAAAGTATGTTTCATCTATACTTTGCCTATCTTTACCGACCTTTCTGCAATGTATCTACTCTTAAGTCCGGGTAGGTGCCCAAGACAATCGGGGTGCGGGCGTCGGCCCTCTTCTTATCTCTGCCCACGCCCGAGGACTTGGCTGATGGATTAACTTCATTGTTCCACCGTTGCCGAGTGACGCGGAATTTATAATTATACCGACCCCCGTTTTATTTAGATTTACAGCGATTTGCTTGTATTGTTGGCAGTCGTTAAAAATATTATGTGTCGTTTCTTGTTTCGTTTTGATATCATGTTTATAACGTTTGACCTATATTTTTATGGCATCAAAATTAGGCCTGCTCTGTTCACTACTGACAAACTTGATTTCAGGGAGCATCTTGAGGACACTGATTAACAATGTAGGCCCTTACTTAAAAAAATGGTCAGTCTTGAACAATTGATTAAATTATACCTGACACTGTCGTTTGCATGTCATGATAATATATTATAGACTTGAGAAGTGGTTATCTTAAAACACATGTTAGTTTCGTTTATAGGTAAGAAGGGAAAAGAACAACAATTCTCAGAAATCAATCTATCTTATAATTAGAAATCAAAAGCTTGTAATCACGGGTAAAACTGATGAAAAGCTTGTAAAATAAACAAAAAATGTTAATATAAATAAAATTATGTTGGTATTTCAGAGAGGCTTAAACAGTATTTAAAACCCCATGAATCTAATTCTTCTTCTAGATTATATTAATTACCTAGTCATCCATTAAACAACATTCTTCTTCTTCGTATTGACATTCACCAATTGTTTCCCGGAATAGGTCATGCCGTGGTGTAGAGATTGGTCAGTCAACCAGGGTGGTAGCGAGGTTGAACGTCCAGGGTGCGACGAACGTACCTACTTAAGTATAGTCACTCTTGGAAGCTCACTACTTGTAGAAGAATCAAATAATGACTTACTTTAAAAAATATCATCCCAAGACCCACATAATGAATAGCAAATCAACTAGCTGACCCTAATCTTAACGCTATATTATATGCTATAAATCTCAGTCCAGTAAGCAATAATTAATAATTTCCTAAGCAACTTACTTGTACAAACTCAATAGTTTCAATATTTGTCCTAGTCGTAGTGACCGCCTACCTGAGTATCTACTTGAAAGGGTTGACCCTTATCAAAGCAAACTAAATTAACTGCTTGAAACATCTTGGTCGAGTTATTGTTCGGACATGCTCGGCTCCGGTCGGCTGTTCCAAATTTGAAAAACAAACGTTCGGATACGATGGACGTATGCAAATAATGACGGTGAACTAATTAGGGGGTAGCTTGGGGCGAAAGAGTTTCTTGCGTCTTATGGAGTATGGTAACGTCCATAATAATTGGTGTTAGATGTCTCACATACGTATATGTATGTAGGTGTGTATTTATTATGTATCTATCTATCTATATCAAAATGAACTCCTGTTCGTTAATCTCGCTAAAACTGGAAAATGGCTTGACCGATTTGGATAAATTTGACCTTGAAATATTTGTGGAAGTTCAGGGAAGGTTTTAGTGGTGAGAAGGTGGTACAAAGTTCGCAGTATCAGCTAGTGCAAAATATAGATTGATTCTCGGTTCTTTTCATAACATGTCTATAGGTATAGCAGGTTGATGTTCGGATTTGACTAACGTCAATTTTTATGACAGCAATAACATAATTGCAACTATAACTCTGCTTCATAGTCAAAGATTAAAAGTAACTGGAAAAACTCAAGTCTAAAAACATTTGAACCAACCTTTAAAAAATGTTTAAAAATATCTTATGAAGCGCTGAAAAAAATCCTAAGAATGTAGAAGAAAATATTCATTTATATTATCTGTTGTAAAATTATAACAATATATTTAATTTATATTGACGTAGCAGTGTGTAAAGCAGGGAAATTTTAAAGCTCTTAAAAATACAGAATACAAGAAATTTGTTTGCCTACAGCGCAAAACATCAATAAAAATCCTCACACTAATTATTTTTAAGAACTGCTCCCAAGTCGAGACGTAAAAAAACAAATGTAAGTCTACCCCCATTCGTTGACTCGTAAAAACGCGTTGTCATTGTACATCCACAAACGAGTGGCCGCAATTTCCTCGGGAAAGCACTAAGTCATCCCTCAACCACATATGTCACGCAAATTCAACCCCTAAGTCGGTGAAAATAGGAGTGAAAGTGAAGGATGTCTGCGTTTGGGATACACGGGGACTTGTTTGGTCGAGCATTATGGGAATAAGTTTGCGATTTCTATGAGTATTTGATATATTGTTGACGATTGCAAATATAAAAAAAAATAGTTTACTTTTGCTGCAATGCAGACTATCTTTGGTACTTATTATTCAGGCAATGACTTGTCAGAAACCAACATCGCTAGATTTTTAGACACCCACTGCCATTTTTGAATGATTTTGTTCCAAATAAAACCATTGTACAACAAAGATAATTTCTTAAAACTAAGGGACAATCTATAGTATGTAATGATAAAAAGTTGTTAGTTCTGATCAACATTTTATGAGATAGCTCTAGCTGAAATCCTTTTGACTCAAAAAAGATATTGAATGCGCCGTAAAACAAACAGTATATTCAACAACTTGCTTCACACAATCCATACCCGAACGTTTCCAACGAAAGGGTAGGGTGTGCTGTGGCATAAATGATCACCGGCCAACACTGACGAAGACAAATGATGCCCGATGTCGAACTTACACAGAGATAAGGTAGGCTCCTTAAATTAGCCGCGCTCACTTTAACTGCCTTGTGTATTTTTCACTGTCTTACGCTGAAAGGGTTCGTCCATTAGTTTTGGGGTAGTGAGTTTTATTTAATAGATTCTTCTTTAGTGTTAGTATTAGCTGCGCAAGAACTGCTCGTACTAACTGCATTGCTCGTGGTAAAAAAATCAGGTAGAGAAAGTTGTACCCCTTCGTACACTTTTTACGTATTATTTTTTACGCTTTGATTAACTGTCAAAAGTATCTAGTTTCTGCATCTTAGTGGAACAAATATATCGTAGTTAGTTACAAAAATGCATACTACTTTGAGTAGGGTACTTCGATACCGGGTAATTAAAAAGCTTATTAAATTTAAATCATTATGTTTTTGATTTTGATAGTATCAATCGTAAGTAGATTGGAAACGGGGCCCCCAGCTTAGTATCCTCTTTTTAATTCGTCGCACATACATTGATGATGGCTTTAAACACCGGCTGTAGACTTATTGAAATATTAATTTCAGTAACATCTATGGCCTACCTTGCAATAAGTAAATCTACTACGGTATGTTTTTGTGCGATTCACAGATACCTGTTAAGAGCTCGGGCGCATGCGTATTGCGTGTGATATTGCAGAGCTGTAACTGCATCTAAAATACTTGTAAGTGGAAAATCTTTTTTTATATTACCTATAAACTACACGACTACTCCAAAATCTTTCTTCAACATCATTAGCCTGTTGCAGTCCACTGATACACATAGGTCTCTCTTACCACCAAAATGTTTCAGCATGGATTATCCTAATGAACGTTATCAAAATCTAAAGAGTTCAAGCCAAGAGTATCGGAATGCCGTTGTTATCTCTCACCACATTATTCGTGGCGAAGTTTACACAAATCACGTCGGTGACCACATAAGGCGAGGCGCAAACTGGGACCGCTGTAATTGTCCGAAAATTAGCTTCAACCGCATATAAATACGTTAAGATAATCTAGTTAAATGTTTGGTCTAAGTTATAAAGGGATAGCGGCTGTAAAGTATTTAATACTAGCTGCGCCCCGCGGTGTTACCCGCTTCATTATTTCGGGATAAAAAGTAGCCTATGTGTTATTCCAGGTTGTCAGCTACCTCTATATGAAATTTCACCAAAATCGGTCTAGCCGTTTGATTGTGAAGAGGTAACAGCAGATAAACAAGCTCACGAACTTTCGCCTTTATAATATTAATGTGATAGTGTGATGTGAAGTGGGAATAGTGTGATTGTAAAAAAAAAAGCTTTATGATAAATGCAGATATCAGATTAATATACAATTGTGTATAATTATTTTAAAAGGCTGATATATACCTGTTATCTCACAACCTGATTGCCGCAGTGGTCAAGTGATTGGACTGCTGCGCAACGGATGCGGGTTCGATCCCCGCATAGACCAAAAAAAATGCGATCCGTTTGCGAGTCTGGGTGTTCGTGTATGTGAAGATAGAAATATTCACATTTACACTTAAACGTTTCTATACCCTAAGTCAGTCTTCTACATTATTTCTTTACAATACTTTAGTCGCTTATACCTTGCACCACATCGCGAGCATACGGCGGGCGGCAACTCAAATAGCGAGTAGAACTATCTAGGTGGAGGTGGGACTGTACAAGGATAAGTCAGGCCAGTGTTTTCCAATTTGAAATGGGTAAGTTGAGTGTCCAGTTGGCGGGTTAAGAAGGGAATAGATCTGGCTGACGGTTAATGAATGTGTTTTTGTTGACAATTGGCATAAGTCGATAAGGCGATTGGTTCAATGTGTCTGAAATTTCGCATTTTAGAGCCATAAAGTTGGTATGGCAGATTACCGAATAAGAATATTAAATCACCGGTAGTTGAGCACCGGTTTAATAGATGTACATATTCGGTTATTCTTTTGAATTCATTGTAAATTTGAGGGACTGAAAACTTGAATCCTTGTGTACAAGAATTTGTGTGTTTCAGATTCTCATCAGGGATCATAAGATTAGTAAAAAGTAACTTTTAGTACTATAGTTCGTATGCAAAGTGAAATGATTACAATTATGGTCTATTAGGCCCTTGTCTGGCAGATACACGAGGCTTTCAAAAATAATGCTAGCAAATTACCGACTAATTATTTTTCATTTTATAACTAACACACAATTTTTGGATTACTTACATTTTAGCATATACCTCTAAATAATTAAGCAAGTGGACAGTCTAAATAATGAATGGTCTGTGTAAAGAGGCCATGTTCCTTGAATCTTAGTGCCCGCACCTCGGGGTACCGCGGCTGAAGATGCCCCACACCCGTCGATGAGATGGAGGCAACCGGAAAATATTAAGTCATTGCATTGATATAACATAATATAGAGGTACTTTTAAGTTGGCTCTGTTTAAAAGGTTTTAGATTCAAATTCAGGCTAGTACCTACCAAATTGTGATTTTTGAAATGACTTCAAACACTGACTAGTAAATTGTTTGTTTTCGTTAAAACGCAATCTCATAGGGCTGATCTTAGTTTAATTTAGTATTGAAAAATATGCATACAGATATTAATTTTGTTTTAAGTAAGGGATAAATAAATAATTTAGGTATTATTTCGACTGGAATTACATTTCATCTAAAAAAATACGTAAAACCAAAAATCATAAATACATTTTCAAAATAAGACTAACTAAAACTATAACAAATAACCCTAAAATTCTAAACATTACACTTACCCCGCAATCGTTGGTCCCCGTCGACCTAACCCTTCTACTACTGACCACCACCCGAGGTCACTGGGCGGCGGGTGGCGAGGGGGTTGGTCAAGGAGTTACCAGCTCATCCCGGGTTCCAATACATTTCATATTCCGTTGACAGAGGCACAATAATAACGCGGACTCGCCCGTGTAAAAGCAAGACATAGTTGATGTACGAAGATGTATTTGTTTTCAACTGGATGAGTCATTGGTGACAATTTGAAGCGCAGAAATTGAACACATTGTTGATCGCCATATTGGCTATTCTTTAAATATGTGCTATGAGGTAACCCTCTAATACTGTATTCTTATCGTAAGGTAGATGAACAACCTGGTGTCAGAGTTTGAACCGCTTATAGGCCTCTGACATGGCTTAACACACCTTTGATAAATCCCTCAGGTGTGCCGGTTTCTTCACGTTTTCCTTCAGCGTTTTGGCAGCTAATAACGAAAAAATAAGATAGCTAGAACCCAAAACCATCACTTTTAAATCCAACACAAAAGAAAATAACTTCTTTAAGTCAAGTCTTTATAAATTTTCTTCAACTTAAAATGTCCTTGTATCTACTATTCCATCCAGCAAATTTACATCCCCAAATGGCCAATAGTTAGAAATAGTTGAATTTGAAGATCCTAGGAATTCACGAGTAGCCTCCACCTTATGGGTGTCCAGCGAGAGAATGTTCTAAATTCACAAGACGATTGCCCAGCAACGGATGTCTTACATATCTCACGTTACCTGGGAGATTCGGAATTATTTGCGTACATTGTATCTGAATCGGTACCAAATAGAGATTAGATAGTTCGCCTAAATAAAGATAAGTATCGTTTACATAATTCTTATTCTTAATTCTTAATTGTACACATACGTAATAGAGTACCTACAGTCCTACATAATATGAGGTTAGCATCACAAACAATTTTATTTACAATCACATTGCACCTGTTTAGTAATGAAGAAATTTCCAGGAATAGTGCACCTCAAAAATTTCGCATAAATGGTACTGTGCCAACTGTTCAGGAGCGTACTTGATAATATAAAATTATTTAGCTACAATTACATAACATTAATAAGTTTACGAAAATTTGTGAGTAATTTAAATTTATAATACTTAAAAATGTTTTATGGAGTGTTGACCACCCCCATAGGCCCACCTTTGATCCTGTTCCGCGTGCCCTGTGACCTACACGCCTCAAGAGTTAATGGCGCCTGCTGACAACACCGTTTGTGTAGCGGATTTTTGACCCGCTAAAATCTAATTTGCCATAGACTCGCTAAAAAGAAGAGCTCTAGGTAGCCTCTAACCGCCGTGTGCAGGTCGGTTTACCGTAGGTTCTTATGTTACTATCCTGATATTTATAAATTGCAATCATATGAGTGATACCTAATAGATGCTCATCATCTTGCTCTCTATCTTGGTAATGAGTGTGATTGAGACTAAAATGGTTTGCAGCAAGTTAAAATTCTTTGACTTTTCACTCTTCACGTTCTCCCTATGTTTCTCCTTATGTATCATTTATTTATACATCTTTACTATTATGAAGTACTTGACAAGTCGATTGGGTCAATGGCTAACAGTTGCCTACTACTGCTGTGTTACTACGTGTAGCGGGCCCAATCGCAACACGGGACAAATATTATTTGTGTGATACGCAGACTGAGTTTGGGTCAGTTGTGCAAGTGAGATTCATGTCTGTCTATCGCTCGAAATACATCGTGATCAGAAAAAGACTAATTCACAATCATGCACCAATACAAGACAGAGCCTGTCAATCAATACCAGAGTACCAATTCTTAACTGTAAATCAGAACCATTACATCGAACTGCATCAGAATTCTAAATTCAGACACCCCAAATAGATTCCTTAGTGCTATTGTCCGTGGCCGGCAGACTGTCCGGTGCTGTCCGGTATTGTCCGGCGCTGTCCGGCGATGACCGGCCCGCCGTCCGGCGTCCAAACCGTCTTGGCCGTGTGATTGAGTTATACAAGTGTGTGATGAATTTTGATTTCAATTTACATTCAGGAGCGTAAGTTCCTTATTCTGTTAGCCCAAAGTTTCTGTTATATTACAAAATTCATATTTGGAGGGATGTGTTTTAGAAGTTATAGTACCCAGAGTCGCGTAAATTCTCTACGGTTATGTTGATTGATCATTAACAACAAATTATGTTAAAACTACTAAATTAATTTTGATTTTACTACTGCCATCTCTTACCAATACTTTAAAAACTTATTAAATTATATTTATCTTTTTTAATAGGTATTTTTCGTATAACAAAATGTTTTGGTTGTTCTTTAAGTAATTATTAAATAAAAGCCAGCCCAATAAAATATCTTATTGTATAATTGCGTAGTTTATTTTTCTTCTACAATTTCTTGATACCAGTATACAACTACCAACATAATAACCATAAAACCAAAACAATCACCTCAAACTTTCGAAGCAACAAAACGCAACTCCGTCTCAAGCAGCAACACATACAGTGCTGCCAATCTAACCAAATCATTGTCACCGATAACGTTCACAGGAACTAACTAAACGCTACCATTTGAATACCGCTGTCTTTAACTCGTAATATACAGATAGATTTATTAATAACCAAGGGTGGGGCGATAGGGTGGCACCCAACTATGCCTTAGGGGACGTAGGGGGGCAAACTTGGCTAACGTAAGCTCTGTGCCGGACAGGAGTGGTCATAGCTAAGATATTTTGACCGTCAAGCAATTTCTTGGCTATGTTGGCCGCTACAGGGTGTTCCTAGTTATTGTTACATCTGTTATTTTAACGTTATAATTAATGCTGCGATAATATGGTCAGGTTTTGTTAGGCTTTTGTTTGTTATTTTAGGTGTTTGGTGATTGTTGTGTGGTAATTCAGAAGTTTCAGAGACTGGCCCGGTGATCCACAGCCTCAAGATACGTGACAAAAGCCTAGCATAGAAAAATATTGTTATTTGAAAGTTTAATGAAAGAAAGACTACATGAAAGAAAGGTTACTTAAAATTATATTTAAGTAAGCAAAAAACTAAATATTTCCGTGACATTATTACTGTAGGTTCCCAGGTAAACTAATTCAGTTACAACTATATCTTATATAAAACAATGAATTGTAACCTTCCCTTTATAAGAGGGAGGCTTTTGTTCAACAGTGGACGTCTTCCGGCTGATGATGATGAACCTTAATATATTTTATACATCACAAATTAATACAGTCTTAACTTTAGAAACAGCCTGTACAACATTACGGGCCACCAAAGACCGTTGAATACGATTGTAGCTACAAACGTCTGTGTATGCGATGATATTAAATTCCATCTGACCGGGGCTCTGCTAATTTATATAATATGCTAATTTGGTATTACCCTTATGTTCGTACGTTTGATGGTAAGTTCTCACTGAATTGCGGCGCCGAATTGCTTAATTACCTTCTTGATTTTCTGTGTTTAGTCAGTTTTAGTTGTAATTTCTACAAGATTTTTCTGATCTCTCCGGTCGTGTCGGTCTACCGTCCCATCGGACTTCGAGAGTGAGGGAATAGGGAGTGCCCCTGTGTTTGGGCGCATATTTCTGCACTGTAATATTTCCTGTGTAGTTGACTAGTCTCAGATGAGATAAGCGGCCGTGACCGAAATTCGGTCAGGAGAACATTCTACAAGATTTTTATAAAAATATAAATAAGTGGAGATGTTTGAAGAATCTAAATGAGGTGAAAGAGATTCGATTCCATAGTCTCTGCCTATCTATTGAGGCAATAGGCGTTATTTTATTTATATATATTTACGCAATAACTGTAAACGATTTTAGTTAATAAATAACGATAAATACTATATTCATTAATTTATTGTATTACATGTTAATGCACGTTTTTTTCGTCCAATCATCCTACTCCTAAAACTAGGCAAAGTTTGTTAAAAATATTTGCCATAAAAGTAATTCGCCTAATCCAAACCTACATTCATTTATAAAACTCATATTGCTCCCAACAATTTTGCCCCAAGCAAAATGTCCCGTAAACGAGTACAGAGTATTCAATACACAATTTTGTTTTCAATACCCTTGCCATTTGAAACATGTTCACTTTCAGAACTAAGTTACAGCAGAAAGCCGGACTAAGTTTCCCCGGACACACGCTAGCATACAGCTTAAGATCCCGTACTTAAAACTTGAACAGGGCATTTAGGACACTTGACTGATCGGCACCAACTTAACCTTAAATTAAGTAATTTGTACACTTAACTACAGTTTGGAGATTCTTACTTACACTGTTTAAGTTGTTTGTAGAGTTGAGAAGGTTTAGATATGCGGTAGGTTTAACTAGCCCTGTCGAGCCGCTGACAATATTGGAAGACCTATCTAAGAATTGATTTGGTTTTTAAACATATTTCGATGGGTGTCATTTAGATATATGTACATGTGCTTCTGGGTGTATACAGGAATTATTTTCATTGCATACTTACAATGTTTACATACTTATATTGTCCATAGACATCCACGCCTAAAGATCTATCAATCCATTCATTCAGTCATCTGTGGCAAGGAATCCAGCTTAGTATACGCTGTGCAAAGGCCACAGCACTGATTTTGAGCTGGTCCCTACCATTAGAGCAACAAATAAGTAAGCCTAGCCCAGGTCCTATCTATCGCGGTTGCTAAGTCTACATCCAGAGTCAATTTGGGCAAGACTGATAGCCAGGCCGGCCTCGAGTGGGCCTCACTAATGACTTTCACTTCCACCGGCTTCAGGTGCCAATTGCTCGTTACCGATCATCCGTTTTATATGTATTTGTTATATAAGATGGGCATTGTGATAGGTCTAAATTATTATTGATAGGTACTTATTTAAGGTGGTTTGAAAGGTATGCGAGGAATGAAGTCATGAAGGCTATAAAAGAGGAGGTGACTCTAACAGTCATGAATTTAACGGTGAATAAGTGCATAGGCAGAGAAAGACTGCAGAATTTATAGAGTAAAAGATGACACAGAACCGTACCATAATATTGTATTATATGCATTATGTGTGCAAAATTTCATTTCAATAGGATGTCAAGAAGTAGTTCTAATTTAGATTGCAAGATTTGATCTAAACAAACTCACATACTTACATACAAACATTGCAAGTTAAATAAAAGCTTGTAATAAAACGAATGCTGGTTCTATCCAGCATATAAAACGGATGATGTTAATGAAAAATTTACTCATTGTTGTAGTAAAGCCAAATAACTGGAAACATCATGACCGTAGCGCAACCTATGAGTGGTGGGCTTGTCTCAAAAACCCTTAATTCTAGCATTCTAGTAACCTCAATAGTTCTTGAAAAGTTTATGTGAATATGACGAGATCTCAATACTCTTTCGACACAGCTACACGCAAGATGAAAGATGCTAGTTACCATAGCATTCTGCGAGAGAGTCGGGCCGTATAATTCGTTTATTGTTATTCTAATTCGCGCGGAATCTTGGCGTTTCGACTCGTTACTGCACTATGACTTATCGTAGTAGGTTCAACTAATAATGGCGTAGTGGTCCGAAATACAATCAACAAGCTTAGTTTATTAGCTTAGTGTAATTATTTTCCTATTGCTTAAAATCGATGTCTTTCTTTTTTATTGTTTTGATGCATTGTTTTGAGATATGAACTTTATAGAAACTGAACGCGTCAGCCTTATCAATGACCCGCTGCTTTATGAGCCAATCGTAACGTAGGTATTTTTACAAAGACCTTAACATTAATGAGTAAATTGTCTTATAGTCATTTTGTGTAAAATCGGCAAATATTAAATGAATTTTACTCTCATAGAAAAGATAAAAGAGCTATAAAATAATGAGGGGAACGTATTATGAGGCAGCTTTGTAAGTGCTCCACGGGAACCGACACATCGCGCGCTCATTATTTCTATCTATAGTCGTGTCCAAAATTGTAATGTATTCAAACCATTTTAATATTAATATATTTGGTTAATAGTGTAATACAATATCTATAAATGTTTTATTTAATTGTGTAATAGACACTATACACTTATAATAATAATATTTTAACGATGATGTTAGCGTAATTAGATCGTTAACTATCGAATATTAAGTATTACGCAAAAATAAAAGTGCAGTAAACATTTTGTTTTTTTTTCGCTTTTTCTAGCTTACAGCCTACATAAAATACTTACATAAATGTTTATAATCAGGAAAAATATAATAGTAATTTATGACGTAATTTTGAGGATTAGGTTTTCAAGGTAAAATAACTATTAATCATTATTTAACTTACCGCACTATGAATAGAGCACAGACGGTCTATGAAACTAGCCTTTTTAAGCTCAATGTCAGATCTGCAGAACACGAATTTCACAATATTTGTGCAGGGCTATTTAATAGGTGTTTACCTGAATCATACTTTAACATTAAAGCTGTTATGATTATCTCCCGCACTTTGTAATGTTGGCTACTTTTATCCTTAGATACAGGGTATTTTCTCTTGCTGTTAGGTATTTTACTATATTTTTATTTCTATAAAAAGAGAAATGGAAAGATAAGTCTTTCAAATCATATTAGAAGAAGTTTGAAAAGGTATAAATATAGCTTGACCGTATGATAATAACATTGGCAAAGCGTTTATATTAGTATGGAATTAGGTGTCCTAATTTAGCCGCATGAGCCTCTAAGAATGATTTAATTTTCTTATTGGTTTCGTGAGTTTTAATACTGATTGACACTGACTTTTAAATTCAAATTCCAACATTTGAATAATGTAACTGTTCGCTGTTCCTCAATTTGAAAAAATGAAATAAAACATTTTTTTTTTTTTTTTTTTCAAATTGAGGAACAGCGAACAGTTACATAAGAACTTTTAATACTATGTTAATATGTATGAAATACAATGGGGTTGGCATATCCTTGTGGATAAAAATCCCTCCTTTTATAATAAATAAAGAAAAAAAAATAAAAAAATAAAACATTTATACTCTTAAAAATTATGGTGTTTCAATTGTTTATACAGTTAATTCTACATATTTTATACAAAAGCTTCCGATTCATCTATTTTTAAGCATTCTTAAACAGGCGGCACGTGCAGCACTAATTGCCTTGTTTTCGGATTTAAACTTGAGAGGTTTGAGATCTGTCGTTGTATAGACACTTACTGATACTAGTAATTATCTCAGTAATGAATACAGATTGCGTTACCTATCTTATCGTAACTTTCCAACTAAAAACCAGATAGGTACTATGTAAATTTTAGCGCAAGAGAACCAATTCAGTTCCGATCGCCCAAAACCCATACTTAGACGCACAATCTCTTAACCAAATCAGAATCATTGTCATATAAAACAACATCCCCTGTCCAATCATTACGGACAATTTTCTCAAGCTTACATTTCTGCAAACGCCCGCATCACGACGTCGGGTCGTCGTGCAAATGGACCTCTATTTCTTGAGCATTGCTCTAAATCACGAGGGGATGGGCGTATCAAGATCGCTCGGTCGACGGTCCTACGATGTGCGTTGGATTATTCTGTAAATAATCGTCGGTTCAATTATTTGCTTTGATTAGCTTGTAAATTGCAATAGACAAACTAAAATTAAAAAAAAAACATTCTCGAATTTTCAAACAAGAAGTAAGAAAATGCAACTAATGATATCGTAGTTTGAGTGATCCAATAAAAGTAAACCGTGGTGTAATGATCAGTCAAAACAATGTATTATAAGTTATGCTCGTTAAACAAATGACACTGATTGCAATTCATGGTATTTATAACTATATTATTTAAGCAATAAGCAGGATTCGCAAAAACCCGGAAAGAATTAATAAAAAATGCAAGAGACATAAACCGTCAAAGGCTTTTAACAGATCTTAACACATCATAAATTAAAACTAGTGGACTGAAGTTATCTGCAAAAACATACAAATGGTTTCTAAGAATTTATTTTACCAAAAATACTTTCACTGAAAACGCAAATGTTCCAATCATAACTTAGTCTTTATGAACACTACCACAGTAACTTTTTAAACCCAGACTAGATTTTAGTTTTAGGAATTGTCACATTATCAAACTTTCAGAATAAGGCTCTAAGTAAGTCATTGTGGATTACCACAATGTATTGCGTTTGGCAAACTGTGCTTTAGCAGTTGTTCTGCACGTATTACCTGGGTAATTATGTAAATTAGCGAAAATCTTTAGACAAAATACAAATAAAGATAACAATATAATTGCCAAGACAGTCTTGGACAATTTAATGTATGAAATGGCACATTAAATTGCCCACTAACAAAGTTTTAGAGACAAAACTGATCGAAAATAAGATGAAGAAAACTGTATAAAAAAATCACTTAAAAACCATGGACTCCATAAATGATAGCCAATTAATTAGTCCACCATTAACCAAAAACGCAACAAGGTACAATACGGAATCAATTTGATCAGAAACAAACAAGACGGACATATAATCACACGCCGACCCGTAACCTCTTAAACAACCAGAGCCAACATCGGTACGGAATGTAAACAGCGGACCATCTCCTGAGGCGCCATCTATAATTTTCTAACAATGCTCCGAACATGTCCAAAATAAGTAGACCTGTCCAAAAAACCCATACTCCTCCTGTAACACCCAGTTTAATCCAAACTGAGGGGGAAAAGAAAGTTCTGATTATACTGGTCTCAAAATACACGCTCGATCGATCTAGGATCTATCCGTGGATATTGCATATTTATCAACCTTTGACACGGGTAACAACGTGGAAGTAACATCTTCATGGGCAAAAAGGATACAAAACAAACATGTTTAGAGGTGTTTGAACTTGTCCGGCGTATGGGAAAGGATGTGTACTTTACGATGCATGTAGGTTTTTTAGGTCGGGTTTAGATGCGCTATTAAGATCCAAGGATGCGTGTTCGATTAATGATAAAGGCTTAATAAGATTGACGTAATTAAGTTTATCTTTAGAAGTTCTAGTTTCTATTTTATTTGTTTTATTAGGTCCATTATCAGTTAATATAACTAATTAATCTTCTTGCTATGTAAAATAAGGACGTGTATATCTGATTTGTTATTTTCGAAGAAGATGAATGAGTATTATTAGAAAAATGCGCAAAATTTGTTTGCTACAGCAAAATCTTTCACTCGATTATCGTCTTGGGAGTCAAATATGTCATGTCATATAATTTATAACTTCGGACTCTTTGTTTTATCTTCAAAATAATATGAATCTTTATTTTAATCAGCTGATTACAGGTTACAACAACTATTATTCCATTTTGTAGTTATGGTAATCTGTTTAATTTGAAAATTGAATACTAGATACTTATTGTAAGTCTAAAAGTTGAGTATTCATTGAATCTATGAGGAATTATGCTAATCGTTAGCTGAATATAAACTAGTAGGTATAGCACAAGTAATACGACAGATTGGGCGAAACAATCTACCGAGGTTTGCAAAACCAAAAGCAGGTATGTACGGAATCGGTAATTTAGAGAATATTTTTTTTTGTTAGCCTGTTCTGTGTCCCACTACTGAGCAAAAGCCTCTCCTTTATTTCACCACAATTTTTAGGATGAAGAACAATTTAGACACATTTGTGCTTTAGACATTAGACATGGCCGGAAATAGCATCGAACAGATAAAATTTATAAAAAAAGAAATAGTTAATGGTTAACCAAAAGTTTTCTTCTATCGTATCAACAATTAAGCAAAAGCAATAAAGTTGATTATAAATAATAACTTCCTTGAGAGACAACTATAACTGCCTGAAACGTAATCACCTAGTGGTATTAGAAAACAGAATTGTGGCTATTTGTCGGTAATAGGATAAGATGGTTAATAAATGGTTTGCATTAACTGTATACGCGCTAATAAAAAAACTACAAAAGAGTAAATATACTTAGCAGAAAAAAAATATTTAAGAAGTGGAATTTGCAAAGGGTAAATTAGTACTTATGCCAGTTTACTTCATCTAGTATAGTAGGCACATCACGCATTGGCCAGTAAGTGGTATTGCCCAAGCCTGTTTGATATTCGAACGTGACATGGCCGTGCCCACGGACCAATTTGCTGTAATCGCACTACAGCCATTACAGATTAACCATTTTACATTACAATTCTGGGAACTGGTGATTTTTAAGTTCTGTATTTAATCAGTCGTGGTTGTGATTAAATAGGAATTGGTAGTCAAACGGTGGGTGGAATTTTTGGCAAATTGATTTTTCGTGATTAGTTTTTAGAAGGATAAGTACTAGCTAGGTTTCCTAATCTTTGTAAATGTTGAAATAAATGTTCTTTTTTGAAAGATATAGAAGTAAAAAGAGACTTATCTTGAAACTTAATTATTCTCAAAGTTGCTAAATTGGATGATGATGACGATGTTATTAAGCCGCCATCCCTTTTTCTGTTTAGTTCATACATTGTCAATGATGACAAAGTTAACTAATATGGGTCGAAATGTTAAAACAAAATCTAATAACGCTAAATGTTGATACTAGTTCCTAATACTCACAATGAAAAAATAAATGCAATAAAATGTATTGAATTAATACTGGCCAGTTACAAACAAAATAAAAGCCCTTTAGTCTAAACATACGAGTAATAAAAACAAATTCAATTTTAACAAGCGCCGCAATTACACACAGTAATGACGTATAATAGAGGAAACGATCCGTAGTATGTAAATATAAAATGTACGCTGTTATGGACTACTGCGAGATAGGAAATACAAATATTGTTGTATTAGGATTGTTTGGTAGAAACATGCATTTGTGATTCAAAATATTTCATTTTTCATTCATAATATTAAAGGCCGAAAATAGTGGGAATTCGAAAGTTTAGGGAGAGGCCATTGCCCAGTAGTGGAAAACAATTTAGGTAAGACAACAAAAAATTACGGCCGTTTTTTTAAACTTGTCCATTCCCAGTTCGGCCACAAAGACAAAGCTACCACCGTTATTTTGAACATAAATTAACTTTATCAAAAATCACAAGGACCTTACGTAAACATTTCTGGATATGATTTTAAGACTTCTTAAACTAGGTATCATAAAACTGTCTAATATTTTTAAATAGTTAATATACATGAAATATTTTTGTGATAACGTCAATAAAAAAAGTTTAAGTATTATTTTGCTGCATTTCTACAAAACTGCTACACATAAAGGCAAAAACTCACTCCAAATGTTGACTGCACGTGAAGTCTTTATTCCACATTTCTAAAAGATTCGATTGCCTCATGTCATTCCAAACCATTTTGTGAAGACCTCCATAAGCTTCATCGTTATTAGTGTCTTTTCCCTCATTATGTAACATGTTGAGATGAAGCGAGGGTTTATATTATACTTGTATCTCTGCCCTATTGTTTTGAGATCTCATTCTTGGTTCGCAGACGATTTCATTATCATTATAAGGTAATCATCATCATGTTTGTTTGTATGTGATATGGGAATGCGTCGTTACTCACTTGTATCGACATTTCGTATCTGATGTGACCTCTTTAGATTGTTTAGTTACTACACTCAATTAGGTTTGATTTAGTTCCCTCGATTGTTTTATGTTCCAAGCGACAGCTGTTTGATTATTTCCCATTTCGAATTTATTTAATGATGTTATTGCACTCTGATAAAAAATTTTTATCATAAAAAAAAATATATATTTATTACTTACTAACAGCCATTAAACGTATTGTATGTATTTATGATTATTTTTTACTTTTTTCTTGTAAGCACTGCGTACTTCTACTACTTCACGTAAGTGACGAATTCATCACCCACAACTCCTATTGTAAGTTAAGTAATAAAGGTATGTTAAGATAGGTCGTTGAAGTACCTAATAAATAATTTACTTTTTATATTGAATTTGAATTTCGACGACCTGATTAGCGCAGTGGCTAAGCGATTGGACTGCTGCGCTAAGGGTTGCGGGTTCGATTCCCGCACGGGGCAAAACTTTGTGCGAACCACAGATGTTTGTCCCGAGTCTGGGTGTTTGTGATATTTCATGTTTGTAAAACGCACCCACGATACAGGAGAAATTCCTAGTGTGGGGCGACGTTATTTAAAACAAAAAATATATATATATTGTCTTTAACTCCATAGTACTGATTTTGTAAATAATAATAATAATAATAGCATGAATTTACTAACCGATTAAACACAACAAAAATGGCACAAGAGAAGAGAAGGTGAAGCAGGCTTTTGTGGTGTTTATGTTGTCCAATTTTGGGACAATCCAACTTCTGCTTACTCGCTGCGACCATCTCTTTAATTTTCATTTTTATTCTCCTTTAAACTGGCCTGACTTCACATCCCAATATTAGAGTTCATAAGGTCTGTGTTCTGATTTCGTAAACTCATACATTTACCTCCCACATTAGCATATTCTCGTGTGTGTTCAACGTTATCGCTCCAAGATCTTTACTTATCTCGTTTCAATCGCTGTATGATTACTGTGTGGCGTGTGTGCTTGTAATTTTTGGTAATTTACGTAATCAGTTTAGAAGTGGTTCGGATACATTTTATTACAATTAATGGCCATGTATTGGGGTCGTGGAATCGAATTAGAGCGTTTTAGGATTCGTTAGAGTTAGCATGCGATGGATTTTTGTTGGTTACGTTAAAACTGTTAGTTGTTAGGGATTTTTAATTGGATTGGACATAGTAAAATCTAGGTGAGTTTTATATTAAACTGAATTACATTATTCGCATGGAACCTTACCAAGAAGATGAGCGAAAGGTGACTAATAACATTATCAACCTGATAAATCACTTTCGCGATAACCAATTCAGAAGCCCATATTGGAAAATTTGGGCGATTCTTATATTTCGTTTCTAAAGAGCTTGAAAACCGATCTTCTCAAACAAGTCCCAGAAAAACTCCAACCTCTTTTTAAACTTTACCAGCATCATCTAAAATCCCTTAAGCTCCACCAATATTTCCCGTCAAGAATCTGCGTCTAGTCTTTCAAGAAACCAAGAAGGCATGACGTGGAAGTCTGTCGTCGGTAATTATAACGTTCCGAGATACCGTTACTGCCACCCCTCGTTAGGGGGTAGTCGTTAAGAGGTGGGTGCTGCATTTTTACAAATTGATACAAATTATTTGAGCGGGCACCCGCTTTGTTCCAACGACGCTTGTTACGACTGTGAAACGGCATTTTATTATTTTCTTATGGCTACCGCGTACTTAGCTGTAGAGAAGCGTGGGCTGTTGCGTTTTGTTTTATGTGTGTGAAAGTACTAGAAGTACTAGTTAGTTGTCATGTACTTACGTTTTGATCAAGAATAGGCGAATAAAATTGATTGAGCTTTGACTGAAAATAATTTTATCTGGTTTCTTGGGCATTTTGACATCAGGCTTTTCTTACAAATTACGATATTAACCATTTGTTAAACTTTATAGGTACAACGGTACGAGCCGGAAGACGCAGCGATGGTAGGCTTCCCACCAGTTGGACCGATGATAGTGACAGAGTTGCAGGCAACCAGTGGATGCAAATGGCAAGTTGTCGTGCATTGTGGCGTTCTAAGGGGAGGCCTTTGTTCAACAATGGACGTCTTCCGGCTGATGATGATGTAATTTCATATATCTTTTTATTATCTTGATTTTTAATCTAAATGAAAGCGTTTGATTCTATATCAGAATGAAATTATAGATTCCAAGAAATAATTAGTTAAATTATGGTTTCTAACCAACCGGCAAACTTTTCCTGTCGTTCATCTTCTTGGAATTAATCACATTTACTCAGGTTTATAACAGTTTATTTATACTCAAGCGTTTTCAGGAATACTGAAGAGTCGCTCGGAGATTTTCCTCGCTAAGTATGCGCCGCGCCTGCCCTCTCATTCCTCAGACCGAGTCCGAAACATCTTATTCGCGCCCTCATAAAAGTAACTGCTTTGGCTCGTTTTTATTTCTACCTCTGTACCTGTACGGCCACAGTATTTTAATAAACCGACACCAACCCCAAGCGATATGCAACCTAAATACGAAACAATAGAATTCATTTTTCGGTGCTAACCTCAAAAATCATGTCTTGCCCACTTATATCTAGGACAAGACGATTCTGAAGGACACGAAGAATTTCAATTACTTTATTATGTTGTAATATATTTTTATTTGAGAAACATGATGAAAATCAGTTCAGGTATGCAGTTAACAAATTATGTGTAGGTAATTGTAATTTTTTCTTTGATGACGGTTGTCTTAGAGGCGGTATTCTGAATATTCGTTGTAATAATTTATGTTTTGTGAGTTTATTTGAATGTGAGTTTTATTTTTTTAGTACGTTTTATTTATAATTATTCATATCATATTTAACAATATACTTAAGCTTATTCACACACTATAACCTATGTTAAAAAATAAATATATACAAAAAAAAACTCAAAATCAAATTATGCAACAAAGTATTCCTCCTCATCGCCGTCGACTGGTAGGGTACTCAAAAGGTTGCTGCTGGCGGCATTGCCACGTTGAATGGCAATGCTAATTCTTTGGCCGATTAATAATATGTTTACAACTATTTAACTAAAAATACTTCAAAGGCTAAGATAGAGACGCATGGGGCAATACATCAAGTTAAGCTACACATACCGCTGTCAGTCCTTAGGTGGGTGACTTTTCTACTTTCCACGTTAAGCCGATGGCTTCGACTGTCATGCGTGGATCTTTGCCCGTCATTACGAGAAATTAGAAGCCTGCATGTGTATTATCCAACCTCAGCACAGTACTCAGTAGCTAACTGGGATGTGAAAGTATAATAGGCATATAGGCAGTCACTCCATCAAATTGATGTCCTGCCCCCTTACCATGAGTTCTTAAAGCAGGACATTTTCCGTTATGGAAGGGAGACGCTGCCACGTGAAATATAGTGTAGCGTCTCGCTTCCACTTCGCAAAATGTCCTGCTTTAAGAGTTTATGGTAAGGGCCTTTTAATTGGTTAGATTAGGCGCTGAGTATAGTATAGTTGGAATAAGGTTGGCAGATGATGATAAAAGAAACTATGTATTTATTTTTCTATCTTACACCCAATGAGCACAGTAGCTATGTACTTAAATGTACTGTTGGGATAAGCGTTGCGGGTTCGATGCCCGGATGTGACAAAATACTAAAATACTATTGTGATTGTTCATATTTGTTTTACGGTTAGAATGTATTTGTTTGATAATTATATTATAGTTATTGCAAAAACTTTGTATTGTTTATTACTAAATTCTTGTTATATTATTTTCTAAATATCTATATTAATAAGAGTTATGTTATGTAATAAAAACCATTGATCGAAAAAAATATTAAAATTAACCCCATCGAGCTTACTTACCAGAAACTTGTTATATAAACTATTACTGAATTTGCATGGTCAATGAATGTGCGAAGAATATAAAAGTAATCATAGTTGATTTTAAAAACTCTGAAGTTTATAACTTTTATGGGTGAATTATCAATCACTAATATCTCTCAACAACTGGCCACAAAATAAACATTTGCAAGCCTATAAAGCAGAAGAAAATGAACCCAAAAATAATAAATTCTTAACAGGCAATTAATTACTCTTTAACGAAAAAAGTCCTGTCAACAAAAAAGGTTCCAATACATTTTCCGCGGACCAATCTAAAGACTTACTCGCAAAAATTATAATGGCGGCTCGTTAAGAAATCCGGATTAAAGAGTTGAAGGGAAAAAAAGGTAAATGTCGCCGTAAGTCCAAGCCGCAAAATTCTTAAACGCAGTCCTTGGAAATGGGATGATTACTTCATCAAAACACACTTTAAACGTGTTACGTAAATCTAGTACCACTCGCCCCCTGCCTCCCCTCAAAGGGTGTGCTGGCGAGTGGGGGGGCAGGGGGGAAGTCACCCCAGGAAATGGGGGGTAAGACGATATGGGCGAACGTGAGCGCCGTCAAGAAAACCTTGATTGCTTTTTTAATTAGTTTTTTTTTCATTCCCCCTTTTTCGCATCTCGGCGATCGTGCAAGAAATATGTATTCAAGTTTTTTATGTGTGTGTTTTATATATTACTTATCAATTATGTGCTATATCAATGACGTTATGTTTTTTAGTCGGCTTATAGTACCAAATATTCTTTTTTTTTCTTGCTCTAGGTGTTAACGACTATTCTTGCGGTCGCAAAAAAGAGGAATACGAACCAGAAGATTTTTATTCAACGATTTGATTTAAAGTAGTTGGATTTTAAGAATTTAAAATTTATAGAAACAGTCTTACTTCTTTAGGGTTTAAAAGTAATTTGTCGTCAATATTTGTTAGATTAATATTCTTATTGATATTTGACCTACTTACATTGTATGCAGACTTGCTGCCACTGAGGTTCACTGACCCTACATTAATATGCAAACATAATAAAAAATAACAAGGCCCTAACTAACCAAGCTTTAAAGCCAAAAAATGTGTGATAGAAAATAATCAAACTGCAAAATAAAATCGCCCGCCCCATAATCAATTTAAAATTATTATCCGTTTTCCCCCATCAACAGTGTAAAATCAAGAGCGTAAAAACGTCGAGGAATGTCCATTAGTCGTTCATAATATCGTCGCCATAATGAGGGGCGAGTGGGATAAATCAGAACACTGGGAAACCATGACCGTTCCGACACGTACCAGCTCAGCCATTTCAAGCACATTTAATGCAGTACTGAGTGATCCGTACGAAAAATATATTAATTAATTTCTTTTGGTACTCGAAGACTTTACTTTTGATGATCATTTTTATTTTAATGAGCAGTATTTAGTTCATTTTATAAGAATACGTTCAAGACATGTCAATAAGATATTAAAACCAGTTAACGTTGTTATCTATCTTACAGGTAATTGCATTGCAGTTATTTAAATTAATGGCTGTGCCTCGCGGTTCTACACGCTACATTTTTTCAGGATAAACAGTAGCCTATGTATTAATCTAGGGTGTCAGCTACCTCCATGAAAGAAGTTTCTTACGTGAAAGAGTAACAAACATTCATACATACATACAAACTTTCGCGTTTATAATTTTATATATTAACTATATTACCCGCGATTTTCATTATTTTGCGTTACATAAACGTGTTCATAATTAATGTAAATTTTAGTTATAACAACAGGTATCCATAGTTGCACAATCAGCAAGACTTTTGTTTTGAAACCATGTCCTATAAAAAATTGTATAGTGTTAACCCTTTGAATTTGGTTTGGAATACTAGACTAGGCATATTGGACGTGAAAAATGTACCAATACTGTGATAGATACCTACGTCTTATATGCCAAAATGTTCGTAAATCTCAGCCTGCTACGAGTATCAACATTTTATATAGATGTCATTCGGAGATTTACATATCCCTTGACAGAAAAAAGCTTGAGCTTAAGGCGTAAGACGTGACCCAATAAAATTCTGCTCCTCGTATTTAGAGGAAAATAAATTAAGAATTCATTTTAGTCCTGTATGTTGTACACATACAAACGGGTGTATACAAAACACACGCACACAGCGGTAGAGTTTTAAGTCTCGAGGCGTCCCCACTAATTTATACGTTCTTTCGCTTTCATTATAATTATTATTCTTGGCAATTTATTTTCGCACACGAGGGGGCAGTGTCTCCCCGTGGGGAGGCTGGGGTGGACTTCTTACAAATTCCCGTTTTTCGGTGGAACTTAACGCACCCTTTTCTTGGCCCTTTTTGTTTTTCATTACATTAACTTTTGAGATGGGGATAATGTGTTGTTAGTGTGTGAGTGTAATTTTTGCGCGTAATGAAAGGTTCGTTTTTATCCTGTATCAGGTTTCACGCTCGTAATACTCTTGTATTTATACGACATCTTACGTCATAGTATAAAAATAGGTACTTGTTACCCTTGTTGAGTTTTAGTTGATGTGTAATTTTCGGAACTTTGAATACTTTGGAACTTTCAAAGTTTGTAAGTCAAAGTTCAAGGAGAGCTGCACGATACGAAGAAAAAGACTTTCGATCAAGTAAGAAACATGCATAACACCTTAACTACCCCGACGACTCTCCCCAATTCCACTCGAAACTTTAAAGTACACAATTTACGTTCACATGCACGGAAAACGACGAAGAACTTCTACAAAACAAAAGCGATTACTACAGACTTCGACTACTCGAAAACAAAACGCAATTTTCTCTTAAGAAAATGAGGGAACTCTTTCTCCCCATTGAAAAATCATCAACACCCACCGCGTATGTACCCGCCGACCACCCTCATCTGGGAGGGGGGGAAGATCTACGCCGCCGACTTGCGTACGCTTTAATTAAAAATAAAACATAAGAACGATGTAACTGGATGAGCCGAGGAGCGAAGGAAAAATGAAAGAGAAAGCCGTCCACCCCCCTCCTGGAATGGGTGAGGGGAGGGGACGGAAAACCGCGTGGAAGTCAGTCGCAGAGCGACCGCCAGGGGGAGCGGACCTCCCTCCGCATGCTGCTGTGTCACAACGGAATGACATCACTTTTCTTGTCGCTAATGAAGAGAACGTCTTGGATGGTTGCCTTTTTACTCGCCAAAGGCTTTTATTCAGACCATGCGTTTTTAGCCTCCACTAATTTATTTAATTAGCTTTTTGCCTCCGTCCCTTTCAGAGCAAAGTTTAAAAATAATCCTTGGACTCTTTAGAGAATGTAAGCATTTTTTTAGTATTTCTTGAGCAATGATTCAAATTTATTCTGCAAGGAAATCCTTATGAGACTCAATTTAAATATTTCACATCTCATAAATAATATCGTGAGTTGCGACATACGAATGCACAGCGAACGGGATGTCTTAACAAAACAAAACGTCCAAGTCGCAGTCTAGACATTTTAATTTTCCTATCTTTACGTTTCGCGGCATCGACAGATCAGACTCTTTCATTAGTCCCCTGCACATATGGAAGGAAATCTTTGATGTAGACGTCGTTAGTGGCGCGAACGATAAGAGCATTACAGTTCAATGTGCATTGAATATTGTACCACGTCATTATTTCGTTTGAGATTTTTCTTTAAATAGAAAATGTGGAGTTCCATTTCAGTCCTTTGACATGTTGGTTTTGTGATTAATGTACTGTTAATAGGCACTTGTTTAAAGGCTTTGTTATTGTATTTACGTTATTATTGTAGTAAAAAGTTTAAGGTTTGAAAACAAAGGCTTGTGTTGGAGTCAATTAAGAGATATTTTTGTTCACAAAATACAATCACATCAATAGCATTGGATTGTATTTTGGTAATATTTGGTAAATGGTAGGTATTTTATTTAAAAGAACAGTAAAAAACTCGAAGAACTTGCAACAAAAAGGAACGCAAACAAACAATAAGGAATCTGAAAACAAAACAGAATCAGCAAACATCTCAATAAAAACCAGATGTGTACCCTCTCCGCATACGCTCTCACACTTATTCAAACGTAACTCGGTTGCGGTACACTCTCATTCAATTTTCTAACCCATTTAAGTCGCAGACGAACTGCTTGCACCAAAAAAAAGAAGAATAATTCCTCGACATTCCCAACCGTATATTTTCCACGATATAATTTCATAAGCAGTCGGCGTATGTTCGTTTTGCCCCATTTTCCCCTTTTGAATTGATTAGGTCGGGTTCATATCGAGTTATGAATGGAGTTCAGATGTTTTAGTTTTCTTTTTTTATTTCATGCTGCCAGTGAATCGGTTCTTCAATATTTATTGATGAATATTAGTCTAAAACGTCGAAATTTTCTATTTATGACTGAAGTATGTTCTAACATTGATTTGAAAGCTTTAGTAAGTTTTTAAAGTAATTAAATGGGTGTACAGGATGCATGTTTTAGGAATATTTAAGGGATGAGTTATTGCCGTGTACTGGTAGATTTTTAAATGTTGCAAACACTTTTGTTTATCAGGAACCTGACCTAGATGTAATTTACTTGGATTAGTTTTCGATGACTACCTAATTGTTTACAACGCAACAAGCCGGGTGGGTTAAATGGTAGACAGAAGAAGTTATTCTATAATATATTTATAATAAAAGGTGTGGAATGAAGAAGCTTTAATTAGTTTATTCCTTAAAAATATCTTTTGTATGTTAGTAATACCGTTTTAAGTGGATGTTTAATATTAGCCTTTACAAAGATTTTCTTATTGTTAAGTAAGTAGGTATTAAATTTTATTTACCACCGCCCGCTATCTAACAACTTTCAAACATTTAAAAATCTAGTACCGCATCATTTGAATATAACTATAACACTTAAAATATATTATTCATAAGATTGTTTAAGAAAACCGCGAGGGTGCCAGCATTAAGCTTAGCTAGGCCTGCTTAATGATCCAATTCCTGTCATGTTCAGGAAAGGGTTTACCCCCTAAAAAACTTGAAACAAACGCCGCAAAAACCGAAGACGTTCTCTCTATCGCACCACCCTGAGGGGAGGTTGGGGCAAAACCACCCACAAGGAGGTACGTTGAATAATTATAAAAGAAATAAGATAGACATTGACTTCGCCACGTCAGCCCGTAGATGAATAATAATGGATTTTTGTTTACGTGTGTATCAGCCTTTATGAGTCGTTATGAGCTTTTATGGTCTGAAATATTGTTGCCTGAATAAATAGGTTGTTAAAGTACGTAAGAGATTTAACGATTTTACAGCCTTTGATATTAGCGTTGAGATAAAAATGTTTTATTAATTTAGATATGACTTGAGTTTGTGATATATATTTTTGTAAGGACATTTTGTTCTGTTTTTATTTTTTATAATCAAAGACAATGGTAAGTAAGCTTACATTAAATTATGTTTGATTAAATATTATGTTAAGCGGTCCTTTGTTTTATCGACAGGCACTGTTGTTGTTTTATATATAAAAAATAGATTCAATCGATTTATATCATTTTAGGGAAAATGGGGTAAAAGAGAAAATATGTCTTTCCAACAAAAATTAACCAGTTTAAATGTCTTAATAAATAAAAACCCTGTAATATAAAAATGTGTCGACTATCAAAGTACCTATTTGAGATGCTTATGCACTAATTAGATTGAACAGCTAACCGAGCTGATTTCATCATTTTGACGGTATAAATAAGGCGTCGGACCAATGGTTTCACATAGTTTTTGAACTTTAAATAATATTTCTTTGTGTGCCGGCCACCCATCCAATGACTGACATCAACAAGCATTGCTTAACCTCGCTGATATAACGCAATAGATATGTAGCTACGATCATATCGATAATGACAACACATTAGTAAACTCATCAAGAATTTATAGAAAAAAAATCCGATTTCCACTTCAATATTTTTATATAGAACGTCTCAAGAAAATCTAATGGCGGCAGCATTGAAGCGAAAGCAATAAACAGTAGCGAGTGCGAAGAGTGCAGTGCAGGAAAAGTAATCACGGTTCAACGTAACTTTGTTTGATAGCGACCAACTGGACAGTGTTGAGATACGGTGGAAAAAAATTGTGGTGTGAATTTTTTTAGTAAAATTTTCAATTGAAAATGTGTCATGATTTTTGTGGACGAGACGTAGATGTAATTAATTATATTTGTTCCTAATCATATTTTTTGAGCCTGTAATATTTTGTTGTTGTAAAATTTAGCTATGTTGAAACATTTACAGAGTTTTTCTTGAAAGAAATACTCCAACAAGATTTTCTGAACTAAAAATATATGGTTATAGATATTAATAATAAAAAATAGTTAATGATTAACTTACGTTTAAACTAAAATTACATAATATTGTTGTTGTGTTACTTAAATACTATCAGTTGAACGTCACTTGAGTCCTATCTATTCATCATATACGAGTATAACTACGAAAAACAAAACAGTGTTCAAAGGAATCAAATTCGAAAATAGTCTGACATAACTCATCGTTCATATAAGATTACAATGATAATAAGGACAAAAAACCAACATAATTTCCCTCAAATCACCATCTCATAAAGAAAAACTGACATAATTTTATCCGAGACAATTTTTTCCCACAAAAGCCCACAGCGCAACCACATTTGTCGTCGGGAAACTGCGGCCGGTGAAGCGAGTCGTGGGGAGGCAGGGGCAAAGCGGAACAGTGTAAATTGATTACGTGTAAAATTGTTAGCCGATGGATGACTATGACTACTTATATGCACCTTGCTTCGACGACGCGACGTTTAACGCAATCTAATTTGCACACGTCTGAAGGTGAAGGAAGTTTTCACAGCGTGGAAATGAGGTTCAGAATAAGTGATAATGTTGACGCTGAAGTTGACTATGTAGCTTCAACATGTTTCAAACGTGTTATGGAATTAGGAGTTTGTGAACACTTGTGATTTGTGGATAGATGAGATGTTGGTTTAAGGATTCTACTTTTAGATTACTGGCTAATATTATGCTATATAAAGAAGTATGTCAGTACCCAAGAATTAACAAAATATGATGAATTTGATTTAATTTTCAAAATAGTTAAACAAATTCTTAATAGACGGTTACTGTACTAACATAACGAATTTTTACTGCAATTTTAATTCTGAGTTTAATTTTATTCTACCCACAGGCGAGGTCATGCATACTACTTAAGTCAACGAAATTCCGAAATCCGTTTTGAATTGAGAAAACGAAATAAAATAAAATACAAAAGCACGGCTCACATGCACAAAGCATAATTAAAGAGTAGAAATGAATATTTAAATATCTGTGGAGGGCTCACTCGCAACGTCACAATGACGTTTGGGGCGCCCAAATCTAAAAAGATACGTATTTTTGGAAGTCAAGTTCCGTCTTTATGTACACTGAGCTATTTTATTTTGAGACTGCAAAAGAAAAATATGAGCTATGTAGAATTAGTTTTTCTTACATTCTTTCTTTAGACTATTATACGGTCAACTAAACGGATTTATTGAGGGAAGTACAAATACACCTACAGTATACATCTCGTTTTCTATGTTTCATACTGGGCTTGGTAGTATTGTAACAAAACGAGAAAAAAATCATTGCCTCACAGTGGGTTAAGAGGGTTGAAGCTCGATCGATAAAGCTGAAGACAAACCATTCCTCTAAAAAATAATTGGTAGATAATACAACTTCAATCAAATAACTCACTTAGAAATCTTAACATCTTTAGCGCAATGGACCTTAAATTTATTACAATTAAAATTGTTTTATCAAAAATGTATTACTCTCAGTGTGCCCGTAGCGACATCGCCGGCGGGACAAGTCAAAGATACAGATACACGGTGAGGGGCAGAAGAGTTTGCCAAAAATTATAATTTTAATTGCGGGCCCCTTTCCCCCTGTCTCCCCCAGGAAACTGCAAGTTGAGCTATAAATATGAAACATACTGCGTTTTTTTATGATTTAATTGCTTTTTGATATGTAAAACCGTTTTTTTGGATTGCCAAAATAATGCAGACCTGCCGTGAATTATGCAGCTTTGTTTACACTGGATTTGTATGCGTTAACCAAATTAAAGGTGGGTTCTTTCATTATAGTTATAATTTTAGCATGTATTAAAAACCAAGGCTAGCAAAACTATCGGCGTGTATTTCTTAATTATGTCGATTTTTGTTTTAGTTTACTTGCTAGTATTTTTTAATGATGACATTTTATGATATTTTGTGTTTTACTGGCTTACTAAGAATAGAGTGATCGTAATCTCTTTATTTGTTGATTTTAAAGATGTCAACCATTTTGTTAAATAACATGGCAATAAAGGGCATATCAAAAGTTTTTACATGCTAAGAGAATGTGTAATCACAAATCAACCCTTAACCGAATAAACCTCTCATTTCCTCTGAAGCTTAAAAAATTAATGACTCCCAAAACACACACGCGTAAAAACAAAGGGTGGGTAGACAGCCAAAAATACGCAAATAAAGCGGTCCGCTAACAATTTCCTTTTACTCATTATCTGTAAATGCGTTTCGTATGCAAAATTGACGGGGAGTTTTTGGTAACAATATAATACATGTATAATAGGCTGCATGTATAGTATTTGCGTTCCTCAATAGTATAGATAAACTATATTGAAAGGCTTATTTTGAAAGTCAAATCGATTTCTAGTGTGGATCTAAGTTAGGCGTATTTCCAGATGTGTACACTTTTTTATATTTAGATGACATGCTATTTTTTTTTCAAACAGAAATGATAATAAAAATATTATGTACTGTAAATAGTAAGTAAACAATGAATACTAATGTAGTTAGGTATTTTATGATTGTGACCACCTGAAAATTTTAATTAATTTTGCAAATAGACCGGCCTAAGAAGTTGTGTATGAACTAAAGAAAGTTGCTAAGTAGTTCTCAGTATAAAATTAATTAGCTTAATTTGAGTGGTATAGACATAGTTTTCGTCCGGTTGTGCAGAAGTTTGGCTCAGAGAGCGTCTCGGAGCAAAGTAAAAACCAAGGCAGCAAGCCAAGTTGGACCAAAAAGAAAAAAAAACGGTTGACGACAGTAATCTCTTATACTTAAGTCATCAAGAATACGTATCTGTTGTGGATTATCAAGCCTTGACTATAGTTTAACATAACATTCATAATAATACAACATACAACAACATAAATAATACTCAAGGACGTTTTTTTCTACAAGCGCAAAAAGGCCTCTGAACTCTTTTCCAACCTCGAAATCAATCTTTCTTTCGAAAGTTGACTCTTGAATAGATTCATAAATATACTCCTTATACCCACAACATGATTACTTATAACACAAGAGCTTGCTTTATCAGTCTTTATGACGACTATGAAATTCAAAAATCATACATTAAAACTAGCACGTGCAAAGAAAATTTTGATAGAATATTGTATTTAATATGGTTTTACAATAAATTGGTGACTGCTTTTGAGATTCTTATAGATAAGTAATGCAAAAAGCAGATTTCGTGTTTTGAAAAGGTTTTTTCCAAAAAAAATGTAATAAGGTAGGTTTGATGAATATGAATTAGCTACGTCAGCAAACACCAGAAAGTTCATTAAAATTCAAGGAGACAAGAAATATTGTTATTGTTTTCATAGGTACTTAAAAAATACGAGGTAGAGTTAATCTAAAGCCAAGATTACTGCACAGTACGTACTCAAGTGAAGTTAAATAGGTTTGGTTTCAGCGGTCGGGATCTCACCGGGTAATGTGCTCCGAAGACGTTTTACGAGAGCGTCGAATGTTTTATGTCGATGAATGGTATCGATAAAACATAACCTCGATATATGACAAAATATAAATTTGTGATCAAAAGAGAAAAGTTGATAAGTGCTGTAGATGTAATGAAAGAAAATGTTTGGTTAAGGTTTTTGCTTGTTTTTATAGTAGATAGGTAATCGATATTGTTGTTCCCAACTAAAAAGAAGATCGATTGTACATACAACATCAAAGAATAATTGTTTTTAAAATCTTGAAGTTACAATTTGAGGAAGGGATTAAAGCTACAAATAATGATTGTTGTGTTTAGAAAACAATAATCGCCTTTTCACTTAAGCGCAGGTCTGGTAAGAATTAAATAAACAGTAGCAATACACGTACACAGTATTTAATCGACATTAATGACTTTTAATAACTGAAAAACAGATTGTAGGCATAGTTAACAGATAGGTTGCGACGCCTACAATCTATTTTTCATTAGCAATAACAAAAACGCGTAGTAACAAAAATAAACTTCCCTCCTAAAACAGTAAAATAATAAAAATATTGTGTATATAAATAACGTCCAGTTTTATCGATGGCACCATAACACTAGAGGGAGAAAGGAGGTGGGAGGCTACTCATGCAAAAATCCCGTCTCAGGTAAAATGAAGTCGCGAGAGCCCGGTAAGACAGGACGCGGTGAAATGTGAATGTACCAAACATAGGTATATTTTATATTGTTTTATTGTGTCTTTCAACGGATTCTGGAGAAATATTCTTGCTTTTACACTTACATCTATCATTGTCTTTAAGTCGAAACAGATTAGTTATGAACCTGATATCTAAGACGGAAGTTTTGAAATATAATTTTGGGTATGATGGATCCAGAGTAAGACAATAATTTGGTGAAAGGCTGTTAGTAGCTAATAATTATTAAGGAAGAAAAAGGCCTTGTATCCTTCTAAGGATCGGTAAATAATGATTTAGTAGTTCCAGATTTAGCAAATTTACATATCCATGCCTATGCATTTTAGTGGAAAATGTTAATGTTTGAGAAATCTCAGTATTTTCTATTCTAAAATTCAGTTAGTTCCTAAAATAGCCTACAATTGTATTCGTTTCTAACTTCCAAATTAACATAAGAAAATTATTACAAAACAAAATCAAAGCTGAAGCACCCACCTAATTATATTTTCATTACCTGTTCATTTCTGAGCCACAAAACAATTGGTACGGCACAGACTCGCACTACTTGAGACAAGCGATCTCTTGTCTTTATGAAATCCTTGAGTGGACAGCTTCCTACGCGATTTTTTCTTGTTTCTCCACATTTTCCACAGTTAGCAATGTTTTGGTTCTTTATGGACACACAGACTTTCGGTGGATGACATGTAGGAGTAGCCTGAAGAGAATTGTGGACGGAACATTTGATCGAGGTATTTTATTTAAAAGTACTGTGAGTATGTTACTCAAAATTTATTTTTGATTCAAGGATTGTTAATAGGAAGTAAAAGTCCTAATATTGGAAGCATGGAAACTTGTATTTAGTACTGGACTAATCTTAATTTTTTTTTTGCCTGAGCTGACTTGAGTCTTTGACATGGTTTCGTGTTTAAGTTATTTAGTTATTAGATGATGTCAAGTGATTATGTCATTTTTACTACACTTAGCTTTTTCGACAGCAAACCTTCCAAATCAATCTGATTATATAATTTTAAATGTACAATTTAATTGACATCCTATTTGTTTACTGTTGAGAAATTATTGACGGATCTATTTAAAGACCATTTTTATTCCTTAATTCACTCCAATCAAATCCTTATACTTAAAAACTTAGTAAATTTTCACATAAATTTCCTCCACACCTCAACCGCGGTATGTTAACCTGTCAATTACTACTAAAGTAACTTCCTCTACAAAAACATTTGTATAACAATATATGAAACAATCGTGAGCGGGCACCATAAGCTGAGCTGTCGATATCAGTTAAGCTGTAATGGACACCATAGCCACGCCTTGAGCGTCCTTGTTTATGGTGTGATACTGCTTCAGGGAGATTTTATTTGGGAAAGTGTTGACTTTTTGTCTCGATCGTCTTTTATTGATGGTATGTTAAAGTTGAAGAATAGAAGGAAGGCGACGGAAAGTATGGTACGAATTGAATGTATGGTGCTATTGATGATTTGAGAAAGAGAAAGATGACGAGTGGAAGGAGCGTGTATATAATAATATATCTCATTTTGTACGATAATTTTATTGAAAGATGTTTCATGGCTGATATTTGTACGGGTTTTTAAAATACTTTTTTAACCTACATTAATTATAAACGTAATACAGGTTTATAAATGATGTAGGTACCTATATTAAATAATAATGAATATAAATAAATGTTATTAAAAAAAAGTGCCAAACTAGGAACACACCGAAATCGCGTGCCAACACCCACTCTGCCGACACATCAAAACACAACTGATACGCAATATTATTTTTACACTGACAGTTATGTACGGATTTATTGAACGATCTACTTTATAATAGCAGCAATGTAAACAAAACAACACGAGGAAATTAATATTGGCATTAATCTACGCGTACCATTATCAGTTTGTTGAACGTTGTTTGTATTACCTATCTACAATATTTATTAGACGTTCATGGCTTTATTTTGCCATAATATACCATTAAAGTTAAGAAGAATAAATAAACAAAACTAAGTAAATAAGGATACTGAATGTAACAATAGTTTCAATATGCAGCCGATTTTCATGCAACAAAAATGGAACCCATTTATATAAATTAAAAAGAGTAAAACACACGCCAGCAATACACTTAACAGTATTCACACGACGGTGCCCAGAACACACTGTATATTTAGGGTTCCGTGGTCAACTGGTAGAGAAACAACTCATAATAAAATTAATAAAACGAATTAAGAAACTTCCATGCTAAATAAATGTGGGTAGTTAAGTAGATAATAAACATTAAATTTAATACATGCAAATTGTGTCTTGTTTTCAATAGTTAGCATTTGAAGTTAAATATCGTCATATTTCCATTTCCAGTAACACCTCTTAATGGGTAACAACAGTTTTATTTCATAATGCTTATATATAATTATAATAAAAGGATTTTAATATTTAATTACTACCACGTTAATTCCATCATCTGTTAACAAATATCCACCATCAACCACTGCATTAAAAAGTCTATATCGTGTTATAACTATCCAAGAGAAAAAACCACTTGCAAAAATCCTACAGAACCCATAGCCTTCTGCGACATATTCTTAACAAAAAAAAAGAACGCGTTCTTAAAAAAATTTGTTTCCGCGTGCCGTATAAAGCACCCCATTCACAACACAATAGATGTTTTGTGCGCGTTTTGTGCGGTCGTATCGCATGACCCGTCTGACGTGTGACAATGCCGTGTATGGGTGCACTTACTGAATTGTTTTTGTTTTCTATCCAAGTTTTTTATTTTCTGTTTTATTCTATGCGATATTTTCTTGTCGGAGAGCGCAATTTCAGTTCCTTGAGACATTCTTTATGCTTAACATTCACGTGAAATTGTGGCGAGGAAAAATGTGTAATGCATAGCGCTGGATGTATTTTATTTGAAGAAAATCTTTGGAGACAGTCCGTGGGCACGGAAATATAAATATGGCTTACAGTTTCCTCGTAGATTAGTTCTTAGACGAGCTTATACTGCGATAGTTTTATTATATAGCGGTCCAATTATATTTAATTCTTTTAGTATTTTTTATGACTTCAGCATTTGGTAAGAATTATAGAGAACCTAAACTAACCTCTAACGTCTAATTGTTATTAATATTTGCTGCACAGTTAAAGGAAATTATCTAAACCGTTAGCAAAACGTAAAAAGAAACAAACAAAACGCATTTGAAAGAAACTGTGCCGGAAAGACATCGGAAACTGGGCCATATGTAGGTACTGGTACAAATTGATGGGTCACGGCTTTAGGGCGGGAGTCAGTCAATTGGGAATCGATTATTGGTATCGCAGTTGAGAAATCGATTATTTGTTTTGGTGACGAATAGTGACATTGCGATTTTTGTCCCTGTTTTTTTAAGTCTGAAGGACTGCAACGTAATTCATTGTATACCATCACGTTGTACTCAGATATGGGCTGATGCGCTCTCACATATTGATATCATAATTATAAGATCAAGTAATCGAGGACAAGCTTCTTACCATTTTGCGTAGCATATATTCGATTAGACAGTAAAAAAGATCAATAAAAAATAATAAGCAAGCATTGTTTGAACTATAGATATGGTTCTATCTATCTAAAACCTCTGAAATCGTAGGCTTTTTACTATTTTAAACGTGTGAATGCGCAAAAAGAAGCATAGCCATCTTCGTGCACACAGCCTAAAGATTTTTAGCTTATTCTGCGGCATGTGTCTGACGGTGACGGTTAGTCACGTAAAATGAGAACATGTTGCGATGTAGAGTTTAGCCAATTTACGAAAAAAGGCGTATAATTCACTAAATGCCTAATTATATTCTCACACTTCAACACCGCATTAACCGGTTTCAACTCAATAATAGTCATAACCAATTCTTATTGGTATCATCCCAAACTTTCCACCACGTCATCGAAGGGTGTAACACACATAGGGGTCGTTAAGTAATCGACAGCTATGGGGAACAATGAAGAGGGTTGATCCGAAAACTTGTGAAGTAATAAAATAATATACTTTATTACAACACATCATACATTTTAATATCAAAGTTTCATCTAACTTTAAAGTTTGAGTAACATTGATGTTTCTATTGAAACTTATATTTATTTTTGTATTTCAATACCTATAAGAACACGATGTAGGATAGAATATCCTACTAATCAAAGATGTCTGTTTAAAGTCCTCGCAAAAACGGCTGAACGGACTTGTACGAAAATTTTGCACACCGATAGTCCTGGATTAACATTCCTATATGCTCATTCTTATCCCTGAAAAGAGACCTCAAAACTTTCCACGCAGACGAAGTCGCAAGCAAACGCTAGTTAAGTACCTATAATATACGCCTATATAGCTACGTATACCTATACATATAAATAGAATTACATTCTCTCATCCAATCACCTTTTAAAAGTTTTCTTCACACTAATTGTATCGACGATTTCAAGCCATACGCATACATCGACACTTACACTCAAGCACACACATAGCTCCCCTTACATAACCTTCAATGAAAACTGAAAATCCTCTTGAAGTTGATCAGATTGTAATTACGCAGTACATTGGCACACATTCCTAATGAACACTGAATCTGTCACACGAACTATGTGAAAGACATTCACTTGGTTTGTGATCGCATATCGTTACTCTAGTTATAGTGGTCGTAGTAGCTCCAGAATGTATTAGAAGTCATCAATACTGGATTTCTTCGATTCATATAGGCTAGTGTTATCAAATGAATACTGGTCCAATTACTAGTATTGGCATAGTCAAATTAAGAAATATATGGACATTGGTCTGATATCAAGGATGGCAACATTGCAAAGTTAGGTATCGTCAATCTGGAAGTGGAAGCTTATAATGAATACTTTTACGTACTGTAAGGAATAGTTATGTTTCCTTTTCTGCCTAAATATTGGCATTTACTGTGATTCCCAGTTAAAAGTTCGAAATTTGGATTCCATGTGCCTACAGAGAATTGAAATCTAATGGAAAAACCGAATACAATTTTGCCTGATTTGGAAATCGAAATGAGGACCCCACGTTTAGTCGTCACGTTTCCTTATTTCAGTACATTATACACCAAACTTAAATATTTTAATAGCTCTAACACGTTGACATTACCGCGTATCACCCCTTACCACGGAGGTGTTAATTGGAGCGCCGCGATTAATGAACGTGTTGGTGTCACGATGTGTGAAGCGCTTTTGAATTAGGAAAAGACATTTGAAATTCGAACGTAGGTTTTTTTTTGTTTGATTTTGATGAGCACTGATTTTAAGCCTGATGAATGCCATGAATGGAAATAGGCTCGCCACTGTATGGGGCTTATGGTGATGTGTGGCATCGAGTCCCGATAAAGTAAAACACCTCTGCCTACATCTAAGCAGACACAGATATGATATCACATTGATTTTAGACTCAATCCATTACTTAATAGAATTATATTTGGTGGAATGATTGGCATTTAAACTAACAACCCTCATTTCAATAAAATACTCCAATAAACACTATTACTAAAATTTTAATAGAAACTGGACTTACATAGAATTTATTAGTTCCGACTGATTGGTTCATTTTAAGAACATCGAAACGATTATTTTCTTCGAATTCATTTCGTTCGGTATTCGAAATATTGACCTCTAAAACTGTGACTGGCTGGCGATAGGTCAAAGGCGTAGCTGTAAGAGTGCTTGTACACTCACTATAATGTATAGACATAATAAAAATTATTTTGCGATAATTTTTTTTTTTTAATAAAATCGTACGCATAGTCCAGGCTAGAGAGCTATAGCTGTGTCAATAGTCAAATAGCAACTAATTATTTTGCTGAATAAAATAAACCAGACGAACTATTCACACTTCGCATTTCAGACCCCCTTTTAATAGTCTTCCCTCCTGTCTGAAAATAAATAAACCATGTCAGTCTACCTCTCTTCACTACCCTGTCTAATGTGTAATCCCCTTTACCACATTCAAATTATGTTCGTAATTTGAAACGTGTTCGACAATTGAAACAGCGGGTATCGATACACTAGCGCCATCTGTAAGGTCATCAGTGCGACCCACATTTTGTATTAAATTTGATTATCGAATGTATTCTTTATAATGTAGATCATTCAATTTCAAGCCAGTATGTGCTACAGACAAAAAACTAACTTGCTATCGGTACGCGTACGAACAAAAGAGGCTACCTACTTTCAATAGGTTTTAATAGAGTAGGTATTTGTTTTTGTGTTAAGAATTTCGTATAAGGAATTGAACTTAAATACATTTTTTTAATGGAAATCGCAGATAAAAAACATCATGTCCAAAAAGAAAACATACAGTATACAAAGTTGGAAGTTTTATTGAAAAATTGGGTTTGGTTTTTTTTGTGACATTATATTGGGGTTGTATGTAATAAGAGCACGTCCACAAGTATTGATAGGTTAACCTACCTAAGTAAGCCCAACGCACTGCATAGTCAACCTTGCTACCATCCTTGTTCACTAACGAAACTCTACACCACGGTATAGGCATGACCAGTTTCTATGTGACAATTATCGCATGCTAATACCAAGAAAAAGCGTAACAAACTCCACAATTATTATGAGAAAGCACCATCTGTAATACACAAAGCAATTTTACACAATTCTAATAAAAATAAAAGACGGCGCAATCAAATTAATTCAAATGAACAATATATCTCTATTTGCATTGTGAAAGGTATAATTTTGAAAATAGAATATTAATAGCGTAATGCTCATGCAATAACCAATCATTAAGGAGCGCCGTCGGTGGCCAATATAAGTAGATACCTCGTATTCTGTGCGCATTGGAAGGGTTAGTTTTGTTAATGGCCGGTAAGTGGAATCATGTATTGTAGGGTTAATAAGGCTGCGCATTCATTGTGTTTTAAGTAACCTACTTATTTCATTAAGAGGGTTTATTTCATTTCGTTTTACTAATTGGTATAAGTGGTGTTTAATGAGTAAGAATCTAAGGTGGATGGAAAATGATGTTCACTAGGACTTTCTCTTGTTTTATGATTTTTATTTATAAGACATAGAATTATCATATTCATAGACGACGAAACTCAAATCAAATATCCATGGACCTCACTCTGTATGTCAATTTTACAGCAAGTACCTAGAATTCTTCTAAGGACAGATGGTAATGACCATGAATTTTTATTTGCTACAATCCTGGTGTAATCCTTTTACCTCATTTACTTCCATCAAATTCATCATACATGCTCGAGTCCTACCAAACCTGTCCTTTGATAACCTCTTTAAAAATGCAATCCATAGATAAAATAAAAACAAGTAATATTAAATCAATGCTGGCACACAGAGCTCGTTACGACCAACGGATTGTATTCCACGCGGTCACGCCCTTGCATTTCAAATTAACATTCGAATTTCAAACGTCTGCGGTAACAACCCTCCGGTCACGTGATCCGACTCAGTCGTACGCGGACGAGACGGTGACGCGACGGGATTTGAAAGGGTATAATGATGTGTAGATATTAGGACTAATGTTTACATTATAAGTTATGTCTGTGTTTATATTAATGTTAAATAATACATGCCACACAAATGAAAGTGAAATTGCCAAGATATCTTTTGCCCATCATCAGCCAGAAGACGTCCACTGTTGAACAAAGGCCTCATCCTTAAAGGGGGGGTTGCCATAATCCCGACGCTTGGCAAGCGGCTTTGTGGTGAAGACGCTGCTGCCTGTCTTCTGGATTTTCCTTTAGTCGCGGGCGACATTGGTCTTACGCACCAATGTCTAATCGATTTGTGCGTACTATAAATTAGTTATCAGTTATTCATCAACCATAAGGTTAGAAGAAGAATTCGTAAATCTTCAATCTACAAGGACACTAGATATTCGAGTAGTATATTAAAATAGGTACTAAACAACTCCTCCAGAATTCTTTTCAAACATTTAAACCGTTTTTCAACAACCCTTTTCTAATAAAAAATGCATTACCAGTAACCACATTTTTTATTTTCCCGCTCTAAACCCATTCGTGACTACGTCTAAGGTATTTATCATTATAATTGTATGCAATTTCGCGATGATTCATTAAGGAGTCTACACATGGGGCTTTCAGCGATACATTATGAAAAGGTTCCTTGCGTGAGGAACGCGGGAACCCTTGAATGTGTTGTGGGGAGAGTAGTGTGGATATGCCTTTACTGAATAATTATAAATATTTATTATTTAAATTTATCCGGAGGCAACGAGGCAATGAACCTTTTGTATGGCTGTTGATTGGCAATTTCATTTGAATGTGTTCTATACCTGGAAAAATAATAGATTTATTCAACAGCTGTTCCAGATTATTAAAATAATTATCATCTACCTCTATTACTTTTCTGAGTATTAGAGCCGTAATTATATACCTACTAATAGGATCGTTTTACATTCTATGAAGCAATCAGGTTAGAGACTTAAAAAGAAGGATTTAGTTAAAAAACAAATGAAGGTAAGTGAAGATTTGAGTAAGTCCCTTTAATTATTATTTATTCGGTCATATCCACGTTATGTCCACCGCGCATGACGGATAGCACTAACCTGGCCATTCGTTTTAGTTTCATTTACGACACTCATAATCCATTCACGCTTCCATACACTATCCATACAAATATCATACGTTAATCCCTTTTATATTGTCGCCATGTTTTTATATTTCGCTATAAATTGCAGGATTAAGAATCGTATTGACAAATATTGTCAATACGATACGTTGTGTGGTACAGAACGTTGGTGCGGCCATTCAGATGCAAGAAAAGATTGAAACAAATTTTAATAGGACATACCTATCTATATATATTTTTACTTTTGTGTTCTGTACTTCTTTCGTGGTTTAATAGATGATGAACAATTGTGTCCCAAAGCATTTGAGTGGCTGAAACTTCTATTATGTATGTAAAAAAGGATAACTATCTAAAATTGGTTTCTTTTTGCAATTTTCAGGGTTGGAATCAAACATGAAGTTGTTCAAAATTATCTTTTTAATGACCATGGTCTTTTTCTCAATCACTGGTGCCTTAGTTAGCTTGAAGGTGTACCTTGTATATTGGCCAGCCAATGCAACTAGCATTCTAACGTTTCATAAACGCCTGTAGTCGGTTACATAAAATAAAAAAAAACATTTTGAATTTGAATTCGAATCTGGTAACAAGGGATGTCACAAGGCCCACTTTTTGCCCCCCCTTTATGCCAGTGAATTTTGCCACACATTTTTTACCTTCCAGTAACAATGTAGTCCAACCATAGATACAGTCAGACAGTCCTGTGTTTGCATACCAATACCTATGCGTCGGCGCGTGTCGCGGTCCCCACGGAGGGAGATTAAGCGTAAACCGTTTATAAATTAGAGTTGGGCCCACGTCCAACGTCCATGTGTCGGGAGGATTTGCGTGTTTGCTAAATTAGGATTTAGGTGTCGCGTTGTATTGTTTTATGAAGTGTTTTTTACTTAATGAGGAGGACGTGTATCATACTGAGTTGGGGGAAACAAGAAATGTAATAATCATTTTGTTGTTGGGTTAATGACGTCATAGTTTGGTATAATAATAGTACAGTAGATACATCTTAAAGTCTTTTGAAATATCTATCTACTTGAAAGTTATTTTTGCTGTGTTAAGATCTTGTGTTTTAGTTGTCATTTTACTTGATAACAATATTTCAGGAAGTTATGTCCATATGTACAGTAAATAGAATATAGTAAATTCTATTTGATTATTTTTATTTGGTTGCTGATTATTGGAATGAAAATGAAGTCCCATCTCATAAATTTCAGTCTGCCGATCTAATCAGAGATCTCCTGGCATAATCAGAGATTAGATTGGTAGTTGCTCGCTGGGTAATAACACAGCAAGTCGAGCAGAGATCGATTCACTATTTGCTCGTATTGCCTCAATTCAGATTTCATTAAACGACTTTTCAGCTTCCAAATTTCGGTAAGAACCCGTAAATCTGGAGTACGAATCATTCACTAGTCCTTTTTCCTTCACTTGGCATACCCTCGAGGAGAGCCAATGGCAAAATAGCATGCTCCACGCAACTACGGCCCTCAAAGTATAACAACGCTCTTCAGCTTCAGCGGGATATAACGAGATGCGCACTAAAATAATAACCAGAAAAAATAAAAATAAATAATAGAAAAAACAAAAATTTGGTTAAGCGGCACACAACCCGAAACCGAAACGTTCTGGATTGCCCTCGAGATGGTAGGTACGGGTCTGCGTGGGGCCTTAGAGTAAGAGAGTTGGGGAACTGGCGAAGGAAGAATAGGATGCAAGTAGATGTTTATGACTGCTATTATTAGGATCTTAGCAAATGAAAATCCGTGCTCTCTGCCTACCCCTCTGGGTAATAGGTGTGAATTTATGTATGTATGTATGACTGGTATTATCAAGATGGTAAATGTCCAAATGAAGAGTTTTAAAACCATACATGATTAATGCAATCGCTGTTATGTTGTACAAGTCTATCGCCCCATTTCTTCTTCTTATCTTTCTCCTACTTAGCTTTCTACATACAATACTGATCCGACTGATTGGTTACTCAGAGTAAGAACTAATATTTGAAGACATTACCAATATTTATCCATAAGTCTAAAACGCTGAAAAGGTTGTAAAAAACTTTTATTATAAAGAATTTTCGATACATTTTATTACCATATTGAATTTCGAACTAAATTTAAGGCATCAAAGTTCTCTCTAAGCTGTAGATACATAAGCACAGAATATCAGATTTTCTTCTAGACACTTTACCTGACCAATAGACTACGTGTTACAATCGCGGTTTTAGTGGCCCGATGCTAACAAACGCTACGACTGAGGCAATCCTTTTTTTTCATGCTCCTCTCCTTTACCGGGAAATGACTTTCTGACTCTTAATCTCTCTCGCAATCTCATTAAAAATTCATAACTCAAAACTGCGAAAAAATGAAAATTTGTTATAGGTCTCTCCCGTGAGTACTTCTGTTGGCCTGCCTTTAGACTGATAGGCTTTGAGATATATTTTAAACAAATAGAAATGAAACTTTTATATTGGATCCTAGATTAGAGCAGAATTTCGTGCTATACAGATCTAATTAGGATTCGGTATAAAATAGCGATAGACATCGAAATTCTTTTTGGACACTAAACGAAAATTTAGTGTAACATACAACTAAAGGTAGTCGCATCTATTTAAAAAGAAAGAAAGTCATTTTAATAAATAGCAATAATAACTTTTAAAATAGGCTTGATTTTATGTATGTATTATGAGGACCGATTCATGGTGTCCAATAACAAAAATTCTCGAGCAACAAGGTGGTCCACTCTGTAAGCACGTGTCATCGTCCTCCTTCATCCTCATTTCCTTATAATAATTCGATATATCGGATTTACATGACTATACTTTTTACCAAAAAATCACATAAGCTTTCAATGAACAAAACACATTGCCCTTTTTACTATATAACAGTTCGGCTCGCGACTCTGCCGCGTAACCAGCTCATGAATAAGGGCTCCGGTCGAGTTCGAAACAAGTCGGGCATTCCCGAATACACCCGTGAGTATAACCGGAATATACAGTAAATAACACATTGCCCTTCTTTTGTGTTGAGTCAAAAGCACATCAAATCCTTATATGTTCTAAGGTCCATTATTACAGCCTCTTAAAGCTTCAGATGAGCTAATTAAACGTGGCTCAATTATCTCCACACTGTGATAGGTGGGCGGCGTTAACTGTTCGAAACATTAATAAGACAATCGGTTACGCGCGAATGCGCGTGACTTCGCTCTTTAATATGAGCGCTTGCGCAGATTACGTATTAGTACGCACAAACGTGTTTTGTTTAATTGTATTGGTTTTATAGACGCCAGTTTTTATTTTGCACCTCGCTAGGGACAGAGAAATATTCAAAGCTGATGTCCGACCTCCAGTAATTGGAGAAGAACAGAAAGAAAAAGAAGAATAACTAAAGAAAGTTTATGTTACCTATGACTATACAAAAGAAAAAAAGCATTCAGTTTACAAGTATTTGTATAGTATGGTTTGTAAGGAGAGTGGACAATTTTTAACAAGACTGACTATAAAGTTTGAGAATTGTAATATGATCGAATGGGGTTGGTATCTATATCAGAAACACAGCATTTGTTAACCCGTGATCTATATCTACTGCTTTGAGTGCCCTTACCTAACGGTTAAGCCTGTTTGCCAGAACTATAGGCAGATGTAACAACGGCTTTCCACTTATAAAAAGGGCCACTGTTACAGTTATTGATGTCTCCAAAACATCCACTTAAAACATTACAGTTAAAGAAGTAGTTTTCACAACATCCTATATCCTTCCTTTGGTTACAATCCCTCCAGAAATTAAAAAGTTCAAAATGTTTTAATTTCACGTAAACCTATTACAGGCGCTTATGAAACGTTAGGATGCTAGTTGCACGGTTCCAAAATGTCATTCCAATGAAGAAGAACCGGCAAGAAACTCCAGAAGTTACTCATTTAAAAAAAATATGGTACAAATTGGTAAATTTAAAAAGTTTCATTATGCGACAACAAAGTAAAATAATGTGATGAGGGTGAGGAGAAGGGAAAAGAAATAACAAATTGGTCCAAAAACTGGCCACCAAGAAGTGCCTCCACAATATGACACTGCTTAAATCGTCTGTAATATACACAAAGGTAAAAGATGAATATGATATTCTCTTCGACAGTTCTCAAACACTTGAGCACTCGACGTCCCAGACATGATACAAACACGTTTGCGGACAGGTCGGCTCTTAATTGCGCGTGTCGTGTGAGCAGCCTAATCTAGCGGCGGCGTGCCGAATCGCTACTCCTGTGCGTGTGGCTGGATCGCGGAAGTCTATTAGGAGGGTTATAAGGCTGAATGTCTGTAAAGGATTGTTAAATAGAATGTAGTAGACTGATTTTGTTTTCAAACAAGAATTAAGGAGATTAAACTCATGTTGTTTTTTTTCTTATACAAGGTTTTGTCCTACATAGGTCTGTTAATACAACAGATTATTCATTTTTTTTTAATAGAATACGCGTAGTGTGTTTAATAGCGTGTAATTTACATAGCATAACATAATCACGCCTGTATTCCCCGAAGGGGTAGGCATAGGTGCACATACAGTACACCCACAATTCGCCAGTTATGTTTTTAGGTCCCAATGTAATAGGGGGCGAGCCTATTGCCATCAACGGGGTACAAATCCAGACTCCGTGCTGTTGCTAAGAATTACCTAATGGAAAAACCCAGTAATACTTTGCCCGACCCGGGATTCGAACCCAGGACCTCGTGCAAAGCAGTCGCGCTTAGCAACCACTAGACCAACGAGGCAGTGTGTACTATTGTGGGTGTATTACATAGATATGATAGATTCATCATCATCATCAGCCCGTTGCAGTCCACAGCTGGACATAGGCCTCTCCCAAGGTACGCCACAGGGCCCGGTCTGCTGCTTTATGGAAGATTTCTTTCGGAAATCAACAAGACTGAAAAAATATATGCAAAACTCACAAATATTTGTCTCATGCGGGTATGAAACCTGCAACTCGCCCGATCGTTTGCATTATTTGTTTTGCTACTACGAAACACAAACTAGTTGACCATCAATTCTCTGTGTCTACAATACCAAGGCTCCCGTTGGCTCATAAAGCTTGTATATCAACGACTTTAGTTATTTTCATAGCTATCTATGCTTAACCCACAATCTGAACAACAAACCTATACGATTTCCCTTGAGCAACGTGCAACCTCGAATAATAACAGATAAACGAGAAACAACTTCCATGTAACTAAAGCGATAATAGTAATGTCGCTATTACAGCTAAAATTACGGCACTCATTCCAATTTATCGCCTAAAATTCCTCACAATTTAACAATGTAAGGGTATTGAGAGTATGTTCACGCGTTACATTGGGACGGATCAAGTACAATAAACTAAACGCAACGTCACCACGATTATCTCGAGTTTCTCACACACTGTCGCAGCCATTTGTTTAAATTACATTACCGTGTGCATACTTCGGTAAGGCTGGTTGAGTTGTAGAAGCGATGGATTTGTTGTATGATGTTTTTTTCTTTTTTTTGCAGGTATTAAACCTTTTTTTTTTTTTTTTAAAAACGTCGCCCCACACTAGGAATTTCTCCTGTATCGTGGGTGCGTTTCACAAACATGAAATATCACAAACACAAACAGCCAGACTCGGGACAAACATCTGTGGTTCGCACAAAGTTTTGCCCCGTGCGGGAATCGAACCCGCAACCCTTAGCGCAGCAGTCCAATCGCTTAGCCACTGCGCTAATCAGGTCGTCAAGTCGTCACCTTAAACGGGACAGCAACACAACATCATACCATGAACTCTTAAAACAGAATAGTTTACGTTGTGGAAGCGAGACGCCGCTACGTGCATTGAAATGCGGGGTCTCGCTTACACTACGTAAACTGTCCCGTTTTAAGAATTCATGGTAAGGGGGCTGATGTGAACTTAGAAAGTGGATATTCCAGGGGTACGAGAATTGTATCATTGTAAATAAGAAAAATATGTAATATATAATTATATCTAACGTATTTTCAAGTTGCTTAGTAATACAATTTTACTTGTATAAATACCTATTGATAATAAAAAAATGTCTATAAGGAGATTAAGCCTGTCATCGTTAAAAGAAATTTAAAAATAATGTACCTATATTTAATATTGTTACTGCTAATAATTTATATCATAGCATCGAAAAACCACTGGATCACAATATTTTAGTCCTGTGTGAAGTGAACACGCGTGGGCGCGAGTTCGTGATGCGTGCGCGCAGATTAAATTGCATTAATGCAATATACTAACATACTTAAAGTTTTATCTTTTTGTTGCACATATTTCTCGCCACGAATAAATATGGTTAATTTATATGTTGCATTGTTGTTTGTTTATTTAAAGCATGTTTCCTTATTAAACTCCAAAGATTAAATGGAAGAATTGTAATTTGAAAAAAATAATAATCAAGGACTTCTTGCACGTTTAGGTTAAGGGTATGAAGATTAGTACAATATTCATAATTTAAAACACGAAACCTTTGATAAAAAAACATATTAACAAATATTCAGACTCGAAACAATATCTACAAATTAAAACGTTCGATTCCCGAATGAACAAAATTAAAGTATCACAGCTATCCAATCGCTTAGCCACTGCCCTATGTGGGTGAAAGAATTTAAAATCTAGTGTTTTATTATAAGAAAGCTCCACCCAAACTTTACCATGTTACAAATAAACATTATTCTTCATTGAAGGACGAACCTCAATGTCCAGTGAGAGACTCAAAACTGAAATGTACCTCAATAACTTGGTACAAGAATCCTTGATACCCAATACCTTGACTAAATACAAGAGGATTCCAGGCGTTTTCGCTGTTCCGAATGATACAATGTCGGCACAATAATCTCCGACGTCTCAAGACGCGCAGACGGACAGGATTTGTGCAAACATCTTGAAATTGTTGATTGGCTACTGAGACACGGCCTATTTGATTTGTACACATCGCGTGCTTGTGCGTTTGTATGTTTATGAAGCTGGTAATACCTCTTTTATGTCCTCTTATTGTTGTTATAACACAACGTGAATTGTCCTGCTTTAAGAGTTTATGGTAAGGCTGTTCCTATAAATAAAGAATTGGATCCAGAATTCAAAATGCACAAAAGTGACTTGTTGATTTTTTGTTAACGTTACCTTTGGTGAATTGGGACTTGGGAGCAATAAGTCTAACTTTACAGTATTAGTAAAATTGCACTTAACAAAAAAATGACTTTTTCGATGTTTAGAAAGCCTTGTGCACTTTGCACATCACACAATTGGGCTTAACAATACTCCTAAACAATTGGCAAAACTAGGACAAACACAAACCAACAAACTAATGAAAACTGTACAAAGTAAGAACCAATATTTTTAACACGTAACGCCACAACAAGTGAATTAACAACTCAATAGAGATATGCCAGTCCATATGTAACAATATATATATATCGAGCAGCGAGAGATCAAATACGTGAGATTTGCGACGTTCTCCGTTCGAACCTATTCTGAAATGCACAACGGACCATCAGCTCTGTATAATATGCAATGCAGGATTGTGTATAATTCTGTAAGATTTCATAGAAAATCAATACCCAGATATGTGTAAGCAAATACAGAAGGTACTGCGCTTAATTTGCATCGAAATAGAGATTTTTACTAACTACTAATCTACAATGTTAAAAAATTTAACAGCTATAGTCCTGATTTCAGAGCCTATAAATTGCATACTTAAACGAAAAGCCTTTATTTACTTATACATTATAGGTATAATTACACTGTATAAGAAAAATAAAATGTAAATGATTCTCGTATTCAAGAAAAGTACTATAAAAAACATAATTAGTGTTCGAACCATAGAGTATCCCCAATTGTATCGACTACCGATAAATCGATGTTGTGTAATGTTGGACTGTTGATATCTCTTATCGATAATGTCATAGAGCCTTCAGAATAAGATGTCGGATTATGAGTTTGGCAAACTACGCCGGCTGATAAGTCCACGTGTAGTTTGTCCGACAAAGTTGCGTGTGTTTATTGGACGTATCAGCTGCAGCTATGTCTCCCGTCTGTCTGTGGTAGCTATGTTATGGTTGGGGTTCCGTATATTGCAGTTTGATTTGCAAGTTAACAATAATTTAAATGCTAGTGCAAATTTATCAAATGAACTACCATTTTGATAATTTGTCTTTGTTATTTTTCTTATATTTGTTTTCAACTAATTTTGTGCTTGTAAGAAAAGCTTGCCTTTGTTGTATAACTACTAAAGTAACTAAAACTAGCGAAGCACCTTCTCCCCAAGAATACACGCAAGTACAACCGTTTATGATTTTGTATTTGACAAAAGCAACAAGAAAAATCCCTGCCGCGTCACCACTCCTTTGATTCTGAAACTATTCGAGTATTCCCAAATAAAAACTTCGAATTACACATCAAAGCAAACAAAAGACAATATCTATAATAATTTAATCATAAAAACCCCGAGGCGTGTAAAACATCCGTCTATATATTGATGTAACTCATACACCAGTCACTCGGCATATCGAGAACCGATTCTCGATTACGATAACTCGATGCTTATATCCCGCCGGCTATCGGATTCATATCCGAATTAATAATCTCGATACTGTGAGATGTGGGGACTTGTTACGTGTGACGTCAATTTATAGAGCCAAGAAGATATTAAAACTATTTAGAAGTGTATTTTTAAGGAAAAATTTGAGTAAAGATTTTTAGACTTTTAGGCAAGGACCTTGCTTTTGGTATACGTCGATTCTTTTCAAAGGCATCTATTTTGAATGGTCATCATAGGCTTGCATCTGTTTAAGTATCTTACTTTTTAATAAACTGTTCCTCAGATTCTATTCTTTAAATATTACTTAAATAATAGTTTTACTGTTTACATTTGTCTAGAATGACATAGTTGTAAATCATAAGAAATTCAAATCATGCAACATAAAAGTGTAGGCTAGGTACTGGACGTGACCAACTGACATACCGAATCAAAAAATGCCGCATCTTTACCTTCCTAGCTCTACGTACAAATATATTAGACGGATTCAATTTCCGCGACACAATATTATTGATATATGGAGCGGTTGCTAATGTGTTTTAAATGTGTGTCTCGAGCACTGGCACTTTAACATTCAGCCTATAATAGTCAGCAGCGGGCATTATATTTGCATTTTCATTCAGAATCGAGTAGAGAAGGAACTTGCGACTAAACGGCTAGAAATTGTACCCTTTGTTTAAGTTTCAGAACGTTTTATACACTGTAATATTGTAGTTGATATTTGTCATTTGTTTGTATACAAAATCATATCATAGTTTATATTATAGGGAGGTATATTTTTGGAGATATCTACAGTAGACGAAACCAAAAACAATATGTTTTTACTCGTGCTTCCAAATCAAAGTTGTACTACTTGATGCATTTTGTATTTTCATGAAAATTCGATTTGACTCGAATCTAGCGTAATGAAAAAGTACTCGGCCTTTTAGTCAGGCTGAATTCCCGCAAAGACACTATAGGTCAGGAGAATCAACAAAAAAATTGTTAAAACATGTTAATAGAACTGCCAAAAACTTTGAAGTAAACACAAGCTAAACTATTAATACGTAATACCGACTTGTTGCTAACAAACTTGTTACCCTACATCCCAATTTACCTTCACAAATTCCTGCTTTCAATCCCAAACCAATATATTAGTCTGAAATTCTGAATACATCATGCTAATATCACATCTGTAATGATAATTGAGTCAAAACATATTAATTTTAAGCCCACATCTGCATTCTGTATAAACACGTAAAGTTATGGGTCCATAGTCAGAGGTCATAGTTGTGAAATGTTGGTACATTACCATATATTTACATATCACACGGACTGACGGGACCTTCGCATCTCACTTTGCTTAAGTAGGAACTGTAGTGGCTGAATTTATTGGGTTATTTTGTTGGGTATTTGGAAGTTTGTTTCATGCCTACGGAAATATACGCAAGACTTTTTTTACTGGGTATACGGTGAAGGAAAACATCGTGAGGAAATCTGGATTTCATTATCGGAAATCGCTAACCCGCAGTGAGCTAGCTGGTGATCAAGGCTCAATCCTTCTCTATACGAGAAGAGGTCTTTGCACTGCAGTTGTTGCAGACAGTTATAGGCTGTTATTATATTATACAGGTTTGACCGCGACGGAAAACCTCGTCAGGAAACCTTGATTTGACATTACAACCCCTGCGCCGCGTGGCGTAAATTGCTGGATCCGTTTCTGTATAATTAGTCCTTTGCTATGGGACAGTCATCATCATCTTCATCAGTCGGAAGACGTCCACTGTTGAACAAAGGCCTAACCATTGAACGCCAAAATGAAGGACATCTTGCCATTTGCATCCACCGGCTGCATGCAACTCTAACGATATCGTCGGTCCACCTGGAGGGTGGCCTGCACACACTATTATACAGTTGTCAAAAGTGCTTCTAAGCAGTGGCCTTGAGCGTTATTTTCCATTTTAACCAGTTGCAATTCTGCTTAAAGTTAGCAGCGACAGACAAATAAGTAAAATTCAGCATTCAAAATAACAAACCAAATATTCAACGAAACATAAATCAAAATAAATAAATTCACGAACAACATTTAGAATTTCGATAACATCATAAATACGCTACCAATATTTGCGGATTTATCCCCAGATTAGGTGGCCGTGTGTGCCCGTTGCGGCGAGGATTATACCCGATCACGTGATCTGTCGCCATCGCCTACGTGTGTAATACACGGATTGTTATTTTGAGGCACAAGGAAGATGTTACAGCGGGAAGGTGGTAGAGCCATCTATATTTGTCTTTTTCAATTTGTCAGTATCATTCAATCAAATACTTCTTGTTTAAATTATAGAATTTTCATTAAATCATATAGTTCTTGTTTAAATTAAATAACCATTTGTTGCGTATAAGGTTAATTCGTTTTTTGATCGTCCTCTACATTTGAGTGCATTGTAAATAACCTTAAAAAATTTGCTTATTAATTAACTAGGTATTTTGCTAGCAGATCACGATTAAGTTTTATCTAGCATCCTTTGCAGTCGCATTATATGACAACTTTAGTACCAGAATGCCTTATTTACCAGGAGCTTGTGACGTCACTAAAGAAAATGAAAAAATGTTGGTGGCTGGGGTTTTGACTACCCAAAAACAGTGGTTTACAACCTTGGGTGGATACTCATTGTTAAGTATAACAGTAAATACTTAATCTTCCTATAGTCTTTTATAACTTAAACCACCACATAACCTATATAATTATAGTGCGTCCCTTGTTAGAATTAATCTCGGTCGGGTTTGCGACATCTGTATTCGACAATTATGTTCATGTGAGACCTATAAAGGTGTATTTGCTCTTGCTCATTCTCTACCAATCAGAGAGAGATAGACGAGGGTTCTATTGGGTACTACGTGTGGATTTGCGAAGGGAAATATTTGTTTATCAGTTTTGTGTTTGCGTTAAACGTTTATTAATGACTAACCTTTTGGTTGTAATAGCCAACAATTGGCTAGTTTGATTGGGCAATGTTTGTGTGGTCATTATGCTTAACTAAATGTTAGCTTCAAAAATGTTGAATATAGATATAATTTAGTTTTGGTTTCATTAACCTAAAACAAGTTAAAGCAAATGTATAATATAAATTATTTATGTTACTTAAGCTTATGATAGATGAATAAATAAGCGATTGCACTGCTGCGCTAAGGGTTTCGGGTTCTATTCCTATGACAAAAATTTGTGCGATCCGCAGATGTTTGTCCCGCGTCTAGGTGGTTGTGTATGTGATATTTGTATTTCATGTTTGTGAAACGCACCACGATACAAGAGAAAAGGCGACTTTAAGAAAAAAAAATTACAGGCCATATGGAATTAAAATATGTTGATCTTTTTACTATATACTTCTTAACAACAGAAGAGACTCCTCTTCTTGATCCATAGGATCTTTATGTAGAATTCCATTGGTATTCCAACGGAATGCTTATAATATTATGCCATACAGATATTTATCACGTTCTCATTTTCTCGTTCTGATGCCCGTGACTTCGTCCGCGTGGATAAAGTATAAATAGATTTTTTGCATCAGAAACCCCCTCAGGCATCCTCAAAAGTCCCTGCCAAAGTTTTATCACAATCTGATCAATAGTTCAGGAGCGCATAGAGGACAAACATACAAACATTCATTTTATTTATATAGATGTACTTTATTTTACCAAGCGTCCACTCTCAGTGCTGATTTGTTTTTCAAAACGCACTAAGTTATCCACATTCCTGCTAGCATCCATTTACTAAGCTTGTCTCCGTATCACAGATACCGACAAAACACATTATATCTACCGTATAAACAATACAATGGCTAAGTTAAGAGCCGACAACCTAGTCATAGGTCCGTCTGAGAGCGGTGCGGGGGAAAAAATATCTAAACGACCGATGACGACCTGATTGGCGCAGCAGCTCAGCAATTGGACTGCTGTACTAAAGATTGCGGGTTCAAAACTCACATAGCAAATTTTTTTGCGAACCGCAGTTGTTTGTCCCGAGTCTGGGTGTTTGTGTATGTGATATTTCATGTTTATGAAGCGCACCCACGACACAGAAGAAATTCCTAGCGTGGGGCTAAGTTTAAAAAACAAAAGTTTTTGATTAAGGAACATTTCTCTCACAGTATTTTTCAGAAACTGCTTTGTGAAATCATGTATTGTCCAAATCTAAGTTAGGATCTACCAGAGTACAAAATTCATACAAATCTGTTCAGCAGTTGAGGAGGTTTATTAACAAGAAACCAAGTTTCCAAACTGTCATATGTTATTAAATATAGAGAACAAGAGATAATAACATTGTATCCATGTAAGACTTGGTCCTAAAGTCTCAAGCCACGTAATTAAACATAAATAACGATTTCTCAGCCGCCAACAGTGCGCCCGCGCCCCTTCCTTACACTAAGAAGCCCAATTAATCAGTAGACGGGCTAATGAGCAAATATTTCATTGTCCGGCTCCCAGCGCGACAAGACTTGAGGGCTGACGAATGCTGCTTACAAATTATAAATGTTTGTAAATAAGTGTATCTATATTTCTACCATTTTAGACGTTTTTAGAACATCAAACTTATATTCGGTATCGAATATAGTGAGGAAACCGGCACACCTGAGAGTTTTTTCAACGGTGTGTAAAGCCAGGTTGTTCATTAACCATATGATAAGAAGAAGAAGCAATACAATGCAAATACAAGATGGGTATACAAGTGTAATATAATAGAGTTTTTTTATTACCTTCAAAACAATCTGATAGTCTACTTCTACCATCCATTTAAAATTAAGATAACTAAGCTTGGCTTAGTTCGCGTAACATAGAGTGTACTATTGCCATTTATAGGACATATTATTTTGCAGTCGTCTCTTAGAATAGCTGAAACATTTTAGGAACAAAATCAAAATGTGAAGAAATATTTTTAATGACCGTAGAGTAATGCTTATAAAATAACTTTTGGGTATTCACCGCAATCCGTCCTCCATTGAATACTATGTTATGTATGTAAAAGCATAACATACATACATACACGAATCGAAATATTAGTAGGTATACTATAATATCACAATTGTTACAGATAAAGTTCGGTCATATCGTGCGGGTTGAATCTACGATCTTCGAACAAAAGGGAAGTCTGTGCCTACATACTACAATACTGATCCTACATAATAACAGTATGTAAAGTTGAGTATGGTAAGGAATTTAGCTCATAAATACAGAAAAATTATATATTATTATGAAGTAGGTAATTAAGCAAAATAATAATATTGATTTTGAGTTTTCTCCAAAACCTTTTTGTAACCTCATAGAGACTAGTAACCTTTAATTACTATAATTAATTATAAGGACCAATTATACATTTTTGCAACAAAACATCGGAACAACTATTCATTGAAAATAACTCGCAATTTATTTGTAAACAGCTGTTAGGAAGATTAATCCCCTTCCAGCAACAAATATGACGAATCGAAGTATGCCCTACTTTGAGAGCAACCCCTCAAAATAAAAACTATAGCACTTCCCAATTGCTAAACATGATGGCAAGAACTCATCTAATAGGTACTTCTTAAATACGCAATAACAACTTGTGCACAAACATAACCAACAAATAGGTAAACACACGGACACGTCTAAGATCTTAAGTCAATTTTCTCCTTCAATGCCTTAGTTAAATCAAAGGTTCTAACATTAAGTCCGGTCTGCAGAAACTATTTAAATAAGCCCGCATTGAATCCTCGGCCGTCGTGGCCAGAACGGCATTAATAATTCCCTTAGACGCACATACGACAATCGCAGTTCTCATATTATTATATTATTGGTGTCTGTGTTGGACAACCCTACGTCTTGAAATGATAGACTAGTGCGGGAGTTAGGGACTCTTTGGAGTGTTTTGATTGCTGACTGAATTTATAATACGTGATGATAATTTTGGCTTTGCGGTGTAGCGTTTGATATGGTTTTGAGTGTGAACAACCTAAGTTGTGTGACGAAGAAAAAACAAATTACTTCAATCCGATTGGAAAAGTCAAGCTATTTAACTTAAAATTAAAATTAGGTGAATTAATATTTGAATTTGTGTACCTATATGATAATAATTTGCTTTTATTGACATTATTCTCGTCAGCAGAACATTTTATAAAACCGAGACAGTAACCAAATTCGAGTAGAGTCCAACTTTGCTTCAAACATTTATGTACAGCCTCACATTATTCAAACATCCGCAATCCGATCTCCCGTACTAAGAGGGTTGTCTTAATCGAAACATGTCGCCCGCAATGAGGGATATTCGAGCCATATGCCGTCGAGGCACGAGGCAGAGGCACGAGGCGCCGTCACACGGCACACTTGGTAATAACCCGACTCAAGGCAGACAAAACATTCTCTCCTACGTGCTGATTGAGAGGTATGTTCATTCGCGGGTCTTTGATTGAGTCATTTTGATACTTGCTACCAAAATAATTCTAAAAACTTTATGTGGATTTAATTTTATAACAAGACTAGCTTCCGCTTGCAACTTCGTCCGCGTGGATTTAGAATGATTTATAGCCTAAAGCATTCCTAGATAAATGGACTATCCAATACAAGAATATTTTTATCAATTCAAACCAGTAGTTCCGGAGATTAGTGAATTTAAACAAACAAACTCTTCAGCTTTATAACATGAATATATTATTATATAGTATAGATGATAACTTATTTCTTAATCGACTACAAATATTATGGTAAAGCCAAACATTCAATTGGTTTGTAAATAAAATGACAGCAATCATCTTCTTAACGTTGTTAAATGTCAAAATTATAGACATCAAGTAATGCACAAACTTCCTTTATCATAACGACTTCATACTTTTAATATACTCAGTCCAAAATTGAAAACCAAAGTTCACACTTACCACAAATTCAACAAAATATATATTTCCTCACTTCATAAATGTTTTGATTTAAACAAGTATCAAGAACACCTAAGCCCTGTATAATAATGACCACCGCCCGGGAGAGGTACAAATCTACATATTGGGGTGTGGGCATTTCTTGCAGCCCCGTCTGAGATATGTGTCTTAGCTCCCCGTGTCCAGACCGGGGTGGCAGCAGGGCTGTACTTGGGAATTATTTCAAATGTAGCTGACATTTTTTACGTTTGCAGTACGAATTGCAATCATCGTTGAATATTTTATTCTGAAAATTGGATGCATTTTCTTTTTTTTATTTATTTTGCTATATCTTTTTCTTTGACTTCTTACAAGCTAGTGTCTTGTTATTATAAGATTTAATAAAGACATTATTATGATGATATAAACGTCACCTCAATGCAAGAGCGATAAAAAAATGTTGGAAAAGGGATATTGTTAGAAATTATTGTCAGTTTCATATTATGTAAACTTAAAAGTGATTGAATTATTATAGTACCTGTATGAGCATGGACTGGTTAAATTAGCAATAGATTCAAAAATAATAAACTAAACGAGAACCTAATTATGGTGTTCTTGCTTATTCTCCACCATATTAATAAAATTTAGTATGCATTAGAAAGAAAGAAAGAAATAATTTATTTGTTAGACATTTATAAAGTAAAAACTACTTATAATCATGGTCTCAATTCAAAACTTTGAGTTCCTTTGAAACAAAAATCAACGTCCAAGTCCGTCCCAGTGTCATAAATGTTTAAGGTATGCAGATGCGGTACCAGTGTGATAAGTTAATTCCTACTGGCGATCCCTTACCCGTATCAAAATTATAATAGAGCACAAATACCCCGCAATATGTGGCCCGTCCTCGCTTATTGAAAACTTAATGGCCTCCTAAGATATTGCTGAGTTATGTTAGGACGATTGCTTTGGTAGCATGTGTGGATCTTTGGAGTTTGGATTGTTATTTCGGGATAATATTTGGCATTGGAGGCGGTATTCTGAAATTATAATCTGGGGACTGAAGTGCTAAGTTATTAAAAACGTTGTCTTTGGAAACACGGATGTAAAACCGAGCTTGATGCATGGCAATAGTTACCCCACCAGTACATGGGTATTGGACAGATGTTTTGTGGGTTTATAAATAGTAGAGTTGGCCGAAGCAAAAAAGGTTGACAGTCGTCTAGAAACAAGAGGGGTTGGCTTGCAACTCTGCCGTATATCCAGCTCATGAATAAGGGCTCCGTTCGAGTTCGAAACTAGTCGGGCGTTCCCGAATACATGCGTGACTGAAACCAGGGTATACAGTAAATAATATGGATAACACTCACGAAAGTTATTACAGTAAGACGTTGTGAAACTCTAATTTATAAGTGGTACAAAATAAACTCGCTATTATGACGTCTTGTTCGTCATAGCACATTTTTGTCTCGGTATTGAGTTCATTACTCATCTTACGTAGGTTGGTTACGTTTTTACGATGACGTGCGTTCTCTTACGTTCACCCTTTCGTACCAAACCTTTTAACGGTGACGTCAAGCAAAAAGTTCAAATACAATTGCGTAAAGGTTAGAATAAAAGAAGTTAAACAATACTTAGTCTTGGCGTTGTTTACGTTGCAAACGTAATTACGTAGCGTCGTACGCCCATAATTTCTGGATTGATCTGGGTACGTACTAATGTGTTCTAAGGGGGAGGCCTTTGCTCAACAGTGGACGTCTTTCGGCTGATGATGAAGTACTAATGTGACTTTTAGACATCTAGAGTAAATAGTACATTCAAAAGGTTTAGTTATTTTTGACACAAAAGCATTTATCTTTTCAATAAAAGTTGAATGAACTAACGATAACACATACAGTTACATACAATATTTCAGGTACAACATTTAATAAAAAAAACAATTGGGCAAGTAGAAAGCCACGAGTGACAATACTTAAGTACCTCCGGCACACCCCAAACGGTCTACCTCGCTATCCTTGTTGGCTGACCAAGTAAAGAATATCTACACCATGGCATGACCAATATGGCTATTGGCTCATATAAAAAAGAAGAAAATCATAGAATTAAATTCCAACACGGGAATTAACATGAAATCAAGTATATGACTAGTATCTTTTTTGCATGTTGCCATACTAGGCTTAAATTTGGTAATCGTAGATTCCAACAGATAATACCTGACGTCACCCTTAAGACGTAAATACTAAAAGGGAACTTGAAATCCGATGGATGCGAGCAGTGACACGGTGGCTCAGTTGGCAGAGCGGCGCGGCGACACGGTACGGCGACTGTCGCGGGTTCGAGTCCCGCTCATGTCCATCATTTTTCAAGTTTCCCTATATCAATTAAAAAATAAAATAACTCATGTATTTTTAATTTTTGGCTTGTTCGCGTGTTTCATTGTCGCGAACTGCCGTATTGTAATTAAATTATATCATTAACATGCAACGCGATATTTTTAAAGTTAATAACAAGAAAATCTATTGATGGTCCTTATGTCCAAAATTGTCTCCTTTTTCCGAGCCAATACACCAAACATTGTACAAACATTAAACATTTTAAATAGGCATTATGGCAGTCCGGTCAAGGCTTGCATAATGAGACAAGTATGAAGGCGGAAGTGTGCCAGATGTTCACACGTTGCTCCGCGCTGTATGGACATCATTCTACGCCCTTTGTGCCGTAAATATGGTCTTAGGTTCACGTTAGGACCAGGCTATAGTGCGGTTATTGTGTTGGGAGAAACTCCTACACATGCAAATAGTTTTCAGTTGTATTTTATTATTGATGTATTTATCAACCGTGATTGGCCTACTTTAGGGCAAATATTCTACCTGCTTCCTTTCTTGTATTATATTATTATATCAACCATGATTGGCCTACTTCAAGGCAAATAAATCCCCTTCCTATATTTGAGATTTATTTACTTTAACTAGAATTGTCGTAGTCAGATATTATTATAACATTTGTCATTCTCCCCACGCTTGGCAAGCGGCTTGGGGATCGCAGTATTGGTGATGAAGTTACAGAAGACGCTGCTGCCCATTTTCTGAATTTCCCTTAGTCGCCTCTTACCCCCACAAGAGGAAAGGGGTGGTCAATTCTAGGCCGGATACCTATCGGCAAAGTCTATACGGGTTAATAAGATTAAAAGAAAGATTCATATATTAATTTATTTATGGCAATGATTCCAGAAGTTGGTTATTTAAAATTTAAAAAAAAACTCTTCTGTTATTCAAATAATTATGGAATTATATGGAATAAATAATTTTCTAACGTTTAAACTCCCCAGCCTCCTTCTACCACTATAGCCTCACCACATGTCATAGATAGGCCAGCATCGTAGGCGTCGCGTGGGTGCACGAAAGTTCCACACTTATTACTAGCGCTGCAATGGCGAATCAACGCGAAACCAATCTTACCTGACACCCAAAACTTAGTTACTAATACACCAGCAAGGGTCACAGGTCCTGGGTACCTGGCTGATTCAATCAGATACGGTTTCCGTAACGTTTGCCAGATTAATGATGATATAGGGATGTGTGCTTTCTCAAGTTCCTGTTGTTATTTGCATATTGATTTAAAGATTCTTAATGTCCTCAGTATATTTAGCGGAATGGTATTTGTATGGAAATATGCCTTGTATACTAAGTACTAACCATAGTTTATGCTTTCACAAAGTTATAGTCCTTAGATCATAAAGTGTGGTGTGTTCCTCATGGGAATACGGATATCTAGTGACTTTGAAGAGTTATGGCTTATAAGACAGCTTCAAGTCGCAAAGTCCTTCTAAAATATTCAGAGACATGATTATTAAAGTATAAGAGCTCAGTTATAGAGAATTGTTTTCTCAATATGTACCTACTGTTTTTAGTGTTAAACGGCTGGGTTCAGAGTGCCTAAGGACCCTCTGGGACTAATGCGTAAAACTTATCAAGATTGTAATATACAATACACAACAAAAACACAACCGTAAGTATTCATTTATTTGCTGAAAAAATAAACCTATTATTACCTAATGACAAACTCGAAAATTAACTTCAGGTAAGTGATTTGCGGGAAAGACGTGGCATAAAATGGCATTGGACAGGGTTTTGTGGAGGAATAATGGGCCTCCCCCTTTGCCCAGCTGTGGGACACCGAGCAGGCTACATAAAAAAATGATTTTTCAATTTCTATATACAACCACAATGGCGACAAATGCAACAAAACTGCAATACATGCATTTACCACCATTTACCAATAAAGCAGGCATAATAAAAGTAGATTCGAAAATCAAAACCGTAAAAAACTTCAAAACACCACATTCGAATAAAATCTCAGTTCCGAATTCGAAACTAAATCAATTCAAAACTACATTCTAACATAGTGGGTTGCCCCCACCGCCCTGGTGTAGGGGGATCCCCGGACTGCGAGAACTTGGTGGCACATGTGTGCCTAATATCCTTACATTTGTCAGTCTGTAATTGCGAAGTGATTCTACTTTCCACTGTCCCTTACTTAAATCTTAATGTTAGTTCGGTCTATAGTTTTGATAAGGTTTCTGCTCCAGCTGTTGAGTTGAGTTGAAGATGCTTTTAAAGCTATTTATATCTGTTTTCAGTTGGGTATGTTAAAATAATATTATGTGGTTAGATGTTTTTTGCAACTGACCTACGTGTTTAAGATCCTAATGCATAAAAATTGAAATATCGATCCGTAAACGAATATTCATTTTTGACTGAGAAGATAGCTTCTAGAAACACAAATAAAAGATATTAATGCTTAGCTTTTATTACGTTACAAGGCTTACAAACACATCTGGGGTTGCGGGCTTGGTATATGGGGTTTCTTGCGGAGCCAAGTTCTCGACATGATTATTAAAGGTACTACCTACTTGTAAGGATATCGGGGATCGTTCAAAACGTACCAATGTGACTTAGATAGGAAATTTAAGATTTTATACAAACAATTTCATTTATTTCCGCAATTATTGTAAATAAAATAGACACTATTGAATTGTCTGCTAAATAGTGAAATATGGTGGCATTACAATTATTCGAATACTTCAAAATTGAAGATTAAATAAATACCTACAGAATTTTAAGCCTTTAAAGAACTTACAAGAAAATTGACGATGTGCATGATGCGGTGATAAAAACTAATTGAATTTCTTAAACTCATTATTGTAATACGGTACAGTCCTCAACCCTGTGTCTCGCTACGGCCTCCATAAATCTATCACAGAAAAACAAAATAAAAAAATATTTCCTCTCCGTATTTTACCTACATTCACACTAAATAAAAACAAAATAAACCAGAACCGATTAAACAAATACGTTCACAAAAACGCTGACTGCATAGACCGTTGCAACGGCAGCCATTTTGAAATCAAAAATGGCCGGCTGTCAGTCGTCAGCAGTTTTTTGCGCTTACCGAACGTACATATATTTTGTTTACGTAATCGGTAGAGCGTTTTTGTTTGTTTTATATTTGGAATAAATGATTGTTTTCCCTCCTGTGTGCTTTTTGGCGAGTTAAGTGTTTGTACGAAATTAATGGTATAACGTGTGGTAGCTTAGCGTGTTTTTACGTGTACAAACGTCAATGTGTGCGTGTCAATTTACCATCTTTTCCGACAAGTATTGTATTTGTACACCACACATAACACTATTAATATTTTGTGGTGTTTCTTGTGTTGGGACGACAAAGCTTTTTTCGCTTGATTTATACGCTACTGACCATAATAAAAACAGACTCTACATAATACATCAACAAATTCACGCGTCGCTGCGTACTTACTTAACTCGAAAAATATTAATTAATATTCATTGCTGCTTGTCCTATTTTCGTGATATGAGCTACACAAAAGGGTGGACTGCCGAGGGCGTGCATTCAATTGAGTATCGTCACTCGTAGAGGTTCTTTACCTTCCTCTTAATTGAACAGAAAGAAAGAAAATTGAATTTTTCATAACCAAAATTATCAACATAAATTGACGCTTAACAAATTCTTTTTCAAACGAACCGAATGAATGACTGTTCACTGAGCCGTGGTTGAAAAGGGTAGCCGTGTCCTTGTGGCATTGATAAAATAAACTTTGTTTATATTTTATAATTTCTGTAACGTTTCCTTGAATAAATTGCGCCATAGTCTGACGTAATGAGGCAACGTAAGCTCGGATGAAATAATGTTTATGAAGCAAATGTAGAGTGACGTAATAATGCTGCGCAAGAATAGTATTGGAAAATGAAGAAGAAAGAAACCGTGATGTTCTAGAGCTTATTATTAGGTACTAAGATAGTTATTTTGCATCATTATATAGCATTTATAACCTTTTATTCCTTTTAAAGAATGTTAGTTTGTATTATTTTACCAACTACTCTTGAATCAATTATAGTGGGATTTGGAAACTTAGTTTTTTTTTTTCGAACTTGTCTCTCGCAGTTAGCTCTAAGGGAGCTCTTACTGCTTAACCGGTCGTTTGGCGAGACCTAATAAAAGGCCTCCAGCCAGGGGAATTTGGAAACGTTTAACAATAGCTCTGAATCCTAATTAAGGTTAATTAAGCCTACGATATAGCATAACACATCACACGGCAAAACCATAAACACGATACCAAACTCCGCAACAATCAGAAACTTTTTAATTGCACCCAATTTGCGACCAATCGAAAAACCGTATTGTATTACGAATTTCGAATCGAATGCATTTAACGAAGTTTTGTCCGTACAAGTTCGCGTCGCTTCGTGTAAATTTGTACTCAAAATAATGTACACTTTGAATTTGGAGTGTATACGGGCTGCATAATTTTTAATTGCTGCCAGTTAGAAATTTGAATTTGGAACAATATTCGTTGGTTAACTTTTTTGAGTGTCACTTTTAATGTTTTCGTTCGTATTAATAAACTATACTGGTTTGACGAAATTAAAATATTGTTTAAAGATGAATTCAATTAAATTAATTCAATTATTATAAAAAACACTGCATTGGATTAATCTCATAATAAGAGGGATAAAATTACTTACAGGTAAAATCACCCTGTACAAATTATTTTATTCCGAAAATTAAACTCTACCCAGTAACTGATACTGTTCATCTTTTTATTCCCTACAAAACATTTCAATATAAAAAAGGTCCGAACAATCTGATATATCGATTACACTGATTACATATTACGACGATACCGTATTGTCAGGCGCGTGCGCAGTATCATCTGAGACATAGATTACCGTTTCTCGTGTAATTATATAGATTACGTTAAGCACGTGTTGTGAGCTTCGGTGTAGGGTTAACGGGAGCGTTAATGTCTTTCGATAGCGATCATTCGACATTGTTGTCCGTCAGGTCGCATAACGTAAGTGTCAGAAGATAAGGGTTTTTAAGATAAACCAAAAGTAGATATTACTCTTGTCATTCTTCTGTTTTTTCAATTATATATACATGATAATCAATTCATAGTGCATTAATTTAAAATAGGTATTAGATTGATATGCTTTTATTTTTAGATTCTACTCTTCTTTCTCTATTTTAGATGGAGTAGGAACCCAGATAAATTGTAAATAAGACCAAGATTTGTGTTAGTCTATTTTGAGATGTAAATTAATGTTAAATGTACGTAAAAACTTCATAAAAATTTAACAAAACTATTAAGTTTAGTAACCACAAATTCTGTTCATAATAATGTGACTATCAAAGCTATAAAATCAACCATCTATTTCATAAGAGAACATGCGAGGTATTAAAATATTTACTAACATCCATAAGCGCAAATAAGTGACTATCTTGGTAGAGTCACATTTCTTTTCGCTATCGATCAAAAGTTTCGACTAATCGAAAGCTCCCGCTAACGCCGCACAGTAATAGAGCGAGAAGTTAGAATGATACATTAGAACACAGTAGATTACTACAGACAACGTGTTATTGTGATCGACACATTGTAATGAACTAAATAATACTTTGTGACCCTGATAGGGAACTGAGATACCCTTCTATGGAGTCGACAACTATTGAAAGAATAACTCATGCAGTATAACAAAGATTAACCAGTCAGAGAGTTGGTAGTGGGACTGACAGTCTAGGGTACAAGATAAATGAGTAATGTCAGTCTTGACTGCCTCGTTGGTCTAGTGGTTGCTAAGCGCGACTGCTGAGCACGAGGTCCTGGATTCGAATCCCGGGTCGGGCAAAGTGTTACTGGGTTTTTTCATTAGGTAATTCTTAGTAGCAGCACGGAGTCTGGATTTGTGCCCGTTTGATGGCAATATGCTCGCCCCCTATTACATTAGGACCTAAAAACATAACTGGCGAAATGTGGGTGTACTGTATGTGCACCTCTGACTACCCCTTAGGGGAATACAGGCGTGATGTTATGTCACTCTTGCAGTTACTTTTTGCACCCTATTGCAAGCCTAAGATGATAACGTCATCGCTAGGGCTATGAAACACGGTCTCAAAAAGGTGATTAACTAAATTGAAAAGTGCTGTCACTGAGAATTACCCAATGGAAAAACCCAGTAACACTTTGCCCGACCCGGGATTCGAACCCAGGACCTTGTGCTCAGCAGTCGCGCTTAGCAACCACTACACCAACGAGGCAGTCCCAAAATATGATATGACTTATACAATATACTTACTGAACATATCCTGACATTTAAAAATAATCATTAAAACCAATCCGATTGAATGATGAAAGTTATTGAAAACAACTTACATATACAAAGTAATGAAATGATAAGTAGACATAGAGTTTATTATTTTCGCAACATCCAATTTGCTGTAACAAAGGGGTTCACAGTGATACCGTTCCGTTACTCGCACGCATTTTTGATACTCCACACAATGCCGCCGATATTTTTGATTATTGTAGATGTATAGTGCTGGATGTGGCTCGGAACGTCTAGTTTTTTAACACAATTTGGCCTTTAATTACAACTAATTTGCTAAAGATTTTGCAAGAGAGCTTAGTCTAATGTTGACATCATTGCTTTGCAAGAGTAAATAGGTGAACTTTTCATGTCTTGGTCTGTCGAGTTTACTAAGATATTATTGCGTCTCTAGACAATAGAAAATGAGAAACGCGTATTCTATTCGACTGGCATTCGTCCTACTTGTCTAGGGCCTGTGAATCAAAAAAATACTTAGATTAAATCTATACCAAAATGGAAACTTTCTGGTAAAGATGAGTAAGATGTTAGAATCCATAAGATGTTTGTTTGTTCACGTCATAAATATAATAAGTAAATATCTAAATTATAATTAACTAACTCGAATTAAAAGTAAGAAACCTGGCTAATGTACACCGTATCTCCATTCTAAATTAAAAAGAAAAATCCATTCTAAATTAATCAAAAATCGAATTACTACTACAATTTTCCAAATTTAAACTCATGTCGCTTCCATAGACAACGTATGACCTATGATGATATCTGCGGCTATTTATATCGTTAATAGGATCGACTCATTTGGCCATGACTGGCGGAACACAACGCATGTGGGGTCCGTACAGCGTTACGGTATTTTACTTTTTTTTTTTTGTTTTATTGACGTTTTGTTGTAAAGGTTAATTGAGTGTGTGCTTTGGTAAAGCGCTTGTTTTTTGTTTAAGGTTTTAAGGGGGAAATAACGACGGGCAAATGGAGTTGACTTTTCTTGTTTTTTACAGGCTGTAAAATGAAAATTCTTTAGTTTTGATGTCTGATGTTAAGAAAATAAGTAATTAAACTGATATTTTTGGTTTTAATAAATACTATAATTTAATCATGTAGAGAATGAGAGGTGTTGAGTAGTTCTAAATCATTGCTAAGTATAGTTACTAACATACTCGTAGCCTCACTACAAAAAGTATACCAGTAATATTTAAAAACACGCATGTTAACTTATCACAGGGTTTTCATATGCATTTTCTAATAGTTATCTTTCCACGATATACAATCCAATAAAAAAACGCCTATTCAATTAAACTTCATACAGCGATGTCGTTTGCCAACCGAAAAATGTACTTACATTTAGAACAAGAAATGTAGAACTACAGAAACTGTCTAAAGTACTAGCTTAAAATATTCGCAAAAAAATCACGTAAATGATAATATGCATCAACAAATCCATTAGGAACATAATACCTAACTATTAATAACGCGTAATAGTCGTACGTGAATCGGATACTTACATCATCTTAGTAGGTACTAAAATATTAGTATGATAATATGTTTAAAAATATAATCGACTAAAATCGATCAACAATAACACAACAACCATACATTACAGCACTATTCTGTTAGCAGGAAGACGCGCACGCGCACGTTCCCACGTGCCCCCTTTGTCGGCTCGCGACAAAGCATCGCCGACAACATGCTTCATCTATGAAACAACCAAACCCACCCAAAAATAAACCATAATTAGTATACATAAGGTTGAAATTCACAATAAATGGAACAGGAAAAATCAAACGTGTTATTCCATTTTCAAAAGTTGTAACTGTCATTCCTGTCAGATAAGTTCCAACCGTATTGTCTATGGCTGAGGTTTGTATTTATCCCGTTCCTCCAATGAGGTGGCTTCAAAAAGTTTCGCCGTGAAGGCAGCGTTGACCCCTCATTTAAGGTAGGGCAATTGTTTATCAATATGCCTATGATTAATGTGTATGATGTGCCTTCGTGATCGCATCGCGGCCGGCTGGGGCAATTAGCTGGGATCACGATCGACCAAATGATATGTGATGGCTAATGTTGCTAATTTGTTTGGGAGGTATGTTCGGCGATAATTTGTGTAAACGCTTCATTAGACGATTGTAATAGAGATGCGATTGTTACTGATAATATGTAATTAAAAATAATAGTTATTGAGACGCATGACCCGAGTAATTATGGACCATGTCACGCCATGTGTAGTGATTGGTAGTATTGCCCTTTGACGCGTATTTCTAACATCGACAATTCTCTTCAGTGTAATGCGCTCTAAACTCAACGTACTTTCTTATTTCTTCCTATCGATGGCTTTATGTTTTTCTGTCAATACTTTGAAATAGTCTTACCCAAACCAAACGTAAAAAAGATAATCTCTTAAAGTTGCAGTGGTAGCCAAGCGGTATGATCGTTGGACTGCCAAATCGAAACCCCTAAAATTCGTATAAATTAGTTATCAGTAGCTAAAAACGGTAAGGAAAAACAGCATGAGAAAATCGGCACACCTGAGAGATTTTTCAACTGTGGGTAAAGCCATGTCGGCCTACATGCGCGGGTGGTTAAACCTGACACCAGGTTGTTCAAAAACCATAAGAGATAAAACATAAGAAGAAAAGGATATCTTAAAGAAATAGAACAGTCCCTTAAATGAAACTCATTTTAAGATCTCCATGAGACAATTCATAGTGATATTGCGTAATTCAATACATTTGCATACCAACAAAAATAATAGCAACCAATTCCTATCCTATATATCAAACATTAAGTTCATAACGCCAATAAATATTCATAATCCCGCGCAGACATCACGCTGTGGGCGTAAGGCCGTTTCGTCCTAATTCTAGTCAAATAATTTCCTTTAATACTTGGCTAAGTCAGCCGTTGTGCACAATGCCACAGTATGTCACAGGTAATGTGTGCACTGACAACGCTGTGCTGACGCCATGTTGTATGACGATTGAGGTGCTTTGATACTTGAATTTTTAAGCGTCAGAAATCATATTAAATAACATTCAATCTCAAAAAACATTTAACAATTCTAAATTTAACATTTTCTAAGTTGAGAATTTTTGTAATGTTTTCTTTTGGTTTGTTCTATTTTTGGTTTTATTGGATGACGTGGTAATGCATGCACCTACGTCAAAATCAGTGGCGCTATATTATTTGCAGGTAGCAGTGGGAACTATAATCTGACGCAGTAGGTCTCTTACTATTTATATTATTCATTTTATTCAATCAATATTGGTGTTGTCATAATATTGTCACAGTTTTAGTGGGTGTGTTTATCTTAGACAATAAAATATATGTAATTACAATCAGCAACTGAAATCGAATTAAGAATTTGAGCTATAGACTTATAGTTCGTACTATTAGCCGCAGCTAGTTTTGAGCCTTTTTTATGTAAAGTAAACAACGTGTTCTAATACACATCAAATATAACATAACAAAACATTCTTTCGTATTAGGCAGATTCGTAGGCAGAGGTGTAGCTATAGTTCACCCACATTTTGCCAGTTCAGTACGTCAGGCGCACCCTGGACGGTTAACCTCGCTATCATCCTTGTTGACCAATCTCAGCACCACGGCATAACCATGTGGCTACTGGCTCGTGCCGATACGAAAAAGAAAAAGACCGCATATAAAAGAAAAATTAACACCAAAGTATCAAAACTAGTTAAGCGCACTACATAGGTATAGTTTCGGCGACACTAGTTCTGTGTAACGGCGTCGTTTATCCGATATACGAGAGACTCGATCAGTCCCAACGTGTACCACGATTATACACTAATGCATCGTGTGTTTAATTCACTTATATTGCACTTTGCTAAGCCTTCTTAGATATAGGGATTGCTATTGCTATCGGAGTGATAGAGACTGGAAATAACTTTCACTTTTTTGTACCTAAAAATGATATGGAATATAAGTGATGTCTTTTTCATTATTGCCTTAGAGTTCTGCTCTAAGGTTTCCTACTCTTTCTATCGTTTCTTAAGTTGGTTATTTTAAGCTCTATCATACTTTCAGTAGAACATTTGACTCACTGACAGTTTTTCATCCACAGTGACATTTTGAACAAGACTAGTAAGACGACTAGTAAAGAGAATATTGATTATGCTCCATCCTTAATTTTTCGTCTCATACTTTTACGGCTACATATAGTTTTAAATTCCATAAATACTTAGACCTCGGAGCTAAATTTCAACAGCCATTGAACGGTAACATTGTTTTCTTCAACTACGAACGCTCCAATAGGTACCATAGCAACAAACTCTATCGCGACACGTGATGGCCAACAGTTTACAAACTTTTCATTGAGGATAACGAGTGGTTGTGATTATCGTAAACATTCAACATTACTCGCACACTCCACTAAACTCGCACACTATACTGAGACTCGCACAATTCGCACACGAACAATTTAAACGTAATTTGAGCATTTATGTTCACTAGCTTTGTGCTTTCTGTGAGCCTGGTGTAATGAGAAATATTTATGACTGGAAGTTATTACAGAATTATGATTGTAGAGTGAACTTGTCAAATTAAATCGATGTGGTGGGTACCTGCGTTGCATTAATTATCAATAAACCTTTCAGATTTTCGGGAAATGTATTATATGTAATATTATTATAGCCTGTTGCCACTAACCAGGCACACATCCAAAAGCTCCGTGCTGCTTTAGATGATTAATGGAAAAATCCAATTACACTTTGCCTGACCTACAATTCAAACGCAGGTCCTCATGCTCAGCATATTGCTAGACCACCGAGGCATCAGTATAATATCTGCGTATGACATAGTCATACGAGCCTGTAGAGAGGATATCTTCTCATGGGAGAAACCAGCATTTATCACCATGGTTGTCCACGATGGGTCGGCGATTTCGGACCATTAAATCTAAGTATATGATTGATTAATTTAAAAGAACAGACAGTTTCTCATAGATTACATTCAAATGTTATTGAAAAGCTTTTCGAACTGGCCATATTCGGCCGCTCCTAATTGAAATTCAGAAAAACAAAAATATTTTATCACCCAAGCACCCTTCCATTCTTCTTAATATCATCATAAACCAATTAGCATTGGCAATCTCGACATTGACCAATCAAAAATGATAGCAAGGTATACTGCCCAGGTGCGCTGGACAAACTTTGGAATCGTCTCATGTGGAAACTCTTTCACACCAAAACTTATAAATTGCTATATTAGGGGAATCTTTATCCCAAGATTCGCAATCGAAACTTTCTCCACCATCACCTACATTCGCGATCGCGTTACACAACTGCTTGTACCGCTGAGGTGTAGCGTGAAGTAAACACGTCACCGCGACAGGTCCCGGGCGGGACACGAACCCGCGACACGTACAGATACTACCGTATCGGGTTACTGATTTAGTGCGCTGTGTCGTCACAACGCGGCGGCCGGGGAGAGACTGGAGTGATGAGAATAGCGATTAGCGGTTTACATATTAATATGTATTGTATTTTTGCTGTTTAAAAGACGAGGTGTATATTCTGTGAACACAAAACACACGCATGAAAAACACGTTGTGAATCGGCATGATTCAGGAAGTCGAAATTAAGTTCTTGGAAAGCTGTCAAGATCATATCACTATACCATTAATTCAGTATGCCTGTTACAATATATATTAATGTACCTAATGCCTATTTGTAGCATAATTTATCTTATCATCAAGCATGGCCTATCATATAAATTCTAAGGGTTGCATCACGTTATTTTAAACAAATAACTATCAAATACGCCTTAGAAAATTTTATTTTTGTATAAGTACAACGTTAAACATAGCAGACCCAGAAAGAAAAAAACCATTCAACATCTCCCTGCCACTTCTTCAGACAAGCGTAAGCATGGACTCTGCTAAAAACTATAAAGAAAAATGCTTCGCCTACCAACATAACATTACCCTTACACACAAAGGGGCTTGTAGGAAACAAGATTAAACGTTGTATGTGATAGTTTATTCAGAACTTTATTTTCACTACACTATTTTGTATCACTCCGAGATTCAGCGCGAATTTTTATGTTCTCTTTAAATTTGTGTTTAAATAAAGATGGTTAAGGCCTACTAATGTTATGTAGCCATAATCTTTCCGCTGATGTCGACCAAATTGTGGACAATAGGATATTCTTGTTTGTTGTTTGGTTGTACGACCCACCGGGTTCCTCATGGTATACTTTGGATGATTTTAAATCATTTGTGTGTGTGCACCTCTGCCTACCCTTTCGGGGAATACAGGCGTGATGTTATGTATTATTTTAACTAGTCCCTGCCTAAGCTAGCAGGTCTCTTCATTGGTACGGGACTCATGGAACACTAATACACCATTTTTATGGCACTCTAAAAAGCGACGGACTGGTCTAATCCGTGGGTATAGTACAGGGTGGTCTCTCATTGTAATCCATTTTCTACTAAACACGATTTGCTAATACTTGGTTAATCTAGATCTATGAAAAGCTCATCTTTAGACACAGTTTGAAAAACAACTGTATCTTGATTCTATACTTGCTTTTAAACCTTTACAGTATAATATGTTACCTTCTTCTTCATATCGTATGGTTAATGAAGAACCTGGTGTCAAAGTTTAAATCGCCTGTAGGCCTCTGACATAACTTTACACACCGTTGAAAAATCTCTCAGGTGTGCCGGTTTCCTCACGATGTTTTTCTTCGCCGTTTTTACCTACTGATAACCAATTTATAATACGCACGTGATTTCGAAAAGACATTGGTGCGTGCTGGGGCTTGGAGTTGCGACCTTTGACTTGGTCCTAAGTATTAACTAGTTTTTAACTAATGACTTGCGTTTAGCGATGGCTGGCTTAATGAAATTAACTTAGGCCTATTAAAGTTATTTGACTGACACCTACTGAACACAACTAACTTTTTAATGACGTAATTTTCTATTAGGTATTATCATTGTCTTCATTGGATAATAAAAAAATAATCTTTTATTACGGTTGGTAAAAAATTGTACCAGTCAAAATAATGCTCTACAAAATTGACGAACTGGAGAAGAGGTGTCCCTGTTTTAGTTTAAAATTTATTCAGCATTATCCAACATTAACGTCCCAATATTTCCTAATACCAAAGACACCGAATATTGCATTACCTAATACGCAAACTCCAACGTTGAACAACAAGCCTTCGCCTCCACGTATACTAGTACAGGCAATAAAGCCGTATGGTGTCCGATTTGATAAGATTATCCTACACATAAATTTGTCAGCGATCTGTCTTGCGTACACGCCAACGTATTCTATCTTGCACCGAGATATGTATGAGCAATGTGTGTCGTAACTGCTGATCGATTTTGTAACTTACAGCTTTATTCGTGTTCGTAATTTTGAAATTGGTGCGCTCGTGTTTTGTTTTTCGTGTTTTTTGTTTATTGTTTTGTGGTGGAGAACGGAAGATTTTTTTTTAATTTTCTTTTATAAGAAGTATTATAACCTCCTACATACCCAAAATTGGCACAAAGATATACCTAGTGCCACACTAGAAAAAAAGCTACTACAACTAACTGTATAGTTAGAGGAAGTGTGGTAGACGCCATAGGTTACTTTCATTCAAAAATCTGTGATTTCTGATAAACACAGTATTGAGTGCATCAGAAACCAAATATTTTTGACTTATTGAAAATTACAATACGAAATATAAAAAACAAACAAAACATAACATCACGCCTGTATTCCCCGAAGGGGTAGGCAGAGGTGCACATATATACGAAATATACTAAATAATAAAGATTTACTTAAAGATTATTGACATAGGTAGTTGTCAAATATTGTGAATTACATTTGACACGTCCTGCTGCTACAATTTATAACCACATTTCTCCAGACAGTACTTTTCTTCTTTTCAGCATGAGCCAATAGCCACATGGAATTGGTCATGTCATGGTATAGAGATTGGTTAGTCAACAAGGATGGTAGCAAAGTTGACCGTCCAGGGTGCGACGAACGTTCTTACTACAATAGCGTCCTGAAACGTACGGCTACGTAACGGCTCTCTATTTGCACCCCAGACAGTAAAAGTCATATAATTATGGCATAGTGTGTAGTGTATCACTATGTCTTGAACTGAAAGTCTACGAAGATAAGAGAGGCCAAAAGTGATATAGCATTAAATAACATTCATTATTTGAAAACTTAGAAATAGATGACGATACACTTTTGAATTTCAAGGTCTTACAACTCAAAAATGTACCATCACTTAGAGCTAAGAGAACCAAATATAGGTAATCATATTCATTGATACCACATCACACAACATTATATCAGCCTATTGTAGTAGGCCTCCCTCAGGGTACGCTACAAGGCTCGCTCTCCCGTTTTTGCCATCCTTTCATACACCTACCCCAGAATCATACTCTATTATTTTTTTAAAATTTTCAACTTCAGTACTATTATTGATTAAAAAAATACAGGTGAGCTTATTGTATATAATGGTCTACAAAACTGTATTAAACAGTTTGTCTGTGATTTGTATTTTCTATAATATTTCACGACTAAAGACCTGACATTCTTAGACTTTCTTCAACTAGATAACAAAGATCCCCAGCCATCTTAGTTCCATCGAAACACCTACAAAGTTCCTTCAGCCGTAAAACAAAATGGAGTGTATTATTTTACATTCGCAAACAAAAGCGAGAAAAGCAAAACAAACTAAATATCTGTTGCGGCTGTAAGTCAGAGTTGCGCCACGGTAACGGCGCGTGCACATGAGTTAGTACTGCATTAGCGTCCGAGATACGATATCTTAACGCCTTGCCTACGAGCACTGTGCAGGCGACACGCAGTAGTTGAAAATAGGTCGGGAAGTATGCATGGAATTTTGACACCCTGTATCTTGCATAACGTAACATGGGAGAAAATTTTACGCAAAATAAAATGCAATATACCAAAATGAAAAAATCAAAAAACAACCCTTCCCCGTCATTTCAGTAAGGCGCAGACAATTTGTACAGATCGAATCATTCAAGTAAGGTGCATGTTAAACGACGCTAAAATGTGTGTTTGTTTAAGTTAACCACTTCTAAGTCTATTGAAATCTCTATTCTTCAACATGCAAACAACAGTGTCACATTGTCAATTATTGGATGAAAAAAATGTGGATTAGAATTGCTGTCGGTCTCGTAGGTAGTCTGCGGAAAACCGGAAAAGTGCAGGAGGAAATTCCCATTTTATTCAGAAGCATATCAATATTTACCGAACGCCTTTCTGAAATCAAAGTACAAGGCATCCACCAGATGACTACTCTAACTGCAATTACTTTATTTAAAATGATTGGTGTTGAATACAATTAAATAAAGATAAAAGCATAATTATTATATCAAGTAGTGTTTCACTTTCAGGAAAACTTCCAGCCACCCTGTGGTGTTACCCACACATTATGTTACATTATAACAGACTCAATTGTTCCTCTTCCTCAATTATGAATTATAATGCCCTCCTGATCGAAACGTGGTCACGGCAGCCAATCAAAATTCAGATAGCCAATTTTTCGAAAATAAATAATTAAGAAAAATATAGTCACAAGTAAGAATAGCCTAGATTGATGATTCGGTGCATTCACTCTCTGTTCACTCACACTCATAGTCTAGTGGGACCGCTAACTGACACGACTGGAATTCCGGCACAGTCCCAAATTTAAAGACCTTTCTAACGCCCAACCTCACACAACTGGATGTCACAATTGCACGCATTAAAACTTCTGCCATTACCTTTCTCCTTTCCCAAGCACTTGGCAGAAATAGTTGTAACACTCAAAACATAACATAAACATTGTGAGTTCATGTGATAAATACCGGTTATGGTGAACAGTGATTATGTTTCAGATCTAGTTACCTTATTTATTGCCAAAACGATAACCCTGATTTGTATATGATTGGTCAGTGAATGATATATATGGTATTTCTAATGTACAGTCCAGATTTGGGTGTGTTTTAAAAGGTGAGTGATATCGTGATTTGCTGTTATTGACTTGTATCGGCTTGGGGATATTTACTGCTGAATCTGGCTTAGTCATCTATTGGTACGGTAAATGGTTATCATAGTGATAGTATGCAATGACGCCTTCGTTTCTCGGAGAAGGAACCAGAGGAAGTTCAGTGGTATGAAGCGAGCTTCCAATTGAGGACTACTTCAGGTTTAAGAAGAATATTCACTTTAATAAGAAAAGCAGATATTTTTGGCTTTTACTGAAAGAATCCTCGTAAATGAAGTCAACATCTCATAACACAGCCTCGCTTAGCTGCCTTGCTAGTAATCGTAGTCCAAATCGTTCTACGATAGCATTATATTCATACAAAAAAAAACATTGTTAAAATTCAGTAGGAGCTGAGTAGAAAGCTGAATATTGATTTTTCTTCAAATGCAAAAGCCTAGTAGAATAGATCCCATTCTTGAAATACACTCATATCTTTGATTCGAAGATTTTGGCTCCAAGTAAGTAAAACCATGCATCCTTATACATCCACTAATCACAAGAAGCATGCATACAAACAACCACAAAAGCACAAATCTTCATTCATTCCATTCACAGCAGTTTTTCCACACATTATTTCTAGCAGACGCGGACGGGGCTATTACGCACGATGTAGTCATAATGTCCGTAATGGGTGGGTAATAGCCCCTTTACGCCACTCCAGGTGTTACGTGTGCATGAATACCCTCTTAAAAACAGGCGGTAGTGTGAAAAATAGCGTGTCTAGATTTTATTTCAGTCTAAGCTGGTGGAAGGAGATTTTCACTGCATTTTTGTTAAGTTTTATGAATACTTCGAGTTTCCCGTGAATGAGTTTAACATGATAAGATGGTGTTAATGGGATGTGTGCTGGTACTGATGTATGGTTATGTTTTTATTATGGTTCTGGAAGTTTTTGAGATTGTTTTAGCTAACTGCTGTGTAGAGATTTGAGTTTTGGCGCTTTTAGTAAGATGGGTTAGAGAGCAACAAGTGCTTTGCCTAACACGCATACGTTTTGTTGTTTAGACCTTCAAATATTACCGACAATTTAGATAAATATAAAATACTGTACATCTAAAATTGAATAAAACGGGTATTTAGAAGCTACGAAGAACTAGCTTTATTTATAATCCAGAACATAAATATCGTAACCATTACAAGATTGCAGTATCGCCACTCCAGTGTGAACTGCGCCTTAATCTGGCGCTCTTCCTACGCAAGTTATAATACTAAATTGAAACGAGCTACTACAATATTTCCCGCCGAACACAGCAATAATGTACACTAAGCGTAATATTCTAATGATGTTATAAAGGGGAAAGTGTCCGGCTGTCGAAATGTTTGTAACACAAACACTCGAAACGGCCGAACTGCAATTGAAATAATATTCGAAATTGAAACGCTTATTTACAGTCCCATAGATCGATTTTGACGAATAACAATAATGTCCTCCTGACCGAATTTAGGTCACGGCAGCCTTTCTCAACTGAGGCGAGCCAACTACGCATAGTGCACAATTATGTGCGCAAACTCAGGAGCACTCCTTATTCCCACACTTTCATACTCCGATAAAAAGGCACACCGAAGCACAGTTCTTGACATATGAAAACGACCACTCATTACAAGACCGCGCTGAGCAAAGCTTAACCTTGCAGATCAGTCGATCTGCGGGATAGCTACGTACACCCCTCTTCTGACTTCTATTTCATCAGAATATTATTCATTGTGATTGTGATGTCATCCACAGTTTTATATTTTATTAGATGCTGGAGATGTCTTATTTTTATTTTTGGCCTTCAGGCCATTAATTTTCTATCGATAGATTTTTGTGAATCATCATAAGCCTATCTGACTCCTTTACTGGACATAGACCTCTCCTAAAATAACTAATCCTTGATCACAGCGTATTTCGAAAATAACTCTATGACAGACTAGATTGAGTGGTCTGCTGTTCATTAATTTGTTGATCCTGGCTATCAGGAGAAGCATTCATCATAAAAGCATCATCATTGTTTCAACCCGGTAGAGAAGAAAGATTTAGTCTTAAAAAGTAGCCGAATATGAAACTAGGTTGAATGCCCTAGGTGAGCCAGATTTACTCAGCACTTACACTCCCTTGCATAAAGTATAACAAAATGTTCTATGAAGCAATTTATAATGTACGCCATCTGTAGATTTTATTTAGTCGGAGGAGACCTGAAAACGCCATCGGAGAAAAGAAAGAAAGGAAAATATGTAATGTTTTAATATTCCCATCCGTCACGATGCGATGCAAGGCATAGGCGGTAGCGATTTTAAAATGACTGTCTTATTTCTCATGTAACTTCTGTCTACTTAAATACCTAAAGTAATTGAGATCTGCAGCTAATGCTTTCTGTTAGATTACCACGTTATACCCTTGCCCAGAAGAGATTGGAACATGTAATGAGCTACATAAACCGAAAAACAATATATTATTTCTAGCCAGTACAATGTGGAGAAAGAAGGGCTTTTTTACACGTCTATATTACTTTTTTGTTATCTTTAAAAATGTTGCCCCACACTAGGAATTGCTCCTGTGTCGTGAAATATCACATACACACACATCCAGACTCGGTCAAATATCTGTGGCTCTAACAAAATTATTCCCCGTGCGGAAATCGAGCCTGCAACCCTTAGCGCAGCAGTCCAATGGTTTAGCTACTGCGCCAATCAGGTTCTAGTGTAAACAACTTCAGTTCTAGTATAAATGGCAATTTTTTCTTGTTCTCGCTTTTGTCATTCGTCAAGTAGGTGCTGTAGCCTCTTCAGCCTGTACCTTGCACCGCACCAGTGTGACGTGCGGACGTGTCATTAGTCGGTTGATGAATGCCGCGCGTTAATGCGCCTCCCATTCAAACAGACGCGTCGGGCTACACGCTCTGCCTACTGCCTACTTATTCTGATGTCCGACATCATTTATCATTGTGCTCCGTGGTATGTTGGACTCTATGGTACAGGTGTGATGTGACTTCATTAAAAATAAGTATATTACCTACATATCACCTATTAGCAGTTATTCATACATAAAGTCACGCCTACTTCCAAGAGGGGTAGGCAGAAACCACGGATTTCTATTTGCTACGATCCTGACATACTTCTTTCGCCTCATTCACTCGCGTCACATTCCTCATACACGCTCGTCAGTTAAGAGTACTCCTCACTTGACCCTTGTGCAGAACATCTCAGATATGTTCCAAGTATGTGCGCGAGGTTATCCCCTTCCCGATATATATGAATGAAAAACTTCTGAATAAGCAAAAGCGGTATACAAGGCTCAAAGCAAATCAAAATACCTGGTAGGTACCCTAGACAGAAAAGCCTAGCTACCTAGAAATCAGGCTTGACTGTCTGAAAGTTTATTAGAACTTACTAAATTCAACGAATTACCTCTATAAGGGCCGCTGACCATTATAATCTTTAACAAGCCCTAACACGCATGTGCGAACAACACACATACCAATACAAACACACACTTACGTAAAATACTATCGAATAACAAAAACAAATGATAGTTCTCATTTTCAAATCATTTAAAAAGTAGAATACGGACGCGGAGATCTGAAAATGTGTGAATTAAAAAGATTTTAATGTTAAATGCGTTAATGCAGGCCTCGACGTATACTTGGCAGTTTATTTTTATATCAATCTCATAATTTTATGTTGACACGTTTCAGGGATAAAAAGTATGGTTGTTGGTTCAGCTTTTAAAAGTAAGAGTTAAGACGTTTGATTCGGTTTAACGATACCGTAAACCACCTTAAAACTGGTATTAAGTCTGCATTTAAGTTAAACCAATTGTCAGAACTTCGAATTTAAGATTGACTTTACCTGCTCTGCTGACCTGCAATAATAGCCGAGTCGTATGACCGTTCGACTGCTAAGTCAAAGTTCGCCTGTAGCACTTAGTTTTGCAGGCCAGTGAAACCTGCCAGTCTTTTCATACAAAACAGGTGTGACGTCATCTTCGGTACAGATGAAGAAACAACCATAACAGTACATTTTCCGTGTGATTAGCCACACCCGCGGAAGCCGGGCGTGTCGAAGGTCGTGGGCAGTAGACCGGTCAGTCACATGATACAGGTTAAGGTGCATGTCCTTAGTTTTTGTGTGATTGCACTGATTTGTGTGCGGATATCTTGTTGTAAACATCGTGATGATATTGCTCTCAATTGATTTAAAAGGCCGAAGTGATCCAGCGTTGCTGACATAGCACTTTTCAGCTCTATGTTATAATTTTAATTTTTTTTTCTTAATGTAAAGATTTTTTTAAATACTTACGATACTTAAAAGTTGAAATAATTATTAATTATTATTATTAATATTTTCTAAAGAGAATTTTCATTTGATACGATTCTGACTTTTTATCTTATTTACTCTTAACATCGTTTATATGTGTTTAACTATAATCAAAACTACTTTTTTATAACAATTTTAAAATATGACTTTTCTATAACAATCATATTTTGTGTGCGTCATGCAATGACACTTCATACAAAAGAGAGAAATCATAAATAAAATTGAAATCATAAATACTTAGAAATTTTATTTACAGTAAAAGTCTTACCTACTCGTATTTTCTTGGTTGCTAGGTTACAAGAGGCATTTCAAAGGACAAGAACTACTAAGTATCCATAGTCACCTTACGAAAAACAATAAGAAAATGATGAAACAAAGTAACTAAGTACGTCTCTCCGGTTCTTGGAGGCGTGTTTCTTGGAGACCTTTTATAAAAAGCTGAAATACACAGTTGTTAGGAGGTACCCTAAGGGAGACATTACTGGATACTTTGTCAACGTTAAAAGGTTTGTTTGAAGATCATAAACAATAATTAAATGTCTTGTATTGGACATACTTAGTAGTGATCAAGATTGGTTTGGTTTTAATTGGTATTGGAACGTACCAATTTTTTTCAAATTTGGCACTATTTTAAATACGCGCTGTAGAATCTACTTATACGTTGTAGTGTATATTTAAAATAGTGGCAAATTTAAATAATGTAATTTAATGAAAAGTAGATCTAGGTATTTCTTTGTTTTTTGTGTTAAGTAAATTCTTTGACTAGGAAAAGAGCATTAAAATTGCTTTTTTTTTGTCGTTATGTGAATATTAATTATAATTTATCATTTTCATTTAGCAATATAGGGTTTGCCTACTGACGATATTATCAGAATTATTATGGACCCCAAAATACAGAAAGATTAGATGTTTTAAAAAAAGTTCTGCTTTAAAGAAAATACAGTGGTAGACTAGGACAGTTTACGTTGTGGAAGCGAGACACCGCATTACACTGCACGTAGTGGCGTCTCGCTTTCACATGTTAAACTGTTCTGCTTTATGAGTTCATAGTACGGGGTCTGGTACTACTACTGCTCTAGGAGACATTCCAGAGAAACCAATACGTTAACTTTGACTAATCTATTTACCAGCATCAATTAATTAATAACAAGAAAATAATTATTATAAGACTACCGATTAACTAAATCAAACTACCTTATAACTTAAGCTACTATTAGTACTGTTGGCCACCTGAAAATTGTCGCATTTATCATTGTAGGACTTAACACAATTTATGGTAAATTGTTTACACACTGGAATCTATGGCCAAATTGATTCGTACCATATTAGGCACAGTTAAAATATCAAGGAGTGGAGTATGCAGAATGTTATAATGACTACTCATACATCGTAAATTTGAACGTGCTGATCTTATTTTAGTAGAATAAAAAGAAAGAAACAGTTTATCTGTATCTACAGATCACACTAATAGCAGTATTAGGTAACAAATCTAGTGGACCAAATAAGGTCATCAAAGTAAAAAACTCTTTGACGGACCTTAGAATTTGTGCATGCCGTAAGAGGCGACTAAGGGAAAATCCAGAAGATAGGCAACAGCGTCTTCTGTATCTTCTCCATTACTGCGATCCCTAAGTCGCCTGCCAAGCGTGATGATTACAGCAACCCCCCCCCCCTCCCCCACTTTAAGGGGGAGACTTTTATTCAACAGTAGACGTGTTCCGGCTGATGATGGAACCAAGAATGTAACCTACGGTTGCTCCAACGGTTCAGCCCTAAATTCGGCGAGTGTCCAAAGCATTCTTTCAAACAGCTTTTCATATAGAATCAATGTTGCGACTCTGATTCATACCATATCAGGTACAATCAAACCGGGACCGTTGTATGCGAGAATGCAAGGATCACTTATTAAACGTCTACATTATTTATGTCCTTACAGATTTGGTCTAATTGTAATGTGCGCAGACTTGTGCCGATTTATCAGTAGCTCTGCGCACGAATTTTGAATGCGTGGAGTGGTGTTAGTACTGTAACATTTTTGTAACATAATACTTATATTATAATGGCTAATTTTTTACATGGCTTTCAGTCCTTCCTTTAGACTGGATCGCATACGAATAGCCTTGCTAGTTTTAATCATATAGTTCATACGTGTTTTTATTTCGTATCATTGGTGTATTTAGCATTAAATTATTGTCAGTTTGCGCAAAGTTGCGGATAATACACGATACACGAATCTTACTGTAAAAATAATAATAGGTTCAACATATGCATAAAATACATGAAAATCACTGTAACTTACATTTATATATATATTGATCATTCGCGGCGCTATCAACTCTATAAGGAAAGAAACAAAAGCTCTCTTTAAAACTCGACGTAATGAAAGGGGTGTTAGAAATTTGACCGTTATGACAGTCTGTCTGTGACACCGTAGCTCATAAACGGGTAAACCGATTTTGATACAGTTTTTTATATAAAAACAGGTTTTTTAGCAATGGTTTCTAGACATTTTATACACATTACAGTAAAACTATGTCTTATTTTTCTTGACACAACAGAATCTCCACAGTTTTTTAGTCGCTGCATTGTCCAGTCATCTGATTGCACAGTCCAACAACTTACGTGTACTATAAGCAATGCTATTTACAATACTAATATCATTTTACACTAATATTTATTGGAAATTAAACTCTAATACTATTGCAATAAGCACGTTTAATGTGTAACACATACATTTGTATGCAATATGTATTTACTTAACTGCTTCTGACCTGTGTCATATTTTGAATCATATCTAATATTGTGATGCAAAATATTCAGTTTCTTACACTTTGTAATACGTTTTATCCTGCATTTATAATTTTCTTATTACTAACAATGGCTTTAATAATACAATTTAAAGATAGTATTACGTATTGTATGAGGAATGTGATATGAGTGAATGAGGGGGTAGAAGTATGTTAGGATCGTAGCAAATGGAAATCTGTGGTCTCTGCCTAACCCTCTGGGAAAAAGGCGGAACTTTATGTAAAAAGTGGATGGAAGGCACACATATGTCCAGTAACAGCAAATGTATTTGCAGAAATAATGCATTCGTTTAGAACCGTTGTTATAAATATATATATATATTTTTAGTTACTAGCCTGGAATGTCCCACTGCTGGGCAAAGGCATATAAATAAATATGTGAAGGAAAAAAATAATAATGAAATACCCACTATGTAATTAGTGGGTATTTCATTACTAAAGGTATATTCTAGGATCTCCCAGCAAAATCGCCATATATTATCCCGTATATCAACCAGCGCATTAGCTTAAACCTTCAAGAAACACAGGCACGACGATAATTATGGAACTTCGTAACTGTTAAAACCTCATTGGTGTTTGCCTCGCTCCAAACCCATTTCTATTCAATCCATATTTTACCCACCCATTGTGTTATGAAGTTATGAGCATCCGTCAACATCATCAACTCCGTGCATATAAATCTTAACTAAAAAACCTCAGTGTCGCTAAAATGATTAAACATCATCGGCTGTAAGACGTCCACATTGAACAAAGGCCTCCCCCTAAGGTGAAGGGAGACAGATCTGCTGTATTTCCTAGCTTCTGCACAACAACTGCTAATAAAACTAATTCCCAACAAATGTAAATTAGTCCTAAGTGTTTTAGAAAGGGTATTTCTATCTGTTTTCTCCGCGGTACAGATAGCAAGAGACGCGTATGGTAGTAGCGTCAGCGAAACAAGCGGGCAGTGCGTGCGTGAGATAGTAACACGCAAATAACTTGCCGTACGAGATTAGACAGCGAATAGCGGTTCATGTAGGGTCAACACATTAAATAGTTTTCGTTTTATTAGTGCTGACTTAGTGTGAGTTGCACCAACATCTTTGACATATTCATCATCGTCAGCCGGAAAATGTCCACTGTTAAACAAAGGCCTCCCCCTTAAAGGGAAAGGGGAGGTTCCATAATCCCCACGCTTGGCAAGCGGCTTCGGAATCGCAGTATTTGTGGTAAAGTTACAGAAAACGGTGCTGACCATCTTTTGGATTTTCCCTTAGTCGCCTCTTACGACACCTACGGGAGGAAAGGGAGTAGTCCATTCGAAGCTGGATACCACTCGGCAATTGGCAATTTTGACATATTGGTCAGTGTTGAGAAATTCCTACTAACTTAACGTTGACGTAGAGACTTAACAATAGCAGACGTTTGGTGCAACCCGCCCTTAGCCTACGAAACATGCTGTCTATAAGTGATCTTAGTACTTACTGGATTAGCTGTCGATCCTGTCTTTAGCAGATCTTATACTGTTGTTACAGTTAGCCAGAAGTCTGAAATTTGATTCTCGGTATTGCCCAGTAGCGCAAAATCTCTCTGTGGTAAAAGCCGAATAGCTGTCTCACAGAGCAAGCCTAGACAAAACGTAATGTCCAACGAGACGGAAGCCCAAACTGCGCGTATTAATTCTTCGAAGCCAGAATATAAATGAAGTTTCGTCTTCATTATTAACGGCCATCACTATAGCTACAGTACATAATAGATAGAGCTAAGTGATTCAACTATTAGTAATTATCGTTCCTTTTTAGGAATCTCTCCTGTATCGTGGGTGCGTTTCACAAACATGTCAAATTTTTTTGTCCCGTGCGCAGCAGTCCAATCGCTTAGCCAATCTGATTGTGCCAATCGGGTGTCAAAATTGCAAGTTCGACGTCCAAAGACACATTCTTTGCGTATTTCAAAGACATTTCTTACGAGTCTAGGAGTTCGTGCGTATAAAACCCACCCACGATACAGCCGTGCCGTTATTCTAAAGACATCACTTCAAAACCCAGCGTGAGATTTAACACTAGCGCAAAGAAAGGTGACGTTCGTTATGACTATCAAAATGATGTTAGTGTTACAGAATAGCTTCATCTTCATCATCAGCCGGAAGACGTCCACTGTTGAACAAAGGCTTCCCCCTTATGTAAGGGAAGGGGGGTGCCATAATCCCCATGCTTAGCAATCGGATTGGGGATCACAGTATTGGTAGTGAAGTTACAAAAGACGCTGCTGCCCATCTGGGTTTTTAGCATAGCATAGCGAGAGACATTGCTATTTACAAGTCAAGGGCAACAAAAAACTATAGTTTTAATTTAAAAGCTTTACCTTGCAATCCCTACGTATTACGTGCACATATAAAACTAGATTAATGAACAATTCATGTACGTATTATCCTATTTGCTGTCGGTTAATGGCGTGTGTTCTGATACCGGCTGTAATGCACGGCATGCGCAAACGACGATGTGAAATACCCTATTGATAGGCCGATGTAGGAAGCTTTAGTTACGTGTTTCACTTATATTAGGTTAGCAAAGGTATTTGGTTGAGACTGTTGATAGAGAAAGCGGTACGTCTGACAATTAACGAAGTTGTGGTATCTGGCTCACCTTATTGGTAAATGGGTAACCATATGTAATGATGTATAATTGTATATATGTGGATAATAATGATAGATGGAACTATGTTTTAGTTTGTTTTTAATATTGATTGCCTCGATATTCTACTTGTCTCTAAGCGTGATTGTTGAGCACGAGGTCCTGGGTTCGACTCCCGGGTCGGGCAAAGTGTTACTGGGTTTTTCCATTAGGTCATTCTCAGTAGCAGCACGTAGTCTGGATTTGTGCCCGGTTGATGGCAATAGGCTCGCCCCCAATTACATTGGAACTTAAAAGATAACTGGCGAAATGAGGGTGTACTATATTATGTACACCACTGCCTACCCCTTCGGGGAATACAGGCGTGATGTTATGTATTGATAATCCTAGATTTTTCGTTTATAGACACTGTAACACTATAAAACGATAATGCAACATGGAACACCACCAATAAACCAACAAACTCACTCTCTTAACACATAAGTAATTCACTGGTATCGCGGCATCGCATTACACACATCAGTGGAAGCTTCCAGGCGCTTATGGGGTTACGTTACCATCCCACGGGACAACCCCCTCGCATTATCACACATTACGCTAAACGTTTACGGTGTACGTGGTGAATTAATTCCCTTGGAGTGATTTCAGTAATGGTTTGATGGCATCTTTATCGTTTAACTTTGTTGTTGTGTGGTTCGTGTATCTCTGTGTTAGACGTTAACGTAAGAAGACAAAACATCACGCCTGTACTCTCCGAAGGGGTAGGCAGAGTTGCACATAATATAGTACATCCACATTTCGCCAGTTATGTTTTTTTAGGTCTCAATTTAATAGGGAGCGAGCCTATTGCCATCAACCGGGCACAAATCCAGACTCCGTGCTGGTACTGAGAATTACCTAATGGAAAAACCCAGTAACACTTTGCCCGACCCGGGATTCCCCAGGTCCCCGGGAACCCAGGACCTCCTGCTCAGCAGTCGCGCTAACAACCTCTAAACCAACGAGGCAGTCACGTAAGAAGGTCATGTGATTAATGTTAACTACATAATATATTCTACAACACCCAGAGTTTGGACAAACATACGCGAAAAGCGCGGCAGTTCAATTTCCTAGACATTGCCCGAATCAGGTCATCAGAAATGAATTTAGTTGGAGGTGACCAGTTTGTAAACTCTTCTGAGTTCTGCTTAATTTAGAGTAGAGTAAGAGAGAGTGGAGTGATCGTGTTATTTTTTTATACGTATTTACATTTCTGCGACATGATACAACTGTTAAAGCGCGCCAAGCATGAGAAGAAGAAAATCCTCGTAACAGGCATTGTTTATTTCAACCGGTAGCTACTGCTACTGAGAATTCCTAATCAAAACAACCAAGTAACGCTATTCTACTCGGAAATCAAACTAAACTAGAGATGGGCTGCGGCAAACATCCCTACCTACCTATAAATACATATATCTAAAAGTATAGAGTACGATAGTTAGTAAGCACTTTATCAATTGCTACAACAGTACTGAGTACTGCGTACTTTACTTAATTATCATACTTAGTATCTACCAACAAAAAAACAATGTATAGCTGAAAATGTCGCCTACATACGACATTTTCCTCAATTATTTTCCTTTTTAACGAATTTCAAATAAGAATGCCAATAAAATTCACAATCGGAAAAGATCATTAAGCATTCACACAAAAGCAAACAGAAAAAACAGAATCCTCTTTTTTTGAAATCGGTTAAACATACTGACTGACATGCCTACTAAAACAACACACGAAAGTAATGCGATAACAGAATAAGGATAACACAGACATAAATCCGATTTCACAGCCCTTTACCATAAAAGCGGTTAAAAAATAAAGCCCCGCTCACATGTGCCATAAATCCTCATATTCATGGAGCTCATAGCTCCCAGAAGAGGGTAGAATGAAATTTATTCGGTGTGAGCTCCGTAAAACAAAAGTACGACATAAATTGCCCGCCATGGGCCCTTACACGCTGGCTTCGGGATTTTCCAACATATGAGAAAACATTTTCCGTGTAGTGGCAACGGATTTTTATTTTTGAATGGTACTCTACTTTGGAAGTTTTTGAATTTTGGATTCTTTTCACAGTTTTTTGTGATGTTGATTAAACATTTTTTTTAGAATGACTTATATTTTTATTATTAACAATGCTAACAATTTTGTTATGGTTTGTATAACATGCATTTTACATAAATACAGCGTGACTGTCTATCTACATTTCCGCTATTTTACATATGTATTTCGAACTATAAAACGTACCTCATTAATATCACACACACGCCTTCAAAGAAAATTGTATTATTAATTTCATATTCATTTCTACGAATCCGAAAATAACGGCTATTTATCGAAGTTTCGATTTCTTTGTGTGTATAATCAATTCAAGGAAATACGGTTTTAATTACAGGTACCAGGTATTGAACTAACGTTTTTTCTCTATTATCAGGATTTTTACCAGGAATTGTGTCTTTATTTTGAGTTGAACTGTATATTATGATGTTTCGTTTTATTCTACAAAAATCGTATTACATCCTCAGTTAATAAACTTATTTAGAATATGCATAGCCGTATATATTAACTGCAAACGTTTTATTTCAAAAAGTTTTTGCTTATTTCCATACTACACTAAATTAGTCCTGCGATCTCTTGAGCATCAAACATATGTAGAGCATTTTTCCTAACATACTGCAGGCACCGTTTAACCCTACGGGCAGCCACCTGTTGAATTCATACGACAACCCATATAACGTGTCTACGTCACCCCTACGATACCCATGGAACACACGTATAGGCTGCGCCGGGACATTTTCACTCGCTTGCGAAAATTCACTGGGACACCGTTAAGGAAAATTGACTTCATTTTATGTGGCCGCTGAAGGGTTTATTTATTTTGGCGGCTGCAGTGGTAGGGTTGAGTTTATTTTTGGTAACAATGTGTGATACAATGTTAGTGTTTATTTAGGATGAGTTTTTGAGTAAAATTATACGTTGAACTTGTAGTTAAAGTTAAAAACTTTGATAAAGACAAGTTCTTAAACGTCTAGATAGTTCTATGTTAATGAAGAGAAAAGAGAGAAGAGCAGATAAAGTTCAGAATAATAAACATATATTTCAGAATAATAAAGAAGTAGCACTTCTTTAGACACGACCCTAATTTGAATAAACTTCAAGAATCTTATGTTCAAGAATCACACAAAAGAATGATGATGAATGCAGTCCGAAAACTCTACAACATAGTTCTAAAACGCAGTGGCTAAAGATTCCTAATCCATCTAGACTGACTATAATTTATTATCTTTCATACAACATTGCAGGCTCATATCTCAATGCTGATCTTGATGATAAAATGATTTATAGGTATTACATTGCGCTGCATTCTGAGCTAGATTTGAATGTCATCGAGCTGAGCAAGCAACCTATATCTATTTATCATATCAGACGAGAGGCATCAACGGCTGACAAATTCCAACAACGACAGTGATTATTCAATATTAAATAAATATGACAGTTGGCAAAAGCTTTAGTGATAAAGGCCGATAAAGATAAGTTATTTTAACTGCGCTAGAAAGTAAGTTCTAGATTAGGTGCCTAGAAGTAGACTTATGTAACGTACGTATTGTATTTGACACCACCAATCAATTGACATAATTTTTATGAGCTGTTCAAAACACTATTCATCTATATATTTTCTAAGGATATAGGAACATGTGACGTCGCTAATTTGCTTACTAAATTTACTTTTTTTTATTGATTCCATGTATTATCATAATTTTTTTACAACTTAAACTTAATACAGAATAAAAAACAATATATACAAAAATAAAAAGTTAAAAAGCATCAAAAAAATCTTAATTTGCTAACTCAATTCACTTATATTTATTGACTATAAATAAATAAATAATCGAATTTAAAGTTGATTGAAAATATATAGAGTTTTAGTTCAGTTAAAACTGTATAAAATGGGAGTTGAAAAAATAGGACGAGCTTTTGCTTCGATCTATAATGTTTGTTTCAATAACTACCTACGTAATTTTTTTTATCATCAGCCGGAAGACGTCCACTGTTGAACAAAGGCTTCCTCCTTAGAACGCCACAATGAACAACAACTTGCCATTTGCATCCACCGGTTGCTCGCAAAAATCTTAATAGGAACAGGTCTTCTTCTATAAGTGCCACTCCAATTAATAAAGGGCGGCCAGTTGGAACAGGTAATAGACTGCGATGAACTCCCTCTTCATACACGTACCTATATGGCTCACCCATTTTTATTCACAAGCACGCACACAAGTCTTAATGAACTCATAAAATATTCAGCTCAGAGCAGCAGGCACGAGCTTCCACCGTTCATTCATGGCATCATGCCGACCCCTGACCTCTGCCTACACGTAGTAATAAGACGTCGTTAAAACCTCCACACACGTTCCATACTCGTGACTTTTGGAAGTTTTTGGTGTGGTGTAAAGTACAGGTGGTGAGCGGTGGATTAAGAAAATTACATACATACATAAAGTCACGGCTGTTTCCCTGAGGGGTAGGCAGAGATCACGGATTTCGATTTGCTACGATACTTCTTTTGCTTCATTCACACGCATCACATTCCTCATACACGCTCGTCGGTTGAGGGTATTCCTCACTTGCCCTTCCTTTTTCGGTGGTACCTACGTAATAGTTTTTGATAACGCATTTTTTCCAATGTTACCAAACCTTATTTATAGACAACTTCCATATTTTCATAACTAGCATTGCTCGCTCCATTCGCTACTAATACAAATAAAAACGATTAAAAAAGAATAGAATTCTTAGAATGTGATTTTTTTTCTTACATGTTTTCTAGGTACCTACGCCATTGTATTGGTCTACGTTTACAACTTACACCACACCGCACATCACCGAGCCTAGTTACTTAACCCGACCGCACACGATGTGCCGCACTAATTCTAATGACGTTATTATGAGAAATGTGATTATATGGATTATATTATAATGTATGTCACAGTAATGTATGGGAGAGGCATTTCGACGGTGTAGTGGGATGGGATAGTCTTGATAGTTTTATTGTAATCTCTCATCACAACATAATAGCGATATAATGTAGAAACATCACCATCTCATTACACATACCTACGTAGACGTTAATTTGCATTTTAAATTACTTTATGACATCTGCGTAAGTATCAAGAATTGTAAGATTCAAGACTTAAATCATACTATGGCTTTACTGTACTTACACTATTAGTGCACCTTATTTATAAGCAATCTATCAAAAAAAGTAACGCTATATTACAGTCGGTTAAAAGTAATTTCTCACAGAAAACCATAATTTAACAATACTTAACGAACTTTGATATTAAATCTTTATCATGAATACCTACATAATTAAAGTCACTAGAAATCCTTTACATCATATCCAATTCAATTGAGAAAATTACCGCACACCATTTCAAATGCCTTTTAATAAAATAATCACACTGCAACAAGAAAAGTAAATCAAATTCGAACAAACAAAATCAAGTATCAAAACCTGGTCATTGAACTACAGATGTTATCAAACTGATGCGCATACGCTGAGCAAAGATCAAGCGGACCAACTTAAATGTAACTTACTGTCACCGGCCCATCTCGAATGTTCCCACAATCGATCATCACGCTCTTATCTGTAACTTAAAAGGCTTTATCTATCAACTGTTTATTTATAAATAGACCTTTAAGAGTGGCGACAGACTCTCTCGTATTTATCACGAAATAAAAAGGAGAGACTGGTCCACCTTAGCACACGACCGAATAAAGTGGAAGAAGGAAAGGGAGGCCTTTGCCCTGCAGTGGGACAACACAGGCTGCTAAAAAAAAAAATGTTCTGACCAAATCTCCGAGCGGAGACTAGCTAACTACGCAGGAGATATTATAGTGTTTACTATATACGTCGGTTTACTGGCGTGTGTATTCGGGAATGCCCCACTAGTTTTGAGCTCGAGCGGAGCTAAACTGCGATTCGGCTGGCAACTCTGCGTAACCAGCTCATGAATAAGGTTCGAGTTCAGACATTCCCGAATACACACGTGAGTAAAACTGGCGTATGTACTAAATAATATGGATAACACTCACGAAAGTTATTAAAGTGCACAAGTATGAGCGAAAACACTGGTGCTCTCCCTATTCCCTCACTCTCATAGTCCGATGGGACGGTAGACCGACATGACTGGAGAGAGATCAGGCGCAGCACCAATGGCTTAACGTGCCTTCTTTATCACATAATACTTAATTAAAGGGATGTTTTCTGGAAGATTCATTCACTCATAGATCTCCTTAGGAGCCTTGAGAACTAATGAGTTGTACTAGTAAAATACATGATTATTATCTTAATTTCAAAGGTTATATTTTTAATAAATATTGAAATATTATTTTTAATTAACCGACGAAAAAACAGGTGTTAAAAGTTTAACCTGTGTATCTTTTTGAGGCATCATAGCTCCCTAACGGATGAGCTGATTTTGATGCAGTTTTGATACGGCTTAAAATGATGATTTGTACATTTTTGGTTCAATGAAATAGAATAGTTACCTATAATTAATCGTTCACTTCTGCGTTTAAAACAAAACACTACAATCTAAATAATTCTCCAGCTATAAAATCTCAAACAAAAGTCATTATCATCAATTTTAAATACCTCTATGTCCGTGATAAAAAACAACTGCACATCACACTCTTAGCGCTGTTTATAAATGCCCCCGTTCACGAGACGGTAACCAGCATCAATTATAGTACGTGGCGCTGGTAGCGACACTGTGACGAGTGACAAGACGGCTTTAGATCATATCAACGAATGAGCTTGCTACAGGCTGGTCTATTTTAGCTCTGGTAGCTGAAGATTTCGAACGCAGTTGTAGGAGGTTTTTTTTACACGGTGACTGGTAAATTTTTGTATAAAGTTGTGTACTAGCGACACGATAGGTCAGTTGGTAGAAGGTCGCCCGTTCGAATCCTGCTCGTGTCAAATTTTGTTTAACATTTTGAAAGTAATACCTACTTACTGATAATAGTCATTTTAATATCTAGAAGCCAAACAGGGAATTAAAAACTTAACTCTCATTTGAGCTAACCATCCTTTTTGGCATCGCCGCTGTTGGGACAAAAGAGTGTCAAAAAAACTTTATTTAAATAATAAATCTCTTATTTACCATATAAAAAATCAGAATTGCAGAAAAAATCAAGCTACTACAATATTCAAAACCATAAAAAAATATTTTTAGTTATGAAAAGTTGATCTGTAGTTAAACTAGAAAAGTATTTTTTAAATCAGCCTGTACATAATCCCCGTTACACACTATCAGTTAAGATGCACAGCTCTTTGCTCCATTGTCTCAGGTTACAGGACAAATTAATGACCATCTATCTCATAAGTGCTTCTTTTTAACTTTATTTTGTATACGTGGGAATCTTAATACGCGTGGCGGTTAATGCTCCTATTTTAAAAGTAAATTGTTAAATAAAAAGTTAAAATGTTGTAAAGTGATTGATAATATCACCTACGTGATAGAATAAACAAAAATTAAAAAAAAACCGACTTCAAAACAAAACTATTTCACAACAAATTAAAAAGCACTAAAAAGTAAAAAAACCGCAGAAATCGGAGAACAATCATAGAAAAATGTAGTAGAGAACGTGAAAAAAAACAGCATTATTAAGAATTACTGAAAAAGTACTGATCGGATCTTAATCAAATTGCAATGGGACCAAACGGGAGGCACCAGCTTTCAAATAAATAAAAAATCATCAAAATCAGTTCACCCAAGCGAAAGTTATGAGGTAACAAACATTAAAAAAAAAATACAGTCGAATTGAGAACCTCCTCCTTTTTTTGAAGTCGGTTAAAAAAAATATGATTGCATTAAATGTTTACGATGAAACAAAAGAAAGTTTCTATCACATGCAACGCATATGGGTTTTTTGTAGCAACCCTTGGGCCCTAAGCAAGTGGCGAATACACTGGTATATGTATGAGGCTACCTTTTATGTTTTGACCAAATAATTTATGACATCAATTAAGTCAATCCCAGGTATTTTTCATTATATTCGATCTCGTTTCGTCTACGGCTTTGCCTTTTGTCTAGGGCTCCTTATCTTTTTGCAATTGCCTATGACATATGTTTTCTTTCTTACCATTATTTTGCTTTATTTGGCATTCGGTAGTGTACCTAATTAGGTATTGCTTACATTAACATTATATCTTCAATTTAGTTGCATTATATATTCATAGTTAAACCCCACATCATCATACAAGAATCACTAGTAAGGCAGTAAATTCGCGCATAGCATATATAAATAATAACGCGTGTCGCGATATCTGGCGACAAATAGTCGCATTTCAACGCGTGTCGCAAGACAGACGGGACAAAACGCGGCGGGTATGCGCTACAAGTCTGAATTATTGCGGTACTTAGATTAGAAGTACTTGGTTTTGAGAATAGTATACAGCTGCTCTATGAAATGTAGGTTTGCAATGAAAAAGAGATTGTTTTGGGAATACGAATCATGGATAAAAATCATGCAGTTTAGTCACTAGTTTTTTTAATAGTATAACTGACAGCTCGTATATGCAACACTGGTCGTTGGCAGCTGGTAACTGGGAAATGTGGAATGAGAGTGGAGAGAAACCCTTTGCCTAGACACTTCAGGCTAATATAATCACACAAATATTATAAAGGCGAATGTTTGTAAGTGTGTTTGTATGTTAATAAAATCTATTCCGAACGCGGTTCACAGGCAAACGAAACACTTCGATGTTCTTTACATCTGAGTTGACAATTCAACGTCACCTTCCAATCGACTACACACTCGATTTGTCAAATATCGATCAACAAAGCTATCGTCAATCACCCATCACTAACCTACTTACTCCCCGATCACTTATGCTCCCGGCCTAACATCGTGTTTACTCGGCAAATAGGGGTGCGCTAATTTGTGTCGAGCTATTTCGGGACATTATATCGATGGTTTCGCTCCTAATGTTGTTTGGATTGTGAATTCATTGCCTTTGATGTGTATGGTGTTACGTGTTTTGGTTCTGTTAAGTTTTGTTGCCAGTAAAGGATAGTTCTGAATTTGACTGATTTTTTGTTTGTAGATTATGTATGTTGATATCGTTAAGGTTTTTGTTACTAGGTCCATGCTTGTAGAAAAGTAAGCTTTTAGGCGCATCTATGTGAAAACTACTTGATTCTCACGTTTCCTTATAAGCTCATGACTCGACCAAGTTCTTTTTAACTGCGGTTAATCAATAAACATCGGCACTATTATCATGTCTGTACACAGTCTGCTGTACACCTTTAACACGTATATTAGGTCCTTTATAATGGCAAGCGATTCTACTATAATCGGTTAGGTGCAATCCCGAAACACCGCAGTCACTTGTCTGGGTTTGCACCCGATAGTTTATCCTTTCAAACCTGGGCCACCGCCCATATAATTTATTTTACTTTATTTTATCATGTATAAAATTAATTGTAGCATTATTTACTCCAGCTAATTCTTCACCTGTTGGCTGACCTTTGCTAGGACAGGCCCTACTTAAAATAACTGGTCACGCTTTTGCACTGGCTGCAACTAATACCTTTGTCCTTGATATAACAATTACTTGTTTTTCAAGGAGCTAGCGCTATTGGCGTCTGTATTAGGCTAATGTTATGTCGAAGGAGTGTAGCCTTGTATATAGTACCTTACTAATACTATATTGGTGCAGTCTACATACATAACATCATGCCTGTATGCCTCGAAGGGGTAAGGTACACCCACATGCCAGTCGCGTTATATTTGTTTATTTGATTAACATGGCTTTACAAACCAATTACCTACATAAACCAAACTTATGGGTCCCAATTTAATAGAGAACGAACCTGTTGCCATCAATCGGGCACAATTCCAGACTACGTGCTGCTACTGAGAATTACCATCTAAAACCCAGTAACACTTTGCCAAATGTTCTTGGGTCTTAAACTCTCTACATGTCAAATTTCATCAAAATCCGTCCCGCGGTTTAGTCGTGAAGGCTTTCACGTTTATAATATTAGTATGGAGTATTGATGTCAACACGTTAAAAAGATAGTAACTACAGATAAAGCCTTAAGCATATTATTATTATTATTACATTATAGGAAATAAAAATGCGTGTGAATGAAGCAAAAGAAGTATGCCAGGATCGTAGCAAATGGAAATCCGGGGTCTCTGCCTACCCCTCAGGGAAACAGGCGTGACTTTATGTATGTATGTATGTATGTAAAATGCACTCTTAAATCCAGACCACACATGATCAGAATCAACAAACAATGACAGACATTTATTTAATTTTGTAAGATGTTTTCAATATAATTATTAACCTATAAAATGGTACAAGCCCAACAATTTATGTGCGTCCATATGGTAACAATAAAACACGAGAGTGGACTGTCGTCGGCGCAGTTCGGTGAGCGCATGCGCAGACAAAAGGAGAGATCGCCAAGCACACGGATTATTGCGATGTGTAGTATATGGAAGGATTATAGAACAATTACAATTATTACGAAATACTCAACTAGTTCCTGTGAACATAACAAGTATACTTTTTTTTCTTCCTCGTATCAGCATGAGCTTTGTCTAAGGACAGGTCATGTTTATGCCGTAGTGTAGAGATTGGCCAGTCAACAAAAATATCAGCTAGGTACTGCACAGTGCACATCCATAACATGTAGGTAGTAATTTGCATTTATGTATGTTCTAAGGGTTCTAATAGTATCACAATAGTTATATTAAATGTAATAACATAACATCACGCCTGTATTCCCCGAAAGGGTAGGCAGAGGTGCACATATAGTACACCCACATTTCGCCAGTTATGTTTTAGGTCCCAATGTAATAGGGGGCGAGCCTATTGCCATCAACCGGGCACAAATCCAGACTCCGTGCTGATACTGAGAATTACCTAACGGAAAAACCCAGTAACACTTTGCCCGACCCGGGATTCGAACCCAGGACCTCGTGCTCAGCAGTCGCGCTTAGCAACCACTAGACCAACGAGGCAGTCTTTAAATGTAACAGAAATTCCAAATTCATAGATTGGAGCTTTAATCATACTTTAAAGTTCAATCAAAGTTATGGAGCTCTTGATGATAATATGGAATTCAAAAGAAAACTAGATATGCGTGCGAAGGAACATCCACGCATGCTCACAAAAACAGTGACGAATTTAATTAAAACTAAACACCATCTGACATTCCAGCGTATACTACAATCTCTATGCATGGCCATTGAAATAATCTATAAAATTGTCATGCACATACCAAGCACAGATAAATAATACGGATCAGATAACTTGTGTCCCACAATAATAACATATTATTGCGGTAATTCTCTGTTTTGTCTGCCATAATGTCCGGTAATACCGGAGAGGGTATAGCCGGTACTACAGAGCATAGATATTATTAAGAAAACTTTCGTATCGGATTCAATACGTTGAAATTTTAATCTTAGATTATTATAGAGTTGGTAGCGCCTACGGGTTTATCTGTATGACAAAGGTGCTGTTTTATCGGGTACCATTTTTAACGGACTTCAAAGAAGTTAATAGGAGACTAAGTGACTTCAAAGAATATTGTGTATTAAGTGGTACCTAGCTATACATATATATATATATATATATATATATATTGTTTATTGTAAATAAATAATCATGCGGGCAACCGGTGGATGCAATTGGCAAGCTGTCATTCATTGTGGCGTTCTAAGGGGGAGGCTTCAACAGTGGACGTCTTCCGGCTGATGATGATGAGATAATCATAAATTTAATTTGAGCTGGAAAAGCCACTAATACCTGGCCAATTTTATGGGATTTATTTCACACCAGCAGCTTACTATGAACTCTTATAATAGGTCAGTTTACGACGTGGGAGTGAGACGTCGCACGTGTAGTATAATGCGACGTCTCCTTTCCACAACGTAAACTGTCTAGCTTTAAGAGTTCCTGAAGTTAGCTGGTCTCCTTTGTCATGAGTGTTACTCCTAGATTTCACTCATTATAATTTGGTGAGGAGGTTAGATTTCTGGCAAACCTATTTCTATAATCTCGACAGCATTCGACTATTTCGACAGCGGAAGAGATAATTTCTGTTCTAAGTCTCTAGTAGGACCATATACAAGCACACACAACATGAGTACAAGATCCAAGAATTTCAAACAAAACCTTATTTAACATATCTCCAATCAATTTGTATAAGTCCAATTCTCTTGGGACCTATTGTTCCGAGCCAACCCGCTTAATTAGCCAAGCGAGTGCTAACAACTGGAATCAGTTTGACATTTCGTATGTACGTATGTTTCGTGTTGAAACCAGCATAGTGCAAATTGCTATCAGGCCTTACTAATTAGAAGTTCGAACTGAGATTGTTTTGATAAGTCCCGATCTAAGGTATGTTCACGTGTGCAGTTGAGGGTTTATAGATTTGAGGAGTTTTGTATGAGCGATCTTTAGTTGTTGTTTATCAGTCATGTAAGGCCTTTGTGTCTTAAAATGTTTAGTAATACAATTTTGAGTTGTGTCATTATTATAACCCTTTGACTGTCAAAGAGATAATTAATATAAATAGGTGTTAGCTAAGCAATAAAAGTGTCTCTATCGGACTGGTTGGTCACAGAAAAAGTCAAGGTGCATACTATGCCTAATACCTATGTAGATAAATGTATAGGATATCAGTGCTTTATTGTTCTTCGTAAATAAATTATGTTAGCGACGTAACACATATCTGCATTGTGAAAAAAATAACAATTGTTATCATAAATTATTCTTGATTGCGATACGCAAAAGAAAAAAATCGGACCCGTTCTAATAGCAGCCAACATTTGGTTGATATTACACACAAACATACACATACAGGACTGACACAAAAAACAACAAACAATTTTAAAGCAATGTATGATTTTATTACGACAAGAGAATAGGAAATTTCTAATACCATGATGCGGCCATCTTTGATAGTCACGTGCTACTCAAATTACAGTGATGTGACCTTTGATTTAGACCATGCGAGTACCAGAGGTTAATACGCTTTTTTATTGGTAACGGTGGCTTGATTTGACGGTAGAGGCGTGTGTATATTGACAGCCTATAATTTTGGAGATTTATTACGTTTGCGAAAATAAATTGGGTTCGAGAACTTGAATTTTGGTGACTTCTTTCAAGTCACGGGATTAATTCTGTAGGAGACTAGATGAAAAATTGATTTTAGCTCAAGCAAAGTTTGGCCACATATTAGGACTAGGTACTAAATACCTTTTAGAAACCAGTGTAAAAACACTAAAACCTTTCATCTTACAAGTATTTTAGTGTTCACAAACAGGCTAAAATAATTTAATTTTGTCTTAATCTTATATTACGTCGCCATGTCAATACTTTTATTTAACAAACACTAAAGGAAATATTAAATCATAAAACTTACAATTTAGCATTCATAAAATTGTTTTAGGTGTTTAAATGTAAAAAAATATATATTTTGGAAATGGAATATTGGAACGTAATTTTTTGCATTATGAAATAAAAACCATTGGCCGATTACACAATCCATTCAACCTCCTTTGACAGAATGTTCAATTACATATTTTATTCCGTACATTATTATTTAATTATACAGACATAATTATTATTATTTAATCCCTCCTTCGAATATAATAGAATGTTTAATTACACATTTGGTGTATTATTTAATTCGCAGTTGCATCACCGCTGCATTCGAGCGCTGCCTTAGATTCCAGCTGAGATACGCTAAGCGCTTGGCATTTGTTCCGCACAACGGGCTCGCTCCGTTGTTGAGCTTAATGGAAATCTGTTTAGCTGTTACTGTTGTGTTATAATTGTTTATGTTGTGATTGAGAAAGTGAGAATGACGTCACACGCGTAGGTAGACGTAGATGTGTGTTTGTGTGTGTAAGGAAATATGCTATATTCAAGAAATTAACGCCTCATTAGTTTCTATTTACTGGTGTGTGAGTAACCTTTGGAAGCAGTTGGCCCAACTTTAAAAATGGACCATAATTGTCATGCTCAAATATAAATTATTTGACTCATGACAGATGTCAAAGTGACAGAAGTGAAACCAAAAATAGTTTCAACTAAGTATGAACATTCTCAAGATCAAATACTCAAGACTTTTTGTGCTATTGTGTCGTCAAATTGTCATTTAAAAATCCCTTACCACTGTACCAGCAGTGGGTACCGAGTTTAAGCTTTATGCCAACATGATGCATCCAACCTCATTGGATTTCCAACTACAAGTAAAAAACAAACGCTACCGGCAACAGATAACTAATATACCGATTGCCTGCGAAGCCTAACAGAAACAAATGAGGGCACACAACGTCCATACGTCACGTCCGAATGATATGTGATTTTGTATTACAATACTAATAAGGAGAGGGCACTGCGCATGCGCGCGTCCAACAGCGGGACACCGTGTTCACGTTATTGCGGCGTGTTGCTATTAATCGAAATGTGAAATTAACTGCTTATGGTTGTAGGGAGTTTACATTGTGTTGGCAATTTATTTCCTTACAGTATTGTACATACGTGACTATGGTAGGTATATTTGACAAACCTGATTAGCGCGGTGGCTAAGCGATTGGACTGCTGCGCTATGGGTTGCGGGTTCGATTCCCGCACGGGGCAAAACTTTGTGCGAACCACAGATGTTTGTCCCGAGTCTGGGTGTTTGGTGTATTTGAATATTTCATGTTTGTGAAACGCACCTACGATACAGGAGAAATTCCTAGTGTGGGGCGACGTTTTTAAAAAAAAAAAAAAATGCCGGTATTCCTAATTCAATATTAATAAGTAGAAGAAGTGTTCTCATTTACCAGCTGCCTTAGATAAAAAACAGGATGTTCTCCGTAGTAGAAGCGAGACGTCGCTCTACACTGCACGTAGCGGCGTCTCGCTTTCATAATAGGCATCATAGTATTTAAAGAACTCATAGTAAAGGTCCAAGAGTTCTTACCAGAGATTTCACTGTGCGTACATCATAGGTTCCATTTAAGTCAATCAATCCGTGCCTATACAGATAGTGTAAGGCTAAAAAATCTTCGCTCGTATTTTTTTGTCATCATCCTTTACAATTAAACGATGGTATTTTGTGCCAGCAATGCGAGTTTAAGTAGCTGTTGCCAATCAAGAACCTGGTTATCTAAGCCATTTAAAAAAGACTGCTAAGATACACGATATATAAAATTTCGAAATTTGAACTAAAAACCATATAATTTTCCCTTATCCAACAGCTCTAAACGCAACGAACCAGAATCCAGTGAACCACCTCCACAACATTGTTTTCGCTGCGTACGCGCATCCCAACCAATATGGCGCCTGAGAACGTGTTAATTTGTTCCTCTGTCTACCAAGTACGTTCTTGTAACACAAATTAAATTGAATGTTGTCTTGTAGTGAATAAAATTGAACATGTAACTGGATGATAGAAATGAAAGTGTGTGGTTTATGAGATATTTGGCACTCTTTTATTAATTTAATTGGTTACATACTTGCCAAATTGAATTTCAAGAGTAGAACAGCAACGAATTAAAAAAAAACATCGTACGGTCTGACTGGCCATAATTTTTCCACGCATCCTATGAGCTATGCTCGTGTTCATGACGTCATGAGGGAAGAAAATAAACAGAATTACCTGTATTAATTTCTTTGCATCTGCTAAACGTCCGTCTTTCTATTTGTACATTATTACGCCTATTTGTTTTAATTAATAATAGTGTGAAATGCAATATTTTGATAGCCACGCTTACAAACCAATCCAAAATAATTCAATCTAAATAATTTGGGTTTGTGACCGAAAAATGATTATAGTCTCACCCCTACATAATAAAATAATCAAAAATCAAATTGATTATATATTTTAATATTTATTATTATGAATTACCAACAGTTGTTACAATTATGTCACTATATATACAATGTTATCAGAAATATATAAGCTAGCACGACTAATTATAGGTAAAACATGCATAATAAAATTTCAATACACGAACACTACTCTGTGTACGAGGGCAATGATACCTACATACTTTCTCTAGATCAGAGTGAATATGGCCAAATAGATACTATAGAAGATTATTAAAACGAACAATTGAAAACGTATTGAATATATTTATGATTCGTGATAGAAAAGAACATAATTATATGGGTATCATTCTGTTAATATACAGCGAAATGTGGTTTACAATTTATTGAAAGGCAGTCTATTACAATTTATAGGAAACCGCAATTTGTTATGGCTGATTTAGTTTGCAAATTATGAAACGTACTAGTTGCGCCCCGCGGTGTTACCCGCTTCATTATTTCGGGATATAAAGTAGCGTATGTGTTAATCCAGGGTGTCAGCTACCTTCATATGAAATTTCATCAAAATCAGTCCAGCCGTTTGAGCGTGAAGAGGTAACAAACATACAAACACACTCACAAACTTTTGCCTTTACAATATTAGTGTGATAACTACTAGGTATGTTATCCTACTATACTATCCTATAGGATAGTAAATAAAGTAGTCGTATTTATACCCGATACTGTTACGCCTTTATTTCGAAGGGGTATTATTATCAGACCATATTGTCCCAATGCAGGGCATAGGCCTCCTCTCCCTTTATCCAGTTGTCCTTGTCTGACGCCACGACACCAGTCTTTTAGGTAAGAGTCCAATTCCCCACGCCATCTTTTTTTCAGCCTACCAAGAAGTCGTCTGCTACTGTTTGGGACCATTTTTTTTATTTCGATCTTTATTCGAAGGGGTAGACAAGGCTAATGTTAATTCACATTAAAATAATAATAACATAGGGATAAGCCTATGCAACTTATGTACTGGCCACAATTCGTAATTTCGCTGCAGACCTAGAACTCAAACGGTAAGTTTCGTTCTAAGTCTCTAATAATTAGATTCATCTGCAATTATAAATATTCTTCGCAATAATCTACTTAAGTCAGCTAAACTAGAAGGCAACAACAACGGAATAAATCCAACATAAATAAAGCATCAAGCTACGACGATAAAGCAATTTGTGCTTCGAATATCCAATGATCTTGTTCAATACAAATCAAATTTCCCACAAAACACGCATCAATAAAAATATATCGAGTTTGCCGCAACAAATTACGCCCATACAATTTATAGGAAACTTCCAGCTCATGTTATCCTCACAGGGGCACCTTATCAAAGTTGTCGCCTAACCAGTTAAGTACGCCATTCAATCACCCAATAATGTGCAATACACTGTATAACAATGTCACCCGAACTTCCCCTTTCATAGAAAAACCACTTAGAAGACCATACCATGTCAAACGAAAGTCAACCTTATTTTGTTTGTGTTTAGAATCAAGTGTTGTCATGTGTAGAGTTTTCGGAAAAAAGAACGTCTATTTTTATTTTAGAGGCGCGCGTTTAAAATTGGGCTTTAATTTGGAAACTTAAGGTTAGTTTTTGCTTGACAATGTGAAGTTAAGTAGGATGGGGGAGAAAGGGCAAACACCATCATATTAAGTGAGCACATGAGAGAGGGAAACGCGAAAATGTGTGGGAAAAGCGGATATAGACGTTTATCGTTGGATTTTTCGCGTGATTTACCCGCGACAAATCTGAGGGCTTAACACGTCTGATATAACTTGGACCCGCAACGTGAATACTATACAGTAACTTTGAGGTCTTGTAACACTGGTGTTTCAGTATTCACTAATACGCTGTTGACATAAGGGCATGTCGATTTATTGCCGTTTATTCGGCAAAGGGGGACGTTTATTTATCTTTTTCTAGTTGAAATAATTTGCCCTTAACGCGTGTCTCGTAGGCGCTACAAGTGAATTCGCATATTGATTGATTTATAAGGGACATAAACGGTTCAGATAAAGGTTTTAATAATAACAAATAGCTTACGTCATATAATAATCACTTAATTACTATTGTTTTTATATAGGTTACTCTACATAAGCAGCCATAATAATCATATGTTTCGCTTTCAAAAACTTAATTTCTCCTCTTTACGTAAAATAAAATTTTTAAACCAAGGTCACTGTCATTTGTATAACAAAGAATAGAAATGTCAAGAGAATTAATACGGGGTTTAGTTAATACTAGTATGATCCTCGTTTATGAGACAAAAACAGTCAACATCAATAAACAATAGCAGCAAAATAAAAAAAACAATTGAATACCAATTTATTCGAAAACACAGTTGGATCAGAAATCATCTAGTTACCACTTTATAAACAGAGTGTATTTTACACCCGATATACTTCACCCGTGTGGTATCCGGCCTAGAATTGACCACCCCTTTTCTTCCCGTGGGTGTCGTAAGAGGCGACTAAGCGAAAAGCCAGAAGACGGGCAGCAGCGTCTTCTGGAACTTCACCACCATTACTGCGATCCCTAAGCCGCTTGCCAAGCGTGGGTATGATGGCAACTCCTCCCTTTACTTAAGGGGGACGCCTTTGTTCAACAGTGGACATCTTCCGGCTGACAATTACATACTTCACCCGGCAATAATTCCATCACATCAGTAATAGCCACTACCACTTGACTCCTAGTGCTACTCGCAGATTAATCACCTGAGGACCTAAGGCTAGGCCACAGGAACTGGAGGCAACAATTACCTGATGTATGATGCATGGTGTCGCAGACTGGCCGGCGGGCAGCATTCGTCATATTGTGTGGGCCAAGTTATAAGGTATTGCTATTAAATCACTTGGACCTTAGCTTGACGACGAGCTTAATTTCTTCAGTTGTCCTTAACATTGTTAATATAATTATATATAATGCTTTACAAGATTCACAATGATAAGCATGAATATCCATACTTCCATACTTATACATGTGAAAGTAACTTTGTCTGCCTACCTGTCTGTTACGCCTTCACGACTAAACCGCTGATCGGATTTAAAATGAAATTTAGCATGTAGAAAGTTTAAGACACGAGAAAGGGCATAGGCTACTTAACGCGGGCAAGTCGCGGGCAAAAACTACTTATTTAATAATAAAACACCACCACATAATTATCATCATCATCATCAGCCGGCAGACCGATAAGTATTTATGTTAATCTTTTATACTGTACGGCTGGCCAATCTTAAATCCTATGAGGAAACAGTATATAAGATAGGCCAGTGAATAAAAAATAAAGGATGTCGGTATTCTACTGTAGGTTTTTGTTATTTGCAATCCGCTTAATCTTACGTCATGGACCATTGGCTATCAATACTGCCCATAACTCGGTATATTATGATACGTTTCTGGTTTGTCTAAGCTGCTAATAAACTGAATTACATATACTGCGCATGCGCATTGATATTTAATATCCTTCTATTATTTTATGATAATGCTAGCTATTGTTGGGTTATTTCGATATAAATTCAATGTGGAATCTGGGCTTAAATCTTTTACACAAATATTGAAGCATTTATTCGGCTATCGAGATTCAGGTAGTTATTAAGTTTCTAAAAACAGGGTCACTGACCTAATGGCATACACATCACATCACATGACATAAAGCGCGACTGTTGATCGTGAAGTCTTCGGTTCGACTCTCAGGTCAGGCAAAGATATTTAATTTTCCTATCACGTAGTTCAATAGCAGCATGTTACATGGAGCTTTCTTCTAATATAACTAGCAATATGTGTTAGTGTAATTCCTATACACCTCTGCCTACCCCATCGAGGAATACAGGCATACCTGCTGTGCTATTCTGCAACACAAACATCATCTCCCAGATACCTCGCTACTCATCGTGTGGTGGCGCTAGGGTTGAATCTCATCGCGGATTTAAAAGTGAGTTGTGACTAGAATAGCACTGCTGTTGGTATTATTATTATACATATGTAATAGAAGTAATGTGTCGTGCTGGCCTAGTGGTTGACAAACCGGATTCGTATGCACGAGGGTGGAGGTTCAAACCCAAGCAAGTATCAATGGGCTTTTTCAATGTCATAAATACTTTTTTAGATATTCTAAGACACCATTGACTAACGGTGACGGAAAACATCGTGAGGAAACCTGGATTTAGTTATCTGAAATCGCCAACCCGCAGTAAGCTAGCGTGGTGATCAATGCTAAATCCTTCTTTATACGAAAAGAGGCCTTTGCCCTGTAGTGGGACAGTTATAGGCTGTTATTATAATAGAAGTAATAAAGCCTTCACATACGCTAAACCATTACAAAATACCTCCTAAATTTACATCACACACACATACAACTTTTTAATAGAACTTCGACACACAATTCTAATTTAATATTGCCACACACGATTCCAACAATATATATTACAGTAAATGTATCACAATCGCCCGGGGTGCGACCTGTAATTGTAAACAATGGTATTGTAATATTAATTGAATGCAATTGCAATTAAACTCAGTGGTATAACTTAGGAAAGTAATTAGGTCTAACTTTGTATGCAAGTGGAGTGTGCTAACGGTTTGTATTCAAACTATTACATGTAATACAATAAACGTGTGTTGGGCAAGGCTTTGTTGATTGGACTTCGTTTATTTAGCAGTGTTTTAATATGTCGATACATGTATACATACATAGGTAATTACTGTATGTATAATTACGCAATAGTAGCAAAGTAATCGCTAGACTTTTTTGTTTTTTTTTACTCCTGATAAAGAAGAACACCTCTATCTAATATTTAAAGTGTGACTATATCTATACGATGTATGCATGTACGTAAATAATTAGCAACCATGTGACCCGCCTGCTCGTACATCCACATACCAGACTACTACTAAGAGTTGCAGGTTTCAATTCCCGGAGGGGACAAAAAGTTGTGCGATCCGACAATCTTTGTCCCCGATCTAGGTTTTTGTGTATGTGATATTTCATGTCACAAAACGCACCCATGATACAGGAGAAATACCTAATGTGGGGTGAGATTTTTTTAGAGATAAGACAGAGTACGTCATGATGACAAGAAGTAGAATCGTAATATCTACCCATCCATGAAGCCAAAAACCTAGATTATAAGTACCTAAGCCTATCCTGCTACTAGAAGCCGCCAAAACATGACAGTAAAGTCCTCACTTGACATTTCCAACCCACACGACCTACTTACTCCAGTTTAAATGGATTCGAGTGGAAACGTATGCTGGATCAGATACGGAGCCATTCGGACCGCGATCTTTGCGTGCCCGACTCACAACAATGAGATCTTGTCACACATGTGTCGAAAGGGTACCCTATTATTGACATTAAGCGATAAAGTTTCACGTGTTTTGTTGTATTTTTAATTTTCTAATGTGTTGAATATAAATAATATGTGTATGAGGAATGTGATGCGTGTGAATGAAGCAAAAGAAGTATGCCAGGTTCGTAGCAAATGGAAATCCGTGGTCTCTGCCTACCCCTCAGGGAAACAGGCGTGACTTTATGTATGTATGTATGTATGAATATAAATATTTGTTTGGATAATCATATTATGACTGTCAATAGTTATATCGACAATTTTTTACTGCTAGAAATGTATAAATATGTAACATCAAAAGTTTACTTATATAATTATAAGAAGTGCCTCTTTCTCTGACTCTGCTTTTAAATGCCTAACCTATATACATGTATATAACCATATAATATTATTATAAAAAAAACAGTAACGTGTTGTGTAATGAGATGCAGGAATCCAGACAGTCTCAAAATCTCTTTAATATCAAAAGTCAGAACGCATACAGTTGGCGCTTACCACAATAATATGCAAATAGATAAAGCCCAGAATTAACCAAGATCATAATGTACGCTATACACAACTGCAGAGAAAGTCTATGTCGAACAATGACCGATAATGCCGATAACAAACTAGATACAGGCTAACAGACTGTCGTACTAACTCGCACACACACATTTCGTGTGGTTTCCCTAATAAGACTCCATTACAGAACATTGTCGTTCTCTGCAGTCGCCGAAGCTATCGGTAATTGCGATCGAGTGTCATTTCACGGCTACGCATTAGCGTTATTGCATTTCCTGAGTTATCAGTTCGGTTCGATCTTGCAAATGTGCGAATGTGCATTGTTGTGCAATTCTACTCGTAATTAAGTATTGAGTTGGTTGTACTGATGTGTATGTAGTTATTTTGTACTATTTATTGTCTGCGACCGTCTTTCAATAGAAACGATAAATAGTAAAAAAGAAAATTTGATTAAGGTATGCCTATGAAACGTTTATACTAGTGTGTTATTTCTTCATAAAATATTATTACTCTGGTCTACCGGAATTATTTAATTTATTTTAGGTATAATGTTTTCATACAAAGCTCAGATTGCACATAATTATCTATAAGTATAAAAGAGATATAAAGCCTTCGCACACTACGAACTCAATAGTTATTCATAATACAACTAACGTTCACTTAACGCCTCCTTAGACAGTTACAAAAACACATTTGCATCCCAACTATTCAATATACAGCCTTATTGTTAACGCAATAAGTCACACTTTGATTTTAAAGAACGCAGAATTAAGTTGGCAAAGTTATAATATTGAACGTAAAACTTACGTGAAGCATGCTTGAAAAGTTTTATGGGGCTTAAAGTTTCCATTTAAGAAAGCGCAAAGTGAATTTTTCATGTGAAATGATGTGTTTTCTTGTGTATAAGTACTGGCTGGTAACTCTCTACTTACAAATATAGTTATTGATTGGATTTTCTTTCTTTCATGAAGGGGAAATGACAATCGAACAACAACATGGGAATCACCAGATTCTTGCTTATGTATACGTACAAAGAATAGAATAGAATATTTATTGAATGCTGTTGCATGCATAACGACATGTCTGAATTCCCCGAAGGGGAAGGCAGAGGGGCACATAAATACACCCAAATTTGGCCAGTTATGTTTTAGGTCCCAATGTAATAGGGGGCGCTATGGCCATTAACCGGACACAAATCCAGACTCCGGGTTGCTACTGAGAATTACATAATTGAAAAACCCTTTTCCAGACCACACACACACTTTGCCCGACCCGGGATTTGTACCCAGGACCTCGTGCTTAGCAGTCGCGCTTAGCGACCACTATAAACGAGTCAGTATAAATTATGATATTTGTATTAAAAACATAATAATATTTTCTGCCAATAGAAATCTAGCAATACCTCACATTTTTATAGAATTACATTGATAAATAGCTTCCCATTCTATCAGGACAGCCGCTTCGTGCGTCGGGTGAGTGTAGTGTGTGGGAATGTCCCAGGACGGACGGCATTCATGTGCCCGGACACACGCGTGCGCTCTGACGTAGTGCTACGTATCTATGAGATGTGGACTGGGTTCAATATTGTTCTTTTTTATCATCGGAGACGTATGGGTGTGGTGTCTGATGATGATCATCGCTGTAAATACTATTAGTATGGATCCAGAATTCTAGATTATTGGAATAAGTTGTTGCTGAGTTTGACAAGAGGCCTTTGTCTTGGAATTCGATAGAATAGCAAATATAGGGTGATATTTATTTGTATTATCTTAGAGGAAATTTTGTGTGAAGTTGTGAAAAAAAAATAGTTTGACTAGTTCTTTTCATCATAAGAATGAAGATGTATGAGGATAAATATATCGAAGTCAAATAGGTACAAACTCAGGGAGGAGTGTCTGAAAGCGCTGAACGTACGTATGAGTATACCTATATCAGTGACTGAATATCCAATTGAGTTTTTTTAACCAGCACGCCTGCAGTTTCCTTTTACACCTCCTCTACTCCCTTTTTGAGTTAAAGGTATAGTTCCCGTCACGTAAGAAGAACGCAGAGCGACCGTCAGTGACTGTGTTTGCACTCGGATATCTTCGCTTCCTATGGTCCAGGCTATTGTGGTTTATAATTAAATGAAGAATCATTATAAGCACTTTACTAGTTACATACCACTTCCGAATAAATAAGAATACAAAGTTACTGGTCAGTGTCCCTTTTATTCCGAAGTTGATCCGGCTTAGAATTGACCATCCCATTTCCTCCCGTGGGTGTCATAAGAGGCTACTAAGGGAAAATGCAGAAGATGGGCAGCAACGTCTTCTGTAACTTCACCACCATTACTACAATCGCCAAGTCGCTTGCCAAGCGTGGGAATTATGGCCCCTCCCCCCCCCCCCCCCTCCTTTAAGGGCAGGCCTTTGTGCAACAGTTTTTTACGTGACGGGAACTATATCATCCTGAAAAGATCCACATCCTCCCTTGGTACAACCGGTCATGCCATAGTCGAGGATTCGTGTAATCACGACTTTCTTTCCGGCGAATCTTATCAATAATTGTAAACTTACTGAACTTTCAAGCCAGAACAATAAATTCATGTTGATGGTTTAATCTTAGGAACAGTGAACTCTTTGAAGGTGGAACACGGTATTGACGCTATACGAAAACTATTTAAATTAGGAATCTGTAAGTCTATAAGCCATTATATTATATTGTATTAAATTGTAGTAAATTTTCGTTGTCCCCAAAAGTGCGTAAGTAAGGTTCTTATTAACACATACCATAACAAAGGAATAACTTTTTCATATTGCGTATTATAAAGTAAAAAAAGAATAATATTTCTCGATTTTGATCATTTTGGGACACAACATTTTTTGAATGATATAATTATGGCAAGTTGTCGTTTATTGTGGTGTTCTAAGGGGGAGGCCTTTGTTCAACAGTGGACGTCTTCTGGCTGATGATGATGTTAAATGTATGTTTTTTTTCTCATGTTTGGGCGGCCATGTGTTTAGTTTCGAATAATTTCATTCTATTCTACGGAAGCGGCAGAGTACATTCCAATTGTGCATTATCCTGTGGTACCAATATGTGTGGTATATAAATAACTACGCGTGTGTTCCCATTAGTTCCTATGGGACCGAGTGATATTCATAAATCAAGCTAACACTATAAGTAATTCACAATTAATACGACAACTCTTCCCGTACCGTCTAACCATTCCTAAATCAGCATCGATCTACAATAGATCCCTCTCGTGGCCGCCGGCGCACGACCGTGCTCACGATTCAGATTAATCTATCGAAAATCGTTTTACAACATATTATTTATAGAGCGCATGCGCCGGCAATGATCATCAGTCCGTGTGCGTAGTGATGCGCCCCGACGCATTCCGCGCGCACTTATGTGTCGATGCGGAAACATCGATACGACGTTATCGATTTACTGTAGATGGTATCGAAATGTGAGTACTGTAGGTGTGCTCGTTTGTGTTGAGTCATGTTACGTATGCGAAATTGTTAATTAGAATAACGCTTGTTATATGTGTTCGTTATCGCTTAGATAACGTTGACTTTGATATGTTGTTTAGAGATTTGAATCTCTAAAACGCATAGCAATAACAAACTAAATATCGCAATGAAAAATCTCAGCTTCAAAATATTTCAGCCTCTACATAAACGCTTTACTGCTTCATCATAAATCTAAGCGCAATCACATCACATTTACCGTAATTACATAATTAAAATTCAAAAACCATTAAAAATTAACGCCGTCAAATCACATTCTTTACTGTCAAAATCGGACGGCACAAACTTGTACTTCATAACTCGTAAAGTCGGGTGATGTCGTAAAAATAAAACCGAAAGCATTCTAACCGGAGTCAACAATTAACCCCGCAGTAATGAAACTTCTGAACTAGCCCCAGCAACGACGTGGAATCGCGCAGCCTATTTTAAAGACATTGAATATTTAAGAGAGCTAATTGAAATGAGCGAGACAGTTTGGAGTGTCGCCAGGATAATTACCTAGCTCCTAAGATGAGATTTAACGTGCCACGCTTAAATGGTTGGAGGTCTCTTTTAGGGGAGATTATTTTCGTATTTTTTACTGTTGGTTAGCAATTATAAGTTGGAGATACCAGTTAGGGGTTTCTCGAATTGCCGGTAGAGGGAAAAACATCTTTTAGGTGCTTAGAAATCGAAGAACATGGCCATAGTTATATATTTATGGTGTACCTATAGCGGGTTACTCTAATAACTTGTTTATCTTAATTGTCATTTAATTAAACGTTATTTTTTTAATTAGTCATCAAAGTTATCATTTCGTACGTATACTTAAATACATTTCATAATAATATTTACTGTAATGTCATGTAAATAAGGTCCAAACTAAAAATAAATTAACGCTGGCGCTACAAAAACAGCCAAAAGCTTTACAAAGACGAACCATCGATAATATCGATATCTACAAATCCCATCTCTAAACGTTGTGTGATGTCGAAGGTTGTCGATTCGTGCAGTCCGTGTGCGACCCTCTCTTCCGGTGTCCAACACTGCTACATTTAATGGACGCCTATTTGTACCTACGTGAATTCACATCCAGCGATTACCTTGTTTGTTTACAAATTGCGTTCGAATCGCGTAATTATGCTGATTCGAAAGCTGCCTTGTTGTGAATTTTTTGATATGCCGCTCGTTTTCTTTGATATTATTTGCATTTGAGTATGATATAGGGGATATTGTAAAGGTAGATTATAGGGAAGATATTATGATATAAACATATTAATAGTTAAGTTTCTAACTCTTACTAATATGGTAGCAGCATACAGGGTAATTTATAATAATCGTATGGGCAGTATGAACGATTTTTTGCTGTAAAGCTACAGAGAATTTTGTATAGTAAAAAGTTTTGACAATGTCTACTGGTACCAGTAGTGTCACAACTTTTTACTCTATTGGCATCTAAATCTTATATTAGACAACAGTTAAGGAAAAGCAAATATATAATACATTTTATGAAATACACTGTATAACTATTTGGCATAGAAAAAGAGCTATTTTGAAAATAGACAAAAAAGATGAATTAGAAAATTAAGAAAGCTATGGAAAATACAACAATAAATTACTTTACTAATACTCGTACTTAAACCTATACAACAAAATCATGACACCTCAGACCATGATTCAAAATAAACGATCAATCCTGCCAGACCACACCAGATCATTTACATCACGAATTGAAAATACTTACATCGCAGATACCATTACTTCAACTTAGAAATGCCCTTAAATACTGCACAAAATAAATCTTTGCCGCGTACAACTTATTCCAAGCTCCCCTTTCAAGTCGATGCGGACATTGGAACATACAAAACGAGTGTAAGGCCATAATTGTTAATTTCAAGCAAAATGCCCGCAATAGCTTTCAAGTTGCACTAACTAACGATCCCATTGCTAGATGCCTATCGGGTTTCTGGGCATAGTACCTGGTTGATAACACCGTGCGTGTTGAAAACTAAGTTTAACAAACTTAGTTTAGATTGTAGATTAAATTTATAGTAAATATTATTTGCTAATATTTCGGATACGTAACTTTAAGATTAAATTAGAGTGAGAGATGGATAGAACACACGTTCGTTATTTTTGCTAACATGGAATAGATACGTATCCAAGAAGGAAAAAGGACGATGTGATAAATACATTTTGGGTTATCTATTTCAGTTTCAAGAAAATGCAGGTCAAACAGATTGCCAGCCTGTTATTAAACGATAGAGAAAATTATCTTGCTAGGAACGAGCGCCACTAAATCCATGTTGGAGTTACCAAAACAATGGACAACCGAGTACATCATTCAACATTCGATTTTGATATTTGAATATTAGTTCCAGTTTAATTCAGGTTTGTCGTCAGATTCGGTTATCAGAATCAGTAAATTTTCTATCCTTATCTGGTACAAAATAGCAATACAAATGTAGTTGAACACGATTAAGACAATATTCTGATGACTAAGTCATAAGATTTGCTTCTATATTCATTATATGAGACATGACTCATATTTCTGTACCTTCTAGTCCACTTCATCCATCATCAGATGAATAAGGAAACGTTAGGTTTTACAGAGCACTCACTGAGAGCTGCATCTTTAACTTATATTAAACTAGCTGCGCCCCGCGGTGTTACCCGCTACATTTTTTCAGGATAAAAAGTAGCGTATGTGTTAATCCAGGGTGTCAACTACCTCCGTATAATAATTTCATTAAAATCCATTCAGTAGTTTTTACGTGAAAGAGTAACAAACATCCATCCATACATACAAAATTTCGCGTTTATAATATTATAGTAACGATTTTTATTAATACTCTCGAACATTTTAAATCTTTAAAATAACGTACCATAACCATCAGTTACATTTTATCTCTAGCTATCAAGCCCTTTCTGTGCAACCAGCCCTAAAAATGCGAGTACATAATGCATGCGTACACGGCGCGACGCACAGATCGATGGATCGTATCGATCCGCACAAAGGATCGAGTCGTGATCATGATTGCATTACGTTCGAAAGTTTCGCCGTTTATGTAAAGCCTAGTCTTATTCTCTTTGATACGTGAGCGACTCGCTGAGATATTGTCGGGGTTTTTGTGACTGTGTGAGGTCGTCGCGTTGATACGTAATGCTATGCAAAGTTTAGTAGGATATTGGGTTGTAAAGAGTGGAATTTTTATTATAATATCCAGTCAAATGGAGGTATCCATATGAAATTTCATTAAAATCCATTTAGTAGTTTTCACGTGAAAGAGTGACATACATCCATCCATACAAACTTTCGCGTTTATAATTAGCAGAGATCATTTGCAATAGAGATTTACAGGTATTTTAGATCCATATCCATATAAGAATATATTGCCTACACTAAAGCAATTATAGTAGTAGATAAACTTCTTATTCTCTTTCCTTATTTTGTTGACAGTACTCTCGTTCATTTTGCATCTCAACTCAACCATTTTCGAGCGCAAAATTAGTTACAAACCGGTGCAATATCAAATGCCAAACATTTATGTATTAGAATAACATTCGATCAACTCGGCTATCTCAGATTACCCTGCAGCGATAGTAATTTTAAAGGCGCGATAATATATTGAAACGATTTCTTCACACAGAAAACATTATTAGCGAGCAACAAGACGTTTATGTTCTACGTTCACACTTCTAAAATAGGACTGCCTGGTTGGTCTAGTGGTTGGTAAGCGCGACTGCACGAGGCCCTGGGTCGAATCCCGGGTCGGGCAGTGTTACTGGGTTTTTCAATTAGGTAATTCTTAGTAGCAGCACGGAGTCTGGATTTGTGCCCGGCTGATGGCAATAGGCTCGCCCCCTATTACATTGGGATCTAAAAATATAACTGGCTAAATGTAGGTGTACTGTATGTGCATCTCTGCCGACCTCTTCGGGGAATACAGGCGTGATGTTATGTTATGTTTTATGTTTTTCAAAAATAGGTGTCGCGCGGCATTATGCTTTATTGGACAGTTAAGTGTGTTCAGATTGTAGGAAGATTAGGTCCATTTGCTTGATAATCAATGATAGTACATACCGCAGATGTTTGTCCCGAGTTTTTTTGGAACTTTAGAGGATAAATTCCTAGAGTGAGGCGACGCGGCATTGTGAGTAGATACCTAAATACAAAAAAAATACGTTTCAAAATTATATAACATACTTAAGCTTAACTTAACACACTATAAAGTACGTTAAAAAATAAATAAATACTAAAGAAAAAACTAAATACCTGTTTAAATAAGCTGCCAGGCTATACAAACAGGCAAGAATAATGTTTAAAACATAGATTTAAATATTAACTCGCATTAATCTTCTGACCCAACCGTTTAACATAAAATAAACACTCATAATTATTAATAAGTTCTCATCAAATTATAATTAACAAGCCTATCTGTGATGATCAGAATGCAAACAGCTTTAATTAAAAGAAACTTAACATTCATCATAATATCACCTTGAGCTGTCGCGTATGCATATTCATTATGATTGTTAGAGATTGTATTGTGACTAATTTAATGAATTTAACAACAGTACGTACCTATAATATAATTGTACAGTGGCGACACGGTGGCTCAGTTGGTTAGAGCAGCGTCACGGTACGGCGAAGGTCGCGGATTCAAATCCCGCTCGTGTCCATCATTTTTCAAATTTCCTTTATCAATTTAGAAGTGTACTATTTTAAAATTCCTTTATCGATTCCTTGTCTGTTTTTCTTGTTATTATTTACTATATAAGCCGGTTTTTACATACATGTGTATTCGGGAATGCCCGGCTAGTTTCGAACTCGAACGGACCTTGATTCATGAGCTGGTTACGCGGCAGAGTCGCGAGCCGAACGTGTAATATCTATAATGATTCTCTCAATTCTGATGACTATTGTGTTGTCTAGTAGCAGCGTGGAGTCTGGATTTGTACCCGGTAAGGCACAAATTCAGACTGTGTGCTGCTACTGAGAATTACCTAATAGAAAAATTTAGTAACACCCGAGATTTAAACCCTAGACTAACAAAGCAGTCAGTTTCTGCACAAGGATTAGAATAGGTTTACTAAAATCAGCTTACAGCAAAATTAGAAGTTTTTTGCGTTAGGTCAGTTTTATTCTCAGGCTGGGAGAAAATATCAGTAGTGTCATTTCTAGCACCCACGTATGACGGGATTATAGAAATAAAACAAAAACCTAAGCTCAACAAAATAAGATCAAATCCGTCAGCTTGGGAACCGAACTATGAAAATCCGTATCCGTGACGGAACCACTCGAGTGTGAACAGTGTGTTAAATGTAAAGAACCCTAAAAAATTTAGTTTTGACATCATTTCACGTCGATCAAGCGGCCCGATGAATAACGCGGTCCAAGAAAGAAAAAACAACCTCCGTTCTGAATGCGACTCATTTTATGAATGAAATAAGTTTTTTTTCCTACGGAACCGCGACAAATACGTGCTTTCCTTTCTCGGCCGTCTGAGACGACGTGCATTCATTTTCGATTAGTTTTTTAATTCCGTTTTGATCTATCACACTTTTTATGGCGACCTGTTGTGAACCCTATCACTGCGGCTGTAGGGTACAATTTGGCTGGTACCGTAGTTTTTATAAGCGCATGTCGTAGGTTTCTTTGAGAAGTAAGACCGTCGCAGCAACTGCTTCAATGTAACGCTCGGTACACAGATGCGGTCTGAGTAACGAGAAATTATTCGTACCGAGTGATTTATTAGTGGGATTAGAGATTTTGCGGGATGTATAAATGGAAGAGATCGAAGGAAAGGTTATTCTGTGTTGCATTCATGTATCGTTCCTTAGCCAATTCTATAGCATTTATAGTTAGCTAGTAAGGACAATATTTTTCTTATTCTTCATATACATCAAAATTGATTGCTGTTCGTTGATCTCGCTAAAACTAGAGAACGGTTGAACCGATTTGGCTACTTTTGATCTTGTAACATTTGTAAAAGTCCAGGGAAGGTTTAAATGGCGGTGTGAAGTTCTCCAGGTCAGCTATAATGAATAAATCATAAACAATTGTATGTAAACCGATTATGTCAACCCCTCCCTTTACTTAAGGGGAGGCCTTTGTTCAACAGTGGACGTCTTCCGGCTGATGATGATGATGTAAAACTTTTGCTTAAAACTTGTTCGAAACCTCTTGTCATAACTGACATTCTGATTCATTAACAGTATTCATAAAAATAAAATGCATATGGCAATATTTACCTATGTATAGCATAAGCATGTTTGATACCTAAAACAAATAAACAGATCGAAAATTTCAATTCATATCTAAAATTAAACATTACTCGTCACATTCAATTTCAAATCATTTTACACTCTTATTACTAATCGAAATGACTCAACACGAAGCCAACGAGTAAACACGCGACTTCCATTCAAATAAAAACTAAATAGTAAGTATTCAAGTGGGATTGAAGGTATGCCGACGCAAAAACTATCAGTGTTCGTGGGAAGTCACTTACACGATTAGTTCGTAAGGCTGTGGTCCGTTGGACCGGCGGCCGCAAACGCACGGTTAACTTACTAGAGCTGGCTTCATCAATTAATTTGTTTGTGACGGATTTAGACGCATGAGAAGAATTTTTATTGAAAAATTTGGTGTTAAAATAAAAATATTAAGTTAAAATGAAGGTTTTAGGTATATTATTTTGCTATTAATGGCCTGAAAAAGATTGTATGTTACATTTTTACAGATTATAGCCGAAGAAATGACGCATCAAACTTATTGAAGCCTACAAAATACCTCCAATGAAACTTGACAGCTTCATTACTTGCAATAACTAAGGTGAACGACCTCACAAAAACCGTCAACCATACAAATGATTTGATTTCACCTGCATACATAACAACTCATACATTCCACTTGATTTCACTTCCTAAATGCATTGCACATTTCATCAAAATCTCATAATAGATCCATTATTACCTTCTTTGAATACTTGGTTTTTTAATCAACTGTCACCAACAACGCTATACATTCTGCCAGCGAAATAAGAATCAATTTTGAAATTGCATTATACAAAACCAAATGCAACCTCGTTAGCCTTTTTTTAGAGATCCGCGGTGATTATGAAAACCTCTTAACAAGGTACAATCATGAATGGTGAGATGGTAAGTGAATTTTACCTATACATTCTTTAGGCAAAGACATGGATGGATGACAAAAACTATTTCCAGTAAGTTTTTCATTGGTTACTACTATCAAAAAAAAAACTTCGATTGTAATTTTATCGTTTATCTTAAAATACCTTCTTCTTCTTCTTTTTTGACTATGACATTCGGCGTCTTCAGACAAAAGCCATTGTTGCCAGTGTCGAGTTAAAATACCTTCTTTCGATATACTAGAACTCTATAGAATAATAATTAAAACAAGATAAATATACGTGTAAAATACTACATACATCGAAATGAACGTACGCCTTTTCCAATGTCGGTTAATAAATCAAAATATAAACTATTTTAAGTTTAAACTAGGAAAAAGTAAAAATAGAAAAATTATATTCTTGGAGACATCACACCAATCAGGTCGAACCAACAATGCCACTAACAGCTATATCCAATATCAAGTCGCCCCCATGTCTCGCAACCATCGCTCAAGTAGAACGATTTCCGATCACCAGAGGCAGAGCAGTGTACTGAAGTTACCTAGAACATAAGCGTCAGTAATTATGAACGACAAAAAACCTCGTGGCGACTGATTGCTTTCACAAGATTCCACAATAGACCATGAAATGAGCTCCGTAGAGCCACCGCGTTACGCATCGGGCGTATGACGCTACTATTGCGGACGATGGTCGATTGAATTTTGAATGGGATTCATTTGAATTTATGAACGAAATGTTGATTGAAATCTGGTTTCGAAAACTGCATTTTGAATGGCCAACATTTACCTTGTATCTATTGGAACTGACCATCTCTACTTTTATTAAGTACAATGATTTCATTACTTAGTGATATTCTTGGAAGCAGTAGTTACTACGTATTCTTTGTCATGTAATAAATAACATGCCTTGGAAAGAGCCAGTAACAATTTAAATAATAACACTATTGTAAGAGCCTTCTATTGTCCACCTTAAATAAAGTGTATCTACGTTGTCCAATCTTAAATAAATAAAATTAGTAAGGCAGCATAATCACAACATCTTCTGTCAATACCTCAACAAAAACAATTCCAAAACTATTAATAACAAAACGTATATTAAAACGCACTTTTCCAAACGTTCTACACGACACGCAACACAGGGCCCAAAGGGACATTTGCGTATTCAAACAGTGAGTGAAACTGGCATAAATGTACAACTGATTATATGTGAATGGCTCAATCAAGGCTCAGATTGCACAAGGCGTTATGTCGATATGTTTTGACATGTCCGAGTCGGACGGTCGCCGACGCCAGTTGTGCGCTAGTAAATTGCTACAATTATACCGAGAAGTGTGTCAAGTGGTAACTGACGGGGAGACGGGGGTTGAATGGAACTGTATGCTTGACGCTTGAACATGTTGGGTGCTCGGACAAACAACGTGACTCAATCCGCCATTTTGTATAAGAATTAAGACCGAGTGTTTAATTTGATGTGATAATTACAAGAGTTGCTGTTTTTTGTTTTTATTTCGTTAAATTATGTTTTAACGCGGTTGGTAATGTTACGGAGTAATTTGGCTTTGCAGCGCTTCCATTAGTTCTGAAGGGATTTTTTACTAGCAGATGCCTTTCAAGCTAAAAAATAACACTAAAACCATCTCCTAGCCTAACGGTTTCTTTTTAAATTTATCTTCACTGACATTTTACATCACTCATAATTATTGCTCTTTAGACGTCATAAAAAAAGATCTTCCTATCTCATTAGTAGGTATAACTTCTTCCGCCAACAGAACTGAAATCTCATATACAATTCAGTGCAATATTTTATGGTTAAAGCGTTACCAGTTATTTTTGATATTTTAATACTGTATCAAGATAGATTGGCTATTAGTCTATCTTGATAGAGTATTAAAATATTAGCAAATAACGCTTATACTGGCAGGGCTTTGGCCTCTCAGATTTAAAAGAAGCTAAAAAGAAAACTAAGGATATAAAACTACATCTTTTACAGCACCATTTCTCCCCGTTCTCCCCCCGCTAGTAGCAAAATCCGCCCTAAGCTGCCGCACACGTCCAGTGCCTATCATTACAAAAGTACAAGCGCATTATATGATTATATATGATTGTAAACATATGTTGTATAATGTTGGTATAAGCCTCTAGTTACTGTAAACAACGATTAAGTACATAGCCAGTGATAACTACGAATTAAAAATTTCTAGCGAGGAAAGTTGTCATGTGGTACCCAATATCCGTGTATGTAATTTCTATGCTATTGGTATCATTCTTAATAAGTACTTGTGCCTTAGATAGAACTGACGTGAACTGAATAAAAATGACAGTGATATTAAATTGAGGTAATGTCACTTTTTTGACAGATTGAAATGCTATCATCCATTTTGGTAGTCTCAGTCCAAAACTACTTGGTATACTAAATCTGTGGCTTAAGTCTTGATCTATGGTTAATTCGATCTTGATCCCAGTACTATTTCCAGATTCTCGGGAAGGTGAAGATAGATATAATATACTTTATTGCACACCAGGAAACAAGTAATACAGAAAAACCTTAAAACTAGAACAACAGTGCAAATGGCGGTCTTATTGCTAATAGCAATTTCTTCCAGACAATGAGTTAATGAGTTTTCCTTTATGAACAACCCAAACAAATTGTTATACTTGAGTTATAAATAAAATAAATAAAAATAATATAAAATTTATTGAAAATATTGAGTTTGAAAAGAATTCCAGTGTAGTTGTATACAAGAACTTATAATACTGATCTAGGTTTGTTTAAATCTGTGTTTCAGACTATAAGTTAATTAGGATGTATGTTTAAAAAAGAATATATCGATAAACCAAAGGTATTTGTTAGCTTTATCGTATAAATGTATTTTCTATCGTCTGAATTCATCATTGGTTTTGACTGTAAATCTCGACAATAGATGGCGTTAGGAGCTGTATAGTTTTTCAGTACAATAGTTACAGTATGTTTAGACGTTTTAAGACATGATTGGACTTTTTTAAGTTGCCTTGATAATCCAAATATTCCCACGAGTTGCAGGTAAAAATGTCACCTAATAGTCCTAATACGGAATTAGTAATTCCATTCTAAAAATACTTTTAAACTCTTTGATCATTACTTGTTCCAGAAGTCGGAATGTAATAAAATGACCCAATTCCGTTTTATTTAATAAAAGCCCAGTTCTGATTCTCTATCCAATATTTAAATTCATTAGCAAACACCAAACATAAAACGAATTTAGATCAATAAACATAATTGAAACTAAACCCTGCTTCATAACCAGGAGGGCACAACAACTAAAAACTGACTCCAAAAGAAAAAACTTAATCGAGGTCAGCAAAAATAAAACTTTCTATTAATTCACAATAGTTTTTCTCCTAGCCTAGTGTTTACACTTATAGAACTATCGATACTCCTAAACATTTGAATCGAATCAGAAGAATTTCTAATCGTGACGAATGCAATGACGAAACGTCAAATTGAAAAAAAAGAATATCAGTCAAATACTGGCCTAATATAAATTTATTTTCAGACGGAAAAACTTAATCTCGAATTCGTCGCGAATTTCGCAATCGATATTGTATTGCGATGCAAAAAAAGTATCGAGAATCAGTACTCATAATCGCTCATTACAAAAGAGGGTTTCACTTCCACGAGCGTCACGTCTCACGATCAATTGGAAATAATATTGTCAAAGAGTTAGCGATAGACTAGATAAGATAGAGATTTCAAATTAGGTATTATCTAATCTTAAACTTTCTACATTTAAAAAAAATCTAGATTGATAGTAAGTTGATATTCAAGCGACGAGCTTGTATGAGGAATGTGATGCGACTGAATGAGGCGGAAGAAGTATGTTAGGATCGAAGCAAATGGAAATCCGTGGTCTTTGCCTACTCCTTTGAGAAGTAGTTGTGATTTTATGAATGTATGATATTAAAACATGAAGAGAATAATGACAAACAAGGACAATCATTTTTAGCATTCCATCTATTAGGGACTTTACATTATACAATCTGCAAAAAAAAATGTAATGATATTTTTTGATGCACCTATATAAAAACTTTAAGAGAGATCTAGTCAAAATTATGGTGTAGTAATGTGATACATCAGTAAACGCTTCATTTGGTTTACTATTATTTAGTTCTGTGATGTCAGTCAGTAGGTAAAGGTTCAACCAATTTTCTCGGCCGGTACTAAAACAATGGCTATATTAGGGCTACCTTCATTCATGGACTAGCTTTAGCGTCTAATACTTTATCGTTGATGAGACATTAGGCCCTTGATTGAAAACACAATTTCAACCCTTTCGTTTCCGAAAAAGTGAGTCGAGAAAGAGGCTTCAAGAATGGGCGTGACCAATGATTGACATTTTTTACATAGGACATGATGATTTGGTTAAAATTGGATGTCAACACTCCCTGATACAAGAGTATACATACTCAAACTCATTCGAGGATAATGGAAATAGTTTTATGCACGCAACGCAACGCATAAGCAATGAACTTATTAATTATGCTGGGTAGTTTGTTGCGCCGTTTCTTCTACCCAGCTATAGCTCTAGGAAGCAGTAACAGGCTTTTGGGGACTGTCTTGATGTAATTTGACGCTTACAAGTATTTTTTCAAGTCTATTTTAAACAATTGAGTTTGTATCTTTAATACAAAAAAGCGTACCCAAAATTTTTGTTTAAAAGCCTCTTCCATTGTTTCTATAAAACCTTCGCTTCTCAGTCCAATAGTCGGAATCGTGTTCCGACTACCGTTTTGTTATTGTTCAATATGTTTTCCAATAATCCAGTTATAGATTACCGGAGGTAGAAAGCCTTGATTCGCACGGTTACGTCTAGAAAGCGGACTGGTGCGTGTGCTCCCTTATATCACTCTGCGATATCTGGCGTTACCCGCCATCAATATTGACGTTAATTTCCCTATTAATGCAGTACAATGTTGTACTGTGTGGGTGCCTGGACTGGTACAAAAATATATATGTGCACGCCGTCTGGATTACATCCGATTTTCACTTTACCTATAAAATGTATATTTGCAGTGATAATTTTGAGAGTTCCTAATCTTAGAATGTTTAGACAACAAATTTTAAAGTATCGAAATTAATAGTGAAAAAAATATTTTTTTTTGGTTAGTTCAATACTGTACGGTAGGAAGAGACAGTAAATGAAACCACGGACTGCTGAGAATATACTGCGTTTATTAGAATAATGAAGCGGCATATAAAGTGTCTAATATGACAAAGATTAGTATAATAATGTAGAGGGGACCTTACACCTCCCCCCTTAAAACAAAAAAAAATAATTACACAACTAGGGGTACATTTTTTTTTTTTTTTTTGAACTTAAAACTAGGATGATACATACTTTTCATTCTTATGCTAGTTAAAATTATGTTGATTGATGATACATTTTAGTGCGATTTTTGTGTATTACATCAATTTTATTATTTTTTATTATCTCTACATTGGGTGACATATCTCGAACAACTATATAAGGCCCTGAATATACATTTTCCAATTTTCCTCCTACTTCATTTCTAACCAAAATCAGATCTTTAGGTTTATACGTTACAGGTCTGTTAGTTAGGTCGTACTTTTGTTTTCTTTGTATCTTACTTTTTAGTAAATTGTCCCTGGCTTCTTTTTGAGATAGCTGTAGGCGAAACTTTAACTCTAGTGGGTAACTGCCATAGTTATATAAAGGATCAACTACATTGGAGGATAAATTACTTGGAAGAGAGCATTTTTTTCCAAAAATCAGTTCGTATGGTGTAAATTTCGTCTCGCTATGTACCGAAGTGTTGTATGAGAAACACCAAAATGGAAGCCATTGACTCCATTTTTCAGGGTGATTATCACATTGTATACGGAGAAATGAACCCAGATGTTTGTGCGAGTTCTCTAAAGCACCTATAGACTGGTGGTGATAGGCTGTTGAGTTCATTTTAGTAATGTGTAGAAGGGCACATACCTCTTTCATGGTGGAGGACATAAATTCCGAGCCTCTGTCTGTTGCAATCTCCTGTGGTATACCATAACGTAAGATAAAGTTATTAACAAGAGATCTAGCTACTTCGGTCGTATTCTTAGAAATCAGTGGATAGGCTTCGACATATTTCGATAATTCGCATTGTATAGTTAATATATATGAATAATTATAATCGTCTCTGTTTAATGGTCCAACAATATCTAAAAATATTTTTTCGAATCCAGTTTTTGCTGTAGATGTAATAACCATTGGTTCTTTTATGGAGACTGAATGTTTACACTTTTGACACTTGTCGCACCTCTTTACAAATTGAATAACATCCTTTTCTAACCCTGGCCAAAAATAATATTTTTTGATATTGTTTATCATTCTCCTCATACCTGCATGACCGCTGGTAGGTAAGAGGTGAAAGTCGTTTAAGATCACTTTTCGGTCATCTTTATTTTCTATCCTAATAACGTTTTTTAATATACATACCCTCGGAATCGTTATACTCGTACTTTTTTTTAATTCATTTAAAAATCTTTCAATGAAAATATCATTTGTTTTAGTTTTTATCAAATATATTTCCTTTATGCCTGTTTTTTGACATGATATGTCGAGTTCTCTCACAAATTCGGCTGGCGTAATCTGTGATGGAGAGTTTTTGTATTTTATATAAAGTGTATTCTTTTCAGGAATATAGCAAAACGTTTTACTTTCATAGCATATATTATTTAATTTTTGCATGGCTTCTAACCTTTCTTTTTCTATAAATATTAACTCTGTGTAATCCTTTGGCCTGAAATGCGTCTCCACAATTTTCAGGTGATCTTGTACATCATTGCTATTGGTAACAGGATCTGTCACCTCCTGGCATTGCTTACGCCTTTGCGCCCTGGTCATAACACTTATTACGTTTTTGCTCATGTCTTTTAAATCTTTTACAGTTAAGCTGATTCTAGACAAGGCATCTGCGGCTGCATTGTCTGAGCCTTTCACATATTCAATAGTAAAATTGTATTCTTCCAATATGAGTCTAAATTTCATTAACCTGCTGGAGGGGTCTTTCATATTAAATAAATAAACTAAAGGTCTGTGATCCGTTTGAATTTTGAATGGTTTACCGTATAGGTATGGCCGAAAATGTTTTATTGCCCAAACTATTGCCAACAGTTCTTTTTCTATTATAGGATAATTTTTCTCTGCCTTATTTAAACTCCTGCTAGCATATGCTATTGGCTTTAGATCTTTGTTAGACAAAATTGCACCGATTGCATAATTTGACGCGTCTGTTTGTATAACAAATGGATTTTCTTCAGAAAAATCAGGATATTGTAATACAGGTGGTGAAATAATACTTTCTTTTAGAACTTGGAATGATTTCTGACAATTACTATCCCATATAAATGGTACGTTTTTCTTACATAAATTATTTAAAGAATTTGCCTTTTTCGCAAAGTTTGGTATAAATTTCCTATAATAATTAACAAATGCAATGAATCTTTTAACTTCATCGAGGTTTTTAGGTATGGGATAATTTTTTACTACATCAATTTTTGATGGGTCTGGCAATATTCCACCACCGGAAATTACATGACCTAAATATAATATTTCTTTTTTTAAGAAGTCGCATTTACCTGGATTCAACTTTAGGTTTATCTTTCGTAATCGTTCAAAAACGTCCTGTAAGTTTTTATTGTGAGTATTCAAACAGCTCCCAAAAATGATTAGGTCATCCATATAAACAAAGCATTTATCGTATGTTAAACCAGCCATCGCCATATTCATCATGCGAGAGAATGATCCTGGGCTAGTTTTTAGTCCCATAGGCATACGCGTCATTTGGTACTGCCCTGAGCAAAATGCAGTGTATTTTCTACTGTTCTTTTCTAATGTTACATTATAAAATCCATTGTATAAATCTAAATGAGTAAAGTATATACTTCCTGATAATGCATCTAATATATCTGACATATTGGGAAGAGGATATTTATCATCTTCGATCAAATTATTTAGTTTACGATAATCTATAACTAATCTTAATTTCTTTTGACCGCTGCTGTCTGTCTTTTTTGGCACTAACAATAAAGGGCTAGACCAACTACTATTACAATTTTCAATAATATTATCCTCTAATAATTTATTTATCTGTGTTTTTATTTCGTTCTTTTGTGAATATGGTAACCTATAGGGCTTTGTGAATACCGGACTAACGTTTGGTTTTAAGGTAATGGTGTGTTCGTAGATATTGGTTGTTAATAACTTATCACCCGGTAGATAAAAAATGTCTGAATATTTGGCGCATAAATTCTCGATAGATACTTGTTCTTCTTTATTCAAATGGTCTAAATTTAATTGACTAAATAATCGCTTAACCCTTTCGGCATTTTTGTTTGTCACATCGAACGAACATATAGTATAATCAGATAATTTATGAATAGTCGGCTCAATATTTGTCAAAGTTACAGTTGTTTCTAAAGTGTTTAATATTCGTATTGGTACAAAGCCGTTACAGGGAACAGCTACAGAACTTGCCAAGAAAACACCGTTGTCTAATTCTTTACAACATATTACGCATTCTTCAGTAAAATTAGTGCGGACATAGTGTATTGATTCACATCTAGATGGTATTTCCCAAGTGTTTTTGTCATTCCGCACCAAAGATATTTCGAGTTTTATGTTTTGGTCTGTCCACAAAGTTACGTTATTATTTTTGAAGTCTATAATCGCGTTATATTTCTGAAGAAAATCCTGTCCAATAATACCATGCGCTGTACAAGGTAATGTATCAATAACATAAAACTTATGGTAAACATTCCTATCATTAATATGTAACTGTAAATATGTATATCCTATTGCGTGGACTTTGCCACCTATTCCGTTTATAGTAATGTTTTCATTATGGATAGAACAATTTTGTTCAAGTGCATGTTTATATTTTATAGCTGAAATGGTAGCGCCCGTATCGAGTAACCAAGTATATATCACATTATTATTTACCGGTAATTTAATCCAACAATTACTGTTGGTCGTTAAAATAATGTTATTGTTCACGAAAAAACTGGTTTTCTACGTTGTCATTTTGAGGTTGATTTTCATTGGAATTTTCGCTTGTATCTTCGGTATTCACTATACGCATACGTTCGTTGCATATCCGCTGATTGCCGCGATTATTAAAATTGTTATACCTACCTCGTGTTTGCCAAGGTCTTCGTTTAACCATTCGTCGTGGAGACTGCTGAGAATTATCATTAGAACTCTGACCTTGGTTGCTTGAATTGCCATTTCTTGCGTTTGAGAAAACCCTTGTGTCATAGTTTGTGCGTGTTCCGCGGTAGTTGTTTGGTCGTCCCCTAGAGTTATAAGAGTTATTGTAATACATACCCATAACGTCTGCCGATGTAGAGGCCGTTTCAGTTTCTTCTTCCTTAGCAGCCTGTATTGCGTCCTTCAAGGAAGAGTAGTTCCTAGCTGCAATAACAGTACTCAACCTGCGGTTTCGGAGCCCGTCAGCGAATTTTTTTATTGCATATTTTTCGTTGACTGGCCGCAATATATTAAAAGAATCAGGATTACCATTTGATTGCGTAATTGTAAGTTCTGTGAACAATTCGGTAATCTCTTTTCCATATTCTTGGATGCTTAAATCATTTTGCCTAATCTGCTGCAATTTATTTTGAATAGCTGGTGCCGATTTTTGAGGTAAAAGCTCTGTTCGCATATCTTTTATCAGATCACTAATGTTTGAATAAGCTTTATTTAACTTTAATTTGGCAACCTGGGACAATCTACTTTTGAGTACAAATTGTATCAGTTTAGTTTGACAGTCATCATTTTTTAATATTGATGAGTAATATTCGATATTGTCGATCAGCTGTTTAGTATTAGCCTCATCATCTGACATTACTGGTAGTAACGATAACGCGGTTTTTAAATTAAATAGCTCCATTGTCTTTTCTACAATAGAATCTTTAAACTCTTCACTGGAATCAGAAGATTCCGCTTCCAAACTTTCTTTAGAACACAAATCTACTATGTTACTATAAAGTGATTGAAAATCTGATGATATTTTTGTTACTATTTCTGCATCAAGGGAAGATAGTTTTCCTTGTGTAATGTCAACTGATAACTCATTAATAATTAATGTATATTTATCATATAAAACTTTAGCTTCTTTTAACTTCTGAATAACAATCCTCCCCTGGCGCCTACTAGGTCCAATTTTAATTAAATATTCTCTGATAGTCTTTAAGCTCTGATACAATTCTTTTAAAACACTACTCATAACTTACCAGGAGCGATGATATCTCTGTTCTTTATCAGATACATACACTACACTAAATTTCACTAATAAAACTTATGGTATAGTCCCACTAAAGTGTTCTGTATATTCGGTTCCAATGTTCTGTTCCTATATTATGTAGATAAGGTAGGGTAATTTTATATTTGATTGTTCAGATTTTCATATAATTTTAGGTATATTTGTTACGCACTTCTATTATTATTATTTTATTCTTTTTTTTTTTTTTTTCACTTTTCACTTTATGCACTGCACACTGCACATTTATTTTATATATATTTATATTTATTTATTATTTGTTATATGTAATAAGTGTTGATTTAATTTTCTCCTAACTTCATATTTCTTCTATTTCGTATAAGCTTGATTTCAAACAATTCCATTAGTTTTCATCTCATCGGCCCCGGCGCGGCGACGAAATATAGAGAGTCGAAGATTATTTCGATTTATTTCCTGCTGCATCCAGCGTCTATGGCATTTTCTATAAGCTCGGTATATGAATAACAATAGCCCTAAACCGATCACTAGGGCGATGATTATAAGTATAATATTTGCTGTGCTCAAGTGGTAACGTATTTCTTCAACAGTTGCTTGGTTAGAGCCTCCAGCTGCATTCTGGGCCAAGATTACTTCTTCATGAGACTGAGATGAACCCATTTTGAAAGTTTCCCGAATATTTAGCAAGAATATGCCTCACGTCAATCACAGTTAAAATTATAGTATTCATATTGGTCGCACTTTGTATTGGATTCACTAAATTGTTTTGCATTCTTTGTCCATAATTGGCAGGGTGGCGCCGGCCAACGCTGGCCGGTGTCAGATACGCGACACACGTGTAGCACGTACTTTTGGCAGGGTCGCCATGTACGGTAGGAAGAGACAGTAAATGAAACCACGGACTGCTGAGAATATACTGCGTTTATTAGAATAATGAAGCGGCATATAAAGTGTCTAATATGACAAAGATTAGTATAATAATGTAGAGGGGACCTTACAATACAATTGATGGAGATAATATTGAACCAGCTATCCAGATGTATCAAAACAAACACACTATACAACACGGAGAAGGTCGCAGGTTCAAGTCTCGCTCATGTCCACCATTTTTAAAATTTTCTTTATCGAGTTAGATTAAAGCTTAGCATGGGCAACATGATAAATGACACCAAAAGTCATACTATACAACATATAAGAAATCCCTAGAGCCCTGAAGGGGTTAATAGATGTGTTTCAGCAGAAAACCTTTGTCAGCAGTTAGTGCAGCTACATTTCTCTGATCATAAGCCCCACGTACCACGTGACGAGATAACAGCCATTTATTGAGCCCACAAAAATAACTCAAAACATGATTATTAAGCCGTTTCCACAGGATTCGTCACATTGAGACCCAATCTGTCTGATTCAATTATCTTACGAAATTATTGTTATGTTACTAAATTGCATTGACACAGCAAATCGGTTTTGAGCAAAAACTTTGAAATCTTGTAATCATGTCTCGTTTAGTGGACCGGATTTACGAAATTGCGAATTAAATGGTCAAACTAAGCTGATGTGATTATTTTGTTATGGCCTGTTAAGTTTTATTGAAATAGAGACTTTATTATAATTAAAATTCTACTTAATTTCACTTTCAAACCGCGTTTCCATGTTCACGCAAATACAACATCACGCCTGTATTCCCCGAAGGGGTAGCAGAGGTGCACACATAGTATACCCACATTTCGCCAGATATGTTTTAGGTCCCAATGTAATAGGGGGCGAGCCTATTGCCATCAACCGGGCACAAAAGCAGGCTCGGTGCTGCTAATGAGAATTACCTAATGGAAAAACCCAATAACACCTTGCCCGATCCGGGATTCGAACCCAGGACCTCGTGCTCAGCAGTCGCGCTTAGCGACCACTAGACCAACGATGCCTCGTTAGTTCACGCAAATTGCGAATAAAATGTAAATAGTATAGGTACTTGCGTTACAGGTTGACAGAATTATGGAAAAATGAAAACACAATATAATTGGTTACTAAATGGTGATATTATTGGCGCAGTGGCTTATCGATTGGACTGCTGTGCTAACAGTTGCAAGTTCGATTCCCGCAGTAACAAAAAATTGTGCGAACCGCAGATGTTTGTCTAGAGTCTGGGTGTTTGTGTATGTGATATTTCATGTTTGTGAAACGCACCCACACACAGGAAAAAATCCTAGTGTGGTGCGACGTATCTTTTTTTAAATCCGTCAGATAAAATATATCTTCTTACCAATATTTATTTTGTAATAAATCTTAAACATCAGCAAAAAATGGCTAGAGTAGGTACCTAGCATATGTATCACTTTTGACGAATAGCTGAATGATTTACAACACTATGTAAAAGCCTTTAACATTTTTCAAAAAGCCTCCATCATACAATTTATTTTATTTGAAGACTAACGCAAGAGCGTTCCAATATTAGTCAACATTTAAACATTGCGTCATATTTCCACGGCATTCAAGCATGCATATACGTTGAACGTTGATTGGACATAATCGCAGATCACACGACATAGACCACAGCAAACGGCTCATTACAACCTCACAAGGCAATTGCAGGCTAAGCTATGGGTTATTCTCACTGCATACTTTTCATATGAGTATAAATATTGTGGCTGAAAACGGATTATAGATAAAAGTAGTTAAAACCTATTCAAACAAGTTAATTGATCATTGGCATGCCAAAAAATATATATGTTACAATTTCTTCCCCAAATGTCCACACACATTTCTTGGAGGCGGTAAAAACTTAACACTTATAATTATGTATTATAATACTATAAATTAGTTATCAGTAGCTAAGAACGGTGAAGGAAAACGTCGTGAAAAAACCGACACATCTGAGAGATTTTTGAACTCCGACACCAGGTTGTCAAACGATAAGAAGACCGCGTGTCTAGACTTTAGCAGCTTAACCTCATCAAATTGCCATTAGCTGATTCATAGTTTCCATTCTCTACATAATTACTTAACATACTTAATTTATTACAACAAAACTACTAACGTTCCTATAACAACCACAACGTTAAGTTTCTACCAAACATTGAAAAACCTATCAAAATCAATTTAATAGTTTCTGACATTAATACACCATACACACGCGTGCCGCGTAATTTATATGGAACTTGCCAGTGATTTGTGACTAATGCGCCATTTTGTAGCTAGATAAATCAAAATGGCCGCGGGCTATTCGAATACAGAACGGTGAATTGATTTTTTTGGAATCGCGTCTTGTTCTTTTTTTAGTTTTTGATATGTAACACTTTATTTGTATTCGTTGTTTGAAGTGTGAATAGCTTAAATTGTATGATAACACTTCTCGATTTCGATGTATCGATTTATTTTTTCACGAGAGCTGTGTCGTTTATTATTTAAATGAAATAGTTATAGCTAGTATCAAAAACTTTGTTCAAGTCCTCAAACAAACCGAACGGTGAAGTTCTTTCTAAAATATATTGACATTAGAAACTCTCCTAGTATATTTATAAATTAACGAAAATTTATATCCCACATTTATATCACATCCATTATAGAATAACACTTCTTGACCGCAATATTTCGTACTCCAACCTCATAATTACAACAACACATGACTCCCGTGTTCCGCAACCAACCATGTGAATGGAGCTAGTGTCCCATCATTATCGTATAAATCAGTACCGATTCAACCGGTAATTGCATCGATATACCGATGTATCGATACGATCGAATGCTCCCGGTAGAACTGGTAAATTAAAGTTCGCGCTCAATATAATTTTCATGTGAAATGTGTGACGGACAATAAATTATTGGGTATTAGATACTGTGTGGTATAAATCTTGATACTTGTAATGTATGGGAAGTTAGACCGGTGTGGTACATATTCATAAAGGTGCTTCATAGGTATCAATAATGGTTTGAAATAAATGCTTGTGAGATGTTTCTTTAGTACCTGTTTGATGAGTTTAGCTTTAATAAAAGTTAACTGGTTTTGTAGGCTTTGATATGATTATTTCTGATTCAGTAATAGCTACTATGGTAGAAGGTTGAATATATGGGTATAGTTATAGGAATTATTGGTATTTGAATTGTATTTTTTGAAGACTATGACTAATCATGTGTTAGGTACGATCTAATCACAGTGGCCTAAGATTAACTTAGAGTTTACTATTTACTGCTTATATCACAGCCAGAAACCTAGCAAGTTTTTGCTACACTAGATTGCACTGAATTATAAATATAATATCAAAGATTCTCGACATCTATGATGAAACAGCTGTATTGGCACAATACACAATAACTCTCATTACTCCATTATCGCAGCGCAAAAAGGCCGATTACACCACGCAAAACATTACAGTGTTTACCCATCGATCCGTTTAACTCTAAAGTTTATGTTAAAAACTTGCCCTGAGCGAACTATCAGCCGTTTTAAATCATCGACGGTAACACAGACAGCCGCCCGTAATTGTAGCCTAGGGCTTACCGATGACACATTCCATCAAAACCCGACTTTTCTCTAACGGTGCCACTGGTTATAATAGCAGTTACGCTCCATACACTCCTGTCAATATGTCATTGTGGCTTGCATATCGAGTTCTCGAGAAAATTGCTCTAATACACTTTAACATGTGCAAAGGGAACATCCCCGAGGATATAGAATCGATTATAATCGATTAGAAGTGTTTATGTTCGTTCGGTATGTGTCTTTGAGGTTGTGAACTGGATCGCGCATTGGCCTAATATCGATTATATTTCACCATTTATTATATCATGGTAGCATAAACATGGTCGCTTCATAAATTCTAAAAACAGCTCTAGAAATCTTCTTTCTGATCATATATTTGGATATAGAACAAAAGAGATGCCATGCCAGTACTCTTACAATGATTTCGGCTTGGTGTTTTAGATAATTATAATATTAATTTGAAGAAATATGACAATACTAAGTCAGTGACAACAGGATTTTGGTAGGACCCCTATTTCCTAGGCTTCATCCAGTTATACTTCAACTTGACTTCAACTTATCCCAGAAATTAATTAAGATGTTACAATGCGTGCGAATTGAATTTGGAAGTTTCTCAAATCAAAATGATTGTAATAAACTGGCACACAAGGGAATCATGACCAGCCCCCTTACCATGATCTTTTAAAGCAGGACAGTTAACGGTGTGGAAGCAAGACGACGCATTACACTGCTCGTAGCAAAGTCTAGTTTCCACAACGTAAACTATCCTGCTTTAAGAGTTCATGGTAAGGGGGCAGAACTAGGACATCGGAAGCAAGTGAAACCACAGCCAACAGCTTGTTTATTAAAAGGATATCAAGCCATGTCCAGTACACTATACAAGTGTGTGTTGCACCCACATAAATTATCAATGGATGTCATGTGATAATCACCTATTTGAATCGACTATTAAGTACAAGTCGCAGTTAATTACACATGTAGGGTAGTATTTAATATTAAATTACGGCAGCTTGCTTGATTTACTATAGGATGTTATACGAGTTTTGTATCATGTTCTTGGTATGGAAAAACTTCGCACGTCGTACCTACATCTTATTTTATACAAACGACTGAGTGCTTGATATTTTAAACTCTTTGCCAAAAATGATCTTCCATTGTCTATTCAGATTAACAATTACAACTATTACGTCTTTTTTGAGGATTGCCCTCGTATCTAACTTGAGAAGAATTTAAACTATGAACAAAGGGACGAAATGCGGAGGTGCTATGTTGGCCAAGCACTGGACCTCTTTACTTCACCTGTCAGAAAATCAGTCTTCTTCTTCTTTATCGATATCATCAGAAGACAGATCATCCTAATACCGTAGTGTATTAGTAGAGATTGGCCAGTTAATTAAAATGGTAGCAAGGTAAAAAAAAAATAGCAGTCCTCTAAACCCTGGCTAGGGGTTCGTCATGAGAGGTACTGCTAGGGTTCTAGGTACTTAAGTAAATGTTACATGGTTTATGAAAAACGTTCCAAAGTTGTTCCTGTTCTGATATGGCACGCAGTGGGTTCGATTACCGCACGAGCCAGAAACTTGTGTGCTCCGCAGTTGTTTGTCCTAGGGTTGGGAGTTTGTGTAAGTGATATTTCATGATTGTGACAGGCACCATACAGGAAGATTACCAAGAGAGAGAGGTTTATAAAAAATCTCATGAGGAACATTTTTACCCATTTTGCACGAAAGAGTGTGAGGTTTAACACAGCTGAAGTTTATAATAATAATAATCATTTATTGGAACAAAAACAACTTTACAATATTAATTGTGCGTTAATAGTTACATTAGTTAGGAAAACTGTGTCGCAACTGTTGTCCAAGATGGGGACAGTGTTCCAACATAATATTTAAGTAAGTAAAATAATTACTAATAATTAAGGAAATTACTAAATAATGAGATTAAAGTATGTGTGATGTGTGTGTTTCTGTGTGCGTGTGCGTGTGTGTGTGTGTGTCTGTGTATGCGTGTGCATTGATAAAAAAATAATTTTAATAATGGACAAGTAGTTCGGAAAGCTTAAATTCATACATACTCACAGACAGATTAAAGCCATTTACCAATGCTCAAAGATAAAATAACGAATAAAACTAAAACTCAAATCGGAAATCGATTCCTATCATATCGATTATCGATTTCAAACGAAACTAAAAGTGGCTCGAACAGTGTCGTGACACACTTGCAGCCCATAGTTAGTATAAATGCACGTATGTCAGACATTCCGTAGTATAATGAGTACATTCGTAATAAGTATGGCGGTTGTTATGTCGTTCAGTTAAGGCGGTGTTTCTAGAAAGTAAAAGTTATTTGAGATTTACGTCTGAAGGTACTAATTTTTGAAAATTAAGATAAATAAAAAAATAAATAAATCGTTCACTTATACAACCATTGGTGTCATACAGTTTGTGATTGGACCCTCCATTTAAGCAAGTGATGCCTGTGTTAGGAGACTGTCTTCCATAACAAAAATAAAACAGGAGAAAAATACGCACCCAAAGAAAATCCCGAAATCAAAATATAGCATCACGCTGTTCCCCAAAGGATCCCGGAGCTGTCTCTGCACTACCCAAAGGTTTGAAAACATAACATAAAACAACGTAACATAACAACACGCCTGTATTCCCCGAAGGGGTAGGCAGAGGTGCACCTATAGTACACCCACATTTCGCCAGTTATGTTTTAGGTCCCAATGTAATAGGGGGCGAGCCTATTGCCATCAACCGGGCACAAATCCAGACTCCGTGCTGCTAATGAAAATCACCTAATGGAAAAACCCAGTAACACTTTGCCCGACCCGGGATTCGAACCCAGGACCTCGTGCTCAGCAGTCGCGTTTAGCAACCACTAGACCAACGATGCAGTCCAAAGGTTTGGCTGGTAGAAAATGCCTTAGGCATTAAGTCCGGTTTATACACTTTTGTATAAAGAATAAATAAATCAATACAGGACACATATACATTATGGAATGCATTAAATGATTGAGTATTGCGTAGGTATTGAGATTTGGCAGATTTGCCAAGCGTGGGGATTATGGCTATCCCCGTAGGGTAAGGGAGTAAGGGCAGAACTTTGTTCAACGGTGGCCGTCTTCCAGCTGATGGCGATGGGCACAAATCCAGACTCCGTACTGCTACTGAGAATGACTTAATGGAAAATCCCAATAACACTGCCCGACCTGAGATTTGAAACCAGTACCTCATGCACATACGCTCAGCAATCACTGCAGCACACCAAGAAGGTATTTCATAATAAAGGAGCTGTAAAACTATATGAGTGTTTTATTATCGAAACAACTTGATTGGGTACTACTTAGCCTTAAACAAACAGTAATCATTACACAGTATTAGATACACGTCAGCGGTAAGTGAATTAGGAACGTGAATACTGATTGCTACTTAAGTTATCGACGTAGATTTTTATGTCTATCAATTGAGTTGTATAATTAATTGTATAGAGGTAAAATTCGGTAGCTATGTAGTGTTAATGTCGTGTCATCGAAATGTGAATGTCGTGTTGGCCTAGTGGTTAACATACCGGATTTGTATACACAAGTTTGCAGGTTCAAACCCGGGCAAGTATTAATGTGACTTTTTCAATGTTATAAATACTTTCTTACTTATGACTAAACCTGGATTTAATTATCTGTAATCGCCGACCCGCAGTGAGCTAGCGTGGTGAACAATGCTCTCAATACGAGAAGAAGCCTTTGCCCTGCAGTGGGACAGTTATAGGCTGTTATTATTATTATGTAGTGTTAGCTAAATGGTTCGAGGAGGTCCAGCGGCGGTTGTTTCGGTCAGGCTGAAGATGGGTGAGCGTTCGTGGCATCGAGTACTCCCTGTGTCTCATAGACGAGTCGTTGGTCCACAGACTTCGATTGATGAAATAAGTTTTGAAACAAGTCATTATGATTGAGGCTCTCCACATGTATTTCATTAGAATAAAAGAGATCTCGTTTACACGAAACCGACGTGTGCGCATTTTATATCGATCTAATGGTGATTTGAAAATCAATGATGAATCTTTTGTAATACTTATAAGGATCAAAAAAATAAAAATAAATACTGGCACGTCTATTCTCTATTGCTGGGTTCCTATAATAAAGTTAAGTACCATATAGGTAGGCAAAACAACTGATTAGCTGAAATAGCTCGTTCAAAGTTATTTTCTCTCAACAAGCTTTTGTTAGCTTCAAACTCACGCGAATTTAAACCTTAACATTCCCAACTATTAGAATGCCTTAGTTTTAATTATGCTAAACTATTTAACTTAAACCACAATAGAACAGAAAGTCCATAGCAATCTCCAGCGCAGTTATAAACTACAATAACTTGTTGCAAGCAAAGATATGTAAATCGAATGCATATTCAATCGTTGGCCAACCAAACATTACCCGCGCCGCTAACACTCCATACATATCTCGAATCAATCCGAAACACTAAACAAACGTAATTACGTGAAATACGATATAGCTATTAAATTAACAGTTTAATGATACAATTGTATTGAATCAGTTATATCCAAAACCGTTACACATGTATCAACCTGTCAAATACCGGACCAATTGCTGTGTTTAAAACGCAAAGGTGCGTTCAAACATGTCCCCCACTAGTGCGAATTCCATCGAACGTTTCGCAACCGCTGAGCAGCTATCCAACTCCGCCCTTAGATACCCACCTATTACACCGTTCGCTACCGAACAACCTTGACTATTATTTAGAGCACTGACCATTAACCAGACCGCGTAAGCATAGATACGGAGTCACCAGAGGCTGATATCTCGTCGACAGCACGAATTACATTAGAGAATTATCCTATTTTCCGTTCGGGAGCCCCGAGCGAGCCGCTAACAAGCGCCTGGTCTCATGACGTTGAAAGCGCTCCCATATTTCCTAGGTTAATAAAACCGATGATAGTCTTGAAGTGTTCTAAAAAACGAGCCTTATATCAAACGCGTGCTTGAGGTAAACTAGCCGAGTATACATTCTAATAAGCGTTTATTCTATGCGCCTCCTGGGGCAACAATGCTCTTAATCTCGACCATTATAGGTAGGGAGTTTTAAAATTCAAGCGGTAGTTGGTTACACTTAATATTTAGTTGCCTCCTACGCTGGTCGGAGTTATAAATTGCGTTGGAAGCCCGGTTTTTTAAGCTTCCGTGTGAGATGGTCGAGTGGACGATCAGTCACGCTCTGTATATAATTCATATACACGATGGGACATTAATAAATCTTCTTTATTTTGATTCTGTTTTAAACGGTGTGTCTCGGGAGATTGGCGTGGCGTGTACTGATAAGTTTGATGCTTACGAAAGAGGTTTTAGTTAACCTCGTAGGGATGTAAATGGAAGCAATTAAATATTCTTTTATCTTTCTTGTTTGTTCTGTGGTTGTGATATATTGGTTCGTGTGTGATTTGACTCGGGTTTACGTATGTTATTTGTATTAGTTACTCATGTGTTTGTATCTATACTTCTTGGTATACGTTTTAAGGTTGTAAATCCAACCCAGCGTGAGGTTTTCAATTCAATTCGACCTGGTTGCGGGTTCGATTCCCGCACGAGGCCAAAATTTGTAAATACCGCAAAAAATTGTCCCGAGTCTAGATGTTTGTGTATGTGATGTTTTATGTGTAAAACGCGACCACAATACTGAAGAAATTCGTAGTATAGGCCGAGATTTTTTGAAAAAAAAATCAAAAATAAATCCTCGTTGTCACAAAGTTGTTTTTTTCGACCCTGTGTGAAGAACATTAGACCTCTGGTTTTGTATTATTATTTATTGAAATAATGAAAAGTTAAAGAAAAAGTTGGTCTTAAATATACTCCTCTGCTTACCGCTTCAAGGAATACAGGCGGATAACAAAATACCACTGTTTCTAAGCAAAATGATAAAATACATTTATAGTCCTTAACAAATAGTAAAGATTGACTGTTACTGCTGCTTGGCCCAGCAGATATAAGTCTTGGCATCATGCAATTATATTTATGCAAACAGTGAGGTGAGGTACTTATTGAATTATGGTTTATGAAGTTCGATCCTTGCGCAGAACGGATATTTGAAAGGTAAATCTATGTTTACGCATTTGCTATAGTAATGTTTGCTTTTTATTCCTACTCCTCCTATAAATTCTTTATAATTAATTTCGTTGCGGGTTCCAAGACAGTCGAGTCATTTCTCTGGGACGCCTCGAGCTTCATTTCCTCGGTGGTTCTCAACGGTTACCATTGTAGATCCTAGCTTACAGGAGTCGCAATGGTGGGCACGAGTGGCGGGTTTGTCCCAAAATAAAAAAAAATAAAAAATTGATATAGTAAAATGTTGTGGCATAGGAATTGTTTATTTTAAACATAATGTGGTTTCGATAGGTGAACTTCTTATCGTATGGTTGATGAACAACCTGGTTTCAGAGTTTAAACCGCCTGTAAACCTCTGACATTGCTTTACACGCCGTTAAAAAATCTCTCAGGCGTGCCGGTTTCCTCGCCATGTTTTCCTTCACCTTTTTAGCAACTGATAACACTTACATGAATTTGAAAAGACATTACTGTTATAGAATAATAAATAGTGTCCGGTGTCCGGTCTTGGATTAGATTCCCAGGTTGGGCAAAATGTAATTGATGTTACATACATACATAAACTCACGCCTACTTCCCCGAAGGGTAGGCTTTCGCCTCATCCACTCGTATCACATTCCTCATACACGCTAGTCGGTTAAGGGTTGTTCCATTAGGTAATTCTCAGTAGCAGCACGAAGTATGAATTCGTGGTTTCGTGCTCGGTTGGTGACAATAGGCTCTCCCCCTAATTACATTGAGACCCAATTATTACTGGCTAAATGTGGGTACCCTACATCTCTGTTCTCTTCTCAGAATCTTGCATGTTAGATGTTAGGTTACATGAAAGGTCATCAATCCCTACGTAATCGAACAATATTATCTGCAAGATAAACGTTCTCACACATGTAAGGTAACCGGCGTAACGTAATGACGGCAGTAAGGAAGTACCTATGCACACCTGTTCAGAACAATATAGTGTAAGTACCCACATTTCATGCTACCACGATTTATATTAGAAGATTATGGATATGACTTTATATATACATGAAAAGGTGGAGATGAAGATGAGGTGCTTTTCTTTAGTAGGAGTGTATAGGGAAAACTTCTATATCCACATTTCTTTGCTAATATAAGTCGCCTTCACTCGTTTTCTAGTTAACGGAATGCCGCGCTAGGGGTTGCGGGTTCGATTCCCGCGTGGTCTGCAAAGTCTGGGTGTTTGTGTATGTGATATTCGATGTTTGTAAAACGCACCCGCGATATATAAGAAATGTGTGGGACGACGTTTTTATAAATAACAGAAGGGAATTCTTTATGCCACCATCTACGAAGATAATTATAAGTCTACAGCTTAAAGAAATGTATTATTCTCTTTTTCTCCTGGCAGAAAAAAACAGAAGCACATGTGGTTCATTCTTTACATTTAGATTAATCAACGACAAATCATTCGTATTCAAAAATTTCATATTTTAAAAATACTCTAAAAATTCCCATCAAAATCCATACCTCGGTGTACACAGCTTAACCTAAAACAAAAACCGCCACATCTGCTATCTTCTGACATCTACACGCGTTGCGTAAGCAGGCCGATGTCCTGGAGGCAGTAATTCTCACTCTCCTCACAGCCTTATAATACACTTGGATTACAAGTTGTGTTACCGTTTTGTATTTATGCCGTATTTATAGTTGTTACTGTGTATAATAAACTGTATAAAACGTTTTAAAATAATAGTAAAAGTGTATTTTTAATGACTTAGGTTTATAAAACATTTTATATACATGACGGAGAAGGAACCTCCTTATTGTTTTTAAAAAGTGTGACGTCAGCAATGCTGACGTCACAGTTGTTGTCTTCTTGATGACCACTCATTTTCAAAGAAAACTACTCACACTTTATAAACTTCGTTTATTCAATGGGCAGCGTAACGACATCCCAGAGGTCCGTACTGTACGGTGGTTCGAGTGCGACTGACTCGATCGCCTACCGTGCGGCCGTATTTATAGGGCTCGGCACACGTGCGCGTGTTTACAAGTTTTTAGGTTAAGTATTGAAATTACAATGATAACATTAATTTTACATCGTCATAAACTCAAAGTAATCAACTGATGGTTTATAAACTAATTTAAGGACAATCAAATGATTAAACTTAATTATTCTAGTTGGTCGCGCCGATACGGCCATACTGACAGGCGGTGCGCGCTCTGCACCAGCCTCGTTGCTTCTCGTAGATTGTTAAGGGTTCTCGTAGACACTGAAGTTTCTCGGAGATTTTATTGAAGGGCTCTCGTAGAGTTCTCGGAGGATCTCGTAGACTTCTCGGAGGATCTCGTAGACTTCTCGGAGGATCTCGTAGACTTCTCGGAGGATCTCGTAGACTTCTCGGAGGATCTCGTAGACTTCTCGGAGGATCTCGTAGACTTCTCGGAGGATCTCGTAGACTTCTCGGAGGATCTCGTAGACTTCTCGGAGGATCTCGTAGACTTCTCGGAGGATCTCGTAGACTTCTCGGAGGTTCTCGTAGACTTCTCGGAGGTTCTCGTAGACTTCTCGGAGGTTCTCGTAGAGTTCTCGGAGGTTCACGTAGAGGTCTCGGAGGTTCTCGTAGAGGTCTCGGAGGTTCTCGTAGAGGTCTCGGAGGTTCTCGTAGAGTTCTCGGAGGTTCTCGTAGAGTTCTCGGAGGTTCTCGTAGAGTTCTCGGAGGTTCTCGTAGAGTTCTCGGAGGTTCTCGAAGACTTTTATGATTCTCGAAGATTTTATAATTCTCGAAGACTCGTAGTGGAAGGTGTGATGCTGTGCTCTGGGCGGTCTTGTACGCCGTGGTACACAGAGGCTCTAAGGAAAGTAGGGGAAGGTCGATGCTGTGCTATGCACAGGGGTTCTAAACGTATTTCAGGACGTCATCGGAGGTTCTCGTAGAGTTCTCGGAGGTTCTCGAAGACTTTTATGATTCTCGAAGATTTTATAATTCTCGAAGACTCGTAGTGGAAGGTGTGATGCTGTGCTCTGGGCGGTCTTGTACGCCGTGGTACACAGAGGCTCTAAGGAAAGTAGGGGAAGGTCGATGCTGTGCTATGCACAGGGGCTCTAAAATGGTTTAAGTCAGCTGGTTGATCTTCCTCGTTTTGATCTGTGTTTGTTGTTGACCTGGTTCAGCGCGTGATGTACTTGGTAAAGGTTCTCTGGCCATCTCAAATGGTGGAGATTGTTCAATTTCCGCCGATACGGTCACCGGATTGTCAGGTTGTGGTACGCGTTGAAAATGATGGATTTTGGCCTTATGTAGGTTGAAGCGTTGTCTGTCTTGTTCGCTTGAACGAATCATTTTCTGTTGGACTTCGAGAAAACGTCAATGGTGACTATGACGTACTGCTGATCATCTGGAGTGCCCAGCTTTCCTGTTATGTCCATGTGAATAACTTGGAAGGCAGCCGTCGGTTTTTGTATAGGGTGTAATTGGGCTTGAACGGCCCCGGATCTTCCTTTGGATGTTCGGCATATAACGCAGTTATCCACAAATCTTCGAACAGTAGAACTCATTTTGTTAAACCAATAAGTTTCTCTGATCTTCTGTAGAGTCTTTGCCCAGCCGGGGTGTTTCAGCGCGGTATGAAAAGAGTTTATAATGCTCCATTGAAACGACTTGGGGACGACCGTACTGAGTTGCTGACCGAAGACAGGATCATTGACGTTCTTCTTTAAGACATTGTCCTCCAAGACATAGTCTTCTACTGGGTTATTGTCACTGAGGCTGTCCATTATTGGTCGCAGTTCATCGTCCCGTCGCTGTTCAATTTTGAGCGAGTTCAAGTCTCTTGTCATAACATTAACTGCAAACTCAGCTGGGTTTCTACAGCGATGAATCCTTGGCAGGAGATCCTTTTTATGTTTTGACGCTTTTAACGCATTGCAGTCAGTTATCACGGTAAATTTTCGTCCATATAGATACTGGCAAAAGTGTTTTATAGCGCGTACCACTGCCAGTGTCTCCAACTCATAGGAGTGGTAGCAACTTTCAACCTCCGTGGTTATGGTGCGAACCTTCTCTCGTTCCACTGGGTTGAGGCGATATGGTCTTCTTTCCACGAATTTATCAGAGTTTTTCAATCTGATTTCTAGCTCGCCGGTGTTCACCCGAGTCTTAGGATATCCACGGATAAACAGGTGTTCGTATTTGTTCAGAAGTCGTCGTAGTTGCATAATTTCATCTTCATTGGTTAGGTCATAGTCGTAAGTTTGGTTAACGATAGTGCGGGGAATTGACCAATTCCTTTCAAATAGTTAACTACTGGTCTCCTTTGACCAGGTAAGGCTGTAGCAACCGATTCTCTGACGATTGAACACTCTGCCCCGCTGTCAAAGACGGCTTGCAAAGACCTTTCACCTATTTTGATGGTGATAGGAGCCAGCTTAGCGCTTGCTACGCAGTTAACGTTCGAGTTTGAAGCAAGTTTCGTAAGTGTGGCCTGGTCTCTTGCAATAGGTACAAGCAGTTGTTTCGTTTCGTTTTTTGTTTGTAGTGTTTGCGGCTGTTGTTTTCGAATCCTTATTGCTAGCTTCAGGTTTAGACTCCGAAGGTTTGAATCTGCAGTCATTAGTGGAGTGGTTTGTCTTCTTACATATACGGCAGCTTGTTGTTGACGGCGTATTGTCCGAAAAACGTGAACGTTTGTTAAATGTTGTGGAACTGGAACTTGGATGACTCCGCTTCTTCCGTATGGATGTTGCAATTGAGATGAGCTCAGGGACAGTGGTTGCCCTGGCATTCATCAGTTCGATACGCAAGCGCTCGTCATTTACGCATCCAATCACAGCTTCCACAGCGTGTTCGTCGCCCAGTTTGTCTTTGGTGACCCTTCGCCATAGGATCCAGGCACGTGATAAGAACTCAGCAATATCTTTAGTTGCGTCGTAAACATGTTCTCTAAACATGATGACGTCCCGGGAGTACCTATTTTCGGGTTCAAATGTGGTGATGAGATTTTTCCGCAACTTCTCCCACGTTGTAGTAGTCACCATCCAATCATCAGGCTGCAGACTTTCATGCGTACATCGAAATCATCAAGCTTGTACGCTTCAATCGCTTGATCTATATGCTGGCACCATTCTCGTACACCGATGTGAGTGTCCGGATCGAATGATGGTAAATAGACGTCCTTGATCCTTATTTTTGCTTCGGTAGGTGGAGCACATAAGCGCTCCGACATTTTCTGCATCGTCTCCATCATTTGCATCAGGAATTGTGGTGGTATCCCACCCAACTGCATTCCATGGTGACGATACACTTGTGGTCTTGATTGCAGTACGGCTTCCAATGGTGCAATGGTAACCAACACAGGTTCTTCCTGCTGGATGTTGGTTTGTTCCAATTGATCAGGTGGTAGAGCTGATGAGGAAGCGGGTTGGGTAAGAGCATCTTGCAATCTCACTTCTGATGACGGAGAAGGAACCTCCTTATTGTTTTTAAAAAGTGTGACGTCAGCAATGCTGACGTCACAGTTGTTGTCTTCTTGATGACCACTCATTTTCAAAGAAAAATACTCACACTTTATAAACTTCGTTTATTCAATGGGCAGCGTAACGACATCCCAGAGGTCCGTACTGTACGGTGGTTCGAGTGCGACTGACTCGATCGCCTACCGTGCGGCCGTATTTATAGGGCTCGGCACACGTGCGCGTGTTTACAAGTTTTTAGGTTAAGTATTGAAATTACAATGATAACATTAATTTTACATCGTCATAAACTCAAAGTAATCAACTGATGGTTTATAAACTAATTTAAGGACAATCAAATGATTAAACTTAATTATTCTAGTTGGTCGCGCCGATATACATAAAAATAGATAATAGACAAGTTTCCTATCACACTAATTAAAAATAATTTTAAATATAATCTATATAGTAGGTAATTTTGTCTTATAATACTATCCATAACTGACCCACTGCTAGGCAAGAGCTCTTTAAGAAATTAAAGAATGTATAGTAGGTACTATACCTACCTACTACAATATATTTTTTCAAGAAATATTTGTATTGAATGTTAATAATAAAACAGTAACTTAAATAGTAACATTTGACAAAACTTTCGATATAAATGCTAATCCCTTTCAGATCCTAAAATTCCTATCCCAATTCTCCGAAATCCAGTTTATATCAGACAAATTTAGACAGAAAATCAATAACCGATCGCCTCGACTATAAATACGAGCATACAAACAATATCCGCCCGAGGGCCATGTGATCCCATAGCGTTCGATAACCGATACCATCGCACACCACCTTGTTCGGCGCAGTCGGTTAAAAGGTCCCTCGCCATTCACTTGCAGGTTGCAGCTGGTTGGCAAAACACCGTCATTATTACGTATTTGTGTGGGCTTTGTTTTACTTTTAGCCTAAGAATTTATGGCTAGATACGGGTGGCTAGATTCCTCTTATCGTATCTACTATTTATTTGTTACTAGCAGACACGGCAGACGTGGTCCTGCCCGGAAAAGCAGGGTGACGTGAGCTGTCAATTGTGAAAGGTGGCGGAGTGCTTAACCTAATTTATTTAAAAACTAGCTGCGCCCCGCGGTGTTATCCGCTACATTTTTTCGGGATAAAAAGTAGCTTATGTGTTAATCCAGGGTGTTAGCTACCTCCATATGAAATCTCATTAAAATCGGTCTAGCCGTTTGAGCGTGAAGAGGTAACAAACACACAAACACACTCACAAACTTTCGCCTTTGAAATATTAGTGTGAAGTGTGATATTAAATTAATTAGTTAGTAGTTAGATAATAGTTGTTTTTTTTTATTCTGCCATTCGCGGCAGGGTATTACATTTTTCAGCGTTCAACGGTGCGCCAATCAATGTCAAAATACAGCAAAACAAACTTCCCTCTATTTCTAATACTAGATTATCTAAACGCCGCTGCGTTCAGTTTACGTAACATCCTACCCTATAAATCGTTTATTAGAATAACGTTCACAATACTAATCATAAGCGCGCAGAGATAAGTATAGATTGCGATCTTTATAATGAACGGCTAAAACTACATCTTTGTTTGAAACAGGAAAATTCTAGAAACATACCAAGTATATTTATACGTAGACTATTATTTAGAAGACCCGTGCTTCGGAAGGTTCTTCAAGCCGTTGGTCCTGCGCCTGATCTCTCTCCGGTCGTGTCGGTCTACCGTCACATCGGACTATAAGAGTAAGAGAATAGAGGGCACCTGTGGTTGATTTTATTATATTTGTTGCCTCTTCGGCCTAGTGCTCTGCTGAGTATGAGGCCCTGGGTTCTGTGTTATTGGATTTTTCCATTAAGTAATTCTCAGTAGCAGCACGGAGTCTGGATTTGTGCCCGGTTGATGGCAATAGTCTCGCCCCCTATAACATTGGGGATATATACATAACAGGCGAAATGTGGGTGTATTTTACAGTCACCTCTGCCAACCCCTTCAGGGAATACGGGCGTGTTATGTTTAATAAGAATAAAACTCACAAAAGCTACTGCAGCATTAGTATAGGAGTAAAATTCACTATTATATTTGAAGTAGTACCTATTATTTTCTGGTCGACAGTAAACAGTCATTATCAGCCGAAAGACGTCCACTGTTGAAAAACCACCCCTTGAAACGCCACAATGAACAACAACTTGCCAATTGCATCCACCGGTTGCCCGCAACCCTGACGATATCGTCGGTCCTCCTGGTGGGAAACCAGTAAACAGTGGTACCCAATAAATAGTAGGTACCTACAACAAACACCGTGCATGTCTTATCACGTGATCTGGTATCTGGTATCGGTATCGCGGTATCTTACATGATTCGTTTGGACACGCCTAATGTGCCGTGACGCCGCTGATAAATTGCTCTAGAATAGTGTTGGGTTCCGTCCTAGTTGGTGTCAAAGTTGTTTGGGAAAAAAATATTTGGGATTTTTGTAGTGTCTGTATTTAGTAGAAGTATTAAAAAGTGTGCCTGCTGTTTTCTTCTTTATTTAAAGAGCTGAACCTAATCTTTTTGATAGAGAAAGTGCTAATATATCTTGATTTACCTTCCTCTTAATCTTATTATTTGGGCATAAGTCTGTCTGTCTTGTCTGTTTTTCGATCGAAAGGGCTTTATTTCGAAATGGTCCCATTTTGACACCGTGTTACTGACTTATTTTTGTCAAATCAAGGTCACAGCTTAAATCATAGCTGATGGGGCTTAAACACCAAACAATTACGTAAGCAAATGCCCAAACATTTTTGGCTTTCCCAAATAAAACATCCCAAACTAGTACGACACTAGGGCGCGTGCGTGCGCGCCGCTGCCTCCGTATATTTAAAACTATTTAATCACTTATACTGTGATCCATATGCATTACTTACACATGGTGTCCTATTACTTACACTTTATGGTTGCGCTTAGAAGTATGAAGTAGTCGGAATGTTTAGAAATATAGTTTATAAGGTGAAACGATGATGGTATAAAATTGGTTGTAATTTAGCATTTTTAAGATATTTGTACGTGTATTTACGCATAGGTTCTATTTAAACCTACGCAAATCTATTACCAGAAACCTGCACGATTACTACAAAAAAATATCTACAAAGTCGTCAAACAAAGTTCTACATTTTTAAGAGTAAGAAAACAGTTTCACAGCCTACGGAAGGTCCTATATCCAGTGGTTTAATCTTTTTTTATTGATTTATCTATGGTTCTGCAACGAAGAATACACAAGATATATTAATGGACTAAAGTACAGTATACATTTGAGTTGTGCTCCCTCAGTTATTATTGAGATCACAGCATTCGCATTTGGACAATTAGGTGAACGAACTTACTTAATACATACTATGAGAATAAGGAAATCAGAATATAATGGACTTAGAAAATAATTCTTAAAAAATAAACTTCCAACAATCAAAACACACTGTACTAAATCAACAGTGACCACACAATGCGGTGCCCGCGGACAGTCCATCTGTCAAGCACACTACCTGAATTCCTGGGACACTGCCCACGTGCCTCCCTGACGGTGTTTAATGGTCACCCTACGCCCGCTGTGAGATCATTTGTCAGCATGCGTGGACAAACTTACGATTTACATCCCTCAAAATACGCTTATCTCATCAGACGTTACAATAAGGTTGAGATTACAATGATTTGTTGTTTTGTAATGTTGGGTTAAGTTTGTGATTTTGGAAACCGTCGTTCTGTATATGATATACGAATTAAATTTAAAGATTTAATATGTATGGAATGCAAAAAGGTAGTCTTGTTCGCTTCTGCAAAGTCAGGTCGGTGTGATGATTGAACGGTTGACCTCTTGACCGAATGCAGAGGTAGTTTGAACTCTGCTACCATAGTCGTGCAATACCGTTTTAGAGTGGAGCCTAGCGTAAGCAAAGAGAGGCCTATAATACTTATACCCAGCAGTAGGTCAATTCGGGCTGAAGATAATCATGATGATTGTGTATAGGCAGCTTAACACGTTAGGAAACTATATGTCAAATAATTGATAGAAACAAACATCAAATTAAGTTGGTTCAAATTAGAGAAACATCCAGATGATGATGTATGAGAATATTTAAGACTGAAGAAGAGAAAAAGTTGATGTTGAAGCTAGGGCCCATGAATTTAATTTGCTTGATTACTGGGTGTACCTACATAAGTAGGACTTATAGCTACGGTCGGTAGACTGATTCCGTCTCCCGGTTACTACGTAAGGAAGTAGTTTATTTATATTTTTACTCTGGTTGATTTTGTTGCGGGTTCCAAGATAATCAAATCCCATCTTATCAAGCTATAGGAACTACGTTTGATTTAAAATATCAGTAGTAGATCCACACTAATATTATAAAGGTGAAAGTTTGTGAGTGTGTGTTGGCATGTTCGTTACTTTACTGTGAAACGGCTGGACCAATTTTGATGAAATTTGGTATGGAGGTAGCCGACAGCTTACACCCTGGAGTAACACATAGGGTACTTTATATCTCCGAAAAAGTGTAGCGGGTAACATCACGGGGCGCAGCTAGTGATACTTAAAAACACTGTCTTGTTTGTATAGTGCTCGTAGAGTGAAGCTCCTAAACATCGGATCCTAGGTTCGACCTATTTTTAAATAATAATAATAACAGCCTATAACTGTCCCACTGCAGGGCAAAGGCCTCTTCTCGTATAGAGAAGGATTGAGCATTGATCACCACGCTAGCTCACTGCGGGTTGGCGATTTCAGATAATTAAATCCAGGTTTCCTCACGATGTTTTCCGTCACCGTTAGTCAGTGGTGTCTTAGAGTATCTAAGAAAGTATTTATGACATTGAAAAGGTCACATTGATACTTGCTCGGGTTTGAACCTGCAACCTTGTGCATACAGATCCAGTATGCTAACCACTATTTTTAAAAGACAGTAAAAACATAAAAGAGTTATGGTCATCGGAATAAGAAAAAAAGCTGGAAGCTAAACAAGTACATTGATTAACACAAAGCTGGAGCCAAGGTCGATCCAGTTAACGCCAAAACACTCAATGGTTCATGACTTAAAATAATTCAGGATCTGTTCTGTGAGGAGTCAGTTCATTTGCATATTTCAGCTAAAGTTCGCCAGTAACAGTGATTTACATAACTCATGTCTGTGAGCTTCACTGGATCGCCAGTAATCTTGGGCTTGGAGCCGCTTTGTATGATTTTTTGGACGAAATTTTGGTAAAAATGTTTTTTTTTTTAGTGTTTGCGTAGCGGTTATGTGTTTTCTCATTTGGATTTGTTTGTTGAAACAGCGGTGCTTTGTACAAAGGCTAGTTAGATTTATTTTCGCCTAATATAGTCTGAATACAAAACAAATTCCTAGATTGTCATTTGAACATTACACCTGCATTCCCCGAAGGGGTAGGCAGAGTTGCACGTTTAGTTTACCCACATTTCGCAAGTTATAATTTAGGTCACAATGTAATAGGGGGCGAGCCTATTGCCACCAACCGGACACAAATCCAGACTCCGTGCTGCTACTGAGAATTACCTACCTAACGGAAAAACCCAGTAACACTTTGCCCGACCCGGGATTCGAACCCAAGACCTCGTGCTCAGCAGTCGCGCTTAGCAACCACTAGACCAACGAGGCAGTCTGCTATAGACTCATGTAAAATACCTCCACTAAAAACCTCAAGATAAGAAACTAAGGGGATCGGCAAAACGTGTTACGTGTAGAATATTACATAACATCACGCCTGTATTCCCCGAAGGGGTAGGCAAAGGTACACCTTTATTTCACCAGTAATGTTATAAGTCCCAGAAATCCGTATCTTAGAAAAACGTTCTAAATATTCCAATGACAACACTAACCACTCCACAGACCTCGTCTTTAAGTCACAAAGCAATGTTATTCCCACCGCTATGTATAGTTCTACGTAACCTGAAACCACTACAGCAACTAACGCCAACGGAAATAAATAGAAAATGTCTCATCTTCAGAAGCCATCGTATAAACAACCCTTATAAACCCTACATAGAAGACTGTGTAAACTAAAAACCAGACGAAAATTCTGGTTCATTAATAATTTACGAAGAAAAAGAGTAACTATCAAAGTTTCATCGTCGGCCGACGGATGTGGCTTTATAACTCACAATTTTTCCGTCCTTAATCCTTTACGGAGCTCATTTAGCCGAGTTTTAATCTCAATCTCACCTCATTACCGGATCCCGAATACTCGGAATAGCCAATTTCGCCATTAATTACAAGCCGAGGCTCCCTTACCCTTCCTTTTTCGAGTAAAAATAAATTATAACTCATTTATCGTTAGAGCCGAGTCGCCCGCGACGGAGGCATTGAAATAAATAGCTGTCACGTTGGCCCGCACACAGAGTAACGTGAACCCGTGAAACGACGTCACGTTAACGTTAACGGGGGGGAGGCCACGCCTAGCGGCTGCGCACTGCACCACACACGCCCATGTGTCGCACATACGACGTCACGTAACTGGGGCACATATATGTATGCCACATGCTCGGTGGGCGTGCGCGTCGGTGGGCGTGTCACATGTGCCATGTGTCAGTAAATGGGTGGAGATAGGCTCACGTTAAAAGGGAAATAGCCGGTCGCGTTCGAGTGTTGACGACTTTATATGCGCGCGGCCCGCGTGCGTGTGACGTCATATGTCACGCCCGACCTCTCTGACCAACCGTTGACATGCACAGATAGCTGCGCCGTCTCCGAGAAATAGTAATAAACGCCGCCGGCGCTGAAAATTAAACAGACGGCCAGGAGAAAAAAGAAGAAAATAATATTCCCACCTGCGTCCGCAATTATCGGCGCAAACCGCGGAAAATTGCGAGGCGAACGCCAAACTGACACTCGTGGAACTTCCTCAAAATAAAACTTTGGAAAAGTTCAACCGGAAAAGAAAGAAAACGCAAAAATAAAAAAGCCATTGACTCCGCAGTCCGGCCCCGAAAGTTTTAGACGCCTTTTTAAACATTCCCGCGGATGAAATCACGACCGGAGGATTTTTTTTATCGCCAGAAGGATTTTCAGTGCTCGTTTCTGTCAACTAATTAGAGTTTGCTCTCGAAAATAAAATTAAATGCAAATACTGACGTTATCAAAATGTCACTTGAGTTGAGACTTGCGTCAGTAGTAATTGGACGTCGTTGAAAGGTCGCCTACATCGACGAAGGTACGTATTGAAAAATATAAATAAGAAGAGTTTGCAGCGTAGCGAGCATGAGAAACAATATGGCAGAGAGTAACGTCGGATCAATAATATATAGGCTAAGAAAACGCGAGCACAGAGCAGTTAAGGATCCGAGGCACCCGTACATAGGCAAGCGCGAAAACAAATCAGTGCCGGGAGGCGAAAATTGAGCACGTACCCGTTCCGGCTAATTTTATTTTGCAATTACACCCCCTCCCCTGCCCGTCCTACGACCTCACCCCTGCGACGCTCCGTTAATACAACATTCTTGGCGACAGCCAGTTTTTGGAACAGAGGCTGTGGTGGGAGCTTACGATAAAATTATACTGGAAAAGAATTAGCTGGGAAAGTGTGTCTTTAAGATTAGTGCTGTACGATGGTAGGTCTCAAAAGCCGTTGAAAAGCGGTGAAGTGATTCAATGTACTGAAGATACGACCGGGATATTAATGTACCTATCGAAGCACTTTCGCAAAGTATAAAGTAAATTTGCTTATTATCACTTAAAACATGAAAACTTTTTGATATACAATACTATTCAACCCTAATCTTCTAGATATTCATAGCCATTTTGTTGTAAAAACAACAGTTTTTCATTTAAATGATAATGATATACCACCGAAATACTCATTAAAAATCTACAAGAGGAAATTCTCAATCTACGCATACAAAGTCTCTGTAGGCTATTACTCTACACCCCCCTGTGTAAAAAGGTTGTAAGAAGGCGGTGGACACCCCGTCTAAGGGTGGCGATCGCCTCCACAACCCTTTCGCTTTTACCCCCACTGGACAGGGTGATGTTTTGTGAAGAAAATATATCGGCAAAAGAATAAGACTTTTTTCTTATAGATTGTAAATAGATGAATGACATTTTTAATAGTGTTATAGAGTATTTAGAAATCATTAAACAATGACATAGGCACTGCGTTTGAACTAATTCTAATACTCCAAAAAAATTTAAATAATAAACTATTTTTTGGCGTTATTTTAAATAAATAGAGATTTTATTTAAGTTATGGTTTTTTATAGATGCTGGGGAACGTATTTTGTGTAGTATTTTTATTAATTTACTCAAATTATTTCTTTATAACAGTTCGATTTTGCGTTTCTTCCCGCCTTAAGAGTTCTAACAGCATTTTTAGGAATCATTAACCAGATTGATTATTATGTCAAACTACTTTGATAAAAGTCTAGAACTTGGCTCTGTAATTGGTGATAAGATTATCTAATCAGCTGAGCTACGCTAGGGAGACCAGCTGACTATTTGGGTATGCCTTACGTAACAAGGTAACAAATCTATGACGTCATGGATGGTATCTTCAATGACAATGAACCTATGTTTATTTAGGTTAAAGTTTCATAAAATAGCAGGCAGGTAGGTACGTACTTTGGATTGGTATTGAGTAATTATAAGACAGTTAAATCGTACTTGATCTGTAATTTAATAAACCGTGATTCATGTAAGAATCGTTACCAATAGGACCGTTTATCGAATCAGCAGTTGATAACATTAAAACTTAAGATAGCCGACTAAAATCAGTAAAACAAAAAACAGTCCATAACATCCTATGAATGGCCTGTCTTGCCGAACACCGGCAACTCATAAACGTAAAAATGATGCCGTGTCGTAAAGAGACGAATAAGGCAATATTTCCTTAAGATTATACCCGTCCGAAGGCCATAACACAAAGAGCCACACCCTGTACCCGCTAAGCTTCTCGCATTTCTTCGACGCTTCTTAAAGTGTTTTACATACAACCGTCTGCGCCTGTGTGCGTTCGGTAAATACTTACGCATTGATGTGTGAGTCGCTACGCATTTTTGCCCACCCCCCGTCCCTCCAAGAAAAATACCTTACCCCTTTCTCCACCCCCTTTGATGTACCGGTGCGCCCCTGGTAAAGAAGATATGAGACTTTTTCAAAAAGCTTAATTTAAATGAGTCGCTCGGGACGACTCAATGGGAATATTCCTTAATTTAAATACTATCTTGAGGCGAAAGGGTGGGGGCACATTTTAATTGGTATTGAATTTCGATTGGAGACTCTTGTGACTTTCACTTGTTTTTTTATCGTCTTTCTTAAGGTTGCAGGCTTTGTTGAGTTATGGCTGTGCGCTTCGGAAGGGTTGGGTAGGAAGCATGGCTGCGACCTCTTACTTGTAGCTCATGCCGTTTGATGGTGGCTACCGTAGCTGGGCAGCCGATTGACATAGCCCTTTACCTTTTTAAATAAATAGGTCAGAGGTACAAAGGGTTTGATGAACATGTTTTTTTTAATAGCATCCCAGTCATGAATGTATCATCATGTTAATTAAGCTCTTTTGGTATTTGTATGATTTCCGATTTTGCTTAATTTTGTGCAACTTGCGACGTTAATAACCAATATTTAATTACCCAACATTTAATATGAGATGTCATTCAAAAAAATTCTTTTTTACATCATGTATGTATGCTTTGCATGTTATTTTAGTTTTCTTTGTATAGAAACTTAGAAGGTCCCGATTAGCTTACCATCGAAGGACTTAGTTTTTAGTTTAACGGGTTGGAGGTTTAAATATCGCTCAAAATAACGCTCATGTCCGTCCATAATAACGTATCAACAATTATTTATTTCTTCTCTTATATTATAACATACCTACAGGCAAAAATGTATTTAAACCTTTTTAATTAAATCATTTCATTTGGTCGTTCAGTATAAATACTAAATGACCGTATTTACCGTACTATCACGCTATAATCATATTATTGTAAGCAGATGTAGAAACCGAAGGCTTGATCAGTTTCCGACGGCAAAGGCGCAATAAAACGCGGCGACTAGTCACTGGTAATGAATAATAGCTACTCATTTTCAATTCACATTGCATTACTCTATATAATTTTATTATAAGAGAAATGCAAAGTTTATTAAGAATAAAAATACATGCTTTTCTAAAAAGAACTACAATGTGAAATCGCACACACGTACCTATACTTCTTTTGTTAACAAAATGTGCATTGTGTTGTAGAATATGATGGTATGAAACGTAGTAAAGAAAACGCATACTTTGATGCATCATTTTTAGTTTTAATGTTTCTTTTGTATATATTTATTTTTTAACGTAGGTTTAGTGTGTAATAAACTTAAGTGAATTTTAAAATATGATATGAATAAAGTTATCTTGTGTTAGCGATAAAGAAAACGTAATTGTATTCCTTAAAATAAGAACTTTACCCATTTTTTTTTAGATAAAAGTGTATCTTAAAAACAGTCTAAGAATTTACAGGATAACACCCTGTATTAAAATAGACTCAATATATCTTGACGGTTTTCACCTATCCATGTATCGAAAGGCACGTTAAGCCGTTGGTCTTGCGCCTGATCTCCCTCCGGTCGTGTCGGTCTACCGTCACATCGGACTATAAGAGTGAGGGAATTGGGAGTGCACCTGTGTTGGCGCGCATATTAGTGCACTATAACATCTCTTGCGTTGGCTAGTTTCAGCTAAGAAAGGCCGCCGTGACCAAAATTCGAATCGGAAGACGCAGCGTTGGCAAGCCTCCCACCAGGTGGACCGACGATATTTTTAAAGTTGCGGGTAACCGGTAGACGCAAATGGCAAGTTGTCGTTCAATGTGGTGTTCTAAGGGGGAGGTCTTTGTTCAACAGTGGACGTCTACCGGCTGATGATAAACATAACATAACTAACCATCACGCCTGTATTCCTCGAAGGGGTAGGCGGAGGTGATGACAGAAATTCGGTCAGGAAAACATGATTACTTTTTACATTGTATTTCAGCAGTCAAACAACTAAATGACATTTTAAATTGCTGTCAAATTCTGAAATAGATACAGCAGTCAGCAAGGCTACATTGTAAGCGAAAATTAAAGACGAATATAAACCACGGACTTAACCCGTTCTAGTTAAAAAATAACACCCCTCTCAAATTAAAATGTCGTCAGCCATTCATAATCGCCTTGGATTCTGTGGGTTTATTATGGACATCAGTTTTTCATTCGCCTTTGCCTGTAATAAACAATTATTACTTATCAATTAAAAAGTAAACTTTTTCAGAATAGTTTAAATAAGAGAACAAGTGTCAAATTATGCTTGTACTATAATTTTGACCATTCAATTTGACTATTGTACTATAATATTAACGAAAAAATCTGTCTATTCTGTCTGTTTGTTACTTTATTAAGACTAAATAGCTGTACAATGATTTGAAGTTTTGATTGTTAAACATATTATATCATAACATCACGCTTGGATTGCCTGAACCCCAAGGGAGTAGAGGTGAGGCTTTAGTACATCAACATTTCACCAGTTATGTTACAGACCCCAATGTAATAGGGGGCGATCCTATTGCCATCAACCGGGCACTAATCCAGACTCCGTCACGCTACTGAGAATTGCCTATTGGAAAAACCCAATATAATTTTTGCCTGATCCGAGATTTGAACCCAGGATCTCATGCTAAGCAGACTATATAGCAAATTATACCCACTACTGTAGTTTGTATATCAAAGAATACACATGTCAATACTTAGTTAATACGAGGTTTAGTTAATGCCGGTATGACCCCGTTTATAAATAGCTTAATTATTACAAACCAACAATCAAAATCAATACGAAAACAATTAGCTACTGCCAATTAAATCTTATTAAAAAAAATCCTCGTCTTAAATCCTTTGCATTGCGCAGAAGCATAACGAATTAAAAACATCGTACAGCCCTAGTAAAAATAATACAACCCTCCCAAAGTAGGCTTTAAACAAACAAAACAAAGTGAAGTAATTCTCACTGTGGGGCAATCAATACATGTCTTAGAAACAATTTGAAGAGAAAATATAAAGCCGGTGATGAAACAAAGGATCTCTTTGCTTGTGTACATGATGCTGAAGATTTATTTAGGTGGCTTGAGAGACAAATCTGTAAAATTGATGCAAATAAAATTTGTGTATAGGTATTGTTTTTAATTTGTGTCAGATTTAAGGTGTTAATAATTCTATAATATGTAAATTGTATGTGTCCCATTGTTGGGCAAAAGCCTTCCCTTTACTTCTCCACAAATCTCTATTCAGAGCCATTTCCGGCCATGTCTTTCCCGCAATGGTGTCCAGATTGTCCCTTCATCGCCTTCTAGGTCTGCCTGGTCGTTAGCGGCCGGCGGTGGGTATCCACTTCGTGGTAATATTAGCCTATCTTTGCGGGTCCATTCACACGACATCTCTACTAATATTATAAACGCGAAAGTTTGTAAGTATGGATGGATGTTTGTTACTCTTTCACGTAAAAACTACTGTATGTATTTCATATGGGGGTAGCTGACATCCTGTATAAACACATAGGCTACTTTTTATACCGAAAAAATGTAGCGGGTAACACCGCGGGGCGCAGTTAGTTTGTAAATAAATATATCGTAACATAAAAAATGTATCTTTATCAGTAATTCAGGGTATTTTTTATACATTTAGATTTTTATAACTTTATTCATTGATTCTGCGAAGGATATTTTTAGTGGAGTTTTTTGTTCTTCTGATTGTTCACTGTTATTTTCAACACTAAGTTAGAAGTTTATATAAATTCTATAGTTTCACCTCAAGAAGACGTATTTTGAATCAAGGTTCTTGACTCCTAACGAAGTGCTTTCGAATTCGAACAAAATTAGTTAATATTAAAAATATATTTTTAACACAAGCTTTTAAATCAAAAGTACCATAATATTGTATTGTCACCAAACCTATTTACGTATGCAAAATTTCATTTCAATCAGATGTCAAAAAGTGGTTCTAATTTGGGTTGCAAGATCTGACCTAAACAAGCTTACATACATACATTGCAAGTTAAATAAAAGCTTGTAACTAAACGACTCCAAGATAGCATTTCTAGGTTAGAAAGTATTCTTGGTTTTTTTATATTCATGGCAACAAGGTAGTGGTGTTATATTATAAAAAAAAGGAAAACAAATTCTTTAATTAAACTTATTTCCAATGAACAAACATAACCCCTTTTAAAATTCTATTACGTACATCCATCGTGTACGTACAGGTGGGGGTGTTTCGCACCCCTTTTTAACCCTTTTGGGGTCCAACTTTTCTTCTTTACATTTATTTCTTATGGCCTGTTTCTTCTTCTTAAATTATAAAGCTGAGCGAGGAGTAAATAGTGTTGATACTTGAAGAATTTAAATTTGTTTTTATTGTTTAAAGTTTACACCAACACGTTTATATAACAATCGTTGAATTTATATTGAAATTAAAACAAAAATAAAACTCACTAATCACAGTCTTTTAACGGTTTTTAATGTTATATGCATTATGCGATCTCTGCCAACCACGTGAGAAATATAACTACTAATTAATTTATAATAAGTACAAAACCCCTAACTGCAATATTTTTGCGGTGTGTTCACGGTTTCCACTAAGTACAATAATACATTCATCACACACCGTCTGCATATGACTGATTCATAATTTTATTTAAAAAAATGCAGTATAAGTAGTATTTGACATTTTTACACAGTTCTGGATTTAATTCAAAGAAACTGTTATCAAAATAGTGAGCTAAGATTAAAAGCAAGATATACAACACATTCACACGAAAAAATATTCTAAAAACAACAAAGGGATGGGTCAAGACGTGTCGGTCGGCGTCCACCGGCAGCCGAAATGATGTTACAAAGGCGCGGAACTGGGCTAACACAAGTTTTCTATATTACAGTGCGTACCACCCCTACCCACCCCCACCCCCTCCCGAAAGGGTTGCGACCCACCTTTGAAGATGCGCAGAGCTTTTTCTATAATTCTCCTCTCCTAAGCGATTTGAATTTCGTTAAGTCTCGTATTTCGAGCAAAAAATAATTGTTTGAACCGATTTTCGAGTGTTTCGCCCGTTCGTCGGTATATTTCTTGTTTTTTGTGTCCGCGGAGTAAAGGTGTGTTCTAATTGGAGCTGAACAATTTTTAAATATAATGTGAAGTTGAAGTACTTTATCACTTTTATAAAGAAGTGGTGCATTTATGCGTGGCACACTGCTTTCATATAAACCTACGTGATTCCAAATACTACTCTCACTAAATTTGTTCATAAACCAACTAAATAGCTTATTTCTGCCAGAACAACACCAACCATTTTTAGAATGATTAGGAGGATGTTGTTCATCATTATCATCATCAACCGGAAGGCGTCCACTGCTGAACAAAGGCCTCTCCCTTAGAACGCCACAATGAACAACTTGCCAATTGCATCCGCCGGTTGCCCGCGACTCTGACAATATCTATTTTCTTTTAGCTGTTGTGAATTTCTGCAAACACATCTACGTCCTCGCAAACCACTGACAGTAAAACAAGTGACTGCCATCAATAGTAATATTATGTCACGTCACATTACTGTCATTCTAATTTCAAAACACTTTCAAATATTTTTTTATGTTCTTTTTCTTCGTATCGGCATGAGTTATGTCTAAAGAAACAGGTCATTCTCATGCCGTAGTGTAGAGATTGGTTCAACAAAGATGGTAGAGAGGTTGACCGCCCAGGGTGTACTGTCACACGTGGAGACGCTCTACTTGCACCCCACTTTATGAATATACATAAGTTTTTTTTTTATTTACATAATAGATATGAAGGTTGTGTCAGCGTTAATATTTAGCAACCAATAACCAAGTAACGCGCCCTAAGGCTGACTTTGTAAAGTTTTCGCAAATCCTTTTTTATTTTCACAAGGTCGAACGGTTTCGTTCACTTATTTATGATCGTAACATTTTCGCTTTGGTTCTTATTGTCTTACGTAATGCTGTCGCTACGTCTGAACAGCGATGTAGCTCGTTAAAAGAAAAAGTTTAATTTCAAATTACCTTTTTCAATTATTTTTATTCGCAATTGTATTAATAGATTCGCGGTAAGGAAGATTGGTGTGGATTTGAAAGAATGAAGTATTGTTCATTAACTAGGTACATAAGTTAAATAGTGTAGATATGTAGGTGTGTATATTATCCTTACATGAAAATAGACCCCAAGACATATTGACTTAATCGTACTCTGCACTCTGGACCTCTGGACGACACCAACCTGACTTGATAATCTATTTTTACATTGAGTTACATTACATAAATCCTATCCAAATAGAGAAAAGCTTATCTATACCTATAGAGTAGTAGAGTAGTTTATAGAGAAAAGTGGGTACTCGTATTGTTTATTAAGTAGATCTATTACACTGTGTATCAAGTCCTAAGACACTCTTTTCATATCAGCACTTAAAGCTACATTAATATAAGCGTACAAACAAACTGAGGTAACTAATTTGAGATAACACGACGTCCAACAATTAACAAGACGCATCACGCATAATTCATCATTGGCCCCTACTATGTTAGCGCGTGAGTTAAGTGTGAGAATCGTTATAATTTCGACCAAGGAGAGAAGTGAAAAGAGAATTCATTAGGTTGAGGAATGCCAATATTTTATAGGCTTCCAAATAAATATAATAGTAAATCCTTTCAATTTATTTTCCATCGTACTACATACTGTTATAGCAATGATAGAGTGGTATGACCGTTGAACTGCCAAGTCAAAGGTCGCAGGTTCAAGCAACGGCACGTACCAATGTCTTTTCGAATTCATATGTGTTCTAAAGTATTAGGTCCATATCAGTTGCTAAGAACGGTGAAGGAAAACATCGTGAGAATACCGGTACACCTGAGAGATTTTTCAACGGTGTGTAAAGCCATGTCATCATGTGGTTTAAATTCTGGTGAAAGAAACTGGTGTCACCAGTTCTTCTTATCTACCATATGATAAGAAGAAGAAAAATCCTACTACAGAATAAGATATCGCATAAGAAACTACCATAAATAAAAACGTAGCAGTTGGCCTACACTGCCTGCGGGTAATTATGACGATAGCTATAGAAAAAGTTCAAGAACGTACAAAAATTACAATTAGTGACGAACAGGAATTGAAGTAATGATTGTATTAAATACTTAATGACAATTCAAATTATCTAGCAAGATACCCTAACTTATACAAAATATGACGAAGATACTAATAAACAGAACTAAGTTATTTTGTCAATCGTCATAATAAAGATACCACTCCGCCACAGGCCCATATTTTACTAGCAATATGCTAATCTTACCGAATCAATGCTGCCACGACATGAAACAAAACTTTGAAATTAACGAGTATTGCTTTTGATCTCTATTGGTTTGAAGGACGAGGTTAACGAATGCGATTAATTAGAATTGCGACCTGAACATAAGATACAGAGTTTATTGGACACATACATGGAAACTATAGAAGTCATGGTAACAGAAACAATAAAAAAAAAGAAAAAAGCAGTTGTAAATTTGTGTGCCAATGTAGGGCCAACGATGTGGTTTAAACATCCCTTTAGATCTAAGGGACGACTTCTTAACAAGCTGTTGTTCTTGCTGTTGTTTTTATAACGTCACCCCGCACTAGGCATTTCTCAATTTCTCCTGTGTCGTGGGTGCATTTCACAAACATGAAATATCACATACACAAACACCCAGGCTCGGGACAAACATCTACAGATCACACAAATTTAAATCCCGTGAGGGAATCGTACCTGATATCCCTAGCGCAGCATTCCAATCGCTTAGCCACTGAGTCTATCAGATCATCAATTTCAAACCCGGGATAAACCTTCAGCGCCAAGAAATAATTTCCTGTTGTACTCAGTTATGCTGCAATGTAACTAGTAATTTCCATTTTTTTACTTAGACCACTGGCCCTGGTGAAGAAGGCAGAAACAGAGCTAAATTCCTAAACAATATTCCAAAAGCATCTTCGGTACCAACACTAGTTGTTCATTATTCCACTATATGCAAGCCAAAATTTTCAAAATATTCTGAAGACAGTATAGAATCTCGATATACTAAAGACAAAGGCTGTCAAAGTGAAAACAAAATGGTTTAACATAACAGTGGTAGGGGTATCTCTTAGATACGCGTTAGAACACGCGTGTCCCGGACAATCGTTTAAGGAAGTGCTTGTAAAGGATGGAGAGGGACCACATAAGGGGTCTTAAAAGGAGGATAATCAAAAATGTTTGTGTCATGTGTTTGATAACAAGATGGCTTTTGTTTAAGAGTTTTTTTTTGTATGAGGACTGAGGACGTTGTGTATCTGCTTAGGTGGACGGGTATTTTGATTAATACCTGCTCTCTTATTCAGATAAACAACTATTTTGGTTCCAATTAAAGCTGATGTTTTTGTTGGATTATTATTTTATTTTGATTGCGAACGTGCAAGATTTTTAGATAATTTAGCACTTATTTAAACTTTATTTTTGGCTACTATAAATTAGTACTATGAAAACCTACAGTATGTTCGATAAACAATAGCCTCCCTTAACTCAAGTATATTTACTAAAAATATTCACTTTACAATAGAAAAATATGCAAACAGCAATAAATAATAAAACTAAAATCGAAATAATAGTGAGTAGGAGTATAAATAAAATACAGTCTAACATTGAACCTCCTTATTGAAGTCGGTTAAAAATGCTATAATTAAGAACATAAGGCCGTCTCCACACTTGCCGACGTCCGTCCCATCTACAATCTGTCTTCCTCAGACCTGTCAGCGGCACCTATGTGCATCAAGCACGTTGAGCGCCGCGTGTGTGCCCAACATTATTATTCTAATGGGAATTCGTTAACAAAATAAATCATTTGAAATTAAAGAAATTTTTTTTTATAATTTTAAAGCTTTAATTAATTTTATTTTGTGAACAGACGTACTCTTTAAAAGGTATGTGTGCTATTAAAATTTGAGTACCTAAATGTATGTAAAAAATGTGCTGTTAAAATATTAGTAAATTAGTACAAAGATCAAATGATATCCAAAAAGATAATAAGGGTACAACTTGAGAGACTAATTATTCCTTTTTCAAATTAAAATATCTCATCAAATAACTAGTATACAGCTTTGGCAAATAAAATAAGGGTTTTTGTCAGCAATCATCTACTAGACAATCGCTATACGATTCGACTCTATAATTATAACTATAATTATTGGATACTCTTTCAAATAACATTGACACAAAGGGAAATTACATAAAGGAGCAGATAAAACCATTCCATATAAATTAGCTTTGTATGTAAATCTGTAATCATCACTCACAGTCTTAATTTCCACTTCTTATCAGTCAAGGACTAACACCCCATTCTTTTTAAGTTTTATTTTATGAGAATAGACTTTAGGACACAGATGGTAAGGTCTAAAATGAAGTAACAAATGCTTTATCTGAAGGAGTCTAAGTTAACGCTATCGCGAACGACTTCAGTGACGCATGAAAGAATCAAGAAAATGTCTATTTTTTTGTTAGGGATTGCGTGAGATGAAAGTTTTCTTATATACTGCCTAGGAGCTCAATGCCTCTGTGAGGACATAATTTTTTATTCCTGATATTCAAAAGTTCATAGAAAAATAAAAACCAAGCAATTAAACATTTTTAAAACATGTTTCAAATAGAAACGGTACGTCAAGGATAGAAAATCTCAGTTGAAATATGGCCAGTCTTTGAAAGGGTGTTAAGTCTAGGCACAAAGTAATGACGTTCTTTGTTAACAAGATCTCTGGTTACTGGACGTTAGGTCGCGACACCGTCATCTTTGTGCTAAAGGTACAAAACCTTAATATAGTCAAAGGCAATCCTACAGCTAATCGAGACATATCAAATTATGTTATTACATCCCTGTACATTTACTGTTATATTATTAAGTCATAATAGCCTAATAATTAGATAGTTTTTTTTTTAACTTTCACTAATAATTTTAAATAAGCGATACCTATTTTAAAAGACAAAAAAATATTAAACATTGCTGCTAACTTCTAAACTCCTAACTTCTAATAACAGAAATCGAATCAGAAAAAACATAAACCTGAAATATCAAAGTACTTAACAATCTCCCCCTACTTATTCTTTGACCGTCATGGCAGTTTGAAAAGTGCGAGTTCGCCCAAAGTGTCAGCTAATGGGTTAAAAAGGGGGTGGAGGGAATCTCGGATTTTTGGAAATTTCGGATATAATTAGAGGAGCGATCGCATTAGAGACGTCAGTTTTGCTTTATGGATGGTACGTCACGAGAAAAGGCCGCCAGAATCCACCAGACAAGTTTTATTGGGATACTTAAGTAAACTTTGCGGTTATCGCGTTGAAATCGTTTTTGTTTTTGAAGGATTTAAAAGAAATAATAGAACCCGCGGATAATAATTAAAATTTCCTCTTACACGTCGGTGGTGATGACTTAAAAAGTTAAATTGAGTGTACTCATGATAAGCGATTACTGGAAGATTATCCACGTCCTATATGTAGGGCAGTTCACCCCTCTGCAAGCTGGACCACCAAATATTTTAATGATCTGGCAGTTACTAAGTATCCTGAATGTCTCCATTCAGGATACATACTACATTTTTAATAATAGGTCCGCCTATTAAGTAACTGCTGCGAACATAATTTTAATATATGTAGCAAATTCTATTTGCAAATACTCACCAATTTTCTCCGTGTGTAACAGTGTATGTTGGCTGTATGCTAATTGAATCATTTTGTTAAAAATTGACGAATAAGATCTTAATGACACATTTGGCACACGTGACCCACGTTACAGATAAAATTGAAAAGCAATAACGTATCTAAAGTAATCAAGCCTCAGTGAAGACGCAGTAAGTAAAAAACAAGAACAAAATTACCGTTCTTTTCTTAGATAATATGGTACAAACAGCGTGTTTACAGTTTCTCCAAGCGCCCCCTGAGTAGCAGAGAATTAAAAAGTCAAACAAACTGCTTTGCATGCAAGTTCCGTACCATTGGCCACACATTAATATATATTAAGGCGTACACTTGTTATTCACCCTCCTTCCTTAAGGACACGTGCTCTCTACATACATAAAATTATGCATAAAACGTTGCAATTTGTAAAAGAAACCACATTTACTTGTTTGGTAGTAATTTTAGGTAATATTTGTACCACGATCTGCATTGTAAACAAAATTATTTTCGTTACCTGCCTTGTATGTACGTGTGTCATCTTTTTGGATTTATTGTTTAAGTTCGGTATCATTGTATTTGTAATATCTGCATCACATTCATTCTTTGCGTAAAAAGTTCTGCTAATTATAAAATGTGTAGGTAGTCATTTAGACTGATTAATGTTACAAAGAACACACAACAATTATCTTTAAAATAATTAAAAACAAGACGACCAGAATTCAATTGTCTATCATCACACTACTCCAAAATGTCACACACAAACAAAAACTTCTACATCAAAAACCCTAAAATGATTCCAATTTACAAAAGTACATTATCCAAATAATTTTTAACAAAACCAATAATTTGAAAGCTTAATATTATGCTAAACGTAACGTACATGGCACGGTATGGTACAAAACCTTCGTGCATGGATTTTAATTATTATCATGTACCGAATACGACTCCTAATAAATGTCATTATGAAGCTGTATTACAGCTAACTTGGTTTTCAGTTCCAAAACCAAACATTCATCCTTATTTTTTGGAAAATAAAGTTGGGATTTGCCTGTGATGTCGTGATCGAACGGCAAATAGAAGTTTGTCCTGATATAGTTCTTTAATGGAACCGCAATGTCACGTGCGTGACAATGATGGTACGTAAATAATATAGTTGAACGTTTTATATGGATGCAAGGCTAAAATAGCCTTTTGTATTGAAAGTTTTGTTGGAATTTTTGCATCGAAAACAGTGTAGTTATGATTATTATCTAGTGATTTAGATTGCAGAAGTTCTAAATTTTCGTTGAAAATAACCATTATGGTAACGTTCTGCTGCTTTGTAATTTCTGCTAACGTTTAACGTACTTTCACATGACAAATGAATATCCGTGCTTTGTGAGTTTCTACTGTAAGTAAAGTTGAACAAAGAAATCACGTCATACAGTTTTGAGGTCTTTCGTGTTTACTTCGATGTGATTTATTCTATATCATTTCCAATGACAGTGATAATGTTGAGTTCACAATTCACTTTTTACAGTCGTGTGGTTTTCCGTGAAACATTGTTCGGTGTGTTTCTACTAGTGGTTTGTTTTATTGTAAACCTTGCTATATCACTTTGGCATAAAAAAAATACCTCAAGAAAAAAGATAATATTTATAAAACGATGCTGGAAAAATGTTCGCCATATGAGCTCGATATTTGAACCAGCTAAGGACCGACAATCGGTCCTCCAAATAAGCAAATACTTATTCCAATGGCATTCTATCAATTAATTTTCGTCAGACGTCTACTCCACCCTTTTACAAATGCTAATATATTTTACATTGAAACTTAAAGTCTCGAAGAAAATACTTTACACAATCTGGGAATTAAACAGACTTTTGAATGCCAAAGTTAAACTTCAAATACTTTTTAAATTATAAACAAATCTGAGAACCATAGACAACGTTTTCCGTATAACTTCTTGTACCCGAGCATTGGCAGCTAAATGTAGGTTATGTGACTTTAGTGTCTGATTTTGAAACCCTATTGATAATTTAGGCTCATGGTCAAATTAAAAATCGTAAACATTGGGAATAAGTTAATCAAGACATTTTTGCCTCTCTTCTAAAACTTGAATGCTTTACTGTTCTTTGTCTTTCAGAACCCAAGTCTTTGGAAAAGAAAACATTGATTTAAATCCCAAATTCTTTTAATTAACAAAAACATCTCAATACTTATATCGCATAAAACATTTAACTCACCTTGATCGCCATCCGAATATCGAGCCAAAACAACGAACAATAAGAAGCAGTAGGCAGTAACGCGTTTGCGCTCACTACACCCTTAGAAAAGAGGGGTGAAACGGGGGGGAAGGCGGACTTAAGTCCTACCCTTTAAAAGATTCCATCGTCCTCTCATTTTTAAGACTTTACAATACCAACACATACACATCGAAGGGGGATGCTTAATCAAATTCGGTCTTGTGCGGGTTTCTTAGGGGGATTAAGTAATGTGTGTGTTAGATTGGATTTTTCCGTGTCCCTCGTAATTAGTGCGTCGTTCATTAGAGATGTGGGATGAGCCGTAATGAGGTCTACAGAGGACATCGACCGTCACAAATGTCGTGTTTGAGACACGCAAGCGTAATGATAGGAAAGCGAGAGTGGTTTAAAAGTGTAAGTCCTTTTTATAAAAAGTACTTACTCTATTTCTGTAATCCTTAATACATCTTGGATTTATTTTAATTTATTAATTAACAAAGTGTAGAAGTGTACCTATACATCATTGTCGTATTCTAAACACATTATCTCATGTTTCAATGTTGTATTGTTTTTTTTGTAGATTATATTTGTCTATTAGGTGTAACAGCAATATTTTGGCAAAAGGAATGACATAAAATATTGTCATTAAATAAATGTCTTTATCGTCAAAGTGCTTACTATAAATTAGTGATTTCTAACCATTTCACTCCATCATCTTCACCATCATCAGCCGGAAAACGACCACTGATGAACAAAGGCCTCCCCGCAATATTGGTGGTGAAGTAACAAAAGACGCCGCTGCCCATCTTCTGGGTTTTTCCTTAGTCGCCACTTACGATACCCACGGGAGGAAAGGGGCTGGTCAATTCTAGGCCGGCTACCACTCAGCACTATATACATAAATATCACTCAAAACTCGACAATATGGCATGAAAATCACAATTCACACAGTAAAATATATTTCCACACAAATACGTAAACAAGCTGGTATCGGGACCAACTATAGTTCCAGTATTTTTGCGGTGCCTAGTTTTCAAATACAGCTCGACCGCTAATTGGCAGGCGATGATTCTTTGTTATCGAGACCAGTGACCGGAACTTTCAAGTGTTGTTTGGACTTAGCCATTTTAATAGCCATACCAGTAATTTGTTCTGTGGCTGTAATGGCACAACCCTAATTATTTAGTGCTGTTTTTTCTGTAGTTTTCTATGATTAAGTAGCTGTTGGAGTAGCTCGTGCTTTTGTTGTGGTTAGATCAATGATAATTATTATGTGATTATTAGAAATAATTTATGTTTTGTTCTCATTGTATGTCTTACCCACGTTTTATGTATGTGACAGAATTTACTGATGTCATGAAGTTCAGTTTTTTCAGAATTGAAATTCATAATTTTTGGATCATCTTTTGGGTTTTCTTTATTCTATTCTGGCCGTTGTCCAGCTCGTCGCATCAGTTGTCTATTGACGAAGTGGTGTTAAATAATCAGAAAATCAGCCAACAATAGTGGGGTCAACTAACCCAGCTGCAGATAATTCAAGTAACTCACGTAGTTGCGTAGTAACTAAAAATCCCTACATCAGTGGTGTCAACGACTCCTTAAAGCTCCCTTTAAAAAAATCCCTAAAGCCAAACTGACCTGCAATCAGGGTGAGCATTCTTTTCCTTGACGTGTTGTGAACGGTTAAAGTTTCCACATGTCATGGTAAACAGAACACCCCTTGTTTGTACACCGAGTGCCCCTTTGAATACTAAGTTACTTGTGACTTTTATTTTTCAATGAGAATTGTTTTCACTTACTTGTAAGTTACTTTATTTGATTGTTTTTTACTACGATACTTAGTTTTGTAGATTTTATGGGATTTAAAAAACTATGTTTTATTGGAAACAAAATAATCATTAATATAGTAGTTTGTGCCTTAAGTATGTAAGTATCTATTCACAATAAAATATTTTTCATTCTCAGAATACAGCAAAATCTCTAAGACATTCAAAGGTGATTCTCCTTTGAGTTTGCGCGTTATAAAATTACTAAGAAATCTAGTATCTGAATCACGGTATAATGCTGATGATGATTAAAGAGCGAGGATAACGACAAAACTATTTTCTAATTGTGAAGTATTGATTTAGTAAAATCGCGAAGGTTCTTGATACTTACAATGGTCATCTATTTGGGACTTGCTTGCTGGCTCAAGATCGATTTGTTCAACCTTGTCGTTCGATCTATTTGCACGGCACGCAAGTAGCCACGGGCCCAACAAGTCTTTCAAACTACTTCCAATAACTCAATGGACATTGAAATGTGTCCAACATGGCTCATTGTGTAAACGGCTATAAAATTCTAAGTTAGCGAATTTGCATTTTCTCGACTGTACTTATGACATCATAAACATTAATGTTCGATATAATTTTGTCACTACAGCGGCGTACAATTATTTCTATTCACACCGCAGTATTCATATCGTATTACATTCGCTCGGTGCTGCTTCATAATTTCGACAATGGAAAATATTAGAGCCACACAAAATTATTCTTTGGTCGAATATCAAAGAAATCGTTAGCAACGAACCCAAACAGTCGCGAAGTTGAAATAATAACAAACAAACGACTAAAACAATTGACGCTTAAATGTTTAATGCCGAAACAATGAGGACTTTCTAATAATAAATTATTAAATTTGTCCCGCAGTCGGTAATGACGACGCGAGACGCTGAAATAAGAGTTACATGATTTATATCAGAAAAAGTCATTAAATTTATGTTGTTTAAATTTTACACTACTTAGTTATATTGCATTAAGTTGATACAGTTTTATTCACTTAATAAGTATACAGAAACGAATATTAAACTCCCTCATTAAACCTGGTCTAACTCTCCAGATTACTTTTTTTTCTTAAACGTAGACCACTTTAAGCCTTAAGCCAACCTATTTCAAGGTTTGTATATTTGACCTATTGCTGGATAGGAGTACGATTATTAATCAATTACTAATTGAAGCAATATCCTTCGTAAGTTTAAACAAATTAACGATTTCATAGGGGCGGACATAATTATCTCTGTGATGTCTAACTTTAGGTTTACAGTTCTACAAAACATTTAATTTGCAATCTGTGGGAGGATGGCTTAAGAATATAAATCCTCTTTATAGGCGAAAAAACGAGTTATAAGAGACTATGAACATAGTATGGGCCCTTTTAATGACAGCAAAAAGTTCGCCACCACGTAGAACTTATGATGACGTAACAAAATGAGGATGTATAGACTCCTGGTTAAGAGAAATACCACTACTTACCTCTTAGGGGATATCAAGTATAATAAAGTATGTATGTAATATCAGGAGCGAATTTAAACAATAAAAAAGTCACGTAAAGCCAGGGGCAGGACACTAATTTCGACATAAATATTGAGGCCGAAGCTGAATTTTAAAGGCGGCAATTTGAATCTACACTCTCATCCTGATCGCAGGATAATTTATCTTAACGAAAGAAAGGGGTGGCCAAGGCGGGGCTACGGGGTGGGTACTCACCCAAAAATTGGGTAAAAATGTTGCCAGCCAGCGATTAAACCGTTGGGGGAGATGCGTCGTATTAATCACCACCCAGGCGTCTTCTTAGATTCTCGCGGCATTTTCATAGAGATGATGTTACCACTGCTAGGGTTAAGCAAAGGGTAATTTTTGAATTTTGGGCTTCATTCATGTTTCCAAGATACTTAGTAGTGATGTGGATTTTGAAGTTGTGCCTACCATTAATAAGATATTTGGCATATACCTATTATACATGTGCCTTTTCTATAAAGTAAGTACCTTCACCAAACAGAAGACATTAGTTTTTATTTTTCCGAAATTTTGAATTTCTACGATTAGAAGTCTTCTCAAATAGGATGATACGTAACTACGAGTCTGGTCTAAGTTTTGTGGAAGTCAGTCAACGAAACGTTACAACAGCTCTATATAAGTAAGTAGGTAAGTTCGCCTGTCCGTAGAAGGCAGGGCGGCCACCTTGGCTTTGTTTTAATATTTTCGCAAGCATTATGAAGGGTTTGCTTGCTTTCAAATAATTTGGGCTTCTGGTCGTGAAGTTTTGATAAAAGTTTCATTCTATCAATAATTAACGGGAACAATCCTGGTTGCTGATGCGATTATAAAGGTTTGGGGTTTTGCATTATCTTTAATTTTTTTTTAGGATGTCAAAGTTCGGAAGCCGGGTCGAGTTTTCTTTGTTGGTAATTGAGTTGGCCAAGTTCGGGCAGGGGACGGGTTAATGCTTATTTTAATTTATTGGTGCAAGAGTAATGTTGGGCAAGTACAAAAGATCTGTAGTGAAGTGTGAGGCAAGTAATGGAGTGTTCAGTGCAGCTAAATTCAGGAGAATACCTATTCCGTATGCTTTTAAATATATTTGAGAATAATAAATTAATGATTAAATAATGTTCAAGAAGGTTTCCCAGTAATTTTCACTGCCTCTATCTCGACTTTTACTGGTAATAAGACCTTACGCCATGCAAGTGTCTAGCTATCTCAAGAACAACATAAAGTTTAATTTTACATAAGTAACACACATATAACAAAACCCGTTGACACCTAATAGTCCTCGCTGAAGGCATTTTATTAGGTCCCGCATAAACACTGGTTAAGCAGACAGAGTTTCTTCAAAGGTACCATCGAATGACAGCATCGAAAGAAAAATGTCGCCTAATTGTAGGAGATCACGACCGTCTAAATATATGCAACAGAAGAAGAATCCCTGATAAGCGTGACAGAGTAAGCCTGATAAATAGTCACAACTGGTACTAAGATTTACATACGAAATCACTACAAAAACCACGAGTGTAACGCAATATCCATCAATCAGGCAATCAAGGAAGCCCATCATAACTGGGTACCAACTTAGAGAACTCAACCCACCTTTCTGCTCGTGCCAAATGTCACACAAGTGCGGTTCGTAATGTCAACACAAACACATACACACAAGCCACAGATATATAGAAGGACGGAAGAACGGGAAACTTCCACGAAATTTGCTCACCAAAATGACGACGCTTGTTTTTTTAGGTGGCTGACGTTAGGTGTGTGTGGATATGACTGCGTCTAATTAGTGATTTGTTGTTCCGTATAATTATAATATTTTAAGAGGAGAATTATTCTATATGTATAACAACATTTGCATGCCTTTTACAAAAGGCGGGACACGTGAACTATGTATACTAATACTAACCAAATAATGTAAAGATGACTGTTCCTGCGAATAAATTTCTATTTATAGCCTGTGGGTCTTCATTGTGTAAATCATTTGATTTAATTAAGCTAGAATTTATCTGAAGTTTATATTCTGTGATTGAAAGATTCTGCTTATTACGCTCTACAAAAGTTGCATATTATTTAACTATTGTAGAAATACTTAATCCTTAAAATACTTGACTGGATGAAAAAGTAAGGTCACACCTAAAATCTTTCTAAAGAATTCACTCTTCAATGAAATTTGTTTTGTCTATAACAAATCCTATAGTTTAATAGACAAAACAAAACTAAAGCACTTAATAATCTCAACTAACTTAGACTAAGCCAGATACCAGAATAAAAGACACCAAAAATACCTTGCCCACGCAAATTCATTAACAGTCTCATCCACCCACTACTAGCGCACCCTAACAAACTTATTAAGATTTCTTTTCTTTTTACTGTACGTGGTTAGCGACGTATGACGCAAGCTAACGGCCGCAGGGGGGGAGGAACGAGCCAGGGTAGGCCAGGGGGGGACAGGGGAGACCCTCGCACGCATGGCCGCTCTCATGATTTAAGCACAGGGATAAGAATGAAATTAAAAATACATCCTCGCCATTCCTTAGGGTGCCGGGGGGACATATATGCAAATGAACCCCCCCTCATAAGACAGGGGGAAGTTTTTTGTTAGGATGCTATTAATTTGGGGTGTAACTCACTAAGTATGGGTACGCATGTATGAGGGAGTCTTGGTGCGTTTCTTAGAGATTCTTTTTCCATTTTTCTGTTTAAATTATGTAGGGATGTGAGCGGAGATTATTAAGTGTAATTCAGGTGAAATTTATTAATTTTTTTCTTCAGAATGTGGGGCCCAATTCGTTGTTACGCATACGTAAATTGATTAATATTTGGAATGGTTTGTTTTGGTTGTGAGATTCTTTCTATCGGTGTTCCAAAGATGTGGCTAAGTTTTCTTTGAACACGGGCAAGTATTGATTACAAATCGCAGTTTAGTACATACTGATACACTAATCAAGGCGTATCTTCCAAAACTAGGTCCTAATCTTGTGAGACGTCGAAAATTGGGTAAAATATTATAAACTGGTAAGTTCTGGATGGCAAAAACAAAACAGCGGGCCTTATAGCCTGGAAGAAACCTATGTCCAGCGGTGAACTGCGAAAGGCTGATGTGAGTTCTAGATCAAGCATAGCCGTCTTCTATTCCTATGACGGTAACGAACATTGGACTTAAAGTAATTATCTTCATTATTGTCTTAATCAAAGTCGCAAACAAAATCCTTTTGTGTTGTAAAGGAAAAAAGGCACAATATTAAGTATCGTAATTTTCATCAAATTACTGCTTTAAGTATTAGGTACCTAAGGCCTTAAAGAGTTTGTCGTTACGAACATTTTTATCAAAGAAAAACACACGCCACTAACTTTTGTAACAAAAAACTAATGCGATTTGAAAAGTGAAGCAGTTATCAAATTCCATAATAATTCTAAATTCAATTTTTAATGCAGGCCGTCACCTACATCCTTGTATCCTATGTATCGAAAAAAAAAGAAAAATACGTTATTCTTAAAAATAAATTCAAATCGCAAGGGATTTAAAACTCCTAAACGTTCTGGTGATCGGCATTATAAATCAAGTTGGCGCCAAACAATGTGTTCGATACAATCGTGGCCCGAGGTGTGAGGGCCGTGTCTTCACACGTTATACATTCAGACAGATGATTTGACACTTTTCAATGATAAAGCTTGCCTTCCAGAATAATGCTATAGAGAGTCTTCATATAGGTAGATGAGTGAGGCCAAATATGTATGTATAGGTATGTTAAAAGATTGTTTTGAAATACATCGTTTTTATTTTTTGTGCATTGGTAATTTTCACTGTAAAACAAACTTGTGCTTTTGCTAGGAAATCAACAGTATCACTCCGAGATTAAGAATAGTGCGTAATATAGCTAAAACAATGTCATACACCAATCTAGAATGTGATATCAAGGAGTTTGTCTGAAATTTTTCACTACAGCCTGAAGGGTATTCTTACGCGAAAGAGACCCAAAGTTTTTTAAAGGTAGACTGGAACAGGCAATGTATCTCATACATCGTAAAATACTAGCACAAACTATAGATTTCCTACCGACCTAAGTAGGTAGGTACCTATAGGGCCTAAATAGGCCCTAATACCTAACATTTTGTACACTTGAGACAAAATAATTTTCAACAACCATTGAATGAAATATGAATAATTTTGTCTGAAAATAATTTTAACGTCGCCATCGTTATTTGGAAGGGTTGTTTTCTTAAAGGGTAAATTTTTGTTTGTAAACATAATACTATTGTGACGCAAAGATTAATTAAAGATGAGAGAGTAATATCATATTATAAAGAAACAGAAGCGGTTGGATCTATCTATCTTTTTACTGGAGAAATAATACTTGGAGACTACGTGTAGGTATATTCCAAACTGAATATATTTGATCGAGATATTGTTAAGTAAAGCTATAGATGTTGCTTTTTTCAAAATATGTGTTTAACAAGAATACAAGAAATAGAGCACCACGTCTTCATAAATGATCTACAATACAATATTTTTCATTGCATTAATTATCTGTGTATATAGGTATAATATGGGCAATTGCATAAGTTTGTAACATTTTTAAATAGGATCCAGATCTAATATCAATTTATTTTTTCTCGTATCGTGGATGCGTTTGACAAATATGAAATATCACATACACAAACACCCAAACTTGGGACAAACATCTACAGTTCGCACATATTTTTGTCCCGTGCGGGAATTGAAACCGCAACCCTTAGCTTAGCAGTCCAATCACTTAGCCACTGCGCCAATCAGGTGGTCGAAACATTGAACATATTGAACTCTACTACTGCCATGCTGCAGATACAATTATATTTTTATTGTTCGCAGGTCAAATCTGACCCACATGGTACTCAAAGACTTAAAGAACGTAATACAACCATTCTTTCTAATATATCAAAAATGGAAAATCCTTGCAAAGTCAGTTACCAAGCTACACCGATCTACCTTAATCGCATCCCAATAAATCCTATAGCGTTGTCTGCATCACAAGCCTGACGCGTTCAAATCGTATGGGGGAATTGATGGGGATTCTATCACCGCTGTCGGCATCCGCGAACAAATTAGATAATCCACCGCGGATTTTGTAAACATGTGACAATGTACAACCATTAGTAAAGCTGCAAAGTGTTCTGTGATTTTCATCCATTGTTTGAATGGATCTAGTTTTATTATGTTCAGAATTATTTTCATCTTTAAGTTTACTTTAGTTTCCTTTTGCATTTTTATGGGGTTAGAAATGAAACTAGCACTATAAATCACCAAATCTTACATAAAATCACGCCTGTATTTCTTGAAAGGGTAGGCAGAGGTGCACGAAATCTTATTACATTAATAAGTAAAAGTATTGATTGCAATTAATGTTACTACTTATGCCAAGTGCGCGAAATTGTGTGTCAACGAAAACATGAACACTTGTATGTAATGTAAATTCGTGTTTCTGGATACAGTACCTACTCCTAGTCGACGAATACAATAAAGGACTTTTTTATTTTCACAGTCTATTCAGTAGTTTTATTTTAACCACCTTAAATAATTAACACCAAATAGTTCCTTTCAAACAGATAGCCAAAACGTTGAACTATGACGATCATGTGACCAAAATCTAGTAAAAAATCAAGAATACACCTGCGGGATGATGAATTCTCATTTCTATTTGAGCTTCCAAATCAAGCGACGCGGAACGTACACAACCCACTGTCTTCATAAATGTTTAAGTAGGAACACAAAGCTGCTCCACTTTTTAATTCAAACACGTCTTTCACACACCACACCTGCAATTCGGAATCCCCCATTATTCAGCAAAGGAGAGGAATACCCCATGAACTTTGGCTGCTTCACGCCTCGCATAGCAAAGGGCAGATCGATGGCTGTCAAACAATAAATGTCACGTCCACTCCCTCATGTTAATTCACAATCCTATCGACAACACCCCTCAAAGGAAATCGAACTTTGAGCTCTTGTAAATAGAGGTGGTGATGACTGCAGAGTTATGGCGGTGAATCCACCTCCCGATTTTTCTTTGAGGTGCGAACGATGCCCCAATTTTTCGCGAAACGTTTGGTATATTAAAAAGTAAATGTTTGAAACGATGAGCGTGAGGTGTACGTTAACTCCTGATATACGAAAGAGTGTTAACACCGGGTTTTATTGGTACTGCACTTATTTTTGTAATGGGCTATGAGCTCTTTCAATTTTACCAAATGTCTTTAGGATATGCTACGATCTAAAAAAAACTGAATACTAGAAAAACTTAATATCTTTATTTTCTAGATATCAGGATATGAAAGGGTACAGGTCCTGCTCGTGTCCAAAATTTTTCAAATTCCCTTTATATTTCAATATCCAATTTAGATTGGCTGTTTATTTAAGCCCAGACATCATCAAAACAGAATGACTTATTTGTACTATTATTAGATTTCCACATAAATCCTAATATTACCACATTCACACGTAGAGCACAAGATATCTATACACTGGGATATTACATCAGACTTATTCAAATAAACTGCAAACTTCATTACATACTATTGAATGGTACAGATTTGAAATATCTGTAAACGCAACAATTCATGCTACGGATAGTGCTGCTTCACACGGTAATGGTACACTTACTGCTTTTTAGAATTAACACAGTTAAATAATAAGATTAGTTTGAATAAAGAAAATATATGTCTTTTTATGTATAATGATTCCTATTCGATAGTTAGGTGTGTGTTTGGGAGGTTATAGGTTACTCTCCTTTTTTTCTTGCCAAAGCTCTACAAGTACATTTCCAAAATGCCTAGACCGATTTTGACGGGACTTTAATTGTCAGATATCTGAATTAAAAAGAAGTAACTTGGGCTACTTTTCATTACGAAAAAGACACCACTGGCGCAGTAACTGGTTACAGCTAGAATTAGATATTGAAGAAGTACCTTTCTACAGGAATTTTTCCAGTGTGTCGTGGGTGCGTTTCACAAACATGAAATATCACATACACAAACACCTAGACTCGAGACAAACATCTGCGGTTCGCACAAATTTCTGTCCCGTGCGGGAAGCGAGCCTGCAACCCTTTGCGCAGCAGTCCAATCACTTAGCCACTGTGCCAATCAGGTCGTAAAACAATTGATACTCATAACAATCGAACGTTCAACACCGCCTGCTGCCGCTCTAAGGTGTAGCACCCACGACCGTTCCCGAACGCATGACTTATGCCAGTTTGTCACATTCGCAATCAGACTGAGTCTGTCCCATGCGATGATTAATGTCTTTCTTAATTACTAAGTTATCGTTGGAAACGGGGGGCCGATACATGTGTTCCTGGGCTTAATTTATTGACTTTTGTGGCGTGTTTTAGGGGACGGCTGATTGCTTTAGTTCGTTTGGTTTTTAATTTAATTTTGCTTGTTTAAATATTTGAGAGACAGTGAAATGTATTAAGAACGTTCTATACGAACAGGAATGACTCATATCTTGGCTATTTTCAGATATAAAAATCTTCATAATATATTGTTCCGGAATAGAAATTTGTCAACTCATTAGTGCCGTTGACCTATACATAATTATAATAATAATCCATTAACATGTTTTAATAGAAACCCTTCTATGAATTTCGGTCATTGTTATGGATCTTTTCACTCTACCTACCTATAGGTAATTAGTTAATTAGCTCAACATAAACTTGGTCATCATCACATCAGCCTATCGCAGTCCACTGCCGGACGTAGACGTACCCTAGGGTACGTCATAAGCCCCTTTCTCCCTAAAACTTGTTCATGTATCTACATAATAGCTATACTTTGACCAAATATATTATTATGTAATGAATTGAAATGTCTTAAAACAAGGATGTAATTTACCTTCACAACAATTTCATAAAGAACATTAATTTAAAATTATCATATAGAACTCATATACTGACAAAATTCGAAGGGCAGTTCACAATATACACCTATCCTCATTCAGCCCATCAGTACATACTTAAAACTAAAAAAGCGCGAACGCAATCTGCATAATAACAAAATTCTTACATAAAAGTCGCTCTTAAAACCGTCACCTTAAGCTTAATACACACGCGCGTCACGTTTCGCGCTCATTTGGAGGCGTTCATCGATCGGAGACAAAGCCTCGCCAGGCCCCGATAAACGAATTAAGGAAATGGGAGATTTTTTATCTGGGCCGTGGGGTGGGGGCACGACACGCGTCGTAAAACGCAGCAATACTTTCTTATGCAAAGTCCCTTCGCGCCGATAATTAGGTGAGCTGCGTCGGTGTGTGCGCGCCTTTATGTGAGTGTTTTGTTTTTAATTTTTAGAGGGGTGACGTGTTTGTTAAGTTCCCGAATGGGCGCGTGTTTGCCGTTGAAGTTATAGTATGTCACAAGCGGTTGACGAACTCGTAAAAAATGACGGCAATGACAATGTGGACTACTCTTTCCGATTCTAATTTACCTTCTCATACGATATTTAAAGTAAAAACTACCTACATACTTAATGAAATCTCTTTAAAATATTATCTTTTACAAAACAAACTAAGCACCTCATTTTAAAAATAAATTCATACTTTCGTTCTACCAACATAACAATAAATAAACAGTCATTCCAACCAAACGACAATACATAAAAACACAGCATAAATGTCTAACTGCGTAACATTTGAGTAATATCAGGCAGACATAGATACCGGTACAATCGCTCGCAAATGAACGAGCGAGCGTCGACTGTCTTGCATATGTCGCGCGACGTATATTCTTGATACTTTTGATTTAGATGCTGCTAACGAGTTCTGCCCGTAGCATGAAAGAATAGATCCAACAAAATCTTCTGAAGCTTTAGTTTTTAAACTAACTTTTAGCAATCTTAACTTTAATACAGTAGGAGTACATGCTTCCAACATTATAGTAGGTGTACATTCTTATCAAAATAAATCTTGATTTTGGAGGAAAAATTGCCGTTTGAGTAAACTTAAATTAGCACCACACACTTTGAAGTCTGGTTTTAAAAATATAATCTTACCTAACATAACCAACAGAGGTATTTTTAAGGACAAACTAATACAGTTTCACATAAAAAAATAGTAAAAACATAACATTGGCAGCAGTCAACAGTTTAATTAATCAAAATAAGTGCAATTATAACAAAATAACATAACCCTCCACTAAGCCAGCTTAGCAAGCCAGTCTGCAAAAATAGATAACAAATGTCTTAAAGTATCAAGACCCGCCGCCCACACATAACACTTTTAATTTACCCTCCTTAAAAAAGGGAGGGCAGTTTTCGGCCCTAGTCGTGTGTGGAGGTACCCCCCTATAGGGGGGCGGTAATCAAGACACGCAATCTTCGGTGAACCCTTAAAAACTTTAAAACTCATCGCCGCCTTCGCTGGGTACATGTATAAACAAATATAAACACATATTACATGTTGGAAAAATTTGGGAAGTTGGACGCTGTCTTTAATTTTAGGGAAGGGATTTTTTTGTTTAGACTTTCTTTGGCCAATGAACGTTGGTGATTGTATGGGTTATTGCCTCATGTGCATACATCACATACCATCACGCCTGTATTCCCCGAAGGGGTAGGTAGAGGTGCACATATAGTGCACCCGCATTTCGCCAGTTATGTTTTTTGGTCCCAATGTAATATGGGACGAGCCTATTGCGATCAACCAGGCAAAAATCCAGACTCCGTGCTGCTACTGTACAGTAATACTTTGCCTCATGTGCCTATCTTGGTATAAATATACCTCTAATTATTATTATTCCTCTCATTATATTATTCCGTTTCTAAAACTTGACTTTAGATTATAATCATTCATAATCAATGAACGTTTCTTTAATTACTTAAATTTTTTTTTCGAGAAAATAGTCTACTATCCACAATGTCCACCATAAAGGTTTTTTCTAAGTATAGCTAAAGGATTGGAAATTGGAAGGATAGATTCGAAGATACACCCTTGCAATTTACTTTTTTCATGATTATCAGTATAGATATATTAATTTATCATCTCTTCATAATAATTACAAAAATATCTCAACCAATTCCTTTTCTAAACTCCTTAATTTGTGAAGTGTCATGTCCACCCTCAGTTTTCTCTGGGTCAGTGGTTGAGACCACTGCTCAAATTGTCCATGCAATCGTTCATATTCCAGGCGAGTCAAGACCCCTCTTTTTATTTTCTTTGACCGACTGAGCTAATCATTTCTTAAAATTACTTTATAAGTTATTTCGGCGGCAAAGGAAATATGTGTTTAGAGCATACAAGTTTTACCTTTAAACCCAAACTAATTACTACTAACTTACTAAACAAACATTAGTTTGAATATTTTCTCTATCCCAAGCCTGAACCGATAGGCATTCATAATTTTTCATTTCCCAAAACTTTTCTAAATCAAATGTTTAATCACAATTTGTGACCAACCCTCACGTTCCAACTCTCTTCTGCTCACCCTCAAAAATCACGTTCAAATCACATGAGAAGCATAAAATAATCATATCATAGTATCTAATGTTTTAAAAAATACTAACTATAAAATAGTCAGTAGTAATAGTCATAGACGTGTATCAAAACTTTTGAACCACACAAAAACAAAATACAAACGTGAATTTAAATTCAAATTCCCAAGCGACGACGCATCATAAAAAACCAACGCAATACAAAATCGCACATCCTACCGTGAATAGTTCATTAACTTTTTTACATGTGTGCATCTATTAGTCATTTTATCGTTTACGTGTGTGCGTACAAACAGGGGGTTTTAATTTTTGGGGGTTCTTTAATGACACTTCTTCGCATCGATTTTAGCATTTCCAGAGGGTAGCGCTTTTGTTTTGCGATATCGATTCGAGTTTTTTTTTTCTGTTCGAATAGTCTAGAGTGCGTGCATACGTGCTTAGGCACACATGGGGAGTCAGATGTGACGTCACCGGTTTTTTTGTTGATCAGCAGTTTATGTTGGAAGTAAAGTAGGTACTTAGTCGATTCGAGATATGATATAGTTTTTTCCGTTTATACTTTATAAATTAGAAACGATTAGGAAAATGTTTTTTCTTGTTACAGACAATAAATAAGCTAAATATGAAGTCCACCAAACTACATAGAAGCTGAGTGTAAATGACATTCAACTCTTTTAAAATGTAGAACTTATGACTTTTAGGGTACATAAAAATTGGCCTTCGGACGATTAACTGCCTTCGACTGGTCAACCATTAGACATCCATCAATTATTTTGTATAAACCGTAAATAGCAACAAGACTTCCGCAGCACAATATGAAAGAGCCCCAAATTTCATACCGAAAATCCCATCTTGTAAGTTAAACCCAAAATACTTTCCATTCCCATACCATTTCAGACGCCTTCCATCAACATCGCATCCGTACACTCAGCTGTAAACAAAACATGCGATACACGCTAACGAAACAAAAAAAATTAACGCAAATTAAAGAAACGCAAAACTGGATGAAGACGCGCCAATGAAAGGGGCAAAGTTGCCACCCTAAACACCCCCTAAAAATTTAATTCATCACCGCCACTGAGACATATCTCCTTCTTGTCCCTTCCCCTTTCTTCCACCATTCTTTGCTTTCTTGCAAGCTTTTTCCGAGAGCTCAACGGGAATACACATGCTGTATATCTTTTCATACCATCCAAACAAATTTACACCATAATCTTGAAAGGTTAAGGTTCAATTTCAAGTGGTATAGAAACGGAGTTAGGTCGTAAAATGTAATTCAATACACAGGCCGTTTCATTCGTTCGCATTGAAAGCTTAAAACAAATAAACCTACAACGAGCGATAAGGTTTTCTTGATGTCGGTAGGTGATCAAAAGGCGATATGTCTTATCGGTCGGTGCTCCTCGCATCATTAGGCATTTGTTGGCCCTTTGAGATGGCATTCTCAGAACAATTACCTACAATGAAATGTGGTACTTAAAGTCTTTCATATTAAAGTCTCAATTAGAATAATATAATTAGATTTGAATTCATCAACATGTCTGTCTTTACTGACTGTCTATGTCCTGCGAACTCACTGCAAATAGATTTAGTTAATGGATTTCAAACCTTTACCTAAATTGATAAGGTCGAAATCCGCCTCAAATTTACCTATCACACTATTTCGATAAACGTTATACCGTGTAAAAAAAAACTAAGCACACCACTACACTATACTATACAAGGGTAACCACAATACGCACTATGGTAGTTGACTTCCCTACATCAGGCTTCTGTAATGAAACATATTTTGTTTGAGATACCAACGTTATCCTACAACAAAGGACTGTCAGCTAACACAAAGCAGTTTTCCAAAATCGTTAAATTCATTTTATTACCAAAAGGACTTTAACGGTAGTAATCATCATTATCAAGTCTCATTACTCCAAAACATTATTTCGCAAATTAGGTATAAGATCCAGGATTTGTCCTTCCAATAAGCAGGTCTGCAGGTCTTACGTTTCTCTTCACTTTACTTAATTAGGAGTTGAATAGAAGACTCAATCAGTAAGATATATTGGCTGTGAAGTTGAAGAATTGTTGAAAAATCTTTTTCGCTTGGTTTAAAGGCCTGTGCCGAAAATGTGTAAAGTCTTTGTGTTGGGAGTTTGGTATTTGGCTGGCTGTTTGTCATTGCTCGTCTTAGAATACTTAGGTCCTTGTGTAATGGATTTAAAATGATACATGAAGAATATTTACCGACGCATAAAGCATTATAGAGTACTAGCTTCGCCCGCGGTGTTACCTGCTACATTTTATCGAGAAGAAAAGTAGCCTATGTGTTAATCCAGGGTGTCAGCTACCTCCATATGAAATTTCATTAAAATCCATTCAATAGTTTTTACGTGAAAGACTAACAAACATCCATCCATACATACAAACTTTCGCGTTTATAATATTATTAAGGACTTAGCTGTTCTGTATTTCTATTTATCATTTCAATTGGCTTCTATTCTGGTTGGAATGCTTCTACCTTCACCTTTGGTAGTAGCAGACGTTATCCCTACTAATATTATAAACGCGAAGGTTGTATGTATGGATGGATGTTTGTTACTCTTTCACGCTCAAACGGACCGATTTTGATTTAATTTCATATAGAGGTAGCTGACACCCTGAATAACACATAGGCTACTTTTTATCCCGAAAAAAGTCATAAAAGTACGTACCTTATTGGCTTGTCATTCTACAGATATTTTAAATTACACCGACATTGTGATTTAAACCCAATATTGGCCTATCATAACCAGTATTATCAATTAGCATCATACAAGAATAACATTGTCAACCAAAAAATATTGAATTTAAATACAAAAATCATGATTTATGTAGCAAATATTGCCCAACTGATATCCAATATCGCCCCAAACAATCTGCCACCCTCATGGATCCCTTTACATCATTAAGCTCTTACGGAAGGCGTCCTTGCGTCCTGCAAGTAGCCGCTTATAGCATTATTGGCTGACCATGACCCTTGTATCAAAGGAACGGATCTTAGAAAGATAAATAACATTCCTTTCAGTTATTTTCCTCTCAAACTTTTCTTGTGTTATCCTTTTTTCTTTTTGGGCCTGTTGACAAGATGTGAATTTTTATTCTAATAGATGTCTAAACAAAGAGTTGTGGGTTTTTGTGGGAAGATGAATAACTTAGCTTCCATATTATACCTACATACTACACTACTTAAGTATATAATATATAAAGTATTTTAATTTTCGTGCGTTGATGCATTGTTCATAATAATGTTCCGCTGACCGAATTGCGGTCATAGAGGCCTGGCTCAGCTGGGACTAGCCAACTACCCAGAAGATATTATAGTACAGCGCAGGACCAACGGCTTAACGCGTCTTCCGAAGCACAGAGTGGTCTGGACATGTGAAAACGGTCACCCATCACTAGACTGACCGCAGCGAGCACGGATTAACCCCGCAAATCGACTGATCTGCGCGGTTACCATGTAACTACGAGCCTCTCAGTGTACTAACAATGCCACACAACCAACACACGAAAAACTAAAATACTTTACAGTTTTACAACAAAATCCAGGAAAAATAAATGTCCTACACACACATATTGAGCTATTTTAAATTACGCTATTTAATACGAATTACAATATCTACTACTAGTAAACATAAAAGATCATGTAATAAACAAGCTCCGTTTTTATGTATTGCAATATAGTATGGAGTGTCATCAGTTACAGACATTACAACTATTTTGGTTATAACGTCTCCCGAAATCTTACGCCAATACCATACTAACTAGAGAAAAAAAATACTCATTTATACACAACAGAGCATCTCATTAAACATTAGATATTCAAATAATATCACATAACGCTTTGAACTCCAAAACAAAATATCAATCAACGACAAAGTGCCAGAATTAAAAGTTTGGTGAGAAAACTTTGTGAAAACCAACATTTTTGCGTACTTAAAACCAAGGGGCATATCAAAATGAAAATGTCTCGATACCGCTGTCTTTACCAGGCTCTTATCGAAGGAACCGCTTTCAATTAACCAGTAAATAACGCTTATGTACTTACTAACTCTTCACATAATGAGTTAATAACACAACACCTATACACGCGCGTTACAAATGGAAAATCGTCGACACACACCTAAAGTACACTCACACACAAACAGTTTTCGCGGCTGTACATAAAACGCGTCTTTCTTCTTGTATTCTTAATTAGCGTGTCGTATGTCCTTGTCTCTTTCCCGCGCGCGGCGTTAATTAGAAGGGCGTCCCTTTCGCGCTTTCTTAATACATTCTTCCTCTCGGCGGTGTTTCTTTACGTTTTTATTTGTGTGCGTGTCTGTGTGCGGTGGTGTTTAATTTACATGTACTTGTATGTCAGCGTACAGTCGAGAGGAAAAGTGGTTAGGAGGCAGCGTTGTAGGAAAGGATGTCCTTTTCGGTTATGCAGGAACTGGTCACGTCTAGAATCATTAGTTGCTAATAATAATAATATTATATGTTTAAATAATATGTTAGGCTACTTTTTATGAGTAATATAGTTGTAGAAATCTGATATTTATTCAAATAGACGATATAGGTTGAAATTCAGATATTCTTTTAAACTTGGATTTGGCATTTGGTGTAGAAACCAAGATTCTATCCTTATTTTTTAAGTAACTTCATTTTTAATTATAATTAAAATAACCCTTACATAAATGCTATGTATTACTAAAGCAAATATCTCTACTACCCTCTTCACATCCTTTTCTTTAATATTTCCGTTAATAATAATCCACAAATCAATAAAAACCCGCCAAAACCAATAGCCATTGGAAACCAGTTTCCCTTGCCCCTGTACCGGGTGTTTTATACGAATGTGGGTATGCGCGAAAGGGTGTCAGCGGCGCGGGGGCGGCTCCCCGACGGGGGGGGGGGGAGGGTACGTACACATAAACACTTATAAAAGTTTTTTGACAACAACCTCCCCCCCTCAACCCCTCGAATTCGCTAATTTATGTTGCTTTTTTAATCAATACCGGGGTGTGTACGAGTTATAGGTTCCATCGGCTCTTTGTAGGATTGTCTGAGACAGTTCTCTTTGGTTGCGTTGCGTCATTGTCATTGTGACGTGTTTTTGTTAGATTAGTAGAGTATATTTGTCGTTTAGTTGATCTTAGTTTTAAGTTTTTGTGTTTGGTATTTAATGTTTCTGTCTACTGGCTTCATCTGTATTTTAGGGCCACATTATTTGCTAATGACCTAAAGTTATAAGCTTTTCTCCTGTAAGTATCTTGGACTTCTAGTATCTGCTATCTGTATTGGAAAACGATAATCCGGGATTATAAAGGTTGATTTTTACTGTTGATCTATCCTGTATTTTTTGGCCAACATTTTTATAGCACATTCTCACTTGTAACACAATATGTAAGTTTGTATGTATAATTTGTGTTATATGTATTTTTCATATACATACATAAAGACTAATAACATTACTTCTCCTGTGACACAGGTTTTTACCTAGCTAGTCATTTATAAAACAATTGTGAAAAAAACATTAATACAACTAGGCTTATAAATTATTGTTTATACGTTATTAGAAATATTTGTAAATATACAGGAATGATATCGGAACAATATAAACAAATCGATATAAAGGAACCCAAAAAAATCCCTCGAAAAAAATTAAGGAGCCAAATTTTATAAACCAGGATATTATATTATCATCGTAAAGCGATCAAAACACCATATATTTTGAAAAATATCAACATAATAATCCCCCTAACACTTCGTCGCCAATAAACCTAACGAGATAAGCGCGTATCTACGAATATATCACGACTCACCTACTTAAGTCGTCAATCTCATCCTAAAAAATAAAGTTATATCGCAATTTTCCGTTTCGGCAACCTCCTGTACTTACGTGTGACGAAAAATCCGTCTCGAAACAAACTTCTATTTGCTGCTCCAAAACTGACATCTGGAATATTTTGTTAAGTAAAACTCCTAATCCAAACCCAATAATAACTCGGTAACATATTGCTGAACCAATTTAGACTATCAGTTGTGTTATGGAAATTTGGTATTTATTTTGAATGTGTTAAGGTTGGTGCCGGGTGTGTGATGTGTTTGGTAGTGCTGTTGGCATGCGGCGTGATGGATGGCTTGCCTCACGCGTGACGTCATTGTTACGCTGAGGTTCACGTGGTTTGCGTTTGATTGACGTAAGTGTTAATACTTTATTTGCAGGTTTCTGGTGACGTCATTAATTTTATTCATGGATAAGCTCTTTGAGCTTTCAGGGGTGTATGATATCGAGTGAATTGATCAAAATCGGAAAACAAAAGAAATTGTAAGCGATCCAAAATATTAGCATTTTCTGTAAAGAGTGCAATCTTTGCATGTATTTCTCACATACCTAGTTACCTACTGAAAGAACCAAAGTTCTGGACACAAAAAAAAACAAATTTAAAAAAATAGCCAGTTCAACAACAAAAGAGAGGAATTATTTGTTTTTTAATGCCTTTGATACTATATGACTAGTTACTAACGAAAAGCAAGTTTCCATCAACACCTAATGCAGTGGACCATTAATCAATAGTTAATCACTGAAATTGTTGATAAGCAAATTTTTGCACGGGATATGTATTTTTAAGTTTTATGTATATGGACTGCCTCGTTGGTCTAGTGGTTGCTAAGCGCGACTGCTGAGCGCGAGGTCCTGGGTTCGAATCCCGGGTCGGGCAAAGTGTTACTGGGTTTTTTCCATTAGGTAATTCTCAGTAGCAGCACGGAGTCTGGATTTGTGCCCGGTTGATGGCAATAGGCTCGCCCCCTATTACATTGGGACCTAAAAACATAACTGGCGAAATGTGGGTGTACTAAATGTGCACCTCTGCCTACCCCTTCGGGGAATACAGGCGTGATGTTATGATGTTTGTTTCTCTTAATAGTAACCCGTCGGTATGTATATTCTACGTAGGTTGTTTGTTCCCAAAAAAAGCGTTATTTATACCCGATATTATAAAATATTAGTTTCTAAATTACTACTTGCAGTGGTAACTTTCACAACTAAAGAACATTGTTTTACAGACGTTTAATTTTCACAACCTAATTTGGATTTAGAAGAAATTAACACATTTCGTTTTTATGCAGCTCACAAATAATAACGGACTGTCGTCATGGTAACGGGTTGTAGAATCCCTAGTCGTGACTAAAACAGTGCAAACTATAATAACTATAGTCTGTTTCAATAAGATTTGGGATAAAAGTAAACAATTTATAAACATTTCCAACAAAATCATTTATTTCAATATTTATTACTTTAGAAATAATTAAGTAATGCATTAATAACTTAATATAACATATGATTTCTTATAACAGTATTTTATTGATAATATAAAATAAAACTTCACGCCAATATATCCTGATTGTAATAGGGCCAATACTACTGAGAAACACGAACCTAATCAAACACCAAACACTTTTCCGAGCCCGGGAATCAAACCCAAAACCCTTACTCAGCAATCCCAACGACACAGCAATAAATAACAGTTTTAGACAATAGAACTTGTTTACATTTTTTGCATCATAAATTGGAATTAACTATAGTAACACGTCATAGCAAAGTAAGACACAATTACGTCCACCGTTAGAACCGCACCCTTGACGTATCTCCTCATTAAGCAAGGTACTCATAGCGCTGGCTTGCTTTTAATTAAATAATTAATTTCTACCTTATAAATAACTTTTGCACTATGTTTTTTTTACACAGATGTCTATCATGATCTCATTAATGTTGGAGACCAATTATTTGTGTAGAGCTTTGGTTAGATAAGCTTTTGGCTTCTAGTTATGTTTTGTAGATTCTATTTACAGGATTAGGTCGCTACTGCTTCAGTGCAGCATGATGTCTTCGATGAGAAGCATAACTTTCTTTCAGAAAAATGCAGAGGCCAGGTTTCCGGACATGATCAAAAGATTTCAAATTCGTTATAGATTGGCTGTAGATCTGCAATGACAAGGCCCATTTCAACTAGCTTCTATCGAAGACATGACACCAGCTTTAGCTGGTAATAACCTAAAGGTAGTTAGTATCAAGCAAAGTGGTTCATTGAAACTTCGGGGCTTTACGATTTAACTCAAAGAAATGAGCTTCAATTCGCCGTAACTTGAAGGAACTGCTTGACACTTAGTGCTCTATATTGGATCTAACTTGGAGTATCGTGAGTGAGGGATTAAACTGTATGATATGTGGTATGATGTTTATGATATGTGATGGTTTCTTTTGGCCAACCTATTGATTACAGCCTATTTACTGAGTAGTATCCGGCCTAGAATTGACCATCCCCTTTTCTTCCATGGGTGTCGTAAGAGGTGACTAAGTGAAAATCCAGAAAATGTGCAGCAGCGTCTTCTGTTACTTCACTACCAATACTACGATCCCCAAGCGGTTTGCCAAGCGTGGGGATTATGGCAACCCCGACTCTCACTATAAGGGGGGACTTTGCTCAACAGTGGACGTGTTCCGGCTGATGATGATGATGATGATTGCCTACAGCGACCGCATACTTTCACATTTCATATTCCATCGCTGTCAAGATAAATGTTTTGCTATGCAGCAAGCAGGTGACAACAACATTTTCCATTTACTTACAAAACGAACGTCATCAAATAAACATATCATAAGCGCAGGTAGCGATGTAAAAGTCACAATTACAACTACCGTTATGCCACACCCAGATGTATCTGGTCTCATTAAGCATAGTGCACACGACAGCGGGCTGAATCGGCCACTAACTCAACCCGCGCCCGGGGGCCGTTGCGAACGTGTAATACTGGCACATAAATCTGTTGTATCGGCCATTTTGAGCGGGTTTAAGCGCTTTTTGTGTGCTCTTGGTTTTATGAAGTGATGTATAGATAAAGGGGGTTCTCCTTTTGTATTTTTACTAGGTTTTGCCCGCGGCTACGCCCGCGTTACGTAGCCTATGTCGTTTCTCGGGTCTTAAACTTTCTACATGCCAAATTTCATCAAAATCCGACCAGCGTTTTAGTCGTGAAGGCGTAACAGAAATACAGGGTTACTTTCACATTTATAATATTATAAGTATTAAAATATTATAATATTTTTTTACCTTGCAGGAAATGGGTGGTCTTATGTGTGTTTAGGCATGCTGAAAGGCTTGTAACAATGTCCTGCTGTGGTATCGTGAGGGAATATTAATTTAATATACTGTCGCTGATTAAGCAGATGATAATTGCTTGATTTACTGCAGTCGGCTTCAAGCTCCAAAAATTGCTGGTGACATTTTCTGCGTTTATGGAAGTGTGATTTCTACACTGCACTCCCCGACTTCAACAAATATCTTTGTTGATAATTTTTCAGAGGGTGATGATCATAATACTAAGCGAAGGCTTCCTCCTCTTTCAGTGTTGGAACGGACAATGATAATCCAGGATGTGTCTTGCATGTTATCAAAATTCAGGACTCTAGTTAGTTGAAAAGACTAACATAATAAACCAGTATTATGTCTTTAATACCACCATCTACTATCAATCAATAATGCTTGTAATTTGTATACTTGTAAGCCTTGTATACGAGCAAAATAAGCTCCATATTTAATCTTCTACGCCTCTGTATATAGCTCAAAATATTTCATAACACAACTATCTGAACACAAAAGTGAGATAAGAGTCGTTACTTATAAGGCTAGCAATTTCTACATTCTAACACACATCACCCCCAATCAAGCGTAACCATCGCTTTACAGCGCATACAAGCCCGTATTAACTGATAATAGGCAATAAATAATACTGGCCATTCAGCAGCTTCATCGCTTGACGACTGGCACCGATTGTTTACGCGATCGCTATCTTGGATACTGGGATTTTGTTGCGATTATATCAAGTCTTAAGGCATTTAAGTTTATTGATTGTAATAAGAAAGTTGGTTGTTTTATTCGCTGTGTTCAGGGAGCCAAGTTATTTTTGAAGCTGGGAGATTATGGGCTTAGCTATACATGTATATCGTCAAGCTTAGGTGGCTTCCTATAAGAGTAACTAGGCAGAATACACATACACAGGACACCACACTAAAATGTTTGTATCGTTTCATCTTAAATTATGCCAATTGCAGTCAGATCGAGCAGATTTTAATAATATATATGATCTTCTAACACATGCTATCATCATCACATATAATATGATAATCGCAGAGGGCTAACTAGCGGACGCTTTTTTTTTAATAATTTCTCCTGTGTCAAGTGCGTTTCACAAACATGAAATATCACATACACAAACACTTAGACTCGGGACAAACATCTGCGGTTCGCACAAATATTTGCCCCGTGCAATCGAACCCGTAATCCTTAGCGCAGCAGTCCAATCGCTTAGTCACTCCACCAATCAGGTCATCACTTATACCGTTTTGACTCAGTTCCATTTATGTAGTAACATTAAAGTTAGCTAAACGAAAAATCCTACGTGAAACATTGCCTGTAAAAATGGCAACTGTCAAAAACAGAAACTACACAAACATCTTATAAAAGACACCACAAACACATTCAATTACCGCACGATGCCTCCAATTTCCCTCAGATTTCTACTGGCCTAGTAATAACAAGCGTGAAAACAAGAAAATACAAGTAGCCTTTAATTAATAATCTATAACATCTCCATACATATTCTATGAAATATAACATGGTATCGTAGGCAACTTAATTGCATATTAATCGTAGCGGAATCCGGCCCTGCTTAGCTGTAATTATCGAGCGCACTCATATTGTGGCACACCCAAGCCAGCCAGTACGTGAGAAACGTTGATTAGTAGCTTCAATCTGTTAGATATATTGCTTATCGATATCTAGACATGGAGGTTGCTTAGAAAAACATGGGGCTACCTGTCATCTGGGATTTAAAACCTGGATGCTGAATACTAATGTTTTGACGATCTTATTGGCGCAGTGGCTAAGAGATTGGACTGCCGCGCTTGGGGTTGCGGGTCAATTCCCGCACGGAGAAAAAAATTGTGTGATCCGCAAAATGTATGTGATTTTCATGCTTGTGAAATGCACCCACGATACAGGAGAAATTTATAGTGTGGGGTGACGATTTTTAAGAAAAACAAAATTAATTGAATTGTATGATATGCATGTGTACTGCTGCTGTTTAATGAGATTAATTAGCTTAACAAATTCTGTGTTTGGAAATTTGGCTGTTTTACACTACTGAGCATCGGATAGGAGATGCTTGCGTTCAAATTTCTACTCTTTCCACCTTAATCATCAAATAGAATAGAAAAAGCAAGAAATAAGAAGAAATGACAATTTGTTCTGAATTAAAGAACTAGTCAAACGCCAAATGGGCTTATTTAATATACTGTTGTGTATTTCCTATGAAACGCTTCCAAAATTACTAATAAAGCGATCATGAACGGCGCAGTTAAAGGGGTCTTCCCTGTTCCCCATTCAAGTACACCTTAAGTGGAAAAATTGCATAAAAATACTATAAATAGAAATCATTTGACGACTGTGATGGTCCTGGCTGGAGGCCTTTTATTAGGTCTCGCCAAACGACCGGTTAAGCAGTAAGAGCTCCTTCAGATCTAACTGCGAGAGACAAGTTCGAAAAAAAAAAAGATTGTGATGGAGTGGAAACTATATTTTAGGATCTCAGTGAGTCAAATCCGGAGTATCTACCAGTCTTTAGTTTCAGGTGTCTATCAACATATATACATGAACTCTGCTGAAGTGAATCCAAAAATTAGAACCAGTTTATTTCCTAACAATCGTGCCTGCGGCCTTAAAATGCCCAGCAGGACATATTATATAAAGACAAAATAAATCAAAACCTGTCCTCTATCCACTATAAACAACAATTCAATTTCAAACAACAGTATACCTACAGCGTGTTTTGCGCGGATATTGATAACACACTCTCGTCTTGAAGTGGCAGGTATTTTAATAGGAGCCCCGGCTAGTCACGTTGGCGGCCATATTGCGCTGCGCGTGCGCACCCGAACCGCACTGGTTATTGAACCTTTACGGTACTGTTTATTAATTAAATTCGTGATTGTTTAATCGCGTCTTGTGGGGTGGAGAGAACGATGGATTCATGTGTGGTGCTGTTGAGAGAATATAACCTGTTGAACGTGCTAACTTGAATTATTTTGCTTGTTTTCTTACTGATGTTTTGAATTTAGTGAAGTTTTTTAAATGCGTGAATACTGTTTGGAATTAAAGATAAGCTTGACATTGTAAAATGTTCAGTTGGAAAATGTGTGAAAACGTCAAAAATATTGTTTTCATTCTTTGTTGACCGTAGTGTACAATAAAGTTAATACATCGATACATCCGCCATCTATATAGAAATAAACCTAATTCACCTAGACATATAATAACAGCGCAGTTTCATCGATCTCTGAGGTTTATCTCAGCAGACACATCCATATCCTAATCAGGCATATCTCTTGTCAAAATCTAGTATCAGGCATCTATCCTATGCACCAGTAATGAGAGGAATTTTTATCAGCCCACCAAGAAAGACCCCAAGAAAGATCCCAAGAAAGACCACAAGAAAGACCCCAAGAAAGACCCCTAGAAAGACCACAAGAAAGACCCCTAGAAAGACTCTTCACTTCACCGCTTGCTATTTTGCCAGTGTCTATTTAGAAAAAGTTAGGAAATCTCATAACCTCTTTCACGACCTAGCTTCAGCCACATCTGTTGTCCAACCTAAAACCCTACACAGACTTGATCATAGTTAAGTATAAAACTCCCTTGACTATGTAAATGTTTACGAGCGCAAAACATTCTGAAGAAAGTTAGCAAGACACATAAAAACAACGATGTCGCCGAAGCGAATACGTCGCTAGATAACGTTTTATGCAACTGTAACTTCACGTGCAACTAATGTGGACGACTTTGTAGAGTTGTGATGTTCCTAAGTTATGATTGAGGTGATGATTTTTTTTTAATTGTAGATGGCTGACTATAACAATAATTGTTCGTTAATGAATAATTAGGATGATCATGCTGTTTTCATTAAAGATGGTTTTGATCAGACGACTGGATTTGTGCAGTGGCTAAACTATTGGACTACTCGCTAAGGGTTGCGGGTACGATTTCTACACGGGACAATGTTTTTAAAATCTGCAGAATCTGCTTGTGGAACGCCGTCACGATACAGGAGAAATTCCTAGTGTCAGGCAACGTTAATTTGATTGAAAAAAAAAACCTAAAAAAATCTATTCAACATGCTCATAATTTTCATTGGTCCTCATTTAAGGAGTTTTTTTATTCATTCGGTGCACTTTTCAATACTGCTTGTATTTATGCAAAAACGTATCTAAACAGAAACATAAATACCCAAGAAGATCAACTTCTGGAAATTATAACTTGAAACTAGCGATCACACCACGCACCAAAAACTAGGCTAGAACAAAACCCCATACGAACAAAGTGCGCCAATACCCAGTGAACCTGTAAATGGTCAGCGGCCGTACGAGACGCCTCACGATCTCCAGATATATAGTCGCCGCTCGCTCTAAATAAATCACTTCCTACTAGCGATACAATGCTGGGAGACTTTATAGTAGCTAGCGAATCCTAGAATGGACAAATAGTAGCTTGATTTGAAGTTGAAAACTATCTGCAGGTGCAGAAAACAGTAGAAAGTGGGATGTCATATTGCCTCAAAGCGAAGATACAGGTGTAAGAGTAGAGCATCTATATTTTTATCATCATTGTCAGCCGGAACACGTCCACTGTTGAACAAAAGGCTTCTCCCTTGAAGTGGGGGAGGAGCATCCATATTTTACTAGTCTCATTTCCCGAGAATTATTCTTACCTTGATCCTGATGAAAGCCCCATTAAATTGACAATAAGATCCAAATTCTCTACGAATAAATAAAGGTTCTAGGGTCTGTCATTTTAGAGGCTATATTTCTACTTCTCTTTACTGGTTAATCATTAGCTGGAAGACGTCCACTGTTGAACAAAGGCCTCCCCCTTAGAACGCTATAATGAACAACAGCTTGCCATTTTACTGGTCGGTTTTCGGGAATTCTGTGTAACAGAATGTAAATGTTTGTGACAGAAACAAGTGCATCATTATTATGGCTTTCTTCAAGCACATCCACTTCAGAACCTTAGTCAGTCAATATAGTTTTCAGTTAATAATTGAGTGCAATTAAATTCTTTACTTCCTTTCAACAAAAGTGGTATCATATGATTCTCCAATTTGTTATATTTCAACGGAACATAGCCTAATAATTCTTCCTGGTTGTCAGTTCTATGGCATTAGATAGTGGGTCTGTAAGAGGACGTCTGTATGAGGCGTGATATATCGCCCCTGTAGCGTTAATAAGCGAACACGGGACTCGTGATCGCCAATAGCGATAACACAACTATGTGAGACCAATTTTTGGTATTTTACACAATATTTTAAATTGTGCCAAACGTTGGGTACTTGGTGTTGTTTTTGTATCAGTTTTAATGCTTCTTATTAGTAAGATGTTTTTAGTTTTACCTATACCGTTCTCTTAAACTCTTCTCGTTCGGATAACGCTGGTTATTTCAAACCAAAGACTTCTCTTTTAAGGTTGGCAATGCTTAGTTCCAGCTTGTTAGCGTTGAATATTTAAAACTATACGCACGAATCGAACGAGCATATCAAGAACAATATAAAAGTATACAGCAAAAGCATAAAAAGAAATAAAACCATATTTATTCTTTCTACATGTTAAAAAAAGAAGATAAATCAAAAGGATCTTAGAACCGAATAAGCTTTCAGACAACATTTCTATATCAAGTTTGCGATTTTATATTGTATTGTAATGATTATTATTATAAATCTTTGGCTTGTTTTTTGTCGACTACAGATGTTAACCAAAATTTTCCTCCTTTGTCAGTTCTATGGCATTGCTTAGTGTGTATGTGAGGCGACGTCCGTATGAGGCGTGATATATCGCCCCTGTAGCGTTAATAAGCGAACACGGGACTCGTGATCGCCAATAGCGAAAGTGCGGGCTGTATAAGACGAATTTCGTGACGTAAGATTCTGGAGAAAAGTTTTACATGTTTCATTTTCTATGCAGATATTGTTTTTGACTTTATGGGATGTTAGGATATAATTGAAAAATATATACTGGTATTTTATTAATATCACAAGCGTCAGCCTTAATTACAACTTGAGATTTAAGTCCAAAATTAATTAATCTTATGACACTTACCTAATTGGAGAACTTAGGTTGTCTGGAAGAAATCGTTAATAGATAAGGCCGCCTATTGTACATGTGCTGTATATTTTTTGTTAGTTTTAGTTTGTATATTCAATTGTACACCACAAGAAAGAATATTATTACTTCTTTCAAGTAAGATCGCTCGAAAGTTCACAAAATTCGCCACAGCCAAACCGCGCTTGTTACATCTAGGTCACATTCGCGCGAAGTGCCCGTGTTTGGACGCGCTGCGCCGGCGCCGATAAATATACACGTCACAGGAACGTGTACCACAACAACAAACATAGCTTTACTTACAACGAACTAAGAAACATTTGATTATCAACCTTATTTTAAAAACCTTAAGGGTGACTGTAATCGATAGGAGATTAAAGTTATAATTTGCAGCTAGTGACAAGATGCTTATAACGAGATATTTGCCAATAAATATTGAGCTTTAAGATTATGGTCTTAGAGACTGTATTGCAGTTTCAGCACAGTAATATGGTTTTGGTAATGATATAAGATCCACACACGAGCGTTTCGTGATCGCCGTGACAAACACTCATTTAACTGATTATATTTCTTACGTTTGCATAATCTACCTGTGAAGTGAAATTGATTGTTGTAATCAATTTTCAATTTTCATAGTGCATTTTGTATAGACATTATTCTGGCCATACAATGAGACTCGAAACATATTATATTGTTTGATTTCTTGTTAAAAATAACGTCTCACACTAAAATTTTTTCTTTATCGTGGGTGGGTTTCACATACATGAAATATCACACAAACAAACACCAAGACTCGGGACAAAAATCTGCGGATCGCCCAAATTGTAGTCCCGTGCGGGAATCGAACCCGCAGCCCATAGCACAGCAGTCTAATCACAAGACCACTGCGCTAAGGAATCGCTATGCTATGTGCTATACCTTTGTCCCGAGTCTGGGAATATATATGTGATGTTTCATGTTTTTAAAACGCACCCACGATACAGGAGAAACTCCTAGTGCGGGGAGACGCAAAAAGTCCCAAAAAGTCGCAAACTCCGCATATGCTGAGTGTAGAACATCCAGCGCTGGATGGCACCCGGCAGTGACACACGGACGTACCCTACAGCGTCAAAAAAAAAAATATCCAGCCTCCTTACATAACATCTTCCTCCAAATACTTTCTAAAACACACTCCTGTACTATAACCATGACGTAAGCACTAACCTTTCGACCCATATAATTTAATAACACGGAGCTAGTACCCACAGTAACCGTATGTTCTAATGAAATCCACTTTCAAAGCAATCTGTTGCCCAGAGGTGTGTATTGTTATCAAACTAATACTATACTATATGTATTGTTTAGATGCGCTGAGGCACACTGAAAGCAGACTTCATTATTTTAATTTTAGTTGACAAATAAAAGTGAAACCATTTTCTGCTAAGATGCATTTTTAATCAGAGAAATGTTATTAAAGTGATTTATTTTCTTTAATTCAAATTTTATTGCGGACTGATAAAATTAATCATTTTATAGAATTCTACGTCGATTTCATCTATGGGTTCGGACTTCGGAATTAGATGTTAAACTTAAAATGAAGTATCTTCCATTATTTTGTTGATTCATTCAAATAAATTTACAAAGTCACTGCCAAGTTATTACAATGATATTATTTAGGATAGGAATCAATAAATATGTATTAAATCAAAAGTTTTTTTTTGAAAAACGCTAACATTTTTTTGTTAATTTTGTCAGTTGGTATTCCAGTCACCATTTTTCAATGCATCGAATACTCTTGCCTTTATTTAATCTCATTGTGCCTCAAACCTTATACACGTTGGTAGTACGGCCCTCCATAGGATGATATAATATAGTTTCTAACACGGATATTGCAAGATAATTCCATGTTCCACTTATTTTACACTAGTTGAGATCCCGGCTTCGCTTGGACGGAAGTCATGATAGCTGAGACCTGTGTAATGAAACTTTTACCGGCGGTAGCTCAGTTTGTAGTTTATAAGAGTGGTATACTTTATAGTAATAGAATAGAATAGAATAGAATTTTATTTTGCAAGTAATGTTTTGTAATGGAGACTATAGTAGAAGGATCTACTTTCATCCCAGTAGGACCCTGATAGCTGTATCCTTTATGAAATTAGAAGAACAATTCCGTTCCGTCACCGTGAACCCAATATGTGTTCGATATAATGGCAAGGGGGAGGCCGTTGTTCAACAGTGGACGTCTTCCAGCCGATGGTGGTAATAGGCAAAATGTGACGAATGATCCGCAGCTACGTATGAGTGTATACTGTATAGACTCCTGAAAGAAGAGGACATAATAGACTACCCTATCCGACATTATAGTCGAGCTATTCTAATGACATCACTTACGAACTCATTTCTAAATCCGCACTGGGATTTGACACTAGCACATAGCAGGCATAGCAAGGTGTAGTGCGAGATGACTATCTAAATGATGCTAGTGTGTCAGAATAGCATAGCTGATTTAATTTTCATATAGATAATTATTATTATTAATTATTTATTTCAGACCAAAAGTCCATAAAATGTTAGTAACAATGATCTTAAACTATGGTTAATAAGCCATGTAATATTGTAAATAATTAACCTAATACTTTGATGCATAATTTTTAGGTTATTTTTTTTGTATATATTTATTTTTTAACGTGTGTAAATAAGTATAAATAACTTTGTAAATGAAAAATAAAATTATCCAATTATTTTCATTATAGACAAACAAACCTAACCATTGAAATATTATTTACACTAGATCGCACTAAAGTTAAAAATGATTTAAATCTGAAAAATGAACTTGAAACAGTGTTCAATGTTATTGTGAATATCAACGATAATGATAAAACATTAAATACGACTATAACGCCTCTCGTAACTAACTTCAGTCAGTTAATGCGTACTGTACCTGTAAAACCTCTTTGGCCTCTAACCATCGATTAATTTTGCCTCATTGAACTGGCATCAGTCGTAAAAGTCTACTCTGACCATGAAGTTCCTAATGGACCGCTGTAATTAACAGACGCAAGGAATTATTAATGACCAGAGCTACAAATTTTCTATGCGTAATTGCTTGAAATCGGAGCGTAAATAATAATATTCAATATTGACGAAAAACCTCGCATGTTAGAACATGATCTGTCTAAGACTTCATTAGGCTGCCTCGTGAGGTCTATTAGCTACTGGTCTGCATTAATTACTCAAGAAAATATCATTTATCATCATCATATTAGTTTCAACATTAACATTGAAGATTAGAAACAATCTCTGCTAATACCACCTTACAAAATATGTCGGCATCTCTGTGATTCCCAAAAGGTTGTCTTACATCAGAGGATACCTATATCTCCACCACTTACCAGTCCCATGCAATAGATAGCCAGCAATTATTAGATCCATATGATAAAAATAATCGTCATCAGCCGGATGACGTCCGATGTTGAACAAAGGCCTTAGGTAATAATACCAGCTCAAAAAAGAATAATAAATGCATTAAATGCAACTCGCAACACAGACAGACATATCAATCCTTTTCCAATTGTGCTGCAGATTCAATGCTCCCCAGCTAATGATAAAGCTGTAAATCGGGGGCGTAGGCGTGATTGTTTATGAATTCGTTCAATACTGGATTTCCAATTATTCGCCCGTAGAGCTAAAGTAATCGAGGACCTATTGAAAACACCCTGGAAGCTGTTTGTAACCCTAAATTATGGTTTGAAAGGTGTTTTACAACAAATTTGTAGGTTTGAATCAACTATGATGGATTAAGTCGTTTTGTTTCATAAATATTATCTTTTGAGAGATTAGCTGGAATGTTTTATTGGGCATACATAATACAATTTATTAATGGTCAGGTGGCGACAAACAGCGATGTACGTCTAATTTTTATTTCTTCTCTTTTTATGAGCATGCTAATTAAGCATCAAAATAGAGCCTTACTTCAAGTATACATTAGTTAAGAGAGCATCTAAAAACTTCCAGGTTATATAGATCTTTCTACCTTTTCTGTAATTCTTTACCACTTACTTCAAAGATTTTTGGGAAAGAAAACAAAAACATAGGATCCGCTGGTAAGTCTTAAGAAACGTACGAAACAAAGCATACTGAACTAAGAACTTGAAAACAACACACTATTACCAACAAATATCAACAACAAAATATAAGTGTACCGTCTAAAAGCTATCAGATATCTGCCAATAAAAGTCAATTTGAAGCCAGTGTACGTCGAACGGTAGCACATTGTTCAGACTGGGAAGCGACTGATGCTATCGTAGCAATGATATATGTGTAACGAACCTCCGAGGTGGTCCTGGACTCCTAGTTTATGTGGAAACTAGAAAAATGTGGGGAAATATTTATTAGAACTAGTTAATTTTTTTTTTGTAAGGATCATTTTCAGTAAACTTAATAATATCTATGATCGAAAAGTTGTTAACAAAATCATTTTCACTTTTTCATATTTTTTAACTAGCTGCGCCCCGCAGTGTTACCCGCTAGATTTTTTCGGAATAAAAAGTAGCCTATATGTTAATCCAGGGTGTCAGCTACCTCCATATGAAATTTCATTAAAATCCATTCAATAGTTTTGACGTGAAAGAGTAACAAACATCCATCAATACTTACAAACTTACGCGTTCATAGTAGGGATTATTATTGTTATTACTATTAATCGTTTACTATCTTACTTCATCGTCGACGATCAAATCATTAGGTTACACATATCATCTCGAATGTCAACTCACACGTCACCTTACTATGCGCTAGTGTTGAATCTCACCGTGAATTTAGAAGTGAGTTCTGATGTCTTTAGAACAGTCTGCACGGCTGTTTCATAAAGGTGACAGATTGAACAGCATCGCTCTTTGTTATTACAACACGTGATTCATTTTTTGATAACATTTTAGGATTCCTAAATTGCTTATTGAATTAAAAATTGTCGTAACTTGTTTTTATTTCACAGCATGTCAGAATAGGAGACTAAATACACCTGATATTGGCACTTTCGCCCCAATATCTTCTACACATCTGAATGAAAACTTTCTATTGATTTATAATGCTATAGGCAAGTGAACTTCTATAGCTATAGCTCTTGCCCGGGTGCAGGTGACCTCTGCGACAGATCAAAGTTTATTTATTAGTCCTTAACTTTATACAAAGGCTTTTCAGCTGTCGCAGATAAGGTGAATGTGTCGTTAAATTCTCTATAATAATTTTTCGTACTAGATTCGCATCGACGTAGAAATCTGTGACGGAGATTATTTTCCCATTCATTCATTATTATTCATAAAAAATTGTAAACTTTATTACCCATTGTTGAAATTTAAGTTCTTTTAAATCGCAATAAACCGGTACTTTAGTGTTCACCGCAATTTACTAATTCATCAATGGAATCATTGTTATATTATCAGTAAAATATATAAGCGGGGTAACACCATCGTCCTTGATCAATATCACTTCATTGTTAGCCGCAGCCTCCTTCTAAAGCTCAACCTACCTGTACAAATGGATGGTATTATGCAACCGGAGCAATTCATAAATTAATTCCCATATTTCAAGCCAATATCCCAGCGGAATAATTCTGAAGTGGTCGGTAATAAACTGCACTGAGCAATTCCGAATTTCCTGACCGTATATCAAATTAATGTCCTTGATTGTGTATGACGGAACAAACTCTAAATATAACATGTTCACACAAGCTATGTCTCCGAAGTAAGAGATTGCAGCGTCGAGCTGTGCTGTCACATAATTGTGATTAATTTCTAGTGAGCGTGTGCCTGCGGTCACCGTAGGAATGTCGTCCTAGCGAGCGATACTGGTCGGCTGCGCATGGAGATACAAGAGGAGCGGGTAGCGGGTATGGTGGAAATAGGTTATTTTTTCAAGTTTTAGGAAAATTCATGGGTTTACCTCTTGACTTACGACAGGAAACTTTATAATTAAGAAATCATATATTTTTTAATTTGATGAGTTCCAATGACTTAGGCTTTTCCTCTGGCTCTCAGATTCTTCGAGATAATAGCAAAATCTGGTTGATTCTGGAATCAGCAAACGTGCTATATACATAAATATACCTATAATTTGGCTTGCTGCTCCTACTCCTTGTTTCCTATTCTATCTATTCTTTTCCTATTTATCGAACCATGTAGTTTTCGAAGTGATGAAACCTAATCGTCATTCAATTCACCATGAGTGATCACTTAATATACTGTCCAGAGAACATGATTACTATCAGATCGAGTTACGTGATCTTGCAAATATTTCCTACCATTTATCTAACTCATATCACCTATCACTACTGTCTATATCATCCATACAATCAGGCCGTTGATGATTGAAGAGGTTTCTCTATTATCAGAAGTCTTGACATATAAGACGATATTTTGCCATCATGTAATGGATTACGAGCCTTTCATCATATTTACCAGTAATCGGGCCCCAATGATATTTAAAGAAGTACAGATATGTTACTAGCGCGGTCATTTTAAAGACTCGAAAAGGACATCATTGTGGTCTTGGGTAGTATGATTGTTGTCCAGTTTGACATAATACTAGTGCAGCTCGGACTCACAGTTCGCTACATTTTTCTCGTTCATTTTGTCAGCATAAGACGTATCTATACTCTTTGACATATCTTTGTACTGGTGCATCACATGTTCCGACTTAGTTTCCCTGCAACGCAATGGAATTACCAGAAACAAAACGAAATATTTAGAACTAAATCCAAACCAAACTAAAATAGATCACACATCTGTAACCACCTGACCGCTGCCCACGCGCATTCTGCTTTCAAAATGACTACTTAACGTTTTGACAGAAATTAAGTTGGCCAATTAGAAACTCTTGTAGACGGAACAATATTGTAGACTGGAATATTATTGATGTGGTAGAAACGTTAGCTTATACACGTAGATAGTATGGGATTGACGTGGCAATTAAGTTGAAATAAATTGAGGGACATTAACATAATTTACGATTTACGCTTCATGTTTGTATTCATTAGGCTAGTGCTGTAGTGTCCTTTGTACACCTGCAAATACCTTCAGAGTTTAACGACGTATGTATGGTTCACGAACTTTTGATTTATCATTACTGCAAGCGTGAAAGTCGTTATTCACGTGTGTTTGGATATTACAATATTCTAGACCATCATACTTTGATTTATAACTGCTTATCAATACGATGGCATTTCTACTGAGAATTTCCTCATTCAGAGGAATCTTTCTTCCTATAGAATTTGCTATTTCATCATCATCATCCACAGCAAAAAATACTCGCTTTTTGAGTCTAATTTCATTGCCACTGTAGGTCAACTCTTTTCATTCAATTCATTTCTACACATTGTTTCTCTATTTTTATTCTAATGTGGTGCGACCCTTAAACCGCATTTGCTAATAGAAAACTCCTGCGCACTGTATTCTCTAGAATTAGGCACATTTCCACCACTGTGTAATTTGGCAACATTTACAAAATCACGACTTTTGTACATCTCGTGTCTGTTGTTGAATCATATTATAATTTGTGAAACTAATTTGAAAATGAGGTCAAGACATAAGTAGGTATATTTAGAGTTGTAATTGGTGATCTTCTTAATTGTAGATTTTATGCCTTTTTGGCAGTTTAGTTGAACTTCGTTTTTCGTTTCTGCGTATAGTTTTTGTTTTTTTTTATCTGTATATTAGTAACGAAAAGTGATTTCAATAGAGGAAGCCGATACAGAAATCGCCTCTGAATTTATAGGTATGTGAAAATATTGGATCGATTGTGTGATCAGATCAATGTGATCGTATTGGCGCAGTGGCTAAGCGATTGGACTGCCGCGCTAGTGGTTGCGGGTTCGAACCCTTCTTAAATTTTTTGCGATCCGCAGATATTTGTCCCGATTTTAGGTGTTTGTGTATGTAATACTTTATGTTTGAGAAAGGCCCCCACAATACAGGAGAAATTTCCAGTGTGAGGATATAAAAAGGGAAGCCACTAGCAATCGTTTTAAATGGTAATATTCACTTACTTTTACTGATTACAATTTTTAATCCATGACTACAAGTCTCCATAACCTTTACCCTTGTACTTATTCTGTGATATGCTCAAGCTATCGTTTCTTTTCTTTTAACACATGCTTATTACTACGCCACATAATATAATACAGCCTAAACCCTTTCTAGGCATGTGCAGTAACGTAGGCTCTCCCACTCAAGTGCGATACGATAGCAAGTCCTAATATTTTACATAGGAATGCGTGAGAGTTGACACATAGTAGCGATTATCGTACAACGATAAAATTAAATCGCATGTGCATTATCTTATCCTACAATTTGTAATAACGAATATGTGTTACAAAACGACGTAGTATTACTTAGTACACACACACACACACATGAGTCATATCACGGTATTTTCATGTTCATAATCTGCTTTGAAGCGGACCTCAGTGGTGTGCCATATTTATTTCGTCACCATCAGCTTTTAAGTGACCCACTGCTGGGCATAAGTCTCCTTCCCTAAACGCCACTGCTTCTTGTTTTGAGCCTTTTGCATTTGTCTTTCCTTGATGATCCATCATCAGTCCACCACGCTGGAGGTCTGCCAGGAGCTCTACAGAATCCTCTCGGCCACCACTCTGTTAGGGCCTTACTCCACCTGCCATCACCAAATCTTGCGAAATGTCCTACCCAACTCCACTTGAGTTTGGTAATACGGTCTCTTACGTCTGCCACCTTCGTCCTACGCCGGATATCCGTATTACGCGCTCGGTCTTTTAAGGAGATGCCGAGCATGGAGCGCTCCATGATCTTTGTGCGACTCTCATCTTATACATAGTCTCCTGTGTAAGCGTCCATGTCTCAGCACTATAGGTCATGGTGGGCAAGACACTGGTTAAAAAGTTTTCAGGCATTGCGGCATTCCTTTAATGATTAATTAAATTACGCCAATTACAGTAATTTAAGATATTACAAAATAAAAATAATATAAATAAACTAAATGTTACCATAATTTTATTTGGCAATTTTGATCTCTTTCCTCTCTTTTCTCCTCTTTTTTCCTCTTAATGGACAAAGAAAGGCTGATCAAGATGATAACGAATCTTCTTTGACTGCCGCGCTGGTCTAGTGGTCTCTTAACTCAACTGCTGAGCGATGAGGTCCAAATGAAAGAGACTACCTACTATATAGGATTTTTTTTTATAATTAATGATATGTTAAAAAAATGTTCAGCTACTTATGATACTGACGGTACTAGAGTATACCTACTCACATAGTTAGTAAGTACTTATTAAGAGAAGTGGTTTCGTTAAAATCTAATTTATCCAAGTTAGATCATAAAATGTGTAAGAATGTGGGTCACCGGTTTATTGTAGTTGTTGCACAAATTGCAGTGTGTTGTTTTCCTGATTCATTTTGTTTGTTTCAACGAGGAAGTTATCTATTAAGTTTGTTTATGTCCTGTTTGGGTGATGAAGGCTCTTGTTGGCTTTTAGTAGTGGCGTTTCAGATTTTTGTAAGATTTTTTTTTACCTTAATTTAACCAACTTACATTAACAAAATTGTAAACATATAAATTCGAGGTTAAGATACAATATATATGACCTCGAACGTATGTTAATTATTCGTTGTTCTTTTGAGTAGGTGTGGCTTGTATAAACAACTACTTGCGTCTCGTGGTGTTACCCACTACATTTTTCTGGTATAAATAGTAAACATATTTTGTTAGTCGAAATTTAAAGAAAACAATGTCTTCCGTTTTCGTCGGAGCTTTAGGCTAACTAGTCTGCTCTACTCTTTTTTAATAACGTTTTGAACAGTTAGATATTGACGGGTGATTTCCATAAGCAGTTAACATCATACTACGTAATATCATAAAGGCGAAAGTTTGTGTATTTGTTTGTTTGTTAACTCTTCACACTAAAACAGCTGAACCTTTTCAAATTTGATATGGAGGTAGCTGACACCCTGAATTAACACATAGGGTAACACCGGGGGGCGCAGCTAGTTATCTATAAAACGCCTATTATGTATTGGAGCCCCCTTTAATATTTATTTTATTCCTTTTTTTAGTAATTGTTGTTAAAGCGGTGACAGAAATACATAGTCTGTGAAAATTTCTTACTATCACGACTCGTGAGATACAGCTTGGTGACAGACGGACGGTCAGCGGAGTCTTTGTAACAGGGCCCCGTTTTACCCTTTGGGTACGGATCCCCAAAAACCATGTTATTGTAACTACTATTAACAAAAGGTATCGACTATCGCTGTCTGAAAGTTAAGGTAAAAAGTAAACAACCCAGTACTTACAGCACACAATCAATTGGTTGGAAATCAATTCATTATTATGTAAAAATGGCGGTGGTCGCCACAACATTCCCTGGGCATAGCTTAACACGACAGCAGACCATAATTCGCTCCTCTAATGGAGTCTGTAACACGCACTAGCTACACATCAACTTGCGACAGACAGACGGACTCGTACTGCCTTGTTTGGTACACCAAATGAATATAAACTTTATTGTTATAGAGTAAGATTTGAATTTCAATGACGAGAGTTGGGTGTTCGTTCTTAAGGAGTGGATATATTGGTTGGGGTGCGGCAGAAGAATTCTAGTTGAGATTTAAGTCGATTTCTGTAATGTTTTAATCGTGATTTTATTTGTTCAGTATCTATTACAACTTGGGTGTCGTTGATAAACATTTATACATAAATATTATTGATTTGTTTTGTTTTTAAATAAACGTCGCCCCTCATTAGAAATTTCTCCTGAATTTGGAGGCGTTTCACAAACATGAAATATCACATACACAAACACACAGACCTGGGGCAAACATCCGCGGATCGCACAAATTATTCTCCCATGCGGAAATCGAACTCACCGCAGTAGTCCAACCTCTTCGCCACTGCGCCAATCAGGTCTTAAAAAAATATTTATTTTTATTACATTTTAAATGTTCGTAAAAGCCCACATACCTCGATGATCATCCAAAAAGTTCCATTACAACTTCACTGTCCACAATGCAGACAAAATAGTTAAACAAAAACCATGTATCACACGTGACTCACGGGACAGAGAAGTTATCAATATACCTAGTAGTGAAGAAAGAAGATTTTAGCCATCTTCTACTATCGAATCCTCGTTCTCCACAAACACAGGCCAGCGAATGTGCATTCCACCTTTACAGTCTTGAGCGTGTGCCCGCGTCACAGCTCACCCGTCAAGCCCGTCACATAATTCTGTGTCGGAATGAAGTCACAAATCTGCGCCGTGAATATATCTATCTCACAGTCGATTCCATACATACCTGTCCAACGACTGGACTGAATAATGTTGTGATTTTAAAAGTAGGTTAAACACTGCGCTTGTTTTATATCCACATTACAATATTAGAATGGTTTAGTGAAGCTGTTTTGTAAGATTGTGGGAATTTATTGAGAATTTTCATAATATAATATCACGCCTGTATTCCCCAAAGGTGTAGGCAGAGATAACTGTAGAGTATACTTACTTCGCCCGTTATGTTATGGGTCTAAATATAACAGGGGGCGAGCCTATTGCCATCAAACGGACACAAACCTAAACTTCGTGCTGCTACTGAGAATAACCTAATGGAGAAAGCCAGTAACACTGCCCGATTCGGGATTCGAACCCGGGACCAAATGCCCAGCAGTTGTGCTTAGCGACCGCTAGACAAACGAGACAGAATTTGAATGCGAAATAATGTCATGTCAGACGAGTATACAATATAATATATTAACGAAGCTCTGACAGTTGTGATAACTGAGATATTATATACTACAGTACTGTTTTCAGCTTCATTTTTTCAGCATTTAGGCAGAAAGAATATCTACTCTTGATGCCAAAATGAAAACACCATGCAGCTTCCAAAGTTGGGTATTAGCATCTACTAATTCCCACCTTTTTTCGCTCACCATAAGTCCCACGTTACGTTCGAGTGCATTGCTATTTACGAGCCCATGCCAGGTTTGTCGCCTACGGTTCGTTTTCTCAGCATCAAAAGTTAATAATTCTTAATTCCTCTCCTCTCTCTGACAGATTCTACATAAAACGTGAAAAAAAATCAATATTTACATACCAATACATGTACATGCCGAGTGGTATTGGGCCTAAAATTGGCCACCCCCTTTCCTGCCGTGGGTGTCATAAGAGGCGACTAAGGGAAAATGCAGAAGATGGGCAGCAGCATCTTCTGTCACTTCGCCACCAATACTGCGATCCCTAAGCCACTTGCCAAGCATGGAGATTATAAAAACTCCCCCTTTACCTAAGAGGGAGGCCTTTGTTTAATAGTGGACGTGTTCCGGCTGATGATGATGAATGAACATATCCAAATTCTTACGTCATTGTAGACGCTATTTTTCTTATAGATACAAGTAACTACAAAGACATACAAATTATAACAAAGAGCGTACACAAACAAAGCCTGATACCACATGCGGGCATATCGTAATTGCGTCGAGAGACGCGTATCAAATAGTTTCATGTAAATATAGCGCGCCTTTGCTGCGGCTAATAAACTTGATAGTGGAGTAAGGAATGCCTACTGTATCCAAACCTATACCTCATAAACGAGGATCATACCGGTATTAACTAAAACCCGTATTAAGTATATTTACATCTCGATTCTTTGATGTGATGATGATATTTGGCAGGTATAATTTAATCCTTGGTTTAAAATTGTATTTTTAATTAATAAAAGGGATAGGGTAATTCTCGTACATTACAAGCCATTTGGATTCAGTCTTCTACGTTAATTATACGTGAAGCCAAAACAGAAGGAAGAAGGTGTTCCACGTGTAGATATGTACTTAGTGTTACCCGACTGCGGCGAGCCAAAAAAGAATGAAGAAAGTAAGGTGAGATTTTTGAAATGTTTGGAATCATAAGAGGGTGAGAAATTCCAACTGTTTGGGATTGACATAAATTTTGCTTAATATTTTTTCAAAAGCTTCCATCGATTGAACCGTTTTCGGCCAAAGTGTACAGTCAGTTTAACCAAAAACTAGATATTAACTTAAATTAACCAAACCATATCGAACTGAATACAGGAAACCCCATTACCAGCCTGTGTTATCGTATCAATAATTACTAAAACAGATTTTACACCACCGGTATACATTCGCTTTTACACAACCAAAGCATTTTCCATCGGTTTGCACTTAATTAAGGGATTTGTACGAGCGGCGCCGGGGCGCGGCGCTAGCGAGCAACAAACTTGTTCACCGTTGTTAATGTGTAAGATTTCATAACAGATCTTATCGCATTGTGTTCGTACCGCGCCTATAAGCTTCCTTGTTTTAATTGAAATGGTCGATTTTACAACGTGAATAAGTCCACCCTAGGACCTGATTGGCTAGTTTTTTTATGTTCCCAGCAATGAAATGAGTAATTTACATGCTCTTGATATGGGCATAGCGAGTGTATCACCAGCTTATCTTCGTGTGCAAATCTTAAGATTGCTGGCGAAGGAATAAAGTTGGATATATATGGTTTCACACTCACGGACTTACTGGGAATCAGTTGCTATGAATGTTTAACTGATCATATATTTGTGGAAAATCTTAAATTCAAATTACTTTTTAAAAAATGACAATCATTTTTTTTTAAATTACAGAGTTCCTATGACTCTACGTCTACGTATGTCAGACCAGCTCAAAAGTACCATCATAATAATTATTATGTTGTATTGTCACCGAACCTAAATAAGTACGCAAAATCTAATTGGATGTCAAAATAGGTTCAAATTTAGATTGCAAGATTTGACGTAAACGAACTAAATCTTGTAATTCCTCGCAATCCATCTGTAATAATTATTATGTACGTATCGGGAAACATTTAGGATGTAGCTATAAATAAATGAACATAGCCAAACAATTTGATCCAAACAAATTCACTTCAGTACAAAACACGCAACCTATATTACAAAACACCACATACTCACAAGTCCAGCAGTAAGCTAAAGCCCACAAAAGCCATAACCAACCAGGAACAAAGAAAACGCAATACCTGCTCTAACTGTAAGCTCCAATATTAACGTAGTGACACACAACGAAAGTTAATGCTGGGAGGCGTGTGTCCAATCCAACATATCGTGCGACGGGCTAGAGTTGGGTTAGCTTAGGTTAGAACTATTTAAACTTGTTCAGCACAATTCAAAATTTCTCTACGCAGAATTAGATGGCCTAATTGGTGCAGTGGCTAAGCGATTTAACTGCAGCGCTAAGGGTTGCTTTAATTCCCGCTCGGGGCAAAAAATTGTGCAAACCACAAATGTTGGTTAAAACTGGGTGTTTGTGTATGTGATATTTCATGTCTGTAAAAAAATAAACACCAGTTTCGTGATGATTCATTCCCGAATGCTGGCGCGTACGCATCCTTTATACCTAAAGGCAGATTTCAATGGGCATAAGCTGAATTGAGCTAAATATGTGTAGTTAGTCACTACTTCAGCTAAGTTTGCGTTAACTCAGAAACTCAAGCGAAGCTTCCTGCGCCGGCGCAGTGATTGAGAACTCAAAATTGTACGATGGCGCACCAAACTGATAACAATTGCCGTACATCTTGTGAACCTTAAAGTCGTAAAAATAAGTTGCGCTAACATCTTGAAGTGAGTCAAGACATTTGGCGCAGTAAGCTGAGGTAGCGCATTGTGCGCAGCGCAGTGTTACACGTCTCTACGCAGGCTATATCTTGGGCGAGACAGGCGACAGAGCCCGCAAGGTGCGTAGGACGGCGTAACGGACGCGGTAGTAGCTGCTAAATCAACCATTGTCTGATTGGGTGTAGCTTGCCGCATTCTCCAAGTGGACTAAGCAAGGTGAGGAGACGCTTAGGATCAACTTACATATTTACTTTTCAGGAATTCGTTTTTCCAGTTGGCTTAAATCCCTTTATTTGCATGCCTTCATTGAACCGAATCTCCGTTATGAAAACATATTTAGTCATCTTTTTAACCTATCTGTAACTTACCAGAAATCAAAGATGGACCATTATTGTCCTGGAAATAGTTACAATACAGATCCGGAAAACAAGTGAATCGTCATGATAAAACCAAAAATCCAGACTCCACGCTACTACTGAAAACTACGAAATGGAAAAACCCAATAACACTTATCCTGACTCGGGAATGACCCAGAACCTAATACTCAGCAGTCACGCTTAACGACCACTAGACGAACGAGTCAAACTCTTCCCTTATTTACTAAAATATCTTAAGCACTGAGTCCATTCCTTTCGTCCCCTAGTCTTGTAGAGCACACGTCGGCCGAACACACGCTCGCGTGTCGGCGACTACCCGCTGCTATATATCGGCCATAACTCCGAGCACCGTTGCGCGGGAGTCCTGCCGCGTCCATTATAGGAGTACCTTCGTACACACAATTAAACCTCATAAAACCTATGATCGCCTGGTACTTTGTTGCTGTTTATTGCTGTATGTTGGATCGTGTCGTTTGATAGTTTATATTGGATCTATGGTTGCTACGAGGACTTTCCTAATATTATGAATGTGAAAGTTTTGATGTTTGGTACAAAACGCCTGAACGAATTTGAATGGAATTTGGTTCGCAGGTAGTATACTAGGCTCATAAATTAAAGAAGACTTAGTTATAGCCTGAGGTTACACATAGCTAGAATTCATTTTATCCCAATTTTGGAGTTTAAAAGGTGGCTCCCACCAGGTGGACCGCCAATATCGTCAATTGCGTGCAACCGGTGGATGCGATTAACAAGTTGTAGTTCAATGTGGACAAGATTGGCACAGGACCGCGGCGGATGGCACTGTTTAAGGGAGGCTTATACCCAGCAGTGGGATATTGAAGGCTGTGGATGATGATGATGATGAGTTTAATGTGGCGGTCTAAGGCTTTCCTTAGAACGCCACATTGATTACATAACAGTTAACGTAAGCGATAAAAAGACTTAGTTATATAAAAACTATAAAAAATTGAATTTTGTTATATAATAAACTTAGCCTAACTTATACAAACTTTCCATGTCATCACCATCTACCTACATTGTAACTATAGAATGTTATGTATAAATGACACAAAACTTTATGATATTACGTCTTACAAGGAAAATAGCACATATGCGATATAATAAAAATAAAATGACACTAGAATAATACACTAGATAGGCTTGCAGTCAGAAAATATATTTTTCTATATTTTTACTAAACCTGTCTGTTACACCTTCACGACTAAACCGCTGGATGGATTTTGATGAAATTTGTCATGTAGAATGTTTAAAATCAAGATATAAGCCGCGGTCAAAAGCTAGTTAATCATAAAAGAATGCATAGGAGGAGTAGGAAGACCGACTTTGACGACATTAGATGTACCTATAGATAAGTCATATACAGTAGAAGTGTCCACCATGACACTTCCAGCCATCCACTACATCAGACTGGATGCGGCGATAACTTATGCAAATAACATGGATATACTGAACATTAAACGGAACAAATATCACATGAAATCCTTTGAGAAGTGACTGCCGATCGTAAAATTCAATGATTACAGTTACTTTGTAAGTTTTAACTGTATTACGTGTATGTCCCACAGTTTAATACGAGCTTTATACATAGTACAGTCAGCACCATCAGCTTAACATGTTATGGAACATTATGTCAAATAATTGAAAGAAACAAACATCAATTCAAGTTATTGTTTCAAATAATAGAAACGTCTAAATGATGATATGAGAATATTTAAGATTTTTTACTACATAAGCGTTCTTTTTCAATTATTGGTAGTTATGTTAAACTTCAGTCGGCCGGAAGACGTCCACTGTTGAACAAATGCCTCTTCCTTAGAACGACACAATGAACGACAACTTGCCAATTGCATCCACCGGTTGCCCGCAACTCTGACGATATCGTCGGTCCACTTGGTGGGAGGCCTGCCAATGCTGCGTCTTTCGGTCGCAACTCGAGAACCTTTCTTCCCCAGCCCGTTGGCAAGTTATATATAATCTGTACAAATAAGTAATATCCCAATCAAATATTATGGAACACAGTTCCACAGATAAACTATAATAAAGTAACGAAATTATCAGTAAGATCTACAAGCAGACAATCATAAAATGTATCACCACTATCCTGGCACTATCTCGCTGGTCGTATTCCTATCTGACTAAAGAGGTTACTATAATGCTCATATGTATCCGACGAATAAAATTATATGATGTGAAACTTGACTTCTATGGCCCACGTTTATGATACTACATCTAGGGTAGGATCAGATGATTGTGAAGCCTAAGATAGAAGATATTTATTAGATCTATGATTAGACTTTTTTAAGAATTATTTTGACTGGCCTATTCGTCTAGTAGTTGTTAACCCTGTCTGCTAAACTGGAAGTCGTGGGTTCAGTTCCCACCCAGGACAAATCTTCGTGTGATAAGCATAATCATTTGTTCTGTATCTGGGTGTAAATTATCTATAGGGTAGTTGCCAAAAGAGTTGCCCTACACAAAGAATTTAGTTTAAAATACCATAAGTAGCGCCCAAACTCCAGGCTCCAGAAGAGTTCACAGATCACGAATCAATTTCTTGCAGATCAAATTACAATCCTCTAACACGTCGTTATGCTTATTCACTCTGCCAATCTAGAGTCCAGGACATACTAATATGTAATTGTCAACGCGCATTAGATAAGCTGGTATCGCCTGTCATCTGCACCCAGCCTTACAAGTATGTTATGTGAACATGAATTGCTCACTCCAGATATTAAGTTGCAGTTTCCAATGATAAAATTATTCCAGTTTATTTGAGCTGTAAAATACATACCTTGTAAGAACACAATTTGATACGATTTCGAATATTAAATTCTAATACATGTTGCATAAATGTTTGGAAAGTTAGAGTTAAGGAGTCAGATGGATGACTGGAGATACTACAGAGGCATTAGAACACTTTTATTTAGAATAAATATGCTGTTTAAGGTATAGCACACCCGGCACAAAATGCATACAAGGCGGAGTGGAACCTATGCAGAAAATTTTGCTAATATAATTGGAATGTAAAACCGTTAAGTCTATGGTAGAAAGGTATATGTTTGCAGGAACAAATACTAAAATAAAATATTTGCTTTTAGTCGAAAACTTCAAAAAATGTGATTACAATAAAAATTTGAATGCATTTTATGTCATTAGATAGGTATTTGAAAAATATTGCTAAAATCAATAGTTTCTAAATAGTTTAGACGTTTGGGGTTTTCTGCAAGCAATGTGCCCTTTATTGACTATTTCTCCTTAAAAACACAATCAATAAATAAAATTATTACCCGACATATTAATATTATTTCCAAACAAACTAATCTGGCATGTAAATCTTGATATTCTCCATGGGATCTGGTATTACAACAATGTACGTATAGGAAATGCGCGCGCGCCGCTCGTGCCGCTAATCACCTGCCGCCGTATATCGCGATACAGAAGCTATCCAAGCTGAATAGATCCTGCACAGTGCGGGCCAAATATATTGACCCAGCGAAATAATTGTCATAATATGAATGTTAGGCGTTTGTTTGTATGCCTTGTCTGCCAATGACACCATATTTAACAATAGGGATACTCTGTTACGTGTACGTTTTACGTAGATAAAAATATGATGTACTTTAACTTACTAATTTTCATTCCAAGTTGCTTTAAACTTTACTAAACTGTCTTTATAAAGTGACGTATAGAAAATGTATTTTAAATTTTAATTTGTCTTTTTAAAAAGAGTTTAATCACAATTGATATTAATTTGTTCAGTAATTAATTAGGCAAAAGATACGGTAATATTTACTTTGAATTCTAAGGCTAAGCGCCATCATTATGCAAAAAATATCACGTAAACTTACACGTCCGGCCATAATTATTGTATCAACTCAAGTGCTTCGAGCGATCTAATACGCTCTTATGAACTTATTTATTCATATAAATCATCATACAAACAGCTTCATTAACTTAAACAGGTAATGTATTTAAATGTATAAGTTAATTTGGCCGGCAGCGAACGCATTTATCTACGTGTGTTACAGTTATGGTTATAAATAAGGCAGTGCCGGGTCTAAAACATTACTTATGGACTGAGCTTGCCGGCGCGCGGCGCCGCAACATCATATATCGCGTGGACTGAATACCTCTTGTATTTTATGTTGAGTACTTATTTATGGATGGATTTGTATTCATTGGTATGTGACGATTGGCATGGTATGTGTGAAGGTGTTGACGAAATTCTGGCGGTATGTTACATGTGACTATTTTGGGGTAATAGAACATATACATATATTATGTGGTAAATTGACTAAAATGCAACCGTTAGTGTATACGTTATGTTTAAATTACTAAATACTTTGTGGGGATTATTTTTTTCGGAATACTTTTATGTTGACGACCTCAAGAGGGGTTTTATTGGACGTAACCGGACAAAGGCGAGACTGCAAGAGCCTCCAGCCAGCTTATGTGGGGAAAAAATCTTCTTTATTATTTAGTTAGTGTCTTTTCTATATTTACAAGACAACCACCATATTACACGTGATTTTAATAGGTATGTATGTGGCCCAATGTGCTCTATATTGTACTTTTTTTTCTCATCTCAGACTCACTCTCTTCTTTTCATATTACTTCAGAGAATATATCCATCTATTCTTCATCAGTCCATAAACCAATGTAAGTTTATAATTAAGACTCGTTTTGATGTTGGCCTCACATTCTCTCATTTCTTTTTTTTAAAAAAACGTCGCCCCACACTGGGAATTTCTCCTGTGTCGTGGGTGCGTTTCACAAACATGAAATATCACATACACAAACACCCAGACTCGGGACAAACATCGGTCGTTCGCACAAAATTTTGCCTGTGCGGGAATCAAACCCGACCCTTAGTCCAATCAAACATCATTAACTCCGCATACCTATTTATCCTCTAAAACAAATTCAACGCTAAAACAAAACAAAACTGCGCCGTCGTGCCGCGCAATCCTAAACTCAATCTACTGGCGACAGTAGTGGGGTACCGACATGTGATCAGATACTGCTCACGCGCCGCCACTAACTGCTGTAACCAGATGTTGTGCTGAAACGATAGCTAGCTATTGTGATCATTGTTCGCGTTTCCTTGTGTAGATAGCTTTATTCTTTTACAGGTGAACTCTACCCTATAATATAACATCAGGCCTGTATTCCATGTAGGGGTAGACAGAGCCTAGCCAGAGGAGTATTTAAATACATCCACATTTTGCCAGTTATGATATAGGTCCTAATGTAATAGGGGGCAAGTCTATTGCCAACAATCGGGCAGAAATCCTTATTCTTATCCTTATATTTAAATACTTCTTCTTAGCGTATGGCTGATAAACAATCTGGTGTCAGAGTTTAAACCGTCTGTAGGTTTTACACACCGTTGAAAAATCTCTCAGTTATCCTTACGATTTTTTCCTTTTAGTAACTAATAACTAACATATACCTATTACGCACATGAATTCGAAAAGACATTCTTGCGGGGTTTTTACTTGTGACCATTGACTTGGCAGTACTACGGTCATACCACTCGGCTATCACTGCTATAATAGTGTTAATGAAGTTTACCTACCTATATGACATGCATAAGTATCTAATTAGATTATTACCATAATATGACAGTCAAGTCATCCCTCAATTTCCTGCCCAAAAACCTTCTTAACATCAAACTAACTACGTACCTATTTTAAGAACAGCTTATAATGTAGGCATATTAGTTTACAGTAGCATAATGATTGATTGCAACTTCAACGGCTTTGAAATGAAGTTAAATTAATTCTCAGCAGTACTAAACTCAATCTGCAGTCGGTCAGTAGCCGGGTAGCGACATGTGATCAGATATTGCGCACGAGTCGCCGCTAACTGCGTGTTACTAGATGTTGCACTGAAACGATACCAACTGGAGACTGGCTTTTCTTACACTTCCCCGTTCTTATCTTTGTTTTCCACTTGGTTTTAACCGTGGCTTGGTCTATATAAATTAACTACGATTATTATAAAAAACAACATCACGCCTGTATTCCCCGATGGGATTGACAGAGGTGCACATATAGCACATTCAAATTTCGCCAGTTGTAGGTCCCAATGTAAATAGGGTGCGAGCCTATTGCCATCAAGCAGGTACAAAATGCAGGCCCAATTTTTATACGAATGGACTGAATTTCCTCTGAAAGTCAAAGAGTGGACGTCTTCCCACTATCTAAATAAACATCAAAAGAAACAGTTGGCATCTAACGCCACACGATCGCATCCGCAGTGACAATGTAGTAAGCTGATTTGAATAATTGCGCCGGAGTCGACGCGATCGGCAGATAGATCGCAAACGGGACTGCGCGGGATTAGATAATGTTCAGCGGATTTCTTATTTACCTACGTTAGTATGACAGAGTTGTATCAGAAATTAAATAAACAATTAAATGTAGGTTTTCAAAAAAGAACATTAACAGACCACATTCTAGGTCTTATGATTGCCATGGATACCAATGAGGTATTAAGTTTGTTTACATCCTAAACTCTTATTAGGCTGTAACAAACCATGCAGTACAACCTTGATTTGGTCTTGTAAGTTGTAACCTAAGGCTGCCTTTGTACATATACCTACTTTTATTTATGTCCATGAAGTATAAATAAATGTCTTTAAATTTGCACTTTACCGCAATTAGAATCTATAATACCTTATTTGCTATCTGGCTCGTGGTTCTGCCACATCACCAGCTCAGGAATAAGGTCTTCGTCCCACCAGTATTCAGGCCTTCCCAAAATTGTACAATGATACGAAAAATGTACCTACGATGTTTAATAAAACGTGAGCAATTAAGCATATACCGGTATTTCTCTATATAGCACAGAAACAGGCAATACTACGTAAAACATATACATAATAAAGCCAATAAATTGAACAGTATTCAGCTCAAGGCTAGCTCAGGACACGACACCGAAATTCTCTAATAATTTATTCGTCATTACCGCCCACTCAAACACGTATGAGAATAATGCGCGCGCATACGTTACATACCAGTGTTTTGCGAATGGTAAATATAAGACAAACAGTTAAGCTAAGTGGCAGTACTAGCTACTAAAGAGATGATAATAAGAGGCACAAGGAAAAATAAACTAATTTATTAAGCGGTGACTTTTCGTAGGTTTTTTTTCTGTCACTATCTGAACTTCTCTTCTATATCGTGAGTACAGAGTGCGTTTTGAATACAGCACAATTAATATCCAGACTCGAGGAAAATTATTGATCTTTGACTTTTATTTGATTTACTTTAATTTTATTAAAAAAATGATAAAGATGTTTGCCAAAATCTATCGCATGCAATATTTATACACGTACCAATTGTTGAGAAGAATTCTAATTATGTAAACGCTGTGTAAAATTTTTGTATCAGTTTTTCTAAACCTATCAATTAAATACGGGAATTGAAATCGACTTTGTTACCGAATCAATAACGCCTGCATCCTTATCTACGGTATTCCTCGAATCCATTTCCTAACACCAGATCAAGCTTCAAGCTATTAAGGTTCAAATGGTAGCAAAAACCACTGCCCACATACGAGGCCAGTTAAAGTAACGGATCTCTAATCATATTTAACATAACATTATAACAAGTAAGCCATCATTACTGGCCGTTTTCTGTGTTCGCAAACCGCAATACCACACACCTAGTAAAAACAAACATGGAATGATCTAGAACATGTATTTAGATGTTCGAGGACAGATATAATAAGTAGGTGAATAAAAAACATACGTGTAGTTATGTGAGTTTTTGGAACTGGAATTAATTTGTATGGCCTTCTTGTGCTTTTCTTTTGTGATAGTTTAAGTAGATTTTTTCAAGGAAATTATTTTATAACAGTAACTTACAATGTACTTAACGGACATGTTGGTTGTGGAAAGATTTTTTCATGTTCCCGATTTTTTTCAGATTTCATTTGGACTTTAGTAATTCGTTGGGTTTTTTTTTGTGGCGTTCTAAGGGAGAGGCTTTTATTCAACAGAGGACGTCTTCCTGCTGACGATGACCCAAACTGCTAAATAAATCATCACGACCTTATAAGTCTTTTAAAACGTAATCTTCTTAAAATGAACTTGAGAGCATTTGTAAAAGATGAAATACAACTTACAGTATTGCCATTGTATGGTTCGCCAACATTTGATCCATTCGCCAATCTGGTGGCCAACAAAACAAAAGGAAGTCTATACAATAGCAGATAATAAATGCTCACACGCTCGCGACACGCGCCGTGCATCATCCATCAATGGCGAACAACTGTATACTGTCATTTGTAATGATAATGTTTTTATGGATATGCAGGTATCAATGTCAGTCTTTCTATTATATACATAAGTAAAGCTTTTTATAAATAAAAAAAAACTACTGATAAGCGAAAACAGAAGCGCATCATCAACCAGTAGTGCAGGCCATCCCCTCAAAAGGGGGGGGCGGTGCCATAATCCCCACTTGGCAAGCGATTTGTGGATTGGTATTGGTGGTGAAGATGCTGCTGACCATCATCTGGATTTTCCCTTCATTGTCTCCTCTTCTCAATTATTTACCTACCTCTTTAAATCCACATCATCACAAAACGTTTCATCTCAAATATATTATCTAGTGCTACTTTTGAAAGACCTCTTATAAATAGGTTTACCCATATCATAAGGAACTCAATCCTTCTAGAGCGGCCTACTCACTAAGGCAGGGGTCGGCAACATGCGGCTCTTTGGATGTGAAGCTGCGGCTCTCTCGTTCCATCCGCAATTATATTTTTTTTATAAACTACTTATGTATGAATAAATAGATTAGATGTTTTTTTAAACTTGATTTATGCAAGTAGATAATATTTATGTTGGCAAAAAAATTCTGACTCTTTAAAGACTTTGAAATTTTGTAAATCTAATTTTAATTTTTTTTGACTACGACTCAAAAGATTGCCGACCCCTGCACTAGGGTAATAAATGCTTGCACGGTCCTGACACACGTGGCGAGGCATCCGTCAATGCCGCACGATCGAGAAGCCTTCATCTGTAACGACGGGATGCTGCGATATCAGCTGAGAGTATGAAGGAGTTAAATGGTGAAAAGTTGAAATAATTGGCCAATTTTATGATATGAAGATGACATATTATTATGCTTTTATGAAGTTTGAAATAGGAAAATAGAAAAAGAAATTAAAACTGCTTATTCCGTTGGTGTCTATTTTGTAATAATGTTTATTAGTATTCGAAACTTTTCACTATCTGATGGTGCATTTATAGAGAGCTTTATCGCATATTTTCTCCATCGTCGAAAGAAAAAATCACATTGTCTAAAGCCCAAATATCTACAATAATTAATATACAACAACTAATCAATTTATATATACTTTTTTTCTTACACCATTTACCTATAACGTTCATAATGCAAAGTTTATAAAAAAAACACATGATCACTAAAAATCCCAAACCTAATTACCATCCAGCGCACATAGGGTGAAAACACCAATACGCGTCCGCCTTATCCCACATTTATTTCGTTTTGCAACTCAACAATGGGGTATGCGTACGTCGACATGCGATGCTGTCATTCTAAATGATGTTGCGATCCTCGACGAAGATAGATCCATCTGCAGTTCTCTGCTACTTTGTATTGTGCATGCATGATCTTGTTTGTGATTTAATATTGCTATATATTAAAGTGGCAGCTACGATGCCTTTTACCCTTCCATTTTATTTATTTTCGCGTTAAATCTAAGATCTGTGTAGTAAAATTGTGCTCGTTATGGTGATCGTTTGTTTGTTGTGGAGAAGATTCTTCACGGATATGAGACAATGAAAATCTTTTTGTTATTTTTCTTTTTTATGCCCTCAGGTATTATATATGTAGCTGTTTGTTTAAGATAAGATAGTTGCCAAAAAAGCGTTTTTTTTTGTTTTATGTGATACCTTAACCTCACCATGGATGTCTTAATTCAAGTGGTATTGTTATGAAATTAAGTTTTACTCCATACATTTTTAACTTCACAATAAAAATCCAATATTACTGGGTTAATATTAACCAATTATGTATCTACAAACAAAAAACTACAAACAAAAAACAGTAAAAAGCTTTGTAAAAACGTAATAAATTATCATTTTATCAAGAACAGTAATTCAAATCCTCAATCTTCAAAACCATCAATTCTCTATAAATGAAACAAATTAATTCTGCACACTGCACTAAAAGGTATAAATAACGCTAACTGGCTTATCTGTCTCATACAACAATTTCCTTTTTCAACGCCACCGGACTGGTCCAATATGCAAAGCGCGGTACAAGTTATAGGCTCAGTCATTAGATGGGCAACACATTGTACAGGATGTCTTGGGGCCAACTCCCCAGATCTGATACATACACCGCACCCAGCTTTCTATGAGGGCCACCACTGGAACTAGAGCGTTACTTCGATTCTTGCCTTAGGTATGCGATTGGTGTAGTTGCCTGTTTTTGATGGAAATTCACACCAACTGAGCCACCGTGTCGCTGCTCGCATCCATCGAATTTCAAGTTCTGTTTTAGTATTTACATGGAAATTCACACGTTTTTCTTTTTCAAAAAATATAACATAATAAATAAATGTTATAGTTCCTATTGGTGCATAGCACCTGTCATATTTAATTACCTCTCTTTCTTTCCTGTATTTTTTTAATTACAAGAATACCCTCTTTGTAAAGTCAAGCAATTAATTTTAGTTACCTATATTTCAAGACTTAGTTCTTAGCAGTTTATAGACGGACTGTCTGTTCCATCTCAAGTATTATAATATCTAGTAATAATAAAAAGGACACAAAATTAGATGTGAACTCAGAAAAATACATTGGAAGAAGTTTTGTCCTGCAGTAGGGGTTAGTAGGAGGTTAGCATATAGGTTGCTAAGAGTAGTTACTAGTTTCGTCTATTAATACTTGTATGTCCCTCGTCTTCTATTATGTAATTTCGCTTCCAAGCCTACGATTAAAATGCCTCAAATATTGCATTGTCTCCTGCACATAATTTATTTTTCCTGTACTTTTATTTTTGACTTTTCTCCAAAATTTCCCAAGTCTCAACTCGCAGCGGTCGCGACACGGTTGCAGAACACTTTCTATATGAATTGTAGGTGCATGCATTGTAATGGTTACATGATAGATACAGGATTGGAAAGTCTTTTCCCTCAGGCTTACGATTACCATTATCCACAATCGATTCACTTAACTCGCACTCAGTTAACTTCCTTTATTGTGGGGAAAATTGATGACATTTTCGAACTATTTCATGCAAGCTTTTAATGAGATCAATGTTAGGCAGACAGCCTAGCCTATTGTAGATACGTTTATTATCAACAGTTACGTGAATAGTCCTAAAAATGAACTATTGAATAGTTTGTTCTACCTACCTCATCATCATCAGTCGGAAGACGTCCACTGTTGACCTACCTAAAAGAGAGAAATGTAAATAGCTTCGTACGAACATATGGTATGGTATGGCTGGGCATTTTCCGCACTTAGCCTCTTTAGTGGGCCATTGTGCGTGACAACGTACGAACATATGTCACTTTTTACTAAAACATCAGCGGATCACACAAATATGAATCCCGTCTGAAAATCTAACCAGTCCAATCACTTCACCAATGGATCTAAAATGGAACAATCATCATTTGGTAGAAAATTACATACAACTGCCGACATCTCCAACCGGCAAAATAATCTGTCTAATTATCCAGAATGTATCAATAATTTCATATAAAACTGTAGTAAACTGGTCAACTATGTTAATAAGATCTGATTGGTGCGGCCGACATCGTTATCGGGAGATCAAAGCATGCAGATACAATACAAGGGAATTAAATCAATGCTCCTATCTGGAGTGGATACCGCTGACTTCTTCACGCATGCGTATTTGGCATGAGTGGAGATGGCTCTTTAAATAAATATGATGTAAAAAACCTGGTACTAGTTAAGAGTTCTAGCGACAGTTGCAATACGACCAATAGCGATGGTCCTATCAACTGCTGCTGCTGAATCTTAACACCTCATTATAAACTATAATGATTTGCTGACTGGCTAGCATGAGTTCATTGTCACATGGTGTACCTAGAGGTTGAATACATAACAAGGATATTATTAAGGTTGACATCCAACCTACGAAGATGTCATTCATTTTCACTGCTGGAAGCTCTCTTCTCGCACTCCCAGCAAACATAATTTTACTCATAATGATTTCTATCACTTACGCGAATATTAGACATTGAAATAAAACTAGGTTTACGGATTTTATCGCGTTTTTTAAATTGTTTTTTGGTCCCGACGTTTCGAATCCTTTACAGCATTCATGGTCACGGGCAGACTGAGGTGTTAAACGTCTAATTTGAATTGTCGTCGGGACCAAAAAACAATTAAAAAACCGCGATAAAATCCGTAAACCTAGTTTTATTTCAATAATTTTACTCGTCAATAAAACTAATCACATACAAACCAAAGACATAACCCTCCTCGGCTTCGAAGCAGTCGGTAAAAATAAATGAGGGAAGTGTTAGAGCCGTGCGTAATTAACGTGTATGTAATTAAATCTGTTCGTAAACCATAGGCTTGCCAACTTTCACCGTTTACGCACAAATGTGGTCTAACAAATGTATTGCTTTAGACATAGGACTTCCTATAGCCTTCCTACATCACTCCGCTATTAAACCTGATTCTTCTTACGTCGAAACTACTAGGTATATAATAAGCATAGTGGGAATTAATGTACAAATGGAAGGCAGAAGTGCTTTGTCAGAGATCGAACCGTTCAAGTTGCCATTTACATATTAGTTTACATCACCAACTAAACGAATATTATATAATATAATTTTTTCATATCTTATTCATATCTTCGAACATTAATAAGTAGCTTACATTAGTAATAGCTTCTTGCTTGACCAATCCATTTTTTTTATACTTTTTGACTTCAACATAATGCAAATACAACTTTTTTATTGATTCTGGCGCTTCAAGTTCCTTCCTTCTTTTAGAACTTTCTAAACAGTTTTAGAATCTACTCCACTACAAACTCTTTATCAGACTAATATGCAAATAGAAGGTACCTATATCGAGCAAACCGGAGAGTTTTCTTACGCCCCGATACACGGGAGCTACAGGTTGGCGCCTGATTCGCTCACGGTACACATAATTTGAATTTGAAGAAAAATAAATCATGTAAACATGATTTTTTTGCTCGAAAACTGACCAAATGTCAGTCACGGCGGCCAGTCTCATAACGTGCAACCGACAATGATAGGGTTTATAAGTCAGTGCGACCACTGATGCACTCTATATTCCTCTACAGCCCCCTTACCATGAACTCTTAAAGCAAGACAGTTTACGTCGTGGACGCGAGACGCCGCTTTGACGATAGCAGCGTCTTGCTTCCACATCGTAAACTTTGAAAGTTCATGGTAAGGGGACAGGCAAAAGGCAGGTTAAAAACTTAAAAGTGTGGCCGAAAAAGTATGCCAGGATCGTCAATGGATATCCGCTTATCCCTTTAAAACACGCGTTATATTTTCTCCGTATCCACACTTTTACAATCATCGCCAGATTAAAAAGCTAAGCTTAAGATTTATTCCGAATATAAATATATTTGCGTACCACCAGAATAAGGCTGCCATTGGTTTTTATTAGAATTAGTCGTACTCGTATGCATACATTATTGTAATGACAGACATTCCGATATCTATTTACCTTCATAATTAAATGATTATTGGTAAGCACATAATGTGCAGTTACAGGCCGCTACGTACGTTTTATGATAATCGTGAGTTTTAATTGGATTAAAATGATAGTTGTTACAAATGGCGCATCGGCTTGTAGGTCAGCGAATGACTTGTCGGCAAAAAGATTTTGTATAAAGAGGTTGTTTGACTATAGAGTTTCACTTCTAATTATAATTGTGTATGTGATATTTCATGTTTATGAAACGCACCCACGACACAGGAGAAATTAGTGTGTAGCGACGTTTTTTTTTAAATTAACAAAATTTTTACTGTATTTGTATCGATTCGATTTTATTTTTCGTCATTGTTCTAAATCTAGAAGATGTATCTGAAGTGCATGCTACGTACTTGAAATATCCTATGAACTTACGGCAAAACTGCCTTCTGGGATCGAACCCGTAACTCTTACTTCCGAAATTAATCATTTAGGCTATGCGCCATGGTTTCACGAGGCAATTTGCATTGTTTTTATAAGATTCATCCTTCAAATTGTGTTATTATATTAATATAGAGTTAAATGTTGTATTTTAAATCGATCCAAATAAATCAACGCTGAATCATTTATTTCCTAACATTTTGATACATCGCCACAACCACAGCAAACATTGGAACGTGTGCAAAGTGTACAAACAAACACTTTCACCGGCGCCCGCGCACGCGACGACCGGTCCCGGGTTCGATTCCCGATAACAGCACTCTTAATGAGAATACCAGTTAATTGATTTATTGCGCTAGAAACGTGCGGTGTATTAGAAAATTGGTGTAAATAAATTATTTTATACTGTACCTATGAAGAAAGATGATGAGGTATTTAAGAGAACACATTTAATAGGTCCTTGGACATGTGAAAACGGTCACCCATCTCAAAAATGACCGCTGCAGGCACGGCTTAACCTTGCAGATCGGCTAATCTGCGTGGTAGCCACATAGCTACAAGCCCCTTGGAAAAAAGAGCGGAAAAAAGTCATCAGGTGCACCCAGTACAATCATGGCCAATATACACAGCATGTTCTGGTGTCCATGAGTCATTAACCTCATATCAAATGAAGACGAAGAGACCCTGCATTTCTATCATAAGTACAGCCCTTCCTCTCAATAAAATCACGTGGAAACATTTCACAAATCAAGGATGTCCGTTGTCTATTAGCAGTTGGTAATTTAAAACCGATCAGCACTTAATTACGATTGGAAGTTTCGTCGGAGAGACAACACAATGGGAGGATCACATTACTGGATATCGTTTTACAGATTAGGAAGATTAGCTCAATGTTTTGCTAACTTTAAGTATTGTATTTGAAGAATGCTATCTTCGCAATTTGTCTATCTAATCGGCTGTTGTTTATTTTAGTGGGAGTTAAACAATGTGTTGGGGAGGAAGGATTTAGTTTTTTTAGGCGCTGTTTATACGTAGTGGATTTTGAATTTGTATTTGTAAACATTAAACCAATCAGATTCCATTTTCTTATTTGTTATGCATTTAATTATGGATTTTTACTATCACCATTAAAGCTATGTAATTAAAAAATATCGTGCATTTTTTAAGCTTTTTTCCTTATGTTGGCAGAGGTACAGTGCGACTCTCATTTGTACCAAAATACGTAGTATCCGGCAACATTGCCAAAATCTGTCAGGACATACCCTAGAGCAAGTACCTACAATACCACGATGACCACAAGTCTATCTAAGCCCTAACTAAAAACTTCAAAATAAAACGCCTCGCAGTATCATATTACCGCGCCGTAGCCCACACAATAGCTGAATAGATAGTCCATCAAACGAGCAATTACTCAAAGCAAAATAATTAACGTAGCAATACTCATAAACAAACTGCTTGCATTGCGAAGAGGCGGCTCCTAGTCACCATGCATCTGATCTTCCAACTCCAAAAACCAGCTTACTTTTGCAGCCCTAAAACCTACATTAATTCCAAAATTAGACCTTATTGTTAACATAGTAAGGAGTGTGGTGATCTTTTTGTTGTTTTGTGAAGTGCATGGTCATGTTGGCATGATATAAATCGAGTGTTGGCATATGAATACGGCAGCGCACAATGGAATGTCCACCCGGCAGTCGAACTGTGTAGTGTACATTCACGTAAATAAGAAAGTAACCTATCAACCCTATCTTTTTAGCGGTTTAGCTAAATACTGGTAGTCTAGTGCGGTGGAGGGGTTGATTTAGTTTTTATTTTTACATTTTTATAAATTGTTTTATTTCGTTCATCATTGAAGTCAGACCCTTGGCGAGTTTTTAAATTAATTTAGTTTTTTCTTTTAAGTAGGTAGACAGTTTATAGATTACGTTATTTTCCCTTCCCCCTCCTCTAATGTTAAATTGTAATAATAATTAAAATAAATCAATGAAAATCTAATTTATTCATCACAGTTATCAAATGTATTTTTTAAACTTTTAAACCACAAATAACTTCGCTAAATAAATAACAATATAAACTACTCCACCGCTTCCTCCGTTCCGCCCAAAGACTTAAAGAGAAAACAATTAGTGGGTGTTCTCAAAACTCCTATAAATTAGCTCTATCTTCTCTGTACTGTCCCATAAAACTCCATAGCTATGGTCTTTTACTGCACACGAGTTTAACTTTATAAACTCCACAGTAAGAATTTAATTTTAGCTATAAAAATCTTATAATGGCACTTGCGAAAGCATGTGACAATTGCGATTAAAAACTGTTTGCTTATAAACTTTTCTTAAGGCTGGCCAATGGCTGCGATTTCTAAATTTGAAAATAAAAAGAACTGTCAAAATGACAAGCTTAGAATATTATTTAAGATGGTTAGGTTGTTTATCCCGTTTAACCATTAGTGAGGTTTATTGCTTAATTATGTAATGTCTATTTTAAATAATAAATAATCTAAAATGGCTAAACTTGCTGCACTAATTAATTGATCTTCCCCTTTTCATTTAATGACGTAATTCCAACTAATACAAAGCTAGTAATAAAAGTTTTTATCGTATTTATAAATATAGCGTTCCAGAACTCTATAAAATATGCTAGAAATATAACAGTGAAACTAGCTAGTTACAAACTACGGTGAAACTCCGATATTAGTTGTTAGATATTAATTAACACATGCCGCTGGCGTCCTCTATAAATCTCCGGTGTCGATATGTCGATACGTCGATGTCGATAAAAGTTGACGCGCGCCGGACCGAGAACTACACTACGTGGACACTGTTTTAGACCCGCTTTATAGATTTAAACTTAGTTTAATATATTCCAATGGACGCATTTAGAATAGTGTTGGGAAATTTGCATATTTAAAATCTTTTTTAAACCCATGTGAAGCCATAATAATTTTAGGTGCTAAAAAAACATACAGTGGAATTGAGAAACTCCTCCTTTTTTGAAATCGGTGCGATTTTCTCAAAAATCTTAAAAAAAAAATTAAACGCCAATGGTCAAAATAGAGTTTTCAAATACAGATAGGTGCTTGACGCATTCCTGTAATACTATGTACTATCTAAAATTTGAAATAATATATAGATATATAATAAAAGTCATCAAATACATTTTTTTTTCAACTAACAAACGCCAAAACTTAAATTCACTATCTATTTATGTTATGCTTAGCATTTTGTATATTATAAAAAAAATGTTTGAGTTATAAATAATATTATAAATCTATGTATCGACATTGGAAAGCCACAAACTCAATGTGGCCTTAATAATTCAGTGTAGTGTCGGCACGTCGCCTCGATAATAGTTGACAACTCTACCGGGCGGCGGCGAGGCGAGCTCTGGACGTTGCGCACACGCACGCCGAAAATAACTATTTAAAAAGCGATGAGCTATGGTCATACTTTGTTATCTTACACTAGGAAGAAGACTTTTTAATTTAAAAATAAAGTTTTAGTAGTTCTTTTTCTTACCCGACTGCCAAATAAGGAGGGTTACTAGTTTTGTTTAACATCTAGTGACATAGATATAGTCTATAAAAATGTAATACTACAGTAAGACCTAACAATTACGGGTTTGTTTGGACACCTTGTATATATAGATACATGAATGTATATTATAAATAATATAATTATGACACCTATTCCCCGAAGGGGTAGGCAGACATAAATAATAGTTATGTTATAAATCTCAATGTAATAAGGGCGAGTCTATTGCCATCAACCTGGCACAAATCCAGACTCCGTGCTACTGAGAATTACCTAATGGAAAAACCTAGTAACACTTTGCCCGACGCGGGATTCGAACACGGGACCTCATGCTTAGCAGACGCGCTTATCGACTACAACCACAGTTATAACCAGTCTTATCCGCAACACATCGATACATCATAAAAAATAATAAACACGCGGAGTGCATTCGATTGTAATTAGTAACTTTAACTGCCGGATACAATTTACTGGCTTAATATAAAGATTAATTTTACTGTCATCCTTCCTCCAACACGAACCGCTCATACACATTAGTATTTAATAAAATTTTAACTAAAGCTTTCATATTTTTAACATGTTGTGGCAATGCTAATCGCTTTCAAGCTTATACACTTCTTCTGTGACCCTGCCTTTCATTTTCTCACAAATTTCTATTCATCATATCATGGTTTTCAAGGATGGAGGGTCCATTTTAAACCATCATCTTTTCGGTCTGCTTGGTCTTCGGTGGCCGGCAATTCAGTTCGTGTTCCTAAGTGTAAGTTAAAAAAAATACCTCGCCTTACATTAGGAATTTCTCCTGTATCGTGGCTGCGTTCCACAATGACATACCACATACACAACACCCAGACTCGATACAAGCATCTGTGGATCACACAAATTTTTGTCCCGTGCGGGAATTGAACCTAGCACAGCAGTCAAATTACTTAGCCACTGCACGAATCATGATGTCAAAAGTTCAGCTAAATAAAAAAAAAACAGAACTAAACGTCTTTACTATGTATAATTCCGAGTATCTAACTACCAAGAAAATACTAAATGATCTTGATACTTTCAAAGACACTGCGGCTTACACATCAATAATACATGTATCTTGCTCCAATACATGATATATACATGCAGTTATAAAGGATTTTCTAATCAAAACTTTGTTATTTATAGCTAACTGGTCGGAATTGATTTGCATATGGTAGCCCTCTGATAAGTAATGGCCGATCGTTCTAAGATGTCGTACTTTTACTTTGTTGGTATTTCTATGGCAAGTAATTATTCACGCAATGAGGCGGTTAATGTAGCTATGACAGTCTTGGACTGAGAAGCAAACATGTAAGCGTTTTGTGCAGAATTCAAGTCTAGTTAAGTATGCTGTGTATGTCGCTCATACTTTAATTCGGATCTGTTTCCTAATGGATTTCCTCTTTTTGGGTACATGCTTGTCGGATAAGGGTACACCAGACATCTGGGTTTCTACTGGGTTGACCGGATCTTCCCTCGAAATTTCTCATTATAGGACTTCTGACTGCCCATAGTAATGCAGCAACTAATTTTGCAGCATCTATACGTAGGTACTCTGTATATATTGCACACAGACGCAGTTTAATAATGCCTATTAATATTATTAACGCGAAAGTTTGTACTTATGGATGGATGTTTGTTACTCTTTAACTTAAAAACTACGAAATGGATTTTATGAAATTTCATATGCTACTTTTTTTCCCGAAAAAATATAGCGGGTAACTACGCGTGGCGCAGCAAGTACTATATAATGCTCATCTCGCTATCTTATGTCTCATCAAAGGCCATCTAAGTAAGCGATAGCGTTGACGTCATAATTAGCACACCGCGGCTCCCGTACTAAGTCAACACGGCCTGACACTCGCGCACCACTCGAACCCGCGCACGAGTTAAACAAACCCTCCATGTGTTATTGCTACGTGCCTCCGTCGCCAAGCCACGATGTTCAGTCATTGCGTGTTGAGCAGATATTCGTGATTATGTTAGATAAACAAAAGAGTATCACTATAATTTTCTTACCTCTATCTTAGTTATAGCCTATATTCTAAATATGATAAAGGAAATTTTAAAAATGATGGACACGAGCGGTAGGTACTTGAACCCACGACCTTTGCTGTGGCGCTTGTCTAACCAGCTGAGCCACCGTGTCGCTGCTCGCATCCATCGAATTTCAAGTTCCCTTTTAGTATTGTGTTGAATCCTTTTTTTAATTTCCTATATCAATTTATATCCAAGGTTAGCTTGGGCAACATGTAAAAATGACACTAAAAGTCATATATAACCTATATTGTTAGGATACTGTAAATTATGTAATTTTAATTAAGGCATTCGTATTCGTTTAAGACTTGACTCTAATTCATCTGATCACTATCAGAAAACCTAACCAGTTTTACGAAGCATCCGAACTAAATGAGAATTTTGAATCCTTTGAATGAAAATACCTTCAGTGACCATAGGTTTAACCACTTTTCATAACAGCTAATACAAATCCATGCCGGAGTCGCAATGATCGGCAAGAGTGGTGGGCTTGTCCCAAAAAAAAATAACAGCTAATAAAGATTTGGTCAATTCTCTCAAAGATTACCAAACCCGAGCCAACTCACTTGTCAAAACTGGACACGACAAACAAAGACTACATTTAAAATACTTCTGGTCTGAAGTCCTCTAATTATCCTATAACACAATCAAAGCCAAACTGAAAATGAAACCAGCGCACTAACAAGACACACACGAGTACTAGGCGAACATAAAAACGATGCATATCAATACCGCAGCGGTACTCCGAATACATTAAGTTTCAAACATCAATCAATTGTGACTCCCAGCTAACGAGTGCGTTTTCTCCAAGACACATATGCATAGAGAAACCATAATTTAGACATTGGCCCACTCACTAACTCATAGTAGACTGGCGACAGGTTGATTTGGCATGTACACAAATAATACTAACCTACATGCATATGCACTGTAAGGCTGGGTACTCACTGCCACTTCCTTGCTACGTATTTCTTCTTACCAGTAGCGGTTTTGGTCAGAATTTAGCTTGGTTCCTTGAAACCTTTGACTGGCATACTCTGATGCGATCGCTAAAGCTCAAACACCAGCTAAAGACTTTAATCATATTAAATTAAATCATTATCATCAGCCAGAAGACGTCCTCTGTTGAACAAAAGCCAAATTGAATTTACAGTCCATATTTTAGTAGATCTTTTAATTTTTATTGTGATTCTATTAGGAGTTGTCTTATCAAATTTTTCTTAGTCCTAAGTATCCCCAAAAATATGAAAATCTTTATAATTTTAGGCTATCATGACTTACTTTGTTAAAGGCGGTAAAAAGTTGTCCAACATCAGCTCATATTTAAATTAAAATTTTCGCATTTCTTAAATACCAATCTCAAAAACTACTACAACCACGTATATAAAGCTGGTTAGTATAGCTACCTCATGTAGTTTGGCTTAGCATGTCCTCATAATCTATACACAATATAATCCACGTCGCCCATATTCCGAGTTTTGAAGTTCGCCGCTATTTTGAGTGCTACAATATCGCCGATATTTAGACTCATGCCACTTCAGGCCAACTCCTTAACGAGGAATCAAGGTCGGACTACTATCGCCCCGCGCTCTATAAGGAGCAGACGCCATACAATTACCGTTAAATACACACTGATCTTACATACTTACTTAATATGTGTGTGGATTGGAATGAAGCTGTTTCTGGTCTCTTAAAATTGGACATGCAGTTTCATTCCTGAATGGAAGAAAGGGGCAGTTTATTTGATGCAATATTTGACGCCGTTTATACTTATAATTGGGATAACTTAGCTGTTGGATTAACTAAGTACTTAGTGGATGCCCTTGGTTTTCATTTGGCTTTTTGTTTAGCTGCATTACTTGATTATCTCTGCATGCTGCTCGATGCCCTGCAAACCCTATACAGCAAACTTTTTTCCAACCGTCTGATTTATTTTCTGAACTATCACCGAAGAAAATACATACACCATAAGACGTTTTGCCAATTTTATCCTATCCTATGTTTTCATTCCAATTTGTTTTATAAGTTTTGTGATATAAGGATACAAATAGAAAATGTGGGGTTTCATTCACGAATATTTACCAAACACTGTTCACCACAGGTGGTCTAAATAGCGTCTTCAAAAGAAAGGGGGTGGTGTACAAAGAACCCTTGTAAACTGCACCCTGCGTTTTTCTCAAGGGTACGATTTTCAAATCAGCAAGATTTGTCAAACACATGTGTGATTACATTTTAATAATCTACCTCTTTTGCTTTTACTATTTTGTTTTGTCGAGTCAGTATTATTCTTCATTTTATGGTGCAACTTTGATGTTCAGAAGGACGTTCAACAAACACTAAGTAAATAAGAAAGATGTTGATATCTCATTAATTACCGATGCGGGTTTATGACTTATTTAAGAAAGAAATAAAGGAAAATTCAACATCGAGTCGTTGAATACCCACTACCAAACATTTGCAAACATATCCTGGACTGCCTCGTTGGAGTCGCTGAGGTAGTGATCGCAAAGCGCGACTGCTGAGCACGAGGTCTTGGGTTCGAATCCCGGGTCGGGCAAAATGTTACTGTGTTTTTCGATAAGATAATTCTCAGCAGCAGCTCAGAATCTGGATCAGTTCCCGGTTGATGATGAAATCTATAAATGTGTACCTCTGTGTTACCGATGCTATGTTATAGTTACGCTATGTTGAAAACATTTCCGTATATGCCACGTCAGTTAATTTATCTTTCAGTTAAATGTAAATGTCTAGGGGTTTTTAAATTGACAACTCAATTGGAATTTACTAGCATTAGAGCACTACATATTTCTCCACAATTTGGCATAAACTAAAACACAAAATTAATCACATGGAATAACTAAACGCCTAATCAGTATTCGAAACCAACTAATCTATTAGAAAATCTAATAAACACCCAAAACAAACATGAAGTTAAATCGAACATTAGTTTGAATACTAAAATGGAAATTTCAAATTACTGGCGCATTCCTTTATTAATTCGAATGGCTAGATTCAGCAGTTCAGCCGTGCAGCCCACTGGTGCCTTACTATGTGTTTGCATTGCAGGTCACTTTACGTTGTGGAAGCGAGACGTCGCTACGTGCAGGGTGGTGCAAAGTCTTGCTTCTACAACGGAAAATGTCCTGTAATGAAAGCTTATAGTAAGCCCACACTGTGTGTAGTGTGAACTACACCTAACGGCGCGGTAAATAACAATCTGCGCAAACGAGCCGTGTTGATGTTGATACAGCGGTGTCCACAAATCACGCGCAGCTCGACACACGATGTGTGCTCGATTGTGTCCAGTGTCCGGTGTCTGACACTCTCGCTAAATATTATACTGTTTGACGCTGTTTTAGAAATGTATGTGAGCTTGTTGCGTGGCTTCGATGTTTGTTGTTGGCATTTGTTTTCCTGTAGAACTGTCATGGTAAGCTGATGCCTTGCTACAACTTTTGGCCAGTACTTACAAATGTTTCGTTATCGAAATAGCTCCATTTCAATTAAATTAAATTAATAAAAAATACTGTCAATATCGCCGTACGACTACCAGGTACTACCATGGTACAATACAATCCATTCTGTGATTTATACTCTGTGGTCCTTCAAACAACTGTCAGAATGCTTATGTCAAAGTTTGACATTTGTTACAATAACGTCTAATCGAAATATTATTGAGTAACGCTTTTTTATGGTAACTCTAATGTATTAATGTCATGTCTAGTGTCGAATATACTGAGTATGCGACACTATCGTGACAAAGGGCCAACCTTTTAACATGCTATTGTTCGAATGTGATATGATTATTTGTTAACCCTTGCATACCGACGTTTAATGCAAGCCTGACATATTAATGTGTTTGAACTAAGAGCCCTCAGATAACTACATTATTTTTAGGTAAAATTATTAGGTCCAGTGAATATCGTAAATACGGTGTACTTAGTCGGCAATCGTTTTCGCAATTTTATGTTATATAGTCTACACAATAGAGTACCAAGATTAGTCGAGTTAATAACAATTTAGCATAACACAGCGCTATCACCGGTTAACATCACTCGCCTACCTTATTTTCTTTCCCAAACCACTACTAATGTCCAAGCGAGTTCTTTATCTAAAGAAATTTATTCGCAGTGGCCAATCAGTTTTGCATACGACACGTTAGCCGTCTGCATCGTAAACCAGTGGTAGGGCCGTTACTCATAATGTTATGATAATCCATCGAGTGGTCTTGTACGAGTGACTTGCGCCACTCGCTCGCCTTGTGTAAACGAGGCTTAAGTAAACTACACAGAGCTATTGTTAGGCAAAGTGCAAATGAAGTAGGTATGGTTTGAGTTGAAATGATTTATGGTCAAAAATGTTGCATTTGTTAAGGATTGACCGGACCAGGTGTGTTTTGATTTGAGACATTCGGCATCAATTAACATTGTCGATGTGGATGACGGAGAACAATGTCGTGAGTATATCTTAATTTGCAATTGTAGGTACCTATTTTCGACCAATGCCTTAGTTTCAATAGTTGGTTTTGCTTTTCAATGTTGTAATGTTAGCGAAATCGAAATTGTTCATGTTGTGAGGTTTCTGCTGCTGCGGGATGGTAACAAATGTAAAAGCTACATAATATCCCCTTACTTAGGGATATTTTTCGCTATTATTTTCGTTATCTTAGACATCAATAATCTAATACCAGTAACAAATATCTGCTAATCATATTGTGATTAGCAGATATTTTTTATTATTATTTGTATAAAATTCTACACCGAATTTACACTTTTGTAAAAAGCCTAGCACTTAATCATTGTGATATTCTGTAGATCTTGTTAAAGTTTTATCAATAGTTGCTATACTTAACTACCGCTTCCAAAATTTTCTTTTATTCGATGACACAAAACGAAACAAAAACCACTAGATCGTGGAACTTCGAACTTAACCATACAAACATTTGTTCCAACACCCACAAGCAGTAACAGCCAACCTTTTCACCACTACACCAACATCTTCCACTTAACATAACCTAACAGTGAACAACTCAACAATATTTCATCTGCCATTTGCCTAGCAGCCCCATACATCAACATACAGTACCGCAATCAGCATTTCAAAAGAGTTTGATCCTCATAAATAAGATGTATTCGCAACATATAGACATGCGTGGCTTTGCATAGCAATATGACTGTGAGTTATACCAGCGTTCCACACGTTGGCAGTGTTTGAGAAAGCCGCTGTAGACTATAAGATGCTGGATTTGATAATCTGCTGGATAATCCTAACCTTTCAAGGAAAGTTTAGGCACCGGTAACAAACATCCATCATTCAATGTTCATTCATTATCTTTATGAGAAGAGATATTTAACCCGCAGTGGGAAAAATGGATAGTATTAACATTATGGGGTGCAACCAGAGAGCTTCAACGAGTGATGAAAGTACCTAAGTACGTCCTGTGCACCCTGGACAGTCAACCCCGTTTATATCCTAGACTTCCAATCTCTACACCTTGTTGTGAACTGTTTCCCTACGACAAATACCTCATACTGACACAAAGAACGAGTACCTTATATTATTTGTTTCTTCTTGTTACAGGCAAAAGCATGCTCGTCATCATCCGGAAAACGTCCACTGCTGAACAAAGGCCTCCTTAGAACGCTACTAGCAACGGCAGCTTGCCATTTGCATCCACCGGTTGCCGCAACTCTGACGATGTTGTCGGTCCACTTGGGAGGCCTGCTAATGCTGCGTCTTCCAAGGCAAAAGCATAGTGCAGAGCTGCAATTCAGATCCCAATCAAGGACACAACGATAAGGAAGAATACTATGATGCTTTTTAATTTCATTTTTGAAATACAAGGTGTTATAGTTATAGTAAATTTAAATGTGTATGTATATATAAAGACTTACTATTAGGTACTTAATTTATTATTAAAGCCAGTTATTAGAAGGCTTAAGATCTTCTTATCTTCTCTATCTTTTCACCTATAACAATATAGTTTTATTTCTGAACTAACAGCCTCGTTGTCTTTTATTGGCTTACGGATAGGATTGTTATTTTAATTTCCATCTGATATGGACGAGGTGAGCAGATGAAGTAGCTTTGAATACGGTTCAACTCGAGTTTTATACTAATGTGGGCATTATCTACCTATAGAACTATAGTAGCTTTTCCTACATAGAACATGGTAGTAAATGGTTGTGATCAGCCATTAGGTATTTGTGACGTTCTAAGGAAGACGTAGAACGGCCTTAGTGGCGTTCTTATGAAGATGAAGAAGTTCTAAGGCTTTTGTTCGACAGTGGACGTCTTTCGGCTGATGATGATGATGCTTGGGTATTTTAATACATAACATCACGCGTGTATTCCCAGAAGGTGTAGGCAGAGGTACTCATATAGTACACCTACACATCGATAGGTCTCTTATTATTGGTAGTTAAAGATATTAAATATATATAGGTACATGCAAGTCGATATTTGTGATCAGGCCCGTCTATTGTAATTTGTAAAATATTACGCATGTATCCGTAAGTGTTTTGGTTCCTTTATTGTGTAGTTCCTTAACTACTCAACGATAAGAGTCCACACACTTCTAGGAATACTATGGATTCTTCCCCCTTTATAAAAATTATCAATATTGCGCAATTCATTAAACCTGTCACTGTCATTTGCATGTCGAAGAATAGAGATGTCAATAGACTTCAGAAGTAGTTATCTTAAAACACATGTTAGCATCGTTTATAAGTAAGGGGGTACTTCTTTACACAGTAACACCGCCCTTCACAACAAAAAAATTAAACCACGGACTAAATTATACCCGTCACTGTCTTAATACGGGGTTTAGTTAATGCCGGTATGATCCTCGTTTATCGAAGAGGGGTAACGTCTAACTTAGTTCATTAGTGCATCCTACTAGGACCATATTTAATTCGCACGTATAAGTTTCATACTTCGACCACAAACTCGTATCTAAATCGAATATTATAATAACTAAAGAATATTAAGCTCATAAGTAAAATTGAATAATAATCGAATGCACGAAACCGTTACAGGGCATACAGTTTGTTTAATATCATTATAATATTAAAATGATAAAGCTCAGGCACCTTCTAACTGTAACATATTAGGGTTGTCCCTTTGCAATTCAACGCAACAAAATAAATATGTGTAACTATGATTAAAAAGAACAATCCCTTTTATGTTAAGGTATTTAGAAATAATAATTTTGTATACTACAAATAGTCGTTCACTTCATCATCATCACATTAGCCTATTGCAATCCACAGCTGGATGTAGGCCTCTCCGAAGGTAATACACAAGGCCCGGTCTCTCATTTTCGCCACTCAGTCACTATCACCTTCAGTCGTTCATAGTTAATAAAGAACTAATTTGGCATTTAAAAAAAAAATTAACCGTCCAACATAGACAACAAAAAAAAAATTTTAAAAGAAACAGTAGAACATGTCTAAAAAATGTGTATAGTAATTGCCAATGGAAAGCAAAGAGTATTTATATGAGCATGTGGCAACCCTGTGGTTTGAGTGTATGTGTAGTGCGCGCGCGCCGCGTCCGCGCCCGTGGGCGAGCGGTAGCACCCACGATATCGAAGGACAATGTACCGTAAGAGAAACATATTATACAGCGCGAGATTGTTTTATTATTAGGTTTGTTTGCTTATAGTACGAAAGAGAGAGAAGAAAAATTTTAATATATAAGAAATATTGGCTGAGGGAATTTGAACAATTCGAATTCCCTAAAAGTTCCGAGAGGTACCTAGCTAGTTACAAAGCGTAACTCTATGAAAAAGCAAAAGCCTATTGGATCGGATAAAATAATTTAAAACGTTGGTAGATTACAGATACCTTTGCTATAGCGCGTATCGTTTATTTCAAAACCCTAAATGTAGGTGCTCATTCGACAGTATGTTCACATCTTTTACCCGTCAAAAGTATATATTCCTAAATCGAGAACTTAAGTGTCGTAGCCCACACGCATGCTTTAGCAAATTCGACAGAAAAAAAGGGAATTTCATGGTCTGCAAATCATTCAACCGAAACATCAACATCAACATTAATAACGGAAAACTCAACAGATTTGTAGCAAAACTACCCATAGTATAAATCTCTTCAATTGAATATCGATACTCATCATCATTATAATCATCAGCTTGTATGTGATGTGACCCACTGCTGGGCATAAGCCTCCTTCACTACCACAGTATCCTGGGTCTTTTATATAATAATAATAATAATCTTTGTTCATTCAAACATTTTTTGCATCACTTTTGCATCCAGGCATTCTTGCACGGCAACAACATCGTCAGTCCACCTGGCTGGAAGTCTACCAGGGGCCTGTCGAGACTCATAGAGGCTGTTAACACATCTTTTATTAACCTAATACCATGAACCAGATATTATTAGTATTAGGCTTAAAACATTCACTAGGATCTCATTAACATCACCCTGTATCGGTATAGTCCCGTGGTGTTTCCATTCCGCGTTTTATAGGGTACCGGGTAACACCTGATTATCTGCTCGCATTGTGCCGGACCTGCTCAGTTTTACTAACACTCGCTTAATTTATATTGCGGTTTGACTGGCCATTGTGCGATGTATCCATACTATTATTTTCACTAACAGTTCGTTTAATGAGTCTAATTAGATTGTATCTGCTGGAAAAATTGGGAGATAAGTATTTTTTTTTGCGGCGTAGGCAGGCCTCCCATCAGGTGGACCGACGATATCGTCAGAGTTTCGGGCAACTGGTGGATGCAATTGGCAAGCTGTCGTTCATTGTGGAGTTCTAGGGGGGAGGCCTTTGTTCAACAGTGGACGTCTTTTGGCTGATGATGATGATGAAGCAATTTAAGATTTTAAGGGTTTGTTAGTCTCGATTAATAGTTTGTCCTTGAGTTTTATGTATTTAGGAAGAACCCTGATGTCACTTTAGTATCCGGCCAATCCACTCTTCCTCATTAATAGCGCAAACCAAGTTAACAAAGATGTAGGAAATACATTATTATACATACAATCGCACTTAAAAGGGGATGTGCTAGCAGGCCGATAGATGATTACTAAAATAGGTACCTTAAATTTTTTCTATTTGTAAAACCCAACTAAACTAGAATTAATTCCTAAACTTTCCACAGCCTGACACCAAACAATTAAGATATCTAAAAACTGCACTATCCACCCACAATCCGACCAATTATCCCACTGGCCTTCGAAACAAAGCCTATATCTATATTTGAACAGCACATAAATATAACTGGCCAGTTGCAACGAAATAACACACCATTCTATGATTATATAATTGTTTAATAATGTGCTAATGATTGTAAAAAGTTTCTATGCTCGGCCGACTATGAAATTGCAGTTCAGATTACAGTCAGGCTGTGAGCTGGACTGCGCAGTGACGTGCTATGGCTAGAAGTACTACGTAACAGAACCTGTAGAGCGTGAGAATGGCTTTTGGGGGAAATACTGTTATAATCGCTCTTGTTAGAAGTATTGCAAATGTTTTGGGATGTTTCGTTTTTAGTCAGTGCCTCAAACAATAAGCAATACTGTTGTAGTACTACTTTCCGTAGGCGCAGTGCCGACTGCAGCTACACTGTCAATCTTGGGGTTATCATGCACACGTTACACTTCGACGTAATTGACCCTGAGTCCAAACCTTGTAAGAATTTTGAAAAATGATGGACACGAGCGGGACTTTAACCCACGACCTTCGCCGTACCGTGGCGCAGCTCTAACCAAGTGAGCTATCGTATCACTGGCAAGCGACATGCTTCAAGCTTAGCATGGGCAACATACTAAAATCAAGTTAGTAGAGTAGTTACAATAGTTTAAACGACGATCGAATAGAAAGGTATTTTCAAAATAACTGACACCAAATTTAGCATCAAGGTTGAAAACAATTGAAACCAAATGCAGTATACCTTGTTACGCACTGTAACTACAATGCGCCTTTCAGAACTCCGTACTCAATAGTATTGTATTGAAACATAAGTAACAATGTAATTAGTTTACATTTTCGGGAAAACTAAAAACCAACACATCTGCATCTAACTTCTTTACCGTCCAACAATTCCCAGCCGTCTTACGACCTACAAATAAATACGACCACTAGCCTATATTGATACCAGCACCAATAAAGTCGACTCCGTAACAATAGTTTAAATACGGACAGTTTAGTCGTAATGTAGGTAATGGCGGGAGCATGGACGATTGGACGTGCAGGTTGCATGTCACCGTAATGATGTGAGAGGGTTAGGTTTCGTTCACATTATTACTGATTCTGTCTTTAAATTATACTTTAAATTTGGTTGTATTTTGAGACTAGACTGCTGCAAATGTTGAACCTGCGCAAGAAACTAGATAAGTTCTGGTCACATTATTCTGCCAAAACATTCGTCAGATCGTCACATTATTGTTAACAATTCTTTAGATATATTAATGAACCCACTTGACAAAACGGAAGGGATTGATGAACAACTATTTGATTTGTCTAGATCGTTTAAGTCACGACCAAAGTTACCAACCAGTTGTTAATGGTCGCCAACTAAAATAATATAACAAATTGTATACTTAAGAATTGGCGAAGGAAGATTTTAGGTTCACCAACGTTGTCCAACTTTATCCTGGGGCCCACATAATTACCTACCTATGTACTTTTCCTTGCCAATTGCATCCACCGACTGCCCGCAATTCTGACGATATCGTCGGTCCACCTGGTGGGAGGCCAGCCAACGCTGCGTCTTCCGGCTAATGATGATGAATACTTTTCCCAGCATTAGCTTCGAGGACAACCAGTATTTTCTCTTGTCCTAGCCAAATAACCTAGCCAATTAACCTTCAAAACCTTAAGTTAAGCACCAATATGACGCAATACGTAATAACACACCAGCTTTTACACTAGCTCAGAGCGTTAGAACTCACATTATCTCAAGTTTAGAGTTACACGCAATCACTATAAACTTAGTATTAAACGGCTGTGTTACAATAGTTTAAGTACAGACAGTTAGCTCGTAATGTACGGGACATGGCTTGTGAATATTGTGAACATACTAAATATACTACCTAAATGTCACAGCCTAGCAGTGATAGCCGTATGACCGTTAGACTGTAAACTCAAAGGGCACATGTTCAAACTAATACACCAATGTATTTTCGAATCCATGTGCGTATCAATCAGTTATCTGCTGCAAAAACGGTGATGGAAAATATAATGAGGAAACTGGTACACTTGAGAGGTTTTTCAACGGTGTCTAAAGCCGTGTCAGAGGCTGACAGGCAGTTTAAACTCTGATGCCAGGTTGTTCATCAACAATACGATAAGAAGAAGAATGTCACAGCCATGATGCGAGTTTGGCGCGGTTATCAGTTCAGACTATTCTGTTTCATACTGTGCGTAAAACATTAAATATGCAGTAGTTTTTTAGGCTATGTCCCCATAGCCACACCATCTAAACTTACTACCTTTGTTTCGTAATTCTGAAAAACATACATATCAAAATATATATTTTAAATTCAATATTGGTCGTGTTCCTCCCTGCATTTCGCTATATACTATTGTCCATTATACACTATGTGGTCGCACATTTATATCAAAGATCGGATACGTCAGCCACCTGAGAGCACACCATCGAAGCTCTCACCAGTAAAATTCCCAAGTCGCTGTGGCCGAATGCGGTCTGGATATACATATATATAGTCCATTATATTAGTAAGAAGAATAGAGGTATAAATCCTGTATACTAGGGAACAATCGTACTTTTTATTGAGCATAACGCTAAACTGAATCAAAAATAACATTATACCAAACTTTAAGACCGCCAAAAATCTAAGTATCCTGGAACTAAAACGGAATGTTTCGCTTGCTTTCTCAAACTTAGTTCGCTGCACCAATATGAAAACGGCCGTATATCCTTATGCAAGTCCACATGTCCACTTATCTGTAACGGTCACGAAGCGAGATCGGCGTCGATTGTTACTTTCGCGTTAAACTTTTATTATAGTCGCATTAAACCAACGTTATGCAACCCCGGCTCACGACTCTCGTACGTGTTGTGTGGACTCGCCCTTATCTTGATTTTCATTCATGTTTAAGCATAATTATACACGGTATGTGGTTTGTTTCTGAGTTATTTTGTTTACGAGCTCGTAATTCGGGTATTAATTGGTGAGTGTCGTGGTTATTGCTAAGTTTTTTATCTGCTTAAACTGTTGGGCTACATAGTTGTTGTAGACGCGGTATTGAGTGTATTAAAATTGTAATCTTAATCTGACATGGAATCATCACTTATTTGTCTCTAATTAATTTCTATTGTATCGTGGATTATTTTGTGTGTATTCTACTGCGTGTGTGTGCTGACTACAGTATTATTACCTTATGGATTTTATTCTGAAACTAGCTGCGCCCCGCGGTGTTACCCGCTACATTTTTTCGGAATAAAAAGTAGCCTATGTGTTAATCCAGTGTGTCAGCTATCTCCATATGAAATTTCTTCAAAATCGGATAAGCCGTTTGAGCGTGAATAGGTAACAAACATACAAACACACTCAAAAACTTTCGCCTTTTTAATATTAGTGTGATGTGATATTTGTTCTAATTTTATATTATTTATGAATTTGCATTCGAGCTTACCATGGGCATGCTAAACTGATATCAAATATCATCTAAGGTTTATGTCGTAGCTCTAAACAAGCGTACCAATATATCCGCTGGTAGCTATTCCGAAACGTGCATATTATGTTCTAAAATTTTAATGAAGAGGAATAATTTAGCCAACTGTCATCCTACGCAGATAACTCGAGGAAATACCTGTTAGGTGATGTTAGAGCTGTTACACGTATTTATGACCTTTTGTAATTGGTATGGTTATAACGGCTGACTACTGAGTTTACCGGTAAATGCTGCGCGCACCACATATATGAGCTATACAGAATTATAGAAGACAATTATTTCTCGTACCTAACTTTAGAGTGTTTGGTGCCTCAATATTAGTAGCACATTTATACATCATCATCAGCCGGAAGACGTCCACTGTTGAACAAAGGCCTCCCCCTAAGAACGCCACAATGAACGATCTATACCAATTCTTAATCACGTCTGCACCATATAAATGCTTTTCGTTTAAATCAATCTATCAATATGCGAGGCATTTAAGATATATTGTAAGACATGGAGCGACATCCTAACTTAACTAAGTTACTATCACGCCGGTATTCCTCGAAGGGGTAGGCTGAGGTGTATAAGTACATCCTCATTTCGCCACCTACAGGTCCCGATGAAGACGAGTTTATTGCCAGTGAACGGGCTCAATTCCAGACTCAATGCTGCATAAGAATTTCCTGATGGAAAAACGCAAAAACACTTCCCGAACCAGAATTCGAACCTAGATCCTTACGGTCGGCAGTTCCCGATGCTAGACCAACGAACAATCGATAAAGAACATAAACGAATAAAACAAAACACTAAAGCCAATCTTAAATCAAAACGAGACATTCACCACATTCGTGCTGGCCACTAAGACTAATTTAAGTCAGGTTATAAAATATTAATTACTCCGGTAATTACACCGCAGGCTTACGCATAGAGTTGGGAAACAGTCAACATACATCCATACACACAGCCATACGTACAACATACATTAATTGCGGTAAAGGGAGCATTACAAAACAGATTGTCTCTCGGCCGGCGCCCGCGCAGTAATTGCAATTGTACCGAGCTTACAAAACTGTCGTCGGCACTAACGTGCGGGTGTTTTGTGTTTGTTTGCGTAATATGTTTGTATGTGTGTTGTTAAATTTGTGATGGTTATAAAAACTCCATTGTTTTATTTTATTCGTTTTCGTATCTGACAGCACAATATCTTGTATTTGTTTTTATGGAGGTTTTTCATATACATATTAACGTGTTCCGGGTTCGATTCCCAGACGGGACAAAAATTTGTGCTATCCGCAGTTTGTCCCAAGTTTCGGAGTTTGTGTATGTGATATTTCATGATTGTGAAACGCACCCATGATTCAGGAAAAATTCCTAGAAAGGCGAGACGTTTTAATTAAAAAAAAACAATGGACCTACTATTCATTCTACGATCATACCTGCGATGGCCTGATTGGCGCAGTGGAGAAGCGATTGGACTCCCGTGTTAAGTGTTGCAGATTCGATACCCAGACGGGACAAAAACTTGTGCGATCTGTAGATGTTTGTCATGAGTTTGACAGTTTGTGTATGTGATATTTCATGATTTTGAAACGCACACACGATACGAGAGATATTCTAATTAAGGCGAGACGTTTAAAAAAAAGTGAATGGTCCTTGGACATTTCTAGTAAGGCGAGAGGCTTTAACAAAAAAAAAACAATGGACCTATTAATTCTACGATCATACCTACTTAAAACTTCCCACAGAAAACCCTATCACCGTAAACAAGCTTCCACAACCAGTAGCTGCCCCCGTCAATATAATCAGAGATTACATCAATAAATGATCCAACAATTACGCGATGCTATCGGCTTCCTACACATACTGGCTGCCATGTGTGCGCTGATAACGTTACTCTAATCAGTAACGTCAAGCTAATGAAGCGGTTGCGGCTTGCTCTTAATTAGAATGATGTAGTACACAATATCTACACGTGAAGAGATAGCGGATGCTGGACTTAGATGAAGAGGTTTTTTCTAAACTGTAGCTGTGAATTTGATAGGTAATAGATAGTCTCAATTTTGTGAGAAAACTATATGATTAATTAATCCATTGGAACTTTAAGGGTGTGACGTAATGGCTGTGTTGTGTACCTACTGGTACCAGTTTTACTTTATGTTAATACAGACTAAGTGGCGACCTAACTACAAGGTGGGAGACGACTCCTGCGCCGCGCTATATAATCGTGCTCCTGTACACAAAACGAATGTGTCTGCAGTCCCCCTACAGTACCATCAAGCCTGTAATTTTGATCTGTATGGTCGATGTGTGCTCTTTTATCTTGAAACTCAACACTAGGCTATTTAGTCAGATGGAGAAGGTACTGCCATTTATCAGAACCAAAACAAATTTTTCGCCTGTTATAACTCGCTTTTCTGTGGATGAAAATCCAGCATGGATGTAGCATTTTGTAGAAGACATGGCAATCGACTCGCCGTGTATATCTACTTGGGGCTCAGTTGATAGACCGGACTATCCCTTGACCTGCAAGCTTAAGTAACACTTCTTATACCGCCTTAACCATGGTAACTTGCTTGGCACTCAAAATATACGAGTACCGCCTGTAGGCCACTGATATGACTATACACACTGTTAAAAAACCTCACAGGTGTGCCGGTTTCCTCACGATGTTTTCCTTCATACAGGCCAAATTTCTAGTGTCTGGCGACGTTTAAAAAAGACCCTTCTTACTGTTATGTTCCGTGGATATTCCACTTACAGTTGATAAAAGTATCATTTGAAGTTTTTTTTTGGTTCTTCTATTTGGAAATTACATTTTTGGACAACGTACAATTTATTATCATTAGTACCTGTTATTGGTACATGAAAAACACCAATTATGAAACTTTTGATAACCTTTTCGCAAAATACAGTTTTATAAAAATAAAATTCAACATATTTAGGTAACAAAGAAACACCGCCATTTCACCCATTATTATAACGAATTGTTTGTCAAAACATTTGATTCGAATCTACAAGTTGGCTTAAAGTGTTTGACAAATAATTGAATTATATTTGATTTGACAAGTTTGAAACAAACCTGTTTGTGATTGACATGCCTGACAATAATTCTACCAAAATTTAACATAGTTGTACTCATATGCTGTGTACCTAATACAATCGAATTGAATCAAAATCCTTCTGCATGTAATTTATATTAAGCCTAAACGCTACATTTAACAACTTTTTTCCTAATACACTATCGATATTCCTTTAAAGCCCACTTCACGACAAGATACTTAAAAAATCAAAGCACCCTACATTACCATCGCTTAAAGCTCTACCTACCCAAAAAAGGAAGCAAGCGTGAACTTATAGATTAACAGGGCCTACCGCTAAACCGATTTAAGGCTAGATACATACCAATGAACTCCCCAGGGCTCGGTATCGCATATTCTTAAATCTCGTTGTATCTCAATCATTTATCTGCAAACTGGATGCATACGAGATGCGTTGCCTGCCAGCTACCGTGTATCCGTGACCTATATCGTGACGTCACGCCTTCCTAGCAGGTGCTCGCAACATTTTTTATTACTTTTTTATGCTAACGGTCTTGTATCGGTGCTCTGCAATATCTGCTGAAGTTTGCGGACATCTGGCCTTATACTAGTGGTGTTTTACTATGATTTGTGATTGATTTAAAATTTGGATTGAAGCTCCTTTATTTGTGTGTGTGTAACATCAGTATTTTTTTTTATTCACAGATCAATTCGCACCTGCGCTTTGTGTATGTGACATTTAGATTAGAGTTCACTTGGAAAAAAAGAATCAGTAGAAAAAGATTGATCAGTCAACCTGGATGGTAGAATTTGACCTACTATAGGTAGGTTTTCGTTTCGCGCCTGTCAATTTAAAAAATATACTTACGTCAAATCGTAGCAAATAATAAAAGTAATTCTTTATTGTCTGCCATCCCTTTAAGTGTTGGTACACGATGTATAAATTAATAATCCATCAACCCCCATACCATGAACTCTGTGAAAGCGAGTCCACAATACGCTGCACGTAGCGGAGTCTTGCTTCCACAACGATAAATGTCATTCTTTAACAGAACCTGGTAAGGGGACTGGTCTAAGATGTCTTGGTTAAGTATGTAACAGAAGACAAGTATTAAGTTAAGTATTAAATTGATTAAGGGAAACTTGAATTAAGTTAAGTAATTGGATAAGACAAACATTTTGCTTGTAATTGGATATGTTAGGTTTATAGGATGGCAATTAAGTTGTTAAGATGTAGCCATAAACATTCATAATAAGTTGAAGTTTGAACACTGTATGTGGAAATAACTGATAAAGTTGTAACTAGTAGGAGTTGTCTACAATATACTTAGGCTATACATTTTTATTATTGTTACGTCACTATTTTAAGATCTGTATTATGCCTACGGCAGATGAAATAGTCTAAGTGAGACCAATAACCAGCAGTGAGACATTGAAGGCTATGGATGATGATGAGAATTTTGCCAACAAGAGTAAATTCAATTGGCTGTCAATATTTTTTTCTATCCACCTACATATATTCTCAGAAGAGGTCAGAATAGATGATAAAACCACGAATTAAAACCACACCATGACTGAAGCTTTGCCTTTTAAAACCCAAGGTTCTTTTTCTTCACAAAGTTTAGCAAAAGAAAAATCTTGGTGAATCGCTTATGACTAATAATATGACATTATTTTTTTAATACTGCGAACGATTATATAAGTTTCAAAAAATTATTATAGACAGTCACCCAAAGCGGACAGTCAGGTGCAAAACAAAGCGATCGTCAACCGTCGGCCCATATCCAATGTAGTTCACCGCCGCGCCGCGATAGTGCGGAGGGCGCCACCGCCGACTCGCTAATAAGCATAGCCCGCGCACCCGTCTGGCACACATTCCCTCCATTTATTAGCAATTCTGATATGCGAAAGCGATATTCTGGTCTCATAAGAGGACATAGCACAGAGCGCACCTTTCATTCTATCACACAGATATTATCGGCGATAGCATTTAATAGAATGCTAAGATTACCTACCGATATAACGTGATTGGCCACATAAACTCGCTTGACGTAATAAGCCGTGAGTTTCATATATTTGTCGTACAAATCGACCGTTTTCGCCGGATTATTACGCATATACTCATTTGCATGTAAGGTACTTTGCTTTTATTGTACAATTTATAGGGGAATTATCGTTTTACTTATTACAAAGTGTGCTTGAGTAAAGTATGTATGGAAATTTTGTTTCGCTCAGAATGCCTATTATCTTAGAATTGTCGTATGAATGGGCAACTGAAGTTATAGTAATGTACTACCGAGTTTATTTCGTATCGCCGCCGGATTGAATTCTAAACGTACGAAGAATTTCTATCAGTCGTTCGAGATAAACCGTTTAAAATGTATAGCGGATAAAGTTATTTGAATGTAGAGTATTATTTCATGTTTACGTAATAGGGTAGGTGCGATGGCTTTGTTACGTCATGCTGTGGCCTGCTTATTGTTTTGAAATTTCTGCGCGTATTTTGTTGACAATTACAATATAAAAGGGCCAAGTACTTATTTTTCTTCTGGTATAGGGTTGACATTATGCTAGCTATACCTACTCAGGCACAGCTGTTTATACGTCGATATAACATTAGCCATTTATCATAACATCCGATCGTCAATTTTTTTTTTCTGCGATTAGTTGGTAGGCTTGTAATATGATTTTTTTTAACATACCAACGTCGTATAACAAATTACTGAGAACTCTTCAAATCTAGGAGAATCTTATTACAATATCAATACTACAGCACCAGGATATGACGTAGAATCCATCCAAAATCTCTTTCAAAATTAAACCTTTCTTTCAAAACAATTTAAAACCCAGCTGCCCCCTTACCATGAACTCTTAAAACAGGTCAGATTACAGTGTGGAAACGAGACGTCGCTGCGTGCAGTGTATTGATGCGTCTCGTTTTGACAACATACTGTGCTGGAGATGAGTTCCTGGTAAGGGAGCTGATAACTAAACAGAGCTTCTATTATGACACAATCATCGACATCATCATCATAAGCCGGAAGACGTCCACTATTGAAAAAAGGCCTCCCCCTTAGAATGACACAATGAACGACAACTTGCCAATTGCATCCACACACATGTGACATAATATGTAGGTGCAAAAGCACAAACGATAAACTTAAGTTAGCCAACACACACGAGCATCCAAATCAATTTAACGCATCCCCCACACTAATTACAATGAACACATCCCACATTAAAACTTTCTAAACACATCTAAATTCCAACATTAACGACCGCGAGTTGGCAACCCCATCACACGGATATTCATTAAGATTGGAAACGCAAAATGATTAGAACAACCCGTTAAGCGATTGATCAATAAAGAGATATGGACATATGCAGATGTGAACACGCCCTTACCAAATAAGGAAGCGTGGGGTTTGTGCGCACGGATGACGGCTGGATCGACGACTCGTATGTAGTACAAACTATTATCTTGATTATTTTCAGGTAGATTTTTTTTTTTAAATAAGACTGAGAATACCAACAGAGGAAGATCAAAGAAGAAATGGCTGATACATAGATTATATGAAAAGTGGTGAGATGAAAAAGTGATGATAGAACGGATGAAAACATGAAACCCATTACGCTGACCTTATAGGTAATTCGTTTAGGGACACGATGACTAAAGTTCACAAAAGCAGAACTTAGGTATATAACATAATATAACATCACGCCTATATTCCCCGAAGGGGTAGGCAGAGGTGCACATATAGTACACCCACATTTCGCCCGTTATGTTTTAGGTCCCAATGTAATAGGGGGCGAGCCTATTGCCATCAACCGGGCACAAATCCAGACTCCGTGCTGCTACTGAGAATTATCTAATGGAAAAACCCAGTAACACTGCCCGACCCGGGATTCGAACCCAGGACCTCGTGCTCGGCAGTCGCGCTTAGCAACCACTAGACCAACGAGGAATATAAATTAATAAATATTCTACATATTTTATCTAACACAGACCTTACAAAACCTGACTTCCTGGTCCATTTCCTATATTTTTTATTCCTTACATCGCACCAGCTGCTTCAGCTAACAATGCAGTCTTCCTGAGATTGTTGATCATTATTGTAATGGCGACAGATAATGAGGGCTGCAATCAAACCACTCAATGGCCTGAGACTGCCAAGGATATGCAAAAAGCTAACGAGGCTTTTTATACCGTCTATGTAGGTTTTGGTCGCACATAGACTAGTTACACCAGCCGTGGTCACAAGCAGAATTCTGACAAGTCTTATGACCACGGCCGGTGTAACTCGGTCGAAAGGTCAAGCCAAAAATTTATGAAGTTGTGTTCGCGTTAATTCTCGTGTTGTTATTTTCTATTATAATCATAGAACGTTATAGTTTAAAAGTTAGTAGACTAGTATGGTCACTGCGTCACGCCCGAGATTGTTACTGGCAGGAAGGACAACACATTGTACCCCTTTAGGTTATTTCTTACTTTGTTTATGTATCTACACGTATCATTAGGTGGAAGACGTCCACTGTTGAACAAAGGCATCTCCCTTGGGGGGAGGGGGTTGCCATAATCCCCACGCTTGACAAGCGGTTTGAGGATCGCAGTATTAGTGGTCGAGTTACAGAAGACGCTGCTGCCCATCTTCTGGATACACGACACCCACGGGAGAAAATGGGCGATCAATTCTAAGCCGGATACCAGACTTTATTTAAATTAAAGTCTCCATTGAAGGGTTTTTTTGTATCGTAGGGTGCGTTTACAAACATCTGCGCATTTTACTATAATAAAAATATTTATTTAATAATTAGATTACACGAAATATAATATATATTATATATTTTGAAGAATATAACCTGCAACGTGAAGTGCAATCACTAAGTCACTATGTAAATCCCGTCGTCACTTTAGATTTGGAATTATGTCACTACTTGGTTACACTAACATTCATTTTAATACATTCAGGTTTCCCATGTCTGATGAGACCAATTGTAAGCTACCATTAGGAAAGTTTAAAGGATGAAAATGATCTCGTAGGCGGGGACCAAGAGTTTGGCAGTGACGTTGTGGTGTTGATGTGTTCCATCTTCAGGTATTGTAACCTGATAGAGTCGGCCGCACCTATATATATTTGCCTACAATATAAGTATATTCAAAAACACTACATCTACACATATTTAAACACATCACATTTGAAAACGAAAAATGTTGATCCTTTTATTGGCCTCCACACAATCATTTATCACGATTACGTTTCGCTGGTGTTGCCATATTATTTTTCGAAGGTGTATTATTTCTATTCCAAAGACAATAATTCACGCATTCAAATCGCACGCCGCCATTTTTTATATCGCGTGTGTTTCGCGCCTTTTTCGGGTGCGGGCGTGTTCCTAATAAAATTAGGCTCGGGAATGTAGAGTTAAGAATCTGTAGAGCTTTTTGTTTATGAGTTAGTATTTTAATACGTGGTTCATTTGATTAGGTTTATTCGAGGGTGTTTGAGATAAAATACTTTTTTTTTAGATATTTTAATAGTTTTCATTAATTTGAGGCTGATAGATAACAAACTGATAATGTATTTTTATCATCCAATAAAATATATTTGAATAATTATGAATATTAGAAAATGCCTATTTTTCATAGTGTGAATACTCTTTAACATTCCATATATTTCATAGTTTAAGTACATTACCACCAGGTTAGGAATATTTTGAACACACTACTTAAAACAAACTCCAAAAAATTTCTTCCATAATCCAAAACACCACAACTCACCACCGTATTCAACCTCGTAGTACGACGCTCGTACGTCGACACTCCGTAGCTACATACTTCAACACGTCACTATCTAAAGAACAATTTACGCCACCCGTCTGGCCACTGACAAAGAAAAATACCAGTCGTTTGCCTCTAGTCGTTCCGAAGTCTTCGCGAACGCAACCATAAATTGCCGGATTCGTTTCTTGTCTTTGCTTGCTTCGCCCAATGTTGATTTAACATGGTTTTAGTCTTATTGATTCTTTATTACGTAAATACACCCGCATTGTCTATGCGCACGCAAGTTTTGTATGTCTTTTAATTAATTTAAGGGTGTAGGTTGGTTAATTGTTTATGGTTTGATTATTACGTGTTATCACGACAATACCTTTGCTTTTGAATAACCGTAACTGATAGGCGATATGTTTATGGTACCTATAAAACATGTATATTTAAAGACAGGGGTTTATGATATGGATACGTATGGTACCAAATATAAAGGCGAAGATAGAAGGGAAAGGCATACATTTTTATCAAATTACAAATCACAATACAGTTGACATTTCGTCAAATCATTTTTAAATAGATAAGAATTCGGTAGAATTGTATTCGAATTCGAATATCTTGTGTCTAAAGAATAGTCTGACTTCGTCCGTTAAAAACGAAATCTTACATCGTGTAAAGACTGTACACGGTATATAAAACAACGAAGGTGTATTCAAGACGCGTTTATATAAAACTGTGTATCGCCAAACCTATTCCTTCCACATATCACAAACCTCACTTAGAATTGAAATTCAAACCGTTTCCGACGTTTCTCCTATCAAGTGAACGGCACTATTAACACACAATTAAATTTAAATTAATTAATTCTATCATAAATATAATCAGATATAAACCGTAACACCCACTTAATTTTAGCATAAAACTAGGCTATTAATTAAAACCTAGATCGGAAACTAGAGGTAGAATATCCGTGGTGTACAAATGGAACTCGTAGATGCATGTAAATCTATACGATTGGAATATAGATTGGCGTGTTTTAGAATATGTTTTAACTAGCTTATAACTAGTTTGGTTTTAATATTTTGGAACTGATTGGCGCAATGGCCAATTGGACTGCAGCGCTAAGGGTTGTGGGTTTGATTCCCGCACGGGACAAAAAATTGTGCGATCTGGAGATGTTGGCCCGAGTCTGGGTGTTTGTATGTGATATTTCATGTTTCAAATGCAACCAATACAGTTGAAATTCCTAGTGTGGGGCTAAGTTTAAAAAGAACTTAATGATATGTGTACTATACAACTCAGGCTATAGAGAATACATGATGGTGTGTTGATTAATGATATATGTATGGAGATGACGTAATGATTCGACTATGTTATGGACATTAACGATTTCTATTCGTCAAGTGCTTTGCCACTTACTTATTTTATTCTTCATACAAAAAAGATGTACAAGGCGGACTTAATGCCTTAGGCATTAGACTTTGACAGTTACGTTTTTAGATCCCAATGTAGCCTATTGCCATCAACCGGGCACAAATCCAGACTCCGAGCTGCTACTAAGAATTACCTAATGGAAAAACCCAGTAACACTTCGCCCGACACGGGATTCAAACCCAGGACCGCGTGCTCAGCAGTCGCGCTTAGCAACCACTAGACCAACGAGGCAGTCAAGTCTGTTTGTAGATACTTTTATAATTATCAAGTAACGTAGTGACGATGTTATTTTTCCAGCTGGGGACCGGACAGCTCACGACTGATGACAACGATTAGTCGGTGCCGGCTTGTAACGAGAACCTTCGCTAATAAAGACGGTACGACACGATGACGTCACAGACACTACAAGCTTGTTTGGATATTGTTATTTTTAGGTAATTAATAAAAGCCATCAAATTGATATAATATCTCCTTCATATCGTATGGTTGATGAACAATCTGATGTCAGAGTTTAACCCGACTATATACCTTGGCTTTACACACGTTAGAAAATCTCTCAGGTGTGCCGGTTTTTTCACTGTGTTATGTTAATATCCTCTAGATACACTATACATTGTAAAATATAGTTTTGGCATTAATTGACGAAGTCTATGAATTGAAATTGCCTTTTAATATAAATGATAAAGAACTCCCCACGCTCTTACATTTATTCTAATTTTATGAGCTGACCACACATATAAACACTGGCTGGATATCATTATAAACTAATTTTATTGATTCCATTTGCATCATAAATTATCTTTTTGTTTGCCTGTCTGTTTGTTAACAATCGTTTGAAAGAACTTGATTTATTGACAAGACCTGTAGACTAATACTATGTGAGATAAGGACGATCTAAGGTTACAAAGTGAATTTCAATAATTTAGATCACTAGATGAAATGTACGTCTATCAAGGCCGAGAAAGTTCTGATGATTATCATACTTTAAACAAAGAAATAGGTACTTAAAATTATAAGTCACTGGCTTTTTCTCGCGGCTTCGCCCGCGTTATGTAGCATGTCCTTTCTCGGGTTGAAACTTTCTATATTCCAAATTTCTTCAAAATCCGTCCAGCGGTTGAGTCGTGAAGGCGTAACAGACAGACAGACAGACAAAATTACTTTCATATTTATAATATAAGTATGTATGTTGATGTTTCAAATGAATATTGAAAATGGCATACGGCTACAGAGGCATAAATATCCAGCAACCAAAGAAACAAAAGCAAACAAATGTCTTTTGCAAATCTCGCGAGAGTTAATGCCGACGCCACCCATATTTCCAATATAACGATGTTCTAGCACAGACCACGGCCGCATTGCACTGCCATTCACATATCCAACTTACTAATTAAGTCAACAACCAAGAAGAAAGCTCTAACTTTGACAATGTTCAACATACGTAACAGTTCAAAAGATAACCAATACTGGATGCACCCCAAAACCTGCACTAGAAGTTTTGATGTGAAATATAGAGATAGGTCAAGTAATATTGGTTGGTGGTAAAAGCAAAGCCGCAAGCATAGATCTATGCTTATTTAGACACGTCCAAATGCGCACAGTAGCGCCACCATATAAAGTAAACAATAGAGCACCAATGACAATCGCGCGATCCCGCGGTGCCCTCATTATGGTCCATGTGTGACTTGACTTGCCTTTTGAAATTATGGATATGAATACGGCGTATTTTCAATAGTGAATGGCCGGTCGTATAATAAATTTTATTTTGCAAAATGGGGATTGGATTGTTAAGTTTTGAATTTATGTTTATCCGTGAATGTCAAATAATGTTTTTGTTGGTGCTTAGGTGGTTCTAATTATCACAGTATGGGAGCTGTCGGTGTAAAGTCGGATTAACTCGTTTGTAGAAATTAGGTGCGTCAAAAATAACATGGTAAACTCAGTATATTCTTCGTGATGAATATTACTCAAGTCCAGTCAATGGTCATCTTACATTGTACCAATGACGTCAGACAACTTATATCTTACAAGACATACGAAATGTCATAATATACATATTAGGTCCATTTTAAAACTTTCCGTAAACATAGGCGTATACTGGGCATAGGCCTCGCTATTACAAGCCGTGCTTAGCATACGGATTAGTATAAGGGCATGGACTGACCATCATCTTGGTCTAGTTTACTTTTCTACAAGTACCTATAGTTACCTTTTTTGACTTTTAGACGAGTGTTACGAGTTTTGACTTATAGATCGCCATTTTTTATGCCCCAAATACCTTTGGTGATGACCAAAGTTGAAAACAGCTTACTGGCAATTCTAGTCTTACTATGTTGATTGATAGATGGCAGCCAGTGTACACCAACTCTTGTACAGAGGTAATGTGAAATGGTTTACGATTTTATAAAGTCAATCGTAAGATACTGTATGCTTGACTAAGAAATATAAGCTAGATTTACTTTTAATAAATTAATTACAGAAATTCTTCCGAAATAAACAAACCATTTTATACGTACATGGCATCATTATCCTGTGCGAAACTAAAGCGACATTGTACAGTGCTTTCGCTAACAACTTGATAGTGTATCTCATTAAGGGAACGCTCGGCGACGGACGTTTTACGTCATTAAATATGTAAATAGTTGGAATACGGGCGTCCATTCAACTGACATGTCGCGACGTCGACTCTCATAGACTTAGCGATCTATGGAGATTGGCTTTTGTGTTATTTATTAGCGTTATTTTTTTTAATGCACTGGAATATGATTTACTTTAGGTAAATTATTTATTTAGTATAAAATTAATTTACCCAAGTAAAGTAAAAGTCAGTATAGGAATGTCCAAATCCGAAGAGAAGAAGATGTGATGGACCTAAGTAAAAAAAGCGAAAGTACAAGGTGTCTCAAAAGTAAGTTCACATTTGCTTATCCTATTACGCGAAAGCAACTATTCTGAGGGGCGCGGGGGGTATGTCAGTCGGTAGTCTGCTGGCTCTTGGGAATTTAGTCGCTATGGAGCGTTTCTCTGGTGCGGAGCGTGCGTTATCTTATGGACTACTTGGACTGATGGTGCACTTTATTGCACTCTACATTTTATTTTATGCAATATCAATTTAAACAAGCGATAAAAAAATTAAGTAATCCACGTCACAACATATATAATCGAAGAACCAAAGATCAGTCAGTTTTCAAACAAAAAAACCACATCATAATCGGTCCATTCGTTTAGGAGGTACGATACCACAGACAAACAGACAGACATGTCAAACTTTTTGCATCCAGGGTTAAAATACCCTATTCAAAGCCATTTCTAATTACCGCATCATTCTACATCCCTTTGACTGTAATCGGCAGCAGCATTGACGTATGTTAATAGTGGCAATATTATCAGATAAGTTGGGATTACTCTGGTACCGTCACTTATGGCGTATGAAATCATTTGCTTGTAATCCCTCAGATAATTATGAAGTGCAGTTTGTAAAGTCGATTAACCCGTTTCACAGATTAAGGTAATTTTCGCTGTTAGATGTGTGATGTGTTTGTGGTGTAAATTGTTGTGATACGGTTTTGAGGTGGTTATAAGTTAGCAGAGGGCAAATGGTTGAAAGTCATGTGACAACATTTGTGATGACATATGAAGGTTGGGGATAAAATTATGGTCCCAAAAGATGAGATGTAATGTTAGTGTATGACTTTCCATCGCAAACAACGTGAGCTCTTGGAGAACTAAGGCTCTGTACGTTGACCTCACACTACATAATTCTATCACAGCTACTATCCTGTTTTTTTCTGACGAAATGTGTTCTATACATAGTACCTAAACCCACATTTCGCCATTATGTTATGTGGTATTATCTCATCTGTGTTATGGGGACTAGTGTTGCCTTACTATCGATTCCTTATCGATAGGTTGTCAATAGTATCGTGACCTCGAAAAATAGTCACAATATCGATAGCCCTATCGATACCATTGAAATTTTAAAATACTATCGATACTATCGACAGTACCTATCCAAGAAATTGAGCAATTCTATTGATATAGATAATATCGATAGTATCGATACTATCACTATTATGGCGAATTTTAATGCAATCACTGTCGATACTATCGGTAGTTTCACTACATCGATATTTACCCAAAGTTCAATAGTATTGCACCGGAATTTTAGACAACATTATTTTTTCTTTTATCACGTTAACAATAAAATAAGGTGTATCGGTCAGTTGAAATCTCGTGTGACGTCACTTACAAGTAGACTTTTTACTGGCAAGTGACGTTGGTAGTTGCGTTTTATCTTTGTATTTTTTTATTGATTTAATAAAATAAAAATACGTATCCAATAGTTTTTTTTAGTAAAAAGCCTATTGTATTATAAGTAAAAATATACAATGTTGTACAGATTATTACTTACCCATTTATAAAAACAGTCACTGACAAAGAGAATATATTAAATAATTAAATTTAATGGTTAATTTCATTTTTTTCGCATAAGTCGTCAATAAACGTTTGAATCCAACACGATACTATTACGTTTTGGCAAAATATCGATGTAATAGAACAATTGATACTATCAATAGTATCGATAGTATCGACAGTGATTGCAGTAAAATACGCCATAATAGTGATAGTATCGATACTATCGATATTATCTATAACCAATAGTATCGATACTATCGATAGTATTGCTCGATAGTAATTTCAATAATATCGATAGGGCTATCGATATTGTGGTTATTTTTCGAGGTCAACTATCGATACGTCAGCTATCGATAGTTAGGCAACACTAATGGGGACCAGTGTAATAAGGCGCGAGCCGATTGCCATCAACTGGGTACAATTCCAGACTCCGTACTGCTACTGAGAGTAATTAATGTAAAAACAAAATGGCACTTGCCCGACTCAGGGTTCAAACCCAGGACCGCAAGCAATCGCGCTTAGCAACCACTAGAACACAAGGCAGCCTCCAAAAACCATTACGAAATCAACAACATAGAGTTGTCCACAGAAGGATACTTTCGATTCGCGGCGGACGTTGTAAATTACGTGCACACAGCCTGCATTAAGCTGTCTCCTACATCATGCTACGACACTTCTTAATTAGTGCCTCCACTGATGTGGAGATAACCGACCGTTTTTATACTTACGCACGCCTTTATCTGTGCTCTAGAGTACTCTATGTTGCAGGCGAATCTTGTAGTGTTGATCAACTACCGTTTTTAAGGCATATGAGAAGAGTTTGTTTGCCTGTACGCGCTAATCTCAGGAGCTACGGGTCCGATTAGAAAAATTATTTCAGTGTTAGATACCCCATTTATCGAGAAAGGCTATAAAACATTCGAAACCCACGCAGACGGAATCGCGGGCGGAAGCTAGTTATAAAATATATAAACAGTGCGTAATGTTAAGGTTATATGTTAAACCGGGCTGTATGACCTTATTGATGTATTAAGTCAAATCAGAAGGCCGAAATATAATAAATTTGCAAGGGTAAAATCTGAGACGGAAGTAGAACAGACTCTAGTTGCTTATTAGTATTTGAATGAAAAGAATGGTAAGAGTAAGTTTTCTAAGCAATGGCTCGGCTCACACAGATAAATATGCAATTAGGCATCCTAAAAAATCTGGGAGGTTTTTCGTTTTTAAACAGATATTGAGTACACATCGCTGAATACGATGCTGCAGCTTACATTTAACGATACATACATACATACAAAAGTCTAGGACCTCACAAAAGCTCTTCAGAAGAGATCAAATAGGTCACGTACCCTATAAAAACCTAAATTTCTCAATTGAGCCGCTAACGCACTCATCCAAGGTCTTCTGAAGCAGGCTTCTTCGGCAAATATATACGAACCAACACTTAACACTAAGTAACCTTACTTACAACCTCTTTACTAAACATATAGGTATGTATATTCGCAGTAGGTACGTCTCTGTCGGTTACCGCACGCAGCCTCCGTCACTTTGCCACGCAAATTGCTTTACTGAACGTTCGCGCCGCCATGACACTGGACAGTTTTAAGGTTCCGTAAGAATTGTGAGAAATCCATTTGTTTTCATAGAAATTGTTTTTTAGGAGGCAAAAATAGTTTATTTTTAGCCGAGTCGGTTTGACAATATAATTGCGTAGAATGCAGGCAATGAAAGGAAAACTTTCCTTACCTTTTAAGGTTCTGGAGGTCGGGCGGGAATTAATGTACCTGAACCAAAAAAATGCAGATTGCACCTGACTCTTAAACGTATTAAAACATACATACATGACCAAATATCTCTCAGAGAGCTTTGGAAAGCATGCATAAAAACCAACTGTTACAGTTAAGAAAAAAGTATTTTTGGAAGCCCCTAATTGGGCAGCTCGCGAACATAGGAATAAATGATTTAGTATATTTAACATTGACATAAAGGTACCCATATTTAATAATAATCACCATACAACGCGGAACCCAGCCACTCAGACGATACACAAGCATCACATTTTTTTCCATTCGCCGCTAAAATTAGCCGACGGATTGTTATTGGTTAAATTATTCAGAAGGCGTTCGATGCCTTTAAGTGAATTTCGCTATCGGACCACCACAGTTTTTCTATTCCACACAGCGAGCATACAGTTTCTAGTAGCATAATGGAGATGCTAGATGTAACTGGTATATAACAAGGAGGGATGTTAACTAGATAATAAACCAATTTAAAATTTCCTATTATCATCATCAGCCAGAAGACGTCCACTGTTGAGCAAATACCTCCCCCTTAGAGGAGGGTGCCATAATCCCCACGATTGGCAAGCGGCTTGGGAATCGCCGTGTTGGTACTGAAGTTACAGAAGACGCTGCTGCCCATCTTCGGGATTTTCCCGTAGCCGTCGCTTACGACTCCCACGGTAAGGCGGTGGTCAATTCTAGGCCGGATACCGCTCGGCATAATTTGCTATCGTAACTACATAACATAAGTTCCAATCATTCACCTCATGCAGCACATTGTGGCTAAATTAAGGCCATTGATACAAAATAATAGGGATCTAAAGATAAAACGGGGACCTAAAAGAGGAATTTGAATAAAAAAATACTTTAAAGTACCTATACATTAAAAAGCTGGTTCCGTTCAGTTTCAACTTGATGTTCTTTGCCTCGCTTAGACATCTTCATTCCTCTATAAACCACTAGGCCTAAGTCAAAGTCTTGGGCAGTACCTACTAATAATACCTTCTTCGAGAATTGTAAACTACTACTACACAAATATTAGTAAACTAGCTGCGTCCCGCGGTGTAACCCGCTACATTTTTTCGGGATAAAAAGTAGCCTATGTGTTATTCTGATGTATAAGCTATATTATTGTAAAGGTTCAATAAAATCCATTCAGTAGTTTTTACGTGACAAACATCCATCCATATATACACACTTACGCGTTTATAATATTAGTAGGGAAATACCCAGTCTCCGTGGTTGTGGCCACGGTTTTACACCACGATAGTAGTTAGATCTACACTAACTAGAAGAACTTTTTTCAAACCAAAAGAGCATTGATCGCATTACAAAGATGTAACTTAAAATGCCTTAAAACTGTATTCAAGCTAACACGTTCTGCAATAAAATTGTCTGTTGAGGTCACACAGCAGTCATGCTACATCGTCTCGACGTTACACAACAGTGATAAATTAGTTTGTCTGTCTGTCTGAAGGTTTTTTAATATTTTTTAAACGTAAATACTGACGGTATGATTTATTTTACAAAGTAAGCTTGCGGTTAGGTCTCGTGAATTGAGAACGTTGACAAAAATTTTTGCTAACTTTTTTTTTCACATTTTTTGTACCTTCAAATAAATTGCCAGTAATCATTTGTATTGCGTGCAAATATTCTAAAATAACGGTGACGCAGTAAAAATATCTAGATGCAATTCATCTTTCGATTTAGAAATCAATCGATTTGACAATGTGCGGTAAAATGAGAATGCCTAAATGATAAATATTATTGTCAAGTTCAAGTGACTGCCTCGTTGGTCTAGTGGCTGCTAAGCGCGACTGCTGAGCACGAGGTCCTGGGTTCGAATCCCGGGTCGGGCAAAGTGTTACTGGGTTTTTCCATTAGGTAATTCTCAGTAACAGCACGGAGTCTGGATTTGTGCCCGGTTGATGGCAATAGGCTCGCCCCCTATTACATTGGGACCTAAAACATAACTGGCGAAATGTGGGTGTACTATATGTGCACCTCTGCCTACCCCTTCGGGGAATACAGGCGTGATGTTATGTGTGTTATGTGTAAGTTCAAGTAGATCAATTAGAAGTAGAAATAAACTTGGTGGTGTTTAAACTTCCTCAATGGTCGTGTGGTTGGTATCAAAGCTGCCAATTGTAAGTTCTAGACTTCAATGCTCACTTCGAACAGTTTTTTTTTGTGTTTTGGCCGAAGATCGAGCTCAGTGGCGTGCGATAGGAGAGGCCTATGGCCAGCAGTGGACTGAGATAGACTGATGATGGTGATGATTTTTCGTGTATACAGGTCGAAATGCGGTTACACGTTTCCTACACTTACACCCTCCCCAGAAATGATTTATATAAAACTAGACAAATCTGTAGGTGAATATCTCCTGGCTGGAGGCCTTTTATTAGGTCTCGCCAAACGACCGGTTAAGCAGTCAGAGCTCCTTCAGAGCTAACTGCGAGAGAAAAGTTCGAAAAAAAAAGTTGAATATCTGGTAAAACTATTACTCTTTTGATGGTCCTACCTATAGTGTACACCCACACTACGTACAGACATTAAGATAAACAATAGAACATAGCAACTGTCTTTTTATCTGCATGAATTTTGTCCAGTTATAGACGACTATATCAATAAATACCTACCTATTCCGTCTATCACATCCAGAACTTTTTAAATACAGACAAATACAGGTTTCAGATCACCAAACATTATAAACAGCTGTTAATGTAAATTATGGCACCAACTATGATTTATTGCTGCTACTTTCACTGCGCTACGGACAAACGGACAGTTTGAGGTGAGACACGTGTTTGTTCGAGTGCTGGGGACACCCCATTAACATACCCACTTGGTGAGGTATTGTTGTGATATATAATAATATCGATAATCCACTGTTTATGTAAAGTTAATAAGAAACAGTGGAATTATGATTTATTATCTCTATTTTGGTTGAGGAGGCCTACCCAGACTAGCCGACTACGCCGAAAACAAGACCGTACAAAAATCAAACAAAAAATATCAGGTATTCTTTCAGTTCATTTCAAGAACATTTTATTCCATATTTTTACACTTACTGACAAATTGTGTGTCGAACTCAGTTAGTGTGTAAATATCAGTTAAAAAAGTACACAAAAAAAATCCACCTGTATAGCCTTTACTTCAAATCCCATGACCAATTCTCACCCTAATAATCAACAATCAAATATCGACCTAACCATAACAGGATTAAAATTGAAATCCGATTGACACAATTAAGTTAAAAACAGTTTTCACAGTTAGAATCGATTGAACAGTATTGTTTTCGGTCACGTACCCAAATGTTGACAAAACCCACGTTTTGTTTTACAGTTTCTGAAAATAGATATTCAATTACTTTGCGTAACAGTAGGAACGTTATTATCCTTGGGCGTCGTAGGAGGTTGTAGAAACTAAAATGATAAAAGAAATTTAAAAAATGATGGACACGAGCGGGACTTGAACCCGCGACCTCGCGACCGCGACTAGGGGAAAATCCAGAAGATGGGCAGCAGCGTCTTCTGTAACTTCACTACCAATAATTTGATCTCCTGGCTCCTCTTTGGCTAGCGTGGGGACTATGGTAATCAACTAACCTCGACCTTGAAATATTACAATTAGTTTTGTAAATACTACTCTTAAAAGAAAATGTAAACATAACATAACATCACTCCTGTATTCCCCGTAGGGGTAGGCCCTCTGCACATATAGTACACGCACATTTCGCCAGTTATGTTTTTTTTAGGTTCCAATGTAATAGGGGGCGAGCCTATTGCCATCAACCGGGCACAAATCCAGACTCAGAAAAAGAAAATGTAAATTAAATAAATTAGGCTAAAAATTATTAATATGTTAAATCAAGTTTCAAGCTTCGGAAGTAATTAGTGAAATTCGTGGTATCATTAACTAAACAGCTAACATTTCTAATTGAATTCTAATAATCATGTAACACGAGTATTTTATTTGATACGGTACTTATTTTTAGCCGACTTTGAAAAAAGGATGGATTTAAGTATGTATTTGTAGGGACCCTAAAGGGTAGACAGAGGACTCTCTGAGACAGACTTTACTTTTTTTGTTTTAAAAGGAGGGCCACTAGGAATTACTCCTGTGTGTGTGCGTTCCATAAATATGAAATAGCACAAACACCCAGATTCGAGACAAACATCTGCGGATCACACAAATTGTTGTCCCGTGCGGTAATCGAACCCGCGCCACTCTCGGTTATTGGGAGTCTGTCCTATATATAGCACATGAGCCTATAGGAACTTCACGATTTAGTCCCTTATAATCGTTGGCGAGCCTATTGTCAATATTAGTCCGAGCTTTTTGTCATGACATTATTGGTATCAGAGAACATTTCTTGGCTACTACGTCACGTATTCCAGTAACACAATTCGTTAAAGTGCCGAAAGTATATCTAACATCACACAACACCACACGCGTCTCAACCTAATTTTCGAACCATTTAAAACTGTGAAACATGGAACTCCTTAACCTATCACTGGCGGCCATCTTAGCTGATGTTCTAGCCAACCCTCGCGTGCTGTGCGTCGTAAACCTCAGGCGCGCATTACCGAAATACGTATCAGCACGTATCGTATGCGTGTGGACCATAAATTATACTAGTTAATACGAAAACCCTTCCACTGGCGTTATTCGGCTGTAATTAATAACGAAACCATACGATACCATCTCTTAGTTAAGTCTTCGGTCGGACACGCACACCGATTTTTGGGTTGTACGTATTAGGATACAATCAACAACCTTCTATATGTTTGATAGGAGACTTCTACTAAATATATGGTGCTTAGTCACAAACACAATAGGTCCTGTTTTAGACCATATTGCCAACTGTTTAAGAAACAGCCTTTAGAAACAAGTCTATGCCATTTCTAAGGCCTATTATAAACTCTATACCTACTGCTACTGAGAATTTTATAACTGAATAACATTATTTTGTCCGAAATGGAAAATCTCATTGGAAAGCCGGCCGGCATGTTCTATCAAACAGGTCCTAAATTACAAACTGCCAAATATAGCACCATGCAGATGATAATTTTCGGTGGAATTATTTATTCTTTCATTATTTTCAATGACGGTGGACATGAAGAATAAAATATTTTGTCACCAAGTCCGTAAGATACAAAGGATAATTTATTCACAGTCGGCAGGAGTAACTAGCAAACCAAGTCTCCTACTATGTACAGTACTCAGTATCCAGACTAAGTTAATAGGTTACAGTGAACAGTGGCCGGCGTGTTCACACGTCCTGAAATTAAAGATTAATCGCACCGATAACAGACGCGTTTCGTTCAAAAACAGTTGACAAAACGCCATCTATGAAGTTTTCAACTTCGTGTTTATTTTGTTCGCGATTGTATTTTACAACTTTATTTTTTTATCTTTTTAGGTAATCGAGGGTTATTAATTGAAATTTTTGTGCTTTAATGTATGTTATGTAAGTAATTTTTAAGTTTATCGCAATGGAAAAGTATTTTTATAGTGCTTCTACCATGAATATACTGAAACAATGCCTGTTACCATTACACGTGTGTAGTACGAAGTGATTATATCCCTCAGCAAATTATTGGGAAAGACAAAACTCTACTTAATAATTACAACTTATATAGTACAGACGAATAAAAAGTGTAGTTATTATTTTGAGAATTTCAATGAACGAATTAGATGAAGAAAGAACCAAATTATCCTACGATTACTAACTATGTATATTAGTAAAACCCGATCCATGATATAAAACTTATATTTATTTAGCGCATAACAAAGTTCTAACAAGCGTACCGTATGCATTAAACATAAAAAAACCAATTGAAACATTCACACAAAGAATACAATAAGCTATAACCCATCCATTTTTTCCACATTTCTATAAAAAATAAGGTAATAAAAAAGGCCAGGCTTCGATCAATCGGTCCGATCCTCATGTCTTCGATATTTGCGGTTTCAATATACTTAGTGATTGGTATCAAAGTGGCAGAGTTTCACACGTACTGCGATGTCCGTAGAGTAACAAGTAAATGGAGTGATCACACGACTAAGTTTTCTGACTCCCACGAATACAGAGACACAGAGTGTGCAACGAAAATTACTGTAAATCGAACATACTTCGTAACATGATGAATACTTATCAGAGCTCTAAAATTATAATCATGGTAATACAATATGGTATACTATGCCATATTGTATTACCATGATTATTGACACCACTAGAAGTTTTGATTCCTTTATTTTTATCGTAGTTTAGTCGTATATTTGGATATTTTTATTTCAAGTTCAGCTTATCAATAAAATACCTTTTCTCACTCAGAATAACTCAATAATTGTACATACGTATTGTATACAAAATGCAACAGAGGAAATTGTATTGTGTTGTTCTTGATTATTCCATTTACTAACTATTCCTTGGCGATATGCGACCGCAGCTGATATTATTGTTTCTTTGAAATTTTACTTAGAACTGCTTCTGTTTGGTTCGATTGTTCTTTTTTATGGTTTATTAGTGGTGTGCCAGGTTTTTTGCGGCGAGTAGGCCTTGTGTTTGTTACTTTAGTGTTTGCTTTGAGGAAGTTATCTGGTTGATAACGTAATATAATAAATATTCCAATTGGTATCACTATACTTTATTTATAATAAGAACTTATAAGAAAATAATGTTAGTCTAGACATGGCAGACAATCCTACAGTACAACAAGATTGAAACGGAAGGCCAATTAAACAAGTAATCACTAGCCTAATATATTAAATACTTATACTATTTTTTTCTTAAACATACCGACTTATGGCAAAGTACAAAAATACACGTATGGACATAAAAGCGTTTAGACTGAATTATAATCCAACAGGATACTGCCCAATACATTGTTCTGATAATTCAGTAACAGTATGAAACGATGAGCGAAGAGATCGGTTGTTTGAATAACATAACATTATATTCGGCTATTACTTGAACCATGAACTAGAACACAACAAATTATAATGACTTCGTTAACAAAATCACAGTGCAAAAAAAAAGTGAATTAAAACTATGATGTTCAGAAGTAACATTTAAATCATAATTCACGACGCGCGACGTCCAAACAGACGGACGCACAAACAGGCGTATTCCCGTACGACCGCAAATTTCCTGCAGCTTCCGATATGATTGCAGGAATCACGCTCCGATCCCCACACCTGCTTATTGTGGCTTTTGAAGAAATTTATTTATGTGTTCACTATTCTGTGTACACGTGTAGGGCTGGCAGTTGGCTTTGAAATTTAATTTTGTTTTACTTGATTGTAAAGAGGTCGTATAGGATTCTTAAAGGGAAGAATAAACAATAAAACTCCTTTCAAATTTCCAATAACCGGCCTGAGAAGTGGAAACTGCGAAAAGCGTGATAAAAGGTTTACCGCATTAGACTCATTATTGTATAAGTTCTGAATCAATTTCTGATTTTAATAGCGAGATTGTATGTTTGAGCCTATATGTGTAATGTTATGGCAACACTAGAGTGGTAAATAAAAGTGTGTTTGTGATATTTCATGTTTGTGAAACACAACCACGATACAGGAGAAATTCCTAGTATGGAGCGACGTTTTTCTAAAAAAAAAAATGTAGTAGGGGGCGAGCCTATTGCCATTAATTACTACATCAACGTCGACTAAATTGTCTTTTATTTTTCAACTACGCCAGTTACGTCATAGTTCTCACATATTAGCGGCGAATCTAGTGACAATAACAAGGCACAAATCAGGATAACCATCCATACCGAGAAAAACCGAGCCAAAAAACCCAACAACACGTTGTACCTTACTTTAAAATACAAGAAAAAAACTATGTGGCAATAGATTCCCTGGCCGAATGAAGCATCTGATGTGACTGGCCTAAAACAACAGCCAGGGTATCGGCCGATTGGCCACACTCAACATAGACCAGCGGCAATTTTTTGTCCACACGGTGTCATTCCGTGGCAAATTACCGTTTTTAACGCAGTCAAAGTTTTTTATGCCTTGGATTTGTTGGTAATTAATTAATGGGATAGATGTGATCGTGTTACGGGGATTAATCTATAAAATAATTAGGATTATGGCGCTTGGTAGGAATTAAATATGTTGTTGTTACCTATACCGATTTCAAGGGTATTCCCCGATGGTAGGTTTGGCCAGAGCATAAACGCATGATAATAGGGTAGGGGGTAAGCTTAATGCCATGTAACTAGCCATATCGCGGATTTTAGTTAACATAACATAACATCACACCTGTCTTCCCCGAAGGGGTAGGTAGAGGTGCACATATAGTACATCATTATAATTATAATAAGTTCCAATGTAGGTAAAAGGCGGCGAGCACAAATCCAGACACCTAATGGAAAAACCCAGTAACACTTTGCCCGACCCGGGATTCGTACCTTGGACCTCATACCCAACAGTCAGGCATTACAGACTGTGAATGAAAGTCTGTTAAACTGACACCCAACAAGAATACTTAAAAAAACAAAAGAAAACAAAATAAAGAAAACCTTAACTTTTTATCGTCCTAAACTGGATGACGAAGGAAACCGCGTGTACGGCTTTATAAATACCTTATTTATTTTTAATCTATGTCTAGACCACGTGAAAGGCTTTAAATGTCTAACGGTATTCAAAATGAGTTTAATTAACCGACGAAATTGTCTAAATCTTGTTCTAAGAAACTTTCATGCGTTTCGGTGACTTACTGGTCGCCTACTAAAATGTTAGTTTTTGTTCCATTTTTGAAATGCAAATTGTATTTTTTATTGCTCTACTCATTTTGTGTCGAAACTTTTTGTTTGAGACTCCTAGTTTTTTATCTTCGTTGCCAGTAATTACTTGCGTCATTCAATTTCTAAGAAGAAGACAGATTTTCTTGCGTTTTACCTTTTATTTTACAACGGTAGGTGCATTTTTATTTATGTTCTGTTCATAGCATTGTTTTAAAATATTATTCATTAAAACAGTCATAGCTTGGTTTGTGGAGGTTAAATGAGCAGTTGCATGTGGAAGACCAGCTCTATCGAGTTAAATTGATAGCCGTTCCCAGCACAACTGGGAAAAACTTGATGACGGACTTTAGTTATCATCATCATCAGTCGGAAGACGTCCACTGAACAAAGGCCTTCGCCTTTAAGGGGAGGAAGGTTGCCATAAACGCCAAGCCAAGTTATACACTTTGGGAATAGTAAGAGATACATAGTGGATAGGTATATTTAAAAAGAAGAGTTATTTGAGTTATTTTATCATTATTTAATTCAGCGTAGTCATGTTACCTAATGTACGGAAGTCTTCACTGCCACACCTCACTTTTAATCCACTGAACCAAGTCATAACGCGATACTCCTAAAATCTCTAACAAGGTCTACAAGACGGTTCGTGTTCAGCAATTATCATTTACGGAACAAAGCTTCGAAATTCAAAACTAACCCTTACCAAGCACCTTCAAAAAAAGAACAAGAAGAAGACTAAAAAATAAAAACATTCCATATTCAAATCCCGCAGTAGCGTCGCGTCGTAACTGGCAGAAAGCATGTTTCCGCCTGCGCCGGTATTTGTACAAATTTTTACATTTGCAGAATGCGGCCAACCATGTGGACTTTTATTACACTTTGTTACGAGCTAGTTCTTAGGTTTAAAGGCGTAACGTGTATTTAAATTGTAGGTGGGGCTTAACGTTTGTGTTTAGTGAGGATAAATACAGTAGGAATGGGGAGAAGGTTGCCTTAGGTTGCTTGTAAAATAGATGATCCTTTAGCTCTCAGACTAAGCATATGAAGTAGTAGTATTCTAGGAACTACTTGGATACAAAGCTGTAGCTAGGATAAAGGTAAGTACAGGTGACAATAAATAGTTGTAAAAGGTTTCAAAACTTTTCTTTAAAATAAAATCTTATCTCCTTATCAAGACAAATGGATGTTGGTACTAATCTTCCAGGTTATGTATTTCCCTTCGGAAATTTTACCAATAAATCTTAGACTGTAAACTGAAGTCTAACCGCAGAAATTATTGCCTAAAATTAACAAAGGGTTTCAGATCGACAAACTCTTTAAACAACAATGGTTTATTTTAGACAAAATCTCCAGTAATTAAGTATTTGAGAAAACATACTACCTCTTTGTAACGTAAATGGGTAAAAAACGTTTACCTTACCGTATAAATAAAGGACTATTACACGCTTTTATATGCGACCATCGTATGTTGTCACTGAATTTCAAAACTTTCTTCCATTGAGACCGATACGCTTCATCTAACACTTAATAAACAAACAAACATAAATCTTATCCCAAAGCAATACAGTTCAATTAAGCTTGTAAAAAAACTCGTCGATAGTTTTTTAAATTAATTGCCCGCTTTTTGCTATGGCCAGCAATCTATGTTTTCATAGAAACCGTAACCAGGTTAATGACACAAACTATGAACGTTTGAGACTTGAAAACTGTTCTTTCATAGAATACCTATCAGAGCAAACAGAACCTACGCATGCAGCAGGTTTGTATAAAGAAACCTACTGGATAATAGCTTTTCTATGAAGCTTCGAAGATAAACAAGTAAACAGCAAGAGCTTAGTAAATTATATTAAAATTTTCACATAACTAGGTACCTAATCTTAATCTCAAGTAGGATACCTCTACACCAAAACAAACATACATCAACAGCCCTACGGCTTCAAAGAGATCCTAATACAAAAAATAAACCTCCCAAAATCCCTTAATACGAAAAAGGGGCCTACATACGAAGGTGTAATAAAGGTACCTACACGCGGACGCCTCAAGAATTAAAAAAAAGAAAAACTCGAGGGCGCACAAAGTCTACAATGTCAAAAAAGTCTCCGTCAACAAACAAAGTAAAAAAAAAAACTCCATATTCTTAATTTAACTTGAGTCACTCTTACATCCCTACTTGAAGTAACAATTAATACAAGACCTCCCTAGTCCCTTTCTTGTTTCAAAATATAGAAGTCGGAGGTGAGTTTAAGGGGAATCGTAAATGTCAAGTTATGTTGGACGCGTGACACGAATAGGGAGGGAAAAGTAAGCAAGCTCCCCATTTCTTAAGGCAATACAGGGTGTTATATGTGTGTGATACTTAGACGATTCTGTTCAGGGCTCACCTTAACACGCCGTTTGCGGTAACTTATTCGAAGAAGGAAAACCTGGCCTATTTATTATCTGTATATTTCTACCCCAGTTTTGAAGTAAGCGGTTCACAAGTGAATAAGATGAGGAAATTATACCTTCACGCTTGAATATGAGCTGGTATTATAACGCTATTCAATTAATCATGTACTTGAGTCACGCATTCAGTACTTTCACGAGCAGGAAATTGATCGACATGTATATCAATTGAAAAATAGTTAAACGTTTAATTTATCTACCAACAATATCAACAAATCTATTCAGTATGCGCCGCTATACGAAATACACATCATTCCTTGTAAAGTTTTTATTTATCTTTTTTCTATTGTTTAGTCTTCAGATAATTATGTGTTTTCGCACCAGGGTGTAAGTAGAGAATCTCCACGAGCAATGATACCTTAGTACGTTTGGCGCACCCTGTGTGGTCAACTTCGCTACCATCCTTGTTGGCTGGCCAATCACAACACAAAAGCGTAAACTGTTTCCGTTAGACATACTAATGCCATACGAAGAAATTGCTGAAATTTCTTGTCCATTAAGAGAGCTTCATCATCATGAGTCGGAAGACGTCCACTGTTGAACAAAGACCTCCCCCTAAAAGGGCGTTTACCATAATCCCCACGCTTGGGAAGCGGCTTGGCGATCGCAGTAATAGTGGTGTGGTTACAGAAGACGCTGCTATCCATTTCCTAGATTTTCCCTCCGTCGCCTTCTACAACGCCAAGGAGACGAAATGGGGAGCTGCTGTTCTGGCCGGTACTCCACAGGATTATACAGAGCCAAAGCCTGTCAAATGTCACAACGGACAAACTGACAGTACAACGATATTATCGAGATAAATATAATTTTAGATAAGATACGTCAAATCATCTCTACTACTGCTAATACATATAATTCTCGCTATTCCCAAACCTTTATCTCTAAAGCAATAACAGTTGATAAAAAATCTAATTAAGAAGCTCCAAAAAATTCGCTTGGTACCCCGATCAATACCCAAAAAACTCCCTAATCTCCGTCCCTTATCAACTTGTCACAAACTTAAGTAACCCTCCCTCACACATGCACACACGCACACAAACACACACACACACTACTCATTATAAGGGTAACTAATCACTGAGCTGTGGAGAGAAAAAAATTGGAATTTTTTTATTCATTAACCACCCTCTCTTCTTAGGCTGATGTCCCTGAGGGATAGAGAAATATGTGGAGTCGAAGAAAAAATTAATTTGCTATATTTTTTGATCTTTATAAGATATAAACTAAGGTACCTATTGACAAATTGGGATATAATTAAGTTACTGGGATGTAACAACAATATTACAATAGAAATATCCATAATGAAAACACACACACAAAACCAGCTAAACAATTTATATGCAATTTATTTATACAAATCATCGTTAACACTTACACTAAGAAACCTAACACATGTAACCATTACGTTTTCACTCTTCATATTTTGGTATAAAATTCGTTACGCGGTTCTTAATCCAAACAGAATCATATCCTTCTTTGATCTTACCAAAAATATTTCTAAGACCAACACCGTCTCCACTCCCGCCGCTGTGCCACCTCTGCATACGGCGCACACTCGCCAGCGTACTAAAGCATGAATTTGCATATTTGCTCGCTCACTAAGTGCAATAGCTTGTTTGTACGCACTTCATACATTCTTCCATCTAACATTCGACAATTCATTAATTAATACCGTTTTTCAATTTGTTCGGGGTAAACAAATGTTTTGTTTAAGACGTTCGGTACAGTCGACGACAGCCTTGCTTTGTTTTGGAGCTAAGGTAAAGAAGTGATTGGCTTATTTTCCTTTTACCTTTTTATTTTCTTCTTTTTAATATATGGTATATTATGACAGGAAACGAAAGAAGAACTAAAAATAAAACAGCAAAATATATTATATTGTATACTCGAGATTTAAGAAGCGACTGATCATTAATTGATTGATGGTGGAAATTTTCCAAATCATTAAGAATACAAAGAATGTATTTAGTATTTGGAACTAGTAATCGTTGTAAAATTTGTGATGAGACTAGTGAATAAAAATTTACTTCTCAATTTAATGACCATCTTCAATTTATTTGACCAACAAATGGCTGTGACGTTTTGGTGGCTAGTAGTAACTAATATGCCTCCTTAGTAGATTTATAAGTAGGTATACTTATTATGAAAACATGACAGCTTCGCTTAATCGACGTTAAAAAATGATTACCTGAAGTTTGCGATAAACTTTAATAAACGCAAGACGCGCATCATTTAGGAGAAGATGAAAATCAAAGAAAAAATATCTCGCCGTATAAAGGCCGTTATAGGACGGCCGTCAAACAAACGCTTTTCTTAAGCAAAGCAGCGCCTAATTTCAATATCCGAACGGAACGTGGACCGTTCGGAAACTCTCCTCGGGGAATAAATTACTCCGTCTATTCAATATTTCATCAGGCCGAGAGGCCGACTCTGAATATTCAAAACTAGAGGAGACACGTAAAAGCACGCGCAAGCCATTTTTCGCGCCTATCATCTCGGTAACAAAACGCACTCGTAATTACCCCCTCCCCGCGACTTGCCCCCTTCCCGCGGATCTCCACCCCACCCCCGCGCCGGGGAGAGGGGGCCGCCCAGTGACAATTATTGATCAAAAATTCTCTCTCTTCTTTCGCAAAAGAAAACTTGGACGGGTTATGTGTGAACCGGTATAGTTTGATATTTGTAATTAGATATTTTAATTATTTTATTTTTTTCTTATAAGTTTAGAAAGTGATCTTGCTACGTTGCTGTGTCAATACACACACGTTTTGAGTAGTAGATTATGTTAGTAAGTACTAAAATCATTTCAGAAAGCCTATCCTATAGGAAATTAAGACATACAATTGTAATTATTATAATTCAAAATGTACATGTTTGTTTATAAGTTTGTGCCCTGTCGCAACGTGCAATATTTAAGTTATTAAATCTGAGAGACAAACATTGCCATTCAGAAGTAAGTTTAATTGAATTCTAAATAAATTTTCTTCGTAAGTTCATAAAACAATGCTCAAAAAATAACACACTGTAAAACCCGGAAGACATTCAAAACAATTCAGCATTCAAATGGCTTCTTACATACAACGTCAACCCACAATACATCTAAAAAATGTCAAGTATCAAGTCAACTCGGTCGGGGGACACGCGGCCGCCTCGGCATATTAATTGCACGCGGCGCTACCGGCGGGTGGCAAGACATGGGGAGGCGCGGCCGCGAGGTCAACCGTCGCCTCGCCATTGTTTTGTGCGTGCGACTGTACTTTCTAAGCTATCTATACATTTATTCACCGGTTTCTTAAATACAAAGTGGGGTAAAGAGTTTTGTACATGTATATACTTTCATTCTTGCATTGAGTAATGGAAGAAAAACAGAGGCGTTTGGAGTTGACGCAAGGGTTGGGAACATTTAAGTAGTACTTTCGTCATTAACTTGGTTATTGATTTTTTAATAAGCCTCTTCCCTAAAAGAATTACTTGCTTTCCAATTGTACTGTTGTTTTTTTCTCGATCTGATAGAGTGAGTAGACTAAAAGTAAATTATTAATTTTTCAGAATAAACTGTTCATTAACCAACCTTCATCTTAATAACTCTTCCTTCTTTTTAATCCATTAAAACGACTCAAATAATTTTGGAGTTATATCATACATAAGAGTTATATCCACTTTTTATTCAAAGCCTATCTCTGATCTTGGATCTGACATAACATTTCGCTAGTGTTATAGAGTTACCAATCCGTGGTCAAGGAGCTCCGTGCTGCTACTAAAAATGACTTATTGGAACAATTTATTTTTGTCATTATCGTGCATAATAGCATAGGTAATATAAAAAATCCACACCTTCATAATAATAAACACAGTCAGGTTTATTTTCAAGTATTTGATGTAAGTTATAGTTTTGTTTATTCTGTGCAAAACTTTCGTCAGACAAAAACATCGGGTCGGTATGAAAACTTACAAAAACTAACTTTTTACTAAACATGTTTGTTGTTTTTCTTTTTCCGTGGCTAGAAATATGTGACTTCAAAGAAATAATGTTATAACTAATAATAATAATTTGTTTAGACAAACAATTAATGGCAGTATAAGAAAATGCGTGAACATGTTATAAGTTGGTATACAGCAAGAGAACAGTAGAGCGGGCCGTAAACTAAAACGAATAGAAATAGAATAGAAAACATATTATGGGATTGACATTGTGTCATAGATGACATATTCCAAACATTATAAGTATCATACCCATACATTTATCATTCTATTCGATTTTTCTTCGCCGAGCGTTTTTCCGTCCGTCTAGGATGTTTACCAATAAGGTTTGTGTACGCAAATAACTTAGAAATGCCTAGAATAGTCTTAACCTAATTGTTATCGAACCGGATATGGTCTTAGGGAAATACCACTTTTCTGCTTACCTAAGTACATAAGATATTATCGAACAGTTAATTAAAGATGGTGGTCATATTATTTTTGAATGTAATATTCGTTTATCACTAATCGGGCAACATTACCTTCCCTTTCATGTTTTAACGCACCTCGCATGAAGCCGGCCGGTAACATTATGAACTCAAAGACATAAAGCGATCACCAATACGGTTTACATAGTCAGAATCTTTAGATTCTTGTTTATTTTAGATCACATTACGATAAACGGTAAATAAAAGAAAGCTCATGAAAAACTAGTTTACATAAGTAATTTATTAGACACATCTCAACAGTACACTACAGAAGTGAAGACCTTAAAGCGAATAATAAAAAGTACGTATGCTCTCGTATATTTGGCTCACAGTTTAATGTATTCATCCCATCCCAGCTCGTGGGAGCGGATTGTTTTCGCTCCAAACCTGCCCATTATGCAGGAGCTTGCAGTGCAGTCCGTCGCATAAAGCAAATCGGAAAACCGATCGCTTCCTTCGATTTTCCGCGCCTCTGTCCATTATTGTGTTTGTGAGCTCACCACGTATGTAAATCATTCGATCCGCACACACAAATATACCCTGTCTTGCTCACACGTAGGTAGGTAGAGAAGAACAGACAAGGACGGCACCAACCGAATTGGTGTTAATTTACAGTTGGCAATTATAATTTTCGTATTCATGTCCCTTTCTTGCGTTGAATTTTTTGTTGTCCGTCTCTTTTGCGGCGGGGGGTTAAGATAAAGCGGTGAAGACGCGAGATATGTAGAATTTTTTAATAAAAACCGCGCTTCTGTGTGCGCTAAGTGATATGCCTTGTTCTTTTTAATTTCGTTGCGAATGCGAGCGCAGTCGGGATCATCTATCAGAGTTTTTTTCCTCTCTGCCTCCACACGGCGCGTTATAAAGATTTCGCATGGGATATGAATATTGATTGTTTCGTTGCCGACTAATGAAAGCTTGATTGGTGTGCGATGTTGATGTGTAATGAACCCGCTAGGGAATGGGGAAGCGTAAAAGGTTTTTTGACGCGTTAGTTAGCGAGCGTTTTTATTGGAATGATTCGGTTTTTAATTGTGAATGGCAGCACTGCAGATACGGCTTGCTTCCTTTGTGGACCGGGATTTGTACGTACAAAAACAAATAAGTCGTAGATAACGGTACGCTTAATATAGCATTTAAAGTAATTATTCTTTGTAAATTACTATATATTGTTCCTTATCATGTTTCTATGTTAGGCATAAAACATTATAGACAACAAACAAATCAATCATGCACTTCCTAACCATAAGTTTAAACAGTTTTAAAATCATAAAATAAAATCGTGTATGAGCATTTTTCGTAGACACGTAGGTGCGCATACGCCGCTACATGCTACACGCGTGCGTAGGCGGCTACGTGTGTGTAGAAGAATTCAACGCACATACGTGCTACGAAGGTGTTGGATAATCGTATTATCTGTTATAATCAACGTGTGTTTTAAACTAGAATACTACTTTAGCCTTTTAATTTAAATTAAAAACAGAGGAGATTTTAATTTTAATTGCTATTATATTAAGTCACTTTTACATTTTTGATTGGTGTTAGAGCAGTCCTCTTCTTATCGTATGGTTGATCAACAACCTGGTGTCAGAGTTTTAACCTGTAGGCCTTTGACATGGCTTTAGACACCGTTGAAAAATCTCTCAGGTGCGCCGGTTTCGTCACGATGTTTTTCTTCACCGGTTCTATCAACTGACAACTAATTTTAAAGTACGTACATGAACTCGAAAATGGTGCGTGCTGGGGTTTGAATTTTTAACCTTTGACTTGGCAGTCCAACTGTCATACCACTTGGTTATCACTGCTGTTAGCGCAGTGAATTAGCATATACAGTTTTGTTTTAAGATCTTCAAGCGCAATAAAATACTTTTTGTGACACCTTTCCTAGTCAAGCCCTTTGTGAATATGATTCTATTCGTGTCCTTCAGATGGTGCAAGACGGGGCGTCTGTAAGGACAGGTTGACTCAAACTCGCCGTTGTTCTTTCCTAAAAAGACCACTTCTCAGACCACCTGCACTGTTCTCACATAAACTATTGAGCTCGTCTGGACTTTAAAAGAGACATTGGTCCCCGAGTTTGTTTTAGTATTTCTTCTCAGAGGTAGTCAGTTAGGAAATGCCGATGCCATCTAGTTTAAAAAAAGGGACGTGTAAAAGTGTTTTTGTAAAACTTGCAAAAATAAAAACATTTATCATTATTATTTATCTATGACAATCATAGATTTAAAATACTAGGTAGTTCCTAATATTTATTTTTATTTATTTATTTAATACAGCATGGAAGACTTACAGCTAAAACTTACAATAAATATGACAGATTTGTCAAATGTCAATAAATGAATATGATGCAATGAAATACTGACTATATCTATACTAATATTATTAAGCTGAAGAGTTTGTTTGTTTGCTTGAACGCGCTAATCTCAAGAACTACTGGTCCGATTTGCAAAATTATTTTAGTGTTAAATAGCCCATTTATCGAGGGAGGCTATAGGCTACAAAACATTCGATATTCACGCGGACGGAGTAGCGAGCGGAAGCTAGTTATTCATATAAATCATTCATCATGTTCCAACATATTTAGGTACTAGCTACAACACTGATAGAAATCTTATAAAATCCTTGTAGAAACTGTTCGTGCGGTCTAAGTAAATACATAATAATTCCTATATACCGATTACATAGCCTATATACACAATAAATGATTATAACTTGGTGCCTTGTAACAAAGTTCATAATGAAAGCATAATTTAGTTTTAACTTCAGAACGCGCTGCCAAAACGAAGGGCCACAAGCCTTTACAAAGTAAAAATTAAATTTTAGATCGCGTACCGTCCCTTAATTTCTCATCAAAATTCTGTTTACTATACATAAAAATGGATGGTGTCGACTATGAATATGACTAGTAAAATGTAGGGAAGATGATCAGCCTGAATGTTGGCTTTCAATTTGGTTGCCTATCTTAGGGATTCATCGTTTTATACCGCTAGTGGGTGCCCGGCTTAAGATGTTTAGCGTGTAAAGCTTAGTGCAATTAGGGGCCCTAGGCATTGGTATAATTCTAGACTAATACCAATCGAATATGAAATCGTCTAGATAAAATAATGCGTTGCGTACGTTGCGCAAGTCGGTCTAATTTAGTCTACCTATATTATAACAATTAAATGAAAAACAGGTTCCTAATTCATAATAACTTAAGTATTTATATTAAAATAAAGTATTCACATTTTATAAGCGCCTATTATTGGTTTTATAAAACATTTTGAAAAGAATTGAATTCTTTTTTCAATTTATTTAACAAGCAGGTTGAATACCTGGCTGCATAATGCGTTCGACCACACATTTCACGTAAATATCGTGTCGAAACTAATCCTGTATCGGATCACCTATCAGGGCGGAACGCATCTGTACGATGACGCTGCCGTTCAGCACACCCTCCAGCAGTCGCGCGTGAAGGAACGAACGAGATTGGAAATGGTTTAGCACTACTTTCGGACCCCACAAAGGAAAATGAACCTTAAACTATACCGATAAAGTTGAAAATCGCTTGAACTAATTACCTAAATCTAGGAGTAAAATGTTAAGGAAATGTAAACTTTGTTATTAACACTTAAGATTGGTTTTTAGTTGTAGTTAGGTGTGTAAGTGTGAAGAATGGTCAGTGTATTTAAAGGCAAGCCGTTCTGGTCTGCGTGTTGCGAGTCGAATCGTCTTCCGGCGTCAGACGTGATTTCTTGAAGAAAGTCTATTCAATGGACGCAATGGACATTGGCCCCCGATTGTATTTTGTTTTCGTCCATTAAACTAGCGTCGAAATACAGCAACTGTATTTCATGTGACTTGGTTACTAACTGTACCTACTTGATAAGATCTAAAATATTTGAAATTCGAACACCAACTTCAATTTTCACATTAGTCTACGAAAAATTTTGTATTTGGCGTGTGCGTTCTAAAAACAAAAAATATTCACATAGAAAAAAAAAACAGCCTAATAGGTCACAATACACGATTTAAAACTATTCCTTAGAAATATAAACAGGGTAGTCAAAACAACATAATTAGCTATAAGAACTCCATTTTTTATTTAGTGCATGGCACTTACTACCGCTGCTTCTATGACCACATCTTGTTAGTCTCTGAACCGGTATATTAAAATCTCTTTACCTTTCGAAGTTTAAAAACGAACATAATAGGATTCTTAGATACCCTCATAATCCTTATTTCCGTGCCGACGTAGGAATTTGAAGAAAAATAGTATATAACAATGATTCAAGCTGAGTAACTACTGGCACACTACAATCTGAGCTACCGTTTTCTTGTAAAGCTTGACCAGATTATAGGCATCTTACTAAATTAAACTTTTTTATAATAATAATAATCTTTATTTCCAGTAAAAAAGTACATATTGAATTTCCTTAAAAACTAACAATCTTATATCTAAATAACAACAGAAGGAAATGTTTAACCGGTGATCTCCACACTAGGTCGAGCCTGTCTCGTGGAAACTGATTCATAATATTATGAACAAACGTTCCTTAACTTCACACGACACTATCGAATTTGTAGTCAAGAGGTTCAATACCTGGCAATCAATATAATATTGGGACGAAAATTGGGGTTGCATTAGGTCCCCTAGATTTTTAACAGAGAATACACACACATGACTCCCTGAAGTTCTAGCCGTATCTTGTTGACAATATTGTTGTTGGACATCAACAATATTACTACTTTTATACTCAATAAAACACCGCAAAATAAACGCTAACTTAACTTTTTATCGCTCTACGCAAAAAAACCGTTTACCAAAGACATCAAGATATTCTATTCTTATTTAAAAAAGGAAAACGTTGAATTGTGTTTTTATTTTTATAATATCGTCTAGGGTTCGGTGGTTCCATTTTTAAAAGTGCAAAGTGCCAGTAACCTCGGTGCTCCTTTAATTTCAATAGTGGGGTCGCGCTCAAGGTCACCGCCCGCGAGGGGACACTTCACGATCAGCTGATACTCTGTTATAATATTATTTGCCACGTTTTTTAATCTGTGAAGATTTATATTTAGAGCGTTGACCGTATTGCCTGAATTGCGTAGCATTATTTTTTGGAGATATTTATTTTGCTTTCCTTTTTATTGGATTAGTTAAAACACTTCTTTTGGAATCTGTAGTACTGTAATTTAGAAACACTAATAGGAGTCAGCTGATGAACTTTCTTAGCACGCGTTGGCAGATGGAATGTTGCTTAATTACATCAGAATTCAAACTGTGCTGAGTATCCTAAAAACAAACATGAGATCTGAAATAGTTTGAGAGGTTAAAAATAACATCAAGTAACAGCTACTTTCGTCCGAGCCAAAATTCCTAAATAATAACGACCAAACTTCCAAACTTTTTGCTATTCGGAATTCGAAACTACCAGTTGCATCTGAAGTTTAGGGGCTCGATAAAAGTAGCAATAAACCACGAGCGTGGGCAGAGGCCAGCGAGGGGGTCGCGGGGTGCGGGGTGTATAGGGGGTGCCGGTCATCTCCCCCTTTTTATCTCCGCAAGTCAAGGGCGCGTGGGGCAGGTTCGGCCGGCCGCCGGCTATTGACATTCTGTTTTCAAATTTACCTACTTTTTTCCATTGTCCGTAACTTTTTAATATGGCGGGGTCGACGAACCGAATGGCCAGTGCGGCCTATTACGTAATTCGTTTTGTAATGTTGCCTTTTTAGGAATCTTGTTTTGTTTTTAATTGGTCGTTTGGGATATTGACAGTGTTGCGCAATTTATTTTTTGTTTGGGTTTTTTGAAGTAAGTTTAGTTTGGAATGTTTTCAGCGTGTCATACTAAAGTTGTTAATCACATTGTCGCTTTAAGCAAATATATGACGGTTTCGTAAGAGCTTCATTCGTCTTTGGTAAGTGAGTGTTACACCACTAATGCGCATACCACAGACACTCATTAGCACTTTCATATGACGATTACATATGCGCATTTTTCGGCAAACTACAAAGCGTATCATATAATCACTTATTCGCCAATGACTCAACAAAACAAAGGCCAGCCCTAATTACAATTACTTACTTTAAACAAAGTATAAAAGATCAATTAGCAATTCGGCGGCATGTGGTAATTAAAACATAATATGTGGTATAATGTGACCATTAATTTTGCGGCGATTTCAAACGAATATTTAAACGCTATTATGATTTGAATCAGTGTTTTGCAACATACTATATAACAGTTAGACATGCAATTTTTGTGAATAAATTAACCTAGAGTCTAGTTAGGAGTGTTTGTTTCGTTGGATCTCATAGGAACAATTGTACGGGGTACACAACCAATTTTAACACCGACATCTTTGGTCCGTATTTTTAGATCATTGAGCCCCTTTAAAAAGTAAAAGTTATCGGTACAACATACATACATGTCATGTCTGTTTAAAACCAGGAGAGGCGGAGCTTCCCTTTTTTTCTACGATCCTGACCGAACTGTTCCTATCTGCCCATTATCCTACATTACATTTTCCATACATGCTTGGTTAAGGATAGGTACTTTTAACCTAACCTTTCCTCGAACATATCCGAGCTAACCAAACTATGTTAAAATTAACCCTTTCCGGCGCAGAGCCATATAAATTGTATAAGGCAACTGTATAACTATTATATCTGTAAATGCTGCTGTCTTTATACACTTGCAACAACTATATACTTGAACATAACTGTGATAACATGCCTTGATGATGATGCTGAAGACAAACATATCTCGATTGCTCCTACTACATGATTACAACTACTACTCGATGCCAGCGTACATCCTGACACCTCAATCGAGTTAATCGAACCATTTTACAAGTCGATTAGTAGTGTTAAAATCGATCCACAACACGGTATCGAGCAGCGGTTATAATCGCCTCAGATGCGAGCCGCGATATCTGTCATCTCACACAACTTAACATCGCCAATCCTATCGATATATTACCATCTGTTGCGGAACAACAGTGTTTGACCGTCGGGCGTTTTGGGAAATGACTGGTTCCTAGCAATTAAAAAAAAGTAGCACGGATAATTATAATGTTTGGTTTTGCAATGAGATTTTTCGTGTTTGTTCTAATTTCTAGTCAGGTCTATTTAGTATTGCGTACAATTTTAAAATCCTTACCTAATAGTTAAGTATGTCGAGAAAGTAAGACCTGAAATGAGAACAAATGGATACTAAACTTGAGCATTTTTTTTTAAGTTTGATAACAGTTTCCTATTAGACATTCTTATTCCAGCAAGAGCTAACTAGAAAATTACCAATTGGAAACATGCTAGACAGGTAGGTACGTAGTTAAATGATATCAACATGTCATTTAGGTACTGTAAATACATTTTATATAAATGTGCAAGATCATAATCATATTTTATCTTATCATCATTTTTAAGTACTTGTTCAACAAATATTTTGCAATTCTAATAAGCAACATGATTCCAACTTCACCCGCAACACCGATATATCGATAGGCCCACAAAAACTCCAAAAAGTTTGAGTGACAGGACCGCCGTAGAAAAACGATGTCGATAGTCGATAGTGCAACAAAGCACCCGACAGCCCATCTCTATTGACAGGACGGCTAGAGCGTGTGCTACGTGTGAATGTTATCGATAATATCGAGATGTGGTCATGTCGATAGCTTGACCATTACGTGCACGTAAAAATATCTTGGGAACCGAAATGAGACCGATTTAATCGATCGATCAGCTTTTGTGAAGAGTATGGGTTGGGAATAGGTGTGATTGTTTCTTTTTTTGTACGTAGGTCTTGCTAATACTACGTAAGTAATCGTATGGTCGTCTTCCGAATGATGATGATGACGATATTACGAGTTTTAGTGTAGTCAACACCGAATAATTGAACAAGTTTATTTATATACATTTACGATTACCACGCCTACAAATTAGGCCTTTAAATTAAATTCACCTCGAGTTCAACTAACAATAGGTACAAACAGAAGTCACAATTATAGTTTAAAGATTGGAACGCGAATCTAGCAGAAACAAAGTAAACAGATCGCTAGCTACCACAAAAAAGGTTGTATTCTACAATGCGACAGACAAAACGTGTTCGTTGACCTCCGTGCTGGCGATGGCGGCGCGTGCGACGAACAGACAGATGTGCCAGTCACTTCATAATCATAATGGCGGATAAAATACAAAGCCAAATCAAATCTATGAGATATCTCGACAGGATTACGTTACAAATTTTAACTACAATTATGTTACTGTTAACTCGATGCAGTCGAGTAATGAACTTCAATCTGATCAAACACTAAAAGAAATGAACGCTCCAACTTATGTGGAACGATCCTAACGACACGTAAACATGCTCGGTGACAATCGATAAAGACTTAATAACAATCAATTTAGAAATCGCGCGACGCAATCGGGACCCGCTTCGATTGACGATTTCGTCTCGGACGGTGGGCGTGTGTAGCCGATGAAAAAAACATATCACTCCCACTCCGACCGGTTACACAACAACAATTTTAACGGAGCGCTAATGATCATAGAATGAACTCTTTATACAACAGAATAAGAGTCACAATGCACGAACAGTTACGATTGCAGATTCGCACTGGCCACACCACGCCTCGACACCCGTCATTGGCAGAAATAAAAACGGCGACCACGCGTAACTCGTCACGTCTCGCCGGACAGTGAAATCGTGCGACCGGTGACAATGTGTCACTTTGCCAATTCAACGAGACCCGCCCTGCCCCGACAACTGTTTCACGCACGGGTGTTGAAACAAGGGTTGCAAACACTACCAGGGGTCAGCTAAGGCTGGACGCGTTATTGTGTACCGCATTCGTGCCGTTGCGTCGCCGTGCCTTATGAAATGACAGTTGAAGCTTCAATGCGCAAACGTTTACCCGCAAAAGGAAATTTCATCGATCACGCTCACAAATTGCTACGTAACTATCGAGATGTAAATCGCTTATGGCTACCGTTATTTTGAAAAATCGATTCTTGATAATCGATTCGTTACAGTTGCGTTCCGTTTACGCAGTGGACTGTCCCACGGTCTGTCTGTGTGCGACAAATCTTCAAGGCGACACAGTGCGACACTGCGCGACCCGTGTGACTACACCGTGTCGACCTATCGTGCGACTACGAAATAATCGAGTGTAAAATTGTATTTGAAGGACTATTAAACTGATTGCTACACACTATCAAAATTTCCAAAGACATTCCAATTGCAGAATGCTTTTTGTCTAACATATTTCATGGTGAAAAACTTATTAGCAAGAAACATTGCGAGATCAACTTTCAAGAAGTTTAGATTCAGTTAGCCTTAACAAAAACTAGCATTTGTAATCATTTGGTCCTAGATAGCATCAACAGTTCCAAAATTAGAAAATTTCTTAGAAAATTCGATCGATCTGATATAGATGAAGACAGTTCAACAAATACTCACTTGGCTACTAAGTAAGCTGCGTTGTACCACACTGCCAAGAAAAGTAAATAACCAGAGATTTGAAATATTACTCGAACTGTCGTTATCGTTGTTCAGATAACGTTATTCAGTACCTGGAATGTTACTAAATAACGTTTTCCGAACAAAAATAACGATATTAGCAGTAGCATTTGAAGTCCCTAAAGACCCGAAAACGAATCTAGAAAAGTAGGAAAAACTAACAAAAACATTTACAACGTCATCAAGAAACATGACGTGCTCACACCACATAAACTATAATAAAATATACATCAATGCAAACACTCGACAACTAATATAATTCATAACAAACTTCAACCAAATTATTTACATAAATAAACTAAAATTAAACAGCTATTAATCTAAACTGCTGTTACTGTCAGCCCTAATAAAGGGAACGTGGTAAAACTTAGCTAAGTCTCGGTCACAGTTAAAAAGAAATGTAATAAAATGAAAACTTCTTCATACATTGCTTTCTTTGATGGCAACCTTTTTGTAGGTACGTCGTGGTTGACATACCAGATCGGTATGCACATTGCAGGTTCAAACCAGGGCAAGTATCAATGTGAATTGTAGTCAATTTTCAAAAAAATTCAATGTCAGAAATAGTTTCTTGGATATTCTAAGACACGAGTGACTACGTAATGGAAAACAATGTGAGGAAACCTGGATTTAATTATCTACACCTGAAGTGTGCTAGCGTGGTGATCAATGCTCAATCCTTCTCTGTAAAAGAAGAGGCCTTTGGCCTGCAGTGGGACAGTTTTAGGAGTGGTGAGTAGTGGAGATGGATTGGCCAGCCAACAAAGATGGTAGTGAGGTTGACCGCACAGGATGCGCGGGACGTACTTAGGTACCATCAATAGGCACTCTACATGCGCCCAAAGAGTGTATGGTAAGGGGGCTGAATAGGTCGATAATACGTGTATAAGTTCCATGTGTTAACAGGCGAGCCTATTGCCATTAATGGAGTCTATACCAGCTTATAATAATTCCATTAAAGGACTTCTACCTCTTTGTGCAGTTGTATGTAATACTGTACTGAGAAGGACAGCATTGACCATAAAAATACATGTTGGTCAATTCAGCCAACCAAGTTTTCAACGTCCTCAATCTTAACCCTTTAGTTGTTACCTGCACAGTGCAACTACTTGCATCTAGATCGATCAGCATAGTTTTACACAATGTACAGTATTTTTATAATTAACCCTTGGACGAGATAGGAAGATTATTAAAAATATAGATAACCCTCCAAAGGACACTACAAAACATATTAATAGCTGATCTAAATGCATTTTAAGTTGACTCACATACTTTATTTAGGTAAAATTAAACACATTAAGGGAAGGGCAAGGCATGGCAGTTAAAAATGGTCCCGCTGCCAGTTACCAGGGGGCAACAGTGGCAACATTACTTTGTGTTGGGCAAATATTAGCAGTCATACAGGCACACGTAAAGACTGCCGGCAATTATACAGGGTGGGCATGGCGCGGCCTGGCACCGGCCCGAATTTGCGCCGGGTACGTGATATACAGGGGGTTACACTTAATTTTTATTAATTATGTACCAAATAATTGCCGATTATGGTTTATTGATATTCAAAGATTATTACATAATATTGAAATACAGTTGAAATTCTTTTTTTTAAATGACGCATTAATGCAGTCACGAAGCCAGGTCACATATAATGAGTCATTCATTACGTGCTTCTTTGTTACCTTGCTTCAATACTCAGATAATACATATTATAAATGTTTTATCTCAGCGTTTACCTAAGGTACCTGTATCTACATATGTAGGTATCAAAATTAAGTAACTTGTAATCGTTAAACGACAACGTAAAACATGATCCCCTTAACTAATAGAAACTGTCAGTGTTTAACAATCGATTAAATTATACCTGTCACTGTCATTTGCATGTCAAAGAACAGAGACGAACGAGTGAAAATAGACTTTAAAAGTAGTTATCTTAAAACGCATGTAAGCATCGTTTATAAGTAAGCGGGTAATTTTCGACATGATTGAACACAAACACACACACACACACACACCAATCAAGCTGAGCAAATCAAACAATTAAAACAAACTCGCCAATTAATAAAGTCCCGTGTAATAGCCATCACCCTATAACGAGTTAATATGAAAGCTTATTCATTTGCATTTGTCGTGGCGAGCACGTGTGGCGGCTCGCGTGCCGCCGATGTATTACGAAAAACGAATATTGCACGTACATCCTGTATATACGATGCTGAGTGTGTTACGCAGATGCGCCGGTAGGCATTTTTCTCAAAAATCCAAATATTTTGTGGAAAAGAAAAACTTCTAAATATTTTTCTAACAGAATTTGTTAAATCCTATATATACGATACTGAGTGTGATCTATGTATTATTCTCGTAAAAAAAAAAATATTTTCGATGCAGTGGAAAAAAGCTATTTTGTTAGATACGTTGAATTGATTTAATGTGCAAGTGAAGCTATCACAGCTGGCTTCAACACATCGAGGAAGGACAATGGCTGAAAATTTTTAGATCGTGGGTTAATTTATTCAAATATTGATAATGAAATAAATAGCGAGAAAATTGTTTTCTGTGTGTGTGTGTATGATGTCTAATTCCATCCTTGATGGCTACTTAACAGTAAAATTAATTCCGCAAAGAAAATAAAATCATTTGAGAGCCGATTCAATTACTTATTAGGTAGTAGTAGTAGAAGTGACCTGTCTGCTACCCACAAAACTTAATCTTTACCCCAAAAGCGATTGTAGGACTGTATGAGCCAACGATGTATCGCCCTTAATGAATCATAACCCCCGAAACAGTTGGGTAACTGGCTCATTAATACGAATTGTGTGATCGATATCAGCCTGGTACCGGCCCTGATCATACCGTTGATATATGACACTCTTGGATGGAACCTCCCATACAATTGACACACAAATTGTTATTTGAGTGAGTTGTATGAGGTTGTATGGAGGTTGAATGTTCAGCGTTTAGGTTTATTAGTATGTTTGTTTTATGAAGGATTTTCGGTACTCATTTGTTTTATCGTTTGTTGACGTCACAATTGACGTATCTTCTGTCATATTTCTACTAATATTATATACGCGAAAGTTTGTAAATATGGATGGATGTTTGTTACTATTTCACGAAAAAACTGCTGAAAGGATTTTAATGAAATTTTATTTGGCGGTAGCTGACACCTTTGATTAACACATAGCCTACTTTTTACCCCGTATAAATGTAGCGGGTAACACCGCGGGGCGCAGCTAGTACCTACTTCTTGAAGTCAACACAAAATCACTTTCCCCGTAAAAACTACACGTACACAAATACTTTCAAAACGGTCCATTTAAAACCAATTACACTTACTTATCCCCTTTTCGGAGCCAATTGTTTGCACAGGTACAGTCAGGGCAATAAACATTACTTATGTGTATATTGTCCAAGTGTCCGTCTGTTTGGCGGTCCGTTTGTACCGAACGTGTTCCCGGGCGATCCCGATAACATTTTTATTTTAAACAATGTTCTTTTTGAGGGATAGTTTGTGAAAAAATTATATTGCTGCACTACAAAAGAAAGACGAATTTACGTGAGACATGCATGTTGTAAAATAAAAATTATTTTATTATGTTTAAAATAGAAAGGCCAGGTTTTTAGGTATGTACTTATGAAGGTATATTAATAGACTTAAAAATATAGAACGCGTCATTTAAAAGAAAAGTTAATTTTGCCTCGGAAAGCCATACAAAATCCTCATTAGTGAGCGCAAGAGTTCTAAGAACTAAGCAAAGCAGGGTTGATAAGTACTTTCTAATACCAGCCTGTATCTATTATATATATTTAAATGTCCCACTGCAAGTCAAAGGCCGCTTCTCATAGATAAAAAAAAACTTTCATATTATTACGTGTCCCATTAAATCTATATTTAACGTAAAAAACATTCTCTTAATCCAATTACTTAACCATTACATTACACAGAACAAAAAACTTTCAATCATATTTCTATAACTGCCCGACGAAACAAAACCGTCCTATATTTACAGAAACACGAACTACGAATTATTTCAAAAAAGTTTTCAACAAAAATTAACATTAATAAACACGTAATAAACAAGTCAATAGAGCGGTTACTCACGTTAATTACAAGCCAGCACCAATCTCCTGTTTAATATAAAATGAACATGTTTTTTTTGCCTGACTGTACGCCCACTCTCGTGACAAATAACGGATTTAAAAATAGGTGAGGAAATATTTTGTTTTACCTATAAATTTGTAAGAGTTTTCATAATATTTTTTCTAAAAATATTAAATGGTGTTTCATTAAATTGTGGTTTTCCTACTGGGAATGGTATTTTTAAACGTCCATGACGTATTGTGGATACGATTTTCTATCGTCTGTCGTTAGAAAAACCAGTCATGAGACACTTGTGATGATACTTAATAGTGATGTACTGACAAAAAAAAATCTACCATAAAAAAAGTAAGCACGTTACATAATTGTATCGATATTTTAAATTCTAAATCCTTTTATAAAATAGAGTGAAATTTCAAGTTAAAGTCATCTTAAACCTATTTATGTTAGTACTTAAGTAAGTATACCATAATGTATGCGACTCCACTGGTATAAAATAACTAGGTAATATATAACACGTGTAAGTACTTACAATAAAGGTATAGGTATACTTTTACACGTGTATTTCTTTCACCAACAAATGTTCCCCCAAAAGGTCAGCCCTACGTCGTTGGCCTACATTGTTCATGCATAATTTGGTAAGTAGGTAGGTATGTTTGTAAGAAATGTCTGGACTTTTATACGACCTTTGAGTTTCAGTGTTTCTTCTCAGAATAAGTCAACTAATAATTGCCTATAAAGTATGTAAAATAGTTATAATTTTACACATTTTTACGCGTTGAATCGTATTTCGTAAAAGATACTACACTGAAATATATAAAATACTCTTCAAACAGAAGAAGGACTTAGGAACTATTTTCGTAAAATCTCACAAATGCGACACCATTCCTCTCAAAGTTACAAGATAGGTATCTATCAGACAGACGATACACTATCAGAGTTCTGTGCCATCCATTTCTATTATTATCATCATCATCAGCCCGTTGATGTCCACTGCTGGACATAGGCCTCTACCAATGTACTCCACAAAGCCCGAATTCTAAATAACAATGTTCTGCCATTGCTAACACATAATAATATTATTAACTTATCTCGTAACGCCTTAATAGACCATGCACTTTTCTTTTCAACGTTACGGACCTAACTTCGTATCCAGAAAAACAAAACTCTACCAAAGTTTTGAAAAAAGAACCCTGTTATATGGCATCCAATAATCTTCTCCATTCACTTCTCCACCTGAAACCAAACAATTAAGTTTACTCGCAACTTCTTTATCAAAGCACCATCAATTAATCACGAGGGGCCGACCAATTACTGGCAACATTAACCGGGGGTTAACTATAGTTAACCGTAGTTTGGACGATAGTTTAATCGATGCGTATAACTCGTCCTGTGTTTATGATACTTAAGTGTTGTGGAATGGGAGAGCCATTAATTTTGGTCTTTTGATACGACATGATGTATAGAGGGAAGAATTTCGTTGCTTTTGCTTAGCCGTAACAATTCACAGGTCAAGGTTTTAAACGTAACATCACGCTTGCATTCCCCGAAGGGGTAGGCAGAGGTGCACATATAGTACACACACATTTCGCCAGTTATGTTTTTAGGTCCCAATATCAGGGGGCGAGCTTATTGCCATCAATCGGGCACAAATCCAGACTCCGTGCTTTTTAGAATTAAGACCCTGCTAAGAGCAAGAGTAAGAAATGTATTATCAGTTCCCGTGTTAAAGGACAAAGCTTTTACTAATTACAAAACTAGTGTAGGTAGAGGCATTGATATTCTCTTCATGTTTTAACCATTATTTGTATGTATGTCTCTGAAGACCAGTCTTTGTAGCAGCGCTAAAAAGGTCAATGTCCAAAAGACCACAAGCTTAAAATAAAGAACTAACTAGTATAAACCGGTAACAACGTTACAAATAATTGCTCACCTACACAACTAAGCATTAAATAATTCCTATACTTAAAAAAATACTTAATCCTTCCAATAAAAAGTCGCGTGTGACCACCCACCATTAACACATGACCTCAAAGACATACGACACAAAAATGCTAATGCGTCCGATCGTAATCTCAACCTTAACGCGTGAGCCGGACCACGCATACTTGACTAAATGTAACCCTTGAACTATCTGATAACACCCTTAGATTTCCACCAAATTACCAAGACCTTCCCACCCCTTCCGAGAACCTTAAAACTAGGGCGAGAGAAAGGTTTTTGTTTGCAAGTGACGGGTCTTGTTGGAGTGGTAGTTGCCAGCATGCGACGTTTGAAATATGTGTTGTGACGTCACATTTATGTCAGCCAATCCATTAATGTCCTTATCTGGACTTCCGAATTCGTGTGTTTCTTTGGAGGAAAGTGTGTGGCCTTTATTGGCACAGGACATGACACAGCAGGTTTGTTACCAACACGGAGTACACCGGTATCTTTGAGGAAATTTAAAAGAAATCATAGGTTGAATAATGTCGGACTTTAACAGTAATAAATAGAGCTTCAAACAAGTTTACAATACTTGACGCCTTCGTTTTCATATAAGGATTAAGAAACTAATAATAACAAACAATAATTTTAATTTAAGTGAGTTTAGAGTGTAACCATATTATTTTTCTTTCAAAGCCTTACACTACGTTGTCTCATGTATTAAACGTAAAACACGAGAAAAAACTAAAACTCACATAAATATAAGTCCCTCAGAAATTAAACGCGAAACCCTTAACGCAGCACTCCAATCACTAATCCAATTCAAAAATAAAACTAACTGCATGAGCGATGAGGAGGAATACTTTGATGCATAATTTTTAGTTTTATTTTTTTCTTTTGAATATGTTAATTTTTTAGTGTGTAAGGAAGTGTAAATAACCTTTTAAATAAAAAATAAAAACCTTTCAACCAAAAAAAAAACTGCATGAATAGATCAGAATGATGACGTCACACATCAACGTAATAAAACGCGCCCGGTATACGCCAACCAGTCTTAAAAAGCCCCAATTCTCTTCACACATACCAATACTAAAGTCCCGTTATAGCTCATAAAATTCCCCGAAAACGTACATAAGTATATGAAAGGTAATGTTAACAGCAATATCTTTTGTACGTCCAAATTCCCGAAGTTAATCAGTTCTAGGAATGGCGTGTGTAGGTCGCCTTCGTCAGGTAAATGTATTGTTTTCACATATTCTGAGTAACAGAGAGGGACGCAACCGTATACGCTATTGTTAATTATATGAGTGGGATTATTGGCCGGCGGAGTTGTTGAAGTCTTTATTATATTTATGTAGAAAGTCGTAATCTATCGCTGACACCGGAATTTGTTAATATCCAATAACGGAGACGTAAGCCTAATTAAGAATATGGGTACTAATAAGGACCACAAATGAGGTGAGCCATTTCGCGTTAACTGGTCTTAAGTCCGTGTTACTGAATATCTCATAACAAAGGAAACCTAACACTTTGTCTGCTCTATACATAGAAACTTAAAAAATACCTGTAAAGTATTTGTAAAAACCTGTTATGAGAAATTATCTACTATTAAATTAAAATAATATTATTAAATTAATTAATTGTATCCTCTCTCTCCAAGGTCTCCTATAGTTATACTAGGTTTCAATTCAACTAGGTAGGTTTAGGTTTTAATTCAAGTTGAATTGTATAGCATAAGTTAAATCCCGTATATTCTTTGTTGGAGAACCTAAGATAAGTAAATAATCGTGTGCCACAACTTCCAGCGTACAATTCTCCAATCAACTTAAAATACCACCATATTCCGAAATTGTCAAGAATGCAAAACAGCAATAATGCAGACAATAATGTTGCACGAAAAGATTTTAACAGATACTCATACATTATACAGTGGGTACTCAAAAAACCATTCGTCTGAATAAAGCAACATTTCGTACCATCTTCAAACAAACCCGAGCCAGTCCACCAAAACGCAAGTAAGTTAATAACCCGTTGCAGTAGAAACACAAAACGAAGCAGACACTGGACTAACTACATAACAGGTAATGGCGAAAAATAAGCAAAACCCGCGTGTAGGGTACCGCTGAGCTTCGAGCCTTATTAGAACATTGAGCTACGAAACGTGGGGTGAATGGAAATTAGAGAACGATTGAAGGCAGACTTTATAAAAGTACTAAGGACCAGGTTTGATAATCACTAGCCGATTTTGAAGGTGACGTTCTTCTTGTTGGTAGGAAAACGTTTTGCCAAATGCTCCGATTTCCACTTATATGGTATGTTCTTGCATCCTGCAGACATTAGTTCATATTTAGGTGAAGACTTTTGTAACTATGCAGTAGAATACTGTTTTCTTTAAGTGGGATAAAGTTAAGAATCTATTCCAAAATAGTTTTCGTAGCGAGTTTCTTTATATCCACTTTTAAAATATCAACAATAGTTTGATTACGATCTTTACTTTTATCAACATCGTCTCATGTTTGCACTTTAGCACTAAAATAGAACACATGGAATTTACATCACCTTTTATACTCCAGATTACCTTCTCCACCCAAATGCCTACTCCCAAAGTTATAAACACGTGTGCTATGCAGGCACACGGAAAGCTAACCCGTTAAAACTGTAGGGAAAACATTGAAAATTTCGGCGCTTATCAGCCGGCGTTCTAACTTTTATTTTTGGCGCCCGAGGCGCACTCCGTGTGTGCACGAATTGTTTGCAGACCATTGTAGGATTAGACAGTACTGCGCAGTTAATGTGTAATTAAGTAAGGTGTACATTAGTGATATATAGGTAGTTAACTGTTTCTTCTTTGTCAGTCGCACTAGCACACACAAAATTACACGCAGACTACACATAGCTCTATAATTGACTTGTCACATGAAAATTTGTCACTGACATCGAAATTTGTTTCTTATTCTGAACAAAATTAGCTTCTATAAAACAAATGCACATGGATGACCCTACTCTCGTCTTCTGCCTCTTATAAAAATAGTCTTCGTATATATTTTGAAGAGGAGCTACCTACAAGGTACACTGGATCGTCTAAGTCGCGGATTCCTCTTCAAATAAAGAACAAATATTCCAAACTTAAAGCTATCTCGTCACGTGACTATGATCTCTTTGCCTTTAGCTTCTCCTGACAATTAATTTCCAATAACTGCCATTTCTAATTCTTACGAGGGTGATGTAAAAGCGCACGCGAGCCAGTATTTACGGCCGTTATTTCGGCCGTGTGTTCTCACACGTCGGCCGATACACATCTGATTCATTACCGAGCTACACTGTCTATAGTCTATACCCGGCTTTACTGAACATGTTACGTAGCGTTGATTAGTGGAAGTTTAAGGCTTTCAGGTTTTGTTATCGTTAGTCTCGAGACTAGGTTGGTCTTGATTTAACTTTGTATTTGGGAACATTGGGCTGGATGCAGACCCTGATTAGGGATACCAAAATTTCATCAACATTTGTTTAGTAACATCTTTATACCTAGGTTCTGCCTAGGAACGATTTTTGGTTATTATGTGCACCGTCATTAACACATTTTTTTCCAAATCCATACCTGCTATAGTCGCATACACTCCCGGCTTATATCTCCTCTTTCCTATTTTTCCTATCAAAAACCCAACAAGAAAATTCTATCATATCTGAAAATTGAACCTAAGACCACACTCGACGAACATGATCGCATTATTTCGGCAATAGACAGAGTATGATAAGTATCTCGCATGCCTTAATGACGTCACCATTAGCTGACAATGATGGCAATGACACGTGAAAGTACGGAAACGTTCGTCAACAATGACATACCATATCCAATGAATCATATATCTTGGGCGCACTGATTGATTGCTGATAAGTACCAGGAAACTATGGAAGTAAAGAATGATCTACAAAAAGTACTTAATTGAAAAACAGAAAGCTTAATCTTCGCATGAAATTAAATGTTCCAAATATAGTTTAGCGGTATGCCAAAAATAAATTCCAAAATTATAGTATTGGCAATTGAGAGATTCAAAAAATAATCTTAAAAGTAAATATAAACACCGCTTTGGCTTCGCGCGATATGGTTCGTTGACTTAAATAATATATAGTTACATTTATGGTTAATAGCAATCTCTATAAGCTTAAGCACAGTTACAAGTTATAAAATATAAAAAGTGAAAATTTCACGCAAATAAACTTATTTCCTTCTGATTCTCCTCCACGTGTAACCTAGTACTTCTAATATTGTTTATTAATCTTAACGGTCAATCTGGGGTTATCGTTCTAAAAATAGTAAAACAAATTAAATTTGTTGTGGCACTACGCTAATCTAGCCGTCGCGCGTCGTGTTGGCCGACCCTAACTGTGGTTTTTGTTGACATTAAAAATATCTTCTAAATAATTCACACGATTTATTCTTTTTGTTCAATGGGCTGTAAAAGATAGATCTTTAATTGTTATTATAAGTGATTGTTAAGCGAATTATCATAAATAGTGAATACTATGACCGCTGCACGCTATAGCTATAAATGTTGCTACCTCATTATCTCATTGTAGCTTACACTCATTGGCATTCGAGTTTTTATAGGCACATTACAATCTTCTGTTACTAACAAAATAAAGGTTTAAACTTCTTTACTGCCCCTCTAGACAAATTACAAACGCATGAAAAATAGTAATAGAATAAAATGATAAATGTATGTTTTGTCTATGTTCGCGATGACGTTTGTCAAATCCATATATTTTTCGCACTACCACTATCCGGTTTCTTTTCGTCGAGCGTTTTGCTGCTAAGGCTGTCTGGTTACCTAAACACACAAAATTTACTATACAACATATAAAACACCAATTTTATTTCGTCTAATACAAGACAGCTCAATTCAGTATTGACAACTTTCTCGACAAAACATCACGTCACCCGTACATCTGACAATAACCAGCCAACTAGCCGTCCAATAAAACGTAAAACAAGTTAAGTTGAGTAAAGTGAACACGACTAAACTACAGCACAAGTTGGAAACTAATCTAAGTGGCGAGTACAAGTTGGCAGACACGTGCCGACGTGGACGGGCCACGGTTTTTTTCCTTTTCACCCTTCAGCCAACTGCTCCGAGTGATATGAGCATCGCATGCATGGAGGAACCACAGAGTAGTTGGTAACAGAGAATGCATTATTTCAATTTAGTTTTTCTAATTTGTTGATGTTGACAATGGATTCTTTGTCTCAACTTTTTATGTCAGCTTTCAATTATTTGTATAAAAGCACTTACAGGGGACAACTTAAGGGTAATTTTTTTAGGCTTCCCATTTAACTTAAATAAGTGTTTACATATATAACTACAGTCCTACATATGATACATAAAAATCTCTTAAGGAGACCACACCATACAATGTTGCCTAAACTTGGAGTACTTAGTTTCGTTATTTCTAGATCAACGGATAGGCACTGCTGGCCACTTATTCTTCGTATTGCCTAGACCAGTGCTAACTTTCCAAAGCAGATAAGCAAATAAATAACACTTAATGCACTTTTCACCCATTCTGTAATTGGCGTGGAAAACCGCAATAAAATTACAATGCCACTTCTCTCAATTACCGACTGGTCTGCGTAGCTTTCGAAGACTATAGGACAATAATCATCACACTAATATTATAAAGGCGAAAGTTTGTGAGTGTGTTTGTATGTTTGTTACCTCTTCACGCTCAAACGGCTAGACCGATTTTGATGAAATTTCATATGGAGGTAGCCGACACCTTGGATTAATACATAGGCTACTTTTTATCCTAAAAAATGTAGCAGTATGATTTAGCAAAAAAGGTTTAATTCTAGGACTTAAAAGCACCAAAATAATAGGTTTCGTCTTAGTTGTTTTAATAAATTATAGTAACCGTAAGCTAAAGGTGCGTGAGGCTGATCGTACTTGGAAAATAATATAAAAAATCGGCAACCTCTGAACTTCATTACTCTGTGTCAAACCTTCGAAGACGTCTAGGTCGTGCTGCCAAAATATTCATTTCTTCCACCTCGCCAGCGCTTGCCCGAACTTCTGTGATTTATACTGAACTAGTACACCTTGTTATAGTCATATATTGGCTTACTTAGTTGGAAGTATGTAGTCAGGACGCCAGATAAACTGGCTTTTGAAGCAAGCCTGCCAACTACTCCGTTCATAGTTGATAAAATATTTCACATTATCTTCTGCCTGCGACTTTGTCCGCGTAGATTTCGAGTGTTTTATAGCCTGTAGCCTTCCTCGATAAATGGACTATTCAACACAAAAATATTTTTTTAATTCGAACCAGCAGTTCCTGAGATAAGCGCGTTAAAGTAAACAAACAAATTTTTCAGCTTAGGTAGGTCACCGTAGGTCCCAAACGAAGAAGAAGATAGAGAACTAAATAGCGTAAATAATGTTCTTGTTCGTTTCAGAAATTTACTCAACTATTTCCTACTAATAGTCACTAAAGACATATGAAGCATCTGACGCTCTGAACTACATCATCATCATCAGCCAGAAGACGTCTACTACTGAACAAAGGCCTTCCCCTTAAAACGCCACAATGAACAACAAATCACCAATTGCATCCACCGGTTGCCCGCAATTCTGACAATGAATTATATGTAGTGACAAATCCAATCTCCAACCATACATAAAACCTAACCACAAAACGAAAAAAACAGAAGAAAAATAACCAATTGTTACACCCCTATAAAGTAAAACCTCGGTCAAACCATAGGTTTCGGGCGGGGGGTTAAGTCATAACCCATATTCAGGGCAATAAAAAGCACACTACATTATTAAGAGAACTTTGGTATGGCATGTTCCCAGTTTATGGCGTGAGGTCAGATGGTATCGGCGCTCACATACTGCTTACACGCGTAATGGTGACTGTACGATGTATGGGCACGCACGAAGGAATCAACCCTGCTCGTGCTGCATGTTCGTGACTTCAGTATGTGTAGCACGTGTGGGTTTTATGTTACACGCACGGTAGCTTACACGATGGGCTTTATCTTCAGTAAAGAGGTAAGTACCTATAAAGCTCTTTGGATGTACGAGAAGGTAATGTTCCTTAGAGCTATATTGACGACCTAATTGGCGAACTTGCTAAGCGATTGGACTGCTGCGCTAAGGGTTGTGGGCTCGATTCCTGCACGGGACAAAATTTTGTGCGATCCACAGATGTTTGTCCCGAGTCTGGGTGTTTGTGTATGGGATATTTCATGTTTGTGAAATGCATCCACGATACAGGAGAAATTCCTAGTGAGGGCGGCGACTTATCGTTATTTGGATTTGCGAGAAAGTTATATACCTTCTTATTTCGTGCTACAATCGCGCCTGTTGTCTGATTTTCGCTTAGTTAAGACATCCTGTTATTGATAGTTTGATTCCACCATTAAACTCTTCTTTATTGTCAATAGTGCTCATGATTTCAGGGTATAGACTCAAGTCCATAACTTCTGATAAAGAGTAAATAAAAATACACTAATTACATTTCTTTGAATGCTGATTGCTGATGGTGCAAGAAATGAGAAGCGCAACCTTTTTTTTTGCTTCTTCTTATCCCTTTTCTACTGCTACGCTCGGAGATAAGGGTTGTTTTCTTTTACGTTATCGGAATTAAGCACCTCTGTTTTACGAGCCTCACTTTGCTTAAACAAATTGTAAATTGAAAAGTGTCTTCAGACTAGCTTTTTTGAAAAATATCGATCCATCAAATCAAAAACCATGAAATTCTATCCAAAAACTCCGAGTGACTCCAACAAGATTGCATTAACCGTTCAGTCTATATAAATTACATGAAATTCCGTCATCGTCGACTAAAAAATCTGTTTCCCATATCCGCAGCGGCCATTCACAAACCGTCCATTTTTTACCGTCCGCGTAAAGCCGCGGGTTCAACAGCCGAGAAAGTGACAGATGCTTTCACGCCCTATCGCCCTGAATGAAACCTTTTTACTAAATTATTCAAACTATATCAGTCCCACGATGATTAATTCTTTGAGAGTTGCAAGTGCAGTTGATGCCACTCTTTCATCTGTAAGTAGATAGGTATACGTTTTGTTCAAAAACGTCTTCTGTTAGGCTCTTGGCCTTTTGCGCTTCTTTTAAACCCTTATACGGGAGGTGATGATATACGTAAAATGGCTGGCAGCTGTTGAAAGCGGAAGGCCGAAGATCGAGCTCAGTGGCGTGCAGTGGAGTGAGATAGGCTGGCAATAATGATGATGATTGGAAGCTTGGTCAAGTGCCTATTGTGTTACAACTATCGTAACGTTAAAAACCTCCTTTCCAAGGTACTTACTCCTCAAAGCATTACCTACCTAGGTATTGGATTATTCCATTGAATGATTTCACATAGTAGTAGATAGTCATATCATGTAATACCGTATACGACTCCTACACTAGCATTTAACTTTGGAATTAAAAAAAATATTAGGTACAGAGGCATCAGCATCTGCCGTGCTATTCTAAAGACAACACTTACGAACTCACTTCTAAATCCGCGGTGAGTTCGACACAAGCCTTCAATCAATAATGTACTAGATTACCGATCAATAATGTACTAGATTACCGATCAACCGTCCAAAACCGGCCCAAGAAATAAGATCATTAATAATTTTGTGCTTTTATTCAAAGTATGATGCACCAATCGTAGCCAACATGAAGACTTTATAACTCCTTTCTAAGTACAAATGTTTACGTAAATCTTTCTCGGCTACTTATGCGATATGATTTTGTTCTTAATCCTTAATCTAGTATAATATATTGTTGATCGAAGACACTAGCTCATCGCGAGATGAAGTTAGTGTTTCAGAATAGCATAGCTGATCTTGAACATCTAGCAATGAGTTGTATTCCAAATTCACTGAATTGTATCATTTTACTTACATAACCTTTTCACTATAATACTCCAGAAATTCCGAAATAAAAGAAACATTGAATGATCCTTCAAAAGATGTTATCATCAGAACAAATCGTGAAGTAACTACCCATTTATGTTCCGACTCAATATATTTATTTCACTTCGTGTGTCGCCACGCGATCTCCTGATTAACTTACCACTAAATTTGTATACTAGTTTAATATTCACTTCGTTAGTATTTGATTATCAATTCTTATTTTTCCTTTTATTATATTTTTAGACCTTGTTTTTGTTTTATTCTTTTTTTAGGGATTTTTAATCTTTAAGACCATGTCAGCCCCATCTTAAACGACAGTTAATGCTTTATAATTCTTGTTATATACGCAATGGCTGGCAGCGGTTGGAAGTGATGACCGATGATCGAGCTCAGTGGCGTGCCAGGAGAGGGCTATGTCCAGCAGTGGTCTGAGATAGGTTGATGATGATGATGGTTCTTCTCAAAATAAAACATAACATCACGCCTGAAGGGGTAGGTAGGGGCCTAAAGTACACTCACATTTCGCCTGTTATATTCTAAACTTTCTTTTTAAGCAGCCTCAGTGACCCACTTCTGGGCAAAGGCCTACATTATTCTTCCATAAAACCTAGTCCAATGCCATTTCGGGCTATCTAATGAACTTATTCGTTTTTTTTTTTAATCCATAGATTAGAAATAACAAAAAGTTGACACTTAATTTACTTAATGTTTTAAACATTGTATAGTAAATTAATATGTGACGTGTTCCCAGGAAGTTGGTGTTAATCCTATAAGCCCCTAAATTAGCGGATTAGAAATAATTATTAACGGATTTTAACGATTATCGAGCAAATAAATCGGATAAATGTAATCGATATAATATCGTAGGTAATCATTGTTTTAATTACACACGTTCAAAATATCGAGGAGTAACTTAATAGGTATTAATTAATTGAGTTGAGAGATTTCTGACTGCTGATCGTAAAGTCCTGGGTTCTATATCCTTCTTACCATGAACTCAGCAGAACATTTTCCGCTTTGGAAGGGAGATGCCGTAGATTGGTACTCCACTGCACCTGCCGGGTCTCGCTTCTCCAAAGATAAATGTCCTGCTTCAACAGTTCATGGTAAAGGGGCTGGTCGGGCAAACAGGTATTGGACATATTTCTGTGTTTAGATTTGTGCCATATTAATGCCATAAGACAAGCCCCGTGTTATATTGTGACCTTACAACGTGCGATAAAGGGTGCCTTTGCAGAGGTATACCTCTGCTTACCGCTACAGGGAATAATGTCGTGATGTTATACCTACTTGTTCAGTCAATTATTCATTGACAATAATACGATGAATCTACATAAACTCAAAACATCAGGATCGTAGCAAATGGAAATCCGTGGTCTCTGCCTACCCCTCAGGGAAACAGGCGTGATTTTGTGTATGTATGTAAACTCAAACATGACGCATCGTAAGTAAAAAAAGTAAAGACATTTTTTTATTTAGTATTAGGTTGGTACCAGGAGCGCATGAGCTCGGTACAGGTAACATTTCACACGTTGTAGAGACTTATGGGACAATGTAAACCTCCTTTGTTTTAAATCTTTACCTGAAGGCTGAATGACGATAACATTGGGCATGTCTATGCGTGTTTGTCTGTATGTATGTCTCTATGTTATCTATACAAGGTCATTTTTATACTACCAGCTATTTTTTTTTTAGATTGCAATCAGACAATTTTTTACGAAAATAATTAATAGGTACCTACCTAGGTTGCTAGCTACCTACGCACGAAAGCGGTTCTAAAGTTTCCTAACTATCTAAATAGATAAGTAGAAAGAAAAATCTATCGGTGTCTCTATTAGTTATTTATCTAAAAAATGGATGATTAAAACAAAAAGTTGTTATTGTTTTTTCTACTAGGTATGCAATCTGCCTATCTACTTATTGTAGGTACCTACGATTGAACCTGAATAAAAATAAGTAGATATTTAAATAAGTTAAAAGCACTGAGAATACCTATACCTACCTAACTCTTTCAATTGGCTTCTTTGTCCAAATGACTTCCTCAAAATAAAATATTAAATTGTTCGTGATTTGTATAGTATTACCATCCGTCCGCGTTATCTCGGACATGTCCTAATTTTCGCTCGACCTCGGCTCGGCTGGGGTCGAACGAACGACAACACCGCATTTCGGATGCAAAAAAAGTTACGATCTTAAATTCTTCATTTAAATAACGGAGACTCTCGAACGGTTAGTATTCGCTTCTCCGCGTAGCATTCGTTGTGTACTCACAATAAAGTTAAACATCAAACTCAAAGTAAATGTTTATTTTCAAAGCTTCAGATCCCTGAGATAAATAAACTGTAGGTATCTGAAAAGTACATACAGTGAAGGAGGCGTCACATGAGTGTAGGTATTGGAGTAATGTGACATGTGTGGCGGCGCGGCGGGCGCGGGGGGAGGCGGGCTCGCGTCGCCCGCGTGTGTGTGTGTGGGGGGCGGGGCCGGGGGCGGGCCCCACACCGGCGCGGGCGGCCAGTGCCCGCCGACCGCACGCCGAGCCGATATTCGGCATTCGCGCGACACCGCCGTACCGCGCGCTCGTCTCGTCAGCTCATTCCGCGCTCGCGAGCCACCCGCGACACACGTACGTGCCGTCCTCGCTCCCGTCGCCACCCTCGACGACAGCGCGCAGTCACAGCGACGCGAACCGTGCAGTGCTATAAAACTTTTCGGTGACTCAGTGCTTTCGGACACGACTATTATTGAAAAAAGAATCTGTGTGAACTCAAACGGAATAGTGCAATGCGAAGATTGCGGTCCGGCGGGAAGGCGATTCTTTGAGCGACGAAAGGGTTGGGGAGTGCGGGGTGCGAAGCGGGCGGAGGGCGGCGCGAAGCCGCGCAAGCGCCCGCTGCTGGACCGCGGCGCTGAGCCGACACACGCGTTGACACCGGCGCGCGCGATGGACGACAAGCCGACCGCCGTCGGCGGCGAGGAGCACTACAGTCTGCGCTGGAACAACCACCAGGCGCACCTGCTGCGCTCCTTCGAGGCGCTGCTGCACGCCGAGACGCTCGTGGACGTCACGCTGGTGTGCGCCGAGCGCCGCGTCCGCGCGCACAAGGTGCTGCTGGGCGCCTGCAGCCCGCTGTTCCGCAGGATATTCAGCGAGAACCCCTGCAAGCACCCAGTGATCGTGTTGAAGGACTTCCAGGGATGGGAGGTGCAAGCCGTAGTAGACTTTATGTACCGTGGAGAGGTGTCTGTGGCACAAGAGCAGCTCGGAACTGTGATACGCGCGGGAGAGTCGCTGCAGGTGCGGGGCCTGGCTGACCAGGACCGCGAGGAGCACGCCCGCTCGCCGCCGCCCACGCCGCTGGCCCGCAGCCCGGTGCAGGCCACGCCGCCGGCGCCGTCCCCGCCGGCCAGCCCGGCCAGCCCGCAGCCGCGCCGCAAGCAGGCCAGGCCTCGGCGCCGCTCCGGGGAGTCGGACACGCCGGAGAACCTGTCAATGCGGCGGTCGCCCAGCGGCGGCCTGAAGGCAGTGCGCCTGTCGCGGCCGCGCTCGCCGCCCAAACAGGAGCAGGACGAGCCCGAGGCCGAGGTGCCTCCGCCGCCGCGTATGTTCGCCCCGCACCAGGACATGTTCCCACCTGTACCACCCGCTGCCGTCTCCGCGCTATCGTTAACACCACCGCACAGTAAGTACTCATTAATTTTGTATTGTAAATTATGACCGACCGACAAAAAATATTTTTGTTAATTATGAGAACTTTATATTTTAAAGCACAATAATTGAATCTAGGTCTAAGGCCATATTTACGTCAAGTCATTTTAATACAAAAAAATCTATCATAAAGTGCATAGAGATTACCAAGTGGGTAGTATAAAATAATGAATATGTTAAAAAATGAAGGTTGGTCATATCAATGCCGTCATGGACGAACAATTACCGAGTAAACCAATAATTAGTTGTAAAAAGTGACCTCGATCACTCATTGTCAACATCTCAAAAACTAATTTCAAGATGTTTTTGCTAAATGTACTAGGTACCACCACGTTTGATTAAATAATAAATGTCACTTACAAACTTACTACACGAATGATTTAGTAAAATAAATGTTGAAATATTTAACACATTAAAATGTATAATAGATACATGTAGTGGCAATATATTATAAATAATATTCCAACAACATGTTCTAATTAGAATCCTATGAGATGTGATCTATGTTACGGACGCACGAACCGGCCGATGTGAATAAATAAATCTATAAGTCTAATTAAACTCGAATCATCAAAGGATCCGTTATCGATGAAGCGTTATCGATTTCATAAATCGCATACAGGTTACCGGTGATTCGATTAGCGACCGATACCGAGTGTTAACCGGAACGGTTCCACAGATAAATTAAGATCACCTATTCATACGTCGGGTGCATTATCTCTCGGATCGCGTGAAAGGTTTTAAGTTTATAAAGTCCATTAAGTGAGCATGTCGCAAACATTCGCCGTAAAATATAGTTATAAATGGTCGGTGGTGTTCGCTCAGTGATCGTGTATGGTACCCATAAAGGTGTGTCAGTGTAAATTTTACACCTCAATAATTATTGCTTGTGGGTCTCCTTATGCGTATAAAAGAGGAAGCAATTCCAGCAGTCATCTTGTTTTACGAGCCCTTTTCGATTTCTAATCGTGTTTATGGTGGAAATTCTCCGATTGTCATAATCTAATTTAAGCATCGTATATTAATCTCGTCCGATCTGCTTTATTGTTGTTATAGATTTTATTGTGTAAGTAGGTGCTTTTATACAACAAAGGATAAAAGGTATTAGACAAATTATGGCTAAGTTTCGAGTTAGTTATGTTTTTTTGCCAAACTAAACAAAAAGATAAGTAATTTTAATGGGGAATCTAATTCATGATATTTTTTTATCTTCTTTAATATTAGATATCAGTATCAACGTAACTTAAATAAATAAATTTTCAATTTCGTCAATAAACGTAGCCGCAAATGTATTTAAAAGCATGCCCATAAATTACGGTTCTAATATATTTTACACAACGGACTTGAGGCTCAGCTTGGAATTAGTCCAAGGAGTGGTTTTATACGTCAATTTTGTTTTATTGTTTCCTCAGTTTCGCGTATGTGCCGAGTGCTTGATTGCGCCATAATAGTCGTAGGTTGTAATGAAGGGTTGCACGCACTCTCCTCTCGCCGCCGACGACGACCCGACGTGCGTGGGGAATGTGGGCAACTGGGGATACTAAATACACGACTCACGAGGGGAGCTGAACGTTTCCGCACTTGTCATTCCGTTTCGAAAATCAAATTTCAAATTGCCCCGACTTTAAATGTTTATTCGTGTTTACATTTTCGTTTCTGGCAATTCAAGATTCGAATGTTCAGTAGACAATACTTAGATAGTTTTACTTTTTTAATAACTACGATTTTAGCAATAAAAAGTTTTTATTCAGCTTGTTGCACTGATCAGCTACTGTAGAGGTTTATTACGAATGTACCTTTTATTGTATCCATCTTCGTGTGTGATGAGCTTGATTGCAGTTAATGGTGGTGCGTAAATATAATGAGGGGTTAGTGAGGACTGCTGGCAATCACAAACCGTCGGCGAGGCTTCCTGATTTAAGTCGAGTTAATCCAAATTTTCTTGCTCATTCGCTCATTACTGGTTTACTGGTATATTTTTTAGGTTTTATTCGTTTAAGGCTTTTTTCAAAGTTATATTTAATATAGGTGCTTTTATTGTCTTGTCTTGCCTTATTAGGCTCCGAGCCATAAATAAATATCTCAATTAACTAGAAAGAAAAATCCTAAAACAGGTACTTTATAAAATCATCTCGATAGATCGGAAGTAGGTAGTGACTGCCTCGTTGGTTTAGTGGTTGCTAAGCGCGACTGCTGAGCATGAAGTCCTGGGTTCGAATCCCGGTGCGAGACAAGTTTTATTGGGTTTTTCCATTAAGTAATTCTCAGTAGCAGCACAGGGTCTGGATTTGTGCCCGGTTGGCTGCAATAGGCTTACCGCCTATTACATTAGGACCTATAACATAACTGGCGATCTGGTTATACTACAGTTAAGTTTTTCTTTTCGGGAAATATAGGCGTGATGTTATGTGTTTTTAGGTGGAAGTAGGTGTACCTTTAACAATATCCTGACCGAATTTAAGTCACGGCGCGCGGCACCTTCTACTGAGATTAAACGACACAGAAGAAACTTACCCCATACTTTTAAAAAAATGTCACTGTTAAACAGTTGATTAAACTATACCTGTCACTGTCGTTTGCATGACAAAAAATAGAGATGTCAATAGACTTAAGAAGTTATCTTAAAACACATTTAAACTTAAGTACTTTCTAAGTAAGAGGGTTATAGTGCACAATCCGTGCGCATGCGTGTCTCTCTTCCCTCAGTATCTTTAGGTACCTACATTATATGAAGGTACTTGTAAATAAGATTAATAGAACAATTATCTCGCCACATGCACACGTATGCATATAAAATTATCGACTTCCATTGTTCAAGATGCTTACAATATGAACCGGTTTAAAAATGTCTCACTTACTACTTATCTATGCATTTTTATCACGCTAGAATTACGTCTTGTATAAAACTGCGTACCTACAGGTATTTAAACACTATGTTAAGGATGATGAAATATCTGACCGACTTCTTTGTCTCTAGAGTGAGACTATAGATAGTTCACTTTACCACCGCATTTGACCGTCTAAATGTTCATCATTTGGTATCATTGTAAAAAAAGAAAAACGTTAACGCAGTAGTTAAGTTAGCTATCAACAACCTCACACTAAAGGCTTTAAACTTCGACAAAAGAACACTCGAAAGAGTTTTCTCGGTCGCTGGAAAAAAACTATGTCAGTCTCTGTAATAAATTAACTTTTTAAAATACTGAGAACCATCATAGAATGCCATTTTCACCATAAATAGTCCTTAAATGTGATAATTTGTTTACATTAATTCATCACCTGACACGCGAGGTTTTACATCAGGTACACGACCTTCAAGGGTGGCAAAAAAAAGAGAGAAAAAACTGCGCAAACGACGACATTGGCACGAAGCGCTAGATACCGTGCGCGCACGCAAGGGCGGCTACGGTCACTATGCGTCACTGCGGTACGGGACAATCTACAGACTGTGTCATTCGTCAACACGCTCGGATCCAACTAACTTGCAAGTCACACTGGATACTATGATTGCCTACTGCTCAGCCGTTTGGTTTATGGCCATGTATTTATTGTTTGGCCATGGTCGACAGTCTGAAATAAGTTTGATAAATCCAGTTTACTGCTTACTATTTTCAATTCTGCAGCCATTCTTACCAAGTCATTGGCTTAATACTTAATTGTTGCAACTTAATACTAGACTAATTATTATTTACGATCATCAAAAATGTATCCTATGGGTTTTTTTAGTTATTTACTACTAAGATGTTTTCATCATCATCATCATTAGCCGAAAGACATCCACTGTTGAACAAAGACCTCCCTCTTAAAAGGCCATAAGTTTAGTAAAAATCCCAGATAATCTCGTCCTTTTACCAAGGGTTTTTAAAAGTTCCCCAACCAAAAAACAAAGATTGAATAGTCTATAGTATTTTTAATATTGCTACGAAACGGCGCCTTCATTTCCTTACTACCATAGTGAACGTCTAACGAGAGATATATTAGCAAGATAACTTAGATAGCTACAATCTCAAAAAGGGCGTAGGTAGCGATAAAGCTTTGTTGATATTTACTTAATAAGAGAAAGTGCATCTGCATAAGTGACTTCGATTTGAACTTGTGACCGCTTGAATAACGGCTTCATAATTCATGTGAATTAAGAGCCATTTCACAAAATTTTGACGTTCGAATTTCGGTAGAATTGTCATGTGTGCGTGACACACCCACACAAAAATAATGCTAACAGTGTAGCGCAAAAAACGAGACGGACAAAAAAATCTTGATCGTTATTACAATATACCTATATTCGAGATTTATGAAAATATTTTGAATTCAATAGTAATTTGATCATATTATTTATTTGTTCCTATTTTTTAAGGCGGTTTTTATATTTTTTATTTCACAATTTTTAGTGATGCCTAGGATTCATCCGCCGTAGACATTTTGAGGATTAGTATTTGAAATCCTTACAAAATGCTCCCTCAAACGATATCTCACACGATATATACTATTAAAGTGGTAGAAGGGGGAACAAGGCACCACCTCCCTCTCTTTCTTTCTAGTTTGTGGCGACAATAACTTAGGCTATATTACTAGTAACGGCAGTTCTGCTATGATTTTATAAGGAGTTCAGTTCCATATCTCCAACGATCATCATCAGATCTACATGAAATTTTAATAGGATTATTTCGAAATAAACTACTTTCCAACAAAAAAAGAATTTTGCAAATCCGTCTTTCGATGACGGAGTTATGCCCGAACATACATAAAAAATATATTTAAACATCCGAATTGATATCCTCCTCCATTTTAAAGTTTTCAAAATAAATATACAAAGGCGAACTTAATACCTTAGGCATTTATTACCAGTCGACTTTAGAGCGATATGGAGACAAATATTAGGTAGATGCACATATCGATGCATGCGATGTGATTACGTATGGCTCTGAGACGTGGTCGCTAACGGTTGGCCTTTTGGAAAGGCTCAGAGTCACTCAACGAGCTATGGAAAGAACTATGCTCGGGGTTTCTTTGCGCGACAGGATCCGGAATACGGAAATTCGCCAAAGAACTAGAGTCACCGGCATAGCTCGAAGAATATGCAAGTTGAAGTGGCAATGGGCATGCCATATCGCTCGAAGGACCGATAACCGCTGGGGAAGAAAGGTTCTCGAGTGGCGACAACGGACCGGAAGACAGCGTTGGCAGGCCTCCCACCAGGTGGACCGACGATATCGTCAGAATTGCGGCCCAAGCGGTAGATGCAATTGGCAAGCTGTCGTTTATTGTGGCGTTCTAAGGGAGAGGCCTTTTAACAGTGGACGTCTACCGGCTGATGATGATGATGATGACGTTTATCGATACGCAAAATAATAAACATACATATAATACGTTACATACATACATGAAACAAAACAATACATAAAGCAATAATTAATTAATTATCTCAACTATTATAACTATTTACAACTTAAATCTAATACAAGATAAAAACAATATATACAAAAATAACAAGTTAAAAAGCATCAAAAAATTCATCCCCATCGATGTCAACCGGTAACGTGCCCAAAAGACTGGCAGCATTGCCACGTGTAGTTTGCGCAAACTCCTAGACCTACCAGGTATGATTGCTTGGCACTTATTCGGAATTGCCGCCATGCCAAATCTCTCGGACCAGTCCATTGTAGCTTAAAGATCGCAGTTGGTTGCACTCATTGTCTAATACACATCATCAATCCCAGAAGCAGAGTAAGGCTACAAGTTATCGGCATATGGAATACGCACACCGAAGTGATTGGATTATAAGGTTAATAAAGATAGAAAACAGCAATGGGCGGAGAATACCGCTTTGTGGAAGGCCAGATTTTAGCTCACACCAGGAAGAAGAGGACTCTTCCACATGGACCGACCACTGGCGTTCCCAAAAGTAAGGGATCTATTCCAGCCCTTTGGGAGACGCCAAGAGATGGGATAGGATGTAGACGAGGATATCGCGATTGACTATATTGAAGGTATTGGAAAAATCAACTAGGGCTGTAACTTTAGTATCTTCTATGCCTGCCTTAATGTCGCCAATCGCCTGGCCTGCAACCGGACTGCAAGGGAGACAAGAGGTTATTTTGGTTGACTCTTCGTATATTCTCATGGACATAGGCCTCAAGCACTTTAGATAGGAAAGAAAGGATAGAGATTGGTCGGAAGTGACTGGGTAGAGAAGAGCTCGATATTTTAGGTAAAAGGTGAACGAAAGCTTTGCGGTACAAGGAGGGGAAGTATCCGGTATCCAAGGAGCACGATATTATGTGTATGATTGCTGGAAGAAGATGGTCAACTATTGTGACGATCATTCCGCGATAGACGTTATCACAGTCTAACGCTATGGATTTGATGGAGGATGATCTTTTTGATTTCTCCCTAAGTGACTGGAGATATGTGCAAGGGATTCATGTTGGGACGCGGCAGACCATCGACGTAAGCAAGTGTCTGAGGTTTGGTCTTTTGTCTAAAGTTGGGCTAGTGAAGAAATGCGAATTGAGATCGTCCAAATCAATGGAATTCAACCGGTCAAATAGTGGTGATTTGCCAATACTGAGAGTTTCAAGGAACTTCCGGAGATCGGCAAAAGTTGAACATAAATAAATGTAATTTAGAATATGGCGGCGTTTGGTATTGGATATTACTTAATTATACCGATTTCGTGCAGCTTTGAAAAGATTCCAGTCCTCATCACGATCTTTCTTGAATTTTCAAAAAGCGCGATCCCTACGCTTTATGGCCAACTTTACACCATTCAAAGCTTCAGCTTTACCTTTTCAACCGGTGCGTGTATATCATAAAGCTCGATGATTTCCCGGTTAAAACCGCTCACCTTTTCGTCGACCGCGGGAGCGTCCATCATAGGTTTCCAGTCGATTAGAGAAGCATCTGAACTCAGTTTGCTTACATTGATTCGCGCGAAGCTGTGCATGTACATTGTACAGAACCTTGAGCTTAGGTTTATGTGGTTTGAGGATATACGATAAAAGTATAAGGTCGTGGTGAGAGAATCCAGCGGTGACGAGTCGGCCATGAGAGGAAACCAGGGAAGGATTGGGGGTATTAATGAAATCGAGCCGAGTGTGCTCAGCTACATCGTTGTGGTGAGTGGCTTGAAGCAGTACGACGAGTAGGCTGGCAGAATCGACTATGTGCAGGAGTTTGGAGGATTGGGAGGTATGCGGAGTAAGGAAGTGTTGAAATCTCCCATGATGATGTGGTGTGCATAATATGAACCTATCGATTATAATACAGTTTCGAATGCAGTGGAATCGTTACGGAGGTAAATAGCGGCGCCACCCCTTCCCTTACCGACCTTATAATTGCAAATAAGGACGAACTCGAGCAGGGGGTAGAAAGTAGATAAGATGTGAGGTATGTGCAAAATTTCCAAAATCAGGTTAGCATGAACGTTGGCTGGGACTACTTTGCGCATTGAGGGGACAACATTTTTGGCAATATTTTTCGCGCAACTTATAATTCAGTGTGCTGCTACAGAACAGAAACTTACGTCATCAGATATAATATCTGACTGGATGGTTGCTGAATATTAATCAAATAAAATATTTTAAAAGAATTTAATAACATTTTATAATAAACAAAACCGGATGAAAATAATTCGTAGAAAATGAAAACGTTGTGGTCGTAGTATAAAAATGGGTTTTTAATACGAATTTTCGTAATTCAAAATTTGAAAAAAGTGACACAGGTCCTGCCTCTAAGGGCGCTCGGGCCCGACTGATCGTTCTACGTTTGTGCATTGTAATTTATTGTGATTTTGAGTGATATTGAAAATGGTATTATATCTAATTAAATAAAGGAATATTAAAAAACATTGTATTAATAGATTTCCCAGAGAGCATAGTTCATTATGGCATAATTTTAAAAGTAATAAATACCTTTATTTAAACCAAAAAGTCGCGATAAAATTACCATATAAAACCGTGAAAACCGGTTTAAGTATTTATTTTTTTATCAATTAAAAGTGTTATTAATCGAAAATTTTTTACCGTATGTTACAACAAAAGTATATGTCCTATGCCTACTGTATTTTTTCCATTTAAATTTGTTGATGTAAATGGTAGAATTTGAAGCCCGAAAATGGCTCTGCGATGGATTTTCAGAAAACGTGTTGCGGGAAATAGCTCACCACACAGCAATCAAGTTATATTTTGAAAATCTAATTCTATTTGTAACAATGGGAAAGATTGGTCTACATTCTACATGTATTTAGAAATTCCTTAGTACTACCTAAGATGGTAAATTTCGCGTCCGAAAATTCAGAAAACTGTCAAAAAATGTGAAATGGCTCTTAAATACGTAATACACAAGCAAATGATCACGCGGTTGTAAGAAGTACCGGCCAGCCTTACTATGAGTATGCATTGCAGGTCACTTTACGCTGCGGAAGCGAGACACTGCTACTTGTTTTGTAGTGCGCCGTCTCACTTCCACCACGAAAATGATGTAACGCAAGCTCATAGTAACCCCGCAGTTTCTAATTAGTCACGTGACACGTTCCAATAATTAAATATTGGGTGCGTTCCGAATAATTGTTGACACATCTCTGAAAGTATGAATGTACTTAATTAAAAGGAACAATTACTGTACTCAACTGTACTACGTAATAGCTATCAATCGGAATTTAAGTATTGACGTGCTATTGCTGCTAAGTGTACCTAATGGTTCAACTGATTTTACCTTGCCGTAGGCGTTTGGAGTTTCGCGTCGCATTCGCTAAGAAGCAAGAACTATTTGTTAGTTTTTCGTATTGCTAGTTTTAGTTTTTCCTGGCAATTTGAACTATTATAAGAATAACGTATAGTTTCAAGGATTATTCTAATGAAGCACTTATAAAAAGAGTTGCAAACAGTAACTTTGGAGAACCTTTGCCTTTTACAGAAGCAGTATAAGTTATAATTAAATAAATATTTGACATACCTAATCGGCTAAAACTAAGAAGAAATTACCGATAAAGTTACAAATAAATCAAAATTAATTTGTCCGTCTAACATCGAACGGGTGCAGTCACTACAGAGGATGAGAGCGATGCGCGAACTGCGCTGGCGCATTTACATTCAATCGACACCGCGTCTGCCCGGTGACCTACTTGTTCCACGAGTTTCAGCGCTATACTATGGATTTTTGAAACTATTATTACTTTTATATTACCAATTCTCAGATAAAATTTGATATCCATACCTATAGGTTACTAGAGCCGCCCCGCGGTTTTACCCGAGATAATTTTCATCTTGCGGCTCGTATCGTTATTATTATTAGTATCTGATGATAAGTTATATATTTCTTTAATGTTTCATCAAAATACGTCCAGTAGTTTTTGCGTAAACGAGTAACAAATATTCAGCCATCTTTACTAACTTTCTCGTTTATAATAGGCAGGTACCTACCTAGTTATCAATATTATAGTAGCACTTACTACCGAGTTACTTTTCTTTGCCAAGTTTAGTCCCAGTGTACATGTCTCCTTAATTTCTGCATCCTGGCAACTTCTACTTTCACACGTTTCAACCCTAACAAAAAATAAGGGTGGCAACCATAAAGCACGTTATCTTATTTTAAAAACATTCAAAAGATTTTCAAATACATTCTTCGGTCGTTACGCGGATCCGTTTAAAAAAAGAACAAAATCTCTTTACATGTGCATACGCATCCAAAAATGTACAATAAGACTAAGATCAAAACTCGATTGTGCCCTGAGGGGTGTCTAAGTAGCAGACTTGAAGTCTGTCCGTCTGAGTAAGCTACAGCAACACCTGCCTGTCTGTCTGTGCCGCGTTGTCACTGACCTAGCACAACTAAACGACCAAAACTTTGAAACCTGTTTTGAGAAAAACGATGCGAAACATTTTGTAGATCGTAATATCTACTGAATCTTTTTCTAAGCTTTTTTGGAATTAGTTTAAAATTTTAATTGGGTCAAAGGGTTTTTCGGACAGTTATTTTTTTATTTATGTTAGGTATCTACTAGATTAGGTATTTATAAATAGATTTTCTCTCTTTCCGTTTTTTTTTCAAACGAAAGTAACAGAAGCTTAAGGCCAAACTACATAACCATCGGAAAGTTAAGTATTAACCCATTTGACTTCACATCCTTGGTATAATAGGTACCAAAAGAAAGCCGTTGGCCGAAGGTTTTATAGAGTCTCGAATAACAAAATAAGTATAAACCTAGGTAGTTTCCTACCACGATATAGTTCAATAAACATAAATCCAGCCCAACATCCGCAGGTATAATGTATAATTTCTATTAAAATAATTGTATTAGCGAGTTTCCCATAAACGTTTGCCTTGTGGCAACCAATTACGATGGCCATAAAAACTGGTAATAAAACAGACACACATTACTAATCCGTCAATTATGAGCTACGTAACATATCTGCGTGTCGCGAGCGCATGTAATTAACATTCTAATCAAGCATTGTATTACTAGAGGTGAGCGAGCAAAAAAATCGAGCAAGCGCGAGTGTGGGTTATAGTATAGAGACGCGCATGTGTTTTGTTGGTGGTTTATTTTGACGTGGTTTTTTTTCTATACCTAATAGGTTGGTATATTTTGACAAATTTATTTTTAGTTTTAGTTTTCATACATTATTTTCTATGCCTAATAGGTCGGTTATATCGGAACAACTCATGTAAACAATGTAGTTAAGCCAAAAAGATATCGATAGATTCAATTGTATTTGAGAATTTTCGGATGAATATAAATTATTCTCTTTACTTTACCAAATAAAAGTAAACCAAACAGTGATATGATTTTTTTAAATTAGGTACAACATGGCGTTATTAAGAAGAGGTAGAGATTATTTCACCGAAACACTAAAACAAACAAGAACGTACGGTAGGTACCCAATTAGCTTAAAACAAGTTCCATACAATATCGACTAAAGAAAATATGCAATAAGTCAACATCACCAAAAAAATATTAGGTATTTTGACCTCACGAAACCCAACATATTAAAAAAAATTGCAATAGGTACCCAATCATGCAAAAACGAATTACATACTTAGATTGGTATTGTATAGTGAGTTGACGGAACCCTAAATCTCCATGTCATGTGTTTTTTCCACGGCGCCACATCCACGCCACCTCCAATACACGTGTATAATTAATAGTTCGTTGATATGTTCAATCAGCGGCCAGCTACTGTTGACCAACTCGACTAACTAAATTGGTTTTGGTATTTTAATTCCAATCAAGTGAAACAAAAAATGTTGCACGCATGTTTGTATTCGAAAATCGAATCCAAATTTAGAACGGAGGAGCTGCCCGTAGTAAGTTTGATGGTAGCTAACTTAACAGCGGCGTTCGCGTTTTCTTTTGTTAATGTGAGATAAACAAAAGTTAAACGCAAACGCAGTAGTAAAGTTAGCGCAACGTTATTGACAAACTCAGGAGGCTGTTTCGTATTATTGTTAAGCTTACATAGGTGTACTATACAGCTTCTAAGGACACTTCTGGCTACCCCTTCGGGGAATACAGGTGTGATGTTTACATGTGCAATTATAAAAGAGTTGTTAATAACCAACTTGCAGTTTCTCATTTCCGTTAAAATTAATTAAACTATTGCGAAAAAATTAAATTATTACTTCGTTTTGCTATTAAAATCTACACAACACACTTAGACCTAATTATAGAGATCAATATAATTATAGAATATTAAGATGGAGGGAACAAATAAACATAAAAGTTAATGTAAGAAAACATTATATACATTTATAAATACAATATCTCTGGGAACAGCTACATTTCCGATAGGGTAGCCGGGTAGGATGTTAGAAATAATATCCTTGTGCTAAGACCGACACAAAGAGTTTTGTTCTTTGTTGTAATTTACAACAAAGAACAAACTTGTAACCTCTTTTCTACAGTCTATGGTTTTATATTTGATACTAACGCAAAAATGTCTAGTTATTGAAACAATTCACCGGGCCAACCCTTTTTTTTTTCGTTTTAAAACTAGTGGGATATAGAGCATCAATGATATTTATCAAGTCAGTAGGTCTTCCGGCCCATGAAGAAGTAGGTAGGTACCCTACCTTCGTTATGAATCGCTGATGAAGAAAGGACGATCAATAGGCTCGCAATGACTTCTTATTGAGTGACAAAAACTGCTAGACTGAAGTGGGACTGGCCCGATCACGTCTGTTGCATGCACCCCGAGAAGTGGGCTAAGATCTCAACCAAATGCTGGCCACAAGACAAACGCCAGAAACACGGGAGATCCAGACTGAGATGGCTGAAGGATTTGGACGCCTTCCAAAACAACTGACCAAAGCTGGCCGAGGTTAGTGGGAATTGGGAAACCAGGGGAGAGGCCTTTGCCCAGCAGTGGGACACTATATAGGCTATACAAAAACGAGAACCCGTATGTTACCCCCACAGGATAATAAGTGCGGTCAAATAACTTTTTTGGACCTAGCAATGAAATCCAAAATCTCTCCAACAGTGTTCACTACGAAAACAACGCTGGTAAAGTACACCACTGTAATACCAGCACAACATGAAAGTCCAGCAGTACAATAATTTACGTGTACATATCTATCAGGCGCAATTTATTCAGCAGGTGACCGTTTCGTGAAAGGTGAGAGTTGTCGCGACTCGACACACGGACACACGACCGACTTGAATAAGCGATATCGCGAATTTCAATTCACGTTTACATATAAAGGCTGCTTTACTATCGCGCTCCAGATATCAGAAAAATAAGAGCAATGGCGGCACTTGAAATTGACAGTAGATTTTTGAATTTAGAAACTGTTAATACACGACCGTCTTTTGTTATTGGTAGATATATAATTTTATTCCTGGCAATTAAAATCGGCTCTTCACATTTGATTTTGGAATAGGTTAAGTTAACCATTTTATTTTTATATGGGTTTCTTTTTTTTATTAGAAAACGATCTAAGATATTTGTTACTGGGAGCCGTTTTGTAAAAGCTTATAAGGGTCTTATAATGCGCTGCTTGTATATACAATATGGAATGCAAAGCGGCCTTAAGTCAAAATATAAGAACAGGTCCGCTAAACCGTTACGCCTTATAAATACAACGTTAGGTATCCTACATTCCACTAGCAAAGTCAACAAGTGTAGTAGCTGCAGTGCTATTACATAGATACCTAGGTATACATAAGTTCACGCCTGTGGAACACAAGCTAGGCAGGGACTAAGGAGTTTTTACTTGTTAAGAGATTCCGCTCCATACAAAATTTTGTATATACAAAAGTTCTAGATATTAATAAAAAAAAATTGTTAGTAGGTACCTACCTACGGAATGGAATGCTGTTAGTATCTTTATCATAGGACATTAAACTTGCAGGAAGCGTTGAAAACTGTGATATCGGTGCTTAGTCCAATTAGTAAATTTATTGACTATCACAGAACTTACCTACATACATACAAAAATATAACATAATGTACTTATAAACCAACAAATAAAATGCATGAAGGTACCAAAGTAAAACTTATTATTGCATAAATCCACATAAAAGTCAAAGCAGTCATTAAAAAGATCACACTCATTAGAATTAAAATAATTATTAAACAAGCAAATCTAATTGTTTACAATCCGTGTTTACGCAAAACGCGTAAATCAAGACTACTATTTTTACTGACAAATTACGCGCGTCTTTTGTTTAAAATATTAAACAGACGTGCGAAAATGAAGCATAAATTAAAATTAAATTATTAAATGTTTTGAACGCGACTGTACTCATTGCCAGAGGTTCTCAAACTTCAATTGTTTACAATAGGAATTGTCTAGGAATTGTTATTTAGAATTTAAATAAACATTTTGCCACTGAACGGTAGAAGATCAAGATTATTGGTGGCCTCAAGCGTCAGCCTACAGAAGTATGGGTTCTTGTATAGGCATTTAAAATACGGCATGGAATTAAAATATTTACCGATACATATTGTAGTACTTATCTTCTTATATGTATTAGCATTCGCTCGGGTATCGCTCTTTTGGCAATCTCACAGAAAATGTGGCATGAAAAAATATTGACTCTGTTGAACTCTGGCTAAACTTTCTAAGCAAATAACACATTGCTCCCTTGCTGCTAAAACAAAGATAAACTAAGATATGTTTGAATTTATGTACCTAGCTCTATCATCAGAGTATACATTTATAGGTTGGGCAGTTTCCCTAAAGGGGCTTGACGTTATTATTTTTATTTGTGAGAAAATGAGTAGGTAGGTAACTCGTCTAGACAAATTCTTAATGAAACCTGACAAATATTATAATGTATTTACGGCGCCCCACTAGTAATTTCTCCTGTAGGTATTGTGGGTGCTTTTCACAAACATAAACTCACAAACACCGAGACTCGGGACAAATATCTGCGGTTCGCACCGGTTGCGGGAATGAAACCCGTAACCCCTCATGCATAGCAGTACAGTTGCTTAGCCACTGCGCCAATCAGGTAGCCAAATATATAGGTCGTATAATGGTTTAATATTCAAAAGTTATTTCTTAAAGAAAACTTCCCAGAACTACGAATATTTAGCACATAATATAGGTGGTAGTATACACAACACTACATAATAAACATGCCGAAAAGGTATTACAGAGATTACGTACAACGTAATGTTTATTGTGGTTTGCTGGCTGTAAATATTTACATCAAATAACAAAACACTACTCCTAAGTTATGGTAGCGTTCGTTACGTCACGGAAAGTCTTATCAAACTAATGACTGTACAGAAAGCGTATGAGAATACGTCAAATTTCCGATTCAATTGTGGCCATAATACTAAAAAGTAATTTTTCTCTTAGGGCGCGTCGCTGCAGCTTCACTTGACGCACACGTTATTGTTAAAATGACAATAGTAACAATTTGGTATTCTTCTAGCATCCCTAATATCAATAAAAGTTTTGTTTTCTAGTAGCAGCCCTAATAATTTTATGCCTTGAAAAAACGCTTCATGTTTTACATACGTTAAACATCTTCTGAAATCGTAATTTGTGAAGAACGTATGTATGTAAACATTGTTTGAAACAACCCGCCCTTATCATACAAGGAAAACCGCGACTCCACGACCTTTTTAACACGTTAATTGACAGTGTTGACTATTGTACAGTCGTCATTACTGAACATTTTTTTTAACATACTGTTAAATAAAGAACAACTTCTTAAATAGTAAAAAGTATTAAACAATCTCAGATCATCATTTGAACGTTTCTCTAATTAAAAAGGATAACTTGAATTGATGTTTTGTTTTTGACAACTATTTGACTTAAGGTATCTTACCATGTTATGATGCCGACTGTACCTATGCTACCTTTTTAATAACACCAATAAGATATAAGGCGTCTATCTGGTAGTTGAACAAACCCTTTACGACCCTGTAATCTGTAGATAATAGTGATTTTTAAGTACAACTAGTCCAATAAAAACACTAATCGAAGGCACGTAGTCAAACGTTTAAGATTATTGGTTTACAAGAACATTACTTAATTGTTTCCTGCAAATTAGGTACGGTAAAATATAAGGTATAAACATAAAAACATAATATCACGCCTTTATTCGTGAGTACCTAAGAGTACCTGTATTGTAGACCCACATTTCGCCAGTATTAAGTTTCAATGTACGGGGCTACCATATGGCCGTCAATCGGACACAAAACAGTCTACAGTTATAGACAATTAATAACAGCATCATAAGGCATTTAATGTTATTACCTACCTGACCATAAATAAATTTGAAGTCATATTAATTAGATAGTTTTACTGATTAAAAAAATTAACCAAAATATTCTTATATGTATAGGGAGTATGAATATGTAGTACCTCTTTCATTTTCAGGAAGCAGTGAAAGTTTAAAACTATTATTCTTTATTTTGAAAGTTTCAGAGTCAATGAACACCAGTTCTTTCTTGTTGTAATCCCCTGATCCCTCGCCATGGTCGGTTTGCCATGTCATCATGAATGTGAAAGAATTGAGCAATACGCACACTGTGCACTATCCGGCGTAGACGCTGTCTCTATTGTCATTGGCTGACAGAAAGTCGGTCGGGAAGACAATTATTTTTACAAACTTGCAAGTGTCAATAAAAAGGACATTTCCTAATCAATTGAGACCAAAAAAGTTAACGACAGCCTGTAAATAGGTACATACAACAAGACGCCCTAAACTTTGGAAACCTGTGGATAAGCTGGAGCATGCGCGGGCGCCTACAGTCAATACCGAGTCGTTAGTCACGCGCATTGACAAATACTCGCGGTTAATTGGATGAAAACGCGCGCCCCAGCCGCTGCAGCGCTGTCGGCGCAGTAAATTACGCGGTTTACGACGACGCACTGTTATCAATAACCCTTGTATTGAAAGCTGTTCCGTTTATATGCTCGCCTTTTGATCGGTTCAGTTATATTCGCATATCCGCTTCGTATGTCATTTCTGAGTATTCTCAGTTTCTAGTTCGTCCGGGATAACCTGTTGACTACACTGAGTACACTTGGAGACCTTGGATACAATCTCCATTATCGCAGTTATTTTAAGAGAACTACAATCGGTTTTGACGAATTTGACAACTTGATATTGTGTCCGATTAACGGTAATGACTTGCCTCCTATTACAAGGGGATAGTACTGTCATACACGACTGATGACTGTGCCATGTGTGTGTCAGAGTAGAGCCTGAAGTTATACATAATTGGACCGATGGATGACAAAGGCAGGTCTTATACTCTTCGACTCTTCTAAACCACATTTCGTAATAGGTATGTGTTTTTCCTTGAGACCGGCGGGTCGAGCGTGTGGTGATGGTGACTAACATTGCATGGGATCTACTTCGGCCGTGATGCACACAGCTGCGTCATCCGTCGATCAGATCCCATACCGTGACGAGTATTGTTCTGCTCAGTTCATACGTAAGTAAGACGCCGCGTCCGAAGCTTTCGGCTGGGAAAACCCGCTCGAATGACGCCGTAACTGTTCTGCACATTAAAAACAATATAAAATAATAACCTGCAATCATTACTTAGTAAAACAACGTCATTAAGATAATCAAATGCTTAACCTACGCTTAATCTTAATTATAGACAAAGATAGCTATCTCCGTAAGTACGGGAGCATCAAAATTGTATGTAAATCATTGCCATTTTAGAACACGATTTGTTTGTTAGAAAATCTCATAGAGAACTGTTATTCGTGTTCCCATCGCGAAACCGGAACTGAAATCACACATTACATTTAATTTTATACGAATTTAATAACAAGTGAGATGCGCGGCGTCCATTGTATGCGCCGTGACCATGAGAAAAAGCACTGCTCGATTTTTTTGTTGCCGATAAAGAGGTGCCGACGTACTATTCGGAGCAAGATTGATGCGCATGCGTGATCGTATCTGCCCGCTGTGAGCGCTGCGGTAATAATTAATATTCCATAATCCATTCATCCCTACATTACGCGGCGACTCCTTTCACCGCCTCCCCGCGTGTTCCTGGCCGCTCGCGCCCTCCGCCGGTAGCAATATGTAATCGTCACACATCTGTAATTGATTCCGGCCGTTAAATTCGAAATTTGAATGAGCCCTCGCTGAATGAGAACCGAAATAAGATCACGAGTGTAGTGCGCTCGGAAACGCTGACGAGTCTCGGCGAACCTCTCACTGAGCGGCACAATGACCGCGGCGCACACAGCCAGATCTCTCTCTTGATAAACGCATAAAAAACGTAACGTAAAAACTACATGTCATGCATCTACGTGTGCTAGTCAATTTCACAGCGACCGTCATGGGAATCGAGCGACGAATGGACTTTAGAAAGCAATTAAAATCTGTGCCCACGAAAAGGAACGCAACCAAAAAGTGCGATCGACACATCAAATCGGCGAACACGTCGCACTTAGTGCACGAAACTGATACCGGGCTAGCGCTGGTCCGCGGCGGGCGGCGCGCTGCACGCCGCTCACTGCCCGCGCCCCGCCAAATAGTTCTCGGAACTGAATGATTTTTGACAAAAAACGCACAACGCACACCGGTAACGAGACATAAAGAAGACTCAAAAAAGAACATCAGAGAGTGATCTTGCCTTCACTCGATACAAATTGGTTATTGCTTTAAATAGACATAGCGGCGAATAACTGTTTGACGTTTAAAGAATTTTTACCCTGGCGCCACAAGTTTTATTTCGTCCTAAATCAAGGAAAATACCTTTGCAAACAACTTCTTGAACTTTGCGTGCCTACTTTAGGAAGAGATACAAAGGGGAACTACTTAGAGACCAAAAGTGGACTTTACTTTTTATCGCCACAAAAAGGTCGGTATGAAATCGAAATCAGATTACGGATCCTGCGATTATAAAGTTTCGGCTGCGCACAAAGGGTCGGTAACCACAATTTGGTTGTGGCGACCACACGGCCATGCATTATAGAGATACGTTGGTGAGTACGTGTTGTTTTGGACGTGACTTCCGAAATACAAAACGATGACAAAAACGCGATTGGAAAACAGTTCCCGTGCCTTAGTTCAACAGTGTTGGAAGAGAAACTGACCGTGGAAGCTTGAGTTATTTAATGTTTAGGGTCTGTAATATTTAATCATTTGTATATACATTATTATGTAGTTGACATGTCGTCGATTAATTAAAACACTCGGTGTTTTAATTACTTACAAAAAAGAATAGTAGCGGCTAGTGGCCAGTACTTAAGAATGAATCATACTAAAACCACCGACGAACTCATTAATTAATTAACATAACTATTAGGTATGGAGGTCCGAGTGTTTCATAACCAAAGGCTCATGAACTTCGAATCATTGGCAGCCAATTTGTTTGTAACATACTAAAAACGTTACCAAGAATTAATGGTTGTCATTGCATTATTCTCAGTAATTTAATTACAAATTACATAGGTTTATTTATCTGCGCACGAGTGAGTCACTCATGTGAGTAATAATGGCGGCTCAAGCGCCGGTTACTGGTGTTGCCAGGCGAAGAGGATTTGCCCATTTTAGGGGACTTTGAATGATGGTGTGGCAATGTTTGTGACTAAACGGTAGGAGGTATTGAAAGGAATTACATGTAAGCTATTATTTGTGAGATAGGAATTTAATGTTTATTACTATGTCCAATTCCCGCTTGATTACTCAGGGGGTCGTAGCTGCTGTGTAGGTATGAGGTTCGATTCAAGAGTCATTTATTTTTTATTATAAGTACAATAGAGAAGATCGTTTAACTTACGCTTAATCAATAAAATTGCTTACCCAGCAATGTTTGGCATTTGACAATTTATGTTGTTGATGTAATCGTTTATACTAAGCTAATTTAATCTTTTTAAATAACTTCATTTATACGAGGAATTTTTAAGTGTTTAACTAGCAACACTGGCTTGTAACAAATCATTTGCGCGGTCAACCGCACTTGTAAATAGCAATTTTGAAATCAATCTAAACTTTTTCCATAATGGCAATATCAATAAACTTTCATTCAACACATGATACGCTGACGAACAAGAAAAAAATAAATACTTTTAAATGACGTCATGAAAAAGGATGAATAGAGGTAATGCCTAACACTTTCAAATGTAAAGAGCCGCTAAGATTAAGACTGTACTATGAGTTAATAATACTTACTAAGTGGATAACTGACGGAGCTATTTGTTAGATCGAGTTAAATTACTTAACTAGATAACCTTTGGAGTTGACCCCAAAACCATGTTGCACCTCTAGTTCTGTCCTTAGTATCCTAACTCCTGCACCTTATGCGACCTATGCGACCTATGCTCAGCCAGTGACAAAAATATGTAAATATCATTTTAGTTCAGGCAGCCCATAATGTTGTGAAAAATAGCCCAAAATGGAAAAGTACCTAAATTCTTTTTTTAAAAATCGTCTTTTTTTAAATAGTTCACGGTATAGACACGATTTGTGTAATATTTTTTTTATTAAAATACAAAACAACTGATCTTGACTTAAAAAAGGAATCCAACACTAATATTCTTTTTTTATTAATAAAATGACTTCAATAAAATTCTCCGTATGCTAACGAACCGATCGATGTAGTTGATTCAACTTCAATTAGCGGAGGGGACCATTTTTTGACTAATCATATTAATTATTCATATACCTACCTAAGTTGACCTAAGTCATGACTGATCATAACATTTTTAACTTAGTAATATGTTTCGAAAACGCCCAACAACAAACCAACGGGATTAAAAAAATGCAGCAATCGCGGGTTTAAGTAATTTTTGTTAGTCCATGGAACACACAGGTTGGTACTGTTATTGAAATGAAAACTAAGTACCTACAGCTGATGTCTTGTATAATACGTGTATGTATTTCACTTTCCTCTGACGTAAAATGACGGCTTCCAAGCAATAACAATTCAGTATCTAACGCTCTTACGTACTGTATACGTAGTCACAGATGCAATTAATTCAACATTTTCCTCCGTACAGCGCTTACGCGGTTTTGATATCCCAATTCCAATATGAGTAACACATTCACTCTTTTGTACAACTACACTTATTGCGTTACTAACATAACAAAAGGTACTTAATTTATAATTGGACCTCACTTTCCATTACGCTAACATAATTTATGTAACGTTTGCATTGTAAAAGAAATAATTTGACACTTTATTTATAATGAAAAATACGAACATGTCCAAATAGATAATGGATTCCGGATTATCTTGATTGAATTGTGTGAAATGTCTAGATAGATGTTTTTGTTGTTTAAATTGACTGTCTAATAGTGCCTAACTGTTTAGAAAGGACAAATCGTGGCTGCGAACAAACTTGTGCGAAAGTTCTATCTCGTGGATCGGCAGCTTGTTCTTTATATGAATAGTTAATACTGGCCACTTTTCTGACGCTACACTAGTGCGTATTATTAAGATTAATTCAGTACGCGAAACAAAAGAACGAATGTTATTGAAAGATTCAAAACGCTGAGTCGTTCGGCATTTTTTTTTCAGAAGTGGTCAATACAAGGAAAAATAGCTTTTATTATGAATGAATGAAATAACGCGTACGCAAAATTCGAAGTACCTACAATAAAGTATTATCGTACGGTTATCCTGTTTTCCCAAACAGATGGAGGTCTGTGTACCTCGAGTTGGCTCAAACTGTATGTGCGTCAAGTGCGCACGCGTCATTTGTTGGTCGCATTTGTTATTGTTTGTCTATTAAGATGGTTGAGGTTGACGCACTGTCATGATATATCTTTTATTATTTTGCGTAAGTTTACATCGTCCCATTATGCATTAAGTACCTATTACCTGTTAAATTAAGTATTTTACTAACAATAATCGACTGATTACTATCTAGCTACTCGTAGCTACTTACCTAGAAGGCTTTAAAACTACTTAGTTGTATTCGTAAACTTCACAAAATAATTTTACGATTAAAAATTAATAAACTACCAATCACGATGTAAGCAATTTCAAGCGGCAATCCGCAAAATTGGTCGTAATAAAACTAGTTTACTGTAGGCTCCACTAGAACCTACTTTAATCTAATTCCGTTGTGTTCTAATCCGTATAACATGGTTCAATTTGTTCCCACAATAATGAAAAGATTGTCGACAACATACGCGCAAACAACCGATTTGGTATTAATTTTGCTTAATACACTTAACAGAATAGAACGCTGCCACAATCTATTAATATCAAATTCTAAATTCGAATATTATGCAACAACTAATTTAATGTAAATTACAATGCATTTTTTGTTAGGTTCACAGAGAAAGTTGCTAACACTCGATTATAAACCGTATCGATGTTTTATTTACTCGCATCGTTTTAGCCGCTCTGAATTGATTCTCTTGAACGACCGCAATCGTTTTCGATACCTTTCCACATGGTAGATTACATACGCAACGGAAGCGAATAGTGACCGCAAAATATACCTACCTACGTAATTATGGGAAACTAACTTCCACATTTTGCAAAGTTTAACACGAATAATTTAAATTAACTTATTCTTGTAAATCGCGTTCGTAAATAAGTAACATGTTAGTGTTATATTTAATCTGTGGCAGAAAATAATAGATACCTACGACAGTGAAGGCTGAATGACGAATTACCTTTGCACAAACAGAACATTAATGATCTTATGATTCATTCATAACCTCTCTATAAATAAGTCGCGTAATAAAAACAACCCTTTTAACTGTTAAACGGATTTCAGATATCATACGTACTCAAGTTTGTTCGAAGTTTAAACCTATGTACCGCTGGCATGAGTCGCAAATCTCTCTAAAGTTGAAATATAATATATTTAATATCTAGAACTTAATATCGAGTGAATATAACACGGAACTTTGAAAGGACTGAAAGTTATAGTGTACTAAAACATAACGTACGGTGAAAGTATTTTAAGATTTAGCTGTTAACCGCGTTATTTATTCATGGCCCGCAGTAAACATAAATCGCATTTGAAACAAGTGCATTTTATACTGGGCTTTTAAAAGTACTTTAAGTAAATTACGATACTAAACTCCATCTCGTGATCTTTTTAGTACGATGTCTTTGTACTGGAACATTGTTTACATGTAAATGTTGTATCTACTTATTTCATTTACACACGTGTTCTAAAAAAGCGTGTAAAATTGAATGGTAAGGTACTTATAAAAATTTCTAATTTTTATCGTTGATTAAATAAAATTGTTAGTCTATTATTTATATTTGCATGACAATGAAAAGACGTGTTAACATTGTTGTAAAGAGATGGTTTATAGTAAACTATTTTACGTAAATATTTTCTTTGACTATGTCTCGTAGACAAAACGCCTCCAGTCCAGCCAGCACAATGTATAATTACCTACTTTGTCTATGGACAAAGTTACACTTTTTTTCTGGCTTTCTAAGGGTGTCTTATTAAGCCAGGATTCCAAACAATGATCATCATTCTGTCGCGTGATACGGTGCAGGTCGAGAGACGAGGGATCTGCGTCCCTCGACCTGCACCGTATCAGCAGGTCGAGGGACGGAGATCCCTCGTCCCTCGACCTTAGGTAGCTAGGAGGACACCCTGGGGTTTAGCCAGTAAGAGTCCAGCATACCCCTCCGTCCACCCAGGGACAGATCGTGAGGATTACCCGCAGTAAAAAATAACATCATTGATTAATTATTTGCGAAGTTTTAACGGTTGCAACCGACCTGATTTATTAAGCTGTGAGAATTCTAATATGAGGGTTACGATCGTCAATCCGAGTATTATTTTCGCTATTTTATAGTTTCATGTTTAAATGGTTTACACACACCTCATGGTCAATAAAGTACTTAAGAGCTTCTGGAGTAATTAAGCTTTACGATCATTTTAATACCTACACCTAATATGGTTAACTAACTAAAGTAATTAACGAACCCAGCCTATAGCACTAACATTATCGTTTGTGTTGTTAATTTTGTTTTTAAGTTAAAATTAACAAAGAATAGGGAAAGAAATAATGAAATGATGTCCCTTCAAAATCAATCACACGTATAATTGGATAACTAGCCCAATTTATTTTTAACAATGGATAATTACACGTTCTAGTGTGAACGCCGTGTGGTCTACAAATAGAGCATACAAAAATGAGATGTCTAGTATTAAAGCCTCGTCTATGGTATTCCGTGCGCATAGACAATGAGCGACTCATTTTGGAAGCTCGTTCGGAAACAATAGAAAGTGGCCTCCTACAACTTCACACGGGACGCGCAACCAGTGGAAAGTTAACGAAAATACATTTCAATAGCTAAAAGCAAAATTGGATGAGTGAGCTTACGAAATTATCGCGTTAGTGGCCGTAATTCATTTGTATGAACTCTCCCAGGCTTCGTGTGACCGTGTGTGATTCCACTAATGTGTTCTTGTTATAACACCTATTGCGCGTCGTTTTGAAACCGTTCTGTCATTGTGAAACCAACTTAATTAGGCACGATCACGATTCACACATGAACAAATGTTCACGAAATTTTTGATACAAATAATGAACCAGCTCCACTTTATAAAACACGAGATTACATAAACCACAGTTAGCGGTAAGCGGCCATTGTTTATCGGTGATAATCAAACGTCGCTCAAGGTCTACCAGTCTTATAAATATTAAGTTGCCTTTATGAGCATTCGACGGTATTTACACCCCATATTATTTATGTAATGGGGACTTATATTGGACACGCGATCTTCTCGAACAATGCAAGGATAGACGCTGCCCATCATAATCGACCTAGACTTCTTTCCACTATAATTGTTCCCCACATCGATTACAACGTATATTTCACTGAAACAATAGATTAACCCAGTTGCGGCATGTTCTATAATAGTTATGGCGTTTCTCGTCCCGCGATATTATTGCTTTCGTATCCTTGGCGTGAGCGGCTATTTATCATGTGATCTATTGTACATACAGTCGACATCGGTATTAGATTAAAGCGATAATTAATGCTGATTCCATACGACCTAGATTCGGGCCCGCTCGATAAAGTTAATTTACAGTTATAGTTGTAAATCTCGTTGCAAAATAAACGGCGAGCACGCGCGCCTGCCTGACCGTAGACAACACGCGGTGACTCCCACACACACCTCGGCACGTCAGCGCGCCTCCGCCCGCGCCGCCGTGTGTGCGGAGTGCGGAGGAAGCGTGAATGGAACCCTTCCCGGCCGTAAACACCACGTCACGTGGCTGCATCACTATAACCCGGCGCGACTCGGATACACCCTCGCACGACCCCGCCGGTGCGCAACAAGGGCTTTTCAACCCCGTCGGGTTTCAGGGAAAACGCACGCATGTGTGACGAGCAAGACGAAACAACACATGTGCGTGACCCACGCGCGAGCGAGAGGGTGCGTCAACTTTTGTCTGAATGAACGGGGTGAAGTTTGACAAGTTGTGTACACATGGCCGCGAAAGGGTTGAGCCGAGTTGCAAACTAAGTTTGTGAACGCTTTCGATTTCGACGCGTGTTGCATATGAGGCGAACGCCGATCGATCGACAACTTTGTTGTTGGCTAAGTTCACTGGGTATTTCGTTGTTAAACGAGATTAATAGACTCGTGAAAAACTTCGTTAAAAACCAGAATATGTTGCGAAAAGTCAGTTAAATTACGTTGTGAATTGTGAAAATTTTGTGGAAAAAATGACGGATCGAATCGTGGCGCTAACGTATTGCGAGCGTCTAGTTATCGGGTGTGTTTCGTCAGTCATTGTTTATGGTCGAATAGTTCTCTGAAGGGGTCCGAGAGACCGGAATTAGAAAGCGTCAAGCGCGCCGACTGCGCTACGACTAATTGACCGCAAGGTTTACGCGATTCTGCTAGAAATTGTGACGTAATATAATAAGGCTGAAAATAGCGTTACCTATAGGTATACCCGCTGACAGTTATTTTCTAGATCGCCAATAACTACCTAGTTCCAAATTAATTTTGTCACTGCGTAAGATATAATAAGTAGCATTTTTGCCAATTTCAAAGTGTCTCATTGAAAAGTGACGTTGAATTAGTTTTATAATCTGTAGTTTAGCGTAAACTTGCTTTTATTAAGAACTCGATATTTCAGGCAATTCAGAGATTGAATTGATTTCGGATTATAATAAATTTAAAATGTGATGTAGCTGTATAATAAAATTGATTTGAATTAGAATTTATAATGATGGTTATAATGATGACGCAAAAAATGCTGATTTCTAACTGAAATCTGTTATGTCCGTTCTGTAGTGTGGACAAGTGGGCTTACAACTACTTTTTCTCAATACGTAAGGTAGGTATAACATAGATACATTGTCTAACGTATAGATACCGATATAAATAGAGGTATATAGGTAGGTCTTACTAAAATTTTTAACTAATTTTTAAATAACATGGGAATTAACGCGAACACAACTTTTTTTAATCTCTGCTTGACGTTTCACGTCAAAACTTTAAAAAGTTGTGTTCCCGTTAATATCCGTGTTGTAATTTCTATTATAATCATACCGCGATAGTTTAAAAAAATGTACCTATTGCACTAAATTTGTTCTAAGAATAACATCGTAACGGCGCCATAGTCATAATCAAATAAAATAATGCATATTATTATACAATATTTAGATAATTGATTAATTATATCTAAACATATAATTCACTCCGACACAAACTATAAAAAACGTCCAATTAAAACTACTCAGTGTATTTGCGTCTTGATCTAGATTTGCCTACTTTTATTAGGGTCCCGCAAACTAATAGTAAAAAACTTAAAACATTTGGTATAATAATTAATTATCTAAGTTCATTAACTTTACCTAAGTAGTTCTCACATTGTTGACTTCAGTTTAGTATCGATATTGTCAAAAAGATAAAATGTGCTTTTTAATTTGCACCATAAAATACAAAGACTCTTGTCATCGTTATAAAATTGAATGTTAGCTAGTAAATATTTTATTAATCATGAAGTGCCAGTACGTAGATATACCTAGAAATCCGTATTACCTACTATAATGAAAGTGTGAATAAACTACGCAAAATACAACATACAAAATAAACATACAGAATATTTCGGTACAGTATATACCGACATATTCTATACCTACCTATTATAAAAAAAAGCGTAATTAACTGAATCTACCTGTTCGAACGTATCACGGCTAAATCATTGAACCAATCGGAAATATATTTGATATGCTATTAGCTTAAACTCTAAGGAAGCTCACAGGCTACCAATTATCGCAAAAAAGTCGCGAGAAAGTTTTTCACACCGTATCTAGACTGTAGAAGTCTCAAGCAAAAACTAGTACCTACAAAAAAAAACACAATCAACTGATCTGCGGAACCATCATAAACATCTGCACATGGACTTGGTCGTTTATTTTTAAGTCTTCCACCCGATTCGAATGTGGGCTTATTGATTGTCGGTAATTATGCAAAACAACGAGTGGCGGACTGGCTCGCTGCTCTAACTAGTGACGTGTATTAACGGTTCGTTAGGACCGTCAGCAGTAAAAGTTAAAGCCGACGGCACAAAGACACTGCGCGCGGAAAACTTAATTAATACAACACACTACAACTCCAAGTGATCTACTATAAAATGTACAATTAAATACGAAATACAGTTTACAATATCGATATAATTTTACGCTTGAATAGTTTGTAGGTTATTCTGACCGTACGTATTATGGCGGGTAATAAAAGTGCAGTCTGTGTGCACACATATCGTCGTAATGTGCCTATCTGCAGTTTACCTAATTAGACGGAGCGACGTTTAGTGTAGTAATGCAAGAGAGATAACATGGGATTATGGCATAAATGAACAGTTACAAGTAACTGTGAAGAAAGTTGCCTTTAGAGGCCGAAGCTAAAGCTTGGTTTGATTGGATTTCCATGTGAGTGAATGTCAACTAGAGATGGGTTTAGTGAGGGTAGTGGTCACTATATTTATATAGTGTTGGAGAATAAATAACACACAGTAATATTGTACTCACGATTATATTGAGTGGTCCAACACGATAACAAGTAGAAGGAGAAGAAAGGTAGACAGTTCACAACACATATACAGTTTATAAAGCACAGAGTTTATAGCACAAAGAAAGTATATAGCAGAAAAGTCTTTTTGGGGCTATCGCTCGCAGAACGATATCCCAAGCACAGTATCAAGCAAGCAAAATTTAAGCGGATAGCAGAGAGCACGTTTTAAGTTAGCGCCAGAAAGCAACGTGGGCTTCGCGTGTCAACCGGGGTGTCTCGACTGAGGTCGCCGCAAGGTGATGGCCGGGCAGAGGGCCCGACTCCCACTATGCGGCATCGCGGTAACATGGCGCACGTCACAGCTACGTCATAGGTGCCGTGCATCTCATGTGCGCTTCCACTGTACCGCGCGCGCCTCGCTGATGTCTAGTAATAATGACGGACGATATCGCGTATTATTACTAGTATGTTGTTGTACTGATTATTTGTGTAATGTAAATATAATAGATATGATTATGATGTTATATACTAATTATTATTATGATGTAAATATATTAATTATGATTGTTATGTAAATATAGTATAGGTAATAATGTATATAGGTAATGTATATAAGATGTAAATAATGTTGTGTATGTGTAAATATATATATAGTGGCATTGTACGCCACATCACTCCCCTCCAGAGACCGTGTTACGGGCGATAATAGTCCGGGAATCGGACATGTCTACCAGACCTGGTAGTCTTAGCCGCGACTGTTGTCGGTTTTGGTTCTTCCGCCGCAGTTGGATCAATTGGTGGGGGGTCGACCAACAAGTAGGCCGGCTTCAACCTGTCGATGGAGACGGTGACCGTCTTACCTTTAACGGTGATTTTAAAAGTTTTGTCACCTCTTTCCACCACTTCGTGAGGGCCAGTATATGCTGGCTGCAGGGAGCTTCGGAGCTGGTCTTCTCGCAGGAAAACGTGACTGGAGGTAAAAAGGTCCTTGTGGACGAAAATTTTGTCCTTGGAATGACGCGCGGCAGGACAAGGTTTTAATTTTGCCGCGAAGGTGCGTAGCCTCGCGGAAAAGTCCGTGATGTCGGTGGTGCCGCTGTCATCCGTTTGGAAGAAATCTCCCGGAAGTCTCAGCGGCTCGCCGTATAACAACTCTGCAGGGGCGGCCTGCAGGTCCTCTTTGAATGCGCTCCGGATGCCTAACAGGGTTAGGGGTAGGGACTCTGTCCAGTTGCTGTCGGCGTGGCACATAATCGCCGCTTTGAGCTGTCGGTGGAATCGTTCCACCAGGCCGTTGCATGCAGGATGGTAGGCAGTAGTTCTGCGATGTGTAAAGCCGATCATTTTGGCCAGACATTGAAACAGTGCGGACTCGAACTGTCGTCCGCGGTCTGTGACAATGTCTGTCGGGCAGCCGAAACGAGCTACCCAGCCCGATAGCAAGGCTTTGCCTATTGTCTCCGCAGTCATGTCCGCAATCGGCACAACTTCTGGCCACCTGGTGAAACGATCCACGGCAGTCAGGCAGTACCGGTATCCCTGTGACAAGGGAAGCGGACCTATGAGGTCAATGTGTACGAAGGTAAACCGGGCTCGGGGTAATCCGAATGTGCCCAAGGGTGCGGACACATGGCGGTTTACCTTCGCGCGTTGGCAACTCAGGCATGTTCGTGACCATTCCCGGCAGTCTTTGCGGACCCCGGGCCAGACATACCGCTGCGCTACCAGCTTAGCGGATGCGTTTGCGCCGGGATGGCTCAGGCTGTGCAGGTTGTTGAAAACCTGCTTGCGGAAGGGTTTGGTCACGAAAGGTCTCGGGGTTGCCATGCTGATATCACAGTATAGTTCGACCGGACTGCCGTCTATCTTTAGCCTCTTCAGCTGGAGTGACGACTCGGACTGTAGAAGCTTCAGCAGTTCAGGGTCGGAAACTTGTGACTGCGCTAACGTCTCGACATCGATGGGAGTTTGCAGTTCACTAACGCGTGACAATGTGTCGGCAACGACATTGTCTTTGCCGGATATGTGTCGAATGTCGGTAGTGAACTGCGATACGAAGTCGAGGTGTCTATACTGACGAGGAGAGCAGTTGCTCTTACGCTCGTGGAATGCGTATACTAGCGGTTTGTGGTCAGTATAGACAGTGAAGTGTCTAGCTTCGAGCATATGGCGAAAATACTTAATGCCCTCGTAAATCGCGAGCAACTCGCGATCGTAGGGTGAGTATTTCGCCTGCGTGGGGGTAAGCTTGCGTGAGAAGAACGCTAGCGGTTGCCAAGCTCCGTCACTGAACTGCTGAAGAACAGCGCCCATTGCCAGATCCGATGCATCTGTCACGAGGGCGAGTTTAGCGCGGTGGTCGGGGTGAGCTAGGAGTGTGGCGTTGCAGAGGCTGTCCTTGCACTTGGTGAATGCAGCTAATGCCTCGCCGGTAACATCCACAGGGTGTGAGCCTTTCACCGAACCGGTGAGTAGAGCGTTGAGGGGGCCCTGGAATTTGGCGGCGTGCGGAATAAAACGCCTGTAAAAATTTAACATACCCAGGAACCTCCTTAACTCCCTGACGGTCTTCGGTACTGGGAAGTTGCTGATGGCTTCGACCTTGGTCTCGAGGGGCTTGGTACCTGTGGAAGAAATGCGGTAGCCCAGAAAGACTACTTCGTCTACACCGAAAACACACTTAGCAGTGTTGACGACTATGCCGTACTTTTGTAGACGAGTGAAGAGCTGGTGTAGGTGGACCTGGTGCTGCTCCTGGTCTCGTGAAAATACCAGGAAATCGTCGAGGTAACAGAAGCAGAACTCAAGCCCACGAGTCACTTCGTCTACGAACCTTTGAAAGGTTTGGCCGGCGTTCCTCAAACCAAAGGTCATGTACGGAAATTCGTACAAGCCAAACGGGGTTGTGATGGCGGTCTTCTGGATGTCTTCCACGCTTACCGGAATCTGGTTGTACGCCTTCACCAGGTCTATGGTGGAGAACACCTTGCAACCAGCTAAGCTGTGGGACAGGTCATGGATGTGCTTAATGGGGTACCTGTCAGGAATAGTCCTCGCATTAAGCAATCGGTAGTCACCACAGGGACGCCAACTGTTGTCCTTTTTCGGTGCCAGGTGAAGCGGAGAAGACCAAGGACTCTCGGAAGGACGAGCAGTCCCGTTACTGAGCATGAACTCAAACTCCTGCTTCGCGATCTTCAGCTTGTCTGGAGCTAACCTGCGAGGGGAACAAGAAATTGGCGGTCCTGGGGTGGTGCGTATGTGGTGTACAGTGTGATGTGTGGGTGTGTGAGGTGTGCCAGCGGGGCGCGTGATGTCAGGGAACTTACTTAAAATGAGATGATATCTCGAGTCCCCAGTGGAGACCTTCACCGAAAAGGTCGACGAAGCCCTCGCTGTAACAGCTGACACATATAAAGTTGTGGTCTTGTCTATAAGGCGTTTGTTGCGGATGTCAACAAGCAAATCATAAAAATTTAAAAAATCTACACCTATAATAGGCTTTGTGACGTCCGCAACTACAAATCGCCAAGGAAAATTACGGCGCAGGCCTAAATCTAAGTTAAGTTGTAAGTAACCGTAAGTGTTAATAACGGTGCCGTTGGCGGCTGAGAGCTCATAGTTCGATTTAGCACGCTTTTCATTAAGACCGAACTTCGGAAACACGCACAGATCACTACCAGTGTCCACCAGGAACTGAGTTTTTGACCGCTGGTCGGTGACGAAGAGGCGACCGGAAGACGAAGGACAGTCGTCAGTCGCCATTATCGACCGCCCTTGGGGTTTTCCGCCTTCTTGAAGTCGCAGGGCGTAATGCACTGATGTGCTTTGGCCCCGTACTTCGTGTGGTACCAGCAGATCGGGTGCTGCCGGTGGCTGGATTCTGACCGCTGCCTGGAACGCCGACGCTGCCGCTGCTGACTGCCCCTGCTGTCACGGGAGTGTTCGCGGGGCCTCCTGTTTAGCTGGAACGTGAGGTCTCTCACGGCCTTCTTCAGCTCCGCAATCTCGCTTGCCATCTGGTCCATGCTCGGACCAGGCGCTGATGCTGCAGCGACTTGGCACGGGGTCACGATGTCCTGGACCCTGTCTGCCAGGTCTGCCAACGTCTCCAGGGAGCTGTGAGGTTGAGATGCGAGCAGGGTCTGGATGCTGCTGGGAAGTCGACTGCTCCAAATGGTCTTTAAGAAGTCCTCAGGCACGCTAGGACCAGCTAGACCCTGAAGATGACGCAGGAACTGTGAGGGTCTGCGGTCTCCTAGTTCCTCGTGCATGAGGAGTTGCTTGACCCGTTTCTCATGAGACGCCGAAAGCCTCTTGATGAGCTCCGACTTCAGCTTCTCAAACTTGTTCTGTGCCGGAGGGTTCAGGAAAATATCCCTAATCTGCTTCGAGTACTGGTGCTCGAGGTTGCCGATGACGTAATTAAATTTAGTGACGTCACTCGTGATGTTCGCGTTTGCGAATTGGGCCTCTACTTGAGCGAACCACACTTCCGGGTCATCTGGCCAAAACGGTGGTATCCGTACGCCAATACGGCAAATGTCGGATCCGTCATCAATGGACACGCACGCTTTTGCTCGACGGGCCGAGCGCTTCGACCGCGTGCTGGCGAATGATTTTGCCGAGTCACTGCTGCTACTCATGTCGCCGTGTGCTTTTCAGTACTACTGGTAACTATTAAGGGCTTACTGGACTCAAGCCTCAGGATTCTGGTACCTTTCTGGCGTATCCTTTTTCGGGGTCACCAGTTTAGTGAGGGTAGTGGTCACTATATTTATATAGTGTTGGAGAATAAATAACACACAGTAATATTGTACTCACGATTATATTGAGTGGTCCAACACGATAACAAGTAGAAGGAGAAGAAAGGTAGACAGTTCACAACACATATACAGTTTATAAAGCACAGAGTTTATAGCACAAAGAAAGTATATAGCAGAAAAGTCTTTTTGGGGCTATCGCTCGCAGAACGATATCCCAAGCACAGTATCAAGCAAGCAAAATTTAAGCGGATAGCAGAGAGCACGTTTTAAGTTAGCGCCAGAAAGCAACGTGGGCTTCGCGTGTCAACCGGGGTGTCTCGACTGAGGTCGCCGCAAGGTGATGGCCGGGCAGAGGGCCCGACTCCCACTATGCGGCATCGCGGTAACATGGCGCACGTCACAGCTACGTCATAGGTGCCGTGCATCTCATGTGCGCTTCCACTGTACCGCGCGCGCCTCGCTGATGTCTAGTAATAATGACGGACGATATCGCGTATTATTACTAGTATGTTGTTGTACTGATTATTTGTGTAATGTAAATATAATAGATATGATTATGATGTTATATACTAATTATTATTATGATGTAAATATATTAATTATGATTGTTATGTAAATATAGTATAGGTAATAATGTATATAGGTAATGTATATAAGATGTAAATAATGTTGTGTATGTGTAAATATATATATAGTGGCATTGTACGCCACATGGGGTAGCAGGTATAAAATACATTCAAACTATTCAAGATCGACTAAATGCGGTTTATTGACACAAAGCTCTAGGACTCGATTGAAGTAGGCATTGCTTTCTGTGATTTATTTATTTAATCTATTCGTGGGGATTTGTAATTGGCTTTCTGGTGACTAAGGTTTTTTTGTTATTGATTATTTTTCTTAGCTGTAAGTCCTCCATGCACTAAATAAATAAATTAATTCATTACAAAGGTTGTGTATGACCAATTACAGTAATTAACAAAAGTGATATGTGTACGATTTCAGTAGCAAGTTCTTATATCCAATATTGTATGATTTTATAGGAGAACCTTGCGTCTCTACGCAATTGTCTAACTTATAAAAATACTGCAATATTAGACACTTTAACGCTAGATTGAAAAAGACAAGTTCGAATAATTTTAAATCATGTCTTAATGATCAAAAATAGATATTGTTAAGTATTTGCTAAAAAAGAAAGCTTATAGCTAATATTATTTCCATTTACATAGTCCAGACTAGAGTAATCCCCTAGCCGTATTCACCAACATAACGATACAGGACTAGAGGTGTCCCTGTAAGCGCAAACGGTATCGATTCCCCGCACAATACGTAGTAACTCCTTGAATCTCAATTATTCATCTGGAGACGAGACTGCCTTGTGGAACGTTTTTAAAGAAGTTGCATTAAATTAAATAAATTGATTTAATGCCGGGAATTTACCTGTATCGTCGTAGTTTAGATACGTAAAATATAACTTGCTAAAAGGCCCATGTGACTTACCTTGCCTGAGGGCACACGATGTTTCGCCTGTTATAAATACTTATATAAAAACAAATTGGTGTACCTGTTGAAAATAAATAAAATAAACATCGTTGGTATAAAAAAAATAGTCTCAATTGAAAGTAATCAACAACACAATAAAATCAGTTGTCGTCAGTTGATTGTCCTAGGCATCTCACAAATGTGTAAGTTACACTTATACTGTGAACCACAGGAACTTACCTGTATTATAAGCACCTCCTATAGATATGTTTGGATTGGATAAATTCAATGAAGGTAGTAATAGTAGGTAGTATTATAATCTGTATATACAATAGTAATTAAAATTGTTTATAAACTCAAAAAAAATTAAAGGCTGACAAAAACAAAAGGCATAGGTTCCTATAATATAAAGAGTCGATACTTGTTACCTTGCTACTTTCCCCCCCCCCCCCCCCCCCTCCTAAGTCAATCTCCTTGTTCTTCTTCCAGACTTAACAAGATATAAAAGTACTAGGTACACATAAGCGCGAAGCAGTACAGAACAAAGGGTTTGCAATAAAGCAGCGAACGCTATCGATTTGTCGCATTCGATTAGCGGGCGACGACTCTAGGCGAGATGTTATTTACATCTTACAGACTGAGTCCACTTCACCGCCTTCCTATAGGATGACATAATTGTAATAAACGCTACGGAAAGGGTTTGTTAAAACCAACGGTACTATAGTTCTCTTACATAACAGAACAAACCTACCTACAATTAATTTAATTTGTATTTTAACCTACGTATGGCCAAAAGTGTAAGAAAGTGACCTAATATCCAAAGCATTGCCTACAAACTACTCCATTATATTTTAAAACGTAAATAAACACGAATATTAATTTACCCAAGGTAATGGAAAACCAATAAGACATTATTCTGGCCAGCAAAACATATGATAGCCAGGTGACTAAATTGCGAAAGCTGGTTGTAACAAAAATTAGCATAAAAAATGTTCATATAAAACTTTTATATAATAAAAAGAAAGACTTTTATAAAGGATTAATACTCATACAAAGCTTCAGAAGACGTAGGGTAGATTCACAGAAAAGAATACACGTCAACGACTGAACGTAGCTTACATACAAGTAACGCCATCTAGTGTCGAGTAGATGCACCAAACTGAAGAAAACAAGAAATGTGCAATACATTTTTGTTCATCATGTTTATCTGTTTACATAGCTTTACAGTGGCCAATTAAATATTTATTATATGTGATATTGATAATTTAGTCAGAATTTAGTATAATTAATTAAATTTAGCGACTAGTTTGTGATGTAACCGCTTACACGGATATAAAAAATGGTATAAATACAAAGTATTTTATAGTGCTGTACCTCGATGAAACTCATAGAATGTATTACGTAAGATATTACTATAATGGTCGTCCATTACCTCCCACTTTCACTGCGTAGCAATATAGCCCGGCAATCCTTGAGGAAGGCAGCCGACTGTAAACTTAATAAATAGCCGTAAGTTTTTTTACTTCGTACCTAAGTATAGGTCACCGCGTTTTGCAGATGTTAATGATAATATTATACCTATACTTAACTTAGTAATTACCGACCTACATTGTCTTCCTTTAACACTGGAGGTTTCTTGATAAGGTGGGACCTCATTTATATCATAGCGGTTCTCATATCATGAATATTATGCAGTGTAGTATGGCGTATCGCACAACGGAAAATATCCTGATATAAGAGTTCATGGTAAGGAGGTGCCTTCTAAAATGGGATTGAGTGAATTAAGAATCCAACTGAGAGCCTTACAATGCTGTTAAAAAAAATACTTGACCTTTGAAGACTTCAATTGTGCAGCGGATAAGTGGCCTTTTGCCCGCGCATAATTCGCAGGATCCGTTTCCATACAACGAAATTTAGATTTTAGTAGCTACCTAATAACAGGATCGTAATAAAGAACAGTCGTATAGTTTCTGCCTACAGTACCTATTCCTCTATGAAGCAGGTGTAACTTTGTACCTATGTACTAAAAGCTTATATTTGTTGCAGTGTTCGGCATGGACTCCCCTCTGGGGCTGTTCCCGCCCGGCATGGAGCACAAGATGTACCCACTGATGGACGTGGAACACCGCGCGCCGCCGCTTGACGCACAACTATTTACCAATGTCAAAAAGAAATGTAAGTATACCTACTCTTTTAATTTATATTGGTCAAATGATTCGGCTCGAAAAATAATCTCCACAGTTTTTGAAGTCGGTTAAAAAGGCTTAGTGGTGGGACTGATCTGCTGTCGACTGCGGGCTCGATCTCCGCATAGGAAAGATTTTTTATCTGCAGATATTTGTCGATTCTGACTATTAGTGTTTGTGCATATTTCATTTACGTAAATCGCACTCGAAATACATTAAAAACTGTTATGTCCAACCAAAAAAATGCCATCAAAATGTCACACAAAGGTTCCTAGTTCCTACGTTAAGTATACAACAAAATGTAAACTTATTCTCAAATACCCAAAGGACCATTCATACGACACACGTATTCAAGTTATCTGGTAACAATGGCACAAGTATAGTCGTATCACGAATAGTCGGAGCGTGCCAGTACCCAGCAGGCAGGAGCACAACAAAGGATCGAAGCGCAATAATGCACAAACTGCATCCCCGCGCCCACATCACACATCGAGTGGTCCGCAATCTCTCCGCGCGAATGTTAAACGCCCATTGTTTCTGAGCAAATGTTTATTAAGACGATCTGATAACGTATCTCATAGGGGAACTGACGACGAGTCTAACGTATGCTTTGAATGCCGAGCCTGGTCGCCGACAGTTCCTCTCCCACCGCACAATAGTCGGCGATCGATTAGCGCCCATCGCGCGAGACAGCTCCGCACACGTGCAGCGCTCCCTCGCTAACGAGTTACAAATGGAAAGCATCCTTTTTAATTTTCAAACGCTCGCGTGACCCCCGACAACTATTAAAAGAAAAACTAATTTCCATAATAAAATATCATTCCTCCGACGTTCCGAAATGTTCCTCGAATTATCTGATCGGAATCGAGTTAACGTGCTCCGTTGAAATTATAAAACTATAAAGTTGGGGCGACGTCGCCGGCGTATGCATGTCCGCGTTTCTTTTTGACAAACCGCCGTAATAGTCGCGTGCTCGCATCGAATTAATGACAAATCGCCGCCAACAAAATGTCGCCGCAACCCGCTCATTTCGCTCGCTCGCTCCGTACACAGTTATTGCTCAGCCGAAACATGGTTATTAGATAATGGTGCACTCGCGTAATGCCGTCGCGGCGGCGCGGCACACGGCACATGTCGTGCGGGAGCCTGCACTCCGCCGCTCGTAAATCACTGAACTCCGCGCTCGCGGTTGTTTCCTTATGTAATTAGTTAGCTAAACATTTCTGTTTCGTTGACACGAAACCTGCGAGCACATTAATAACGTTATCTGTGTCCGCAGGGCGACCCAAGGGTCAGCACAGCGCGCCGCGCGGCGGCCCACCTCGATCGTGGACGAACGCCGAGCTCACGGAGGCGCTGCAGCACGTGTGGAACAAGAAAATGACGACAAGCCAAGCCTCCAGAATCTTCGGGATCCCTTACAACTCGCTGCTGATGTACGTGCGCGGGAAGTACGGGAAGAGCCTCAAGCTGGAGCAGCTGAGGAAAGACTGCATCGGCGGCCCGCTGGACGTGCTCAACCTCAACTCCGGCAACAACAACAACAACCAGCCCTCCGGCAAGCACCACGAGAAAGACGACCACGTGAGCTCGGGCCAACGGCCAGCGAGCTCCGAGCCCGACATCGCCTCGAGCCCCATGTTCAACCCGTTCCAGCAAGGGTTCTACCCTGAGTTCCCGCCGGGCTTCCCCATGCCGCTCAACATGCTGCACCTACTGCCGCCCAACGATAAGGCGCGGGAGCTCTACCAGTCGATGCCGATGGCTCTGGACTCGCTGTCGGGAGTGACGAAAGAGGAGGACTGCAAGAGCGATCGGTCCAAGGAGAACTCGGCCGACGAGGAGGGAGACTCGTACCGCGCGCCCTCACACCCGCCGCACCCGCCCGACAGCCGCACGCTGCTGCACCACAACGGGCAGGACTAAGGCTCGCGGAGACATCGCGGGCGGCGCAGCTTCACATCTTAAGGAACTCGCTCACGTCTATTGACGGACTAAAACTGGAATTTAGTTAGTGTATTAATAAGTCTCGTAACAAATCTTAATTACGTGTTTTAGAAATTAATTTTATATCTTGTGGTCGATCACTAGCGACAGAACTTCAAGTTGGTGTGCTTAGTGGTACTATTAGTGAAACTTTTAACAACTTTTTAATGTCTACAAACCGAATGGTGAGGTGACACGTTATTTGAATTTGTAAGTCACAGAAGTATGAAAAATGGGAGTACGGTTACCGTAAACGGGTGAAGATATTTTTCGAATTTCTGCGATGTAAAGCTATTTCTTGTTATTAATTTTGTAGAGGTATCACTCGCGGCCGGTGGGGACTGGCGAGTCGGCCACATAGTGTAATATTTCGATTGGAACCTAAAACTCGCTTAAATAACTTCGACGGTAGCTTAATACCGCATTATTGCTATTGTTTTAATGTGCAATACTAAATTGGAACTTACTATGAATACACTAGAAAAGTTTCAGTTTTACGGATAACGTAATTCGTATTAGGATGTATTTGTGAAATCTCCGGGGATCGCGACCGGCGACGTCCACATTAAATTAGTTAAATTTATATTTAAAAGATGTGTTAATATTGTAAATGTATATTAATATCGCGTACTAAGTGATAGGCGATAATTTATTTTGAAGGAGTGCAATAAGTATGAAAGGCGTTGTGATTGTTATCGTTAAGACATTCCGAATTTCATTATTGTTAACTCATTCCGTTACATTCCATATTTTTAGATAATGTACTATAATTTCTTAATATTTTAATTATACATTGATTTCTTCATTCATAGAAAACTTTGTAGATATAATACGTTATACGTGCGAATTCACTTCTGCATCTCACCAAAGTTTGTAAAATATTTCGTAATAATAGTTATAATTCGATGATAAACAATTTTAATTGTAAATAGTTATTGATAAAAAATTAATGGGATATAAATTTTTGAATTAACCAGTAAATAAGGTGGACATGTATATGTGTCTCAAATGGTAAATAGTAGTGTAATGTAATTGTTGTAGTGTTAGTGATGTGAATCAGTGAGCTGGGCCGACGAGGGCGATGACGTCACAGGGGGCCGCGACGCACTAGTCACACACAATCCACGCACTAAACGTAACTTGATGATCACGTTCCAAACTCAAACGACACTCACGTTACTGGCGCATAACTAGGATCTAACTCCAGTTGGTAAAAAAGTAATTTAAATCAAGTTTTATTTCAAAATAAGAATGGGCTATGGCAATTATTAGCCAGTATATTCCGAAATTACCATACTACGATCATTGTCAATAGTCTTGTATACGTAATGTTAATCATGTTAGTGTTGCCAGAGGCTAATAATTGCCAGTACTGAGCCCTGCACCAATCAACAATTTCCAGACAATGACAGTGCGCGCCATGTTTAGACAAATAATGTATCTGCACTCAATGTTCAAATAAAAAGGAGCTTTCAAGATTTTAGTAAATAATGAAAGTTAGAATAAAACGTTCAATACTATCTGGCTTTAGATAAATGTATACAGTGATCACTAGAGATACCGTGTGGTTAGGTCACACGATTTTACCTGTTGTAAATATTATTTGTATAATCATGAACTATATCTGTTGAAAATATCGTTTCCTTTATACGCTATACCCAAATCTAACAGTAAATACGTTCTTTAACAATACTAAACAGCGATGTTTATGCGTGTTTTCCTCGAATTATTTAATTTTACCCAAATTAATTAACTATAGTCGTCGAAACATGAAAATCTCTCAACAGAAGACTGAACACTATTTACGATTCTATTTTATAAAAAATATTGTACATTCACATAACAGTACAGCAACAATGGAATCCTCATACCTACATACAGTAGTTACACATAGTGTCACTTCATAATAACAATATTATCATTACAGGGATTTTATATATTAAACGATTAAATATGATTAAAATATTGTAATAGTTTTAACAGATTTTATATTGCTTTTTTCTCATTCCGTTTACGCTGGCAACATTATGAAGAAAAAACCGCGCACTTTTGTAATTAAATGTTACGGATTCACATGTAGATAATAAAGTAAGGTCATGTATTGATAAAATAAACAATTGTCTGTATGAAACGTAAATACATGTGCCAAAAATTGTAAAGAAATAATCACGAGAAGCGTTAGTTGTTAACCGACCAACATGTCGACTTACCGAGCTTGTGTTGTGACTTGTGACCATAGATTACGTTCAATATTTACCTAATTCGTACAAATTCAGCAGTATTAGAGTGATTTTGTTAAAGTTATAATTGAGAAGTTTTTTTTGTAATTAAGTTTTGTTATTTGTTAATGTGTAGGTCCTGCGATTGACGAAATGGTTATCATAAGAGAATGTTTTTAGTCCGAACGGAATATGTTTTGTATATGTCTATATATTTATGGTTCTGTGGTTTACCTTAATGCTATCGACTTCGTTATATAGTAAATTCTGGTTTATTCTTCCCTTTGCCGCTAGACACATTCTTAAAAAACTACGTTCAGCTTTTCAGCACTGTTCTCATTAAGCGTAGGTGACATCAGGAGCCAAATGTAATAACGTAAAGAATTAATAGATAATATATTGTACGACATTGAGTACTTATTTTTAGTTGATAAATTGTGATTGTATTAATTTTAGTAAAAATTCAAAATATTTAGTTCCTTCATTTTTTGTTACGAGTATTTATAAATTGTAATTGCAATGAGTTTTAGCTTTTAGATAATTGTTCTCTCCGATAAAGAGTATAATTAATTGTAAGTTTTTTTTTTGTAATTTAATTTGTTGTATTTTGCTTAATATAATGACAAATTAAATTAAATGATATCGTTACATTAGGGTGTAAAAAAGATTATCTATTTGATCTTAAATAAAATACGAAAAAATATTTATGTTCTAGTATCATTCTAACGTGTAATTGAAATCGAAAGATGGAGCGTTGTAGTAAAATTCGTTTACGGTCACCGACGTAAAGTGTAAAAAATAAAAATATGAAATACCAATTTGTCGTTTTATTTTTATATATTAAAATCACTTTGTAACAGACAATAACTTACACTTATCCAAATATTCACACACAGAGTGACTTGTAAGTTATGGCAGCATATTACACATTCTCCAAAACCTGGGTTATAATATGAATTTTCAACGAGAACCAACTACATAACCTTATAATCATGCTAGTAGTCTAACTAGCATCTACAACTATGAAAACAAATGAAATATAAATAGGCAGTAAGTATGGTCTAGTTCGTCACGCCCTTTTACTCGATCTGCCACGACGTCGTTTTCTGCTGTTTGTGAAGAGAGGCCCTTGCCCTGCAGTGGGACAATATGGGCTTATAACAATTAGTATATCATATAGTTCTACAGCTGTGTTCCGTGCTCAGCCCTTGGTATCGATTGCACAGCCAGAATTCGATCTCGATCAACCTCGGCAGCACAGAGTCAAAATTCAAAATGTTTTTATTTATTTATTGCTTATGAAACGTTAGGATGCTAGTTGCACGGTTCCAAAATGTCTAAGCTTTTTGCCCTGTTAGTGGCAAAGCCTACCCTACTATATCGACCTATAACATAACTGATGAAACATTGGTGTAGTCCACCGCTGCCTACTCCTTCGGTGAAAACTGACCTAATGATACACGCTGAGAGCAGCTCCCTATATATCAATACGCTGTCGGTCAGTACCTACTTTAGTTGTTCTTCGAGAACTTGGTGTTAGATGAATAATCTACTCATCACGTCAGTAAATTATAGTTCTTTAAAGGAATTAAGTAGGTGATAAACATAACAGGGGGGGGGTAGAGGTGCACATATAGTACACCCACATTTCGCCATAATAGAGGGCGAGCCTATTGCCGTCAACCGGGAACAAATCCAGACTCCGTTCTGCGACTGAGAATTACCTAATGGAAAAACACGGTAACCCTTTGCCCGGAATTCGAACTCAGGACCTCATGCTTAGCAGTCCCGCTTAGCGTACACTACGACTTCAACAGAATTTCAAAATTAGAATCAGCCTCATGATTTTCCGTTGCAGTGAAAATCAATATAAAGGTGAAAACAATAAAAGAAAATATTCGATATCACATGAAATCATACCCTTTTATTTTCAGTTTCATTAAATATGATTTTATAAATACAAAATTATACACTAGTCGAACGGTGGATACTGTGGTGCTTACAAATATCTCAGATACTCCACTTTGAGCAAATGCAAGCTGATTTTATTAGTTTACATTCATTCTTAGAACGTTGACCTGTCTTACAATTTTATATTCATCAACAACTCTATCTATTGAAATAATATCGAATTTCATTCTGTTTAACCTGTGATCTAAATTAAATAAATACATACAATTTAATTGAGATTTTTAATCACTTATTTTATATGCGGACTATTTGTCGGCTTGTTTTTTTACATACATTTTTATATAAACAATTAATTTGACTGGCAATAATGGTTTACACTTTTCTTACTCAAATTTGTTACTCACTAACCTAGACGCTAGATAAAACCCATTATTAAAAGAAATTTACGTAGGTTTTTTGACTATATGCGAAATGCCTGGCATTATTTTTGTAGCAAGCTAAACACAATTTGAAAATTATTCCTTCATCTGTCAAGTTACCTTCTAAAGGCGGCAATTGTTTTCTATTGTGTGTAAAACATGACGAGCGAAAGGCTATAATAATTTACCTGACACATTTTATACACTGGAAAATTTTATAATCACTGTCAAATATATACATCTTTGGTGTTTGTAAAATATGTATTTTTTGTTTTGCGCACAGTAAGTACTATAATATCGAGTATGACACTAATGAATGATATATTTTATATAGAAAATAAATGTATATTTTAAAAATTTACCTATCTATATTCGTGTCTGTGTGCATAAATTGTGTCTGAAGGATCTATTTTAGTTCTTTTCAAAACAAAAACATTGTTTCAGTTTAGTATCACAGGTCAAACAAATCTCTCTTACTCGTAATAAACCATTTATATTAATATCTATGACAGGTGAAACATTGCACTTAAGTAATCGGGTTCAGAACAAGTTTTGAGGTAACTATTTTGTTTAACATATCGGTAATATGTTGTTATTCCATCAATATCACACGGCTTTGTATCAATTATTCGATAAATATAATTTACATACACATTACTGAAGAAAGTCTATAAGTTAAGATAGGTGCACTCAAGTTGGCCGCACTGAAGTTAGTTGCGAGCGGCGTCGCAGGCGATTGTGTGATTTTGTTTTTGTTAAAATATTCAAAAGAAACAAAATAAGTACTATATTATAAATGTATATTTTCCAATTTAATCTCTTTGTTAACCATAGCACACGCAATCGTCTCAAAAAACCAGCTTCAGTTGGGCCAAGAATGCACGTATTGTACATGCAGTATTTTAAGTACTTATAAACCAATTTATAAATACCTCCTTACTAATAAATTTGATAGATTTTAGGGCAGTGTAGGTTTTATGACTATTACTTAGCTGTATGCTTGTCGAGGATGTAATAATTATAACTCGCTAATTTATAATGTATAACTGTCTTGTGCGTTCAAATCTATGTCGGCCGAACATAATCCCATAAAAAATCATATTTTATCCCATAAAACACCTCTCAAAACTATTGTCATCTCTATCTTGAGCATGCAAACAGTGGCAGGTATAATTAAATCAATGATAAAAAATAGTTTTGGTAGGTAAGGGGAATGTTTTTAAAATGACAATTCAAACACTTTGATGTTTAATCAATCGGAAAAGCGCATCTCTAGATCCGCACAGGTTATTGAACTTTTATCGATAATAATATTTAATTTGAATTATATGAGTATACAATTTACATGTCTATAATGTTATCATTGAATAAATAAGGTTTACGCTTGACAAGCATGCAGTTCCGTGTGTAGCCACGTTCACAACGCAAATTGAATATTTCTAACAAATGTGAGCAGTTAATAATATCATTAATCGTAATCTTCTCTCTTAGCCTAACGCGCAGTAAGTTAGGTGATAACTTACACATTAATAATGAACATTAAAACATTATAAGTAAGAAGGTTTAGTGGTGTGAGGCTAAAATAGCAGTTATATTTTTGTAGTTTGTGTTTGTAACACAAATAATGAAAATAATATATTCGGTAAATAGCGAAGTGATAGAATATATTTTTGTGTCCTTAATATTTGTAATAAAAGTAATTATCGCTGCTATTTTAAAACCTGAGGAATAACATAAATACATATTAATTAATACCCGATTCTCTCCTGTTTTATGGCAGACGATCACCACTTGTGATCGATCATGTAATTATATCGAAGATTGTTCAAACTCTCGCTTTGTTCGCAGAATTTGATTTGTGCACTTAATTTGAACTTTATACAAGGGCAATAAGGTATCTATTACTAACACCGACAACATTACACGTAGTTTGAAGGTGAATTGTCGGAAGATAAATACGAATTTACATTCAATTTATTATCGCATATTGTGCTCAAATCAAAATCTCGATTCCAAATACTTCTAATTTGGCTATAACAATTTCATATCCATGTTGTTTAATTATTTAATGTTTTTTTGCTTTGTGAGACACCTAATTAAATGTCTTTATAAGGTTCATAATAAGACAAATGATGGGTGTTACCCCAATTATAAATGGCAAGTTGTCATTGTGGCGTTCTAAGGGGGAGGCTTTTATTCAACAGTGATGTGACATACGTCTTTCCGGTGATGATATTTTTTTTAAATGACTTACAGTCGACAAATGACTGATATGAACGACAAATACGTTATCAAATAGAATTCAAGGTAAACATCAAACATTCAATACTTAAACAACACCTAACCAATCAATCTTTAACATTCCAAAGACCCTCATATTCGGCCACTCAATAACGTCACAAAAACAAATAATTTAAATATAAAAATAATTAAACGCGAATGAAAATGTATCTAAACGTTACGTTAATGTTAGTACAACCTTATTCTAAAGTAAGCAATATACGTTAGTTCAGCTTATTTGGTAAAAATCTATTCAAACGAAAATCAGTGCAAAGTCTGTCACGCCTAAAAAGCCAAATTGTTTCACAATCATACTTTAGGAATTTAATTCTCAATAATTATTATAACGGACAATTATGCGTACGTTTCATTTAATTGGTCATTCGTATCAGTTTTATATAATTTAATTATAGATTTATATTATTTATATGTAGTTTCGTTTTATAACACAACCAACTGGCTTAGATTTCAATATGCTACCTAGATCAGTTTTTAATTAAGAACTACTAATGTATCAGAGTCAATCGATGACTTTAGTCGATCGCTTTCGAACCGGGTGTCAAAAGATAAAAATTTGCTTATAAATAATTTTATTTTTATAGACGCTATAGTCGACCAATTAAACTTCCACGTCAGCTTAGAAGAGGGCGCATCTATCGTAGGTACATAGAGAATAGTGACGTATATACATGTAATATAAACCTGTACATATCACAGAACAGTGGGTATTTTAGTGTACAGTTTTAAACCTAACCTAGGGGGCTGGTTGTAATGATATTGTGAACAAAAGTTATATATTGATAGGCTTATGTAAGTATTTATTAAAACATTATTTATAGAACTGCTAACCAGTTTAGAACACAGTCTAGTTTTATAAAAATTACTCTAAAACAGTAGCGAAGTATGTCATGAAGATAATAAAATTTACGAACAACTCTATAACATGTTATCCTTGTCATTCTTATGCAACATACAATGAAAAGGAACAGCTACGGATTATAATTTTTAATTTTTTTATTATACCTTATTTAAAAGCAATGCTTTACACCTGAACCACATTTCTGTATGCTGTGAGTGTACACTCCCTCCCTGTATTATAGTGTTACTTAGTACGTACAATACGATGCGTGTGAATGAAGCGAAAGAAGTATGCCAGGATCGTAGCAAATGGAAATCCGTGGTCTCTGTCTACCTCTCAGGGAAACAGGCGTGACTTTACGTATGTATGTACTTAGTACCTAGGAGTTATGCATTATACGTTTGGACACGGGACAGATAACTCGTTTCATTTATAATCTTTAAGTCCGTCATTGCATGGCAACCAATCTACTTAGACAAGTGGAAATCGAATAGAATGATGTATGGGGGATGTCATAATGTTTCGACTATCTTATCGATGACATATGTCAAACCCATATATTTTACATTCTATTGGATTGCTAATCGTCAAGTTTTGCTACGTGTCTAGGAGGCATGCTGCTACGTGTCTAGGAGGCATGCTGCCACGCTGGCAGCCTGGATAGAAAACAACTATTATATTATATTTTATATAGTAAGTATATTACACAAAGGAATTGTCAGGACACATTTTCAAACGTAACTATAAGATTTCATATCATTAAAATTCGTGTAATATACACTTAATATAGCTCATAAGCTAGATATCACACAGGAACCTTCATTTTGGAAAATTTTCATATCTTATTTTAAGAGTAGCAACACTTAGAATTCCTAATCCACAGACAGCACAATAGCATTGCAACCAGGCATTAAATATTGGTAATATCACTCACAATTTGGCTAATTAGGAATGGTTAATTGTTAATATTCGACTATAATTCGGGCGACGCAAACCTGACGAAGCAATCTATTTAAACATCTGATGATATATTCACTTTGTTGCCATGGAAATAAGCTCAACACAATTTTATTTATACTACACGATACGCGAGTACAACCAGGCTGGTTTGAATTTTATTTCAATGGCCTAAAGTTCTTTATTGTCTGGCAGTGACAAAGTGCTTTAGTTAGGTTTTCGTCGGCCCTAACTCTTCAAACACTTATTAATTATAATTATCGTTAGCCATGTAGGCAGTGATCGGTATTTTTCCATATAAATGGAACACAACATTCGTCTTTTAAAATATCGAAGTTAAGATGAAAACAGACTGACTACATTTGAAGTGAAAGTTGGAAAAGTGTTATTTGAATTTAGTACAAATGTAGCATGTCTGTTTCCAGCCTTAGATATGATCGGATTCGTAAAACTTGGAATGTGATATTCCAAAATTGTATCTATTGCCTGCCTGACACGAAGTTAATAAATTAGTTGATACAATAAGCCATGAGACACACACCTCAACATTATCATACTAGACATACTTAGCAATATCAACTCTCGAGAACTTTAAGTACAGATTGTTGAGTAGTAAATTGAAATCTACCGATTAATGATCGCTAATGTAACTGGTTTTGTTTTGCATCAACCGACTTATTCATCTCGTATTAGACAAGATTTAAACCATACTGCTGATTAATACTATCAATGTATCGATGTTCTATTACAATCGATTCTTATCGATGTTTTATCGAAAATCGATTTGGGTACTTATTTATTCCGATCCACTTCGATGTTGTAGGTAACAACCTGTTTGTTTACACTAGTGTCTACATTAAAACATTCGTGCAAAGCTTTACTCATCATTTTAAATGCTTTGACCCTAACAGCTTCATTAAACTTGCCATACACAAAAATACTATACTATCCCTGCATAGTGAGGCAAGTTCTTTCATCCTCATTAACAACCACATTACGTCACATTTACAAACAAAAACCTAACAACGTCAAATCCTCTCAATGTCTACTCAGCAATAACCTTACAATATTCATCGAAACTACCCATTTGTACATGAAACCAGGCTTACATTTGAACGACAATGTTAGTGCTACTTACATCGCCGTCGGTTTGTTCGTTCACTTCTTGGCGTGGTGCAGGTAGCGGGCGACGGTGGCCTGCATGTCGTGCGGCAGGCGGCTGCGGTCCAGCGAGCCCGCGTACGACCGCACCAGCTGCGACAGCTGCGCGTGCAGCGTTAGCAGCGGCTCCAGCCCGATGCTGCGCAGGGCCTTCGCGTTCTTATATACAACGTTATCTAACTCAGTCTTGTTTATCAGTACTTTGTCCGCGTCTGGAATTGAAGACCATGTTTTATTAGCCTCCGATATCATGTCTAGATGGACCGACGATACCGTCAGAATTGCGAGCAACCGGTGGATGGAATTGGCAAGCTGTCGTTTACTGTGGCGTTCTAAGGGGGAGGCCTTTGTTCAACAGTGGACGTCTTCCGGCTGATGATGATGATCATGTCTAGGTTTTACCTAACTATGTTGCGGTAGTCACGTGGGACGACCGCCTATCTGAACTTCACAACTCAATTACGAAATATTGTATGATAGATGGAATTTAAGTGTTTCAGAATACCCACCTCCCGCTGATACGTCATGCCCTGAATTCCTCTTCTTTGGTGATGTTTTTGTTGGTGACTTTTCTGTTGACTTCGCCGGACTATAAATATAATAATAGTAGGTATATTTAAATTGTTTCTGGATGAAAGCGAACACTAACAAGCGATACATCAGGTACGGGATTATACATTGTAATACAGATCAAAATAGTCCTATCTGATCATATAATTTATAACTCTGATCCAAACATACGTCAGTACCTTAAAAGGTGCCTGAGAAGAACGGCGCAATAAACTCCCGGGCAACAGTAACTTATACTGTCTTGTTATATCATATATACTATGAGCAAAACGTGGGACTTTTACGGCAAATAAAAGCATATATTTTGTATGTATATAAGAAGTGTGTATGAATTTAAACGTAACTGATTAGCTAAAGCCCGGCAGGGACAACAATTGTGTGCCCCGCAGATTTTTGCCCTGAGTCTGAGTGTTTGTGTATGTGGTATTTTATTGCCATGTTTGTAAAACGCATCCACGATACGGAAGAATTTCTAGTGTAAGGTGACATTTTGTTTATAAAATATATATATAATCCCTGACCTCTCGAGCACGTGGTTGTAGGGCCCGGCGTGCGCGGTGAGGTTAAACACGGGCTCGTCGGGCGGGCGGCGCAGCGGGGCGTCGTCGTCCGAGCCTGAGGACGAGGACACCGAGCCGTTGGGCAGCGGGGTCGATGTTATCGGCTTGTTCTCCTTCGACTCCTCGTCGGTTATCGCCATGCTGGAGTCCTTGAAGTTCTAATGGTGGATTTGTAGTTCGACGTTATTTAAAAAGCGAAACCGATCTCTGACATTGTTGATGTGACATTTATTTCTACTTATTGAAATCTTAAATATTTTGTGGGTTTTTTACATACATACATAAAGTCACGCCTGTTTCCCTGAGGGGTAGGCAGAGACCGCGGATTTCCATTTGCTACGATCCTGGCATACTTGTTTGGTTTTTTATATGACTATAACACAACATACCTTAGAAGTCTTCTGCCGTTTGACCACCAGTCCCTTGGACCACGCGTTCATTCGTCTGCGCTTGCGCTTCGCGGAGTGCGGGTCGCTTTTGTCACCGTTTTGCGGCGTTCTAGATTTATCGCTTACTATTGAGTCGAAGTGATCTGAAAAATGGCGAATTAAAATCTGATGAGTACCAACGAAACCAATTATATTCGACTATTTTCAAAAACGGCAATCAATCGGCAATTTTTGGCCCAAAATGTAAAATACGTCCGTTAATGTAATTTCAACTTTAATAGTATACGCTATAGAGTTATATAGCATATACTATTGAGAGCTATAGAGCTATGTACACTTTTAATTTAACTTACGTAAATTAGAGGCTGTATAAATAAAATCAGGTAAATCGTTGTCCGCCATGCCTTCCTCCTGCCGTCTCTTGGCAATCTCCTGGCATTCAAGCTCAAAGTCGCTGTCCATCTCGACGTCGATCAGCGCATGCGCATGGTCGCGCAACGAGCACGCTTCGTGACGTATCTGTTTGTCTGATGACGTTCTAAATTTGAAAGATAGTGGGTTTTTTATTTACATTGTCACAGTACATAACCTCACGCCTGTATTCACCAAAAGTGGTAGACAGAGGTGAATTACACACTCACATTTTGCCGGTTATGGTGATAAGGTGCCTGTGTAATTGGGGGCGAGACTATTGCCATTAACCGGGCCCAAATTCAGGCGCCCTGACGCTACTGAGAAATCGCAAACAATTTGCCAGACCCGGGATTCGAACCTAGGGCCTCATGCTTAGCAGTCGTGCTTAGCAACTACTCGACTAACAAGGTATTTTAATATGCTTATATAACTTATTGTAATATATTAGAATATAAGCGCTATCCGCTGTATTTCAATTACATATTTGTTGCGGCAAACTTACTATAGCTAGAAATAAATAAATATAATGCTAACGATGTTATTATAACTATTTATACGCGATCTCATAAATGAAATTAATTTAACGTGATTATTTCGCAGTCAAAGCAATATTAGTGTTATAATCTCTGTTTTAATCAGTGTATTTAATAGGGTGGTGTTAGCGGTGCCCACGCATAGGGCGCGGACCCTAGAGGGGCGCAGAAGGGACCTGTGAAACACCACAAACAATAAAAAGGGCGCTGTTAAAGAAGCTAGTTATGGCACTGGATTTAATAGGTAAATGTGTATCAGGAGCATAAATATGTGCCAATATTAACGACAGCCTTTTCGTTTACCAGATTTTAGAAAAAAATATGCCAAGACATAAAACTATGCTTATTCCCAAACAAAGTGCTAATCAATTCCATATGGTTAATTAAACCAATGGCGCTTTCTTTGCGAGTGAAGTGTCCTGCGAAATAATACGCTAAACTAACAATCATGTAGCAGCAACTTACAACTGCATCCAAACCTTGTAGATTAATACTAAATATATAATCTAAGCTTAGGTGTACTTACATCTAGTCTATAAATAAGTTAGTTACTAAACTACGTTACATGCTACACCGCACTACATGCATTGTCCGAAATATTATAATTACCGGACAAAAGGTTAGAGGATGTATACATACAGACATTTTAATGGTTTTAGAGACGTGTACGTGAGTTCAACGTTAGGAAACTATGCGACATCTTCTCATCCGAAATTATGCAGTGTCTGAAGACGAAGGTCTTTAACCAGCACTTCAGCAGTGTCTAAAGACCTTAAACCAGTGTGTGTTGCCAGTGATGACTTATGGCTCTAAGTAGTGGTCGCTAACATTTGGCCTTTTGGAGAGGTTCAGTGTCACTTAACGAGCTATGAATAAAGCTATGCTCAGTTTCTTTGCGTGGCATCCGGAATACGGAAATTCGCCAGAGAACTAGTGTCACCAAATATGAAAATCATATCATAGGTCGAAAAATATGAAAGTTGAAGTGGCAAGGCAACATCGCTGGAAGTACCGATAAGCACTCGGGAGAGGTACTCAAGTGGTGATAACGAACCGGAAAACACAGGGTTGGCAGCCCTCCCACCAGGTGGACCGACAACATCATCGGAGTTGCCGGTGGATGCAAATGGCAAGTTGGCAACATTTAGTATTGTTGCATATTCCAAAATAATGTGATTATACCATTCTTGCCGTGATAGCCGAGTGATGTCCAAGTCATAGTTAGCAAGTTTAAACCCCGGCACGCACCAATGTCTTTTTGAGATTTTTAAATGGTGTGTAAAGCCATGTCAAAGGCTGACAGGCGGTTTAAACTCTGACACCAGGTTGTTCATCAACCATACGATATGAAGAATTTTACCCTAGTAATTTATATTACCCACTATGATTAAATTTTTCTTATATGTCTCATGAAAAAACGTGCTTCAGTTTTAAAACCACTAAAATGCCGAGTGAATATTTACATAACAATACCGTTATTAATACAATCAGCGATATACTTAAATGGATAATAATATGTTCTATTGTTATAATGCGCTATTAATATATTATTTACAAAGCGTTTGTTTTTCTCATACCTATACATCCCTCTAGCCCTTTGATTGGCGCCGGGGGAATGTGGAAAGAAAACACGTTCAAATAAATTATAATGTAATAGTGTGTACACAATGGTCCAATGTAGGCCAGCATAGCTCCCAAGACTTGCTTGAAATAGTTTTTAATATAAAGTAACTGCAGCTTAATAAGACCATTGTGTAAGGAAAAATAAATGGCACGATGACTTCATAATTAAAGGGACAGTGAAAACAAAGATTAGTAAACAAATGGGGTGAAATAATTGTCCATAAATTAAAGGTACAGTACAGTATTTACACCTCTCCTATCAACCTGTTATTAATTAACTAGGTGTAAATATTAATTAACTTACGGGTAACTTAATGTTACTTATATCTTTACATGGGTATTGTATTTATAAGATACGACACATATCGCAGGCAATTCTCTTAATATTAAAAAGATTTCAACAACTTATTTTCTAGGTTTTTTTTTATTAATTGTATTTTAAATTTCGATTTAAACTAGATTGAACTAACATTTAATACTATGAGAATGGGCCATTAAATATTAAGTCTATAGCAGAAGTAGGTTGGTATAAAACATTACCTGTCCGGGTTATACTCCAAGGCGTTCGCGCAAATGAGGTCGATATCATCGAGGAACTCTTTAGCGCAGTTGTATTTGTGCATGTCCACTTTAGTCATCATCGTCTCTAGGTCCATAGGTTGTTTTACAATGTGTAGGTAATCTGTCACCTAGAATAAAAATTGTTCTTAAAGTACTTTTTTACAAAATAGATAAGTATTTTTGTTCATAATAAGTAAAAAACTGGCCTTAAAAACTAATATCAATTTTGTTACCCTCAACTCAAATAAAACATTCTGGACCCCTGACAGTCTATATACAAAATTTCATGATGATCGGTTCAGTGGTTTAGGCGTAAAATGGTGACAAACAAACTTACTTTCGCATTTATAATACTTATTGGAATTTATAATATACATTATGTATTGGACATAGGCCTTTCTCAATATACGCCAAAAAGCCCGGTCTTCTGCTTTATGTATCCAGTCGCTACCGGCTCTCTAATGTAAATCGTCCCGCCAGAGGGCGTCCTACGCTACGTTTGCCAAGTACCGTCTCCACTCCGGAACACGCTTACTCCAGCGGTCATCGGATTTGCGACACATGTGGCCAGCCCAATCCCTACTAACTTTCAGACCTATGTCGGTCACCTTGGTTGAGAGAGGCCTATGTCCAGTGGTAGACTGCAACGGGCTGATGATGATGATTATGTATTGATCTTTGTATCTCACCTCCTCCAAGTCGACAGGCTTGGTGAACTTGTAGAAGCGCCTGTTGGAGGCGAGCTTCCGGCAGATGTCCCGCAGGAAGATCCTCAGCTCGCGCAGCTTGTAGTCCTCCTTGCGCTTGCGGCGCGTGACCTCCTCCGCGCTCTCCCGCGCAGGGGGGGGCGGGGGGGCTGACACACAACACGCACTACATCACTACTCATCTAGGTGCTTCCATAACACATTACTGTTTCTTGTTGAAGGGCTTAGATAAGTGCTTTAAAATAGGTATTATATCGACAAAGACAGCCTGTTAGTTAAAAAAAAACCTGAATGTCTGTCGTTGGCTTTTCAATAGATTTAAGAAGCTCTTAAGTTAAGACACGAATAAATTTAGAGATGATATCTTCGCTTCGAAATTTTGTCGATGTTTATATTAAATAGATTATAAAACTTCATAACATTAAGTTAGTTACCTCTGGGTAGAGGAGGCGGGGGTTCATTGCTCTCGATGGGCGGCGGGTCCAGCAGGGCGTCCGCTAGTATCGGCTTGAGGAAGTTGATCACCTCGGAGGCGCTCGGCTCGCGCATGCGGTACACGCAGTCTTTATACACCGGGAATAGCTCTTGTAACTGGAATAATACGGAATACTTACTATAATCTTGAAGTATATAATTCTTCTGTACGTACGTATAGTACGGCCGACGTATCTTGACGGTCCTGAAGTTAGCCGATTAACTGCGCAATGGAACTGTTAGGAAGGAAATTGTCTACTGTGCAGCTAATCGCCTAACTTCAGGACAGCCAAAATCGCCGCATTGTACGTATGTTACTGAACACCTCCTAAACGGTAAGACCTATTTTGATGAAAACTTTTGTGTTTGTTCAAGTGGATTCCTGGATGGTTTAAACGGGTCGGAAAACCCCTGTCGACCCAGCTAGTTATATACAAGTTTGATACATACTGCAGTATTTATATCAATACCACGTCGCGGATGTGTTGCTACACTATCATTACTATAGGCATGTACCTCCTGAGGCAGCTGATCGTGATGGCAGTCAGCAGTAGCGAGCAGTAAGGTGTTCTCCCCGGCAGCCCTGGCCCGGCACAGCTGTCGCAGGAGAGTGGACAGCGCGTGCCACACCAGCACCACGTCGCGGATGAACAGGACGCAACCGCGGTCGGCTCGGCGACACTCGGAGAATACCTGCGGGATACACACTTTAATTTTTAACAAATCTTGTAAGATACCCCATAGTGAACGTCGTGTTAATTCGTAGGTAATTACGCCGCAGTCATCGCATTTTCAGATAGTCCTGCGCCTCTATACCAAATGTACGATGACTGGACGATCGATGCGAATATTTCAACCGACCTTGGACAGCGGATGTTGTCTTACGACTCGCCTGGTATACGCTTCCACCTTTATAGACCACAGAACTCACAAATCTTTAGCCCTTGCCGACCAAAACGCATTTTTTTTATATGTCTAGTCTACCTAAATAAAATCCGAAGTTCGAGATCTAGTCTTCTCAGCAAGACCTTTGCGTAGCCTAGTAGGAGAGTTTGATATAATATTGTGGCAGTCATAATATATATACTAACCGATATCAGCGCCTGCTCTTGTGTGAAAGTGTGCGCCGAGTGTAGTGTGGACATGCTGAGCTCCTTCACGGTGCAGTGTTCCAGTTGGGCCAGCAGGGCGGGCGCTATGTGCGTCTCGGCACATTCGCCCGTGATGAGTAGCACGCTTTGCGATAGGGACGGGTCGGAAATGCTGGAAGAAAGAAATTGATTAAATAAACATGAACAAGTTTCAAGTTTTTATTTGTATAGTTTTGGAGATTAACGCCAATAATATATTTATTAAAGTGTTGGATGTGACGTCAATAGATACACTAAAAATGGACTTCCTTCGGCTGACTGCACGTGTTTGATCTGACATGAAGGACGCGTGCGTCCAATTTTATTTATTATTATTTATTTATTATGTATTTATAAAATAAAACTTATATGCTAAAACATTGCCCCACAAAACCGTTTACACGGTTTGTCTGTGGGTGTGATGAAGTTGCACAATTAATTAAACTTAAATACTAAATGCGTTAGTACATTATGGATGGATAGCTGTAATATAATACTAATATTGTTACTTAATAATGTTTTACATCATAAACTACTGAACTTCAGTGTTATATGCAATGTTATAGTAGGCCCGTGACATTCTGAGTGAAAATATACAGCACGCGCACTGCGCAGGTGTGCGTTAGTGTCGACTGCGCGCGTCTTTACAGACCTCGAAAGCGGCTCAAATGTAAAAATATGTGTATTTTTACATTTTTGATTAATTATCCCATCGGCTTCGATAGTTCAAATATTTGAGTTTTCACTAAAGTTGATTACATGAAGCTAAACAAACAAGACGAGAATGTAATCAGTATCGATGTGCAAGTTACCCGTGGTCGTGTGCGGCGTGCAGCGGGAAGGCGCGCGGCAGCAGCGCGGCGGCGGCGGCCAGCTGCGCGGCCAGCAGCGGCGCGGCGGGCGCGGCCAGGCGGCGCGCGGCGGGCGGGGAGGCGCGCGCGCCCGCGGACACCAGCGAGCGCATGCCCGCCTCTAGGTCGCGCCGCGTCACCTCCACCTGCAGCGCGGGGGGACTCACAATTTGAGCGACGGTTAACCGCCTTGAAGTTAGGCACAGACGAAGTTCTGCGCATGTCACAGAACTGCAGTCCGCGATGTTTCGCCATATTGCACTTAAAAATGCTACAACGCAGCCATCCGCGCAAACTTCAATCCGGTCAAAATCAAGGCTACACTGTACACTAGGCCGGATTGAAATGAGATAAAAACGGCGATGAAGTCGTAACTCACTTCCGAATAAACAAGTAAATACAATAATCAGTAAATACTATAATAAACACTCATGAAAATACTTTTTCAATATAATACATATTTTAACCAAATTTTTTGGTCTATTTTGACCACTGCACAATCTGCACATGCGAGAATATTTCGAAAAGCCTGCGTCGGATTGTTGTAGAGACGAAAATATGAAGTAATTGGAAAGTTTTACTCAAATCTTATGTTGTGTTATAATAAAAACGGGACTTACATTTTTGGAGTCTATCACCAACGCATGTTCGCTGTCGTAAACTTGTGGGTACACTCGTCGCAGTGCCTTTAATACTGCTTCAGAACACAATGCCTTCAGATCGGAACCTGCAAGCAAACAAAACTATTCATTAGCGTAATAAAATCTAGCCGTTCAAAGAGGGTCAAAATCGCGCCCAAAGAAGTCGGTTACAAACATACATACGAGTGAAGCTAATAAAAAGCGTGTAATGAGATGAACTGAGCTCACAATTATAAGAAGTGTTATTTTTAACCGACTTCAAAACGGAAGACGTTCTATTTTCGTCTATATGTATTTTTTTTGTGCAAGTTTTGTTTTGCACAAATATACAAATTCTACTAAAAATTGCACATTTACGTAATGTTTCTGCAGGTTTCCCTCAAACAGACGCAGTCCTCCAACGTTATACACCTTTATCCAATATAATAGGAGTGTATTGGAGTTGACATAGTACATAATTTTTCAAAAATGTTGTTGACCACTGACTACATAACTGTAGGTTACTGGCCACTGGTTGACAAAAATACAGACATTCATATGTAGTAGATTTTGTATAGCATTTTTCTTGCTTTGTGATTTAATTAACAATGCAATAAAAATAGTGTAAGCAGGATTACCTCCATACCCGGCAGTGAGCTGTGCCAGGTGGTCGAGCGTGTGCGGCGTGGGCCGCGGCTGCCAGTCGCGCGTGTAGATGTTCAGGATGTCGCGGCGCGCATGCGCGTGCGGCGGCGGGAAGTGCAGCTCGCGGTCGAAGCGGCCCGCGCGCCGGAGAGCAGGGTCTACCGCGTCCAGACGGTTTGTTGCGCCTATTATCACTACTTCGCCCCTAATCGAGTAATTAAATAGATAGATAAAATATGTACACTGTATAATGATAATATAAATAAATAATATGTAGAATGTAATTAACAAGGACCCGCTAATCGAGTTTCAAAATTAGGATGAAATATGCATTGCCGCTTATTCATTAATATCCTCGCTAGATGACGCTGAAGTCAACATTTTCATTTTATTCCATTTGAAATATGAGCATCACTTATTCAGAACATTTAGTTATAAAACAAATATGTATAGGTAGGTAAAACCCATACCTGTCACATAACCCATCCATCTCAGCTAGTAGTGTGCCGACGACACTGGTGTGAACTTGTTCTTGTCGCACGCTACGTACCGGCGCAAGCGCATCAATCTCGTCGAAAAATATTATTGATGGCTTCATTTTGTTCGCCTGTTTTAACAGAAAAGAATATTGCACACGTCAGGAACTGACTGTCATTTAATTTATGTGGAAGTCAAGTAATCTCTAAATAAAAAAAAACAAGCTTAGGTAACAAGGGTACACGTAAATTACAATAGGGCCGACGTATCTTGGCAACCTGAAGTTAGCCGATTAGCTGCGCAATGGATCTTTTAGGAATGAAATTGTCTACTGCGCAGAGAATCGGCTAACTTCAGGTTCGCCAAGATAACATCGGCCGTATTGTATCCCCAACCAAGTTTGTATGTCCAACCTTTATAACAGTTAACATGCAGAATCTTAATAAAATATTGTCCACCTGTTGAAATAACAATTTGAGATGCCTCTCGCTCTCTCCGACCCACTTCTTCAAGCAGTCAGCTCCCTTCCTCATGAAGAACGCGACCTTCCTCCCGCCCACGAGCGTGCACTCATTGGCCAGTGCTCGAGCCAACAACGTCTTGCCCGTGCCCGGGGGCCCGTGGAACAGAACGCCCTTGGCCGGCCGAGTCTTAAACTTTTGGAATAGTTCCGGGTACATCAGTGGAAAGAGGACCATTTCCCGCAGACATTTGATGTGCTCTTCTAGACCGCCGACCTGCGATGCAAAGAGATTTCATATTAACTTACTTTATTTAGTAAAGAACAAAGTTTGCTGCCTATATTTTTTATGTGCTGTAATAATAATAATATAATAATAACTTATTTATTTGTAAGAATATTGTACAAAATGTGTTACATTTGATGAAGTCCATAATATTCTGCTGTTTCCAGCGTACAAAATATTTTAAGTAAAATCATCATACAAACATTATACATTTTAAAATTTGCCATCCATGAATTGGTCAATTGAATAATAACACTTTTTATTTAATAGTTGAGATAATTTGGTTTTAAACATGGTATATTTTAAAGATTTAAAGGAATCGGGTAGCTTATTGTAAATACGGATGGCCATACAATAAACATTTGAGGAATACATATGAAGTCTTTGTTGAGGTATATGTAGTTTGTATATTCTCCTACTTGTAGTATATACATTTTGACATTAATGGGTACGTAAGACTCGTTAGAAGAACGAGTGCCTTTTGCCGTACATTGGATATGTTTACTAAAATAGGTATTTCTGAGAAACACCTTTTGTTCCACTTTGGAGTAATTGACAATGATGTCCGCCTCAAGGCGCTTTTTAAGGTTTAGCTGTCTTTGTATGGGTGTATAATGAGGACATAAAAAATACACCACCGGTCCCTTTATGTTTTGGAAGTGTTTATAAAATTATATCCTCACCGAAGTAAACCTCACGCTGCCGTCAACTTCAACTGGTTGTATATCTCTCAGTGCTCTGTCCGTTTTCTTATCATCCATCGATTTTGACTTTTGTCTAAAAAATAAAATGGTAAATAGATAATGTTATCTATCGCAAACTTATTGCGATCCGGGCGCTACGTCGGGCGTCTAACTTAAGCAAGGCAAAATATATTTTTCAAATTCGAAATATTACTTAGACGATATCTTGCCAGACCCAGAACTTTAACTTAATTCCCACCATGAGGCAAACTACGGGTGCCCCTGTTTTAACATGTTCCTTTCAAAATGACTCTAGGAGGTTTTCAAATTTAACGTCAAAACTGATACTGACCTGCCCTTAGTCTTATTTTTCATAGAAACATTAAGATCTTCTTCAGTATCAGAACTGGATGTACTACTGCTAGTGGAACTGGACGGCGATTGTGCTGCAAATATATATATTTCTTAGAAAACAATTGCTAATGAAAAATGAACGCCATCGTATAGAACATAAGACTTACATCTGATTGTCTTCCTACGCAATATTTTAGGTTTTCTCTCTCTTAAACAGTATGGCTTCTTTCTGATTGTGAAAGTTTTAGCTGAAAAAGATGAACCAATAAATAGTAAGATCATAAGGCCAAATATTAATACTTGATCGGAAAGCAAACCTGTGCAAACTGTGCAATGCACAATGCATTGTTCAGTGCACAAACATATTTATGGTATATAATGTTATCCGGATAAAATGAGAAAATATTACCCAGAAAATTAAAAAGATAATAAATGAAACTGTGTAAACAAACCTCTAGAACGTGTCTCGTCCTGCGCGATTTGCACAAAGGCCGGCTTGGGCTTGCGCGTGCGTTTGGAACGGCGCGGCTGCCGGCTTAGCGTCAACTCACTGCCCGACTCGGACGATGATGACTCTGACAGACAAAATTATGGCTTGATAACACCATACCATGCTCATAAGGAAATAGTTATGTTTTAAAACAAATCAAGTTCAACAAGCCTATGGACCGTCGCACTAGCGAATGAGAGTAGCGGGTCTTGCCCATGTGAGAAGGACCATATTGGTCGTATTGGCTGAGCCCACCCATACTGACCAATTTCCCTACGTAATATGCCGTTGCTACAAGAAACCTTTTAAACTCTTTGTACGAGGCATTGGGGGCTACAAATGAGTCAGACACGCGATCGATCGATGTATTCAAACTTCAAATATTTGCGCAATTATTTCGCGCGTTAGATGACATACCACCAAATTTTCTAACGCTTGCCCGCAGGCAATATTCATTGCCTACACTGATATACAAAAATATACTAAGCACATAATTTATACACAACAATCACTTGGACTTCACAAACAATATTATCAAACAAATAATTTACAATACAAACAATAACAAACCATTGACAGGGGTCACTGTCATGGGAGTATTTTTTTTATCAATTGACAAGAAGAAAATATCTATATTAAACCTCATTTGGCAGATTTATTAAACTTTACTAAAACCTCACCCTTTCGCTGGAGGTCAGTTACATTATTGTATAACAGCTGTATTCCCTAGAAGAAAGCAGTAACTAATTCAGTGGTCGTAGGTTGCTATCAATGCGAAATGGAGAATATTAGATCCTTTAGCGATACAGAAAATTTCAGTGTACACACACTATTCACAGCTACATAACGCAAGCAAGTAAATTATTGCTCGCAAAAAAATCTGTTGTTATCGATATGAAATGGGGAATATTTTTAAGCGAGAAAGAAGCAATTCATAACATACGATAGAACTTAGATCTAAGTCTTTTTTAAACAAGGGTTAGGTATTGGCCGCAAAGTTTAATGTGGGACATAGTTTAACGTAACACACATTTGTTTGACGCCATCTAGATTAAGTCTTTAAACACCAAGCGGGTAACATTTGACCCGCGAACAATAAAAAAAAATTGTGTCTGCGGCGTGGCAGTCAAAGTGTTTAGAACTATAAGACGGGTTCCTGTTATAAGAAGACATGTAACTACATAGTACATATTTATGTGATAATGTATACCTGTTTCTTGTTGACTGTCATCCTTCTTCGGTCTTCCCCGAGCCGCCTTCCGTCTGCCTCTCGTTAGAGCCTGATTACTACAAAGAAAAACAGTATGTTATACATATTTTTTAAATAGCCTGTACACTTTACCACTGCTGAGCAAATGCCTTCCCATTATTTTTCCATAAAAGTCTGTCGCAAGGCGGGCCAATATTACCGCTAAAATTATACATAAGTACAAGTAAATATGTAATATTATACTAGACTGTCTTATTGGCCACGTAATGAGGGCTTAGTTTTGATTTCCAGATCGAGCAAAATGATGTAGTAGTAACGTCGAGCCAAGTCAGCCCTTATTACCTTAGGTCTACAGCCCATATTTGGGGACACGTGAGGGTACTAGACACCTCGGCATCCACATAAGAAGTGGGTAAGATGGTATCAACTTAAGTAATAATCAATACAATACCTTTCACTATCCTGCCCTTGCACAGGTTCCTTGTTTTCTGTCTTCTCTTCTTTGTCTTCTTCTTTGGCAGCAACTTCTGCTTCTGTTTTGATGTCATCTTCTTTTTTGTTCTCTGTGGCTGGTTTCTTCTCGATGACTGTCTGGTTGTTCTCATCGTCGGAATCTGTTTCTGTTGCATCCTAAGTACGAATGACAAGGTATAAGTCGTTTTGATTTTGTCCAAATGTAAAAACTTCTTAGGCTACGTACTGACTTACGCAACATAACAAGCTATGTAACGTGAAAGAGTAGAGTAATTTTTATTTTATCAGTGTGGACACAGCGTGCACCACATGCGACTCAATGGCCATAGCTATCTGTTTAATTCGCGCGCGTAAGGCGTCCAAACTATGAGAATTTGTTACAAAGCGTGTTGCATTGCGTGATACATTACACTAATGTGGACGGCAAATACTTTCATTTCACATTACATCGCATGTAACGTTGCGCAAGTCTGTACTCAGCTTTAGGATACTAATCCCATATTGCGAAAAATGTTACACCAACACTGTTAAGTTTTTCTCTATACTACTTCAACCACACAAGTACACACATGCAAATAATAAATCATACAATGGTGTTTACTGTACTGTATTATGTTTTAATCATTAATCAAACTGTTCCTGTATCTTAATATCCTTTGTAGCAGCTTACAGAATGAAAAAATACTTGCCTCTTTACCATGAATTCTTAAAGCAGGACTGTTTACCATGTGTAAGCGAGACACCGTTACGTGCAGTGTAATACGGTGTCTCGCTTCCACAACGTTAACTGTCCTACTTTAAGAGTTCTTGGTAAGAGGGCTGTTCATCCTTTTGTCATGTTCAATGTTTAATACTGTAAATTGATTTGTTAACAGAGAATGATATGTTGGCCCGTGATAAACATAATACGGTATAATAACATAAGAACCGTGACTTACATTCGCTTTTTTGTTATTGAACCTAGCCGAAGTTCTCCTCTGTCGAGACAGTTGAGTATCCTCGTCGGTGTTCGTGGGGGCGTGACTACGGGTCTGCGACAAGAATGACGTCATTGTAACGACATGGTCTACAATAGCTATATCGACAGTGTACGGTATTGCAGTGAGCTGACGTATTAGTCACATAAGTGCGCCTCTTATAAAAATCAACTACCAATAGTCGATGACCTAATCACCAGTTCATTGAACATCCTTTTTCACCCTGGCATGTTAAACATTACACTCGCTTCAATTCATTGCTGAATTGCGCATTTAACTTACAACTTGAATAAAAAATATATTTACTAAAATAGTCACCCCTAAAAGAAAATAAGATTAAATTTTCGAAATAGGCAATGTTGTTTTCCGTCAGAAAAACTTAATGCCGGCCGCACAAGTCCTTGTACAGTAAATATTAACATAAATGAGCTTACCAATTTCTTACTCGCGACTCTGGCCTCATCAGCCGAAGAGAATTCGTCTGAGGAGCTAGAGCCGGGGAACCCGTACAGGTCAGGGTACCCTTTGACTTTCAGCTCGTTGGTGATCCAGCTCTCGTTGAAGTTATGGTGGAGCAACTTGCGTTTGCGACAGCTTCTTCTTACGTCTAGAAACAATTATTATTATTATAAGCGAATATCCCTACTGATATTATAAACGCGAAAGTTTATATCATAATAACACAAAGGCTACTTTTTATCCCAAAAAAATGTAGCGGGTAACACCGCGGGGCGCAGCTAGTATTATATTATATTATAAGTCGTCCCACTTCAGGGCAAAGGCCTCCCTTCTCTCCTTCCACAACACATAAGAAAAATATCTTTGAACGTAAAACCTAATAGAAATTAGGATCTAGGACTATAAAACAAGCCCAACTTACATGAAACATCTTTTTAAAAACACCCCTGTTATGATATTTTTTTTTTTTTTTTTTTTTTTTTTTTTTTTTTTTTCTGTTATGATATTTGAAGCGTACGACCTGATTGGCGCATTGCTTAAGCGGTTCGACTGCTGCGCTAGGAGTTCGATTCCCACACGGGACAAAAATTTGTGCGATCCGAAGATGATTGTCCCGAATCTGGATAATTGTGTGTGATATTCATGTCTGTGAAACGCACCAACATCGCAGAAAAAATTTAAAGTGTAGGGCGAAGTTTAAAAAATATAATATGTAAAAAGATGATAAATAAATCCACAAAGTAATGAAATTGTTTTTTTCGATAAGGTCCCTAATATATTATGACGCTACAGCAAATAGTTTTTTAACACTTATTTATTTTATTTCAAAGGCGCACTTACTCTCCTGTATAGGCTTGTCCTCGCTGTCTTCCATGTAGTTCTTCCTGGGACCACGACTGCGCCGGATCTTAACACTTCTGTTAGTTGAGTCATTGTCATCGGCGAAGAATACTCGCACTTGTCTTGATCTATAAGTATATAGAAACTAAATTCGCCCTGCGTGATATTGCTGTGCAAGTTTTTAACTAAGATCTACTGAGGTACGCTTGAAGTCGATTACATGACTTCAATAAAATAGATAGTCAATTTAGTCAATTTTTATCACATACATATTAAATTCGGTGATTTAACACATAAGTATGTCTTGCAGTAAGTACGAATCTAACAAGAATTGAGTAACAAGTAACACAACCCAAAAAACACAAATTAAAAAATATTTACCGTCTAGAATATTTTTCTGGTTCTGTATCACTTTCGGGAAACACGATTCGCGGCATCTTAATAGTCCGTAGACGGCGACTGTCTGTAATAAACACAAGTTATACTTCAAACAACAACAAACTAACAAACAAACAATAAACTCTGAACATCAATATAATTTCAGGTAAATTCGCTGAGTGTTTATTAGTAAAATTGTAACTCACATTTAGCAGGCCAGTGTTGTATTTTCCTAGTAACTTTATACTGGCTACTCCTTAACTCTCGCGGTGTCCAATTAGAAGCCTAAAATTGTAGAACATTGCTTTGTTAGTTTGAATAAATACGATTTTTGTTTTGAATTGTATTCTAGTTCACTGAAGCCACTACTCTAGCAGTCCCCAAAGGAAACTGTACAAACAACCAGTGTACAAGTGCTGGTATTAGGTCACAGGAAATAGGGGGCAAGTCTAGTGCATACCAGGCACAAATTCAATACCACACTGTGTTTAGGATTAAAATCAGCTAAATATTAAGTCATACTCTATCTAGTTCAAACTCTGTGGTTTAAGAATTTATAAAAACATTAATCCACTAAAACATAAGTCATAAAATCATGTTTTGAAGGTAAAAATGTATTAGAACAAAAGCATTCCAAGTGTTCATACTACCAAACAAATTTCAAATACATTGAAGGCTGCATGTGTTGCAAGACCTCAAAAACATTTGCCATTGACTAACAAACATAAATACAAACAGGTATATTAATATAAGTGTGGGAAATATTCAATTGAATAAACAAACAATGTGCGGTAATACTTAATTATATCACTATAAAAGTATGTTGTATAATATTCAACCATATATGGGAACCACATACACCCCATGCGATAACTAAATAAAAGATAAAAATATGTTATATCCTTTAAAACAATATTATCACATTTTGAGGAAACTTAGTAACAGATAAGGGATCTGCGGTTTAAGTCTAGGTGAAGTATATACCAATACTACATATATACTACATATGCTTGTAAACACTCAGAAAACAGTATCTATGTGACTTTTGCAGAACATATAGACAACAGATAATCTTATCAGAGAATAGGTTTTAGCAGTGCATCTACTACCTGCAACGGACTGTTATAGGCAGTGTTGATTAATAGGTTTCACTATTCTAAACGCACAGAAAAATTCTTTATTTCTCTATAATAAAATAAATAATTATGTCATCTATTTAAGAACATATATAACTTGTCTTATGACCTTTAGAACCAAGTTCACCTTCGCTGATGTGAAGCACGAATAGTTACACACGTGCTACCTCTGGGTTAGTAGATGTTTGAATGGTTACGTCCAATAAGAATAGCTTTTGTTTTTATCATCCTTGCTGCTAATGAAGAATGGAGTAGTGTTAGAATTATACATGTCACTAAAGACGGTAGATATCATATCATTCTTGTAAACCTGTTCAGTAATAACTATACTGGAATGTATACTACAAAAAACTTATTACTGCTAGAAAGAAGTATATTATAAAATTTATTGAATGATAAATCAGGTTCTTATAGGAAATAAAGATTAGTCTTATTCCCAATATTAAAGTATGCTCTAAAACATGTGGTTAATGAGCACTAATAGGTTAAAAATACAATGAATGTATAGGATAAAATATTCTTCCCGATTGAATTCTATGCCCTGTGCTGTGATGCTTGAAAATTAGAGGAGAGAATACATTGTTTTTAGATATTTTGTTTATATTATACATTTATACCTTGTTTAGAGTTGAAATATATCAATGAAAATATTCTTAAGGTGTTATTCTTTCTGTTTCCCACAGCCTCTTGTATAGAAACACTAACATAAGTTGCATCACTGTTGACACAGAATATGTAAATCAAACACATTTAACCTTTATAAACTATCATAAATATAAGTAAATGTTATTTGTATATTAATATTTAATTGGCCCACAATAAGAATCTAACTTGGTATAAGACATGACATCTATTGAATACTAGCCAGCTGACATAGCCTACCTAACCAGGCACTGAAAGGTAAATAACATAGGACTGTAACAAACCCAACTTTTATTCATAACAAGAACATATTTCTTACAATAAGCACTAAAAGCGCATGCATCGACGTGCACTCGCGACACTTAGGTACCTACAAGGAAACAAGGACAGGAAGTTTCAGAACACAGTGTTCTTTACAAAGCGTCGATACCAAACCACTGCACAACAATCTAAAGGCTTAATCAACGTCACCTTCTCATCAGAAACGCTGCCCACGTCGTTCATAGCGTAATTTCGATCGTCAACCTCCCCGTTTTCTCCATTACTGCGACGGGTTTTCACCATTGCAGTAGCTGTGTCGTAACTTTACATACAAGACCCAAAATCCGTTATGTAACAGACGTAAGGCGTTACAAGCACACGCAACTCGTAAATCATTAACAACACAAATGTTTTACACTCAAAATAGAAAACTAGCACGACAAAGGACGAGCGTTATCACCCGCACATGTCGTTGAACAGCGCCATGTTAAATGAACAATGTAGATCTGGTCTCAGCGACTTTTAGAATTGTTAACTCACCAATCGAACGCACCGTTTTCTCTAATACACTTTTGACAAAAATAATATATTAATTAAGTAACGAAAAGCAAGAAAAATCTATAAATTTAACTGATACGAAACGAATTCCACAACTCACGATGTTTTTATTGACAACTGTCAAAAATTCCCGCAAATTTGTCATTTTTCAAATTGAAATAGGTTTATACTGTTGAAAGCATTGATGTATGTCAGTGCTCTTTCTACTTACGTAAAAACCTGAAAAAGGCATACAGCGTAATTATTCAAAAGTCATGCTCAAGTTATGCATTGATCCAAACCGGATTATCAGGATATCTACAAAGTCTAAAAACCTGTAATAGTCAGATAGAGGCATGTAAAGTCCCACTTGTAAAAATAAATGATATAAAAATACCACAATCGATGCTCTTTTTCTCTCTTCTAATTATCATTATCTATATCATCCACTTTTCCCCTTACTTTTTTTTAGAAACCTGGGTTATTATATTAATTATAACTATGACTCTTAGCGGCAAATTTATGCTTTTTGTCAAATTTATAACACGGTGAATAAAAAGAACCATGATTATAATAAATAAACAAATAATTTAAAAAATATCCCAAATTATATTGAACTTTTTGGATGTTCTGACCATTCCAGCCTGATTTCAGCCGTCTAGGGTATATGTATTCTGTAATTCCAGCTAGTGCTGTAAAATTGAGGTCGATATTAAACGTTTTATTTTATCTACCAATTCAAAACCAATAAATTACGTTAGGTACGTTGATATTGTACACAAATATAAGTAAAGAGCTTTAATTTATCTTTATAATCCAATAAGATAAATTACGATCGATTACGATCTCGATTGATATTTTTCTTGAGATTACTAATAACGTCATGAAAAATTGATTTGCCATGTAATCAGATAGCTTCAAATAAATGAAGTGTGACTACTCATTTACTTTCGAAATTCACATACCAAGTTTAACAACAAGTGTAACAAGTTTTAATTTACCGTTTACCTATGCACAACACTACACGTAGACGTCAACGTCATTCATTTCATTATTGTCAAACGTCAATCAATATCAATAAACTTGTATTGTACAATTGTACATTTTTCAATGTTTTTGTTGATTGGCTGCCTTCGCATATGTTTAAAAGACTATATTTTTATGAAAATGGCGTGTATTTGATAGTCTTAGTATAAATACCTGTATTATTAAACTAGCAGAAAACTGTAAGTATGTACCTAGCTGCTTGATAATTACAGTCAGTACACCTTCGGATTTACATATAACAAAATTGTCTTATCAGTACATCGAAACTAACTGTACAAAAAAAAGCTCTTTGATAAGCTTATTATTAATAAATTTATCATAAGCCAGAAAACGTCTACTGTCAAACTCAGGTCCTTAGACCGCCGAACGCCACAATGAACGACAACTTGCCAATTGCATTCAACGGTTGCCCGCAACTCTGACGATATTGTTGGTCCACCTGGAGGGAGCCCTGACAACGCTGCATCTTAATACATTACAATGTATTAATTATATTATTAATATTTTTTTATATAAATTATGCCAATATAACTACTTAATTTTATGATTAACTTTGTTATTTAAATCTTTCTTTGCCAGATTTCATGATGGCTGATAATTCGGAACCAACAACTCCATCCAGAGAAAATAAAGATTCATTAGAGAACAATGTGTCCAACAAACAACCAACTGATATTGATCTGGATGAAGAGATATCGGCAAGAATGACAGCATCTTATAGTGAAATTTCATTCCACTCTGACCAGGGGCAAGCTGTAGAACAGGAGAGAGCTCCAGGCCCATCTAGACCCTATGACTTACCATCAGAAAACCGTAAACAAGAAAAGATACCTCTTGATATGGATGGTCATGTCAGATATGAAGGAGACATGACTCATTATGTAGCTGATGACTTAGAATTCAAAATAAAACTTTGTAGTCCAATCACAAAGAGGGGAGAAACACCTGTATTTGGAAGTTCCAGTGCATCACGATCTAGCACACCATCTGGAAAACTGTATAGACAAATATTAGCACCTCAAATTGGACAAATAGATATAACAGTATTACATGATCTTGAATATGAAGCACAGAGGATTGCACAGTCAGTTGATAATTTAATTGAGAATTTATCTAGTATTTTGCACTCAAATTCTTCACTAACAGCTGAGAATATGGAGGTATATAAAGATGCTGTAGGCAAAACATGTGATGCAATGGATAACAATATAAAGAGTATGTACACAATTCTGGCTAAAGGTGAAGAGGTTTCTCAAGCCATGATCCCAGTACAAGCGCAAGCAGCAAGAATAGCAGAAATAAAAAGGCTTCTACAGTTATTTGAAAACAACTTTTAATTAGAGACATCAATGCTAGTTATTATAGTTTTTAATTCCACATATTATTTAAATAACATTATAAGGATTACATAAAATACCTATATGTAGTTTCAATTGTTCCTAATAAGCATCATCATCAGCTGGAAAATATACACTATTGAACCAAGGCCTTAAATATGATCTATTCGTTTCCTGATATTTTTATCATAGAGCATGTGAATAGGAAAAATCCTGTGCATCAAGAAGAAATCTCACAAAAAAAACTGCGGGTATAGCATATATATCATATTTTACTACCCATAAAATAACTTTATCATAACAGAATTAAGCTGTTGGAAGAAAAGACATATATGTAATAAAAGGGATAAATTAATTATTTTTACTCTGACAAGATTTATGACTAGCCACGCCCTTATTAAAATCATTATAATCTTATTGATTTCTGGACGAAACATTTAGTGTCATGTCTATGCGCCGCGCGCCGCGCGCTGAGGTCTATAGCCATTTTATACTTTTATAAAATACCCTCTACATAATACAACATTTTAGTCAATGTCATAATTTTGCAAGTAAAAAAATTCAAAAGTAATATAAATTAGAAATTCTGTACATACTTAAAAATAACACAATTATGATTTATTGGCGTTTGCCATCCTCACTTCCAGTCATGCGCCCTCGATTCTGTCAGGTTGACAATTAAAACTGACACTGGCTTGGTTGTCATTGTCATTCATTCCGTCATATCGCATCGACCGAGGTGGTTGTAAAATTAAAAAGAGAGAAAAATGTTTTAAATCTTGAAAAATGTAAATTGAATTACTAACATGAATGTTAACATCCTTATAAGATTAAGCGTGCAGTTGTTGGTCTCATGACCATTTAACATTCAGCTGCCATACAGATATATCGTATAAATGGGTGACGTTCTAAGCATATTTTCTGTGATAATAATGAAATTTAAATCTAAGTTCAATGAAAGTAAGATTTATTTCCACTATGATCTTCCGTGGGAGAAGCTCAACTCAGTGAAGTGGATGAATGAGAAGGCCACCTCTAACAGGGCTTATGTGCCCACGACGGTAAGTAGTTTTACACTTTGGCTATTTATAGCAACGATAAATAAATAAAATATTGTAAACTACAAGGATAGCTTACGATTTTAGTTATTGCTCGAGTGATCATCCTAAATACTTATATTTACTATATTTTTTGGTATTCAAATGTAAGTATTAGTTGTAAATTTTTATTTTTATAACTTCAACCATAGTTTCTGTTTATGTTGGTGATTATTATATCTAGAGCATACTATTTATACATGCTCTTACATAGAAATAGTATGCATAAGAGAGTTCTTATGCATACTATGATTAAACATGTTAATTTATACAATAAATATTTACTGTACTTTTAATTAGACTGAAAGTAAATTTATTTGGAGTTAGTATCTAAAGAAATTAACTGAAAGCAGGATTTCCATACAGGTAAGGTATATAAAAAACTGTTATATGTCAATTGTTGTAAATTGTTCACATGATTTTATTCAATTTATCTTTCTTTATTATATGGCTGATTAATCATAAAAATAACATTCTGTATATCAAAATAAAATAATGTATGTAATTTATGATCACAAATACAATACAGTGACAGAAAATTATCAGAAATGGAATCAACAATTATTATTGTTGGTAACAATCTGGCTGTTCTAATTTTTAGTAGTTAATAGGCACATAGGTTTTGGATAATGGTCAAAGTTTCTAGGTGAGTATTATTTATAAAACTCATTAGGCAATTAATGATAAATAAAACATTTTCTTTTATTCATGCCGTTTAGGGGATACATACATAAAATAACTAAAGATGTAAAATATCTTATAGGCATCTAGTGTAATTAGTATCATATACATAAGTACATACATATATAAGTGGGGCTGAAAGATAGGCTTGTCACCCTTTTGATTACATATTATGTAATATATACCTACAACTTTTACTTATATTTTATTTCAAAGATCAACCCTATTGACAATACATACATATTTGAATACTATGCCTATTACTATGTGCTGAAAACTAATTTCAAACAATAACAAGATCTTCCTTCCTCATTACCACATCAGTATATTAATATCACAACTGACCTTTAGTTACTCTTACCAAATACACATGTGTGTGTTCCATTAAATTACCCATATCCTCCTACTGATATGATAATTAAAATGCTGCCATAACTTTATCAACATGTCTCGGAAAGCAAACAATATGTTTTTAAAGATATACTATATACATATTTACATAAATTACTTTGACATGGTAGCTCAGTATGTAAGACCTGTGCTACAGATCGGCGGACATCGCGGGTTTGTTTGCCGCTCGTGTCCATTTTCCAAATTTCCTTTATTTTGAATAAAATACTTTATTTATCTTTACTTCTAAAAAAATACAATTGTTTAAAAAAAAATCTTTTAATATTGAAGTTTTATGGATCTTGGGCTAGAGCAATGTGATTGCTGCAAATTGGACTGATTGGTGTTTTTGGGATATAAGATTTCACAAACATGTCAACCAACCTATAGGTACTTAATCAAAAATGAATAGGTAGGCACAGACCGCGTCGCGCAAGGGTCGAGAGATTTTGCCGCAAATAAATTATCTTTTTTTTTTTCAAACATTAAATACCCATTGAGTAAAGCATGTATATCGACAGCCATCCGGTCGCGTGGCCCAGCATAAGATAAGAAAGTATTTGTTTTTGGCTACTAGGCAGCTGTAGTTTGATTAGATTTCTAACTAAAATGCTGCGCAATAGATACCAACTAAAATCAATTAAACTATCGGTAGGTGCTATTCAAATATTCAAGATTTGGCGGGAGGTAACAATCACGCTTGTCGTTTTAAATCTTTAACTTATCTACACTCTTAAAGGCTTAATGCGACCGAAGAAAGAAAACAATCTAAGTTATCTCCACAGCCAGGAACAGAGAAAAGTAGCGTTAAATATTGTGTAACGCATGTTTACATACGAAATTAACTGTGTTTAGTATCTGTCCGTTGATATGAAGTACGAGTGTGCAATCACAGTACACGAGTCACGCGATGTCGGGATGTTACACGATTACTTGATCGTCAATCATACACCGGATTTATCGTAAATATACACATTTATATGCAGGTTATTGATTGTTTCGTTTTTCAAATTCCCTATTCTTTATTATTCATTCAGAAATGAGTAGTCATTCAACCGCTATGTCGTGTAAATCGAATGTCATATCTGTTTATCTTTACGCTCTCGTAAATGTAGAAAATTGCTGGAACTGATTGGTTGGAGTTTTATGGAAAACGATTTTTCGTCGATTTGTTCAAGAGATTGCAAGCAGACATGTTTACCTATTGTTAAAATCAAATTACACTAGTATGTTTACGACCATTTCGCTTGCTGTTTCAAAATATAAAGCAAGACATAGTAAGACCTTTAGATTTTCGTAGTCGATATTTTCACACCCTCTATTATTTAAAATAGGTTGTATATAAATAACCACGTTAATACTGCTCCAATTAATATAATGGGAATACGCATATAAAAAAAAACGTTACCACGTAATAATATAAGCCTAAGTCACGGCAACTACGAATAAAATACAGCCTTGGGTTACATAGTGGAAAGAAGCCTTAACATATCGCTATTCTACAAGCAAGTAAAGTACAAGAAGAGTTATAATTTGACATAAGTACTATAATGTATAGTGATGGATTTCGGTCAACCTAAGACGTTCAATTCGGGTCATGTCAATATTGAGGCGCGTTTTAATGTCGCCCGACAGGACCCTCGACATTTCGCGCTCAATCACGTCGAAATAATGGTTTTCTATTAAATAAATACCCAGCAACAACATGGTTGTATTCAAATCCCTTAGTTTAAAATTATTTTCTCAAACCGAAAATATTTTTTTTGGCCGAACGCTACAAAACACAAAGGCCGTAAGTTCAAACCCCGGCACGCACCAATATCTTTTCGAATTCATGTGCGGTACATAAATTAGTTATCAGTTTCTAAAATCGATGAAGGAAAACATCGTGAGGAAACCGACATACCTGAGAGATTTTTCAACGGTGTGTAAAGCCATGTCAGAGGCCTATAGGCGGGTTAAAGTCTGACACCAGGTTGTTCATCGACCATTTGATAAGAAGAAGAAGAACAGAGTTATTGTTTTTCAAATAGGTCTAGCTTTATGCAATAGCTATTGTATTAATGTCATGACTACTGCTTCCTACATCTGTTGCTCCCGCTATAATTTTGCCAATCGCCCCAACCCCTATAAAACAGCGCTTTTCAAACGCAAAAGTTTCCTCTATAACAAGAATATACGGTAAACATGGGCAGCGTGGGCGACCAATCGTCCGTGGGTCGACGACATAAGACACATTACAGGTCACACGAGACCACAATTAACAGGTCACTGGGAAAGTTACCCGACCAATAGAGCCTATATTACATGACACACCTATTATAGTAACCAGAGGTAGATAGAGCAACACAATGGCCGGGTTTGTCTATGCAATGGATGTACTCATTCAAACTATGAATGACGTCAATAATATTATCCTAGGTTGATCTAGGTATTGATAATACTTATGTAAGGTATTATATTGTTTCATAGTTTTATATCTATTGTTTCGTGTATAATAGAGATGAGGGGCATTACGTTACAAATGATATATATATATGTATACATATAAGATTGTCACCTAAAAATACTTTACACGTAGCTTTTGCCTGCGGCTCTGTTCCGTGGTCTATCTAACAGGAACCATTGAGGTTTTTTGGGATAAATACCTGTAAAAAATGCCTATCTTACTCTATGACGAATAAACTACCTGTGTGCAAAAAATCACGTCTATCCGTCCGTCAATATTATTATATTTAATTTTGTATTTTTATCAATGAATGACTGAAAAGAATACAAATAGGTACTTTATAAAACAGTTTCAAAATGTGCGTTTGTTTATCATCAGGTTGAGAATGTGGCGAACGTGTGTACGCACGCGTTATGCGTTGCGCCCGCGTCGCTGGGTGCGCGGGAGTTGCTCACGCGCTCCGTCAATGCGCCTCAAGCAATCGCTGCCGTCGTCTATGGCTTAGCACTATGCCTGTTATTCGCGGTGTCCACGACCTTCCACTCCGTGTGCTGCTGCAGATCTGACACGTGAGTTTGTACTTTAGAGAAGGTTTCCCCACTCGCTGATACGGTTCGGAGAGCGAATTAAACATTTACTTTAGAACGGCTCCTCAATTTGCTATAGTAACAGAAAATCGTGATTATTTAAAAACAAATGGTTCCCTGGATTGGAGTCTTTTCAAAACTCAATTCATGGCAACAAGAAGATACCTATTTTTCAGCCTTTTTCGGACAATATCAGCTAGTGGAGTAACCTTAATCATAATTTTGTCCACTGATTCATTTTGCTTGATACCATATTGAAAATCCATGTTATCACTGAAGTTGCAAATTATGTAGATCTTTATGTAAATTTATTTAATAATGTATTATAGATTTTCGTGTTGTCGCTGCTCCGAGGTATCCTAAAGTTTTATATAACATCGTTAAGGATGATATCCTTGGTAACAAGAGAATCTGATACTCCAAACTCCTGTTAAAAGTTATGTCTACAGTTTTCAGTTCTGCACAAACGAAGCCTCAAAGTTATTTATGCCAGCAGATGGCAATATCGCTAAACATCAGCTTGACCTCATTACATATCTCTACACTGACCCACCCCATCTTTAATGTTCTAATGTGACTGACCTGGTTTATGCGATCGAACATACTTTTACTGTAAGCCCGAAATAATATCAATTGGAATACTCAGCTGAAGAAAACCTACTTCTTAGGTCAATATGTCGTCTTGTATTATGAGGAAAACATTTCCCTGATATTTGGGCTCGTCACGAAAACAGGCAGATTTGTTTACTACCATAATATCTTCAGGGACAGTTTCATAATGAACGGGTGTCAAAACTTAATAGAACTTATAATAAAATAGTCTAATGATAGTTCGGAAATCGGGTGGCCTTGTAATAATATTTCATAAATGTAATTAACGTGAAAATGTAATATTTCGTCGTAAAGAAAGAATGGAATTCAACGCACGCTATCGACTACTATAGTATTCTAGAGATTATAATTAAAACCTATAGGTTTGGAAATACTAACACTTATATTACAAGCAGTAATTACAATCTAAAGCAACCAGTAATTAACGAAAAATGTCACATGAAAATATCTTAAAGCGATAAAAGCGAGTGAAATTTTCCGTTTAATGAGCCATAAATTTCACGAAGGCGTATCGGGGATGAAATGGATTGATGTAGTGACATTAATTAGGCCAAGGTCGTACCAGACTGCAAGGAGTGCTTCAACGTTTGCCGTTACAAACCCCCAGCTGGTAATCACTGGAGCTGTAGTAATTACAGTGGAATCTCAGAAATAAAACCGTTTTGAACGTTGGGCCTAATTAACTTAATTAGCCTTTAATAAGTCAAGCGCTACAATTTGGCAAAGGCTGGCGGAATTAATAACTGACTGTTGTATGTTGTTGTAAATTCCAGTGAGGTTCCGTGTTTCATTTTATCTGAATAGTAAAAAAAAAATTGCCGTTTAAACTAGCTAATACATTGATTAGTTGACCTAATTTTCACTCGATATCTCTCTTGATTCGTCTCCGTATACTCACAGGAATATTTTGTTAATACTTGCATCTAAACGTTTTTTGTTTATTCAGTAAGTAACATTTACGTCCAGAATAATCAGATATATTATAATGTGATAATATTGCAGTTGAATACTTCACAATCAGCTTTTATGTCTGTGCTAAAGAACTAGGAACTTAAAGCAGTCGCCTGTTCCTAAGCGTGGTTGTAAAGGAAATAGGTCCTCCACGACTTTATAACAGACGTGCATCAAGAGCCCCACTTGTACGAGCTGGTGTGTGCGTGTGTGTGTGTATTGTGCGATATTCAAAGCATCACAATGACAAGTCGCTCCTTGTATACGGATGCCAGTCTCCGCTAGACGTGAAGTGATTTATTGCCACTTATAAACGTACCCTTGTTGCTACTCGTGACAGCTAACTAGATTAAAAAATAGTCCGTCTTCCATCAAGACAAGAGCTGGTTATTACGTCAGTATTCCCTGTTTTCTATGAATACGTAATACGATTACTTGCGTATTATTCTGCCTTTCAAGAAAATTGGACGTGTTATTGACACTATTTATGAATGACGAGTGGATATTGAATAGCCACTTTCTTTGGGAAAAGGTCGGGTGTCTTCGATGTTTAAAGAGAAAAGCGATCACTTATATTTTTAAGACGTTATTTTATGCTTCCGTCGTGTGATTTATTATTGTTGTTATTAAATTCTATCACGTGTGTTTGATAGCGAATCCAGCTGTACGGAAACAGAATTTATTTATAGATGTTTTTAAAAGTTTACCTTGCCTGTAAAGTTATACAGTAATCCCATGGGTGTCGCTAGTCGTGGAAGCATCTTGGAGGTATATTTTGTCATTAGTGAAGCTGGGACTTTGGGAATACACCTAAACTTGTATAAAAACCTATGTATAAAGGAGACTTTATGTGACAGTACAGAGACAATATTAGGAGGATTGAATTTACTTTCACGTCTTTATTCCCCAAAGGAGTAAGCGGTGTTCTAGTACAGGTTACAGATGTGACTCTAAATTTTGCCAGGAATTATACCATCCACATAATATTAACCCTTTCCCAGTGTTAATGACCCACCGATGGGGCATAGCTATTGTGTCTGCTTCATGCACAGTAAAAGTGTTAATATAAAAGCAAATGTAACACTACAGTTGATCCAATAAATGTCAGTAAGTTCGTCATAATTATATTACATGTGACTTATGATGAGCGGCCAAATGTGGGGGTAAAGACTCATGACAAAGAAGAGAACACCTGCCAACTGCTCTTTTCTTTGGGTGTTTTAAATAGAATTTGGTAATAGTTTGATTACTTATTATAAAAAAAAACATCTTTAATTTATCATAAAGAACTCCAAACCCTAAACGGCTACTGACAATTTTACCCGATTCTGTCCTGAAGTTGACCCATAGCAATAGGTTTTATTGATACGGAACATTTTGTTGCTTATCAAATCATTTACAAGACGTGTCTTGAACATGTGTCAGGCGAACGCGAAGTGAAGTAACCTGAGTTTGACAAGGGTACAGGGTTTCGATTTTCAATCGGAACGCTCATTCCGCCGGAACAATCTGGGATATCATCTGTCAGAAAAGTTTACTGACGCTTTCACATGGAGCGTAGTGCAGTAATATTGATAGAATTTTTGTTGCTTTTGAAGCGTGTTGCCTGAAATGGTTTTTATATGCTTGTACGATGTACGTGCAAGTTGATTCATGCAGTATTTTGTAGTTATTTACCAGCTAACATTCCTTTACACTGAACATAAATTTATTAGATAGAGCGTAGTAGCTGGATATTTCTTTTGTTTGTGAATAAACAACAATATAGGCTGTTTAATGAGCAATACTTACAGCTACTAAGTACCTACGTTGAGTACAATTCGTGCTACTTTACACGCCTTTCAAAATTATATAAACTAATCAATTATTTATTTATTAGTTGGTCCGACTCAACACAAGGAACCCTTATTATTGAATTCTGTTTTATATCCTATCTGGGCACGAAGGTTTTGTAAAAAACACATAATTAATTCATTGGAATTTGTAAAATCGAGTACAATAATCTAGGGAAAAATTATTTTCTACTTTAGATTACAATATGAGCTTATGTAATCAAAATGCGAAAAAAGAAACGAGAGAGTCGATTTCTTTCGAAATGAAAGCAGCTGTCAGGGGCAGACAACCTTTACACCCAGTGAGCGAGAATGGATGCTCAACGGAGCAAAAGGGTTGCATCTCAAAGAGATTAATCCTGGGTTTAGACTATAGCTGGGACATATAACTGATATAAGGGATCGGGTTATATGCAGACAGAGTGACGTAAAAATATATTGTCCTGGGTGTAATTGATTTACGTAAGATGAAGCTGCTTTTGACTCACGCTAAAGGGTTTTAGATGAACACAAAGCTTTATGATATTGGAAATTGGGTCAGTTGTTTAATCAATTATGTGTAAAGGTGCTCATATCGGTTGAACAGTAGTTATTTCATCGTTAACCAAACAAAGTGTTCATAGTTACCTTCGGTTATTAAATAATTATGTACATACATATTTGAAATTTTTGTGGTATGATAAATTGACGTATAATTTCAATAAACGACGGCGATAGTTATGTAAGCGATACGTTTTGTCAATAACGTTTGTTTGACTCGTGACTGATGTTCGTGAATTCTGTAATAAAATTAAATGAATATCCTCATTCACCATTTTATCACCAGCAGAAGGGAATAAATACTATGATTATGGATTACACAGAAAACTAATACGAATAAATTGGTTTCTAGATCGGTTTCGATTTACGATCTGAAGATATATTTCGCAATTTGTTATTGACCATTGCTTAATCGGCGGTAAAGTCTAGATGTATCGCCGACAGCGCTGTCAAATTACACTGAGTGACCTTTTATTTATAAATATATTTCTGTGTCTGGGTGTATCGGGCCCCCGCATGTTCGCGTATTATGATCAGGTGTCGGAGTTTTGCCGATTAATTACTCTTTTCTCTATTATTACAGAGTTTTATATATTACATACGTCTTTAGGGAAAATTAGTGAGCAACAGGCTTTAAATAACCTACCCTTTAGGGTAATACATGCCCGATTTAATGCAGAGATTCGTATTTCATGCATTTCAATCTCAAATTTGTAAACACGGGTGTTGGGTTTATGTCCCAATTTTGAAGTTTATTACCGGTTCTTCTCCATAGGAATGACATTTTTGGAACCGTGCAAATCTTGACATTTCATAAGCGCCTGTCGATAATAGGTTTGAGTATGTATATGAAATAAAATCATTTTGAATTGAATGAAATGATGCTTTTCAATTTCATGTATTTGTTTCTACAGTATGCGATTTCCCAACAAAATAGATGTTCCACTTAAAACTTGTAGTACCAACTCCAAACTACAACTGGCAACACCACCTGCGTTCGAAATTCGAATTGAAATATTTATTTGTTTCACTGTTTATCAGTGCAAATATTTCATTTAAAAGTTAAATTATTTCTGTTTAGTGTTTATGTTCATTCATAGTGTCTATGTTTTAAACATAGTTAATTAATTTCAATTGAAACTTACAAGTAGACGCAATTAATAAGTTAATACGACGAGAAAGTAAACACTAAGCAGGTTTTGTGACATAAGCCTCTAGAACTATAACCTTATGTCCAGTTTTATCCAGCCATAATTATTGTCTGTTGCTACTTCAATAGCTATCGAGATTAAATAGATCATAACCTCATTAGATACTATCTCTTCGTATATTATTGGTAGCGCTCGCATTCCCCGCAAGTCTCGTTACTTTCAGCTGGGGTTAAAATTTAATTTACCCTCACTTCCGAGCGATACTTAAAACCTCGCTGCTCTTTATATTATACTACTATAGTAGTAATAACTACTGAACGGACTCTAGCAAAGGGCCAGAGCAACTGTGAAGTAGAAAAGCCCACTTGTTATTTTCAGTCATTAATATTATCACCTCACAAATGAATTTCGAAGTTCTGTCTATTAATATCCATTGTATACTTGACCTTCATAGGTTTAGTTCAAAACTGCTTTAAGAAACCCGCCGAAAACCTTAGAAAATTGTTACGATGTGGTTAAAATTCCGCAAGAGAAAGAACAATAGACTTGTCCCTATTACACTGGGGTCTAAAACTTTATCGGCGTAATGACACGATAGTTACATGTGTGCCACAACAATATTCAAGCCTTAGCAAGTTAAACAAAAGCGGCAGCCTAGAGAATTTCATAAAGGGTAGGTTATATATAGCAACAGTGCTTATGTTATGGTAAGGCTTCATGTTCTCGCATGAGGCAAGGTCGGGCGCAGGAAGTAGCTCGTTACATTTGGGTCCATGTTCGACCGTTTAGCCTATTGAGACCTAGTACTAAATTGTGGATTAGTGTTTCGTGTGGGCTTTGATTAGACCATCATGCTACAACTAGGAAAAACTAGGGAATTAGTGCTCGCGTGCTTGTTGTTACGACGGCTTTTAAACTACCATTTGATTAAATTAGAAATGTTTATACAGTTTTATTTGACCTATGGATATTTTTTATTTTGCAATTATCTAGTTCGAATAGGCTGCCAGTATGTATATTTATTTAAGACCGCGCTTTCAATTGCAAATTTGAAAATCCCAATCACCCGAATGTGAAACTATTTGGGTATTGGTTTTTTGTGCCCGTAGGCTATCACTTATTGAAACAGCGCACTCGAGAATTGAGGTCAACATTTTGCCCCAATAACTTCTATCGTAGTTTTTTTTCAATATTGAAATTGTGTGATGATTTAACTATTTTTCAAAACCTAAAACAAATCCAGTATTTGTCTATTTCTATCTGCTTCGTTACAATATGATTTTAAAAAGGTTTTAGGCTTTTTAAAAAATGTATAATAATGATGAAAACTATGTGAATTCATTAAAACATAACGTAAACCTAAAATAAACAAGGCCAGAAAGAGTTACTGAAAATATTTATTTTTATCTTGGGGTTTTGCTAAATGACGGAAGATACGTCGCGTATCGTTAGTCGCATAACGCTAGAGGAGTAAATAGATTATACGAACCTATAGTATACCTGCCGAGTGGTATCCGGCCTAGAATTGATCACCCACTTTCCTCCTGAGGGTGTCGTAAGAGGCGACTCCAGGAAGGAGGAAAGCCAGAAGATGGGCAGTAGCGTCTTCTGTAACTTCACATACAAATACTGCTATCCCTGAGCCGCACGCCCAGCGTGGACATAATGGCAACCCCCCACCTTACCTAAGGGGGGAGGTTCAACAGTGGATGTCTTCCGGCTGATGATGAAACTCATAGACTTGACCATTCATCCACATGTGAAATTTGATGATACTTACTCAGGTCCTAGATAGGTATGGCAAAACTTTTGAAAATGTCTGTCCTGCAATTTCGAAATCGTGCAAATTTCTATAAGCGTACCAATCTTTGATACAATCAATAACCCGTACCAATAATTTTATATGAAAGCCTTGGGTTTTGTTATGGTATTGTTGATAAAGCTTCAGGTAATGTGCTGCGACAGCCAAGCCAACTTACCTTGACATATTGTACCGTATAATAGGATAACAAGCGCTACATACCTTTGACTGCTGAATGCCTAGTCAAATGCTCTAAATCTAACAAGAATTAGATACAATTGTTTTCCTACTCTTCTTCAGTTAAAACTACGAGGTTAGTAGGATACCTAAACCCTGATGAGCGAGACCCGCCGTCAAGCAGGTCAGCATACGTGGATTCCGTGTCCCTCGATGTAAGGCAGTTAGGAGGACACCCGGAGTTCTTAGCCGGTAAGAGTCCGGCTTGCCCCTCAGTTCACCCCTGGGCAAAGAAAATTCATTACGAATATACACAGCAAAAAAACTATTATCATCAGCCGGGAAACGTCTACTGTTGAACAAAGGCCTCCCCCTTAGTACTCCACAATGAACGACAACTTGCCATTTGCATCTACCGGTTAAAAAAAGAATACCTAACCCAAATCCTAGATTTCTCTATTTTCTATTCCGCAATTCCGACTACTGACTTACGTTATTAATTCCAACAAAAGCCTTTGTGTAACACTGAAGCCTTAATTAACGTTACACAATATTGAATCATGAAAGTGTGAAACAAACGTTTTAATTAAAGGCCTGACGTTGTAAACTTATTATGATAAGTCTTATCAAACAGTTTATAGTAATTACTACTGTGATTGCTAAAGTATGCATTAGAGATAAAGTTAGCGATAATCTGCAAGTTATTACGTAAATCGAGACGTCATTATTGTTATGTAAAGTTGTCCAGGTATGTTATAATCTTGTGTAAAAACATTAATGTTATGTTACTCGTTATTATAATTGTGGAACCTAATTTATGTAGTTATATCAATAATTATATTCAATCATGCTTTATATTATTGTAGAGAATTTAACGCGACATGTCAGAGTCTTGATATTGATTTGTTTTCCACCAGTGTTCACAAGCTTAAAAAGTTAATGTGTGATGACATCTTTAACGCCCACTTGTGAATCTGATTTCCTTCCTTACTTTTTGTTGTCTGCTTATTCTATTCTATCATGTATGTATCTGTGGAAACTTGTAATTGGCCTTCCTTCACTAAATTCTGTATTATCTGTGTAATAGCTGTAAGTTTTCCTAATAAAATAAAAATAAATAAAATAAAATAAAAAATAAATGTATATTTTTTATGTGAAAAGAAAGTTCTCGATTGTATAACAAATCTGGCCCTGAACTTGGCATCTGCGCTTTTCAGAGCTAAGGATATAATGTTTTGTAAATATGCGGACCAAATAAGGATATGCTAGGATACTTTCGGAGGTGTTCATACTTTTATTAAAACATTGCTTTGTAATAACTGCATTTACCTATTGTAAGTTTGCATATGAAAGTCGCATTGGGATTCTAAAGTACCTATACCTACATCAATTCAAAGGTCAATTTAGTTGAACGAAAAATGACATTGTCATTAAAATTGATTATGAAGGTCTTTCTTTTTGCAACTTCTGTGTACGTAGTCGCTCATTTCTTCTTATGCACATATTCACCATGCATTAAAAAGCTTGTTCTATGTATATCCAACTAATATAATGTACTAAATGTATGTATGTGCTAAATGCGAACTAAATTTCACAGTAAAATGAAGCACTTCCTGCACCGTTGCGACCGCGCAATGATTTACATATTCATCGCGAGTTCCTACTTCCCGTGGCTGACTGTGGGCACGCTGTCCTGCTGGATGCTCAGGGAGCTTCGCTGGGTCATCTGGCTGCTCGCAGTCCTCGGCATCACGTACCAGCAGATCTTCCACGAGAGATACAAGATGCTGGAGCTGCTTCTCTATTTGGTCATGGGGCTAGGTCCCGCGGCCATCATTGTCACATCTAATGTATGTCTACCACTCAATAGCACGTATTATCGTCACGCAACTGCCTTTGATAAAGTCCTACTATCTAACAACTAATACTGTTACTTGATAACGCATTAATTAGCTAAATCTGATTACGTATTTATGAGTAATACGTTTACATCGAATGGCACAAACATTAATGTTGCTGAACTATGATCCGTGACCACTAATCCGCGATCTTTTATCGTTGCGGTCAGCTGATGTGATTTGCATCGCGAATAAACGTGACATGTATCGAGTACAGTTGCAGTGCTGATAATCACGTGCATTAAAAGCCTATAAGATCTGTTTACACGCTTGTACTTTGCACAAGACTCGCGCAGACAGATTCCTGTCAAACTTTCCTGGGAGTTTAGAAGCTGCAGTATATCTGCGCGCGTTCTTTTGATAATGCTTTTTGTAGTGTATATTTGCTTGCATGTTTGACGTTACGTCATATAGCGCTTGTTGTGTTTACGTGTTGATGTACAACATTTAGTTGATTGAACTGCTGTGTATTGTATAATAGTTTTATTGCGAGCTGTTTATGATGCAATTTGTTTTAGGATTACGACCAGGTACGTTTAGTATTTATACGTCCTTTTGATGACCACTTAAACTTTCTTTGATATGCTATACCTATATGCTATAAAGTATATTTATATGCATATTTAAAATTGATGATAAGATTCAATGTTACAAATCTTTAGTAAAGAGACCAATATTTGTGATGGGCCTAATCATTACAAGGGTTTACACAGGTTTGTCATGGAAATCCATACTATAATTAACTCTGTCTGTCTGTTACACCTTCGCGACACGAAACCGCTGGACGGATTTTGATGAAATTTAGCATGTAGAAAGTTTAGGACTCGAGAGAGGACATAGGCTACTTAACGCGGGCAAAAACTAGTCCTTTATATAAAAGCATATTCGTCCAATGGTGCGAAACTACTTACATGTTCATTATACCTATCCATTAAATTAATGTTCGAAGCTAAATATGACCTATATATGGCACTAACAGCTTTACGCAAGCACTCTATTAAAGTGTGTTACGGAGTATAAAGTTTCATGGTAACAATAGCCTTACCGCAAGCCCCGACAGACCTAGGGCACGTATAAGTCAAATGAGAAATGTATTCAACGCGTCGTCAGGTACCTACTAGGCATTCAGTTATTCACACACGTTTGTGTTGTTATCTGTCATTCAGAATGTCTTCCTTACTGAAGCTAGATCATATTCGGCTTTATCAACTTTTAAAATTTAACGTGCAATGTTTGTATGTCTGTTAGTTTCTTTAAGTCAAATCTTGCAATCTAAATTAGGACCACTTCTTGACAACTGATTGAAATGTTACATATATAAGTAAAGTCACGCCTGTTTCCATGAGGTGTAGGCAGAGACCACTGATTGAAATGAAAATTTGCATAATTTGCTTCGATGAAAATATAATATTGTAGTTATTTTGAGCTGGTCTAATGATGGAGTCGAAAGGTGGTCTGGAGCTGTGTAAGGAAATGACTCAATCCCATCGCATGTGGGCTTGTTTAATTCGTCTTCACTAGTACTTTGAACCTAGCTGATTTTAAAGCTTGTTTTAAAAAATATTTTAACTTACTGACCCGACGAAATTCGTACCGCCTTTTCACCATTTTAAGCTTCCCTGGACTTCAACCAATATTTCAAGATCAAAATTGGCCCAATCGGTTTAGCCGTTCTCGAGTTTTAGCGAGACTAACGAACATAAATTCATTTTTATATACACACATAGGTAGAAATTATTATTTTTACGTATTATGAATGAGTTTCTGTTTGTATTTCTTCTTCTTTTATTGTGGCAACATGACCTAACACAACAATGGAAGCTTTAATATCACCCGTGTACCAAGGTCATTCAGTCAGCTGGTTAGTAGTAGGACTGACCACCCAGCATCGTCACTCGTAGAGGCTCTATTAATGCAACTATTTATTCATATCTATGTACTATGATCTGCGTTATAATTACATACAATTACAAATGAGTATACCCTTATGCTCCGTCAGGAAAATAATTAGTTTGCCAGTGAATCGTAGAATGTCATTTGTTTGTGTTATGATAGAATGATAACAGCTGTTTTGGCTTGAGTTCCTTACCGTCTTTATTATAACGATGTTGCCAATGTATTAGATTGTGTTGCTAGTTTACATTAATAAAACTGACATCAAAAGGATTTGATATAATTTATTTTAGCTCGTATGGTCAACTCAATTATATGGTATTCTATTTAATGTTAATCATATTAATTTGATTTGATTGTAGGATGCAATCAAACTTTCTTCTTTTTCCACAAAGCCCAAAGATTTTCACTTGCCATGTGGTGTCGTGAGGAAACCACAATGTCACCCAAAACAACGAATGTATTTTCTAAATGGGTACTGTTTCGAAATAGGTTTTATTGACCATAATGCCCTCATAATTACTTTAATGAAACGTTAAACGTTGATAAAAAGAAACAAAAAATACAACAATACATGATAAATGGTTTGCTCTATAAAACTGTTAAAATAGAGATAAAGCACGTATTGGTAATACGTTCAAAGTATAATGTGCGGTGTATAAATACTCTTTTGTTTATATGCTGAGCTAAAACTGAATGGGAGCATTGATTATATCTACCGATGTAGCTCTACATTACTTGTAAATGTCAGCTTTGAGAAATTGCTGGCTGTTGGCGCATATGGGGCACGTTAGAACACTAGCAATTTGTCAACTGGTCTTGCAATATTTAAATGTGAACATTGTTTGTAAATAAGTGCTATCCAATCATCATATTGTTTAACTTTGGCAGCCTAATTTCTCAAAATAACTTTAATGTTTTGTTGTACATGTTGGTCAGTGGTTACACAGCATAAAGTTAGGATAAATTATTATTTTCAGTTAGTAGGTGTATACATTAAAACGAAGACACAGATACATTTCTAACTGATAACCTCAATAGATACTGTTGTAGTTTTGAGGGAAAATAGGTGAAACTGCCATACTCTTCAGAAAACTTAGTTAGATAGGTACACAGTCATAGGTGAGTAAAGTATGCTTCAGCCCCCTCATTCATAAAAAATACAATTTTAAACCAAGGATTAAATTATACCTGTCACTCGTTTGCGTATCAAAGAATAGAGATGTCAATAGACTTAATACGGGGTTTAGTTAATGCCGGTATAATCCTCGTTTATGAATAACGGTCCAGATTATCCAACAAAGAATTGTGAGTGAAGATTATGTAACAATCCACGGATATTATTAAGTTAAGACGTGTGACTGACCGTTTAACATAATAAAGGTTACAATGGTCCCAGCTATTTAACTATGTCTATTCAAAACAATGTAACGAATGGTATTGTCTGCGAGTATTTATACTACGGGTTTTTTATGTATAATTTAGGTAGTAAATTAATTATTAATTTTAACAAATTACTACACAATTGTTAAACAATATCCATGTATTACATGTGAGTGACGCGATAAGGAAATTGTTAAACATGGATGGAATACCGATTAAGATTTATGGTAAAAAAAAGAAAAAAGTTTGTCATTCTAAAGGGTTTGAATCCTTATTATCTATTATAAGTATATACCGGTTATACTCACGTCGATATTCGGGAATGCCCGACTAGTTTCGTATAAGGGCTCCGTTAGAGTCCGAAATAGATATAGATATAACTCACAAAAGTTATTATAGTAAATTAGGTTTGAATCCTCTTTGTTTATTTATTATATAGCCAGCTTGCAAAAATTAAGGTATTTGTACAAAATTCAGATATTTAGACCCATAATTCCCGCGTGTACATAAAGAAGTAAAGGCCTCTGCGAAATAATAAGATGGACGATTTTTGATAAAACTGGTATGGTTGTCTCACAGTCAAACTTGACCTTGTCGCTACATAACGATTACCTAGCTACCTACTTATAGATTTATATATAGGTATCATCATCATCATCAGCCTATATATAGGTATATAAACTTATAAATATTAATAGTGTGTATATGCTTCTCATATGACAATTCGTTTAGCCGTTTCTCAATGATGTAAAGAACTATGATCCAAAAAATGGGATTCATTCAAGATTGCAATTTAGTGCATTAGTACTTTGATACGTTCCTATATTTTAATTCATGTAGTATAAAAATACTTTGCGCTTATCGATGCAGTGTCCAATTTAAGATTTTATATATCTATTAATATGTAGCTTTATCTGCTAAACTATTTTTTAAGCATTAGCCAATTTTGCAAGAATTAGACACACGTACCTTCAACGTACAGTTTTAGAACGCGAAATATAATTCCATGTCGTTTACCTTGACTCGACTCACAGCAGTAGAAACATGCAATAGGATTAATCACTTGGTGCAGTGCCTCTTAAAAGTATATTGAACTTTGTGATGTTTATAAAAGAAGTAAATCTGTTGTCTATTAATCGTTTAAAACTTAAACAATCCGTTTTAGAAATCGAAACAAACTTAGAATAAAAACTGACTATTTAAAAGTAATTTAGTCATTCCTTTCTAATTAAAACTGAATTGCATAATGGCAAAACATAATTGTACAACATTTATAAAATGATAGCATTTTAAACGCCAAAGGTGCTCTTTGCACAATTTTTAGTCAAATCGCGCAATACTGGTCACAAAGATTTTTAAAGTTTTTTTTTATGTGTTTAATTTAGTGCCTTTACTGTTTTAGTAATCGACTAATGTCCAATCACTCGTTGCAACGTATACAGGGATAGGGACTTAAGGGTGACACGCTACGGAGTATTCTTAAACTCAATTTGTAATATGTGCTATTATAGAGACTTGCAAATACCTTATTACTAGTAGGTTACCCAGTTACAAGGTGACTGTTAAAAACAATTAATTATAATTATACGTTTCTCCCGTAACCTCGTGTCTTAGACACGCCAATACAATGTTGACATATTTAAAAGAATAATAAAATACTAATGAATGGAGTTACACTAATTTATATTTTAAATAAATAAATATTTAAATAACTAACGTGGTTTGTCGACCTGATTGGCGCAGTGGCCGCAGTTACGGGTACCTACTATTACCGCATGGGTCAAAAATTTGTGCCATCCGCAGATGTTTTTCTCCAGTCTGGGTGCATGTGTATGTGATATTTCATTCTTTTCATGATTGTGAAATACCCACGATTCAGGAGAAAGTGCGGTGACGCGGCGACGTTTAAAAAAAACATTAATATGATAATAAATATTTAAAATAGTAGAACGTCATTTTTAGTCATTAGTATACATTTTGTGTAGAGGTCATTCAAAATAATAAAATCTGTCGAAACTAAATTTCAAAACAGGTTGTTCAATATTTATGATTGTTATTTTTAGATATTTTCACACAAGTCTCGTCGACTTGCTAAGTTCATTATAATGTGCATTTTCAGTAGCTTGAAAAACCTTCAGAGGTTTTTCGTACGAAAGAATACTATATTATTTATAAATGTTGCTTAGCATGAAGGCAAAAACTTTGCTTTCAACAAAAACATGTGGTTACAAAAAACTGTTTCTTCGCATAAACAGAGTACTTTGTACGAGACTTAATAGAAGACGTAAATTCATGAAAGCTGTACTAGATGTACTAGATATACGTTAGGTACATGGGCCCCTCAATTACTGCTACAATGAAGTTAATAGAGAAATTGCCGTATTTACCACGTCAAGCAAACTGTGATCGATGCTTGGTAACTGTTTCCAAGTGATTAACTCGATACAAAGACGGAGAAGCCTGGTGATCGTAGTATTTTATTATACTTCTGTAAATAAGTAAAATGATTTATTTTTACTCTTTAAGAATATTACAAAACATTCATGATTACTGTTTCACAGATGTCTAACGAGCGTGAAAAGGTTTCGTTTTAACAATTTGCAAGAAATATATTTGTAAATTGCTTGCATCCTATTAAATATAAGTTATTACGTCATTGGCGTTATCCAACAACACACGTCTACTCACCCCTCATAGGGATACAAACGTGCTGTACTTAATTATTAATATAATTAAACCGTTATGTAACTTGCCACAGGATTGAATTGTAGTTAACTGGGTCGTATTCCCAGTTGGGACGCAGCTCTACAATATTACATTATACTCGTATAAATTTCTCCATTGTTTTACTGAAACCTAGTTTAGATAATAAGTAATGCATATGGAATAGGTACTTAGTCATTTCCCAATACTATTTGAATTCTTCAGCGACCTAATTAGGTAGCTGTTTAATTAAACATTGTTATTCGCGGGTCGTACCACCGGCGCGTTAGTTCATTTCATACAGTTCAATCGATGGTTATTTTAAGAATATTTGTGTTACGGTAGTAGATATTAGAATGTTCTGGATATTTATAAATATTACATTATGTTGTTATATTCTTATCCGCCCGTTTCTGTCCGTTAAATTAATGTAAACAATGAGCAGTGAATTTTGGAACCGGCATTGGATGCCGAGAAGGGAGGCTATTCTCCCGAAACGTTATATTATACGGGCAAAAGCTTGCGATTCGAAACCATTATTAATGTGTATACCAAGTTGTATACTATTTTAAAATACTATACCTTCTATACATGCTGCTACCTGCCTGTTACGTTCCAACAGTACCAATTTTGTTTGTTATGATGCTGTCGACTTCGTTCGTTCAATGAATCGTGGAATATCATGATTAGCAGTTGCCATCCATTGCTGAACATTGATCTCTAAAAATGCCGGTTAAATGTCCGCGTCAGTTTGTTGACTGTTGGAAAATAATCCGCTCGCCGAAATAATGATCCGGGTTGTTTTGAGTTTTTTCCTTTCATATTTAGACTGAAGTATTGATTCTTACTTACAAGTAAACTTTTTTCCTTTCTTCTTTCTGGTATATATAAATATTAGCTAGAGGGATTTCTATTTATGTATCAAAGATCGGCATGGACTTATTGTTTCAAAGCCAGGTTATGCCGTGTGGGACGGCCGCTTAGTTGGTAGCGAGGTTGAACGTCTAGTGCGCGCCAGACATAAATACGAATCGTCTCTCATGGGGGTTCCACAAATTCTACTTGCACCTCAATCAATAGCAAAGTTTTCTTTCATCATAATACAATTGCCATTTTTTCTCGATATACCCTTGACATCGATAGGGTCTTTGCATACTTACTATGTGCGAGACACTGCTTAATCGTGGATTCCAAATATTTCAGCTCAACAAACTAAAACCCAGCAAACAACAACAACAAATTTTATCATCGCTATTTTAAGTTGCATAAAAATAGATGTTCACACTCGATTTCTTTTACAAGGCAACCAGTATTCTAAGTATCGTCGCCAAACTTTGGCACAATTCAAATACACGTGTATCCGTTAACGTAGCGCTCCTAATTCCAAACACGAGCCCTTGCCAACATCACACTGTTCTAAGTTAAATAAACTAATATATTCATGTGTTCCAATTCAGCTGCTTGTACTATTTCTATTGATTTCACTATGATAGACTTCCACTTTGACTGACAAACAGTGCCTTATTTGCCCAAACGTTATTCGTGTTCGGTTATAGAATATCAGTATGATTGCATTGATTTATAAACAACTGCAACCCCTTTTTTATTACCTGGCAACGAATAACCCTACGTGTTATGTTAACGACGTGTTAAATATTCCATTATAACGTACCTATAGTAACATCCGTTCTATAATTAAATAATACAGGTAGCTAACTAACTGTCTCGTTTTAATACATTTTAAAGGTAGTGCTGGTGTGTACCTGCTTATTAAGTAGTTAATTCTTATAGTCTAGAGGCTTTATTTCACATTTAATAATTGTGTACTCCTGCGTATATGTGTTTTTGTAAGCAAATATCTTTATCATAAATGTAGTTTTAACTTTTCAGAAGTGTAAAGTATAGGTTGACAACATAAGATGATAGAAAACCTGATATTGACACCACATCGATATAAGTTGACGACCCAAGTATCATAGTGATTCAGGGGTTAGATATCTGTTCTATGGATCTATTTCCTTAAGGGCGAAGTATGTACGAAATAATTTCTCAATTTCGTATGTTAATCTATCGGTAAACCGCGCGTTCAAACACGATCCAACAATGTAATCAATGTATTTTTTTATGGAATAAACATGTTAACAGGAACCCTTTTGTTTCCAGCACCAGTTCCCGGCGATGTACGACCTGAAGCTGGGCGGCATTCTGTACCTGGTGGGCGTGTTCTTCTTCAAGTCCGACGGGCGCATCCCCTTCGCGCACGCCATATGGCACATATTCGTCGCGCTGGCTGCCACAGTACACTACCTAGCCATCCTGCGCCATCTCTTCCCAGAACTTAAATCTTACTGAAGACTGCCCATTTAACCTATTGAATCTCCATTATTAGAGCTCTCTAAAGCTATTTTTGTATCCTAACTCGATAACAAGGCCGCAGATTAAATAATTCAGCCGACAATCGTCTGGACGTCCGACGATCGGTACTGCAGCTGCGACCTGCCTTTGTTGTCACTTACTTCGTAATATGTGTGAGTCTTTATGTAGTGATTTGGAATAGGCTAACTAGACTATTGTATGCTCTATGATGTTGTCCGCGACCGATAGTAGGTAACTGTGTACTCGTGTGTTTGTGTGGCCTAGACTGCCATAAGCGATATATAATTACGGCTAGACTCGCATATTTGGTAGGGTGAGCACTGAGCACCATAATCGAGGTCATCGTTAGAATTTTGATCATAATGTATCGCTATAAACAGTCATATACGATTTAGTCTGATTTCACTGTTAGATTTAGCAGATCGATTCCTTGATTATATTCGAATTAAATTCAACTCTACATTTCGCGTTGTCGGGTTTTTTGCGGGGTTTACGATAACATTTTAGCATGGGGCCAGCGAGACATAAAGCCGCCATAGTCATTTCGTATGCAAGTACATTATCATATTGTATAAATACCGCTCAAGTCGCTCGGCTCGGATGTAATGCCCTGTAGTATACTGTTACGTGAGCTTCCGGCCTCTCCGCGCGCCATGCTGCAATCAATATTGTCATATCAAGGTTACATCTAGAACCAAAGCCTGTATTATACTCCTCTCTTGTTTGGAACTCACCTTTGAGTAAACTTTTAACGAGACTAGCTCATTTTGTATATCAACCGGATTATTTAAGACCATCTTCATATTTTGAAAGTGATGAAGTTGTTACCGACGATTTTTGTTTCTACCAATTCACAAATGAATTTAGACTAATCGTCATTCCATTAAGCATCCATTATTACAGAGAGCATTGAAATACAGGCTTTTACAGGAGAGAGCAGAGTTCCTTAACACCATTTACGGATTAAAAAAAAAAACCGTCGATCGAATTTACCTTTGCGTCATGTAGAGTTTTTTAGTTATCAGGTATCCAAGTAATCGATCAATTCGACAGGAAATTGCGAAGGAAGTGTATCGAGTTACCGCACGCCCACATTCTCAGTACCTACAGCGTTAGATGGCTCATATAAGTCTTATACGAGGACTGTGGACGCCACGGAACTCGACTCAAACTTCCAAACTTTACACACAGTTCACAGCGCCCCTGTTCCATTCGTGTGGTATTTATAGAGTGTTTGTCTATTCGCCGCTGTTGTCCTAACACGAAAGCGATAAATAATGTAGTTTCTAAGAATTGGAAACCAATTTAAAAGTCTTAAAGGGCATTCCTTCAATTTAATTACGTTCCTACGTCTTCGCAGTTACCAGACGCTAACTTGTTCACCTTTACCACTTTGATACATTTACTTTAAAATTTGTTGTTTATTGTTTTGTGTGTAGGCGTCTTTAGGCGTTTATTGATGACTTTGTCAAACAAATTCCAATCTCGCGTGTTTGACAAAGATGCAAATGTTGTCTTTATTATACCAAAAAATAGGTTAGTTACTGCAAAATATTGTCACCCTAACAGATAATTTGTAAAACTCATATAATCATGTGTAAGGAGATGTTTCGGCGCTTTTGTGATTGTATCCCGTTCGTGCAGTAGGTATGATGCGTTCACATGTTCGGCAATCTATCGCAATTAATTGGATCTGTAGAGATACGAGTATTTATTAGATAGAAGCAGTTAGCAGCATGAACTATGTTCGGCCAAAGTTACTACAAAAGATGGTAAATGTGTAATGGTGTATATTTTGTAAAATATTGTTGAACTTATTGTACTATTGTTGTAGTGTTTGTAGTCGTATCTCAGAATCTCGAGACCAATCCAACCCTTTTTAGAGTAACTATTTAAAAAAATCGTATTGAGGGTTTTTAGAAACATTTATACCTATTAACTTATTATACTTATATGAAATCCAGTTTTTTCAGCGAAATCTTTTATACACCTCAATGTGAATTTTCCCTTAGTATTAGTTCGTTATAGTGTAGCTAGTTGAATGTATATACCATCTTGTGTCTATGGAATAGGATTTTAAAAATTTTAACATCTTCAAAGTATTTATTTCATTTTAAATTATTTATTTACATGTCCCAATTTAGATTTTTTAAGGATTGCTCAATCTTTCGTGTGACTAGGTAATATTTTGCTACACTTCCAAACGTTTCACTAGAATCTCGATTTATAGCTGAACACCGTTTGTAGTAGGTAATAATATAGTTGGGAATGTCTCAGAATAGTGAGGCATGGTGATGACACCCACGTAGTTATCACGATGGCACCCGCGTCCCGCCGGGCATTGTTCACTGTGCTCGACGGACGATAGCTAAACAATCGACTCTGTTTGAGAACTGGGACGACACATCGCGTCCATACTTAGACAGTCGCGTGTTCACCTAATGGACTGAGGGAACTGAATACTTCAGAGTTCAGACCTTTAACCTATTTAGACTATAATACTCTTGCAAATGTAAGCATAGCATTAATATATTATAAAATGTGTTTATTCCTATATGTTACAACTGAATACCTACCGAATTGAAGTTTCCATAGTGTCACATGAGTTAAGTGCTATATTTTGATTGTATAATAAATCTAGTCATTGTTTGCTACAAACTTTTTAATGTAGTAAAACAAATTAATTTTATTGCAGTTTGCACAGTCGCGTTGTTAGAACATTTTAATGGATAGCTCCTTCAAATGCAACGGTTTATTTTGAGGCTAGTAAAAAATGAACACGTGACTTGTGTCATTTTTAGTTTATTGGTTGAGAGTAGAATCATGAAAACCGGTAGCCAAGGTTTATCACAGGGTAATAATCAAATATTATCTATCTGAATTACATGAATGCACAAAAACTGAAATTATAAATTCAAACTGTTAGTTGATATTAAATTATTTTTAATTAGGGAAAGGTATTTTGATTTTAGAATACTAAGTGGTATCGGGTAGAACTGTAACGATGCCTAGTTCTATATCATAGATGAGAATTCCTTTAAAGTGCAAAGTATTTGTAAGTAGGGAGGGGTATAGTCAGATCGTGTTTTAACTGTAACGTTTCGTTATTAGGGTCCTATTGCTGAAATACGTACGGTGGAGACAATTTTCTGTAGTCATACATATAGTAGGTATTTACTTGCGTCGACGTACCGACATGAAATACTCGTCGCTTTGAGCCAAATGCATGATAATTATATTTTTTGTTAGATTGTGAAGTTAACAGTCCCTGTAAGAGTTGATATTGCTGTAAATTGCATGAATCAAGTCTTCCTAAGAAATTAAATTAACATTCCTTACGTATTCTGCTGTTATGGAAGTAAGATTTTCTACCTATACAACCGTCTTCCTTCGGCGTGTCTTTTTTATTTTTCAACCACCTTGAGAAGCAACCTCCTCTATTTTCAAGTCGTTACTATTTATAACTTATTATTTTAATTGTGTAAGTACCTTTTGTCGTTCATGTTTAAAGAAAATCTCGATTGCGATTTTTATAAAAATAATATCAAGTAATTATAATAATAGATATACTCTATCTAAACATACAGTTTGACTTTCAGCTAGTATTGCCATTTTTATAATATTCTACTGTTAGAAAATTGTGCTCATATTGTATTTATTCTGGAATTGTATCGTCAATATAAAAAAGTAGGATTTTGATGTATTATTAATAACCGTTTTTGTTAAAATAACTTTCGCAGGTGCGTTCACGATGCTATATTTTGGTGAATGTATCTTATAACATTACCCACTCAAAAACCTTTCATTTTAATTATTTTTGTCGCCAAATGGTTGGCGCATTATCTACCTTCCTATTGTATCAGTGGACGCTTGTGCGAAAGTTATAACTTGTTGTCTGTACGATGTTTAATGTGACGTAATGTGTATTGTTGTAGATGGTAAGATAATACAAGCATCAGATCCATGATCTAAGGCAGGCGTTATACTAGACAGCTGAGCTGTAGCAGTTATACTAAGCTGTCCATTACATAACAATAAATTTGTTGTTTATGGCAGAGAAGGTACTGCCAAGCCGGACTGCCAACATGATTATGATAGCAGCTTAGTCCGCTTATCATTGAAGATGACTTCCAATGATGCTGATGCGATGACATCGCCGAATATGACGCTTGTCGTTCTCTTTGGGTGTATGACGGTATTCTTGGATTGTTTACAAAAGACTTGACGTAGGTTTGCGTAACAGCTGTCGTGTCTATCGTATGACCTTGGCTGTTTAGTACGCCGCCTGCCTTAAAATTAAAGCCCAGTGACTATACTGTATAATTTTTCTAACAGATTAAAATAGTGTTATGAACTTGAATGTTACCTTTGATATCGGACCCTGGTATAGTTTTGTAGAGGTTTTTGGGAACTCAATAAATAATAATTTTACAAACACGTTTATGTCTTATTATTTAATGTACAAACCTTTAGGTGTAGTAAAAATTACAGTTAGATATAAATAGAAAAGTGACACGTGTAGATTAAATCTAGAAGGTAAATACTTTTAGTAGTTACATTTTAGAAACAGTTTTGATTCCAAGAATATCGAAGCATTTCTCCATGATTCTGGCAGTCACTTCGCATAGCATCAATCTTTCATAGATTATATTGACAATCTTTCCATCTTTATCTTTTTCGACACAGTAACATTTGTCATAGAATTCAGTGAATGCTGATGATATTTCATATAAATATTCACACAAGCTATGCAGGTATAGATCATTTGCCACTTTCAGTATCACTTCTGGGAATCGAATGAGAACTTTTCCTAGTTTCCATTCAGCTTCATGGCCAAACTTGAAGCCAGTTTTTTCTGCCTCAGCCAGAAGTTGTTCCAGCGATATTTGTGCAGTTCTAGCAATCGACCTAATACGAGTCAAAGCGTACAAAAGGTAGACAGCTGTGTTACCTTTGTCATCCAACATTTTGTCAAAAGAGAACACATAATCATTTACCCTGTTGTGTGAGAGATCTGCATACTTGATACATCCATATGCGACTGCTTCTTGAGCACGTTTTAACTCTTCAGGAGTCAAAACCTTGTCTCTTCCTTTCTCAACCAATTTATCCAGGGATCTCTTGAGGCCTTCATCAAGTAATTCCAATAGTTTGATAGTATCTCCAGACCTAGTTTTGAATTTTTTCTTGTCCTCTCCTAAAACAACACCAAAGCCGACATGTTCCAGCTTCTGTGAGTTGTTGAGTATGCCCGCCCTTCGCGCACAAGCATCTATGGTCACAAAATGTGTGTATTGTCCAGCATCAGTGACATAAATGAACCTTTTACCCTTCTCTTCCTCAACCCTTTGTTTTATTGTAGCCATATCAGATGTATCATATGTGTAGCCACCATCAGACTTGACCACTGTTAAAGGTATACCATCATGAGTTACTGGGTCTCCCCACATAATAAGCCTGCCTTCATCTTCTTCCAAATATCCACCATCTTTTAGTTGCTTGACAACAATATCCATTCTATCTTGGTAGAATGACTCCCCACGGGGAATGATCTTGACATCAAGCCGGTCATAAATCTTTTGAAACTCTTGCTTCGATACATCACAAATCAACTGCCAGGCAGCTATATAATCTGGCTGATGTGACTGTAATTTAACCACACAGGCGTATGCTCTTTTTTTAAACTCTTCGTCTTCATCAAACCTTTTCTTAGACTCTTTGTAGAATGCTTGCAAGTCTGAGATTGGGGGTGAATGAGTTTTATAATTTGGGAATTTGTCCTGTAAATGTGCAATCAACATTCCGAACTGTGTTCCCCAATCCCCTAAATGATTCAACCTCAAAACATCATGCCCCAAGTATTCTAGTATACGACAAATACTTTCACCAATGATAGTGGACCTTAAGTGACCCACATGCATCTCTTTAGCTATGTTTGGTGATGAGAAATCTACAACAATTCTTTCTTTCTTAATAGGAGGTGGTTTCACACCGAATCGTAGTATACAATTCAAAACATGTTCAGCTACCTTTTTGTTTAGGTAAATGTTCAGGAAGCCAGCTCCTGCCACTTCTATTCTCTCTACAAAAGGGGATGTTGGAGCTTTGTTTAAAATATTATTAGCCACTTCTCTGGGATTAGTCTTGACGTGCTTAGCTTTTAACAATTGTGAGATAGCCATAGCTGAGTTACACTGATAGTCTCCGAATTTAGGATTGTTCCCTGACAGGGTAATTACAATAGGTGGGTCCTCTAGATCAGGATAAGCAGAATAAATGGCGACTTCGAATACATTTTTAAGCTCGTCAACAACACAGATGTTACCTTCCACGGAGTTGATGTCTGTGATCAGGGTGGGTCGTTTTTTAGTCTCCTTACTGACAGCGGGTAAATTAGATCCCGAACTTTCAACTTTAATCGCATTTTCTAAAATAACAAGGCGATGTTTGAGCTTTTCATTTTCAGATAATAGTTTCTCCAGCCGCGGGTCACCGATGTAACTGAGGTCGCCTTTGGAGATTTTGTCCAACTCTTCTTCTATAGCTTTAGCTTCTTTTTCCACGCGAAGCGTACGTTCCTCTAACTTCTTCTGCTCTTGATCAGCCATCTTACTTAGATTATGTGCCCTAAGACACGGTTTTTTATTTAAGCTATAGTATTCGTCCTATTTCAATGTATTTCTTACAAAACTTGATATAAATAGAAACAAATTTTAGGTTACTTGCCACCGCTACAAAGACAAATAGATAGACAAACACGCTGACATATGTCATACAGCTTGGCCTGTGATGGTCATGATTTCGTTTAGAAATTACGTTACCATTATAAATGGTTTATAATTTCCAGGCTATTTCTGTTGTTTTACAAAGAACTTGCAATTATTGCATAGGAAAATGTATTTTTTTAGTTTTACAAAATCATTGTAAATAATTTTTAATGGTAGTCTTTTATCGAGACACCAATATTGTACATGCATAAACAATACGATAGAAATCAAAGAATATTCGTACCCATAGCAACCAAGGTCAAACAAACAGCGGCAAAAATATGTTTCAAAAGAGGCAAGTGTGAATGAAGATTAAATTATTAATAATTGCTATAAAAAGCGTTCTAATTAAGTATTTATTTTTTGTTTACGTAGATCTGGCAATAATAAATTAATTCAATACCACTTATTGTGTTAAGTGGGTGGTATAATGAGTTTAAGATTCAATAGATTTTTATCTTCTCTTCAAAGATAACAATAATCTCATGGCTCAAGGATGGCACATCAACAAAATGGGTTTGACTATTCCAATAAAGACAGAGACTTGCCATATTGGCTTGAAAACCTTACCAAGTAAGTTCGATTTTTCCTATTGGCATGCAAAATGATTAATGAACCTACGTTCACCTCACCTACATTAATGCTAAGACGTCAATAATGCTTAGTACAATGCACTCTTCAACTTCCGTGTCAAGGCTGGGCCAAGCTAACACTTGGTCGAACGATATCTTTATTTACCTACCATACCAGTTTACTCGTTTTAGGGAGATGAAAGAGACGCATATTCGGAACAGCAGTAGTGATTCGTCTCCTGTTCTGGAGGAACCAAAATATAAATTTGAAAGTTCTAAATTAGAGAATCGCAGGTTAGTCCTATCGAAATCTAACGATAATCGGTACTTTGAAGATTTCCGCTTTCCGCTTAGGTGTATGTACTTAATTATTTCCTAGGTTAACGCGCAGGACATCATTGGATACAACGATGGATATGCTAATGAAACCACAAATGGGATCAATGGCTCACTCTGCTGGTACCTTACGTCAACCTAAAGGTAAACACACTGAACAATGTATAATGCTCTAATAAAATTAAGTATATTCGCCGCTGCCCGCTGGACTTTGATAAGTTATACGACCTACTTTAATGTTTGTAACTTAATCACAGCTGCTAAATGCCAACACCTATGTGGTTTAGACATATGTTAACAGATATCGCATATCTAGAAGTATACGTTATAACTATACCATGGGTTAAAGTCTAATATCGATAGTTGATCAAAAAATTATAAGTGGCTTTTGTCTTGCAGCTTAAGTAATATTTTTAAAAGACCGTCACAGGTCACCCTCCTTGCTAAATATCGTGCTGAAGATCACACATGATAATTTTTAGTAGGTAAATTATTATAGGCGCATAAAAATAAGAAAAACGTAAAATTGCTAGATACAATTTTAAGCAGTATCAACGAGCCTGATTGTTAATATCCATGTTCTAGCCTACAGTCAAAACGGGCGGCGGGTATACAACGTTAGGGGTAAACTAGATTGGGGAGACTCGTCGAACACAAACTCTAACGACTTCCTATCAGACCTGCTGCCTCACTACGTCACTCCTCGACATAGACGAGTTAATAACGTAACAGATGATGATTTTCATGACGTCATCTTAGGGCCGAGTAAGTAGAATAATATTATACATTTTTTGATGCGAATGTTATATTATATTGCTTGCTTTATCGTTGGAGGATTTTGCTAGTTCAGAACAAATCTGAATATGTTATCTACAAATTCTATACTGTGTAGCGAAATGTGGGCCTAATCGGACGTGACAACTTGCAGATAATTTATTTAAAAAAACCCTAAACAGTTCGTTTCTATTGTAGGACCTCAAGAACCTAAATCTCGCAAGAAACTTATATCAAAAGAAGGTTCTATTAATTTGCAACAAAATAATGTAAATAAAAGACCTACTGTTAAAAATCCAACAAAAAAACCAGCATCACTAAGCTCAGTCCCAACCAAGCACGGGCAAAAAGAAAAAGTGAAAAATGAGTTTATAATACCCGAACTACCCGAGGGCAGACTTTTGGAGATGAAGATATATTCCAACTGGGGCGATAAGTACTTGGTTGGCTTGAACGGACTCGAACTATTTGATACAAATGGCAGTCCTGTTATTGTTGAAAAGGTAAGTTAGACACACATTGAGACCCTAAGCACTCCTAGGCATTATTCCTGTAGGCTAGGTACAATCATTTACTCAACATTTACTGTTGTAACCAAAAATCTAAACGAGCTCTTGCAAGCGGACTGAAATATTTTTTAATTCCTCGGTCGGTTGCTAATAGTGTTTTACCCTATCCTATTCTTCCTCAGGTTTGGACTGATTCAGACGCAGGGGACCACTCTAAGCATGGTCGTGCAGAGAACATAATAGACGGCATAGTGCGCACGCGCGACGAACGCCATGCGTGGACTGCGCCCGCGCCGCGCGGTAATCCAATAGCACTCACCGTACTACTTGCTGGATCGGTCAAGCTGGCTTTAATGAGGTTATGGGTAAGTTACCATGTTTTGTTACTGGCCCTGCATATAATGCCAAACGTTAAAATCAAGAGTTTTTCAATGACTTATTGAGATGTGGGTATATGCTATTTGCAGAGTCTATTAGAAGAGTATCTTTGCAACTTGTAGACATACGCACCAAGTTGGTAACGCAGAAAGAGGACCGTAACTAATTCATTATTTGTTACAGAACTATAACAAGTCTCGCATATATTCAGCGCGAGGTGTTAGATTAGTTCAAATCAAGCTGGACGATCAAGTTATATTCCACGGAGAGATAGCCCGGTCCAGTGGCGAACTAAAAGGACCACTGCCTACGTTTGGAGATGTAAGTTTTTCTTATAAAATATTTTTCCTGGCTGTTTCAATTTTAATAGGTATTTAAGTTGATGGATGGAGTATGAAATGTCGATAGATCCTAATCCAATAAACACCAACGGTTATTTCTTCCTGAATAGGTCTAATGAACGCCTCTCGAAACGTAGGTACGTCATGATTACGAACAATAAGTAAATTAAAAAGGTCTTAAAATTAATATTCATTCAAATGACTAACAGTTCGTTTGTTTGGTACCAGCCCCCTTACTATGAGGACAGTTTACGATGTGGAAGCGACACGCCGCATTACTCTAGCGTAGCGGCATCTGAACAGTCCTGCTTTAAGAGTTCATGGTAAGGGGGCAGATTAAAACTAGGTAAACTGGGTAAGAAGTTGCTTGAGCCCTATCTATACAGGACTTAGGTTGTGATGTATATGGGCAACTTAGGGATATCCCGAAAAACATGTGTTATCGTCCATGCGAAGGGAGCCGTGGGCGGAAGCTTGTTTTTACAAGAATCTCGAGTCAAACCTGAGTATTTGTAGATATCTGTAAATTAACTCCCTTGACACATCACCAATATCTTTCGAAAAAGTAGATAATTATGTAAACCGTCGTCCCACGTGAGTTACTAGAATTCGCTCGATCATAAGTAGGTATATCTCTTAGTTGTTTTATATCTCTTGACGCAGGTTATATTCTTTTAGTTTACTGCAGAAGGTTGTCAAACCTTGTCAGTAATTTATTCGTAAGTATACCTATGATGACGTTGAGGTTGTCGTTAAACACAAGAAATCGATCAGAATTCTAAGAACTCCTATCGTGTTGACGTTCCACGACGGTAACTTACTATTATTAAAATGCTTAGCGTATTTCATGTTGTAAGGCTATTCTGCGATCGATATAAAAAATAAATATCTAGATACAAATTCCTGCTAGGAAAAAAGCCTTAACCGAATTTTAACCACGGCAGTCTTTATCAAATCAGATTTACAGGCACACTAACATTCCTTAGTGCGCTATTTTTTTCTCTTGTTGTTTTATAGGGTTCCATACCCAAAGGGTAAAAACGTGACCCTTTTACTAAGACTTCCCTGTCTGTCAGTCCGCCTGTCTGTGTCCAGGCTGTATCTCAAGAACCGCGATAGCTACACAGTTGAAATTTACACAAATTATGTACCTATTTCTGTTGCCGCTATAACAACAAATACCAAAAACAAAATACATAAAATAAATATTTAAGGGCTCCTATACACCAAACGCTTTTTTGCTCAATACCAATAATGGCAACAGGTAGGCACTTGTAATATTCACAAAATATTCAGTTTATTTTTACTTTAATAATCTTATATATAAAATTCTCGTGTCACAATGTTCGTTCCCGTACTCCTCCGAAACGGCTTGACCGATTCTCATGAAATTCTCTGAGTATATTGGGTAGGTCTGAGAATCGGCCAACATCTATTTTTCATACCCCGGGTCAGCTAGTAAATAATAAAATTAAAATAAATTAATGATGTTTCCTATACAAAAAACGCCATTTTTGCCTATTTTTGCTCGATATCAATATTTAAATGGTTACTGAGAGACACCAGGACAAGAGAAATTAGAAACAGGTTACAATATGAAATTTGTGTACCTACTGTTGTGTACCTAGTCAATGGTACAGAACGCTTCGTGCGCGAGTCCGACTCGCACTTGGCCGGGTTTTTATTTTTCCTTCTATGATCATTTTTACATCTAGCAAAAATCTATTATGTTGCGTTATATTTTGCAGACGATTCTATTCACAAAAGACCCTAAGATCTTGGATTCCATAATGCTAAACGACAAGAACTTCCAAGCATTGCTTAAGGACAATGAGCCGATGCACGACTATTCAAACATGATCGACAAGCGGCCTCCCACCGCGAACGATAGCAACCATAACATGAGTCCTACGGCGCTGTTAGAGTCTCTAGACATTGAGGAGAAAGAGATCAAGTATGTGGCCAAGAAGGTGAAACTCACCCTCATGTCTAATTGGGGACAAAGGCACTTGGTTGGACTTACAGGTAACACTATTAATCTACTTAGACTTAAAGTATAATATGATTCTTATTTTTCATATGACTCAAAATGTTCAAGTCTTAATTGGTAATAATCTATCGTTGATTTTAAAACGTTTTACAAGCTATCGTTCTTTCGACTAGTTAAAGTAAAAGGCATTTACTTGAATAATCTGACCCTCAACAGGCATAGAACTCCTCTGCTACAACGAGCCCATCAAGGTCCACCGAGCATACGCGTACACTGCGTTCATAACTGAGGACCAAGCGCCTGAACACAGCAGTCTTATAGACTGCAAGAGTTTGTTCAACGGCATAAACATTACCACGGATTTCGAAGACATGTGGTGCACCAATTTTGCTACGGGCACGAAGTTCTGTCATATCGTTATGGAGCTGTTGGAGTCTACGGAGATTACTAGTTAGTGCAATCTGATACCTACAAATTTTTGAAAATCTTTTTTCTTTATACGGGCTGTATACTCTCATATTTATAAACGAGGATTATACCTGCAGTAACCCCGCAATAAGTCTATTGACATCTCTATTCCTTGATATGCAAACGACAGTGACAGGAATAATACATATAATCCTCGGTTTAAAATTGTATTTTTTGGTGAATAAAGCTGATATAGGCTACCGACGGTTAGTGGGAATCAGATCCAAATATTGTTTCATTTTGTCAGACTTCTACTGATCCAAGAGCTACTAAATAGTCCTTGTCTATTATTTGGGTATGCTATCTGCTATGCGATATTCATCCTTAATTTTCTGGTTGTTTAATTCACAAGTCGTCTGTAAACTGTTTCTTTGTGAAGGTATTCGCTTGTGGAACTACAACGCGAACATGGAGTTGTCGTACATCGGGGCGAAACACGCGCGCGTGTGCCTGGACGGCGCGGCGCTGCACTACCGGCCGCTGCTGCTGCGGCGCGCGCCCGGGGACACCTGCTACGACTATGTGCAGCAGATTGACCTGCTCGCTATAGACGATAGGTGAACCGCTGCCATTTTAATTTATTTCCATAATGACCCTGCCCTATCCAAACCTGACCGTGAAAACAGATGGTCACCAAGTACATAAGACCTTACAGAGCCTGTGAAGGTTATTGGTTTGTAATATACCACCATTATGTTTGAACTAAACCAGATAGGTAGGTAATTAGGTATATTCAAACATAATAATTCTGTCCTTGAAGGTTTAAAGAATACAATTCCTTCCTGCCACCGGTAACGCGAATTGTAAGGCGACGGACTGGATGAAAGTCGAAAGCCAATGAATGCGGATAGGCTTGACACTTCGCCACAGCGAAATGTGGGTATATAAATATACGCTCCTGATAAAATCAACCTCCATCTACTTTTTAAAAGATTTCAAGCGCGATTAATATACGTATATCCTTCTGCTCAGGCTGGAAGACGCGAAGGACTCGGACACGTTCCGCATGGACTGCCTCGTGTACGGCACCAACTTGGACATGGGCGCGCCCACGGGCTTCGTGCTGCAGCTCAACATATTCTCCACTTGGGGAGACCCCTACTACGTCGGCCTCACGGGCATCGAGCTCTTTGACCCGCATGGGAACATGATACCGTTGACTGAGACAAGTAAGGAGTAATAACAGTCGATTAACTTAAAAACAAACTAGGCAAATCCGGATACTAGGGGAACTACGCAAAAAAGTGTGTAAATGGAGGTAGTTGTCTACGCGACGTCGACCTTCAACTCGCCTCTGGGTGGAAATTTATAGGTGTAGGTACTGAAAGACGAGCCAAAATTATTGTTGGTCATGCTTATATACTATAATAACTTTCGTGAGTGTTATCCATATTATCTACTATATACATATACCGGTTATACTCACGTCGATATTCGGGAATGCCCGACTAGTTTCGTATAATCCACTTATTCGCACACAGATAACTATTCAAATATTATAATTATGATTGTTATCGTATGGTTGATGAACAACCTATGGTCAGAGATTGAACCGCATGTAGGCCGTACGAGTAGTGTTCTTAGTTGTTAGTACAGAATATAAACATTGAAACAGACGTATGCGCGCACCCGGCGAGCGTGAACGTGCTGGACTCGCGCGCGCAGGACGTGCGCACGCCCGACAAGCTCATCGACGGACACAACGCGCGCGTGGGCGACGCCGCGCACTCCTGGCTCGCGCCCGTACTGCCGCACACACTCAACAGGTGAAACCACACTAACTACCTGTATTTTATTTACTGATTCTTCGGTTTTCAAGTATTTTTGCGGGAATGACCAGTAAAACCATAAAACACGAAAGTTACGTAATAAAACCATCAAAGCATTATGGAGTACACTTAACTATGTAAGACGTAGCTTCCCTTCTTTTCTTTGGTTTATTTCTTTGAGGCATCTGAAATCAGAGGACTTGTGGACTGCTAAAATGGGGTAGCTATATGTATTGTACTAAAAGACCTTGATAAATCGTAATGTCCACCGATAAGAGCTAAACTTTTTAATTAATTAGAAGAAAATCAGGGACAATGTTGGTCTTTTGAGATTTTTTTCTTCTGATTAGCGTATAAGTGTATTTATATAATGGTATGTTAAAATTTTGGGATCATTTAGAGTGTACTTCGTGTTCGACGTCCCGGTGTCGGTTTACGGCTTGAAAATATGGAACTACGGAAAAACTCCGACGAGAGGCGTCAAGGAGTTCGGAGTAAGTCTTCTTCGTTCTTCCAGTACTATTTGTATTATCTAAGTGAAAGACTGCCCCGTTTGTGTAGTGGCCGCACGTGTTCTCTTCAATACAAAGTGGACTTGTGAAAATTGGGCTCTCTGATGTCTAATTTTCAAATAATCTTTCAAGATGTCTTTTTTTTAACTTTGACCCCCACTCGCAATATTTCCTTTACCGTGGGTTCATTCTACAACCATAAAATGTCACATATACAAACGCAGCAGTCCAATCGCTTAGCCATGCGCCAACCAGGTGGACAAAATAGTTTTTGTAAATTCAATCTTGGCAGCGAGAATACACGAGATTTTTATATTCCTTAAGGTTTTGATGGATGATCTGCTGCTATACAACGGAACACTGGACTGTGCCAAAAACGACGAAACCCTCAACCCGCAGTGGTTCTGCTTGCAGAACTTAGATGTTGACACTTTGACGCCTTCGTGAGTACCTATTACCAATATATTTATATTACTGACAACATAGTCTAAGGAACATAGTGTCGTGATGATGTCTAAGACCTGATACTGATTACAAGACATAGGTTAAGCTACAATTCCAATTATATCTATCGACCTGTTTGCTGGCCCAATCCTGACGACGATGTTCATTAGATTGTAAGCTCTTACAGTAAAACGATGATTGATTTGTCTCGCAGTTCGTCAGACCTAAGTCAGCGCACTACAACGAGCGGGTCGACAGAGTCAGCCGACCCAAACGCGCGGCCGCACACCAGCGTGCATGTATTCCACAAACATAGACAACAATGATCACATATACCCATGGCAACTTTCGTACTCTGTCAAATTCCCAAACGTATTCTTTGTCCCATTAACATTGTTTTTACAGACTACGTCATATGCAGGGTTTTGCCAATCGTGTGTTCGTTACGGTCTCTTATATAGTATATAAACATATACATATAATGTAACAAAAATAATTGAAATGATGTCTTACAAACGACGCCCCATTTTATAATAATATATTATATGCGATATGCAAAGATTGCGAAAAAGGTAGATATCATTATTTTTACATTTTGTTGAAATCATTGCTTTGGATCTACCTGCTAGAAAAAGTGCTAAGGCAATCTTTGAAATTACACAGATAATTTTTCGATTGTTTATTAGTATAAGATGGAATTAATTAATTATTTGGAATGAACGTAGATTAGCCATTTGCGCACTTGATTTCATTGAGATTTTAATAGTTGTTAGTAGGGAAATGCAGGCATGTAGTAATTTCGTAGACTGCGCACACGCCAAAATATTTTTAGTTATTGTTCAGATTCACTTTTACTTGTTGTATATCGTATAAAAACCGTAAAAAATAAAATGCTTCGGCTCGGTATCACCGCCATGTCCTAGCATTAAGGTGATTGGCACGCGGCGCCTGCGCATCGCCTTACGCGGTGGTGAAGTCGTTAGGTTGGCTAAATTGGTAAAATCTTGGACAGCAGTCGGCACCGTGCAATAACCGCCTACATGTTAGGAACGCGGTGAATTCGAGCATTTAGATGTACAAATTCAATTATTTAAGATGTTAGTATACATACAATATTGTGTCCGTCCGTAATATTATTGATGACCTGAGTGGCCTGTGATGGTGATGTTGCTAGTCTAAAATTGTTGTAATTAGTTACGTGACCGTGTAACGTGAATTTTTGTACCACAAGTAAATTAAAATGATAATTTTTATGTCTGGATTGTTTTATTCTAGTCCTAATTATTTAACAATTGTAAAAATAAGTGTGAAGTTTATTTGACCTCAAATGTTGCACTATTACAGATAGATAGATAAAATAAGCTTTATTTTTAAACACATCGTAAATTTTACGAAAACACGGGTCACAACTCGTGTCTATTTTAACGAACCCACAGTTTCGTTGTTATACGTATTGAAGGCAAAATAAAACCAGTTATACAATTCAACTTAATTTATTGTTCATCTACTAACAATCACAGTGTTGCTTTGCGCATACTATAACATTGAAATTAATCAATTTGCAATTATTTGGTTAACTACTTATGATTTAGGTTTATAATAAAAACAAAATAGACTTTACTCGAACCAAACACAAAATTGGTAAATATAATAAACACAGCATTTTTGTACTCTACAAGAGTAATCGAATAACTACATAAGTATCTAGTTATTTGCATGCGAAGAAGTGTGGTATTTGTTGAAGTTTATAGCAAAAGAATAATTTAATTATGGCAGTAACTGGCAGTAATAAGGCAGGAACTAGCAGTAACGTGGCAGTAATAATAATAGCAATCAGTGCTGTATTGCTCAGCATACACAAATCAAAGTTTATTCTATGTCTGGCATAAGACACGGCAGTAAAGTAGACGTTAGTGTTTTAAATCTCACCATTGTTTGTCCTTCTTCACATGCTTACAAATAACTAGACACGTTGATTTTGTGACGTATAAACTAAACACAAAGTCTAATGGAAGAAAGTATAAGAACGCAATACGTCTAAGCAGCGCTGCTACTTGAAACAGTAAATAGAAAATTACAAAAGGCTTATAACAAGCATCACACGTTACCTTCTTCAGTCTATCTCCAGTTCCTCTCATGGCAATGTTTCGGAATCATTCTCTATCATCATCTATTAGCCTTCTTAGTAGGCAATTGCACATTTTTTGCCGTTTTTGTAAATCTCAAGTTCATCATCATCAATCCTTTGCAATCAACTCCCACTACATTATATAATCATCATTTATACTTTATAAAAACATTTGTTTTGTTTAATATTGCTCATTCTAGGAATTACTCCTCTTGGGCGCGCTTAGTCATGAAGTACTGCTTGCACAGACGCTTGCACTTGATCCAAATATCTACGCATCTCTTATATTACATCCAGAATCGGCAACGCACTGTGCAGAAATCATTTATTTGTGCAAAAAGCGTACAGCATATTCACTTAATCACTGGGTCGATTGATCGTCTACTTATACTTTGCAATTCAGCTTTACAAAGGTTCAGGAAAAAATAGGCAGAATGCGTCCTGTTAAGTATTCGATTAAACATTAAGCCGTTAGTCGTATTTCGAGTTATCCATAGTAACTTAGTCCTTAAATAATATTTTCTTGCACTACAATATAACCTACATTTAGTTATGAGGTAGGGGAATCTAATTTTGTAATCCATTTGGTAAACTTTGAACGTACGTTTATCCTTCGAAAGCCCCGGGGTCGCAGGTATGACGCCAGTGTCCTTTAACTGAAGAAGTACACAGATCTGAGCACGCTGTTGAGGTCGAAGTCACCTTTGCTCGGCACTTTCTCTAGTAAGTTGTTGACACGTTTCTTGTTTGCAGCGCCCATGCTTCTGTCATCGAGTTCACTGAAAATCAGAAACCATTTTTCGTCATCTCGAATAATTTAAGTTGCCAAATGTGAAAACGTGCAATCTATATTATAGTGTAAACTATGCAAAAACATACAAGTCACCTTTAACCTAAACTTTTCTTAAATGAAAAATTTGTATTGGTTTAAACTTTTGAAATATTAGTTAGTGTAATCTCACCTTTCATTGTAACTGTATCGCTTCACAAGAAACTCTGATAAATCCTCTAAGATGGGCTGCGAGTGTAGAGCTACGAACTGTTCACGGCAGATCTAAACCAGAAAAACGTTATGTTATGTTGGATGGTGCAATTTCCTAGACGTGCCTACTGGCCATAATTCTGGTTCGTTAAAAGTTTAAGTGATGTGAAGTAAGATAGTAAATATGTGCTAAAGTGGAATAAAATTACAATGTGTCTTATTAAATGTAGGTCTTTAACATTGTTAAAATACATCACAGTGAGTAAGAATCAGACATTCCTGCTAGACAACTGCAACCTAAGCCTGTAGGTACCTTGTTCATGTGGTCGACGGTGTGCGGGTGCGTCCAGAAGCAGTCGTGCACGGACACGAAGGTGACGCCGGCCGCCTCGCAGTGCAGCCCCGTCAGCATCATGTGCGACGAGTCCAGCGAGTGGATGAAGTTCGGCGGGAAGGCGTTGCGCTGCTTCATCGTGCACGGACGTCTGGGGAAACGGTGATTGGTAAATAATTGCTGGCACTTGGAGTTTATTGTGTTATAACTTCAATAGTTGATTTTTTTATGATTTTTTGGGTTTTGCTCTCGAAACGCCGCTCAGGCAGTGTTATTGGGTTTTCCATTAGGTAATTCTCAGTAGTAGCACGGAGTCTAGATTTGTGCTCGGTTGATGGCAATAGGCTCCACCCCTATATGCGACCTATAACATAACTGGCAAATTATGGATGTTATAGGTGTAGGGGAATACAGGAGTTATGTCATGTTTACAAAGAGTGTGCTGTGGGGAACAAGGTTGTTACAAACCATAAGTAAATTGCTATTGTTATTGTGGCAATATCGTGTTATATAAAGGAGCTTCAGTGTCTCACTGTAGTTGGTCCAGCGGCGGGCGGTACTGGCTGGTGGCGGGCCCCGCGCGGCGGTAGTAGGGCTGCACCACGGGCAGCCCCAGCGGGGTCACCCACTCCACGCTCTCGCCGCACACTGCTGATATCAACCTGCGAATGGTGACCATATTATTTACCTGAATAAGAATTCTGGTGCTTAAAATGTATCAAGATACGATGAACAGTCAATGATCTCACTTTTGATGAACTATTATAATAAAACACTTCTATACGGGGCGCGCGGGAATACGGCATGGTGTTGAAAAACTGACTAACTATGGAATGTGCGAAATTACGGAATGTGCCGCACCAACCGATAAAGGTAATTATTGCAACGCTCTACTCGCACTTGTGGCGTTCTAAGAGGGAGGCCTTTGTTCAACAGTGGACGTCTTCCGGCTGATGATGATAATAATGATAATGACTACTCGCAGAGTCAAGCTTGCCTCGCATTATGACTGTTGTTCAACTGCACCTTTAACCTTGCTATGTTAGTAGTTAAAAGTCGATGGACACTATATATAAAACCGTCTACCTAGTTACTCGGACAAATTTTTGCAAAATATTTAATTATTTTGTACGTGCACTTACTTGGCGCAGTCGGTGAACCAGTCTTGTATGAGCTTAGTGGAGGTGAACATCTCTCGCAAACTGTCGAACGTCTTAGTCGTCAAGTACTGCGAACACGTCCATACGTGCTCCTTGGGAAAGTCGTCTATGTCTGTTGACAAATGTATAGCGATCACAATTAAGATTGAAGCACTGATAGCTGAGTGGTATGACCACTAGACAAGTCAAAGGTCGCGAGTACAATTTCCGGCACGCACCAATGTCTTTTCGAATACATGTGCGTACTATAAATTGGCTATCACATCTGAGGGATTTTTGAATGGTGTATAAAGCCATCTTGGAGGTCTACAGAAGGCGGATTAAACTGTGACTCCAGGTTTTTCATCAACCATACGATAACAAGAAGATGGTAAATGGTAATGGGTGGGTGGTTAAGATGGTAGAGCGAGTAGAGATGTATGATGAGACATTGTACTCTTATACACTTACCTTTCAATTGCTTAGCGATCTGCAGCCGGGCCCCGAACTTGGTGACCCCGTACACGGTGGTCATGACGGTCTGCTTGATGACTTTCCTCCGCACGAAGTTCTCCAGGATGACGGCCGCGGGCACGCCGGCTGCCGCGTCGCGCACGCGCATCTCCTCTACCTGAACAAACGGTGCTTTAATATATTATTCAAAAATGGAGGTGTGAGTTGCCTAAATTTATGATAGTAGGTAGTTATAGTGTATACTTATTTTTTACGCAAGAGTATTTTTTTTCTTAGGTATTCTGATTAAAAAGATCATGAGGTTACATGAATTGAATTATCTAAAGTTACCAGAGCGTGGCGATTAATGCTTGGCCTTTCCTGTATAAGAAATGGCCTTTGCCCTACATCATCAGCTGGAAGATGCCCACTGTTAAATAAAGACTTCCCTCTCAGGTAAGGGGGGGGTGGGGGGTTGTTGCCATAATCCCCACGCTTGGCAAGCGGCTTGGAGATCGCAGTATTGGTAGTGAAGTTACAGAAGACACTGCTGCCCATTTTCTGGATTTTCCCTTAGTTGCCTCTTACGACACTCATGGGAGGAATGGGGGTGGTAAATTCTAGGCCTAAGTACCACTCGGCACTTTGCCCTAGAGTGGGCCAGTGCTAGCCGCATGTACCCACCAGCGCGGCCACGGCGCTGTAGACGTCCTGCGGGCGCTCGCGGGGCGCCAGGTTGACGGCGGCGGCGCCGGCCGCGTCCCCGCCCAGCGCCGCGTAGTGCTGCAGCCCGTTGCACGACCCGTCCTGGTGCACCGGGAAGCCGCACTCGTACTCTGGGGGGAACACCATGACATATATTAGACCTCATTACCTGTTATAGTTCCTACACACTACACCGGCGGCACAGGGTTTTCACCGAGTGGGCATGCCGCCCGCATCCTGATTAAGCCGGCGGCATGCCACTCGTCGGCACTTTCAGATGCGACAGTCGAATAGAACACTAGTAGTGTAACCTTTGTGATTCTAGTTTTTAACGACCACGAAGCCATTGACATCGCCATCGCAACCATAGTACTAATTTTAATTAGTAGGAGATAGGTAGGGTAATAAGTAGGAGATTTTATATGCGTCCAATGGAAAACTAAAAACAAATTGTAAGTCTGTAGAAAGCATTTGATACAGTCTCTATACCCGTATTGCTTTGCTCAACATTCAAACCTTCGCCTACCAGACTGGGAACTTGACAAGTTTACGACAGTCTTATGACAAGAAACTAGGACGAAACAGAACTAACTCTTTACTTCATGGCAGCGGTTACAGATTTGGACTTCCACAGGGTAGTATGTTAGGTCCTTTATTACCAATTATACAACATGCGTAGAAATAAAACATATTATATATATTTTTATTAAACAATAATATCGTCGGATTTGAATCTAAATTATATGCTTAAAATGTATGCTTTAGATAATTATTGTAGTTACCTTCAGGATTGGGCGATCGTATTGCATTAGCGATCTCCATGCAGCAGGCGAGGGTCTGCCAGGGCTCTTCAGACTCCGTCCACCAGCGCTGACCGTCCAGCGGTCGATCGGCTGAGTCCAGAATTTTGTCGATTATACTGTCTGCATATTTCAACCTAAGAGAGATACATAACAAAAAGTTTATAATGTGACTAAACTTTTGCCATAAATTGGATCGTAAATATTGTGTTAAGTACATAAGAAATTAAAAACAATATATACAAAAATAAACAGTAAAAAGCATCATCGTATTCATCTCGATGGATGTCAACCGGTAACGTGCCCAAAAGATTGGCAGCATTGCCACATTGAATGGCAATGCTAATTATTTTATATGTATTAAGTTTTATAAACGTTATAGTTCAGCACGTCGTAGGTACTGACCTCTCGTCCACCGTGCTCTTCTTCATGGTCCCGGTGAGGTTGACGGCGTGCAGCTTGAGCCAGCGCAGGCCGCGCGGGCCGAGCGGGCGCGCGCGCGCGAAGCTCAGCAGCGCGCGCTGCGCGTCCGCACCCAGCGCCGACACGTGCGGCCCGCACGCGTACACCCGCCCGCGGAAGTCCAGGTTGTGGGGCAGCCAGAAGATCGACTCCCTGGGGAATGGTATGACACATCTGTCACGTCACTGTAGCTACAGGTGTTGTATAACAACAACGGACACTAACTACTACATATTTATTAGCTATAGAATTTGGTTAAAGTTGAATGTAATATTTTTTTGTGTCTGCCTGTTTGTTTGTTCTGGGTAATCTGCGAAACGGCTGGACCAGCCGTAATAGGCCAAATCTTATATCTTACTGCTGCTACGTACGTTCTTCAATTTTAATCGAAATCCACGGGACGAGTCTAAGTCAGTTTTATTAATAAAATACTTACCTAATAAATATGTCGGTTTTAAAGAAATTACTTCGTCAAACTATAAACGTATGGACAAAATAAATGATTCAGAGTATCGTTGATTATGTTTAGTTCGTATAGTACGTACCTATAATGATTAGCGAGTGACAGTTTGTAGAGCGAGTCGCACCACAGGGAGTGCATCTCAGCGCGGGCGCGGTTGATGGCCACGCGGCGCTTGAACATGGCGGCCGCGTCCGTGCCGCTATCGAACTGGGACGTGTCCAGCTTGGTCGATGGAGGCGGGATGTCTAACTTCTTGTTACCACCGTCCCTGGGGGTAAAAGTAACTGATAAAGCTCGCTGCATATTTATAAACATGACAACTCAGATCGCTTTCCCGGTAGCCCGTCAGAATGCGCCTGCGCAATCGAGTTGCAAAGTGACTAAGAGACAATTTTTTGCGATCCGCAGATGTTTTACCCGAGTTAGAGTGTTGGGTACAGGACACATTTCCTTACACATCATTTCCCTGGCTATAGCGAGTGAGAAATGGTAATTTGCCCCCTTCCAATACCAAAATATAAAATAGTATTATATATATACCACCGGGTGTTTACCTGAATATCTTTATCTGCAGGTCCAGGATAGGCTTGTTGATGACCCACGGCACCTCTCCTAGCTGATTGAGGCTGTCCAGTACAGGGTACAACGTTTCCGCTGGCGCAGATTCTAATCGCTTCCATTGACTCATCACGTAGTATGGCATCCTATATAGATGTGACAGTAAAACAAATTTATCGAATACCAAGTATTGAGGCACGAAGTATTTTAAGTTAGAAAATCAAAACACACCATCAAAAATGTTTGGTAATTTTCATTTTAGGTAGGATGGATTTTTCTTTAGAATAGGCTCAAACTAACCGGACGAGTGGCGTGGGCGTGATGAGGTAGGCCCCCTTGGCGGTGTCGGCCCAGGGCGCGGGCGGCGCGGCCGTGGGGGTGAGCGCGGCGCGCATGCGCAGGCCGCGCGCCGCCGCCCCCGCCCACAGGCGCGCCAGCACGGGGTGCGGCTTCAGCTCCAGCCGCACCATGCGGCCCCACGGACGGTGCACCTTGTACACTGCCGGGAGCTTCTTCCTGATACGACAACGAGAGTTCACAAATTACCATAGGATACGGTTCATATTTTAAAAGGACCTTCTTAGGGCAGCTAACACCAAACGCTAAATTAAATAATTGTAACATTGGGCTAAGACCAAGACGCAATGGCATCTAATTTAAACGGATCTAGGAGGTAATATTAATGTCAAGGCTTTAAAATGTACAAAATTTATAGATTTTAAGGAGTAATCTGAATAGAGATTTGTGGAGAAATAAAGGGGAGGCTTTTGCCCAGAAGTGGACATTTTATAGGCTAATTTAAAAAAAGGGAGTTGTCATAAAAATTGCCAGTAAGAAAAACTATAACTTACTCCTTGGCAGCTTTACTCTTGAACATGTTGACGTCTATTTTGACATCATTAATTATAATATTGTAGAGAAACTTTCCAACGTTCTGTCGCACTTCCATGGGCCACGGCGTCTCTTCTATGTCCTGAACAAACAGTTTTATGATAATTACTTAACAATATTCAATACCTATTTTAAACCTTAATACTTTGAATTAAAGTGAAAAATTCTTTGATTAAATTAGTTTAAATTAACTTTATTCTATGTGAGCAAACGTCCCCAACGTATAAAATTCTAAACTAACCAAGGCAGCAAGCTTAACCCTTAAAAAATAAAGGTTCTATCCCAATGCCTATCTCTTTCTAAAATAGAAGTTTAGAACGTGTCGATGTAACTATCGAGCTATAGTATAGTGGTCTCACCAGACTAGCCCCGGCCCTGTGCATGTGCACGAGCGCCTGCCAGGCCTGCCGGCCGTTGTGCGGCTGCTGCGAGCCGTCCACGCTGCGCCGCGCCACGTACCACGCGCAGTACTTCTCGTAGATGCGCTCGATCTTGCGCAGTATGCCGTTTTTACGGTACTGCTCGATTTGATACCTGTTCAAATACATGTTAGTAACTAAACTAAAATAGCATTTAAAATAAAAACAGTGAAAAGAACCTCTTGGGACCTAATTAGAAGTACAGAATTTGACCGTAACTTGTTATTGTAACAATATGGGCGTGGCCTATTTACTTGGTTTATAAGTCATCGAAATCTACCAATTTTGGTTCGTAAAGTTAGTGTACGGTTTTTAAATTTCATCGAAACTTGTCAACACGAAAACAGTAAAAAAAGTTATGTGAGACACTGTTTACATGCACTTACTTGTGATATACTTGTGTGCCGAGGTCTCTATGTAGTAGTTTAAGCGTAGGACTGTATGTTTCACTACCGTCCACTAGTTTGCTGATTTCGCCCATTATTAATTCTACAAATTGATCTACCTGTAACATAAGAAACACAGAGTTTTGGTAATTATAACTTCAGTTGTATAATGTATTAAGAAAGATACCAAAATGGCGTAATGATAGCTAGTTAGTTCAGCACTAAGCGCAATTTATTCATAATCGAATTTTGCCTTTAAGTTGTCAGTCACTTTACATTCTACTATATAAACCTACTTGTTAATTTTACAGATTCTTATAAGAGTACTTACCCCTAAAACGGTAAGGTATGGGTACAAAGTGATGGCGGAGTGCGAGGCGCAGCTCTGGGACTTCAGCGTGCCGAGGTTGCGCACGAACGACTCGCGGATCAAGCCGCGCCACTCACTCTCTGTTTCCGCTAACTTCTTTCTCTGTGAACATAAGGCATATATTAGCTTAAACTTAGATTACCTAAGGCTTACTGTGGGTGAAAACAGAAAGTTATACAATTGTCGGTCTGTTAAGCTTTGGCAATTGAATAACTGAACCGATTTTGATTAAATTTCATATTGTGGTAAAAATGACATAGGCTACTTTTTATCCCGATAAACACGCGTTGAAAGTTTCAGAGAAGAGTTACGATTGAAAGCTGAATAGCTTTAATATAAGAGTCTGAAGGAAGCAGCTTCAGCATATTCATTCTGCATTTCTTTTTAAAAATCTGCTTCTAAAAGATCGGCGTACTTACACAGAATTTAACAGATTCAGACTGCTCATCTTTGACGCCGATATTCTTTATTTCCACATCGCCTTTAATCTCGATGTTCAACTGTTCTTTGCCCTTCTTAATCATCTCTTCTAGGGTGAGCAGTCCTTCGGCCGGTGACGTCAGCAGGCCCTGTCTATTATCTACTTTGTCGAGAGTGATATTGTCTAGTAATCGGCAATTGTAGTCGAGGACTGGTGGCGTGTATTGAGGTTCGAAGTCAGGCTGTATCCTTTGACTAGCTTGTAGGACGACTTCGCGTTGGTCGTATAAGAACTTCGTCTTGTCAAACAGGTCATTTAAAGTTATATTCTGAAAAAAAATGCAATGATTGATTGTGTTTTTACAGATGTTATATCGCGCAAATAAATCGTAAACAACCTATCGGCTCGGCGGTATCGCTATATTGCGAGGTATGTGTTCGATGGGTTAAAGGCTACCAACCTTTTGGTCCATCTGATCCTTGTAATTCTCCAATAGCGCTAACTTGTCGTCAGTGTTGCTCCTTTCAATACACTCGAACACGGCCGCGAAAGTCTGGGCGTTAGCCTCCACGCCATCTTCAGCCATATTGGATAGCAGGAGTTTCGTGTTGTCCAATAATCCCTGGGAAAGGAACAAGTGCAATATTATAAATTAATAAAATGTTTACATATTGGAGAATTATTTATAAATCTCCCACTCACCATGAACTGTCCTGCTTTTAGAGTTCATAGCAAGAGGGCTGTTTTTATTTTCTAACTTATTTATGAAAAATAGGTATGATTATTGTTAGTTAAGATTAAAGTAAACACTTCATGAAACATAGTCCTTGCTTTCAACAATATAGCCATAACAAGAAAGACGTAGGTAAAATAAACAAATATACTTACGGTATGCGCATACCCATGTAACAGGGCGTTGTATACTCTGACGTCATTTATTTTGGGATGGCTTGATACCCTGGTTCCTCTCTGTCTGTAATACTGTAGTACTTGATACGCCTGTCGAAGATAATTTAAATCAACACTTTGATTCTAGCGATACTTTTTTTAACAATTCCAAGTTTGAATAGTACCTTGCATTAAACAATGAATTGTATACAGATTTTTAATTTATATTTCCTCACAGCAATCTAGTTTCACTTTAATTTTTCATTAGGAAACTTATTACTTTAAAACACAAATAATCATTGAACAAAACCAAATACGCAAATATGGAAAAATATTTTTTTTTTCTCTTAAATTATCAAGACCGAAAATACTAAAAATACATGTGTTTTCGCGGGCAAATCCGCGGGATATAGTTAAAAATATATCTATACTAGCTGCGCCCCGCGGTGTTACCCGCGACATTTTTTCGGGATAAAAAGTAGCCTATATGTTAATCCAGGGTATAACCTATCTACATACCAAATTTCAACCAAATCGGTCCAGCCGTTTATGCGTGAAAGAGTAACAAACATCCACACATCCATACATCCATACTCACAAACTTTCACATTTATAATATTAGTAGGATATAATCAAGCATACATAATATGTACTAAATCTAAAAAAATAAGCAGTTATCAGTCACTAGTCGCGAACGGTCGAAAGATAAGATAGCCGAGATTTATGATCACTATAATGTGGGTTAGCAAGACATTGCCTCTTAAAAACCTTAGCTTTATATTATGTTCTCGGTCGCTATGAGCATGTAGCTGCTGTACAATATAATAAACAGTAAAACTAGTAGATCTGACTGAAAATTAAAATAACAAATACTCTTGACCTACATCAGTCTTTTGTGGTCAACTACAAAGTGTTAATTGACAAACAAATCTGTTGAAATACTGTATAACATTCCTACCAATGCACTGCCAGTAACTAACTAATATTCAGTAGCTTTTGAAATAAATAATTATGTGATCGACCAAACATATAGGCAATTTAAAAAACGTGTTAGTGGGAGAACTTCTTTTTTTATCTTTATTTATTTAAAGAATATGTCACCCTGATGATTGAACACAAAAGTATTATAAACTAGCCTACCCACAACCTTGGGAGAAATTCTTGAATGATTTAAATTCCATTTATGACATATTTATATAGTGCACAGCTACAGAAGAGATAGTCAAAATATATACATAGACTGCCATATCTGGACATGCTCCAAATCTATGAATATAAATTAACAATAGTTGTTATGCAAATGTTTACCTCTTGTATCATATTAAGTGAGCACATCAATTGTAAATGTGCAAGAAGTACACGATGTAAGGAGTCTTGCTTTCCCCGTCGCTCCATATCTCTGATGTCTTGTTTCATGCTTATTTCTTGCTTAGCTCGACGCTTCTCCCTTTTAGCTTTATTCTTATCACGTATAACTTTTTTCCTGCAAGATGAAGGTTTATTTTATGTTGACATTGAAATTGATTACTTACAAATATATTTTATGTGATATTTCTGTTGAATACTTACGCCTGTTTAATTTTCAAGCTATGTGCATGAATAGTTTCAAAGTCATTATTATCTACATCCTCTCCGGTATTAACTATTTCACTGTGAAGAGCTGGATCTTCATAGAGGTCTTCTATAGCTGGATGTGCAAGTCCTTGTGTTCTAAAACAAAAAAGTGGTAAATGGAATATTCTTTCTCAAGACAGATAAACCAATTTATTTCTAATTATATTAATTTATATCAGCATATTTGTATATATAAATGTTACTTACTGCATATTTGTTATGTGAGTCATTAGTTCTTGATCATAGCTATCTAAGTGGTTGTCAATAAATAACTCGCGGAATACTGCATGTGGGCCCTTAGGTAAGGGTTGGAAGTGATTATCCTCTGGTGTCAGCTCTGTGCTTTTAGAACTAGTTTCATTCAGATTAAATTCCTGAGTCAAGCCTTCATTTATTGCATACCTCAGGTCTTGTAACTTCTGATCATAAAGTGTGGCTTTTCTAAAATTATAATAACTGTCCTTAACCATGTCTATGTACTGCTTAGTCTTGAATTTATCCTCTATCATTGGTAGAGGATGACTTGTATATATCAGTGCACATTTGTCATCTTCTAATACTATTTCTGGCAAGGACTTTCCGATGACCACTGTAGAGGCTTTCTTCACAGAGACCTTCTTTAATATTTTGTCTCGAACAGTTTGGAGCAGCTCAGGATCTACTTCTGCTACCTTTGGATTTTTAACAGCCTTTGTGGTAAGCTGATGTAGCTGGCCAAGGGAGACAGGACTGGTAGCTAGTTTAGAAAGATGCACTGCACGTAATTTGCTTATAGAAACCTTTGTTTCAGTCATAGCCTGATCCCCAACTGAAAACGTAAGGTATAATTAACGTAATTTATAAACATTGCGTTTGTGTATTGTTATAATAATGTAAACAATCCAATACCTTCAAGCAGTTCTCCATATTTTTTATAACTTTTGTGTTTAGATTTTTTTCTCAACGAACTCAGTAAATTAGCCGTTTTCGTAGATTGATGTCTCGCCGCATAAATGTTTTCTAAAAATAATAAAAATAGGATTGTTATGCAACTCAATAACCTATGATACCGATATAAGCATAAGTGTATGTGTATTGCCTGATGTATATTGACTATTTCCGAACTAAAAGTAATATTCATTGAAATTACCTGCGCCAAGACGACCTAATAATATTCTTCGGCAAAACGAACATTTTATTTCCGAAATTGAAGTACTTGTAAGAGAATTCTGGGAAGGCAGCGAAACACTATGAAAGGAACTCTGATACAAATTTCTGGCAGATGAAAGGCGATGCATTATTGCCAATTTGATTCAAAAATACTAACGAACTGAGTAAAACATGCCGAAATGTGAAAAACCACGTGAAAATTGTAGGACGAATCGCAGAATCAAAATAAAGTTCTAGAGATGTCCAGCATAAAATCCATCCAATGTCATTGTGTTAGTGGCTACTGTTGCCATTATATTGAAATAGTTGATCACCTACTTTAGTCGAATTATCAGTAATGTTACCCGCCACAAAAAACTGTCATGCCAAAAATATCAAAACAAGACGGTCGCCAACTTGTCATTATTTCATATCACTAGAAATGATATCACTATCAATAATATTATTTTTATAAACAAAAACAACTGAATATTATATTTTTATTAATGTTGTTATAAAGAATTATTAAATATCCATTAGTATTTATTTACAATAACATGGAAGATAAAACTTTTGTGTGTAAGTAATTTAGGCTAAGCAAACGATATATTCGTTTCTTAATTTGATGTAAAATGAATACCTATATTTTTTTAGGGACATCTGAACTCAACAAAAGATTATTTCAATTACGTTTTGAAAATGACTGGCTTTTTAAGAGCAAAAAGCAACCATGGGGGTAAGCAATTTTTAAATGATTTTTCTTGTAGTATGCACCATAATTTTAACAGTTGCTAACTGTATATTAATCACTACTGAGTTTCTAATTAAAGACTTAAGTATTATGTTCCTCGGCTTTATAGTCTATATAAGTATTATTCGAATAATCTAGTAGTATAAAATTATTAACCATATTATTCACAACCAGTTTATTATTTTGCAAAAGTTATTGCCCAATTTTAGACCTATGAGTCCCATAATATTTTTGTGAAATGTCTATCTAATCCATCTCACTTTAGAATGTTTATTAAAAAAATAAATGAAGATACTCAAATAGCATTTATTTGTCTAGCATTCATATTTTGCAGTACAAAACTGAACTGAAATAGTCCTCATAATAATTCATAATCATTTATACTTACAGTGAATTTCACAAATTACTATTAGATAACGGATTCCCCAGCCAGATGACTATTGACCATGTTAGAAAGAAGTGGTCATACACCTATGATGTAAGTTTATGTTTTTTATTTATGATACTTTTTAGCTTATGCATGTCTTTGCCTGCTGCATTTATGTCAAGTTCTGTCAGTGACCAGCATCCAACAGGAAGCTAGAAATAGAGTTAAGTTTAAATTTCACATCTTATTCATTTACATGAATGTTTATGTCATTTTGGCATGTTGCATGCTAAGTAAATTCAAATTGGGAAAAGGATATTTCAATAAATGATGGATACAAGCAGGTTACTCATTTTTTTGATTAAAAATTGTATATATTTTATTAGGTCAAATATAAACTTGTCTTACAATCAGCCCACTACTTATAGTGAAGCATGCACTAGCTAATCTTATGCCTGCTATATAATTTCGCTACCAATTATAATGAACCAAGATGAATGACTAGTCATCATTATATATGCAAGAGTGAAGATGTTTTCACATATCAAAACCAATTTTACATTCTAATTAACATCAATATTTAATATACACAATTATTTTATAGAAGCATAATTTCAGATGTATAAAATAGCCAAGAAAAGCAATAACAGAAGCTGGAAATATTTTAAATTGTTTGACAAACATTTTGGTAAAAATGAAATATTGGACAAATATGAATCATGTAAGTAAAATACTTAATCTAATTGCATAATTTTCGATTGTTTTAAAATGACGTATATGTCGCAGCCAACTAGCTCAAAATGCCGTTTATAAATAGCCTAGCCTCTTTACTATATGGCGACGTTCTATTAGCGGCCTGAATAACATTTATTTTTATTTATTTATTACATTTTAAAGAAGGCTTACAGACTAACAGAAAAATGATATAATTATAGTAATATTATCAAATAGCTAATTACAAGCCTCCACACATAGACATTACTTGCCTAGCTGTTTGAATAAGTGAATATCATTCAGTCGCCATATAGTAAAAAAGATGCTAGGCTTTTAATTAAACAGTTTATTAAGTTAGTTGGCTGCAACATAATAATATATTTTTAGTTTTAACAGGCAATATAAGTAGATTGTTATGTTGGTAGTTGCTGGATTTTATGAAATAAAGCATAAAATACACTGGAATCCAATTAAAGATTATAGAATACCATCAATCAATAGAGTATTGACTTGTTTATTATTTTGCAGGGAATGATGAATGGCGATTGAAATTTATTATATGTGTGTCAGAGGCCAAAGACATGAAGCTTGATGTCACCTTTTGGAGGTAAATACACAGTCTATACAATATCCTTTCTTAGAGTATAACAATGTTATTTTTATACGAGGGTCAAACTGAAAGTTCTTAGAACTGGCCACTTATAAACAATATAATAAAAAAATAATTCTAAAATTTGAAAATAGAACTCTTTGCCAATATTACTGAGTATATATTTCATTAATTTGTCATTTGTTTTACGATTTGGCGGCAAATTGAAAATTGTCTGTGTCACGTCAACATGAATTTAACACGAGAAAATTTTCGTGCAATGATTTTTTATGACTTTCGATGTCATTTAAGTCAACAAGAAAGTTATGATAGACTACGATTGGCCTTTCACGATGAAGCCCCATCTCGTGCGACAGTTTACAACTGGTTTAATGAGTTTAAACGTGGTCGCACTAATCTCACTGATGATTTACGTGAGGGACGGCCTTCTACGGCGACGACTGAAGATAACATCTGTGTTGTGCGGCGTATGATAGAGACTGACAAAAGAGTGACCTATCAGCAGATTCGGACAAGCTTAGGCATCGGTATGAGTCAAGTGCACAAAATCCTCCACGAACATTTAGCAGTCAGGAAGCTTTGCGCCCGGTGGATACCTCATAATTTGACTGAGGCTCAAAAACTCCATCGTGTGGATTGGTGCCGTAAAATGATTGAAAGATTTAACGGAGGTGACTTAAATGCTGTGTTCGACATACTAACAGGTGACGAAAGCTGGATTTACTGTTATGATCCTGAAACCAAAAGACAATCTGCTCAGTGGGTGTTTCCTTTCGAGAGGTTGCCAACTAAAGTGAAGAGAGATCGAAGTGCGGGAAAAAAAATGGTGGCCTCGTTCTTTGGAAGGATAGGTCATTTCGCAACAATTGTGTTAGAGGATCAAAAAACAGTTTCTGCAGAATGGTACACTACCAATTGTTTGCCACTTGTCTTGGAAAAAGTTCGAGAGAAACGACCTCGCAGTAGGATCCTCCTTCACCACGACAACGCCTCGTCGCACACCGCTAAGCGAACGATCGACTATTTGGCGACATCAAACGTTGAATTACTGGGTCACCCGCCGTATAGCCCCGACCTCGCCCCTTGTGATTTTTATTTATTTCCAAAAATTAAAGAAAAACTTAAAGGAAAGCGGTTTATGAATGCTGAAGAAGCGGTGGCTGCGTATCGCGATGCCATTGAAGAGAACCCTAAAGACGAGTGGGCAAAGTGCTTTTCCCAGTGGTTCCATCGCATGCAGCGGTGTATTGACGTGAATGGACAATATTTTGAAAAGATATAATAAAACTAATAACTGGCTAATGTAATCAGTTTTTGATTTTCTAAGAACTTTCAGTTTGACCCTCGTATAAGCTTCCTTGTAGGTCCAATAATAAAAATGATTGTTAGTAATCTTGTTAATAACATGTAATCATAAACAGTGTTAAATGTTTTTTTTTATATTGATTGTTTTAGTTTTCTACATTAATAGTAGCACTAGGGCTTTATTCTTCTATCAGTAATTTAGACTTAAATGGAATTATAAGAACTAAAATTGGATCTAACATTATGTGTTTGTATTGCAGAACAGTTGAGAGGGCTATGAGGTGTCAAGATCTTCCAATTGACTGCTGTGTACAAGACATGAAAGGCTTGTGGCATCATATTAGGACGACTTTTAATGTATGTTATACCAAAAATCTACTTAATTATGCTATCATGAAATAATTGCCTTTTGATCCTAAGAAAAATAATGTAATTTAAACTTTAACGACATACTTACATATTCCTCATAATATTTTCGCCGGCCATATATCTGCTATAATTCCTGGAATATACTTTATTGGTACTACATACTATTCTAAAAGTATCAATGCCCCAACTCCTGGTGCGGAAACCAAAATGCATGCTTAACCAATCGCGATATGTCACTCAGGTTTTATCAAAAAACTATATTAATCTTATTTTTTTAGAGGAAGCATCGTTTAAAAATAAAGAAAGGCAGTGAGCAAAGTGAGTGGCCATTATATGACGCTATGTTGGCGTATTATCAGAAATTCGAACCAGAATACTTGGTCAGTCTGGAGACCCAGCCACCGTGCGTCTTTGTCAATAAACTAAAGAAGTCTTCCAAATATTCTAAAAACAATAAACAGAATATCGACAGGAATGATAATGAAAATGAGTTTCTATGTAAGTGTTCCCCAGTAATAATAATTTTAAGGACTGTGGGTAAATTCCTAATAGTCAAGATTCCAATCCCAGAAGTAAAATGGTATTTGTGTTAAGTAATTTTTCTAGGTACAAAAATGATTTTTTTGTTGTTTTGCTAAACCAAAATTGACTCAATTGTAACATTCCCTAAAGAGATTTGTCCATAAAAACAAATGCAATAAAAATCATCAAGTGTCTGCCACCCTCCTGGTTCTAGCCACTAATGAAGTCTTTTGTGCTCGCAGGGTCGAAGGATATCACGGAAACATTCATACAAATCAGATTGCAGCACGATTGGTTGTTTCGACAGAAAAAATGGGCGTGGAAGTAAGATATTGTTATTTGTCCATTTTACCTAAACACATAAATATTATATTATAACATAGATCCAAAAAGGTTCTCATAGCCCATCGAATGATGAACATTCAAGAAGCAAGTCATTGTTTCAAAACTTTCTCCCCGGTAAAGACCTGGTACGAAAATTAAGGCCTCTTCTAAGCAGGGCCGGCCCGTCTATAAGGCAAACGAAGCAGTCGCTCCAAGCGCCAACTGCAACAGCCGGACACTTGGCGGCAAAAGCCCCTAGGGTGCCAAAATCTAATCTCGCTTCAAGCTTAATCTGGCCTTGGGCACTGCTTCTAATGACCAACTATGTGTGTCGAGATCTAACTGCTACTTAATCAAAGACTGCTTCTTACAACTTTGTTGTCCATGCTACAATATAATAACCTTTAAAACCTAGGTATTAAAAAAGTACACTATTTAGATTTTGTATATTCTGCACATTGCTAAAATGCATGTTTTATGACTTGCAAATGACGAGTCATTCTGACGCACTTGAATATGCTCTTATATTGGCATTCTTACTAAACTTGACTATACGCGGCATATTAATAATGTTTTTATTATCACAGTGAAATGCTAAAAATCATGATAAATGAGTATGGGTTTCCAAAGACGTTGACGTCGAGGGAGCTGGGTAGGAAATGGGCAGCCACATTTTCAGTAAGTGTTATTTCTACCTAACTGTGCAGTAGTTTTAGTATCTATTATGTCACTTAGTTTATACTTCTTTTTCTAGGAGTATCAAAAGGCAAAAGCTACGAATAACAAAACCTGGGTGTACCACAATCTGTTTGAGTTGTATTTAGGTGAATCGTCTACTCTCAGCCTTAATCCTCTCGCTGATTGTAAGTATAGTCATTCTCCCATCTTTAAATACCTCTATATATTTTAACCATATTTAAAACTTGTTTTTAAAACTTACTAAATAATCGACTATACTAGGAGTCCATATGGTCTTTGTTATATGACTATTTGACATACTGCTCGCAAAGAATACTTAAACACAGAGGTTCTATTTTACCATAGACAAATAAGTACTAATACTAATTTGATCTATGATTTTACACAGGGCAAGAAGATTGGATATTCAACTTGATAAGCACTAGAACAGACCTAGAACATTTGTTTAAAACAATGAAGGATCCAGCCAGCGGGTGGCGGTATGTAACTTTACATTATCCACTTCATTTTTTGAATTTAGACAACATTTTGAGATTTTTTCTTCTGAAGATAAATCTTCCGAATGCGTTTGCTTACTATTAATTGTCATTATAGAGGTTTCAAATTAATTAGGATCAATAAAAGTTTCAGTTATTACCAATTTAATTACCTAATAATATGTTATCGTTCATAGCGAGGTTGAAAAGAGGCTGCGGAGTATCGGCATGCCATTAGACCATAGTTTGTTGGATCTGCAAGAAATCTGGATTCATCTGTTGAAAACTTTTAGGGTAAATATAAAAAAAGTATTTAATATTAAGAACTTATTTATACAATCATTTGTTTTGTTATTTACCTTAAGTATGACGAGCTTAATTTTATTTCCTTAAATTGCAGTGGAAACAAAAATTTGCGAACAAAGGCATTCTAAACGAACAATGGCCTTACTTCGAAGCTATGGCCAAATATTCTGAAATACAAGAGAAACACGCGATTAAAATACAGAAGCTGCAAGACAATCAGGAACATTACGCTGACGTCACACACGATGACGATTATGAGGACGATATGAAACTGTTAGATCTGAAGCACCGGTTGGAAATGCAAGTGAAACCCAAGTTTGAAGTGGATGTAGGCGACCAATGTAGGTCCTGCTCTAATCTAGACGCGTGTATAGAAATATTCGAGCAAAGAGATGACGACGGCTTCGATGTGGCTTACAAGCTGAAACTTATAGGTGGTATTGAGGTAAGGTCCTTTACTTTTAGTAGGTACGGCATTTGACAATCAATATATTTTCTAGTATTTTATAACGGTATTTGTTTTAGGTGGAAAAATCAGAAAACTTACCATCACGTATATGTTTAAACTGTCTTCAAGAATTAGAAAACGCATACAAGTTCAGACGGAAATGTCAAGACGTCGATAAACAACTTCGCGGTTCACCGCGACACATTAAAGTAGAAGTAGTCGATAAACACGAACAAAACGAAACGCACGACGACCCTAAAGAGGAAAATGACATCAATGAGTCCGACGATGTGGTCGTAACGTTCGAGGCAGACGACAGCGAACCAGTACTCAAATCGGTAAAAAAAACAAAAGTCAAAACAGAAAAAGTATTAAGAAGGCGAAAAAAAGTACGCAAATTGAAATATGACTATTGGAAAATCTGCGAAGTGTGTGGCAAGCACACCAGGAATCTCGTTAGTCATTTAGACACACATTCTACCGACAAGCTGTATTCTTGCAATGTGTGCGACAAGAAGTTTAAGTTCAAAAGTGGCTTAGTAATACATAAAGCGGTTCACGACCCCACGCCGCGGAAGACTTGCGAAGTTTGTGGGAAGACGTTCCACATACTGGCGCAGTATAGACGGCACTTCGTGTACCACGCCAACGAAAGGAAGTATGGGTGTGAAACTTGTGGAAAGCGATTTAATACTTTAGATATCTTAAGGGTTCATAATAGAACTCACACTGATGAACGACCGTTTACATGTTCTGAGTGCGGCAAGACGTTTAGAACGGCTGGCTGTGTCAGCAGGCATAAACGGATTGTACATAGAAATATAAGGAAAAATCAATAAATTGTATATATCGGCTTTCGTTGTTTTATTTACTTCTCTGACCTTTCGCCTCGGATGTAATGTTCAATTGTTATCTTTAATTTTACAAATATTTGTTATCAAATCGTTACAGTTTTTTTTTATAATTAGGTACGATTTGTTGTTTATTTAAATGTAGATTCTCGATAGCCTCTGTACGAATTTTGCAGCACAAAAGGAAATTGCCCAAAAAAGTCAGGTTCATTAAAAATACCCAGACCTATCTTGGAGCCCGCTGGTCTCGTATGTAAGAATATTTTCTCACAAAATAATCACCATATCGTACTATACGTTAGTAATGTTACCGTTATGTATGTGGCGTTTAAAATAGCGCCAATTTATCTGGCGTCAAATAACGACTAGTCCAATTTCTGGTAACTGCCTTCTTGGTTTAGCCATCTAGTGGTTGCAAAGAGCCTAGGGTCCTGGTTTCCGGGTCGGGCAATGTGTGAGTGGGACTTTCAATTAGGTCATTCTCAGTTGTAACTGCACACATTCTGGATTTGAGCTTGGTTAATGGCAATAGGCCCGATGCCCTTTAGGTACTTAGGAATCTATAACCTATTTGGCGAAAAGTAGTTGTACTATACACCTCTACTCACCTTTGAATAACGCACGTGCGCGTTGTTACTTATAAGTGCAACTGCTAAGCTTGGGTTCAAATCCCGGGTCGGGAAAAGTATACTGGATTTTTCCATTAGGTCATTCTCAGTAGCAGCACGTACCCTATTTGCGCCCGGTTGATGGCAATAGGCTCGCCTGACATAACTGGCGAAATGTGGGTACTAAATGTGCACCTCTGGCTACCCCTTTTTATGGAGTACTATTTTTATTATTATACAATTATATGTATGCCTTATTTACAACATCAAATCAGGCTATCAAGATATGGCCGCATAAGTCAAAGATAGCGCCGGACGGTAACTCTTATATTGACTTAACCGAAATTAAGAGATCAATGTCCTAGGATACAACCAGGTTATTGCGATGGTTATATCAACAAAAGTGATTCACATTACATGTGAAGAACAAGCTAAGTTAGTCGGTAAATACCTTTATAGGATACCGACCCTTGAAAACAGCTCAAACTGCATGAAGCAAACCGGTGCGTTGATTGACCCAAAGTTTCCAAAAATACAAGCCTCTTAACCCTTGGAATGTTGATCAAAATATACGTCAATAAGTGATTATAACCAGGCGCATTGACGGCCCTACACCGGCGCCGGCGCAGCTCTATAAGTTTATAAAGTTCATCGTCAGTTCGCAGCGGACAGTGGCGGACAGCGCGCGCGGACGCAGTCTCGCACTCTCGTAACTAATTTAGAATCATCACGGCTCACGTCCCAGTGATACACTAAAACGAACAAAGGGTGCTTCCTAGTTTAATTTAGAATTAAAAGGGCGACATGGCTATCCTTAGCCCGGTAAGCTACTTTAATTATTTATTTTATTATTTGTGAATATTTACTTGAGATGAGTTTATAATAACTACTTACACGAACATGTCGAACTTAATTACCATTTCAAATGAGTTGCTATTATAAAATGTCATTGGTACAAGATGGACATGTATAGGCATCGATTAATTTACTAGATACGTTATTTTTCCGCAGCTTTGGAATATGATATAAGGATTTTCTAATTCTCGTAACATTTTCTTAATTAAGGGTTTAATACAGAGATAATAATTTTACTAGGACTGGGAATAATAAGAAAGGCAGGCTAATTGAAATACGAACCTAACACTGAAAAAAATATCTAAAGATATTAATATTCTAAGCTGGAGTTACATTACGTAAGAAAATCAATACGATTGAATTAAACAGCAGTAACTAAATATTCTGAATATCGGACTCAGAATACTACTAAATTACAATTCGTAATAATTAATTGGCAAGTAAACAAGTACTTGATTCCTAATTAGAACGTAGATATCGAACAATTAAACAAATAACATAAGTATTAAGGTCAATGGAATTAAGTCAAGCGCTACTGGGTACCTATGTATCTAACTTATCTATCATTTACTTACTTAATAACAACAAAGTAGGTGATAATTGACATAAACTTTACCTAAGTTTGTCTTGAAGGAAACACTTGTGACATTATTGTCCAGTAGCCATCAATACGAAAGTTTATTGCCCTAAGGTGTTGCATTAACGCGTGCTTTTCGCACCTCCTCGAGCACGTATGCGCACGCGCATATTAACGAGTGCGTACTTAGTATGTTTTGCGACGACCATAATTGGTCCAAAAATGGCGTTTTCTTGCTTTTAGAACTGCTGTATTTGGTCCTAAATTATAGTTGGTAAGTGAATTTGGTTTAGCAATAAAAATAGGTACAGTCTATTTGTTAACCTTAGTGACGCTATTTGGGCTAGTTGTTATTGTTTAGATAAAGTTTTGTGTAAATAAAAACCGCCAGAGCTGTGAACATCCAAAACAGTCTCATTGATAACGCTTAAAATAAGTGTGTAGCTACTTAATTACAATCATCATCATTATTTTTTCAAGCCTTTCACAACTACTACTGTAGTTTTTAAGCTTCGATTTTTACGCCGATCTCCCAAATTTCGTGAAAACATTTAAAGTGGTTCAATGGTCACCATCTGCAGAGGTCCCGGCTGTTAAAAGTTTTCTTTGAAACCCCAGATGAAGTCGTTGCAAGCTTTTCAATTTCATTGCTTACATATATAACTGGGCTTTAAATTGTTCGTGTTTTTACTCTCGCATCTCGTCAGGGATTTAGTAGGTACTCCACCTTGCCACTTGTGGACGTGTTGCATAATATCCTTCCTAACTTTATCTGGGTTTGGATAATTAACCTATGCGGAAAGCAATACTATGTATTTCTCTGTGTTGATACTGCACATTGGTGTCGTCGTCGTCTAGTCGTATCGTATCGTTCGGATCAAACCAAGCATAGTGAAATCATTCGTAGATGTACTCGCAATCGTTGCGTGAGACTAAATGGCAATTTGTGCTTAGATAATAATATTCATAATTGAAATGCTAAAGATCGTGAACAATTTATAAGAAAGTAAAGGTTAATCTCACTGTACTCTGTCTCATTTGCATTAGTATTAGTGCATAAAACCTAAAATATATAAAAGACTTTGTGAAATGACAAGAACTAAGTCTTTCGCTGATCGTCCTGTAGTGTCCTGTCTAAAATTAAACACCACAATAACAAAGATACTCTTTGAAATACGTACAAAGTCCGGCTAATGAATAACATAGGTCATTAAAAGCTTTGTCTGTCTGCATGACTTGCCTGGATCCCGGCCAAGGTCTACACACGCAATTTCAGTGCTTAGACTCCTTTCGCTTTGTGATACGTTTCGTTTTAATAGTGTGATTACGTTTATATGGTAGGGACCTAAAACAATCACTAATTACGATTTTGACCATAAATTAGCCGAATATGGTGTGCGTGAGTGTATTCTGAATACAAAAGTCATTAAAAATAATGCTAGGAACAAGTCGCGAAGGGTTCAAATGATTTAATTTGACTTGATAGTCGTGAAATTGCCATGAAAGTGCTTATCATGCAGGTGCATCTCTAGATAAACGTGTAATTTAATTACAGTAGCATCGAAGGCGTGTCTAACTTAAATAATTATCAGAGGGGCAGCAATGAACTGTAGTTGAGTTGAACTCTAAGTTCCAGAATTAAATTAAGTTAGCGTTTGTTTCACATGTTTTGTGTTCGATAAACGTCGCTTTATACATCAATTTAGGTAGCCCGGAAACTTCTTCACTGCAATTAAGTATCTAAGTACCTATATTTTATCTAGAAATATTTTTACCGTATTTGTAGAAAATCTTAAAATTGTACTGTAAACTTATCCCCGTAAAAGCTCGTCGCGCTGTCAAGTTTACAATGATGCCTAAGGAAAGTAAAAGGTGTGGATAATAAAATTGATACTTTCTTAATCGGGTCCAGAAAATGTGAAGTTGGTTTTGACTTAAGATGAACTGTAGGCACCTATACCTATTGAGAAAAGTATAAACTTAGTGAGTTAATCGAGTACCTATAGTATGTACCTATGTTAAGAACATTTTGTGAGCAACAACAGCTATGTCGGCATCAGCGTGATAAAACCTTTGGTAAGTTGTATGTACCTGCAAAATGTAAACGTGTAGACACTTAGGGTGGTTACTATGAGCTTGCATTGCAGGTGCGCTGTGAATGCGAGACGCAACTACGTGCAGTGTAGTGCAGCGTCTCGCCTCCACAGCGGGAAATGACCTGCAATGCAACCTCATAGTAACCCCCTAAGTGTCACTACATTTACATTTTGCAGGTAGTAGTAGGTACTCGTAGTAACCCCGCTGCCCCCTTACCATGAACTTTAAAGTAGGACAGTTAACATTGTGGAAGCCTGACGTCGCTACATCCAGTATTATCCGGCGTCTCGACTGCTCTGCTTTAAGGGTTCATGGTAAGGGGGCTGATAGCAAAGAATATCTGAGCCTTTACCTTCGGGGTTTACCGGCGCGGTTATAATTTTTATGTGTTGGGTCTTCAAATCCAGTAGGTAAGTAGGTGCCTACCTATCTAATTATTCTACTTAAAGTGGCTATCATTTTCTGTATCCGCCGTCGAACCTGTTCGTTATAGTTCCAAGATTGCCTGTACAGTTAATAGCACCCACATCATTAACGCCATTCCCGTGATTAGGCGACGGATAGTCAATGTCATTTTAAATTAATGATGCTTAGGTATGCTTGTATAGTTGCAGTAAATTCAAGATGTATCTCCACTAAACTATGGATTTACTATTATTATATTGTATGTATCTCCTTAACTGTGTGGGCATCTAATTCGTTTTTATCTCTGCACTACCTGAAGGTTCGACTGGTAAAAAAGGCCTAAGCAAATTCAAATCATTCGTAGGCCATACCTAAGATTTAGGACAAGACTTGTGGGAATTGAAGCTTTGACCCTTTAAAGCACTTAAAACATAGCGATATTTCCAAAAAAAAAACTTAGGAAAGTAGTAGGTTGCTTTACCTAGGTAGGTACTAATAACACGAAGCGCCACAGGGCCAGTGGAGGTAAAACCCCTTTAATACATTATTCCATAATGACAGCCCAATATAGATTTATGGGTAGTGAACTAACACTAGGACTAACGTGAGCAGTCGCCTCCAAACCAACATGAAAGTTTGAGACAGCCAATCATCAAATGACAAACATCCATGCTTACATCACTCAACAATTTAACTTTATGTCAAATCTATTTAAAACTAATAAACAAAATCGATGGCAATCTATAACTTTCACTGGTTACGTCTAACAATTGCCACACAACCAAATGCATTTGAACGATGAAAAATGATCATTTAATTGGTGTGTTACAACACCCTGTACATTGACGTGATTGAAGATCTATGGCCGAACTATTAGGACCCCCATAACGAATTGACGGTTCGAATCGAAGGTTTCAAATAATTGGACCTTTAACACTGAGTCGTTGTCCCTAATCTTTATGCCCTACAACAAGTTCTTATTGAGTTTATGAATTATACATAGCATTATGAAATTGAAGTGTGGTTAGGGTTACCATATCTCAGGATTTGTCCTGATATCTCAGGACTTTTAAGCTCGTTTTAGGATTGCGGATGGATTTTGGAAATCTTGGATTTTTTGGAATTTTCATTAAAGTATTTTTTTCAAAAACTTTAATGAAGATTTTTACCAAAAACAAATAGTAATCTTCTTATAAACTAATTTGAAATAAAAGCTTGTAATCTTGTACATTTTGGTCAATTAAATGAAAATCAACTTTTTATGCGAACTTCAATTTTTTTTATCTGGTAACCCTAAGTATGGTAGACTGATACGGCACTACTGTCCCTTATGAGGTCAAGTTAAGTCCAAACAATACCTAAAATTATGATTTAATGAGTAGAAAGATAATAAATACTTATTGTGTTAAGATAATAAATAGTTACTGTTTGCTGTCATTATGTTTTCTCGTGGGAATTATTTTATAACAGATATATAGAGAGAGATATATTATTAATGCTGTCTAAGTCATTATCATTTCAGCATGTTAAATGTAAAAGTAATTCATTGCTCTCTGGATCTGGGTTTAAATGAACATGTTAAGTACTTAGGCATACCTACTAAAGCTATTCTATAGTTCTATTCTATTAGTTTTATTTGTATGCTAATTGTGGTAAGGTGACTTTCGTCATGCCCCCTTAGCATGAACTCTAAAGCAGGACAATTTACTTGTAAAAGCGTGACGCCGCATTACACTGGACGTAGCAGCGTCTTGCTACCACATCGTGAACTGTTCTGTTTTAAGAGCTCATGCTAAGGGGGCCGTACCTAGAGAGGGGTACCTAATTAGTGCCTACCTAAATATGAGTACGTGCTTAAGAATGAAGTTCCTTTCATTCTTCCCTTAATGGCCTAGGACTGGGGTCCGCATGCCTCTACAAACGAAAGTTAAAACATTGGTATGAATAGAACCATAGAAACGAGTTGGCGATTGATGATTCGTAAGTAGTTAATGGTTACTTTATATTTTATTTTATTACTTTTCCAAATGCAGATTTAGTACTACGACAATTATAAAATGATCATTGATAGGTTATGTTAATTAAATAGAAACTTAAAGTTGGGAAATAAACCACCTTTCATCATAATATCGATAGGTTTAACAGTACAATATTGATTGCTTGGATATTATTCATAACAAGAGGTAGATAAGATTAATATTGCATATTGGAATGTTGAAAAGCTCATTAACATTTTACTGCGCTTAATAAAACAATGTTCTTGCTTGAAGAACTAATCTGTAAATCTTGGGTATTGACATGGACTTGATAATGTTGCAAGATAGTTAGCATAATAGTAGGTACCTAATACCCAACACCATTTGGAGGATTAGCGAAAACGACAGAGCTTTAATTCAGTATCTAGGTAATCGTTTATATAGCTCTTTCAGAGTTTACGTGAGGTCCAAAAAGTGCATCTAAAACAAAACTTATTGTATGTATGTATATCACCTAGGGATCCCACTAACTACAAAATGACAAGCCCTAAAAATACATACACGGTTTGTACCATTACATTGTATTACATAGGAGTACGAGAAAATATAGAATAGGAACACCTATGTCAGTAATGGTCTACATTTTTCACTCACAGGTTACCCTCCATAAGCTCACGTCTGTCCTCTCGGAAAGTACAATTAACGTGGTGATCTCACTAACAGTCGCCGACCTAATGGTAATTTTATGACATGTGTTTTACAACGCAACCACTAAATATTCTGTTGAACACTTGATTGTGCAGTCGTAACAGTTTAGCATGAAGTCTCTAGAAAGCGAACACCAAGCGTTCACACCTCCATATAAGCTGGGATTCGTTTCACATTTTCAATCGCTCACAATGATGAAAGTTCTTTTCAAATAGAACTATTTTTGGACAGGATTATTTGTTACTGCAGCGCTTCAGCCGTTGATCCAGCGCCTGGTCCTGCATCTAACTAAGTAGAAGGAACTAATCTAACTAAGGAATAAGTAGAAATTGCACGTGTACTTGCGCACACGCTTGTGCACGATAGCGTCTCTTCCGTTGATGTCAGGTTATTAATGGCTGTTCTCAATTAAAGACTGGTAAATATAAAAGCCTTAGACTTTAAACTTATTAGCCATTTTAACAATTAGCATGACTATCCCCTACGCAGGGCTGAATGAATGTACCGAAAGGCTTTACGATTACGCAAGAGCTGTAGTAGCATCGACTTCAAGTTTTACACGCCAATACATCGCTTGTCCCCACAAGAAATGTTTCTAAACAACTTAATGTGAAACTAATCGTTACGCAGAAAGTAAAAACTCCATTCACCTATAAAACTATGCTAGATAGCTCGGTTATACACAGTCGTAGATCATTTCGATCGAGCCTATCGAGCATAGAACTAAGTAGATACTCAAACGTTAATTAATAGCGCTTAATTCTAGCGCAGACGGCGAGATAGTGGTGACGTCACGGCAAAGGGTCGCATTATCGCGACCTCATGCTCAATTATTCACTAGTAAATCATATTTACACACCGACACGGTTACGTTGGGCAAATGGTGAATATCAACTGGTGAACAGTTGATATTGTCCGTAATAAAATAAGTTGCACGGGCCGTGAATGGCGGCTACGTATGCTCAGCCCCAGCTGCCATCATACTGTGTAGCTTTAAAATCTACTCGATTGACAAAACCGCTGAATTTTCGTCTGCTCCGAAGTTTAATGATCAGGAATCGGATACTTAGTTACTAGAATTAGATGTAGAGTCCTACGACCTTTATCAGCTACGTCGGATAGCCGTTCAGCATATTCAAATCGCAACTCAGTAGGCAGCTACGATTTTAATTAATTAGATAAGTACGTGATTTGTCTTTTAGTCATTGGATCCTTCGTAACTATGTAGATAAGTAGATATAGCCGTATAGCAGACACACATCATCTTGCTGCCATAAGCTATAAATAAATTTTTCAGATGATGAAAGTTTCAAAATTTATTATAATATAATCCCAAAGCTCTACGAATAAATTATTAAGTTGGTCATTAAAAAAGCCAGCTATTTACAATCAACCCCTTTTAAAACATTTTAATTGGCTGGATCAATTAGCTACGTAAGTATGTGATTGACTGCTAAACTTCACTTTAAATCAAGAAATTAGGTACCTAGGTATAACTAAAAAATATTAATAATGTACGTGTGCTAGTTTCTTTTGTAATGCGATATATGTATGTACCGTAACTTTAATATACGCCTAGCAATGGGCTAGTAAATCGCGAAGGATACTAAAAATAAAACTCATTTAAGTCGGTTATTTTGTGAGTAATTTGCTACGAACCTTTACTGACTCTATAATCTATCACACTCTACCAAAACAAGGAGAAATTAATAACACGACATGACCACATGAGAAGAACTTAACAAATCTTCCATAAAAGCCCTACAAACCAGATTATAAAGCTCTTGACCAAGGCATTAATAAATAATGTAACTTTAAAAGGTTTGTCCGTGAAGGATTTATATGATATCCTATTAATAGACAAGTATCTTGCGCTTAAAGGTCCGTCTAACTGTAACGTCGGTACATTTGTACTGTCTGTCTGGAAATTTATGTGCTCTGATAATGTCGTGTAGTGCACTCTAGCAACCTTAACGATCTTGTTCAATAGATACTGCAATAACTATGTATCCCAGCATTTACAAGGCTGTTTTGCCAATTATAGAATTCGGAGTTGCGCCTCTTTTTGAGGAGACTTTTTCTATTGTCTTTAGATTTAATACGATAATACCTAACTAAAAGAATTCAATATTAAGCCAAACACTTTAGCCAACACCTGGTAGATAAAAAAGATTTTTACATACCGCACCGGGATTCCCCGAAATGTTGCGGAAAGTTGTGTTACTAATTCTTGCACACATACGCTAATCTAATGACGACACACATGTATTAGAGATGAAACTATGATAGTTCAATTGACACAACTTAATACCACCGGTTTCAAAACAGTATCATATTCTGTGCAACTCCTAACTTCGGCACAGATTCATATTCTCTGCAACTCCTGCAAGTGCAAGGTCTGCAAGTTCTGCAACCATTTTGGGCAGTCTCCTTAGAGATCAATGAGGAATTACATGACAGTCGCGCGTACGACAAAAAACCATGAAGTGGCAGGAAATACCTTCATGAATAGTTAAGAATAACAGCGAATTAGAACATCCTTCACCAATCACAAGTACCTAACTAAAATAATTTACATACTTGTGGCATTATTGGACGGAGGTAAGAAAGTTATGATAGATACAAACTGTTCTATTCTAAAAATGGATACAGACATTGGTTGCTTTGAAGTATATGATGATATACTTTGGGTTTGGGGCTGGAACGACATGACAAACAGAATCTGTAATAAGAAAATTTATCTCTTTAAAAATGCAAAATAAAATATTCTAGAATCAAAATTAAACTAAGTAGACTTACCTGGCATTTATTAGATAGAAAGCATTAGCCGTTGTGAATTAAACAGCTTACGCAATGTGATGTGAGCTCATCATGGTGCATGAAGTCACGACTTAGTTCAGGTGTTAATTAATATTCAAGTTATTGAAGTTGGTGCTTTTCCCCAGAGACTATGGTGGGTTGGCGTCGCGCTGCTGTTGTGGACTCCTCACACACACTGCCGGGAATTTACGTAAGTATCTACCTATTTGTTTCTCTAGCACATAGTGTTTACGTAACATTTCTATTTGAACCTCCAAACAGCACAATGCGACAAAAGCGTTCGCGTATTCTGAATGCAGCATTCAAGCGAGGAGGCAATCGCATTGCAGGGTTAAATACTAAATTCTTGAATAGCTCACCAACATACCAAACTTGTGGTGTACAAATATTTAAGTGGAGTAGCAGACACGCTTAGTTTAAAAGTTGCAGAACTCGTTGCATACCTAGAACACAACTCTCAGTATATTTTGTTTACCAGCATGTAAACAAAACCGCTACATTTTTTCGGGATATAATAATATATGGAATTTCATCAAAATTGGTCAAGCCGTTTAAGCGTGAAGAGGTAACAAACATACGAACATTCAAACACACTCATAAACTTTCGCCTTTATAATATTAGTGTGAAGTGTGATTACTGTGATATGATGCAGAAGGACTTTCGTTGCATTATAATTTATAATAACAACAACAACATCATTATAATAACATACAAAGGTCAACAAACCGAAGTTGATCAATTTATGTTCTTGCTGCACTTCCAATATTAAAAACAATGACGCTCCAAAATTATTTTCTTTGTGAACCTTTATTGAGCGGTAAATTGAACAAAACATTTCCACGATTTTACTGGCCGTAAATATAATAAAATTAGTCATGTTGAGCAGGTTGAACTGTAACATAAACAGACGTGAAACTGTTTACGAGCGCATCATCGACATTTTGCGTAAACCTGGCGTTTTGTGGGCTGCACATAATTTTACGCAAATGTTCGATACTGGGGACAGAATATCAAAACAACGTTCTTAGAAATACAATTCAATTAAAAGCTATAAACATGAACTAAACGCCACGCCTGTATCTCCTGCAGGGGTAGGCACAGGTGATGGCAAAGTACATTCACATTTCGCCAGTTATGTTATAGCTCTCAAATAACAGGGGGCGAGGCATTAACCGGGCACAAATCCAGACTCCGTGCTGCTGCTGAGAGTTACTGAATGGAAAAACTCAATAAGACTTTGCCCGACCCGGGATTTGAAGCAAGGACGTTACGCTAAGCGACTACTAGACCAATGAGGCTTCAAAAACTAGATAGATTATAATTTAATTTTCTGAACCTCCTGCTTAACAAGTTAATATGCTTTACTTGGATTAGTTAATTAGAGTCTCGTAGTAAATTACGAAATTGACGACGATCAGAAATCTTTTTGAATTATGCGACGCATGTTTCTTACTAATAAAAATATTATGAGACTGTTAACTAACCGAACTATCAAAGGTTCTTCTCATAAAATTTACGCCTCTAGAACATTACTATCAGTTTAAGTGCCTTTATTAAAAGGTTAGGACATAAAAATAACGTTTTATGGCCAGCAGAGAATCTTTGAAATTTGTGTATGGTGAAACCAGTGGCGACACTCGTAAATCTTCAAATATATATAACTTGACATGCCTGACTGAAGAGCATCGTTAGATAATGTATGGAAACCCATTTATCTTCATTAAACGGTCCGCTAGGAAGAGTCCATAACATAAAACCATTTCTATTTAGGTACTGATTGATGTTCTATAAATAAAAAAACTTAATTAAATCTTTATTTATTTAGTGGACACGCGCGCATTGATCTGTATACGGTGTCGGTTTTATTTGATGGCATTCAATAACATAAAATAACAAACTGTCCATCAAAGAAAATATTGACTTTCTTTTGTTTTCGAATATGATTCGGCGTGAAACAACTTTATGTAGGCTTGTATAATAAATTGTTTAAACTCCGAATGTACTCACGTGTTTATTTGAGAATGCGAGACAAGATTCAGACTCAAATCAACTCCTTATCAAAAGCTGGATTGCATGGTACTGCTGAACTGCACTGAAAAGTTCTTCTTCGTAAATTAAACACCATCCTGTGAACGATAGGTAACTTACACCGTTACCTACATATAACACGCCTGTGTTCCGTTTAATTCTTTGATGCGAAAACTATTTCATTACTGCAAAGTGCACCTAGTACATACCAGCTGGAACGCATTATTCTGCGGTGCAGTTTAGTAACTAGAACTTGAGCTAATAATACTACACTGAGCCAGTTCTGTTTTCTGCTTTTCGTTGTAAGTATTTTAGTCGTACGGTTACCTGCCTTAAAATAGCTTCGACAACTGAACATGCGTTTTATGGCATGTGACAAAGTACGTACTAATGTAATACGAGTGCGCTAATTAATTATTTGTTGAAAGTTTTATATCTAGCTACTTGTTTAGTACATCATACATTTAACAGCGGTGAGAGGCACACATTATAATTTCATCTTATGTGTTTAGGTCTTCGAGCACATATTACTTAGTATTTTAAATCCCATAAGCATCACAAACCTGGATTACGTTGCCTGCTATTTATATTATTTTGCTAGGAAGAGGCCATGGGCATTTAACATGATCAGTCGAAAAAAGGCTTCTGAACTTAGAATGTGGTAATAGTGGCACAGATTATAGTAATAATTCCTGTAACAACTGTACATGTACCACATTTCGTACAAATAGACTTTACTTTACTTAAGTGGATTGTTATTTACGTAGATAACGTGACAAAACGAACGTATCAATTCTCAGAATGTCAGTCGATTTAAATATGATACCACACATCAAGTTAGACAGATACTTTGTTTCGCTTATTCACATAAATTGGATGCTCTAACTTATTAAGGCAATTTTAAAGACGCCTTGTAAGATAACGGTACTACCTATTTAATCCTTATAGCTAGTGGCCGCCATAATTCACGGGTCACTATGCATAAGGACTCACGCCTACGCTAACCATATTAGTTACTTGATATTAGACTAAGATGTTTGATCATCGAATTAGAAACTGTTTTTTGACTCATGATGGATAACAGTTCATCTACCTCATCTTAGACAAGTTTTGGCTTATGTAAATACTGATCAAGCCTCTTTTATTATTAGATACAATGTTAGCCAAGTTGTTATTTTCTTAAGTTCTTATTGGTCGAAGTTTTATGTATACTATAACCTAAAGGGTTATAATCAGACCTACTACAGGATAACTGATGTCCTCATAACATACCAAGAAACCTACCTACATAATTAAAACGGAGTGCAATGCAATTAAAACAATTAAGTAGGTATGTCTAAGTTTACTATGTTTTACTTCACAGTAAGTAAAAAATACATGGTGGTATGTTAGGACTTACAAGCTTATGTACCTTTTCTTTAATAAATAGAGGTTCCGGAGATCTGGTATCATTTTTCTCAGCATTAAATAGGTATCAATACTGCTCCTAAACTTTACGCTTTTCGTATAAGCAAGGCAAGAATGTAAAGGTAGGTAGGTACCTACCTACAACTACAAGGCAGCGATCGAAACCGATGCATTCTCCAATTAGTCAAATAAGCGTTCCTAATCGACGTACTTACTCTCCATTACCGGAACAGTAGCGATATTTATAAATAATGGATGTTCTTCGAACTAGAAATCGTTTTGTAAATTCAATATTTACCATTTGCAACATGCACCAGACAGTTAACATGTATTTAACTATAATTCTAACATGCACTAAATTATACACGGTATAATATAAATATTAGGTGAATTTAAGCTATCATGATGAAACTGCAGGTATACTTACTTCGTTATTCAGAATTAATCACGCCACCCTTGTGATGTGGTTGTGCCATTTTAGCCGGCCTCGTTGTCAAAACTTTGTGTGCAATACTACTACCTGCTTGTTAAACTTTCTAGGCTTCTTTACCCATGTATCTCTATATAGAGTAGGTACCTATATAAAATTCCACACACATATTGCAATCATGTTAAAAAATATAGCATTGTACCTACTTTTAAAATTAGATGTAATGCTAATTCTCCCTGTTCCGCAGAATCGTAAACTTTGCGCCCATGCATTCTACTTCGACAAAACTAGCCATCCTTCTCACTTTGAGGTAGACAATGTCCCACCTACCTAATAATTGGTCACCATTCAAAACGAAGGCAATGGCAGCAGCAGGTGTACGAAATCAAATTCCATAAGTAGCTATCTTCCATACACTACCTGTCTTAAATTAATAGGGTATCGTTTTTTTAGACACGAAGACATCAGAGAAGCTATGCTGTCGCTAGTCCACATGATCAGGATGTCAGAAGACAAACTGGAGAGGCACGAATATAGAGAGAAGGCTCTCGGGGAACAGCTGAAGAAAATGCTTTTCGGCCTCGACAAGAAACATAGGGCCTTAGAACCGTTGAAAGGAATGATTTCAAGGCTGGATGAACGGCTGTCGAATGTGGAAACTATACTTCTTCAGGTATTTCATTATTTTTTAATGACTATTTGTAAAACTTTATTAGGTACTGACAGTAGTTAGGTATATTGTAGTTTACCGGCACTTAACGCATGTTTGTTAAATACTTAGTACCTAAATTGGCTATATTCAACTTTACGACAATATTACATACATGTTTTTGAAGATTATTTTTAAAGCTGTATTATTTGAATTGATAAACAAGCTGTAATTTGTTACTATTTCCAGTTAGAGTTCTTGATTGAGAAATAATTTCGGATTTTACTTTCAGAAAGAAGAACGGGAAAAGTCCTCTCAAAACAAAATTAATGAAGCACTGGAAAGTATACAAAAGGCTTTGGTGGCGTTAGCGCCCGCTCCACCGCCGCCAGCAGACCTGGATAACAACCTGTCTGCCAACGACGACGCCATGCAGAGGAGACTCGACGCCACTGATGCTAAAATAGACGCCGTTAAGAAAGAAATCAAGAGTCTGAAGAACAGCTTAAGTCCGGTAAACAATTTGTTTCTTGGCTTTCCTTATTTGACATAATATTTCTCTTTATTGGTACCAAAGAAAATTAACGGAAACCCTAATTCTAAAATTGCACTACGTCAGTCTGATCGCTATAAACTTTTTATAAATAATTATGCTTATTTTCAAACTTAGTAGAGGCTTTTAGATTATTTAGTTTTTTAATTATTTCCAGGAATCTCTCCGGTCCATGTGCTTAGAAGCAGCTTCGGACATGAATCCGTTTGAAAAGCACATCTCGGAGGCAGAGAAGTTGCTGTACAAATATGAACTGAAACTGAACGAATACAACGGAACCAAAGTGCCGACGGACTTCGTGCTGAATGAAGTGTCGCTCGCTGATGAGGCGTGGCACAGCAAGATGAGTGAAGGTATACCGATTCGATTGGAACTTGGAATGATGCTTATTTGACATTGATTTTCAAATTTACTCATTTGACTATTCATAACTGTTCCAGCCATTTTTTCTGGTCTCTCTGGCAGTTATTAGACGGATATTATACCTTAGGCATTGCCTACCTACCAGTCAATTCTTTAAATGGTGTGGTGCAATGACTGAAGAAGATAAATTCACATACAACTATAATAATAAACTATGCTCGTACTTCACAGTAATGGAACGTCAAGAAAAGGAAATTAAAAAGATCCAGCACTTGCTGTCTGATGCCGAGAGCATGTGGAAGGATCTTCCGAGACTCGCCGACCTTCACCGCTCTACCAACCAGACCATAGAGACCGTCACCAATGCTACAGAGACCATGCTGATTAACAACGAAATGGGTAAGAAATGATTTGTCAATTTAAGTCTTATATTCCGCTAAATAAGGTCCAAAGTCGAATAATATAATATTTGTATTCGTAGCCGTCAGTAAGATAGTGTCAAAGCTGCGTGACATGGGCGATCGGCTGGTAGCGACCAATGAAGATATTCAGCGAAGCCTGACCCAGAGCAACACTATGACAGAACGGGCTTACAACGATATCTCTAGGAGCTATGAAACGTTACGCACAGAGGTAAAACATCTTATAATTGATACAAATTAAACGTAAAAAAGTAGGTTGTAATTAGAACCATTAAAACAAATGATTTAAGAGGTTCATCACGAAAGCTCTTCTACTCTTGGCTCGCTCGTAGGTATACCTAATGCAATAATGGGTAACGGCCAAAAATTCTAAATCGATTATGTAAGTGGATCTACTTAGGTATACCTAACATAAAATCGACTATCTTTTAACTATTTGTCAAAAGACTTACAAAAAGAAAGTAGGTAGTCTATGGCAAAAAAGTTTTTCCTTGTTTCTTTAGTGCTAAAAGTTCTTCCTAATAATTTAACAGGTTCAGCTGCTATCGAAGAGTGAGCAAGTAATCCTGGAGACAGCTGACAACGTGGTGGCCACGAGGAAACGTATCGAGTATGGAGTGCACCAGATCAAGATGGAAGTTGGGGAACTTATCAAAATGCAGCACAAAAATATGAACAGAACTGTCGGTGTCCAGTGAGTATGAGTAACCTGGAATCATGTCACGGATAACAATATAGATGCAGCTAGATATTTAGATTATTAAAACTGATTTTCTAAATATAAACTCGACCCTACCTCCAGTATAAGGGTAAAAATAGGTACTTAACTACATACTTACATATTAAAGAGCAGGTAAAGTGCATCCACGCGTGATAGTGCGTCCGTAAGTACTTTAGGTTACTTTAGTACGTCCGTAAGTACTTTAGGTTACATTAGTACGCCCGTAAGTACTTTAGGTTACCTAAGTACGTCTGGCGCACCCTGGGAGGTCAATCTCGCTACCATCTTTGTTGACTGGTCAATCTCTGAGCATGACCTATTTCCTTAGACATAAACAAGAAAAATAGCAATTTTTAAACTAATTATATTTTAATGCTTTTTAGACTGGACAACATTGAATCTGCGATAACTCGGAACCAGACAGTAGCGTTGAACGCGTTGGGCGCCCACATCGAGACGGAGATGTCGCGAGTGTGGAGGCAGATCGGCATCATGCACCAGCAGATCATGATGAGCCAGCAGGCGCTGAACAACCTGACTGTAAGTACCATTACAAAACAGTATAGGTAAAAAGATCTCAGGCCTTTATAGGACACTAAATTCTGCCCAACGATTGTCCGCGTGCATATTTTTTACAAATAATTTATCTGCGATGGCATTCCACAGGTCCGGTATCCTATCTCTTCTTTATATATTTATTTAAGCAAATAGTTTATACGAAAGAGAAATAAAAGTAAAAATCAACGCTTGAGGATCAAAACCTCAATAGCACGCATAAGTAACTGAGCACTTTTTGTAATCTGATTTACTTTAGCCATTTTTATTTAGGTGTGAGAACCCTCGACTTCGCAAACATCAAATGATTTGTCGGAAACAGTCGATACTTGTGTAAACTGTAGATGTGAATCATAACAATGTAGCGTACACAGCAACACGGGCCACGTGACATTCAGTATACGATATAAACAAGGCATAACATTTCATAGGTCTCAAAGGGGCCAGCCTGTATGTGTTAATTTCTAGTTAATCCCTCTGAATATCAATTTCTGTAACGACATTGCTAAAGAGTCACGCAGTTTTTAATTACTGTTCGTTTTAATTGGAGTAATTCATAGCGACATAAACTTACTTACAGGTAACCTCCGACCAATACATTAACAGCAGTACGAGCACTATGGACAAAGTGAAAAAGGAAGTAAGTACCTACTAACTTTATACAGGCTGTGACTTTTTATGTTGCTAAAAATTCTCGGTTTTAGAATACAATAAAAAGCCGACAGTTTAGTAAATGTAAACATTTGTCTCCTTTTTACTAATAGTAGATACCTACATCTTGTATGAAGTTAAATGAATGGCACCTTCGATTATTAACTTCGTCTTTCTAATTGATATCCTACTTTTTTGTATAAAACCAAGTCTTACCCTGCCACAGCGTGATATCTGTACATTAGTGCTAAGTGTACATGTTTGCAAAGGGCTGTGTTAAACTAATACGATTGTTTACGTTCCTAGGTGAGCGGCATCACGACACGCGTCGTCGATTTAGGTGAAAATGTTAATTACTTGGTCGGACAACTGTCTCTAGCAACACAAGAGTTCAAACAAATGGCTACCAGTCTGACCAAAACCTTAGATAAGGCTAACAAGAACTCCACCGCTGTGCCCGCGATTGAAGGTAAATAACATCATCAGGTGATGAATGAAGTCTGACGGTATATTGAAGAGTTCTTAAATGCATGTGCTTATCAATATTTATCACGACTATATCATGATGACACACGTGTATAACTCCAATAAACTTTTTCCAGACGCTGGTCCCGGACCTCATAAGATTGCAAGCGATGAGAAAACAACATAAGTAACTGATACCAAATAACATAGAGATAGTTAATTAACAATTATAGATAAGTTCTTACTGCGTAGAGTAATCTAAGTCGACTGATGTAAGGTGTTTGTATGGAAATAAAACTCGTACGATATTAACTTTTGCAAATATTTAATCTCTTTCATAATTGTGGATCTATATATTTATATTGTACAAGTTATATGATACAATCAAATTTTTCGTGACAGATATCCCAACGTCATATACAAGTGAGCGCATAAAACCAACAATATACAACTGACAAAGATCCTCTAAGAAAAACGTGAATCAACCAACTGTACAATCATAATATTGATATAATAATTTTACTGATCTTAAATAATATACATACAAATTATTTGTCTTTCTTTTTGGTTATTTTATTAATCTTGAATACAACCTCACTTTCCTAAGTGCAATTAATATTAAATATGTATAACAAATGAATGACGCTTACTGGTTTGCTAAATACGTAAATAATTTGATAAAATCCGTGCCCTTACTTATTGAACTGTTACATTTATTACATATTAACAGTAAAACAGAATACATGTAATAACAAACGAACACTTGATACAAGTATTAATTCCGGCTAATGTTGCCTGATAACTGCGGTTAAGTATCGGTACGATTTGGAAGTATATGCACGCTGACTTTTAGTAGCCGTACAATCGTGGTTTACAACTCTGTACAAATAGAATATTTAATGTGTGGTTCATTAACAAATGCAGGAACAAAACTATTAACGTACTTTTACTGCGTGGGTCGAACTCGTAACTATATGAAATTATACAAATTATAATAAAAGCAACATTTAAAATAGTTTTTATATGTTTGTAAATATTGATTATATACAAAGCACGATTCTACAGCCACTAAAATGTAGGTGTTTACAAAGCAGTGTTGCACATATTAATTTTATATATTACTTTTCTTATCAGGATGGAAGTTGGGAGTCCACTTAAAAGTAAAACACTAGACTTATTCGTTGTTAGTGAACAGCCTAACTTGGGACATCTCTAGCCTATATTATCACGGTCAACAAAACAAGCCCTGGGACCGGTCAAGTCCTAAGGTCAACGAAAGGAATGTTAAATACGTTGCGAACCAGTCGCTTCTCGTGTCTTTAGAAACTTATCTACTTAGTAGGATTCTTCGGATTACTAATAATTAGTATATTGTATTTACTTTTATTTATATTACAATATAATGACATTTAAAAGAATCTTTAATTTGAATATTAAAACCAATAGTTATAACAAACAGGCAAATCTTCATGGCAGTGGCATACATAACACCCATACACCAATAGCACTTGAACCTTTTTACATTATGAATCATTATGTACATGGGTAAATGTACATGTACACTATATTAATGCAAAAAATATTTACATGTCCTTAATTAATTATGTGTTAAAAAGCACTTAATAGCCAACCCTTTGCACACACCCCAGAGAACAATCCAAAAGTTATACAAAAGCAATCAATAATGTAATAATATATAAGCCGTAACAAAAATAATATAACTCGCGAAACTATTAATTGTTACGTAGTACATTGATCATGCATAGAAGATAAAGTCTTTATATTGATAACTAATAAACAATGTATTCATTCGAAGCATAATGAAGCTTTATAAAGCTGTTTAGATAATTCCAAAAACATTTCCTATGACTACCATGATTTAAAAAACTTAAAAAATCGTAAAGTTTAACGTGAATCTATCAAAAGCCCGAATATGAACGTACAACAAGCTCCCTAAGTGAAGTAAGTCAAGCTGTCCATGAGATGAACCGTACCATCAATGTGAGACATCTACATTTGTACAATGCGGTATCAAAACAACGTGTGCGCGGCGTGACGCGGCGAGCTCGCGTGTCGCGTGTCGCGTGCCACTGTCAACACCGCTTTATAAATATTTACTTAACGCAACGGTACCCTACTATTTATAATTTATTAACTCCTAACTAAGTGTAAAATTGTGCCACACAAGCGATCTCGATGGGACATCTAAAGCCGAACGCAACGAAACGGTCGCAAGCGCGCCGCGAGCGAGCTCGGGGCGACGTCTACTAGTTCCGCTGTTGATGGAATGTCGAACATGGAATGAATATTATAAATTCCTGTAAAACGACAAGGTTCTCAACCCTGTAAAATTAGTGAACCAATTACATTATGTAATCTCCACTACGACTCGTATCATATAAAACACCCGCTACTGATTACTCCATCTGATAACTATGTATAATAATGACTATGCTCAAATTTAGATTCAATTTGGAGCCCCTATCGCGATAATTTTATTACTTTATCTAATTTATATAGATGTGGCCGGATATAAAGGTGATGTTTGTATACCCTAATACCGTTCACGATCAGTTACATCATTCTAATGTTTGTTATCATGTGATGGAACTTACATAGGAAGACATTACAACTATACACATACGCCTTTATAGACATCGCGAAATCAAATTGTTTTCACCTATATTAAGTACATTTTGTAATCGAGGAAATTATTGCATCCGTAATATAAACGACGAAATTAATATGTAAACGTTGCAACAAATGAATAGAAACGGAACACCTAAGAGCGTTAGTGGGCGCGGGGAGCGAGGCCGGCCCGCTCGCCGGCTGTGGTTCAGTCTTCGCGACTCACATACCGAGCCTCGGAAACGAGTCTGCAAATTAATTCGTGACCACCCCATAAATTCGAGGCACTTACATGATCTTAAGAGTAATGATATACAACTACATTCTAGTGGTACCAAATGTTAGCTCATTGTCATCCCGCGAAGGACCCGTTGATACAACGGGCGTGACACAATTAAAGCTATGGACATGTTCCACGTACTAATCGTTAGTAAAGTCTAACCTAACACGGAGAGAGAAGGGAGCTATCATACACGTACAAAGTACTTAACTATATAAACCTACATTCAGCCCTTAAAACTTACACGAACTGACCGTTAACCAGTGCGATTACATACAAAATTGGTGTAGTAAAATGAGTGTCCGAATCCATAAAAATGTCTAACGTGCTGCCATGTTAAAAAATATAGTGTCTCCCGGTGTACGTTGAAAAAATTTGAACGAGTGCAGTAGTGAAAAATATTCGATCCATTCAAATCATTACTCCTTATCTCATATGTTGTCCTAACGTAGTACATGATTAATAATGGTAAAGTAGGTGCCAGATGAACCCTCAACGATCGAACCGAACCTACGAAGCGGAATGTCACAACGTCCACGCGTGATCTATTTACATTATATCGACAAGTTGCAATAACAAAACAACAATTACTTTATGTATACTTTAAAACCATCGCACATAATCCTTATGTACAAGTTAAACGGGTTCAGTATTAAATCTGACTGAACGTAACATTAATAGGGTCTCAGTGTTCGCGCGCACCTCGCCGCGGGACTCGGCCGTACGAGCTACTCGCCAGCAGAGCGCCTTCAATTCCTATAACGCTATATTACAAATAGGAGCTCGGCTCTGCACCTCTCTCGCGCGCGAGGCGTCACGCGAGGCGTTACAAAATATTTATCTTATGTACATATTGTCGCTCGAAGATAAGAGTAAGAACTATGTCTATATTAGGTGTGGGATATAAAAGGTGTCGGCGCGGGGTTTACCTCCGCGTGCTTTTGGAGGAGGGGCGCGAGTGAGAGTGAGTGTGGGGGGTCGCGCCCCCCCCCCGCTCCTAACTGGAACACGACGCGGCCGACACGGGCGACAGGGGCGAGTCACGGGGGCACCCTGACAGCGTCACTACCACCTGTGGGACAGACACATGGTTAGCACATGGGATATCAGCAGGAATCATCAGCACAACAGCAAATCTTCCCCGGGGCATAACATTTACTTACATGTTACCATGTTTGCGACATGTTGACACAATAATATTATCATTTGGTGATACAAATAATCTACTACTTAAGGCATCCACATGAGAACTAAGTGTGTACCCACCAAACAGTATGCTGAACCATTATAAAGGACATTTAATTATGTTCATATTCTAAAGTAAAGACAAGCGATAATTACATTTGCAATCAGTGTTCCACTTTCATCAGTGATGAGTCATACATAATTATAGTCTCTAAGATATTATGTCTGCCATACATTTTCTTATCAGGTAAGCTGTTTACACATCTGTCTGTACTACATTTTATACTGTCTATGATCAGGATAATAAACAAATACAAGTAGGGACCAACAAGAAATTCTTAATTTTATTCCTAGTTTTGTCAGTTCAATATGCGTAATATATGTCCACGTTTAGGCAGAAAATATGGAAAAGATATATTACCTTTCGGCTGCCAGCGTGATTCCTATGCTCGCAGAGCCAAACCCCTTGCCAAGTGCCAAGATTGAGCTTGCCATCTGTGATGGGGATGGTCAGCGAGGAGCCCAGGAAACAAGCCTTCACATGGGCTGGCTGTGACATTAACACAATGTATTAGTCAACATTCAACAACATGCACACTTCATTCATAGTTTTCAACACGGGTTTATTAGTATTTTATTATTAAATACCAATAACAGTTTCAACCTTATTTTAATTGGAATCCATAAAGTAATGAAGAATCTCTTAATAGATATTCATTCAATTGTAGTAGTTTTAGGGTTTTAGACGTGGCTTAGAGAAACCTAGACTGCAGAGTTGCAGACAACAACAATTGAGGCAGTTCACTGCTCTACCAGCAGTGAACCTTAACATACTAAACTATCCAGAACACAGTGGCACCTCCAGTAGTTCTCTACTAGTACCTACATTATGCTATCAAGTATCAATATTGACTCATGTGCATAGTTATTATAATTATATAAATACATATTGGAAATCTAGATACATTATATACCTAGTGTGATTATTATGTATATTATTCTGAATGTCACAACTGTTATGTATTTATTTAACCTTTAACATACCATCTTAACACAGATATGATAATTTAATTCATCATACTCTATGAAGTTATTCTTGTTGTCTAATAAGAATTGATAAACACATTATTCTTACAGACTATTCTGTCCTTATAAATAGTCATTCACAAAAAACTTGACTACATAAGTGATTATTACAATACTACATGTAAATAATACATAATGCTTGCATTCTAAACAATTAATAGTAATCAAGAGTACTCAGTGGTTGCTAAACTACTTAGAATTTCATTAGAAACCTAAGCAACACTGATAAAATATTAACATCCATTGCTGTAAAACTTGTCAGTTATGGTGTAAATACAGGCACCTTGTTCATATTCATTTGAAGTTTAAAAGAGAAATAACACCACACAAACAATAGAATAAGAAATATTCTAAATTCAAAATAAATATTGCAATGTTAATCCATGTCAAAGATTAAAATGTTAATGAGTGATTAGCACAACAAACACTCACCATGTCGTCAGGGCCCTCGCATGAGTGACGGTAAGGCAAGCCCTCTGGCACAATTTTGTTGAGCATCATCTCCATATCATCTCTAACGTCAGGGTCCCAACTCTCGTTGAGAGCGAGACTCGCCGATGTGTGCATTACTGGAAACAACATTCACTGATCAGCTGGCTATCGTGCGTTTATCACGTTGTTACTATTTCATATCACTTGCTTTTAGCATTTCACTTAACCGCCTCACAGTAACGTGAGATTATAAGAAGGGTAAATATGACAGTCTGCAGGGATGCAGCATCGGCGGCAAGACAAGAACGCTGTCAGTCAGAGCAGCGAATACTCACTCTGGATATGGCAGAGGCCGACAGCGAACTGCGAGAGCTCCGGCACCTGCTTGAGGATCTCCTCAGTAACCAGGTGCACACCCCGGTGCTGCGGCCTTAAGTTCAGCTTCCGTTGAAACCACGCGGATCCAATCTGAATTCCTCGGTTCGAGGCCATGTTTAATTTTTTAAAACGCTACAGAGTGACCGCAAGAACACAAACGATCTTACACAACATCACTTAGAACAACCTTTACATTAATTAATCCACAATTATCATAAAAGATTCATCTTCAATCTTTAAATAGTAAAAAATATAACGGAGGTTATAGGACAGATTCGACACCCTATTTTCTGCGGGAAAGTGAAATAGTCTTCAAACGAAAGAGAAAAACGAATTTAATGTTGTCAATGTTGAAAATATAACCGAACCACCATGGATTTCATTCATGAAATTTTGAGCCTGCCGATCAGAAAATGTATTGTAATTGATCTGTAACTAAAAATAAAACAATCGAGCTGGAATTAAGATGAATTATTTTCCGTAATCATTAAATTAATATCTTAGTTAATTTAATCGCGTTCTAAAAAAATTAAACAATTTAACTTATAAGCATAATTAATTATTCACAAAATTAATGACCGAAATTAATATTAAAACTTATAATATTATGAAAATAAATTTATTAAAGGAACTATAGTTATTAGTTACTACAACGTAATGTAGAAAAATATATAATCACTATTCCGTAGCGTTGTCGTTGCTGAGGCGATGCGACTAACTAAGGAAGGGAGTTTGTAAATATAGCAACATTTATCACTACTCGCACTTTACGCGGTACTTTTGAACTTAAATCTTTATCACCTTTTCCTACATGTATGATTTTTATAAAATTTTAAGTAACTTATATTGGAAATCCCCAGTAGTACAATAGTAATAAGAGTATTTATCATAAAATCATTCTCAAATGAACAAGAAGTAATTAGCAGAGTAGGCACTTACGATGCTATGGGAGTGCCGAGGGGTGATATTTTTAGGTGTGGCATAGAACCACTCCTTGCATTTGAAACAATTAGTTCTCCCCTCTATCGGAATAATAGCGGTCGCGTTTTTGTATTCTTGTCCCAGTTGAAATTTGAAATAATTGCTTATCAATATGGATCCACTTATGGATATTATAAACAATTCTGAAGAGCCTGAGTGGCTCGAAAGATCAGTGGCAGGCGATCTAAGGCTATGGCAAATTATGTTTTTGTGTGCAGCTAGTCTAGCGTCTCTTGGTGAGTTTACGTTTTGATAATTCTAAAAAAAATGCCAAAAAAATATTTTACTGGAGGTCTCCACATGAAGTTGATCCTGTCTCGGTATATGTACCAGCTGTGATCAGCTATTAGTGAGGTACGCAGACGAAATGCCTACTTTTGTTTTTTTCAGTTGTGATAGTGTGCTGTTGTTTTCGATTTCGTATTCCTCGGACGAAGCAACAGATCGAAGCAGACTATCAAAGACGGAAGATCACCACCAAGTTCCGTCAGCAGTTGGAGACGATACAGGATGCGAAGATGGATGCTATGTCTCTCAAAGATGGTCATTTGATTTTATTATTTACACAACAGTACCTATACAATGCACTATACTTAACATCCTATCAGACTCATGATAAGGTCAAATTAATACTTAACTACTTCCATAAATAGTAATTACCTAGTAATAGAATTTTAGGCATGCGAAATTAAAATGATATAGACATCCTTCTAGGTTCTTCTTCGGGCTCCTAGGTTTATATTGGGGTCAGATCTGCAACATTCTACTCCATTGAGTCTGTGTTGTCATCGTCGTCGGGTCAAAGTAATCTTATACGAGGTCTTTTTTGATAGCCGATGTCCACGACAAACTTATTGATGTTACTACATTATTCCAATGTATTATTATAATACGTTGTTATGACTAGTGTCAGAGTACAGTAGGACTTGGTGTAAACTTAACTTAACAATTTAACTGAAAAAACTTAACTGTAATCAGGCAGAGGTAACTTTAACCACATCAGAATGGCGAATACGTTTTACTCTTAGATGGTGTTTATACCCTTATTCATAAATCATAGTAACATAACATCACGCCTGTATTCCTCGAAGAGGTAGGTAGGCAGAAGTGACCGCAACGACACCCACATTTCGCCAGTTATGTTATAGGTTCCAATGTAATAGGCGGTGAGTCAAATGCCATCAACCGGGCACAAATTTAGATACTGAGAAATAACTACCTAATGGAAAAACCATATAACACTGCCCGACCTGGGTTTTAAACCCACGTTCTCGTGCTAAACAGTCGCGCTTAGCGACCAAAAATAATAAATTATGGTACTTATTTATGTATTCATAATATTCATAAATTAGTACAGTTATAAGATCGCAAAATTAATCAGTCCGAGATTTGCGAGTAGGTTACTTACTGCACTTCTGCGGTCTAACGATTAAGGACGCTGGTAGTGTTTGTTTTTTTTAACCTGTCTCGTGTATCTTGGGTTCATTTCACAGACAAGCTTATCACATACACTAACACCCAGACTCGAGACAAACATCTGCGGATCGCACAAATTTTTATCCCGTGCGGGAATCGAATCTGCAACCTTTAGCGCAGCAGTCCAATCGTATAGCCACTGCGTCAATCACGTCGTCATGTAAATCCCTGGTGCGAGGTCGTTCCTGCAGTATTTGATAAGTATTAAAGGTTTCTTTCATATTTTTTTGTCCCTCGCAGCAAGATTCGTTTACTATCCTCTCTTTAGGTACATTATTACGTATGAGTACTTATGATTATAAGGATTTTAGGTTTAACTTATATATATTCACCTACATAAAGCAGTTAAAGTGAATTAGAACACTAACAACTCATTTGAGTGTACCTACCTACTATCTGAAACTCTGAACTACATTAATATAAAAGACATGTATAACTTTATGTTTACTTTGCAATACGTTCTAGATAAGATAATAAGTAATCCTTTTCATCAGTTTTGTTTTTACACTCCACAGCTTTGGATCTACTGCACGAACAGACGAATATACAGATGGAGGAAGAAAACCAGCATAGATCCCCACCCAGCTCTATGATGTCTCCACAGCAGAGTAAGTTTATTATTTATATACTACCTGGGTGTTTTCTATATAAAAGATCCTTATAATCCACCAAATGTAAGAATTCATAAGTATGTTACAGGCAGAATAAAACATCGGCCCAGATTTAGAACATTTGCATTTTGTGGGCAGATTCTATTCAGATTAGGTACATAGGTAAGTACCTAATGAAAATATGAAAATACCCTAATTCGAAAATATCATATAGGAAAATAACAAACATTGTTTCGATTTATAATAGTAGGGTAAAAAGGTTTCTGAGACCGACATGCAGTCGTTAGCTAGAGTATTCATCGAAGATTCAAATTGTTACTGTATCTAATTCCAGAGTGTATAATGTGTGTAAATATAGGTCACGAACAGTTTTGGTTTTGGCATCAATTTAGGCCATTTACAACAATAACTTAGTTTCACCCACAGGGCCCAAAGTTTGTCGCCTCGCACAACTACCTTTTGCAGACAATTTAGCAAACGACGATTATTTATTATTTTATTATACCTGCCAGGTTCATTGGATGCGTCGTTCCAGCCAGAAGGAGGTCAGAAGCCGGAGCCCCAAGTGTCCGGCCTCAGCTTCGTAAAGTTCGCGTCTAAAGTGGCAACACTCTCCAAACTAGGACAACCCAAGTCACCAACATCCCCCACTCCATCAGGGAATAAAATAGATTTTTAAGTGTATATTGTTTTGGCAACTAAATAATATATGGTGATTTTTTAATTACTGGCAATGTTTTCTCACATTTAGTAAAAGTTATAAAATAATCAGCCTTTGTACCTAGTTAGTACCTCTGATTTATATTAGGAAAAAAATTGCCGGTTGATGTGTTCTACCTTACGAAGTGTTGTCAGGCGTGCACATACATATAGTGTTACATAAAGAGCGCTAAATCACAGTTGCGATGCGACGACATCTTAAGCGTGCAAACTAACTTTGTGATATAGAACATCTGTAACAAATTTTGACCATATATTGTGTACTATGTTATTTATTACAATACATATTATCATGTTATGTATATTAGATGTCTATGAATAAAAGATAATTTAAAATGCAGTAAGTTTTCTTTAATCTAGAAAATAAAAAATACAGTATAAACGGATTTTAAATCACAAGAATAATTACATATTCACAAATAACTTCGGTATTCGGCGCTGTTTACATAATCTATCTCGCATTAAAACTGACAGTAAAAACAATGTTCCAATCTAAGCAATAACTTTAAAGCAACATTTAACTTACATTTTATAATACATAAATAATACATCTTGCAAATAAAAATTACATAAATTCAAGTTAGCTAAGTTTTTTTTATTAAATAGTTAAATCGCTCTACATACTTGTATTACGTTCCATCTTAACAATATATTCCATATGTAGCTTTGAGAACCATGTTAAAATCAGGTTTAATGTCACTAACTTCCCATTTGACTTAGTGAATTATATTAAAAATTTGTTGTAATCTCACTGACTCGAAACACTTTAGACAGCCTATCCTCTCAGTCCATGACTCAATATAACTTTTCGCACAGTCTCATCCAAACACAGGTAATCATTATCGTATCTTATCCTACACACATCTGCTCCTATAATGTACGTGGTGTTCTATTGCTTCCCGTTATCTTAGCTCCTTGGTGTTTGCTTGCATACATTGAGCAAAATCATTGTTTATGGTGCACATTTGAGACAAACGCAATAAATACTTGCATCGAATGAGAAGTGATTATCTACGGGACGAAACTAACTACATTAAAAATAGTTTCAAAATGTGAAATAAATTTTTGCTAGAATATATTTTATAGAGTTTTTATTCTCTGTCTAAAACTAAAAATGCAATTTGGAATAAAACAATGTGGTGTGTAATCGATTGAATTGCACTTAAACGTTAGATACTTTGTGTATCGTGTTCTAAACTAGCGACTCTATCGAACCGAAGCCCCGGCAGCTCCATAAACAGAGCAAACTGAACTCAAACTCCATCATAAATAAGGCCATTATGATTCATTTACCGAGCTCCCCTTGACTATGGAAGAATCTATTGAGAAATACTATACACTTTCACTTACATTATAATTGAATCGGACCTACCTAAAACGTAAGGGTGAAACACTTATTAAATTATTGTTCGTATATATTGCGTAGCATTATTAAACTAAACATAGGAGCGGCATAAAAATTAATAATTGAATATAATTCGTACGAGTTTGTGCATGATACCTGTCTCGATATTTCCGTGATATACATTTTTACAACTTTGTAAACCGAAACGGTAAGTATAGGCTACATTTTATAATACACTTTACCCTACATGAGGATTGGTAATCGCGTAACTTACAACAAAACGACGTAAGCTACAAGATAAGTTCGCTCACGATGGACACTACGTTTAACTAACACGTAACTTTGTAACGAGGGTGGATACTAGACTTTAGGAACCCAATTTATTATGTCGCAGTGCCACCGCTATAAATAGAACTCTCATAATAATAAAGCATATTTCTGTTATCAACAAGTACTACAGCAACATTATTTATTGACTTTAACACTATGCTTGAAGATTTGACAATAAATATTTATAATAAATACAATGTGCACATTTCTCTGCTAATATAAAACGTCATGGGCAGTACACAAAACATTGAGCACAACTGTGAATATTTGGCAATTTTATTTTATTTTACTTGACATGGCATCGAGATGATTTTAAGAATAAGTACTTTGTGACGTTCGAATGAAACACAAACAATGTATTTTAATAAATAATTATCGTATATGACATTTCATTTAAACTTGGATATATGAAATACGCACATTGTCGGAGTGTCTTTGTGGATAACGCGTCCACTCTAATAATATCTCGTACCGTGAGTGACACACGTTACAACGTACTAGTTCGGCTCGTAGGTCACCCGAGGGTGTTGTTATTGACTAAGTTGTTCGTCCGTGAGGCGTATGTCGGTGGAAGGGAGGCGGGAGACGTTACCGAGTGGCGCGCTAGCTGGAGAACGTAACAGGAGGCGCCGCGCTGGCCCGGCTCTACGTCCCACCAGCGAGGCACACTCAATCTCGCCTCACGAAAGTTCTTCCCCTGTTCAACATAAGATAACGTTACTTTGCCATACTTAAGAATCATTTTACGTTATGACTGTTATTATAGTATAATTTAGGGCACATTTTGGATAAACAGAAACAAGATAGTGAAATTTATTGCCCCTTGTAGACAAGTACTGTTAAGAATGAATGGCTACGTCAGTATAAGGCATATGTATAATAATGAAGTAGACTAACGTGATGGTCTTGCGCTCTGCGGGGCGCGAGGTGTTCTGCGGCCGCGCCCTGTTGAGCACCTTGAGCAGGTCGCCGGCCTTGGCGCGCATGCGCGAGTGCACGTACACCTTGGAGCACTTGATGTGGTAGTGCAGGTAGTCGCGGAACATGTGCAGCAGGTCGATGGTGTTGTCGCGCGCCGCCGAGCACGTGTGCCGGGGGAATAACACTGGAACAACACATATCACATCACTTATCTTATTTTTAAATCTTTATGTAAAAGTAAATGGTTTGACTACGATATAAAGTAAAACATAAATGACGCTTTATTCATTCTATTGCTATGAATTTTTATACAAAGATAGCCTGAACTCTGTCTTAGACTACAATTAATTCAAAAATTGACAATTGAAATATCCACGTGGATGAAGTAACAGATTATTCTAATTTTATTATTAATTATTATTAACAAGAGATGAACTGACTTACCAAACGTAACATAACTGATATTATCTCCTACTCTCGCGTCCGTGTCCATTAGTTCTAAGGGCGGTTCCTTGTGTGAAAACAATACCTGCGGACAAAATCTTATTTAGCCATGGCGACGCAATACAATTTATGCGTAATTTGTAAACAGCCAAATTATTTCAGACAACTGTCGTAGCCAATAGCAGGAGCCAAGAGGAGGGAAATCAGTATTATATATACAGTATATTACTTTACAGTAAAGTGACACTATAAAAAGGTTGAGAAGTGTGTATATTATATATATTAATATTTCCTTTCTTTTCTTTCCAAAATCTGTAGAAGTTTTAATTGGATTAAAACTTTAAAACAGTATACAATGTATGTAAGAAAGCCAATCTTATTTTTATTTTGATGGTAGCATTCTGAGAAGAAGATGGCGAGATAATTTAGACATCTTTGCTGGAAAGACATGGCTCGAAATGGCATTGAACAGTTTTGTGGAAGAATAAGTGGAAGGCATTTGCCCAGCAGTGGGACACTAAACAGGCTACATAATAACAGTATGTTTATGTGGTGCGGTGCCACTCACTTGTGGCGCGGTGTGCGAGGCTCTCCGGCCCTCCTTGAGCTCCTGCATGAACACCTTGCCGATAACCATGTCGTCCTCGTGCCGGAACACCGTGGAGAACACCACCGTCACGCGGTCCTCTTGTGCTTCTACGTATCTGAAACATTCAAGGATATTATAAGTCTATGTGACTTGGAAACAGTTTACGTTACTGGCAGATTGGCTATTTTATAAGTATCGTGACGAGGACGACCACACAGCTACGAGCACACTAAGGTCACTCATTTATAGAAACTACTTGCACAGCATTCTTAGTAACTTGGCTAAAAAAGGCACATACTTAAGAATGTTGACAAATATGTGGATTGTGATCTCAATTATTTTTGATTAGGCATCATACACACCAGCCAAAAGTTCACTTCATAGTAGAAATTGGTTTTGTACTGTCAAAATTAACAGATTCAAAGACATTTAATTTACATACGCTAAAGATTTTACTATCCATATTTCTAGACTATACCAGTGAATATTAATAACTTTTTTTCACAGTTTTTACTTTATATTTTGACAAGTAAATAAAAAATACTAACAGCGTCTCATCCTGCCTGTAGTTGATGACGGCGCGTTTATGGCTGACGTCACCGTCCTCCTGCAGTCTGAAGTAGCGCTCGAACACTGACGCGAAACAGTTTCTTTTTAGAAGGCCCACCTTCTTTACGACATCCTCCCAGTCTTCGGGAATGTTCTCCAGGTCAAGTAGCAGGGATATATTGTAACCTGAGGATAAAAAAGATGGTAATTAAACTAAATGTAATTTTATTAGGTACTCATCAGGGTCAGTAATTGAGTATAAGAAATTATAGTGCTGACGTTTATCCCAAGTCTGTGTCTATCCCAAGTGTTTGTGGATGTGATATTTCATGTTTGTGAAACATAGGAACGATTTAGGAGGATTCCAAGTGTGGGGCGACGGTTTCCCCAATTTGCGAAAATTGGCTTACGCATTTCGCCTTGATGCACTAAATAATAGTCTACAATACTATAATATGTAAATGTTTGCTTTCTAAGCACTAATTGTTTTGCCACCCAAGGCACTAAAAAAATTGTACATGTGCATATTAAACTTTTTAAATCTCGTAGTCATAAATATTATTTGTTCCTAAACAATACCAGTAATTTACTTTGTGTTCATTATTTACTAAATCATTAATAACACCACCTTAAGAGCCATTTCACAAAATTTTGACGTTCGAATTTCGGTAGAATTGTCATGTGTGCGTGACACACCCACACAAAAATAATGCTAACAGTGTAGCGCAAAAAACGAGACGGACAAAAAAATCTTGATCGTTATTATAATATACCTATATTCGAGATTTATGAAAATATTTTGAATTCATTAGTAATTAGATCATATTATATATTTGTTCCTATTTTTTAAGGCGGTTTTTATATTTTTTATTTCACAATTTTTTGTGATGCCTAGGATTCATCCGCATCCGTAGACATTTTGAGGATTAGTATTTGAAATCCTTACAAAATGCTCCCTCAAACTATTTCTCACACGATATATACTATTAAAGCGGTAGAAGGGGGGACAAGGCACCACCTCCCCCTCTTTCTTTCTAGTTTGTGGCGACAATTACTTAGGCTATATTACTTGTAACGACAGTTCTGCTATGATGTTATAAGGAGTTCAGTTCCATATCTCCAAAGATCATCATCAGATCTACATGAAATTTCAATGGGATTATTTCGAAATAAACTACTTTCCAACAAAAAAAGAATTTTGCAAATCCGTCTTTAGATGACGGAGTTATGCCCGAACATACATAAAAAATATATTTAAACATCCGAATTGATATCCTCCTCCATTTTAAAGTTTTCAAAATAAATATACAAAGGCGAACTTAATACCTTAGGCATTTATTACCAGTCGACTTTAGAGCGATATGGAGACAAATATTAGGTAGATGCACATATCGATGCATGCGATGTGATTACGTATGGCTCTGAGACGTGGTCGCTAACGGTTGGCCTTTTGGAAAGGCTCAGAGTCACTCAACAAGCTATGGAAAGAACTATGCTCGGGGTTTCTTTGCGCGACAGGATCCAGAATACGGAAATTCGCCAAAGAACTAGAGTCACCGGCATAGCTCGAAGAATATGCAAGTTGAAGTGGCAATGGGCATGCCATATCGCTCGAAGGACCGATAACCGCTGGGGAAGAAAGGTTCTCGAATGGCGACAACGAACCGGAAGACAGCGTTGGCAGGCCTCCCACCAGGTGGACCGACGATATCGTCAGAATTGCGGCCCAAGCGGTAGATGCAATTGGCAAGCTGTCGTTTATTGTGGCGTTCTAAGGGAGAGGCCTTTTAACAGTGGACGTCTACCGGCTGATGATGATGATGACGTTTATCGATACGCAAAATAATAAACATACATATAATACGTTACATACATACATGAAACAAAACAATACATATATATACATAAAGCAATAATTAATTAATTATCTCAACTATTATAACTATTTACAACTTAAATCTAAAAGATAAAAACAATATAATTATACAAAAATAAGTTAAAAAGCATCAAACAATTCATCCCCATCGATGTCAACCGGTAACGTGCCCAAAAGACTGGCAGAATTGCCACGTGTAGTTTGCGCAAACTCCTAGACCTACCAGGTATGATTGCTTGGCACTTATTCGGAATTGCCGCCATGCCAAATCTCTCGGACCAGTCCATTGTAGCTTAAAGATCGCAGTTGGTTGCACTCATTGTCTAGTACACATCATCAATCCCAGAAGCAGAGTAAGGCTACAAGTTATCGGCATATGGAATACGCACACCGAAGTAATTGGATTATAAGGTTAATAAAGATAGAAAACAGCAATGGGCGGAGAATACCGCTTTGTGGAAGGCCAGATTTTAGCTCACACCAGGAAGAAGAGGACTCTTCCGCATGGACCGACCACTGGCGTTCCCAAAAGTAAGGGATCTATTCCAGCGCTTTAGGAGACGCCAAGAGATGGGATATGATGTAGACGAGGATATCGCGATTGACTGTATTGAAGGTATTGGAAAAATCAACTAGGGCTGTAACTTTAGTATCTTCTATGCCTGCCTTAATGTCGCCAATCGCCTGGCCTGCAACCGGACTGCAAGGGAGACAAGAGGTTATTTTGGTTGACTCTTCGTATATTCTCATGGACATAGGCCTCGAGCACTTTAGATAGGAAAGAAAGGATAGAGATTGGTCGGAAGTGACTGGGTAGAGAAGAGCTCGATATTTTAGGTAAAAAGTGAACGAAAGCTTTGCGGTACAAGGAGGGGAAGTATCCGGTATCCAAGGAGCACGATATTATGTGTGTGATTGCTGGAAGAAGATGGTCAACTATTGTGACGATCATTCCGCGATAGACGTTATCACAGTCTAACGCTATGGATTTGATGGAGGATGATCTTTATGATTTCTCCCTCAGTGACTGGAGATGATGCCCAGCAGTGGGCCATTTAAAAGCTGATGATGATGATGATGATGATGACTGGAGATATGTGCAAGGGATTCATGTTGGGACGCGGGAGACCATCGACGTAAGCAAGTGTCTGAGGTTTGGTCTTTTGTCTAAAGTTGGGCTAGTGAAGAAATGCGAATTGAGATCGTCCAAATCAATGGAATTCAACCGGTCAAATAGTGGTGATTTGCCAATACTGAGAGTTTCAAGGAACTTCCAGAGATCGGCAAAAGTGGAACATAAATAAATGTAATTTAGAATATGGCGGCGTTTGGTATTGGATATTACTTAATTATACCGATTTCGTGCAGCTTTGAAAAGATTCCAGTCCTTATCACGATCTTTCTTGAATTTTCAAAAAGCGCGATCCCTACGTTTTATGGCCAACTTTACACTATTCAAAATCCATGGCGCAGGTGGACGCTTCAGCTTTAACTTTTCAACCGGTGCGTGTATATCATAAAGCTCGATGATTTCCCGGTTAAAACCGCTAACCTTTTCGTCGACCGCGGGAGCCTCCATCATAGGTTTCCAGTCGATTAGAGAAGCATCTGAACTCAGTTTGCTTACATTGATTCGCGCGAAGCTGTGCATGTACATTGTACAGTACCTTGAGCTTAGGTTTATGAGGTTTGAGGATATACGATAAAAGTATAAGGCCGTGGTGAGAGAATCCAGCGGTGACGAGTCGGCCATGAGAGAAAACCAGGGAAGGATTGGGGGTATTAATGAAATCGAGCCGAGTGTGCTCAGCTACATCGTTGTGGTGAGTGGCTTGAAGCAGTACGACGAGTAGGCTGGCAGAATCGACTATGTGCAGGAGTTTGGAGGATTGGGAGGTATGCGGAGTAAGGAAGTGTTGAAATCTCCCATGATGATGTGGTGTGCATAATATGAACCTATCGATTATAATACAGTTTCGATTGCAGTGGAATCGTTACGGAGGTAAATAGCGGCGCCACCTCTTCCCTTACCGACCTTATAATTGCAAATAAGGACGAACTCGAGTAGAAAGTAGATAAGATGTGAGGTTTGTGCAAAATTTCCGAAATCCGGTTAGCATGAACGTTGGCTGGGACTACTTTGCGCATTGAGGGGACAACATTTTTGGCAACATTTTTCGCGCAACTTATAATTCAGTGTGCTGCTACAGAACAGAAACTTACGTCATCAGATATAATATCTGATTGGATGGTTGCTGAATATTAATCAAATAAAATATTTTAAAAGAATTTAATAACATTTAATAATAAACAAAACCGGATGAAAATAATTCGTAGAAAATGAAAACGTTGTGGTCGTAGTATAAAAATGGGTTTTTAATACGAATTTTCGTAATTTAAAATTTGAAAAAAGTGACACAGGTCCTGCCTCTAAGGGCGCTCGGGCCCGACTGATCGTTCTACGGTTGTGCATTGTAATTTATTGTGATTTTGAGTGATATTGAAAATGGTATTATATCTAATTAAATAAAGGAATATTAAAAAACATTGTATTAATAGATTTCCCAGAGAGCATAGTTCATTATGGCATAATTTTAAAAGTAATAAATACCTTTATTTAAACCAAAAAGTCGCGATAAAATTACCATATAAAACCGTGAAAACCGGTTTAAGTTTTTATTTTTTCATCAATTAAAAGTGTTATTAATCGAAAATTTTCCACCATATGTTACAACAAAAGTATATGTCCTATGCCTACTGTATTTTTTCCATTAAAATTTGTTGATGTAAATGGTAGAATTTGAAACCCGAAAATGGCTCTGCGATGGATTTTCAGAAAACGTGTTGCGGGAAATAGCTCACCACACAGCAATCAAGTTATATTTTGAAAATCTAATTCTATTTGTAACAATGGGAAAGATTGGTCTACATTCTACATGTATTTAGAAATTCCTTAGTACTACCTAAGATGGTAAATTTCGCGTCCGAAAATTCAGAAAACTGTCAAAAAATGTGAAATGGCTCTTAAGCGTCTATACAATGCGACAATTCAACAAATCGATTGCCATATCGAAAACAATGCTGTCGGAAAATCAATGTACTAAGTCAAGATATAAAACAAGTGTATAAAGTTATAGCATTTTAGCCAAGCATTGATGTATAAATGTATATACATATATCACAGTCAGTTCATATCACAACTGACCGTGACGTTAGGTGGCTTGTAAACACGCTCGGCGAGTAATTGCTAATATAGCGATCGAGTATTAGACTTTAATTATTATTTGCCCTAGTTCTAAGTTATACTAGAATTCATATTTACAATTATTTCAATAAGTAAAATAACAATTTCAATCGATTTCTCTAATGGATCCAATTGGCGCAGTGGCTGAATGTTTGGTTTTCTGTGCAATCTGAACTAGATTTAAATATAGGCATTTGTAGTCAGTAGAATAAGGAAGCAACTATAAAACACAATTCGCATGCATTCGAAATTCCTCATAGAGGACAGTATTTTTTTAATTCTGATAAATTCTTACATACATAATAATGGATGATGTATTATGACGACCGTCCTAATACTTATAGAAACATAGTAAGCGCGTCATCATTAACATTATTTGAACATTTACCCTAGTGACTGGTGAGTAAATTGCGATATGGGAGTGCCGGATTATGAGTAATGTACAGAATACGAGTTCAAAGTATTATATGCAATATGATTGGACATTGTATATTTTATCAGTATGTATTGTTAAAGACACAATGTCACACATATCTTTACACATAATTATTCTAGCTTGACTGAATCCAAACAGTTATAATAACAAACATACAAAGTATTAACACAATCTGAACCTGGATTGGTTTTGGGTACAATACAAACAATACAGTTGCTTTAATGGTAAAAGTCGTAGGTCTGCTTATAATATTTTTGACAACTGATATTTTTGTATGCTTTCGAGTATGTGCATTGCGCTCTGACCTTCCCATTTTTACAGTTATAGACGAAAAAAATAAATTGAGGTAACATACAATTTTGAAAGTGATAAGAATATATTACCATGCTTAATTTTGCATTACATACTAACATGTATGTGCTCAAAATAGCATAAAACACAACAGATAAGCCAACTTTGAAATTAAAACATTATATCTTATCACATTGAGGACTTGCCAACACTTTAATCTTATCAAATTTGTTTTCAATATGTGTGTATAAATAAACATCACATCAGTCACATTAATTTTAAAACAAATAGCTTCATAATAACAAATGTTTGAATTTTTTTTGGTAATAAGCTTCTTGTACCATCATCATCAGCCTATCGCTGTCTACTCAAGGATATAAGCTTCTCCTGCTTGTATAAAAGCAAAAATTAAATTTGGTATATTGTTATCAAACATATCCTATAATATGATACATATACAATGTATAAACCTTACTCTTTACACAACAAATATTTTATAATTACAGCCGACTGAATATAGAACAAGTATAACTTCATACTATTAAATTTTAAATATTTATTTGAGGTATTGTCCTTGTTTTATATCTTAAACATGTTGTTCGCGTATTGACATGACTAATACATTTTAGATATGTGATTTGTCATTGAAATCTGTAACTTGCATGTATAGGTAATATTTGTGTAGTACACACATACTGTACTACATAAATAAAAACTTATTTAAAATAATGCATAATATATATTGGATAGGAGGCTAATTCAATATTTGAATATAAATAAAGATTATGTAAACTTGATACTGATAAATATCTCGTCAGAAGAACATATGCATTCAAAAGAATTCACTATACCACTTATGAAAATTCTAACAGTGGTTTTCAATTATATGGAACTCATATAATTGTTCTACATAACTATAAAATATTTTGACACACCTATATATAACCAATTATCCTTAAACAGCAAGGAAAACATAACATTAACCACATTGAACAAGTGTATAAACTGGAACAATAGTTGCTCCACTGAACACTGGTAATTGTGCAACCATAAAAAAATCACTCACATACTCACTTTCATTTGTATGCAATTGTTGAAGAACTAAGTTTTATGTGCTAGAAGAAATACTGCACATCGCTCAGAATACTAATTTATTTATGAAGCAACTCTTTTACTTGTAATGAACCAGTGACATTAGTTCTCGCAACTTTAGTTAAGCTTTTAATACCATAGATGTAGGTAATATACGACATCTATGATTGATACAATAATTACACCGGTATGAGAATATAAAGGTGTAAGTGGTAACAAAGAGTTTGTAAGGAATTGGTAAGGAATACTTTAGCAACTGAACTAAAATATTTATCTGTGATAATTTTCACCCTACATTTATATCCTATAATTATACCACTGTATTTGGACTACTAAATGTATGGTTCAAAGAGTATTAATGTAGTATTCATTCAGATAAGTAATGGTATAAAGTCCAAGTGTTTACCTGACTCTGCCTCGGTGAGGAGTGGCCCATATACTCTTTTGAGTAGTTCATCTGCTCCATGTTCCTCTAACTGCTTGTAGAATTTCAATGATATACTAACCTACAAACAATAATTGTTATTAGACTTATAGTTAGGGTAACATTGTTTTAGAGATTTATAATAACAAGTCTTAAAGTGGGGTTGTTAAGTGTCCTGTTGATATAATATCAAACTATTAACTTCTTAGAATAACAATTTACAATTTGGTATACTTGTTTACTAATATAGATTTATTGGATTGGAGAATTAGTTATATGGACATTTCAAGAAGTATGTAAGTCAAAAGAAGTACTAAATAGATGATCTAGTATGTCTGTATTAAAACAATGTAACAGTTTTAAGTTAACAACAGCACATTGTTGTGGCTAAGACTTGTTTACGATAAATAATCTTAGGAATTTCTTGTGCATCACATACCCTAACTTTGGTTTTATCTCCATTCACATTGGATATATGAAAGAGCACTCCATCAAAATCTGCAACTTTCACATCTATTGACTCTGGCTTTAAACTGGAAATGAAACATAAATAAATAAATGTTGGTGGGATGACAAATCAACACTAAATTACTCATATCCTGGGGCATGTCACAGCATTATTATCATGGCATTCTTTCACTATAACAAATGGATATCAGTATCACATATCAGACTCATTACATTGTTTACCACTACAGGAATCCAAAAACATTATGGGACGTATCCGCACGCACACAAGTGGGGACCAATAAACAAGTGACATGACTCATCCATGCTGAGATAGCCACTATCACGTCACACGCACTACATGACATAATACCAATCAAAGCACTATATGCCCTGTTTCTATACATTTATATGAACTAGCAGTGATGCGGCGGCCAACGTGGGCCCACCCCAGGAATTTGACACTTGTCAAGTTACTTTCGAAAAGGGGTTATGGCCAGGAATCAACCCCCTCGTAGACAGTTCCGCTGCAGCACACACATCTCGAATCTCATGTATATGTATTGCATGCTCGTTAAACACATCACAATTATGAAAAAACAGTACACTTTCTAAGCGTAACGTACTCACCGCGCCAGTGCATTTTTATATTTAACTGTTAATGTATCTTCTATAATTCTATTATTGATCTCGAGTAAGATCATTATTTAACAATTTATAACCTACAGCTTTTTCATAAAATCAACGCCTATAGCACCTTCATTTAATAATTTATACGGAAATCTTCAACGATGACCGCCCGTATATAGATACCCATAAACGACAGAAAGAAAAGGAAGCTCCAAATGAATGAAATATCGGCCATGTAACCATAGAGCATTTAATACTTTATTAAGCCAAGTACTCACTAGAAAGTTACTAATTAAGTTGTAATTATCAAAAAATAAGACCGTAAGAGCTGAATTTTTTATAAAAATAATGGTGGCTTTAATTTAAAAAATTATGGCAAACAAAATAAGATATTTTTTTTCTAAATTAATAACCGTAACTTACTAAAATGAACTATACAACACTAATTGACAGCGGTAAATAAAAAATAACTACCTAGTCTATGGCCAAATACGGAGCGGTGTGGTGAAAAGAAACTTTGTTTATTTATTTGTTAAAGTTGAATAAAAAAACGCTTCTTTAAACTACGTGCATTAAGTCGCATTATGTCCATGATGAAATAAAACAAAATAAAGATGTCTAACCTAGTAGGTGCATTTGTAGCGGGGCTTAAGTCCCGGAACGTGGATGTTCAAATACGGACGGGTCGAGAGCTTTATCACTATGCGAAGACCGAGCTGCGCGAGGTCCCTCAGGAGGAACTTACGCAGTTCCTTGATGAATTCAATCACCAAATCTTTGAGATGGTTTCTAGCAACGATGTCCATGAAAAGAAAGGAGGTGTTTTAGCTATAGGTAACTAATAAATAAATATCATCGTAATTAACTAGAATTTTCCACACTCATTTTATAATAATAAAATACTACTGTGTTTTCTTTCAGTATGCCTCATTGGCGGTGACTGTGACACAACTAAAACGAGGATCACGAGATTTGCGAACTATCTTCGCAACTTATTACCTTCGTCAGATGTTGGTGTTATGGAACTGGCCGCTAAGACAGTCGGCAGACTAGCCACAGTGTCCGGGGTCAAACGCGCAGAATACGTAGAGTTTGAAGTCAAAAGAGCATTTGAATGGTTGTCTGAGGAGCGTAATGAAGGGAGACGCCACTCAGCAGTTTTACTTTTAAAAGAACTTGCTATAGCCATGCCTACATACTTCTACCAACAGGTGTCAGGATTCTTTGACCACATTCTTGTAGCATTAAAGGATCCCAAGCCACAAATTCGTGAGGCTGCAGCTAAAGCACTAAGAGCAGGCTTAGTTGTCACTGCTCAAAGGGAAACTGCAAAACAATCTACTGCTAAGCCCCAATGGTACATGCAGTGTTATGAAGAGGCTATGTTGTCCTTTGAAGATGTTCCTATGAAAGAAAAGGGAATGTCCAAAGAGGATAGAGTCCATGGAGGCTTACTGATTTTGAATGAACTACTAAGATGCTCTAACGCTGTCTGGGAGAAGAAATACACATATCTAATGCAGAGTTTAGACATTCAGAAGGATATTACTGTGTCCGATGATATAATATTTATTAGCAACAAACTACACAGCCCATCTGTAAAGAGAGGGTACCTGTGTGATGGTTTTAAAACGGAGAATGTTACTTACCCAGTTCCTATTTATGAATCTGAAGTATGTCAGAAGTTACTTACTGAGAAATTTGAGAGATTTTGTAAAGGTAAGTTCTATAAATAAATACTTCTATTGGAAACTATTTGTACCAGACACATAAAACTCAAAAAATAATCTTCTAAAAGTTCTAAGTACTTAAGAACCTATTATTTAATTGCTGGAATTACGCAGAAAACAAATAATGGGGTTAATTCAATTATATAAAAAGGGGTTTGATAAAGATTGTTTTAGATTTAGGACAGCTAGAAGGACATGGCATGGTTGCAAAATCAAGCAATCTTCCTTTTATGGAATGGAATAAAGTATTGAGTATTAGTACACCGAAATAAATACAGAATTTTCTGCTAATGTCAGTCTTTGTTTACAGATGTGATGAGTCAGCGTATACTCAAAACACAAGGAGTACCTCAAATACTACTTATCATAATTCCAAGACTAGCTGCTTTCAACAAGGAGTTTTTTTTAAAGAAATACCTTACTTCTACAATGAATTACTTGCTGGCCTGCCTGCGTAGCCGGGAGAAAGACAGAAACATGGCATTCACAACTTTAGGCCTCATGGCTGCAGCCATTGAGAATGACATCAAAATCTATATCCCCAGCATTATGGATGTCATTAAACAGACACTGCCTATAAGAGATACACAGACTAAGAAGAGAGTGTGGATAGATCCCTCGATCTTTGCTTGCATAACTTTATTAGGGAGTGCTGTTAAAGATCTGGTCATCACAGACATAAAAGAAATTTTAGATGCCATGTTTGCTACAGGCCTTAGTCCATCACTGACTATCTGCCTCAGAGAATTAAGCCATAATTTGCCTACCCTAAGAACAGAAATATCAGAAGGACTTCTGAATATGCTTTCTCTTGTATTGAGGAACAAACCATTTTTACATCCTGGTGTTCCAAGAAGTTTAGAGCAGCAAATGAGTAACATGAGTTTGGTCATGGAACCACAAGACACTGCCAGCATTGTGCTAGCATTGAGAACACTTGGGACATTTAATTTCGAGAGCCAGCACAGTTTACTGACATTTGTTAGGCGCTGTGCTGATCACTTCCTGCAAAGTGAGCAACAGGAAGTCAGGTTAGAGGCTGTAAAGACTGCTGCAAAGTTATTGGCTGACTCTACTGTCAGAACAATGAAAACACCTTCAAGGACTCTCACACTTTTGACTGCAGAAGTAGTTGGCAAGTTACTAGTGGTCACAGTCACTGATCCAGATTACGAAGTTCGTTATTGGGTACTGGAATCTTTATACAACATATTTGACACTCATTTGGCCCAAATTGAGAATTTGAGTTTCCTTTTCATGGCCATGAATGATGAACATTTAGCTATCAGAGAATTGGCCATATGCACTGTAGGTCGGTTGAGTGTAGTTAATCCTGCTTATGTTATGCCTGGGCTCAGAAAGACCCTAATACAGTTCTTGACTGAATTAGAACATTCTGGAATGAGTAGAAATAAAGAACAGGCGGCCAGAATGTTAGACAACCTCATACTTCATGCTCCAAAGCTAGTAAAGCCATATATGGAGACAATACTTAATGTGCTTGTACCAAAGTTAAGGGAGTCTGATTCAAATCCAGGTGTAGTCATCAGTGTCTTAAAAGCTGTCGGTGATTTAGCTGATGTTCATGGTGATAACAGTGGACTCAAGAAATGGTTGCCTGAACTCCTAAGCATTCTTCTTGAACTGTTATCTGACGCAAGTGCGACGGAAAAAAGGAGTATTGCTTTGTGGGCATTTGGTCAACTAATCAGTGCCACAGGATATGTAGTTGCACCTTATACTGAATACCCAACTCTTATGGATGTACTTTTGAACTTCTTGAAGACTGAGCAACAACCAAAGGACAGGAGAGAAACCATTCGTGTTTTAGGTCTGTTAGGTGCATTGGACCCATATAAACACAAGATAACTAGAGGATTGATTGGAGAACAACCTGACTCTAGTTTAGTCCCAGTAGCTGATAGCAAAGCAGAAGAGAATAACTTCGACATGACAACCAGTGAGATGTTAGTCAACATGTCGTCGCCTGTGCTAGACGAGTATTATCCAGCTATAGTAATATCTACACTGATGAGGATTCTGCGAGATCCAACCCTCCAACAGCATCACACAAGTGTAGTCCAAGCTGTTACATTTATATTCCAGTCCTTGGGAATAAAATGCGTGCCATACATCTCTCGTGTCACTCCCAGCCTTCTTTACGTGGCGCGAGCGACAGACAACAACAATTTCAGAGAGTTCCTGTTTACTCAACTGGCTAGATTGATTGCTATCGTCAAACAGCACATCCGTAATTATTTAGACAAGATATTCGACCTCATCAGGGAATTCTGGACACCAAACAGTCCTTTTCAACCAACTTTAATTTTACTCGTTGAGTACATCGCTGTGGCTCTTGGATCCGAATTTAAGGTGTACTTGCCGCAGCTAATGCCGCAGATTTTGCGAGTTCTAGCGCACGACACAAGCAAGGAGAGAATGGTTACCGAAAAACTTCTCTTCGCGCTACAGAAATTCGAAGACAATTTAGACGATTACATGCATCTAGTAATACCGTCAATTGTAAAGTTATTTGATGCATCGGATTGTCCGATCAATGTCGCTAAAATGGCAATGGAAACTGTAGATTATCTCTCTGACTCTTTGAACTACAGTGAGCTGGTGTCGAGAATAATCCATCCTCTAGTAAGGAGCTTAGACACGTGCGCCGCGTTGCGGCCTACTGCGATGGATACATTATGTGCCCTTATTGTTCAGCTGGGACGCAAATTTACAGATTTTATTCCGCTTGTTCAGAAAGTAGTTGTTAAGCACAAAATTCAGCATCAGAATTACGAATTGTTGCTGTCCAGAATGCAATCTAGTCAGACATTAGCTATGGACGAGTTTTTGCAAAGCACTAGACGTAGGCCGAGGAACCATAACCAAGAGGTAAGTGGCTCTATAGATGAACCATTAACTTAACCCATTTGAAATAACACTAGTCAGAGAAACAAACCTTTTTACAATTCATGCAACCGATTTTGACTTCTATTTCTTTACCGTAAGATATAGCATTAAAAGCAAATAGTCTTTCAATGCCAACTGTTTACTGCAGCTTTTTTTGTCTCGTTATCATTGCAGTATACCTCAAAATAGTCCTAATGAACAGTAATGTGTATTAACTTACCGTCTAATGTCATATCAAATAAGGTATCAATACTCAGTTCCGCTTACACAACACATTACTTTCAACAGGGTCGTATGGGGTACACTTGTGATACTTCGCAGTCGATCCGCAAGCTATGTGTGAACGCGCACAACTTGAAGTTAGCGTGGACGGTCAGCAGCCGCGTGTCTAAGGACGACTGGCTCGAGTGGCTGCGGAGGTTCAGCATTGGCTTGCTGACCGAGTCACATAGTCCTGCACTTAGGTTAGTCACGAAAACAATTAATCAATATATAATAGGTTTAAACATTTGTTCTCTAATATGATTGTCTTACAAAAGTTACTATGTGTCATAAAATTATTTTTTTCTAAATTACATTTACAGGGCTTGTCTGGCATTAGCACACAACTATTCCCAACTCCTTCGAGACTTATTCAATGCTGCCTTTGTATCGTGTTGGACTGAACTAGACAACACTTCACGTATAGAGTTGTCTAACGCCCTAGAACAGGCCCTGACGGCCCCTGACGCGCCCGAACTGGCCCACACCGTGCTCAACCTGGCCGAGTTTATGGAGCACTGTGAAGGAGGTACCCTGCCGATATCCACACACTTGCTCGGTGAAAGAGCTATGCATTGTAGAGCGTATGCCAAAGCGCTACATTATAAGGTATAAGTAACTTTAACTGAAGTCTATTGATTCACTTTATTTTATTATATTGGGTTCTAATTGCCATATAATGTTTTCACAGGAGGAAGAATTTCGCACCGGTGCCACCTCACAGGTTATCGAAGCGTTGATTCACATAAACAACAAATTGCAGCAAAAAGAAGCTGCGGAAGGTCTGCTCGAAAGAGTGATGGCACAAAGGGAAGCCGGAGACGCCAATCTAAAGGTCCAAATTAGGTGGTACGAAAAACTACACAACTGGGAGAAAGCCCTCGATCTCTACGGAGAGAAGCTAACTGTAGATGTTGCTGATATCGATTCGTATCTCGGTGAGCTGCGCTGTTTCGAGGCTTTAGGAGAGTGGGTCGAACTGTATAACACCGTCTCACAGAAGTGGCTCAAAATGACAAACGAAGAGAAGTACAAAGCGGCCAGACTTGCCGCCGCTGCTGCTTGGGGCTTAAATGAATGGGACTCGATGTCGAAATACGTTAATTTCCTACCAGAAAACACTCAGGACGGTGCATTCTACAGGGCTGTTCTCAATATACACAGCGGAGAATTTGATCTATCAAAACAGTTCATAGATCAGGCTCGGTCTCTTTTGGATTCCGAACTTACCGCTGTAGCTGGAGAGAGTTATCAGAGAGCATATGGTGCCTTAGTCAATGCTCAGCTGCTAGCCGAATTAGAAGAGGTAATAACTTACAAATCAGTTATAGAACGAAGAGAATCTATTAGGCAAGCGTGGTGGACGAGGTTGCAAGGTGGACAGAGATTGGTAGAGGACTGGCGACGAATTCTACAAGTTAGGAGTCTAGTTCTGACGCCACAAGAAGATATGGCGACATGGCTGAAATTCGCATCATTGTGCAGAAAGAGTGGAGCTCCGCGACAAGCCCACAAAACATTGGTAATGTTGTTAGGAACAGACCCAAGTAAAAATCGAGATCTGCCGCTCCCAACCCACGAGCCACGACTGACTCTCGCTTATGCTAAACATTTGTGGGTGGCCGGAGACAAGCAGCTGGCGTATGACCAACTTCTAAGGTACGTGGACAATGCTGACACTGGAGACCGCAGGCTGCTAGCCCGGTGTCACCTAAAACTAGGATCGTGGTGCGAGTCTCTGCTCGGTATCAACGAGCTCTCCATCCCTGCCATCCTACACGACTACGCAGCTGCCACAGCATTATCTTCAGACTGGTACAAAGCTTGGCACGCGTGGGCTTACATGAACTTTGAAACGGTCCTTTTCTATAAGCACCAGGACACAGCCAGCGGATCTTCAGGGGAGAGGCGACCGACGCCTGAGTGTATTCAACAGCACACAGTCCCAGCAGTCGAAGGATTTTTCAAATCGATCAAGCTGTCTCATGGCAGTTCACTTCAAGACACTCTGCGTCTATTGACTCTGTGGTTCGACTATGGTCATTATCCTGCTGTTCACGAAGCGCTGGTAGAAGGAATCAGAACGATAGAAATTAATGTTTGGCTGCAAGTGATACCTCAGCTTATAGCTAGGATCGACACACCGAGGGCGCTGGTCGGCAAGTTAATTCATTCTTTGTTGATCGACATTGGAAAGTCGCATCCTCAAGCTTTGGTTTATCCTTTGACTGTGGCCTCGAAGTCATCGTTCGTTGCACGAAAGAACGCTGCAAATCAGATTTTAAAGTCAATGTGTACTCACTCCAGCAACTTGGTCAACCAAGCTGCAATGATTTCCGAGGAGCTTATCAGAGTAGCTATTCTTTGGCATGAGCAATGGCATGAGGCTCTGGAAGAAGCGTCTCGGTTGTATTTCAGTGAAAATGATGTGAATGCCATGTTCAAAACGTTAGAACCGTTGCACGCCATGTTGGAGCGAGGACCGCAGACACTGAAGGAGGTGTCTTTCAGCCAGGCGTATGGAAGGGGTCTGAATGAGGCACAAGAGTGTTGTAACCGATATAAGGTAATCTTAATCTTGTTTTACGTAAAACTGGTGCCCTACTCTCCAATCTAATTTTAATTCTAACACAAGGTCAATGCAAATTTAATAATGACTTAACGGAAAATTATTTAGGTTTATTGAAAAATAAAAGATGTACCGTTTGATCTTAGTTAGTTCATCCTAATTGACGTTATATTGATGTTATATTGGAATCATTCGGCGCCAGTGTTAATTTTAAGAGGCCGAAACTCTAAAATTCCAATCTAAATTAGTCTGAATTATATTGGAGAGTAAGCCTACAGTAGATTTGCTCGCCTAGGTCAGCAAAGCCAAGTTTATTAATGAATTATTGTTGCAGGAATCAGGTTTGGTCCGCGACCTGAACCAGGCGTGGGACCACTACTACCACGTGTTCCGTCGTATCAGTCGCCAGCTGCCGCAGCTGACGTCGCTGGAGCTGCAGTACGTGAGCCCGCGCCTGCTGAACTGCCGCGACCTGGAGCTGGCGGTGCCCGGCTCCTACGTGCCCGACCAGGACCTCATCCGCATTGCGCACATACAGAGCAGTCTGCAGGTTAATCTTATAGCTTTACTTTAACTGCATTGCTTGATAAGAGCTTAGAGCCTGATGAATCCTGAGGTTCTCATATCCTGGCATATTTGGATCGGTTAAATTTATTACTCAATTTTGCCACCCCAAAACAGCATGTTTTATTTGTCCTTACTGATACAAACCATAAAATGTCAATAACAGGTCATAACATCGAAGCAGCGCCCTCGCCGCCTCTGCATCCGCGGCTCCAATGGCAAAGACTATATCTTCCTCCTCAAAGGTCACGAGGACTTGAGACAGGACGAGAGAGTCATGCAACTGTTCGGTCTAGTCAACACGCTGCTGCAAGCCGACCCTCATACCTTCAGAAGAGACCTGGCCATACAACGATACGCTGTCATTCCCTTATCGACCAACTCTGGACTGATCGGCTGGGTCCCGCACTGTGATACTCTACATTCACTCATAAGGGACTATCGGGAGAAGAGGAAGTGCCTCTTGAATATTGAACACAGAATCATGCAGAGGATGGCGTCGGATTTGGATAAGCTTATGTTGATGCAGAAGGTGAGTGGTGTTACCATTTACTATCGTAGTCAATTTAATAGAAAATGTAAAACTTCAAATTACATAAGGAACTGTATTTGTTTGTTAGAATTGTGTTTGAGCGTTTAAAATTTTCTTAGGTGGAAGTTTTCGAGCACGCATTAGAGCATACAGCGGGTGATGATCTAGCTAAGTTACTGTGGCTGAAGAGTCCGTCTTCAGAGGTGTGGTTCGAGCGGCGCACCAACTACACGCGCTCGCTGGCCGTCATGAGCATGGTGGGCTACATCCTGGGGCTCGGAGACCGTCACCCCTCCAACATCATGCTGGACAGGGTCACCGGGAAGTTCCTACACATCGACTTTGGAGACTGCTTCGAAGTAGCCGTTACTAGAGACAAGTTCCCAGAGAAAATACCGTTCAGATTGACGAGGATGCTCATCAATGCTATGGAGGTATGTATCCGTTATCATAGTTTTAGCTAAATATATTTTGCAAACATATAGTTTTATAATAATAATAATTATTTGTTTATTTGTTAGAATATATATTTTTTTATTTTTTTTTCGAACTTGTCTCTCGCAGTTAGCTCTGAGGGAGCTCTTACTGCTTAACCGGTCGTTTGGCGAGACCTAATAAAAGGCCTCCAGCCAGGTGTTAGAATATTGTTGTATTGTTGTTTGTGATGGATTAGCACATATCGAAGAATCTACAATATTTTTATAGATTACATTAATTGATTATGTCATAATAATTACTTTAAAAATAAACTCTGCCAATCTTGGAAGAGATTATTTAGGAAAATGGAAATCCCGAGATTTTTTTTTTAATGTTTCAGTTTCCTATCCATTTAAAAAACTAATATCATTATAGGATTCGATACATTGTTTTGCATTGCTTGTAACTTGCAAACAAAAGAACAAGTACTTTTTAGAATGATAAAGAAAACAATTGCACCACGTCAAAGGCATGACGCATGTTTATTTGCTACACAATAGCACTCGCGGTATTCATAAAATGAATACGTTCGCGTGACGTATCTACACTTTCGTTAGTGATGACCTCTGGGTATTATAGATGTTTACAAGCTCAGCATGTCGTAGGTCACGGGCATCGAGGGCACGTACCGGCGCACGTGCGAGTCGGTGATGGAGGTGCTGCACCGGCACAAGGACAGCGTCATGGCCGTGCTCGAGGCCTTCGTGTACGACCCGCTGCTCAACTGGCGGCTCATCGACGCGGCGCGGCGCTCGCGGGCCTCCGCCGAGCTCGGGCCCGCTGCCGAGCCCGCCGGCCCGCCCGCCTCGCCGCCGGTCCTGCTGCCGCCGCCCGGGCTCGGGGGGCCTGCGGGCACGGGCCCGGCGCCCGGTGCGGGGCCCGGCGCGGGCCCGGGCCCGAGCCGCGCGCGGCCCGCGCCGGGTGACCCACTGGACCCGCCCGACCCGCCGGCCGAAGCCAACCTCAACAAGCGCGCGCTGGCCATCGTCAACCGCGTGCGCGACAAACTGACGGGCCGCGACTTTCCCCACATCGACGAGACCGTGTCCGTACAGAAGCAAGTCGAGCTGCTCATCCAACAAGCGACCAGTAACGAGAACCTGTGCCAGTGCTATGTAGGCTGGTGCCCGTTCTGGTAGGTCAACAGAAGTCAATAGATGACAAGTTTGAATATTTTAATTTTGTAAGCGTAATTATGAATACATCAGTCATTTACTCATTATCTTAACGCTTCGACTGAAGACATGCCCAATGGGCCACTTTGTGTGGCGGACGGTGCGGCGAAACGAAACGTGACATTAATTTCATTGTTAGCATTTAAATATGGGATTATAACTAAGTATAGTTTCTTTTACCGGCAAAACAAAAAAAAGTTGATCTGAACAATCAGCGAGACGCTGTGAAGCAATTTGTGAAGTCACCAGAATGTTAATATTGTAGATATTAGAAAGTGCGTAACCTTATTTAATAAGTACCATCAAATGCAATGCATAGGTCCGCGCTAATGGCAGCTAAAAGAGAAATTGTTGTTTATGAATAAGATCAAGTGGCATTATTATTGTGAATTATTTGTAAGCAAAGTTTACATTTTACTGATACAGTAATTTTCTCAACGTGAGCAAATAAAGTGGACTGCAATAGTGCTGATGGGTTGTGATGTCGATGTGAGCAAATAAATTGAATGTATAGATAGGTAATCGGTAAAAAAAATGTGGGTATCGCAAGCTGCCACAGAGAACTGCACTAGTCATATTCTTCCTATAGCATCCAAATTTACTTTTATACTGATATTGAAACGGACTACAACGAATTGGCTATTAACAACATAGATAAGTCAGGTGTAACCTCCTTTAACAACTGCCATGCATTTGTATACCTGCATTGCATTAAATTCAACAATGCTATCATCAGGTAGGTATAATATATAGAAAATAATAATTTTATCCCAGTGAGGCTATGTTCATCTGCGAAACGTGACGTCACAACGCATATAATATAAACATGGCCAACGTATTCTTGTGTTACGTGAATTTTTGTAACGCTATATTACCAACATAGCGTCATGATACTTGCTGGTTAGGAGTCCGCTCAGACCAAGAGTAGCGCAGAGTGTTGTCTAATATCATTGGAAATCTTACTTTATTGCCATATTCATAACGTGCAAAATTATTTGAAAAACAATATCATCGTCCACGCGTATTCGAAACTAGTATTGATACTCAATCATGTTTTACGTTTAGTGCTATTATAGTATATTTCCACTTGTTACACTCACTAACACAATCAAATACTTAGGCTGTTCTTGACGAGCACTCAGCACATATCCCACTTAAGTGGACGAGTACAGACGCAAATATATATCTTTAAAACACTTGTTCACACTTCCGTTGTAAAATACTGTGTAGCCTAGTGTGAGTCCATTATCTATTACTGTACTACAAGTGAGTGCGCTGTCTTAACTCTTCTCAAACCACTTGAAGTAGTACAGAGAGCCATCCTCGAAGCTACCACATCCATACTTCCTACTTTTAAGCTTTATGTTCCTACAACCAACTTGATTATAGTAATTCCAACGATAAACACTGAATAAATTTCTCTCTCACACACACGCATGCGTTCTGTGTTCTTCGCTCCTCTTCGTCTGCGCTTACCAACGTGTATATAAAAGTAGCTAATAAAAAATAATAGTTAGGGTTATATTTTGTAACGTTGCATTTTACTGTTAAATGCACGTGTATTTGGTTAGATCATCGCATAAGCAGGTAGGCGACTCATTAAACATATGCGATATCATAATGCAAGGTCGGCCACTAAACTGCTAACTAAATCTTATCTAGCAGCTGTCATTGGCGATAGGTCTTAATTAGAGGGTGATTTTAAGTATAGACATATAGTTTAGTGTGCGTAACAATACGAACAAAATGCGTAACATTAATACAAGATTTATACGTTCTTTGCTTTAGGAAATATACAAGTGTGCCTCTATTGTGATAACATCATTGTTCAATGTTATGAAAAGATGACAAAAATGTAAATAGGCTATGTTTATTATGCCATATAATTAATTAATCTTTGTTTTTTCATGAAATAAACGTTTTGTTGTTATCTGGTTGTTCATTATTTGCAGCGATATTATAACTACCCAAAATAAAGAAAAGATTTTTATTATCAGCACGACGCCGAAGCAAGCGATGAAATGGGACTTAAGTACCTTTAATAAATGTTGTTTCGGCACTAGATATTTCTCGTATTTAGGTTTGTAAAAGCCGTGGTACATGATACAGGCGCAATATATAGCTTAGTAATTGACAAATATCTGGGGCACAAAGGGGTCACACAATATCGTATAGGAACCGAAAACCATCTAAATCGATTGTCAAATTCCTGAAATTCAAACTAAGTTCAGTCTCATCTTATCGCAACAGTTTTTCCATTAATGAAATGAAATTTAATTAATGGACGTGCATAGAACTTAGTAGCCTAGATAACTTAGGTACCTGATTATGTTTACGAATACGTTAATTAAAAATTCACGCTTAATGGCATTAATGTCAGAATAAAAAAAACACGTAAATTTAGCAAAGTATGGCAACGACACGGAAATACAATTAAATACCTACATAAATAACGATTGCCCTTATTTGTACATTGTAGGGGTTAAGTGGTTCAAGGATGAAATATACAGTATGATGTCACACATACAAAAAATCACGCCTGTTTCCCAGAGGGGTAGGCAGAGGCAACGGATTTTTATGTACCTACTACGATGCACACTTCTTTCGCCTCATTTACACGCATCACATTTCTTCTACACGCTCGCTGGTTATGGGTGCTCCACACTTGCCCTTTTTGCAGAACATCTCCGATTTGGTCTAGGTATGTTAGCCAAGGTCTTCCCCTTTCCAATACTCCACTAACATTCGCCTCATATATTCGTTTTGTCACTCTTTTCCATCCTCTCTACATGCCCAACCCATCTAAGCATATTCTTCTCAATTTTTTAAATTACATCCCTGCTTCGCACCGCTCTCTTATCACTTTACTACCTACTATTAGGTAGATATATATTTATACAAGGGATATATGTACATATAGGTTTATAAATTAGTACTAAGTAAGACTTATCTAAGTACATCAGTTTTCCATTGTAATAAAAAGACATCTAGATAAGATGCTATTAGACAACACAGCTAACCACCTACATGTACATACATATCTATTGCTGACATCGTATTGGATACACATGTAAAAACAATGTCGCAATGTGTTTACGATCATCGACCTGAGTATCAAATAACATACGACTTTACACATTCACCGTCAATCACCTATGTAAGGACACGACCTATTCATGGCTGCAGTGTTTTATCGTTAACAGAATCTGCAGGTGAAACATAAAGATTTTATTGGGAAATAAAAAATGTATTGGCAATGGAATTGCCCTTGCAATAACTACCGATACGAGTTCGCTTATTTACTAGTAGAATAAAGTGTACACTGCTGTAACTGGGGCAAATATTAAGTAAATCAATTGCATCATTTTGGCTGCTCTGCTTTTTTACGGCTATAGGTTTTTTGGGTATTTAGTAGCATGACCGTATACGCTGGGTCTTCTTTCCCTTTACTTATATACAACCATGATGTTACGCCTTTCTTATAAGTAGCACTCATGTTGCACCACCAGCGCTCTGCAAGGCGCATCCCGAAATTAGGTACCGTAAGTTTAGCAACCCGCACATTCGTATAGCCCAGACTCCTTACAGTAACAAGCTGCACGAGTCAGTGACGTCATCAACCACTTCAGCCAGCTAAAATGTTAATTCAATCTTGATGAAGTACTCTTCCATTGCCAATAAGCTTGCCTAAGTTGCCTAGTGGTATGACCTAGTTCTGATAGCCGAGTAGTATGACCGTTGGTCTGCCAAGTCAAAGGCCGCAAGTTAACACTCCGGCACGCACCAATGTATTTAACAATTCATATGCGTATTAAAATTAGTTACCAGTTACTAGAGTAAAGGAAAGCGTCGTGAAGAAACCAGCGGGAGAGAATTATCAACGATGTGTAAAGTCAAAGAAACCTACGGACTTTTAAAACTCTGACACCAGGTTGTTTATCAACCATACGACAAGAAGAAGTTGTCTATTTACAGACTTCAAGGAATTACTAGAATTTTGGTGTGTCCTAGAGAACATACTACTTAACATTTAGAGCACCTAATAGTATGAGTCGTTATGTAGTTACTGTATGTATTTAAAAGTAAAACTATCAAAACTCCTAGTTTCATGAATATAAAGCCCGTTATGTAGTAGCTTCATGCGTGAAGAAAGTAATTGGTTCCCCGGACCAGTGCGCTGTGCGCGCGTCATTTCAAACAGAAACACCACGCCGATTGTCACAAGGGATATTCAATCATAAAGCACTATCTAATCAACGATCGTTTGACTTAATCAGTTGGCCGGTGACCGCAGAGAGCGCTGGGCGCCTGTTAAACAGTTTCGTACGATTTACAACGCGATCGAGCGCACATGGATAATTACAAAGTTGTTGATTTCAGCTCTTTGAGTAAGTGCCGTTATCTGCTTATTTTTCAATGCTACCTTTTCATATTGTTAATCCGTTATTTTTATTTACTCATTTCATAAATATTAGACAGCATTGTCTTTAAATAAAAGCTCTGTTGTATTTACAAGTACCAAAGCTATTTTTGCATGTCTCTACCTAATAATAAGACCATTGACCTAGATTCTTAAACAACAGGTACCCCGATTAACGAATATTTATGTGGCTATAACTCATAAAATAAAACAGTTGTACGGGAAACTTGTTATCCTTCAAATCATTTTGATTGTAGGTACTATGCAACCATATTTAAGTATTGTGGAAATAGATAAGCATAAAAAAATATCACGGAAACGATGTGCAGCTGTTGGCTAAGTTGAATTATTTATTGAAAAATAAGTCACGGTAAATTTTTTTTCATGTTCAAGGAAATGCTCATTTATAGAGACAATGAATAACAAACGATAATATAAGGTCATAAGTCTAGAACTAATTTATTTATGCTATATCGTTTTCCTTATTTATCGATTAATAGTTCCTATATAGACTATTTACTTACCTAATCTAATTCAACGTTGTAGTATAATGGCTTCCACATCTACATATAAGTATAACATTGACTTCGATTTTTATATTATTTCCTGGCTACCATAATTCGTAAGTTGTGTCAGAGGTTAGTTCTGCTGACCACAACAATCAATAAGAAAGTAGTTTAATGGTCACTCAGAAAAAACATCAAGCCTCCATTGTCGGACCAATTGGTAACGGTAATTTTATATGGACAACGCTTTGCCATTCATCCCCAGCCGGAAGACATCCACTGTTTTAACAAAGGCCTCCCCTTAGAACGTCACGCTTTACCATTACCTATCCAAAAATTGTAGCCTACCTACCCTATTCCCACTTTGGCTGCTCAAAGTGGGAATTGGGTAGGTCCAGTTAAATTTTCTGAAGCATTTGATACTTATGCTAAGCCACCGGTACTTTACTCGTTTAGTGTAGCTATAGAGATTTTCATATTTCTAAACTCGATAGGCAAAGTCAAGAACAAAACTTTGTTTACAAAAACAAAATGCAAAAGTACCTAAGTACGTAGGTACTACGAACAATCACTAAATAAATAATAGTTTAAAAAAACTAAAAAACACGCTTTTTATCGGAAACCGAACTAAAACTAGAAAATAAGTTTTAATAAATTAAATTAAGAATAGTGTTAAAAATTTCAATAAATATAAATTAATAATAGTGTGAATAAAAAAAATATATTTTATTTAAAAAAAAGCGTGGGGTGCATGGTGTCAATAGTTATAAATATTTTATTGACAGATATGAGTAGAGTGATTATCATTTTGATAATATCTTAAAAAGCACCCCACGCTTTTTTTAAATAAAATATTTTTTTTTTATTCACACTATTATTAATTTATATTTATTGAAATTTTTAACACTATTCTTAATTTAAATTTATTAAAACTTATTTTCTATTTTTTAGTTCGGTTTCCGATAAAAAGCGTGTTTTTTAGTTTTTTTAAACTATTATTTATTTTCTATTTTTTTTATCAAATTAGTGTATTGTCATCGGTCCTCGATAAATCTACAAAGTTTGAACGAAATCTAGCAGAGTGGGTCAAAATCGCGCCCAAAGAAGTCGGTTACAAACATACATACAAGTGAAGCTAATAAAAAGCGTATAAAAAATGGCCCTATTCGATGATTAGTACCGCCCGGGCCTTAAACAGCATAGTTACGCCACTGATTATGAAGTAACAGATTCAAAAGACATTGATTAGGATTTAATTAAGTAGGTATAATTTGTGAATTATACTTAATTAAATCCTAATCTCCTACTTCATTATCAAAGTTTAAATTGATAACAAGTAGGTACCTATAGTGTTATATTCTATCTATTTACAGGTGAACCTGTTCAAAATTTATTGAAAGCCGCAGTGGAAGTAAGGAAAAGGTCATATTGTCCGTACTCCAACTTCGCGGTAGGATGTACGATATTCACTGAAGAGGATGGGAAAGTGTACACCGGTTGCAATATTGAAAACTCGACGCTGTCGCCGACCTTGTGTGCCGAGAGGACGGCTATCGGGAAGGCGGTGTGCGACGGCTACGTGAAGTTCAAGACGGTGGCCGTGGTGGCGCACCAGGTGGAGTTCACGGCGCCGTGCGGGGTGTGCCGCCAGTCGCTCAGCGAGTTCCGCGGCTCCGACGGCGACATGGACGTGTTCCTCAGCAGGCCCACGCTCGACGAGGTGCTATGCACTAAGCTATCCAAACTGTTGCCTCTGTCTTACGTCAGCTACAAAAACGACAGTATTATAACGTAACAGAGGTGATACATACCTATAATTGCGTGTCTAATTTATGAGTGCTGTGAACGATACGATACGTTAAAATCGAAAGTGAAATAAAAACTACGAGAAGCTTTAACGGTTTTATTGCGTTATATTTACAAATACTTAAAACTAATAGGTATAGGTCCAATATACACAGCGTATGGCAACGCGTTTGACGTGAAGCTTTCACTTAATCTAAATGTGGTATTTACAATAACATAACCAACAATGAACTTCCGCATTGGAGAGTAACAAAATAAAATGCCAAAACAAAAATTGTGATGTCGTTTTATATTATGGGTATATGTTTGTATTCGTTGTCACGAGAAAGTGCCAACAACAAGCACACGGCACACCAGTTATTATATTTGGTACAACAGTCGTACGTGTGTACTTATAGTAGGCGCATTAACACTAGACAGGACAGACGTAGAGCCTTTTCAAAATTGTCTCGCCCGTCCAATAGTTAACGAAGACTAAAAGTGGAATATAAACTACATCAATATGAGTTATTTTGATTAATTTAATTGGTGAAAGTCAGCGGCTATTGCGACTCAATGTAATTGCGCCTACTAAGTATACGTTATATATAGGTATTTCACGTAGATTCTGAACACTCCTGAGTTAATGAGAGACGGATCGGCGGTTACTTTTTGTGGTTAATTGCACTTAAAGTCGGTGGTAAACATAATTCAATACTTTTGTTCATGACATTATGACATTTCTGAGAAAACACATTTAGATAACATAATACTAAATTATAATCAACATTAACAAAGCATAACAAAACTGGGACTTATATTGTAAAATAAATATTAATAACATAAACTTAAATAAAATATTTAGTCTTATTTAGGTGACTATATTTTTTTTACATTATAAACATGGTAATAAACTTAGGTAAAATGCAAATATAGATAACGTAGTTTTATAACTATCACGACTGTACGTTACAATTGTGATAGTCATAAAACTATGTACATAACACCTAAATTAACACAAGTATTTACATTAAATGGCTAATGTATGTTATCACCTATAAACGCTTTCAGCATTTTAAACAACAAATACTTACATAATAAATAGGTGTATACTCAAAGTTCAACCCCCGCCTACCAGTACGGGCACCATCCAATGTAACACTGACACAAGTTCTCATTGTTCGTCGCTTGTTTGATGAGCAGATCCACTTGTTTGGGCACGCTCACCACGGCCTCGACGTGGGGGAAGTCTCTCCCTGTCAACTTGTCCCTTATCCTGTTGAGGATGGATAGCGCTCGCTTGTTGAGGTTAGCCTCGGGGGGTATTTCTAGAGATTCGTAGTGCAGGTGGTTGCGGCTGCGGATGGGGAGCGTGTAGGAGGAGTCGATGTCTGACGAGAAGGAGGACTCGGTGAGGGAGTAGTGTTCGTTGTCCACCAGTCGCCAGTTGAGCAGCGGGTCGTACACGAAAGCCTCGAGCACGGCCATCACGCTGTCCCGGTGCTTGTGCAGCACGTGCATCACCGACTCGCACGTCGAGCGGTACGTGCCCTCGATGCCCGTCACCTATGGACGGATATTTATGAAGCTTAAGACGTTTTTAGATAAATTATAGTACCTACAATTTTTTTATGAAAACGGACGTTGATGCTACTATGAGTATTTTGTGATTCAATCATGTTTTTGGCACTTAGTTCATGAAAAAATAAATATGAAATAAGTGCCAAATACTTAATCAGTCAATTTATTAACGTTTTCGAGTAAGCTGTTAAAACTGACGTTTGGGAACAATAACTTTTTCTGATAATTAATTACTCCGATCCATTGTTTTATTAGCTTTTAACGTGATAAACTGTATTTTCTAACAACCAAAACCTTTTAGTCGCCGGAGAATTACCTCAAACAATGCTTTCCTTCAAAACAGACCTTCGTCTTTCGGTTATCTGTATTTAATATCCGTTTTCAGTTTAAGATACCTATATGTATAATTCTCAATCGATCAGTCAATCACATAATTATATACTCAGCCTCCAGATATTATTTACATTTCTAACCTAAGAATAGACCATAAGCTTATCCTATTCATACGCTATGGATTTTGACACAGTTTCTCGTAATGGCCCATTTACTAAGCTCGAGGTCGCCGAGATCAAATGGATTTAGTGAACGACGACATAGCTGCCAATTTATTCTGTCACAGTATTATTATTATAACCCACTTTCAAACGCACTCACAAAATTACAACGTTATTATGTGATATACAAAAATAATTGCAGATATAAACGTTGTGTAAATTATGTATGTGTTGTAGTAGAATTCTTTTATTTCAATCATAAATTAGTGTGAATACCGAGTTGGGAGATTAAAGTAATCTAGTTACCATCTTGTTCTGTGTTGTACTGGCATTTTAATAATACACGTATGTAATTATTTTCTATCTCAATAACAATCAAGTATCTTTAAATTATCACCGGGTCGTTGGAAGGTTATACCTATATTGTTATTTATGTTTTGTTTACTAATTGTATCGCTGTGGTAATATTTTAATCTAATGATAAAATAATTTCCTTTTGCTTTTCCGAGATTATGAAAACATACACGACTGCCAAGCGATGTATATTAAGTCTATCAAAAGATGCCTGGCGTTTAGAAATGTTATGGTTTTGGGTTGTAGGCACGCTCTTATTATATGAAGTACGGTAATACATATCTACTAACAGTACATTTTCACCAGACTTTAAGGGTAATCGTAAATATATATCACACTAATTTACAACATAGACTTAGACTTACCTCCATAGCACTGATGAGCATCCTCGTTAATCTGAATGGTATTTTCTCTGGGAACTTTTCCCGTGACTGAGTTACTTCGAAGCAGTCCCCAAAATCTATGTGCAGGACCTTTCCCGTGACTCTATGGAGCATGATGTTGGATGGATGTCGGTCTCCGAGCCCCAGGATGTAGCCCACCATGCTCATGACGGCCAGAGAGCGCGTGTAGTTGGTGCGCCGCTCGAACCAGGCCTCCGCTGACGGACTCTTCAGCCACAGTAGCCTCGACAAGTCGTTGCCGGGTGTCTGAGAGAGCGTGTATTCGAAGACTTCCACCTACAGAAAGGGTATGGTATTGTAACAAAATGGTAGGCCATCTATTTGATGTATAAATCTCGACTACAACCATGAATATGTTGGAATAACAATGTCTTAAACATATGGCGGGTAAATTTTCTGCAAATATATGTATTAGCTCATAATCTACCTAATAACTTCTTGCTCTTCAGTTGTAGGTAATTTGGAATACGATAAAAAAAATAACAGAATACCCTGATACAGCTCATAATTACAACATATTTACACAATACGACTTACCTTATGTTTCATCATCAGCTTTTGGTAATCAGACGCCATTCGCAGCATAATCTGCTGTTCAGTATTCAGGGCCATTTTATTCGACTTCTTGTCTCTATAATCGCTGATCAGGTTGTATAATGTATCACACTGTGGCACCCAGCCGATGAGGCCAGAGTTGGGCGAAAGGGGTATGACGGCGTACCGCTGTATGGCCAGATCGTGTCGGTACGTGTTGGTGTCGGCCTGCAGCAGCGTGTTGACGAGGCCGAAGAGTTGCATCACTCTTTCGTCCTGCCTCAAATCCTCGTGGCCTTTGAGCAGGAACATGTACTGTTTGCCGTCAGACCCTTGGATTGTAAGTCGTCGCGGACGCTGTTTAGATTTGATTACCTGTAACAGAGAGAAGAGTCGAGTTAATTAATCAAATGCCTCGTGTTTAACTGCTTATAATAAACGATTGTTGGAACCGCTTGAGATATTAAACTTTTAGTTCTCAAGAATTTGTATGTAAAAGTTTGGATGATTATACGAAATTCATTAAATAATTAAGTTTTATAAAGATTGCAAGAAGATAAAACTTTTCACTCAAAGTTTACCTGCTTATTACCCAAGAATATGTAAATAAATACCTGCCTGCCTTAGGGCTTGATGTTTTAATACTATTTCTTGTGTGTACATAATGTTTTAATAAACAATACTAACTTGTAAATGGCTATGTATATGCGATATCCTGATGACCTTCTCGTTGGGCACATAAGAGCCGGGCACGGCTAGCTCGAAGTCTTTGCATGTGTGCAGCCGCTTGCTGACGTACTGCAGCTCCAGTGACGTCAGCGAGCGGAACTGGGACGCGATGCGACGCACCACGTGGTAGTACAGGTCCCACGCCTCGTTCAAGTATCTATTCTCACCCGTCTCCTACAACATTAGGATGGTAAGTATAGAACAATTATTGTTGACATAACAATACAGAACTTTCTGCATACTTCAAACCTCAAAAATTGAAATAGGTGTATATTTTTATAAATAATATTCCAATGCAAACATAGAACAGGAGAGAATAACGATTTAGGGAAGCGTCTTAAGTTAATAAGCACTGAGTTAATTGAGAGCTAAGATGATTCAATATACATTTTTATTGTTTACGTAGTAAGTTTTAAAAAAAATAAGCCTCATTCGATCATTATGTGTTATTCGTTAATATAAGTTATCTGATACGAACAATAGCAGCAAATATATTACCTTGTAGAGTTCTAACCAGCGATGAGCTTCCTGCAGGTCTCTGCCATACATCTGCAGGAAGGACACCTCCTTCAAGGTCTCCGGGGGCCGGTCCAGCATAGCATGCATCTTGTCTAACGTCTTGAACATGCCTCTGTAGTCTTTCTCACTGAAATATAATCTGAAATCATTGAAATAATTACAAAACCTAAGTAAAGGCAAGGGAGTCCCTATCATTATGTGTATGTATTCACATGGTGGTTTACGGACCAAATGCTTGTCTCAGGTAAAAAAAGTCAATTTCATATAAGTTAGAAAGAACTACAATAACGTATTTTTTTTAACTACGTACCTAGAAGCTTCGTCGAGCGCAATAAAAACTTGGTCGTGCCACAGTATCGCCACTTTTATCAGCTCCTCTGAGATTATAGCGGCTTCATTCACTAAGTTCTGTGAGTGCGCGCACATTGTTTTCAAAATATAATTGGCTGCGTTCTTCCTGGTTACAAACGAAGACTTCGTGGCTACCGTAAGAGGGTACACTAATGCTTGAGGGTGTAACTTGCCAATGTCTATAAGGAGTATGTGCACCAACTTCGCAACTAAACTCCTCGGAGAATCGATGCGAGCAATGAGCTGTGGTATCACTTGCAACCAAATCTTGACGTCGATTTGTCTGATTCCTTCAAACAGCGCATCGTAAATCGCAGGATGATGACCGTGGTCAAACCACAACGTCAGAAGCCTTAGAGTATCCTGTAAAACACTCCCTTTGGACAAACTTATCGACTTGAAGAATCCTTCTATAGCTGGTATAGTGTGAGTATTTATAAAATCAGCACGAGAAACCTTCTTCTCCCCGGATCCACCGGCTAAACTGCTCTCTGAAATATTGTCCTGTTGCTTGTAGAACACGACAGTTTCAAAGTTCATGCACGCCCAGTCGTGGCATGCTTTGTACCAGTCAGGCGCGCGGAACGTGGCTGCTGCATAATTCCTTAATATTTCAGGAATAGACAGCTCGTTAATTTCTTGAAGGGATTCGCACCACGACCCCAACTTCAAGTAACAACGCGCTAATAACCTGCAATGTTCTTCATTGTCCGGTTCCGTATTATCAACAAATCTTTGCAAAACGTCATACGCGTATCGTTTGTTACCAGCATCCCATAAGTTCTTACTGTAAGCTAATACAATTCTTGGGTCTTGCATTCGTAGCAGTACGTCCGGATTAGTCATAGGATCGCATCCTAAAATGGTCAGTACTATTTTGTGAGCTTGATTTATAGCGCCTGTCTTCCTGCACAAGGACGCGAACTTGAGCCAAGTCTGGAAGTCTTCTCGTGGGGACATTACCAAACTGCGTATCTGTAGCATTTTCCTCCAATCTTCAACCAACCGCTGTCCACCTTGGAGTCTCAACCACCAACATTTTCGAATAGGACTTCTTCTTTCTTCTACTAGTTTGTAGGTCACAACTTCTTCTAATTCAGTCAAAAGCTGTGCATTCACGAGAGCTCCGTAAGCTCGCTGATAACTCTCACCAACCACCGCGGTTAGTTCCACGTCCAGCAAGCTTCTAGCAGTGTCAATGTAGTGCCTTGACTCGGACCAGTGCCCTTCATGGATGGCAAGGATGGCTCGATAAAAGGCCCCCTCTTGGCTCTCTTCTGAGATGCATTCAACATATTTTCGCATAGAATCCCATTCCTGCAGGCTCCAAGATGCCGCAGCTGCAATTTTAGCTGACTTCTTCTTGGTATCTTCGGATATATTATCCCACTGCTCTGTAGTGATGTTGTATATCTTTCTCCACTCCCCCAAAGCCTCTAGGCACCTCATCATTCCTAAACGCGAATCGTCATCTTGTGGGTCCACTTCTAACTTCTTATTGTACAATTCTAGAGCTTGGTCCCAGTTATGTAACTTTTCATACCACCTGGAGTGAACACTTACGGAACTTTCTCCATTTTTCTTTTGCAAAATTACTTTTTCAAGTAAACCATTACTTGCTTCTTTCCTTTGTAGTTTATTGTTAATATGTATCAGAGCCTCAATAACCTGTTTAGAGGGATTTCTTTTGTACTCTTGTTCCTGAAAAACGTAAGTAGATTTGTTCGATCAGTACATACACTACACAGTTTTTAAGACAGTTATTGTAGATATTTCAAGTTTCATACCTTATAATATAATGCTTTGGCATAGGCTCGGCAGTTAATAGCTGTATCGCCTAGTAACTTAATGGATATGGGTAAAGCGCCCTTTTCGCAGTGCTCCAGAAATTCAGCCAAGTTAAGGACAGCAAGTGCCAGTTCAGGAGTATCAGGCACAGTGAGCGCATGTTCCAGGGCTTGAACGAGTTCCTTGCGAGACTTGTCATCCAGTTCAGTCCAACACGACATAAACGCCGCATTGAATAGTTCACTTGCTAACTGTGGGTAGTTTTGTGCTAGGGCCGAACACGCTCTAGAAATAAAAATAAATTGAAGTCATAAACTAAGTGCATACAACACAATATTCTTGTATATGTCAATTTGCCTGTACCTAGTCAAAACATACTTAAAGCTAGCTTACCTTATAGCAGGGCTATTAGACTCAATTAAAAAGCCAACGCTCAACTGTCTGAGCCACTCGATCCAATCTTCTTTGGAAACAATATTTTTTATTGACCAACATTTTCGTAAATTGGACACATTTAGTGACAACTTTTGTATAGTCTGGATATCCCCCGGACCAACAACCTGTAAGATTAAATTATTGAAATAAGCGAAACCAACTGTAATATACGGGCAAAAAACCTTTCAAAGTAGTACTCACATCATTCTTTTGATTTCTTAAACGAAGTCGATTTTCATCTAAATAATCATCGTCCGACGCCAATGTAGATATAGCTTGTAAACGTGATACCAAAACTATATAGTGTGGACATTGTATTTTATGTTTTATCAGTATTCTATCCACAGAAGGTATGTAATCAATATATTCACGGCCCAGTTGAACGACTAGTGCGCAAAGTGTATTCATCGCAGTTTGTCGTAACAATGTATTGGTATCCAAAACTTTAGCGAGAGCTTGGATGATTGCTGCCGAATATGGTTTAAAGTACAAATACATGGACAAGTGTTCCATAGTTTCCATAGCAAGCTTTGAAATGGATATCGGAATATTTCTACCATCGAAAAGTCCAGTTATGGCTGGCACTATGGACAGTAACACATCGTCCAAATTGTTTTCAAACTTCTGTATGGTAAGCAACAGTTTTTCAGTCAAAACTTTATCCTTACTATTGTCGTACTTAAGTACCCTCAAAATGTTCGGCAGGATCTTCCGTAGGTAAACTTTGAATTCTGTTCCTATCGCAACTGTTATGTGTTCCACTAACATTATAAGCGTCGGCTGCAACTGACTATTTGGTGTCCAGTATTCCTTGATTATATCAAAAATATCCTCTAAATAGTTTCTGATGTGTATTTTAACAACAGATATAAGTTGAGCCAATTGAGTCAACAAAAACTCGCGAAAGATACTGTTGTCAGTCGTTCGTATTACATATAACAGGCTCGGTGTCACACGAGATATATAGGGAACGCACTTGATGCCTAGGGATTGGAAAATGAAAGTGACTGAATGCACGACGCTAGTGTGATGTTGTGTCAACATTGGGTCGCGGAGCATTCTCATCAGGGAAGTGAGAACAATGGCCGGATAAAATTCATCGAGAATTAGCGGTGACATATTAACTACCATATCGCTTATATTCAAGTCAATAATTTCATTGTTAGAATCTGAGGCAGGTATCAAGGTGGACACAGTTTGAAAGTCGATCAAACCCTGATTGTCCTTGTGTTTGTATGGATCAAGAGCTCCTAGTAAACCTAAAACGCGGATAATTTCTCGTCGATCTCTTGTCTGTTGTTCAGTTTTCAATAAATTCAAAATCATATCCATTAAATGAGGGTATTCCGTATAAGGAGTGACGACGTGGCCAGTAGCGCTGACTACTTGACCAAACGACCAGAGGGCCACGCTCCTCTTTTCAGCTTGATTAGGATCAGATAAAATTTCGATCTGAATGGACATCAGTTCTGGCAACCATCGATCGAGAGCAGTTCCTCCCCCATTCACTTCGGCTAAGTCGCCTATCGCTTTTAATATAGATGAAACCATAGTAGGGTTGTCAGCTTCTGGCTTTAATTTTGGCACAAGCACATTAAGTATAGTGTCTACAAATTGACGCGTAATTCTTGGTGCGTGAGATATGATATTGTTCACCATTCTTAACGCTTGTTCTTTATTGCGTGTTGATTCTGAATGTTGTAGTTCCATCAAAACTTGCACAAACAGCTGGCGTAATGTCGGTATAGTGTAGCTAGGGTTCAAATTACTTAATCTTCCAACTAAACACAGAGCTAATTCACTTACATCATTGTTAGAGTCATTAATTGCAACAAATAGGCAGTTCAAATGTTCTTCTACAGCCAAATATCTATCGAAAATAGGATTGGTAAATATTTCAAGTACTCTGTATCGAACTTCATGGTCAAAATCGGATCGACCAACAGATAATAATTTGCCGAGAGATTCATCAATGATAACGTTCAAAGTCCGCGAATTTGTTTGAGCGCATCTTTCAACAGCTTTTATTAGTAATTTCGACGTAGTTTTCACAGCTTCAATTCTTATATCATGTTGTTCACTTAAGAGATAATGGTCAGTACATCTTCTAATAAAAGACATCAGTGTGTTGTTCCAATCGAAGTCAAATGATCCGAGCGTACGTAACGCTAAAACTAACTTAGTAGCATCATGGGGCTCCACTAATAAGGCGGTAGTAAACATGTGCACAATTTGATTTTCTCCATTACTTGGTGCATAAGGTTTCTTCCGCAGTATCAAAGACAACATATTTAGCAGTCTGTCTGTTATTTCCTTCTTTAAAGATGGTAGATTCTGACTGAGTTCTTTAAAGCATGTTGTAAGCTGTGGACTTAATCCAGTAGCACACATTGGATCCAACAACTCTTTGACTTCATTAGCCACATTTTCTTTCATAGCAAAACCTAATAATGTAACACAATTAAACAACGGCGTATCTGAGCCATTGCGCTTCTTGGGAGTGTCTTTTAGAGGTAAAGTCAATTTAATAATTTCTATTATCCTGCCCAAGTACTGCTGGACATCAGACTCTACTGCTACACAAATAAGGCCTAATGTGGTGAATGCCATAGCTTTCTCCTTTTCCCTTCCACGTAGGAAGGTTATTAAGTGATTAATGGTAGACTTTAGATGTTTCTTGGCAAATGCTTCTCTGTTAAAAGCAGCCAACCTGGGTATCATTAACAAAAGCATTTGGTGAACATTGTGTGCTCTTGATATCTGTTGAGCCATGACATCTGAAAATAAAATATACATTGAATCATACACACAAGAAATTAGAATTAAAAGTGAAAGGGATAAAGTGGGTAAGTTATTATCCTCAGTCTCAGTGTTACCACTTGTAATAATTCATGTGTCACAAAAATAATAAGTGAGTTATTCCAATAGTACAAAGTATCTATTGGACTATAATACTAATTTTATATTCATTCCATTGCATTATATCAATATTTAATTTTCAATAATTATATCAACTTATGCCTACATCTCACCTAAACAAATCTTCTCATATTTCTCTGCAATCAATTTTTTACAAATACTTGATTCATAAATTACTGCGGGTTGATTTTTCTCTTCAGGAAAGTGTTGGTTAACCCAATAGCTTTGAACTTTAGTGTTAAGAGACGTCATTTCATCTGATATATCCTGCTCTGAATCAAGTTTTTGCATTAATGTAGTATATTTCTTCTCCCAGACACCATTAGAACATCGTAGGAGTTCATTAAGTATCAACAGTGCACCGTGAACATGGTCATCCCTGGTAAGTCCCCTGTCCCGAGCTGGCTGCTCAGCAAAGGATATCATAGACTGCTCATAGCATTGTATGTACCAGTGTGCTTTGTTGCTCTGTTCAGGTATTTCTCTCTGTGAAGTGATAACTAATGCTGCTCTGACTGCCTTTGCTGCAGCCTCTCTTATTTGCTCTTTTGGGTCCCTCAGAGGTATCATGATATGGTTAAAGAATCCATTAATGTGTTGAAAGAAATATGATGGCATTGAAATTGCCAATTCTCTTAGTATCAAAACAGCTGACAGCCGTTTTCCTTCATTTCTTTCTTCTGCTAGCCATTCATATGACCTCTTTATTTCAGATTCTATATATTCTCCTCTCTTTATGCCAAGTGTCACTGCAAGTCTACCCATAGTCTTTGCACCTAATTCCAAGACATTTAAGTCAGTAGAAGGAAAGACATTTCTTAGGTAGTAGGCATAACGGATGTTCCTTGTTTTTGTTGTTTCTGTATCCCCACCAATCAAGCATACTACAAAAAAATATAAATAAACATATTGTCATATATATTTATAATAGAATATATTTTAAGAATTTGTTGCAAGAAAATATAGCAACAGGAAAATGTACTTTTACTCATTTATTTGTATTGTATTAACAGTATCTTATTTAAATAAAACTAGTATAACCTATAAAGTACACACCTATGATCAGAATTCCTGCTCTCTTCTCATTGTTGTCATAACTGGAGGTCAGTGCATGTATCTGTTGATTGAAATCATCGAGCACTTGAGTCAGAGACTCCTGGGACATCTCCCGAAGGTCTGTTTTGGTAAAGTGTAACAATTCCCGTATAGCCTTATGTCTGGTCTCAGCATGGCGAGATTTCAGCCCAGCGACGAGATCATACACTTGAAAACTAGTCATCTTGTGAAAATTTATCACAAATCCAATGGTCCAATAAATTCACAAGATGTTTCTATCTTGGAAAGAATTACATTCTCGACTGTCATAAAACGCACTTCACATCATTATATCAATATGATTTAGTCCACGTTTAGGATTAGACATGAAGATATAATTAATTCAAGTATATTTTATAATGTTTACAAAAAATGCTAATTACATTACACCAATTTTATAACAATCCAAACGTAAACAAATTAACAATACATGCGGCCATTGACCACATATCTTTCGTCTAGAAATAAGATTGCAAAAGTAATAAAATCATCTTAAATCAATAAACAGTGCAAAACTTCTTAAAACGTTTATGATAAATTCAAGGTAAATACAATTTGAATATCTTAAATATAATTGGAAATAAGACAAAAGTCCTTAGATTTAGAACGAAGTAAATTGTTGTATTTATTTTTCACAATTCCAATCAGAAAATAATATTTTTTTAAAATACTAATTGGTATTTATATAAGAGTTCACCCTAAAGAACGCTATAATGTTAAAAATATATTAATGTGTGACTAAATAAATTTGAAAGAAAAGAACGAAAACCGAATAAACCTCAGTATACATAACAAATATGTCTGTAGATATATACATAATAGATTCGAACCTATTCTATATGGTATCTCTTTCCCTCACATTTTAATTAAGGCAGTAAGAAAGAGACAGTAAAAAATAAGCTTTTGTTGGGGCTGTAGTTCGAACAAGGATGACGCGTGTATTTTCAATACTTTCTCGTCATTGTACCAACCACAAACGTCAAACAGCTGAGCGAGGTGACTGACTCGCCGTTGTGTGGCTTGCTCTTCTTTCTTATCCAAAATTTTGAAACTAAATTCAAAGGAATAGTGGTTTCAATAGTTATTGCTTAACGTGCAGAATATCAATCTTCCATAATGAGTGAGCTGAGTCAAGAAGAGGTAAGTAGGAAATTTGTTTTGTAAACGAACCTTGGCGTAATGCGTATGGCCAATCTAATTTCGTAACAAAACAAAGCGTTGGTGTTTGACGTTGGCGCGCGCATAGGGTTCACACACGTGCTGCAGGACCTCATGTCGGTTGGTTGCAGATACGGAGACGACGTCTGGCGCGCCTCGCAGCCCTCAGTGGCGCAGGCTCGGCCCCGTCGCCAGCCAGCCCTCCAGTCACACCAGGCGCGTCGATGCCGCTGCCAGATGTGCAGACTTCCTCACAAGCAGTTCCTCGTAGCTCCACAGAACCCTCTACTCCTGATGTTGCAAATACAAACAAAGAACCAAATTATTCAGATGGAGTTAAAAGTGATGTAGATGACCAGACAAAAATTCCACCTGATGGGCTTATTGTTACTGAAAAAACAGACAATAACCTGTTAGATGAGATGCCTGATACCAAAATGACAGATCTGTCACAAACAAGACAGTACAACAGCTTTGATTCAATGGGTGATGACACACTGTTGAGTTGTGGTTCGGTGAGAGTCACCAGTTTACCACAGTCTACAGTTGGTGGGTCTGAAGGGGCTGCAATAAGAGAAGACAGCACATCACGGTCAATATCCCCAGCACAATTTGCAGAGCCATCACCAGTGCGGCCACGGCCTAGTAATGCCTCTCCCAGTTGCTCTCGACGGTCACTATCCATGGAGGTTGATGATGTGTCAGAGAGGAACTCACAATCAGAACATCAACAAGAACCAATGGAGGTTAGTGAATTACATAATGCTATAATGCTCTCTCAATGGCCTTGTGTGACTAACACAAATGTGTGTTATGTTGTAATAGTATTTTATTATTTTTATGATTTCTTATTCTTCTCTATTGTATATAGTATTCTCAAAATCACATATACCTACATCTTTGTCTGCAACTCTACAATGTGACTTGCACAAAGGCTATATTTTGGTATGGATTAAATAAAATAATTTTCTACTAGTGATACTGCTACTGCCTGTTTTACTACTGATATCTTGTTGTAAAATGAATAACATACTGGCATGATAAAGCCTCACCATATATGACATGAAATATGTACATATCAGTCTATTATAACATTATTTTCTTAAGATATTAAACCCTTTATACCTACTAGAATTCCAACAGTAAATCCGATGTTATGGTAGTATTTTATGTTATTGTTTATTATATATCAGTGGATGTTTATAGGTAGATTAAATGGTTTTTGTGTATTATAAACTTCAAGTTCTGTAGTTATGTTATGATACTGAAAGAGCTGATAAAATAAAATGCCACAATCAACTCTATCATTTAGTAAAATATAATCTAAATGATGTTGAAACGCAGTGCGCCCCTGAGGATGGGAGTCTTCGCAGAGGCAGGCCTGGAAAGCGCAAACATGACTACTTTTCCAAAAAATCTAATGAAAAGGCTTTACAAAAGGTGTGCAATTTATGTGGGAATTGTTTGCTCAACTATAGGATGTTATAATTTATATTAGATATTGTAGGTTGAATGGCGAATGTATTTGATGTTATGTGCCTGTACAAAGGTACTCTATGAAGAAAAGTATCAATCCTATTTTGTAGTTGAATTGGTTTTCGCTGCTTAGCAAATTATTTTTTAATCCTTACTAATTTAGTGAAATATAATAAAACTCAATTAATTAATAATCGTTGTTTCCTAGGTGGATGACAATGACAACCCTACAGCGTCACCAGCTCGCAAAATACACCGATCACGCACAGTAAGCTGCACAGAGCTGACAGAAGAACAACTGAGGAATATCGTCGCCAAGATCCTACAGGTGTCATGGTCGGAAGATAGTGCAGGTAGATACCACAATGTATTACTGGCTTTTTGATTATTATTACCTATACTAAAGCTGTTGGTGCAAAAATATCATTGATTCCAAATTAGAAGGTATAAGTATTATATTTTTAGGTACATCTATTGCAGGTGGAATTTTCGTACCATCAGTCGCGGCATCACTCCTCGACAACCCTAAACTAAGCTTAGATGAACTCGCATCAGAGGCCTTGATTGATGTTATCACTCAGATAGCAGATGGTTCGGATCCACTCAATCAGAAGTTAATTGCTATTACTGAAACCACTAAGAGGCCTAGTGAAGATTGTGGGGATGATATGTTAACGAGTGGACAAGTCGGTTCAGAAACAGAAGCTGAAAAGGCAGATTGTCCAACGCCGTCATTGCCGCTACCTAAGACAATCCCCACACAGGGTCTAGCTGTTAGCTATATAGTACGTTTCTATACGAACATCAATTCATATGAACGGGAATACTCAAAGAAAAGTTCAGAGCCACCACTGAGTGACTTGCTTCAGAGTTTAAGAACTTTACTGGTGAACCACTTAGTGCTAGTGCTGCACGGCGAGTTTGACTTGGAGAAGTGCAGAAAGTCGGCTCTGCTGCCTTACATGTTGGTGGTGTCCCCGCCGACCGGGCTCATTCCTGAGCTCCTACTCGCTACCTATAACGATAAGGAACTCTTTGAAGAGGTAAGCGACCAAATTTTTCGCCAATAAATTCCCTTTATGTATTGCTATTGTCGATTCACTGACGGTCCTTCTGTTTTCTAATTACCTTTACATAATTCTGTATAAGAGAGTATTTATTTTTCTAATAAGAAAGTTTAAGATACTTCGGTATATGGCAAACCGTCACCCTTAATATACGGTTCCGATGCGTGCAGGTGTTCACCCCGCTGGTGATGGGCATCCGCGAGGAGATGCGGCGCGCGGTGTCCCCGCTGGGCGGGCGCGGCGCGTGCGGCGGCGGCGGCGCGCTGCGGGCCCTGCGCGCGCTGTGCGAGCTGCGCGCGGGCCCGCGTCACGCGCGCCGGCCGCTGGCCGAGCTGCTGGCGCGGCTGGCCAGCCTGTGCCCCGACCCCGTCACCACGGCTCCCGGCCGGGAGATCGCGCGCGTTAGCTTCCTAGGACCCTTCTTTGCTGTAAGTATTCATTTCTATTTTGAAATCGAATCCCCGTCGCTACTTTGCTGGTCTACGATAAATATGAGCGGCCCCTTAGTACGCCATAAAGATATTCCTAATGTAACATGCTACGATTAATTACGATATAACTAACATTTTCCCGCTGTTTATTATGTAAAGATTTGAGTATGTACTTACATAAACTACATAAATACCTATACCTACCTATATATAACTGTTTTATAATACAGTAGTTACAGATCGAAATTAATGACGATTATTAAAAGTAATATTTATCTTCAACAGATATCGTTATTCGCGGAAGAGAACCCGCGCCTAGCGGAACGTCTGTTTGCGACGGGGTCTGGCGACCGCAGCCTCGCGTTCGCGTTACAGCGCGAGGTGGAGGCGAGCCGCAACACGCTGCACAACATCTGCCACAACATCCTGCTGTGTCCGGACGCGCGCGAGCCGCTACTCAACTACTTCGCCGCGCTCCTACAGAGGAACGAGAGGAGAGCGCAGTTGCAAACCGACGAGAGATCTCTAGCTGGTGAGTTACTTTGATATGCTTTCGTTAGGTTTGTGGCTGGAACTGGAAAATTAACGCGTAATTTGGTCTCGCAGGGCAGGCAGCTATCGTTAACTCATATCAAGTAGGTGACGACAATATTATGATTGACGAGTATTGTAGAATACAACAAAGCAAACTATAAATAACTGCATACTAAACTGCAACAAAAGAACTTGAATATCGCACGAAGTTTGCCCGGTAGCACAGTCGGCAATCAATAAATTAAATGATACACCGAAAGCATCCAAGTACCTATATTCCTAAGGAATTTCAAACAATGATGCGTAAATTTGTTTGTGTATTTTCGGACACCAACTGCAAACACGTTTCGCGTTAAAATTACTTTGTTCCTTTATTTAAAATTTTATGGCTCGACCTCGTTGATACACGCAAGTCTGTTGAGTCTTCTTATAGCTAATTGATAAAGACATTACTGCTTGTTTATCAGAACGCTGACAACGATAATAAATTGAAGCGTTTGTATTGTGCGTAGTTGGTCCCTGCGAGTAATGACTGGCAAAAATAGATCACATATTTCGTTCAAATGTCGCTTACCTCGCGCTTGTCTATTAGACGAATTTGTATTGGCACTCGCCCAAATAATTTACTTTCCAAGATTCGAATCAAATAATTAGGCGATACTTGTTGACGGTTTTCGGTAAATATTTATGTTCACGATGTTTTCAAAGGAGACAAACAGATATCGGCTGCATGGCTGAAAATATAATATAATATAGCTGTTAATTTAAACAAAACTGTGTCAGTAACGTCTTTGCTGTTAGACCTTGATATTTACAAACATAACACAATAATACTGCTAGTCAGATACTAAAAACAAAAACTTTTTTATACTTGTCATAACTATTAATACAAAAAGATTTTTCCTTTACTCATTTAAGCTAGACAGTTATTTGTACCAAAAACACGAAGTGTAAACAAAAGACTGGATACAAGGAAAATTGTGACTGTGATTCCATTTACTCTAAATAAACTGTTTACACATACGGAAAACGAAAATATACTCTAATTCTGTTATTGAATTATGCTGTCTACTGTCTTCGTAATCATAAAAGTAGCATTACAGTTCTTTCAAAGACGATTGATGATTCAAATGACGGTGACTCAACTCTACAACAACAATTTTAAGTGCTATCATAATGTCTAACAAAATGCTGCAGTGTGATTGATTATAAGTAGTTTAATTTCATATGATCAGTTTTTCTTTGATATTTTGGATCTAATTCGCTTTTTATGTTCATACATGCTTGAATGCGATCTGCTATTTATAGAAATTATAATGATTAATCTTCTATTTCCTTAGTAATGTCAACTTTGCCTTCGCCATTTATATTATACATTACCGTCTTAAACATATAAATAAATCGATAAATATGTATTAAGGAAGTAACAAAGACATAGCACACGTAATAAAAACTTGGTGCAAATAATTATGATAAATTGAAAATAATAGCATTTAAAAACTCGAAGGGCCTTACACGCTAATCCTTTAAAGAAATTGCTACTCATTGGATATATCAATAAGCAACGTAACAAATTATCACGGAGAGTGTAAACATCATACAACAGTATCTAAGTGTAGGATAATATATACCTACCTTCTGAGAAAAATAACAATCGATTTCTTTATTATTAAAATATTCCTACATAAGTACAATACCTACACAGACAAACGTCGTTCTATTGTCTATCTTCTTAGGCTTTTATCAAAAATCTTAACCAAATTCAAATTCGAACCTGATTAATAACATATAAATGTCCCTACTCACACTACACATACATGTAAAGGCGGAAAGAGCACTAAAGGTCTCGTCGTATACCGAGAAGGAACAAGCAGTAATTGACATTTGCTCACTGCGACACGCTAACCACCTTGACGACTTAAGATTTTAAATCCAGACTTCGCTACCGTGTTTTAATTCATCACTTTATTCAGAATGATTAAGAAAGATAAATAACATCCTAGGCGATGGGTTCGCGATCACCGTCGGACAATAGGCTTCTACTGACACATTACATTAATAAATCATCATCATTCTATCTTCGTCGACTGCTGGACATAGGCCCTACGCTTCCAACCGCTGCCGGCCATTTTGCGTATATCGTCACCTCACCTAGCTGGATAAGTATTAAAAACAAATTCGATAAAATATTGTCCGTTCCAGGCGACGGGTTCATGCTGAACGTATGCTCCGTGCTGCAGCTGTTGTCAGTCCGCATCAAGCTTGAGCGTGTGTACCCACTGTACACGTTCCAGCCGGGCTCGTGGGTCAACGTGCGCGACGAGACGCGCCTCTACTTCACAGCACAGGAAGCGCAAGATTGGCTCGATGCACTCAGTAAGTAATTCATATCAAACGGTGATTCATCAGTTATTATTTAAGAATACAATTGCTAGAGAAACGTACCTGAAGTTATTCAGAACGCATTGTACATATTTAAATTTAACGTCTCAATATTTGCGAAATGTGAATTAGTGTCGAAAATAGTCAGTTTAGTATAAAACAATTTTTTTTCAAAGGAGGCGTTATTTAAAAGAAATCACTTATTCTCATACGTTTACATACATTATACATTCATGATACACGATGCGGTTATGCATAACGAACGAATGAATGTTTTAAGGTCATCTTGATAACAAGTCAATGATGTTTCCGTTAAACTTATATCTAATCATAAATCTACTACTATTACATTTAAGGTAATGTAACTATAGTAGGTTCTAGAAGCACGTACGCATAACAAATGCAGCCCAAAAAATCTTCCTTATGTATAGCCTTGTATAATCAGTACAGCTATTGGCAATAAAGTCTCATGTACTAAAAACGACTTTAAACCTACTTGGAGTTTCTTAATATACACCAGACCTAAAGTTAGTAAGTCACGTCTACAACCTACAAAGTAATTTATTAAATATTTTAGTTATCTAGTATGTAGTGGTAGGTATATATAAAAGATTTATTATTTTAGACAAGGACCCCAGCCACAAATGGCCGGAGGCGAAGTTCCAGACAGTGTGCTGGTTCCTGACGCTGCACATGCATCACGTGGCCCTCATACCGGCCCTGCACACGCATCAGCGACGAATTCGGTACGACAACCACTTACTACGGTATAGTTCCCGTCACGAAAAAGAACGCTAACTGTCAACATTTTTTTTTAAATTCCAGTCTAATGTGTTTCGTACCTAGTAAAGTACCTATAATGATTCTTCAATAAAACAAATTACACTTAATTATAAAGCCCAGTGGCGTGCTACAGGAGAGGCCTACGTTCAGCCGTGGACGGAGATAGGCTGATGATGATGATGATAAAGCACAATAGCCTAGGACCATAGGAAGCGACTATATCCGAGTGCAAACACCGTCGCTGACAGTGGCTCATCTTATAAGTATATACTCCGTATCCTAGTATATCGATAGAAGGATGTAAAGGAGAGTATGATAAAATGAAAGGTGTGTTTTTTTCTGTTACAGGGCATTCCGTGATCTCCAAAAAGTGATCGAAGAATTGATGGCAGCTGAGCCACAGTGGCGTAACAGTTTTTCAGCGCTGCGCAACCGCGAACTACTGCGCAGATGGCGCCGTCAGATCAAAAGACTACACAGGTATGTAGTGCCAAACAATTTTATTGTTTGAACTTTGTAGTGAGGTTATATGACGGGACATTATATTTTAGTAGTAAGTAATGTCTATCTCATCAAGCATATCGAGTGACAATACTCAATTGTTAGTGTGACGCATCCTGGTCATTCAGTCCCTCTGTTACCATGCTGACTATTCATTTTTCTATGGCATGAGCGATACGTATTTTAAATAGTAGCTATGTTACTATTATTTGCTGTACCTATGTTGATTTTAGGGGGTAACCCTAGAACTTGATGTAATAGGTAATACATTATTGCCCTTTTATAAAATACTATACATATTTTGCCCGTGGCTTCGCTCGCTTTACTATTTAAATAAATAAATATTAACACGCTACTACTATAAAAAACTATTAAACGTTTCAACCCTTCTCTGTACGAGAAAAGGTGCCTTGCAGTGGGACAGTTATAGGCTGTTATTATTGTTATAAATGTTTTAAATACGATTAAAATGTTCATATACTTGCCACTATAAGCCTAAATTTTTGATTTCAAGATATTATCTTCTTATGCAATCATCCATGCTGTTTTTCACCCCCTTAGGGATTCATTTATTACAGCCTCTTGGAATGATGTGGATTTATTTCCTACTATAAACCTAAATATCTAATTCCAAGATTTTAACTTTTCTTAAAAAAAATTACCTCCTATTCTTATGGGTTGAATTCTTCAATTCTGATTATACACGTTTCTTATTTTTTTTTAAATTAATGTGCAAAATATCAAGTTTTGCAAACTGGCGAAGTTTCATACAAAATTCCAACCCCTATTTAAAGCCCATGAAGGGATGAATCTAAAAAAAGTAAGTGAATCCACCCGTGCGGGGCCGCAGGTCCAAGCAGTGCGCGGAGACGGCGCTGCTGGAGGGCGAGCTGATGCGGCGCAGCCTGCAGTTCTACGCGTCCGTGTGCGCCCTGCTGACGCAGCAGCTGGACGCGGCGCGCGCGGGCGGGGGCTGCGCGGGCGCCGCGTCGCTGGCCGGCGCCTTCTGCGCCACGCCCGAGTGGTACGTCGAGGACATCGCTGAGTTCATGCTCTTCGCCGTGCAGTGAGTTCCTGTTACTATACCTGTACCTGATAGTGCCAGTGCCTTAGAGAGCCGATCGCCGGGAGGCAGAATATTACCTGTTTTTTATTAGTACAATATAATGGTTGTAGTATTTATAAAGAATATTCTGCTGGTAAAATTCATTTTATAACTAATTACTTTCTTGGGAATATTATTATGTTCTGTCTACCACCATATACATCAACCATGTTAAAATAAATGGTGCTACCTATATCAAGAGTAACATCCACTATCAATGTCATCATACAAAAAATTTACAATTACTTTTAGATACGTACCTCAAATCGTAGCAGATTACATAGAAGACCCGATCATAACTTGGTTGCTAAGTGCGATATGTCACTCGCGCCTATTCAAGAATCCTTATCTCGTCGCGAAAATAGTGGAAGTACTGTTCGTGATCAACCTCTCCGTACCGTTGAAGTTGAAGAACGTGTACGAGAAGTTCATGGACCACCCGATGTCGCAGACCGCTCTGCCGAGTGCCCTCATGAAGTTCTACACGGATATAGAAACTACTGGACAGAGCACGGAGTTCTACGACAAGTTCACCATACGATTCCATATCAGTATTATACTGAAAGGCATGTGGGAGAGACCTATTCATAAACAGGTAATATATGTTTTTATAAAAAACGTCGCCCCACGCTAGGAAATTCTCCTGTATCGTGAGTACGTTTCACAAACATGAAATATCACATACACAAACACCCAGACTCAGGACAAACATCTGCGGATCACACAAACTTTTATCCCGTGCGGGAATCGAACCCGCAACTTATAGCGCAGCAGTCCAAACGCTTAGCCACTGCGCCAATCAGGTCGACATTGCGACATAATGTGAAAAGTAATTGAATATTGTATAGTGACATAATTATGTATGTAATGTGCAATATCAAGTCGATTCAGCTCATGTAGGTAAATAACCTAATTAAAGGTGCATATATGTCCCAAGATAACGATGGCTGTAAATATCTTCGATTAATCATCAATTATTGTGATTAGCTTGAGTATATTCTCGAACAAGGTTGTGTAACACACCGTCTAGGTGATATTGTCCAATTCTTATAGACTGAAGGAGTAGTTGAAAATGACACTGTATTAACATTCTACTCAAAATTCTTAGTAAGGCGTATCTATAACAATGGTGTTTGCTCTCAGGCTATAGTGAAGGAGTCCCGCTCGGGCCGCCAGTTCGTCAAATTCATCAACATGCTGATGAACGATACTACATTCCTTCTCGACGAATGTCTAACGGTAAGTAATCATAAACCTATGCTTTATGGTCTTGTCAATTTTCCTTTAATCACGTTTCTTTGGCCACTAGGGTGCATTATGATCTATCTATTTTCACCAATCTTTGTAAATGACTTCAGACAGGAAAGCCCACGGAGGACACTTCTGTATTTTTTTCTGCGCCTTTAGCAGGCGTAAAAAATGTATATAATACACAAAAATATATTCTAATAATAATGTTGTTTGTCAGTACCTGAAACGCATCCACGAGGCCCAGGAGGGTGCTGCGAGCGGCAGCGGCAGTGGAGAGGCGCGTGCGCGTGCGCTTGCGCAGGACGAGCGACAGTGCCGCTCTTACCTCACGCTCGCCAGGTACAACATGTGGGCTGCAACTGGTTCGCCGTCGCTCGTGCGAGGACATTCATTATGTCACATAATTATCACCCAGACGGACGGGACGAACTCGACTTGTTTATGCAAGACTGGTCGTTGGCAGCTGTTAACAGGGAGACGTGGAAAGAGAATGGGGAGGCCTTTGCCCAGCAGTGGGACATTCCAGGCTATTAATCACGCTAATATTATAAAGGCGGAAGTTTGTGAGTGTGTTCGTATGTTTGTTACCTCTCGGCTAGACCGATTCTTATGAAATTTCATATGGAGGTAGCTGACACCCTGGATTAACAGATAACTGCGAAAATGTTTGTCAGAACTTCGAATTGAGATGCTAACGACCCCAGATTTGTATCCGAATTTGGACCAGACTGTTTAGACCTGTAACGTTATATGTATATCATTTTTCGCTATATTATATAAACTGGTGTAATAATATAAAAAAATGTGAGCCGTCATGGGACGCCTGGCAGATGTGAAACATCGTGTGTGTACAAGTAATATGCATAAAAGATAATACTGAGTGAGAAGCCACACCGTACACTCTACTACATATAAAATATATATATATGTATACCTCAGTATAGCGTGGCGACCCGTCGCCACGGCAAGCGTCGCCACGCCAACAATTCGGTTTACAAGTGAGCCTATAGATGTTTCACATCAACAGGGAAACTGTGGATATGCTGGAGTATTTGACTGTGGAGATCAAGGAGCCGTTCCTGCGCGCCGAGCTGGTGGACCGGCTCGCGTCCATGCTGAACTTCAACCTGCAGCAGCTGTGCGGGCCCAAGTGCAAAAACCTCAAGGTATTGGAACTATCTTTTATACGACAATTACCTCATGTTTAATTAGCATATTGATGTATAATGCGTATAATACCCAATATTATCTGTATCTAGTATCTTTTTCATACCTTAGAAGACGATTAAATATTACCATTGTGGCGTTTTAGGATGCCTTTGTTACACAGGCGACTTCTTCCGGCTGACGATGAAACCTTACCATTAAAAACAGTACCTAGACTAAATTTCCATTTCAACTTCAGTTGTAGATACATAAATGTAGATAGCCTATAAAACGCCCATCGCTGAGGCAGTTAGATAATTAAATTGCATATTGTTTAGGTCCGTCGGCCTGAGAAGTACGGCTGGGAGCCGAGGCGGCTGCTGAGCCAGCTGGTGGATATCTACCTGCATCTCGACTCGCCGCTGTTCCACGCTGCGCTGGCTGCTGACGAGGTAACGTAAAAGTCCATTTAAGCTAAATCGTAAAGTCACCTAATGTTACATATGAATATATATTTTGAAGTGTCATTATGTTCTATAATAAACCAATATCTTCCATAAACTATCGTTGGGTTGTTATGATGGGACATTGCCAAAACTTTGCGCTGATTGTTTTTTTTAAATAACTTCCCACAACACAAATTGGATAAATCCCGCACTTATATTTTAGAAATAAAATATGAATTCTTCTTATAATTTATTGTTTAGCTTATTTCAATAGAACAACCGCCATTAGTCTCTATTTTCTTGCATTTTTTTATATTTGTCTTTTGGATATTACACAGTTAGCTAAATGTGGTAAACTTTAATTTTCAGAGATCATTCCGCAAAGAGTTATTCGAGGAAGCCGCTGTGCGACTAGCTAAGTCGTGTATCAAGACGCCCACGGAAATAGAGCGCTTCAAATCGCTCGCAGACAATGCATATCAAATTGCAAGTATGTTCCATTGCACATTATACATTTTACAATGGCCACTTTTCGAATTAATGGATACATAACCACTTAAATAGACAAATATATTTTATTCCAATAAGCCACTTCCAGCCACACCTATTTATATAGCAATATACTATACAATCGTTCAAAAACAAGACTACAACATTCGTACCTATCTGTTCTAGTATCCAATCAACAAAAAAGTGACGAATTTGCTGACGCTCCAGAGGAGTTTAGAGACCCGCTTATGGACACACTAATGACTGACCCAGTCTTATTACCCTCTGGGAAGGTAAGTTTTTACAGATTCTAAAATATTATATTGATTGATGACCGGTACAAAGGTCGGCAAAATACCACACTAGGAAATTCTCCTGTGTTATTGTTGAGTTGTAAACAGACAAAAAATAAAGGAAAAAAAATCGGATAACACATTATATTTGTACTTATGGGGGATAGGTACTTATTATTTTCTACTATAGACTGTAATAGTTGTCTGAAATAAAGATTTTTTATTTTTTTATTAGGCTGATATTCATTTTACTGACGAACAAATTTATATTACAGATAATGGACCGATCGGTGATCCTGCGTCATTTATTGAACAGTGCCACCGACCCCTTTAACCGACAACCTCTGTCCGAGGATCAACTTCGTCCAGGTAATATGATTTTATTATTAAATTAGATTGACCCATACTTACATTATAAACACAAAAATAACTCTGTATGTTTAGCTGTTAGGTGTCTACAGCCGGCTCAAGTGGGCCGAACGTTCCCCGATTTTGGAGGATTAGTGCCCATAAAGCAACAAAAAAATCTATAAACATGTTATAATAACTGCGTCGTTTGCCTAGCGGTCGCTTAGCGTAACTGTTGAGCACGAGGTCCCAGCTTCGTATCCCTACTACGTTTTTCCAATAGGTAATTCTCGGTAGCACTACGGAGTCTGGATTTGATTAATGGCAATAGGCTCGCTCCCTATTACATTGGGACCTATAACAGAACTGGCAAAATGTGGTTGTACTTTAGAGTCATCTCTGCCTACCCCTTCGGCGAGGACTGGCGTGATATTATGTTATGTTACAATAACCAGGCAGACACAATATCAAGGTCTTGTAAGGAGGTTAAATGGATAACAAATGACCCTATAATAGTATCATAAGAACAAATGGCATGTAGAAACATTTAGTGTTATTATTATAAGCCCGTATCGTCCCACTGCAGGGCAAAGGCCTCCCTTCCCTCCTTCCACTTTAGTGTTGCTACATTTGTATTTATAAATAACATTAACTCTTTATAATTCCAGCAACGGAACTCAAAGAGAAGATCAGCCAATGGCAACGTGAGAAGAAAACGTCGTAAATGTCCGAAGCCAACACTAAAGTCTGATGTATATAACGTAACCCATATATAAAGACTACCGGACGGATTTTTCCGCCTTTGATGGACTATTGTCCGTATGCATGAATGTGAGATTATTCCATGTATGTTATTCAGTGCGGATGTTTCGTGAAGTTGAAACTACGAGTAATTGTAAAGTTTCCGAATGAACGGGGCATTTTCAATTACATACAGGTGTTAATTTAATCATCAAATAGTTTTGAATTGTCACAAAAATTCTTCCATTAGTATTATTGACCACTGTGACAAGAACCAAATTTTATCTTAAAACTTTCAGACTATTACATTTCATAGTCAAATTTATTATATTGCAACATCTCCACGGAACATTGAACATGGCATCTATTTTAGCTTTAACACGAATAATGCACGTGAATCTCCCAAATTTCTATAGATTTGTGAAATTAAATGAATTATATTTATAGCAACTTAAATTAACATCTGTATCATTTAACCTATGGAGTTTGGCGTTGTGGAGCGCTAAATACGTATGTTCTAATGAAATTAACATCACATGTAGATATAAAGGCCTAAATTCTAAGATGACAACCAACATGACATTTCCTGTGTAAGATAGGTGCTTTTGTCTTGACCCCAAAATTGTATAACTTTAAAACATGAGCACAACATAGAGTATTTAGTGTGAAACATGTGAGCCGGACGTCTTCGTGCATTTTATAGGAAATATCTGTAATGGATACGATGTGCAAGATATTCCGATTTTAGATTGATTAGACCCGCATTAGTTCAACTAATGGTTATACATTAGGATAAAAATATATAACATATAGGAATTGTATGGAATGTTGAAGACTTCTTATTTTTGTGCAAAATGAAAATTAGAAAAATGTATTTAATTATATTATTATGGATTTGATTACTATTTCATGATAGTGATATTATGTTTAGTCTTTGTTAGCAAACATGATTTATGTATTATCATTAAATACATTGTGATTTGTTCCTTTATAACTTTAGTTATGATTTGAAATGGATTTTCACTTGAGAATTAGGAATACCATTCACTATAATATCATTAGCATAATTCAACTAATAGAAAAATTAAATACAGAAGCGGCCTGTCAACCAATCCCACTGGATGAGGTACTCTCACTGATGTCATGTCCGTCAGGCTTATGTATCTGTGATCACTAGGACTAGTAAATAAGTTCAGCCGTCGCCAGGTCAGGATATACTATGTTTGTTACATGTAACTCAAGTATATCATGTTTCTCCAGTCACTGCCAATATATTCAATGTAGTTGTTAGAGCAGGCATTCCTGAATGAAATCCATTTCTTTAAATTACATGGTCTCACTTGTATGATAATTTGACTTGTAATTTATCATTATATTATGAAGATTCTATATTATAGAGGTCTCCTACGTTGATTATATCAATAAAATTAAATAAATGGAAATTATTGTTTTTATCATTACAATAATAGTCAGATTAAATCATTTTCATAAATTATATTTGACCAAAATTAATCTTTATCTAGCTAAATAAATAAATTATTGTCGATTCACAATTGAGAAATTTCATTGTATTACAATTACAAAAACACTACAACCACTGAGTACTAAATTTCAATAATATTTATAGCTCTTAACCAATACAGGAGGTAGATAATATTTTAAAGTAGTGTACATTATAAAACTAGCAAAAACACAATCTCGTTTGACGACACCTAAGAGTTAATTTACATTTGCACTTAAAGACTACATTCTAATGTAGAAGTGATTCAATGGGTGAAGTATACTACCATTGTATTCATAACAAATACAATTTAGCATTTGTATGAGGTAAGTTCATTGTCAGCAACCTATACTGTATAGGCACATAATAAACATAACTATTCAGTACATACCAAAGACACAATAAAGATGTTTATAAGACATGGAAAATAATGAGTAGACCTTGGTTTAAATAGGTATAAATCCGATTGTGACATGACTCCATATCTTATAGTACGTAGCAACAATGTAAGGCCGGCCTTTACATACAAATAACTTAGTAACATTTAAAAGCAGATCTAGTAATTATAGAACAATATTATATATATAATTATAGAGTAATCATAAATAAATCCAAATTGCAAAGCACAGTGTAAAATAGAACCACATTCATGGTATCCATTATATTTGTACAATGCATTTATGTTCAGTGATAGAAATATAGTTATTAAATAATATATAAGTCTGAAAACGTAATAAAAATGCATAAACTATGAATTAAATATAATTTGGAAATTGAGATGTGAATATAACAACGTGTCATATATCAGCATAACTTTTAATTCAAAAGCACTTGGTAACAGGTAATAAAAGGTCTAATCATTGCATTGCATTTATAAATAATATACATTTTGGCAAAAAATATAAACTTTTCTTCTGTGTTCTAATTTAAGTAACTCGTTTTAGGAAAACAACTTGTCAATGTTGTTAATTTAGAACATAGTACATTTATAAATTATAAAAATATTTATTTTCACAAAAATCCAATAATATTTTAGGTTAAGCATAATTTGGTAAGATAGCAGTGTAACTCCATTTAATGGCAATTTTTTTAAAATTATTTCACAATAGTTTAGTTGCTATCCAGTGTTTACATACTTTAAATGCATGTATTACTCATTGATATATTATTGTATTTCAAGTCCAGTTCGCCTGCTTTTTAATTATTCAAAAGCTTACAAAAATTATTCTCCTAATTATATGCAATGATAGCTTAATTAATTTAGGCTTATCTACAAAATTGACATAAGTTTTATTATCATACTATAACTAAGTGATAATTAAAACCTCAAAAGGCCATTTATAATTTATAAGCTCATGGAAAAGTTAGTCCATTTATTAAGTAAGTCTAACAATATACTTATCATCGAAGAAGGAATGGGAGACGATAAGCAAATAAACATGAGATCATGTACAGCATACCAAAATAAAAGTTCAGCCTGGCTGTTTGCCTAGGTACATACCTCATTGTCTCAGGACTCCTAAACCTTCTTTCTATTTCAAAAGCTCTAGGTAGTGTAAGCATTGGTATCATAAACCACCAGGAGCAGCGTACTGAAGCCACAACAAACATTATATAAGGAGTAAATAATAGAAATGCATACAATAAGTAAGAAGCAGTTCTTCCAATCAATATTGCTAGTGTCACTATTTCTGCTTTACTATCAGTCTCAAGGTCTCTTGTGTTATTACTATGTAAAATGGCTTCAGTGTTTAGAGCAAATGGTATTGCATAGTATATTATAGGCCAGTCTACTCTGCCAGTCTGGGCAAGAAATGCAAAAACAACAGACACTGGTCCAAATATAACTAAAACTAATATATCACCAAGAGCTATGTATTTCAGGCCTATACCACCAGTGTACAAGAATGATGATGATAATCCACCAAAATAAACTAGAGCTAAATGTTCCATGCGGGCTGGAGACAATATTACAAGTGGAACAAATGAGGCACATCCTGCCAAATAAAGAATAGCACCCAAAGAGACCACTTCATCTATACTCAATATATGATCAACAAGAGTTCTATCATCTGATTTTCGGTTATCTATTCCTTTGACAAAATCAAAGTAAGTATTGACAACATTGCCTGCACCATGCACTGGAATTACTGTGCATAAAGTTAATAACAAGGTGCACCAACTGAAGCCACTATCGCCGGGCAATCTGTAGGCGAGCGCAGCCCCCAGTAGCGTCGGTAGCAAGCTTGCACTCAGCGACCATGGACGCAATGCAAGAACATACGTCCGAACTTTCATAAGTGGGTTTCGAGCTGGCAGTGTTTTTTCTTTTGGTTGCTGTAACAGGTTTCCTTCGACAGTCGGTATGTCCATGTCTTCAGCTTTCTTATTACTATCCATTATAACAGAAATGATTAAAGTCCACAGTATATTTTACACTTAGATCATAGTTTTACAAATAAGATTGTCTAGTTATGTTCATCACCTAACTATATTTCACTCAAAACTGTTTGCATAATATCCCGTTATTCATTGTGGTTCGTAGGTACCGGTGATGACCGGTATCCAAAGAGAATTAACATAAAATAAATATCTAAACCAACATCTAACCGAGCAGTTTGCGTGCTTCGGCCTTCGTCTGTCAATAAACTGTCATTGCCAGTTGTCATGTGAAGTGTCAGTTCCCAGCTGTCTCTTTATAGTGATGTTTGTCTTAGAATAATATGAAAACCGAATTTTCCTCTTGAGTTCGGTGAAAAATTCGGAATTCTACAGCATCTGTTTTGATCTTTTGATGAATGGCATTGAAATCATAGACTGAAATGACATTTTTTCAGACTTGTTCCATATCATAAAGTAATAAATATTAATGTTCATAAAAGAGAACGATATTAAAATTTAAAACCAATTTCATCAAACAGGTATAGTTCCTTCACAATAGCATGATTTGGTCTATGATAATAGTGAAAATTATTTTGGTATCGCATGATTCATACCACTTTAGAAACCATTAAAATCAGGTTATTAATGTCTAAAACTGCATCCATATAGGTTCGCCACTTATTACTTATAAACATAAGTTGGGCAGCGAAATGTAAAGTGTGGTATGAACTTCTGACATAAGGGGAATATTTTTGCTTATCCCTTCGGGATTCGGGTATTACAGGCGTAGCTGTACACATTCAAATGAAACTCTATTACATACGAGGTTCTATGAAACTATGAAAATATACTGGTGGAGTATTCTTTAGATTTTCGCTATGAAAGCCGAGTGGAATTAGAATAAATTCTTTTTTAGACTGAGACATTTGTATAACAGAACTTTTTTTGGTATATTTCAAAGCAAATGTGTAAACATTCATGCATCACGCCTTACATCACGCATGTATTTCCCGTAGGTAAAGGCAGGAGGGTATGGTACCTACACACCTACATTTAGCCAGTCATTACCTATTTGTGTCTGAATGATATTAAGGTGATGCTGCTGAGAATTCCTGGAAAAACTGGTTTACTTTGCCTGATCTGGGAACTAAACCGACGACCTAACGCTCAGCTGGTGCGATTTATAATCAATAGACCAACGAAGCATTTGAATAAATAAACGATTGTAGAAAAGTAGTAAGAACGTAATAAAACTTATCTCAACCACGAACGGCATTTACTACGTCACTCCACCACGACGTTCGCAAATAATTTAAATTGGCACGACATCATTTATGAGCAAAAAGGAGACCTCTAATGGATGGCTTCCTTATTTGTCTTTTGTATTTATCGAGGACAAAACGTTTTAAGATCAACATTCGTGGGTTAACCTTAAAATTTTTAATAAAGTTTGATTCATTACCTTTTAAGTCGACTTGAAGCGCCGCATAAGGAATGTGAGTCTTAAAATAGTTTTATAAGGATGGAGTGCAGAAAGCAGCTAACTGCGACTGCTTGTCGAACCTTTGTACAAAGAGTACTGTTATATACAGAAACCTCTAAAACCGAGTTATAGGGTTATACATTCAAATACTTTTCGGTAAGACAAGAAGTTAGACATAATAATATGGTGCTTCTGACTATGCCTAACAACTTTCAATGAATTTAGTATTAAAATGTAGCGATTCTCTTTGTCTTTCAACAGCTTAACGGCACGGAGGGGTCTTTGTGTGAAAGTAGAAGGCCGTCCACGGATCGATCGCGGGAAGCTTAGCCTTGATAGATCGACCCCAGCGTCAGTTATTTAGTCCCAAATTCCTCATTTTGGGTTATTATCGTATTTTAGGGCAATTTTACCTGCTACAGGACAATTTGTACTACCTCCTAGTTCGGCTGCAGATGCCCCTCTACTAGTCCTGAGAATACAACAATGTACCTAGTTTATAAGAATATTTTTGTACTGTTTGAATCAATAAGTTGTTATTACCATTAAATTATAATAATCGTAATAACGTTGAGGATTTACATAAAAATCATAATGTCGTCATATAGGCCATTAAAAGCATGTCTTACTTATCCCGTAAGTGCTTTAAAATCAAACAGTACATTATTTAGATTTCTTTTTATTTGAGTTCAGTTTAGCTTCTATTAATTTAACCCAATTTTCGTATTGTTCATTATCTTCGTCGTTTATTTCATCACAGAATTTGTCAATGTCTTCGTCTTTTATGTCTTCCTCATTTTCTTGTACGGCCGATTTGTCAGATGTAGTTATTTTCAATTTATTTTCTACTTCTTCTGAACTTGTTGTGTTTTCAGCTTTTACTGGTTCTTCATCGTTATTGCTAAATATAATTTTCTTTGATTTTTGGGCATTATCCACATTTATTATTTGTAATTTATTCTTGTTTTTTGTTTTACCTTTTTTAGATGGAGTAACTAATTTATCGGCTTCTGATTTATCATCATCAGTGTCTTCGAATTTTATTTTTTTATTCATAGTTTCGTATGAGCTTTTTTCTTCTTGCTTACTAGTAATACAATGCGCTTTGCTTCTCTTACCCATTGTTCTGAAAATAAAATCATTCATTCATAAAATACTTTACTACTTAGTACTTAAATAAATTAATTTGTCTGATAGATTCGTTTCGAACTTGACAGTTACTCGAATCTCCCAGGAGTACCTACAACAAGCGCTAGGCTAACACCCATATACATTCCTGAGTTAGGTATAAGCTTTGGTTCTGTATTCTGAGATATGAGCAGTGTGCACCTAGTTAGATTAAACATGAAATACCAAGAACTAACGAAATTCGGGAAATAAACACCTCTTACCACCCCTTCGGTGAATCCAGACGTGAAGTTGTATTTGATTTAAAAAAAATAAGTTACATTGAACGGTTGGATATATTTTATTTTACGCCAAGTTCAAGGTTCATCTATAATTATATCCAAAGTGTATTCAAGTAAAAAAGGATTTCGTACCTTATAAAATACATCTCACAAAAAATACCTATCCATAATATCGGAACTACAAATGCACCTCGAACATGCAGATTACTAGACATTTTCCACTTTTTGTTACTACAGTAGGTGGGTACTACCTACCTATTTCGTTTTGGGTGAACAGGATAAAGATCAAATAAAAATCATTTAATTGGCAAGAATAAACTTAACTATATAAATATATATTAACTTAAATGTGTGTAATTAATCATAAGGTAGGTTTAGAAGCCTGTAACCTGGTCTAAATTTGGCGTTATTTATGAGGAAACGATAGGTTACCGAGTAGGTAATTATATCGAGAACGAAGCATAATACTAATTAATAAATAATATTTACCTACTACATAATTATAATTATCCTGTTCAACTGAGTATTCTAATGATATTAACGAGTTATTTCTTTGTACGTATGTATGTCGCCACAAATATAGTTAAATATTTTTTGGCAAGTAAATTGTCTAAAGCAAGGACCTATCGTGATCAATTTAGACGTTTCGCAAAGATTAAAGAAAAGCTCTAATTTGTTTTGGACACATTTAAAGAAGAAGCAATACGTCTATTAAACTTTGTTAACCACATGATGTGTTGCTAACGACAGCGCGGATTAAATTACTTACGTCTCCTAAATTAGAGTCATCTTTGAAGATGCTTTTATTTACGTCCATGGATATTTCCATGTTTAAATTTAAACAGGTTGATGAATAGTCTGCTATCTGCTACTTATACGAATGAAAGAAAACAATTTATTTAGTGCAAAAACATATACTTAGCCGTAAAAACTAAAACAATCAATATAGACATGTTATCGTAAAACTAATATCAACCGAAGTTATTTATTGGTTGTAAGTCAGTGAATCGTTGAAGTGCATGATAAACAAACCGGCCACTCAATAAGATAACAAATACAAACGCTAGTTTTACGTAATAAATTACACGAGGCCGATGCGGGCGCAGTGCCACTGACGAGACCACCCGCCACCCACTACTCATCCGAGCTCGGGCTGCCGGGATCGAGCAATTGAAACAAATTGCCGGGCGGATTGTGTCGTCTCCTTGCTACATATATTCACAGTGATATTTTGTAACGGTTAATTTTTTATCCTATTTTAAGTGCACAATGGCTGACAGGAATTATATTTTGGGTATGGACATTGGAACGACTTCGGTAAAAGTTTGTGTATATGATCCTAATACTAGAAGAATAGTGGATGCACAAAACAAGGATACAGCAGCAAACATACCAAGTGACCAGGGTATTGAAGGGAACAAGCAAGACGTGCCAAAAATAGTATCAGCCGTTCATAGTTGCATCTCCCGTCTTTCTAAAGACTTATTGCGAAATGTCGCAAAAATTGGAGTGTGTGGACAAATGCACGGAGTTGTATTATGGAAAAATGGGTACGTCAATATACTTTATGAATAACAAATCATATAGACAATCTATAAGACTTATTATTTTGTAAGTATGTTACAATTTAATGATTATAATGATAATTTTTGGGCTTGTTTTAGCGCCTGGGAAAAGGTAGAGAAAGATGAAGGCGCAGTGATAAGATTTGAAGCTATAAGAAAAAATATGTCAGCACTGTATACCTGGCAAGATATAAGATGCAAACCAAAATTTTTAGAATCTCTGCCAAAACCTGATTCACATGTTAATTGTTACTCTGGATACGGATGCGCGACCATGCTTTGGCTGCTTAAGCATAAGCCAGAAAAACTAAATAATTATCAATATTCAGGAACAGTGCAAGATTTTATTGTTACTATGCTTTGTGATTTGGAGACCCCAATAATGTCCAACCAAAATGCTACAAGTTGGGGATATTTTAACACTGAAAAGAATGAATGGAATATTGATATTTTGGAATCTGTTAATTTCCCAGTAAACCTGTTGCCTAAGATCATGAAGAGTGGAGAATTTGCTGGTAAATTAAATGTTTCCTGGAATGGGATTCCCGAGGGCACGCCGGTGAGCGTCGCTATGGGAGATTTACAGTGTTCTATTATTGCTACACTAGAAAGTCCACAAGATGCTGTATTAAACATATCAACTTCAGCTCAACTGGCATTTGTAGTCAATGAAATTTCAGATTTAGGCTGTAAAACAGTTGAACATCTGCCATACTTTAACAACAAATATTTAGTTGTTGCAGCTTCCTTAAACGGGGGTAATGTATTAGCCACTTTTGTAAAAATGCTTCAACAGTGGATGCTAGATCTAGGGTTCCCAATTCCACAGGCCAAAGTATGGGTAAAGTTGATTGCTTTGGGTTTAGAAGCTAAATCAAGTATGAAAATTACTCCTCATTTATTAGGCGAAAGACATTTGCCATCAACTAAGGCTTCCGTAGAAAACATTGATCTCTCTAATATAGATCTGGGTAGTGTATTTAAATCTCTCTGTAATAGTCTTATAGAAAATTTACACAACATGATGCCAAAAGATATATTGCGTGATGCAAATATAAAGAGGATTGTTGGAAATGGATCTGGATTATCTAGGAATGCTGTATTGCAAAAAGCTGTAGAACATTTGTACAGTTTACCTTTAGAGTTTACATCAGGGGGTGATGCAGCAAAAGGTGCTGCTATTGCAATTCTGTAGGTTGTTAATGGTATAAGACTTTCTAATCATTATATGGGCACCTATCATATTGTGGTTTGAAACGTAGTATGAGAGTATAATTACATTAGTCTATCAATAAATAGGTGATAAGGGGTAACGTTATGACAATAGACAAGGTTCTAGATAAACACAATTCTTAGATAATTTAGTTATCATCATCATAAAGATAGAACAACTGTTACATTTCATAGTAATCTATTGAGCTTATATACAACTTTACACTATTGGGTAAATAATCTAGAACACACTTTGTAGTTTGAACCTACTTTATTTACAGTGACATTGGCTTTGTATATTATATATTGAGTTAAATTATAAGTTGTCATAAGACTTACAATCAGGGACTAGGAACTAACCTAGCCAAAATATTATATTATACACTTTTCTAATTGGTTTTGTGCCTGGCCAGAATCAAACAACCCCATGTTGTGCCGTGTCATAGGAGGCGACTGAGGGAAAATCCAGCTCTTTAATCAGAATTTACGTTGTAACATAATTAGGTATAAATTATGTTGTGGGAGGTTAAAGATGTAAATGTTCATAACTAGTAGTCATAAAGTAAGCAATCAGCGATTTATTATTCATTTATTATAATCTGATGAAGATTCATTCAATATGTGCTGCCTACATTTAAGTGTATTTAGAAAATAACACTAAATAAGATTCCAAGTGTAATAGTAAGTTTTAATTTGTAATGTTTTATCATTTTTATTAATTAAAATTCTTATAAAGGAAGGTTTTCTTTTTATTTTATAATAGGTTCACACTTTACGACATAGACTGAATTGGCTTGACTGTATTCAATCACTAATTTATAATTTGTAGTATATTGCTCATAATCATACTTCTGCCACTATGATCAGATCGTCACAAAGACTTTAAATTTGAAATCAGAAGAGTTTTAACAGAACACCTGTAATGGTAATCCCAATTCCCGAAGGAATAGCAGAGATGTACAGAGGGAGTATACTAGTTTGAACTATATTTTTTACAAAATATGTAAGTGTATGTTTGATATATTTTATTTTACCTTAATTTCTTGATACAAGTAAATAATTTATTTTATATTCTTCACTTCACGTTACTACAGAGTACAGGTTTTAATAACACCCGATATATTATTCTACACAATAACAAAGATGAACATTAATTCTTAACCTCAAAATTGGGAATCAAAATAACTTTGACAGATTGATTAATAATTGTCACACGCTTGCTTTCTCGCTTTCACAGATTATCGATATAATTATATTTTGATCTTGACCACAGACTATGTAACTAAACTGGTAACGATTTCTTGATTGCACTATGTGGATACTTATTAGGATACTTGGCAAGTTATTGTTAATTGTGTTATGATGATTTCGGTGACACTACATAGAGCAATAAATAAATAAATGAATAAGTGATATCACAAAAAGACAACCTACTTTTTTGAAAAATCATTAGTTGCAATGGTTTGAGTTGAATTTATTATGGTAAAATACAATATTAACCCTAAAATAAACAAAATATATTAGATCAAGGAGATCTCAACTTGGTGTTTTTTTTAGTTTTCACATTTCTATTTCGTCGAACCAAAGAGTATATAACCACTACATTATGGTGTCAACTGTACTTAAATCTTAGACTCAAAGTGAGGCTTTTCCTGACTTGCATCCGCCCCATTATGACCTTTGCGAGCGTAACGTTCGCTCACGTCAAATACTATAAGCTCAAGAAGCTTCAGAACCTCCAGAATAGGTTCATGCGTCGAGCCACGGGAGCCCCGTGGTTCGTTCGCAACGAGGAACTCCATGTTGATCTCAAAATTCCCACTATCAGGCAATTCATGAAGTTAGCGTCCGTTCGTTGAAAAAAAATGTCAACTGTTAAACTAAAGTGCCAAGTGACCAGGTCATTAAAAGCCAAAAAAAAAATAACAAACGTCACAACTGACAATATATTGACAGTTTATTCTGCACGTGCACCTAAATGTCGTGCGAGTATTTTGAAAAGAATTACATACAATTAAAATAATATGACTAGATTTGCTAGAGCTAGGGGCTCTAAATCGTCTAATGAAAGAGCACCGGAAGACGGCACGCCATGGGAGGTCATGAAAGAACAATTATTACATGCTAAGAAAGAAAGTGATGAATCTAAAAAGAGGGAAGAGGTACGAACTATAATCTTTCATTTATGTTTCTACATGAATTATGGTTAACATTATAATTATTTTTACTAACATTTATGTACTTTATAGGGCATGTTTGTAAGGCAGTTTATGTTATATTGTTTTATTCTAGGCAGAAAAGCAACGCATCGAAAACTACGAAAACTTTCTTAAAGAACACAAGGTTCAGAAAAGAAAGGCTACTTGGTGTGATTTTCCTGAAACCAACACTAAAAAGGCTTCTGATTTGTCCGCAACGAATGGTCAACCAATTAAAACCAAGAAGAAAAAGACTAAGAATGTTTCCAGTGAAACAGAGCTTCTTGAAGCTACAAACACTAAAATAAATCCTCAGAATGATGCAATTGATGATACTGAGATTACAGCTAAGAAGAAATCTAAAAAGAAAAAGAATAAATCTATGAATTCTACAGAACCTTGTAATGAAACTAGTGCAATTGTAGTTGAACCAGAAGCCACTCAAAACACTAAGAAAAATAAGAATAAAAACAAGAACAAACAAAAAATAAAATCTTTTGAAAATTCTTCTTCACATCCTAATCCTTCAAATGAGGATGCTAATGTAAAAGATAATGAGAAAAGTATTAATACTCCTCAAAATAAAAACGAAGATGAAAAGGCCAAGAAAATTAAAAAAATGATCAATGGCAAGCCTGTACGTAGAAAAGAGATAAATGACAATAGTTTCCAACTAATTGTTCATGGTAAAGAAATTGAGTTAGTAAGATTTGATGGATTCCCTGTAATGAAAAAAGATGCAGAGAGGCTTCAAGAGTTGAAAAATAACATGATTAAGAAAGGGATACCTAAGAGTGAGGTTCAAAGAACTATGAAACTGGAACGAAGAAGGGCTGAGAAGGCATTAGCCAGGATGAAGAGAGAGGTATGCTATAACTGCAGGAAAGGTGGTCATGTGCTGTCTGACTGCCCAGAACTAAAGTCTAAGATACCTGGTGCAGACACTGCCGAGGGAGTATGTTTCAAGTGTGGCTCAACTGAACATCGGCAGTTTGAGTGTAAAGTTCAAAGAGATAAAGAGTTCCGATTTGCAACTTGCTTCATTTGTAAAGAGCCAGTAAGTATATTTTTCATAATGCCTTATTTTTTTATGACTAGGATTCATTACATGATAATTTTCAGTGTGTAATATTGAAACAAAACACCTCTCTTAGACAATACTCTTTATATAAAGAATGGTGTGTAATATAATACCTATAAATGTTACCAACTATTAAAACTTATCTTTAGGATCTACAAACAAATCTTTAATTATTTCACTCGTGATTTCAGGGCCACATAGCCAGACAGTGTCCTGATAATCCCAAAGGCTTATACCCCAATGGTGGTTCCTGCAAACTTTGTGGAGATGTCACACACTTGAGAAAAGATTGTCCTACTGTAAGTATTTAGAAATGTTCTAAAATAAACTTTCTTTATATAAGTAATAGTACTCTACTAAATTGCTCATAGGTTTGTAGGCTATTTAATATATTTATTAGGCAGAAATAATTGTTTATTTATAGGGTGCAGAAAAGCCCCCATTAGTTACTGGTCACAGTATAAACATCAGAAGAGGAGATGTATGATCTTGTTCTTATTGCATTCCTCATTTGTTATTTTTTTGTTTTTTAGGCTATGGATAAAAAGGAAGAGTCATCGGTAAAACTTCACACATTGGACAGTACAGACAACATAGAAGATGTAGGCCAACAAAGTAATAAATTAACAACTGCAGAACCAAGTAAAAAACCCAAGAAAATTACATTCTGAATGTTCTAAATGTCTATATTATGTAAATTATGATGCAATTGTACAATAAAACAATAATTACACATTGTGTTTAGTATAATTTATTAAAAGAGATATGAATTTTAAGAGATCTACATTTTGTCTTTATCAGCTTATTGCCAGAAAACATTTATAAAGGTATAAAAAAATGTTGTTATCAATTACAAAATCAGACGGTATTATTGCCACTACATCAATAATAAATTCTAACAGAAAGGTCAACTTACAGGTGCAATATGCATCTCTGACTAGGCTGACTAGAATGCAATTTTATTGATAAGCATGCTATACACACATGCTGTTATGTTCATGATTGTTTCTGCCCAGAATTTACAAACACTCAAGACTGGCTTTAAGTTGTTCCATGGACTGCTGTGCGATTTGTCCAGTGATTCCTTCGGGACTCTGCGGGTTTTCGCGCGTTAATATCCTCGCGGCTTCGGCTAAGCATCGTATGGGTTCCTGCAACCGTTCCTTTAATTTCTCCTGGGTTATAAGGCCAGCGCCGAATTCACTTCTGGCCAAGAACATTAACGGTGCGTGTAACTCGTACAACATCATACCTGGCAAACAATTAGGCAGACATTATGTTGATCATGAAATAATTGAAAAAATTATACATATAATAGCAATACACCACGCCTGTACTTGAAGAAGTCAGACAGGTATTATTGTACATGTGTACAGCCACATTTCGCCAGTTGCGTTATAAATTAATTGTAATAAAAGTAATAAATTAATTGTAACAATTACCAATGATCGGGTACTTAATCGGACTCTATGCTGCTAATGAGAACTTTCTAATTAAAATACCCAATCCGGTAATCGAACCCATGACCTCACGCTCATACTGATGTAGCATGTATAGGTGCTATAGACTATGATAATCACGCTCTATAAGTAGGTACTGTATTAATCGGAAATCATACGGTGTCAATGAACACCGGCTGCTTACCTCGCATCCGCGTCTCTCCAGGCATGATTACGTCCAAAGTACTCATTACGAGCCGGCAGAACTCAGCTTTCCTCTCTAGCATTAGATCAGGAAGCTCATCAATACTGTAGCCCTCCACACGTCCATACAACTGCGCTAACGTGTGCTTGACAGACAGAAGCAGTGAATGCCGCGGGTGGAAAACTGATTTATACTACAACAAAAATATACCTACGGTAATTAAATTAAAACGAAGGCCCAATATAATATTATCAATACATAATATAATGGGACTGGGCCGGACATGTCTGCCGCATGTCCAATAACTTATGGGCTAAAATTTGGCAAGGAGGCCTTTGCCCTGCAGTGGGACAACACAGGCTGTTAAAAAAAATTACATATTAGGTAACTAGTATTACGTATCCACCTAACTTATATAATATATGCAAGGTAATAAATAAGACTGAGATTCTAGAATGATAACGTCGTTGTTTAGGTGCAGCGCGTATGCCAAATTATAGGTAAGTACTATCTACTTACGTACTCTCCATTAGGTATCTGTATAGGTAAGTACTTGCACATACGTAAAGATAGTGTAGACGTACCAAGGGACTGTGTAGCTGTGAAGGAAATCATTTGATACCCTGCCACTGCTATGGGACAGCAGGGCAGGGTAGGCTAATTAAATAAATGAGGCGGCGAGTACTGCTGTTTGTTACCTTATTGATAATAGCTTCCCTCTGCTCAATGGCAGCCGGGCCTGGTTCCAGTGCATCAAGCTGATCGATCTCTGTCTGCACTACTGCCAACATCTTGCGCATCGCGGCTCCAGATGTTCTGAACTCACAAGTCTTTTCCGAACACGACCACGGAGCATCGTTATCTAGAAAAAAGTTAGTACCTTGTTTAATATTTAGGTCAGTAAGGTTTAGGTAGCTACAACAGTAGGTAGAACAAATATTTGTGCCACTCTAATGGTCTGATATCATCATCATCAGCCGAAAGATATCCACTGCCGAACAAAGGTCTCCCCCTAGGTACACACATACTATCATTTTTCTGCTATGACTAAGTAGGTACCTTATTCATTTACCTATCAGACCAAGCATGCGAGTTACATTCAATAAAGAATAAAGAATTTCGTGACCGAATCATAAACCAGGTCTAACCGGCTAAAACCGTAAAAATGTCGTAACCGTGTCCGCGTGTAATAAAGATTGTCCTGCCCATTAGTGCCCATACCGTACGCTGTATACAGGATATTGCAAATTGCTGGATCTAATTATTCATTTTATTTTGTCCTCGATTAAAAAATTGTGTTCTAATACATCTTGGTTGTATGAGGAATATGTGCAAATTATTTCCCGTTATTAGGTACCTACAAAATAAGGTTTATGTAAAACCGTTAAACTGTGCTACTAAGCTAGCTGCTAGAATAATCTAGCAGCTAACTTAGTTCCACTTAACAGTGCTGAAATGCATGATGATAAGTTAAAATTAAAACTTGACTGTTTGCTCTATACTTACCAAGGGGATTAGAGGACATTATGATGCCGTTATCACATTTATTGCACTTGAGAGTGCTAAGATGCGTGCCGAGTTCTGTAGGGTCAGCGCATCGACGACAATCGCATAGAAAAAACTTGGAGTCTGCCAAAAAATCCCGCCGCAGCAACGTAGGGGATAATGAGTGTGTATAACATAAGTAGAGAGTGTCATTCGCCTTTATTGGAACTGCTGCTCTAACGTGCACCCTAAAAAGAGAAATTTAATAAAACATACATCAATGTTTTATACTATCTGTACTAGGCCCATCGTGTTACACATAATCGCTATCATAAAACACAGTCATAATGGTTTAATGTTACTTACTGATAATCGTTTTGCAGGATCGTATGAACGATATTGGGGACGCAGCTGTGTGCAGCGATAGCTAACCGGGGGTAAAGGGCTCGTATGCTAAATCCACCTCGAGATGGAATTTCCACGGAATTTACCTGTAGAGCAATTGAAACAGTTATTGGTCTTTAAATTGTCGACGGATTTTTGGAGTAAGAAACAGGCCTTTAATTCAATTAGTGATTATCATAACGTTTAATAAGAATGCACTTATCTATCGCATCACGCGTAGATTAACAAGGTTCACGGTTAAGCCCCAAAGTAATTACTCTGTCTCCTTTAACCGAGCACAATACTAGGGACATCTGGTGTTGAATACCAACCCCCTACCTAGAGCGAACGAATCCGATTCATTAACTAAAAGCCATCGAAGTTCTAAATGCAATCTTAAATCAAATACCAACCTCAAGTATGCCACAAACTCTTTGCACCAAGTCCTTATCAAATCGGTTGCCAAGTTTACAGTGGTCGATGAGGAAGTCCGCGATGTTGACTTGGTCGGCGCCCCACGTCGGCCGCTGTTTCCGTGCTTCTGTGTGCGTCTCCATTACTTCGAGCTCGCGCTGCCATCGGTCTTCGTCCCTCTCTTTTGCCAGGAGAATTCTGTTAGTTTTGTACGATTCATTACTTAATATAACTAGGTATATTATATAACAATGGTAACTCAAAATTTAAAGAAAATCTACAATTTTATTGAGACGAATGTAAATAGTTCAGTAGGTATCAAAAATAACAAACCATTTAGCAGGAATTATTATTGAGCAATGAGTGTTTTTGTTTATGATATGTGAGCCAAACTGAGCCAAAAACAAATGCAGCTACTTGGTACTAATTTCCACTGATGTAATAGACCTAATTGCAAACAATAATTGAGACGTACCTACCTACCATGTAACTTTGTATGTTAAGCACTAATTAAAACATTAATTGCCATGTTGCCGCGCTAACTGTTATGACTTCATAATTCGTGAACTGAAATAGACTAAGTACCTAACTACCTTAAACATTTACATTACACTTTAACTGGAAGCAGGGATTTACACGGTAACCATTGATATACAAAAAAACCCTTTTTTTGTATATCAATGACGGTAACGGTCGCAATGATTGATTGGTGGGTCACGAATTGTTATTGTGTTAGTCTGTCACAAATGGTCAGAAATATTAAGACAATGACATCGTCATAACATTACCTACACAGGCACAAGTGAGGTACTTATCTCCCTAGATTCTAACATCGAATACTACTTGTTTAGACATAGTCATAGGTACCTTAATGGTGTGATACAGTCAAGTTGCGGCGCGCTAACAGTCCAGTCCTCCACTGCTTGGAACCGCACCCTCGCGGCTGAGAAGACGGCGCATTCTCCAGCGTGTGTGGTCGACTTGCTGCACTCTTCACTGCACATCGGCCAACTACAGGAAGGGCATAGTGTGCTCTCCACTGGGCAGTAACAGCTGAGACAAAGAGGTGGAGTATCTCGTCCCATTAGTAGAACAATGTTTTATCTACAAAATGTCTACTTTTCGGTAGAGTGATTTGAAGTTGCGCGTGCATTATTTTGCTTATAACTCTTTTATGGAAGACTTTAGGAATTTAATATTTTTACAGTGTACATAGACATAAATACAGCTTTTATTGTTATAATTATTTATTTTAAAAACTATTCCTGTGCGTAGATAGTGTGTCGCATGTGCATACATAACATTGTACTGCCAACGAGAACAGTTCAAGAGCTGTCTCTTGAACACATGGATCGTTATTTGACCAAATTAGTCACGTTATATCTGCATGTGAAACAATATTTTACGGAATCCTAAAATTATGTCAATGTCTTTCGTGAAGATGTTTTATATAATACTAGCTTCTCGGCGTGGCTCCGCCCGTGTTAAGTATTAACGTAAGTAATGACGTGAATTTTACAAGTATTGAATGCTCTACACACTTGTCTTGTTTAGTCGTACTTACCTATTTATTTGTACAGGTATCTTTATACAAATAAAAACAACAAGTTGGCAAGTTATCTTTAATATAATCTGTATAAAATTTAACAAATTAAGCCGTAACATATAAAGTAAACATTGAGGAATGTAGGTACTAATTTTAACAATTATAAAATCACAATAAAATCTAGCTTTAGGTGTTTCACAGCCTAAAAAGTTTCGTACTCATAATATCACATTTATTTTCCTTAACGTAATATGATTATTTATTATTATTATTATTTTTAATTGTAGTTTAGTTATAGATAATTAAAATATAAAGCAACGTCAAAAATTAAAATATAAAATTTTAATAATTACGCCTATAAGAAGGTACACGTAATTATAATAATTATTGATCATATGATGTGCTGATTAAATCTGAGATCCGTCTTTTATAAACTAAATAGAAACTAAATGATCACAACAATAACAATTTGCAATCCTGTTAATGTAAATATTAAAAATAATTATCAAGATTACTAAATAATTTTTATATGTACTTAGATGCTGAACATAAAATAATTTTGTCTTAAATCACAACCACTCATTAGTCTCCAACATAAAAATATGCTTTCCTATCTAAAGTCTACCACTAACTTCAGTCAGAATGTTCACTATCGGTAATGTCACAATTGTCCCGAGTATTATCGTTGCCTAGACGAGGTAAAGACATAAACTAATCTTTATACTGGTTGGGAATAATACCTGACTTACATAAACTTACAATATCTTTATATTTATCAATATTCAAAGGAATCGGCGCATCATAAGCTTTGGCAATCACCGGAAGTCCTTGAGATCGTCTAGTTGTGGGCTTAATAGTTAAGGTTTCGTATTCTTCAGTCAGGTTGTATCTGTACTTCAATTTGTGTGGGTCTTCTTTGTGAACAAAAACCTCTTTAATACGAGTCCACTCTATTTTCTGACCACGGCTATTTTTGTTCCAAGCGCTGTTTTTAATATGACTTTTAAAATCATAAAAGTCGTTTTGACTCATGTTCTTGACTTCATACGGGGGGCCATTACTTTTAGACCATCGCACAAGTAAACTCCACTCTTCTGGAGTGTATATGGTTTTATTTGCTGAGGCGTTTTCTATAACCGAATGCACACTGTCCCCCTCATTCTGGGTGTGTCCTTTTTCTAAAAATGAGTGTTTAATATTGATTTTGTACTTTTGTGCAGCGTACATATAAAAAATTGCTTTTTTCTGTCTCCCAACTCCCAAAACTTTTTAAATATATCTAATCGCTGTACGTAACTAATTCTATCAAAGCACTTAAATTTACAGGAACATGGTGGACCCATTTGTTTTGCATTAAATACTTTGCCAGTTTTAGTAGAGTACTCCTGCCCAAGGTTCTTTTGTCGTTTCCTTCTTGTATCTGCCCAATTATCGCGACATTTTTAAGCGTTTTTTGGATTGGCGTGGTATCGCAAGTTCAGGAACAGAGCTATCTGTACCATAAAATGATTGACTTTGAGCTGATGGAGCGGGAGATGCCACAGTACTTTCAGTGTTGGACCGAGTTTGGCAAGATTGAGCAATGGGGGATATGGGAGCATCTTGTTGCTTCACAGAATTAGACGGATTAGGACCTTCTGAAGAACGTTCTTCGATAGCTTGCACTTGTGATTGGAGTGGTATGACAGTATTAGAAACAGAGCGATCTATACCATGAAGCGATTGACTTTGATCAAAAACAGCGCGTAATGCCATCACAGTACTCTCAGTGTTGAACTGACTTGAGCAAGATTCAACGATGGGTGCATTCTGTTGCGTCACTGAATTGGATGGATCATGATCTTCTTCTGAAGAATATTCTTCAATAGCTTGCAGTTTCATCCAATACTTTTTGCCAATACTATTTAAATACATTTGTCTGGAATGTTTGACTGGCAAGTGGCGCTTTTTTAGCCGACTGCTGGGGAATATAATTTCATCATAACTCGTGTCAGATTCAATTGAGTGATCTGAATGTATCGGACAAAAATCACTATAACACTTTGTGTGATACGGGGGTGGTGATGGCATAGGCGTAGGTATACAAATCTTAGATACTATACTTGCAATCGTTGCTGTACTGATAGCAGGTGATGCTTCATAACTGGATGCAGATTGAATTTGAAACGGAGTTACTGGACGCAGTTCAGTAAGAGTCGTTTGATCCGCTGATCCATTACGACAAATCACGACGTCAGGAACATCACTTGATGAATCATCCCAAAAGGGTAGTACGTTGCTTTTCTTAGCACCTGTAAATAATTTTTTTTTGCGTTTACAAATGTACACACGGCTACCGTTCAACCTATACAGAACCAGTGTAAGCTGGTCTCGCGTTTGGTTGTATTATGAAACCATCGCGCGGCCAGCTTAGACTGATTATGTGTAGTACACATGGCTATGTGTAGTATGAAGTTAGACCTACTTTTTTTTAAACGACATTAGAATTGAAAAAAATATTGTTATTTATGTACATTTAGTTGAAAATTAGTTATTAAGAATAGCTGTGTACAATTAACTGTATTTAACAATTTTATAACACTTTTAGTTTTCGAATAATGTTTTACGAAAAAATAATTAACAGAAAAAAGTAGCATAAGCGCTTACGACGCACACTTTAAAAAATAATTTGGTCGAATAATGTTTCATGTGTACATACCGACGAAAAGAAGATACAATTATGCGTAGTAAAATATAATATGTGCATAACAAACTACAAAATTAGAGAAACAAATAAGACAAGCTTTATTGTATATTAACATGTTAAGAAACTTATCAGTAAAGTATTGCAGCGGATTACACTTAAGTTTAAAAAGACGCGGCAGCTTGGTAGAAAAATGTTTTATGTGATCTTAAATACTGTCTCGGTGGTAATGTCAATAATTTTGTGTAATAGACCCAAAACAATGTAATTAATATACTAAAAATGTTTATTTTCCATTAAATTTAATTTAAATTTATGGATATTGTATAAATTTTAGAATAATCCAAGAAATATGTATTTTATGTATATTCTATTCCGTAAATAATTTTCTTATCACTAATTTAAACATTTAATTCTCAACAGTAATTAACAACGTTGTGTATGTAAACAAAATAACAATAATTTAATTGATTTCTTACCATTTTGATCGCCACTGTCGGTATCCATTGTCACAACCCCTCACTCTCGGCGACTACGTTGAACAATGCACGTTGTAATGAAGGAACGCGACGCACGGAGCCGGGAGCGCCAGAGCGGGATAGAGATCATCGCGTTATGTGTTCGTGAGACGTTATTTTAGGTATGCCACGCGGCAAAAACTTTATTCGAACGTAATAACTTTTAAAATATTCAATAAAAATTATAAAAAAATATATCATTGGATAGCTTACGTCATTATGATAACGAATTTACCATAATATCATTTTTGTTACATGTGATGATAAAACAATATTCTACTAATGGGACGATCTATACGAAAAGGAGAGTTGCGCAAGTTAATAAAAAAATTATTGCGCGTAAATAACTTCAGTTTACTTTCTTTGTTAAATATTCTGTGAATTTAACGTCAATATTAAAATACTCTTTCAAGTCGTTAGCTATACTTTATCGAGAATTTTTGAACACATCCTTATTTGATTGTACCAAAAGAAGAACAGACAGAATTTAATAGAAGGCAAGTATTGAAGACAATTACTTAAAACCAAAAGAATCAAGACACCGTTTAAAGAAAACCCTCATCCCGTTATTTTCCAAGGGGTGATAAGTTAGATTTCATTAGGTAAGAACAATATCATCCCAAATTGATAAAACTTAAGACTAACGTTATGACTGTATACCTACATCATTGTAATTTTAACGGACACTTGCCTGGTTTTGGTCCAAAAGCGAACGGTGTGTCAGTGAAAATAATTTCACCACACGTTAAATCCTTGTTTGCAATCAAATACCGACCATATTTATCGTTTTGTTGTATATCGTAATGACACATGTTATCAACCATTATGGTTGAACACGCACAAGTATTCAGGGAATTGATCGGGAAGAGATTGAAGCGTCTGAAACTGTTTGCCGACTGAACAAGATTAGCGTCTAAAATAAACTTCGGTTCATTCGAGAATTGGGCCGCTCGAACTTTCGAAGCGTTTCTATATGATACGATATACATTTACATTCAGTAATACCTATTGTCTTCTATATTTATACGTATAAGTGAACTCTACTTCTTACTAAAAATATCTACCGTACAGTCAACTGCATATCATCGATGGGAACGAATAAATGCTTCGCCGGAAATGCATAAAAAATGTCGTACCCAAGTTTATTAAATCATTGTTCATATCATTGACATGAGAACATAGGTTACGCAAAAGTGTAGGATAAGTATTATTAAACAGTAGCATTAACTAATTAATAAAAAAGTTAGTTCGCGTAGAAAATCTAAAAAAAAACTAGTCGACTAATAGATCTCTACGTATTGAAAAACGCGCTGTGTAACTCAACAGATGTTATACCGTTAATGGAGCAATGCCAATAAGATAGGTATTCTGTCTTATGGCTTAAACGTAATTCAGAAAGGTGATCCCGGTCATTCACATTTCACACTATCAAGGTGTGTACTCCTATGTGCAACGTCGACTGTAGGTACCTAATCATATCGCATAACTAAATAGGTATAGTAATGCATACAATAAGTAGATGGTATGTATAACTACATAAGATAATGTTAAATGAGGTCCCTAAAATACCTAAATTGTACAAAAGTTGTGCACTAAATATAGAATAGAATAAACTAAGTACGTAAACGAATCGGTTGATTTTTTTACTCAATTAAAGTGTGGTGTCCAAGTACATTTAGAGTCAAGCGTTATACCTAGTCATGTACTTCAGTAATAGATTCACCTTTATATTTCTAAATGCTCATGCTTTTTTGCACCCTTGTTCTGAAATTGTAGGTCATTAACATATTATAATAGAAAGAGCAACGGCCCTAAAATGCTGCCCTGTGGTACACCTACTCTGTTGAAATTTATTTCCGATTCTATCATACATTTTTCGTTACCAGCATTAAAACTATGCATTAAGTTATTTCAACATATTGAGATCTATCCCGCAGGAAAGTTTTAAGCCAGTCATTGGCCAGTTCGCATAATCCATAGGCCTCACATTTACTTAGTACCTAGTATGTTGTGAGTAACAGCCAAATGCCCGGCTTATATCGAATAATATAGTTGATATTTGTATTTACTGTTAACGAATTGCACAATATTTTTACGCAGCTAAAGGCAAAGGATTTTAAACTTTGTTATGAAGGCCATTATTACTGTATGCATGCATATGCACGTTGGCGTAATGTTACATGTTGATGGTTCGCGGTTCATTAGTATTAGGTACTTGATGCGTATGTAATTAATAGTTATTATACAAAAAAAAATTTTGCTCCTCGTAAAATTAGACTGTAGCGGACCACAACGTTCGAGTGTGCAATCTCAGCCAGTTTGGGGACCGGGGCCCGCGCAGCCTGCCTCCCCGCGAGTCCATCACATTCTTTACACAACTGTATAGGGTGGATTGTTTAACTGTGCTCATCTTTCATTACATCGACTTAGCGACCTGTAGTAGTGGCACAGATATTAAAGGGGTTATGGTTTGTTATTAAGACATTTTAACACACAGTATTAATAGGTTAGTATGAAGATAATAAATACATAACCAGCCTAATAGATTTGTTTAATTTGAAATTCCCTAAGATCTAGTCTTACTACTCTTTTGTCATATATTTTTCGTAACATATTATAGAAATTCAATGATTTTTTCTTAATTATGTCAGTTTTTGATTATTTATTAGATTTCGCAAATGGTCGCGTATTAGTTGATTGTTGGCGAAACGGCAAATTTCCTATAGTAAACGCATCTTTTTTCCGAGAGTCGGTGCCATGTACCAAAGATGTAAGTACTTAAATCGTTTATGATTCTTCAGCAACTATATCACGTACCTACATGAAGAACTTTGAGAATTTAGGTAACTCATCGCCCCCTTTTATGTATCGATAACGATTGTTATCGACAGTAAATCCAGTATTCCCAAAATATAATTTAACAACAGTTTTTAATATACAAGTAAAAAGATACCCCACTCATAACTCTTATTTCTACATACTTTTTGTGTTAAATTGTAACTAAGATCAACATAAATATTCAGCAAATAAACGTACGTTTGATGATAAGAATTCCTAATTTGTAAGTTACATGTCAAAAACTTTATGCTGTTTCATTTAGGATGGTTCATTAAGTGAACGGGTGGTCTGTAAAGATGAACATGGGGATGAAGTAGACTGTCCGTTTGACATCGATGACTACGAAGACGAAGAAAAATCATGTGGATTCCTGTGTTTTGTAGAGGGGTTTGGAGAAGTATGTTTTCAAATCATGTTGTCCTAAAAAACTATGCTTACCTAGTGTATATCTAAGTCACCCAAGTAAACATTAATTAAATTATTTAAATTGATACCTAAGTCATAACCCTCACCTAAAAGTTAAAGGCACTGAGATCGTGAATTACAGGAGTGTGAGGTGCGAATCTTGCCTTTAATAACTTATATCAACTACAACACATCTACTATGTTGTGGGTATTATATTAACCTACAATCAAAGCCTACAAAATAGTATAAATTTGCTATTTTATTTGTTTGTACCATGGATGAAAGGTTATCTGAAATCATTCATGAACCATCGATAAATAACTGTATTAACGTTATATATTAACCTCTGTTAATCCAACCTCTACATAAGAAGCTGTGACACAAGGAAAAAAAGCTTATTTCAGTCATCAGCTATCTTATTATATTTCAAAATGTCGCGCTTATTTTGCGTTAAAATATCATAGTGATGCCATTATCCACAAATATTCTTTATAATACACTAAGTAACAACTGAAACTTCTACATAAATTAGTATTATAATTTTAATGTAAGTCACACAGGACATATTTATCTTTATATGGAAAGAAATGTTAATTTTATTTCGATTTACATAAAGTTTCTTCAGTCGTACTTACGTCACTGTCAGCGTTGTGAGTCAAAATGCAACTTGTATAATTTTTATATTGTATTTGAATAGATATATTTATAAAAGTTAGTCTATAAACTATAATATAAATAATTTAGGACAACCGTTTATAAAATCTTAATTAAAAGGTAAGTATACAGTATGAATACTACAAGCGAGTAGAATATCAATAACGCTAGTTCCGGAATTGGCGCCCTCTGTCGACTGCATGATAAAATAGAAATTGTCTTGTGGTGTGGTAGTGTAGGAGGTCTTGTTCTCGGCAAATTGCTTGGAATTTGCAGTGAAATAGTTTCAATTTGTGAATAAATTCAAACCGCAGTAAGTATTCTTAAAGTCCTTATTACTACGTTTGTCTTTAATACCATTTTAAAGTATCTGATAGCTATTAATTTAGGTTACATTTTGCAGCCGGTTATAACGGGGTATTATCGACGTCATATTCCAATTTTATCCATTTTTCGTAGTCTCCTTCAATTAGACATCATTTCAGTGCATCCTACTGCACAAGGATTGGACTCTATACATCTACATAACGTTTACCTCCCTATTCGCTGAACTAAAACGTCAGCGGGAGATGCAGGCTAATTGACGCATGTGATTTTAACATTCGAGCTCTATCTTCGGCCTTTTTTTCGAAGGTCAAGTTTACGGCCGTTTAAATATACTATATCGTTAATATTCATGTTAATGATCTTTCATTATGCTGGAATATTTAAGATATACAGCTTTAGTCATAATCATTGATGTTATGTAATACCTTGAATAGAAGTGGCTTGTAAATAAGTCACTAAGCCGATTCTGACCCTGACACAGCTGGCACTGATTGTAATTTTGCGACTTTGCTAAACGTGTTAAGCTTCACCTTGTTTCTTATGATGAGGGTCTACAAATGATTATTCTAAGATAGTACTATTTTAAGGTTATTGAACCCATTTATTGCACCAAATTTTGTACTTCCAACAGTTGCTATACCTACATGTCACTTACTGAAAATTACTTTTCCCCTAGGGAATGGCTCCCCCATACTATGCTGATCTTGGAAAGAAGGCCAATGATGTCTTCAGCAAAGGCTACCACTTTGGTGTTTTCAAACTTGACCTGAAGACCAAGAGTGAATCTGGTGTTGAATTTGCCAGTGGAATTACTTCCAACCAAGAAAGTGGAAAGGTGAGTTAAATTACATACATTTTATTTTATTACTTAACACATGAAGCAAGAACCTAAAAGATAGCTCAGACAAATATTATAGTCTACACAATTGAAACTATTAAGTCTCTTTTTTCATTTTTCAGAAGTAAACTCTTCAACAACACCTATTAGAATTTGCCCTTGAAAATAATTAAATTTGGTATTTCATTTTAGCATGAGAAATATATGAGACATCATTTCTTAATTTAAATGTCTTTCAGGTGTTTGGTAGCCTTTCATCTAAATATGCAGTGAAGGATTATGGCCTCACATTCACTGAGAAGTGGAACACAGATAACACATTGGCCACTGACATTACCATCCAGGACAAAATTGCTGCAGGCCTTAAAGTTACACTTGAAGGAACTTTTGCACCACAGACCGGGTAAGAATGTAACATAAAATGCACCAGTTACTGGAAGTTTTTAAAATCTGTGCATCAAAAAATTGCTTTAACATGAATTTTATAGAGTTATTTCCATTTTAGGAGCAAGACTGGTAAACTGAAGACCTCATATGCCAATGACACCGTTGCTGTAAACACCAACATTGACTTGGACCTTGCTGGTCCCATTGTGGATGTAGCTGCTGTCCTTAACTACCAGGGCTGGCTTGCTGGTGTGCACGGACAGTTCGACTCACAGAAGACCAAGTTCTCAAAGAACAACTTTGCTCTTGGTTACCAGTCAAAGGACTTCAGTCTACACACCAATGTGTAAGTTTTAAGCCCTTCTTACAATTTTTTTCCTAAAAACTGAATTATGTAAACAATTTATCAGCCCCCATCAAATATTTTACAACATTTTTATATCCGCTTAGATAAAGTTAATCAAATAAAAAGATGTTACTTGTTACAGTATGTAGTTAGGCAATAAGCTTTCATTCAAATATTAATGTTGGGTACTAGGGTGAATCTAGGTTCAGTAGTAGGGCACTTGATTACTACAGTGTGTGAGTCACTGGTTATTGATTTTATGGTTGCATAACACATGGCCTAGTTGGGTTGTAGCAAGGATGTCATCTCTCTTGTTATGTAAACCAGTTAAATACTAGTAAACCTGGCTAAGTGAAATGACATTGACATAAATGTGAATTCACTTGTTCCTTTATATGTTTTAAGTCTAGTAATATAATTATGTAGGTTTTCATTATTGTAGGGTAAATCTTAACCCATACTAATGTAAATAGAGTCATTGTCTATATATCTGAATGAATCTAGGTATGTGTATATTATACACACAATTATTATATTGTTTAAATAGCACATACTTATAAACATCCACATCCATCCAATGAATAGACATTGTTTAACAATGTTGTTTATGATTCGTCATGCAGTGACAATGGAAAGGACTTTGGCGGTTCCATCTACCAGAAGGTGTCTGAAAAGATCGACTGTGGTATTAGCATGAAGTGGACCGCCGGTTCTGCTGACACACTATTCGGTGTCGGTGCCAAGTTCGCGCTGGACGCGGACGCGTCGCTCCATGCTAAGATCAACAACAAATCTCTCATTGGTCTTGGATACCAACAGAAACTTCGCCCAGGTAAGACATTGTTTAGTTCAAGTTACATTTAAATTTATGTTATTTAACTATCTCTTCATATATATTTATAAATGCCAAATGTTAGGTGTGCCATTATCAGCATTCTGTAACTACTTTGAAATAATATTTGAATCTAAGTAATAATAGTCTAAACACAGATATTGGCGTGATCATTTCAATTTTTACTTTTAATGAAAAGATTATGCAAGGAAGTAGTTGTACTTTTAATTAACCATTATTTCAGTTACTTTATACATTGCATTGCTATTCATCATTGAATAATGAAACAACAGATTGAGATTCATTGTTCTATTATGACAGATCATATGATCTGTAATCATTGCCCCGTTTTCTTTCGTGCGTGACATGCGTTATCTGCTCCTTATCTGTAAAAGTATTTTGGAGTGTGCAAATTTGAAGTGTAACAACGCAGATTTGATTATATAATGTTATCATTATTTCCAGGCGTGACTCTGACGCTGTCGGCGGCCATCGACGGCCAGAACTTCAATGCTGGTGGACACAAAGTCGGCGTTGCCCTCGAGCTGGAGCCCTAAGCACTCGAAGGCATTTCGGCTTTTAGTCTTGTAGATAATACATAATGCCACATTGACTGTTATATAATAATAACAGAAAAGGAAGCGTAACTAGAAAATCAATTTATTAAACAGTATCTTCAAGCGTTCTCTGTATAGTGTATTTGAGCGTTCAAAACGCAACAATAAAATTGTCATACACCTAACTATTTCGTCTTTATCGCAAATGCGAGTTAGCGCCGTCAGTCATTTATACCTTAATTTCTATTTCAAGACGGCGGACGCGCTTTTTTCTTCAAAATGTTATTATTAGAGTTCTTAATATGTCTTATGTATTAGCACGCGGCGTATAAGCATCCCTGTTTTGCTAAATAATAATAACCTGAATAACGTCACCCACGCCAGTTGTCTTGTAAATAAGCACCGATGGTGTCATCCTATTGAATGGTATTAAAACTGAATAGTCTGTTGGAATCAGCGCTTATTTGTTTTATTAGACCTAATTAATCCTGTCCAATGATTGTTCCATGTTGAAAACCTTTCCTTATGCAAGTCTGCAGTATTGTTGCATTGTGTGGTCATTAAAATGAATTCTGGACTGTCCCCTATATTTGTTTTTAATTTTGTTGATATTGTCTAATAAAGCATTTTAATAAGCCTTATTATATTATAATACGATTTTTTTACATTTGGAAGTAATTTGGCTTCTGAAAATACTACAAGGTCTACAAAATTCTACTATAACTAGATAAGGAACTAATCCGATTCCTAATATTAATTAAAATTGTGAAAGAAAGTAGCATGTTACGAAAAAGTATGAAACTAGTACTATATTAAATTTTAATGACAAAGACATAATATTCTAAACACATTCTCCTAATGTTTGTCTAATGCGGTAGCCGATCTCGCGACCATTGTCACCCTAGACACTAGTTTACCACGGTACAGCGGGGACTTTAATTTATTTAACACTTTCAATGCCAAGCAAAATTTGCATAATTATAATATATAGCTAGCTTATCGTACGACGGACGTACGTAATAATATGCAAATCTATACATGAGTATTTTTGTTGGTGTAAAGGGCAATATTACCTATGTAGTAAATATCGCTGATAATATTATGGGCTTATGAAGCCTGGCAATTTTATAATCTATTGTGAAATGCAGCCTCTAGTGACGTTTTTATTCACGGGTATAGGTAATATGATTAAAAAAGCAACTCGTAAGTAAAAGGGCTATATTTAAAAAATCTTTATAACTAGGTATCTACTGTATCATTTCTTCCTCCATAAGCTTGGCCATCCACTCGGGTTCGGCGGCAGCGATCTTCTCTATCAAGCTGTTCACTTGGTAACACAGGCTTTGAATCTGCTTGTCCCACTGCGGCAAGATCTCACGTGCTGTAAGAAATTATATCATCACGTCGGTCCCCCTAGAGGTAGGCAGAGGAGTGCTATTAAAACACCCGTATAAAATTAGGCGTAAGTATTGTATATTGACCGCAAGCTTTTCACAGCCTCTACAAAAGGTTATAAGTAGGATATAATTATTCGACATGTTACGACTACAATGGTCTGGTGAAATCCTAAGTGGAACTTTTGAAATGGCGATCACGGTGAAATGTATATTAGGTAAGTGTATTAGGTATATCTTTTATCTTCAATAATACTCCTGTGTCACTCATTCAAGTGGAAATTATATCAGTTGTAATCCAGTCGTAAGTATTTCTTTTATGCCTAAACTTAGATTGATATTGATTGATTATATAGGTAAGAAGACATGTATACCATTCAGAATAATCTAATCGGGAGTGATAAATCAAGTCTCTAATCAGTCAATGCTCATCGACCGATTTACGCACTGAAGAAGGATATTATAGCAAAACTAAGAAAACAAATACGTACCTAAATAGTAAATACCGACATGAAAAATTATGTAGGTACATCAATTTGATTTTGTTCTCTGGCAAAATTTAGATGAGCTACTAGTGTGTCCATCTGGCATCCGTATACCTTATAATGTGGACAGGTTCTTATCCAGAGTGATTACAAAATATTCAAGGAAACTAGATAGTTACCTTAGCATTAACACATTAATTAGAAGTTTTACGTCTACAGCCCGAGTACCTGTAGGCGCAATTGGTTCAATTCGCGATGACATGACCATCTACTTCGTGGGAAAGTTGACGAGGAATCTGTTTTACAGACCTGCTTCTATCTCGAGTTGACTCGGGAGACGAGATTTAGAAAAATCATTTGGAATCAGGAGAAAAAAATTCCTTATACATATCGCAGTTCAAAACGAATTGATCGAAATTTGTTCCGATGTACTGAAAAGCAAAAAATTGAGGATGTGAAACATGCTTTGGCTTTTTCGGTTTTGGCTGATGAGAATGCAGATGTTGGATCAGAGCAGTTATAAATTGGTGTACGTTATCTACGTTATAATAATGATGATAAAAAACCAATGATTTGTGAAGAATTCCTCGAATATGTATCGTTAGAAGAATTGCATGCAAAAGCTATTTCGGAAATAATTATTCGCGATTGTTTTTTCAGAAAGTTTCAATCTTTCAAGAAAGGTAGAAAAATTTGCGATAACCTCGATTCTGAATTTAAGCGTCCTCGAGTAGGCAGGCTGAACAGTCTGGCAGATCAGACTTATAGATCAAATTAACCATCTCAAAATAAATGAAAGATTTTTTTTAGAATATTTATATTTATCTCTTACTTGGATACTATTATTTTTTCATTAAAAATCGTTTTTCTGCAACCAACAAAAAGCATTTTCGTTTATGCAGCTTCACCCATAAAATATGACAGAATTAAACAAATCAGCATTTTTATCGATAGCAACCTAGCCTCTACGTAGGTCTTCTACATAATTTTATTGCGAGACTTACACATGGTACGAGACGATGAAGATAAATGAAGCAAATAATGCGGTTATCAATTAATCTGTTGTTGAATACGCAGATCTAATTGGTCAAGCAACATCATTTTACCCAGCGGTTTGTCACGCATTCAAAATTGGTTTAACAATTCCAGCAACAACATGTAGCATTGAACGTACAATTTAGCACGATAAGTCGTGTCAAGATTTGGAATCGCTCAACGATGGGAGACGCAAGGCTAAGCAGCCAGTGAATACTCAGTGTTCTCACAGGAAAAGAGTAGAGGCGCGCGTTGAATTTATTGACAAGGTGATTAACAAATTTGGACAGCAACCTATACCTACGCCTTCAGTTTCTATTAAAAAACTAACAAAAATTAAAAATATATGTATTTTCTTTCCTGCATGCTAGGGGTGCAAGCGAGCACCCCCTTGCATTCCTTGCCGGCGCCCATGACTGCCATGTTGCAAAAAAATGTTTACTATTCTTTGGCTGGAAGGAGAACTTAGATTATTTTCTGACAGTTGGTTACGGCCGGAGAAGTGGAGATTATTGCGCCATATTAGCCCTGGAAATTAAAAAATAATAATTATAAAGATATAAGAGATTACTCACTTTCAAAATGAACAACCGAACTAATCTGGTCGATGTATCCATTCATTCGTCCTTCGCTGATCATGTGGCTCGCAATCCTCTCAGCTTTGGCAGGAGGGGTCTCTAATAATGCGCCTAATTCTTCGAATGTAATGTTGTTGTACAGTTTGCTGGCCGACAGCAAGTTGTGTTCGAAAACGGCACGATCCAGGATGGTCGTACCATCAGACGTTGTCGCCTGCAGCAGATGCAAATAATGCAATAAACAGATATGAATCAAATACCCTGATTAACAATTGGCTTCATTACCTGGGATACCAAGCCCTATAATTAATTTTTGCAAGAGGATTTGTATTACGTTCCTCAAGATGTTTGTGTACATTGTTAAAAGTTACCTTTTGGTGTGTCTGCATGAGAGCTTCAAATTCGTGTAATTCTGAGCGCCTTATAATACGGTCTAAGTACATTTTCTCTAGGATTGAATATGCGGGCAACTGTTGACATCTTTCATCCTTGAAGAGAGTCGCTAACATACGGGATCTCTGTTGACCTGAAATAAGAAACATATGTACATAATGTCACGCTCACGCCTGATTTTCATAAAAATTGGAAACCACATATTTCTACAATAACACAAATATAAAGAAACATAACATCACGCCAGTATTTCCCGCGGGAGTAGCCAGTGAAGTACGTATGGTACACACACATTTCGCCAGTTATGTTACAGGTCGTAATGTAATTGGGAGCATGCCTATTGCCATCAACCAGGCACAGATAAAGAGTCCATGCTGTTACTAAAACTGTCATAATGTCAAAATTATGGAATAACACTGCCCAACCTGGGATTCGCACCCAGGACCTGATGCTCAACAGTAGCGCTTGGCGACCACTAAACCAACGAGGCAGTCAACAACAAGCCAGTATGAGTCCTACAATAATAATATCGAATATTTTACCAGCAGAAGCCAACACAGTGCAAATGAGGGCATTCCTGAGACAAGTCATCCTCTCATCTTCATGTATTATGTTGCGGTATGACAGTTCATTGTACCTCTGAGCTGCTTCAATGAATTTCCTAAAATAAATGAAGTGGGTTAAAAATAACTTAACGTCTCTGTAGAACTTTCATTGTTTCAAAACATTAAATAAAGCAGATTTTTTGAAATATACAAAAAGTTTTTTAAATTACAACTATACAAAAAATATTTGTATTGTTTTTAAATATTAACAGAAGTGATAGAGTATAAGTAAATTGTGTGTTACCTTCTATAATCCAAGACCCTTGCATAGCAAACTTTGTAGTAGATTTGTAGCTGTTCGTTAGTTGTCTCTGCCTGTAGCAGTGAAGCTCTGTTTACATATGCCTCTGCTTGCACTGGGTCATCAACCTCCAAGTAGAGCCGTGCAATCTTCAAATATGTTTCTAGCTTATAATCTACGGAGTATTGTCTGGAAACCAATGCAAAGACTTTTGAGAACATATTAAAATAATAATGTATAATACAACAAAAGGCCCTTGACAGGGACAAATGGAAAGAGAGTAGAGAGGCCTTTGCCCTGCAGTGGGTCATAAAGGCTCCTAAAATATACAACTAAACTCACACATACTTTACAGAAGGGGATATTTTGTTTATCATAGTTATCATAAAAACATTTGAATGAATCCGGAAAATTTATAGAATAGAAATTGGGTATGTGACTTACTTTTGTCCAGTTTCCAATGGTATTCCAACTAGCACATTTGCAGCCTCTTTCCAATTTTGATTCCTCTCATAAATGTCAGCTAAATGTTGTCTGATACTAGCCACCTGAAAAAAAATTATTTAAAAGAATACTGGCAAAATTAAAAGTAATTCAACTAGGACTTATTTTATAATAGTACCTACAATGTATGTACATTAATATTAAAAATAAAAAAAAAACAATTTGTCTGCAGCATGGCAGTCAGTGTTAAAGTTAAGTAGGAAGCTAATAATGGTTTAAATCTTTTTGGTAAGGGTAAGTTTAAATAGCTTGTAATAATATAATAAATGGGCAGAATCCATTAATTACCTGTTCTTCAAAAGAAATCACTCTAGGCTGTATAACATCAAGGGCAAAGTGTGACACCTCCTGAGATACATGGTCAGGTAGAAGAGCCAAGTGTGTGCTCACATCAGTCAGCAACTGCCTAGATATCACTAGACTCACATTTTCATTCACAACTGAAAAAGAAAAACATAGAATCTATGGTTATTTATTTACTTTAATTAAACGGTGTACACCAATAACATAATTAAAGAATATATCATCATCATCATCAACCCATCTCAGTCCACTACTGGACATAGGCCTCTCCTATGGCATGCCACTGAGTTCAATCTTCGGCTGGTTATGTTTAATGTTCAAAACTATTTGTGATTTGCGAATTATCTTCGAAGCTCAAAGGAAAAATATCTAAGTTTGTTTGACATTTGTGTGGGACAGCAGAATAGCAATAGGGTTTACACCAATTTAGAATTTATGATCAGCAGTAAAAAGAGGTTTTAGGTTATATAGGAGAACACCTTTGCATACCTCTACCAATGCAAGAAATATTACCTTACTCCATAATGTATAAAAGTATACTTACTTGCTTCTACAAAAGCTTTAAGAGATTCTGCCAGCTCAGTTTCAGGGCTTTTCAGTATTTCCATAAGAACATTGCGGTACCTAGTAGGAAAAAAGTAATTTAATTACAAAGCTACTTTATTGTCAGTCTGTGAAGGGACGAAATTAGAATTTAATTAACTTCTAGTATTGCCGCGAAGGCAAGTCTAAAGTATTGATAAGCTTAGAGTCGTTTTATGAATGAAATAAGCAAAATGTGAGTGTTTATTCTCCTAATAGACGATTAGACCTGAGCTGTCCACACACCATAGACATATTACATTTATAAATTTCAGATTATAGTCAGCTTACTGACTATTTTAATAAATTTATAAATCCTGTAGTACTGATACAATAAAAACAAAATTATTATTTTTCCCATTTACTTACTTTTCAGCTTGATCCTTATGCAAACCCCCTGAATTTCGCAATTCACTTAAATACTGACGAACCCCTTGTAAATTCAAAGGCATTATGTCTCTTAACTATTTGGCTTGTGGTAGTTTGAAGTTAATTTTGCAATTTATTACAATTTACAATACAACAAAAATGACAAGATTCAAGAATCAGAATGACAGAAAGAAACTAAAAGCAGCATAGACAAGAAAATTACAGATAAAATAATAATTCACTGATATGAAGGTTAGTTTATGGTATTAGTCGATATTAGTTCTGACTGTAAATCTATAGTAGATTTTTGTAGCGCATATCAATATCAATGACAATAAATTTTGTGTCTATGATATAAGCCGCATTTCACTCTCCTTTCTTACGGAAAGGCCTTCTTCCTTGGTCCTTAGGGTTAGTTAATTTGTGTATTAACTCTTATTAACACACCGCAATGTACCAAATTCTTATTAGACGAAGAGTTAACTATTATCTCACACCAACACTTCTGTGGGACTATATATTACATCAAAAACTATTATTTAGATGTACATAAAAAGTCAATATACTTACAAATGCGAACGCGAAATACAATTAACAATTACAGTATTTGCGCATGGCACTTTCATAATATAAAATGGCAAGACAACGGACTAAATAGAGATTGATGCTATATAGTTGAAAAATAATGTTTTATAATTAAGTTTAGTTTGTATTTTATAGTATAGTTTAGTTTTAAATTAGGTATCGACCATGTATATATTTAAGTCTGTACCTAATAAAGTTAATATTATAAAATATTTTTTTGAACAATAATCGATTTGACTTAAATCGATTTATATTTATTTTCTTACGTTGGCTACTTGTGACATCAAAAAATTGAAAGAAGCGCCATTAGAATTTATTCTCACTTATATTGCATTTTATCAGCAAATTGCTTGTTTTATTCATTTTACAAGCATTACAAACTGAAGACTAATGAATGTTTTTTGTTTTTGAGTGATGGTTACTTAACGCGTGGAAGAGTTTTATCGTATATTATTGTTTTATATTTGTGTCGATTTGTTTTCAACCGTGGCGACTTCGGAGCTTGTCGGAGGAATTTGACAACTTAAAATGGCGGCCTCTTTTGAACTCAAAAATATCTTTGATATTACCCTTTTACAGTGTTTATTTTAAACTGTGTACTGTATGTATAAATAAGAGAAAAGTCTATTAGTTTTAATCTTTAATATGGAGCACAATTTGGAGGACTCTCTAAACTTGGAAAGTGCCATGGGAAGTGTAAGTAGTCAATGAAGGTTTTCCTATGTTTATGATTATTATATTTGCATTATGTAGTTCTAAATCATTTGGTTACCATATTATTTATAAAAAACAGCATTCAAGTGTTAATTTTCGATTAAAATATCAACTTTATACACTTAATATAATGTCATTGTATTGAGTTTTTACATGATTTGAATGTCAGACTTTTCATTGTAATATTTTCTACAGTTTTAAAGAGCCTTTTGTAAATATAAAAAAACGCATAGCCTTAACAAAATATGTAACTTATCAACATTCAAGATAGCAAAATTTAAAACTGTATTAACTTAAGGTGCTTAATGTAGTTTATAGTTTCTTACATTGGTATAGTACTATTGAAAACTAATGTATCCATCTAGAATATTAATATTTCACTGTTGTCATATTAACTTACTTCACCTATTCTGATTTGGGAAGATTTATCAGTATTCTTAAAATGATTTCAGTATAATAAATTAATTCAACATTAAATAATTAAAAACAAAGTATTGTTATTTGTTCAAGAGAGTGGTGTGTATAAAGTGGAAGCCCTAAAAATATTTTTTATATTTTGGTATTCACAGATGGACTTTGACCACTCAGGAGTAGTGGTGAGCCAAGAGGACATCACTCTTGAGACTACGGGCCATGAAGCTGACATACCAATGGAGTTTGAGCATATTGAGGAACAGCCCATGCTCATGGACACAGGAACTGAAGAGATTATAGGTAATTATACAAAATGTTGTTTCTTGTTAGCTTTAGGCACTGTAGGCCATTATTACAAATTATTCATTACTATATATATTAAAATATGTACTTTTATATAGCTAAATAATCAATTCTATTATTGTACATTTTCATTTATTATGATATGAGTTCCTTGAGAATTATAAAGTTAAGACAAAGTATGGGCTTGAATGTAGCTAACCTAGGGCTTACTTTCAATCGCCACATAATTTAAATCAATAGAATAAATTTGTCATTTTACATACTTTTCTTCATATATAAAATGTCTAAATGTCGCTTTAATCTTTTACATTATCATTTATTTGAGGTAAAAAAAATGGGACTTAGTAGTTAGACCATTAGGTCTAAAAACTAATTATAATATTTTAGTCCACAGTCTTATTAAATAATTTTAGTCTGTGTTAAAATACAATTAAACTGTATTTCTTAGATTGGTTATGCTTATAATTTATGCATATTAAATAATTCATCATCATCATCATAATCAGCCGGAAGACGTCCACTGCTGAACAAAGGCCTCCCCCTCAGAACGCCATAAAATTAAATAATTACTTTTATGCAATACTCATTTATGTTTAAAACCTGGTAAAATAAAGTGATTTATATTTAGTTTCAGATTTCATGAATGATCAGTACACACTACAAGAGTATTCCGTTCAAGATGAATCTGTCCCGGAAACTAGTGGATTGATTGAATCAAATGTAAGTAATGAAGGTGCAGTTTTTTTTTAAGTTATTTAGGAATGTTTAAATACCATGACTTGTACACAGAAAGCCACTTATACTACAGTATTTACCTGTAGTTAAAATATATTTAAAAGTTTTCAAATAACCTCATTGGCATTCATAATTTGTTGAAATTATAGATCAATTTTATGGAGATCTATTTATTCATGCTTTTTATAAGGATACAACCTCATTGGGGATTTATTTAATATGTGATACTTAAAGGTCAAGACTAGTATTGCACACTTGTCGCTTGAGAAAGCTTGTATTTGGACAAAACCATTCAATTTGAAGCAACTATTAACAATTCATTTTATTTTCTCTATAGGAATTAAGTGTTATAACTTCACAAAGTGAGTCGATGATAGACTTGCACTTTGATCCAGATGTATCTCATAGTTCAACACAGGATGTCACCACACAACCCAGATATATATCAGTCAAGGTATGTGTTCACAAATAAGCTATTTTTAATGTTTATGACCCCTTATTTATCCTGCTTATATTAGTTATGAAAGGTCGCAAGCTCAGACCCCGGCACCAATGTCTTTTCGAATGAATGTGCGTGTGTGTATGAATGTGTTTAAATTCAACTAGTTAAAATAAGAAATAGTGCAATAAGATCTACATACTTGATAAACCATAAGCCTCAGATCTGTGGATTTACTTTGTCTAATTTTAGGCGGCAATGGGGGCTCCGCGCAAGAAGAATGAAACTATAGTAACAAGCAACCCTCCCCGGCAAGTGGCGATAGCTCCAAAGCCGCCAAAGCTTGTGCCTGCTGTGTCTAAACCGTTCGTACCGGGCAAGCAGTATGCTATAGCACCTAAACCGGTCGCGTTGGTCACGAATAAAAGTGCAAGCTTGGTGAAGAAAATGTCACTCGCCAGCGTCTTACAGGGCGGCGCGAAGACAGGCACGTTGTTAAGTAAGTGTGAATTATGTAGTTTGTTTTTTTTTTTGGTGTAGTTTGCGTAACTTTGAATATTATGCAACTGTTTTAGCTCAGTTGAAAATGTCAAGGCTTAAAACCTAAAGTCTGGTAAATAAGTTATGTGCCATCAAATATGTCTTATACTTACATATTTTTATCTGAAAAATCTAAATCTCTATTGTCAATACATCTAAATCTTCAATTACAGCTCAAATAGGTAAACAATTAGTAATGATGCCTTCGGGAGGTGTTCAGAAAATAAAACTGGTCACGTCCAGCTCTGGCGTGTCGACGGTGCAGTATGTCCGGAATCCTAATAATGATCAGGTAACTAACACTAGTACTAAGAGGTACAACATCTATTATAACTACATCGAGAGACCCAATGTCATAATTTATCAAATATACATAATTTAAATATTAAAATTATAGAAGGCCAATTATTATTTGTATATCGATATTTCCGAAGGTGCGTGACTATTGAGAAAACTGGATTATTATTATGAAGAGCCCATAATATCCCACTGCAGGGCAAAGGCCTCCCTACTCTCTTTCCATTTGTTTCTGTTCAGGGCTGATACAGTCCAGTCCTACACAAAAGAGTTCACATTTAGCTGAAAGTCCAAATACAAACCTGAAAATATTTTGAGGCTTAATTTAAGTTCTTTTTTTTCTGCAGGCTGAACTTATTAAGAACGTCGGCGGCAACAATCCCCAAAAGCCTGTAATGGCTAAAGTTGTTATGCAAGGTATTTTAATAACTATATTATTAGACTCAACTTACTTGTATTCTAGGTATTTGTGACATTCAATATAAACATGTGTTAAATCCACAGGACAATCTCACGTGGACATGGCCCAATCCGCTGTGATAACGAAGCTCCCGCAGACTAACGTCACACAGCAAACGCGGTACGTTATGCAACAGAAGACGGTGCCCATATCAATAGCGTCTAGTAAGGTACAACTGTAATATATTCTTATTTTTTAAGGTTTAATACTAAAACCTACATTACGCAGTATAAGAAGGTTTGTTTTATACTGTCTTAGTAAATTATGTGTTTTTATTTTTTACGCATAATAATTTACGGGATATTATAAATATACACCTGCTTTTGGTAAAACAAACTACGTATTCATTTATTGTACACGATCAGAGGATACAAAAGTGTAACAAATGTCCATTAGAACTAGGAAGTTCGAATAGTGTATTTCTACAGATTTGATGAGTACTTTCTTAAAATTATATTTTTTGTATTTAAGGTGCTCTTGGCGTCTCCAACAAAGCAAGGCGTTAAGTTTTCCAAAAAACAAATTATATCGATAAAATCACCTTCGCCGATGACATCACAAGGTAAATGGCACTTTTATCGCATAAACTAAATACATTTTTAAATATGAATTAATTTTCTGTTATGAATACAGACAGACAGTACTCATGTATTGTGAAAATATTTGGCTACAATACATTGATGTTGTTTCAGGTGCTACCAATAAAAAGGTCGTCATATCGGCCAACCCAAACCAAAATATAATATTGAAGACCACGGCTCCTCCTAAGACAGCACAGGTATATTTCTTTTGCTAATCAACTTTCGTTAATAACAAATGTAACGAAAAAGAGTAAAATTTATTTTATCGTTTATTTCTTTTTATTGATTGAGTTGTTTAGCTATTTAAATTCAGTGCTAAGGATGAACATATTAGTTGCTACATGATGTCAAATATATAATCAAATAATATGAATAATTCTTATTCTTCACCAGTTATCGAAGGATGGCAATCTGGTAGTGCAAGGGTCGCAACCAACACAACTTCATCAAATTAACGTACCTGGCAAGGGCGTAAGTATGACAACACTAAGCCTAAATAAAAAGTTGACGACGAGAAGAATGTTAACGTTAATTTATGGCTAAATGGATAAGGCAACAAATAGTAATAATAATTTATTATGTTACTGTTCTTAGTTTTCACAACTTTATTGGCGCAGTCGCTAAGAAATTGGACTGCTGTGCTTATGGTTGCGGGTTCGATTCCCGCACGGGACGAACATTTGTGTAATGCGCAGATTTTTGCCCCGAGTCTGGGAGTTGGTGTTTGTTATAGTTATATAATGTTAGTGAAACACACACGATACACGAAACATTTCTAGAATCAGGCGACGTTTATCAAGGATTTGATTTCTTTTTAGATCCAGTACATCAGACTAGTGACGAATCAGTCCTCCGCACCGCAAAAGATGGTCACGAAAACACAAGCACCTCCTTTAGCAGTTCCCTCTAAAAGTTTCGTTTTGACAGATAATAAAGGTAATGTATTATTTTATACTGTGGTGTGGGCGATTTCACGTTTTATATTGATAAACATTTTAATATCAGCGTGACAAAAAGTCACTTTCAAGACGATAGTGACTTTTTGTAATGCTAATCTTGTTACTCTTAGAAAAAAATACTTTACTATTTTTTAGAAATTGTACCAGAAAATAATATTTTTAATTATTAGTTTGAATTTCTTAACTTTGTATCTTTTTACAGGAAATTTAATTCAAATGACGGCTAAAAAGATGGTCGGAGGCCAACCTCCACCATTAGTATTAACTGGAAACATTGGCGCAGTCACTAAAAGTAAGTTTATTATCCATATACATTAACAATACAGGCGACCACAGTCTTACATTCCGGGATACACGCCATCTCTAGCATGGTGGATAATCGACGTTTAACAGAACGCCACTGTACTTTGTGCGCATGAATGTACAGAAATTGCGAAATTAAGAAGTATTACAGCTGATCTCTACTACTTGCCTGTAGCTAAAAATGTATAACAATACTTAAATTATAGATGTAAAAACTTTATAGGAAGTGGAAGTTAATTATCTGTTATATATGAACGACATCCAAACTTTAAACTTTTTCACTGTGTGACACTTCTAAGAATATACAATTTAGAAAATGGAAAAGGAAAAATTCAAATAATATTGACACACAACTCTAATTACGAAATGTTTCTCTATTTGAAACTAATTCAAAAATATTAAACATGGAACTAACTTTGGAATAATTTAAAATTATAAAAGTCAGTTGTCAATATAAGTTTGCGTCGTTTGCTAAATGGTAGAGAGCTAACATAATATTGTATTTGTTGTGCAGTGACCGCAAAGCCTCAGAAAAAGTTAGTGCGAATAGCGCCAGTGGCCATAAAACCTTCGCAACAAGTTACGGTAAGTGGGTGCACTGAACGCTATACACAATTTATTTTATATCAGGACTCGAGAGCTAAATGAAATCGAAATCATAATTAAATATTCTTGCTTTCAAATCTCGGCCTTACATTCGAATAAATCTTTGTCGTAATCTAAAAAATACACTATTCTATGCATTTTCGAGACTGCTAAAAATTATCGTAAGAATATATCTTTTGGTAGTGCTTGCTCACCATATCCAAACAGTTTCGTATCTGGCTAATTGTCTGATCTTGTGTGTTTGATTAATTAATCGTTAATACAGATTCCTTCATAATTTTTTTAGTGCAAACCATAATGAATTAATTGTTAAGCTTTATTTTTAATGCATGTGTTTATGGTGTATAAAACCTTCATTTATTACCGGCAGCAACAGTCAAGTCGGTCGTCTCAAAGTTTACTCGCGCCGTTATCACCAATGGGGGAGTCGAACTTGTCGGAAGTGACGGAGCTTTTGGAGAGTCGTAGTATGCATGAAGAGGACGTGATTGAAGTGGAACCAGAAGTGGAACGGGACGAAGATATCTCTGAATCTAAGGCGGCGTTGAGAGCTCTCATAGCTGACACCGTCGCCGACGACTCGCAGGACGGTATGCACAGCATGCATGGGATGCACGGCATGCATGAGGTCGAGGTGGACTTTGAACGACAGGAGGTTTGTAACTATACATTAATAAGCTGATTGTACCACCTGCTGCTGGACAAAGACATCTTTTATTAAATATCTGCAATATATTTAATATTATAATTCATAATCTGTAATAGCAGTCATACTATATTTATTGTTTTTGAGGGTTATGCTTAGTGAATAAATATTATCATCAATAATTTTAATTACACATTACGCAATTGTTATGCGTAAATTGAGAATCATGTTTAAATTGCAGACGCCAGTAGAAGACGATAACTCTAGCAACATGGACCAACACGACAGTAGCAACAGGTCGGACGAACACCCGCTCATCGTGATACCATCCAACTTCGCCAAACAGCAAACACAGATGAGGGTAGGCAGTGAATTAATATTTATACTAAACTTGCTTAAAAGTTTTCTATACGCATGATTTATCAGGATAGTAGTTATAAGTCTATAATAATAATACCGACTGACTGCTGTCTCACAGGGTCTCAAGGCCTCTTTTTATTAATCTAGTTGGACTCTATATATTGTGGAAAGAACTAAAACATCTTTCCTTAATATTATAGAGTCCCAACCTATGTAAGATCAAGATAAATTTATTTGATATTTTTCAGGACGATAAAAGCTTCTCAAATATTGAAGAAATGGCTTACCTCTCGCCGAAAGCGTCGCAACCTGTCTCAGAAAGTGGTAAGTTTTTCTGTTAATTTAATATTTGTTTAGTTAGTCAATACTTAACATTGTTTGATCTTTTGATGTATTTTGTTTTCCGGATTATACAGCAAATAATACGATTAAGTAAATGTTCAAGAGAGCATACGCGGATAAATAAAGTAGTACAGTATTAACATGACAATGCGTTGTACTTAGAATTGGTATCAGGGGGCGACCTGGGCCTGAGGCCACGCAAGGCGTGTAACTGCACGAAGTCGCAGTGCCTCAAGCTGTACTGCGACTGCTTCGCCAACGGGGAGTTCTGCAACAGCTGCAACTGCAATAACTGCCACAACAACCTGGAGAACGAAGAACTGCGGCAGAAGGCTATCAGGGCGTGTCTGGATAGAAACCCTAATGCTTTCAGGTAATGTAGTGGGTTAGCACTTTGCCCTGCAATGGGATTTACTATGAAGATATTGGCGCAGTAACGTAGATTTACTATACTGTCGCGTGATAAACCACAGTTTATTTCCAACTCGGAATAAATATTTGTCATGTTTCATTTTGTGATTTTATGCGATCGAGAGAAATATTAATATTATGTTATGTGTTGTATATTTACAGGCCGAAGATCGGAAAAGCTAAAAGTGGAGGACCTGACATAATTAGAAGGCACAACAAAGGATGCAATTGTAAAAGAAGTGGCTGTCTCAAAAATTATTGTGAATGTTATGAGGTAAATTGAAATTTATTTCAATAATAATATCTAATACTTACTGCTGACATAATACGATCAATAAAACAACTCGTATTAGACATCTCAATTGTTGTATTGGAGTAGGTGGTTCTTAGTTTGAGTGTTTATTTCAGGCAAAGATAGCGTGCACGTCGATGTGCAAGTGTGTGGGCTGCCGCAACGTGGAGGAGACGCTGGAGCGGCGGCGCGACGCACTGCGCCTGCGCGACAAGCTGGCCGACCCCATGTTCCGGCCGCCGCCTGTCGGACAACTCAAGTATGTGACCACGGATTTACCACTATATACATCGACATTTACGTCGTAAAAGTAAAATATTATTTGCATTGTGAGGGTAACAAAGTAAAGCCCTACATTCTATATGATTCGTGATCCAAATCTTTTTATGTCCTTTGTACGAAATGTTGATTACCGATATAATCGATACCGGTATCTAAGTCTAATCAGCCAGCGTGTGTCAACAGACAGCCGTGCAGCTTCATGACGTCGGAGGTGATCGAGGCGGTGTGCCAGTGCCTGCTGGCCGCGGCGTCCGAGGCCGCCGAGCCGGAGCCCGAGCCGCTGCGTGACGTCATCGAGGAGTTCGCGCGCTGCCTGCAGGACATCATCAGCGCCTCCCACCAGTCCACCTCGCTGTCCGTGCTCGACGAGGTATTCACTATACACTGCATCACTAGTTATCTCTTACTAAATTTACTCAGAAAAACTATTGGAAAGTTTATAATTACATGATTCTTTACGACATTTTCTCTACTACTCATCTAATATAAGCATTATTTATACCTTATCTTCTTATATTATATTTTATGACTTTTTATGAAGTTTGCATTTACTGTGTTAAATAAACGTTGTTTCCTTGTTTACAGAGTCAAGCATAGCATACGGCTGTATACATGTTGCCATTGGTCAAAATTACATTTGGTGTGATCATAGTATGACAAATTTCCATACAAGGCTTTTATGTGACATCATAATGGTTTCATTTAGTAACAATAAATGTTCATGTGATTAAAACGATAGCAATACATAGTTAAGATGACGGTGAATAATTATAATAACAAAACTAAGTCACTTGTATCGCTTTGAGAAGACTGTTGTAAATAAATAAAGTTTGCGATTTCAGAAAATAAAATTATGCACTTTTATGTAATCCATTGTAGGGTGGAATAAAAACTGTACATTATTTTTAGTGATTGCCAGATTTTTATAAATTGTTTTTATAGACTTGTACATAATGTTGTTGTAAATAAAATATTTTACTAGTCATAAGAATACCTTTGACATAAGGTAGAAATTACTGTAAATAGCAATAATAAAATGCAATGTTTCTTTCTAGAAAAATGGTTTTATTTATACTGGTATGCGAAATTCTGCGCTTTAATTTGGTTTTATACATCGAACCATAATTGTATTTGCTAGATAAGTAAAAAGCGGGTTGTGTAAGAGCATTGGGGTTATAAATAGCTCTTCACACTATAAATACGTCTGGAATAGTCAGTTCGTCCCGCACGTGAGCGAAAGCCGGTCGGTGCACCTGTGAACTGATATTGTTCGACGATCTGTGATCTACTGCATCATGACCGCCACTCACAGCGCACCATATGAAGTTATGACTTCTGAAAAATTAGGCAGGTGGGTTCGAACAACGAATAACTTTTAAACATTGAATACATTTTTAGACTCATATAGTTAGTTTTAAAAGTTGATACTTATCTATATTATAATCAATAAACTTTATATATTGATGACTACATATAATACAACAAATATTGAGGATATCTGTTGTTCTGGATGAAAATCATCTGTAATGCTACTGAAATTCAATCGAACACTGACCTATGCCGGAAGTCGTTACCGTAGAAAAGTTCGCGATTTAGGCCATTGTACGGTCGAGAAAATGTTTCGGACGATCGGTCGCAATATAAGCGCTAGGTTTATGGTTATACCAGGCTTCATTTAATAATAAGTTGGTAATATAACTCAAACGGTCGACTTCCCCGTCGTCCACCAATACAATATTAATCTAATCAACCTTGACATTGAATGAGTCGAATCTTTGATGAAATGACGAGTGACTACGATAATTAATTGATTGATTTTTTTTAACATCTAGTAAAACCTGACAGTACAGTGTACGTAGGATAGGGATATTATAAACAAATATTAAAGTATATAAAGGGTATTATGAAAGCCAAAAGTGTTATGTTGAATATTGTCTTGTAGATACCTCGTAGCCGCGAGAGATTTGAGGTCGGGGGAGAAGATCCTTTCAGACGAGCCGTTCGTCCTGGGCCCGAACAGCGACACCACACTTGTTTGCTTCAACTGCTACCTACCATTGCTGAACAAGTTTGTGGTGTGTCAGAAGTGCGCTGTGGCCCCCGTGTGCCCCGGGGATGGGTGCCCAGAATATCTACATAAGAGTAAGTAAAGTTGTTTGATATAGCGTAATAAGTAGGTATGTCTAACCAATTAACATTATGCGTACAAACTGTATTGAAATACCTACTTAATTAGTTTTTGCTCTCTAGGTATCCTACTACATTTTCCACGATGTAGTAGATAATAATGACTAAACGTAAATAAAAACCAGGAAAAGTTCGATCTCAACCGGTATTCAATTGTCGATCTATGGCCACGAGTCGAGTACCCTCTGGGGCTCTGAGCTTTCGCCGCTCAACTCATTAACTTTACTAAGTAAAGGGTCATCGCGCTCCTATTTCAGAATGGCACACTGACAGGGAATGCGACTTCTTCAGAAGTGTTAAACTGATCAATGGTTTACATCCCATGACTATGGTACAAAATGTAGGATCCCTCCTTGCATTGCGGGCTTTCATGAAGAGAACGGTTGATTCCAAAGCTTGGGAAGAGTTTATGCAATTGGAAACCCATGTGCAAGAAAGGAAGGGTACCAGTGTTTGGGAATTTTCTGAAAATACTGTGAGGGTGAGAATTACCTTTGAATATGAAAATATTCAAAAGTACTACGCAAGTGTTATACATGTCACTAATAATCCGTTTAATCCCACTAACTAGAAATATACACCCTCGTCTGTAATGGGCTAGTGGGTCAACGGTTTAATACAATAGTCCAGCGATTCTCAACCTTTTTCGCTTGCAGGCTTCACACACGCCTCCCTCGCCTTCCAAATTGCACCCTATGTATGTTCGTGTTATTCTGATTGCAAATATGTTCTTACATAACTTAACGTTCTGGTGTTCCAGTTCATTCAATCACTGAGTATCATCGACGACAGCCCAGATGCGGATTTGATTCAGAAGATTTGCGCGGCTATTGACGTAAACAGTTTCGAAGTCCGCGGCCCGCCCGTGCCGACTCTCGGATGCGCTGAAGTGTTACGTGGGGTGTACTTGAAAGCTGCGCTGTTGGCCCATGACTGCGTCGGCAACACTCACATGTCTATAAACGATAACAATATGCTGGTGTGCCACGCCAGCGTTGATATCAAGAAGGGAGAGACGATTTATTATAATTATACAGATGCCTTGAAGGTAAGCTACCAATCATACGGACTTTAATTATATAAGCAATTAGCACATACCTACGATACGGGGACCTATATAAATAGGGTTGATTTTTTTTAGGGCACCTTCTTACGCCAGCAGCACTTGATGATAGGCAAGTACTTTAAATGCACCTGTGCCCGGTGTTCAGATGTCACCGAAATGGGAACCTACTTGAGCTCTACCATTTGTACTGAGTGTAAGACTGGCCTCGTCTCTCAAACAGCACCCGAGGAGTGGACGTGCGAAAACTGTAGTAAAACATTTCCTGACACCAATATTGGTAATAAGGTTCAGTGCTGCATGGCTAAGTTTGATGTTATAGGTAAGTAAATATTGACATCATGTTTTAAGTAGCTTACCTACGTGTCACCTATGACTACAAGCCAAAATTGCTTATTGCAATAAAGGCGAAGAGGACTTATTTCCTGACAATAGTTAATAGCCCCATTATAGCTATAGGTGGGGGTACAACGCGAGTCGGATTTGTGCCGCTCTGAACGTTGCGAACGCATGGGTTACAGGGTTACAATGTTACAATTGTCCCTGTAAGTCCCTTCGATGTCGGATGACTGTATACTTGATAATAAATATTTATCTATTGTAATTACGTTTTAGACAAAACAGATGAAAAAGAATTGGAACAATACATAAGAAATATGTCTCTAATTCTTGCGCCCAACCACTATTTGCTGCTGGAGGCTAAACAGCGGCTTGCGGGAGTGTTGAGAGACACAATTAACAGGGAGCCTCGCCCCACCAAGAAACTTATCAAACGTAAGATGGAACTGTGTAAGGAAATACTTCCAGTGCTCGAAACACTATGCCCGGGAATATCTAGGACCAAAGGTATGCCTAGTATTTAGAAACTTTTAGTTCGGTACCTAGATTATTTATTTAATTTTTTCATGCATCATTCAGTTTCGAATGTTAATGAGTTTGGCCCAGACGTTTAACACAGGCGATAGCTCTTTCCAACAATAAATTAATGAAAACTAACTAGCTTTATATCGTGTCTGGGCCACCAAGATACAGGCTATGCCTAGTTTGGGGCCCACTACTACTTTCATACTGTTATTCATCTGTATAACCACATGATTACGCATTTTCATGTACTGAGACAAACAATTTATTTTACAGCTATAACTCTTTACGAATTACATGCTGCGATGGTACAGTTAGCGAAAAAACTGTTTGATGGGCGAGACATCGCTGGATCAGTTTACATGGTAAAAGTATGCTATATTTAAAACGAAATTAGAGAAAGTAGGTAGGTACGGTCTATGGAGATACGAAATTTGAATAAAATTTCCATTCTCCGTCGCCGGGGAAACAAGTCATAAGAAAAGATGAGACATGAAATACGCAGGCGTGATTACTGGTAACTAACAAGTATTGGATACAATTTTATTCATATAATATTTTACAACATACTTAAGCTTAACTTATTTACACACTATAATCTACATAAGTAATAAAACAACAAAATTAATGATATGGGACGAGTGATAAGCTGGGGTATGTGGCTCCATAGACTCCTTTGACTAGGTACTACTTTGTGGATAACAATTATCATTATAAAAATGTTTTTATCTATTTCTTTCAGGATGAATTAATGTCGGCCGAGAAACATTTGAAACGATCATTAGAAATGCTGTTCATTGAGCCAGGTAACTCTCCGGAGGGGGAACTATGTGCTAAAGCACTAGAAGAGTACCGGGCTTTGAAGGCGATCATGAGTAATGTTTTGGACGCCATTCATACTGAAAAAAAATCCTATGGATGTGAGTCTGAAGGGAATAGTTCTCAGAAATAAACTTGCATTGTTCTTATATATATTAAGAGTAAATAGTCAGATATATAATGTCTTTTATTTATAAAGTTAGTACTCCCTACTAAATATTTATTTTTAAGGGTTTAATATATAAAGAAATTTTGCGATTTATATTATTAACACTCTAGAGACTTATACTTCGTAATGCGAATTTAGGCTATCAATTTTACAAGCTTTTATTTATTTTTTTGCATTCTAAGTTGATGCTCAGGATTGTATATTTACACAGGAAGAAAGGTAGTACTTTAAAAAGGTGAATGAGTGGTTTGGTTTCTAAACTAATAGCAAACTGTCATCCGTAACTGTCAGACACTCGATATGTCATCCAATAATGCCATAATTTGTGCGAAACAGAAATCTCGGCAATATAAGAATAAATGCTATTTTTACTGGTATTTAATGACCAGCACACATAAAAATAAACCCTAAAAACCTCTTCAAGCACTTATTAAAAAAACATATTTATTCATTCATCATACCGCTAATCGTGAGCGTTCACTTGGATTTGTGGAGGTAATTATTCCGTAATTACTATTTGCGGGTTCTGCTGTAATTTAAATTGTATCTACAAGTACAACCCGTGTTATTTCCGTAGTCCGGCTATGGCGGATCAGTCGTCAATCTTGGCTTTGGTTATACTGGCTGTTGGAGTCACGGTGCACTTCTCCTTGCACAAAGTTGAAGAAGGCCATGTAGGCGTGTATTACCGCGTAAGTAACATTTTAATATAATTGGCTTCAAAAGGATGTATTAAAATAAGGGTAGGTTAGTAAACAGTATCTAAATATAGTAATATTAAACTTCTTTCAGTTCTATATTGTATCCACCACAATTGATATAAATATAGATGATGTTAAAAAAACTGCACTTAACAAACTAATATTATGACTCTGAAACTAATTCTTGACTATTACGTAGAGGTGGAAAAACTTTTAAGATACAAGTAACACAGGGTGTTTTAAAGTTTTATTCACCTTTGAGTTTTGATTCTCCCAGTTTTATAGTAGCTTTAGTTCTGTGTTCTCAGCATCATGGGAGAAAATTGGCATATCAACACTGGCTTGTTTCTATGTCTTGTGTTATTTATTCCCTTTTATATGTAGATATTCCTTACAAATTATTGTTATCCTCATTTAGTTTTCCTGTAAGTTACTACTACAAACTATGTAGTAACTTTATTGTAGAACTACAAAACTACTTATATTGAGGTATTTTTATAAAATTTACTTGTATTTATTACTATTATACCTATCTTATTTAACAAATTATTTTTGGGTGTGAACTGATTATTCTGAGTTTGAGCATGATAATGCAGTTGACAACAAAACTAAAGATAACACAAGAAAGATTTTATTAAGCTGTTGTTTGGTGATTAGTCTGCTTTATTACATACTCTATCATCCAACACTTATTTTATTTTACATCTATAATGATATTTTGTTTAATTAGTTATTCTATGCTAAATGTGTTTCTGCCCTACAGTAAATAATTAATGTGTTAACTATAATAGGCAAAGATTTTTTAAAAATAATCACATCATTTTTTCAAATGCATGCTATGCTTTTTTTACTTCAAATTAGTATGCAAATAGGTAAAACTGATGCCTATAAAGATTTATTATATAGATTAAACATGGTTAAACTTATTTTTAATTATTTTCAGGGAGGAGCTCTGCTCCCCGTCACTAGCCAGCCGGGCTTTCACATGATGATCCCATTATTAACATCCTATAAAGCAATACAGGTACATTGTTAGTATATAAGAAGATTTAATATTACATTAATATATAAATGTAAAGCACTGTAAGGTTGATTTCTTTTTCGTTATTTTATTTTATAGTTATTTCGTTAAATAATGTGTCAGCTATTAAGGCCACCTATAGACTAATAGCATAATGACAACTTTTCAATAGGGTATTTGAGTATCAATTTGATATATTATTTATTTTATATGCTGCTACTTAGAAGCCCTTTTACTGCCTTGTAAAATCGTATTTTCACGTAAATGTGTATTTTTAGTGCACCTAAGGAAAAAGGAAGCATTTAACACAAAAAAGTAAAAATGCTCATTTTGTTGCATTGGCCCCTATACGTAAGATCCATCGATAGTTTCGTTACATGAGTTAAAATATGTTATATGTTTGTGATTGTGTGAAATAATTTGGTTTTGTAGACCACTCTTCAAACAGACGAGGTGAAGAATGTCCCCTGTGGAACAAGTGGTGGTGTCATGATATACTTTGAACGAATTGAAGTCGTAAACAAACTGGAGCCGATCAGTGGTATGTTTTCGTTCTTATCTTTGTTATTTTAATATACCATTGTGTTGATTAATCTATCAGTAATTGAGTATAAGATTTACTACATTTTTAATTACATTAGCGACGTTTTATTCGTACGACAGAATGTCGTAATGTATCAGGAAAGAAATTTATAAATAACTAGCTCCGCCCGTGCGGTGTTACTATATCTATGAGAACTATTCTTCATAAATATCATGGAATGTCCTTCTTCTTCTTAAATTTAAGAGCTTTGCTCTTGTCGGTGGAGCAAACGCCCCTGTTGCCTATGTTCAGCCTTAAGTCCAATTATTCAATAATCATACTGTATTCAACAGTATTGCAATAATATTTCTTTTCCCAGTGCTAGATATGGTGCGTAACTTCACGGCAGATTACGACAAAACACTCATATTCAACAAGGTGCATCATGAACTCAACCAGTTCTGCAGCGCCCACACACTACACGAAGTTTACATAGATCTGTTTGATCAGATTGACGAGAATTTAAGAACAGTAAGTGTACATATTATACATAATATTCTTCTTTCATATTCCACAATACAAAAAATATTTCGAAGGAATACTTTTCCCGATTTTGCCACATAATTCATTGATGCTTCGCTCCTTTTGGTCGTAGCGTGATGTTATATAGCCTATATCGTCCTCCTTATATAACACAAAAATGATTTTCCAATTAGAACAATTTGTTCCTGAAATTAGCGCGTTCAACCAAACTCTTTGGCTTTATAATAAGCCCCTACCTTGAAATAAGAAAATGTTATTTATAATAATTATATTTTATTATAACATCTGTAGGCTCTTCAAAAGGATCTGAATGAGATGGCGCCAGGACTTAGGGTTCAAGCAGTTCGCGTAACGAAACCGAAGATCCCAGAGACAATCCGAAAAAACTATGAGCTTATGGAAGCTGAGAAATCAAAACTACTTATTGCTGCACAACATCAAAAGGTATGAGACCTGTTTTTTTTATTATTTAAGTACTAGCTTTTGTCCGCGGCTTCGCCCCGAAGTAGCCTATGTCCTCCTTTCTCAAGTCTTAAACTTTCGACATGCCAAATTTCGTCCAGTAGAAGGTTTAGTCGTGAAGGCGTAACAGACAGACAGAATTATTTATTTATTTAATATTAGTATCGATCTAGTTATGAAATGTTATACTAAAGTATTCTAGTATTCGTAGGTGGTTGAAAAAGAAGCTGAAACAGCAAGACGTAAAGCCATAATAGAAGCGGAAAAGGAGGCTCAGGTCGCGAAAATCCAATACGAACAGAAAATTATGGAGAAGGAATCTTTACAGAAGATAGAACTCATAGAAGACAGTATTCACAAAGCCAAGCAGCAAACCAAAGCAGAGGCGGACTTCTATCATCTGAAGAAACAGGCGGAAGCCAACAAAGTATTATTAACAAGAGAATACTTGGAACTAAAGAGATACGAAGCTCTAGCTGTAAACAACAAAATATACTTTGGCAGTGACATACCAAATATGTTTGTCCAGGCTAATGTTGGTGATAGTATTCCTACTTCGAAAGCTGTTAAAGTTGAATGACTGCTAATCATTCTGAAACACCTGCTAGTCATTGATAAATAGAGGTCACGACAAGCAAGTAGGACGGCGTTATCAGTGATAAATATAATATGAAATTATTATCCATCATTCATAACTTCAGTTAATCTACAAATATTGCAGCTTAATCAAAGGCTGCTATAGAATAATTGAATTATTGTAATGGCTTATTTAATTTTGTTTGCTGAAATGCTTTTCTTGAGCCAGTTGAGTATACTGCTAGTGTGGAAATCTAGTTTTTTGTTTGTCACATGTGTGCATAAAAAAGATAAATATATTTGAATGTATATTGATATGGTTCAATTTGTTGATAAATTATAATCTGATTATTTTTATTGTTAGGTTCTTTTAAAAGTGCAAGTTTTTACTGTATGATCAAATTAGGCAATAATGAATTCTTTATGATAATGTATGCATCATTGGCTGCACTCAGTTTATTTGACTGACTTTATCAATTATGGTGACACAATAGTCTGTGTAAATAGATTTTATATTGGTGAAATAAAAGTTAAAATATGTGAAAAAAATGTGATTTTATTCAAAAGTAAACTTATTGATTAAAGTGGGTCAACATTTTAGATTTTGTTGAAAGCAGCAATGTCTACAGACTGGACAAAGTCTTCATTCTCTTGGATCTTTTCAGTCAAAAGGTCAACAGACACTTTATCATCTTCAATGACACACATGATCTGCAGTTTGTTGATACCATAGCCGACAGGTACGAGTTTAGAGGCTCCCCAGAGGAGACCATCCATTTCAATGGCACGAACAAGGTTCTCCATTTCCTTCATGTCAGTTTCATCATCCCATGGCTTAACGTCAAGGAGTATAGATGACTTGGCAATAAGGGCAGGTTTCTTGGATTTCTTGTCAGCATAGGCTTTTACGCGTTCCTCGCGAATTCTGGCTGCTTCCGCATCCTGTGAACAAAGTTGATAAATATTCAGTTGAAGAATAGTTAATTGTAGAGACAAGTGTCTGCAAAAGTTAAGATTGATGGTCACCTCTTCCTCATCACCAGAGCCGAATAGGTCGACGTCATCATCGTCGTCATCCTTAGCGGCGGGTGCGGGAGCGGTCGTGGTCTTTCCGCCGGCGGTCAGAGGGCTAGCGCCCGCGGCCCAAGATTTGCGCTCGGCGGGTGTGTAGGACGCGATTTGGTTGTACCACCGGAGAGCATGGGCTAAGTTAGCACTAGGAGCCTTGCCGACTTGTTCGAACACCTGAACGTCGGCTTGACTTGGTGTGTAACTAAAAATAACCAATACATTGATAAGTATGGTGAAGTAGTAACTTACAGCTGGTTTTCAAGGTCAATATGTCTAGCGGTAAATACCAAATTATGGATCTGAGTTTGTTTTAACATTAAGTAATATTTTAATACATAACTTGGAATATACATTTTGAATAAATTATGCTGTTAATGACAATTTTAGGTTAGAATAAGTTTCTTATAGTCCATGTCAGGTTGACGTGGTGAGTATTAATTTTAACTTCACAAAAGTACATACCCTGACACATAACTCCTATCAGCCAAGAACGTATTCAATTCATTAAGGCCTTGCGCGGTTTTAACGTCTCCTACTGCCATTTTGTTATAAAAATCAGTATTTTTTCCAGCAAGAACTACACACCCCGGCACAATGTGAACGAGAAGGAAAGAGAGAGAAAACACGGAACTGACGGCAGATACTATGACGTTTGCGACGGAATTTTGACAGACGGAAACCGAATGAATTTGTAAACTAGTCATTCATATTTTATCCACGGACTACGATACTTATAGCATTTTGTGAGGACAGCATAGTAAGAATAATTAATATAATTAAAATAGATTTACATAAGAATCTTTAATTATTTATTAATTTTTTACTAAATTAATAAATAATTAAAAATCGACTATACGAAAACCGTAATAACGCAAGTGAGTGCAATGCTTATGTGACAAATGACAGTTCTTGTATCTGTCACTTATCTAAAGATTTTCGAAACATATTTTTAGGTACGAAATTAACGAAAATACGACGTAAATTACAATAAGTTCCTTTTATTATTTGTTATTATACAAGTATTTATTCGAAAAAGAGTACATAAATTGCCGATTTTATTAATATTTATATAGGTTAGATGTTCATTCTTATGTAATAATAACATAAGAATTACTTGTATTTAGAGTGTTTTATAAGTTATTTCCCTTTATTTTACGGTTATAAACCTTACAAGATATTTATGAAACATTTATTGTGTGTGGAACGTCTAGAAAAACCTTACAAGTTTTGTGTCGATAGTTAAAACGTAATGGTGTTTGCTGCAGAAAATGCTGCGCCAGCCGCTATCACGGGCGCTTGCGCTGAGCTCACCGGTGCGTGCAGCTCCACTAGCGGCTCGTCCTTACGCCGGACAGGCGCCCCCACCAGAAAAGTTTGAAGTCTTCATTGATGACAAACCTGTGCTTGTTGCCCCTGGCACCACTATCTTACAAGTTAGTAGATTGCCTAAACATTTCAAATCATTGAAATAAATAAGATAATTTACCTTATTAGCTCTTCACAGTGTCGACAAACATCTCATACTGTTTCTGAAAATGTAATTATGTGAATGTTTGGAATACTCAGCTTCAGAAGAGAATGCCTGTAATTGTTTCATCCAATTATATTAGTTGTTGCAATTGATTTATATAATAGGTCTACAGTAGTGATGTTTTGAAGAGAAAATACTTAATGAGAATTAATAATGTCCTTTGGCACTATGTGAACAATGTTTTAAGCAAAACTAATTAACTCATTAGTACTCCTTACTGTCAACTAAGTGATAGAACAGATTTTTGAAAACAGCATATAAAACAGTTATATTTTATATGCTGTCTAGCTTTGATGTGTAGACAAAAACTATCTATTAAATAATACAAAAGTGCATAGTATACTGTTTAGTGTTTTTGTAATGACTAGTTGCAGGTACTTTTGTTTACCAACATGTCACCTTTCTTCCCAGGCGGCTGCACAAGTAGGTGTAGAGATTCCCCGTTTCTGCTACCATGAACGTCTTGCTGTGGCCGGTAACTGCCGTATGTGCCTGGTTGAAGTGGAGAAATCTCCTAAACCCGCAGCTGCCTGTGCTATGCCCATTATGAAAGGAATGAGAATCAAGACTAACTCAGATCTTACCAGGAAAGCTCGTGAAGGAGTGATGGAGTTCCTTTTAGTCAACCATCCCTTGGATTGTCCCATCTGTGACCAGGGTGGTGAATGTGACCTGCAAGATCAGTCCATGGCCTTTGGTTCAGACAGGAGTCGATTCACAGACATTCATTTCTCTGGCAAGCGGTAAGTTAAGTTGATTACATCAATATGATTATTATTTTTCTGCTAAACTTAGTGGATACTTGGTGTTATTCTCTGTGGGCAATTAATGTTATAGTAATTATTTTTGATTTGGTATGTAGTTGAATAAAATTAGAACATACACAAGCCAAATTTTCTGTTTACATCAGTAGAATTTTCCATGCTGCAGTGTATTATTTACATAATTCAAACTAGAAATGCTTTAACATACACATTGGGGATTGCATAATATTGCTCAATATTAACCCTTATCTGTATTAATATAATGTTTGGTGCCTGTCTCACTTAAAATACCTTGGACTGTTGTTGTTAAACACCTTCCACAGTGCTGTTGAGGACAAGGATGTTGGGCCTCTCATCAAGACTATAATGACACGCTGCATTCACTGCACGCGTTGCATTCGATTCGCGTCCGAAGTAGCTGGCGTTGATGATTTCGGAACCACTGGCAGAGGCACTGAGATGCAGGTAAACAATTTCTGTATTGTATTATTAGTCTGTGAATTAACATGAATTAGAAGTATAGCATTACTGAAGATGTGTAGTTTAATTGTTACTGTAAACCACATTATTTGTGTTGAACAGGTCGGAACATACGTCGAGAAGATGTTCCTGTCTGAACTTTCTGGTAACATCATTGATCTATGTCCGGTAGGCGCCCTTACTTCGAAACCCTACAGCTTTGCTGCACGACCCTGGGAAACCAGGAGGGTAAGTTACTTTCCTGTATTCAAATTTACGGTAATATTAAGGTAAAGTCACGTTTTTGTCTAGACTTATCCATAGGACACTAGATAGCAATAACTGGAAGTTCTGGAGAGCCTATAATTAATTGTACTCTTTGATAAGTTAAATTATGTTGTAAAATGAATGTGTACCAATCTAATGTTAGGGTCTTGTTTCAGATCGACTCTGTAGATGTTTTAGACCCTCTGGGTAGCAACATTGTAGTTGCCACACGGACCAATGAAGTGCTGCGTATTCTCCCAAGGACCAATGAGGTGGGTTATATATTTGTTACAAGAGATAAACATAGTCATCAGAACAGACATGACATTACAGTCTATCTAAGAGTATATAAAAATATAATATAAAGGTAAAAACATAATTTGTAATTTCCAGGAGATCAATGAGGAATGGTTGTCGGACAAGTCTCGGTTCGCGTGCGACGGCCTGAAGCGCCAGCGGCTGGTGTCGCCCATGCTGGCCGACAGCAGCGGGAACCTCAAGCCCGTGGACTGGGAGGAGGCCATGGTCGCCGCCGCCAGGGCCATCAAGGACTGCCCGCCCGACAAGGTACCATGCAGTATGTTATACTGATAGTGTCTGTAGTACGCCCACTCCTTCTTGCATCAATACGAGACACACTAATGGACGTTAAATGATAGTTGGAATCATTTATAAGCTGATCTAACGCCCTGTTTTGACTATTACTCAGACGCAGTACTCGAAAATACAAGCGGAAAGCAGTTAGTTAAAATTTAGTTGTGTGCATTAATTTACCTATACTTGTTGCGTATGTTGTTAGTCAGACAAATTTATGTGACCAGGATGCAGTACTTCCACCTCTACATAGATTACACTTATACATATAAACAGACTGCCATGGCAAGATGTTATGATATAATTAAAACCAGCCTGCAGCTGTTCTACTAAGGGCCAGTCCTCTTATATGATACATTATGTCCACATTGTGGTAGTTGCTGGCCGTGGCGGGCGACCTCGCGGACGCGGAGTCCCTGGTGAGCCTGAAGGACCTGCTGAACCGGCTGGGCTCCGAGAACACCTGCACCGAGCAGTTCTTCCCGCTCGACGGCGCCGGCACCGACCTGCGCTCCTCCTACCTCTTCAACACCAAGATCGCTAGTGAGTATAACGACATCAATAGATCGACTTTTTTAAATATTTTTACAGCATGTTGTACTGTTTTGAAGATGTAATCTTTATTTACTTAATCTCTTAGGAACCCAACGCACTAACAGTATACCAAGCATAATTAAAAGAGACTCATAGATAACATGCAGATCAGCCAATCTGCAAGGTTAAGCGGTGCTTGTTGCGGCAGGTTCTTAGATTGATTCTTTGACGGTTCATTACATATCGGGAACCCTCTGTGCTTCGGAGAACAATGAAACCTGTTCTGACTCTAGTACAAAAAATAGTGTCACTGTGTTTTGCGTACACATTTCTGCACTTAAAATCTTGTGTATAGTTGTCACAATTTAATTGAAAAGCAATTTTTTCTATGGATAAGAAAATTTTCACTGTATCTCCACAGACATCGAGGAGGCGGACTACATCCTGCTGATCGGCACCAACACGCGCTTCGAGGCGCCGCTGCTGAACGCGCGCATCCGCAAGGCCTTCGTGCACAAGGAGACCGACATCGCGCTCATCGGACCTAAAGTGGACCTCACTTATGATTACACGGTTAGCCACAAGTGGACTTATTACTTGGTGTTTTGGATTTCATTGTGGATTTATCTGTCTGAGTAAATTACTATCGATATAAAAATATTTTCATAAATCTGGAATGAAGGTAAATTGTGATAACGATCTAGATTTTTTGTCCATCTCGACACTCGCCCATTGTTTTTGTGTGGTTGCACTACGCACACATGTCAATTCTACTAACGTTTATCGAAAATGAAACGTCAAAATTTTGTGAAAGTTTTCGAAGAACCTTCGTATATATAATATCCTACCTCTTTAAACCTAGTACGTGGGCGACTCAGCGTCGATAGTGAAGGACTTCGCCTCGGGCTCGTCCTCGCACGAGGTGCTGAAGCGCCTGCAGTCGGCGCGGCACCCCGTGGTGATCCTGGGCGTCGATCAGCTCAAGGGGTCCGAGGGGCCCGCGCTGCTCGCCTACACGCAGGAACTCGCGCTGAGCCTGCAGGACAAGCTGGAGGACAAGAACTGGAAGGTAGGCGGTTGTTATGGATATATATGAATGTGTGTCAAAATAGTGTTGTTAATTAGCAGGGTTGAGGAATTTTATTTCTTTTAAACTACTTACCACATTCGTTTTTATATAAGACATTGCCTAAAAGACAATTAATCAATCAAATGTCAGTCAATCTATCAAGTTTCCAAAATTTGACAGTTACGGCATTCAAATGGACGTCATTTTTGACATTTATTGTCTTTGTTATTTTCTTCACTGATCTTTTATGTACGGTTAGATGAAATGATAGAAAAATAATAGTAAATCCTCGGTACTCGGCAGGTGCTGAACGTGCTGCAGCGCACGGCGTCGCAGGTGGCGGCGCTGGACCTGGGCTACCGCGCGGGCGTGGGGCGCGCGCTGCAGGGCCAGCCGCAGGTGGTGTACCTGCTGGGGGCCGACGCCGGGGTCGTCACGCGCGACCAGCTGCCCGCCGGCGCTGTTGTCATCTACCAAGGTACGGCACTATACGAGGTGTGAGAGAACTCGTTGCCCTTTGTTCAACAATGGACGTCTTTCGACTGATGATGATGATCCTCCTCTTATAATATATCTTTAGTATATTCAAAGCGAATATTTTCAAGACATATTTATCTTGGTGTGTAAGTCGAGCTGTTCGTTGGTTACCCAACGAACAGGTTATCAAAACTGGAAAACGTTAACGTTGTTCCAGTTTTGATAACCGTAGTGTAGGTAGCTGTGTTTAGGAATTAGGTGCTGTGGATTTGGTCCTCGTACTAGACTGTGGTTCCAAGGCCGCGTGTTTGTGCATATAGTATTGAATGTGTTATTCGCACCTTAGATATAGGAGCGCACCGTTATGTTATGCATTGCGTGTAGGTCACCACGGCGACGCGGGCGCGGGCATCGCGGACGTGGTGCTGCCGGGCGCGGCCTACACGGAGAAGCGCGCCACGTACGTCAACGCCGAGGGCCGCGCGCAGCAGACGCTGGTCGCCGTCACGCCGCCCGGCAGGGCGCGCGAGGACTGGAAGATCATCCGGTACGCACCGCTTCATGCTCACTAGCGGCTAGCCAGGTGGCAGGCAGGGTCTAGAGACTGGGGACATTTGATATAACTAATTAAAATCTAATAAAAAACTGTCGTGTAATGTAATATGAGCATGCGCATCGGAATTTTTTATCGTTAATTTACAAAGTTACTGTTCGTTTCTGATATATTTACTAGGCTGTTTACTTAATAAATCATAGTGGTCGTATATGTGGTGGATATATAGTTCAAGTCTCATTGTTTTTAAATTGGCAACAAATCCGCCCTTACTTCCATAGTTGACAGTAGCTCGTTTGTAATTGATGATCTGTACTCACATATAAAATCTATCGCAGGGCTCTATCAGAGGTAGTGGGCGAGCGCCTCCCGTATGACACGCTGGACGAGGTGCGCGACCGGCTCAGCCAGGTCAGCCCCGCGCTCGTGGCCTACGGGGACGTGCAGGACAACAACTACTTCGCGCAGGCCAGGGCGCTGGCTCAGGTAGGCTCAATACACATGGCTGGTCGGAACGGGGTCACAAGGGCCTGGGCCTGGCCTGGCCTGGGACTTTACCACGTGACCACCACGTGGGCGAGGAGGTGGTCACGTGGTAAAATCATATCCAAGCCAAGTGAAATATGACAGCATAGATGTTGTGTAAATGTGCTTGCATTAAATACAGATTTTTGCTAAATAAAATATCGTAATGTTGAGTGAAAATATCACTCATTGTGTAAGAATTATCGACCTTAACTCAAAGTACTAAGATTTAAAATAAAATGAGGTACATCCAAATTATAGCTAAGTTGCCTATTGTGTATAGGTTACCAACCAATGGTGATTATTTATGATAATAATTTTTATGTAAATTCAAATTCAAATTTATTTATTTTGTGAACTGTAAAACTGTAACTGAACTGTAAATTACCACTAAGCGAATATTTTTTACGACGACGTATAAATGACATTTATCTGATAATCTCAACAGAGTCTTCAGAAGCCAGTGTCGGGCAAGCTCGACGTGCAACTGAAACAGTTGGAGGACTACTTCATGACCGACAGCATCAGCCGCGCGTCGCCCACCATGGCCAAGTGTGTACAGGCTGTACTCAAGCAGAAACAGTCGCAGTACTAAACGGACACGTAGGAGTACAGCACACGAATTCCTGACTTACTGTCAACTAGGGTACTATTCCCTACGTTCTACACATTGATCCGGTAATCACCTTATTTATAAAAAATACGTATTAATATGCTTAAATTCTAGGTATTCAGACAATTTGTGTGGCGTACGTTAAATAAATCAATAAGATTATATTCCCAGCTTCTGTCGCTTGAGTTTTGTGCTCTAATCATTTTTGATATTAGTTCGATTAAAAGTTTTTTTATTTGTTACGTTAGTGCAGAAAACTCAAGCATACGACGTTGATTTTTAGGGTAATTATTAAAATTTATTTTTCGCCTTTCTGCAATCATTTACGAGGGAAATACTACAGAGATGCACTGCGCGGTCGAATGTTTGTTACCTCCGTACCTCAACAAATACACCCATTATAGTCCCAGATAAATATGTTCGACTGCGCCTGTACATTGTGATTTGTAGCTATTTATTTTGTTATTTAATAGATAAGAAAACAGTGTTATTACAAATACATTTCAACTTATTGAATTAATCTTGATACTCTAGTAGAATGGATTGAAGACGGAACCGATCGGAATATGAATGTAAGGACAGAATATGATTGTAAATAATGTTTGTAGTATAATAAAACGTAGTATAATGATTGTCGAAATGGTATTTTATTTAAACGTAAACCACTAAAAACAAAATAGAATTACTAATTGTAATTTGGTACTGGTAATGTAGTGGCATCAAACCCGTTGTATTTTCTGTATTCCTGTAATTAAGTTATGGATTTAATTAGTAAGAATATTAGCCTATCGTGTCCAATCTGTCATACATGGTTATCCAATTTGATTCACGCTGAGCTAAAAGAACTGCTAAACAACACATGACAACTAAAATTATACCAACATCAACAACTTTCCTCCCCGGAATCTTGTACTTGCATTCCCGCAGTACATCTCCAGCTTGTTGCGCAAACTGCGCAGGCGCAGCGCACACGCCTGAGCCGGTCCAAGGCGTAGGTGCCTTCTCGCGGAGTCTCAACGCTGCTGTCAACTTATTACAAGGACCGAACGACGGCGGCGGTCTTGTTGCTGTGTTTATCGAATATAAAGGATTATATAAAATGAGGGAAAGTAAAAATGGTAGGAAGAGAACTATTTCAGGCACCTAGGACATCTGGATTTCAGCAATAAGTGCCTAACTACTAAATGACTCCTAAATAATAGCTATAACTTTTGTATATATTTATGCTTAGAAGGCTAATCTGGATAAATAAAAACTGCAGATGCATAATTACATATTGCCAGTTATATAAGTTTACCCTTAGGTTCATTTTCCACTTTCCCTTTGGCCACATTCCGTTCTTTCTCAGATTTAACAAACAGACATTGTCGATCGCAGAAGCATTTGTTTGCGCATTGCATCTGCCGCACGTACTCGGCTAGTGTTTTGTTAAACTCTGCTGTAGACATTTTATCAGTAAGATTCTTTGTATCCTTCTCGTTCAATCTTCGTTCTCTTTTTGCCGCTCTGGAAAGAGAAGAGAAGACGATTAACAAAAAATACGGTTCATAATCGACTTAAACATCGATACATGCCTAAAAGATATTCAAATAAACTAGAGAACCTTTATTTTTGAAGCCTGTTAAAATGGCAGTCTTGAATAAAAGTCACTATTTTGGTTTTTTATCCTTCTGACTCAGTAGTTATAGCCGATTGGTATGACCACTGGACTGCCAAGTCAAAAACCGGCACGCACCATTTCTTTTCAATTTCATGTGCGTGCTATAAATTAGTTATCAGTTGCTAAAAATGGCGAAGGAAAACTTCGTGAGGAAACCGTTTTTTTTTTTTGTTTTCGGGGGGAAACCTTCAAAAGGCCCCCGGCCCCTACGGGGTAGGGACGGGGGAGTGTGGGATTTCTACCTCACTAAAACCACCCCGGTGGTCACCATCTGCACGAACACGGGAAGTCCCGGGACCTCTAAAAAGAACAACTCCGGAACTCGTGAGGAAACCTGCACACGGTTTTAATTCTTACACCAGGTTGTTTATCAACTATACGATACGGAAAGGGATCCTTCCGACTCAATAAATCCTATGTAAAGATCCACCAATAGACCAAAATATATTATATCTATATATCTAGGTATATTCATTTTAGCCGTTACTTGAAATATCATTAGGCCTATGTACCTTTCTTCCCCTTTCTTAAAACCTTTTTCAATAAAACCTTCATAACGTTTTTTCTCTTCTTCTTGACTTTCTTTAATTGTTTCGTAAATATTTTGTTTTGCTGCCGATTCTCGTGCACCGTTAATCTAAAATAACATTAAGTAAGAATTAATATCGCATAGCTTTGCGGCAAATTTACTTTCTAGCTTCCTAGTTATAGAGGTATAATACGCGGTGGAAACTTTCATAGGAAGGAGGCTGGGGGCTAATTAACGTTGCTACTAAGTCTACTGTTTAGTACCTTAGCATGTAATGACCTATTCGAACTTTTATTGGAGGTGCAAGGCTTAAGTTTAAGTGTCTATATTATTGGTTGCTTACCCCCTGGAGTACATGTTTTATTTTAAGGTTTAATTCGTCTTGTTCTTTCCGATATTGTTCTATTTTAGCGTAGTACTCAGCTTCCCACTTAAGTCGTTCTTCTTTACATTTCCTATGTTCTGCCGCATATTCTTCTAGGGCTTGTCTCTCCAACAGTTTCATTTTGTTCTGAAGTCCATGAAGTAAGTAGGTTTATCGTCAGTTCTAGCTGTTACTATCATAATATTCTGACAACTTATTTTCTATTTACAAAATAATTAATATTGAAACGGCCCTTTATTGTAGAAAATTCATGCTAAAATTCCATGAAATGTCTTCCAACAAGAGCAGACCAGCAGTAGGGTCTAGAGTACGGAAACGGAGCCTGGAGTGGATCAACGTAGCTAATTCAGTTCTCGCCATGTTTACCATTATCCTATTTAGTTACCTCAGCTTCCTGTTCAAGGTCTAGCAAATGCTTCATCAGCTGTGCATTTTCAAGATCTGATAGCTTATCTTGCTCTTTTGTTTTAGCTTCATCTCGTTTTTGCTTTTCAAATCTGAAAGTGGCGAATTTTTAATGAAACATTTTTTATTGAAAGTAAGATTATACCTATATTACTTATAACATCACAAGACATGGCCATTGCTGATCAAGTAGCATTAGATTTTATAAACATATATGATTTTTCGACTTTTTTCACAGATAAAAAAAAAATAAAAATAAAAAATCGTTTATTTGGAACAGAAACAGATACAATTTTAAACAAATATAAACGATGGCAGCTGCAAAAGTTAAAAACTGTGGCGCAGTTGCCAACGCCCGTCTCCTATCGAGGGAATAAGTGTTCCAGTTCTAGTAAAAGGGTAACAGAAAACTACATAAATTTAAGATTACATGCATTAGAATGAACAATTAAAAAGTAAAATACAGAATATGAAATCGAAGCCGTGTGTGTGTATGTGTGTGGGTAAGTTTGGTAGTGTGTATGTGCGTGCGTGTGTGTGTGAGTGTTTTTAGCTGTGTGTTTAAACTTCTAAGAGGCTTTCTGTTGTGTCGTAGGTTAGAGATTTCAACCAAGAATCAAGTTTGTTCTTAGAATCATTAATGGTATTAGGATAAATATTTAATATTATGTTTATTTTATTATAGAGTTTAGAACTTAAATATGGAAAATGGTGACGTGCTAGAGCTGACCTGTGAGGTTCAACAGAGCATACACGATCAGAACGACGCATATTTTTGCACTTATCTGGCTCATAATATAACTTGGAATGCTTACGAATTGTTGCTTTAAAAATAAACAACTGTCTAACAGTTAGGACTGTTAGACAGTTGTTTATTTTTAAAGCTGACGATATGACGAAAAGATAGACGACTTTAATTGCTCCTATACTTTTTCTTGCACACTGTCGCGTCAATTTCTAATATATTTCTCCTTTCGCAGGTCTGCTGGAAGAAATTTCTTAATGAAATAAGCAGTACCTTTGTACTTCATGTTTCTCTTATTCTTTTTTTTTTACTTTTTATATTGTGTGTACATAAGTTGTTAATAAATAAATAAATAGATAAGAGTTATGACTAGTATTTCGGCTGAACCTCAACTAAAATAAACGCCGTAATCCAGGTTCTGACCCAGTATAAAAATTAAGATGTAGATATAAATTAATGTAGGTGCTTAAATAAGCTAAGCTTAAGTAAGTTAAAAACATTATAAATTACTCATAGAAAGGAATATAAATGTAGATGTAACATGGATAGAATAGATTGACCGACTTACATTTCTTTATTTTCGTTTGCATTTTGTTTTACTAAACACTTCTTTTCGTCTTCCTTTGTATCACGATCTTTGTCCAAACCAAACGAACAAAAGGTAACAGACTTTTTCTGTTTCTTTTCCAGCTCATCCTCTTCAGCTTTTATTTCTTTCTTGAATTGGATTTGCATATCTCTTTCTTCTAGTGCCTTTGATTCGAGCAAGGCGCTAAAAATTTGTATAATTTTTGAACGACCGCTACGTAAATGAGTATCATAACATACAATATACTTAAGGTCCATCATGATTCTAGTTAAATAGTAGTTACATGTTATTTTTGATAATTCTGTATTTAAATCTACTGTTGTGTCGAAATCATGTATCTCTTCGACATTCACCCATTGCATTGTAATCGTAACTGGTACCTATACGGTAAACATTTTTGTATAACCAACAACTTCAATACCTTATCAGCTTCTTTCCGTAACAGCTTTCATCAAAGATCATTTGTTTTGCTTTGTCGACGGCTTCTTTTGTGGTTTTATTATCCTTTTTCTTCCTTGCGAACGCTTTGGCTAGCGCTATTTCCTCGGCGCGTTGCTTTTCTTTTTGCTTTTCTAATTTTGCTACGCAACCCTAAACATTGATAATTTCTAATATACCGTAACAAAATATTATTATGTAGATATATGGGTAGATAGAAGGGATATTGGGCATATCCCACAACAGAGAAAATAATAGGTTATTGTGGAATTGTGGTCTTACTTGTACAGTGTCCGGCCACGTTTTGATCCAAGCTTGCGATTTCTCTATCAAAGAATTTAAGTATTCATTTGGCGGCTGTGTTGGGGGCTGCGGAGGGCCGGCTTGTTGCTTTAGTCTGTTCCATTCGCTTTTATGAAGAACTAACCAATTTGGACCACCTGAAGGATTTTTATAACTATACATTTTTACATTCATGATTTCAGTGTAGATTCATTCATGTTATAAAATATGATCTATGCAGCTACGCGAATCAATTCTTCGTTTTTTAAATAAAGTGTGAGTCAGTACGATTGTAAAAAATGAGAAAATTGATCGAAATGTAAATTAAAATCGATATTAATCGAACTTATCTTCATTTGGTAAGATTGTCATTGGTCGTGTATGGCAAGTGGAGTAGATATCACTGTTGTGTGGTGGCCGGAGGGTTAAGGTCGCGTAGAAATAGCTATGAGCAATGAATTGGGGACTTAGTAAAGTACGAAGGAAAGTCCTTAACCAAATAGGAAAGAATAGCGCTATAGGCGGAAAGAGGGTAGAATTTTATTCATTTTGCATATTTACATGCCTTACCAGCATTATCTACGGCGTACTTCGAAGCTACTTATCAATTTGACGAAGTTCCAAGAAAACTATTGTTTTGTCTGATAAATTCCAGCCTTTTAGGTCAGACTATATCTGGTAGCTCGTGTATAATGGGCACTTATCATAAATCAGTATTAGTAAATTTGTGGTGGCCGCTACAAACACATCATCCTGTTACGTCCTGTGGGCGTAGATTAAGCCAGCTAAGGGATTATTAGCTCCTACAGGACGCACTAACACTGTAATACAGTTATAGTGCAGCGTTAGCCATACCTAACCTAGTTAACAAGTAATATCGGTAATGGAACTTTGGCGTGTAAAATAAAAAGCAGTAGAGTAGCAGCATAATAGGAGATGCACCAAAGGTACAGATGTGAAGATGATAGAATAATTATGAATTAGTCACCCATACTTGATACTATTAGCACATCAAATGGGACACTTTCCTATCCTTTTATTATTGATTTCAATAGATCCGTGATCATGGCGCTACACCAGCGTCGAAACAATTATTAACTTTAGAAAAGTTTTGGCATAAATAATGTTCTTTCTTGATGATTAAATTTAGTCTTCTTCTGACTTAACTCGCGATGAGGTTTACACACTAGTTCCTTGGAAATCCTTGAATTATTAGGGGCCGTTTTAATGCTACCAATGTGAAGACCGGGGTTATCTACCGAATAGTTTTTTACTCGATAACAAGCCGTAGTTATGTCGGAACACGTTTGTGTTTTCCTACAACAGTTTTGTTTACTAATTAGACTTACGGATCCAGCGTTATATGGGCACCATACAAACTTCACGTACAAACATTTTACATCCAAACCACGGTCTCATTTAGGTCGACATCAAATGAACGCGAGTCCTTCATGCGGTTATTTTGGTAAACATTTAGCTCTTTGATACTAAGTTTTATTTGGAGCCGGATAGCGTTAATTAGATTAAATAACCGCCACGCTATGGAGTGGTATAGGAAATTGAGCGAGGCGGTGGACGGGCTCCATTTGAGGCGCCGTGTCGGGCTCATCCGTCACTGTCGCCCCACCACGTTGTTTGCAGTATATTTTTGCATAAAAATAACTTTCAGTACTAGAAAATGCCGTGGACATGATAAATTGTTTAGTCCTTGTATGTGGGAAATGTGAATAAGGCTTGTTTCTATGAACATTTAATAGAACATCATATTCGATGTTCATACATTCATAGTCTTGGTAACTAAGTACGTGTTCATACTGTTATGATGAGTTGTTGTAGTAGACGCTAGTTGTTTAATAGTTTTAACCATGTCTATCGTGTTTCGATTTGTGCAGTTTATTGTCAGTGTTAGCAAACTTCGCAAAACGTAATTTCGTAATATTAAGATTTAAGAGAATGTTTTTAAACGTGATAATAATGTTATGTTACTTAGTAAGTAATAAAGTACCTAGCTAATAGACCAATAAATTCGATATTGAAATCTCAGGATTATGGGAATGTGTATTTTTTTGTTAATTTTAAACTTTAACGGAATCTTAACAGAAAACTTTCTGTTAAAATTCCGTGTATTTAACACATGTCGATAGCACTACTGCGGCAATGGAAACGCGTCGAGTGCGACAATAGACGACAAATAAACAAAACGCTCGCCCTGCGATTCCGACACATGTGAGCTTACCCGCCACTTTGTAACTGTCCGAACTTTTTATGCAAGCCTGGTACTGAGCGTGGCCAAATATTTCATTTGAAGAATATATTTTGTTGCTTAGTTTAAGTATACTTTAAAAGGCATCTTAATAATGGTTAATACCATGTACTTTTGCCCTATTTCTTTTTACATATAATGATAAATTTGGACTCTGTCTCTGATCAGGATTCGAACCCATCGAAAGTTAAATAAATAGCTTATATCTTAAACATTTGTTTAAGATATTAGCTATTAGCTCTTTTCTTACTCTATAGACTTAACGCATTTTAGACTTATGACCGTCCAGTACAATTATTTCACTGCTAAGTTTGTTTATTTCGTAATGACTAATTTATTTACAAGGATCGCCGCGCCTACACAGTACAAAACGCAACAATTTCAGCTGCTTAATGGTAAGGGCAATCCGTGCTGAATTATGAATTTATTGAAGTGTGATTAGACTACTAGCTACCTTATATTCTAGTGGTAGACCTAGTTATCCATTGATCAGTCTACTAGTGATCACGCTCGATGTAACCTCGTCCAGTCGTCAATCGATTCCGAGGTAAATACGCATTAATTCCCGTATCGTCTGGCAACAGTTGTGATTAAGCACACCAGTCGACATAAGACGGATGGATGCAATTCGTCAAACAACAGTTTTCGATAAAGTAAACCTAGGGGATTTCGAAGCTGTCAGGTGCACACATTTTATTTGAAAACACGTCTAAAGAATCCATTGCTTTCGAAATAGAAATACGAATTGGAGTGAAGTACAAATGGAATTGAGTGCCGCTGCCTTGTGCGAAGTCGTGGCTCTATGTGTGTTGTTTAATGCTTTCGGTAGAGTAACCCCGGGCAGTTTTAGTACATTGCTAACACCATTAATTGTTAGTGGTAAGTGCCAGTAAATTACTTGGAGCGTCCTAATTAAAGGAATATTTAGTGAATCATGGTTTGGCTTTTTAAATTACTGGACCATGCTTAATTGTGATAAACATAAATGTTAGAGAAATTGCGCGCGCTTTGTAGAGAAGTAATGAACTTTTGTGATCTTGACTTTCAAAGACACCATGTCCAATAATTCCATCGATTATAATGCAAATGGTACGCCCCTATATAACATGGGACGTATACGGGCTGGTAGAATGAGGGCGTGCTTCTAAACTGACTTCTGCCTGGCCGTTAGAAACAATAGGCATGGTAATAGACTACGATACATCTGACATTAAACCGCGGAAACCGCAGTCTAACCTTACAGCTCTAAGTGCCGTAAATATACTGCCTCAGATACATTCGTAAATAAAATAATGTTTGCTTTTTGTTATATGTATAGATGATAAGACCTAATAAAGTTACTTAGTGCTACCCTATGCCAATTCGGATTTTCGTTCTCTAAAAAAGTCTAGTAGCTATTTCGGACTATAAATATTTCTGGGTGGACACCGCATACTATCTAAATTAATTACGACATTTTTTCTACCATACGCTAAATTTTTCTCGTTTCGTGATTGCAACATGAAATATCACAGTCACACGCCCACAAAATATCAGTATCACTCAAATTTATGTTTCAGAGCAGGAATAAAACCTCCGAGTATGCACTGCGCCAGTCGTCAACAACGTGGTTGTACGCACAAACATTATTTACGTAGTTAGGTACATAACTTGCAAAGTTATAGGTTTATTGATGTATTCTTATTAGTTTATTGTTTGAATGCAGTATCTAAGCTTATGTAGTCGCTGCCTTCAGTGCGCGCTTTATCGGAAAGCCGTGAGATACGTCTGCGTGACTGGCATGTAAATTTATTCATGAAAGTGTGTTCCTATGCATTGATACAGATCTTCGCAATAAAAATAAAATAAATGTCTTTGTACATCATGTATTAATGTATGAACAGTGTTTAAGTTTAACTTGCCAGCGACAATTTATGGGCTGTCATTGAAGATCTTTAACGTAAACTTTTGGCCACGAAGTTTAAACTTAATAAGTCATGCTACGTATATTATAACTGAAGAAACACCATTTTACAAACGACAATTTAATAACCTATAAGTATTATTATTTAATTTTCTACTTATTTACAATTTGTTTGTTTTCCTTTTTCCTTACTTATTAAAATTTAAATATTTTTCAATTCTCTTATTCAAAAAAATATACTCGTAATTTAACATTCACTTTAATCTAAATTTAAAAACAAGTCTCTTCTCTTTTTGAATTTCAATTCGGTAAGGTTTGAATGAAAGAGGATTTAATTAACGTCACAATGGAAGGCCTATTTTTAATTTGGTGTAAGAAGTGAAGCCGGTGCATTTGTTTAATTACAAGAGTATTGCCTGGCGCCACTCGCCCGGCTCAAGTGGAGTCGTGCCCTACGTTTGTCCCACGTTCGTAGCACTTGACTTTTAGCAGGTAGCCGCCCGCTAACAAGGATTGTAGTAAGTACACTCGTCGGCTGTTTAGGATGTTTTGTAATAATTTAATGTATAGTTATTTTTATGTAAACTTTATGCTTTAATTGTCATGTTGAAACAGTTCACTTGACTCTACAATCACATGATAATATATCCTTAGCTAAGTGTAGATTGAGCGGTCATTGTCTACTTGTAGTTTAGTAGTGGTAACGAAAGGTTTGGTAAAAGCTATCGAGTTATACGTAGTAATTAGTTTGTATTGGATTATTTTAGGTTAATAATACTATTTTGGTAATATTCGAAACACACAACCTTCACACAACAAAGCTCACTTTTAATTCGGTTACCTTTCTTCTCTATGGATACAGGCTAAGATAAATGTTTACAATTCTTTACAGTAACAGTGTTTTTAATTTCCAATGGGCCTATATTAACTGAAAAGTAAGTCTTAAGCGACAGGTACTCGTGAGTAACTATCGCTGATATATATAATATCTGAATTTGACCACAGTAATTACAATAGGCTATGCAATAGGTAGCATATTTAGAAATACGCCACATGTGTACAGAGAAGCTACAGACAAACGCATGTAGTCATATTGGTTACAAGATTTGTTGTACATAAATACGAGTAAGTAAAAAACAATTGAAAAGCATTCTCTATTCTGTCGTACAAATACGACAAGGTAACTACAATTCAATAAGAACTGAAATAATAAAATATAAATTCAAGTAACTAAGTGCCAAAGTAAAACTTTTAGTTAAACACCAAGCCCTGTGACTGAACAAAATTGGTCACATCTGTGCACTGTTTAAATTAAAAGTAATTTTCTTATGCAGAATTAATTAATGACTAACGAGCTCAATAGGGTTCATCAGGCGGAAGCGTTAGAGAGAGAAAACAATATACCCATCATCGTCCGCGTGACAAAGACAGAATGTGTAGAAGCTGAATGAATTTATGCCGGTCTATTTAGTAACGCGTCAATTTGGCGCGCGATAGGTTGTGGGGGAGGTTGTGTAGGTGACAGAACGAAAAGCGCGCGAATTTTATTGTCGTGTAGTGTCAGTGAAAAATAAAGTGAAAAAAGATTTTTTGTTTTTTTTTCTGCGTTTGGTATTGTTTATTTAAGCAGAATAATTAGTGTTTGTGTTGATAATAAAACTAAGGTGCAAAATAATGTTTAGACTACAATACAGATAAGACATGTCCGGGTCTACGATTTGAAGACGCGTCGAGATGATACCAGCAGGCGAATAATGCAGACATTTAAAACAATAATACACTAAAATAAGTAAGTAACTAAGTATGTCGTACATTTTTGGTATTTAAAAAGTAAAATAAATAAGCTTAAAAACATCACAGTCATTCAGTAATATATTGATGTTTCCTTTTCAAAAACCTCGTAGCAATATTTTAGCATATCTTTGATCTATTTTATCAAAGAAAATATCGCTTTGATGTTTTTAATGACAAAAATCATAATGAATTTACACAAAATGTAAGATCTAAGAATCAGTAAGTTATGTGAATTCGGCGAATATAGTTTTATCTGGCAAAATTCGCGTATTCCTGCTTTGATAATGAGTAGTAATTGGGGTAATCTAATGAAGTTCTGTATGAAAAAACTAATCGTATAGGTATCCGGTCCGGGAATTCTTATACAGCGGCAAAAATATATTATCGAGTAAGTTTATTTAGTTACATTTTTTCATGCACAGCTACTCGTAACGAGTGAGCGTTTTTTTGCGCGGACAAAAAAAACTAAGCTTGCTTTAAACGACAAATTTTAGTTTATAAATAATTATCTAAACCCAAGCAATTAGCAAACGTATCATTCAGGGCATACAATCATACATACAAGTAATTCCTGTATTTTATGTGACAAATATCTCTGCAGAAATCGTGAAGAATGTTAATTGTCATTTCAGTATTAGTAATATTTATATCTAATTCGTCGTGAAGTATAGTAATTCTTGTATTGCATTCCTAGAGGCCTTTAGTTAGGTCTATCCAAAGGCCAGTTAAATAAAGGTAATGCAATCTTGAGTTAGCTACAATAAAGTCGGAATAAAAGGGGATGAGTATATTATTCTTACGCAAGTCCTTCTATATTAAAGACATTAGCATACTTTAACGCATTTGTTTCCTTTATAGTGACTAAGTTCGTCTTTAGTTGCGTCCAAGGGAGCAGTAAAAAGTTGTTATAAGATTACTGTAATATGGAAGCAGTGGATTGGTCCATTGTCTTTGAATATCTGAGCTAACAATGTTTAAAATAAAAAGATTTTCATCGTGTTCTTTGTTTTGGAATGAGCTAATAGTTACATGAAACTGGTCATATAGTGATGTGACATTGGCCAGTCGAAAATAATGGCAGCGTTGTTGGTACAAGGTGCGCCGAATTCACTCCTGAAGATCTCCATACTTGCACCCCACAATATTTACCAGCCAGTCTTTCTCTTTAAATTGCATCAAGAAAAAGTACCTAAGTTTAAATTCCTTTTAAAAATATTTATACAGGTTGCACTAACAGCCTCAAAGGAAAACTTGTAAACATCAGAACAGTGTTAAAGCCCAAGTTTACTTGAAGTTGAGTCCGTGTAGCGATAAAGCATTTTTATTTTAGTTTAGTGGATTCACACGGTCCGCCGGCTCCGGTTTGATTTGTGCGAAAAGTTCGGCGGACGAATGTGAAGGCAAATGTTGCACGTACCGCACATTAATGTGAGTTGAGCACATGTTATTGTGGCTTACATGTGCTCTTGTACATTTGTTACGGTCATACGATAGTTTGATCTGCCGACAATTTAATTAACATCTGAAAATATAGGTCGCAGTCTCGTAGATATAGCTGGCTGGTTAATTGGAACAAGAAAAAAGTCTCGTTTATTAACGCCTGCCTTTTTCGAACGCTACGGAAGAAGAAAATCTTTTTCCGACAGGGTTCATTAATTTACTTACGATTCTGTTTTCCGGCTTCATCCGTAATGTCATTTACGGTTTGTTTTTTTTTCTTTCTTTCGGGATTATTGTATCTACCTAACCGGGGCCACCAAAACGAAATCCAGGATGAAATATTAATATTACTTAGTATAGATATAACAGGTATATTATACAGTTTACATTATACCGGCATGATAGCTATTACAAAATCACATCATGTTTTTAAATCTATTTTAGGTCGACTATTTTTTAATAACTATCGTACTAGTAAGTACTACATAGTCTAGGCATATCTGAGACACACTACAAACGATTCGATGATTTATGAAAAATCTCCTTCTACTGTACGGGATATTCATTAGAGACGATCCATGTAGTACATATTTTATCGCACTCTCCTTAGCAAATGTAATTAATGTGATGTAAGTAATCATTACAACTAAATTAAGAAAAACCACTTACAGACTTGGCATCGCAACTCAACGTTTGGCTAGACTCGTTAAATTTTCAATTACGCGTGTCGCGATGTAAGTCTTCGTTTATTTGTTCTATATAACATTTTATTAAGTGCGACGCACGAGCCTCCGTCGTGTCGTACTTGTAAACGAGAACGCGCACTAATTAGTCCCAACACGGCGATAAAGGCGGTAATGTGATAAATTAACGACTGTTCCTCACGCCGACTTTGATATCAAAAGCTTACGTTACACGCCGGTAGAGCTCATAAAATACTATGTTTAGACACTAATATGATTTGTTAACGACCTACAAAACTTGAGGGTTAATTATTTTTATGTTAATTGTGATTGTGTAATGACATTTTTGTTGTCGACTGTTCGGTTTGTTGTGCTCGTTACAAAAATAAACCGTATCTATGCAATGCGTAGTCGTTGCGAGTGTACTTAATCGAGCATCAATCACGTAGGGATTGGTTGATTTATTGATGCAATTGATTTTATTGATGTATTGATCGGTGATGACTCAATGTAGGTGCACAATGTAGCTTGTTGGGCATAGAGTTAATTGCACAATTCTATTTATTATGACCTGATGCGTACAAGCGTAGTACTTAGGTTTCTATGCTATAAAGGCGTATTGTATACGTAAAGTAAATTGTATCTGTGGTTATTATTATCATCTGAACTTTAACTGCCATAGAGTTAGATATAACGGCATTACACCTTATATTTTTCGTTTTACAGATGTGATTTCTGAAAATATGGCGTCTATAAAAAGTTGTAGCCGATACCGGAGAAGGCAGGGCGATGTGTGGAGAACTAGTGTAGTATTCATCGTAGTGACACTAGCCTGTGTTAACTCACAAGGTAAGAATTTAAGAAATACATTTTGTAGTTATTTAATCATAATATTATGTTGACTTTAGCGTCCTATCTTGTGTTTTAAAGAAATTAGGGCAGTTTGTATCTGTGCTTGACAAGCTTAGATAATAATATTTAATCAACCTTATTTTCACTAACCTAAGTAGATACAATGTCCTTTTTATTGTACAACGAATATTACCTATTGTATAATTTCAAATAATTTACATGATGTATAAACATGGTATAATATTCCCGAAATGTATACCTCTAAATCGTAAAAAATATGTTACCCTAACACAAAGGCTTGAAAAGTCATAAAAGTATAAAATGCTAAACCAAAACCAAATTAACTTAAAATTAAGTTTCTTCAAAATACTTTTGACAATAAGTTCAGCCTTATTGAAATCTTCCATAAAATAAGGCCATTATTCAGTCATTCTTTGGACTTCACTGTCTACTAACTTTCCTTACTTACTCAGAGTAGTGATTCAGTTTCTCATAATTTAAGTGTATCACTTGGAATTCCATCAGTAAATATCCTTATCTTGTTGCTGGCATGGAGAGGAAATTATTTATAGCTCTTAACATGTATATTTTGCGCTGAGTGGCGGTACCAGTACGTTATATGCTGGGTTAGCGATGTAGGTTATAGTAGACGTAGTTTTATAGATTAAGATGTTATTATCCGGTTTAGCGGCAGTTTAATCGCGGGTTTCATCTGTCCTTCCTTCAATGGTGGGTGTACACTGTACATGTACACTATCTTCCAGGTGAATATCGGTGTTAGCGACCAAGGAACATTTAATAGATTCATAGTCTTGATTTCCTTACTTTTTACCGTCTATTTATTCTAACCTACAATGTTTTAATATTTGTGGAAATTGTAAATGTGTAATGGCCTTCCTTCAGTGTAGTTTGTCTTAGCTGTAAGTTTTTCTAATATAATAACATAGTGTTTGTTATGTTAGTTTCTAATATAGTAACATAGTGTTCATATGTTTGTGTTACCTTAACCTTCTAGCTAAAGTTTTAGAGAGCCACAGTGTAGACCTAGCTTAGCTGCAGGTTCTCTACGTGTATACTTCCTATAATTTGGTCTAACAAAATCAGACTCCAGGGGATTGGCTTATTAAACTGGTTCGCCGACAACTTTGTAAACATCTACTTCTGCTTTCTCCAATATTATTGAAAGTAATTACTTTCGCATTCACGCAAAGTGTGGCGGATTAACACAATTATTACGCATTAAAAGGTTTATGGATGCGATTGACGCATTGCTTCGTTCTCAAATTTTTGGATATATTGTTGAACAAATGTGATATTTTATTCTAAAAGACTGAGTAACTATGATTTTAAACTTTGTTAAAAACTCTCACTGCTATTGTAATAAACAAAAAATTAATGCTGACGGGGATGTATCTAATAAATGTCCAATCCGTTTGTTGTTTCTGTAGTAGACGTACTTAATAGTTATTAAATATAATATATTGTTATAATAGAAATATTTATTTAAATCAGAGTGAGTCATAATTTTCAGGTCAAGTACGAGCGTTACTTTGTGGTCGGTATTCATCTCGATATCTGAATCGTAGCAATAACACGGAGTGATATGAATAAAAGCGGTCGTTAGAGGAAATAGATCAAAGCTTTATACCGTCATCTGTAACTGTCACAGCTACTTTATTGTGGTGTGGCACCAGCTGTTGTGCTGCAGCCGACTGATCCCTCTCCTATACAAATAAGTTGGATGCTATAAAACATTCGTAGTATTAATGTTTCTAATTTTGTTCCAGACATAACAGCTTGCTGTGACAAAGCCGAGGGGACGTGTCGCAGTGTATGCGACAAGGTGAGTGTCTTCATCACTTGACCGCATTTTTCAGTTCCGTGGAACTGCATGCTAAAGCTCTGATCTAATCGATCACATTTTCCCATGTGCGGCGTTGACCGTGTCATACCCGACACGTTTTTCTCAGGCATTCAAGAATCTCCGTTAACACCGACATTATACAAACCTCCTTTCTTCAACCAGCTTAATATTATTCGTAACCCAAAAAGATTTTCAATCACAGGTTTCAGTGGAAAGCTAAATTGACTAATTAAGCAGATTTATTGCTTCCCCAAAAGTTTTCGGTCTTCGATATTTTTATCCGCGTCCGCCGAGGTCATTCAATATTTTCTTCAACATAATGGTATCCTACAGAAACCACAAAGCAACTGTCTTGTCTTTGAAACGTTTGAATTCCTTTTATAGAGTCCGTCCGCGTCTTTGATGTAACGTTTCATCTAAAACAAATAAAGAATACGTTGACATCTACAAAATCATCTATGATGTCTACGGTGGCGTGTCTTCCTGCGTTATTGAAATATTATGCTAGGGAAATCATTGGAGTCGCCGTCGATCCTAATCAAGAATCGCGTCACAGCGCGGTCCGTTCCGAGAAGGCGCGTCGAGTGAATAAAAGTTAAATATTATTAAAGCGCGTAAGAAGAGACGAACGCCGTGCACTAATACATTCGTATTTAATTCCGTCTTGTTAGGGAACACCGCGTGACGGCCGCTTCCTCCCCCGCGACACTGTTTGAATAAGTTACGTGCCACCATCGATACTTTGTTACATTCATAAATGTAGTCGATAAACTTTTATTATGACATGGAGTCTTTAAGATATTCAATATGATATTGTAATTGATACTTTGCCGCAACAATGTCCTGGGACTTGGCTTACGTCGCAGTTAGATAAAAAGTTTATTATTTTATGCATTAACATAATTATATTATAGTTAGTCTAAAGTTTTTCTGATCTATAGGATAAAGACGTCACAACCCTAATTCATCCGGTGATTTTGTACGTCACAACTCAGCTGGGTCGAGACGGAGACAATCTAAATAAAGTGGCTCCTCGTTAAACCAGCTATTAAACGCACTTAACCCCTTGTATATGCCCTTTGGAAATTAATTGACCCGGTATGAAACCAAGTGCTTTCCATGAATAGAAAATAAATTAAAGGACAAATAGACTGTAATTTGACATACATGGAAATGTTATTGTTTGCTACGTATACGAGTGTAATTGGTCCTAGATGACAGGGCAGTGCTATCCAGTGTAATGGCTTAATGGCGGCGTCCATTTGCTGCGGGGGTGGACAGGGTAATGACATCAAAACGTAGCCGTCATGAAAACTATTCAGTATTTCATGGGGTTTTTCCTGAAACATGGACATTCAACGTTAATGTTACGAACCCATAAAGTTTTATGTAAAGAGCGTCGGTATCTGGTGACACAAACAGAAGTAGTTTATTAGCTACGAAGAAGTTAATTCAATTTATAGAGGCATTCTAAACTACTTATATCTTGAAATAGTCCCGGGTCGTTTTTCTTTTTAAATACCGATACCTACTGTAATAGATTTTAAATTCTAAGAGAAGAATTTTCTTTTTTTTTCGGCATCTATGCAGTCTAAATACTTAATAGCGACAGTTCATCCGGTAACTACAGGATATAACTATTTAGAAATAAAACGTCATGTATAATAAATTGCTCAAACGAATTTTATCATAATGTAGATAATATCGTATGTTAGAACATCTGTAGGGTTTATTAAGATGTAACAATCTCATAAATTGTTGTGGAATGTATAGCATGGCAGTGATGAATCTAGCGAGCGTGTGTACAGTGCGACCTACTCCCTCGACAGGCAATAAGCTGAGAAAAAACAAATGCTCGCTGAAAATTATGTCGGAAATTCCTGAGTTTTCACTGAAAATATAAAAGAAAAATTTGCTTAGACGAAATAGATAACAGCATTAAAATTAAACAAAAATAGCAACTAATAATTTATCTATTCCAATATCGCAATGGCTAAAATATTCCCGTTTATGTAAATCAATAAATATGGTATTATATTTAAAATAATTTCACGTTAAATAACAAAAACCTTCTAGATTGGCAAATTAATGTATAGCGGTAACTATTGGAATAATGGTAGTGTGACAACCCTATTGTCGTAATGGTTTACTCGTAGTGAACAAGCGTATTTATTAGATACACGACGACGCGCAATCTCGCGTTGTGTTACTGTTCATATTCATTGAAACTTATGTTTATTGCCTCCTAGCGTACGCTCTGGCCGAATTGAAAACATTTTTATTAATATTTTCAGCTGTAAATAGCTATACGTACGGCGGTTACAACTTCAGCCGCCTAGATCAAAGACAGCGGTTTCTTTGATTCGCGCGCGAATGACCCAGGTTGTCACGCCCGATTTTAAATTTGTTTGTACGTTCACCATAAATATTTTGACGACATGCGGAAAACTGAGCATCTCACAGAAAAATAATTTATCATCGACATTAAACTGTCACCAAGTTGTCTGTTCTGGATTACGTCATCGAGAATTGATGGTAAGCCATATGGAGCCTGACATCCTACCTATATCATATATTGCATATTCATTGTTCTCTGTAATAGGAGTTGAATTAGATTAATTATGTACAAAATACTTCATTTTCTTTCTTTTGGTGAATTATGTAAAACCTAAATTTCCTAATTTAAATAAAAAATAACATCTTAATATGTACTTATGCACATTTTGTGAATAATTACGATTACATATCGGATTCTGCTCGTCAATCCACAGGCCACACATTTACATGGTGTGTGGGGATTGGGAAGCACGTGACATTTCGTTACAGGGATCGTCAACCGTGACAATCACGGTGCGGTCCCGTCGTATCGGGAATTTGTTAAGCGTGATCGGGATGCCGAGGCCAGCCGAATGTATTGCATGCCGGGCACGTAACCTAACTTTAGTGGCGTTTACCAGACTTACTCGGTGGCTGCCTGCTTAAATAATTTGTAACAGATGTCCAAACAAATAAATATCTAACTATGTTTGTTTTTAAAGTAACGTAAATCTATTTATTTTTATTTCCCAATAATTATTGACGGTCAACTGTATGATTAAAAAATCTAAACCAATGTCTTTAAGTAAAGTTCGTATCTTTGATGCTGCAGTCGTAAATAACAGCGGTTAACTAGGTATCAAACCAAAAATGCTTAAACCACGCCATAAATTGGTACTAAAGTAATATCATAATCTGTGGCACATTCCCCTTCAACTTGAAAGTTGCGAATACAAACAAACAAATACGTCCGACGGTTCAAAGCGGGTGAAAATAGACTCGTCTGAAATCCTTTCATGTCTGTCCGTCCCACGTCCGCGACACGGCGACTCTTGGAACACGATACGTAATATCTTATTAAAATTGACACTCACATATACGTAGCCAGTCAGTCAGCACTTGCAATTAAACCTACGACAGATGTGTGTTTTGACCAAAATCTTAACTTTAAATTATCCATATCTAAAGCGACTTCAAAGTTGGCTTACCAAATATCTAGCAATTAATTATTTAGTTAGCTAGTACTAGCTTTCCTGGCTTCCCAATTAAATCTACGGAAACTAGGCAAACTTATTTTCAGTGACAATTCCATTTTAAAATTTATTAGAAGCCTGACGACACGACGGTGAAATTGCGACGCGAAACAAATTAGAGCTGTCATTATAGAAATAAGTAGTTTATAATCATAATTATAAATAATGAACATACAACTTTGTTTAAAATGTAATTTGACAATGGAATGTAACCGCATTATTATATTATAGGACAAGGACGGGATTAGTTTGGGAGAGGAAGGGGAATAGAATGTCACCAGCTCGTTAATCACTGCTCAGAGCTCTGTCGCCGCTCTCGTGACGTCTCTATCGTTTTGGCCAAAGTTTATTGCTTCTCCGACAAAAGACTTTAGTGAAAAAGACACACGTTTCAACGTCATAAAACGTCCAACAGTTTTAAAATAAGAATTACAAATAAAACATCAACATTATGTTCTACGACTTTGCCTTACTTTTTGCATTTTAATAACAAACGGAAAATACTTTTGAAGTCCAAAAATTCTTCACTTCGAATATAATGTTTACAAACTGTCTTAGTATAAAACCACTAATAGTTGGCGCATTTGAAATACTCGATTCAAAGTCAGTTATTTCTAAAGGAATGGTGTTGGTTGGTATGTAAATCAACCGATAGGAATGGCATCAAAACAAATTTACAAAGAAACATCAAAGCGTAACGGTGTTGCCGTTTTGACTCCGTCCTTTGATTACTGCCCGGGATTGCTATTTTGGAATTGTTTGTTGTACTCGTATGTAGCGCGACGCTGATAAATTGAAACAATACAAAACAAAAATATTCGAAAAGGCCTGATCGGTATAGTAGATAATGAACATGGCCGAGCAATTGAAACATGTGTCGCGGCAATTGCATTCGTGACAGCCCTGAGGCCTGCGCTACAAGAGTAGCCGGCCGCCACGCGCCGTCGGCTTCCCCGTGGCAATAATTACAGGCGGGTAGTTGCTAAACTATTTAGGGCGTCGTTCAGTGTATACTGCGTGTGTCGTTTTATTCTGTCAACTGAAAACCCTTTGTGTTTTAATTAGCCCCGAAACGGTGCTTCAGAACTTTATTAGGTGTTGCGGTGCTTTAGAATATCAATAACGTAAAGTTGATAGATTGGTTAATGTAATGTTCTACTGGTGGTACTGGTGGTCTTATTTATACCCTTACCGTTGCTTGGTCTTTTTCAGTTATAAATTTATTTTTACAATTGTTTTTTGCCAATGGAATTCCTAAACCTGTTCACGACCCAGCTTAATACCTAAGTAGTCACCAGGTTTGCGCACACGATTATACGATAAGGATCAGTGGCAGTTATGCATGCTTGACACTCGTGTTCTACCTGCGATGCACCGGTACTTCACGCACTTCGCAGGTGGCCCTACCTACCACTATTTTGCTTATGTTTTCGGTTTTGTTTATGTCTCGAAGGAAATCTGGGGATACAGCCCCCTCACCATGAACTTTTAAAGTTGGACAGTTTACGACGTGGAAGCGAAACGTCGGTACGTGGTGGTCCAAAAGTCCAAACAGTCTTTCTTTCTTTTAAATTGCACGCGTATACCTACTTAATCCATAACAATATATTATTCAAATAAAAAATAAAGGAGCATTATAAGTCTTTGTAAATACGGGTCCTAATTTAATAGATAAATAGGTCCATTGATGAAGTCCTCCAACTTATTTAAATGTCTTTGTTCTGAATGAACTTTCAATGGAACAGTGCGGCTTAATTAAAGATATATCTGAACAATAGACTTTAAATGGCCGTTGATTTAATAAATTATTTTGTGAATCTATTCGGTAAATGCATGTTAACTCCTTTCTTCGTTCGGAGAAAGCTTTTAACTTATGCTAATGTTTTCAACAGTTTAATAGTCCGTTTTAATGTATTTCTTGGTCTTTGAACGCTTTTGAACTATCAGTAATGAACATTTACTGGGGAATATTACCAGTGTCTAACTTTGAAAGAACTGTTGATGTGGTCTTTTGCCTTTTTCTATATTTGTCTTGTTTTTGCTTCGACATCTAAGTCAAACTCTGTGCATCTGAAGTTTGAAATACTTTAGAATGTGATCAGGTTAAATACAAAGGATTTTCCCTCACATTAAGGTTTAAGGATTAAGTAGGTAAGGTAAGGACACTACGGTACATAAGGTTTAGGCTAGCCTTCGTAAAGTAATGCTCGTTTTGCTAAATCCATTGGGAAATACAGGCCTAATGATATACCTACATACAAGCATGTCCTGTAAAACAAATAAAGCGTCAGATAACAAACACTGTCCAATTGAGAACGACCAGTTAATGTGCGATTTCACCGCAAAATGCACCAGAGAGCAGTAAAATTTTATTAGAGCTATTATTATTACGTTGTATATGCAGAATGGTATGGTTCCCGTGCGTGCGTTCCGAATCCTAATAGATTCATTGTCTTCGCGGCACCCTGAATGGTGCTATTTGTCACAAAACAGGTCAAGGACCTCTCCGTTATCGCCGCTACTTCATCGGTCATCATGTAGAGCACGTTACTGGACTTCATATGAATGTTGAGTGCTAGGTATTTGTGGGGACTCAGTAATCTGAGAACAACAGTGGTCTGCGAAGTGAAAGGTGACAGCTTCTGTATTTCTTTGATTTATGCTCACGATACAACGGTAGCGTAGGCTGAAGATACTCTCAGTTGTGTTATAAATGTCTCGCGTCTGCTGTAAATGCAACTGCACTTTATTGTTTTCACGCTTAGGTGATAGCGTCGTAAAGTATAATTTAGCACATTGTTCAATGCCTATCCATCGAATCATAAATACATCATACTGACGTTTTTATACAAGTTTTAAACAGCCATGATGACAAAAAACGTGTAAACGCATAACTACTTCAAATGTAAAAAACTTGCAAGCTAATACCATTCGTGTTTGTTCATCTTTTTGTATGCGACTTTACCTTCAAGCACAATTGAATAGTCTTCAAACAATTCTATTAAGGTGCAAATGTAATATCACGTCTATCTTTTAGTGTTAAAGTAAACATATCCAGGAAGTACAGTGATGATTGAATACTTGCATAAAACTAGCATTCCGACCACGTATGTCACAGGACGTGTCAACTGTCATGGCGTCAATGCCAGCGCAATGATGTCAACCACATCCGATTGTCTCCATGCTAATACCATGGGAGACCACCTCCGTATCATTGTGATATAAACGCACACTTTTTATACTGTCACCACTGACAAATATTCAGCGCGGTTTGAATATTAAGTTTGCGTCGTCCGTTTGATTATTTCGGTACATATTCCCTAGTGATTTGACTGTTTCCGCAGCCATATATTATTGCCTGTTATTCGGTAGCCTGGCATTTAGTTATTGTCCTCTGACGTCATTCCAAGATTAATTCCCTTAATTTGTACTGTTTGCTCTCGGCATGCCAATGTGGACAGTAATAAATCTGACTTACGCTGACTTTAAAGAATCTATTTAGACTCGAATTTACGATCGAGATCAATCCAATTGCAATATTAATTGAAAACGAGCTTAATTGATGATTATGTAGCATCTTGATTTATTAATCAACTGATTGTAAGAGTGACTGCCAAATTAAAAGATTCTTAAGAAATACTCGAAATGTTTCGGTTTTCAGTTGAAATTTACTTTATAGTAATAACTTAGAGGTCTGCATTTTGTAGCTATACTCTATGCATCAGTATTGAGAGCTTATAGTACAAATATAATTTACAAGTCTAATATTGGCATTTTCGTAAGTAATGCACCATTGACTTAATTCGATCAGGAATACAAATGACGAAACTTGTACTCGAGCCGCTCTACGTGTGTTTAATTGTGTCTGTCGCATTAGGAAGTTATATTGGAGTGCGGCGGTGAATGCTGCCAACACTCATAGTATGTCGGTGAGAGTAGTCTGCCGGCTGAAGCTCGAGTGTGACTCATGTCCAGACCAAACGATCTAAACACTTAAAAATAACGTCCCGTATGTACATTTCAATTAATTTAATTGAACACTAACGATAATCACCGCTTGTTTAAAAGCCCCTATATTGGCATTAGTATAAAGTTTATCTTAGAGATACAAGATTTGTCGCGGGATTAAATCGCTTGGAATCATAATGAACCCTTCTCGGCGCTGTTAGCTGAACATCGAATGAGTACATTCTTAAGTGGGCGTTCATATTATGAAATCGCTGACACTAAGACGGAAAGGAACTTATTTAAACGGGCATGATAATGACTTGGAACGTGAATTAATTAATAAAGCGTCGCAATCCTTTCTGCTTATTCCATAAGAGCTACGCTGTCTGAGTACTGATGATGATGTTTGGTTTACAAGAAAATATGACATTACCATTGAAGTTAAATTTGAATATCAATTTGCAATTCTTCGATCGTCGAAGTATACATGATTGCAGATGGTGTGGGCTGAATTAGTCTTGTTGGTATCGCATCTGATTTGTATACAATGATCATTGTTCCAACACTTCACGCGCGAGCTTCGGTGCCCATAGGTTAATCGGTGACAATATGCCTGTGCCCCGTACATCACAACTTAATATTTACTTTGTGATCTTATTGTGACAGTTTAATAGCCGAGCTAAAATTATGCATACCGTTTTTATTTTATGGCCGTGTCTGCGTGTTTGTATTTTTAAACTCTCTTGCCTTTGCCTTTCGTCACTTCACAAAATATCGTAAATTATGCCCTCGAAAGTGTCAGCGTAGGTGATTAAATTGTGAATAATGATATGTTTTGTGCAGTCTATTGCCAAAAAGATTATTATTATTATAGTATTTCTTAAGTTTTTTAACAAATTTATCCTTATGAAAATAGGCTGAAAATTTAAGCAACCGCAGGTTTTATTTAACAATTTTGTTAGCCCTTTGATGTTTATTATTAAGAATTCGAACAGATTAAAATGAATGTACGAAATAAACATGTTGTTTACACAATAACTTTAGAACTTGTTACATTGTCTGTTCTTTACGTCAAATGATTAACCTTACTTGAACTTTGGGAGAACATGGAAGTTTTTTTATTAGGAAAAATAATTAAACAAGTTTTATCAGCAGCCAGTCATCGTGTGTGTTTATGTAATGTGTACGCACCTCTGAGCGACTGGTGATAACCCCGTAGCGCCGTCTGACAGATAACGCGACCTACCAGATGCACATCTCAGTTATTTATGCACATTAGCTTACGAAATCAGTCTCCGTACTTGATGTTATGTTATCTAATAAATGTTACTACTGCCATCAATATTGTCATAACTTTAGATAAGATTTCATTTTAATAAAACACGGATTGTTGTGTTAGTTAAAGTGTCAGAAATGTAAATTAATGACATAACGGAATGTAAGAAACCCACGTGTTTTTTTTATTAGATATTCGAGAAGATATATGGGTTGCAATAATATCGTAATATTGTTATCTTCTAAAACATAGTCTAAGCCAAACGTTACAAGTTTTACGTGAAAATACACAAACAGTATATATCTGATAAATATGAACTTTACCTTATAATGTTAACATAATTTATATATGCAATGTAAAACATCTTGAGACCCAAATTCTAAATGATTAAAGTAACTGGATACACAGATACATCTAAATTGATAACGTAACTGGATATTTTAAAAGGGACTGCGCTGTGACAGTCGTTAGTGTTGAGCAACGTGTAGCTATGTGTCCGGACATCAATTAATATCATTAAGTCAGAGTGATGCGTCCCTTCACAACGTAGGAAGGCACAGAAGGATAACTAGTTACTGTCAAAGCATACGACTGCATCTGTATCATATTTATTCTAGGTGTTAGACCTTACTACCTTCTTAGCCTATTAGAGTGTGTCTCTTTTTGTTTTTCGAATGAAGAATTACTCTAGGACTGGAAACTTGGCAACCAAATAGAAATGGAAAGGCGTTGATTCGTTATTTGCTTCAAACGAAAGCCCTTTGAAGCAAAGTAAGCTGGGTCCACTTTAACCATTAGTAATTGCAGATTTTCTAGGGTCTAACGTTACGTACTATTCTGATTTCTATTATATCTTAGAGGACCTCATCGTTCGCTCCAGGATGTGGGAGTGGGTCTACTGTATGTTTTGTAGCATGCTGGCTGAAGAGAACATGTGTTTATTTACCACTAACATATTCCCCAACAGTTGGGAAACTTTTATTACAACTCATTCGTAGTTCGTTACCAATGCTTCATTACGAGGATGTGGGGATAATTCGGGTAATGCAATTTGGTGGTTATGATTTAATTACTGCTAAAGCTCGTATTTTTATGGACGGTTTATAGTACCTATTACCTTTATCGTAGTTTACTATACTGCTCTACTACTGATTACTAGAAACATATATTTATAACTAGCTTCCGCCCCTGACGTGTTTCGAAAATGTATCGCCTCTTTCTCAGGATAAAAAGTAGCCTATGTCCTTCCTTGGAATTCAAGCTTACTCCATATCAAATTCCATCAAAATTGGTTCTGTGGTTTGGCATGAAAGCGTAACAGACGGATAATATGAATGCTTTGGATTCCCTTAAGTCGGCTATCATAATTCAAAAAGTATTCTAATTTATTTTATTTAATCTATTTAAGCATTCTAATATCAATTACAATTACAGAGGACAGTATCTATCTCTACCTACTACTACTACTATAATAATAATGTTAAATAAATTTGTTTGTTTCAGATGTCGTTGGTGGAGATCGCGTCAAATACGTCAACTTTTGAACAATGGGTACCAAATATCTACAGATTTTGCACGCCTCGTTTGGTACGTTTAACGTTCATCATGTATTGTTTACTAATGTATCTGTATGAGATAAACTTAGATATGACATCCATATTTATATTATTCTTGGTGAAGATAGGTCCTATGGTCTGAAATACCTTAATTGTTTTAACAAAATCTATGTTGGTTAGGTACGTATTTATTATTTTCCTAGACGTTGTTTGACTAGGAAATTCACGTAGGTAGGTATTTTTTCATCAATGTATGTTAAACCATGAATAAATAAATGTCAAAGCATCAAGTGCTCCATCGTAGGCGGTAAGGCGATACCATCCATTCAGACAATCACTGTTTGGTCTCGAGTATTGAGTGTGCATTCTGAAATAAATCTTCATTCATTTTCGTCAATAAACCGCCTATCGGCATTGTATTGTAATTGGGGTGGGTTTAGAGTTTCCTGCTCTTACAAAGCGCCTTGTCGATGTATAGAGTTACTTCAAACAATAGCGGACGAGAAAAACAACAGATAAAAGACGTAATTTGATTTACAAATGATAGGTATGGCCGTTGGTTTTTTTCTTATACGCTGTTTTCGTTCCAGATCGAATTTTGGATTTGCATGAACAAGACGATTCAAGGTAATATTCCTTTACTTTTTGATATCCTAGATCCAGTATTTTATTACTTTCTCTAAAATATATTTTGTTCAAGGATCTATCTATCTTTATTTACGGCTTATACTGTATTACATTCAGCTTTTAGTAACAGTTTGTTATGAGGATTTGCCTCGCCGACGCTTCTTCTCGGTTAAGCTTGCTAAGACTAGGAAGCGTTGAAGATATTTAGGCGCTTCTGCATAAATATTTACAGCTTAAACTAACTAAATTGATAGATTTTATAATTTTTTGTAAAATGCACCTCTTATATTGTTTTGTTGTTACTTAGGAGGAAACAGGAATTAAAAACAGATTGCCACAAGTAATTTTGTTCTTTTTCGTCAATGTCTGCCTTTTGTATTGACGTCTCTTTTAATTATTATCAATATTACTTCTCTATTCAAGCAGAGGTGGTGTCAGGCTCCGGTTGGTGGGGACGTGCGTGTTGTTCGCTCGGTCGGTTGACGTCATGTCGGCACGCATGCGCGATGGCTGCTAATGAAAGCGTGCTTGTGGGCGCGGGCGCATGCCGCCGATCCGATGAGATTGCCTTCTTCGACTGTGTGCAGCGACAGGAGGAGGCGCAGCACTGCTGTTGTGAGCATTTTAATCCAAATTTTGTCGTTGTGAATGGGAAGTAAAATAAATTATTATCCAATAAAAGTTGAGTAACCTATTATGAATAAAATTTACAAAAAAGGGAGGAGTTATTCATTTAAAACCTACACTTGGGTACACGTTGACTTTGCCATATATTTTTATGCATATTGAAGAACCGAATAATGAAAGCATAAAAATAAATAAATAATAAGAAAAGAAAATGTTTTAGGAGAAAAGATCTTATTATATAGAATGAAGATCTTATTATATATATTACAAATGTCTAAATATGCTTAATGATTTAATCAAATAATTGTGTTCATTTGTGTTCTCGCAGCGCAGACCCAGTCAATGACGTGTCACGAGGAATGCCAGAAAGCATTGTGGCGTCTCGGCCAGTCACGTGTCGATGTGCAGGCACGATCAACAGCCCTGCAGGCGTGTGAAGAGTCCCCTGACCTGATGCGGTGCCTACGAGATCTCACCGACTCTGTAGTTTCAACTGACACTTTTAAATGTAAGTAAAGAACTTGGATGGCTTACTGCAAATCGTCCGTGTACACCGTATACTATGTATGGAGAACAGTAGTGTTTGCAAATTTTTCAGTTTAGAACTGTGTGTTGCTAACTGCTCGTGTGTAAAGACGATCACTTTCTTGTGATGTATTAAATAATTTCCGAATCGTCTAATCAATTTTTTTACATAATAGATTCCCGATAAATCTTCAATACTAAAGCTGCTTCAAAAACCTACTTGCTTCTGAAAACATTTTGTTTTCTATCAGATCTATCCTGCTGTCGGGAATCTAACAAACAAGAATGCCAACCAACTTGCGAGCGAGTACTCCGGAGCACCGGCATGTTGCAAGAGATCGTGGAGGCTTTGGAGGACGACTGTGGAGCACCTGCTATACACGACGGCTTCTGGCAATGTTTCCTGAAGAAAGATGCGCCGCCAGAACCTAAGGACTTGATTCCACATGATATTTCAAAACTCCATTGCTGTCAAAAGGCAAGATATTAATTCCATATCTAGGATATTATGCAACTCATTAATAAAATTTGTACACAATTTTTCTGTTTATTGTTATAAGAGAAATATTTTTGGAATTGTCATTCCCTTCTTATAAATGTCAGATTGCACTTGGGAATCAAAGTTACGTCGCTATTGCAAAGAACTCTTACAAACTTGTGATTCCCAAATCAAATTGCGAAGTAAGTACAAAAAGTAACGGAGCTTAACTTTTTCAGGCAGTGACGATAAACTGTCGGAGACTATGCTTCGAGACTTTTAACGCTGGCTGGCAGACTAACTGGCAGAAGTTTTACTCGGAATGCCTGGGTGATCCCCAGGAGATCACACTGTCTGAATGTATGGATGATGGTATGTTTATATACAAATTATTATACTATATCAGTATTATGAAAGTAATATAATATACGATTCTATATATCTTCCTTTGAGCTTTGATTCTACGTTTTATTTTGTTAACGTAGGTATTCCTTACTTGAAATCGACCTAAAATGCATCTTTTATTCTTGCATTGCACTAATACAGCCATGTTCTCTAAATTATGGTTGGATGTTATTCATACACATGCTGTCAGGAAAACATGCTAAATGTTCACATCCATATTAATGTGGCATTCCAGTGCGTTGATGAGAAACGCGCCGACCATGCAGATTAGGATTCTGCCTAGAATATGCCATTCTAATTACTTCAGTAGCGTCTGCAAGTCAATTTGCTTTGTGTAACATTGTTGTTTTAATTGTACTGATGGTTCATTTATTCCCATCATAGTATATTTTTAACAAATGGTTGTTGAATTCTGATCTATTTTACTGGACAGCTTTTATGCATGTTTCCAGTCGACTATTAACCACAAATGTAAAAAGATTTTTATACATTTCATTTGTTAGTGGACGCTCCTTGTTCCCTGGGCTGTGCGGGCCTAACGTACTGCAGTCAGCTAAATAGCCGGCCGACCACTCTGTTCAGATCGTGTACCGCGCAGGCTGATCTGGAAGCTCATCTAGCTGTAGCTGAGCAGAAGGGAAGTGGGTAAGATTTTAATAAATCAGCATAAATATGTAGACATCAAAGATTTGTTGTGATATCACTATCAAGAAATAACTTCATATAATATCGATGTTTACAATCGCAGGTAAGGAAAAAAGACTTCGGAAAATGAAAACATTTGAAACGTATTGCATATTTTTTTCAGGGTTCTGATCATTTCTGGTATGGAGTTGCCGCTGAAGAACTCATCTCAATGTCCCATTGATATTTGGAAAAGCGTGGCATGTGCTCTGCACGTCAAGCCCTGTACAGCTAAGGTAAACAACATAATTATAGTTGAGCATAGCTCTCACAACTATTCTGTCCTTTTCTACTGAACTCACTATTATCAAGGCTATGAAGCTTCTACCATATTTAAAAAATCAATCATTCTTTGTGTGGTTTAAGCTAAATGCAGATTTCATTCATATTCTAGGGTCATAGCAGCTTGCTGTGCGCAGAAGAGTGTGCTAGCCTCGTCTCTTCGTGCGTGGAGTGGTCCCGAGCCCCGCATACATTGACAGCACACGCCCTCTGTGCTAGACTAACACCGACCGACACCAACGCGCCTTGTGTCCCTCTGCACCAGTTTATGTCTCCTAGTAAGAACATAGTTAATAATTATATTATATTGGGTACCTACATTTCTTCGATTTGTTGTTTTTCTCGTCATCTGATGAACTTCCTCCATATTGTGCATATTGAAAGATACTCACTGCTTCGGACCTTTTCTATCATGACGTAAGGTTGAGATGCCTTTATCTGCCAACAGGTACAGAGCAACCGTTGTTGTCGGCAAAAGAAGTGGTGACGTCACCATGTTCTGGCTCACCATGCAACTCGTCGCAGACGTGTGTTATCAACAGGAACTGTCTGCGCGGCGGTAACTGTCCGAGGTTTTACTGCGTCGATGGATGTCCACTAGGTAAGAAAATTTCTTTTGACGTAATTAAAATATTCCTGAAAGAGGAAAAGTGAGTTCATTTCTTATTTTTCTCTTACAGGAGACAGTGCTACCCAAATGGTTCCAGTCGGCTCTTGGGTGCGGGTACCGATGGCGTCCTCACTACACAAAGCGTGCTTTAAGATCTGTAGGTGTGGCAACAAAGGGCTCACGGACTGTCAACCATTGCCTTGCGTTGAATTAGAAAATTGTCAACTCCATGACAGAGAAGTTATGCAAGGTAAGAGGTAATTAAGATAGGATTTTAAAAAACCGTTTAAGAATTTAATCTTTAGTAATTAGTAGAAGGCTGCTATAAAGAAGATTCTTGCAAAAGGCAACCCCGACCCAATAGGATCCCTCAGGAAGGCAGACGGATCCTACACAAACACAGAAGACGAAACCAGCACAGTACTGCTCGAAACACACTTTCCCGGATGCCTGATTACATCAAACTCAGAATGGCCGGACGAACAACACCACGACACACCAACCCACAAAGAATGGGAAACAGCAGCCAAAGTAGTAACAGCTGATAAGGTAGAATGGGCTTTGAAAAGTTTCAAGCCTTTCAAATCAGCTGGACTAGATGGTATTTTCCCAGGATTACTACAATGGCAAATAGAACAGACAACAAAACTTTTAATTCCAATATATAGGGCATGCATAGCCTTTAAATATATACCGAAACCATGGAGAGAGGCGAGAGTAGTTTTCCTACCAAAACCTGGTAAAGAAGACTATTCACACGCAAAATCCTTCAGACCCATCAGCCTAACGTCTTTTCTACTGAAAACGTTGGAAAGACTAGTGGACCGCCACCTACGGGATGGCGCTCTAAGCACCGCACCACTACACCCTCAACAACATGCCTACAGAAAGGGCAGATCAACAGAATCAGCCCTTCACATGGTAGTGCACAAAATAGAATCCGCTATAAACAACAAATCATCAGCTCTGGCAGTGTTTATAGACATAGAGGGAGTTTTTGACAAAACTATGCACAACAGCATCAAACATGGGCATGTTACAAACGTACAAAGTAGAACCAACTATAACCAACTGGATCACCGAACTAGTCAGTAAGAGGGCAGTCCAAATAAAGGTGAACACCACAACAAGGGCTAAAGTGGTTAAAGGATGCCCACAAGGGGGTGTCCTATCACCGTTACTATGGAACATGGTAGCGGACAGCCTTCTGAGAAGACTTAACGAACAAGGCTACACCACAATAGGGTACGCCGACGACCTAACAATACTGATAAGCGGGAACGCTGAAAACACTATGTGAATTAATGCGCTCAGCCCTTCAGATTGTAGAAGAATGGTGTGACGAACACAAACTGTCAGTAAATCCGAAAAAAACAGAGCTCATCCTTTTCACCAACAAAAGGAAGCTACCAGAACTCCAGTTACCAAAGCTATTCAATACCAAACTCACCCTATCAACACAAGTAAAATACCTGGGTGTTATACTTGATAGCAAGTTGAATTGGGCGAGTCACATCAAAGAAAAAACCAAGAAGGCCTGTATAGCTTTTTACCAGTGTAAGAGACTAGTTGGTAAAAAATGGGGTCTCAGCCCAAAGATAACGCTTTGGCTATACACATCAGTTATCAGACCTTCCATTACCTATGGATCAGTAGTGTGGTGGCCCAGAACCCAACTGTCCACAATAAAAACAAAACTCCAAAGCCTACAACGCCTAGCAAGTGTTGCGGCGACGGGATGTATGAAAACCACCCCGTCAGCTGCCCTTGAGTACCTGCTGAACCTAAGGCCTCTACACCTAGTCATTCAGGAAGAGGCAAGGGCGGCAGCACTAAGACTAAAAGCAAACGGACTATGGAAACAAAACACATCAACCACACACTCAACCATTCTGAGGGAAATCCTCAAGGAGTTACCACTCCTTGAGGCGCCCACAGACACTATAATGTGTCATCACGTATTCGATAGAAGATACAAAATCCAACTCAAAGCAGAAATGCAAGATAACTCTGGCATCAATGAAGTTAGGATATACACAGACGGCTCCAAAACCATACAGGGAACAGGAGCGGGTGTCTTCTCGAATGACCTAAACATAAAAATCTCAACTACCCTAGGCAAACTTAACACTATATTTCAAGCAGAATGCATAGGTATAACCAGAGCAGCACAGGCAGTTGCAGCCAGAGGCGTCAAAGGACACAAGATCAAAATTGTGTCAGACAGCGCATCCGTCCTTCAAGCTCTACAAAACAACACGATAACCTCTGTCCTAATACTGGAATGTCATAACACACTCCAGTCCATAGCAGAATCAAACAACGTCATCCTGCAATGGATCAAAGGACACAGTAACTCACTAGGAAACGACGCAGCCGATGAGCTAGCCAAAAGAGGGTCAAGGACAGCAGTATATGGACCGGAACCAATGCTGCCAATCCCCCTGGCACAAGTAAGAACATGGCTACGTTGCAAAACCGAGCAAAACCACCAAGAAGAATGGAAAAACTGTGTAGGTTGCAGGCAGACAAAGAATGCGATTCCGGCGGCTTCGAAAAAGTTTGCCCGCAACCTCACCAAATTAAACAGGGACAGAATCCGTAAAGTACTGGGTACAATTACAGGACACTGCCCCCTAAACAAACACCTGTTCACAATAGGTGTGACGAACAGCCCCCTATGCAGAGGCTGCATGGAGGCAGAAGAAACGCCACATCACGTGCTCCTAGAGTGCAGCAGTGTGGCCGATCAACGGGCCCGAATCCTCCAAGGTCCAGCATCACTACCGGAGGCTTGTAGCGACCTGAAAAGGCTGCTCGCCTTCTGGGATGATCTGGGGTGGTTGGAGTAAAAAGAAGAAAATTTTTATCACGCACAATGGCCCACTAAAAGAGGCTAAGTGCGGAAAATGCCCAGCAAAACCAAACCAAACCAAACATATATCAAATGCAATAGACTCCTTTTGCGAAAAAATGTTCTCGTCGTCACAATTATTCTTCTTTTCATACATATTATCGACGAAAAACTCTGTCGCGCGTTTATCATGGCTTTACATACCGTTGAAAAACCTTATCGTTTTTGGCAAAATATAATACGCACATGAATGCGAAAAGACATTGGTGACCCTTTGACTTTGCAGTCCAACAGTCATACCATTCGGCTATCACTGCTGTAATCAATAGAGGTCCTTTCTTGTAAGGAATAAGCGAACATTATAATAAATCTTCAAAATGAATTCTTGGTGTACCCCAAGGCTCCATCTTAGGACTGTGTGTTTACTTAACAATCTAGGAGCGCTTAAATCTTTGTATGTCTTGGGCTAAAACTTTCTTACAGTCATGCATGTCCACTATGTCGAATAACAACTATAAAAATATTTTCGTAGTTCGGATTAATTTACCTCGGGCTGTATAAAGATTAAAGTTATCCATGTTATGTATAGGTGAAAAGTACTACATGGAGTGCAACGCGTGCGCGTGCCGCGGCGGCGAGCGCGTGTGCGCGCGGCGCGCGTGCGGGCGCGGCGCTGCGCTGCCCTGCTACTGCCCGCCGCACCACCTGCCCGTGCGCGCCAGCCGCACGCCCTACCCCAACGCCTGCCTGGCCAAGTGCGTATATATCTTACACGGGTACTGTGTAGTGGTGTTCTGTCCACTGTGAGGAGTAGACTGCGACCACCTGTCTGGCCAACTACTTCGTTGTGAACTAACTAACTACAGTTTTCAAATCTGACCAGATTTTTTCAACCTTAGAAGACGATGATCTCATATGCGCAGTGGCGCTATGTGATGGTTGGCTTGCTCGAATATTATTTTCTAGTATAGTATTTATATTCACGTCACATGATGAATTCCTTTTTTAAAGGCACGTAACTCATTCATTGTGTTCTTATCGGTGTGTTAAAATTGATTTTGTGATGTTACAGATGTGCAGGCGCATCTGACGGGGAGATCGAGTTCGGCACTAGTTCGGTATGTGCGAGTGCGACGTGTGGCCGACGACACATCTGCATCCCAGCACCCAATGTTTGCTTGTCAAGACTTCAGACTTCCTGCCCACAATATCATTGCGGTTAGTATTCCTTCATTATATACGTTTTTTATGTAGTGATTATATTATAACCTACAGCTATAAAAAAGGTTTAGGACTTTAGTCGCAAGTATGAACAAAGAGGATTGTTACATTACCGGCCTTATTTAGCTTAAATTTTTCGTCAAATACCAGTTCAAACTAATGCAGATTTCGCTCGTGATTTGATTTTTTCAGTGAGCACGGTGAACTGCAACTCCCAGCCGGGCATGCCAGTATGCGACACAGATGGAAAGACACACACAAACGCCTGCCACCTCGTTATGAGCGGTAGGAAGTTCGCCTACTGGGGAGTTTGCCTCGATGGATGCTCTGCTGTGAGTATGAAGAACAGTTTTTTTTTATAATTATTATACAGTTCATATAATTTGGTACAGAAATGGACAGTATATTTTATTATAATTTAGCAGGTGATCCATGACGATGTCACATTGCCTTAGTTGTTCTATATTGGATAAATACCGGAAGACAAGTTTTAAGAGTGCATCTTATAAATCAATTGATGTTTGTGACTTATTCTAGGCTGGCCCGGTCTGTGGTGTAAACGGTGTCACGTACGTATCTGAATGTGCAGCATGGGCAGAGTACGTCAGCGTGGACTACGCAGGGCCTTGCCTTGCCGTCGGGCCTATATCTGATCTCATGGAACCGAAGTGTACTTTCGACAGGATAATCTGCCCTCCACTTAAAAAACCGAACTGTCTCGGTTTTACTGCACCGGGAGCTTGCTGTCCCAAATGTGGAGGGGCTCTGAGAATCCTGTACTCTAAGAAGCAAATTGATAGAGCTTTATACGGAACAAATATATCCGCTACAGTGATAAATCTCAACAATATTTTAAAGGCTCTTGAAAGACATGTCAAGATAGCTGAGTGCGCTCTCAGAGGGTACCTTACTATAGAGATGGAAATATTTGTCACAGTGGAAACAATGCTAGATAACCCAACAGATTTACAACTGAACGTGTGTATTCTAGAGGCTGAGAAGATAGCAGATATGATTAACAGAGAAAGTGTTTTGATAACAAGTGATTTAGGCTTAAGTTCATTAACGTATGCGTTGACTGTACATACATACCCCACACAAGGTGCAAATAGTATAAGATTATCTTTAGGAGCCTTATTAGCATGCTTAGGTATTTACGTTTTAAGGTAAGAGTTACAACAAATGTTAACTATAATAATGTAAATTTGTAAAGTAGCTGTAAATATTGGATGTATAAATAATATAGTGCCATCGTTAGAAACTTATACAAAGAAAACAGAGATTATGCTTTGGTTTGCTTTAAAATCAGGCGCAAATTATTTAGTCATGTTTATTACGTGAGTTCGTTGTGCCATCGTAGTTGTAATGAGATTTTGATGTCTTTGACTTATACAAATAATTTACGATAGACTGCAACAAGCATTTTTATAACATTTTTACAAAAGACATTTTATGAAGTACTCGTAGTCCCTAAACCAAATATGTATTACAATTATGTCATTGTTATTAATTTTTAGATGTTTAGCAATTTTGAGAATATATTGTTTATGAGCCTAAAGATTATTAAAATAAAAAATCATCACGATAATATGAGTTTATTTTTCACATAACACCGAACAATGGAGGAATATATTATTATAATGTGAATTGTATGTATCACAATAAATTGATTACTTATAATTAAGTTCAGATAAGTCTTTTTTATCGAAAAATATATTGATTCTATCGAGTAGTTGCGGATCAGTGACAGTTTTGGCCAGTTGCACAAATCCACTTTGCAGAACTGGATGGATCAGTTGGAATCTTTCCAGTGAAAATGTCAGGACTAATTCCAGATATGCCATCAAAATATTTTGGAAGCAACTTCGTTGCACTTCGGTGTCCTAAAAACAAACAAATTGATTAATAAAATTCCCATACGAAACGTATTTAAATAATATTGTCATATAAATCTACCTTGCTGATACTTAAAGCCCGCTGCTGTTCTATCTCAGGTGGTACTGGTTGTGGCGGTAAAATTGGTTCAACAGTTTTAGTTTTTTCGTATGCAGGAGGGTCACATATGGTTATATTGACTTTACGTGTATCTATATTATGATTTTCAATTATATCTGGGACACTGCCTTTATTTTCCTTTATTGGAGTATCTTTGGAATTTTCTATGCCTTGAGTGAATGTTCCGTTCAAAGGTCTGTCATCAATACCGTTAGAGTTCTGATCGTTACATGTATCAGTTTTAGGAGCTGCTTTGCATTTTTCGATTTCGTTATTTAATTCTGTGTTTTCTGCGTGCACTTCCACAGTTATAGACCCTTGATTATTCACTTTAAAATCAGCGAATGTGAACGGTTTAGGTTTCTCAATGCCTTCTTCAGGAGTGATGCTGTATTCTTGGTTAATAACAGGTGGGTCTTCAGTATCTTCAGGTGGCTCTTGCGCATAGTATTGATCATAATGGTTTGATGAATTATCACTTTCTACTGAACTACAAGACATTCGTTCCTTGATTTCATGGTCATCAAAATCAGATACATTAATCAGATGTTTCACGTAATTGTGGCATAACAATTCCCATGTGTGTTTTAGATCAAATATCTTTGTAACAAATTGATCATATTCCAAAGTCAAGTTTAATGACGTTGTATATTTGTGTAATATAATCGATATGTCGGTAGATTTCAGTTTAAATCTGTGAACGCCGGTAAAGAATATTTCGGTTAAAGCAATGATTTTAATAAGCCATGACGAGGTTGTTTGTTTGTAGAGATTGGCAGCATGGTCTAAGTTGGATACTTTTTGAACAAGGAATTTCAAACCTGGTCTTGAATCGAATTGCATTGCTCGTGTGAACGACATTTCCAAACCTCTTAATAGTAAGTCTGTGTTGTCGTTGTTCAAGAAAAACTTATAATTGCAAACATTGGAACCAGTTTTAAGACTTTCCAGCAAAATGCTGTTAATACCTTGGAACAGGTCTGAAGATGCTTGGATTAGGACTGTTGCGATTATTTGAATCAGTATTTGATGAGCTAACAACCCAACTACCAGCCCTCTATGAGGAATTCTTATTGTATACAGCTCTGGGTTCAGGGAATTAATTGACTCTTGGAGATAGATTAGGAATATGTAACTCCTATCATCAATCAACATTAGGTTCTGAGAGGAATTTTTAGGAGTTATTTTGACATGTCCATCTCCTTTCAACTGTTCAGTTAGGAACACTTGTTGCGCCATTGCATGCAGTCTTACATTGTCGTTTACCGAACAATCCCGTCTAGCAGCTACTTTTACTATAGCTAAATCACCATAAAAACTATTTGAGTTTTCTTTAAAGGCGAAAGTAATTTGCTTTAGTGGAGTTAAACTCACGTTGCAAGCTCTATGTAGACTTGTGCAAACAATTTCCCATTGGTTGTCAGTTAATAAATGTCCTGACGTTAAAATTATATGCCTTATACAGGACGCGCCTAGTCTAGCGATTGGTTCTTGTGGTTGAGCAATACACTCAACCAAAATGAGCATGATTTGCTTTAAAGCAAATGTTGCTTCTACGCTTTCAATCGGCTCTATTTCTGCTCCATCATTTTTCTCATCTACTGTTGCCCGTTCCACGTTAATTTGTTGTAGATGATGCAAGTATACGACGATAGTGTCTGTGGTCATTCCACAACATTGTTTAAAGTTTGGCATTACACTGTCCCAGTGAGTATTGACGTTACTTATTTGGCGAAGCCAATTTTGTACAGTTGGAAGAAGCAAGTGATTTATACAATGAAGACCGAAATGTGTGCCTGGTACTTCAACTGTATTTCTTAACAGTTTGAACAGGGTTTCCATTGCCGCTGGTTGATTCTTCTTTGAACATACGACGGTTGCCGATATCAATCCTTCGATAAGAACGTACCATACTTTTAGTATATTGCTTTGCTTATCCAGTTTTAGGAGGCAATTATTCGTTGTATTTGAAGGTGGAAGACTTGTTGATAACTTTCTATATGAAATAAGATCTTCGACATAATGATCATTTGAGATGCATTTTGAAATATCTAGACAAGTGCTGGGTATGATAGGATCTACGACACACAGTGGCATATCTCCTTTGATTCTATTACCAGTATTAAATATTGGACATTTTGGCATATTGTACATCATTGTCAAAATATCCGCGCAGCTTTCTAAATGGTATAGTGCTTCTCTACACATATCAACTATGACTTTTTCAGATTTTTCTTCACTGAGCGGGATGAACTTGCTATTCTTGGAGAACTTGAGACTAAGACTAGGTTTGGGTTGCGATGGTGTGCTAGCTTTCTTCTGTTTGACTTCAGTTGCTTGCCCTTCTTCATAGTGCAATCCTTTGATATGGCTCAAAAGGCAAAGTATGCAGTCAAGTGCAGCATTTGCGAAGACTAGAGTATTGTCAGTGCTGAGGAATACTTTAAAAATCTCCAATATGGCAGAGTATTGATTTGAGTTGTTGGCAGCTCGTAACGTATTGAATAATGGTCGCCACCCAGATCTTATTTCCATTCTATTTGTTTCGACAAATTCACAGATACAGGATATTATTTGTTCCTAAAAAGAAGCCAAACGTTAGTTCAGAAATTCGCGATACACATATGTTTATAGCTTATAATTAAATAAAAACTACCTGTATATCATCATCACATAGTTCCAAGCAGAGAAGGTTCTCGAAGGGCTTCAGCAGCGCCTCGTTAAAATGAAAGTGTGGCAATTCCACCTGCTGGTTGAGTAAGGCCGTGGCACAGTCGTGTAAGCATTGGATCGCCAGGCTCGCTATCTGAATATCTTTGTGGCAGGCCGCCTGCAGAAAAAACATGAATACTATTATTGTTGGAAATTATTCAAGATATATGAAAACAGTGTGTATGATGTGTGATGATGCGTGACCTGCATGAAGTGTGGTCCGACGACCGTCCATATAGCCATGCGATGCGCTAGCGGGCGCGCGGCTCGTAAGCAGCGCAGCGCCACATCCCCCGCGCGGCACAGTGCGCGCGCCGCCTCGCCCCCCGCGCCGCGCCCCCCTGCCCCGCCCGCTCCCCGTGCGCCACGCGCCCCTCCAGCTGATCCACGTCTCCACCACCACACGTTATTGTTGGCCACGTCTTGCTCCCAGGTGCAGAACAACTGTACACCAACATCATATCAATAACTTGTGGTAACTGCATGAAAAGAAGTCATTTAGTACGTTGTAATTCTAGATTTGAATAATACGAGTAGGTAACACATGACTTACCAATCGATGTTGATGCGCGACAAGTCTCTGCAGTGCGGCCTTCAATGTCGGTAATGTAGTGGTAGCAGCCAGGCGTGTGAACAGCGTGTCGGCCGCCGCTGTCAGTGCACAGCACACCCGCGCCGCGCCAGATCCAGATATGACGTTGCCACCCTAGGTATAATCAATGTTTTGAAAACGGTACATAATTAACTGAATTTGGTGATAAACATTTCTCAATGTTTATCACCAAATTCAGTAAACATAAACTACGACAGAACAACGAGGCAATCGATGCTGTATTTTTTAGTTAACGAAGTCACTATTTCACGAGTCTTAGGCTATAAATGAGACTTCATGGCGTGCCATAGAAGAGGTCTATATCCAGCAGTGGACTGAAATATACTGATGATATAACTTTGTTACACATACCTCTTGTCGACATGTTTCTACAATTTTCGCAACTGACATATCATTGTTTAAGTTGTTTTCAAAGACAGGCTGCAAAAAGTTGAAGACGTCGACACTGAAAGAGAAAAAAATGTTTTAGCTTTTATTCAAAGTGTCGTGAAATTTATAAATCATAGAGACAAAACTTAAAACGATAATATTACAAGGCAAACAGTTATAATCTGATGACGTTCTGGTGCGAATTCTGTGAGGTAAGCAAATAATTTCGCATCGAGAAAATAACGCAAATTATCATGCTTACCAAGTTTCATCATCTCTTCCATCTAGTCCTAGTTTAGCATCTGCCTGTAGTATAGACACGGTTTTATTTCTACCAGTCTGCATTGTCACTATTGGTGTGGCATTGTTTCCTTGATGACCAAACAACGAGTGCTCGAAGCTTGATACGTATTGGCATGCTGCGAATATATGCTCCCAACATTCTGGAGCTTTAGAGCCAAGCTCTAAACCACCTATATAAGTAAAAGAAAAAGTAAATATTGCTTCGTCAAAAATTATTGGCGCCCAACGTGTGGCACTTAAACGGCATTTACTGATTTACTTAATGTTCATGTCAAATACGATAAGCTATGAGGTGAGGGTATGATGGTTTAGAGGTTTTGTATAATTTTACCTGTGATCAATATGTCCAAAGACAAAGCATGTGTTGATAGTATTTTGCCGTTGGGAAGCTGTGAGATAGCTGAGTTGGCTAGCAGAGCCAGAATACTACTGCATCGATTTTGTAAACTTAATGTGTTGCTTACTCTTGCAGCCTGTAAAAAAAATGGATTAAGTATTTATATTTTGATAAAAGTGAGCAAGCATTGATATAATTATAATTAATAATTCCATACCTTATGTAGTCCTTCAAGACACTGGATCGTTAGCCCCTCCCAAGCAATACGTTTCCTCTTTCCAAATGTGTTAATCTTCTTGGATATAATTCCATGCAATTTTTGTTTTTTATTTCTATATCCAGTTAGAGGCACACTTAAGACTGTTACCATGGAATCCCAAATGCAGGTTAAAATTCTAAAACAGACAAGATTAAACTGTTAATATTATTTGCTCAAAAAACTAAAACATTTCAAAGAAGTCTATTTGTGCCTCCCAGCTTAATTTTAATTTACCTTCTAGCCCAACGTAAGCTGGCTTGATGTTGCGGGGAGTCATTGGTGTAGGTATACATTAAGGATACTTCTTTTAACTTCTGCCAGTCCGACATCACTGGACTTTGATCCAATCCACCAAGATCTGTAACAAAAATGACAAGAGAAATAGATTTTGTAAATATTATAACATCATCGAGAAAAACCAAATTGAGACTCAATTGTTTTTTTTTTCTAAAATATATTAATCTTACATTAAATAGACAACAATTTCTCCTACTAATTAATCTTATATTATATAGATAACTGTTCATAACAGAGATAAATGTTCTCAAACACCATTTGACCAAATGCTACTTCTAAATCCAAATGCTATAAAATTTTTGCATTGTTTTTTATTAACTGGATATTGTGTTTATATTAGATCATTATAACTTACCCGATAGTAAATGTACAAGTGGATGGTCACTGGTAGGAACTTCCTTCAATAAGTCTGTAGCTAGAACTTGTTGGTAAAGTTCCCTAAGCCACGTCGCTGACAAATATACGAGCACACCACTGCCTTGCACTTCTTCTACAAACTCATCTTCGGTTAGAGAAACTTGAACTTTCTGTGGAAAAGGAATAGTTGGTTTTAAATTTATGAAAATCCAGAATAAAAAACGATATACCTACATAAAGAAACGAGAACTTTGACAATATGTAAATTCAGACCCTATCGATACTCACACTAGGTTGATTATAGTAATTAGTCCGTCGTTGTCTGAGAGTCAGTAACAAGGCAGCGTAGGTGGCTAGGTAAACGCCGTCAGCATTCATGATGCACGCAGTGGCTGGTGGTTGGGCCGCGTTGTGCTGGCAACACTTTGATGCAAACTCTTGCATTGCTTCGTCTACCTATAATATAAGTAGATGTAAGATTTTTTTGCCACCATCATACCGATATTTCGGCTATCACAATTTTGGGGTTTATGGGAAATAAGTACTCTAATATAATCATAATTATAAGCACCTCTATACATGTTCGTAGGTTCAGCAATTTCGGCAGCAATGAATTTTGAAGAGTTTTTACAAACTGCCGAGCGTTGTGTCTTTCCAAATCCACATTGCATTCTGTGATTGTGCACCTTGAAAAATAAGATTATATTATTAGTTAAACCCACGTGAACAGCAACACAACAGTCAAGTTTTAATGGATTTTTTCCTCAAATGGTCTCTACCCCATTTATTTTACCTGCCAAGATTCAGTGTCTTCGGTACTGCCTTCGGTTTGTCAGTATCAGTGTTCTTATCACTATCACTTGACGTAGGATTGCGAGCCCTTGATGGTAAGAATACATTATCGGCATCGGAATCCGCTTCTCCATCGCTCCCTGAACTTATGTTTTCTGGACCAGAAGTATCTGGATAAAGAATTAAGGATAACCAAATATCTCATTAATTTTTTTTTTATTTGCCTATTGAATACTGTTTCTTAGGCACTTGTTTATTACACTAAAATAAAATCGTGTCCCTAAAACGAAGAAAATTATCAAAGCGGGTTAATATCTAAATTCTTACCCGATGAGTCATGTTCCTTTGTTTCGGTACTTTGTAAAACAGCCACCACATCTCTGAAACAAATGATTAAAGAAACTTAATTATTTGCATTGCTAATACCATAAATTCAAATGCTTTAGTGTTTTCCAATATTTCGGAAGCTTGTTGTACTCGTATTTGTCCTTTAAACCAAAACTTATATACTGAATATTAAGTCTCACCTATATGGGCTCGGCAGTCGAGCTAAGGTCTGATAAGTCAGGGGCCCAGTATAATCGGCGTCGTGCAGCTTCGGCCAGTGTCCGAGCATGAGCGATGCAATTTCAGGCGACACGTACTCTATGGAGCCGGAACATAGTTTCTCTAAAGCGTCGAGAAGAGAGACGACACATTCGACTGCTGCTGCAACAACTTCAGGATTTCCACTCCTGCCGCATTCTTCAATTCCATCCATTATTCTAAAAATGGTTTCCACTCTTAATTATATATTGCGTGCACAATTATTCAATCACTGTTTGTAGTAAGCTACATATTATATTTTTTTATAGGTTTTTTGACAATAGCACAAAACAATTGCAGCTAAACATCTCCGTTGCGAGTTGTTATGGCTTGTTCGCAAAAATCGAAGTAATCCTAAATTCTAGTTTCAAACAGCAACACGTTGGGCGCCAAGTTACTCAAAGTAGTTACGTATTACGGAAGCATGTTCTACCTTAGAAACACTACCTTATTCAAAGTTGTCAATAAAATAAAAATCTTACAGTCTAATAATCGCCATATCATCGCTGTGACGTTCATGGTTGTCGACCTTCTTCAACAAAACCAGCTGGCAGAGCCTCTTTGGATTCTGCAGAAGCTCCCTGGTACTCCTGAGAGGTTCCACCCGGTGCGACACGGGCGGGTACAGCAGCATGCGATGGTACAGGGCCTCCAGCACTGGACGCAGGTTTGAGGTTGAACCTACTAACCGGACCAACTGGTTCGCTATGCTGAATTCAAAAAGATATGTTTCTTTATTTTTCTTAACATTTTTGTTCTACGGTGAACAGTTCAGCAACAGTTCGTATGGCATATAAAAAAAAGTAACTTAGTATTTTAGTAGGTCTGAAATAAAAATAAATTACAGACCTGTATATTGCTTTAGCTTGCTTGCCGTTGAAGCTGGGTGCAGAGCTGAGAGCACCGGATCCTCGGCCGGAGTCGTCTACTAAATGACCTTCGTGCTCCCTGTAAAGCCATACCAATAATATATACAAGACTTTTGGAACCACGCATGAAGCTCCTGGAAACTCAATGCTGATGATGATGAAAGATAGACGTACATATTTTACTAGATATATTTAGTATATTTGCATGTATATTGTCACATCGTACCTGGATTTAATATTCTTATCCACCCGCGGTGTTCCTAAGAACGAGATGAGTGAGGGGCAGAACTTCTGCCACAGGAATGTCGTGAAGTGAGAGTTGCCACTCACTCGCTCTGACAGACTCGACATCAGGGTTAGTAGACAGTCCAAGAAGAATAACGCTAGCGGATTCTGTTTCGGTGTTCTGTAAAAGTATAAAGTAAAGTTGGTTTTAGGCTATCGGATGGCCTATCTTGACTGTTATGTCCTATGAGTACTTCGTCGTATATATGGTCTTCTTCGAGAAGTACATGGAGACTCCGGACTCGATTTTAGAGATATTGTAGAGTCGTCAAGTAATCACACCATAAACATTATATCATATTATATCACGTAATATATGCCATTACAACTCGAGAAAGAGACTTACAATTGTGTTTCAGAGAGCCGGCTGCACAGATACTGTATGACGGGTATCACTTCGCTGTAGCAGCCCACAGCTACGATGTGATCCCTGCCGAGCGGAGAGCCTTCTGACAGAAGCTCTTGGCATTCTTCATCTAAAACAATGTATATTACAACTTAAAAATGGGTACTGGCAAAACTTAGGTGATGTGTTGCCACTTTGCCAGCTTCATTCTAAGGTCCGCAGAATGATGGTAAAATCTCGTTTTAAGGTATTGAGCGAAATGAATCCGCTACTCACCTAATTGAGCACAGTAAGCTCTAAGCGCCTGTGCAGCAGCAGCGCGCGCGGCGGCAGCGACGTGCGGCGGCGCGGCCGCGGCCTCTCCGCAGCGGCCGCACGCCCACACGCACAGCCGCCCGTTCAGCGTGCGCCGCGGGGACAGCGCCAACGACAGGTACATGCGGAAGATTTGCACCTGACCAACAACATACACAATTACACAAGCTATCAGATCGACCGGTTTTAAGAGCTCCCTTAGGTAGTCATCTGACTTTTCTAACATGCATTATGTATTAGGATATTACCTAGAACCTGAGTATAAGTAATGAATTGTTTGGAGCGGCTCATGGCTTCTTTGCCTCCGCACAAATCAGTTGTTCAATTAAGTGAAACAGTGATAGCTGCCGTGGGTTTCTGGATGGGGACTTGTCACACATTACAGGTTCGTGTATTATCGTCTTTGGCTCCCATTTGCCAGTTTCTGCCAGACACCGTTGGGCTTGGCAGAAATTAGAATGACATTATTTATGGGTAGTTTACCTGTGTGTCAGGCAAGTGATACATGACGGATGCGGTCGCGCAGAGTAGTTGCGAAGGCATCCACAATGAGTCATCTTCAGGCTCAATTCCTCGGTGGAACCGGTCATCGCGGAGTATTTTCTGTAATAAAATGAACCATTTGGTTTTTTTTTCAAGAAACTACCAACAATATTTAAAGCCATGTGCATTAAGTGTAATGATATTTGCTTAATTCGATATTGTAAAATGCCGAACATCAATGACAAAACTTAAAAAAAAATCTTAGATGTCTATTTACTTAGCTTGAACTTTTTCTTGTAGCAAATCTTAAGGTTCCTCTAAGTATTTTTTATCAGTGTGCTGGTCTATCATTTGTACCTTGTATATTCATATAATAAACTAGGAATGTGTTTACTTACATGGAAGCCTTGTAGTGCATATGTGACGAGGCGCGGGCGCTTTGTTTCCAGCGCAGTCTGCAGAGGCGCGAGGCACGCGCGCCTCAGCTCGTACGACGGCCGACGCGCGTTGCTCTCTTGCATGCATAGCATTTCTACAAAGAACGCATAAAAATCAGACCAAAAGCTATGAATGAAAAAACTACAACTCATTAAGTGACCATAAAAACTAAAAATGAATCTGAGGTAATTTGTTGGGTGTTTTGTTTTTAGAAGTTCAACTCTCTTACCATGAATTCTGAAAGCAGGACAGTTTACGCTGAGAAAGCGAGACGCCGCTACGTGCAGTGTAATGCGGTTTCTCGCTTCCACAACGTAAATTGTCCTGCTTTAAGAGTTCATGGTACAGAACACTAACAAGTGTAATAGGAGCACGCTTGTCGCAAATTATTGTTCATATTTTTTTGGTTAGTTGTGTCCAAAAATAACTAAAAAAGCACATGTCCTTAGACGCTTTTGCCCGTCTGTTCATTTCCATAAAACTGAAATCTCCGGGATATTAATTGTAGTGAAAATATCATGATGACTTGACTAGATATTTTATAACGTGGTGTTATTTCATTAGGTTTTTTATGTCGTCTGGTAGTTATTCATAGATATAAACTGAACTTACTGAGTTTGAATAATATTAATTATAGTCATATCAAATATGTCGCGGACTCATATCCATATGGCAATAAACAAACCCGTTTCTATAATCAGACAACGCTAAACTATGAAATATTTAAAAACGAAGATCTAAGTGAATACCTACAGGAGAACCCTACAAGGCGTATAACTGCACTTGCAAAGTATTGATTTATAGCTCAAGGCCGTACTGCACTTTGTGCATACGTATATATTATACATAGATATATAATGGTAGAAGGATGTTATGATAAAATGAAGAAGATATCTGTAATATAGGTTACCTAGCGCATCCTGACATGATTTCCTCAAAGCCGTGAACTTGACTCCCGATGCCTCTTTGAATATATCCTGGAGCAGTTCCTCCATTTTAGCACTAATGGAACTTATACCTCACATTAAGCACGCACCAACGTATTACATGTTTCCGCACATGAATTTATTCAAGGAATCACAAAAACCCGTAAAATGCTTAGTAAAACATGAGCAACTGCTAAATAACGTTATTTGAGTGGGTGTAAGTGTATCTTATCTGAGTTCTACGTAAGCACAGCTACGGAGCATGCTCAGTACGAAAAATCAATACATCCAGAACGACGTAATGTTTGCGAAAAAACTCGTCCAACAGGTGGATGTTTTGGGTACTATTTCGTAAGTTTAAGTTAATTGTAATTGTATAAGTAAGATACCTATTGAATTTATTTTTAAAACAACAAAATGATGTATATTTTTTACAAACATTGTTATTTAGAAGGGTTTAAATACTTAGTAGTAAGTTAATGCTCTGAAAAGGACTACATCATATTGAATAAAACGAATAGGTTTTAGAATTTTAAACGCAGTATTTAAGACAATGTTTATAAATATATTATTCGTTTGAAAATTGATGAAGACTGCGCCTTTTCGTAAATGTGCGTCATATTAAAAATACTGTATTGTGAAATCATCCTTCATCCTTTGCCTTCGTCTTCATGAATTGATGAAGTTGTGGATTTATCAGCTTACTAATCCACCTTATATATTAATCAAACACAGTTTTGGTTATTAAAATTTGACTTAGCATGGTACTCAGTTCAAGCTTTCGCGGTTCTGATAAGATATTAGTTATATCAAATATGTGATTTGAAAGACAAACTTTGATAACTTGTACTTTTAGCTATAAAACAATGGGAACTATTTGTACTATTCTAATTGTAACGGAAAATTAATGTGGGTATTGATTGGTGTGTTGTTTCTGCATTTTTTTAAATTAAATGGTGTATGTAAGCCCTAAAATTGTGAAATATTAATCAATGGGTCATGTTTTAGTCGTGTTTTCTATGTATGAGGCCAGAGTTTTATATTATTGGAAGTAGATATTTATCTATTATTTAAGAAATTTTAAATATAGTTTCTAATTTTAATCTGCTACTTGCAGCCGTCCAAAAATCAATAGAAATAGATTTTTATAATTAAAGTATAGCAACACTCGTTAAAGTCTGTCAGGCGACAAACAGTCAATTGTCAAAAATAGTCCATAATAAAAATGGTGTCTTGGAGTGGTTTAGGCCGATCTTACGGCATAAACTTGTTTAAAAATAGCGTTAAAACTCTCTCTAAAGCGCAAAATGTAACCCTTACAACAAGTCAAGCCTTGAACGGAGCTCATGGACACAAAACATTTGTGTTACAACCCTCCAGGTAAAGATCGTTTTCAGTGATTACCTAACCATCTTTTTGACCTATTGTTTGTTTTACCAAAACATTTTGTTTTGTCTTATTCAATGTAGTGTAGAAATATTCAAATAAATATATATACAATGTTTTAGTAGGTCTTGTATGAATTTTAATATATGCACCTAACCTAACCTTCTCTATGTTCTTAGATGGCAATGGCACAAATTCAAGGATATGTTCCACTTCTACACCATGCTCGGCCTGATACCAGTGGGAGCTATTATCTTCTTCACCAATGTGTTCATTGGACCAGCTCAACTGACCCCTATCCCTGAAGGTTATTGTCCTAAGCACTGGGAGTACTACCGCCATCCAATTACAAGATTCATCGCTCGATTCATTCATAATAATCCCCAACAGGTATGTAACAAGCGTATTGTTAAAGGTATTGTGAAATGTGATTAATGAGTACTACTTTATGAAAATTAAGATGACCATGTTTTATGTACTTAGTTCAAATAGGGTTTTTAGTAATATGTATATAAGAAAGCATATTATGTTTTCGAATAAATAAAAATTGGGGCCTCATTAGTCTAGTGGTCACTAACAGCGACTGCTGAGCTAGAAGTCTTTGGTTAGAATCCCGGGTCGGTCAGTGTTGTTGGGTTTTTCCATTTGATCATTCTCAGTAGCAGAACACAAAGTTTTGGATTTCTGCCTGGTTGAAGGTTATTTAGGCTTGCCCCTTATTACATTGGGACTTACACATAACTTTCAAAATATGGGTGTATTATACATTTTTACCACTTCAGGGAATTCAGGTGTGATGTAATTTATATTAATTTTATTACATGAAGTATTAAAATGAGTAACAAACAGATATGTTAATGAACATAAATAAATAAATAAACATATCTGTTTGTTACTCATTTTTGTTAACTCAAAATAATTACACTGCAAAAGATACCAAAACAGTGTTGAGTGAGAAAAGCAGGGTGAAAATTTTTGGTTTGACAGTTCAACCAAGTTACACCGGCCGTGGTCACAAGCAGAGTGTATGTGCTTGTGACCGTGGAGCTGAAAATGAATAAAGTTGTGTTCACATTAATTCCCATGTTGTTGTTTTCTTTGTTTCCTTGTTTAGTTTTCCTTTTGTTTTTCTCTCCATATATTGATCCTTTTTTTTAATTGCTTCAAGCAATATATTATATTGATAAGATAATTTATAGGTATTTTTATCTAAAGTAATACTTATAATCATTGAATTTGTGTGCACAGTGCTCAGGGATATAATTCTTATTTATATTATTGTTTTTTTTTAATTCAATAAATTTATTTGTTACCCAGGATCTGAAAGTAATACCAGATTCTCTATGGTTTAATTTCTATGATAAGATGCTAAACCATAGAGAATCTTGTATTATTTATTTTATGGAATAGTGAAAAGAGATCTCAATCTTATGTTTTCACAATAGGATTTGGTTATGCACCATGGTTCAAAGAAGTTATCAGTAAAAATGTTACTCCAATTTAGTTGTTTTGTTGATCTTATCTCAATGCCTTACCTACACCTCCACTGTTTGTCCAACTGATGTGATTTTGTCAGTTGTGACTTGTGCAATGTTGGCCTGCCCAATGAAAACTACTCTGGATTACCTCCACACATGCCGTCTACTCTTTCCTCACTAAATGTCACTTTAAATATAATATATATATATTTTACTATATAATTTTATTCAATTACAGGATTATGAAAAGTTTATGCACTACATTGATGAAGAAAAACAGAGGCAGAAGCTTCGTAAACTCGAAAAGGAAATAATCAAGAAAATGGCTGAACGTAATGATTACCAAGCGTACTACTATAAGCCTATGGTCAACAAATATCTGCGCATCAACAAGAAGACTGGTGAGGAAATGTACGACCGCATTGGTGATGACTACAAAGAATAAACCAATTTTGAAACGTATGCTGACGGTAGAATATTATTAGTAATCAAGTGTATTGTTACATATTTGAATGTAGATAAATAAACCAATTGATTGTTTCTAAACAATTTTATTTAAACAATTGATAATATTACATCTGGTAACCCAGGAGTGCAACAATCTATGTCACGTTTTTTAAGTGTTTTTGTTGTTATTTATTTACCTACATTTTTGTGCGCCCAGTAATGTCTTTCTATTAGTCCAACTGTAATTTATTAAAAAATATTTTGGGTATAAATAAAAGAGTATGGCTTATGGTAACATTGTTATTTATTTTACAGGAAATTTCTAACGATTGACAATAATAAATTCCGACTCGTGGAACCCTTACAAAATTAATGTCAACACTTACCTAGCAGTATGCTAAATGCCTGATATGATGCTACTGTTTTAACTTTAATGCAGGGAAAACTATTTTTTTTCTTCTTGTGGTCATATGGGTTCTGTAGAAATAGGAAAGATTTATCTTTATATAGGAAATTTATTTATGTAATTATAATAGATTAATAGTATTTTGTACCATGAAGATTTAGAATCATTCAAGATAGCTAGTTAAAAAAACATTTATTACATTTCTTTCAGTGTTGAAAATGAAACTCATTCTGAATTTAGTATAATCAATTCTAATATAAGCTTCATCTACAGACAAACTAAGTACGACGAAATCTACATAATAAATAAATTCTTCGGCGGTGCTGTATGCACGAAGCTCTTAACTATAATGTTACACAATTAAATTACAAAACGATATGATTTCATTATCCCGTTCTTTCAGTCTTCGCAGTTTGTAGAGTTCCAATTAAGACCCAACAACTATGTACTTAGATTGCTTCTCATAATAACATTTTTGACTTTAAAAATATTTACAACATTCCTAAGTTAATATAACAATTTCGATTTGAAATTGCAACTAAGCTAGATAATTATAACAAAATTGTATAAATCAGTATCAAAGCGTAAACACAATATTATCATATCCGATCGAAGTAAAAAAATAAAGTTTAAACTAACAGTATCTAATTTATCGTAAGTAATTAATATGGACTACAATAGACTTACATGTACGCTATTTAAAATTGTTTTACGATGTCTCAATGATAACAATTTTCAAATCTAGAATTTAAGACGGCTACGAGTTTCTACAATGTAAAATTTAAACGTTATAACTCTATTTGCTCTTCTCTTTCTCCGCCTGCGCCGCGAGTTTTGCCTCCTTTTTGGCTTTTTTCTTTTCCTCCTTTGCTTTTAGTTTGGCCTGTTTCTCTTCTTCTTTAGCTAATTGTTTAGCTTGTCTCTCTTCTTCCTTCGCCTGTTGCTTAGCTTCTTTCTTTGCCTCCTTTTCCGCCTTAAGTCTCAATTTTTCTTCTTTCTTTTTCTCCGCAATTTCATTTTTTCTATTGTCACTAGTTTCATCTTTTTTACTTTTGTCTTCCTGTTTTGTATTCTCGTCGTCTTTTTTCTTTTTATCTTCTTTCTTTGGTTTCGTTTTGGGGTTATCTTTTTTCCTTTCAGTCTCTTTACTGTGATCTCTAGATGTGGGCGGGTCGTCTTTATTCGAAGGTTTTAATGGCCGGAAAAAGTGTTGTTTATCCTTTTGTGGTGATGTTTCTAGTTGCGTGACTATCTTCTGGGCGCACCTGTAATTAACAAAAACAGGTTAAATACTCCGTTTATTAATTGGTAAGAGCTAGATATTTATTACTTATTGAACGTAAAAATGCCTATTCCCTCGCCATCATGTAGCTAGGGAATATGTCAATTATATTGTTTTTGCATTACAGTAGTAATATGCCATTCTAACAGTGGCCTGTGGCTACCTATTTGTAGCAGACTACAAAAAGGAGAAAGTTATATGGAAACACTTCAAAACCAATTCCATTTCTTTTTGTTAGTAGGTAGTAAGTATTTTCATACATCGTTTAGACTTGCCTTATTCTAGTAGAGGCGGAGGCAGCAGCAGCACTCTCTCTTCGTCCCTCACGGAATTCCCTTTGGAACTCTCTTATAGGAGGCAAGCGGCCCGAGGGCTCCCCAGCCGGCCCTCCCGTATAACTATGGACTTGATATTCTTGTAACCGAGCCTAAGAAAAAATACATTTGATCAATAGGTAATAGTGTGGAAAAGTATCTTGTACTTTGAGATGAAGTATGTCATCAAGAGCGTGACAAGCTATTAAGTTAAGAAATTAAAGAGCATTTAGGTCTAAAAAGTGATTTGATCTGACTGAATATCAGTAGGTATATTCAACCATAACACAATTAAATACTTTTGCCAACTGAGATTTTGGATGGTGTTGCCATTTTTGATGGTTTGTCAGTTTCTATTATCTTATACCTTCATGCTATGGTGTTGTGAGCGTCGCAGTGAGTTGGAAGCAGGCTGTCGCGGCCTGGGCGGCACAGATGCACGCGGTACGGCCCCCAGGCACGCGCCTCCACACTTGGCTCCAGCGCACAGCTTCGTCGAACAGCTACTGGGGACATTGGCCCCGCTATTCGATGACACGGAAGACACTCCTGGAATTTAGGAAGAATCGAATTAACTAGGTAGTCTCATAAATTAAACATTCAGGATACTTTTAATATTATTTATAATATCATATTTATCAATTTGCGGGTAGGCGGCGTTAAAATATTTAGGACTTTGAGGTAGTTAAATGATGACTTCTGCACCTTAACACAGTCTTTTGCTTTTGCACTGGTTCATAATTATAGAAGAACTATAGAAATAGCTGAATTAACTCTACAACGTTTATGTAGGTAAGTATCGTATCAATCATATAATATGTAAAATGTACCGGAGAGGGAAGACTCCCCGCTGGTGACGGAATAGAGCGATGCCGAGGCTGGCACGGAGCGCGCTCCCACCGAGTAGCTGGACACGGAACCCGGCACGCCCCACGACTTAGCGCTACCGCTCGACACCTGGAATGGTAAATTAATCATGTTTTTTAAGTAACTGATGAATGGCTTTTATATAGTATCTCGACAAGTTAATGTGTAAAAGGTTTTTTATAAATTACGACTGTAGGTACGCCTGTGGCTTTGCTGTTCGTTCGACTGTTTTGCACAGATTGGTTTTACCTACATCATATTTTAGTACCGTAGCGCAGTGAAGCCCCTTTTTGTAGTTGGTCAGAAAAAATATTGTAAGAGTAAAATATTGCTAAGTAAACTATATAGATACTTAAATAATCGTTTAATAAGTCGCTCATTATAAGACATTCAAAGAGATTGCTTGTCTCCGTCTTATTCTCAAACTAGCGCGGGTCACATCTGCAGATATTGACCCAAATGGGCAGTTCTGTTCAGTCGAAGAAAATAGTAAGTTTACATTACCTGCCAGCTCTTGCTGGTGACGAGTCGTGGTGCCTGTCGCAGCCGCAGGATCTTGGCACGGCAGATGACGCAGCGCAGCGGCAACAGTCGCTGGCTCACCGCCATCTGAATGGTCTTCACGAAGCACCGCCGGCACACCACCCGGTGCCCGCACGGCGACGTCTGCATCGTCGCCTTCGCGTTCACACATATTACACACTGGAATTGAAGAAAAACAATTAAAATATTATCGGTGATGCTAAATACAAGAGGAACTGCAGTCTTCACAATCGACAATGGTTGAGAAATATTCATTTCAAAATCATGGTTGACTATAGCGAATTAAAAATTACACATAAGGTCCCAATGTAATAGGGGGCGAGCTTATTGCCATCAACCGGGCACAAATCCAGACTCCGTGCTGCTACTGAGAATTACCTAATGGAAAAACCCAGTAACACTTTGCCCGACCCGGGATTCGAACCCAGGACCTCGTGCTCAGCAGTCGCGCTTAGCAACCACTAGACCAACGAGGCAGCAAAATTTTGCATTTATAATGAAAAAGTAATAACGCAATCGACGAGTCAATAGTGTCTATTGGCTTCAATTACTGAAGCCTTGATCCAGTGCAAGGTCAGGTAATCTTTGCGCCGGAATACGTCGATTGTTTATCGATTTGTAACTTTCTTTTAATTTCTGATCGGACGGAAATAAGTGTAATAGGGAATATAGAAATTTTTATTTCCTAAAAGTTTTGCAATGGACATTGCTAATGTTTTAGACTCGACGTAATTTGGTTTGGCTATACGTACCGGTGGTTGTGTACCTACTTTGGATACATATCTATAGTATAAAAAATACAAGAAATTTCAGCATAGAGTTTGAAATTAAATCGGTAATGAAACAAAAGAAGTAACAACGTAGGTACCTACAGGTGAGGATGAATACCTAAGGTTAATCTTACTGCATTAGCAGAAAAACTCATTTCTTAACACTGTTGATTAAAGTTTTTTTCATTATATTTTAATGAAGCTCCTGTAATAAAACCTACTTATAAACTTGTATACTCACTTCTTCATCGGGCGAAGACGCTAGTTCCGGCTCATTTTCTTCCAGCTTATTGAGCAATTTGTCCTGAAACAAGAAAGATGAGCTTTTAAAGGTACGCCTGCGTTATAAAATATGTATCTTACTTAAAACTTTGGTTCTTTTTAGATGATAAAAGTACATCAACAGCGCCTGCGACTGGTCTTTATAGGTAGCTTTTGTAAAGTAGGTACGTGTTTTATAGTTAATTTGCTTGAGGCACTTGCCACTGAAATGTTTTAGTCCCATAAGGCCTATGAGCAAAACATTGTTAAGTAGGATATAAGACAATATATCATTAGAATGTACGTAAGCATGTATATGAACATATAGATAGACCTTCGTCCTGTTGGGTTATTTTTACCAACTTAGAAAAACATCTAGATTTAGGAGTACCTATTGAAAAAATAAGAATCGTTACAATATAGACTTATATTTTGTTGCAGGCAAAAGAATTTGCTGTGCTTAGTAAAAGTGTAGAATGCAGTCTTATGGCAGCATACTACCGGATTTAGTCCTAACAGCCTCTTACCATGAACACTTCAAGCAGGACATTTTCCGTTGTGGATGCGAGACACCACATTACACTGCTCGTATTGTTACTTGCCCGTACGGCGTCTCGCTTCCATAACGGAAACTGTCCTGCTTCTTAGTTCATGGTGAGGGTCAGTACCTGTCTACCAGTTTGCGTTACGTCATACGAGTGGATATATATGTATGTAGGATATATTTTATTTTCAGCTTAATATAATTAATTATAACAGAAATCAAGTTGTTTTCCCTAAAATACAAGGTGTACAATTCAGGAAGCAAGTAGGTACGTCGTGGTTAGCCTTATCTTTAGCATATAATTTACTTAGTTCTGCCTTTATTAGCATTTTAATTCGCAAATAACGAATAAATAACGTGTCCTTTATTACAAGCTTTTATGTGTAGGATTATGAGGACTATAATAAGTAAGACAATAGTTTTATTTTTATGGCCTTAAAACTCATGAATTCATGATAAATCAAAAAACATTTGGGTTGAAGATAAATTGCAATTTTTATAAAACCGATTTTATAATTGCCGATACCGACTCCAAATTAAATAATCAATTTGGAATCGGTAAGTATAAAGTGAAAAATATACCTCAACTTTAAATTGATTAAGGGAAACTTGAAAAATGATGGACACGAGCGGGACTCGAAGCCGCGACAGTCGCCGTACCGTGGTGCTGCTCTGCCAACTGAGCCACCGTGTCACTAGCCTAGCATGGCAACATGCATAAAAAATACAAAAAGTCATATATACCTCAACTATTCGCAAGCGCAAGCATTATTAGTTAAAAACCAATTCCTTAAGAGGTACACGTTAAGTAGGTTCATACACTCTACATAATAAATGTATTTACTTGTTCTCTCAGGTTCTCATCTCTAGAGCATTGTATAGAACCAAGTCCACATCACATGTAAGAACCTGGGTATTTACTAATAATTCAAACTCCTTTAAACTGCTTACTTATGGTAATTTAGTAGCAATTCAAAATGTTTATTGCATATGTTTACGTCATTCGTTCGTCCGGCAGTTTAAAATAATATTGGTTTAAAAACATAACATAACGTTACGCTTGTATTCCCCAAAGGGGTTGGCAGAGGTGTACCTATATTTCGCTAGTTATACTTATTATAAATCCCAATGTAATAGGGGCGAGCCTATTGCGATCAACTGGGTACAAATCCAGACTCCGTGCTGCTACACAGAATTACCTAATGGAATAACCTAATAACATTGCTCGACCCGGGATTCGAACACAGGCCCTCATGCTCAGCAGTCGCGTCTAGAGTCCTCTAAACCAACCATGTAGAATATTAGTATATTCAGAAACAAATATAATTTTATATTTGTTCTCATATACAGCATTACATTATTATAATTCAAAGAGAAATATTTTTGATTCACATTTCACGTATGTTTGTGTAGCGGAATGCGACATAGTTTAATAATGCTCAAACAAGGCACATTTGATACGTGACAGACCAATAAACTGGCTTTGTTTAAATGTACATTTATTCAACTGTGTATACCGCGGCTTATACCCTTGTGGAGAGTAGCGTGATATTATGTGTCAAACAATGTTGAACTGAAATGCTTATTAGTTCCATGTGAACATTAGTGTACCACCTGAAATATGTTAGAATGTTGTTCCAACAGTGATTTATTGCATCATTTGTTACTAACAAGGCTATTTACATTACATAGCATCATGCCTGTATTCTCCGAAGGGGTAGGCCGTACAGTATACACTAATTTCCCAGATAGATGTGATATAAGGTTTCAAGTCGGCCAGCCTATTTCCATTTACCGGGTACAAATCTAGACTTCGACTTAAAAATTCCTAATAGAAAAATCGAATCACTCGCTCGGAAATCGAAACTATAAACTAAATCAGCTATTAAGTATTTGGGTTACAAGATCAATATGGCAGTCCAAGGCTATTTAATATAAGATAAAGTATTTTGTAACCAGTAAAGTGCAACTAATTTGTAATAGCCAAGAAGGTAAATAAATAATTATTAATCAATCATGTTCACGGACATCGGCGGTAGGCACCATATCTCATTATATGAATACAAAGTTGGTGATTAATTCGCTCAAAAGATTTAATTGTGTAGATGGTATCATTGGTGCTATTAAAGTTGGCAATCATACCACTTGTACCAATGTTACGCACTAACTGTTACTTTATAGCTATGAAAGGAGTTTAACTATTCATCCGTAAACGATACGTTTATTGCTGTTCTAACTACTTGTGTAATTTGCGACATATTGTAATAATGCAATTATATATCTAATAATTAATGATGAAGTAACAAATAGATCGACGATATTGTCAGAGTTGCGGCCAATCGGTGAATGCAAATCACGAGCTGTCGTTCATTGTGGTGTTCTATGGAGGAGGCCTTTGTTCAATAGTGGACGTCTCCCAGCTGATGACGATTAAGTAACACAATGCTTCACTTGATTATGGGCCGGAAGTTGTTAATTCGTTTATTAAAAAGATAATTAAATAATTGCACTCAGTACCCAATTTGGTACTAAGTATGAACAGTTGACCAAGTAGATGGGCCGAACAAATCCGCATAAGAAACTGTCAATAGGATTCTCACCCTGCAGTCCCAAAATCCTCTATGTGAGTCCTTAGTGTAAGTTAGATGCTACGAGTAGTGTTTGCGTTCTTATGTTCATTGTTCATCTGTCATTATCGAAGATAAACGCAAACGTAATAGTTAAGTTAGCTGGCATCTAATTTACACACATAGGACTTTCAGACTTGACACAGAGCACTTTTTGTTTTGTTAAAACGACGACGCTTTTGAATACTGTTTATTTCTTAGCAACAATGGTGAAAAAAAATCACGATGAAGTCGTAAGCAGTACCTAGCTAATTCCCTCAAACAGCCCTAGGGCACGCTGTCTACAACAGAATAGGATAATATCGTATTGTTTCAAAGTACGCTCTTCAGCCCTTAAGTAAAACTTGGCCCCAGTTCAAAGCTAAACGTAATTAAGAGATATATTAAAATTAATATTCCTTTCGCGCTTAACACTTTCTAAGTTTTAATTGCAGCAACAATTTATTACCCATCGTGCAACATTATATCCCATTACAGTAGCAGTTTATTATAATGATGAGCACGTAAATGGAATCGATCTGTGAAACATAATAAATATGTGATGAAATAATTATTTCTTACGATGACATGAACGGGTATTTATGTTAGGGTTCTCTTATTTTAAACATGCAGGGCCAATCAGATTATTTTGATCACTATAAGTAAAGAGTGGATGCAATGGCAAGCTGTCGTTCATTGTGGCGTTCTAAGGGGGAGGACTTTGTTCAAGAGTAGACGTCTTCCGGATAATGATGATAATGAAGTAAAAAGTACAGATCTTTCAAAAAAATCTTAGTGAAACTTAATTTTACGTGTCTTATTTATTGTAACTGCAACATTATAGTATTTTTTTTAAAGGTAGGCAAAGTGCGTAGATTGTCTTACATCTACGCTATTGTTAAATACTGTGATATTAATTTTTCTATACCTACCAAATGATAAAATATTTTAGATGCAGTGGAGAAAACTGCAGACTGCACATATTAACTTAGAAGCAGAGATTAAAGTTTAATATCTGTACCGTATTTAATATTCGAAGCATAGTTTAGGCGAGACGCTGTCTTAATAAAATTCACCGCCAGCTTAACCTGAACGGCTTTAACCGCCGTTTAATTAACTTCTTGGTAGATCGCTCCCCGACCCTGTATATATTAGGAAGTAGCTAACTAAGTACAGTTTGTATAGCTTTCATTCCAGACTTCATCAATGTTAGAATTTTTATTATGGCTCACCAGGAATTAATTAGATAGTACCCAGGTATACCTAGGTATGTTTAGGTTTCTAAGGGTTCAAGCTCGCTTCATACATTTTTATATTATCAATATTAAAAACATACGTACTTAAATATATACATATAGAAATTACTTATTAGGATAGGTTACATAGATATAAGTTTATAATAATGTAAATAATTTGGTTAACTCTCTACCTCTCTCCGCTTTTTGCTGTGCCCGACAGGGTCCATGAGGATCTGTATTATTATTATTATATGTCCATCTATGTACTATTATGGAATGCACTAAAGTATTGAGTATACTGAAACACACACACACACATTCCTCACACATATAAACACACTTTCATATAGGTAATGTAATCTCTACATCAAATTATAGAAATAAAATTAATCTAGCACAATAATCTGCTCTTGATCTAGTACAATAACTGTTAAGACTAGGATGTTGGCCTGGTGGCCTCAAATACAGGCTAACGCCTAGTTTAGGCACAGGTCTCCTACAGTAAAGTAATGCTATGTACTGGTTTTATGCTAATTGTATACAAATGTTGTGGTGAGAAAATAACTATGTTTTATTATTATAGTATACTATACCACTAATAAAAGCGGTCGCTTAATAAAGCTAAAAACGTGATAAATCGCATCTTACACTAGGACATTAAGTAACCGTCGCATTTATAGTTTAAGTAAGAATATTGACCATAAAAGAGACTATAACACTTATATTAACTACAGCTGATATAAGTATAATTAAAATATGATTCCGTGCTTACAAAATACAGATACAGGTAATACCTATGAATAAACAATTACTTGTATATTTATACAATTAATTTATTAGATATGTTTATGTCATACAATGATTTTAAGACTTCCTGAATGTTTGTAATAAATATGATAATATTTTCCCGATCATCTATTATGATGTCAAAGATAAACAAAAAAATACATAATAAAGCATTTTTTTAATAACTAGTTACCATAACAAGTGAGTATCTACAAATCTACATAAATTGTGTAAATAAAATACAAATCATATATTTCATGCAATAATTATCAAGTATTTATAATAAGTACGTATAGTTTCCATATCGATGCGATATATTGTGCTATACGCCTATACCTGAAGTTGTGATATAAATGTTACTATTACTAATATCGGATACCTGGGGCCTTTCTTGTGCTTCTAGTTTCAGCATCTCGCCGTCTAAGATACAATTCTCTAATTCGACCGCCTCAAAAGTTGATTATCTATTGAATTCATAGTAATTCAACTTGGTGAAATCAATTCGATCGACTAGATAATTTCGTACCGTTTTTATCTTACAGAATCTGTTGCGTAAGCATGGCTGCCATTGGTGTCTGTGCGGTCGAATTTTAGTAAAACAACTAAACAGTTGGCAAATAACCCTCGTAGTAGTCGGTTCTAACATTACCGTCATTTACATATCGCATAAAAAGCGAAAAGGATGAATGCGCGTAAGATCTACGTCTACGCGACTTTAAAAAAATAACGACTGATATATGCGAGTGTATTTCCGTGTATTGTTACAGTAGCCAGTGGAACCTAATAAGCTCCGGTACTGTACGGTTAATCGGGAAGTTTTCCAGTAAAAGAGGTTTTATAACGAGTTTCAAAGCATTGTGCGGGGCCCATTGTGCTGAGCCTCCGTCTCCGCTCACGCTGCGGGAAAATGCTTCGTGTTCTGAGATGACGGTTTTCAGTGCTGAAGTGTGTTTTTAATCGTTATTGTTGTAAAATTACTGTTCCCGGAATATGGTGGTGAATGCTACGTCGTGTCAGTTAGCGTCGTTTTATATTGGTGAGTGTTTTTGTAGATGTGTACCTTTTAGATGAGATATGAAAATAAGTTACTCCGTAGATTCGGGGCTATTATCAAGAGAATACGAAATGTCTGTTTAATCATTTAATGTCTGCAGAGTTCGTTTATATGTAAGTACAGGATAAGTTCTGAAGTTGTGGAATTCTGTTTAGGTCGCTAGCTGAGGTTCTGGAGTCCGATTTCCACACTATGTAAATGTTTGTAAGATTAAAAAACTGGACAAGTAGGAATTTCTGTATATCAATAATCTATCGATCCTATTATAAATAGAATCAAAAAATCATTAATTTTATTTATATTAGGACCCTTGATGTTAACTTGGTTGCGTAGTCCAATAGTAATGAGACAATAAGCTAAAAATAAATTACCAATAACTATAGGTTCTTACGTCTTCGTATACTATACTTCGTACTTCGTGTGTAATGTCTATACATATAATAATTGGACAAAAAATCTCCGAACCTATCAAACATTTTATCCGATCATTTATCAATATGAATGACTTGCAAAACATGTGATAATGGATTCTAAAGGAAAATATTGTGAATAAACCTGTTTGTATCAGCGCATGTACCTATGCATTCATAATTATACCATTAAGCAAGATGCGTCTACTTCCTAGTCAGGGCAGAAGTAATTAGCACTACATTCTAGCCTAGAATTAGTACTCCATGATACCTAGTGAGTTGTACACCACTGACATAGACACCTATGTAATTAAGATAGGTTGGCAGACAATATTTCTATTGCTACGTATTCTTATTGCATCTTACGAACATGAAACATCACTTGCTCACGCTCAGACTCGCACCCAACAATTTTTACCAAGCAGGGATCGAAGTGCAGCACTCCCATCACTCGGCTATAGAAATAGTCGCGTTTATCTGTCGGTTATTATATGTATATTTATGTGTATAAGATGGTTGTTGTATAAAGTGCATCGTAAATGGCTTCCGCTTTGATTAAACGCTCTACGTGTTATACATGTTGACGACGATGAGTCTAGGAGGCGTAACCTTCCATACATCAAGAGTTGAAGATAGTAGATCTTATACTCATTAATAATATATATATTTAAGCAATTACAACTTGAATATATTTAACCTTTATTTTGTTGATGTGCACTGCGAGTTAACAATTCTATGTAAATATAGATAGAGTGGTTTCCAAAGTTGACTTATATATTTTCGTACAGAGATATTCCCTGTTGCGCTCATCATAAGTTCCTTGTCTCGATTTTATTGCCATTCATCTGGCTCACCTTGGCTATGGCTACTTGCTTTCCCAGCTACGAAAGGGACTCATCGAACTCACACATTAGAGCACCGTTTTATTCTGTATTTTTATTCTGTATTATTCCGTAGCTAAACCAAGCTAAAGATCGTTTTAGCCAACCCTGTTGTACAACAAGAGTTAACTAGAGGAAATTGGCTAATATTGTTTTGTAGTTGGACCGGGATTGTGGAACTACTAGAACGCTAGACAATCTTACTTAGCGAGTTATTGGAACCAGCGAATAGGAGCATAGAGGTAATTTGTACTTGAATCCGTTATACATATACTTTGTTGGATAGATCGAAATTAAAGGGTTTTTGTTGGAATCAGAGTGCAGGATGTGAGATAATCATGATTATTTTAAGTAACATTGAATAAATAAATAAAAAAGCTATATATATAAATAAGTAAAAGTAAGAGGAATTTGGTTTGCCTTAATGATAATGATGAGTTATTTTTAGTTATATAATAGTTAGTTATATTGAAGCGTTCGGATTACTGAGGTGTTCTTGCAAAACATTCTCAGTAGCCCGGAGTTAGGACGTTCGCAGGGTTAAAAAGTGCCTCGGAGAGCCTGATCCGTCCCGGTTTGTTTTATTTAGCCGTACTACATGAAGCGATGATACAGAGTGCTCTAGAGATACTTATAAAAATATAATGCAGCTTTTGCAACTTTGATAATTCTTATCATGAATCATGTTTATTGTTAACCCGTGAGAAATTTAAATGTAAGTCAGTATTTTCGCATGACCTTGTACTAAGTTGAGTAATAAGTTTGAATTTTAAACTTTCATATTTGTATTAGATAATATTCGTTGCTTCAGGCCTCTTCTAAGATATGTTGCTTAAAAAATCTAGTACCTATTACAATAAACAGACTTCCGATTCTTTTATTCCGCGTCGTTATGAAATGCACTTACAGGTTTTACGTCAAAAGCACTTTACCCACTGCTCTAAATGCTACGTAATCGACGCATTTAAGGTGCTTTACTTAAAACAAAACGTACGTCAGAAGTGTTGCAATTTTTGAAATGATTTTTAACCTACTTTTGGATTGAGGACGTTGCTACTATTTACTTAGGTAATTAGGTATGTTAATTGACATCTATATGATGATATATGAGTGCTTATACTAGTATCAGTAGGTAAGGCCAGCTCTACGGTTGCGACCCTAGTAATTTTATCGCGAGTCCAGAGTTACGGGTGTGCGAAATCAAATTATATGGTGACTGTTATCTAAGCAGTTGACCAATGAAGTGGCACAGGTAGGAAGTTATTTTTCAAAGTTGCGTTGTCATGAATGAAATACTTTTATGTACTATTATGTAACACTAACACCATAGATAAAGAGTTTTGTTATTGTGACATTGTTGTTATCATTCTTCGCTCCACTTTCAAGTTTACGACTTTGACGATTAGTATTTCAGTCCTTTTTCTAATTATTTAGAATTACGTATTGCCACTTTAATAGTTTACAATATACTCATTTTAGCCTTTTTTACAAGCTTTTAGTTAACTTGCAATGTTTGTATGTATGTATGTGAGTGTGTTTGGATCAAATCTTGCAATTTCAATGAGAACCCCTTTTTGACATCCGATTGAAATGAAATTTTGCATAATTAAATAAGATTGGTGACAATACAATATTCTGGTACTTTTGATTTAAAAGGTTAAAAAAATTAGTACTATTTTTAATATTAGTTTATTACATTTTGCAATGTTTAGTCTAAAGTTCTCGATATCGATGCCGATAGTTGTTTTAACTAATTACCTATTTTGAAGTCCAAATTCCATGCTGCATAAGACTTACAGAGCGCGTAGACAGTATGGAATTCATAAATAAACGGCGGAAGTTATTTTTATTAATTTATACATAAGAAATGAACTTACAAATTCTAAATATACGTATTTTATGTAAATCGTTTTAAATAATAAAAAATATAGAATAGAATAGTATTTATTTTATTTTTTGTTGTGATATGCAAAGATTCGCATCTCAAATATGACGAAGAATTCATATTTTTAAATCCTTGAAGACATAATAAATCAAATTATTCAATTTGCCTGAACAATTTGCAAGAGCAATATGCACAATTACAATGAAAATGATAGCAATTTGTTGCTGCTACGTTACGTGAATGCGTGTCGCTAATGTCCTGACATGATGCTCGTAATTACAGAACATAATCACCGGCTTATTGATTTACATTGCCATTTTTCAGGCTTTACACAATATGAAGGGACCGTGTAAGCCATATATATGAATATAAGAAATTTGTTTATCTTAAAAGAACCTCTGTTAGTGTCTGTATGTGTTTGGATTTCGACCTGCTAGATAAATGACGTTCCTTTTGTATTTCGAAGGTGATTGTACTCCACAGCTGATTCCTCTGCAGTTTAAAGTAACATCAAACTGAGGTAGCCTTGTTAAAACGCTTATAAGGAAGCCCGTCTATAACAGTATAACTTTCAAGGCTAATAGGAACGACGATTTTATTGTGTAACAATTATAAAATTCGAGAATCAGTTAATGCGAGTAAATCGTCTATACATAATACGTATATGGTGTGGTATTTGTATAAGCTTTAGCGTATTTAGTTCCACGCAGCTTAAACAATAGAAAACTATTGTTCGTTCTCCCAGGTGAGTGACTTGGCGTTCAAAGGGTTAAAGGTTAGGAAAAAAAAAGAATTTTACAAAATGTGACGACATTAACAATGCACCATGTTTAGTAGTGAATCAAACTAAAGAATCAGAACCATTAAATTAAAATCAGTGTTAACAGTTCAACGGCCTATAGTGTGTACAAAAAACATATGACGATATCAATAGCACTTTGTAAAGGCCTTTTAAATTTGACCCAAAAATACCTTTATTGAAGGTAGGTACCTATTTATTTATATTATGAAGCCGCTGCGTGACTAATGTAGAGTAAGTAATTAACGTTTTGTGAACGGATTTAGGTGAAAGGAATAAAGAATAGATCAATAGCCATCCGTGACTAAGTGGGCAGTAAGTGGGAAGAAGTGGGGAAACGGTAGTTCATTAATGACATAATATGTGCAGCGACTATGTGCAATTGTGCATCCCTTTATGTGAACTTCGTTCCGGAGCATACTTCAATCAGCTACTGGTAGTTGTTAGGCAAATGTGTTTGATTGCAGAGCTATGGTAGTATACGGATTTACTGATCAATAGAGAGGGGTAAACGGATCAGCGATTGCTGAGTCGACGCGAGCATCGGCGGCCCTGACATTTGATACACTACTGTTCCTATCCAACGAAAGTATCAAATAGCTTTCCGAAAGCTTTTTTAAATTTGATCCGTTATTTTAAACTCACCGCCGCATGAGAGAATTCACTAAACGGTTGCACTTTACGTATTAAGGCTTCTGCCTTCTAATTCGCAGAACACAGGCGTGATGTTGAGTTCTGCAAGATGTTATCACTACATTTGTTGTGACGTCAGGCTACCTAATTGAAGCATTAACATATGAACAACACGCTAATATAATATGATTATTGTATTCGGGACCGACATTTCTACACATAAATGTTATGAATATGATTATATAACAAGGTTTTTGCAGACTGACCTTGCCATTAATCATGCCGTATCACGGAAATAGGAGCTAGGTAACTTTTTAATGCTACAAGTAGATCTAGATTTTTCTTAGTCAATTTAGAATTGCTAATTTACTTAAATGTTTTATAATATCTCTACGTGTGCCGGCCAGAAAGCAAAAGCATAAGCCCGTAGGTGTAGGAGGCGACTAAGGGAAAATCAGCAAAGATGGTCAGGAGCGATCCCTAATACATTTGCCCGGCTTGGGGACTGTGGACGTCTTCCGGCAGATGACGAAATATCTCTATTGCAGTGTTGCTTCTTGTTTATTGTATACCTGCTATCTGCATTACAACACTTCTTCACTCCTTATTCATAAAAAAATAAAATTTTAAACCAAGGATTAATTTATACCTGGCACTGTCTTTTGCATATCAAAGAATAGAGGTATCAATAGACTTAATACGGGGTTTAGTTAATGCCGGTATGATCCTCGGTTATGAATAAGGGGGCTTTTGTTAAGATTTTAATACCAGAAGCTGCAGCATCATAATTTAATTGTGTCATATAAATTCTTTATTTCCTTGTTCCAGGCGTTGCGGAAATATGTTTTATGTCTGCGCCAGTTGGCCAGTGCGATTACTGCTGCCCGAGAGATGACAGCACGGACATTTTATATAAGTTATTTACTAGGTAGGTAGTCTATCATCATAATTATAATCCACAACCCGACCTAAGTTAATCCACTGCTTGGGTTTTTTTTGTTTGTACAAGTCTTCACGCTCCTCAACATCGACTAGGTTAGGTCGTCCTGTGACGAAAGCGAATAATTTAATCTATATTTATACTGCCATGTTTAGACTAAGTAAACGCGTAGTCGGGATAAAAAGAAAAGGAATATAAATTCTGGAATAATATTAAAATAAGAAGCTGATATTAGCCACCAAGATTTTAATGATACGTTTATTATGGCTACGGTGTTGAATGTTAACATAGAGATGGGAAAGTGTCTGGCACTATTTTAGGCACATTACCTATTGTTCTGCAATGTGTATGACGAAGCATTTGTTTAACATAAAAAAAACTATTTTAAAATATTTTTTTTGCATAAAACCTCCATAGCTATTTATGAGCTCTCACTCATTACGTGAAACCTCGAACCCTAAGTTTCCTACGACCAAAGAGGTTCAATCGCAAGGCTGCAGCCACTCGTGCAAGCATTTGTTCAGTTGACGTGCACAGTAATTGCTATAACCTTTGCTTAGGCCCACATAATGCTTATGGTGGCTTCTCATGGTACGTTATAACACAGGCCGCACCGCCCTTAGCTGACTTTTACCGACAAGCAAGTACGACAAGTGGTATCCGGCCTAGAATTGACCACCCTCTTTCCTCCCGTGGGTGTCGTAAGAGGTGCCTAAGGGAAAATCCAGAAGACGGGTAGCTTCACCACTAATACTGCGATATCTAAGCCGCTTGCCAAGCATTTGTTCAACAGTGGACGTGTTCCGGCTGATGATGACGTATGAGGAAAGAGCCTGAATCACCCCTTTTCAAGGCGCGTTGCTATGCCCGGCGCTAGCATGATCCATGTTATAGCAGGCCGTGAGAAGCCACCATTACATCGCTTACTAGCTCACACGTAGCACATTTCATGACCGTACTTCGTTATGAGGAAGTGTGTGCTAGACAAAATGAGGGTTCGGGTGTGACGTCATAATGTTCGTGACAACTGCACCTAGTATGATAGGAGTAGAAACCTCCTTTTATGGAGGCAATTAAACTGAACAAATTGCTATTTTTATTTGAATCTACTGACACATTAAAACTTATTATAGTATTTATTATATTTAAGTATTATATTGGCTTAATTGTATGAACTATGAATATTATGTTTTGCCCTTGATATTTTAATACTAGGTCACCGACATAATTATTTCTGCGAATTAAATGTTCATAACATCTGCTTAGCTCATGCAAGGCCTCAAGAGTCAGAGAAGGGATAACATTTACATTTAATGTGGAGCTTTCACTTGTTAACATTCCAGCTATAGAATACTTCTTTTTACAGCTATAGGGCATCCAAATCAATCCTCATCAATACATATCTTCTACGATAATTAAAAACCTTTCAAACCAGTTTTCCCCAAACAAAGGCAAATAATTTTCGTCGCAAAAAGTTTTAATCAGCAAAATTGTAAGACGGTTTACATCCAGCCTGTCCTGTGACCTCTCCTGAACTTCTTATAAAACCTTTTCTTATCGTCATAACAGAATCTCAAGTTGAGTATTTTTAACGTTTTGTTCATTTATAGGTCAAATCCGACGGCATTTGATATTATACCGCCAAATGACGTCACTGGACTGCGGGCTACTGCGTTTAACTTCGCTAATCCCACCGTCATTTATTTGATGGGATTCTCAGAGTCGACTGGCGGGGTAGGCACCACTACTGTCAAGGATGGTAAGGCGATTTAAATTGGTTTTTATTATATTTTTACTCAACAACCAATAGCTACAATATACACTATATACAGTGTAGAAATAGAAATTCACATGCCATTTAAGATGCCCGCAACGCTGTTCACAGATTAACTCTGGGATACAATATACAATTAATTAAACGTTAGGGCGATTGTATTGCCCAATTCATGTCTATTTTATAATAACTACTTGTAATATAAATTGTAATATATTGTATTATTTGTATGCCTATAGGCAGAGCATGTTGTTCAAAATTGTTATTATATGTAACACCTTTTACCTACACATGTTTCACGAATAAAGTTTTATCTTATACATAATAATATTACATTAAAATCTAAACTTGCTTAACTATCATGTTTAATTATTCATCGATATTTTACATTATTATTACAAGGTTCTTATCCTTTACATAGCAATCTCTTTTGCATTGCGCCTTGTAGATGTTTTTCAAACACAAGACTACACATGCATGAACCGGACTTGGAACTATTATTTGCGGATCATATTTGTCACGTAAGATAATCAATATAAAGCATTTAGACATTTGTTAATATGGTTGACTGATACTGTATGAAACGGTGTGAAAGGGTGAATCAATTGAAAGCACTTACGTTAAAAGTTTGTATACTTGTGTCTACGTAACACCTAATTCTTTATAACGTTATTACTGATCACAAAATACTAAGTATTAAAAAAAATATCCTAGTATCTAATAATCCTTGCCTGTTGAAAACAGCGATGGAAACTTATAAGAATATTTATTTGCATGAAATGTGTTTCATAGATGTTACATGTTTAAATAAATCCAACATTTCGCCAAACAGGCATGCAAATTTTTGTGCAAGCATGCACAATATACGCATGCTTAATTCAATTACGTTACAGCCAATAAATCATGTAGGAACTTAAGAAAAAAGTCTTGTAATGATGTTATTCCTCATTAATATATCGGTCCTTATTAGTACGGAGCAGTTGTTTACACCTGCATGCCGTGACCACTTGTCGTAGCCAGCGATAACGAGCCGTCTACGGCGTAGCACGTCTCATGTGTGAAGGGTTACTAATAGCTCCTTGCTACGTTTTACACCGTCAATTTAAGTGGCTACGGTTGTGCAATTCATTATTTATGTTACTATATAACTTTACCAGGTATATTGGTAAGTGTAGTAGGTATTGTAATACCTACATTTATTTTATGAAAACGTGAAATCTGTTTTCTACCTCAAACAGTTTTATCTTATATATAAAATTCTCGTGTCACAATGTTCGTTCCCGAACTCCTCCGAAACGGCTTGACCGATTCTCATGAAATTTTCTGAGCATATTGAGTAGGTCTGAGAATCGGCCAACATCTATTTTTCATACCCCGGGTCAGCTAGTAATTAATAAAATGATTTTATTTGTTTTTTTTTATGGAATTGTTTATTTATGGTAATAATACAGGGTCATATATCAATAAACAGTTAAAAGCATCAAAATATATTAATCAAATAGTCAAACTAATGGATTTCTGCGCGGTGAGTAATACTGATGGACTATTGCGAAAAGTGTTGTAGGTTCAATCCCCGCACTGCTCAAATAATCTTATGGTCTGCGGGTATTTGTGCCAAGTATGAGTCTGTGAAACTTATATAGGCTACATAAAGTCCCAGTTTGGAAGAATAGCGACGATCTTTTGTCCTTCACGGACTTTCCTTTTATTTACAAAAGCCAGAATATACGACAAAGCCTAGACATACCCAGACTAAAGTCGTATAACACTTTTATGGAGCTAATCAGTGCTAATGACTGTAGTACTCGTTCATTGATGCTTGACCGATAACTTATATTTATGGAAACCAAATATGGTAGTCAATGGTGTCATAAAAACGATATTATCGCCCATTATGACAATAACGCAATCTTTATGGTGCGGTCAACGATCAAATGTAGGTAAGGGTTAGTTTGAAACACGTTTGAAGATTTTTAACTGACTTTAAAAAAAGAAAGAGGTTGTGTATCCAGCGCGTATTTTTTTAATGTATTAAATCTAAATACCTGTATTAATTTAACCCTTCATAAGTCTAAAGATATATCTATTCATTGACATGCAAACGACAGTGACAGGGTTAAAGATTATGAGCATTTTTACTATTATAAGTTTCTTGAGTGTTACACATAATTATTATTTACTAGTACCAGTTTTACTAGCGTGTTTTTTTACCGTCACCAACTCATGACGGCTTCATTTCTGCCCGAATAAAGCATCGTACAGTAAATGATAAATTAGATATAGTTATTGACGACGATAATAATAATTCATTTATTGTCGGAAAAAGGAATAAATTAAAGGAAAGACAACTATGTACTACAACAACATTAATATTCACTTCTTTTAGAACATTGGTTCCGCGAAACGCTTCCTTCTATTACTTCTACTAATCAGATCTTTAATAATAATAAATCATTAGAGGGATATTATGTAACTAACGAGATAAAAGTCTTTATTTTATTTTTAGCTCACCTGTCAGCAGGAAACTACAATTTCATCGCTGTCGATTGGTCCAGACTCATCGTGTTTCCATGGTAATTTCGCCTTTTTTATTATTGTATCTTATGTGTAATATTAGTCTAAATACCTTATCTTCCTGTCAGAATAGGGTCGATATAACTCGCTTCCTATTATAGGATTTATTATGGATGATATTTAGAATTGTAGATGTATGTATGTAGGTATAAATAGACAACTGATATAGGTCATCTCTACCTACAATGTCAGGAAGTATATATAATAAAATTATGTATGTACTGCAGAACTAGTAGTGATTTTGAGCGCCCCAATTTCTTCGCAGCAGAATTGACACAGTTCGTAGACAATACAAACAAATGACTGCGGCCGGAACGGCAGCATTAAACGGAACCCGGTTGATATAACGTTTAACATGTAACTGAAACATTATGGTTCCGCATACGACCAAATATATTCCCAAGAGAAAACCGTTATAGGACCTCTTATTTATTACGCGGTGGCTGCCAGCCAACAGAATTTGACTAGATTTATATTTGTTCCCACTTTCGAGGGCTACAATGGCACTGTTTTTCGTGTCTTTGTTTTTAGTGTAATTAATTTTGGAATGCAATTGTTATTTACGTGAATGGGTGTGGGAGAACTCTGCCAGAAACTGTAGACGATTTAATGTGTAATAGAGTTTTTTATATCTGGACGTATTTAGTTCTTGATTTGAATAAGAGACGACATCGGTATGCGCTCAATAAATGACAATAGGCTCCACACCATGGGACATAAAGTGTGGGGTAAACCGACTACGAAAGGTCTTTCTGGGAAAGGTTTTCAAGTCTAGTAATTGTTGGTAATAAGCTTTGCAGATCCTTTTTTGACTGTATTAAAGCAAAGCAGTAAAGCAATTCGCTGAAACTCAACTGCAGGGCAAAGGCTACTCTTTTTCTTGTTGACTGTTACTTTTGTTACTCTTAACTAATCGTACATTATAATTTCCAGGTATGTATCAGCCGTCCGTAACACGAGGTACATGGGCAAGCAGCTATCGCGTTTTATCCAGTTCCTGGACTCGGCCGGCGTCTCGGCATCATCCATACACGTGGTCGGCTTCTCCTTGGGTGCTGAAGCCGCAGGATTTGCTGGCAAAGACTTGCGAGCCAGAGGTCTGGTGCTTGGCAGGATAACCGGTAATGTTATAGTGGGTGTGGAAGAAATGTGGTGTGGAAAGGATACCTATTGGCCGTAAATGAAGAGAAACATTTCTCGTAGATACGTGCAGGTCTCGAAGGACTCTAGAACGTCTTGCTCTAATGTTAACCTCAAAGAGATCAGTCGCCAATAGTTTTAAAAATTAATGAATGACGAAGCTATGGGATTTTATCGTAGGCTTATTTGCAGTAAAAATGGCCTATATATTTTTATTAGATTTAATTTGACGAGGACATGGTGCCACGCAAACACTGAATTAATTTAATATTTTGATTGGTTATTGGCACATAGAACCCTAATATAATAAATTGGAAAGTAATTGGACGCGATTATAATGATGGTATAAACCGTATTACCTATGTCTGTCGCCATAATTATCATTCATGTATCGTTAATTATTGTAATTAAAATCTTGGCATTTCGAACGATATGCCACGAGGAGATAATTGAGCTGCCATAGCTAGGTGCACGTTTTAAATAACATTTCTCGGGTGAACTTCTCTAGAGATAACTTTAGATACCTATATTTTGCTCTGCAGGGTAGTATTTTTATACTATTTACGGAGTTACTGTAATTTCTACGATACCTAAAATAACTGAAATTGATGAACAAAACCACCTACTTGATTTCACAACTTCCAAAGAAGTTTCAACCAAGTCGTTTATTTTTTTTCGACGAGTGACGGCTACCCGAAAGTAAAACAGATGCTAAGAGATACAACTACCGAACTGTTGTCTATCCTTCCAGGGCTGGATCCCGCTTATCCCGGATACAGTTTGTCAGACAGTAACGGTCACCTGTCCAAGGGTGATGCGGCGTTCGTGGACGTCCTGCACACCAACCCTGGGATCTTCGGGTTCCTCACTCCGATAGGGGACGTAGACTTCTACGCGAACCCGGGCAGCTGGATCCAGCCGGGGTGCTGGGTCGATGAGCTCATCAAGAACCGGGAGTTTAGGTTTGTGTGTAAGTATTATTAAAAACGTTTTTACGTATACGTTCTTGTGAACAACTATAATGATGCTTCGTATCGTTCTGCTACTAAAGAAAAGCTTAAATCTTTTTTGGTCCTCACAATTAACAATGCATAAAATGGAATTACAACACGGGAATTAACGCGAACAAAAGTTTTTAATTTTGGCTTGACATTTCGACCGTGTACCGGCCATGGCCGCAAGTAGACTGAGGATACGGTGTCATGTCCCTGTATTAATTTTATATTTTATTGTAATCATGCAACGTGATAGTTTATACGTTATTAATGTAAAAATGATCCATCTATCTCGTTGTCACCTCATCACTACTATACCACAAAACCGATCGTAAATAAATGAAACAGATAGCTTGAATTTCAGACAACGACATAGGCTCCTTTTTACCTCAGAAAAGATACGGTAAAATTTTCAGTAGAAGCTGTGAGCAGAAGCTTGTATTATAGCGGAATATGGTATGAACAACTACTGAGTTGACCTTTTCCAGTAAAAGCCATAGCATCTGGGTCGACATACGCCGAACGGCCAACAGGAAATTCATCTCACTTATATGATACACAATCTATGATAAAAATAACGCCGATTTATTAGCAGAAAATGTTTCCCGACTGCTGTAACATTTTTTTTCTTGATAAAATCTATTTTTAACGAATAACAGCAGTTATCGTGGCTTATAAAATGTATTTTCTTGCAATGAATACCTCTTTATATGGTTTTAGTATGTCATTAATCGAATGGGATTCACTTACATTTATGTCGTCAAAGAAGGACCATTGAATGTCGACAATCTTATGAGATCGTAATAGCGTTCGATATGTAGTTGAATGAGCACTCTTCACATCGTTGGATACCTCGAGTGTTGTAGGGGATTGAATGGGTTTATAATAGTATTTGAGTAGCCAGGTGTACCTAGTATAAAATTACGATGTAAGCGGATACATAAATTGCCTCAAAAGGAAATGATACGCTGCAAAAGTAACTTACGTTTTGTTATTATTTCATATGAACCAATAACAGCTCGTCAATAGCTGTAGTTGCCACGATTCAGAGGAAAAACTGGCTAAAACTCCTAAACTATTTTTGGCTTTATTTAACTACGAACGCGCATTTCACTATTTCCACAAAAAACTAGTATTCAATCGATATCACTTAACAAATTTAACAGAAAAGGATTGCCTTGTCGATTCGAGCGGCGCTATTCGATTCGCTCTTTGACATTTGCAACTAAATGGCCAGATTGCATAAATTACACCGTGACAAAAAAAATATAGTCGTTTCGAAATTCAAAAAGGCACGTTCTGTTTTTAAACGCTGGCTTTAAATCTATAGTTTACTGCAGATACATGTAATAGAACCTAGTGTGTTACGTAACACTTTACACGTGATTTTTCAACGTCGACCTTCAAAGGGTTGATAGCAACAGATTTGCTATAATGTAAAACGTAACATTTATTAATACTACCAGCCGGATTAGTAATTAATTCTAAAATTGCATGCACTAACGTATTATATGAATATATAACAATTCAGGTACCTAAATATGAACGCACAAACAAAGCCGCAACAAACAATGTAGATTGCACTAAACCAATTTCCCGTCGAATTTGGCGCGTTTGCCTAATGATAGCAATGTTGCAACCCTAACAACAGCACAATTCGGCTGGAGGGTGCGATCGATGCTATGACGTCACCACGCGGATGCTGCGGGGTGGGGGGCGAGCCAGGACGAGGCCAGGGGGGGCACGTTACTAGTACGCCAACCCCGATTATTTGCCTTTCAAAAAGCTATTATTAGCGTTTGTATTTATGGCTAAAATTAAATTACAAGGCTTTTTGCTGGCGAATTTTATCCCCCGTCGCGTCAACCTCGCCCCCTATAATTTTGGGTTATCAGCATAACGTGAAGCTCGCTTTGCCGCGCTCCTATTACAAGTTTTTTCTGGAAACAACGATTTTTGTATACCTAGGTACTGTAAAAATGTAGTGATCTTTAGTCATATGAATATTTTGATGTTCTTCTTATTTTTGTTCTTTGAACTGACAATGGAATTTAAAAATATCAGGTTAACTGTTTTTTACGGAAATCGAAAAATTAAAACCGCATACCAGACAGTATCGTCCGACTTATTAAGGGTCCAGTCTTTTAAGGAGTCCAAGTAGCTGCAGTTTAAGAATCCTCCAGCGATAAAGAGATACTCGTACGTCTGAGGCCACTCAAGAGGTGCTTGTACCACGTGGCGTGGCGATCTGCTCCTGAAGTTCCTACTTGTTCTGCGCGGCGTTTTAGCTCTATTACAAGACATACTCTACCCGTGTGGTAAGGCAAACATCAGATTGTAAAGGCACTGACAGCCTTATTTAAGGAAATTTGTTTTACTTCTTAACAAGTTATTACGATTGCGGCGTGGCTAAGCAACAAACATTCAGACAAACAATCATACTTCAAGTGCGCAAACAGGCCCGAATGGATCGACAATGGAGCAAATAAGTAACGAGGGCCACCGTAGCAACAATGTGTCGTTGTATTTATAGCTTTGGTATTATCCGGAATTAAGGAAAGAATATATGTGATGCCAACATCATTCGTGTTTATGTTATCCCTTATTGCCCGTTGTACCGTTCACGATGATGTACTCACAACATCAGACCACGTTAACAGGCCGTAACGAGTACTGACTGTGTTCGTTATAAAAATCGAAATGAGTCGTACAATGGAATGCCCCATATAGCTACCGAGCGTGAGTATTGGGGCTTTATGTTGCTCTATAACCGAAAATTAATTAACAATGAATATGCGATTTTTCACTTGATACTTATTATTCTGCTTGCCTGCTTTTTTGTTATTAGTGTTTTGAAATCATGGTTTAGAATGATCATACCATCCAAGGTTTAGAGTGCCGAATGATGCACATCGTTGTTCGCACTCTTGAGTTCTCATTTCATAATTTGGGGTTAATTTAATTCAATTTTTGTTCCATATTTTAATTTATTCGGCGAGCTACTTGGAGGCAGTTGGAGGTGGCGAAACGGGCGCTTTAAGGAGAGATCTGTTTAAAATAGTAAAAACAATACCAGTTCTGTACTAATTTGCAAGCTAAAGAATAAACCACAATTTTGCAGAGGTTCGTCGCGGTAGGTCGCGGTATTTGCATTCTGCATTTTGATAAGATCTCAGAATATTTCGTTGGCAATAAGAATTTGTAAGGAAGTAACATCTTTCACGCAAAACTATATTTTGCGAAAATTTTATTTCTTGGCAACGTCTGGCATGTAGTTCTTGGCGTTGAATACGAACCCATTCGTTTCGTGAGTTGAAATATGTCATGATGATCGAAAGATCGGCAGTCGACCTGCATACCAATGTTCGATATGACTACGCATTTTTCAAAGTTTCTGAGGTATGGTAAAAGTATTGAAAGTGTTCAATAATAGACATATCACAGCAGATAGCCATTTTAACATGCTGTGGGTTGTATTCGTGGATTATAAAAGGTTTTCTGGGGAGGCTTCAAGAGTAGTAAAATAAAAAATTGCTTATCATAGAAGACCGAAAGATCTGATCACCTAGCTAGCTGCATGACATAACATTGATAAATAAATATGTTAGTATTCTTCTTCTTCTTATCGTATGGTTGAAGAACAATCTGATGTCAGAGATTACACCACCTGTAGGCGTCTGACATGGCTTTACATACCATTGAAAAATCTCTCAGGTCTGGCAGTTTTCTCATGTTTTCTTTGACCGTTTCTAGCCACTGATAACTAATTTATAGTACGCATATGAATTCGAAAAGACATTAGCGCACGCCGGCCACCGGCGTTTGAAATTGCGACCTTTGACTTCGCTGTCCAATGGTCATACTACTCGGTAATCACTGTAGCTACATCAAGTGGTAGTAAAAATCGAAAAGCAGATAAAACAGGAAATAATAATGGTTTCGCTACACTGTCCTCGTGCTGAAGTTCGCCAATAAAACAACACATTTTACGCACAGAAGTTGTTATCTTACGAATATCACTAAGCACTTCATCGTCAGCAAATTCTTATCACTAACGATATTAACAGCTTCCAATAGCTGTAAAACATATGTTTATCATACTTTGTCTCCTAAAACATAGTCTGTAATTTTCTGCAGTTTCTCTAAATGATTTCAGTATAGTTATTCCAAAATATAAATTGTGGACTGGACTATGTACATACTTCTCTCGCAACCTACTAGCATTTAATTCTATTGTATATTTTGTAAGAGGAGGTCGAATGGCCCGCCTATAACTAATCTGCTATTGACATTTTGCCTTAACGATCAATCTTTGGACGAAAGCCAACTGGTAGCGTACCTACGACAGCAACTAGATAAAATATGAGGTTATCGAATCTTCGGGGTGGAACGAACTAAATTGATAAACAGATAGATCGGTATTTAGGATTTCAAGTTCATAATCTCGAATATTTAATCAATCCATTAACTTTTAAGAATGGGTTGACATTATTAGCAACCTGTTAACCCGTTTCTGTACAAATATACGTATATTGAAGAGTAATAAAATACGCTTCTATTGACAGTATCATTTTGGCACGAGGCATTTCAAATACAATTGTTTCCGTCATTTATTCGCAGATGGCTGCAGCCACGTGCGCGCGTGGCGACTGTACTCCGAGTCTCTGAGCAACCCTCGCGGGTTTCCAGCTACGTTGTGTCCAGACTGGACGTCAGCGACAAGACCCTGCAGCTTCCAAGTCCATGGATATATGGGCCTAGCAGCTGCACAACCGTAAGTTGTTATTGAAATCTTCTTATAGAAAATCCCAACAATACTTTTCCCATACGTTTTCCACAGTCTGGAAATTTTAAATATCTTGCGTGCTTTCACTGAATCGACCCAAGTTTATAATTTTGCCTAGTGAGAAAGTGTCCCATATTCACCTATAAACCTTTATGGCCTATCTAAAGGTGCCGTAAGTGACCTATATTCGTCGAGTAAATGCCGCGAACTGTGCAGAGTTCATTTCCTGATTTTTCATATTTATAATGATAAATGCAAACGCGTAGAAAATACTGTTTTGCTCTTTAGATTTAGAATACGACACTTTATGTTGCCGCAGTCACAATTTTGAACTTCAACAGTAACGAGCTTGCGTAGAAGTGCCAAAAAATAAGTCCAGTGTTATCTATAACGTTAAGAATAGATAGGTAAGTTTTTATTATTATTATAAAAATTACGCACTTGCATAAAATCGTCATTTTTTTGTAAAAGCTGCGTAACCTATAGGCGAGACGCTTAAATAGGCTTCCCCAACTTGACCTATGGTTTTACAATGCGTTACACCAAGACCCGCAATAGTAGACTTTGGACTTTTCTGTTACATTTGACCAGTTCTAGTAATTGAAACGGTCGAAAGGTCTTTTAGAGCTGGGTGAGGTAATATTTGAGGCTGTTTTGCGACTACAGTGTACAAAAATGATAGGTTTTGTTATATCTTATGTTTTTATTCTCAAGAAATGTGCCTACTAAGGTTGTATTTTTTTAAACGCTTCCGAAAAAGGCTTAGGTGCCTTTCATTTCTTCACTTATTTGTTTAAACGTAAAGACTGCGCAGTTCGGTCCTTATTTAAACCGTGTAGATAACGTGTTTGGTTCCTTGTTAAACTTTCAAAGACTTACAAAGATTTCTTTTACTTCGTATTTTATAATGTATTTTTGTTTCAGGATGACTGGAAAAATGTATTTCAAAACAAATGCGAGACCACCATTTGCTAGGAATGGACCCTAGTTCTAAATATAAGGCGCTTCTAGGTAACCAGTGATAAATTAAACCATGGTGTAAAAACAACAATGTATTTATTATTTATTATATTTGTATAATTTATTGTATTATATTTTGCTTCGAGTTTACTATTTTTATGAACTTTTTACATTTTGATATAAAATTTGATTAGTAAACTTTTCACAGACAGCAACAACAAACGTATTACAAACGCAATACTATTCACACATGTTGAAATAGATGGCAGATTTTAGATTAGTGTGCGGGCTCCAGCGACCAACACGCCTTTAGCCAGACCCATTATTACAATTTACAGAATGCAATAGAGGCATCTAATGTTTGAATGGCGTTAACGGGATTTAACGTATAAGACAATAGTACATTACAAACATTATTTATGTAGCCTCGTCTACGTCAAATGTTTTGCACATTCGTCCAGCCGAGTATAATGCCTGGGAGTTTGAAAAATTTTCTTCACAGTCATCTGACCTTTTTCGACTACACTTTTCTGGTATGAGTCGTACCATTCCATACTTGTTTTTACGCTTGAAGTCACTTGACCTAGCGCTGAATCTATCAGGTCCAATTCTAAAGTATTCAGTCTGCCAGGTATTCCGAGCTTCTTGCAAATGCCTTTATGGTTTAGAAGCACGTCCATTGCGAGAAATCTGCATCAATACATCAAACAAATGTAAATTGTGTAATCTACGTAAAACTCATCTACGATAAAGAAATAATTTCTACTTCCTAGTGAGCGAAAATGTTAACTAAGTAGGTACTTAGAACTTCTCAGATGGTTTGAACCCGTTTAAGTGTTACCAAATGCAAACTTAAGGTCTCTAATTATGAAACGCTCCCAAAGAAGATAAATAATGATGGATTTAGTTAGTTCTGTTTGGAACTGGATCCAGATTAGAAAACGTAACAAACAATAAAACTGCATGATAAACAAACAAAAATTTATTATTCAAAACATATTTCACACCTATTATTAAAATCAATAAATTTTATAATAAGCAAACTCACAAAAAACACGCACAAATTTTTAGAAAACACCCACAATATCACAAATTAGCGTAGGCGCAGTCGTCAAATCTCTCATGTGGATGAGGCGTGAAGAAGTGGTACTGACAGGCGTCGAATCTGTTGGATGAGCTGCAGAATTTACAATACCAGTCCTCGACTACCCTCTGCTTGTAACCCAGTTCACTTAAAGCCAAATTAACCAAGGTGGTCTCCGCCTCCGTCATCTTCGGTAGGCCAAGATTCTTAATGATGCCACAACTGCCAATGTCCACAGAGCTCGCGATGAATCTGGAGGCAGAAGATCTTGTTGAATTCCTCCACACAAATTTACCACGAAACACTGAACGACATTCTAAATGGACGTGTTTTGAAAGCAATAAAACTTTATATTTTAATATCAAAGTAAAATTTTATAGTGACCGTAATATAGACTACTAAGATGTAAAATTTTATACGAGCTTATACAATTTATATAAATAAGGTGGCATGAACGAGGTGAGCATGCAACCGAGTGCAGCCGAGGATTCATTGAATGTTGGAAAAATATATTCAAATTATTTATTGAATATAATCTTATTCTCCTTACTATACACTGGTTCTTAAATATTTGCAATTAGAATATTTTGGCAGTGTAAGCTTTGTGTTGTAAATGGATGACATCATGGAAAATCGCTTAAACGTCAACCTTTAGGGCTGGGCGTTGATAAATGAGTCAATCGATCAAGTCGCCACTGCCCTTAGTATTTAGGCTATGAATTCGTTGTTACGTAACTCGTTATGTGAAATATTGTACAGTTAACATTAAAAAAACAGTTGTAAATGATAAACTTACGCGTTTTTCATTTTTTGGAAATAACAAATTAATGCAAGAGTTCAGGATTTTGACGGTTCAAAAGTACTATTATCGTTAACTGTACTGACTTGGCAATTTAGATCAATGGCTAAGCCTGGTTTTGTAACTTAATGTGAGTCCAAAATCAACCGTTTAAGTTTACCTATTCAAAAGATCTTGCGCGTACATCACCTGGCGAAATTTACTTACTGTTTAAAAAACCACTACAGAGTAAAAAAACACTATCACGAGTACTTTTCGGAACGTCCTATCATCAGCCTATCTCCATCCACTGCTGGACACAGGCCTCGCCTATAGCACACCACTGGGTTCGATCTTCGGCCTTGCGCTTCCAACCGCTGTCAACCATTTTACGTATATCTTCTTCCCACTTAGCTGGAGGGCGTCCTACACTACGTTTGCTGAGCCGTGGTTTCCAATACTAAATTAGTAAAATCGCATAAATGAAGATAATAACCTAGCTGGGGATATGACTTGTCCGAGGTCGGTTTCAACGAATCCTGTGACTCTTGATATGTCTTTACACAGCAGCGCGTGTGCAACTGACGTCACAAGCCCAGCGAGCGCATGCGCTTCGCTTAGGTCCCCAGCTCTAATGCAAGGGCCATCATTCCTCGCTACCGCTACTGGGGCGTTTCTCACTGCGTCAGTCATCATCATAGCGTTATGCTGAGAATGGAAAATATTAGGATTAAGAGAACCGTCGAAGTCAAGAGGCTAATCCGATTGAATTCCGACGGTCGAGTACGATGTTGATCGAAACTATACGGATTCTCTTTGATTTAATAGGATAAGTACAATCAATGAAAGTAGAATTCAATTGGTTTAAGTAAGTCTGTCAGTTTCCTTTTTTAACAAACTCTAGATGAATATTTACTTTTTTATCAAAAAATACTACACTAGCTTTTAGATTTTTTCTATTCAGGTCACATTATTTGATTTTACATAAATATAGGTAAAGTGATGTTTAGTACCTTAGCAAAATCGAAGTATTCAACAGCCTTTGAGAATAATGGCACCAGAGATTCGCCCTCCGTTCCACCAACGCATGGTACCCTTGTATATCGTGGTTCAAGGCACAGCGCACGCGCGGCCAGCGTGCTCGCGCGCATCTCTGGCACGGCTAGCGACCCTAGCAACCTGTTCGGATCGTACCAGCCTGTTTCTTTTAACGTCTGCGGGGAAAGGACAACGTGGGTAACGATACGGGAGCAATCAGTTGCGTGTGAGCGTCAGCTTAACTTCATGAAAACAATGGCCTATGTGAGTTCATAGTGGGGCTGACCTGGGACATGGACATGGGTCCAGGGAACGCCGAGTACATTATTAAAAGTCGCGGCGTCCTTTTAATGCGAATACATGGGTCGATTAAAATTTTCATTTATTGGGATATATAGAGTATAAGCATAGTATAGATGCTCCAATTGTTCGAAACCAAAGTTTGTTCTATAATATTATGCGGTAATACAGGTTTTAAGATAGAATGTTATATGCGGAAAATTAATTCAAAATAGTACTACATTCTTCCTGGCTCAGCTGTAAACCATTGTAAACAAATTGAAATATGAATTCGGGTAACAAACTTGCCATGTCGACAGATTTCACAAAATAAATGTAGCTGACCCAAAAACCAAACACGAGAAAGTAAAGATAAGAAAAAAAATAGATTAACGATTAAATACATAAGTTGCGTGACGAAACCATGCTAACCGTGGCTCCGTTCACGGCTGTTACCAACAAAGGCACTAATGATACGACAAAACATGATTTGTTAACAAATAAAAATAATAATTCTCAACAATTCGTAAAGAAAAGAAAAGTAAATATATATTCCTTTAAGTTTCCAGGAAAGCCAGTTGTAAGAGGCAATGAAACTGCTCTGGGGTCGAATGAAAAGAAATATCTTAACTACCTATTAGGTACATCTAAACATTAGACTTTTACTAAGCAGTGTGGTTGAACACTTCTTATTAAACACAGCACCTCTCTATTAACAGTGTCGATTACTCTGGAGATTATAGTTTGTATCATATATATAAATCGCGACATGGATAAGAAAACTTCCGATGACTAGATTTTTCTACGACATTATGGAATGTGATGCGTGTGAATGAAGCAAAAGGAGTATGCCAGGATCGTAGCAAATGGAAATCCGTGGTCTCTGCCTACCCCTCAGGGAAACAGGCGTGACTTTATGTATGTATGTATTATGCATAATCAAATGCCCTAAGCTTACTGAGCACGTGATTTCCTAGACGATTGCTTAAAATGTTATTTTTATCGCAAGTCTCAGCTGCGAAAGCAAGAGAAGTAACAATAACAAAGGTTAATTTCTAAAGGGGGTAGCGCCCTTGAGATTTCTCATGTAGACGGTGTAAACAAAAAACGAATCTTCCATTATATTGAGGTTTCAGAACAGCTTTTCTATATTGCTACTATTTTTTGTTTGGAAGAAAATTATTAGTCTGTGAGGTATACGAAGCTACAGTAAAAGGTGGTAAAAGGAATATTTTCTGGATTGAATTTAGAAATACTGTTATAAATAATAAGGTGCTTTATGACCAAAATGATTAAACTAAAAGTGTATTTGATACCTTTAGCAAAACACGTTAAACACACCGACGTATTTGGCCAGACAATTACTGCGCCCGATAAATATTGACTTTCCTAAATTACAGAGAAAGACAAACAGTCGGAAAACAACTGTGATGTTGAAGAGAGAAACCATTTGGTTTATTATTATAATTGTTCTATTATCGTCAAAGGTTTTGGTAAAGATAAGACCCACTTTAGCGGAAAGATGTCTGGTACTGATTGGGACGTTGTTAGTGGCGCTGAAATTATCATTGGACTATCTGCCAAGTTTGCTATTATCACTTAATATGGAGAATACTGATAAAACACCATTAAATAAAGTTTAATAAAATTCCATATATTATAATACTATAAAGTGTCCAATAAATATAAACCAGATTTTCCAAAAAAGAAAGCCAAAATGCTATGAAATTAATACAACATATAGCGACATTTTAGAACTAGTCAACAACTAATATCAAATTACTGTAGCAGTCAACAAATATTAACAAACAGCAATACCAATGTTCCTTTGGACAAATTCCTCAGTTGTTACAAATGGGATTTGTGAGAACAACGCAATCCTACTCGAGATTGAGAACGTTTCCCCAGAGAGGGTGTACAATATTTATCACTTGCCTACTGGCGATTCTGTGAATTTATTTGAGGCAAAACGGATCACTCTTAAGTTTGAAGAAGTGCTGTACGATATTTCATACTCGCCCTATTTATTTGCCCGTCTTAGTCAGCGTTATTGGAAAATAGGTGAAGGTCTTTTGTAAATGGACTTTCGTTTAGCATATTTCAATGCTTACTCAGTAATTCGTCTACACGATATTCCATAACATTACTTTTCATGTAATTTGAGGATTTTAAACTAGGTTCGGAATTATTAATTCAATTATCATTAAAGGAATTATACATGATAATTCACTTGTACCTAAAATATTCGATACAATTTGCCAGCTTGATCAATGCGTTTTTAACACAGGACGAGACCATTAAATTGATTACTGAGCGGAAACGGATAACGCGTGTATCGATATCAACAAATCTTAATGGTTCATATCTATCCAATAAATTGTTATGCCTGACATTATCGAGCTATAAAGCATTTAATGCTGTTCAAAAACTGCAATACGATAACAAAGTAATTTTATGGCCACTAATCGGTCTTAAAGAACTTGACAATGTTATAGATTTTGTGAAGATAAGATTGCCTTCTGGTTGGAACACGTCATGATCAAAAAGTTCTTATAGTCAATCAAAGGGTTTTTTCTTACTTTATTTTTAAGATGTGCATTTTATAGTGTACAGTAGCTTACTTTGAAGAATGTTGATTAGCCCGTAATTAACTAGTGCGTCCTTTAAAAACCTAAGTATGTTTTCGTAAAGAAAGAGTTGTACGCATAAGCTGTGGGAAGACCTTAATAAATAAATAAATAAAGGAATATTTGATAATACTGATTTGAAAAATAAAGTTTGTCAGTTAGTATAAAGTAATAGAAGATTTTAATTTGCTGGCATACGTTTCTTTGATAACGCGGCCTGTGGGCGACAATCCTCGCGTAATTCATAAACGATATTCTTGGTACCCACGAAGCAGCGTTAGCCTTTAAATACGCCTACGTATTGCAAGTAGCTTTCTGAGAAAATAAATAATAACAAGAATCTTGTGAATGAAACTAGAAATGCACTAATTTATTTTCCTAGGATTAGAGTCGTGAATTCCGACGCCTAACACTTCAGTAAAACGTAATTATGCATTATTTATATCTATTTAACTGACGCTTCTGACCTAGTCTTAAATTCAAAGTAGCTTATCGAGGTGGATTTGGGTCGCAAAATAAAACATCATATTTTTTCATAAATTACGGTCAATAAAATAAGAATTAAAATTAAAATCTTTGTTGAAACTTGATTTACAGGCGCAAAATACTATTTTCCTGGTATAGACGCGTGTTATACGAATCGTTTTCAGTATTTAATTCAGTTCGTACACCCACATTTCTGACTCATTGACCGTATTGAGGCTTACATTATAGGTTCGCCCACCATATTGTTATTAATCGGGCACAGGTCCAAACCCGAAACGGCTTATAGACGGCCGAATACTTTTTCATAATTTGCGATATAATTTAAAATATGTACCAATTTCTTTTATATATAGGTATACTAATTTATATTTTGACTATCAGCTGGACAGGTCATGTACTAATGAACCTTTCCGTTGTTTAACGCAATATCATATGGCCGTTCAGTTTTAGCTAAATAATAGACCGCTCCTTTTTATCGCGTGAAAGTTATACATTCTTTGTGGTGGTGGGCTGCGATAAAGGAGTCGTAAGATGCGCTGTAGGCAGTCAGCCTGGCTATCAACCTGCTGATCGGCAATTGTTTTTACTAGTGCTTTTGAATGTCAAGCTCACGTTGACACTATAGAAGAAGTGATGGTTTCAAGTAGGCAGGATACTAGTAGGCTTTTGTGTTACGAAACACCTACATTTATGTTGGTGAACTACAACAGTGCTATAGACCTACAAAACGATTTCAATATGAAACTATTGAAAAGAGTAAGGAGGATATACCTCTGCTATTAAAGGCACCATGCAGTCTATAGGCGTTGAACACACGATGATAAAGGCCTTGGGACACTCGTTCGCAATAGCGTCAGCATAACATTTCACTATCGGCGCCTGATATTGAAACCTTTTCTCGAATGGCATATCCACATTAAGGTAGCCACTTTCCAGCATTAGGACTATGTCTGTATTCTGTGGGAAAAGAAACAGGATTAGGATGGAGTCAACAAGTAAGGAAAGTATTAAAGAATTGATAACGAAATACAAATATGAGTACTATTAGTTCTACATGCGAGAATAATTAAAATGAGTCGCTTTTGAGAATACTTCAGTTCAGTCTCAGAAAAATAGGGTTGTCCAATGTCTTAATAAACTAATACATCAAGACAACCTCGTTCATATTTCAGACATATTTCTTTCAGTTTGCGTATCTATGTATTTGTTTTTCGTACCGCAGATACTTTCGAAATAACTTGCCATGTGCAATTATATTTTAATTTTAAATATTGCATAGCCCTGCAACCTCAGATAAATTTGTATAAATATTATTATGCTCCTGAAACTGGCACTTACGCCAAATTTGTCAAATCTTTCAAGCATTCTGGTATTATTGGTCAGTTCTAAAAATAGAATGGAATTTTGAATTGCTCATTGCAGTCATTCTTGGGCGTTTTGTTGCCTAAATTAAGTGAATCAGAGTTTTATATAAGTAGAATTCCTAATACGTCATACCAGGCTCACATAACTTGTGTGGAGGCACTCAAAATAATATATGTGTACGTATGGCAGATGTGCTATATTTTTCTCTTGTTACTCAAAGGAAAGAGGGGAGAAAACTGGAAAATATATTTACGTTGTTTGATATGGCAGCGTTTTAATATATCTTGCTTATATGAGTTAGGGATGTTTGTACGATTTATCATACATTATTCATCCGAGTTCAGTTGTTTACATATTAATATACGGCACGTGTTTGGTGTTGGAGATTTTTAGTTTTTAATCATTGGACATTGGTTTGAACGTTTAAATAACTGCCCCTAGACAAAGTTCTGTTTTACACTAAAATTGGTTCTCGACACGTTAATGGAAGAGTAAGGAAAAAAACTCACGTTATCGAGTTTAAGAACATAATTCTAAAGCGTAAAACTCGATATCGAATAAAATGTACAGAATAAGAATCCTTTCACTTTCATTGTATTCATTAAAATGTGTATAAAACGGTATAAAGAATAGTATAATCGGTGTAGTGGGTCGAATGCTATTGATTGGCAAGGTGAGGTCAACGCCACCCCAGCCAGTCCCACTTGCGAATACCATGCATGGGTGGTGAGAGCGAAACAAATCGAATAAAAAAGCCCTTCAACCACTGATCCAACTGCTATTATTGCTTTAGATTGGTTCGTTTTATTTTAGACTGTGGTGTGTGAACGAGATGTTTTCTTTAACTATGTGTTCTAGTTACGTTGACTGTAGCTTTGGTACCTTTTCATGTTGGTTCACATTGTACTGACTTTTACTGTTTGAGGTTAAGTACAGCTAAGTGTTTTATATCTCCACTTCACAGATTTTCATACTAAACTCTAGATTTAACTGAACCTTTATACCAATTACTTATCATTATAAGATTATCCGTACTTAGACTCATAAACCTACATATTTCAGCACATAGTCCCCTTAAACAAAACTGTAAGTTGCCATAACTTGGTATAAACACAAAGTGTATTAAAGTCCTCGGTCGTAACAACCGGAGGCCCCTTCCAGCCAGAAGTCCGGCCTGAGGAATGAAACTTGTCCCTACTCTGACTGAGTCTACGTTAAACAAACTGTAGTTACAAGACTACAAGTTCAATGTTCATACTTTTAATTACACTGCTCTTTTGTTTTTCAATTATACTACAGAATTCTAAACGTACATTTTGCATTGAGGATGCTTTCAAGTGCATATTTATAACACAAATATGAGTATTCTTCATTTAGGAGTATTGCTAATGTTATTGGTAGACTAATTTATTAAAATCTTACTTAATATACGAAACAAAGTAGTAATCCTTATCGTTTATCCTTTCGAGCTATTCCTATCTAGCAGCATTGGTTTACCCATAAACAAAAGAAAACAGAGTAACTTGGCTTGGTTATATTAATAAATCGCAGCATGCTAGGCTCTTTTGTATATGAATTATCAAGCCTAAATTAGTATCTTTATGTTGTATATACATATTTTTAGCCTTTACAATTTTTCTTTTATTTTCCTTTCTTTTTCCTCCTCTTCTCTTATGAACCTCAAGGACCTACTTTCTTTCAAAGTCATCATAATGGTTGACAAAGCCAAATAGCTTCTCTAAGCTTCAAGAATAAACTAGTGCACATTTAATTTAGAAAAAATGAGGAAAATCCGCGAGTAACCTAAATATTAGTCTCTAACTCATTGTAAGTAACAGACATAAACCAGGCATATCAAATACAGCACACCAAACAAATTCGATAGATGAAGTTAGCAGCGAGCCAACTTCTCTCTTAGTTTGACATTAGCAAGGAGGTCGGTCGCCTGCGCCTCGCGATACGCTAATGTCAAACATTTTAGTAGAACAAGTTCACAGCTGGATTATATTACTGTGACCCATTGCACTTGTGTTCACAAGTTGTTTGTTGTTAGAAGTATCTAGGTATTTCTTTGCTTTGCTAGGCGTCGGGCATCATAGCAAAATACTTTTAAGACTTTATGAAACTTTACCACGTTCGGGAGAGATAGATTAATTCCCTTCCGTCACAGAGAAAGGAAGTCGCAAGAGGCGTCTTTAAAAAGAACCCCTAAGCTTATTCTTACGAAACGAGGCAGGTAACTCTGTAACCATCTCTTTGTCTGGACCTTAAAAAAGACCTTGACCCCTGAGTTTGTTGGTATTTCTTCTCAGAGGTAGTCAATTAGAAAATGCCGAAGCCATGTATTTGAAATGTGTGTGTGTGTGAAAAAAAATGAAGTAAAAGTGTTTTCGTGAAACCTATTTGCAAAAATTAAATCGTTTATCATATAACCAGCTGCTGTTAAAGCTAACTCTACATGTATATTTGTTAAAATACTTCAGCCTGAGCGACTGCACTTAACGGCCAGAATATTGATAGCCTTCGTCGGCCATTGACGGCGATCGACAGCGGTGTATCGCCAGCTAAGTGCCGACCGTCCAGATAAGGAATTATGTTAGATGGCTGATTAGTACTGTTTTTACATACACTGATATATGAAATCAGGCTACAAAGTAGAGATATTTTGATGAAAGGTGACCTAGGTTCTTAAATATACCATGAAAATTTAAAGTACTGAACAGTCTTAATACATTAACAAACCACTCTCTTGCAACTCAATTGCAAAATACTGAATCTATCAACGTTACGACAAGAACAATATCTATCTCTACATTTGTACCATTTAGAAGGCGACAACTAAACAAGGTACATAATTGAATAACCTGTAAACATCGTTCTAACTCATAGCACGCGCAGCTGAACGCTTGCACAAGACAGTTGGTGTTGATATGCTGGAGGTCTTGAACAACCGAGCACAGGTCGCGGTTACAGCCCTGAGAGTCCTTAGCCTCGTATAGACGCAACCTGGAATAGAATTGGGAGGAGGAAAGGAATATTAAGAAGTAGCCGACACCCTGGATTAACATATAGGCTACTTTTTATCCCGAAAAAATGTAGCGGGTAACACCGCAGGCCGCAGCTAGTAAAAAATAAAGTCTAAAGAAAGAACTAGTTATTTATGGAAGGCTATTATCCAATTCCTATAATAACATAACATCGATTACTTATAATTAGATTCTAAGGATAAGTCGGAAAAATATTTCCGTCTAAAACAGATTCACATTTCCCATCAGTAATACGATACGATGGATGTATTGCTTCTAGAAACATGATTGGATCAGAGACAAAAGCCTTTGTATTTTGTTTTCGTCAGAGATTAGATTTAGTTACGTCTTGTGCGTTCTCAGAAGGTCAAGGAATTCTGCTTTTGTCGATACTAAGTCTATTGAAGATATCTTTTTCCGAATGTTGCTCTTCGTTGGCATTATATAATACTAGTTTTGTTTTATTTGAAAGGCCTTTCTAATAGTATTCAACGCTAAAATTCAGAGATTTGATGGGCAATACCCTGGGGCAAACCATATAATGTTGGATCACATTCCAGGAATTACCTGGGTCCATCCATATTTAATCGCTGAAGTTAATATTCTTAACTAAAGAAAGATTTGATTTCGTTTTGTATTTAATGTATCAAGAGTGTCATCCCACACACAATTCACTAGACAGTATAAGTTCACTGTGATAAGAGGCGAAGCTAATTAAAAAAATACTATATTCCGAGGGGCTCGTAGCTAGGGTGCCACCGCAGATCAGTCAATTTGCAAGGATAGGCCGTGCTCGCCGAGCTCAGTCTTATGATGAGTGACCATTCTCACATGTTAAGACCCCTCAGTGCTTCGGAAGGCACGTTAAGCTGTTTGTCGTGCGCCTGATCTCTCTACGGTCGTGTCAGTCTACGGTCCTATCGGACTTTGAGAGTAATGGAATAGGGAGAACACCTGTGTTTGCGCGCATATTTGAGTACTATAATAGCTCCTGCGTAGTGGGCTAGTCTCAGATGAGATAGGCCGTCGTGACCAAAATTTGGTCCGGAGATCATTATTATTAATATTTTATTATATTATATTCCACACAATCTGCAAAACAGTTAGTTGCGTTCCATCACTGTGATAACGAAAACAATAAAACATCAATCAAAAACAAAACCTATTACGTCCAAATGAAAATATGAACTCAGTTTTCTAGCAATAAAAATCTTGCGATAAAGATTGCGAGCTGTAGTCACGGCTGGCTCATAAAATCTGACTCCTTTATAAGGCTGGCGGAATGATCCACATAATGGTATGTCTAAGGCCCTACTAAAACTTTGATGTGTACTTTCTGGATGCCTCGCACATTCCTAGCTTGCGTGGTGGGAATGATGATGGTGGGCACACAATGAAAGTGAGTGGTGCATATTTACTAGTGAGAGACAGACGTCATTCGCTGTATATTTTCCGGGAAATCGACATTCGGCTTACATTGCGCTATTTATAAACTAGCCCGTCCTTTTTCCAGAAACGAATTTTATGTGACAGATTAAAAAATTACAGTTACCAAAATTATACTTCAATATATTAATCCTAACTTAAATCCTGAAAAGTGTCTTCAAAACTCGTGAAAATAATTCAGTTTCAATAATAAAGTGGTAGCGTCCAAGGTACAGAGGACGGCTCCCATAGGACGGGATTCATGGGCCGTGTCTTACGGTCAGTTGTCCGTTGTTCCTTATTTTACGAGCCGGCTATTAAACACTAGAAAACCGTAACACTCACTGGCAAGTGTTGTTTAAATTAAATTGAGAAACGTATATTCTTTGATATTAGAAAAATATTTAATGTAGAAAGTTTTTAGGAGTTTATGGATCTATAACGCGTTAACTGCTGAACTGATTTAAATACGATTTTGTGTAATAGTAGGTCTGGGATAGGATATACGTAAGGTATGCTACTTCAAACAAACATACATAAAGCACCCTTGTATGCAACGTGGTGCAACTGCGAACGTGGCTTATACGACAATCTTCATACTTAGCAACGTTTAATTTGAGATTTTTTTAAAGTGTTCTATTTTATATTGATCATGGTTTAACTTGATCATTGCTTTAGTGTCTAAAAATATGAACTATCGTATGCATATCAAAGAATAGAGATGTCAATAGACTTAATACGGGGTTTAGTTAATACAGTGATGAATAAGAGGGTATACATATATCTCTGGGTACCGAGGTAAGTGGATGATTTCCGTCGTCTTGCAGATTGGCTATAGGACTGTGTTTGTAAACACGATCTTGCAATGACGTCAATAGCTCGTCAAATGCGTCTTATATAAGTTTTTCATAAAAAGCGGATGAATAGAGCCCTTAAAGAGTTATTACCCTGTCATTTTCTAACAGAAGAATGTGCGTAAATGATAATGTTATCGTCTATATCTGTACCTATCGCTAATGTACTAGTTACGCATATATTTGATGATATACGTCATACTACTAACATTTTTGACGTAACTATATATACTATGGACAACGTTATTTTCTCAATAAAACCGACCGCGAACTAATTTCGTTGACAACAATTCAACATTTAACTGTTAATTCAATTCAATCAGATCCTTACAAATATCCGTTGTTAATGACAAATAGTCCTTTATCAGCAAACACAGTGATTGGAAACATACGACGTTAATAGCAGCCCGAGTCTGATATGAAATGTGCGATAAATTCAAACCAGGCGGGTCGTTGCGCATAAAGCCATGTTGTGACATCGGCGAGACGAACGGTCCCCAAGGGCTGCCGATTTCATGAGCCGTACCCGTTACACACACCAAAAACAAATGTTCAGAAGTCAGACTTCGGACAATACAATAAAAACATCGATTCAGACAATGTCATAATACGGGTAGTTGGAAGAATGGCCAAAGAAAACTATGTGTAAAGAACACCTGAAATAACAGATATATATACCAAGTTAGTTGTACAATATGTGGCTACTTCTATGAGTATAAAAACTATAGCATAAATTGAACAGGGGATGCACAAGATGAAATGAATGCCTGAGTAAGAAGTTTTCCCTCTTTCGTGTCGACGAATTTGTAGAAATTAGGTTATTATCAAGGCTGTTACACATGGAACACCTTTGAATAATCGAGTATCACGAATTTGTGCACGCCCAGTCATTTAGGTGGACCTTCTGAATGTTCTTATACAGGTAGAGGTCATGAAAGTCGGTGACGTCACGGTCCACTGACTAGCGAGTCGGCCATAAACTGTTTTGTATCAGTGGTGTTCGGACGAGGGTATTTGACTAGAGGTTTGGTCCAATCTAATCTGTGGTAACAAACGTTTTGATTGATTCATGATCAAGTTGTAGTTAGAATTGTTTGGTATATAAATGATGGGATTTACTTATGCTGAAGACTAGGATTTCTATTGATTAATTTAAAAGTTGCTGAGTTGACTGAGTGAGAGATATACAATGAGGTTTCCGAAAGATAACGTTCTCCTGAACGAAATTCAGTCACGGCGGCCTGTCTTATCTGAGACTAGCAAACTACGTAGGAGAAGTTAAAGTGTACTACAAGCATATAATATCTCCTACGCACATATATTCCCACACTCTCATAGACCGATGAGACGGCAGACCAACACGACCGGGGAGTGCTTTAATGTGCCTTCCGAAGCACGACACCTGTCTGGACATCTGAAAACGGTCTCCCATAACAAGACTGACCGCAGCGAGCACGGATTGACCTCACCGATAGACAGATCTGCGCGGTAGCCACATAGCTACGAGCCATGAATATTCAATTCTGATAACTAGCAAATCTAGGCACTAACACAATACTCATGACTAATACCTAAAGCAAGCCTATATGAGTAAACCATTCATGTGGCTTCAGTAACATAAGAAATATGTAGAACAAACAAGATTTACGTACTGTTTCCAGTTAACGCTTTAACTGTTATTGTTGTTTCAAGCATAAATAATACCAACACAGACGCGTCAAGTTAATTTAAACATAACATAATAATCAGTCATACAAAAGCCAGCCGATACTAAAGTAGGCCGGCATTAACAGGGTTAACGAGAATTGACCTGAAAAGCCTAATTAGGCTTACCTTTTCATTACACACTAACAAAATAATACTGAAAACTATATTCCTTGGACCTATTTGTGGAAATTATAATTTATAATTAGGTCAAACTTAATAAGGAACTATATATTTGCTTATTTAAATTACCGTACCGTACTGGCCTGAACTGCAGGTTGAGACAATAATAGGATGGAAAGATTCTACTACAATCCTAGAAAGGCGAAACAGGCTGTTAAAATTGAATTTCCTTAAAAAAAGACATTTTGTCTGATGAGTAAAAACTTAACAATTTAAGATTTTTGTCAGTTTTGTTTAAAACTTTACTAAAAACAATGGATAGCAAATTGGGTATCATCTTCCCCATGAATCTATGTAGAAAACGACATGTCACAATTTGCAAAATGAATGCGTCCGCCATCTTGAAATTCAAAATGGGTGGCAATATTCGGCATCGGCATTACCACGAACCCTGAAAAAGACACCCACATGTCGAATTTTGCAAAAAGCAATACGAAAAATCTTGAAATTAAAATATGAAACTAAATTCAATGTACTTACTACCTACTTCTTGATTCGGGGAAAACTGAAAATCAAATAACCACCATAAAATTTGTGTAATCATCAATTAACCGCCCACATGTAGAAGTTTAGTTTTCACAAAAATGGGCCACACATGCGATATGGCGAATTTAATTTATTTATTTTTCCGCCGGAATTAGGATAATTTATTTAACAAAGCGTTCGTAGGATACATATTTATCCGATTTCAACTGGCCTTTGTAATTTCTACATGATTTAATAATACATTTCGCCATTTTATAATACAAAAACAAGTGTCTCCCTTAACAACGCAACTACCGCTAATGGCGTCAAAACTGTGAAGTCCAACAGTTGGACACCTTAAATTCCAATGCTGTCAGGACCTTAAAGTTCGTCTGGACATACCTATATATAATCGAAGATTACAATTTATAACAAGATTACACACAGGCAGCTGTATGACGTTATTCTAGAAATGTGATAACATAACATAACATCACGCCTGTATTCCCCGAAGGGGTAGGCAGAGGTGCACATATAGTACACCCACATTTCGCCAGTTATGTTTTAGGTCCCAATGTAATAGGGGGCGAGCCTATTGCCATCAACCGGGCACAAATCCAGACTCCGTGCTGTTACTGAGAATTACCTAATGGAAAAACCCAGTAACACTTTGCCCGACCCGGGATTCGAACCCAGGACCTCGTGCTCAGCAGTCGCGCTTAGCAGCCACTAGACCAACGAGGCAGTCAGAAATGTGATATAGAATAAAATACGATTTTGAGCCCTCTACGCTTTTGAAGACTTCTATATTCGTACTGAAATAAATTGTATAGAATTGTCTAGTTTCAAAAGTTCATAATTTAGGTACTATTTCGAATTTCATTGCGCAATGAACTCACTTTTTAATGCAGGAGCATTGCTTGAGAAGCAACGCCACGTACTGCCCTATGGCAGTGTCTGCGCCAAGCACTGATACCTGGACACCAGGCCGAGGCGTCGGCATCGGAGGCAGTTTCTTTTTCGGTGGTGGCAGCGCTTTTGGTGGAGGTGCTGGCTTCTCGCACACTGGCGGCTTGCCTTCGATGCGCCGAAATGGTGCTGAGATTATAAAATAACAATGAAGCCTTGCAAAGAATTCTCGAATTTTGAGATAATATGTATTATCATAGACTAACTGACAAAGTGCGATTTTTACCATTAAATGGGTTTACAATATCATGATTCGTATGTTATACAGAAATATAAAAATAAGACAACGAACTTACTTCCAAAGTTCGTGCCGCCCTCAATCACCTTCAGTTTGATCTTGTGCAAGATCCCTTCCTTCTTCTTCTTTCGTCTCTCACAAGTTTGGGGACAAATTGGATCCACTTCAGGAGTGATGTCTACAAATGCCCTTCTGCAATCTGTCCCCTTACTCTTCTTTGCATAATTCCGAAGGAACATCCACTCTGTCCTTTGATTCAATAGCTTGGAGACATCAACTAAATATAATAAAAATCCACGCGTCTTGGACAGCATTTTATTTGGAACCTCAGTTCTGTTTTTTTTTATATTTTTTTATAATAATTATTCATGTGGGTGCTTCTTGTTGCTGTTGTGAAATTTAATACAAAATGACATTTTCTTTTGTCATCTTCTTTTGTTATATATATAGAAGAATGAATAGAGATTTGAATAAGTTTGTATATAAGTTTCTTAAATGTTTTTCACTAGGTTTATGTTCCGCGGTTCCAATAATACGAATTTATCGAAGTACTCACTGTGTAACAAAAATAATGTTGTATGTTAAATTTGAATAATTTGGTTTCAATATTATGTATTTTGTAGGCCATTGCTCAGCAGTGTGAAACAAAAATAAGCTAGAAAAAAATATGTATATTGGAGAAACATTCAAATATTTGTTCATTTAAAAATCCCCTTGTTGTACCGGCTTTCACTGAAAACCAGCGAAATTTATGCTGAGCGATAGTTTTATTGCGCGGAATTGACGCGTAATGTCCCTTCATAAACTTTTTTGCGTTTTGTATTTTTCTCTTTTATGTCATTTTTGCCTCCACGCAAATAATGCGTTCTTTTTTCTGTTCCACGGCTATAAATATGCCACCGATATGTCAGCATTATCACCACTGTAATTTAATCAATAGTTATTCTATTAAAATCCACTTCTGCAAATCGTTCAACTGCTTCATTCATATTTCCTGAAATATCTCGGACCAATCACAAGTCGTTAATTAAAAAAACATCGTTCCAATAAAAAGCCTCCACATATTTATAGTCCAGCTTGTTGAGAGGGAAAGCGGGCGTCAACGGTCTGCCTTGACACTGCAGTATTTATAGTCTACTCTCGGCTGTTATTGGCCTATTTCCTCACTAGCGTTTCTAAAATAGTCTCATTCAATCAGTGCACCTTTGTTTACATTGGCTTTGTTATGTTAGGATGGGACCTTTTTGTTTTTAGTGACGAGCAAATGGGGTAACGAGTTTTTTGCTGAGGGTAGAAATAAGCTCGTCTGCATATATTTGATTAGGTATATTTGGGGATCTAACAACTGTTATCAACCTAAATATACAAACTTAGGCAAAACCATTGTAGGGTAGAACCTAACAGATATTTTACTTTATTATGTTTTAAATATAGCTGTTATAATAAATTCGTCGTCAAATGTGACCGAAGGTAAATTTTACAGCGAATTAAAAAGTTCGCTAAATATTGAAAAACAGCTGAATAAGACGAAGTTTCGTTGGAGTTATTGAAAAAGCAATTATAAAATTCTGCTGAGCGGGCCTCGCTGACCTCGGCCGTATCATCTGATAACGCGGCCTACACACTGCATTGTAGCATTACTGTAATTGGGCAAATAAGCTTAAGTAGAAAATTGTTTCGGAAAGTTATTGTCCAGGTCATAATCATATCGTCGTTTGGTAGACGTAAATTGAAACTTGAAATGAGGCAATTTGACGGATTGGATTGATTAGTTAAAGAATTTCCTTGGTTATATTACTGCTTGAAATACTATGTAGCCGTGTTATACCAAGAGATATAATATATAAAGGTATAAAGAGCTATTTTTATATACCTACGAGTGTCTAGTAATACGGAACGAACATATTTCTAGGTAAAAGTAATTTCAAGGCTATTACGATTAACTTGAGGTGAAAACGTTACTAAGGACCAGTAGTAGGTACCTAATCTAAACCACAAGACGATGAGTTGACGATTTATATAACACACACAGACCATTAGTGGCATGTGCTGCATGTGCCCTTTACAAATAATAAATGAGTGTAATTGTATAAAATCGATAACGTGCAGCAAATGTAAAGCGAAATTATAAGCAGGGACTTGCGTTATTTTTTGTTCGAATAACGTTATACAGCAACGTTCCTGGTACTTAACAACAGTATCTGAATCAAAATAATTGACGACCTGATTAGCGCAGTGGCTAAGCGATTGGACTGCTGCGCTAAGGGTTGCGGGTTCGATTCCCGCACGGGGCAAAATTTTGTGCGAACCACAGATGTTTGTCCCGAGTCTGGGTGTTAGTGTATGTGATATTTCATGTTTGTGAAACGCACCCACGACACAGGAGAAAATCCTAGAGTAGGGCGACGTTTTAAAAAAAAAGAAAAGAAATTTTGAGTAACGTTATAAGTCGTCGATTAGTATCATTAGTTGTATCGTTCAGTGAACGTTTGGAACTTGGAAGTTGATAGAATACACACATATTTATGACATCGCGCTTTCCCTACTGAATTTGGTAGGAATCAGGAAATTCAGGAATCAAGATTAAACAGCTTAGCTTTAGCGGATTGTAAAATTATGTTTGTCATATTTAAAGTATGACTGTAATTTCATGCAACCACTTAAAAATGTAGGTTACCTACCTACATTTTTATACCTAAATGTTGTGCTGAATAGTTAATGCTATTATATTTTAACACTGCTTAATATTTGGCCTATGAGAACGTCGAGGAATTAACTTAATTGATAATTCGGAATTACGAAACAGAAGTAACTTTAATACTTGCGTTTTTTTTTGTAAATGGTCTGTTCTTATTTGCATCCCAGCTAACGCGGTACCAAATCCCCTAATTTTGATAAATAGTCTAATCGAATTGATCCATCGTCGATCAGTCATGGTGTCCAACCAAGGAAATTGCGTGACGGTTGTGGGTTTGTGGTCACCGAACTATTTCGTGACATTAAGTATTAGAAAAATAACAGACGGCTCACAATACAGAATCATAAACTAGGTCTCTGTGAGGCTCTTGACCTTTCAAAGAACATTTCTTTATTAAAATCTGTGAAAATATTTACTTGTTTGTTTCGTTTCTGTAGAATGCGAGCTCTTTGTTCAAGGTGACTCGTTTATTTGGTATTGTTACAACGGTAGGCGATTCTGTATTTATTCTATTCTATTTATTTCTAGTGTTTATTTATTTTTAAAATACGAGTTGGTTTGCAACGGCTTTTCATCTCGAAATAGGAATGATGAATTTCTTTTCAAAAGTTTTATACTTACGTAAGTAAACATAATTTGTCACGAGCAATAATCTATGTTTTGTTCCAAAAAAATATTATACGTTATAAATAAAAAACATTAAAATAGCTATACTTCTAAGTAATCATTTTTCAACAATCGAAAATTTTTGTCTACATCGTTCATCAATTTTAGAATTCTATGCAGAATAAGATGGACACAATAATAATGCCTCAAAACCAATTTGTGTGTTTGGTATTCTATTTCACTATTTAAATCATGAACACTCCAATTCGCGGACAGCATTTTTCGCTTCCATTTTATTGCCGCTGGACATACACGATAGTTTTTTGTCCGCAGTATGACGTCACTAAAATATATATGTATGTGTCCTCTCTTTATAAGCGACTGGACACAATTGTACTGTAGCACGTAGGCTTAAATGTATGTTAATGTTATTATAAAGTTCAAGGTTATTAAAGATCTGCATTGAGATAACACATATTGCTTTTGCAGTTTAGTTTTCATAGTTTCGGAATGTCGAGAAGAAATCAATTCAAGTCTCGATAGAATTTGAATCATAGTTAAATGAAGACAGCCACTTATGAATACAGGAAGAAAGAAGAACAAAATATTGTAAAACAAAGAAAACTGTGATTGATGGAACTTGATAAAAAATTGCTGCGAATATAATGGTATGGTAGGATACACAGGTCGGTGCAAACTCATTATATCATTTCTGCATAAGCATGCTAAATATATACCTAGATACGATTGTCTACGTGTGTACTATGTACTATAAATTTCCTGGGAATAGTCGAGTCATGGGAAAGCCATAGTGGTCGTCATATCGCGTGTGGTTCGGGCACACCCAAAGAGACGGTGTACGTCGACGTCGACAGTGCCGACATATTTTTTTTTAACAATTGACCTTTGCAAAAAGACTCTATTTGCATGTGGAGCTTAGGAATTTCCTGGCGTGGGTTGTAGTTGCTTGGAAGCCAAATTAGCGCCCTTGTTTGACTAAAGGTTCTTTCAGAAGGTCTGAATGACCAATAACAACCACACATAACTAAAATGTCATTAAATAAATAGATATTATAATAACTATCTGAGCGTTTGATTATGACCATTATGACGATGTTAAATTGTTGTGAATATAGTAACTAGTCGTTTAATTGTGCTTTGTTTGCACCTAAACGTAAATTTTCGATGAAGTACGAACGAGGACGCTCCAACAACACCGTGCGAGAGAAAAATAAAGAGTTCCTTTATTACGATCATACTAATCTAGGTATAGATAAAAATAGTATTAGTAGCCATTGTGATTGAGGTAATCAATCTCTGTTAACTGAAACTGGTTTATTTTTATTCCCTAAACCGTAACAAAGTTCTGCATACAAAAACGTTCACCACAGCCACAACAACATTAGGGCAAAACATAAATAAAGTACTTAACATTATCGCTATGAAATGTGGCCGCAGAATGTTCCTACAATACCTAATAACCAAACAAAAAGTAGACTAAATTACGAGGACTGTCGGCAACAAAACTCTTAAAAACTATTTAATTGTTTGATTTTCGTGCTTCGTACTCCATCGACTACTTAATACGAGTAAAATTAAACACCAATGAACGATTTTTTACGATTTTTAGGAAATAATAAAAGTCCCGTTGCTTACATTTTGTTATGGTAGTCAAATGACTCGGACCCAAAAGGTATTTACCAACCCAATACGTAAGCTACCTGTTCTTTTATGTATTTTATGATACTCTTGAATCTTCACGGTCCAGCCATAAAAATACATCACGCGCCGACGTTCCGCATGGTTTTCATCGGCTATTTCGTTAGACTGATAATATATAGTAATCGAGATTTATTGAGGGCATAGCTAATTCAGTCGATTATACACTGTTTTTTATCAATCAAGTGTAAATTATGGTTGTAATGTTTCCGTTGTAAATTTCTTTAAACTTCTGAATGAAGGCTTTCTTGTTTTCATCTCTGTTCTTTTTTTACTTTGTAATAGATTTGTTTAAGCTGTAGGTATATTAGTAGTTTTGTATGGTAAGAAAAACATATTTTGTAATAAAGTAACCCGAAGCTGAAAGGGGAGGGTTTTGTCAAGTAGGGCTACGACTATTATACAAAAAAAATACGGAATTGTCCAGTTCCGTAGTTTTTCACTCCAGACAATGATAGTATTATTATTCTAGTACTTACGATTTTGGTGTTAAGGTGCATAAGCTCGCGCTCGGTGACTCGGCGCCGCGCGGTCTCCATTTGCTGCTGACGGTACTGGTTGTACTTGTACAGCAAATACATTCCGGGCAGGGCCAACACCACGAACGGTCGCATCAAGTTTGACGACGTCGGCGCGCGCTGCGGCATCTTCTTATTAACATTATTTTATTTATTCCACAGCTATGCACTTCTGTCGTCGATTGTACGCGGAGAAGCGATAAGGCTTGAATACTCTTCTAATTGAAACTTTATGACTTCTGTATTAGAGATCATTTTGATAATTGTGTTAACAGTTACAGTCACGGCACATTTTACCTTAAAGTATGGAAGATTTAATTTTATTTGTAACAGTTATAATATTGCTATATACTTAAGCACTTTATTTAGCGTCACTACGGGGTTTCTAAGTTTTAACGGATTATTGCTTTAGTAATAGACCTAGTTATTTACACAGCGATCTTCTAGGACGTTCCTGGTATGGTTACGCTATCTGAAACAAATGAATGGAGTGTTAATATTGGTTCTAAGTGATAACAAAATGTTACAACTGACATAATTGTATCAGTAACAAAAATTAATAAAAATGTTTTTAAAACTAGAAATATTTTAAATATTAATTTTTATTTTTGTAATTTTATCTAATCTCCGAATAATGTCCGCGAAAAATGTGTTATAGGCTCGTAAAACTTCGATCATATTAAAAGCTTTATTTGTAGACTCATTTCATATTTCGGCCACATTATAACAGACGGTAGCAACTTGCGCATACGAATTAAGTCCACCTCGGCCGTACATGTGCCTGCATACTGTTTCACTAATTAAAACCACCACACGACACCATCTTACTGCGTATAAGACTGAATTTTTTATATACATATAACATCTATAGATACAGTCACGACTATGGTATGGTTTTAAGGGGTAGGCAGAAGTAATTTTTGAGAATTCCTAGGAAGAGGAATAAATACCTAATAATAATATCACACGCCATTTTGCAAAAGACGCATTCTATTGTAACTTTAAAGTAAACTAATCTGATATTTGGAAACTAACACAGATGGCGAATAATTTTCAATTAACGACACCAGTGTACTAGGGTATGATAAACGAGGCGGTAACAAACTCGATAATATTGCAAGAGCGATGCTGCCGATGGGCCCGAAACAACTAATAAGCGTGGGAGGCCAATGAGCCGATTGATAGCTTCCTCATGGGAGCAATGTGGACAGTGTAATAGGTTATTTTCCTCGTATCAACGACTATAAATGTTCGTAATACGGCATTTAATAGCGTATCGGTTTAATCGGAGAAAAATGGCCGAATATATGGGACGGGTGCTCTTGAAAATGAAACATGTAGGTGAGAAATGTTTGTGTTGGTCTAGTGCTTTCGTGGTTGTATTTTTGTGGAGGTTATAGGTAGAGGAGATTAGAAATACTATTACCTTCCGTCGAAGGGAAATAGAGTTGTTAGCGGCTTTTGGTATGGTATGGTATGTTGAATGGCAAGAGGCGATGAGCGATAAAATGTATTTTATAGAAAACCTCACTATTCTATGTTACCATGACATATTTGACTTTATTCATCAATAGTTAGACGTTCAATTATCACGACGCGACACCCACATAAAACAAAACTATTCCACTATACCTCTATAATAACCTTTTGTTACCACCCTCATTACCTGGAAACGTTCGTTAATATGAAAATTAACCTTTCACAAAAAGAGCTAGGTACAATTTTATAACAAGTTATATTGCATTTTCCCGGCTATATGCAGCACTGGCCAGTTTATTACGTTTCAGACGTCGGTAGACAAGTTAGGTTTTAAAAGTTCAGAAAGTTGTTCGCTAAAGTTCTCTTATTAATGCGCGCAGGTAAAATATGTAAACAAGCTAGAAATATTACTCTGTCGCCGTTTTAGTTTGTGTATTTTAGTAAATAAATATTTGAGTTTATATTTTTCATATTTGGAAATAAAATTTTTGGCCATCTCACTACTTTGGTAAGTTATTGAGCTGAAGTTTTTTGTTCGTAGCATTCATAGAGTGGATGATTAATTTTCAGTAAATAGGTATACCTATATGTATACACCTTAAGTCATTGTGGCGTTCGAAGGGGAAGACCTTTGTTCAACAGTGGACATCTTCTGGCAGATGATGATGATATTCCATCTTTACTCGTCACTATGTTAAAACTATTCTCTACTTGTGAGTACACTGAAAGAAGGAGCTAAAAGCTTCCTCAAAAAGGTCACCGCAACAAAAGTACAAGTAAAATATCAGGTACAATCGTCTACTCTACATACTTCTTCTCTCTTTGACGACCTGATTAGCGCAGTGGCTAAGCGATTGGACTGCTGCACTAAGGGTTGCGGGTTCAATTCCCGCATGGGGCAAGACTTTGTGCGAACCACAGATGTTTGACCTGAAGGTTTGGTCTGGGTGTTTGTGTATGTGATATTTCAAGTTTGTGAAACGCACCTACGTCACTGGAGAAATAGTGCGGAGCGACGTTTAAAAAAACATACTTAACGACTAATTAAAGAAAGTCTTTATTACTACAGTATTTCCTTCGCAGCTTGCCTCTAATTCTCATCTCCGGCCAGACGGAAAGGTAAGACAAGGCTCCGGTTTAATGACAATCGATGCTCTCCGGGATCCCGAGGTGTCTTTGTGTGGATACAAGAGTTGGACGGGTAGGAGTCCGTTCTTTGACCTCGACTTGCTCGGCTTAACCTCGCAAATCAATCGATATTTGCGACAGCGTGTCTTATACAACTGGATATGAAGAGGATCTTGCGTAATGCTAGGAGTTGTCTTCTATAAGAGTAGTCAGTTACTGTATTTCAGACTAATGACTGCAATTCAAGTATGTGTTGAGTGCTGTTTTTGTCAAGGATGTAGGCAGTGATGTGCTTTATCATACTTATTTGCCATTAACACTAGAAATCAAACATAATGATAACGAATCCAAAAATTTCAGCTTCAATACTAAGATTTTTTAAATTCTTACGTTCCAAATAAAATACTCAATGGTCTTTACCTCATTCAAATCGGAAATCCAAGCAATTATTACAGTCATATTCATTAACTATATAGTCCAAGAAATGGAGGTCAAATCCACCACCGCTTACTAAATAATTTAATTATTGGAATTGAGAACGGTAAGACCTTTGGCGTTTCAGAATTCCCTACAGATGAATTCATTACCAAGATTGACATGAACGAATTGAATGATTGAATAATAACGGGAGGTAGGTCGAGAATTACTCTATATCAACGGATATCGTTACTCCGTATTCCGATTCCCCAACGGTGATGACGAGGTATGAACATTTTGTCAGAGAATATTGGTCCATAATTCCTTGAAGGTAATAAAAAAAGGCGAAGGCCTTTGTTCAACAGTGTTTCGGCTGATGCTGATGATGAATATAAAATTTAGCTTATTGTAATTTACCGACATTAATTGGAGAAAGGAAAGGGAGGCCTTTGCCCTGCAGTGGGACGATCATGGCTGAAATAATAATAATAATAATTGGCAGTGGTACTTTACATAGCATAACGAAGATATAAAGCCTTCGATAATGAAATATTGTCAGTGAGACCTGACTGGATTAAAAGTTACTTGTGCAGACGAATACCATTTGTACTCCACCAGTCATCAGAGTACTACTGTATATAATTCCGCAAAAGCATTAAGAGGCTATAAAAATATGTATTGTGGAGCAAACAATACATAAAACTAGTTATCAAAATACATAGTGTTCTGCTGGCTTCCTTGAAATAGTGTGGCCTTTGGGATTGAGCATAAATGTTTATTGTCTTGTCCTCTTTATGTGCAGCACTAGATGTTTGCTCTACTATCGAAACCTTGAGCTATAAATTGCCAAAAACTTGTTACATTTTTCTTATTGAGGCGAAGTATTTAGCCATTGTGTTGTTATTTGCGGTCCAAATAAAGAGACTTCCCATCCTGCGTGTGGTTTAAAAATTTAATGATTTTATATGTTAGATTACTTAGATATTAATTTAATGAATATTTTAAGAAGTACTAACATTCTATACAATTTTACATCACTTACTGATATTTATGCAGACAAAACTGTACCCACGACCTTTAAAACACTCACCCAAAACGCTAAAAAGGATTTACGTTTCAGCAAGAATACTTCCACATTGATACGCACGAACCCACCCAAACTCCGATCCCTTAACCGACACTCGACATTGATCAGTTACGTCACGACATACAATCGAAAGTATCGAACGGCTCTTAAGTCTCAAGATTCATAGTCTTGGTATAAGCCGGTACCAGTCTACAGTATTGACGCGATACCGTCGGTACAGCGCACGGATCATGCTGATCGACAACCACGACATCTTCTGTCAATGGGAGGATATCTATTGTCGCACTCTTGTGAGTAATCAAAAATATTTTGTAAGTGGAAGTCCATTGTGTGAACATTTATTTTGAGCAGACGGTTTTATGTTAGGATTGGAACGATGTCAGCGATAAAAAATACTAGTTACAGCATCTTTTATATATCTTTGGTGGTCTGCCCTCTTCTTGTATTAAAGATGCTGTGAATATTCTTATTTTGGACAAATGTATAGGTATCTTATCTCTCTTTTTTTAATGTATCTAATAGTTTACATTATGGTACCTTCTATGACGTATTCCTGCGACCTCTGAACTTATTGATTTGGTGGACTTGCGACGAGAAAAATTGTTCTTATAACATATAAAGGTAAAAAGCATAAATGAAAAAAAAATTTTTTCAAGCAGTAACCTAACCATTCAGTCTCGTAGCAGCACACATCGCAGTTCTCATCGAGACAGAAAAAACACGAAGGTAAGCCTTTGTTATTCCAATGAAACGACCTTCAGTTGGCCGCGCAATTTGTATTCCAGGAAAGCATTTCTATAGTTAACGTAATTACAATAAATCCGTAAAACGGATAATATAAGACGTGATCAGTCGCAATCTTTCCTATTACCATAATGAGCCCGGAATATTCTCGGAGCTTCCCAATATTACTTTCTTTCCAACTTTGACGTGCTTCCCCGACTTCCGACTTTGGTCGAAGAATAATCTGTAGTTTTGATCGAATTGCTTTTATCTTAGTCTAGATTGGATTCATTCAAGAATACAAAGTTATAATGGTGGTAGAAGTTGCAACCCTTTCCTCGTAAAAATTACTTAAAATAATATATCTGTTGGCAGCCTTAAACGCTCCTCTAAATAAAATGGAACTCCACACTTGCTTACTTACACCTATGTATATACATCACTCTCATTACGATGTCCAAATATTATCCGACCGATATAAATCATATTCCTCCCTCGCGAGTTTTTAAATAACCAATCATAAATTCTGATTCCAATTCCGAATGTCATATAGGATCCAGAATATTAAAATAAGTGAATCCTTTGAGATGCGTTCTTCCGTATATGTTCAAACATCTGGAAGGCTCCAGTGTTAGTCTCAAACGAGCCGACGCGGCCCGAGATAGCTTTCGGCTGATTGAGTCGTCGGATAACAGGCATATAACAAGCTTAAGTTGAGAACAGTGCCCCGGATTGGTTGTTTACTGAGTGTTGAGTGTTAAGGTTAACCTTCATTGGTCCATTTCAAGATGAAGTATCATTTGAATGGGGATTTATTTAGGAATCGAGTGTTGATAGACCGTAATGCATGCTGGAAAGAAGCTTTATGTTAACTTTTACTTAATAGTGATTCGTTTCCGTTTTATTAACCTGTTTCATATAATTTGGGCAATTTTACCAGAAACAAAAATACCTTTTGGTAATACCGGTTTCTAGAAAAATCTGAAACTTGCAGTTACAGCAGCCAACTCACGGCATTAATGTTATTTTATGAGTGCACTCGACTAAAACGTGAAGAAAAATAAATAAGATGACCCATAACACATTACCACTTAATATTCAAGTCAGAGGTACGTGACTACGGATTTGGTTTTGCTACCTTTGAGTTAGTGAAAAGCCGTTATTCCCAAAGGAGATACAAATTCGAGAAGTTTCTTGAGTACTACTAATAGTTAGGCCTTTACCATGTCATGTGAACAAAAGTGGTTTTTTTAAATCCATAATGAAAGCATAGAAACAACAGCTTACTGTCAGAGTTGAATATTAGGATGATTTGGTTTTGAGATATCATCTCTCAAACAAGCAGTAATTCTGAATATTTCAAGAAATTTGAGAAGACAAGGTCAAAAAAACCCTAAGGGAACTTTCATAAGAAAATAAAAAATATTTCTGTTAAAATTTCATTAATCTGTTTGTTTAGTTGAAAGTTTTCCAAAGATATTAAATAAAGAAATAAATATGCGCCTACCTTCCTTCGACACGAACCCTTCAAATCCGCTCAGAATTATACGTTAACAAACTACAAGCAAACCCCAATCCTCAAAACTAAGCTGATAAAAGGGTAGCGGCGTGTAACACTGAAAAACATTCGCGAGGATTCTTCAAAAAAGCTAATCAGCTTAAAAGCTACTCCACAGTCTTTGACTGGAAACCTGAATGGGTGCCAAATGACATTAGAGTAATTCCTACTTGTTTGTCTTGTGGACGCCCAAGCCAGTATCTTGGAGAATGGTGTTGTGACGTAACGTGTGTATTTTGCGAACGCGAAGTGCAAACAAGAGTAGTAAAGGGGTAAACAAGGATTTGTGATAATCTAAGTAAACACATAACTTGGACAGACTATTTTGTCCGCTTTTTACGTAATACGTTCGTCAGACTCATGCAGTATAAAAGTTTTGGTATTATTTCTGTAGAGTGTAGATCTTCAATGCGAGTATTGGAACCGGCTCTGCTGGAGCTAAAGGTATCTGCTTTATTTGAAATACAAAATAGTCTACCGAAAAAATACTCAAATACAACTAAAACTTGTGAATTTGAGAGGTAAATAGACTAGTAAATGCTCACCAGCACTTGTACCAGGAGACGCTGGCGCTTAGGTTTTTCTGGGTTTATAAAAGAGAATAGGTCCAAAAATTACCAAAATTATAATCGCTAAGATATTCGCATATTTGTGCTTCCTAAACGTATTTGTTTCGAGTATGCTCGTTTGTTTGTGCATGTCAGATTGAGATCAGTAAATCCGTAAAACATAAAAGACAAAACGAATAAACATTTTATTATTATTACCGACCATATTTTATGTCAACACGCATCCTCTATAACATCATGTGCACACCATACATACGTAGAGCAGCTTCTACATTCCTAGCATCGCCTAATGGGATGAAAAAAAACGTGGTGCCTCCACATTCCCTCAAAGTAGCGAGTTTCCTAGAGGCACCCTCAAGCGGAAAATGACAGGCAGTCTGCTTGCCCCGGCTAGCAACGCGCCGCCAACTTTTAATATTCAGCTTTCCCTGTAAAAGATGCCTTCTTTCTTTTGTTATTTCAAAAGCGCTTAGGTTTATGTTATAGGTACGGTAGAATTTTTGTTTTGTGTCATAATTTTATGGAAAATCTGCTGTTTTAAATTTAGAGTTTGATCTCATCAATGATAGATTTGTGACTTTCTTTATTAACACTACTATCTAGGACCCTAACAAATCATTAGAGGTAGTAAATATACATCATGATGATTGTACAAATCACACAAATTTACTCCATCAGTAGGTGGTTATCTATATGTAATAATGTAAAGTACTAAATAAACACATAGCTGTCACATGTTTCTCCTCCACAATCTCCTCATGTAAGGGCGTTATTAGTAAATAATTGTTAATATTGAAGGGAAACCTGATACTTTAACAATGCTAGTAAACATGTTATTGTTTAAGGGACGATAATATGAGAGCTAGTGTGCAACAAAACAAGCTAAGGACGAACAAAGCACGGCCGGTGGCAGACAACAACGTGGGATGAATTCGATAGACCATACAATGGACTAAGATAGACTTGCTAGACATTTTGTAACTTGATAGCTTGAGGTTTCAAAAGGATTTTAACAAACAATGCGTTGTGTCTTACCATCGCAAAATAAAAAGGCTGAATATGAATCTACAGCACTGACGAATACAGGTAAACCTTTTCATGGAAAACTCATTCGAAAAGTGATGCACCCTAATTAAGCTTCAAAATATTGGCAATGTGTTATAGATGCAGATTAAACTTCGCTTAAACCTTATCTTCAGAGGAATGAAGAAGCTTTAACAAATTCTTTACTGAGACGACTCTATTTATCACGTGATCATGAAACTAGGCTACTTATTCGGTTACTAGAGCTTTGTTTACCCAGAATCCGCAAAACACCGGGTACCCAAATAAAGCACTTGTCCTTCATACAAATATGAAAGCTGTTTACGTAGTCTGGTAGGCTGGGATGTTTTATTATCGGTCTGCCTCCAAGCTTCAGTATTCCTCCCTCTTTCATCTGGGACTTATTATGATGTGAGGTCACCGAAGGTTATGATTTGATGAGTAAATAAAGTTTTTAACAACCAACGATTGGTGTAAATAGGAAATTATGATCGCCAGCTAGGTTTACTTCACAAATATAAGAGTCGAAGAATATTTATGACAGTGATGTCGAAGCCTGAAGTTGTATGTACCTCACGACGATAAGGTATCTCCTTTCCCTACTTAATATTATTTTAATGTAACAAAAGCTGGCGAACATTGTTACCTTCTCGCTACCAAAACTTGCTTTCTCATGATCAGTATCAAAAGCTGTTACTTTTTTCTTTGTGATGTCTCTTCACGACTCCTTTTGTTTCTCATAAATCTAGAGCAGTTTTATTGTGACGGGAACTCAACGAAACGGAAATTTCGTGACGCCATTTTGTTCTTAACAAAATATCAAATGTCTGAAGAACGTGTGCATTTGCGTGTATGAAATTGACGTGCGTGAGCTTCTTTGATACAAAAGGTTGAAGATAACAAGGTAGGTAGAGTTTGAAAGGAATTTTGTTACAATAACCAAGTTTCGAAGCTGACATTTCGGTGTGCGGCGGTATTGGGGCTGCGTATGTTAGGGTTCGGAAATGGGGACAGGAACGATATTTATTTTTGTATAAGGTCGGGGGCATGTGAAGAAAATAAATAACATTTAGTGATGCGACACTTCCTTATCATTTTGAATGTAATACCAGTTGTATGCACAAGGCAAAAATTGATGCAAAAATTGAGCAGAAAAATATTTGTAATTAATAATATTTTTGCACGAAACGGACAATGCGGTCTCGACACAACCCCGCCTAGTGTTTAGACAAGTACACAGGGGCTAAGGGGCGAGGAAGCGATGACGTCACGTCCGCATCCGCCGGCCATGCCGCATCGCGCCAAACAGCCGCGGACATTCCAACTGTCCGCCACAAATTATTGTATTGTCAGAGCTGTACTACGGTATTTACGACCTTTAACTAATAACCTTTCTGTTTACACCGATAGATGGCGTTGTTTATTTTATTCCGATTTGAATCGCGATATAAAGGTTTTCCGGAGATTAATGACCTTAGGATAGGCACATGTGTTCTCCTTACCATGTCCATTGTTTACGTCGTAAGTACCATGTTCATTCGTCGTTTACTATAGGCCCATATTCGCGGTGGCGAGCCTAATATAATTCATTGGACTCACTAGGTGTATCATCTTTAACTGCTTGCTTTCAGGCAACTGAAACGAATAACTGTCGGTCCTAATGTGGAAAATGCGCATTAACATTTAGTTTATAAATAAAACCGATTATTTGCACGAGAATCTATCAAAAAGTATATGACGTCACTCTGTTATATTAGCAGCCCCTGAACATACCATTTGTCGTTATTTGTCTAGCTCCCGTGTAGGCCAGACATGCCTATTGCCGGCCACTTTAGTTTGCTTTGTTGGTTTTATTGCAACTTGAAAGCGGAGAATGCCACAATACAAGTGTTTTACGGCTCTAACTCACACAATTGGACGGTAACAGCAGAAATACGTATTGCTTACGTAGTTGGATTTTTTCAAATAATTACACGTCTTACGTAAGACGTACAGTTTTGTATGTAGGTATTATTTAATTGAATAACTTTTTTTATTTGTGGATTTTGACCCACGACGACATATTCATGAAATGTGAATGTGAAAGTGAAATTTTCTGTGAAAGCTTTAGAAGAGCATTTATTCTCAATTGATAAAGGAAATTTGAAAAATGATGGACACTAGCAGGACTTGAACCACGACCTTCGCCGTACTGTAGCACAGTTCTTACTTAGCGCAGTTAATGTTCTGAGAGCATTTACTGTTTATCTAATTAGCACAATTTATTTTGAAAGTTTTCATTGATATAAATAACTACTGGCAAAAAACTCCATGATTATTCTTTTTAAAATTGAATGATTATCCTGTCTGAATGGAGAGTCTTAGCAATATTCATTGCAACTAAAGGCTGGACGCAGTTAATAATGACTTATAGGACATGCCATCAATAGGGTGGTCAAAAATGGGCTTCAAATGTTTGAAAAGTAACTATGTAGTATGTTCATATATCAACTTTTATAAATATTCCAAGGAAACTATTTTGTTAACAACGTTTTACATAAACAAAAACACTATCCATTATGACAGTTTTTCATACCGCACACTTCACCCCTACGTTTTCGTATTCTTGATTCATGAATGAAGTTTGCTTGCGTGCACACGCAGCAGATTTCACTTTCAGGATGAATGTTGAATTACCACTGCCTTTTAGAAGCCTTAAAAAGGTAGGGCAAGTTCCAGAATTAAATAGACTGGTAGAAAGTTAATTCCCGTTGGCATTTTGGGTTCTTAAAAAGGTAGATCTTCTAATTCTAAATGCATTTTTGTAAGGTAGAAGTAAATTGCGGCGTCAAGTAACAAGGTTGACGGTGCAATCCAGTGGTTTAGATGAGCAGGCCTTGGACTGAATTAGAAGACATTATGTTACTTATACTGGCGAAGCGTGTAGGAAGACGTCTTAAGGTTTTAAGGGCAACAGAAGGTCAGCAGGCAATACAAATAAACTTCGCAACTTTTTGAGCAGATAAGAAGGAGTTGCTCGTTGTCGTCCAAGGATGGGCTTTCTTATCCTACGTTTATGTGGCTAATAATAAATTAAGACTACTTATGGTTGTAGATCACATGCCATACAGCCTTGTCTTCATGGTACAGAGTAGCTCAGCATACGTTTTAATGATGACAAACATGTTTAAAATGATCTTGTAAAGTATAGTAAATATTTAAAAAAATGGAAATGTTTTAAATTCCATATCTACTTATATTACAAAGTTTTATAATATTAGTTAATAGCATTATAATTTAACCACCACTAAAAGCTTAATTCAAGTACTATCAGAATGTAAAAACATTTCGTAAACATTGAGTTCACGCTCACAAGCAATAGACATAAAACAAGCACAGTGTCAAAGCACATAAATTAACAATCACGCTCATTCAAATGCACTGTGTATGTGGCAGCACGTCATGTCCCTACAAACACGTCATGACGTCACTCGTCACCTCCAACATGTTTCGTCGTGATCCAATATCTGATATTACAGATACACACGAATATTGTGTAGTTATAGGTGGTATTACATGTTATGGGAATACATTTTTTCATTAGTACTGTACCATGTGAATTAAAAATCTGGCTTCATCATCCGTGTCAGCACGTCATGTTTCTAGTCTGTAAACACGTCACTCGTCTCTTCATGTTTACCACATCTCGCTTTGCTTTGGTCTACATCAGATATTAGATATGCTTACGTATGTTTGTTTTCTGTCTAGTAATTTGGCGGAGTGATGTTAGGGAATTCGACATGAGAAGTTTTTAAAAAACGTTGCCACACACCAGTTTTTTCATTAATGCTACAACCAAATAACACAGATTTACTAGACAGCCTTATCATGTTCTATGTCTATGAATTCAGCCTAAGGTGCGTCTTCTCGGACATGGATTTGACCCACTGGATGTTTGGAGCCCAACCGCAGACAGAATTGGGACTAATATCTGGGGATCACACAAAAATGTGTCCCCCGCGGAGATCAAACCCGCAACCTTTGGCAGAAGAATCCAATGACTTAGGCACTGCGCCAATCGTGTCATTTATTTCTGAGGATGGCCGTGATTACACTTCTTTGCTAGACAACTAGTTCATTCCAAAATAAGCTTCTTTTTCCTATACGAGTATTTTTGTTCATCATGTCAACCATCTCTTTAAATTCGTCACGCATGTTCGTCCAATACTTGGAATGTTGGTAAAATTGTACAAGATACATAGACAGTTTTGTTCCGAGCTTCATATATTATGACGTAACTGATGGTGCCGTGTATTCTGTGTGCTGTCATCAGCTGGACGACACTCCTGCGTGTTGTTAAACCACCCAGGAAAATTGTTTGAACGTTCTACGGATATTACGAACGTGACAAACAGACGTCCTTAGCATTTTAGAATAAAGCAACAAACAATTTTGAAATTGTAATGTTGGTTGTAAGTATGGTTGTATGACTCAGAATTCTAGGTAAAGACTTCAAAACAAAACTACGCTACCAAAGGTAATGCTATAGGATACATTCCTGCTGATGGTGTCCCTCAATTTTGAAGAAATCAAGAATCCTCAAAAGAATGCAGACCGTTTAGTAAAACGAGTTAAAAAAAATCCTAACGATACTACTTATATTACACCTATTCTATGTTTTGATTAGCTAATCCTCCGCCCACTGACGATCGATTCAGCGCCGAGTCTTAGAAACCAGGTGCATACAAAAAAGGTCGTGTACTACAACATCTGTCTAGCTACTACTTTATTCATAGATGGCAGTGTTGTTATATCAATGAACAACGTGCTCAAAGTTACGCAATCATTTGCTTGGTTCATTCAAAGATTATAAGGCTCGTATGTTCTTTTGTCTTTAGGTACCATAGGAAGATTAGGAATATAATTTCCTTCCTTTATCGGGTAAGCAAGTCCTATGAGGCGACAAAATGAGTGTTGGCCCAAAACTTAAAAACAGGGGACTTAAAGTTAGCGGCGAAATGTAGGTGTATGTATATACCTCATTTCGCCGCTACATACAAACACTGTTACAGGCTCCATTTGACGTACGTAAGGTGGACATGTCCAAAGACGTCACATTTTACGTAAACGTTTCTTTAAAAAATCTTACGTCACTCGTCGTGTGGTCATAGCAGTGACACGGTTAGAGTGGGTGTTTGTGAATATTTCATCTATGGTGCTACTGGCACGTCATAATTATTTCCTTCACCTGAAGGCCTAGTATTGTCGCCGATGCTATTTATAGCTTTTAAAACCTTCGTAGTATTTTAAAGTGATGTTTAAATTATAAGCCGTTTTACCTTCTGCGATTATTGACAATGGTTGTACAGCTAGTCCATGATAAAAGGATATTAAAAATTCATATTGACTAAAATAACTTCATTCATCTACGAACTTTGTTTAAAACAAAGTTTAGTATGAAAATGTAATGGACTATCTTAAAACAAATGATAAGAGATCTCTATCAACCCGGAGATAGGTAATGGAGCTTTACGAGTGATCAAACCTAACTGTAACAAAACATGGACGCGGACATCCCCAACAAAAAATTAGATTCACAAGTTTCTCAATAGAAAATCCGATCACAAGCTCCACTCGAAGTTAAACCATAAAAAAATCAACTGCTAGCAACAGTTGAAACTCTAAAACAACTTCGAGCTCTGATTAAACCAACTTCTGTACACAACATCGCATAGAAGAGGCTAACGATACATTTGTACAAGCTAGTTTGACCTCTAGATATATGGATTAGAGGATACTATCGTGTGAAGTGTTCATAACGTTGTGGCTAGGTGGTAGGCCTTTATAAACTTGTGAATAGATTTTCAAATAACGTTCAGTATTCGATGTGGGAGGCGGGAAATGAATAGAAACATTTAACGGGGTCTAATTAACTGTGTGTATGGTCGCTGAAGTTCGAGATTGAGTTCTGTTGACAAATGTGAGACACCTAACTCAATTGTAAGTTTGGAAATCGAATTTTGAACAAATTTCAACCATTGTGTCACGGCAACGTGCTAGTTACGGAACAAAAGACGGTCTACGTTTATGTCATTCGTTTCCTAGTACCCTGTACGCTTCGAAATATCGATGCTTTATTGTATCGGTTTGAACTGTCACATGAGAAGAGGTTATGTCGTAGTGTATTGAATAGTCAGTCTATACCTGTAGTAATCAAAAATAAGGATAGCGAGGTTAACCCTCAAAATGCGTCGGACGTATGTAGGAAGGACTCGTGGAAGTACTTGCATCCCCGTTTCAGTATATATTTCAAATTCTCCTTAACTATCATGAAAAATAATCACTATAGTTGTTACAGATCCTGTATCGGTCGCCCGCCGTCCAGTCCAAATGTTCTGTCGTGTCGACATGAACTTTTTGCTCATGTGGTTACGAACTTAGTTCGAAAAGTTGGAAGCGGCTGGTCGTGGCAGGCCGTCTTGGGTGCACCGGACGTTGTTAGGCTTCGTCGTTTTAGACTTTTTTCATGCATTTCAGTTTAACGAGATCTGTTTTGTGTGCAGAATGCTATCTTACTTCTGTAAATATATCAGAGGCTACCAACATTGCTGTACGTAATTTTGTATTCGGAATTCTATCAGATTCGATGACATAACGGACTCTACGAAAGGGTGAGTGTAAAACAGCTGCTTAACTATGGTAAGGCTTATAAGCTTGTTAATCAATATGTACCTATATCTTTCTGGGTAACTTTTTTATTTCCTGGTAATAACCCAGTAATTTGCAAACCAATGTAGTAAAGTAAGAATATACGACCCTAAGCCTGTTCTCACATTCGATTTATGTTCCGCAATGATCATTTACGAAGCAGCATCGATAACAAATATTAAAACTGAAAACTATGGTTATTAATCTTTAGAAAGATAATCCTAATTTGACTCAATTAAAACATACAGCTTGTACCTATTAGCCTCATTTTTCCTTTGTGTATTCCGTAATGTACATCGGTATCACAATTAAGCTCGATTAACAACTACATAATGTAGTCCAGTGCTGTGAAATATACAAAAAATTTATCCATTTCTCACGTGACACAAAGGGTCGTAAAGCCTTGTCAGACCTCTCGTCTCATTAATCATTCCTTTTCGCAAATCCTTTTAGTAGACGTCGACCTTTCATAACTGAGGTGAATCGGAATAAGCCGCTTACAATAAATGTTTAAACAGTGGTGTTGTTATGACCAAAAAGGCCAGCCCTCCATGAACTAGCGTGGTCATCTGTGCCCGTTCCTTCTGTAAAGAGTTTCGACTGTACTAGAACAGTATCTACCTATCATTTGCTTATAGAGCTGGGCTAGTTTTGTCACTGCCCAGTCTCACCAATACAAACTTAAAAACTGTCATGGAATTATCCCTAATTGGGAAGGGTTGTGGATGCTGTTGCCTTACGAAGGTCGTCGTTATTTCATCTACTAGTCCTGGCCACCAACAATAAAACAATTAAGTGCATTTTAATATTACATTGTTATTATAATCGTTGATCGTTACCGGTTTATGTAGTCCGCTGAACAAGCTTCAAGAATTTTTGGTTATGTGGAAAGAAGTTGACATTCAATATTTTTATTCTCTGCATCAAATTCTCGTGTTTACTGTGCTGTCACATAGCTCATGCTTAATAAATGTATATGGGTTTCTACTTTCTTTCCCTTATCAACAGACTTATATAAAGTCTTTCCGCTGAGCGACTGCAGAATGACCTTCGCTATCTTTGCGCCATTTTTTCCAACAGTTTACACGTCAGCAAATCTTTTCACACACACAGTTGCGCCCGACCCATGCATTAATAAACCCTCACGGAGCCGCTTATACGGAAACGAAGAATGTGAGAAAAGTTTTCAAAAACCGTCACAACTAACTCCATTAGTGGGTATTGTGTCCGCCACCGATCCATCGTTATTATTCATTCATTACACATAATGGCCATTCATATTGTGTGAGTAAGCCGTGTTATGGTTTGGTAACGCTGCGATTAAATTGCAATTACAGATCTGAATTAGTGAGGTGTTGTGGAATAATTGGTGTCGTTAGCCTTTGTGGGGTTTGTCACTGTGCATTCGATTGTATAATAAAACCAGATTTTACTTTAACAAACACATAAACGAACATAGTTCAACAACAAACAAATGAAAGACTACATCAAAATACGCCGCAGTAACTAGCCATTTCTTTGGGCAAAAGTTAGGTACATAAACTAGGCTTCACAATACATCGATGACATTTAGACCGACTGACCAATATCGTCAGCCCCAGGAAGGGTGAAGGTTGACATCGATGAAATGTTACCATTACTGTGCAAATATACCTTATTTACTAGTAGTTGGTCTAAAACCAATTCTAGAACCTATAGTGAGACGCCTATATGTAGAGCCAAAATCTATCCGAGATATGACGAAGAATCCTTCTGAGAATTAGCGCTGTCCTGGTCCACGCATTACGGTCTCTTTAAGCCGATTTCTGCTTTCGATTAAGCTTCTTAATACAGGTACCTAGCTGACACCATTAGTGACGAGTACTTTAAAAGGATTGTTAAAGTTTTGCCGAATAAAAAAAAATGTGTTCACTATTGTAGTGTTAAGTCTGATGAGTAGGTACGTAAAATCGTCGTATTCAATTACGACACGATATAGTAAAAAGTTTAAGGTTAGAATGTAAATCAATTTGAATGTAAAACAATTATTCTGAAACTTTAAATAACACATGCCAGTGGTAATACAGATAATGTATAATTTTTTTGGTCCTTTAGCCAATTGGTTTGCGGGACCTCCTGAAAATTTAAGTGTGCAGTGAAATATGAAAAGCATTAATACTCAGATGATTAAGACATTGTGGTACCACCGAACAAGTGACTTAAATTAATTGCAATGTGGAATTGAAGTATAAAAAGCATGTAATACAGTACGCTGTGAATCTGAGGAAGCATGTCCTTTTAAGTTAACTTCCCGTACGAGAGTCGGACGGACACAGTCCATTTCATTCGGCTCGTATTATCGTATATTATGCACGAACAGCAACGGTCCACCATTCGTGTCAACTGCAGCAATTCCTTTCATTATTCTATAGGTACTAGCAATTCAGGCGACGGCTCACGTTGAAAAGGCTATTAAACGTATTGCTTTTCTAGGAACATAAAATGGACTACGAAGGTTCTTGAACCCTGACTTCTGACAGTACAGACTCTTATTTATTAGTAACGAATATTTACTATTCAAGAGTTTTACATTTAATAATAAAAAAGAATAAACAGCGTGCCCAAAATATATTTTCACCTTTGGTTCGTCATCCCTGCCTTATGAGACCTGTAAAATACTATCATCATCAGCCGGAATACGTCCAGTGCTGAACAAAGAAATACTAGATATATTACCGCAAATAAAAGTTATGTACATAACATAACATCACGCCCTTATTCACCGAAGGTATAGGCAGGGGTGTACCTATAGTACACCCACGTTTCGCCAGTTATGTTACGCCCCAATATAATAGGCGGCGAGCCTATTGCCATCAACCACTGGCATAAAGCCAGACTCCGTGCTGCTACTGAGAATTACCTAATGGCAAAACCCAATAGCACATTGCCCGAGATTCGAACCCAGGATCTCGTGTTCAGCAGTCGCGCTTAGCAACCACTAGACCATCGAGGCAGTCGACAATGATGTTCGGTTTATTTTCCATACCTAATGAGATATCTGTTTATTAACCAATTAAATCAAATAAATTTAGAATGGATTCAATAATACCAAAGCAACTGTACAATAGAGTCCGTTAATCCTAAAGGTGTTGGAAAAACTTTATCTATAGCATTCTTGAAGAATCGCTCTCATACAAAAAGGTTGACTCAAGGCCCTACACTTATCGTATGGGTCCCAATATTTTTGAAAGCGAACTACGGGTAGGGGTCTGTAATATACTCACCTATATATCTCTGTCTGACCCTTTGTAGGTCACTTAAGTAGACAGTTATGTCACGTTTGTTTTATAAAAAGTATTTTCTCCATTTCTCAATCGCCTGTTAATTTGCCGCAGTTATTTGACGTTGGACAGATTTTCTAAATAAAAATAAATATTTATAAGCTCTAGCTCTATGATTATAAAAAAAAGTTTTTTTTTTTTTGCTAGCCTGCATTAATGGCTTCTATACGCTGTGAAAGAAAACTCCTTGCCGTCACCGGGAAAGCAAGTCGTAAGAGGCTGCGGCCCGGTATAGGCCCAATAAAGGCCAAAAAAACTCGCCAGAGTCGTCGCCTATTACATACTTAGGGCCTATGATGATCAGTGAATATGGGTATTTAGACTCCTGATAAGAGATAACACGTTCACCAGCCTCACCGGAGATGTCAAACGTGATTATAATATCTGTGTAGGTATGTTCTTCGTCTTTGAGTTTTTCTCAAACGGCCATTATGCAGATAGCATAAAGTACTTATTATTTTTCGTATTAACAAACATCTCGTGCCTTATTAACTAGCACCTACACGTAACTGCAGATTTACCACACGTAAACACATCCCGAGTGTTTTACTGCCGGATTGTTTTATGACTCATAATTTTATTCCAACGTTTACGTGTTCTCTGCTCTTACAAGATTAATTATGTACTCACTTTCAGTAGCTGCATTGTTTAACTAATTTATAGAACATACAATGTTAAAACAATTCAGAAAAACCCGTTTTACTTTATCATATGCCGCAGCTCTAAAACCGGCGCTCGTTCAATGTGGCAGCAATTTTCTAATTGATTTCATCACTGGTCAGTCACGTGAATTTTTGCCATAACATGTACCCCACATACGTTCATGCTACCTACCATTACCAAGGGCAACCTCCGACCTTAAACCGGTTAAGAACTCACCTTATCAAAACAACGACACTTTCAACAGTCAATCACGTCTCTATACTAGAGGAAGACACTACGGGCACCTAACATTACCGCTAACACGCACGGTAACAGCTCAATTGACAGATGAAGACAACACACACGTTTTTAACACTTTAGAGCATTATTTTTATTGATGAAAATGGAATACGACGACCGCTAAGGGCTCGGGGGCGAGCGGCAGGCGAGCGCGCTAGCCGGCGCGCCGCCTTACTTTGACTGAAGTACGCGCTCGCGAACTGTTTTTTGCGCAGGCGTAGTACAACGCAGGATCGGCCGAAATTCACCCTAACAGACCTCCATAGAACAGTTGAACCACCGGTTTTCTGCCAACGTAAAATTTACTTTATCAACAGAAATTACAGTTGATTCTCAATTGTTCATAAAATGGCTGTTGTTGCGTTCTGACTATACCGTTGCGTGTGCCGCACTGCACACGATGGTAATTAAATATGTGTTTGACAATAGTATCGAGGCTCCGGCGGCTGTGCTCTCCTGATGACGTCAATGCCGAACGCTCAGTGAAGAGCGTTCGCGTGGAAACCGTTTTGTGAGAGTTTGCGAGCAACCCGCTGCCGTCAAAGCACGAAGCAAAAAAAATTACGGCGATTTGCATTTGAAATTGGAATGCTTTTTCCATTTAAATATTCGTTTTTAATTTCATGCCAACGTTTTTCCGCGGCCATGCTGAAATCAGCAATAAAAGCGGTTTGATTGTCAATATATTTTTCATACTGGCTTAAAAGATACCGTGAGCCTGAACTTATTATTTTTGATGATTGTTTATCATGAGGAGGCAATTTGTTTTATTTCGATATTAGTTACCGTTTTAGTTACCTGCAAGATGTTAAGTAATGACACTGCCTTATCTAATGTCCGCAAAATCTTTTAAAAAAGGTGGAGAAAACGGTATGTGAGAATTCAAATTAAGATCGTTTCTCCTGTTTTTAAGAAACAGTTAATTTCTTTTAAAACTTATTTCCCTTACTTATAAACTGTTTTTTTTTTATAAGTAAATGGTTTCGTTTTTTAAAGAAACTCTTGCGTTCTACTTCTACCAGTTGGTATAATTTAATGACCCTGGAAATCTAAAATTCTGTTTTTTCGCCTGTTTTATCAACTTGCAGAACCAATTCAAATAAATGAAAAAAAATATCTCATTGAAAGATAGTCTCTACCCTAAAAAGAAAATGTATCTTATAATCCCCGGAAATTCTTTTAGATTTTTCCTGGAGGAAACCTCTAAATTATAGCTGTAATATAAATTAATTAAAGCTTTTCATCTTCAAGTCTTAAGTTTAACTTGAACACGTAGGTAGCAGCTTCAATCGTGTGTTCATGTTACAGCCACAGTCTATATATATTTCGACTGTGGCACTGCCCTACGAGCTAGGAATCATCGTCGAATACTGAACTTTGTTGACATTCAACGGCAAAACGAATGTGGTTTGCCACTGCCTCCCACAGCGCTTTCAAATGATAACATAACCTTTTTAACTCGCGTTAGTCGTGTCAAATACACGTGTTATGTGAGCTGTGTGATATGAAAATAGCCTCATTAGAGTTGACTAACTTACTGTTGAGTAATAAGCAGTAGTTACCTTAGTAATGTTATACAGCGTAGTATAAATAAGTACGTTGTTTAGTACTATTTTAATCAAATCATATTTGTTTAAGGGAGGAGGCTTATGCCCAGCAGTGGGTTACTTAAAGGGATGATGATGATGATATTTATTTCGCTGAAAACATGAGTACAGGCAGATGCTTCCAAAGCCTTAAAATGGATTCCACACATTGTGCGGCAGTCGAAAATAAACGTAAATATTTTTTTTGTCTTACTCTTTGCTCTGATTATTTATTTGAATAGATTTGGGTTAATTCATACAAACACATAACGTAACTTAGACAAATATTTACCAAAATAAACAATTTCCTTTCTTGAACAAGTATGGCTATCAAAAACGCAGCCCGTAGCGTAGCACTCCAACCACGACGCCACAACGCTGATGAGGTCATCAAAACAAAAGAGAAGCGCTCATCTACTATTAGTAGGCACTGATTTGTTTTATCATAATTATAATCATAGCACGACTCCACCCACTGATGGGTGAACTCTCAATTCTCTTCTCTTCTACCAGGCTTTCATCTTCTCTTTTGTTTTAACCACCTAACAATTCATTGTTTTGGTAGAAATGTTTGCTATGTATAGCTTAGTCTTAGTTAAGTTGTAATAGGTAATATTTAACTAAGTTTAAGATGGTTACTAAGTTTTTTTTTAAGTGTTGTGTATACCTGTAATTGGCATCGATATTGGTTCCCAACGTGTTAAATATTTATTACTTATAAAGTGTGATATAAATGCTGTTGGTGTACCTGTTGAATATAAATAAATAAATTCACAAGTTCAAACATTATATTGCCTCAGTCTGTTCATAGAAGAATTCAATTCTATTTTCGTTTGTTTATTTGCATACAAATAAGCGGTCAGTGCTCTTGAACTGAGCCGCTTCCGACTTGGATACGCTGAAAATGGAAATAGAACTTATTGATTTAAACGTGCATGCTATTATAGTTTGAGAGGTCACTGACTATTTGTTTACGGCCAAGTTTATTCCTAAACCTTAACATAAACGAAGACCATACCGGCATTAACTTAACCCCGTATTAAGTCTAGATATTAACATCTCTATTCTTTGATATGCAAACGACAGTGACAGGTATTATTAAGTCCTTGGTTTAAAATTGTAATCGTTTATGAATAATGGTGATGGGATTAAGAGAAAAAAATACGTTCCCAATATTTTCACAGTTTAAATTAGGAAGTATCTACATAAGTAAAATATAGACGTGAGATGTTTCTTTTTTTGTTTTCTCTTCGGTTTTTAATCATTCCAGCCTGTATCTGTCCCGCTGGTAGGTAAGTATGATAAAGGCCTCTTCTAGGTGTAATTGAACTTTTTCTGGAGTTGTTATTTTTAGAGGTCCCGAGACTTTCCTTGTTCGTGCAGATGGTGACCACAGGGGTGGTTTTAGCAAGGTAAAAAATCCAAACTCCCCGGTCCCTACCCACAGGGCCCAGGTGCCTATTGAAGGTTTCCCCCGAAAAAGGTTTAATTGAACTTGTGCTATAAAAATCAGGTAATTAAAAAGTAGTTCATTACGATACTTTACCGTCTAATCCACATTAAATAAAAACTAGTTCGAATTTGAGTTTCACCACTGAAATTGCAGGTCAAATTTTATTCATTAATTTTTACGTATCAACAAAAGGGGGAAAACATTTTAGTCCTGTATTGCTATTTCAAGGTTTTTCGTGTGTGAGTGCTATCGGTTTCTAGTTCCTTTGCAACGTCCATAGATCACAGCCACACACAATAGATCTTCGTAAGATGTCGCTGGCATCTCTAAAAGAATCCATTTCATTGAAGTGTATTTATTAAGATGCACCGTGTATTCAATTTATTACCAACTTTAGTTTAGCGAGTGAGAACTGTTACGACCGAATGTAGGTGATCTCTGATAAATTGAATTGTGTAGGTAAATGTTTATTGAATATAACACATACTAGCTTTTACCCGTGACTTAGTCTATGCGGAAAATATTATCGCGGCATTTTGATGATAAAAACGAATACTTAACCGTACTTCGACTCGCGACTCTACCGCGTAACCAATTCATGAATAAGGCCTCCGTTCGAGTTCGAAACAAGTCTAGCATCTCCGAAGATAGGCGTAAGTATAACCGGAATATATAGTAAATAGTATGGATAACACTCAACGAAGTTATTTAGGTAAAATACTAAACCTGTCAAGCGCCTACAAAAATATAAAAGCAATTGTTACGAACTGTAAAAATTTGCAACTCAACTAAACTGCTCGCCTTTAAATACAAAACATGCACACGACTATTCATTTTATTTTAATGTTAACTCGACATAAATAGGTTAAATAACATTAGATATGAACCGGGAACCTCAGTACGATAAAATATTTCAGGAAATGCCTCGCATGCTGAAGTTAAAGTAACATTTGTTACCTGTTTTCATTTTCTGCAATACGTTTACTGGGTAAATAAATTTTTATAACCATACAAGTACCTACAATAAAAAAAAAGTCTTTTAAGTTAAAAAAATCTATGAATTACAATAATTATAATCGATTATTATCTTATATAAGGAATCGATAATTATTTATTTATATCACTAAAACAAATTTGAAAATATTAAATAATGTTCGATATAGGTACCTACTTCTGTAACATACAGAAATAGCATTAATAAAAGCGCAGTACATTTTGTGCACTCTTCCGATCCGTAATTTACACGATGCTTTTCAATATAAATTATATTCTGTGAACCTAAACTTTATCGTTAACCACATAAGGGCTGGTTTGAAATGGAGCCTTTTCGATCATGCAATCATAAACTATTAAGGCACGGCACTTGTGACAAGACTATTTTTTTTTAAATTGTACAGACCAAATGATAATAACAATACATCTTTAGTGTTACATTGTATTTGTATGTAGATACCTACGGTTAATATTGAAAATACATTACCCTTCTTTTGGCGCAGTAAGAATTGTTGAATATAGTTTTAGCAGTATATGATCTATAATTTGGACATTATAATTCAACCTTCGATAGCTCAGTTGGTAGAGCGGTGGACTGTAGAGTAAATAATCATTGTCATCCATAGGTCGCTGGTTCAAATCCGGCTCGAAGGAATTCTTTTTGTTTCCTAAAACGATATTTTAAAATGGGTTCTGAATTTACTGGCAGATAATTACTCGAATTTAATGGATTTTACTATTCTGGAAATGTATGTAAATGTTCTCAATTGAATTTTTATTCAATCTTTATTTATTTATTGGTATAAAATATTAGCACAAGGTGTGGTATGGTTTTATCCATTTATTGTCACGTAGCTGATTAGAAACAGTGCTTTGAGGTAAGAATTCCAGAATTATGAATGGTAACCAAAAGAGGACCGCTGCGGACAGGATTCGAACCTGTGAGGGTACAATACCCAATGGATTTCAAGTCCATCTCCTTAACCACTCGGACACCGCAGCTCATAGGGGTGCAGATGAATCATTTAATCTGATTCAGGATATCATGTTCCTATAAATACGCAGGTAATAGGGACTTAATACAAAAACACACCTTAAGATAAATCGAGTTTGCGGCAATGTCGTTAGGAATGTATATTCATTACCTACAACAAATAAGACAGTTTATCACACAACCCTTTATCGAAATACAGTAATTAAAGCCTCATAATTATTAGGATAATTTCCCTGTAATCGTAAAAAAACATGGTTTTTCTTAGTTTATTTATCTTTATGTTTGAGGTGATCATTACCAATTATACCAATATAACAATGACACTTAAGGTTAGAAATAATATTGTTGAATTAAATAGTGAATATTAATATGGTTTAAATAACTGTAACAATTTTAATAATTATTTCTTCTAAACACTGCCATCTAGTAGTATAATTATAAATCAGTAACTGTAGTAGCTCATTTAATGGTATTTCTATTCGATACAAGATGGCGTTGCAACATCATGTCTAAGTTTCTCTATTCGACACTAGATGTCGTTAGTCATACTTTACATAGCGTATAGAGATGTTATTATAATATACGTGTATATAATTATTATATTTTGGCTATTTGGCACTAGTTCTTAAAATTAACCTATTGTGATGAATAGGTTAATTTTAAGAACTAGTGCCAAATAGCCAAAATATAATAATTATATAGTTTGTCTATAACATTGTATGTTACAAAAAATAATTTGAACAATTATTTCCATGGCCGTTGACGAATAACGTAGTCCATAGATACTAGATAATATAGAAAGCTTACTTTCCTAAAGTCTACTAAATTACAAACAACCTGGAAAAGTACCCATGTCCAAATTCTTGAGGCAAGAATTTATTTTTTATTTTTTTGTACGTTTCTACTATCTAGTTGCAATGGAAAATCCACAAAATATTACCTAGAAGCATAAAACCTCACACTCATTAGAAACCGCACGGTGGTCTGTTCAAAACTAAACAGAATGTCGTTTATGGAAGCTTGCAGGAAAGTAGAAACAGTTGTCAGTGAATACGCGCCGTAATTAACACTTCTATTAACTACTAAATATAGGCGCTTGTTAGGGCTGTCTGAAGAAAAGATAAAAAAATCGGGTACCAAAAATGGGCAGCATATTATTATTATTATAATTTTTTAAAAAAGAACGACGGAGTAAGTATTTTCATAAGTTGGCATTTAGATTTGTTAGAGGTCATGTTCTTGCTAATTTTTAAATTTTCTAGCCAATGTCGTCTTTTACGTAGCTAACATTTATTTTAATTTTTTTTTTCTATAGAGGTATCATAGGTAGGTAGGTACTATAAAAGGTAGGGTAAAAAGCCTCTGTTATCCCTTTAGCTCACCACCCGTATTCACCCGTTAGGTTGGCAGCCCTATCACTCGATCTTGTCAGGTGCACTTTCATACCGTTTTTAGATCGTCCGATAGTCGCGTAGTAAAGGATGACTTGTATGGGGCTCCTACGAGCTACGATATTATTATTAGATTGCCCAGTGAGTTTGTTTTGTTTTACTGTGTTCAAGCAATTTGCCGGCTGTTCTGTAAAATTGATTATTTAAACGCTGTTGTGTTACTATGGATACACCTTTAAAATTATTACGAAAAACAATAAAGTATGGATAAAAATATTTGAAAACTTATAAGTAACCACTTAACTAGCTTATGCACACGGCTTCGCTTCCGTCGGTTATATCTCACAAAAACATTAAAAACATTTCAAATAAAAACTTTTTTGACCCATAAATTATTTTAATCTATGCAAAAAAGATGTCTATCCAATAGCTCCCTTTGTAGCGTAATTACCTACTACTTCACTTAGGAGATAGAAGGACGTAGGTATCACAATGTATTAGGTCTTTTGAAGTATTGTGTACCTACGTAGCTCTTTTTAATAAGGTTCTCGTCAGCGAATTTAAATCTTCCCACGCATGGCCATTTAACCCAGAGTCACAGGTACCAAAACAGCCAGCATTAAAATACATAATATAAAAACTTGATACAAGCGTGTCATAGTTTTTTAAATCAATTAAAACAAAGGAGATCCTTATCAAAACGTTTCATGTTCGACCTCTTTGGTTATTTGACACAATGCTTGTGCGATGCGTCATATGGAAACACAAGACCGTGGATCTGATTTATAATAAGTATACAAGAAACTTAGATGTACACTACAAAAAAAAATATTTTCATGTTGCCTAAGGAAAACCGTTTAATTTAAATAACTTCATAAAATATTTTTCAAATACATTAAGTATATCAATAAAATTTGATACAAGTAATGTAAAAAAACATACAGACGAATTGAGAACCTCCTCTTTTTTAAAGTAGGGCAAATGTAATAAATATAGAGCCTATACCCAAGAGGTACCTATATTTAATTATTACCCAACCTATATTTAATCAAACATTTTTATTTAACATTACAAAAAAGTCATTTATATTTTTAGCTAATTGATTTTAAACTTAATCATTTTAGAAGAACACAATCTAAGTCCTACCTTTGCAGTTTTTATGACTTCCTAAGCCAAAACAAAAGAATTATCCGAATTGTTTTTTGTGGAGTGTTATTACGCGCCATGATTTTGATATTCAGATTAAACGCGTATATCCTTGTTAGATTACCATCAGCTGTAAATTACAGCGTGGTATTAACAATTTGATTAACATAATAATAAACAAATACTTATCAACTTAAAGGCGATTTTAAAATTCATAATTATTTGTATGTGTGACTGCCAGGTTGGTCTAGTGGTCGCAAAGCGCAACTGCTGAGCATGAAGCCCTGGACTCGAATCCCGGAAGGGGCAAAAGTGTAGAGTTTTCCATTATGTAATTCTCAGTAGAAACATGCAGTCTGTGCCCGGTTGATGGAAATAAGCTCGCCCCTATTACAGTGGGACCTATAACATAACTGGAGAAATATGTGTGTTCTAAAGGTAGGTATATCTCTACCTTCTCCTTTGGGAATACAGGCGTGTAGTACACAGACGAAGAAGAAGAAATATCGGAAGCTGAATTAAATGAAAGATGGAGGTCAGAAAAAAGAGTGCCATGTTGCGTGCTTTGCAGACAAGAACCTAACTCTTAAAATAAAGGTTTTAGAAGAAGTAGCAATCTCACCTGTGACCCCTGCCCTACCGGCTACACTAATCTGGTTTGTATAATATACGCAGGACTAATGGAATGCGGGGTATAAGCAATTCTGACTCAGCGTGCTTAGAGTCAGCTTATTAAGTACTTATATTACATAAACAATGTCATTATAAGTTACTATCTACCTATAAATCTTATGATAATATTGGACTTAATTAACACGTAGTAGAAGGCAATTTACTCGCTGAATAAAATTCTTTGATTTAAGAAGTTCACTTCATCACAGTCCACTGCTGGACGTAGACCTCCACCGGGGTACGCCAAAAGGCCAGCTACCTTTTTCCTAGTTTCCTTTTTATTCTCCCATTTTCCCACCCATGGAATTAGGCATTTTCCTAGAATAGCCAGGAATTGAGGACCGTTTTCTTTGGCTTCTCTTCATGAGGGTTTATTCCATAGTTACTACGCTGAGCAGGCACGTTGGCAACCGCAGTATGGTAAACGATACCTACACAGAGGAATGCTACTGTCCATTCCCCCGGAAGTATCCCTTAGTCGCCTCTTACAACACATGAGAAGAAAGGGAGCGGTCTATTCTAGGCCGGCAACCACATGGCAAAGGAAGGACGTTACTAAGTAAAAATGTTAACATTACAACACTTGCACTAGTATTTTGTTTACCTATCTACTATTGATATTTATTGGAACTGCCTATTTACTAAGGTAAATAAAGTTCCATTTTTCGGATGACACCCAAAAAGACCCCTTTCGGGATCGTCGGCAAAAAATTACCCGCAACACCCTTTGATCACTTTTTTAAACGATAGTCGGATTGCAGGTTATTCCAGAAACTGTACATCACGATAGTACCTATAAAAGGAAGTTTACATCATACGTAGACCTTCCAAGCATGACGAACAGTCTTGCCCAACTGGTTGCTATTTCTTAGCATGAAAACCGTTTTTGTTCACTAGTGAGTCGTGTAAACAAGTGTTGCGTATGGTCGAAGAATGTAAAAGTAGTGAAACACTGCCATGGAACACGACGCGCTCGATCGCTCACATTTCTCTTCTCTAATTATGTGATTAAACTACTTATTGTCGGTGCATACAATGAGGGGTTATCACCGTTTACACACGGTTCAGGATTTAGGCGGTTTTAGTCTGCACGGGGGAACCGACCACCCACTTGATTAACCCACTTAATAATATAAAGGCGAAAGTAACTCTGTTTGTTTATTACACTATTACTACTAAACCTACAATGTAAAGCTAAGTAATATTATGTATCTAGATAAGTGTTTTGTACAATTTATGGAAAAATAATAACTTATAAAAATTATTAATATATAATTACAATTATTATAATTATATTATAACCACTGAACTGATTTTGATAAAATTTGGTATTGAATACGTTTGAACCCCAGGAAAAAAAAGGCTACTTTTTATCTCAATATGCATAGAAAAGCTAGTATTGTACATTTATTAATTTACGAGCCTATGTGTTATTATACCTGCCCTGTCTTATAAATAAAACTTAATTACTACGCCTTCATTATGTAGACTTCCTTATCTTCTTCACATCAAAACAATGTGCATGCTACTGACGCTGGCCACGTCTCTAGCAACGTGATTGCGGTTGTCACGGCACCTCGTGTAACTCCGGATAAGTGATACGGCGCGGGCGCTGCTTGACCGCAATACCTCACGGGGATGCGCGCGCAGGTGCACTGGGAATATTCGTGTGATTTGATTACAAAAGAGTGGCTTGGTACAGGTGTAGATCCTTTGTGTACCTTTGTGTCGATGATAATGATAGCAAATGATTCAAGTTCTCAAGGACCTAGAATTGATATGCTTGACTTCATTGTTTCTTGTATCGCGCACCAGATTTAGTTTTTACCCAGTACTGTAAAGCTTCTGCCCAGTGGTATCTGGCCTAGAATTGACCAACTTTCCTCCCTTGGGTGTTGTAAGAGTCGACTATGTGAAAATCTTGAAGATGGGCAGCAGCGTCTTGTAACTTTACTACCAATACTGCGATCCCCAAGTCGCTTGCCAGCGTGGGGATTATGGCAACCCCCCCTACCTAATGAGAGGCCTTTGTTCAACAGTGGACGTATTCCAGCTGATGATGATGCCTGTAGTTTTATCTTCTTGTTCTGTAAAGTTTTGTTTGTCTGTATTCTTCCTTTTTCAAATCTAATAAAATGTTAAAAAGTTTGAGCCTAGACCTCAGTTATGACATAATGAATAGTATTAGGAAGTAGGAAACCAATACTTAAACAGATAAGCAAAGATTACTTTTATCGTTAACGAACTTGCGATATCGGTAGTTAAGGAGACGGATAGTTCAACCCGCACCCTTCCTGCCTGCCGCTATAAATTAGAGCCTTTCTAATGACTCTACATGAAAATATATTTCAAGATTTTATGTACTTGCTATTAGGTGTGCCAATTCCTCTATTTCTTTACCAATACCACATCCAATATTTAAATTTGTAATTCGGACCCCAGGTTTGTTCCGCCTTCTTTTAAATCCTGATAATCATTTATAATCTCTACTTGTTCTATAGTAATTTATATAATACTATAAAAGTTGTAGCAATTAATCAAAATGTTAAGAGGCTTAGTAGTATATGACTAAGGTATTTTACTAGGAAATAGTATTTTGTTGATAAAGACTGGGCCTATCAAGGCAGTAGGTAAGTTCCTAGATAATTAAGACATGCCTATACACTCGTTATTTTTTATCCATTAATCGTTATCGAGTGTCTCGATACAGATAGTTCGATACTTTGATGTCCCTAAGACGCACTATGGTTCCGAGAAGGCGATATGCGTGCGTGATTGCGTCGACGCAACGTTGCGCACGCGCCGATGAATAAACAAACGATAACGAAGGAAGAGTTAAAGGAATTCTGTAAACATAAATATGAATTGATTGTGTTCCTTGTTATAAATGATAAATAATTATTTTATAATATTGATTAATAATTATGATTATAATCATTGTTACAGTGATGGAAATATGTAATTGTTATGGTGATATACTAGTTACTAATTTAATTAATTGAATTACAGTGACGTCATTTGAATATTTCGAATATTAAATAAGAAGTACCTAAGCGTACAAAAAGACAAAATAAATAGCAAGATAAATGTGATGTTATTTGAAAAATTTAGAATTGGAAATTATAATGGACATTGAACCAACACATTGGGATTCGTTTAGATAATATTATAAAATATTAAATTGAACATATTCATATACCTACAAAACATTGTTATAAATTGATCGGCGAACGTTGCCGGACTAGACCTTTTAGGGCTAGGTGTCTACATTTTACATCCCATTCTGTTTTATGTGTCTAGACACTTGCATTTGATGGCGGCAGACGTGTTCATTTTCATAGAAATGACGCATTCTGAAGTAGGTAGTTCCTATCTTTCTCCACCCAAATGTGCATAAAACACTTAAGTAGCTGCCATGAACAGTTACTGAAGTTACTATTACTCATAAAGTCATGAATAAAAAAAAGTGAAAACATTCCTCCTGGCGACTATTTTATCTACACTTAGCTATTGTCGTTGCCCCATATTATTATCTATACCTTCGCAAACATTTAAAAAGCTTCCAAAACTGATAAAAGACGGCTTTGAAAACCGAACATTCTTTTTATAAACCTATCAGCTTTACTTTTAAAGATTAAATATTTTATGGCTGCAGACGCAGGACAATAGAAATTCAATAACTATAAAGTTTCTGAATGTATGGAGGTTTATGTAGTGGTTATATACTCCTTGGTTTATACGTGGATCATTCTAAGCACTTGAAGTATTGGTTTAGAATTAAAGTATAGACGCCCATAGAAGTGTTAGATCTTTGAACAAAGACTTGCATGCACCAAAGAGTATACAAACACTACGTTATACTAGACACTTGAACTGTACTGTTCCCAATGAATCATACTTACATACATAACATCACGCCTGTATTCCCCGAAGGGGTAGGCAGAGGTGCACATATATTACACCCACATTCCGCCAGTTATGTTTCAGGTCCCAATGTAATAGGGGGCGAGAATCGTACGTAATATATAAAAAATTAAACCGTTTTAGTAAACTTGGAATCATAGCTATCAAAACTATAGAACTATCCATCTATATTTAAAAAAATGTATTTCTGTTCGTTAGTCTCGCTAAAACTGAGAACAGCTAGGCCGATTAGACTGATTTTGGTTCTGAGGAAGGTTTAAATGGTGAGGAGGGGGAAGAAGTTCGCCGAGTCAGCTAGCACAATAATTGGTCACTCTACCTAATAGCAAATTTAATGGACACCGATTATACAGACTAGGACGTTATTGTAAGTTTATAGGCATGCATTATTGGGTTAAAGGTACACAAAGTTTTTTGGGCCGTCGTTAGCATTATAATTCGGGTCGCCGGCCAGCTAAATTAGTCTCGTGTATCCTTTTTATTATTTACGTCCATTAGGACAGGCCGATGATTTTGTGTAGGTAGCTAAAATGGACACATAGGTGGGCTTTAATGTTTTTAAAAGTCGTTTGATAAATAAATAACGACGACTTAATTGCGCAGTGGCTACGCGATTGGACTGCGCGCTAAGGGTTGCGGGTTTATATCCCAAACGCGACAATAATTTGTGCATCTGCAGATGTTTGTCCTGAGTCTGGGTGTGCGTATGTGATATTTGTGAAACGCACCCATTATACCGGATAAATTGATTGTGGGGTTCGACGTCTTTATTAAAAAAAAAAATTGCTACATACATTGGTCTTGGTTCCATCTCTGGTTTATTTTTATTTAACGTTTATGTGTATAATATGTACCAAATACATAAATGTAAGCAGCACTAATAATTAACGTTTTTTTAAATTAAAAAAAACACGTTCTTACCTTCGGTATTTAAAACTATTTCAATACACTTGTGTGTTCGCATACACTGTTTACGTTTAGTGAGCGCTCTCTAATACAACTTTTACGATCTAATCCTGTATGCTTTTGTTTTTATGCGTACTCGTCTGTCCATAGACTTTAAAGTTTACGTTCACAGTTTTTATTAGTGTAGTGACGTATAAACGACTGTAACCACTAAAAAGGATTCCATCTTAGATGTTCGGTTTTATGATTTATTAATGGTGATAAGTTATAATTTGTTGTTGGGGTAGAGACAAACCTTAAAGTAATTATGATGACTTTTCCACTTTTAAAAGAAAATATCTTAATTATGTGTCTTGATAACTCTTAAGTGTTAATTTATTTAGCAGGAATGTATAACGCAGAAGTTCAGTTATACATTTTAAATACTGCACCTAATCAGGTCAATTTTTTATATTATTAAAAATAAAATAATCCTATAGGGACATATACAAGAAGCTATCGTCTTTATTATAACGGGAAACCAACTGTAACTCCTCCTTAAAACGTTAAACAGCCTGACATTACGCTTATTAAAACGGCAGTTCTTTTCAACAACAGAAGAATGGTTGACCGTGTAATTTTCAATCCCATTGAATTCAATTTTCAAGAAAAACTAGTGGTGTACCTTTTCTTGTTGACATACGACAATAGGACCGCGGACCGTGAAGGCTAGACTGTGTTTCCTGGCGGCCAGTACTGGTGAAAAACTGTCTAAATATCTAGATAATTAAAAAAGTTGTTGGCGATCTCTTTGTTGCTGTCATAATAAAGTGATTGTACTTTGTTTTGACGAAACGATCATTGAAGTTCATGTCCTTGACTTCAAATATCGAATGCTATTTGAATTTGTTCGATATCATTTTGAACGAATATATTCAATTAGTTTATTTTTGGCAGTACCTACCTAGGTACATTTAAAACTTTATAATTTTTTTGGGATTTCATTTTTTTCGATTTCAATAATAATGCTCTCCTTCCGTTTTTCTTATTTCACCGAGTCATTTTATAACTTTTCTGCTATATATGCTACATTTATGGGTTAGATTATTTATTGGATTAGTAGTTATTTAAAGTTTAATGTTAAATGAGATACCTAAATATATTTAGCTAGCAAATGTGAAGTTCTACATTTCATATATAATTTTTAATTTTTAAATGCATTATTTTTATTTGGATCGGTGAAAAATTGCAGTTTAATTAGGAAATAAACACCCAACGAGATAAATAATTAATTATAAGCTGTCTTGGAAGCTTCGATACCTTTAAGAGCTTTGTTCACGGAACACAAGGTTGCATTACGACACAATTACATTAGGTTGGCAGAACAAACAAAAGACTGTTCAATTAATGTTGTAATGTAACAGTGGCTTCTCACGGCGCGGTATAACACGGGCCGCACCACCCACGCCGCGCTGCGTCGCAGTCGATTCTAAGGGCCAGCACAGCAAGTACGACAAACACGTCCTCCTTGTCTTCTTAGGCGATGGGTACATAGAAAAGACGTAAGACGATAACGCATCGCTAGCGAAAGACGAGGCGAAAACAAGTCCGTGTCAGCCCCGTCTTTTCTGAATGTTTTGCGTTGCGACGTTTATATACATTTTGTATGGAATTTAAATCAATGTATCATTTATGTCTACGCCTTGTCCGCAAGGCAACTCGTCTTTCTTTATATACTACGCTTTATAAGGCGTCGTGTTGCTCGGCTCAACACTGGTACGGCCCGTGTTACCGCGCGCCGTGAGAAGCCTCCATAAGACTGACACGCAGACAAAGGTGTGAACATATTACCATTCGATTGATGACTCTTGGAGGATATGTCAGTCAAATGTCATGATAATGTAATCGATGTGTGGGGATAAGATATGGTAACGTATTATGATATAGCCATGTGTAATTTTTATTGAGTTTAATACTTAATGTTTGTAGAAATTATGTGTGAGTGAGAGATGTGAGAGAGTGTTTTTGTTTACTTTCATTGAACACATGCCTAAACGCCTAAAAGCATTGTTATTGTTAGTTAAGAAAATATACCTGAAATAGGAAAGCTTCTTCTTCAACAAAGTGTGAATAGACAACACACCACCCTTACTATCTGTGTGTAGGCAACATTAGCATTTACTCCCTGATATAATTTTGCAATATTTTATCTTCTTTACCTGTCAGACACTGTCGTTAGCATGTCAGTATACAGATATCTATATATTCGAGAGACGTTTATAGTATATATTTATGTATATATATATATATGCTGAGACACGTCCCATTATTATAGAGGTCAGAATGGTCTTCAGGTCAATTAGAATTACACATTATCATTATTCAAACACACGGCCAATAAGTATGCTTTTATCCAATTCTGGACAGCGCGACATTTAAAAAGCTAAATAAATCCAACCTCTTTAGATTAGTCTGAATGTTCTGACAATAGTCACTAGGAGTTACGTAAGCCTTGTCAGAGATAAAGGCCTTTTAGTGTCACAGATCTCGAAAGTGCCGTGTCATTGACCCCAGCCATTCACCTTCATTCAATTAATGTTATCACTGAGCTTTCCAAGGGATGACTAATTATTGCGACTATAAGAGTACCTCGTTAGTCTAGTGGTCGACAAGTGTGACTGCTGCTGCATGAGATCCTGCGTTCGAATTCCGGGTCAACCAAAGCGTTTTCCATTAGGTAGTTCTCAGTAGTAACAGTAGTGCAGTCTGGATTTATTCCCGGTTAATGGTAATAGGCTGTCTCCTTATTACACTGGAACCTATGACAGATGGCAGAATGTAGGTATACTTTAAAATGTACTTGTCTGCCTACCCCTGCGGTGAATACAGGCATGATGTTACGTAGCTATATAGGTACCTCTACGAGTACTTCACAAACCACTGTTAATTAGTCATTCTGAGCCAATTTTTTGTCGACAGTATTCGTTGCGACATATTACAATACAATTCATACTGTTAAATAGTTATGCGGAAGGGTCAACGAACTGTGTTATAAGGTAATCATACACTTAAAGACAAGCGAATAGACTAAGTTGCTATAAAATGTTATAGACTGTACATTTGTACAATATACCTGAAAGTATTGAGTGTTTGTTGATATAAATTTCAGCTGCATTTGATTGATTTGTCACAATTGCTAATTATCTTGTCAGGTCAGGCTTAAAATCAAATCAAATCAAAATCATTGATTGGAACAAAAGCGAGTTGACAACATTAATTGTGCATTAACAGCTACATTAGTTAGGGAAACTGTCGCAATTGTTAGCGACCTCCAAGATGGGGAATAAGTAAATATTTTGTAGCAATAAACACGAAGTTAAATAAATCATTCATGTTATGAGGTAATTACCTATATCTATATAAAATTTTCGTGTCACAGTTTTCGTTCCCATACTCCTCCGAAACGGCTAGACCGATTCTCATGAAATTTTGTGAGCGTATTGAGTAGGTCTGAGAATCGGCCAACATCTATTTTTCATACCACGAAATTCACGCGGACGAAGTCGCGGGCAACAGCTAGTATATATATAACATTTGTGAATGAAATACTTCCAGGTTTGAAATAAAAGCGTACCCAAAGCGCCATCGTATTTCTCCAGCCATTGACAGCATCGCTGTATCATAGCTTAGCGATAACTGGAGCATTTCCTAGTCCTTGGCACAGTAGTTAAGTACTATAGACTTGGACGTCTGCCAGACATTTTGGCGAGCTGTTTGGCACGGTCGGCCACTTGTATCGACTTGGCTAGTGGAGGGTTGACATGTAAGTTCCACTCGCACGTGTTTGAAGACTTCTGTCTGTTCCACATCCGTGTTGTTGTTCTATTTTGATGAACCATTTTGTAGCGCTTTTTAAGGGTTAAGTCAACCGTCAGAAGGTCACCCTGTATACTTAGATACACTGGAATATAGGTCCTACATATCTTAATCTTATACATAGATGCGACAAATGAGGTACTGTTTCTATAATATTTCTTGGTAAAAGAAAACTTGATTGAACGTAACATAAAATTTAAAATTATAAGTTGAGACTAAGTCTTGACTGCCCCGATGGTCTAGTGGTCACTAAGCGTGACTGCTGAGCATGGGTTCCAAGGTTTAAATCCCGTGTCGGGCAAGGTGTTACTGGGTTTTTTTATTAGGTAATCCTCAGTAGCAGCACAGAGTCTGGAGTTGTGCCCGGTGTGTGCCCGGTTGAAGGCAATAGGCTCGCCCCCTATTATATTGGGACCTTTAACATAACATAATGTTGGTGTACAATATGTGCACCTCTGCATACACCTTCGGAGAATCCAGGCGTGATGGTATGATATGTTTTTGTGACCAATTGTGCCAATTGTCTCTACTGTTGATCATACAATTGTAGGTACTACCAGTACGCAAGAATAGTAGCTGTAAAATCTCGATGCTAATTAGATATTATCTATTGGAACTGTAGAGACATCATCATCAGCCGGAACAGGTCCACGGTTGAACAAAGGCCTCCCCCTTAGAACGCCACAATGAACAGCAACTGTCATCCACGATATAACTGAAGAATTCCTAATCGAACAAATCAATGGTACTAATTAATTAATATAATCTGTGGAGTCATTGGAGCGATGTAATAAAAATTAATGATCTCTCATCAATGACGGTAGTACAAAAACTACTGGTAATCATCTGTGGGACAGATGATCAATCATTAGTGTGTTATCTGTGGTCTATCTACATCGGCACGTAACTATGTAAGTAGGTAACTAACGTTAGATAATCTGAGGCTGGTAGTGAGTTAGTGACAATGATGTCATTGGCTAGATTTGTTGCTTGACGATTTTGATGTTTATTTTGTGGTTTTAGGGCAGCAAATGTGTGTTTATTACACGTATAGACATACGCGTATTGTGTAGGCAGAAGAAGGTGTTATACGAGTAGCTCACCCACGTAAAGCTAAATACCCTAATAATCAAGAAGCCGTAATCTAAAAGTTAAGCATTTGGCACAATTCCAGACCCCTTGGCTAGTGTTAAATACTTCTTAAAACAAATAACACTGGCAAAATACAAAAACGATTAAATCGATATTGAATCCAAATCCAAATATTGTAATGATTGGATGCGGATAAAAATTGCTATACAGACAGGCCTTGACTTAGAATAGAATGAAATAACTTGATTCGCAGTTGGTTTTGATCCCGCTACCAAGCTGCAGATTGGCTACTCGTTTTTATGAGTAAAAGTAAACTATTTTTTTAAATATATTAGTTGAAAAACAATTTGTTACATAGTAAGAAGTATTCCAATTTGAAAATATAAATTGAATTCCTGTAGGCATATTTCTTTAAATTAAATTAATTGACATTAAGTTTTATATTGTAATACTTTTGTTGCTGACGGTATCTATCTGTGCTCCCATATCGACGCGATAGGAGGAAAAGGATTTATATGTGACGCATATTCCTTCCGCATTAAACCCCACATGACACTAGACCCCCTCTTCGCAAACGGATATTTGAATTAAGAGTGTTTGAGAGCGCCACAAATTGTCGAGGGGTATACTTTTAACGGTTATGGGAACCGGATATCGTTGTGACGTATACGTGTCGATGAAGACGGGGTTACTGGGATTTTTTCTGGAAAGAAGTTGCATTTTATAGAGATGAATTATCACATGGATATACACCTAAATAAGAACCGAACGTCCAGAGCATCGAGTGTTAGTTAGTTTCGTTGATAGATTATTCAATTTACGCGGTCGCGTATTTCTATGGTTAAGAGAAAGCTAAATATTACGTTGCTTTAGTTAACTATCAATGAAATTCACTAGGGTACACTGCTTTGAAAACAATATCTACTTATACACAAACGTCATTTATTAAATGAACATCTTTATTTTTCCATTTTGTCCTTCGTGTGAGCCCTTTGCGCTGAGGACCAAACACGATTAACGAGACACAAACTATGAACATAGACGTCTATTGAAAATCGTCCACTTTGACATTGAATCTACAAACTTAAATAACGATAATCGTTCCTTCAAGGCAGTACTTTATTACCTCCTACGAACGAAATCTCTTTGTTCCAAATGTGGCCAAAACAACATACACTTCAAATAAAAGCTTTCATATCTCTCTCGAACACTCCAATTAATTAAACAGCCCGACACTAAAAGCGTGCACTCAAACCATAGGGACGTATGATTAATGTTACATACAGTATCAACCTACGTGTTAGTTTGGTACAAGTATCGTACTGAATGCAATTAGCCAGTACTGTCGTCCCACGGAGTGTTGGAGAGCGATGACCTGAGCGAAGATTATAGAAGAAATATGTACAACAACTATGTCTTAACAGTGTTAATATGGTTGCAGTCAATATCTGATTTTAAGGTTTTGTATTATTTAGTACCAACGAGACAATTCGTACTAATAATTATAAAATAAAGGATATCACAAGAATCTTCTCGGCCTCAATATGAGAACAAAATAAAGCAATTATTATTTAAAGTGCAGAAATAATCGTCGTAACTTGAAAATATTGTAATTACAAGACGTTTATTGACTTACGAAGCAGAAATACTTCATACACATTGCACTTGCGATCCAAAGTTAAAAACCAATCATAATGTATACCAAGTTCGTTAATTTGATACTGTAATTAATGCAAAATCTGTCAGTCAACTTTTTGGACGTATCTAAGTTCATGCGGGTTGGTGACCGGCGCTCTTCACGCATCGCCGACGCTGGTGATCGCACCTGGTAAATTTAGGTATTCACCATGTATGGTATACAAGGTAGCAAAATAAAAGGTGAAATGAGGAAGTAGATTACCCTGTCAGCAGGCAAAACTTATTGCGCTGGGGTACTCTTACATCTTTATAGTGTGGTAAGTATTTGTAGCGAGACAACTATACATTTTACTTCTGTCTTCAGCTAGGAGTGCAGTTCAAGCAATGAGACAGTGCAACACTATCCAAATGTAGTTTTAGGTTAGATGATGTAAAGAACTTTCCTTTTGACGTATACACTTGAATACACATTTGTGCATGTAAATAAGGGAGTGGAGTGATCCTTTTAGGAGTTGTTTGTTTCTAGAGAGTTGCCAAACGCTTGCAGTAATATTACATTCAAACTCAATTCTTGGCAACATCTGTAGAGTCATTAATATACTCGTAAGTGTAAAGTTCTGAAGTCTTAAGTTACATCTATGTACTGACATTTCCATTACGTAACTATTAGCTATGATGAAGTACTTTGTTGTTCTTCTTATTGCGTGGTTGATGAACAACCTGGTGTCAGAGTTAAAACCGCTTGCTGTACACCTCTCTATTGTTTTGATACTACGATGCCTATTAAGAAGGTTTAAGAATTATTTTTAATTACTTTTACTTTTAAGCCTGAGTTAGCATTGTAAACGGCGTGTGTTCGATAATAAATTAAAAGTAACAATAGTATGTAAGACGTTCGCACTTTATTTATGGTGCGGGATTCTTTCTTTTTTATCTGTGTCCTTTTGAGGCTTGCGCAGGCCTTGGTGCCTGTAGTAGATTTATAGGTAAAATAAGTATGTTTTGTTGCAGTAGGAACGAAAGAAGCGAAGGCAATAAATTTCTACCGCATTGAAACTGTAGGGACCAGTTTAGTGGCATTATGGGGCTTCTAGGCTCACTAGATGTGAATAAGTATTGTATAAAAAGAGGCCGTCTTTATCAAGGAGGATGCATGGAAAAGATTCCAAAGCATTTCTTCTTATATGTGAACCATCAAGCAGAATTAACACAACAGATCCTTGTGATAGCATTAGCTTCACTGCGGTGATGCAATCTTCTAGTTAAATTTCTATTATTTAGATATAAAGCATTTTGGAGACAGTTCTGCTACTGCCTAACAGTATTGTCACAAACAGCTAGAGAAACAAAAGCATTTACTTCCATTGACCACCTCATTCTTCAGTGGGTTTGAAACAACAAAACTAAAGCAATCATTCACTTAAACAAACCACAATCGAAGTATTAAGCTTGTTATTGATGTAAACACAAGACTGAGTTATTTACGACAGCTTCAGCTGTAAAGCGCTCAAACAGCTGGTTGTTGAACCATAAACCTTCCATTATTTTGCGAGGGAAGGTCAACCACCCGAGGTATGTCATTGCCATCTTAACAGCATAATGAACCTCATTTTAACCTCTGTATTTAAAACTAATATTTACGTGAATTCAATTTGCTCATCATTTTAATATTCTATTCATTTGACATATAATTAAATTCATCTCAACAGTTGGTTTGAAACAAAAGACTCGACGAATCGTTTTTATTTTAGTTTCAGGTGTCTATTTTTTCAAGTCTAGAGCCTTTCTACGACTAGTTAATTTATATTTTTTATTAGTCTACTTCACGATATCCTCTGTATCTTAGATGTGATTTACAAATATGTATTTGTTATATAAAAAATACCAGTCTTGATACAAATTTCTGCGAAACATATGATTTTCCCCGTGCGGGTATTGGGCCTGCAAAGCATCCTTTAGTGCAACCACCCTAGAATAAATAAAACATATTTTCAGAGATTCTGATGATGATGCTTTGATAGCCGGGTGGTCGGACCGTTGCACTGCCAAGTCAAAGGTCGCAACTTCAAATCCCAGCACGCACCACTGTCTTTGCGAATCCATGTGCTAAAATATGTGCTTATTATATCGTGAGGAAACCGGCATACATGAGAGATATCTCAACGATGTATAAAGCCATTTCAGAGGCCTTTGGCAGTTTCAATTCTGACACCAGGTTGTTCATCAACCATATGATAAGAAGAAAAAGAAGAGATGCGAAATTAAAATGCATATTGCATATGGATAAGTAAGGATCACAGGCAAGTAAGTAGCTGTGGGAGAGTACTTGCCAAGCTTATGTTCTTAACAATGCTTAGGTGATGTTTCTGAATGTTTACAAAATATAATTTGGAACACAATACCAATCCGGCGGCTGCCGACAAACAAAGGATAAGATGTAATCGTACACTGAACCAAATATTTATTGTAAGTGTTCTTCCGCGTGCCGTGTTGTGTAGCAAGTCATTGAAATATCAGCTTAATTTTAAATAAGCAACGGACGTATTCAAATTAAAGTTCTATTTCAAAAAAAATCAATGAAAATATAAAATAGAAATTATAGAATATCCCTCTTAAGGTGTGTCTCATTGTTTGCATATACAGATTCTGCCTGGCTACCTGTAACCTAGGTATTATCCGGTTAGGCAGCCGTAATTCTCCTCAAAAAGGCAAATTCTACAGAAAAGAAGTGAATCCCTTTCCTAGTAGATATTTGGCTATATACTGGTCTCTTAGGAATGCATTTATAATTGTTCAGCTGGTATTTTTCACTTTTTTGTTTTATGTTTGAGGTAATTATAGAATTAACTTAATTAGAATAAATCAAAACAAACAAAATAAATTCTCGTACGGACCTTCAAATAGATACAGTCATAGATTAAAAAAACTATTCTTGAACATAATAATTATATTTAAATTAGATTAAGTAACATCTAAATTACGAAAATGAACCGTTAACACAAAAACATGGTTTGTAAACTTTTTACCGACTAACCCTGGGAAAATAAGGAGGAAGTAAGAAATCAGAAAAACAAGAACAAAGAATAAACGGGCATACTGTCGTATTGCAGAAACGTCGTTGGCCATTGAACTTGCGAAACAGACATCACAAGAAAAACAATTGGTTATTAAGTAAAATAGAGGTATATAGTTCGCTCGACTATGCTCCTAAATGCATGCTATTATGGTAATGCAACACTAACATAACATAACATCTTTGTTCTGAAGTTTAATTACCTGTAATTATCGCCAAAATTGCCGGTGGAGTGCCCGTTGTATGAAGTTTCCGTTGATCTGTCACTTCATACAATATAATATACAATATAATAATAACGTCCTATAACTGTCCCACTGCAGGGCAAGCCTGTCGTATGGAGAAGGATTAAGGCTCGATCACCACGCTAGGTCACTTCATACATAGGTTAGGTATACAATAATTATAATCAAGGCTGTAAGCTTTAGGGGCCAGAAGACCCAAGAAAAAGGGCAGAGTTGTTTCTTCTGTATACTTTTATATTTCACTAATTGCTGTATATCCCGCATTACATCGCTCATCATTAGTCTTGGGTCGCGAACCCATTCCCATTTATCGGGCCCACATCATGTTTGATTCCTAGTAGGACTCACTTTTCCTTCAAGAAAAAGGAACTGTATTCTTTCTCCAACCGACAAAGAAGCATTGGCACAAAGCACTGCAACGTGGTCTTAAAATGTACTTATTTCGGTACTTTACGGTAATTTGGAAAACAATCTCCAAATTGCAGTACGCGGCCAAACGTTTGCCGCAGCCCGCAATAATGATTTATGCATATTTCCTTTGAAGTCTTAAACAGTTACCACAATTTGGGGTATTCGTGTACATGTTGAGTACTAAAAGATTATAGTAATTCAACAGAAAGTAGCGTAATGTTTCACTTTTTTCATCGTTATTATTTTGATGACTATCTTTACGCAATTGTTAACATTATTCATTCTGTAATTTGATACTTTCGGACGTCTCGTAAACACTTAATGAAGATTGAAAGATAAACGACTCCGAACGTTTCGGAGGTCAAGGGTGTCTAAGGAAACTAAATACCAAGTTTTTGTACTGTTACATGTTCCATTGCCGATTTACAGTGATTAATTGTCGTCATTAATTATACAAAAAGAGCGATAGTTACTAAAGTAATTCGGATCGTGATCCTTTCTTCTAAAATCTTTGAGCTTCTGAGAAATGGCAGTTAATCTTTTGAAGAATGATATGGGTGGGTTGTTCTTTTGTTTTAAAGATCACCATATGTTGACAAGTCGGTGTCGTCTGTAATATAAGCTCGTCCAAATGCCAGTAAATTATTTGGACAAAATAAACAAATGCGTGTGGTCGGGTGATAGATGAGTTCTAAGTAGGTTTTTGTTGCACTGGAAAAAGCTAGAGAAATGTGGCTCAAAGTATTTGTTTAAGGATATAGTCGAGTTAGTTAAGCGGAAATATGTTAGTGGCAATTAAGTTAGAAATCGCTAATAAAATTTACGGAATGTTTTTGAGTTGTTGGATTTTTCTATTAGGTAATTATTATTAGTTGCACAGAGTCTGGATTTATGTCCGGTTGATAGCAATAGGACCGCACCCAATTACTTTGGAACCTACAACATAACTGGCGAAATGTGGGTGAACTATACATCTGACTATACTACTATTCACCTCTGCCCGACGACTAAACGTAGAGCTCTGTATCTGTATATCTTTTATGTAAGGACCAAAATTTTAGAAAGTCAATAAAGTTTATTTTGTCAGCCAGAATCCTTAAGGCACGGCCATAAAAACAAAGAAACGAAACAGTAATTCGCTACATTTCCGAAAGTCATTTTACGATAAAATTGTTTCACTAAATAAGCTCAAAGAGTTACAACGGAAAGTTTTACTAATAAAGTTAATTTAGAAAATTACTGCAAAATTATTTACTTTCGTACCTGCCATTACCTTTCTATAAAATGTGTTTAATCATATGCCACGTAAATAATGATAACGACACAAAAAATATAGTTGATTTCTACGGTAGTTTTCTACCTTTCTAAATTTAATCAATTTGAGGTTAAATAATGACTGGGAATCCCGAGAAGTGCTTTCGTTACTAGCGAGAAGGTTTATCTGCAACGATTGAAGACCGTCTGGTTAAAGGATGTAAGAACACTAGGACGGGAATGGATGCGGTAGAGTTGTCTAGAAACGGGGATACTATGAGCTTGCATTGCAAGGCATTATTCGCTGTCGAAGCGAGACATCGCACTATATTGCAGTAGCTGCGTCTCGCTTCCACAGAGGAAAATGACCTGCAATGCAAGCTCATAGTAAGACACCAGCAGAAAGTGAAAGAAAGGCCAACTTTGGCTAACTTTGCGTGCACTATTGAAGCTTGTTGGTGATGTCAGAATTTAGGCAATGCGAATTTTCTCTTAACATAACGTTTAAGATCACTGTCGGCAGACTACGGTTTTTAATAAATATTTTTATATACATATACATACTAGATCCATTTATTTAATGATGTATCAGCGATTGTATACAATGTATTGTCAGAATGTCAACAATAGTTCCGACGTAAAATAGACAAACAGATTCGGTACTTTAGCGAGGTTAATGTCAGAATCAAAACCTTGACACTTCACAACTATTTGCCTTCAAATGTTGTATATACACAACACTATAAAAAATGTATTACATATTGTACTTGTAGACACGCTTATTTCCGTTGTTTTGTCAATGTTTGTACTGTAAATAAAAGGTTTTTCCAGTTCTAAGAGTAAGTAAGTAAGTTTTAAGCTTTACTTAAAACTGAGTTGGGTATATAATGAGTAAATTTAATTATAATTGTTTTGATTAGTATTGTAGGCTCGTCTTCTTTTGATTTTATTTGGTCTTACATTCAAATATATTAAACCAAATTTTAAATGAGTCCATCATGGATACAGCAATTCTAGATTTGATTTTGTAGCAAACTTTATTTTATTATAATTTTAAAATTAAAAGTACTTCCTAAATAATACAATGAAATTCTCTAAACGCCCTTCACCGCCTTTTAATCACATTTGAGAGGCAGGTCAATGACATTTCTCTCCGATAGCTTTTGCTCTGACAGTGAAATTCAGGTGAAATTAGTGTTAATGTGACGCTTAATCTGCAAAACGTGATCAGATTTAATAAAATTAATGAGAGCTAATTGTCGTGCAGGTTCGGCTGTTGTCGGGTGTCGTCGCACGTGGTTGGAAGCATTTATGTACGGCCTTCACGGCGCACGCGCACTAATCTCCCAGCTTCCTGCTCCGGTTGTTACTCTGCTCACTAGACAGCTAATGAATACACTTTTTGCTAATATTGGTTTTTCAATCTTTATAGTAATGGAAAGGAATATTTTAAGTGGAGGTAATTTGCCAATTAGACGTTTTATGCCGATTTGCCTGGTAGAGTTCCTTTGTTGATTTAAGTATTTTGCAATATAAGTATTAAATATGTAATCCGTTTTAGATTTTATAATTTGTTGTAGATTTCAAAATATCCTTTTATAAAATTGCAATTATAAAATTGTTTCAAAACTGATTATAGTCAAGTTTCAAGTTTAGATTTCGTGTTATGAAATCGTCAAAAAATAAGGATTAGGTATTAAACTATTTCTTCATAAAAAATATAATAGGTACTATTCATTAACTGACAGTTCTTACAAATAATTTATTTTATTTTATTCAATAGGTACTGATTCAGATAACAGATTGCACAAAAAAAGATCTTAACAGCAAACTGTGGGTGAACCTGTAATAAAAAAGTAATATGATTCTTTTACATTTAAATCATTATACAAACCATTATTTTCTATTTCTCTGTACGGAACACTCCGTTACTCACCGACACGCTATTGGTCAACTTTTAATGGTCATATAATTGTAGTGTATCTGAAGCGTAACTATAGATCTATGGATATCGGGAAACTGCTAAGTAGGCTTTGATCGTATACTGTAAAAACATTCGTTTATCTTCCACTGGTATGACTGTCTGTAAGTAAGACGATATGTGAAACATTTAATGTTAGAAACGAGGAGTTATTGTACCGTACCTTGAGTTAAAAAGTAAATGTCTTTTACTGGATGTGAAGTAAGGGAGTTCCTAAAAAGGTGCAAAATATTAATTTAAATGAAACAAAAGGGCCTTTAATTAAGGTTTAGAGTTGAATAGCAAAGATGGGAATACGAGTGGGTGCTCTTCGATTAAACGAAGGTTGATTCATATACCAAACAACGCAGCTTTCCATAACATAATCATATAGTTTCATACTATATGATTTTGTTATGGAAAGCTGCGTGCAATCAAGTGATGAATCCTAACAATCAACACCGGAGTTCCTTGAATTCGTTCACGGAAGCCCGCATGTGAGGCATTTATTTCTGGGTGGAATATCACGCGAATTTCCTTCTGATTGTTTGTTAATCATATTCTCAGAAATAACCATAATTTCTTTCAAGGTATCCTCTAAAGTTCAAGTTTAAATATCAGAACTAATGTGCGATGGATCAAAAAGGTCAGAAATGTAATTTTCGGATCGTTTGTGTAGAGTTCATGACTTGCGATCATAATGTTAATAAAAGAAAAAGCCAAATAATCTATTAAAACTTTGGCTGAAACATGTTTTTTAATAGGTATTTTTTGTATAAAAACGTATTTTTTTTAATCTTTGTAGAGGCTACTAACGTTTATTAGGCACGGTTTGCAATCTTAGCTAATTAATAATGTTCTCCAACTGAATTTCGGTCACGACGGCCTATGTCATCTGAGACTAGCCAACTACGCAGGCGTGAGTACTTTTAGTGCACAGGTATGCGTGAACTCAGGGGCATTCTCTATTCTCTCACTCTCATTGTCCGATGGGACGGTAGACCGACATGACCAGAGAGAGATGAGACGCGCAGGACCAACGACATAACTGACTGGGTTACTAAGAATATATTAACAGAAAAACCCAACTTGGGAAGACCTGACACTCCTATCAAGTGCCTACGATAGCAAAGAGTCCAAAGAGCAACATTTAATAATAACAGACTGTCACTTGTCATTCAATATTTTATGAGCGCAGTTCTCATCATTATACCTAATCGCACAGATTAAGTCTGGTTGATCTATGTGTCTGTTCAGCATGAGTTATGGGACGCTAATCATAAATCTACCAAAGTATTAGAGCAGGCATTCATAAATCTTGGTTGCTCAACCGGCAATGCGGGTGTCGCGCAACCAGCTCTTATCACCACTTTCCCTGATATGCGCTGATATTGCAACATTAGCATTTACCATGCTGCTTTGACGTAACTATTGTGGTGTTACAAAGATTAATTAATGCGAACATTTTAGAAGTGTTATCGCGGGTTCCGCAATGATTTTTGTCGAATAGAAAAAAAATAGATGTTGGTACGATGTTGGTTGCTTTATAAATATCTATTTAAAAATTTCATGTGAATTACTTGTTTGTGACATGTAGAAAGTCAATGAAAGATCAGACGAAGGACAATAACGTCGCGTTTATATCAAATCCATTGAAGTATAAATGACACCCACTTCATAAAAACTGGTAAAAATAAAAATCTATTATGGCGTCTGAGCTTCTGCGACAAATTACAAGTAGTACGTAATGGTACCCTATTATCCTGAAATATTCATACTCATTTTTATAAATCATAAAACTAATTTAACTTCGTAACTAGTTTGTATGAATGTCATCAAAATGAATGAAAAACACGTTTAAGATGCAATAACTTTGTAATAGTCGCTACTAGGTATCAAATGGTTTTTTTAGGTCCGAAAGCAATCAGTCAGGAGACATCAGAATCGGAATCGTGATTTATTTTTAAAGTAATGCTAATGATACTTGGTATGTACGTAGTTTTATTTATTTTTAAACAGTATGTCGATAAGTATTAAAACACATAGAGGGGTGGCAAATTATTTTAAAATTTGATGCAATTAATTTTAATAGTAAAAAGATCTTTTTCATTTATCCAACTGTCCGAATGTGACCGAAAGTCGTTTAGACTACGAGCCGACAGCAAGTGAACTACGCTACCGAATGCGTACTGTATAATATTCACGATCAAACGGCAATTTGCATTGCCTAGTTTTTTTTTAGAACTTGTCTCTCGCATTTACTTCTGAAGTAGCTCTTACTGCTTAACCGGTCGTTAGGCGAGACCTATAAAAGGCCTCCAGCCAGGCAATTTTGTAGCTAAAAATCCAGTCTGCATTTACAGTAAAGCATTCCCAAACACTTGTAAGTCTAATAACCATAAACATGAAATCATTTCGTAATAAAGCAGTTATAGGCAATAAAAACATATTCCGCATAAATTAACCATACTAACGTGAACAATATGCTCGGTTATTGGCATTTTTTCCGTATTACAAAAGTTATTACCCGTTTTTTAAGTTATCTAAGATGGGAGAATATTTATTAAAATTTTCTTACACAACTTACGTGTTTGTACTTAAGTAAGTAACTACACTTGGGTAATGTCCGTTACATTTACTTTTAATATGACCGTGTTAGATTTAAGTTGCCAAACCGTTATCTGGTTTAACTAAGACCTACTTTGTATTTTTTTTTATTTAATAACTAGCTGTCTAAGATGAGAAATATGTGCTGGTCTGACGGATATAATTGCTACATTCTATCGTCATACCATGTCAACTAAATTTAGATTGTAATATTAATCTATAGATAACACGATATAACATATTGATAGGCGGAGGTGGATGACACCGAAATTTCGCTAATTATAGGTCCCATGTAAAAGGGGCCAACCTATTGGCCTGTGCTGCTGATAATTACTTAATGGAAAACCCAATGCCCGACACGGAAATCGAACTTAGGACCTTACAGTCAGCAGGCGCTGCGACCACTAGACCAACGAGACAGTGATATTATTTACTACTTGGTTAGCTTGTACCCGATACCACATAATATATTATGTTAATAAACAAAGCATCAACTCTGACATACATATACACTGTGTTGACATGTAAACGGACCTCAAGAAAAAATTACCGTCATTAACAAGACCTAAAAAAGTAAATGGCAAGGGTATTCAACCTAGTCCAAACAATAATAAGTCGATGCTCCGTTTGAACGCCTCGCACCTTTCACCTGTGGTCAAGCGTAGTGGACAAGTAGCATTGTACTAAATAGCTGTTTGCTTGCCTCATTAGTGATGGCATACTTTCTCGAGGCACTTCCTTTAGAATCACTTGTTTTGATATTGGCTGATGGCTGAACTAAGTTTTTATATATAGCTGCCATCATCATCATTCAAGCCCGACTCCACCCATTGCTAAAGACTCATAGGCCATTTATTGCAATAACAGACTCAACGCTCCTCTGCTAAAAGTCTGGATGTGTCCATATTATCTCTTCGCGCGGTGGCAGTAATCTCGCCGCCATACGACCACATCACGAACGACACTTCTACGTCCAGTATCTTCGAGTCTTCAGACGCAGCTCGGTCTCTGCAATTGAGAAAAAAATTAGGACTAGGAATTATGTTTACTAAAAGCTTTGTCATTTTCTTTTAGTCTATTTGTGAATAATTAATTAAAAAGGCATTGAAATCGATAGCTGTTACCAATCAAGCATCATTAATTAACTTGTAACCATCGATACAAATAATACTAATTACTTAATTATCAGTTTGACAGAGTTTAAGGAATAGTTTATTTTTAAATGTGTGAGCCTTTTAACACAGGTAGGTAATTAAACTGTTCGCACCTTTTATGTAAAGACGGACTAAAGTAATCATTATTCTGGATGCTCAGGCGTGGCATACTGCATACCTACATAATTATCTTATGTTTTTTATATGACGAATAAACGTTGATTATAACATAATCAAATTGAAGAGTCAATAAGTCTCAAAACGTATATAACTCAAAGAGAGGTAAACGGTTATTCGTGTGTGTTGACACCTAACTGTTTACTGCTCGTCCTCAATTTATAATTATTAATACGCCTTCTAGTCCAAGCAATATCCGCGACAACACTTCTTGCATCTGTTTTTGCGTCCCTCACAGTCTTCACAATATTACTTTTGAACCTTTAATTAATTCTTTCCACATGACCAAATTAAAGAAGCGCTTCAAGCCATTTTAACATCAACATTACGAAAATCTACAGTTTTACGCAAGGGATAGTGAGAAAACCTTCCAGAGTTAAGTACTTTGATGTTACGTTAATTGTTACAAACATACTCGAATTACGAGTTATGGACACCAGAGCAAAAAGTTCCCAGATCGTTCTGTAATGCAACACTTATTACCTGGTATCATTTGAATTGTAAATATGTTGTTATGTATACTATTGTAACTAGTGGAGAACCGCCAATTATCTATGAGTAATAAACTGCTTTGTCGGTTCGTCTGTTTGTTTTGAAATAAAGATTGCCGCGATTGGATTACCGTTGTTTTTACAACTTTTGCTGAGAAATATACTTTTTTAATATTGCTTTGTCCATTTTATGGCTAGTTGTATATACGGTTTTTGGTAATACGTTCATAAACGACGAGGAGCCTAATTTAATACATCCAGTTTGTTTGAAGCTGTGTATTTTCCAAAGCCCTTTCTTATACAGCTCCCTTACCATGAACTCTTAAAGCAGGACAGTGTACGTTGTGGAAGCGAGACCCCACATTACACTGCACGTAGCGGCGTCTCGCTTCCACATCCATTCCACATGGTAAAGGGGCAGTAAAGGTATCAATAGTACCTACTCTTAAAGCTGCGAGAGACAAAATAGAATAAAGAATTTTCGCAAGTGCAACCGACGCATTGGCACTAACTCATTGTTCTATACCTATGATCGTTTGTTCGTTGAAGCTTAGTCAAGACAAAACGCAACATGTTACGTAGGGACTCCAATTTGTAAGTATTGTAGCTTTTTATGCAATGGCAATGTGCGGCAAATTAAGCGGTTGAGTAACTATAAGTGTTCTTTCATGCGCTATTAAATAATAGTGTGATTAGGTATCGAGTTTATAACTTAGACAGATGCTTATAATTATGATAAATGTGTAACTTTATTAGATATTGTAACACCTTCTTTCAATAAGATTTTTTTTTATCAGTCGCTGCATGTAAGGGTGAGGTCGGATTACGTTCCATTTCGCCTTATTATTAATAGAGTATTTATTCATCATTTATATGTATGGTGTATCACACTTCATACTAATATTATAAAAACAAAAGTTTGAGAGCGTATTTGTGTGTGTTTCTCTTCACGGTCAAACGGCTGTACAAATTTAGATAACATTTAGTATAAAAAGACTGTATTAATACAAAGCTCGTTTTAATCCAGAAAAATGTAGCGGGTACGTATTCATATAATACTAATCATACTATATTCATACGTATATTTTAACGATAGCGCAATAAATATGGCCATAAAGTATTGTTTTCCTCGTATAATTTTATAGATCGCAGATGTTGCGTATAATATCTATTGTATCGGCATCAAACCTGCGATCGAGTCGCAGCAATTATTCGTTTTAACTGCCAGCAAGTCGGAAACGAAAGGTGGTTGGCAGACGAACAGCACGTTCATGTAACATTCGTGCCATTCCGGGAAGCTCCTTTGTCGACAGTGTGGCCGGAGCCTTACGTCCGGTATTTGCGTCGTCCTGTGTGTGGTCACGATGTGCATAGGATAATAGACGCCAGTGTAGACGTGGCTTTATAATAAATATAAAATATTTATAACCATAATTAATGAGACTTCTTTGATTTTTTTTCAAGCAAAAGCATTATTGTTTAGTCTAATCTGTCAGAACAAATAGATACCTATGTAAAAAAAACTCTTTCCTTCTTTGATCATAATTTAATTTGTTTTGCCTAAAGTGTATTATTTAACGAACATTGGCACAGTGGGATTGTATTGAGTCTTCTTTGTTAATAATAATCTTGTCAGAGTAGCAGTCTTTGTCTGGCCTATTTTCTGGCTGAAAATTGCCTTTTGAGAGGAGACAACGTCAGTTTTTATGAATTTCCGTCTTTATTTAGTTCATGAGGAAAAATGTTCTGTCTTTCACTAAGCCCAAAATAATTGTAACGAAGGAAGGGTACCTAATCTGTTTTATGTCAGCTTTGGCAGTTTAACAATAACGTATAACGGTTTTAAGATTAGGCTGTTCTTATTTTACTTTATTAAACATAACTGGCGAAATGTGGGTGCACCTCTACCTACCCTTTCGAAGAATAGAGGCGTGATGTTATGTATGTACTTTATTTAATTTTTTAGTAAGTCTATGCTATGCTACTAAAAATTTTTAACCCTTTGAGCGCCACCGAGGTCACCGGTGACCGCGAACAGTCGTTTTTAATTATGTCTGCTGCGTGACAGTTAATGTACTAAAGTCGGTATACTACTAAGGCTAGGTAACCTAGAAAATTCTGGCAGAGTAATTTCTTGACTTTTTGTATCTTATTTGCATGTTACCATGCTAGGCTTAAATCCCTAATTAAACCCGCGACTTTCGCCGTACCGTGACGAAAGTCACGGGTTCGAGTCAAGCTCGTGTCCATCATTTTTCAAGTTTCCTTTATCAATTTAGAGTAATTTCTTACTTAAACACGACCGCTATGTGAGTTCATGTATAAATATCAATGTAAATGCATCCATCCATCAACCAGGTGCGACACGTCTGCTTACTAAGTGTATGTAACATGTTACGAGTTTATTACACCTGCTATTTGACTTGCAGTACAAGCTCGTAAGTTTCACGATGACACGATAGTTCGTTTGTAATTAATGCAGTCGATTGTTCGACATTGTAACATGGAAAACTGCACAGTTTGAGCATCATAAAGCCTGTAGAGGCCGAGCGTGTAGGGTATACAGCAATGCGCACCTGCTTTTTCTAAATAAAGTATTAAAAGCCATAGTTTTTTTTAATGTCGCCCACAGTACGAATTTCTCCTGTATCGTGGGTGCGGTTCACAAACATGAAATATCACATACACAAACACCCAGACTCAGGATAAACATCTGCGGTTCCCAATAATTTTGTCCCGTGCGGAAACCGAACTCGCTACCCTAAGCGCAGCAGCCCAATCGCTTTACCACGGCGTCAATCGGGTCATAATATGGAGCAAATATTGGGTCGATTATAAACCGGTGCCGACTTATTCGTCGACACATTCCCATTTTATGCCCCTGAGATCAAAGAGGCGGTCAATAGCCATATTGGGCTCTTACAATTTTAATTAAGGAAAGGCTCATTAGTACTCATTGCCCATTAACTCACTAAGTAGGTCTGAAGTAGAGACAATTGTTCAAATGGTCGTTCAAATCAACTGTACCTACCTATAGTCAGTATAATGGTCATAACAAGAAACATTAATTATTATATTACATGATATCTGTAGACTTAAATTAGAAGTCGTGCATACCAAATTGTCTTAGCTAAGTGTTAGTTTTACCTCGTTACTTAAGATTCTATTGACGTCCATTGCGACAATGTCCCGCGGCCCATTTAAGTACAGTCGTGCTCGAATTTATGTAATATTATTTAGTGTGGTTTATTATTCTGTCCTTTAGAACTCCCTTATATGGGAAAGGATTAGGTATGTGTCGCAAATAGGGAAAGTCGTGCTTACAGTAGATAATGGATGTGGAGCAGCTGATATCGAATTTCGTTGTATGCAATGTTTCATAAATTACTTCGGATTTCTTTCGTTTTAAATGTGTTGCTGGTAATACTTTAATCTTCATTACGTTTAATACTTAAGCATGTACAAAATATGCAACTACAACCATGAAATAACTTGTCAATGGATGGTGAAAACCTGGATTAACAGCATTCAAAACAATTGCCTGAAAAAGCACAAATTCCTTATTCAAATTCATATTATTTATTTATATATTTATTATGTATTTATAAAATAAAACTTATATACTAAAACATTGCCCCACAAAACCGTTTACACGGTTTGTCTGTGGGTGTGACGAAGTTGCACAATTAATTAAACTTAAATACTAAATGAGTTCGTACATTATGGATGGATAGCTGTGTAATAATATAATACTAATAATGTTATACATCATAAACTAAGTAAGTGTTGTTTTAATTTAATGGAGAATTTATTTTTGTTTTTTATTTTTCTTAAATCTGGAGGTAAACTATTAATTATATAAGGGATTCTTTTTTCAAGTGTTCTGTCCCCATAGTAGTTGCTTACTCTGGGGACTTCATACTTGCCTGTAGATATTGCCCTAGTTACATGTTTGTGCCTCAATATTGAGTAACTATCCCAACTGCCGTGACTATTTGTGAGAATCAGATATTTATGTTTTAAACTAACCGGAAGGATTTTACAAATTTTAAATAGCTTATAGTAATCATCTTTACAACTTAATTTTGTTTTTTTGTCGACTAATAATTTAAGAAATCTAATTTGTAATGTTTCTAACTTTTGTATGTACGATTTGAAAGTGAGTCCGTAGCAGTCGAGACAGTAACTCAATATTGAATCCACCAATGACAAATAAAGGAGCTTCATTGTGCTAGTAGGTACTTTAAAACTTAAATGATAAAAAAATCCTAGTAATATTCTAAGCTTATTGCATAAATAATCTATATGGCACGACCGATATATTACCTATCAATATTTAAAAAAAGTATTTAACAAAATGCCTAATTCAAAATTCTGCGTTCCATAATTCCATAAGGCGACTTCACACGCAACCATAGTAAGTAGTACTAGTACCTACCTAACTGCACTATCATCTGCTCATGTGTACACACGCTAAGAACCGGTATGGTGTACGACAGTGGCGGCGTAAGGGCCGCGTGTGTTTATTTACGAGCACGCACGTGGCACAACGACCTTCAAGGACGGCCGGTCCACTCCCACTGCTCATGTCCAGACAGTTTCTAGGAAAAATACTTTACGAGAATTTTAATATGGATCTTCATTTATTTTTTTAAACATTCGCCTTGTGCATGCGTTATGTGGTTGTAAAATTGTGCGGTTTTCCATATGAACTTGGAAACATACAATCTCACCTGCCGTGTTTTTCTAAAGACTTACGAACTCACTTCTAAATCCGCGGTGATATTCAACACTAGCGCCACCAAACGATGAGTTGCGAGGTGACTGGAGAGGTGATGTTTGTGTTTCAGACTAGCATAGCTGTTTCTAGACATCATTCGACTACAGACTTCCAAATACAGACTTCCAAATAGGTACCAAGATATTGACATGTTCCTTTTGCTCTCTCTTACCACATTCTTTATAATCACGTTGATTAAATGGACCACTACGGAGCCCTAATACGAGTTTTACTGAACATCTCCAAAAAAGCAAAGTCTTTGTGGTTTATGTACGCTGTGAGGTCAAATTACGTAAACTAAATCCACACACACACTAAATACTGATTGAAATTGTCTCGTTACCATCACGATTAAGTTACTTAAGCCATTAAGTTACTTTATTATTTGCATAATATCTTATTATTTGTCTGTATGAAATCGCTTTTAGTGATAAGCTCGCTAATCGAGTTCTGGTTTTATTTCTCCATTATTCAATTGTCAATAAAATAGACTCTTACGTTTATTCAATTAAATTCAAACTCGTATATAAAAGTATTAAAATAAATTAAGTTACATAAATTTAACGATAAACGCTTATATTAAGTCTATGCAAGAGATTAGTTAATTTATTTCTTAAGATATTCTATTATAAATAGAAACTATTAAGAAACTTAAATTATCGTTGAATGAAGCTTACTGTCTCTTCAATTATCTTCGATTCATTATGAGAGGTAAACTGACGTAATGAGTTTGATGTTATAAGAGTTCCATTTTAATAGCTAATTAAATCAGTTTTTCAAAGGAAACCACGGTCAAAAGTTAACTCATTATATCATATCAAGTATATTCATAAATCTTTAGATAACTATGAAATATATTGTGAGATACAAAGATGGGTGCGGTTATCAATCCATTAGACAGAATGGCTATAGAGTATAATGCCTATGGCCATAAATTAATACTAATAAACAAATCAAAACAATATCGCCTTAATTTATTCACGGTGCGCAGGTATTGAATTATTATTATAATTGTTAAAGCTTAGTTAAGGGCTCTTCACATTTGATCGCCACAGAGCGCATATTTTTCGGTATCAGCCCCCTTACCATGAAGTCTTAAAGCAGGGCAGTAAACGTTACCGTAGTGGTAACGCAGACGCCTCTACGTGCAGTATGATGCGGCGTCTCTTTTTTTTTTGAACTTGTCTTTCACAGTTAGCTCTGAAGGAGCTCTTACTGCTTAACCGGTCGTTTGGCCTCCAGCCAGGATGCGGCGTCTCGTCTCTCTTCCACATCTTAAACTGTCCTGCTTTAAGAGTTCATGGTAAGGGGGCTGAATCAGATATTTCTAGGTTGATTGATCTTAAACTTCTTTGGAGCTGTTCTTAAGCCTAATTGCTCCGTAACAAGTTTTTGCTACGACTTTGATCTTGTTAGTAGATAATTTGGGCTTGTCAAGATTGTCTTTTCTCAATCTAACTTAGAACAACAGATAGAGTATTTAAATATATTATAATCTTTATTTCATAAAATACAGATTTAACATGTTTTATATAAAGACAATATAAATGAGCTTTACTAGTACTATAAAAAAGTATGTAGTTGCACACCACACTACATTCCTTTAGGTTATGTAATATAGCTAGATGAGCCTACATTGTCGTTTACCTAAAACATTTGAAAATATATTAGTGACCTAGGAATTGGGCGTGCGAGGGTGAATCGCTTTCAGTCGAATCCTAGAACGACTGGACAAATTGACCGCTTTTACTAAAGAATAAAAACGTGGTAGGTATTGTATCGGTTATTGCGCCTTCATGTCAACTAGGTCGCTGCGTCAGCTGTGGTCTGCAAGACACCTAGATAGGTTGGTAATTCCGAATGAGTGTACCATTGTCATGCAGCCCATTTTTACAATGAATAAATTTAATGTCAACTGCTTTAGCAAAACTGGCTCTACATTGAGAAATATGCTGTCCACTCGAGTTAGACCTGACAAGCATGAATTGCCCTTAAACAACTGCCAAGAATCGGGTTTAGGCGTTAGACACACTGGTAATTAAGCTAAGTTGCCACGTTTTTTTTTAATATAATGTTGTTTGTGACTCTATATATGAAAGAAGTGACAATTTGGCGATCCGCTTGGCGTAGGGTCGGCTGATTGGATTGCTACGCTAAGGGTCACGGGTGCGATATCGGTAATCGACAAATATTTGTATGATGCGCAGAGTCAGGGTGTTTGAGTATAAAAAAAATATCTATCAATCCGGTCACGAGCACCCATTGAAGAAGATATTCCTAAAGTGAAGCTAAGATTTAAAAAAATATATGTCAAAGCAAAATTAACTAGTTTTAGTCCCGGGTGTGGCCAGCGCTTTATGCATATTAAGATAACCTTGAATTAATGATTTATATTGTTGTAACTCCATTCTTCAATTGACTTATAATCTGACAGAAGATAAACCTATCAAAGTATTCGGCCTTGTTCTTTTAAGATATATATCTCAAGTTATTTAATATTTCATAACAAATCATTTAAATTGTTGATAGGCGTTAAATTAGTTAGTTTATTTATTAGATATTAGGCATCAATGTTATATTTTAGCATAGGCATATTTATCCCACTGAATGTCATTTATGCTACTTGCGTCATATGTTATTATAACATATTCTAAAGTTATTTTTACATTTATTCTTCCCTGAATTAAATTTTTACAATCAAATAAAACTCACAAATTGTCTGCGCAATCATCATTATTAGCTGGAAGACGTCCAATGTTGAACAAAGGCCTTCCCTTTAGATCGCCACAATAAACGGCAACTTGCCATTTGCATGTGCAATAGGGGCAAAAATTAACAACTCACATTTCAAAAAGCCACGTGTTTACTACTGCGCAAATCTGGTCTTGTATACACTTAGTTAGGGGTCTCTCGCTTAAGAGCATCATCATCATCATCAGCCGGAAGACGTCCACTGTTGAACAAAGGCCTCCCCCTTAAAACGCCACAATGAACGGCAGCTTAAGAACATACTCAACTATAATCTTACGCTGTCATACTTAAATTAATTTCAATATCTGACGCGAGCCTAACGACCTAACCGCGCGCGCAATCAAACACGCCCGATATTCCTAGCGAGCTGCAAGAATTCCGTTCAACTTATGTATTATGGAAACCACAATAATGATTTCAAGCCCCAGTTTTCGAAAGGCCCAGTGTAACGGGGCCTTAATGACATAATAACAGTGGAGTCGCCGTCGCGTGTGTAATTGCCCTAACTCGGGTGTCGAGAGAGAATATGCTTAGAATTATGATATTGGATTAGAAGTTTTGTTGATTTACATAAAGGTTATTTCTGAAGTCATTTATGTTGAAAAAATCTTAAAAGTAGCCTATTCCAAAAAGTAAACAACCAAAATTCCAAAATTAAGAAAGTGCTACGACGACGCGGTCTCGCGAGGCAGTGAAAATGACAATTTTCTTGCTAAATTAAATAGGCAGACACGATAAAGCATTACTTTGCAAATTTTCACAAAACTGACTATACTTACTGTTTACTTCTCAATATCTAAGTATCGTTTAAAAAGTTCATGATAAACAACATTAATAACTACAACTTCTTATCCACGTTGATGCATTCCTGAACAAGCACATTTCGCGTGATGATTTGGGGACCGACACCGGTCGAGACTTGAGACGGTAATTCCATGTTATATGGCCACAGATTATATTATGATGAGTACAGGCAGACGTAATGTAGTGTTGTATTGTGCTCTGTGAACTAGGAAATGTGGAACTGTGCTACGAATGTAGGTAACGCGTCGATCTGCTTTGTGGTTTTTTGTTAACTGACATACTTGAATCGTGAATTACGATCAGCACGTAGGTTAATCTATGGCAGAATCAAATGTACTACAAGTTGGACGTGTGAATCCACCTCAGACCTTTGCATAGGTATTAGGTAGCTACTATTCAAGTAATCGAGAGATCTTTAGGTCCGTTCATCGCACCTACGCAGCGGGAATTCTTTACTTCATTATCATTAGCCTATCTCAGTCTACAGCTGGACGTAGGCCTCTCCTATGGCACGCCACTAAGCTCGATCTTCGGCCTTCTGTTTCCAACCCTATTCTATTCTTCTTTTGTTATTAAAGCAATCCAAAATTATGATCATGGTTTTCATTTTAATTTTTCACTCTATTTTATTTAAGAGTTAAGTACTTAGTAGTTGATTTAATGTTTTAAAATGTGTTAGACAAAGGATATAAATTACAAAAAGATTATTATTTAAAATTGATCGTGGCTGTTCGTAGAACGTCATCGGTTACTCTTTCCTGTCTTTCTTTGGATACATAAAACCATATTATAACTTATCGACCATTAGATAAAGAATCTTATTTCTCACATGAGAGGATGTTTTTAATATCACTTGCATATCCAATGGGTCTGTAGAGAGCTACTGTCGTTCTCAGGTCGTAGTTTAATTATGAATGTCTACTGTTGACTAGATCACGACATCGGCGTCATATCCCGTCTAAATATACATACATTGATGATGGAACTATAGATGCTTGATAAAATGAGGTAGGTATCTATATCTTTTAGATGATTCATTAGGCCTTTAGAAGTGTTGTGCGCATGCGACCGTACGATTTAGTATATCTCCTAGTAGGAGAATGAATCCATGTAATTTATCAGGCACCCTTATTTTAAAACCAATGTTTTCTTTCTCGATTGTGGGCACCCACGACATTTGACAGACGTAAAAGATGTATCTAAGATATGAAAATGTTTTTTGTGTAAACAAATAGGTACTCAGGCTAAACAAATAACTGAGAATTCAGATAATTATACCTTGTGCGGGAGTCATACCTATATTACCCTTGTAATTTGCCATTTCGCCAGTAAGTTGAACCTTCATGACTTCATATTATTATGTCAAATGAGAGCGTGCCAAAGGGAATAGCTTGCTTGAGGGGTTAAAATACCCACGTAGTTTCAATCTATATCTGAGCAATCTAGACTGAATAAACTTAAAAAGTAATTCCAGAGTACCTAATAGTTAGATATACTTTTAAATCTTTTTTATCTGTCATTCGCAACTTTTTATCTCGCACTGATCTTAGATTTAGATAGTAAGCCCCAGACATAATCATAAGTCGTAAGAGAAAGTTCTACATCAGGTACTTAACTTGCGCTTTCAAATTACTTTTTCTGTAATATCATAAGTTAGTTTGTTGTTTACTTTGCTTAATAACCATCTACCTACAAGTATGTTTATATTTTATTGACTGTATGTGAATACAGGAATACATAGTGCTTATTTGTAGAAGTATTCTGTATTTCTCAGTAAACCAATCCAATCTTTCCATTCATGAATACTTTTTAATGCTAGATCCAATCAGATTTAATAAAAAAGAATGTTCCTTCTAATTTCTTATTGTATTAACCAATTAAAATGATTATCATAACAAATCAATTCACCAAAGAGTAAAGAGTCGTTAAAAACAAAACAGAACAGTCAAAAATTCAAACTGCGAACATGTGCTTAACCTACCATCTACCATGGACCACGTGTGACTGTTTTTGCCGGTGTTTTTGCCCCGCATTCCTTCTCCAACCGTTTCGAAAAAAATAACGATTGTCTCATTGTAATCGAGATCACGTAGCATACGTAGGCGACCCAAGGACAATTTCGACGGGTCTCAGTATTAAGTATTGTCATTTTTTAGTTTTCATTGCAGACATGTGTCCATCAGTAATGATTGTCGCGGTTTTTAGCTTTGTTTTTTTGTTGGCACATGTTTTAAGTACCTATATCTAAAGGTATATTTTTAAATTGACACGCGATGGTTTATTAAATATAGTTTGTTAAGTATACGAATGTTTTTGAGTGTTAATGTTACCCAAATTTATAAAAGGTTCCTTTTGAATTATAACTTGAATTTTGACGACCTGATTGGCGTAGTTGTTAAGCGATTGGACTGCTGTGCTAAGAGTTGCAGGTTCGATTCCCGTACAGGTCAAACATTTGTGATATAAAGGTAGAGATGTTATTACGACGGGGTACAAGTAGAGAGCTTCCACGAGTGACGACACCTAAGGATACTTAAGTACGTCCGCCGCACCCTGGACGGTCAACCTCGCTACCATCCTTCTTGTTGACTGACCAATCTCTACACCACGGCTTAGGTTCCATGTGACATTTGGCACATGATACGCCAAAGAAGATTCCGACTATAGATTTAATTATAGTGACTGTGTGTTTTACGATAATGAAAATTTCGTATTTGTTTAAGTCTTTACACAAATACTAACTTAAATGGTAGGATTACTAGGAATACTTGAAACCCGCTACCAATTACTGTTATTAATAGAACAATCGACAGGTGGGACACAGATGGGTACTACTGACACCTGATGGACCTACTTAAGTTTCTCTTATATTAAATAAGTTAAAAACAATCTTATTAACTTACCGGACTAAAGGATTTTTAGATAAATTCGTCCTCATTAGATTTTTATTCTACTTGAAGTATTTATTTATATACATAAATGTGTATCGGCACATAAAACAGCGAACAGCCCCCTTAGCATGAATTGATAAAGCAAAACATTTTCTGCTGTTAAAACGAGAAGCCGCATTATACTGCATGTAGCGGGGTCCCGCTTCCACATCTTAATCTGTCTTGCTTTAAGAGTTCATGGTAAGGGGGCAAACGTTCACAATTGCCAACATTAAAACGTACCAAATAATGTTGGCTGGTTTTTTTTCCACAAGTCACGTATAAATTTCCTTAGTGATTTATCAACTGTCAGTACATTTAAAAAGTAAACGAATATTTCCGTTGTAATAAAAGCTAGTGAACCACCTCCATGCTCTAGTTTGCGGTTTACGGTGGAACATGATTAACCTTGGCCATACTTTTCTATTGTACGTGCAATGTCATCAGTCGGATATAAAACACGCTACGTTGTATTTGTCACGCGTTGCCATGACTACAATATTTTGTGTTAACTAGGTACTTTTGAAGTCATAGAGTACCTACTTTTTATTTTATCCTCAATGAAAACAATGTACATATTTTACTTAACACTTTGACTGTGCATGAAGCAGACACAATAGTAAAACAAAGCCCGATTCGTGGGTAATAAATAGTAGATATTATTAAATTAAACTATTTTTCACGCGATTTTACTCGCATCTCACGACCAAGTAATTAATGTATCCGGATATCATAAGTGTATCATACATACATTATAATGTATGTATAGGTCTACCTACATCGTTTACTTATCTACCTATGTACCAAATTCTATCCAAATCTCAATCTCAATCAAAAGCGAGACGCCGCGGCGTCATGTAGCGGCGCGGTCTCGCTTTCACATCGTAAACTGTCCTGCTTTAAGAGTAAAGGGGCAGAAACCCTATAGCCATAAGGTTTACAAACAACCCGATTCACCAATCCTAACAATAATTATGTATGAATAATATCCGAACATTAGGCAGTCAGATTGTTTTAAAGGGTAGCATAATACCCATTCTCCCAAAACATTATTTTCTCAGACACCATCTATTGAATCAAGGGTAACAAAAAGGGTTTAGTTAGTTTCGCATGTTATCTTTAAATAAACTGCGGGAGATTAAACAAGTATGTAATCCGATTATGCGCCAAAGTATGTTTAACAAGTTTGAAACACAAAAAAAATAGGCACACATCACACGGGACAATAGACTTTATACGACAACTACATAGATAGGTACGTAATTAAGAACGTTGATAATACATCCACTACCCAAAGACCTGAAGCTATAGACAGATATATTACATGGTCCTGAATTAGTTATCTTTGTACAGCATATGCCGATAGTTTTTTTTAAAAACGTCGCCCCAACCTAGGAATTTCTTCTGTATCGTGGGTGCGTTTTACAGTCATGAAATATCACATCAACAAACACCCAGACTCGGTACAAACATCTGCGGTTCGCGCAAATTTTTGTCCCGTGCGGGATTCGAACCCACAACCCTTAGCGCAGCAGTCCAATCGCTTAGCCACTGCGAACGTCAGTTAGATGAATTAGCCCTGGTGTAGACTGTAGAGACTGAGCAGTCAACATCAATAAGGATGTTGACGAGGTTGGTCACTCGAGGTGCGTTTGACGCATATTAACTACTTAGGTATTGTCGTAGATGCTCTATACTTGCACCCCGCATACAAAATTAAATAATTAATATAAAAGCTTGCATGGGATAAGAAATGAACCACAGTTCCAGAGACCTCATCGATATGACGGTTCCATCTGTCACCTTCTATGTTAGGTATCTTAAGGAAGAGATAGATACACCGACACACGACAAACAAATAAAACAAATTACTCCAAGAACCCTCTCTTAACAAAGGATGCAAACACTGTTGCCTTTGCCCGTTCACAATCTAACAAAAACGAGATTACAGACAGTTGTTAATTACCAAGACGACTGGCTCAGTTTAACTTGACATTTAAAGGGTTAACAGTCGTGTCTGCTACCGGGCAATTGGTCAGACAGACGAACAGACAGTCAGACAGAATAAAACTAATGGGTCCATCTTTTGATTAATTGCTGAAGTGGCTGATCCTTCTATTTAAAGGACGGTAGTATTGCTCAGACCAGGAATCATAAACTGATTGGTTGGTAATAAATAAATTGTGAAAGGTTCTGTGGTTAACTGCTCAGTCATTTTATGTTGCCTTTTGGTTACCTTTATAGTCTTGATTTTATAAGCACGTGTGGAGAGCGATATATTACTTAATAATAATTATGTAGGTATAGCCACAAAAAAAAAGGTAAAATAAATTTCCAAAGAGCATCAATTCATAACGGCTTCAATTCTTGGACGTGTATAAATTTTTTAACTAAATCTATATTATTATTATTATTTCAGCCATGATCGTCCCACTGCAGGGCAAAGGCCTCCCTTTATTCCCCTTTATCCCTGTTATGTATATTAAACTCAATTATTTCTATAACCGTCATTGTTTATGGAGTTGACAGTCTCATTGTGACTCACGTACCTATTCGTTGCCCTTTCAAATTACAAAATGAATAGACTAAATTGATTAAACGCTGCCATGTGGTACAGAATAATGACTAACATAAGATACGCAGTCTAAAAATATTGCTCCGCGTGGTTTGTCCCAGTCTGTCCTCTCCAGCGGCGCTGGACTTTGTAATCCAGGACTAAGCCACAAAAGCACGAATACAGCATACATTACTTACTTGCCGTTCAGTCTTGTAAACTCCATAGGCACATAACACGCATTGGAAACGTTGCATATTAAAAGTAGCGTATAAAATTAATTGTTTTTCGGTATTAGCTCGTATCGGTGGCCTAAATGTGTCACGCTGTGACTCAAGCCAACAGTTGGGCTGTTGGCAATTGTTTTTAAGTACAATGTATATTTACTTATATTTGTATTATTATAATATGCATACGACATTTATTATGTGTACAAAACCAGGACTTTTTATAAATAAAAGCCCCATTGTGGAAGCGGGACGCCAGAATACATTGCTCGTACCGGTGTCTCGCTTCTACATCTTAAACTGTCTTGCTTTAAGAGTTTATAGTAAGGGGTCTGTTTCTAGAATTAGGTTAACGTTCTGTATCCCAGACATCTGTGTCCCATACCATAAGTTCTCGCTAAGGGAATAAATTTATGATTACTTTATTTAATTCTAGACATTGCGGCGTCTATATTGGTATCAAAAGCATTTAAGCATCGTCGGTTTTTAGTGACTTAAAAACTATCCATGGTGTTTACTATTTCCCTACTCAACTTAGGAAAGAAAATTCAGCAAAGTCAATCAACGATTATTGTTTGTTTCAGTTACAATCATAAACACTTTATTTAGTTCTTAAGTTAAAAATATAGTTTCGTAGCAGCTTCCAAGTGACCAATAGTTTAAGGTTATAAAAACGTACTGCCAACTTAATAAAAAATGAATTTTAAATGTTACCTTTTTGCTATAAACCTGCGGCATTTGTACGATAAATACAAATGCACTATCGGCATGACAGTTGGCAAACAACTCAATCCCATATGGAAGGCAAATAATGAAGTCACGTCTCGTGATAATGTGCCAAGTTTACATAATGCAATCGTGAGGTATTGGCTGACAGGTTTGTTAACCCTGCCATATCATTATCATAGATTACAAACCTTTTTATGAAGACTTTAAATGTAGTGCGTATTTTTTGCCTTTTGCAGGGAATTCTAAAATGTTTACAATTACTTACCTACTTAACATGAAAGTTTGTCGATCCTAAAGGAAATGAATTAGAGAAAAGAGCTGTCTAAGTGTCTATTTGCTACAGTTAGGTTTTATGTTTTTGATTGGTTCGTGATTAGTAAGGATAGCTCTTAGTAGGACGTGCATTGAAAAATAAAATAATACAAATATGTAAAGATAGGCGCCACACAGATCCGTTATTTATTCACACCAAGAAAAAAAAGCTATTCAAAAAAGGAACCAAAATTCCATTAAGCATCCGTTAAGCATTATCGATTTATTTCCCTTATCGTAAATCTGATCTACGATTCATGAATACGTCGAGTACACTTATTTAAAATTTTAAAACATCTATTGTACGGTTTACAAACCCCACGCATTTAATATGAAGATTTATGTGTGTGAGATTATAATCATCACTAATTATACTCTTTGTAACCAATAAAATTTAATCAACCAGGAAAATACTTTTTTGTTGGTCCTGTAGATGGGACGCACTGATACTGACATTTTTAATTTCCTTTATTGATTATTTCTGAGATTTAAGGATGCGTTAATGCGTTTTATTATTAAGTGTAAGATTACAAGTATTTAAAAATAAAAGTAGAGTCATAATGAATATTATTTATTAATGTAAGAAATATTAGAACTCCTTCGGTAAGCACTGGCATGGTCCAAAACTTACATGAATCTTCTATTTTCGAAGGTTTCTACGTTTTTTTTCTGGAATCTAATAATCTCTTGTTGTCTACAGCCTGTATTGTATTTGAATGCACTTTTTTTTAAACTCTGTTCGCTCAAGTCTGTATATTTCTTGCACAAATCATGATTTATCTGATTTATTCTTGATTGTTTACGATTGAATGAGTTTGAAACATAAACGGTCGAGAGCAATAAATCAATCAAATCACTTATTTGTTCAAGAGCTTTTAAATTATACAGGAGTTGTGTAGTATGGAATCAATCAGACTTTATATTGGGGAGGACTTTAAATAATTTCCAGCCAGTGTGTTTACGTATGCAAGCTGCAAACTTAAAGGAGAAATTTATAAGGCATCTAGAATTTTTTTAGGTGATCTAGATTCCAGATTAGTTTTAGTGTGTTACTTCATCATCAGCCTATCTCTGTTCACTGTTGAACATAGGCCTCTCCTATAGCACGCCACTGAGCTCGATCAACGGGCCGCCGCTTCCAACATACAACTTAAATGACTAATATTTACATTGTGTAGATGTTTAGAATTACTTTATAAACATTTCTGCGTCACCCAACGTGATTTAAAAACACTTAACTCAAGATATTTTACATGAAATAGGATCCAGATTGCCACTTAACATTTTCAGCGCTCCAAGATTGAATGTAAAATTTCCTTTGCCTGTGGCGTAAAATTCTAGCAATAAAAATGACAATTTATTTTGACCTACTTTCCATGACTGCTTCGTGCGGCTAGTAGTTGCTAAGCGCGACTGCTGAGTACGAGGTCCCGGGTTCGAATTCCGGGTGAGGTAAAGTTTTTACTGGGTTTTTTTTACATTAGGTAAGGTTATAAAATAACTGGCGTAATGTGGGTGTACTTTACAGTCACCTCTGCCTACCCCTTCGGGGAATAAAATCGTGATGTTATAGCATGTTAACCTTCCATATTACTTTATTTTATGATTTATTGTGTTAATATCACAATGTAGAAATAATTGAATTGTGCTCTGTGGAGTGCGCGCCTATCGGTGACCTTTTGAACAAAGATAGTGGGACGAAAGTAATACCATAGTTTGAGTGCTATTAGTTCTAGGTTATTATTTTATAGAAGCAAAGAGCTCGAGTGGCCTGACCTATTGTACTGTAAGGTCGGATGTGGACTAACTTATTATTAAGTTACCTGTATTATTTACTATTCAAAGAGTTAAAATAAAGAGGGTTATCTCACTTGTTGATTGGTGACGTAAATATTTATAGTAATTTTTGAATTTAGATCAGTTATATTGTTTCAATAAGCATATGAAATTATTTAAGTAGGTGTAGGTACCTTATAGTAGATGTGCTAACTAGATGTGCCTGTGAGCTTGGGTCTTGTACATAGGTATATATTTTACCTACATGAAACGACACGACACATACATAAACACCCAGTCATATAACCCCGATATCTAATAATGATATTTAATGAATAGTTTTAATACAATTCTCTCTTCGTACATACATCAATCACTACATACAATTAAGGACACCGCCCAAATTAAGGCGAACTACCTAAAATATCAATCAAAATATTTCTAAAGCGTTAACGACGAATAGTAAAAGTCCGGAGTTTCCAATGAATAATGGACTCGGTGTAACGCTAACCTAGTTATAACCACGCCTACAATTTCAGGGTACAAGTTATTTGGGCCGCCGTACAAAATAATTACATGATCTAGAACGTTGACCTTTGAGATCAATACAATTTGTATCATACAATGTGATAGGACAGACAAAAGAATAACAGGGGTTTCATTAGGAGATCGTGATGAAAGCTGGAGTTAATGGTCTGAAATTGGCAGTCAACAAGTAAAATGGTCAATGCTGGTTGCCAGTTCTTTTCTCTTCTGCATGAGTGTTTCTGATTGTTCTTTTCTCTTCTGCAAGTAAGCTCGCTAATCACCATTCAATGAATAATTTGTGGCTGCTTCCCAGTTGGACCTGGCCGGAGGCCTTTTATTAGGTCTCGCCAAAGACCCGGTTAAGCAGTACGCGCTCCTTCAGAGCTCACTGCGAAAAATAAGTTGGATAAAAAAAACATCCCTGTAGGTACTTCTGTCGAATTGTTGCAGTTTTGGCTGAGTTGAATCGATTGTCACACTCACTAATGTATGAATATCATTTTATTGTTTTTTATGTTTGAATCTTATGTGTGGCCAAATAAATAGTTAATTATGGTTTATGACGATTGGTTTAATTTATTTTATAATATATATCTTTTGTCCCATAATTGCCCATAAAAAGGGTAATGCGACGAAATATATTTGTGGTATTTTATGGTGAAAAGTTTCAAAAGTATCATTTTAAAACTTGTGACACAATCAAAAGAATGACTATTATTTAATATAATTAGAAACGGAAATGTACTTGCTATTTTAGTATTAGTTATGCCTGTCGTGTGCCGCACCTTTTATACCAGTCGCAAGGGATGTTCGTGCTACGAGCACTTAGTGCACTATTAGTTGATAAAATAAAAATTAGTTTGATTATACAAAAACACATTCATATACTGTTACATATTATATGTAGGTATCTAATATACAGTATGCCAACGGATATTTATTAACATTCAACGTCAGGTATTTTCTAATTCATTGCAATGCCACTTTTTTTTTCAAAAACGTCGCCCTATACTAGTAATTTCTCCTGAGGTGTGGGTGCGTTTCACAAACATGAAATATCACATACTGAAACACCCAGACTCGGGACAAACATCTGCGGTGCGCACAATTTTTTGCACCGCGCGGGAATCGAACCCACAATCGCGTAGCCATTACGCCAATCACGTCGTCAATCGTTATTATTAATTTAGACTACTTTTGTTTGATTCGATCATAGGTTTGCATTTGATAAACCTAAAATCGAACATACAACCAAGTGAGTAGTTACTAATTACTCAGGCGCAGCTACCAAGCTCAGCCGTCATAAATACTTACGACTAGTGACGCAATTCAGCTTTGTTAATGTTTTAAGTCATAAACAACAGATTACTTTTTGTGTACATAGAGTACACACAGGAAGGTATACTATAGTACTCAGTAAGTGAAGTTAATGGGAGAAAGTGTTCATGTATGGGCTGTATGGCCAGCCAGCGTGTCGTCGGCGACAAGTTTCCGTAAAACGTATTTATGTATGGTGCATTCGAAAAGAAAAATAAACAGAGTCACTTTTCCTTAAGCCTGTTGTAAATTGTAAATAAGAAGGTTTAATATGCAATTTAAACATTATAATGATTGTTTACAACGTACCTTTTTTTTATTCGAACTTGTCTCTCGCAGTTAGCTCTGAAGGAGCTCTTACTCCTTAACGGGTCTATTGGCGAGACCTAATAAAAGGCCTCCGGTCAGGACTACGTACATTCAATATTTTTGGTTTAAAGACTCTTTATTTATTCAAAAGAACAATGTTCACTTACGAATAAACATAAATAATATTCTATTTAAGTGCATGATTATTGTTCCACTGCGTTTCTAAGTTCAACTATAATGTACAAAAACGTGACGTGGAAGTCATCATAAGCAAGGATTGTTTTGACTCTAAAATGAATTCACAACCTTTAGTGCAGATTAGTTTGATTAAAGCTTGGGATTTAGTTTATCAAAATACGTATCATTAACATTTAATTTATGAGCTTAATTATGATTTAAAAGTTCCCAAAATACACAGCTTACGGAGTTAAGCAATACATTCCGTGTACTTAAATGAATTTCACGACCTTAGATTGCGTAAGTACGGGTAATATAATTTTGGTTTCTTCATGTATTAAATAATAACCATATCTCACACTTAGTATAACAAATACCTGCACGGCTTTCAGAGCTTACGCTTTAATCTGCTATAATCTTAATTTATTAACAGAGGGGACACATCTGAATAAGCAACTGGTATTAGTACACGAAGGACAAATATTACAACACAAAAACTAAATTTAAAAAACAGTTTTCATACAAATTTGAACTCTAACACTGTGAGTTAAAGGTTGTGTGTTATAATTTGGAAGGTACTATTAACTTTGTAAAGTATTTGTGAATGGTACAAAGTTATTCATCAATGTTGAAATAAGACGCTGCGGTGGCTATACAGTAACCCTTTAGCATTGGATGCTTCGTGCATAATGATTAATATGTCCCGGAGACATCCAAATGTATGAATATTTTTGGCCTGACTAACTTGCTTCAATGTCAAGGGGGCTTTGGTTACTTTATGGTATGGCCGATGAATTTTAAACGTTGGTATTAACTTGGTCTCTGAACATGCTAATAAAACTTGTCAAGTGCGACATTGGTGACGGACAATGTGTTATTGCGACTTAAAATACGACCGATAAAACAGTATTTTAATGACTGAGTCTAAACTTTATCGCCTCGGTCCTCAACCGATCTTCTTGTTGCCATTGTTTCACTATTATTTTTGATTTGCCTACTGTTAACCGGCTACACCTCCTTGAACGTAAATCAGTAATTTTGACTTAATTAAATTTATTTCAGCACTATTTATTTGTACCTAGAAGCAAATTCGAGAAACACAATTCTTCGGCCAGTAAACAATTTCTTTGCAAGAACTCCTGCGCATTAAAACGTTGCACTTATGAAAGACAAATTAATGAACAAGGTTTAAAAATACAGTATCTGTATTGTAAATAAATATTAAAAATTAACATTAAAACGGAACGGGAAGTAAAAACCAACCAACAAAATCGATCTACTAATTCACGTATTATTGTTTATTTTTTATATTTTACCAAACGCACAATTCACGTTGGGTCACCGGGTTCTTCGATAATAGACAGTAATAGCTGCTCACTATTTTAGGGCCCAACCTTTTTGTGATAAGTCTAAGGTCACAAATTAACATCACCAATAAAATGTAACATAAATCCGAACATTCTACAAAAGGGATGAAAATTTTATGACTCTAGAAAAAACCACATTCTGACGATTTTTAAAACATGTTTATTGTGTTAAATACACCATAAGAGAGGGGACTGCGTTCCCAACGACATAACTTTTATATCTGGACCTCGCCCCTCAAAGGGCGACGGATCACGTACGCATGCACTTACTACAAGTGTCATTCGAAATTAAACTCTGGTCCTGCAGAAATAGAATACAAAATTCTTTGGTACCATTTTACTTACATCCAACTGTCACATGTGATAGATGTCGACAAATCTTTCTGAGAACCACCCAAATCACTAGCTTATTTGCTTACCAGCAAGATTAACGTTGGTGGAGGTGTGAAGTTTCTAATCGTCAAGTGCCTCTGTTCCGGGAAACGCTAATGATTATTTAAATGAATATTTTTCACTGTTCCTACATTGTTACAATAAACATGTGCACGTAACATGAAACGATGTTCGTTGGCTTAAAATTGAGCGCAGCTGCTGCCGCCGAGATGCTAAACAATAATAAAGAGGTAATTTCAAGTATTAAACCGAACTAATACTTATATTTAGATGCTGTACTTTGTTCGTGACTACTTGGCGTTTTACAAGACGTGACTTAAATGGGAGAGAAGTATAATTACACTCAGATTTATTCCGAAACATGTATTCGGAATAATCGATTTGATTTTGTTATTTACAATAATTAAGTTCAAAGTTTCGAGTCAACAAACGTCGATATCCTAAATCGACATCAGATTATACAGAAACGAATATTTAAAAAGAGACGATAGAAAACAGGTAGCCAAAGAAACGCAGCCAGACGATTAGCGTCGAAGTTTTTATTTACATTTTTTATAGTCTATAGATGATTTAAGGTTAGTTCTTTTTTCTAAGGGGTCTCATGTTAGTAGCCAGACTCGTCTCTGTCAACACGGATTTTTATCATAAACATTATCTGGTGTCAAAAAGATGGATTCCTTTAGTGATGTGTTACGTACAAAGTTCAAATAACAGACGGGTATTTTAAGTTGTAGCTACCCTTAAGGTAGACGTCGTCTTTACTAGAGTTCTTTTAAACTTTTTATTGTAATTAAATATCATAGAAATGAGGCATCGTAAGATTTTGTAAAAGATGATAATTTGGAAGAAGAAATTGTCTGTTAAGATGACGAATGGGAGCAAACAGATCTCAAAGTTAAAAGCAAAGTAGGAATTAAAATTAATCGAGGTACTACTTACGTCATTATTGACTTATTACAATTTAATATAACTAGTTAAAATACCAACCTATAAATGTTTCACAATAAAACTGTATCGCTTAGAATAAATTATTCTTGGCTGAACGCCCTCAAGTCTCGCCAAAAGTCCATTTAAGCCCATTTCATGCCCATAACACTCCTAGATATACTACTGAAAAAAAAGAATAAATTCTCCAAAATGGCCGACTAATATTATTTTATTGTCTGTGTCGTCCTGTTTCAACCGTTTAAATTATTACACGACATAATTAAGTTGACTTTTATTTTTACCCGACTGCGGCGAAGCAAAAAGGCGGGTTATGATTTTTCGGTAAATAAATTATGTCCGTTGCATTATCATTATAATAGGATAAAATATTGTCAGTCATAAACATCTGAATGAGAGTCGTTAAACATTTAACGACTTAAAATTTAAGCACAAACGTTAAAATGTAATAAAATGTTGCCACCCGCTAAACAGATTAAGTGTTGCCCTTACAAAATATTTAAACAGATGTGCGAAATAAGGATGAAAATCGTTTTTTTTTATTCGCATGAGAACTAGAATAAAACTTAGTTTTATTGTCGGACGCAGATAACAATGATATCCGTTGTTAGTTTTATAATTTCATAATACTATTTTATCTAAAACAGTTAAACCTATATAATGTATATAAATAATATATAGGTTACCTAGTAACGATTAAGTTTGATATTAATGTGTTTAAAATGTCACCTAATTTATTTACTGTATACTGTGTAATATGGACGCTGTTCAAATGTTCATACTTTGACCTTACTACAAGTAACGTGTGTTCATATCTAGGTTGCTGTAACTTACATTTACCGAATGTAACTTAAATTAAACCGAAATTCAGCAGGTAATCATTATAATTATCTATATTTCAGATTGTTTTTTTTCTTGCCCTATTTCAGTAACTTGGGATATTTGCAACGATTCGCATTTGCTCAAAATCCTTCAATTCTTCCCAGTTTCCTTTCGCTAATATTCAACACCATAATATTATGTACAAACATCTTGTAGATAGGGAATAAATCTATTTTCATACATTAGAAATTAATGTGATTATGTGAATTTGCCCGTTTAGAATGCTTGTATAAAACAATGAATCAATCCTTATCATGTAAAAATGTCAAAAAATATGAAGCTATTTTTGCTAACAACAGTACTCACATCACAATCGTTTAGTTCCGAACGAGGATGGGAAACCAATTACTCGGGTTGTTACTAATGTCTTATCAACATTGTGTTAATGAAAAACCCGCCAGCAGGACTTAGTCAATGAACCTTTCGTACCGTGAAGTTCATAGAGAGTCTAAACATCAGTTAAGACAATCTACTTAACAGGAAGATTAATTACTTGGCGTGATTCAGCAACGTGCACAAAAAGTAGAGTTAATCCTAAGACTCACTTAATGGCAAAATGATTAGGCAAATGCGGTCAATTGTTTCCTCAAAACATAATTGGTACACTTCCTCAACACTAAATCTAAATAAAGCTATCGCCAATGATGCACATTTACATTCGAAGGAAAATAAATAAGAATACAGTAAGTGAAACAATCGCTGTAGTTTAATTTGAAAATTAATTCAGAAATCCCAGTAGCACAGCGGAAACTGTATTGGCCTCCAATGCAGCGATAAATCACCGACAAAACACATATGTCGGTGTATCCGAGTGGCGCCAACGACGGCATCGGCCACAGATAAAACCCCTTTTGTTTTAGATACTGCCGAATGGACTGAAACACGATAATGTTCAGCCTGACTGACAGTTTGATGAAAAAAGAGAAATATTTGTGTATTGCACAAACAGACGGACGCCTTTCACGATTGGCGCCATTTTTTTCTTCGTTGTGAACATGTGGACTGCAACTGAAATAACAGAAAGCTTAGACAATAGTGTTTGCGCTTTCATTTCTCGTGTATTCGTGAATTTTTGACGGGCAGACGCTGACACTAGTAAATTAAATGCGTTATGATTTGATTGATGTTAAGAAAAACAGCAACATAGCAGAAGTAGAATCTTATGAGTGTAATCAATTGTCAATGAGTAAAAAAATTGAATTTGTCAATTCAATGCATATCGAAAAGTCGGAAGTTAAAGAAAATCGTGCAGCCAAGGATGTGACAAAAACAGGAAGAATACTTGCTAAACCTTGGGTTTTTATCTAATGTTCTGACGCACTGTGGGAAATCAACGCAAATCATACCAACCTACAGCGAAATTAAAATTAATTAAACGCTTACAAATATGATGAAAAGTAGTGACGTAAGAATACCATTAAAGTTAAATAATAATGTTGAGATTTGTATGTGATGTCATGGAAAGACGTCATAACTATTGTTATTTATTAGGCATATCTCAAGGTTAAGGTATTTCACAACAATATTATGAATGCAATTGTGATATAGGTACAATTTGGAAGAAAACAATGGCGCCCTAGAAAGGATTAATAGTACCTACATAAACTTGTATTATTTTAACATAAACTATAAAATAACGTTATTGACGTAACTTTGGTTAGTACGAGTAGACGTAGTCTTTTGGTTTAAATTAGGTACGAAGTCACTCCAGGGATTTATAAATTCAATCGTAAAATTTAAAAATGTTTTTATTTCATTATAAACGCAATGCAGGCGCTTACGAAACGTAAAGGGAGAAGAACCGAGTGCTGGCAAGAAACATCTGTGAGTAGCTCATATATTATATACATAATTACATATATATATCATTTGTTGAGTCTCTAGTTATTGTACCTTTAATAGTGTTGTCAGGAATAATAACATAAATTATTATAGTACTAGTTTGACCAACCATGACGCAGTTACCATATTAGGAGATGTTACCATTTACGAATTTAAAGTAACAAACAATATAACTTTATTAATTAAATAAGCCATACTTGTATATAGGGTAAATAATCAAGTAATATTAATTACTAACAACTAGAAAGATTGGTAACGTCCTGTGGTTGGTTGGGTAAAGACCGAATCGATGAGGCTGACCTTTGGACTGAAGTAGGATAACATGGGAAGTAAACTTAATTTATTAATATTCCTTTCAATTTAGTAGAAAATCAATCATGACAATTTCAAATTTTAAACGATGAATGAAATGATTTCTAATCACTTGATTGAGAACTTGACCATTAATGGTCTTAAAGAAAATTAAAATTCACTATAGCTTTTCTTTGCTCTCAACGACGTTAAAAAAATTAAATATTGAAAAGCCCTTGAAACTTTTATTTAATAACAGAAACTTTTCCTACTTTACTAGACTCTTGTGAGCCTTAAATTGAAGAACCGACAGAAAGTTTTGACAATTTTTATTTGCTAATTGTCTTTTTGGTAAACTTTAAACGTGATGCGCCGTTGCTCGACCTATGAAAGCTAGGAGGGCAAGGGTTTTAGTTAGTAAGACCGGGAAACCCATTTATCCGCCCAAAACAATAAAAAGGTAACGTGCTAATGTACCAGAAACAGGAATATTTATAGTTACCAACTTTTGTTTACAAATGTTGTTTTTCCACCCATTAACATTACAAACAATGTCAACGGCGGAAACTAATTATGATTGTTGTTCTTCCGGGTGGACTCAACAATGTGTATTTGTAATACATATTTCCCAAGCGAATAACAAATAAATCGTGTTTGTATAATTTCGTTCATGTGATCAAAAAGTTTTTACCATTCATCGCTTGGACGAATTACTGAAGACTTGGATTGATTACATAATTATGACATACCCTTTATTTAAACAGTTTTTTTTCAAGTCATTTCTTCCAAAATTATTATTTTCTTAAGTAGGTACTTAGTTGAAATTTGGATCTAGCATTAGATAACGATAATGTGGGAAAAGACTTGCAATCTATCTCCTTTAAGAATTACAAGCCAATCGTGATTAACTTAAATAATATGGATATAGAGTAGTAGAGTCATTATTACCAAGGAGTCTGTATTCTAGTAGAGTCTACTAAACTTCGAAGTTCATTTAAAAAAGTTTATCAATGCTGACATTCAGTAGACATTATTTGATGGAAAAGTAGTTATCATTCCAGCTTTTTGCTAGCATGACATAATCACTACAACTTGTAAGTAACAATGATACCTTCGTCTCTGGTTACTGTAACCTTGTACACAGACAGCTCGGGTGTCGCTCGGCCGTGACAAATGGCAAAATGATCGTCTTTATTCTACATAGTGCGGATATAAATTATTTCAACAATAGGATGTAACATTGGCCGCGCGAAAATTTCAGGTTTTATTCGGTTGGTAATGGAGAATATAAACCATGGGTAAGTTATCTTCACATACTTAAAGTATGGTATATAATTGGCTATTGGAGTTTTAGATAGCACAAAGAGAGGTTCCACTAGCGATCCATGTTGCGTCGGCACTCTTAAGGCAGCAAAACTTCTTGCTGACTAGCTCATCTCTACACCATGGCATGATATTGTATAGGCCTTTTAAACATTGTCTACCTATTGAACCTACTTTCAGATAAAAAATAAGTTTTTCAAAAACTACTGAAACCTGCAAAATATATAATTTGTTACTAAATTGTGATACTTCAAAATAATAAATATTATGCAATTCGTGTCACGAATTTTAGTACCCTTGAAAACATAATTCTAACTGCGAAATTGCTGAAATATTGTATGTAATATTTTTTTATTAAAATGTTGTCAAACAACGTTGTTATGATTGAGTGTTATCGCCGTTGAAGTAAATAGCTTCTGTTTTGTAAGTGGTTTAGCGTTATATAAACAACATACATAGTATCTTATTTTACGATTATTTGACCATAAAGATTGGCTCCAAGGACCATTATACTTGAACAATATTGTATGGTCATCACGTAGGATTTTATTATATTAGGCGTTGGTATTTAAGTTGCAAGATACACACATGTACGAGGGTCAAACTGAAAGTTCTTAGAACTGGCCACTTATAAACAATATAATAAAAAAATAATTCTAAAATTTGAAAATAGAACTCTTTGCCAATATTACTGAGTATATATTTCATTAATTTGTCATTTGTTTTACGATTTGGCAGCAAATTGAAAATTGTCTGTGTCACGTCAACATGAATTTAACACGAGAAAATTTTCGTGCAATGATTTTTTATGACTTTCGATGTCATTTAAGTCAACAAGAAAGTTATGATAGACTACGATTGGCCTTTCACGATGAAGCCCCATCTCGTGCGACAGTTTACAACTGGTTTAATGAGTTTAAACGTGGTCGCACTAATCTCACTGATGATTTACGTGAAGGACGGCCTTCTACGGCGACGACTGAAGATAACATCTGTGTTGTGCGGCGTATGATAGAGACTGACAAAAGAGTGACCTATCAGCAGATTCGGACAAGCTTAGGCATCGGTATGAGTCAAGTGCACAAAATCCTCCACGAACATTTAGCAGTCAGGAAGCTTTGCGCCCGGTGGATACCTCATAATTTGACTGAGGCTCAAAAACTCCATCGTGTGGATTGGTGCCGTAAAATGATTGAAAGATTTAACGGAGGTGACTCAAATGCTGTGTTCGACATACTAACAGGTGACGAAAGCTGGATTTACTGTTATGATCCTGAAACCAAAAGACAATCTGCTCAGTGGGTGTTTCCTTTCGAGAGGTTGCCAACTAAAGTGAAGAGAGATCGAAGTGCGGGAAAAAAAATGGTGGCCTCGTTCTTTGGAAGGATAGGTCATTTCGCAACAATTGTGTTAGAGGATCAAAAAACAGTTTCTGCAGAATGGTACACTACCAATTGTTTGCCACTTGTCTTGGAAAAAGTTCGAGAGAAACGACCTCGCAGTAGGATCCTCCTTCACCACGACAACGCCTCGTCGCACACCGCTAAGCGAACGATCGACTATTTGGCGACATCAAACGTTGAATTACTGGGTCACCCGCCGTATAGCCCCGACCTCGCCCCTTGTGATTTTTATTTATTTCCAAAAATTAAAGAAAAACTTAAAGGAAAGCGGTTTATGAATGCTGAAAAAGCGGTGGCTGCGTATCGCGATGCCATTGAAGAGAACCCTAAAGACGAGTGGGCAAAGTGCTTTTCCCAGTGGTTCCATCGCATGCAGCGGTGTATTGACGTGAATGGACAATATTTTGAAAAGATATAATAAAACTAATAACTGGCTAATGTAATCAGTTTTTGATTTTCTAAGAACTTTCAGTTTGACCCTCGTATCACATCTATTATACCCAAAATAGTAGTCAGACATATTAACTTACAATCCATATTTATCACAGAAATTGAGATACAGATAATTGTCTCGAGATTTGGATTTTTATAAGATTTGGGCTCATATAGAGACCAAACATATAATATGTGGTACTGCGTAACCTCCATGTTAGGTTAGATATAGTTTTCATTAGACTGAAAGGTTTGAGACAGTGTTGTCGAAAATCGGGACTGTCATGTCTCAAAGCAGAAAGAAAAATCTGAATGAATCTATTTACCAGACTCTATTCAGATTTGTCTCTTTTCTTGATGACACAGATAACTGGCTGCTGAGTCTGGGTATCTTGTATAGCTACAGTAAAAATGGTAACCAATTACCATCGAAGATAATAGAGCCGAGTACTCTCATGATTCTTTTGTAAAACACCGTAGGTAAAATTTTCTGCTTTAATGTCATATTAACCTCTTTAAATGGTAATTTTTATAGGGTTTTAAAATACATACTGAATCAGCTTAATAAAATACACACTGCGAAGAGTGGATTGTGGTAAACAATTGCTTTGATTCAGCGCAACCTTGAGGGCGTGTGCACGTGAGGATCGTTCTCACGGCAGCGGCGCACGCGCATTACAAGTACAAACCGTGGCACATGTTTACAGGCGGGTCTCACACTGTATCGACACGCAGTTAAGCGATTTTCTGCTTAGTTTAGTGACGGGGTTATCAAAATAAAGAAACGTCGGCTTTGATAGTAATCTTTGTTTAGAGTGATCTGACTGATTCGCTATGGGTAATGTATAATGACTGGCTCATGGGAGAGTTGCGAAAGTCTGAGGCTATGCTTAAGTACTTCTTATTGTATGGTGGATATGTTAAAAACCTGGTGTCAGAGTTTACCTGTAGAACACTGACATGGTTTTACACACCATTGAAAAATCTGTCGTGTGTGCGTGCCGGGGTTTGTACTTGCGATCGTCATACCAGTCGGCTATCATTGCTCAAGTACTTACTTACTTACATTTTACCCCTCGTACCTTCCCGGGGCAGTTTACCACACCATTTCTACGTTGATACGTAATACGAACCTTAATAAAAATATCTATGAAAGAGGAAGAGTAAATGATTGCAGTTGATCCACTCGATAGATCAATAGTTATTAAGGTTATTCGATTGTTTCACATCTACCACATACAAGCAACAAAAACACCGCAACCTTGTTCTGTCTTTGAAACAATACACATAACTGCATATTTCCGCAGAGGATGTTAATCCCATAAGCGGAAGAATATGCCAATAACGCCATTAAAACAATAAAGAATAATAACAAAAGTATTATATCAAAATAATAACGAACTGCCAGATTCATTGAAACTATTTAATTGAATTCACTTGTTTACATGACCAAGTTAAATTTAGAATTACAATGGCTTAGATAATCGTGCTTTGATACAGTCGCAGCAAAAACGTTAGTGGATTAAATTAATTGAATTCTAATCTTAAAATATGTTCCTAATTGAAATCGTTTATTTTTGTTTTTAATGTTTTGTTGGTATATTTATGATGTATTGTATTTCTATTATTTATCTTGTATTGTATAGGCTACATGTAGGATGCATAATATATCATGGTATAACTACATTGACTGCCTCATTGGACTAGTGGTTGCTGTGCATGAGGTCCTTGATGATGATGAGCCAATTGCCACATGGAAATAGGCCTTGCCGTGGTATACAGATTGGTCAGTCAACAAGGTTGGTAGCCAGGTTGACTGTCCAGGGTGCGCCGGACGTGGGCTCTCTACTTGCACCCCTTACAACCCCTTGTATCGCCATTATTTACCTATATAATTTTGATCAACCATAATGATAATTTATTTACAAAGTCAAAATTATTCTCACAATTTCTCTGGTCTTGTTTTCTCATTCTCGTTGTTCATTATTTGATAAATGCTCCATCAAAAAAGAATAATGCAGTCAAATTCATCATTTCCCTCGCGTACAAAAATCGCTGCAGGCGCAAATAAACGAACTTAACCGAATGAAACCGAGCTCGTTTGTACTTATCATTTGTTTTAGCGCAAATTGACAGTTTTGGGATAATTTTATTGGCTGTACCGCAAGGAATTCCGGTTAGTTAACAATATCGCTCGGTAATTGAGTTTATTGTTAGCCTTTAACCGTGGTTAGGTATGCACAATGGTTCTGCATTCCGGTTGTTTTGCTTCGCCCGTGACTCAGTTTATACTGTTTATTTAATTGACTGTGATGAGATAGATCATTGTAATTAATTTATAATTATAAGGAATACTTTATAATTCATACTACCTATTTGTAATTCCTTTACAGTAAGTATACATTGTATATAACATGATAATTACTTTATTTACTATTTAAGCCGTTCACTGCCGTTTATCAATAAGGAATTGCATAATTTATTTTACTCTTATTACGCAATTTGCGTACGTGTATTTTATACGTAATTAAGAACACTTGGATGTAATTACAGAGAGTAAAGGGATCACAGTTGGGGAAAATTACCAGCAACGTTATACGTATATTTCCAGATTGGCCAATTATTACTAAGGAAGTAAAGAGAAAGACAGGTCCTTACTCTGCAGTGGAAAATTACAAGCCCACAATAATAATTGGGACAAAAATTTTAGTGTTTCTATAAATCACAAGGCCATCCCGCCAATCTCAGCCAATTTGCGCACGCAATAAATCATTAAAATAAATAGCCTCAATGATTGTAACCACCTTGGAGTGAGTCATTGATATCCGAATGTGATCGCCCACTCCATTCCTCGATCATCCTAACTCCTTAGCGGGAAGGTCAGTGCACATCACATTCAATTCATTATCAAAACTGCAAGTCTTTGTAGGCGGGCCGACGGAGTGCGTCAGTAATTGGTAACTATTGTGGTGTACGGGTAATTGTCGACCTTCCGAATTTATTTCAATTTGTTGTAAGGTTGGCGGTTCTTGAACTGACTTTTGCAAGTTAGAGGCTTAGACTTTGTCTTATATATTTTATACTGGCTGGAAGTGAAGGAAAACCTCGTTGACTATGTCTGAAATTTTGAATCGTTAGCATGCTGCGCCCTGACGCGAAATAAAATAGTTTATTATTATTTAAAAAAAAAACACCGATAGCCGAGTGGTATGACCATTGGACTGCCAAGTCAAAGGTCGCAAGTTCAAACCTCGGCACGCAACAATGTCTTTTCGAATTCATGTGCGTACTATAAACTAATTAAAATCAGTGGCCAAAAACGGTGAAGGAAAACATCATGAGGAAACCGGCATACCTGAGAGATTTTTCAACGGTGTGTCAGAGGCTTGCAGGCGGTTTAAATTCAGAAACCACGTTGTTCATCAACCATAAATGATAAGAATGAAAAGATAATTCGGATATATTTTACATGTAGTCATTTAATACTTACCTAAGGGAAAAATATCTAACTAGCGAACTTACAAGTCCCGCCTCTTTTTAAGCACAAATTAACTGACTTTACTTCTTCAATTTTAATTCTTATACGCAACCAACTACCGGTAGTTTCACCCTACGTTGTATCATTGTCGCTATACAACTATTGGCGATACTTAATATTATTGACTGCCAATTAAATCGATCAGACATTGTGCCGATCACGGCCAATGAACTTTCATACACTGCCGAACATATCTGGTTGTTGTATGAGATAACAAATACGTAATTGCATGTTGATAACTTGTTGTAATCATGTAATAGTCCTGTCATGTTGACGTGTGTTGGTGTTCTGGTCAACCGGTAAAGGAAGGTGATTATAAGCAATTTATTTTGTTTTTAGGGCATTGTGTTTACGTCAACGTAGCTCATATGACGTCAAAGGAAATGTGATTTCTCTTGATATATTGCTTTTCTCATAACTATAAAATATGGTATACTTAGAAGAAGCCTTTTAATTTAAATCAGAAGTCCCTTTTATACCTAACATGCAGAATTGCAGAGGCTATTGTAACGTAGTGGAAACTAGTGGAAACGTACCCAATCAAAACATAATAATATGTTTATTACGATTCCCTGTTAGGTAGGTAAGTTCCCGGTGTAGGAAAACTTCCTGCTTCGAATGAGAAATAATACCTAGTTTAGTATTCTTTCCATCCTTGTTGGTCAAGCGCTGATAGCTAAAGTTTTTGCACGTGTGGCTGAATTCATCTCATATTAATGTGTTACTATCGAAGTATCGACAGTGTATTGCTAAAGTTTGATCTCTGTATTCCGTCGGAATACTTAATAAAATCATATTTGTTTTTATCTTAAGAAAAACAGGCAGGCATTTCCTTCCGTTTGTAAGGTAGGTCTGGCGTAATGACAGAAAACAAAAGGGAAATCAAGTAAACATAATGCATTATTCTTTGTCCATTTTCTAAGACAGATCTCTTATACATAGTATGTGAGTGCCATCACCGATACCTACGCACCGATTGTTAGGTCCACCGCCTTTAGTTATTGCCTATTGTTGAACTTGTATGAATGAGGTAACTCACATAATTGAGTAGGATCTTCATGGACTGACGTCGCGTGGGTTTTCAATAGACATTGGAACATTCATGCATATTTTTGATTACAATTAAACCTTCATGATGGATTGGCGTTCCCTATTTCCATTTTAAATGTTCGACTCTGTATTGTTTGACTTGAATGCACATATTATCAGCACAGCTGCCTCTCTAAGCATCATTCGCAACTTAAACTGAAGCATGAAGTAGAAGAGTAGTCTGACACATTAACAAGGAATTTCTTGTAATTTTTCAAGATCAGAATATACGTCTGCTTCAGATTAGCCTCGTGTTACAATGTTCATAATGTCACAATTAGACATTTAAATCATTCAGACAAACGTCAATTCTGACATTTGTGATATTTAGTTGTGATCGAAACTTCATAATTGAACAGTGTTTTACACGTAAATTAAGTTCTCTAAAGAAAGTAATTTTAATATTTAATTAAATTCGTGAGTATAATGATGAAATCAATCAATTAAAAGTAATCATGGTGTAACACTAACATATTGATTACACAACAAACTCAATATGATGCTAAATCACGTAAATTTGTATGCCAAGGAATTCATTAAAGCCGCCAACTACTACAACTCGTTAACATAAATAAAAGTTAAATTGCATCAACCCATCCATCCGGTAGACAGCGCGGCGCCGCACCTGCGCGTGCACATGTACGTCGGACAACTGGTACCTATTAGCCAATACGATGACAGAACACTAAATAATTAGGCACAGTAGGTTCACCAAATTATTTATTTTGATTGGCAGTTAGTAGTATCATCATTATCAGCTGGAAGACGTCCTCTTTTAAAGTTGCAGTGTAGTCATAATCCCTACGCTTGGCAAGCGGCTTAGGAATCGCAGTATTGGTGGTGAAGTTACAGAGGACGCTGTTGCCCATTTTCTGGAATTTCCTTCAGTCGCCTGTTACAAGGGGATGAAATGGGGAGTTGCTATTCAAAGCCGGCACTCCACGGGAAGTTAAATGAAATCAATTCATGCCGGGGGTAAAATTGTCGATCACTTATAGAGGCGTATCACTTGTGTGCCTTTCATAGATGGTCGCTGTTATGTTAAGTATAGATACAACGTCATCGTATTTGTAAACAGTTTTTTCATCTAAAATGTAAAATTATCTTTAATCTACCTTGTTTTTCCAGCCTAATTCGAGGTAAGCTGTTTTCATTGTAGATCGCCTGCGGAATTAGTAAGACCTGTAAAAATGAGCCTTCTGTTTCCACCTACATGGTGATGACCGGTTCTGACGGGTGTTTTCCCTTTAATGTGGTACAAATGTAAATAGAGCAAGTGACTAATACTCAGTGCTTTCTACGTTCAGATGTGTATGACTTTGGAGATATTGCTAGTGTTTTGGTTGCTTTGAAGTACGCGAGCCTAAATACGTATTTTCATTTATTTCTCGGGAACACAAAATTCTTTAGGGTTCTCTTAATCACCTACATTTCACCGTTCGTTATTGGTAATAGATGCTAATATTGCTATGAATTGGACCCATTTTAAACTAACGGACGATCTGATAGGTGCAGTGGCTAAGCGATTGGACTGCTGCGCTAAGGTCTCGATTCCCGCACGGGACAAAAATTTCTCGATCCGCAGACGTCTCGAGTCTGGGTGTATGTGATATTTAATGTTTCTGGAACGACGAACCCATGAAACAGGAGAAATTCCTAGTGTGGAGCAACGTTTTTAATATAAAAAAACTAAACATTATAACTTATTATCAAATATGATAATAATATCAGCATACTCAACACACGGTTGCCGTCAAAGGCCATTTCTTATGTTTATGTCATATTGCGATTACTTAACATTGACAGATCATTTCGAATTTCGCGAATTTTTGTAAGTATTTACTTTGATTACGAGGTATATGATGGACGAGTATCTACATCTTGTTTTAAGTCAAGCGCTTGACATATGACAGGGTTAATGATACACGACAGGTAAGGAAGAAGAAAAATATTTTTGGTATAATTCAGCTGTTTTTAAGAAACAAAATATGACGTTCGATCTTCTATACTAATGCATCAAAATTAGTAGGAAAATTAGCAAATCGCAATGAAGGTAATTTGTAGAATATAATACAATATAGTACAATATAATTTAATAAAATTATTTATTCCAATAACTGAGATCCATCACAATGGGCATATAAAAAGAAAAACACAAGAATCAGTCATTATTTTCGGAAAGTTTTTATAACTCCCATTACACTCTCTACTAGTGAGTGAATACTTAATAGATAGAGAAACCCAAATCATACAAATTGATAACTACGTAATTATAATTTCAATATTAATCATTATTTCTATTAAAGTATAGGATTACAATTACAATGTTAATTACATAGTTTAATTAATTAAAATCGGCAAATTGCTTCCTTTACGTAATATGCATGTTTATGTAAGCATCAAGATCATTGAAGCTTTAACCAGCCGGTTGTGACTAGTTATACCTGTGGCTACACCCGTGTCGAGACTCGATTAGAGTCAAATTAGATGTTAAAAATACCCCAAATGCTTAGAATTGAACATAATTTTTAGTCGATTTTAACATTACATCATGCCTATATTCCCCGAAAGGGTGGGCTGAGGTGCACATATAGTACACCCACATTTCATTTCAATGTAATAGGTAGCGAGCCCATTGCCATCAATCGGGCACAAAGGCTCCGTGCTGATAGTGACAATTACCTAATGGAAAAACCCAGTAACACTTCGCCTGTCCCGGGATTCGAACCCAGGACCTCAGCAGTCGCGCTAAGTGACCATTGGACCAACGAAGCAGTTTTATTTAATTTTATGATAGGTATATTAAAAAAATAACTACACTAATTTGATATGTTACTAGGATGTTATAACTAAGAAGTGTTTACATAAATATTCCTTTATGTTCTCTGTCCAATTAGCTTCCGTGAGCTTTCACTTTTCTACATTATTTATGGCTCTCTTTGTTGTACTGGCTGATTGACGGCGATATATTAAAACTCTCTGTCGGTCGGTTTGAATTTAGAAATAATCATCCTAATAGCCTGACTCTTCATTATACCGATTTGAAATTGGAATATTCAATGAGTAACAGGCTGTATGTATTTGTTACTGACAAAAACTGATTAAATTCTAAAATAAAGTTTGTTATTAAGGTCGAAGTTTGTGTATGATTTGAATTTGAGTGAAAGTTGGTGCACCGTATGTCACGGTCCTCGAAACTTAATACTATAATCACGGCTGTTATTCCAAAGGGGTATTACATGCTAAATGCTTTCTCCTTGAGGAGGTTTAGGAGTCTGCCGATTCATTTTTAGTTCTATGTAAGTATCTAACACATGACATTTTCAAGCTACTCAGAAGAAGACTAAATTGCATTTTTAACTTAAGGATTATTCATTTACAAAATAAATCTTAATTATTTTCTTCTATTAGTATCGGCATCAGCCAATAGCCACATGAAATAGGCCATGCCGTGGTGTACAGATTGGACAGTAATCAAGGATGGTAGCGTGGTTGACCGTCCGGAATGCGCTGGACGTAATTAAGTATCGTCACTCGTGAAGTCTCTCTACTTGCACCCAATCTTAATTAAACGTATCTACCTAAAGAAACGGTTTAACAAAAAGACTCATCTAAAAGCTCTTGTGTCAAACTAAAACTCTCATAGAAATTAATATTAGAATTTGGTTTTCCTTCGAACTATTTTAAGTTGACCTGTCTCAACAAGTGTATACAAAGTAACTATATTAGAAGATAGTGACCACAGCGGGTCGGTTTACCCGCATTGTCTTACTTGTGGTGTGTGGCCTCACAATGAGTAATGTGTTTACTCAAGCAAGCGATAATAGGTACCCTACCTACAGAGAGCGTCTTGATATAAAACGTATAAGTACCTACCTATCTAATATATAGTACTAGTGTATTTCTAACCGCTGCTGCTTAGACTAGGTGACGTCCTGAAGTTGGTACTTGGCAGATTGTGTGCTAAATATATAGTCTTTTGGCTGCATAGCAACATGCACTTTATATTAATTGTAATATAGGACACCGTTTGTTAAAAACTGTGTCTAAAAAATTGTAATAAGCTCGCTTCATATTGCATATGCACACCTGTTTAGGTACTTCTTTCGGAAACACGGGCGATACATACATACATTACTATAGGGAGAAATACCACAAATATGATCAATTTATAACACATGTAATATTATGTTGATTACTCTGATGTTTTTTTTAAACTTGCCGCACATTAGGTATGTCTACTGTATCAAGGATGCGTGACACAAACATGAAATGTAACAAACACTAACAACCAGACTCGAAACAAACATGCGTGGATTTCAAAAATATTGGTCTCGTGCGGTAATCGACCCGGAACCTTTAGCGCAGAAGTCCAATCGCTTGGCCACTGCCCCAAACAGGTGGTCATGATAATTTATTTTATCAGAGACGACCTCCTCACAAAGTCACAGCATTACCGGAAAGTTCCTAACATATCTTTGACAGACAAACATCGTGTAAGAACCGAATAAAACCAGCTTCAAACAGATCGATCGATCAACCACCGAAGGTCACGGTCATTTTGACAACGCAATGCATCCATCTTGTTTATATCTCAGTATAATGCCGCCGCGTGTCAGATGTAGATAATGGAAGGATCTTCGGTTTCTTTTGTGTTCTCAGAATTTCATTGTTTACTAGTACGCATGGCGTAGTATGTACCTTAGAAGTCCGTCGCTAAGGCACAGAATAAATAAAAGATGGCAGTCGGTTCTCGTATGCGAAAAATACTAAGTATCTACTGATTCAAAACTGCGAGCTTTTTCATTATTAAGGTGAATTTGCTTTGCTTTAACGTAAACGTAATTATGCAAATGCTTAGTAAGTATGTTTTATTTAATTTTTCTATTATGTAATTAGTGGTGATGTCTGTATAGCCCTCTTACCATGAACTCTTAAAACAGGCCAGTGGAAATGAGACGCCGCAACAAGCAGTATAAATAACGTAAACGATTTCATGGTAAGAGGGCTAGAACATGTGTGATGGACATTATTTTATTGGTAAATGTAGAGTTGATGGAATTGAATTGAAGACTTCACCGTGTGTTTTATGTTCAATTCAATTTTACAAGTATCGAATTCTCTAAATACTCGCCAAACGTCTTAATTATTTAAATACATGTTAAAAATTATTGCACATGTCGTGTTGTTATTCATTATTAGCTCAAGGTGATAAATGATTTGACTGAATAAGTTTTAGCAAAATAACTTGACGCTAAATGCCCTTGTCAGGTATCTTTTGAGAATAACTTATAAATATTTAGAAATCATGTATAAGCAATTTTGCAGTTAATAAATCGTCAATAATCGATTTTAAATTCCGATTATCTGAATTAGACTAGACTCTAGACTCTAACTAGACTCCCGTTTGATGCAATCGTGAGATTCGCATTAGTTTCTTAAATCTTATGTAGTTTCCTGTTGTGAGTTTGTAGACCTCTGAATATTTTGTTAAGCATCGAGTTGTATCAACCATATTATTAGCTCCTTAATTGCGAGAGTATTACCATTCCCCGTACTTATTTCTTATCGTATGGTTGAAAATCAACTTAGTGTTAGATTTTAAACGGCCTGAAAGCCTCTGACATGGCTTCACACACCGTTGAAATATCTCTCAGGTGTGACGGTTTCCTCACGATGTTTTCCTTCACCGTTTTTAGCAACTGATAACTAATTTATTGTACGCACATGAATTCGAAAAGACATTTGTGCGTGCCGGGGTTTGGACTTGTGACATTTAACTTGGCAGTCCATGTCATACCACTCGCATATCGGCGCTTTTAAAGTAATTACTGATGTAAGTTCTTTACCTTTTAGAACTTGCTTTTTAGGCGACAAACCTAATTGTTTCCTTAATTTGCCGCACAGACACCTCTATATCAAAAAATTTGGTACGGAAAAATTCTTGTTATTCATGGGGCCCATAGAGCGAATTTTCTGGTTCACCGGTCAGTTGATGACACTGCTCCTCGCAGAAACAATAGACAGGGCAGGATCGCTTGAACGGCACCGTGATCCGTATCGAAAGAAGTCGATACGCGCAATGAAACTCGTGACGGCGAAACAATCCGAATAACAGAATTAGTTTTTCAGGCAGAACATTTCGCGAAAATTGTAAAACAAAAGAGTATTATTATACTGTTTGTATGTACCTTTACATGTTTTTCTTAAATATTTTGGGTGGTATGCGGAATAAAAGCTGATTAGCGCTGGAGATAATTGTGAAATAATGTTTGCCATTGTTTTTCCATAGTAACGTATTGTTACAATTATTTGAAGTGTTTTGGAGTAAACATTTGACTGTCGCTCATTTCTATAGAGCCGATTGGTATCTAAATGGACCAAAATATAAAAAGCATGACCTTTGGCTGCGTTATTATTTAACCAATTTTGAGGTAAATTCTCGATTACGTAACTTATATTGTTTTTATATCACAGTACAAAAAGTACGATAGGTACTGGAGATATAGACTCGAGTAGAAATATTACCTGTAACTGCAGTCTTTTGGGACATTACCCTGTCGCAATTATCCAAAGGAAGTCAATTTTCCAATAAAAAAGAGCAATTTGTGCGACATTTACAAGCATTAACTTTGAGTACATAATATTAAATAATGTCCGTCTTCTTTTGGCTCTATAATTGTCAAAATACTTAGTATGATACTGTCATTATTGAGGTTCGACGTACGAGGCTGATCTCACTTGTGGGATTGGTGGAGGAGTTTGAAACGCAGGTCATATCGTGTGGAACGAATGATTGGCAACGATGTCTTTTGTTTTTGGACGTTGTCATGAATTTAATGTTGTGTTCACGGTATGAATATTTCTGGTTTATAATCCATCATTTACAGATGCCAGTGTGGCTGTGTAACATGTTCTAACGGTTGTCTTCCATGATTCATCATCAGCTGGAACATGTTCACTGTTGAAGAAAGGCCTCCCCCTTGGAGTGCGGGGAGTGGTTGCAATAATCCCCACGCTTGGCAAGCGGCTAGGGGATCGCAGTATTGGTGGTGATATTGCAGAAGACGCTGATGCCCATGTTCCATGACTAAAGTTGTCTAAAAAATTAAGGTTTGTTAAATGTAGATTACCCTGGTTTAGTTACCAAGGCCAGGCGCAAACTACGTTCAGCTCTATTTTAAAAAGCAATCAACAATTAAGGACTTATTCATTAAATTAGGTACTTAGACAAATTATTGTCGGTATCTGGCTAACTATTAACTAAAATAGTATAAGCTTCACTTTTTTGTTTGTATCATCAAAATATTATGGAAAATGATTCGTCATTTGCAAACAACTTTTTTGTATCCAAATATCAAGTAGGTAGGTACGTAATGATTTATAAAATTATTCAACTTGACAAAAACGGTACAAGTATTTTCAAACCGGTATACGATGTTTTATACAAGTATTTTGTTTGAGCCCATAGCTTAATCATATAGGGGTCAATACACAGTTCAAATAATAATATCATGCGGGTAGATTCTAGTAATGTCCCTTATGATCGTTTTCACGAGAGCTTTATCGAATAAAGAGGTTAATCAAGTGGGTAACCTTTTCTTGTTTAAAGATTAAAAGCATTTGATTCCTAATATACTTTAAACTACTCAAGATATCTAGATCTTCATTATTATCATCCAGAACTTTCAATATCCAGCAGCTGGCTAGGCATAAACCTTCCTTAAACTGTTTCAATCGATGTCATTCTGTGCCATACTCATTTGGGTGTCTCGATGCAAAAATTAAACCTCCAAAGATCAAGACTGGAAATAAACTGATACAGGAAATATGCGGACTATTTGTAAATAGATTAGCTAAATCTTTCGTGTACATAGGAACGCTACTTCTATTTACATATCTACTATACATATTTACGTAATATATCGTACAATGTTTGCTATAATTGCGTATCCAGTCTTTGTGCAACGATAGCAGTGGCCACATACTGGTATAACAAACAAACGCTAAGTAAATTAATACACATAATCGCTAAACGTGGATAAGGATATTATGTACCTAGTACGTAGATCTGTAGGCTTTTAATAACGGTAGTAGATAAACAATGATACTGCTTCTATTGCTAGAAGTTTACCAACGTTTCTAGACTAGACTAACCTTATTAACGACATCAGACACATGTTTGTGATTCTTCAAACAAGAAAATTTTAGTTTTTGACCGATTTCAAAAAGGAAGAGGCTCAAGTTCGTCTGCATGTATGTTTGTTGTATGTTCAACGATTTCTCCCTCAATTATAGAACGATTTTGAAAAAAGAAATTTGGTTGGAATCTTATACTCCAATGAGTCCCCTATAAAGGTCGTCGTGGCCTCACAATAAATTTCGGAAATACAGAACGGAACTCAACATAAGATCATAGCAGTACTGACGTAACAAGTAATATTGTCTTTTTATACGTGCAGTAGATTACTGGCCAATATCAAGGGACAGGGGAAGGGAAAGTTCGATCCCAAAAAAAAAGTATTATTTTTCTAAGTCTAGTTTACAGTATACTGTCCAAATAAGTGTTAATAAAAATGTATAGAAGTGCGTAATACATGACTTATTTCTCGTGACTGTGTGTTTATCAATCTGATGCCAGGTCTCTGTGAGCTTAACGGGTAACTGGCAAATCACGCCTTGATATTTGAAGACCTAGTGTCAACATCACGAGTCAGAATTTGGTAAACAAATGTTAAAGTTACAGTTCTGGTACATTTTGTGTAGCAACACATTTTCATTTTGTGTTTTATTTTATACCTTGTCAGGACTGTATTCCAAAAAATGAAAAGCAGAGGGTGGAAATAAATAAATTGCTGATGATAGTATCAATTGGTTTTCGAAAAAGGGATTAAGGTAACACAAATAAGAAAGTTTTCTAAATAACTTAATTCTTACTTAGCGTTATACATATAGGTAGCTGCTATACATAATATTATTAAAATAGAGAGTTGACATGAACAATGATCATTCATAGGTACCTACTATCCTACGTTAAGAGAGCAAAATAACTCTCGCGCTCGCGCACGCGCATAACTAATCCTTTAAAAAATATGCTTACTAATGAACGGAAAGCGGCAATAATCTGGAAAACCCAAGGGTTAACAGGAAAAGCCACATCAGGTTAAATGGAAAGTATTGCTTTCTCGGAACGGTTCTAATACAATGAGCGTATCGGCTCGACGTATGACGCTGTTTAACTGCCAAGTGCGTCAATGGTTACAGCTAAACAGTTTCGAAATCGAGCATAGTAAAGGTGAAACTGAAATATTATAGTGTAGTGACTGACATTGCGTATAGTCGCTCTTTCGTGACGTCAGTAAACCCTACCGATGGTTACATGTACCCTGTGATTTGGTCTGGTCACGACGCACAGCGAACACAATCATGATCACCTACCGTGATCTGTCTCTGCACTACCCAAAGGTTTGACTGGTAGAAAATGCAGGCATTAAGTCTGCCTTGTACACTGTGGTAAAAAAGAATAAATAAATTAGCAAACCATAGTAAAGTAAATTCTAAAAATAAATGTACTATAAGTAAGGATTTGGGTGCACTAAAATGCTTTCACTGGTCACAAACAATGAGACCAAAAACGTAAGCTATTAAAATTGAATAAAAAAGAAATTGCTCTATTTGTAAGTAAATCAAGTGGTATCTATGCAGATCTCGGCACTTAATACTAGTTTCATACTCAATAAGCAGGTTTTATTTTTAATTTCTGTAATTAAATGGTTAGTATATTAATCTCAATCTTTCATCGAGAGGCACGCGTCGTAAAACATGTCTGGGCATAACAGGTTGGGCTAACATGCCTGAAGAGAAATTTTAGTGTCTAATGCTCGTTTTACTTCCTGAGCACGGATCAATTAAATTGGTGATCACATATCTCGGGGGAAGTGTACAGAACATTCTAGATAGAGGCTGTAGAATTGCAAACTTAAAACTCTCACTTCTTATGACATACCCGTAAGTTTTAATTATGTACAATGGGGGTTTTAATCCAAAATTACTGACTATTTAAGAATAAAACACCAAATAACCGTTTTTGGTCTACCGTCCCATCGGACTATGAGAGTGAGGGATCAGGGAGTGCACCGTTTGCGCGCATACTTGTACTATACATTTCCTGCGTAGATGACTTGTCTCAGCTGAGACAGACCGCCGCCGTGAGCAAAATCGAAGAATATTATTATCTGTGTATCTCGATTTTTGCTTGGGCTATCAACCTTGTGGATATTACACGGACTTATAAAAGGCTTAGGTACGTGGGGACACAGGTCTAGCACGCAAAGGCACGTTGAGAACTTTTATTAGTACTTTCCATTATATAATTATTCTCTTATCATTATAACCCTACTTATAATTTTACAAAAAATTGCAACGATCCAGGCCGCGTGGAGCCGCGCACAGGCATATAGTTGTCAGTCTACTATCGTGTTTTGTTTATGTCATCTGTCATCGTATACTTGCAGCAGCCATTATATTATTGAACGCGTACTTAAACGACAGATTCAACGTCCGTGTGACCTCTCAAACAAACAACTAATAAACGTAAATATGTTGGATTTACAAACTTATCAACTGTCAGCCCTGAACGGGTTAGAAGAGATGGTTTACTTTGTTTTCTTCAATACGTATTACAGATACATATAATAGATTAATATGGTATACATTCACTTATGTATTTATTATTTAACAGTTGCTTAAACGGTAAAAGAAAACATCGTGAGGAAACCAGACGTAAGGGATTTTTCCAAGGCGTGTCCGAGGCCTACGAGCGATTTAAACTCTGACACCAGGTTTTTCATCAACTATACGATAAGAAGAAGGCTTATTTATTTAGCAGGATACATTCACTGTGTATACATCCACATTTCACTGCTTATACTAAGTCCAGTGTAATAAAGGTGACAACCTTATTTCACTTAATAGGTTCACTCGAGTTGGACATTTTTGCAATCATTTGTCCTAGACACAAATTATAGGCACATTGTTTCTATTCAAAAACATTGACTGTACACGGGTAGGTCGTATTAGTAGTAGTATCCATCAGTATAGTACCAAAATAATCTGTTTTTCAATATCTAGGTACCACTCAATACACAACACTGAGTGATAGCCTTTATCTTTCACTAAAGATAACTTAACTAATCTTATCTAAAGCCGTCCATATTACTTCGATAGAGTGCCAAAAATATTTATATTGGTTTTTCCTTATAGAGACTTTTCCATACAGTAAAATGGAAATTGAGGTAAATTTCCATATTTTTGTATGGAAGCAGTACACTAGGAAAAATTTGTGACCGTTCCCAGTGTATCTTATGCTAGCATGCTTGGCCAGTCAAGAATTTAAGGTGAAACATGAAGGGATACCATGTATTTTTTGGATTAACCTAGTAGACCATCGGATGGGTTTAAGAATTTTGGCAACCAGGTAAGTGGGTGTGGCTCCTATTGAGCAGTTTCTTTTGAACTAATAATAATAGACAAACGGAACTGTTTTCAGGGTCCATCAACAAGTCATTTTCAAACTTCAAGCTATGAACGAACTGGCATAGAAGTTGCTTTGTAATAGGAAACACGTCTTCGTATTTATTTTCTCGGTTTTACAGGTTTTAATTGCATAGAGAGATCAGGACAAAAATGATATAAAATGCTTTCGTTGGTTTGAACATTTCAAAAACTCTACAGTCAGTAAATTGGGACTCTTTCTAAGTTCGTAGAAGAAGAAGTATATAGATAGATGTTTAATATGTGTATAACAAGTATTAAACTATATTTCAGGGTCAATATCTTTCCGTTTTCCTACAATGTTTCGTATTTTCCTCAAGTTTCTTTACGTGGTCTGCTAAAAAATATGTCGTAATTAAGATTTATTCTCCGTAATACATAGTACGCTCACGTTTTCCGACACGTCGGACTCGGATATTATGACGGTTTAGGTACAATGTTTTTGACATGACATACTGTAGTGGGATTCCCTTTGAGGTAGGTAAGGATAGACGGTCTTACGATGCTGTTACATCCATCCTTAATTCCAAATACATTACATTGCAGACATTCTTTCCCGTAGGACCGAATATAGGACGAATAATTTATCTAAATTAAATCAAAATCAAATTGTTATGAAAATCAAATGTTGTTGACCTCCAGCAGTCTTTAAATTCTCCCACCAAACTTTTATCTTGTTAAAACATTTATTTCTAACTGAAGCTAATCTCAAAACAATGATCGACAAGCAAGGTAGAGCGAAGAACTACTCAAGCTCATAACATAATATTAATACTACTATACTTATATAGCGTGTAGTGAAACTTATATACAAGCACTCTTAGGTTATCCTGTCCAGCTGCCTATTCTATTAAAATAATCAATGTAAACGGTAGCACAATAAAAACAGCTTATCAAAACAATTCCAGCGCGCAATTTGTGCTGGGCCTAAAGGTCGGTTCACACCGATAATGGAGACATGACATATTGAGGCCCGTCGCTGATAAATATCTGATAATGAAAAGTTATGTCTGCATTGTCTTGATGCTACAAGCAATTCAGACCCAGCGGCTGTCAACTAAACTTTAGTAAATATTTCCAGTGCCCTTATTTGCCAATATGGAGAAAGTTTTGTTTGAGACATACAAGTATATCGTATTTATTGCGAAGAGCAATATAAAAGCAATAAAGCGGGGAATATTAAATCCAACAATTGAAGTCTTCGCAATTGCAAACAAAACAACTACATAACACTTTACAAGGAAAACCAAACAATTGACAAGTGATATCTAAGTTTTACCAGACACAGTATTGTGTGTGAGATATTAGACATACAACTTGAAGTGTTCTTTCTCGTTAATCAGCTTATACAATAACATTGTTTACTTATAGGAGACTTTCGTAAAGCATTTGTTTGAGTAAAATAATTGTGCGATTCTTGGAAAGCAGATGTCTTTAATAGCAAAGAATAGCTTTTCCTAAAGATAAACTATAAAGAGAGATTAGATGATTATGTTGAAGGATGCGGTGTAACTTATTTAGATCTTTCCAATACTGAATAAGGTAGTTAAGAGACTTCATAGGGTGTGTCTACGGAGGAACTCTGTGCAAAAAGTTTATGGTTATAAGGGCAGTCCAAAATTATAAAATTGTGTGGGAGTCACATACTGTACCTATACTCAATTATATTATAATTATTTTCCCAATTCTTCTTTCTCTTTAATATCCCGTAACAGCTACTAGATACCTACAATTTCACAACTTCCACTTTCATATCACTTTTCCCAGACAAGCTCAACTTTATGAAGGATAAATGTGAACGTCACACATCAAAGTACAACATTTTACCATTTACCGCAAACGAAAAGGTACACATTCTTCGCTCTTTGACGCGCCTACGATGATGTAACGAACAACAAACAAAGTAAAGTACGTCCTTTGTAATAAAATATATAATTAAAGGGACTTTTTATAACAACTGGGACTTTCAGGGGTGAATGTACTCGTAAACAACCGTTTTTGTTCTATGATTCAGATATGTGTACAAATATTTACTCGTTCAAACGTACAATCTGATCAAACCCTAGAGTAATAGACCTGGATGAATCGATAAATGATCTGTGACCTTTATTGTTTTTCTTCATGCCTTTTTTATCCTATGCAATGTAAAGAAGCACTTATTTTGAGACATCTATTACACGATTGTTCAATAGACAGCTGATGGAATATAGCACGGACTCGGGATTTGTGCTCGGTTAATGTCAATAGGTTCGCCCCCTATTACTTAAGGACCTGTAACATAGCTGGCGAAATCTGAGTGTACTATAAGTACACCTACAAGGAGTAAACCCTTCGGAGAATACAGGCATGAGGTATACAATTTACCTACCTCTTTTTTTACTTCTGACTTGAATTTCCTTCAACAATCTTTTCAATGAAAGACATAATACCATAATACTCCTTTATGGATACAATAACATTATCAACAACCAACTTGTATTATCAGTGAATGTTGTTATAAAGAAAGCCAATATCTCCTATTTGCGAGGCCGGATGTTTACATAAGATACAACCGTATTGGTCTCCGACCATATTTCCGTTCGTATCCGTGTTAAGGTCCTTTCAATGTCGATTCACACATATGTATAAAACTAATTAATTTATTAGCGATCCGAATTGAGGCCGCTGATTCACAAGTTTTATTATAACTGAATTGGGTTAATGTACTGCAGTTATCGTTCGATTTGTGTGACCTTCGTTTTGCGATGAATTTCTAAGTAGTGTGTAAATTAAATTGATGATTGATTTACTTTTCATGTTTAGGTAATTTCGGAGACGGGAAAAAATCATATCTTCAAACGCACTCAGACGAAACAAAAAAGAGAAAGAAGAGTCCTAAAGCAGATTTCCTGACTGTTGCTGGTTTGTGGAGATTGTTCTTGCTTCGTTTTTATAATTCAATAGAGGCTAGACTGTTAATTTTAAATAAAACCTTTATCTACGCCGACTCTCGGATCGGCAGTATCTTTGAACTGGGATTTACCTTATTGCCTCAATTATTTCACGTTTGACATATTAATTGAATGTAATACTTTATTCGTGACATTATTATTCCCCATTTGTCATATTAATTGATATGAACTATTAATAATAAAAGTAAATAATTACCGTCACGTAGGCAAAAGGGTTTTTAATGTATGAAGATAATATGAATAAAACTCGAAGTTGCATGACCTTATGTTTATTGCCAAATGCTCCGATATCCGTTAAAGATAACTCGAAGACAAGATTGGAATTCGGAAGTATCCAAAGTTAGTGAATTAATCCTAGGTAAGCGCAGTTCCCAACTGGTGACTTAGATCAGTGGAGGTAAAGCAGACCGCACTTTATGAATTTTAGTACTGACGATATTAAAAGATTTGTGTGGCACACAACACACACATGGTCTCCACAAAGTAATAAATTATATTAGTACCTACCTATAGGTAACAAACTTACATATCCTCGAGGAGGAGGAGGAGGAGAGAGGCCTAGATTTCTTGTATAGCCACCAAGTGGGTCCTGGTGACCTGTAATACAGGTTTTTATAAAACCTACAATAGGCACCAGGTCTCGCAATGTGTTCTAATTAAGAGCTAGAATTAGTTTTAAATCATGTACCCTATTGTGAGAGAAATAAAGAATCATATTATTATAAATAATAATATTATATCAATGCGAAAAAATCCAAAAACAGCATTTTTGTGTTAAGGTCAAGTGTGACAGAAATACAGTAAATAGTCAAAATGAGTGAATAAATCTTTCGTCTTTTGAACAAGGCTTTTTGATAACCACAACTCCGATAGTCCGTACTATTTATATATTCCAACTAAGCACTAAGTACATCATGTGAATAACCAGGTATTCAATAATTCATAAGCTGTACGTAACATTTTTTTGTTTAACACCCAATAGTGATTGCAAATATTTGGTGCATGCGCTCTTGCGGTTACGACACGGCAAACAAACTGACGAAACGCACTGTCCTAGTTAGTACCTTTACTGATTACTTAAAAGTCATACACACGTACCTGTGTATATTTATATAAATTATTTTTACATTGCCTGCATAACTATATATTCCTCGAACCGATATGAAATAAGCTTCATTTTAAAAATAGGTTTCTAGGATTTCGTGTGTATCATTGGTGAGTTTTACAAATACCTGATCATTTGAAAATATTGGTTTTAATTGGAGAATGAATCTGCAAAATATCGCTATTTTAAAAATCAATAATAACATCATGTTTGTATTTCGATGGAGGCTGAACGGCAGGACAATAGAATATAAAATCATACATGGAAATAGTTTTATAATATGGTCTTCATAATCTAAAGCACGCACGCAGCTATTCTAGGTACTAGACAATAAGGATCTTGACGACCTGGCTTTAAAAAGCCATAACATAGTAATAAAATACAAGCCGTCCATTCACCGGTAATGTTTCCAACAAGGACTTTACACGTAGCCTTTTTGACAAAAACATTAAAAAACAAGCTCAAATATTGGAATATTTCTGACAAATGAAGGTATGGCATTTGGCAAACAGACAGACAGCGCAGACCCACGTTACCAATATTTTACAACTGTTGGCAAAGCGTTCGAGCAAACAACATTTCAGGATTGAAGCTATCACTTATCCTTGACAAAACCGAGAAACAACTTCTTACTTCCAACTGGTTCAACCGCAGGTGTACGCAGGCACGCAATTATGAGCTTTTATACGTAAAGAAAACGGCGCTAAATTACGTGAACTCAAACATTCTCGAACGTGCAAGTGGCACGTACTTCGGGGAAATTACTATATTTACATAAATCATGGACAGATGGTCAAAAGGCTACGCCGCAAATATACAACATTAGTTACTCTACGTTACAGAGCAATAACATTATTAATACTACTTATCATCACTATACCTACCTATTAACAAAGTGATGCAAGTTATATATTTTTCATTTTATGTTTATTTTTCCTGTCAGTCATGTCGCTATATAATGTCCCCTATTAATAAGTCAATATTGAACAGGAATTTATTTCCAAATAGTATCTTAATAGTCCAGGATCCTCGAACTATTTTTACAATTGATTACTATTAAGCTAATTTTCCGTAAGTAGCTTCATTTTGACATACTTTATCCCTGCTACCTGTTAGCTACCACAACCGAGAATTTTTGTTAGAGACAAAGTTGGGCGTCTCATCAAAATGAAGCTGCTCCCGGAAAACTAGCTTAATAGTGATCAATTTCAAATGATCCGGGATCCTGGACTATAATCGTATAATTTCATCAATATAATTATGTTACATCATAATTATATATTGTATTCGTAAACAATAAACTTCTAACTTAACAAGTTTAGTACTGCAGCTGTGATTCCAATTCGTACTTCTAAGTTGGGAATCATCGCCATGTTTTATATGCACATAAAGTTATACAGTTGATTGTATCGCGTTATCATTAATTATTGGGTTATCATTAACACCCGTTAGACAAAGACAAGTCTTCGAATTTCTCTTGTTTACCACAAAACGAGCAAGATACGCCATTTGACAGTAGAATAAAATAGATCTACATTGAACAACAGAACGCTTCTAAAAATGGTGGGGGCCAACCTGATGGGGATCGACACAGTACTAAATGATGTGCATACCATACATTAATCAGTGTTTTTCGTTAGCTTATGAGAAGACATTTAGAACTAGCTTCCATTGATTCCTAACTATAAGGCAGTAACGGTGGCTAAGGTTAAAGGTTGTCAATCCCAAGTCAACCAGTTTATCATTCCTACATTGTTGTATTGCACGCGACTGTACCAGGTACCTATTAAAAATACCTTAATACTTTAATATCTTATTTCACAAAAAAAAATATTACTGATCTACACATCAGTTAAGTTAAGAAAATAAACTGCACAACAAAGTCTTTTGTGGGTGACTATACTATTCGCAACTTCAACAATAATTGGATCAAAACAAATTATTCTATTACGTCAAACTAATTCAATACTTAACAAGGCATTACTTAGATTAGTATACAATACACCACAAACAATACCAGTTTATTTCCTGCATACCGATCATAAACATCAAGTGAATAATTATCAGTTGTAGCTAGAGTAGTTGGTAGTATGTAAGTAGTATTATTATGTACGGTACAATAAACAATCGAGATGATGGCGAATAGCCCACGACGCGCGACGTATGTAGGTGCTGTAAACATGATAATTGTATGGGCGACGGTTGGCGGCTAGTTTGGGAGACAGATTGTATTTGTCTACATTTATATTAGAATATCAGATGTTGACCATATTTTTGCTCTTTAATTATAATAATATTGTTTATTGGTATGTAGATTTGTTTGTTATGTTCGTTCATTGTGGTGTTCTAAGGGAGAGGCTTTTGTTCAACCGTGGACGTCTTCCGGCTGATGATGATGATGTAATGTAATAGGTATATTTAATTTACGACCACGTTACGTCAAAAGTAGAATTATAAGGAAATTAGAGTACAGGTTCAATATTGACCGTTAGAAAAACAACACCATACTTTTTATCGGTGATAGAAATGTTATTTTTTTGCTTGCACTTTTTTAATCATACTGTTTTATCAAGATAGAGTCTCATGTTTGACCACATGGTGTTTGCCGTCAGTCATAATAAAAAAAGACACACAAGAACCTCAAGAAATTATTTGAAGACAAGGCAAAGATTGATTTATTAGCTACTAATAAATAAACACAAAATTTTGCACCTTAGCTCCTACTCTACTCAATAGTATAAGTACTACATTCCTCTGCGTTCTGCACACATGAATTAACCATATAGTTACGTAACGAGGCCTTGGTTGACCGCGGCCCGCCTGCCCAGGTTCACATTGCCTTGGGACTTTGACAAAATCTAGGCGTTTTAATGTACGAATTATTCAGGACCAAAATTTTCGGCATTCATGTACTTTGTCCAAATTGAAGATCGGAAGAAAAGTAAATAATATTAATAAATCATTTATTTAGAATGTTTTCCACACACAATTTTTTTAATAAACATAATATAACTGTATTTACAATAGGGTATCGCCATCTCTATCCAATGTCTCTAAGAAGGGGCAGTCCCACCTAGCTGCAATTACTTTTAGGATGATGTTGTAAACCGGGGCTAGATTTTATCAAGTAAAATCATTTTAAACCAGGCTTATAGAAAAAGCGTACACATCAACGAAGTCATTAATTACAAACAATATCAAGCATTAAGATCAAAGCTACTTTTGCTCATCTACATACCCCGAACTTACCAGTATTTGCCAACAAGGGCAAACAACTAGTTGAGCAAATTATTTCTATCAACCGGTTTGATGTTGATCAATTAATTATTACATGACCAAACTTCAACGTACGGGAAAGACTTAATAACGTCTACTAAACCATTAGATAATTACTCTAGCATTAGTACAGACAGACATGTCTGCACTACAATATGATTGATGGCCTCAAAATGAACTTAATTTCTTGTGTAGTTGGGAAATAAAAATTGCGTGGCTTGTGTCTTATTACTTCAAATTGTTACCGGTCAATTGAGCTGTTTCGACACCGGGTCATTGGTTTATGATATAATGTATTTGTTCATGTGATGGGTTATATTAATTTTTAAGATCTTTAGAAAGTTATACCTGTTTTCTTAAGATTTTTTTAGGTATGTTGGTTTTATATAAAGTTTCACCTAAAAGCTTTCCAAAACTGCTAGGTTTTTCAATATGTTTAAGCTCGTTGCAATTAGATATATTATTTAATATATTTTTATTGAAGGTTACCGATAACAACAATGTATTTTGTACTAAGTAGAAGGCCATGTCTTTAATCATCGAAATAAAGATAAAAGAAAGTGTATCATGGCAGCTGCAACACTTTCTTTGTAAATGATTTGTTGCAAAAGCTCCTTTGTTGTACTGAGATCAAAACAGAATTGCTCAAGAGAAACATTGTATCTGAATCATTATAGTGTTATGCATTATCTGAATGAATGGGTGCAGCTGAGTGCAGACTAATTATAGCAATGCTCTGACCCCACGATAACCTTTGCGAGGAGAGTGGCAAGTGCTTGCAAACACGCCAAACTTTGTACAGCGTGGTTTTATCGACTTTATTTTTATTTAAGGATCAATGTCCTGCCGTGCATCAACGTAGGCTAGTCTTGGAGGGTTTTTGAAGCTTAGTAGATATATCCAACCGAAAACCTAAGGTATAACCTTACCCAATAGTTTAAGTATCTATTAGTCTCCTGTCGTGGTTTTCGAGAATTACCATTTTATTATCCAGTTTGATAATACGTGATGTTACTAAAGAAAGGTATCTCTTGCTGGCCAGAACTGCAGTAAATGCAGGATTTAAGCACACCAATTGGAAGAAGAAAAGGGGATAATTGTAGTAATTAAGAAGTAGCATTACAAGTGCAAATGACGGTAGATGCAATTGGCAAGTTGTCGTTCATTGTGGCGTTCTTAGGGGAGGCCTTTGTTCAACATTGGACGTCCTGCTTTGGTTCAACATTGGGCTGATGATGATTATAAGTGCAGGGCGTAGAACATTGGTATAGATTTCTTACCTACTCGTGGCTGCGGTAAATCTACGAGGATTACCATTTTCTTACACTACGACTGGCAGTGCGCCAAGTAGGCTTCAACATCTTTTCTTTACTCGTAAAGAATAACAATGTATAATCAAACAAGAACAAACGGTAATCATAGCTAGAATAATAGAATCTATAGTTAGAGTGTATTACCGTTACCAAATCGTTTACACTTGTGGTACCTACCCAAAAATATATTATTTATAGCGCTATTTATTAATACTGAACATGCTGTAATTACACCAGAGTTGGATACAAGTGAATACATATAACACTGATTTAATTACGTGATCAAATAATGCAATTTAAATAAACATGCTTACCACAGTCAAGCTGTAATCTCAAACAAATACATAAAGGTCACTGCGAAACTCAGTTCGCCGATAGAGATAGGTTTTTGCAATATGGAGGCTAGTTTTATAGACTTGTATTAGGATCAAATATCTTTTAAGAGCGGATTTTTCCCGTAGAGTGCCGGGCCAGAATAGTACCTCTCTGTTTCGACCCTTGGGTATCGTAGGAGGTGACTTAGAGAAAATCCAGAAGATAGGCAGCAGCGTCTACTGTAACTTCACCACCAATAGTTTGTTCTATGTTCAACAGTGACGGGGTAAACAGTTATGGTGATGAATGTTCTACTGATCAAATTTCACTCACGGCGATCTTTCTCTATTCGGTTTCTATTCCGTTGATTTCCCGCTTGTTTTCATGTAAAATCTGTACATTTCTGTGATCATTATTGGACGCCATCAACCCTAGTTCCTAGATGATTTCATTCGAAATTTATTGGTATCCTTAGAATCGGTTTCTCCAGTATAAAAGACACTGGATATAATTATAAATTTAGTTCGGAGAGTAATGTTAGACACAAAATATAGGAGTCAGTAATTCCTACCATTTGCCTCTACAATTAAGTATAAGGATATTACCAGCATAAAATATAATGTTATAGTTTATTACGAATATAATAACTTTATGACAAATAAAATGTAAATGGCACGTAATAGTAGAAAACACGGTAAATCCCGGTTTGTCTCCGGAGCCCTTGCAGTACATTAGAAGTTACCCCCCTTGGAAGTTACAGAATTACAGGACATTATTAATAATATATTTTACATTAGGTACTACAACTAGACTAATAGCTTAAACCTCTTTTAATCAATCGAAGTCTACACCAACACTTCGTATACCTCGCAAATCATCAGTGAGTCGTGATCCTTTGGACATAGAACTTTGATCTGCAATTTGTAAATTTTTCAGTGATGCAGATCACGCTTGACCTCAAAACACATGCATTGAAGAACACAAATGTTATGAACATGATTCGTGCATAATTGCATTTATGGTTGGTTAAATAATTAAGATAAATGCTTTGTTCTTTGGATTTAATGGAATATCTTGAGGGAGACAGGCACGCATCATGATTCTTACTATTCAGAATTGGTGTGGTGCAATATACCATAAATAGGTACTACGGGTTTCGCAATTCAATCACTCGGTACTTGTGGTTAGAATATTATTTATCAAATTGATCGCAGAAATAGAAACCTTCAGTCAGTCAATTGGTGTTACAAATCGTTGATGATGGTAATAAGGAGGCAAGTATTAAGTACGTACAGCTAATATTGCGTGCTTTTCTGCCGTGCTTGCTAGCAGATAACAAAACTTAGGGTTCATGAACGTCACGCCTTTTTCCCAGAGGGGTAGGCAGAGACCACGGATCTCCATCTGCTACGATCCTGGCATATAATAGTAATACTTCCAATTTGAGATCAAGATAAGTCTGAGTGTCCTTTGAACATCCCGTTAGTAATCACTTGCCGAAATAGCGCTGTTCCAAAGTTGTGCTAATCTCTTATTCATGTACTGTGAAAACAGGATACAGAAGCGCCACTTGGGAGGCCAATCAGCTGTTTACTGAGATAAGCTGTTAATTGAATGATAACCTTTCTTACTCACTTAATTAACTTATATCACAGTCTCAGGAAGTGACTCGGAAACTGTCTGGTCATCATTCACGATCAAAGTACTATCGTGACGATCATTTTAATATTAATCAATACCCATGTACATATATATAAGCTATCACGATGTTTTGAATGGAAAATATGAATGGATAAGGATAGGTCGGTACCTATTCGATTAAGTATAGTTACTAGGGTAAATGTTCTTGTGATGTTACGCGTAGCACGTATCTACGCGTGACATCGCGTGACTACGGTAGTCTTTATCTAGAGCCTTTCATGAAGCCAGAAAGTTGCTATTATCAAATAATTACATTATCTATGTAAATGATATTTAGTAGATAAATGCCGTTTAGGCAATGTCACACGAGTAGTGGCAAGACACAACTGATACCCGAAATGATACTAAGACTCACATATGTCACATAAATCTCTGTCAGACTTCAGTATTGAATTGAAACTTTTGGCTCCGCCGTAGCTTTAGAAACCAATCCAAAGTTCGGTTCGCGACTCCACCGCGTTACAAGCTCATGAAGAAGAAATCCGTTTGAGTCTGAAACTAATCAGGTATTCCCGAATGTAAACGTGAGTAAAATCAGCATTTAATTTAATTGCATAATTATAGTGAATTCAAAGCTACAAAAGATGGTGTGTGTTTTTATCCTTTCTTTGACAGACTAAGTACCTGTATAGTGCCTAATGAGTCACAACCTCAGAGAGGTCCTTGACTTTATCTTTTAAGTCTCGTATATTACTGTCTCTTACCTTGTACCACGTAACAGTTCTAGTGACTCATCGTGTTTAGGTAATGTTTGTTTGTCTGGGTTTTTTATTTGGAATTATTTATCTATGTCTGCGTTATCGTTTGCGTTTTCTGTGGAAAGACTTGCCTTAATTGCTTCATTGGCTTTTTATTTCAAATATAATTACTTACTACCTCGTTGGTCTAGTGGTCGCTAAGCGCGACTGCTGAGCGCGAGGTCTTAGGTTCGTATCCTGGCTCGGAAAAAGTGTTACTGGGTTTTTCCATTCGGTAATTCTTAGCAGCACGGAGTCTGGATTAGGATAGGCTCGCTTATTTTGGGACCTATAATATAACTGAAATGCAAAGTACACTATTCACCTCTGCCTGGAATTGTTATCCATTGGCTAATAAACAACAGGCAATCGGGCAGCACAATTAAGTACTAGGTCTGTGTTGTGATATGATAAAAAATCTAGTCATCAATTTGAACGCACAATTTTTAGCTTTAAAATCGATATTACTACATAGGATGTGGACTAAGACTAAACAATACTTAAATTGCCATCATTTCCCAATTATCCATAGCACCGCTTCCTATGATTCCCAGGTTATAAATGTAGGTACACATCCGCTAATAAAGTCATATCTGATAACATCATCATTATGCTAATATTAGATTGCACATTAGACGTACCTTGGGGTCAGCGTGACTCACCCGTGCTAATGTGTAATGCACGTGTCTACATGTCTAGTAAGCACATGCTAAGTGTAGACTATTACGAAATGAAGCGGTACATAGTCGACGACCTGATTGGCGCAGCGGCTAAGCGGTTGGACTGCTGCGCTTAAGGTTGATGGTTCGATTCCCGCACGGGATAAAAATTTGTGTGATCTGCAGATTTTTTCCCGAGTCTGGGTGGTTTTGTATGTGAATTTTCATGTTTGTGAAACACACCGGGCGACGTTTTTTTTTCAGAAAAAAAAATAGTTATTATAGTTTACGACTTAGAGTTAGGTCTACCATTAAACATGTAATTTGGAAAGAGAAAATCATTTTGAGTACTGCGCTGTCTCTTTCTTTAAGTGCGACACCAAATCGCACCAATCATTTACAAACTATCCTCTGTAAGTAGAGCCCTTAACTAGATTATCCAGTGCTCTCTCACGAAGTCTGAAAGTTAAGTTCAAAATCTTTGTATGAAGAGTTTAAGGAGAGTGAATGAATGAAAAGGTGTATGACTCATTCACTCTCCCCACATTCAATTTATAAACGTAAGTCAAAATTAATTCCACAGCCAACTGTAATCTCTTTTGAAAGGTAACGGACCTTTACCAATATGCCAATTACCCAATATGTTATCTCGTTTTAATATCAATTCGTAATATGTACTCGCGGAGATTCTTACCTTTTATTAAACAGTAACATTTAAATATCAAATATGGACCTCACGAAACGCCCATATATTGCGCATGCGCGTACAAACAGACGATATGTAATGTTCATATGAAGGGGGATGCACCAAGAATTGGCTCTTATATTATACATCAAATACAATTTTTTTTAAACTAAACTAAAACATATTTTGAATTCGGTTCTTTCCATATTTAAAGTTTTCGTAACATTAATTGTTTAAAAATATATGGTAGAACATAATTAATAAAACATAAACGTTCTAGGTACACGTTCCTACTAAAAAGGTTAATACTATGTAGAAAGACGCAACAAAATACACTGGCAAAATTAACTACTATCTACAGTTTTAATTTTATTTCTGAATTATAGAAACTGTAATTTTAAACTAAAAAATATTCTATAGCAAATATCAGCTTTCTTTGAAATAATAGTAACTATTTCGAGTCCTTCTTATTTACTTAAAAAGTTATTCCAATTTTAAAAGTGTGATACTTAATTTTGCAGGCCAGTGTAGAATAAAAGTAGCACCTTACACATGTCAACAGTATAAACCTCGTGAAAGTGTTACGTGATTTGTGACCTTTTGGTTTTGTCGCCCACACGTCTAATGTGAGCTTACTGACAAATCCCACTTTTAACATATTGAGCGATTTAAACTCCATACAAAAGTCAACTATATTGAGTGTGCTTAAGGTAGATTTTTGTTTAAAATTATAGAGACTTAACGTTATGTAACATGTTTGATCAGTATAGTGCAATGTGTGAACTTTATCCAATTCACTTATTTGCCTTTCAATTTGCATGTCAACAATTGATTTAGTATTACTTAAGTGCTGGCCCTGCCCATGGTTTTACTCGTATTGGATAGCGAGGTGACTTGTACCTACTTAAGTATAAAGGTTGCATAGAGTAAATAATTAATTAAATATGTTACGCTTAGATAATTATATTTTAAGATATGGATAAAGGGAAAAAGGCATGAAAGAAAATATTAAATTTAAGTTAGAACAACACCTTATGGATAAGTACCTAGCTATTAAATAAATTAAAATAAACATTCGATACAACTATACCTGGATTGTAGCGAATTACATGATCTCTGCCTACCCCTCTTCTACCTCCTCATAAAAGATACCAAAACCATATCGGTGTGCCGTGTGATAGAAAAATAAATAGCACTAGGTATATTTATGTTTATGTAGTTTTATAATAACATAAATAGCACTAATTAGGTAATGTAGAGTCAAATTTATTCCCTCCTAATATAAAGGTGATAAAACATAATTGAACAACAGCTCTTAAGACCTTTGTCATCTGTATTCCTTGACATACAAACAGTAACGGGTATAATTAAACCAATAGAAAATGTTTCGAAGTAAGGATGATTATCTATCTATAAGTAAGAGTTCCTTACATAAAGTCACGCCTATTTTGCAGAGGGGTAAGCAAATACTACGGATTTCCAATTGCTACGATCCTGACATACAAACCATATAACTCGCATCACATTCCTCATACACGCTCGTAACAAGAGTTTTTTTGCATCACTCCGGAAAAAAATAAACAAAAAGGGAATCAAGGTGTTCTACATCAGTGTGGTTGAGAACGAATCCTCAGTGTTCTTTGGGCCTCCTATTCCTGGCGACCCTTACAACTTAAACATTTGGCATAGCTGCCTTATTACAATACCTCATTGGGATTTATACATCAAGTTCAACAATTGCCTTCAATACAGGGGGGTTTAGGGTAGCCCGCCCCTGAACACTACTTTACTGCGTAGAACGGGACTCCCTCTTGCTTTTCGCGAATTACTGTATATACGTTAGGTGACGAGAAAACTTTGATAGCGCGATTCAGCTCAGCCAGACCGCGAGATCGATACGCAGTCACCCCTCTGAAACGTCACGAAGGGGTGGTTTGTAGTAGCGGGGTGGCAGTAGAGCTTTACGCTAGGACTGCCACGCGAAGGGTACTAAGTTCTATCCGCGCACAGGATGTTGAAACAGAATGTATGAATATCTATAAATTGATACTTTTTGCATTTTTTCCATATTTTTTTCCTTTTGTCCTTCATTTTCCAAGTTAAAACAAAGCTTAAAGTACTTAGCTTTCTCTAATTATGGAAATCAGGTAATTGTTTAAAATTATAATTAGTTCAATAATACTAGAATACGTTTATAAGTTAATCTACATAATTTTGAAACCGAAGCTTTAAGCTGGATTTCGAAAAATCGGTTAAGGTACCTAATTAGCTGCCAATTATATTTAACCAGTCGTTTGCAAAATTTTCTTGAAAATTGAGAATCTCCTAACGAAAAAACCAAGTAACATTTTGCCCGGCCACGAATCGAACCCAAGGCCTTATGCTCGTGCAGTAGTCGCGCCTAGCGACCACAAGATCAACGAGGTAGTACTATTTATATTTATATAATTGATTTTATGTTTTAAAGAGTTTTTTTGTTTAGTAAAGAAGAATTATTTAAATACTGTTGAAATAATGTTGGTAAACAACACGCAACAATCTTAAATGCAAATATAAACTCTTGTATTAAACTGAACAGCTACGAGAAATGGTACGCTTCTTTATAAGATATAGCTTTACAAATTCAAATAAATATCTGTGGATTAAACAAACCGTTAGTACACTAAGTTAATGGCTGATGACATTATAGAATAGAATAGAATAGTACTTTATTGTTTTCAGCATTTTTTTTTTTCAACTGGTACTCCAACAGCATCCATATCACACTTTGTAACTTATAAATATTTAACACGTAGGGAACTAATTACAAAAAGCATTACAGAAATTGGTACATGAAATATAAGAAAAAAACTATAATACTGAAAGCAAAAGGTTTAAGTGTCAGCTTATGCTTTATACGTAATTATACACCTTAAAATTATTATGACTGGTGACTATGTACTGCACATAGCCGAGTGGTATAACCACCAAGTCTAAAAACGGTAAAGGACAACATAGTGAGGAAACTGGCACACCTGAGAGAATTTTCAACGGTGTGTAAACCCATGCCATTTTAGACCTGTAGGTCGTGAAAAGATAGGCGGTAACACACCCAGAACCTCGAGACAGTTTTGGTCCGCAATAATATCGTCTTAGTCTTAAACATTAATAGTCTTTGATACGCCGAATTCGGGCATTGCCAATGGAATCCTGGAGATGATTGCGGAGAGACCAGAGTCCGATAGTGCACTGGGGAGATTTATTAGGCTTCATGTTGTGTTTTGAATTTATATTTGTACCTACTAACATATCTTCTATTACCATTTGACATGTATGTAATTTTAATTATGGACATAATAAGTCTGAATTAAATGATTTTTATTTTATTTTTTATTTTTTTTAAACGGACTATCATAAATCGAAGCTTAAATAACAATCGCCAAATCCTGTCACACCAATCAACAATCAAACTCCTTCAAGCATAAACGCAAACCCTTCACTCACTACGTAGGAGCTTTAAATAAACCAAGTACGCAGAAATTACAATCCACTTATACTCAGACCACCCGCTGACAGACTATTCGTCACGTCGATATGCCGGCTGAATGACGTGGGAACGTCACTGTTCCAACCCCTTCCCTATCAAGAACAATGTTAATGCGTTTAGCTGATGACGGCAGCTCGCTTCAATTTTACATAGCTAATTAAATATAGAGTTCGCTTTTTACTGCTGCGTCATGTGAGTTTGGAATTTATAATTATTGTGTATTTGCATTTCGTTGCAATTTTTTATGGGAATCAAATAGACTCATTATTTTTCAGCCGTAATACTCTTATGATGTAAAAGATAAAATGAAAATAAATAGTCTCTTAGCTAAAAAAAACGATTTACAATAAATGTAGAGTTATAAAGTAAAGAAATAGTCACTTTATTTTAAAAAAATATGTTAATGCTTGAATATTTTGGATATTTTGAATGATAATATTATTGAATAGATAAACACTATTTACCCGACTGCGCCAGAAGGAGGGTTATATTTTTTTTCACCGTTTAAACGTGATTTCAACATTGTACTTTTAAATTCAAATATTAAAACCATATTTAGGTGCTATTGTGGCACATACATTTCTCCCTAATGTATAAATACGTTTTCAATAAGCCATAATTCTAAGAACATTTTTTCGACATAAAGAGACAACGGTAAGTGACAAAGTTTGAAGTGTACGCGAAATATTGATGTAACCGTATTTGAAGATCAATCGTTTGGAAGATGTCCTTTGTAAACTGACAATTTAGGGTAAAGTAATAAGAAAATAAACGTCCCGTTTCAAGTAAACCGTGATTGGAGGGATACGATACTGGGTCATGACTTTAATAGAGAATTCGATTTATGAAATATGAATGTAATAGAGAATTCGACTTATGAAATTACATTGGCACATTGGCATTATTAGTTACTCAGATTTATTTTTACTGGGATGCATATTAATAGATAAGCGGACGAATACGACACTGAATCATGAATGTAATAGAAAATTCGACTTATGAAATAACATTGGCATTATTACTTAATAAGACTTATTAGAGGACTTTTATAAATATTAATAGATAAGTATAATAATAAACTTTGATTTATCGACAGACTTGTTAATATAATGAATATTATGTAGGAAATATTAAAAGTAGGTTTTCATTTTCACTTAATTTATGAATACGGCCGTATTTTAACTGTCGACCCTTTACCAAGAGAATCAATAATTTTGTCATTGAGTTAATCGGATCGTCTCCATTTGTTCATAAAGGTCACTCATAAATAAGTACCTAAGTTGTTTATTTTACAAAAGCGATCAGAAAACTCTTACAGAGACAATGAAGCTCGGTGTGACTTTTTATTTCTTTTGTGATAGTTTTAGAATACATAACGAAATTATGCAATGTTAGTAAACAAATTAATTAAGAAAATAAAATTGTTCCTGGCGAATCTCATTTGTATAGCTACCATGGCTACAAGCCCCTTATTAGCTAAATACTGGCTAAATATTATATTGTCGATTGCAACGTGTGTTCCAATTACAAAAAAACTAACTTTTAAAATAATCTTAATTGAACGCAACGTGTTAACTGTAATAAGTTCTTATCTGTTTCGAAATTTAAATTAAGAAACGCAGTTTGGAAATGAGGTTCGCAATACATTTCCACATTTGATGATACCTTACTTAAGGGCTTTCATAATACCATACAAATTCGTTTGGATAATATATACGTTACGGTCAGCTGTTTGGACGTAATGGGTTGTTTATAATGTGGTCAGATGTGGCCCAATAAGTAGTTTTTAAATAGTTACCCTTTACTATTATGTTGAAGTTTTTATTTCGTAATCATCTTAAACTATCGCAAAGTAACTCTACCTGTACAATTTACTAATAGAGATACTTCACAACTGCGGATACAAGCACAGAATATATGCCAATCCACCTTGTGTCGCTACGGTCCTTAATTGTTAACTTTTTAATCTCTATTCCTCAGCAATCCTCATGGCCTGTGTGTTACATGTGACTAGAAGAAACGATATACCTACATAATTATACAAAGAATACTCTACCAGCACATTTTAACTTCTTTAACTGTTCAGGTAACTTATCGGAACAACAGCTCTTTGCCTTTTATACAATTAGAACACAAATGATATATCCCATTATTATTTTTTTATATCTATGAATTTAATACCATACATATAAGCATAGACTTCAAAGCAACTTTTTTTATTACGGCCTGTTTAACTCTATTATGCCAATGTCAGCTAGGACATAAAGATTAACCATTTATTATTTAACATAAGTTTAATGTTGTTAACGTTTCTCGTAAGTAATTTTCTTGAACTAGGTAAACTTAAGTTGTAAGTACTTAAACAAGTAACACATTACGGTACATAATGTGGCCTCACTTAAATATTTTCTTTGATGCTTTTTAACTTTTTATTTTTGTATATATTGTTTTTATTTTGTATTAGAATTAAGTTGTATATATTTGTAAAATAGTATGTTTTGATTATCATGAAATAAACGTACAGTTTACTAAAAAAAAAAAAAAAAAAAAAAAATATTTTAATGTAAGTATTTAAATCTAAATATGTACTCATTCTTGACTGTATTTTTTTACCTTAAACGTAAAATGTCTATGTAAATTGCTGTTAATGATTTTTTTATTACAGTAGGAAACTTATAAAATCATTTTTTTAACGTTTCCTACATATTTGGTGTAACATTGATGAATATTTTTATTAGGTGTATAGGTATCACAAGTTATAATAAACTTGCAGCGCCCCGTAGAGTTACTCGCTGAATTTTTCGGAATATATGTTAATCCAGGTTGTCAGCTACCTCCGTACCGAATTTTATCAAATACGGTCCGGCCGTTTGAGAGTTATGAAGTAACTAACATACAAACACACTCACAAACATTTCCCTTTATAATATTAGTGTGATTAAGTTTCATTTACCATAAAAAAAAATATACAATTCTCTTTAAATAACAGAACATCTCTAGCCTCACGTGTTAAACGTACGAGAAGCCTTTAGATAAGGCTGACTCTTATAAAGACCAATGAGAAGGTCATTCTGGTTTAAAAGCAAAACGCTCTATTAACTTAACAAGAAACGGATCTATTGATCAAATAAATAAACAATAATTTATTACCAGCTTTTTTTTTCAGCAAACAAAACGAAACTCAGCAGGTCGTTAAAATAATGAATAATGCAAGAATCTCATGACATGGTAAAAAATCTCATTCAGCTTTGTGATCACAAACTAACCATCATTAATATCACCCGTCAGCTTCCATACTTAACATGCACTGCCATCCAGTACTGAGCACGGAACGTCTTTATCAGGCTAATCTTCTAGCGAACGTGCTGATAACATCTGCGCAGGCGCAGGTTGTGCAATACGCCGAATCACAGTGCATTGTACTGTTCTACCCTTGCAAAATGTTGTGTATGTGTATTTAATATCTATTGTGTTAGTCTAGTAGTGGTTTGAATATTAAATTGTGGTTTTGGTAACGGTCTCTGGGAAATACAGATTTGAAAGAGATTCGAGTGTTTTTTGGCCACCGTAATCGTGATTGAATAGATAAAGCGGGTATTTATAAACACAGAGGCGTGTTTATAAACAATAAAAAATTATACTCTTTATTCTTTGGAACATAGCTAACAGCTGTGTCTATCTCACCAACGTCGCATATCGTAAGACTTGATCTAGTAAAGGACTCAAAAAAGAGGAACAGCTCCTTTACCATAAACTCTTAAAACAGGACAGTTCACTTTGTGGAAGCAAGACATCGCTAAGTGCAGTGTAATGCGGCATCTCGCTTCCCCAACGTTAATTACTATCCTGTTTTAAGAGTTCATGGTAAGGGGTTGAACCTAAACTGACTCTACATTCTAAAAGTACTTCTTGCATTCATTCTTGCTATGTACGGAAAGTAGGTACTCTTTACAAGGACGGCAATGTGTCAGTCAATTCTAGCTCACAACTTGTGAAGCAATCAGAACTTATCAACACGTTAAGAAGAGGTTTTAAATCTGTTTCGAGGGCACTGACCCCAAAATCAGTACGTTACATCATGTAGACACATTGTCCATGTGAAATAATGCTAATGAAACCGGCTTCTTATTCAGAGCCAATCAATTATATACACACAAAGGACCAGCTTAGAATCTGAACGCCCTTTTGTAATAGGGGCATTATTATATTATTAAACCCGACTGACTATTGAAGCGAACCCATTCAGTCCTTAATTTGCACAAGACTATTAGTAACGCTTCGTGCTTCCTCAAAATGTACTTGAGATAATAATTTTCACACTTATGAAATTGCTGAAATGGATCTCTGAATTCAGTTCTTTATGTTAACGAAATTATTGGCGCAGTGCCCCAAGTCCAGAGTAGTACATATTAGTAAAATGAACCGAGCCTATAGTCTGTCTTGAGGGATCTTAGTGGGTTTGTCGCTTCATGAAACCCGTTTTTCCGATGACCGAAAGGGGATACTGAAGTTCCGTAAAATTACTCTATATTTTCAACTGGGATAGAGCAATGGTGATGATTATTTGCTCAGTTCCTGTGCCTCGGTGCCTTTGTCATGCATTGAAAGAATAACCAACTTTACGAACTATCTATATAGTTAGTTCTAAACTAATCAATACAACAAATATTACAATCAATGGTTCTGCGAAAATGATGCAACTCTCTACTCTTGGCAATATTAATTTGCCAAGCATTGCATTATTTCCGTAAGGCTATGAATTAGAGGAAACTATTGCCGGAGTTTATTAAGCAATGGTTATATAATATTCCTTAAATCTACTCTGAGATAGTACGTCATCCACCTATCATGGGGACATGTGGTTGTGTATATGTATTGTATTCAAAAATGGGCTCATGATATCGTAGAGGCCTATCGTTAAAGGAAAAGCTAGAAGAATAATTTTTTAACAAAAAATATATATAAAATCAACAATTTTTCATACCTAGTTAAGCGATTTGTTTGATGCTTGAAACGAAAATAAAATTAATGAAAGAAACGTCTAAACCTATAGAATATTAAAGTTACAAATTAATACTCACCCATTCGGATGTCCTGCTGAGCTCAAAATGATCGATGTATTATGTTTATTTGAATGGTAAAATATTAGACGGAGGGTGAGTCACGTAGTAAGTAGTGTAAATGATTTTAAAGTTTGTTTTGTAGTCGATGCATTTGAGCGGAGTCGAATTACTTCCACATTCTGCTGCACTGCAATGCACAACAGGAGGCAATACGTATAAAAAGCTTTCGTGAACTGTCATTAAAAATCTTTATACATATAAATAATAATAATAACCTATATACGCATAATAATAGTAATATGTTTTTAATTTACGTTCTGCCTATGTTTTCAATTTATATTTAATTCAATATTCGCAACTTAACACTTTAGTAAAACTTTTTTCCGCATTATCTACCTAAAAGCCAACCTACCTACCTACAATACTCATTCTTACATTATCCACTCATTTAAAAACAACAAAACATCTATGGGACGTCAAACTCCCGCTGTTCTGTACACCCATTCGCCATTCAGCAGCATTTTACAGGCCCCAATGTCGCAAGACAAACGAAAACAGTTGCACGATCATATCGCATTGTTGCGAGGCACGTAAGTACGTACACGTTGGACGACTTTCGCAAACCTAACCAAACAATATAATTGTCAATCGCAGTTAGGCGGATAATTGTGGGTGATTAAGCATTTGGTTGTCTGTTTGTTTGTAACCGAGAAAACTGTGGTTGTAATTAGGTATATTATGAGCATGTTATGCAATAATTATTAATTTTGAGTAATTTTATTATATCTTGTGACTGAGGCGGAACACTATGCTTAATTAAAACAGCTTAGATTGTGACAATGTTTATTTCAATAATTATCCTTATTCTTACATTTTAATAGCTCTCTATATATAAATATCCAGGCTTTGAATTTCGCAAAACATAATACCTACCTAGTGTTTCCTACTGAATCTGTAATTAGCCACATACATTTGCCTCTTCCTCAAAAACAACAATTACCCTAAAAAGCATACTTCGGTTATCGTTTACGCTATAATAACATATTTCTGCAATTACCTCTAATGAAGACTATAGATTGTAATTACACTTTCACTTCTAAAAGTGTCGGTTGGATCGACAATACAGGGAAATTGAAAGGAAGGAATCGCCATGCAATCCTCTGTACATAATTGTCTGCATTAGACACCGTTCGAACGTGAAGTGTACCTACTGTCGTGCATGCTCGTGGTCACTAATTAGACACGTAAAGGAACACGCATAGTAATTAAGATCACACCTCCATTGCTTCCTTACTTTGTTATGTCCCTTTCTATTGAGAATCTTTATATCTATTTCAGGAACAATCGATCATGCACTTTTCACAACTGGCGTTACCTTCCTCCTTCATGATTCATCCGTTTGTGGTACAGTAATAAGTAACTTAATATGTTAAGAAACCTTATGTCAAATAATTAAAAGAAAATTCAATTCAAGTTTTTATTTTAAATTATAGAAACCTAAAAATTATGATCAGAGAATGTTTACGACTTTTTACTATTAAGAAGTTGTTCTTTAATTAATGGTATGTTAAAAAAATAAAATGGCCAGCCACTTATGATGCTCAATCTACATCATATTGTATAGGGTATTGAATATGCTCTATCTTATCATTCGTTAGTCCATTCGTATTTATACAAGGTGCAAAAATTTCTATTGTGACCTCTTCACAATAAACAATTCTATGTTTGCATTGTAACATGATTACAATTGTGCGAATTCCTTTTACTCAGACTCGCGTAACGGTAATTAAAAGGGAATAGTGGCTACCATAAGCAACAAACCCCCAAATACTTTAAGTGCTTACTCACGAACAATAGATTAACATATCTGCATAAAATAAGATAATATAATGATAACAATATCCTCAAAACATAAGATGATGCGTCTTCCATTGATGACGTCAACACAATCAATCATCTCTCCCGATATCTTTGACACTATAATCGTTGATGGTAAAGTACGATTGGATAACACAATGGCTGATAACGAAGACAAGTCCTTTGACAACTGCGATAACGTTTTTCCAAGTAATGGTCGTACTTACGAAGTACATTTGGGACGGGATTCAATGACGAAACGATTCTGTTGATTGATGAATGGTATAAATAACGGAAATGTAATTGGTAGCCTCAATATCTTCTTAGTCCCATTTTTGCCGTTGCACAGAGGAGAGCTTAAGAAATGGGTCTAAGAACGCTAAATCTAGAGCTTGCACAACTATTCAATAATACTTTTTGAGTTTACAACTTTTAGGTGTTTTAATTATTATAGTAAACGTTTGTGCCATAATAATACTTGTCATAACTAAAACATATAAGTTACTTCAATTGTTATTTTCAAAAACTATGGCATAACTTCTCTATAAGAGAAGAGGCCTTTGCCCTGTAGTGGGACAGTTATGCTTAGGCTTGTATAATAACAATATATGTAAAAACTATTACTACTGCAAAGTGTTATTTATAGTGATGTCGAAAGTGTTTATAATATGAAACCCAAGCATGAGGAAGATATGGAATATTATTTTCTCGTTACTCGTTAGTAATACATCAAGTCTTTTACTTACATAATATCACTGGGAAGTTTTAGATACAGCTTTTAAATTCATAAAATTCAAGATGCAAGTAAAAGTTATATTGACGTAAGTTATTTGATTAACTGAAGTTATTAATAGGTGTTATATTACACCGTGTAGAAAGTGGTAGAGAATTCTAAAACTATGGGAAGATATTTTGATTTACCGACAATACTCATGCTCACGCGATGACAAGATCTGTTGGAACTAATAGTTTATTAGGTAGTTACACATTTTTCATAGATCATTTTTGTCAAGATGTTTGATAATATTAATCGCGAGATTTCGAACTGAGAATTTAATAGTTTCTTTGTTCATTCGTGTATCGTCTGCCTCGGATTATATCGAGTGCAACTTGCACAAATTCAACTTTTCAATGCTTTTCACATGACTTATTAATATTTTCTTACTAACTATGGTGTTGAAAGCTGTTGTTCATGGTGGCGTTCTAAGGGGGAGGCCCTTGCTCAACAGTTGACATCTTTCAGCTGATGGTAATGATGGTGTTGAATACATTTTCACTATTTTTATCACAGAACTTGAAATAAGGAGTCAACTAATTTATAAAGCAAACAACAGGGGTTTCATCCACTATTCAGCACTTAACTCGGGAATTTTTAGTATTGTAATTTTAACTAATCGACGAAGGCCATTAGACATCGTGGTAGGTCTTACAGCGTCAACGGATTTCACGGTGATCGGTCCAACGATTGACAGCCGAGGTGCGTCGGGGCACAATGGGAACACCATTATACGAATGTCCTATTATCTCATAATACGGGTCGGGTTACGCCGGGTTACTGTGATAATAGTACGTCTTTAAGATGAATTGATTTGGATTAGGAATGCAGGCGGGGCTGTGACTGATGCAGGACATTTAAGGACGTTGACTCCGGGTTTGGTCTTTGAGTTGGATCTGATTAATGTTGTTGATCATGGTATGATGAATAGGAAATTAATTGGATTATACATACTTACTTTATGAACAAGAAGACTCGAGAAATTTTCTTAAGTTGCTGGAGATTATGAAAGTATTGATTATAGTTTTTATTGATGAGCAAAATCTATTTACTGTATGTTTAAAAATAATATCAACAACCTTTTACCAACATTTAGCTCGTATCAACTAAAAAGTACCGAAATCTTTGACAAAGTCGTAAAAATTCCTATATCCAAAGAAAATTCGTAGCTACGTAGCTTAAGGACAGATGTTAGCAAATAGCCTGCCTCGAGTTGACATTTTATTGTTATTTACTACGTTTACTTTAGGGCGTGAATCCGTGAAGTTATTTAATTTAATCCCGCGTGGAACTCAAGAAGAGTCAACGAAATTCCTTTGACTAAAAAGTCTATCTTGATTTGTTCCACGCATTGTCAATGGCGACGCGACGGGAATTGCGTGCCAGCGTTAAATCTTACTTTAAATACTTTTACTGAGACTTCGTTCTGAAGCTTCGTTCCATCTTCGTCCAATAAATATCTACACAATGTTGGCGACAAAAAACTTTGTTTTGTCAATTCTTCAAGCGTCAACTTTTTTGTCCATCGTAAAAGAATGCATAATTTCGGTATGTATTGCAGTGGCGCCAACTTTTATCGATTCCTTTTTCAAACCGTTATTGGCTCCAACATTAGAACTAGCTTTCTTTCTACGTAATGAGTCATAACAGAATGGCATCTTAGGTATTTTTTATTAGCATCCGATATTAATGGCGATGCTCGTAGACTGAATCAAAGATTGGAGAAAGTAACGTAATTAGAAAACTGTCTGATAAATAAGATGTAAGCTTACGTAACCAAATGATATGTATGATTTAACTTATGGTAACGAACAAGCGGCAATTGGAGAAGTCACTAAATCGACGTCACGTTAATGACGGAACTCGTTCTAAGTTTTATCTTTCACAGAGTTGAAATTGAAGAAGTTGGTAATGATAATGTCATATTGTAAGGTGTTGCCCAGGGGTCAAAATTGATGGATCTTTCCCTTCTAGCTTGTGATTCTGAAAGCAATGCTACCAACAAACGTTTCCGATATAATTTGACCTTGACTCCTGAGTCTGTTACGGCAGTTTTTCTCAGAGGTCAATTAAGAAATGCCGACTCCATTTTTTTTTATTTTAAATTCCATCATAGTCTTCAAAAAGGAATTATATGTAGTGTTTCCTGAAAACATATTTGCAATAATAAAATCATTTATCATTAATTTTGTACCTCGCTGAAAATACAGCTACCATCATCAAGACGGTAGCGTTGAATAATTTACAACAAAATGATAGGAAGTTAGGAACATAATATTTGTATTAATGATGACGGGAACCGGCTGCGGAACACATGTGGGAGTCCTGATGGAAGCTGCCCGATAAACAGTACTTAACACGAACCGAATCAATGGCCTTATTCATACTCGTTGTGTATCTAGTGGAGCTCGCTTGTAATGAACATTACTGGGAAATGTCAAACACCATCCGATACTGAGGGATTATTTTATTAGGTTTTGGAGTTATAACTTCGATATTGAAGGGTTTATATCAGGAGTCAGTTGTGTGTTTGTGTAGTGGTGACAGATGTATGAAAGCCATTTATTCCAAAAACCTTTGATATACGAAGAAACCTTATTGGCTAGTACTGTCTTTACCTATTGTAGGTGTTTAGAACACTGATACTAAATTTGAATATCCTGATAATACAAAAAATTTAGAATTGTTGATAAGATTCTCGTTATAATAGTCAAATTCCTCTCGGCCATACCAGTAATAAACATAGCATGTAAATTATGCATTAAACATAGCATATATATTATAAAATATTATAAGTTGCTGCATGAGACATCCTTGACAGTATGCCTTAGACATTTACGACACCTACGAGAGAAGAATAGAGAACAAAACGGCGGTATTCGTGATTAATGACGGATCAAAATAACAATCAGCGGACAATAGTCAGAACTAAAAAATATGTAAAACAAATTATTCATCGTATTGTTCCCGATACACGTCTCAATAAACATCAAACGACCGTTAAAGGAACATCCGTACTATCAATTTAAAAATAGAAAAAACTAAAAAAATCATCATTCATCTCTTGTCCAAAGACACCACCCCAAAAACGTACAATGACATAGATAAAAGTGCAAAAGTAAACAAGAAAGTAAAGGCGTCATTAAAGCGACACGGTGACGATAAAAAATTGAATCATGGTAGGGGAAAGCCGAACAAAGGTCGGCTGTGGACCCGTGGGAATGATCGCAGCCTATGGAGAATTTGCATCGAGTATCCCGTACTATAAGTGCATATGACATATGAAGTAAGCATTGTTGTTGCTTAGAAGATGGTAATGAAACGGAAATATTTGCTATTGTTGTTATTGTTGGAACTTACTTAGTGGTTAGTGGCAGAACCAGTTTTTTAAATAACTACAAAATTTACGATTGGTTAGAAAAGGTTGAATTAATTTTAGATTTGTATCGCTTTACCGTGTCATTGATGGTAGCTTTTTCGTATTTAATGACTAGAATCAAACGAAAACGAAGGCCAACCAAAAGTAATTTATTTAAGTCTTAAGCAAAATCTTGGCTTTGCTTCAATAATATTATTTATTAAGTGAATTAACACAGTTCACTCTATACTTGTTATTTTGATGTGCCTTACACGGAATTTCATACTAAAAATAATTGTTGAAATTATTTTCCTTTAAATTAAACAATCGTCCGCTTACTTATAAAAATGTAGATAAAATGGTTGATGACCAGACAGTTGGTATTGTTGTTAATGATTTCCAATTACGGTAATGAGTTACCAACATTTTTTGTAGTAACTTAATGGTACCGATGTAGTGTAAGACAAATCATTGTGTATGCGTACACATTATTACTTTATTTTGAGTAAACATTGTATTATGGCAATTATGTTATACGATTGAGTTAATGGTTTCATTTGTTTATTTGATGACTAAATGTTAGGCACACAAAGAGAGTTCAGTTAACATTGTTGTATCTTTAAAAAGCACAGGATGCATACGCTATACAGCTCACAAAGTCTTTATTTTTACGGATTAAGAAGTTTTTTTGTTTATTGAGTATAACAACCAATTCCAGCTGAAAAACTCATTACAACCAATGTGTTGACAAAACTGTCAAATGTCTCATTCCGATAATTGTTAACGCGATACAATATTATGTACAGTCGGCGTGTGTCGCTCTACAACTCGGCATAGAGTGAGTTTGTCGTTTATTTTCGGAACATTAAGTTCTATACAACATAAGGTCTATATTCCCTTGCACAAATAAAGATAATAACGATACTTTTATATGTATTTCTGTTAAAATGTAGAGTAGACTGAAAACCTCTTTCTACGCCGACTGTACATACGTATCCATTGCCCCATCCCACGCAAATTGTTAGAGTCAACTGAAACAAATTAATTAATTGTTTGAAGTATTCGTAATTAGTTGTCCATTGACCGTGTTACATCAGTTGTAGTCTGTGTCATCGTATTGACAACATATTCAATTTGATTATCAAGCTTTTAGGGAGAATCTGTTTCAACTGCCTTATCAAGACTTCGTTACTGGTTATCATCTAATCTATTGGTCCTGTTTTATTACTAGACATTAATTACAAACATTAGGTAAACTTACGTAGGTTTTTTAGAAGGGTTGACACTTGACGGATTAATAGTTGCAGCGCAGAAAACGCCTTAGGGCCGACTTCAACTTTGCTTATGTAAAGTGAAGTGAGTTAAGTATTATTTTTACTTTTGAGTTCGTGCTTTTGAAGGTGGTTTTTTACTAGTAATGAAAATAAAAAAATATAGTAATATATATTGCCTTATCTACTTTCATCACATAATTTAATATTCAGGTACTCTTAAAACGTCAAGATAAATATCAAACCTAGTAGCTCAATTTCCCGATTTGAATTTCCAATTATCTAAGTGACAATCAAGGAAAAGTAAATCTATGTCAATCATGTAGGACTCATAAAAGTAGCTTATGTACTACCTATTAAGTGTTATGAATTTTTTATCATCGATCACCATCTACGGAAATAACTAGGCTTCCGCTAGTAATAAAATTATTTGATAGCTGCAACTTGCTGCAATGTTTAATGATCGTGATGTAAGTAAAGGTAATTATAACTTCACAGGTAATACAATGAGTTCCAATAAAGTTACAATTGTGGAACTTATTTCGTATATGCTTTTTATGGTGTGTATTCCGCTCTGGGGACGAATTAAATTGCAATACATTTCGGACGCCAAAGCGTGTCGAAAGCTTTATCTATCGTAGAAAACCAACGCTTGTTTATTTTTTAACAAAGATCAATTTCAACTGTTTTTTTTTATGTACTTACTGTCTAGTACTATTACCTATGTCAACAGTACGTTACCAAATGTGGATAGGAATTTGACAATTAAAGACAACAAATCGAAATGATAATGTAGGTACCAAGATAGGATCAAACCACAATTTTGTATAAGTAACATTAATTTTACATTACCATATTAAAATTTTAACCCTCATTCAACCCCCATGCTTCTGAGAATCGAGATGAACAATTAAAATTATTCTTTCATATTATCAGCTGTTACTTATCACTTCATCTAACTGCTTTGGTTCACCCCTATGATATTATCAGCGACAACAGCTATTAATATGGCATTTGAAATCACTGTCCCTATAAAGCTCATACTGTCAGTTACCATAAGGAAGGTTTACAATCAACTACGGTTGAAAATAATTCATTAAAATTTGTTCAGCTGTTACGTGTGATAAACTAACAAACACCCAACTACCATTCATAGCGCTAAAATCGCCATAAAGGCTAGTACACATATGACCAGTATTCTTGTTCTGTAACCGGTAATTGTACACCCAACAGAAGCTTCACACAATGTCTGTTACTAGTGGTAACGAGACAGCGACATGTAAACCGTCCTGTGTGAGTGAAAGTCCCAGCTGCCACACACTCATTCATCACCCGCCAATAAGCGAGTGGGAGTATATGTACATTATACAGGTAAGTTCAGAAGTCCAGGTACGAGAAACGATAAAAAACTGTAGATACTAATACGCATTAAAATATAAGTACTGTGTGAATTTTTCACTTAAAAACTATAATCATAAAACATGTTTTTAAAGGAACTTAATTAAACTTTTCATAGTAATAAATTCAAAAGAATATTAGGTATTCAATTTCAATTATCGATTATAGCTTAATCAGAAACTTCCAAAACTCTCTTAAAGTATCTTTTGAGGCTTGAACTTCGCATATAACGTCACCCAGTGTGTATAACTGGGACTTCTATAAGTAGCTGTACAATGTAGCAACAAACGTCCATTTAGACATCCATCTGTCCATCTATAGCATGAGATTCCATTATTCTGTAAACGGTGTGGCAATATGGAACTAAATCACTTGGAGTCGTGTTTCGGGTATTTATCATGTATGGGTAATTTAAAAAGGATAATATTGAAATAGTATCCAAAGGACACAAACTAACATTTTTTTTTTGTTAAGAACACCCATTTCATGGCCGTATTACACTGCACGCTGCGGCGCGGGCGTCTCACTTCCACAACGTAAACTGTCCTGCTTTACAAGTTCGTGGTAAGGGGGCAGGCAGAATATGGGTCACCAATTCCACACTACCGCCTTCCCCTTGGAGGAATTCAGGCGTGTTGATTTTGCCATGATAAAGATAAGCCAGTCTACCGGAAAGTAGTGGGAAAGACTGCCCAAGGTAGGCCCAACAATAATTTCCATAACGATATTGTCATACATAGCACCTAGCCGTGCGTATAAGGCGACCAACTGATGTACACCAGCAATAACATAACATCACGCCTGTATATCCCGAAGGGGTAGGCAGAGGTTACTGTAGAGTACACCCACATTTCGTCAGTTTTTGTAATAGGGGGCGAGCATATTGCCATCCGGACACAAATCAGTGCTGCTACGGAGAATAACGTAATGGAAAAACCCAGTAACACTTTGCCCAACCCAGGATTTGAACCCGGGACCTCATGCTCAGCAACCACTAGGCCAACGAGGCAAACTTAGCGACCACTAGACCAACGATGCAGTCCACCACACCAGCGATATTTTCTTTTAATAATTAAATCTGCGTGAGCGCTCTATCGTTAGCGAGTTTATTGTTATTGTTAGTCTATTTTGATGCAACAATTAAGTAAAACCAACATTATTAACAAAGCAAATTGCATTCCGTGATGTTATTCTAACAAAGCGATTTCGTAACATTCTTTTAGTTTACTAGTGTGGAAGGCAGCCAAGCGTACGTTAAAATAATTTACGCTCTATTACTTATGTGTCTTCTTATGACCTTATCGTGTTTTGTTATAATTTTTGTAGAACTGTCAATTGTTGTTAGCGAAGCAATGTTAAAGTTTGTGATAAAATCTTTGGGAGTTTGCGAGAAATGACAGCTATACCTTTGCCTGCAATTTCCGTGAGCTGCCTTGATAACCTAACTGTTTACGAAGCAGATACAGTAATTAAACAATGACAATGTATCACACGTGGCTCGCTTGTCAGGGAAATGGGTAAAATTAGAAGTTAGACCATGAAGATTTAGTGAAATGAAAGAACAAAAAGTCTAGAATAAACAGCAACTGAACTACAAAGACATGGGATGGCTAAAGCCCAGGGTAAATAACTAGTACGGTACCTCTAAAGATTTAAATGTCAAACATATCAGACTTATAATTATATTATATTCCTACTTATATAAAGTCTGGTTCTTAATGGTTATCATTGAAGATCTTGGCTTACAGAAGTTACAATGATGGGCAAGAGTGGTCAGCTCATCTCGAAAAAAAATCCAAGGACAGTAACAAAATTATTTAAGGATATATAAAACAGAGTAGACTCATATCTCCAAAACTGAATAAGCTGCGTACTTAAAGTACACTTAGCTGCCACGTGAGATGTAATTTGAAAGTAAAAGTGCTTATCTTGAGCCGTCCGTCAAAGCGCCATGTTTACCGTTTGTGGTACAGTTATTGACAGTACTCACTCAGGAGTAACTCGTATGCTCATAAATGATTAATGACGAAGATGGAAAAAAATCTAACAATAAGAGAGGGCAACGACTTCTGTTTTGGCTCATTAAGAATACCTCGATTAAGCCGTGCATTTTAGTTTCAATAAGGATTTATTAGGTACAATAAATTCTGGTAGAAACATATTTTAGGCGCTATGGGGGCGTGCTACTTAGTTTATCATGTATAGAGGATCCAACACAAATGTGTTCTTAATGGTAACTCCTTCCTAGAAAAAGCCCGTTGATTTATTTTGGATTCAACAAACAAGCATCAGCAATCTATCTGACAATACACAGTGAAACTCAACATAAGCCAATATCGAAAGGCACTTAATACCAGATGATAAGAATGATTAAAACAATTGTTCAGCACTCACAAAACGAGATCGATCTCAGTTCTATGAATGTTACTCTATTTGAAAGTAAAAGCATGCGAGTCAACTCGCCATGCCACATCCCGCCATGTTAACCGTTTATAATTATCGACGCCATTCATGACACAAAACGATGCGCCAGCGCATCCCATCACTCTCACTTTCTGCATTGTAGACCTGAGTATCTTTAGAAGGTATAAACGCACAGACCCTATAATAAACTGTTGGGAACTATAATTGTTTTAGCACTGAAATTTAGGTACTTATCTTAGAACTCAAGGCAGCTGTTTCTAGTGCTTAAACTGACTAATAATAAAAATCTAATCTACAAGTGAAATAAGGCCAATAAATTTAAAAGTTTTTCCTTTAAAACGATTGATCTATTTGAAGAATTTTTCATGTATTAGTATAGTCAGCAACATAAACAGCTTAACAATCAATAAAAAAAATTTAACACGAAACATTACCGGAAGCACATTTTTGCAAGAAAGATCTAGGTAATTTGTAACCATTCCAATACCCGGTCGCAATTCAGTGATAAAGAGCATGACATATCGTCTAGAGAAAGTCGCCAGCTATCACACTCGCTCGACAGTAACCCGTAACAAATGATATAAATGGCATCAAATGAGGTGTATTCCCCTAATCGGCGTATCCATCAAGATCACAGTTATACACATTTTTCAATTGAATCAAACGAGGTCGTTGTAGAATAGCAATCTTTCTACACAATTTATCAATTACGTCCAAACGGTGAAGGAAACCCACACGGTATAAACAAGGAGCTTGTACCGTAGCGCTGGCTACCGAAAAATTACATTTTAGACTATTATAGACAATTGGAGAAACAATGCCTTAATTCACGAAAGAGTGGGCGGGGCTTAATTTCATACACCCACATTTCATCAATATAGATGAGTTTTAACATTATTAGAATTTCTGTTAAATACAACGTGTAAGTATCCTCCCTCATAACCTCATAGTCTTCCATCAAACGATCAGCGAACGCCTTTTCTTCTTGCCCTGTTTCCATTTAGTGTCGGTATCGTGAGAAACTTTAATCTATTCATCCCATCTAGTCCTCATTTCACCCATCACTCCTTTCTTACGCATATCATCGCTAACTTCAACCATCCCTTTTTCGGCTTTTCCTGCTCATATACTGCCTTTATAAGTAAATGACATCCTAATGGATGAGTAAATTATAATTCACAATGTATCTCCTACAACCATTGACAACTGTCATGGTTGTATCAAGATTTATTGGCGAGGTGTGTCCTAAACACATGCCGTTTACCTAACTATACTTACTACAGAATACAAGGTACTTAAGATTGCTTAAGTACTACATGTGTATTAACACACAAAAAACGACAAATATTAAAATTTTACTTTTGCCCGCGGCTTCGCCCGCGTTGAATAGCCTATGTCCTTCTCGGGTCTTAAACTTTCTATATACCAAATATCATCAAAATACATCCAGCGTGCAGCGGTTTAGTTGTGAAGGTGTAACAGACAGACAGAGTTACTCTCACATTTATATTAATAGTATGGAAGCATTAACGGTTAATCAGTCGTAACATCATGTCAAGCCCACACATTTATCATTACATTCGTCTAGCGTTCGCGCCAATTGTCTAAGAGGATAGGTTAGGTTGTAGGTATACCTTCTTCCCTTATAACGTTTAAATAACTTTTAAAGTTGAATGTCTGTTGTAATATCGTCTGTAGTCTGTGCCGGGCCTACCACGATTGTTTGCGGTTCGCTTTGTTTGGCTCAACTCTACGTCGTGACGGGCATGCTCGTGAAAAAGCTGCACTTTCACGAATTGCGGTAGGGCTGCGAATTGTTTCGAGTTATATCGATTTGAGTAAGTGAGAAAATTAATGACCACAATTTGTGTTTACGACATTTCATAAGGCCTTATTGGTTATTGAATTTGTAAAGGCAAATAAAGCAATCTGTCAATTTTATGGATACTGATAAACTTTCATCGTTTCTTACCTTTTTATTTTAACTTCTTACCATTTACATTGGTCATGGGTTCTGTTCCAAAATGTAGGTACCAACTTATTTTGATTAACCTGCATCAATTTAAATAAAAACAAAACAAAAACAATTCTGCCTTTCTGTAGAACTCTCTCTAATCTTCCAAATGGTAATTCGTTCGCTTTAATCTATGTCTTAACAATTAACTGACATTCCGATTACCATTAAACCTTAGTACGAGTATGGAGAATCGATTTCCTAATCGATTAATTATTCGTCTAATCGATTTAGTGTGAGCAGCCCTAACCCATGACTAATTGCTACCTTTACTAGTATTGTTCTTGTTATTATTTCGTTTTTACGCAACTAAGATCACAATCGCGACTGTTAAGGCTAGTTACACAATAGTATTTGCTACTTTTTACTTACCATGTGAATGAGTTTTCATTGATTCTCTTATTACGTATACATACAGTGTACAATGGGGCTTATTATGTTTTTAACGTATGTGTTTTTATGCCAGTTTCAAAATGAATTTTCTCTTGTGTGAATTTGTTTGTAGGAACTAATTATTAAAGTTGGTTTCACCTTTTTATCTTAATACGCTCTCCGTGCACTTGATTAATTAGTTTAATTTATTTATGGAAGTTACTTTCGATGTTTCTTCTTCCCCGTTACAAAAATTGGAATTCAACTATTTGGGGCTGTTTATGTTACGAATTGTGATGCTTCAATAAAAGCCTCATTTAATAATATACTTTTTACCATTCTCAATTATGTAATCAAAATATATTATCTACTTTTGGCTTTAGTTGGCTTTAGTATACTTAATTAAATACGGGTCATTGGCAACCATTGAATGAGAACAAGTAATACCTAACGCACAAAGATACGTCCACGCCCTCAGAAAAGGTCTGACAAATAACAGCTGTTATTTAAACAGGTCTTATTAAAATGTGACTCAACCATAATTATCTGCTAACCAAACTAAACAGACCTCTATCCTATATTATCAGACCTTCCCAATCTCTTCACATCTACACCAAATCACTAATCTACAAGGGGTCTTTTTAAATTGGAGGCTCTATAATGTCATTGTGGCACCGGAATTATATGCACAAGCGAAGCCAAGCTCACAAGTGCCATTTAATTTCCTTAAGCTGGTTCGCAATGATTGTGTAGTCCTTTGTCTCGTATATAATTATAATGTAATCGTAATCATTTGCACACCTATTGTGTCATTGTTGGATTTGTACCAACGGAAATGAAATCAGATCTGATCTACGACGATAGGTATAATAATGTCGTTTTATGAATAAATACATGCTTAATTATGTGCATTACGTCTATGATCTTTGACAAAAAACGTCTTACGGATTTCCTTCGGGATGATACAACGTTCTCACCTATTTATGAAGTCGAGCCTATTTCCTAAAGGGTGGGCAGATACCAATATAAGTAATAGTTGTCATAATCCGCACTCTTGGCAAGCGGCATGGGAATCGCAATATTGGTGGTCAAGTTACAGAAGTCGCTGCTGCCCATCTTCTGGATTTTTCCTTAGTCTTACGACATCCACGGGAGGAAACGAGGTGGACAATTCTAGGCCGTATACCACTCGGCCTGGCCTCGGCTGGGAACAAAATTATCTACGTTCAAACTATTTATGATTCACAAATACAGATAGTATTATCTAATAAGTATCTCTTGTTGGGTCCTACATCGTTTACTCATGTTTGTAAGTATGTTTACCGCAGTCATTTCACGGTAGTTAGGCTTTTAATGAACTTACATTTACTGTATCTAATTATATAGGAGATGTGCGCATGTTACAAGTATTTATACGTATTAGGAGTTTTAGATAACGCCTAGTTTGTATTTATGTAACATTGATAATGTCATCACAGGAATTCTTAATTGTTAATTCTTTATTGTACACATAACTAAATATAGAATAACAATATGAAATTCGATGTACAAGGGCGAGCTTAACTCATAAATGAATGTTATTGTTCCTCGAAGTATTAATATAAAAGTCGATAGCTTTCCAGGACAGTTTTTTTCTAGCCTTTATAGTTCCACAGTAGGGCAAGCGTCTCCTACCTTTTAGTAATGAATACATCTATGTCTTATTTTTTACTAGTCGTTGCCTACATTGTGTAGAAATACTTTAGGTACATTTTTTTATTTTATTTATCTATAAGTACTCTACTGATTTTACTCGCGCGTTTTCGGGAATGCCCGACTACTATCGGACTCAAACTGAGCCCTCATTTATGAGCTTGGTATAGTCGAGCCGCAATCTTTACTAAATTGACTACACTTGAATACAAAAAAATAAAGAGAGAACACGGAAGCGTTGCCTTCTATTCAAGACCATGACGCTCAAAGGGCTAAACATCTAGGAAATTTATACAATTTCCGAAATAAAACATGGCCAGCAACCCATACATCATCCGAATGACCCGATTAGTTAATGTAGCGAAGACTTTCCCTTGAAAACATATCGCTTCATTAGTCACCGACACGCTCAGTAAGATGCCTTGAATTCATTACATGTAATAGACGACTGATTAACATTACCGTATGATAATTCACTTCCCCAGATGTTATCTCATGCAACTGATATCATACGTTATTGCATATCAATATCATTTATATCAATTTACATGTAATTGAATTACATTCCAGTGATATCTTAAATACGATGTTTTCTTGAAGATGGTTAGCTATTTAATAATAATGGTAACAGTCTATAAATGTCCCACTGCAGAGCAAAGGCCTCTTCTCGTATAGAGAAGGATTGAGCATTGATCACCATGCTAGCTCACTGCGGGTTGGCGATTTCAGATAATTAAATCCAGGTTTCCTCTTTAAAGATATTAATAGCATTAAATCGAAGCTTTTCTTCAAATACCTAAAAAGAAATAACAGTAAATTATCGGTTTGAAGGAAGTTAAAAACCAACGTGTACAGAAACTTAAATGCATAAATAAGGTAATAATAATAAATTATGTTTTCAGTCAACATAAACCTTTGTACGAACTCTTCGTCATTATAATATTAATTGTCTTTTCCCGTCCATTTTTGTTATGTTGGCCAAACTTCCGCCACTAACAGTCATCGGTCGCCAAAATCCAAACAAATTACATCACTTTGGAATTAATTGAATTGCATGACGCATGCGCATTCCTTTTTTAGGTCCTGAACTGTATATGGGCTTATGTGAGATGCACCTACACGTGTCGTGAATAAAATGTTACCGGTAATGGGTACAATTTGGTTATTCTTTGTAGTTTCTAGAATCTAGGATATCTTGTTTTCTCTTCCTACTCTTATTAGCAGATTTTTTCACTTACCGCTGGCACTAGCCAGATATTTACATTTTAAAATAACTAGTATAGGTACCTAATATCATTAAATAACAGATACAAGTGCACTCACGAAGTGACGACATTATCCACAAGTTTCGTTACAATATAGTACACTTGTACTATATTGTAGTGGGTGTACCGTATGTGCACCTCTGCCTACCCCTTCGGGGAATACAGGCGTGATGTTATAGTACACTTACATAGCTGTTTATTAACAAACACTAAATAGCTAATTCAACATTCAAGAAAAACTATAATTGAAAGGAATGTACGAAGAAATATTATTTCATACATTATCCAGTGACTATGAATTTCGAGCCTTGCGTGAAGAATGTATAGAATTCCTTACTATACAAATTGCCGGCAACACACACATTTCCGCGTAGATATTGTTGCAAAACTTTTTGTTGCCCACACAATGTTCGTGTTCCGAAGATTAATAGTGATATTAATCTTTATACTATTCTCATAAATAAATTAATAGTATGAGGTCCTTAATAGGCAGCGTTGTTACTTCAAAAGACTGCGATCACTTAAATAATAATGCCTTGTATTTTTAAAACTGAATAAAATTTTGGTAACCATGATCGAACACTGTATCCAGAGGCTTGATAGCTTAGTTAAATTAAGAAATACTTATTATTCCTTAATCTATTATGACTGAAAGGGGCTCGTAGTTCCTTGGCTGCCGCGCAGATCATTCGAGTTAAGTTAAGCTGTGCTCTCCGCGGTCAGTCTTGTGATGGGTGACCGTTTTTACATGACGAGCCACGTTAAGCCGTTGGTCTTACGCCTGATCTCTCTCCGGTCGTGTCGGTCTAACGTCCCATCGGACTGTAGAGTAAGGGAATAGAGAGTGCATCTGTGTTTGCGCGCGTACTTGTACACTATAATATATCCTGCGTAGATGGCTAATCAGCTGAGATAGGCTGCCGTGCCCGAAATTCGGTCTGGAGAACATTATTATGACCGAAGTACTAATTCGTAACTATCCTGACTCTGCGAAACAAACATAGTACCTATAACAGAGTAATGATTGACTAAAAATACCTAGAAATAAATGGATACGGCATATCCTAACTCATTGCCTTATATTCTCATTGTTAGCTGCAAGCATGTTGTCACCTCCACAATGTCGTCTCAAATTTCATTAGGAGACTCATCAATTCCCGTTGACGTTCTCCTTAGACTTATTTCAGTCCTACACGAGCGAGGGGTAATGAGTAATCAGAAGGCGCCTGCGAGCCCATCGACTGCCGCAGGAGATTAATTTATGTCGCCCGACCCCTTGAGTCATTGCCATGAAAATATTCTTTCTTAAATTGGGTTGGTTCGGGCCGTGACTCAATGTAAGTCATGTTTGTTTCGGCTGACTGGCTTGCGAGTACAATCACCAAGAATTACGGTTTAATTTCGTTTTCACAAGGTTTTATATCAATTTGTTTACTAGTAACTATTATAACGTAATACTGTTTAAACATGTTTAACGTGACGTCGACGATTCGATTTTCAACCAAATATACTCAATTATGAACTATGGTATGCTATAATCCAGGTAAGTCCGGCTATGATACGATAAACACTAAGCAAGTAAACCTATATTATCTTCAAAAACTGAAGAAACCACAGTTTGAAATGTTCATATCAGAATTTAAGTTGTCATATTTCTAGAAAAACAGTTGAATATTCACCTAGAATGCGAGTTAACGGGTAAGTAGACTATTTTCGCACGCGACTGTACGTGTACAATCTTAATCGAAACGAAGAGTTATATTTTCTGCGTTTAATTGCAGCTATTTTAAGACAATTAAAATAGTCTGTCGTTGCATCAGTGCATTAGCCCATAATCTTACGGTATTTCTTACAACTATGCAATTTGATTTCATTAGAATGTAACTAACACAAGCATTAATCAGAGAGGCCTAATTCTTGTACATTTCACACATAGTTTCGTTCTAGTTTCGATAACGCATCGTCAAAAATGACATAATATAATGACTTATTTATTAGTATAGAAATTATATCAAAATGTGACAGTAAGAGAACTGAAATTATGATTTAGAATCATGATCATTATTTATTACAGAATTATTTTTAACCTACAGAAATGAGTTGTAATACGCTCATGATGTTTGTGTAAATTGCAGAAAATAAAACACTTATTAATTTGGTTTTACGTATAATACTCACTACCCACCGAGTCAAATTTTCTGATACGATACACATTTTAAAGCCAGCGATGAATCGCATTAAAATCACCGGACATTAATCTATAATGAGATTGATGCGGCGTAAAAGCTGCTCTACCATAACCTCACCCAACCATTTATCTATTAAGATATCAAACTTATCCTTATCGAACCTATTAGGTACGTATAATTTCTATCCTACAAATGATAGACAATCAATTTATATGTCGCCGACCTCTGAATACATAAGAGATAAGGGTAAAGTAAATAGTAGCTACAAACATCCGTTTCCGGGCTCTACCAAATATTTGATGTTATATCGTGTAGTGAACGTTTATGATGTTACTGTTAGGTTCGCGTTAACATATTGATGGGAGAAAGCTTTCGTTCACGGCTGTTAGTCCATCCTTTATAGTTATTGAGAAATTAAATGGTGGTATTTTTATCTGTGCTTAAAAGAAAAAGAGAATTTATGTTGCTTTGTTTCCGCCGGGTTTAAAAAGGAAGACTACATGCGCATCATACAGTTTTAAATACCAATTACCTAGTAGCAAATAAACCATTGCTTTACATTCCAGAGGTAGGTATACCTTTAGGCCTTTTTTATTATTAGATTACACAACCTTCTTATCTAAAATTGCAGTTTCGTTCGGTTAATATTATTTACATTACTGAACCCCATTTAAAAAATGTTCACGTCAATTAAATTTGTCACAGATCTTTGCTGTTATTGAATACAGTTCTTAAGCTCTCATTAAGATAATATTTATTTTAGTAGCCTCCTAAAGAAATTAACTTAAGTGTGCAATGAATAAGTTTGGGAGCAAATCAAGTATCCGGCCAGCAATGAGGTAGGTCATTATTTCTTAACCCAAGCATAATTAAAAATATATTTAGCAATGTAAGTTTTGTGTTACGCGCGATAAATGTGAGAATCTCATACTTTTGTCTTTGTGAAACAATGGGCTGGTGCAATAAATTATGTAACTATGTAAATTGGGATACATATACAGGTAGCTGTTGCCTAAGTTTACCGGTTTTATTTGTTATTTTAGGTAATCGAGCGTGGTTCGCCTGCCAACAACATCTGCAATTCTGCAACTACTAAGATTATGTCCAATTATTATGCTCTCCTGACCGTATTTTTATCACGCCTCAGCTGAGAGTAACCAACTACGCAGGAGATATTATAGTACAAACACAGGTGCACCTTCTATTTCGTCACTCTCATAGTCCGATTGGCCGGTAGACCGACACGACCTGTGACGTGGCTTCTAAGGCGCGGAGGGGTCTTGAAATGTTAAAACGGTCACCCATCACAAGACTGACAACGGCGAGCACGGCTTAACGTCGCAGATCGACTAATCTGCGCGGTAGCCACGTGGACGACAATTTTATTCTATCATGTCTCTTGCGTGGTAGTCGATAACCTAAAATTTCTAGAACTATTTTGTTCGAGGTCAAAGTCAAAACGTACGTCTATCTAAAATTCACATAATTATGATAAAGGTCCTAATCAGCTATAGTTCCTTATTTTTTTCCAACTAATGAGTAAGCAAACAATGTAATTGCTATAAATAAAAGACTAACTCCTTCGTTATCGATACGATAACACTGCACTTATCTTGGATTGTCGCATATCGATAATTAGATACACAACAATAATTTAATCATTGATAAATTAAAATCCACTTTACTCGCACTATTATAGGGGACTAATTGTTATAGTAATAACAATGCAAGCAATGACTCACTGGTTTAACTAGATTAGATAGATCGCAGATAGAAGTTATATGGAAATTAGTCAACGAAGCACGTGTCGCTTTGGCTAATATTATTCAAACAAATCTTAATTTGCAGTCAGATTATGGCGCATAAGAAGGCAGGTTGTATAGTAAAGCTTCGCTCACAGTTATTTAAAATTAATTGGGTTTACAGCATACTTTACAAATAAAGCTTATACATACGACTAGAAAAAGAAATACTTGTATCAAAATGTATATATTGCATAATGGCATTAGAAAAGACTATATCCTTTGTAATTACTACTGCATACAATCAATTAATTGTGTATATGCCCACTGTATTTGCAACCAGATGTGTCCAGTTCTGGTCGCTATCCGCCCCCTTATGCAATAGTACTTACTCTAACATCGTCACAGCTATTGTCGTGCTACGGGCTAACATTAATTTGATAAATGTAATAGGGCAATGTGTTAATAGTGTACTTTATTCCCACCGTTCCCCGACAACGCCCTACTGTAGGCGGAGTTGGCTATTTTAGACCATATTATATTATACATGTTCCACCCATTTTAATGAAATTTAATGTTTTAGGAACCATCTGGATGAGGGACACACAAAACAGACTAACCTAACCAAGAAAAGGAGGTTGGGTGGGTGACTCCAAGCTAATATCATGATGGTAATTGAATCAGTAAAAGTATAAATAAGAGTTATATTGTTGAGTTGAAGTTAAAGAAATAAATACAGTTATAAAATAAGATGCACAAAAACTATAACATGTAATATTTATGAACGTCCGACAATTACAGGCATTGGCCCGAGAAACCGCTTGACATAAATATTTTTTAACAAGTATTTATCAACATAAAGGTAAATAATTGAAACATTTATTTTGAACAATTGTGTGGTAGCAAAAATTACGGTAATAATTTTCAAGAATCACAGAAATCTGTTGCTAAACAGCTGTCTCATTTAGTACCGCTAAAATACATTGTGGTCTACAATGTCGAACCGCAGTTTCTTTCGTGTATTATAACTGTACTGTCTATTATCGCCTTTTATTTGGGAACACAGGTGTTTATACACTGGCATGCTATAGTAAGAATCACTATGGGTATCACATTTTTAAAAATAGAATAAGTTTTTAAGTAAATACAAATACTTGAAATAAAGAGGACTCGAAAAAGTTTAGAATAGTTTCAAAGAAAGTTATAAAATTTGCTGTAAAACGTTCTTTTTATTTTAAATCTCTAACTTCTATAGTTTAGAAAGAAAAAAAATTGAGTAGTACTCAGTTCTGCAGGCCATTCGGCAGGCATTTTAGGTTTGCTCACTCAAATAATCAAATAAGTTCAGTATGCCCGAATGGTATTAAACACCAAGTTTGTAAGTCGGAGTCTCGTCAGTCGTCTTAAAGTTATTAAGCTAAACCATAATGTGCTTTAGCTTTCTTGCCTCTTCTCTTTGCCGGCAAGTTTAAGAAGGATTATGTATTTTCACTTCAAGGGTTGTTGTCGCAATGAATTATGTACAATTCAAACATCGGACCAGACAATTCTCCGGAGAAATAGACATTTATATTGCCTAGACTTTGCAGAGCGTACCCGGGCTGAAAAGGTTGAATGACCATTGTATTTGTTGTTTATTTTTCTGTAGTCCGCCTGAATGAGATTGGTAGCAGTGTCTAGACTGTCTTTATATTAATGACGACAGTATGACAGAGAAGACATGTACGGAAGTGTTTTTGCCAGAGGCACACTCATAGGTAGTTTGGTTTGAGTTAAGTTTTTATTATTGCTTAAACAACAGTTAGTTATCATTTCTAAAGCAAATGTAGATTTTTATTATGTGTTATTAATTACTGTAACCGATCTAATTAAATAAATAAAAATAAATAAACTGCTACTAAAATTACGCCCCGAAGGACAGTTAGAGATCACGAATTTGCCACGAAACTCTGGACTCTGGAGTCTGGCCATATTTTTCATTGATGCTCATCTATGATTGAGACAGTAACATGAAAAAATAAAGTAGTTAACATAGAGTAGATAACTAAATAACCGACTAAGAATATCTATGACATAAAATCTTTGTATCAACATAATCAATTCGTAGCGAAATGATATCAACAAACAAATAAATAAAACTGAATCTAAACCCGGAACTATATTACTACTTCACCCAATCGGTTGGGGTTACCTATAAAACTTTGGAAACCCTATAACTTTTTAAAGAAGTCGCAAGAGAAGCACGTATCTTACCAATGCCAGGAAATTATGAAACGACATTCCGAAATTGATGACATAATAAATTGATTGGATTACGTGGATTGTGGCTGACCTATTTATTGTTGATTGCCAGAGAACGTAACGAGCGGCTTATTCAAAGGGCTGTTATTATATAACGGGCGGTTTGTTATTGATTAGGATTAATGGGTCATTGTTATTGTTTGTCGTAGCGTTGCGGTCTGACGCAGGTTCAGAAAATTGTGATATTTTTTTAATCGATTTACCTATTTCTTCCAGGCATCAAGGCCCATATCGATACAAATAATACTATGTATATTTATATGATAAAATACTATAAATAGATACAACAGTATACCATTATGCTACTATTGCACACGAAGTTTAAAGAAGGAAATAAAAAGTAAAATTATTGACGATTCCGCGCCCTCCACGCTCTAACTCTACCAGGAGACAACATCAAATTTGTGTAATGTAATAACAAACAATAATCTTAATGAATGTTACGATTAGATTTATTGTCTTATAATAAAATCGTGGCATATAGAGCACACGTCTTGTCCTCCATTCAAGACTGGCACTCAAAAGTTTAAGGATTTTTGATATAAACTATACTTACAGCCTTACATGTTACATAAACCCTTGTTAAAGGCAGACAAACATTCTAATTAACAAGTGAATATTTATTATGATGTTTGTTTACACAACCGAACTCTATAAGAGAATAACACATTCCTATTACAAATGGGTCATCTAATTAAGAGCAACAATGATGGAACGACATTAATTGTTGGCGTCTCGAAACCACTGACCCGTTTGTTCGCGGTCCCAAAAAAGTTTCGTAACAAAAAAGGTATAATTCGATTATTCTATTCCTTTCAACCCTTTTAGTGTACCCTTTTCTTCGATTGTTGGTGCCTTGTACTTGGGTTAATCCTCGCTACTAGATCTGAATTTCTCATAGACACAAAAGACTGTCCTTTCTCTAGCTTACTGGTTTGTTCGTCGTATTTTGATTCCCACCGACAAAACTGGTTATTGAGAAAGGATTTAATTGGATTCATAGATCTTCGGTCTGAGAATATGTCGACGGCTACTGGACACTATTTACTGTAACTATAGTGCCATACAACTATTATGTTGTAGAATGGACCCGTCACTTGACAGAATGTTACACGAGATACTAGTTTTTTTTTGGTATTATTTTTCTGGATATTCATCTAGTTTGTAGAGCAATATTCATACCTTGAAACTTTATTTTGCTTCATGAAACAATTAGCCTTTGCCTGCTTCTTTAATTTCGTGCTCTGTCTTATAGGAACCGTGTATTTTCGGAACAAGTCAACACTTTGGGCAAAAAACCTCATCAATTGCGTCTACCCATTTCCCTTTTGGCGTGGAAGGGCAAGAGCGACAAAACGCTTTCGCATTTGTAGTATAAAGTAGGTTCGAAATTATCAAAAGCGTTATAAACTCCTTATACTTGAATACAGCTCGTGACATAATCGATCAAACACAAACCGTATTCGATTACTCGCCATAAATCGACGCTTGATTGAAAAACCTTAATCGTGTACATGTAAACGCGAATAAGCACACTAAACCCTTCTAAACAGTGAGTTCATGGTCTTGTCTTTCTACATTATTCACAACAGCTTTATAACGCTGACATTTAAGCTTGCTATAGTATTTTAAGCCCTATGTCCTGTACCTACGTGGGTATGAGCGTGCATCAGGCGAATCGATTGTATCGATCACGACATAACTAACCTTATTTGATTCTACTTTGACCTTGCACCTGCTTGTCAGCCGAAACGTTCTAATCAATTTTTTTATCTATATTACATAAGCAGGCAGTACTCGATATGTAGTCGATTTTATATCATGTTATGTTATGAAAATTGCATGTATCGCAGAAATGTAAAGTATACATTATGACACCCATAGCATCTTAGGGTTAGATTAAGTTAACGCCCATTATAGTACTTCAATGTTAACGGGCGCCTAATTAGTAGATGTCAATGCTAATTACGTAACATATCCATTTTAAAGTATTAAGTGGCGATTATTTGTATTTGATGGCCACGATCATTTCTACTTTGCCTTTTTCAAGGAGACCAAATATGGATGGAATATAGGGATATTAAAAACAACAACATTAGTTTGACGAATTCGGTGGCAAGGAGCTTTTATATCAGTCTCCAATCTAAGCCTATAAATTATAAAAAATATTTAAAAAAGAGAATCAAAAATTTGCATATTTTATGCCTCTTTTGTCTTACGCTGCCTAATAAAGCATGTTAACGAACCAAAAATATGGGGGCCAATATCCAAACTCTGGAATTTTTCTGTAGAAGTTCCAACCTTCCTAACCTCCTACACCGTTTTCAGCGACAACAGACGAAGCCGTAGCAATTAACTTTAAATAAACTTGTAAATGTTCGTCAGTCACGTTCAAGGCCAAGCCATTCACTGACCGATATTCTGATTGATAATAGCTGTTTGGACAAATACGACAATGGTCTTATATATAAAGTATAAATTGAAAAATCCATGTACTGTGTGCTTCAAGGAACATTAGCATTGTGATAGGAATTAGATTTAACGTGAAATAGAATAATGTTCATTGAGTATTTCGTGACCTTCCTCAAGTGAATGCTACAAGTTAATGTCTATTTTTTTAGAATATATTTCAGTATCATTTTGTTTACTTTTGGTGCGAGAATCGCCGACTCATGGAAGGTCAAAGGAAGTCTTGCAGCAGAGGCATCATTTTTTCTATCACTTACGCGAATACTAGATAGAACAAAACTATTTTTACGTACATTATATATGGACCTAAGGGATATTTTCGGAAGAAGAGGCAGATGGTGATACAATGGAATCCTGTGCAGATCAGATATAGTGAAATTTATAACACACCCAACGTATTTAAGGTACGCTTTGTATTTTTGATACATCGTCATAATTGCCCACGATTGTGAGCCCATGGTGGGCGCCAGCTGCACTATCAGGATTGGCAATGAAATAGGTAATTAATATTTGTGTATTGCCTTTCTTAACTCTACTGTTAGGTGAGATACTAGATAATACCACATCATATATGTGCTGTTTATGTGTACTGTGCTAATAATGTATTTAAAGACAACATGTTTTTTTAAAATCCTTTAGATAAAAAACTTAGCACTTTCATTTTGAAACCTGCAGGAAAACGCTAAAAAAATTGGTGCTTACAAGGGTTTCGACTTGCGACCTTTGACTTGGCAGTCCAACGGTCATACCACTTTGCTATCAGTGCTGATGATAGAACTACTGAGAGTAGGAGAATTATCATGCTTTATTGCTCAATCTTTTAGGAAAAATACTTGATTATTTAAATTTTATTTACTTTTTATTTTCCAGTTAGTTGAAGAACATGTAGTTTTTATGACAAGTCCGTTAAAACCTTAATACGAACTACCCTAACATGTCCATAAGATCCCTGTAATCCGCTACCTGTCTCATCCCTCGGCACCCTTTGTACTTTTTTCTGTTCCTCCACTATCTCCTATTGTTAGTTTTTTTATAGATTGAATTACGGGTTTGTGAGGTTGCATCCAACATTCGACACGGCCACATTCCGTCTGCTAATTTGGTAGTATGAAATAAAACACCCATGTTGCGATGGGGTGTTCTATCCTTCTCTAGCATGGAGGAAGTAATGAACTTTTTTGTGGTAGAGTGAGACACGGAATCCGTGGATTATATTTTTAATGGATCGTAGCGTGCGTTTGGTCATTATTTATGGGTGCAGTGTTGAATGAACAATAGTTTTTTATAAATTGCTTAGAAGAGTGGTTGGGCTTTGTAGCTACATTAAAATGTGATTAAGACAAATACTCTTATGCTGCAAGTTCGACTGTCGACTTAATCAAGAATGGTAGGTAACCTTTTACGCCTAACTTTACTCAGTATTGTATATGTACAATATTTTAAATAATATACTTACTTCATAATAAACAATACAGAAATCCAACGTACGTACTGCAGCTTGAAGCCGGCCTTACCTCTTTAATTCCTTCCGGATACTTCATTCATAACTAAGGCCAAAAAGTTTATAATTAGGAAACTCCACCTAGGTGTGTGATTTATTTTAGTATTCATTTAACAATTCAACCAACACAACAATTTATAAACATTTTAGTATGTACATTATTTTTTGCACCTTGTGTCTAAATTATGGGACCCATCAAAAACGGCAAAAACGTGTGGTAGAGTGAAATTAGCTTCATCTAGCAGGTGTGTTCATTCCAGGTGTCAGGTTGCTTAATTAAAGATAAGATGGAATCAATTAATTGCATCCTACATCACGCAAGACATTGTTTCAAAGTCCCACAAAAAGCTAAGTCACTCAGGTAAGTTATTCACATCATCAGTTTCCTCAGTCGGATAATCGAAGTCACATAGCTAATTGCACTGACGCAATAATTACATCACTTTGTTGCAAACATGCGTCAATTGCAAGTGATTTGTCGAGACTTTGGTCAAGCGATGTCGTGACAATGACATTCATAATAAATCAGTCCAGGGTATGGCCTAGGAAAATAATGCAAATGGTAATTTGTCGTTCATTGTGGCGTTCAAAGGGGGAGGCCTTAGTTCAATAGGACGTCTTCTAAGTAATGTTGACGATGATATAGTACATGAAGGTTTCCAACTTTTATTCACAACTAACATTATGCGAGTTTTAGGATCGGTCCTTTTCTCAAGAGATAAGTAAAGATAGAAAGTAGAGTACGTAGCCCAAGAGCTTAATCAATGAAATCTTCATAACCCTTCACAGTTTATAATTCTGAACACGCTGCCAATTTTTGCACATAGTTTAGACACTTGCTGTATTTATTCGATATGTAAACAAAATCCCATAAAGGTTGTTTCCTACTTCAAAAAGATCGTATGTAAATGTTTCATAAAGCCAAATGTTTATCTCAGTACTTTGTCCATTAGTTATCAACAGCAAGTGCGTCATATCGGTACTTTCATATTTTAGGAATCTTATCGTTTCTACGGCGTTCGTGCATTCCACTTTCATTTATGATAACTGACAATAGATACAGGAAACGATGCACGTCACGACGTCAAAGGAACGTTCAAGTAACGATAGCAGTTGTTGCTAAAGTGTGGATCACGCGGGCGACCCCACGGCCCACTTATATATACAAGTTTAACATATTATCTTTGTAAAGTTTTGCATAACAGATGAGTACGTAATCCGTATATTCCACTAAATGTGCTGTTACCGTTTTGTCACAATTCGCAAAATGAGTGAAGACACGACAACAATAGAATGAATGCTGTTAACATTTTGCAACATAATGTGTCTTACAACACAAGTAAGATAACTTGGAGGACACGAGTGAGGCTCCGCGTCTCGTGACCTTTGCGCGCTCACTGACTGACATTTCACCGCCTGTTACTTACCAAATGTTATTTAATGACTTATCGCACCAATTGTCTGTGACAAATTGAATTCTTAATAAAAACAATGCTCGTGTCCGAGACAGAACAAGGCTACGGATATCTTTACACTCGATGGAGTTTACGCAAGACAGTTGGATATCGCTCTTACAGAATCAAGGTTAGTTGAATGAAACTGACATACATAATAGACAATACATCTCATTTTATTTATATTAGGTACTTTTATAACAATACTTTTAACAGTCTTAAAAACGAACGACTTAGTCAGATAGCGGTCAACGCCGGGTCTATCTACAGTATGTACAAGTGAGTGTGCGTCAAGCACACGTGAGCGAGGTGAAGGCGCGCGACGCAGGGTGCGGCGCGCTGAGGCGCTGCACGCCGCACGACCCCGCCGCGCCCGCGCCGCGCGCCACCGCCTCAAAGAACTGCCGTAGGTCCGACACCGAGCGCGTGGGCGGCGCCTGCAAGTCGTGCAGAGACGCGGCGCGGCGCGGCGTCGTCTCCGGGGAGTGCTCGATGCGGGCCAGCTGCTCGCTGCTGCGGGCCAGCCCGCCGCTGGTCCGCGACAGGGACTCGAACAAAGCGCGACGCTCCCGTACGGGGACGTACTGCGCGATAGCTTCATGAACGTTGGGCGAGCAGGACCTCGCCCGCGTCTCGAGTGACGAAGTCTTTCGCCTGGCCGCCTCCATGGCGAACCGGCCCCGCTCCGCGCCTCCCGCCGTGCCCTCCCATCTTTTCAAGTAGCGACGGCCTTGCTCTGATTCAGATCGGGCGGCACGTGGCAGCGTGTGGTGTTGTTGCGTGCCTGCATTCAACTTACTACAGCTGTCACATTTGATAACCTCTGCTGTCCTTACTGGCGCATCGACCACGTCTGTGGTCTTCAAGGCGTCGAGGGAGAGGGTCAGGTCTAGGCTGCGGTCGGACGATGAGTCGTAGTCGTCGTCTTCGACGACGATGCCCTCATCCGTGGCGGCGGGGGAGTGATCCCTGCGCGTCAGCTGCGTCTCAGTGGAGGTTAGTAACCTTCGACGAGCTCGCGGGGGCGGTTTAGGGGGGCAAGAGGGTGTCTCCTGTTGTGGAGCCTCTTTCTTTGGTTCCCGACAGGCGGTGTCCGCAGCGGGCAGCACGTCCAGGAATCGGACTTGTGGTAGAGGTGTCTGGCCGAGGATCTCGACGCAGAGCGCGCGCACCCATCTCGCGTATTCGGCCGCATTGCAAGTCTGTAACAATGAACCTGATTGAAACATTCAACTGTGGCGAATATATTAAATGTAAGATTTATGACTTAATCTGTTGAAGAAACTGACAATTTGCATAATGTATTTAAAAAGAGGGAACTAGATACGCTCCTCGTGACTTTGAAAAATGTATGCGCCCGGTTGGTAGGGTGACAATAATGGAACATCTGATCGTAAGGACAGGACTAGTCACGGTCGCATTCATAGATGTTTTTGTAACCGAGAGAGCATTAAAGCGAGGAGTTTTCATAAAACGTGTTTCTTTTACGTGTCAACACCTTCGCGTTCTAGCCCTTCTTATGGTAAACAGTTACATGAAAGGTTACAAGGCACAAAAGCCATTGATTTACGGTTGTTTCGCTTTATTGAGGTCTATTAAAGTGTACGAATCGTGAGAAAGGTGTGATTCGAAGGGGGATAGAACGTCTTGGAAGACGTTTCGGCTTTCATACTTAGAAAAAAATTGAATTGATAAAAAAACGTCACTATCAAATGGGCATATTATTAACGCATGCTCCTAACATATAGGTACGTTATTGTTAATGTGCTAAAATGGACCAAAATCGTAATTACACTTAACAAGTAAAGGAATTATAAATAAAAAAAAAGTTTATTATTTATTATTATTTTTATACAATATTATTGTCGAGTAAGAACAACTAATTATACTTTATACCATATGTATAATAATAACACGAAAATCTCATCCCGCTAATCGAAAACACCGGCTAACTCTTTAAATATTATTATTCTCCATTACTTAGCTACAGAAGTCTTGTAACATCTGTATGTTGATAATTATTTATGAAAGCATTGTCTTTGTAGACAATGCCCAGTGGGCACCGTACGGTGTACGTGACCGATCATAATATCCAACAATACAGATTAATGTTAATCTGCTGTACACACGAAACACTAATTTATACCATTTTATTATGGCCGACTTCAATTATAAAGCTAATATCAAATTTAGTTTCGGTCACTTTCTAACTGTTATCTTGTGCAGGGTAGAAGCCATTTGGAGTTGTCATAGTTGCCCGACTGTTAATTAACGTCAATATCGATATCACGGGGTTGCGCTAATTTTCTCATAACAGGCATAGACAATAGCAACTTCTTCAGCGCTTGTAGATACTCATTTAAATAACTTTAGTCAACATTTTCGATCTAAACTCTCTGGCTGCTATATTTTGACAATAACTGGATGTCATTTTGACATTATGGACGTCATAGTCAGTTGTTCTAAGCTAAAATTTTAATGCATAATTTTTAGTTTCAATTTTTACTTTTGTAATTTATTTTTAACGTAGGTTATAGTGTGTAAATAAGTTAAGTAGGTATGTTGTAAAATATTATATGAATAAAAAAGCTAAAACTAAAGCTACATGACGATAATAAGGCCTATAGTCGCCTACTTTATATTCACTTATATAACGTTAAGTTAGAGTAGGCTGAATGCTTAAAAACCGCGGTGTCGTTGCTGAACGATTTCGCGGCGCGTGCGGAGGTTCTTTACACCGTGTTTCGAACTATATACACCCGTACCTCCTTACACTTATAATAAGTTTGTAAGTACATACTCAACACTTTTTTATATTATTTGTATTGCAGAAAACTCCTGGTAATTTTTGTAACGAGGAAAATGGCGGCTCAACGCAGCCTGTAATTGACATCTTAGGATCTTGGAGCAGGAAAATACAGTAAGACTATTAAATCGTTATTTGTAACAATTACATCAACGTGAAACATTAAAATGGAGTTAGCTGGTATCGATTAGTCAGTGGCAGTTAGAACTATTTAATTACTCTCAAGTCGTAATTTGAATTTTACACGTGTAAGAGTAAATTCTGTAATAAAATTAATAGTACGTAATATAATAACGGAATGATTTTACTGTTGAGAACTAGGTACATTAATTTATTTAAAAAACAAGGACCATAATCTATAATTATGCAAAACGACGGGCCAGCGCCAGCCGAAAACAAGGGGAATAGAAAATCTAGCGAGAGGCCTTTAACAACACTGGGACATTATACCTATAGGCTTTAAATAAAGTACATACAATCTTAAAGCACCTTGAACTACGTACATAGGTATTATTGTATTTAGTAAATAATGTTTCGAGCGAAATAATCTTCTAGATCCGTAATCTCAAAAATACATGAATCGGCTATTTACTAAAGATAATACTTTACAGAAGTACATATTTCAAAAGTTTAACAATAATCATAGAGTATAGAATTCCAACGTAGTGTTTTCCAAAGAATCTCTTGTCTAGACTGTTTGCAATTGTTATGGTAATGTTTAGTTAACTAATACACTACATATTTTAGGTGTCATTTATTTATAAGCACGTGTTTATTTTCGTGTGAGGCACGTGACGGGTTCCGTTAAATCCGAAATCACTCATTTAATACGTGCTCTAATTCGTATAACCGTTAATCGCAATCCGACATCGCACGCTATCAAATAATAAATGTCCGTTATACTTTTTCAGTGATCCATTTCAAACATCGCAGCATTTGCACCGCGGAAATGAAATGTAAGCGGTTCTCAAACTTTGACGACTTAAATGGCGCCACTGAGCACTGCTGCGCTAAGGGTTTACTTCCCGCACTAGACAAGAATTTGTGTGCTCCGCTGATGTTTGACCCGAGTCTGGGTGTTTATGTAGGTGATATTTCATGTTTGTCAAACGCACCCACGGGCCACGATACAGTAGAAGTTCCACTGATGGCCTACATATTTTTAATTGTAAAAAAATATATTAGATACCTACGAGTACCTATTTACACAAAAGTTTGCTATTGTAGCATAGTATCCTATGTTAAATTGTTGACACAATATATGCGTGTAAATTGTCACATTAGAACGTTGAAACACTACACTTAGCTCACGTATCTAAAGGATCACGGCAGTTCTTGGATTCGGCTTCGGCATTATTACAGCTATTATGTAGTATACATATTATACTGAATTGGCAAATGATACTCTACTATTGCATGTAAATACACTGGAAATGATGACTCTACGTTTTAAATAAAATTACACAAGTAGACAAGATGATTATGGACGATATTTGATTGAAAATCATAATGTAGAGGTTCTGAAATGTGTGCCGAACAGTACTACTAGTAGTAATATTTATACTATTTTTTTATTGTAGTATTTAGTCTAGTCATTCCATACTTTTTTATAAGGCTCGTGCTTATAGCGTCACGGGCAAAAAGTTGAAATCTGAGAAGTTATATTTTGATATATTATATTACAACTACTCATATATTTATAGTATACCAAACAAAATCTATCTATAGAATAAAACCTACGTGTAAATTAACTCTAGTTAGCATCGTCTAGCAATCACATGATGGCTTCTTGCTTGTAACATTGCTTGATTCAATTTCAAAACTTGTGAATTGCAATTTGCAACCTCGTGGTTTTTGCATCAGTATAATTGTACGTGAATTGCACTTTTTGTTGTATAACCAACTGCATTATAAGTGAAGGAAAGTAGGAAAGAATACGCCTTACAAATTGAGCTACCTATTCACTGTTTCCTAGTTCCGTCTGTATGATTGAAGTCTTCACTAATTAAGACGGAACGGAATCTGTTTGTAAGCTCAATTTGTTGATTGTGATAAATGTCTACCGCCAGCTAATTTTGCGTTGTTTTGCGCTAGTTTTTATCACATTAAAATATTGCTCCGGATATCTTTTTTTGCTTTTCCTGTAAGCTTAACGTGCGATATGCGGTCGCAATATGATAGAATAACAAGTCATAATAAAAATATAATAACACTAGTACTATGTTTTTCTGAACGAATACAGCCAGTTTCCTGACTACCAATTATCAACACGTACGTACTTATAATTACAACAACTCTTTATAATTTCGATACCAAGCCTAGCTGCAAAATAAATTCTTTTAACACCTTTCAATCACAAAATGTACTGTGACCTAGCTCCCTACGAGGGTTATGTAAGTTCATATAATGGAAAGTCATCTATAATCACCTGAAACGTGGCGACGGCAGAGTCGTCTCTGAGCCGGGAGAGTTGGAAGGCGTTGGGCAGGATCGGGGCAGTGCGTAGATGCAGGTCCCGTAGGGGCAGGCGCGCGGCGGCCCGTCGGGGCAGGGTGCCGTCCCTCCAAGCGAGCAGGCAACCACCACGGACGGCCGCCCGAACCCATGCCCAGGATTCTGTGTCATCATTGTAATACTGTCGTAACACGCCTGGGGACAAAAGGAACTGGTTAATATTCGTCTTAAGTTTATTTTCTTCATAATACGAGAATCAGTTTACTTATGCTTTTTTTGTATTTCACATTATTTACAAAAAAATAAAATACAGTACTTAAATAGGCTTGACTAAACAATTATGGTTTGTGTCCTATACCTTATAACCTATTAAGAAATTAATATTATCGTTCCAATGACCGATATTTTACCATTCAAATATCCGAACAATTAATTTACACTTGTTATGAATTGGACACTTACGTCTGCAGTGCGTCATAGGGCTTCAAATCTATTGATGCAACTATTAACAGTGTTTGAATAACCATAATATTACAATTAACGTTTTCAATTTCCTAAAAATATAAACTAAAAGATAAACTGTATGTACCTATAATACATATAGGTTTACAAAGACGTTAAGAGAGGTGTTGAGTTCCAAAAGAGTTAACGAGATAGTCTAATGACATTTATCTCACTCAATTCTAACCCTGGTCTGCTGAGAATTACCTAAAGAAAACTTGATTCAATTAACACGATTCAGGCTCAGTCGCGTCACTATAAGATCAATGAAGTGTCATGTAGCTTCCAGTTGATTGATTCTGATGCAACCGACACTACGAGACTGACAGACATTGTTTACTAAATAATTGTAATCCGCGAAGTGGAAAACAGGTATACTGCATCACAATTCACACGAAGACGGGATTAAGATTCAAGTAGGTACCTTGGTATTAAGTCTATTCCCATATTGCCTAAACCAGGTTAATTTCGGAAAACTGACTCAGCAAATATCAACTAGGACTACAAAGATGAACAGCGCCGTATGATAACATAAAAATGTATGGCATTCAGATACTGCAATGATCTGCTTGATGTCATCATACTAATTATTGGAAATTCCCGTATAAAATAATGAAGTTATTGATGACAACGCACCTAAGGATGTAGCTTGTAGCACGTGGTTTTGATCAACAATGCCCAAAAGGAAAAAGGTAATTAATTATGCAGAGTTGTGTTTGCTCTGACCAGCTTGACAAACATGAATCATTTTATACGTCGTAGTATCCCAATGACTACCGTCGCTGTCGTACCGTACGACTACATGTATGTATTCATCATAACATTATGAATGAACACGATATCTGTGTCGAGACGAAGGCAAAGGCAAGTTGTTTTGGTCAACGTTGCGTGTTGTAGCAATAATGTGTGAGCAACGTGTTTCTTGGTAAAATATCCTTCCACATCCTTTTGCGAGGAACTACAGTTATAGTTCTGACTTTCGAGACCTTCTGTATTGAGCAAGTTTTGATCACGGGTCAAATATTTCGATTATCTACATAAGCTCGGTACTTAAATGTCTTGGTTTTTTTTCATATCATCAGAAGAAAGGTAATGAAGAAGGTACCTTAAGGTTAGGTGGTAATTTATTTGTTACTAGGAGGTAACCACTAAGAGATTTTAGTCAACTGACTAATCATACCTAGTTAATACTTGACGGAGACGTAGCAGAAGCCAAACATTTGATCCTTTGAGATATAAATGCCTCAATGGAGAACTATGTAGGTATGTAGAGACGTGGCGCTTAAGCAGAAATACATGCTCTAAAGTCTAAAGATAAACTGAAACTAGCTTAAAATGCCTTATACATCATATATATTTTGCAAGACGCCCTTGAATAAGGTAGGATACAGTAGTAGTTCGAGAGGCGCAAAAAGTTCATAACCACTACGTTATATTGGGTAAAATAATATTGTATTGTTTTTAATTTTACATATTTAACATCAGTTGTATTCACCTGTTTTAAGCATGATTCATGTTAATTCAAAAACGTAAACAATAATACGATGGTAAGTACTTCGATTTTATCATACTGTTTACTTGAATATGGTATGGTAGACCAAGTAGGTACCTATTATTGTTTGACACAATGCTATCACTAATTCAGAACAGCAAAGACTCAACCACAATTCAGGCTACCAACTACTTCATTTAGTTCGTTTATTAATAAAGGTTGAAGTAACATTAATACAACTTCATATTATAAATACATACTTTCTATGAAACTCAGTATTCACAATTACAATTTTAATTAGGTATATTTGTTTAATATTTATAGAAGTATAGGCTGTAACAACGGATGTTATATGATGTATAGATAAACGGTATCGTTAATATGCGCAGTCGCAAATATTACAGACAAGGCCAAACGGTTAACTGATTTAATTGGGTATAGAGAAAGCTTGTATCTTGGAAAACTGGAAACCATGGAAAGGTTAAACCTAATTTATTTTTTCCGGGAATATAGCATGGTTTTCCGCGCGGACGAAGTCACGTAAGAAAGATGGTTTATTTAAACTTTTTATATACACTCATAAGAAATAACGATTTAGATAGTAGGTAAACGCCAAAATTTGACGTGCGTGGCAAAATTTTTGATTAAGTACCTATAACTTTAAAACAATTAGTAAGGTCAAAATCCTGTTTCACATTGATCCACATATTAGGAGCTATTAAAACACCTTTATGGAAATTGATATAATCGATTAAGTTTATCCAACCGTGCATGATCGAATCGATTTGTCCGAAAAGTTTGAGAACCTATGTCTACTTACATTTCCATACACCTTAACTATTATAATCAAAGCATGACTGTTCTAACTTATGAAGTTTTGATGGATAACCTCTATTGTGTGCACCTACTATGTTGTAATTGTAAGGTACAAAAAGGTTGAATTGAAGATAGCTTTTCCAATGACATACATCAATGTCCGATAAGATCAGTAACATTTTATCACTTCTTCAATTCCAAAATATCTGTATTAGGTCAGTAAAGAATTAGGCACCGTCTGTCACTGATAAAAACCTTTACATTTCGGTTAGATAAATACTTAAGAACTTATTATTATTACACTAAGGTAAGTAGGTGCTAAGTAGGTACCTAGTTGCTTTTAAGTAATAGCCTTTTAAACGAAGTTTTTATTTGTAGTGGTGGTACATTCATGCTTTGAATAGTCATACACATACTTACCTATATACATATAAAGTTTTACTTTTGTGTTGATAGCTTTAGACTACTTTTTAGTCTTAGGTAATACTATTACCTACCTACCTAGTAATATTTTTTTTCCTGCCGCTTACTGCATTGTTTTCTAGTCAATACATTTGTAGTCAGTTAGATTCTCACTTAGTATCTTTAGTAGGAACTTAAGTCATAAACATTCATTTTAGTATCCAAACATAATAACATAACGGCTAATCCGATGTATTCATAACGTTTGCTATCGGACGACAACACGGTTCATATTATTAGGTAACCAGATAACAATAACATTATTAAATAGAAACCAATAAGCAACACGAGTATTGTAGGCCAGCATGAATGGTTCGAGTTTTGACGAGAAGTATTGAAAGTAGCAAATAGATTCTCGCAATTTCAAAACCTAACATTTTTTATGTAAATTCTCTGTCGCATTGGGACATGCCTGTAATGATAGTGGATAAGGATGAATATAAATAAATAAATAGACCTATAACAAATATCCGATAATATTTTTATTTATTTATTAACCAACGTATATTTTAATAAACAGGTAGGTAATATAAGTTAGGTATATTATTTTAAGATGCTATATGTTTGTAGAGTTCATAAAACAATTATTATCTCGGTAGGTATATTATGTCTTAGGTTTGTTTACATAAATCTATTAGACTATAGCAATATGTATAACGTCTCCATAAACGTACCTATGCCTTAATCGGCTAACCTTGACGGTTTATAACAGCGTATGACTTTCCGTTTTCCACGATGATTATGTTATTAATCTTAAAATTAAATGTTATAAGGGTCGAACTAAAATGACAATACCACGCTAAGATAGCTAACGTTTCCTTGGAATTCCTACCAATGTATCTACCATGAAAAATATCCGTTGACACTAAACATCTGATCGTATCTCTGACAACAGCTGATATATCTTCCTATTGTGTTTGGTAGCAAAAAACTACGGTTCCGCCAACGACTCATAAAATATGACGATATCCAGGTAGTGTGGGGTCATGAGAACTTTGTGACAATACAAATTATAGATATCCTATACATTTGATAATAGGTTTTATTTACTTGTATGCCAAATACATGAATTCCTTTAGGTAGGATCTTCTATTGTAAGGCATAGAAGTATTACTCGTAAGTTGTAGGACCATGGCAATATCAATGTAGAGCATTAAAAATCCTTGTGTTTGATGCAAAACATTATACCTAGTACCTACTTAATCTACGCAAGGGTTAATGAGTCGTTGAACTCTTTAACATAATATGTTAAACATTACATGCAACAATACGATTGCAACTACTTTAATAAATACCTAGGTACAACCTAGTTGGTAATATTATAGGATCCTATGAACATAGCGATTGACGATTGAACTTTAGCAACAAGGCATGACCTTTCCTACACTTTACCTAGGTAGGAACCAAAACCTATCGACAGGCTTTATTCTATGAACCCAAAAGAAATTTGACGAACTAATTGGCGCAGTGGCTAAGCGATTGGACTGCTGCGCTGAATGTTGTGGTTCGATAACCGCACGGGGCAAACATTTGTTCGAACTGCAGATGTTTTTCCCGAGTCTGGGTGTTTGTGTAAGTACGTGATATTTCATGTTTGTAAAACGCACCCACAACAAAGGAGAAATAACTATTGTGGGGCGATGTTTAAAAAAAATCTCCCTGATTACCCATTATTTGGTAGCCAATTTGTGTTTATGTACGGATTCTGTACGAAATACCTAATAGGTGTACCTTATGTGGGTATAACTAGGTACCTATCTTATGTTTGTTCTACACGGTTGCACCTGTGAATGTTAGGCATTTAGTAAGAAGGTAGCTCTAGGATCTAACAGGCTATGAAAACATTAGCGTTTGACTAACACTACGTGGGTTTCGATGTGTTTATTAATTTCATACGTAACCAAAGACAAATATCAATAGACGGTAATGTAACTTGCAAGTTAGGTATGCATGTAGGTACTATACCTACCTATAATATTAGGTGTGATTATATGCATGCATTCTGTCTCTACAGATTTATGTTAAATACTAAACACAACTTACATAAAGTCAGTGCTACTCTTTTTTATTCTGTGGTGCTAACTACGTAGGTGGTTATGTACCTATTAAAGTACTTTGTGAGTTCTGTAGAGAGCGCTAGCTTAAAGCATGTAAGTACTTGCCAAAGTAAGTCATCACATTTTGTCAAGTTCAAAGATAGAGATAGATTCTGTGTACCTACCGTTAACTATGTGCTCAAATTTCAATAACAACCAGCTAATAAGTTTACGCATTCTCTTTTGCAACATTATTATTATCAAAGCTATTCAAAGACATGCCAAGTTGGCTACCATAAGCATAGGTCCGGCTGTTATACGACACATGTGCAGTACAGCTGATGTTTTTAAAATAATGGCCGACGAACATCAAGTGTCGCGTTTATTGTACACCATTAGTTTCGAGTTGCCAGATGATTGCAACAAAAACGCTATTATAAAACTGTACGGGAGCCCGATAATTAGCTTTTGCAATGTTAGTAAGTTTAATATAAGTTACAATGGTGAAGTGATAGGTTGCGAGGTTATTTTTTTTAATCTAGTTGGATAATATCCAACATCCAACTTTAATAAACATGGGAGATAGAAGTGAGCGAGAGGAGATTAATTAATTAATTATTAATTAATTAATAATTTATTGATTCCAATAAAAGTTTACAATTTTTGACAACATAATCCAATTATAAGTAAGCTTAACAATATACCAAGTGTCTTATTAATTGCCTCCGTTGCCGAACTAGGTTGGAAACCTGTGTTTCAGCATACGGCGCCTCTACCCTTCGGTTGGGGGTATATATAGTTCAGCCCACATTACAACTTATATAAATTTAGAACAAATAATTATTCTTGGAAAAATAATAATAATAAAGAAAGAGTATATAAAACTAAGATAATGTAAGGGTGTAAGGGTCCTCTGGGTGTGTTGAATGCAGAGATGAGTGAGTGTTTGTCAGAGGGTGAGTAAAGGTTGGTACGTAGGATTCCGTACAAAGCGAAATTCCCACAAGGTGTTATTATTGCAAAACGGTAATTAAAGATTCAGTTTCATCATAAGACAAATAGCCCAACCATCGGGATAAAGATTTTTTGAGGTTGATTTTATTCAACGTGTAGATACTAATGAGCTTATTTATTTTATTATAGACGAAAGATCCTAAAAAGGGATAAAACCTACGCATAAATGATGTTTTAGGGTGAACCAAACGTTCACATACTGAGTGGCCTCTCCGCTTATCAGTTAAATGAATAGTGTGCTTCAGTGCAGTATGCTGTTTCATTACAATATTAAGCAGAAAGAGCTGTCGCACAGTGAGAACCTCACAGTACTCGTACAGAAGTTTTGTAGGATATCGAAAGGGTTTGAAAGTGGAGAGTTTCAGAATAGTCCTTTGAGAGATCTCGAGTTGTTTAAGGATAGTTTTTGGTGCACCTCCCCAGGAAGTAATGCAATAATTGATTAGTGATTGAACTAGAGCAAAGTAAATTTGTTTGAGAACTGTGGGAGGTGCTACACATCTCAGTGTTTTAAAGATATAGGTTAGCTTACGTATTCTTTTACTTAATTGTATTATGTGCATTCCGAAGTTAAGATTCTCATCTATAGTAACACCTAAGTATTTAATTGCTTTCGTGCGTTCTAAAGCTTTACAATTACATATATTAGTTTGCAGAACACCAGTAGGACAACTGTGTGCGATCAAACTTAAACTAGTTTTTAAAGAACCACGGATAGTAAAGGCAAGGTATTTTGTTTTGTCGACGTTTAAACTCAGTCTGTTGTCATGCATCCACTTTCTAACCCTGTCAAATCCATTTTGTGCTAGCTGAAATGTCTCATTCCATGTTTTAGCAGTGAATGTGAGGGCAGTGTCATCTGCATATGAGATAATTTTTCCATGGAATGAGGGTAGACTTAGGAGATCATTCATGTAAATGAGAAAGAGAGTTGGACCAAGAATGCTGCCCTGTGGGACGCCATAAGTCACCGAAACTTCGTTGCTCGTGTACGAGCTTAACGTAACACATTGGGTTCGGTCACTCAGATAGTCTGTGAAAAGCTGAAGTTGAATTCCCCTTATACCGATCCTTTCCAATTTAGACAAGAGGATCGGAACAGAGACCGTATCGAACGCCTTGGCCAAATCTAAAAATATCGTAACGCATTTATTACCTCTATCAAGATTGCTTGTTAAAAAATCTGTAAAACTGTTAACTGCATCATCAGTTGATCTTCCTCGACGAAAACCAAACTGATGGTCAGATAAAATGTTTTGCTTCTCTAGATAGTTGATCAATCTATTGTTAATGATTTTTTCCAAGATTTTCGAAAGCGAGGGTAAGATTGAAATAGGTCTGTAGTTTTCGATACGGTCTCTATTACCGCTCTTATAGATTGGAAGGATTTGAGCCTTTTTGAGATCTTTAGGGAAGACACCTTCGGATAAACACAAGTTAAAAATATAAGTTAGGTGTGGCACAATTATGTTTTTATGTTCTTTTAATAATTTGTTTGATAAACCATCGCAGCCCACAGAGCACTCATCCTTTAAAGAGGATATGATACTGAGATAGAACGAGTCTATTAACAGTAGCCTACGATGAATAGGACGTGTCATGTCAGAAATGTTTGTTTACTAACCTGATATCCTAAAATCTGGATCCACAGGCGTAGGAATAGGTCCAGGAGTTAATTCAGGCCGAAGTTTCCTCAAGCCGGCCACCACCCGCGGTGCCGGCGATTGCTCTCCTACAAGCATCGCCTTATCACAACATTGCACACAAAAACACTTTCCACCAATTCATAGTCACAATACATCACGAAAAACACTTAATAATCCAGTATTTCACAAATTATTTATTAACAATTAATTTTATTAAGTCAAAACAATAACTGTCAAATTCGTATTCAAACGTCGAAATAGTTCGTTACAAATTGCGCGCAGCACATTTTGTCATTCGTTCTCCGCGACTTGTCATCTAATCACTGAGTAACCGACTGGTCGGCCGACCAGCGCGTCAATGAATGAATGTGGTTGATACGCTGCGCGCCCCACTTTATTCCACTACTACTACGAGGCAGACGAACTAGAGTTACATCAAGATTATGATCGCTGGTTGCCATCTAGCGGTGAGTAGAACAATTATAAACTGAACAAAAAAATAGATCCAAGTTGACTTATACATTTTTAAAACCGATTTTGTTTGTTACCTATTTTTGCAGTGTTTACTGTTGTATGTTGGATACATAAAATAGATAAACATCAAAGATTGTTTGTTCTGTATACTTGATAATTTACTTATTACTGGTACTAAGTAGAAACTTAAAAACGAAACTTTTCTCATATTTACTTGTAAGTTGTAACTATAGAATCAATTTAAAACCTAATATTAAAAGACAAAATAAAAACTGAAACAGCGCTATCTATCGGCAAACAAATTAAACCACGTTTCTGAGTAGTTACTGATAAGTGCTGCCACCTATACAGCATAATAAAGTTTTCCTTTGTAGTTCATAGATGGCAGAACACATCAATGAAGGCAGCGCCACCTATGTATTATGTTAAATCTATGTACTATATCATTTTAGAAGCTAGTTGCTAAAAAAAATAGTAGATGGCGTGATTATGATAAAACTAAATTATTTTTATTAAATGATCATAGATGTCAGGACAGGTAGCATACTACGATTCTCACAGATTTTGAACTGAACATTCGGTATTTCACCTAGGTACATATAAAAAATTATGACTAAATAAAATAATAAAGAGCAATATCAGTATACTTACAGTTTGCAAAAGTTTGTATCGTCAGGAATTGTGGAAAATAAATTATGATGACTCTCAATATAAAAAGCGCAGTTTAAGTGCTATTAAGAGTAATAAATTATGCAAGTATTTCAGATGCAAATAATTATTTATTTAACTTACGGATTTTATTTACAAGGTTGTTTACAATTCTTAAAAATAAATATATACAAAATAAAAAAATTAAACTAAAAATTACGGAACAAAAATATATGAAAATAATAATAATATATCGTACGTAGGTACCTAGACCCTAATTGTAGATAATATTGTTTATTATTAAGCTCTCATAACTCTGATTGTAAAGAACCATCCATAAAGTGCTTTTATTATGTCTCATCACGTCTCCGTTCCATAAAGAGATAAGCTGAGGTAGTAGGTACGTTTCACGTAGTAAAATTTGGATTCGCAATTACATATGTTAAGTATATATGTAGTTTGCAAATTCAAATTTTACTGCGTAAGTATTTCTTTATCTAATTAAGGCTCGAATATTCAAGATATTTAATCAAAGATTATATTCAATCTTTTTTTCTTTACTTTTAATCGAACGTATACGCATTGTATCTTTTTTTGTGTGACATCAATCATTACGGTTCGAAGTTTACTTTTTTTATCGGGTTTTTATAAGAAAAAGGGATAGGTTCACAAACACAAAATTCAATATTCATCGTTTAATATCGTCAAAGTTTATCAATTTATTGTTTTGTACATGGAAGACTATGCATGTCTAATGGTACAATTTTATAGGAAGACATCGAGATCAAATAAATGGCACATAAATAATGTTCAGTGCCTTTCTACACATAAACAGTTTAAAGCAAACATAAGGCACTTAGATACTAAATACTACTGACTAAACAATTAAACATAGATAAATTAATACAAATTAAAGCTTTTTTATGGAAGAAGAGACTATTAATATCACAATAGGCCAGTGACGCGAGGACACATCACCAAGGGCGCCACTTGCTGTCGTCGTCCGCCGGTGGTCCCTCGCCGTGACGTTCTTTTTTTTCGTCGTAAAAAGCCTCGAGTTGGCGACGAGCCGCCTCCTGCTTTTTGTACTCCTGGTACTCGATCAATTTTCTTTTCTTTTTAGGCGGTAAGTTGCTGTAATCCATCGGCAATTCGCATTGTTCCGGAACATTGGGCGTTACCTCAACTTTGCTCTGAGGAGTTACGTCTAATTGATTAGCTCCGGAGTATGCGACCAAGTTTTTCGGTGAGTACGCTGCTTCACTAGACTTCGCCGGTGACCTAACCTTCCGGAGATCGAGAGTGTCGTTGTTCGTACTGGGCGGTGAATATTGATACGTATAGTCGCCTCTGTACGGCTCGTCTCTTTGTAAATATTTTGGTTCAGGCGCTGGCTCCGCGCTCATGTTCACGTCAACGTTGTCGTTACTTCGCTTGTCCATTATGTGTTGCCGAATTTTTTGCAGTATGACATCCTTCGCTTCGGCCGGGACTCTTTTGAAATACGCCCCGTTTCTATGGCTATTCATTTGTTCTGTAGCGCTGTGATGGTTGAGTTTGTCGACCGTCGTTAGAAGTCCGGTCGAAGATACTTTATGGGCGGGCTTCGATGTAGGTCTATTGTATGCCCATTGTTTAGGAGCTTCTCCTGAGTATACAGAGTCTTCCGCATCTGACGAAGATCTATCTTGATCGCTATAGTAATGCTGTCTATCGGAAATAACAGAAGATGGCGAAGTTGGTGGTGAGAAAGTTGGTCTCTCTGGTACTTGGATTGTCAGCGGCTGAGCTGTGATGAGCCTTGACAGGTGACTGATTAGATTTTGGCTGACATTCGCGTCTAAATCCGGCACGGACATAATAAACCGGCAGGCTTCAGCGGCACATTGTCCGAAACCCGCTTGAAACTTCTTAGTTTCCAAAACCGGGTCTCGCGGGCTGTGCAACTTTGTGAGATGGTTAACGGTTAACTCAAGGATGTCTGCCTTCTCCAACTTGCTCAGGTTGTCGTCATCGATCTGTGAGCAAAAAGACAAAAGTGAGTAAAGTAAAGAGCAGGTGCGCGCCGCGTTTCTCACGCTTCGAAACGTAACATTAATATAACTGTATAGGTGAATAAGCAACTCCTGTTTCTTAATGGAACTTGTACTTTTATATTCCAGTTTGGTGTCTGTACGAGTCATGGTAAGTACGCAGTAATAAACAGAAGGACGACCGGTTCGTGATAAAAATAAATGGCGTGTGAATGAATGATGGATTGCATTTTGATGAACATTAAAAAGAAGGATAATTTTAATGTACACATGTGTACTTACATGATGTATTAATATCGAAATAAGTTAATAAAAGAGCGTTGTGTTTACTGGATACAAGGCACATAATTATCTTTTAACGTACATACTTAAAAATAGCAGCGTTAACTATTTATACGCTAAAAATACTGTCACTTAGTTGATTAATTGCTTGACTAATTATACCTTATCTACATATTCATTATACTAAGTCTATATACACAAATAGGTATAACCTATTTAACTACACATTAGTTAAAAATAAATAGCTAAGTTTAAAAGAATACATACCTCTAGAGCGCCGACCATAAGATCTTTGAGTTCATCCAAACAGCGGTTGATGCGCGCGCGCCGTTTTCGTTCCAAAAGTGGTTTTGTGATCTTCTTATACTTCGCCGTTTTCGACAGCGGGGCTGGGTCTGATGCCATTATGTAGTTATCTAATAAATAATTAATTTAATTAATTACTTTGAAAAAAAAATACCAAAAGTTGAAAAGAAAATACTCATATATTAGAGATTTTAAACATTATACACAAATCGCAAGGGGGACAATATTCTACACATAACAGACTTCATATTTTTAACATAAAACAAAAGTATAACCAAGAAAGAAGAAAAATAAATTGAAATATTCATAAAAACTTAAATTTCGCTTCGTACTATAAAGTACAGGCACAATCGCCATCAGAAACTGTAACTACAATCTAAATTACTAACAAAAAAAGTAATAAATCGTTTACTTACAAATTAAAGGATTCTCCGATTAAACACTTAACAAACACAGTATAACTAAATGTCAGTGGAACACTGGAGCTTATAAGTACAGGACGCGCGTCGCCGCCCGCGCCTCGGCATCTACTGCCTGAAAAAAGCCTCCGTCCCTCCCCCGCGCCCGGCGGCCCTTCCCCACCCTTGCCCTGTCCCATTCATACGCTGCGCAGGAGCACGTGTGGCCCAACGATCGAGTTTCAAGCATGCGTAACATACTTTCCCAGGGAATTCTTGGAGAACACTTTGGTTTTTTGTATGAAATATTTATAACTCGAAGTCGAGTTATAAACAACATATTAAGTTCATAAGGTATTTCATGTGGTAAGTAAATGAAAGGGCACGTGGCAACCATTTTTTTTACAGTGACGTTACGAAGAATGTCGTGTAGAGCAAGAGTTTGTGTTCACTGCTCAGGTAACAGCACAGGAATGTTCATCTTGATGCAAATGTAGAGGACATTTAAATTCAGAATTCAATTTAAGAATCACAGCATTTTATTTTCTTAAATTACAAAGTTGTACTCAGTAAATTACGCATGTAGGTAACATTTAAAGTTCATTTCTGGATTTCCTTGGTAATTAATGCCTACAGTACCATCAAGATAAGTAAGTATGTGTCCGAACAATGTTTTGTTTACCACCCAAGACCACTTTCCTGTTAGCGGTATCTAAACACCGATATGGCGTATTGTTTAAACACAACACTGTAAACATATCCAAACAATATAATTAATTTTATGACACGCAAAGTAATTACAAAGCCTTACTGTGATAATTAGTACTGCACTGTTAACGGTTTTATCTTTTGATTTTTGATCTTTCCGACATTCGACCTTCTTTGGCGGCATTTTCTGTAAATTTAAAGAAATGACGTAGACAAAAGGCGGCGTATAAAAAGGTTCTACGTAATAAATGGCACGGCCGAGCCGGGCTACAAGTTAAATGGGCCTTGCGGTATTTATTTTTTCGGACGACCAACCCGGGTCCAGGTAGAGGCGCGAGCCTTAGGACGGCTCGATTAGTTTATCTTTTGTCATTCTGGCCATCGTTAAAATTGCCGTTTAAAAACTATATAATTATAGGTTATTCGGGTGATTTTAAGTACCATTGATTTTTTAATGTTTACGCTTTTAAAAAGCCGTGTTCGCCCGTGTTCCTTTTTTGTTTAATGTTTTGTTAGGATTGTTATATGGCCAGTAATTGCGATAAATTTGTATAAGGTCCCTAATGTGCTCTTAGTTGACTTGTGCACATGCAATTTTTTTTTATTGTTTAATGGTCAAGGCAAGCGAAAGAGAACTCTTACAAACCAAGTTCCTTATAAAACGCCGTGTGGCATTAGTCAATCACATTGCAGAATGTTTTATTGTGTTCTAAATATTAAACTAATCTGTCGGTAATAACTTAATATAAAATTAAGCTTAAGAATACGATCTGATAAGATAGATTCTCACTACATCATGTAGGTACCGTACAGCGGGTTCAGTGCGTGAAGTTTCAGGTAAGATTCCATGGTCGAGAATAGTTTTAATTGGATTTATCTAGAGGAATAAATAATTATGTTGTTTTAATCCGAGGTCGGGTGTAACACCCCTTAGTCAAGTTTCCTTTCTGGTAAAAACATACCTATCACCTAAATCTTAAACTGCCGTTGACGGGCATGACTTAGGTATATGAACTTAGCCTATAACCCGAATCCTATATTAAACCACTTTTCAAATACTAGGTTTATAATTTATAAGTACCAACATCATACATACCTACCACATATCCAAGTAGTGACGTCACCACGTTATCAGTATCACTTCCTGAGCCCGTCTATTTGGTCTACTAAGAATTGCTCACACAGATTATTGCGCCTGCGCTTGAGACTAAACAATGACACATGCCTTATCAATGTGTGACTTTATTGAGGTAGGCCTTTCGTACCTATGGCCTATGACCTTATTGTATTCAATAAGTTTAGAACAGCAAGTGGATGTCAACGGTTTTACCTCTTCCTCTGGGAAGTTAATGAGGAAATATGACGTATCTAGATATGTATAGGTATATTGCGTGTGACGTTTACGCACAGCATTTGTTTTCCGGGCAATAGTCACAATGCAGGGAAATAGTGGGAAGGAAGACAGAACAATGAAGTGGGTTGAAGAGAATGATGTTAATACTAGCGCACTCGTCAGAAGGATATGAATTAGGTATTAACCGATTAGGTATTTCATATACCTATATTAGTGAACACTAGATACTACTAATACTATAGTATGAATTGTTTTCCGTATTACTGATCGAAGTTGTTTAATTGGTGCCAGTAAACAAATGCGCTACAGGCCTTTTTGGTGCAGTCATACATATTGTACATATACGTAACTTTAGTATATTTTAGAACATGTATCTAGTTTAATTTTCAGTACACTAAGTTCCTATTAGACAGTTTTTTTTTTCTTCTTAATGCTTTGAAACAAACAATATTTTTGCACTTCCCTACAACTTGTATTCGGGGAAAATCTTTGTCTTTATTTTATAATTCATTCATAATATAAATTAAAACAAATGCATTTATAAGAGCAGTAATTTTAATAATAACAAGCGGAACTAAAAATCCAGACCCGCGTAAATCCGGCTTTGGCGGATTCTGTGCAAAATGGTAATTATTTCTTATGTACTTAGGTTTTTCCAATCCAGCTTCTAATCAAGAAATGCCGCATTCGGCTGTGGATTTACCATTTTCCATAACCGAACCGTTACATTGAATATTTTTATTTCCTACCGATGTTTAGTCATTAATTCTGGAAGGATTTGATGTATTGTATTATACACTGCAACTAACCTTTCCATGTTTCGTTATTTAGTATTTTTTGGTGAGACATAATTTATTGGCTTCAAAATGTGAATATTATGAGAATAGTACACTTTTGTGCTGCGTATTACCAAAAGATATGGCTATCGTGACCGCTAGATGGCAGTAGTACTTGCTTTGTTACAGATTTACCGAAGTTTGGTTTCTCTTGGCTTTTTGATACGACGCAGTTTATGTATTGTAATGGGCAGCAGTACTAGCAGTAAGTACCTACTCTCTTTTGGTTAAATAGTTAATGTGAGTAGTAAAATTAGTCAGTGCTTACTGAACTATAAGCTGGCATATTGGTTCATGTATAACAAAAAAATCGGAAATATTTGCGAAGACGTGAAAGTGAAACCGCTAGTATGGGTAGATATAGACACCAATATTTGACCACGTTGGGCCAATGTATGCAGCCAGCTTTCAAGTCACAGATTATACTTATTCAAAGAATTGAATTTAGAATTATGCACCGTTGTAGCCTTTGACCTATCCACGTCAGGTTTATCGGCCAATGAGAGATTAGTCTGATCTCTTCGATTATAATGTATAATGTCCGCTATAAAAAATGTGAGAACTATGAATATCATATATTATTATTATGATGAGGTTTTAGAGATAATAAAAAAGCGAAGAGGTGTGTAGCTTAAGGTTTATGGTTGTGTGTTTAATGTCACAAGGTTGCGGGTTCAAGACCTGGTGTACTAATAATATTTTAAGACTAAAATTATAAGTAAATAAAAATTATTTGATGGAAATGTAACTAATGCATTTTTTTCATAAACTTTATTTTAAACGTAAAAACAAGTATCAAGCCATGAAATTGATATCGAACCCACACCGATATCGAACCCACACCGATATCGTAAAAAGCCACGCGCTCCACCACAGAGCTGTCAAGAGTCCGAACGTTATAATATTTTGCGCATCCAAATTTAAAAAATCCCATAGATATTTAATCTTTTCGTTATCATTACCGACAGCCGAAACTTGTGCGTGGGTGTTTTTGTTTATCTGTGGCACGCGTGGGAAATGAGCGGCGCGCTGTTCTCATGAGGACAAATACCTACCACATGAGTTGTAGTGACGCGCACGAGAATCGCTTGTCACGTCAAATATTGAGTATCGATTTGTTTGAGTTGTTTAAAGTTGAATTATTACCCGTTCAAAGGGAACTGAATATACAAGAGATTTTAAAGAACCTATATTATACAAAACAAACAGTTTTCATATTCATTTTCAGCGGGTGGGAGATCGCAATATTGATGGTGAAGTTAAAGACGCTGCTGCCCATCTTCTGGATTATCCTTTAGTAGCCTCTAACGACACCCACGGCAGGATAGGGGGTGGCCAATTCTAGGCAGGATACCACTCGGCAAAAAGTGTTAATTTTCATTAATAAAATAATTAAAAACAAGTGTTATGAACGAGCCCAAAAACATTATAATTACCGTGAATTAAGTGGCTATACAGAAGTTAATATGGAAAATAAGTTGCACTTAATCGATACGTATTCGAATGTATTCGAATTCCAACGATCGATAACCTTTCACTCGCGCGTCACTATGTTAAACTAAGTGCGTCATTGAGCTGATGGGCCGAAGATGTGTGAAGAACCCGTAATTGTTTTATTATGGTAAAAAAACGTTGACTCATTCTCCACAGAAAGCAAATGATCTTTGGACGGTACATTTCACTGTTTATACCCAGTTTCATCGTGTAGTAGACTGGATGACGTCACACGTGTTAGTGGGAACGTGTACCGTGTGATGAATCATGGTAATCTCGAGAAGTGAATCTTGTTAGGGGTTAAGGCCCGGATTCATAAACACGGTATTGTTTATACATAACTTGGTTAAGCAAGATGATACTTGTGCCATGTGTAACTTGGCGGAATATAGCTTGCGAATTCCTCGCATTATATGCGAGGAATTCGCATTTCTTATGTAACAAAAATTACTTCTGCGAAAGATTTTTTTTCCTTTACCGTTTCATCCTTTAACGTTTAGCTATGTTTATTTAGTTAAAGGTCTATAATCTAAAATGATAAAGTATTTTTTTTTTTAATATAGACACTAGCGGACCTGCAACCTTCGCCGATCTGTGCCGCAGCTCTGCCAACCGAGTTATTAAAAAAAAATCCTTTATCAATTTAGATTTAAGCTCAGCATGGGTAACATACTAAAAATACAAAAAATATCATGAAAATGTTAACTGCAAAAAGAACTCTTTTATCTTTAATACGTAGTTCGTTACTTTATTGGCGAAGTCTTCTTTTGGTAAATATGCACGTTTAAATGTCCTTCCCATTGATCAGCTAGAGGACACGCTACACAATAAATACAGCAGTTAACTGAATGACTATCTGCAATAAACATTGCGTGTTAGATAAAAGCTTGACTAAGCTAAAAGCGGACTAATATTCGTGTGACAGACAGAGACACGCACTAAGTTCGACAAAGCAAGGTTTGTTTGGAATTAAGACAGCTATGAACTTAATGGTGCAGCGTTTTATGATATTTTATGAAATAATCTTACTTCATGCCATATAAAATACAAAGTTAAGTTCGGCTCGTTAATACGGTACGACGATTTTATTGGCGCTAAGCTAAGCTATTGGACTGCTGCGCTAAGGGTTGCGTGTTCGATTCACGCTGGGGCAAAAGTTTGTGCGAACCACTGGTGTTTGTGTCCCGAGTCTAGGCATTTATCGTGATATTTTATATTTGTGAAACGCACACACGACGCAGGAGAAATTCCTAGTGTGGGGCGGCGTTTTTTAAAAAAGAAAGCATACAAAAAATATAGTTGATTCTCATCAGTCCAAAAGCAATAGATTCGTCAAAATATTAAGAACTTATCCACTAAAAATCTGTGATATTTTTCTGCCATCTACAAATAGTAGAGTCTAGTTCATTCTAAAATAAAGATAACCAAACTTTAATTAATTAACAACGGACGAAAGTTAACACACGTCTGCGATCTTTGAAAGGTTACCCCCAATCAAAACTAGACCACGCTCAAGATTCCCACAAAATAAATTAGTTACGAATTTAATAATTCGTACCATGTGATTAATTGAACGATTCAATTTACGTACAGTGTTATATGAAGCTTTTTGTTGTACTTATACCGTTAGTTATATTGAAAACATCTGACCAATCAGAGAATATTGACTAGAGCAAAATGAAGTCTTGCAATAAAATTTTGCACAGCCCGCGTTCAATCTGGTACAGTTAGGTTTTGTTAAATTTAAAAGACAGTAAAGGTAGAGGCTGACAGTTGTTATTCTTTGTTTTTAAGACCTTTGGGTCTGTAGATGGCAATAGCACTGTGTCCTGCCTCCGTACCATGACCTCTTATAGCAGGACGTTTTCCATTGTGGAAGCGCTCCAACAACGGAAAATTGCCTTTATTAAGAGTTCATGGTATGGGGGCTGGGCAGTAAATATTTAGGCTACGGCTACGAGCTATATAAAATGCGACGAATAACTCAGCTAAGTGGCCGATGTTCATTTGTGCCATAGTTTCAGGGTATTATCGGTTTCTTTCAAGATAGATATTTGCTTGACCAAGATGTTGGTTGCCATTCTGAGGATGACTGAAGCAACGTTCATACTATAAACTGTTATCGATAAATATTGACAGAATCTCGCGATAGGTTCTTTTCGCTGACGTCTATGAGACAGGAATACGTATCGAACATTGGAGAAGTGTTTTACCATTACACATCAGTCCTGTAGAACAAAATATATTGCCGTGCATTCGCCAGATACACAAATTAAGCTTAATGAAGTCGCAGTCGACAAACACTCTACATCTCAAATTATAAAAAAATCCTGTACAAATAAATCACCAGTGTCTACCTAACGAGTACCAACGGAAGCCAAGCTCAATGTCAGCGTTTATCAGCGACTTATCAGCAGCCGAGCCGGTGTGCACGCGCCCTAAACAGCCCACAGTTTACGAAACTAGTTCGCAGCGGCAGCGCCCGCGCAACTAATTGACGAACTGTCTTCCCTGACGGAAGCGATAGCAGCACAATCGACCCTTAATTGTTATTTGTGATATCTTAATTAGTTAATTGTTAAATAATACGTTAATAATTCAGTGAATTGTAATATTTGAGTTACTACACCAAACTCACAAATATCATGTATACTTAACACTATTTTATTAAGGAAACAAATACCTATAATATTATGTAAAATTGAAGACCAATATTCATTATTATATAGTGAATGTTGAGATTTTAAATTGCTATATGTATATAGTGAGAGTAAAGATGTTGAATTGCTGAAGTAGATCGAACCGGCTTAAATAGTATTCAACTATCAACAGCGCATGCTCGGAAAGGATCATGCCAGGCAAAGACATAAAAGACTACCATGTTTGATTACAAAAAAAACTATAGTACAAATGTAACTAAAACGGGTTCAAAAATCGAATACCCTAATTTCACAGGATGCGCGGTAATTAGATGAACATAAAATCTAGTGCAAGCTGCATGACAACCCTAAGAAGTAAAAGAAAAATGAACTTTCAGACGCAATCTTAACATGTAGGGTTGGCGCTTAATTACAGTAATCTATTTTTACTCGTATGCATAATAACAACGTAGCTGTACAAGTGAATGTGATTGGTCTAAAAATGGCATTCAGCTTCTTTGACATTTCACGTATACATGCTTTTAAGTCACCTACGAATGTTAGAATAATTGCAAAGGATATTATTTGAGTGGTGTCTGCTGTCTGACTATTACTTTCCTTGTGTGTCGTAAAAGATGATTAAAATATAAAAACTAAAGATAGGTAACAGAGTTTATTAGAAACAATAACTTTAGTATAAAACTAATTTGTTCGCTCTGGTGTTTTTATTTCATTGGAATATGCGAATTTTATAGCAACATCCATGTTAATAACGTCCGGTATTACTAGTACTTCCAGGCAATGTAAAACTGTCTTGTTCGTTTTACATAATAAAGCTTAATCTTTTCACCTTAAAACAGTAAACCAGCCTCATTATACAACCATGATATTATAAAAGACAAAAACATTCGAAAGAAGAAATATTTCTACATTCCATTTTGGACTTTCTGCTTTACAGAAAAACACTATACTATGGGAAATTGAGAAATCAGACAAACAATAATATAAAAGTTTGTATACTAATGAAACAAAACAGCAAAGAAGAAACATTAATTCCAGAGAACACATCATTAGTAAATGTAGAAGTTTCAAAAGACCAACAATACAGTTGTCAAACAACTTAACGACAGCAAGGAACTAAATCAATCAGCTGCGAACGATTCATCATCGTTGTTTCTGCCGACGGTACCAATATAGTTAGTGATTCTAAAGATATCTGTCAAAATTCGCGTCGGCCGGAAGGCATGCCGTGGGAACCGGCGGCGATCGGTTTTCTCAAAAATAACTATATCTATCACAAATATAGATAACTCTTTCGTTTTGATACATTTTTTACGAGTTGCGAATCGTGAAATGAACGAATGGAAATGAGTTCTTTTTTTATGCCGCGCTGTTTTTGTTCGGTCGAGAAATTGGACCATTCTTTGCGACGTTGTCCGTGGAACTTGCATTTAGCGCTTTATCTTTTTGTTTGGCAAAAGCGATTAGGTCATGTACTCTAGTATTACTATGTTCATGTCTCATGTTCATTTTATGACTGTTTCTGTGAATACAGTTTGCGGAATTGACAGCGTCAATAATGTTGATAATAAATTAAGGTGACCTCCTTAAATATTGTTTAGTGCTACGTTTTCAATTGAGTATATTTCATCATAATAGTGTTTGGTATTTTACTGCTAAGTTGAAATAGTATATAGCTAGGATGGGAGGAATTTAAGATGGATTTATCCGTGTTAGCGGGTGATTTTTAAACCTTTGGAAGTATGGAGTACAATATTAATATTTCATTTTTTAAGTGTGGAAAAAATACTTTAACCCATCTCAAACATCTCACACATTACACAAAACACGTCCATAACATGCTCCCATAAAAGGCAACGCTAACGAAATCATATTATTTTTAAAAGAGCCATAATGAGATAATTTTGGAAGTCGTAAAAAATTGATGAACTTTTAACTGACCTTTAATTTAATTTTATATGGCCTTATTACTGCTCTTGGAGGATTGAAATGGGCGGCACGGGGCATTGATTATACAGTGCTGGTTATCCGGTCGCTTCTTTAGTAGACAGATTATACCCTTTGAACGAAATCCGACGTCTTTTACTTGGACTAATCAACCTCGACATAAATCAGTGTTGAGTAAAAAATGGGATTTAAGATTACTTTTAATTTTTAATGTTAAGATTCTGGTTCTGGTTTTCGTTGTTCCAACGAACCTGAGACGAAAGTATTTTCATTCAGAATGGCCCTAATGTCCGACGGACAGAGGGCTTGTGCTTTTATTTGTAGTTTGCTAGAAATCAATACTTCAAGAAGATATGAATTTGATCAGAAAAGATTTTGTACCGACACGACATAGGGTTGTACAAAAAACTAAAGAAGCATCTATTAGATTTCTGCTGGAAGAATAAGTGGCTTAATGCTTAAGCAGAATCTTCAGCTAAAATTCTATTCCAGATAATAATATCATTATTCATCCATCCACTGCTTAAGCACCCGTGTAAGCCTTCCAAAAGACCAGCATAAAACAAAATAGTTTTATTCAATTTCACTGTATTTTACATCGGACTGTGCCTTATGGTCTTTTGAAATAAGGCTGTAGATGTTACTTTTCCATACCTTTTAAGGTTTCTAAGGCATTAGGACGGGAACAGTGAAAGTCAAAGTAACGGAGCGGTCGTCACTACTGAGTTCAAACGTGAACTATTGAAACTGATACAGATCGGTTATCATCAGCTCTTGGTGGGGCGCGTCTTCGAGATAAATGGAAAAAGCTAAATTAATATTAATAGCATTCGGAGACATCAAGATAGCAACATGAAGCCAAATGTCAAAGGTATAATACGGCTGTCTTAATTTACGAGCGGGCTCAAAAGAGGATGTCAATAATTGCTAGTTATTGAAATTGAAATGCATAACACAAATTAATTTTAGTATTTTACTCGGAAGCAGTCTCATATAACGTTTTGCAGTCAGAACCAGAATAAAAAAAGTTTTAAAGAGTGCGCATACGTCGCATAATCGAGCTAGTAATCTCAAGTGCCGTCACTTGAATTACAATCATGTCCAGTAGCTCCACAAATAGAGTAATCAACGTCAAAACACAGCACATCTTGCCAAGCAAACTGATAAATGGTAATATTATGCACATGAGGTCTACGTCCTTTAATGACAATGTTGTCAAAATAACGATCGACAAGAACATCACCTATTCAAATCTAGTTAAACTAGTATACATTAGCCAGTCTCGGTCTATTAAGAAATGAATTGGACGTCGTTACCGCAATGTTAGCTGATGAAATCCGAGAGTCTTTTGTTTAGTTGTGTTCTAACGGAGAGACGGCACTTGGTATGTTGGTCGGGTAATACGGTAGGCGGTGAGGGGCGGGTATGCAAATGGCAGAGCTATACTTGGCCACGAAGCGGGCCGCCCGCGACCGTGGGAAAACTATCGCCTGTGGCGAGTTGTGCGCAGGCGCGGATTTGGATTAACGGCTTTTTGATTGGGTATTGTAGGTGATTGATGATTTGAAACGGAAGTTATGACGGGAGGCTACTTTATAACAACTTGACGGTGTTTTTAATATTAACATGGCAACGGGATTATGGCATTTATGAAGTGTTTGTTAATGAGGTAAGTGGCTAGAGCGAGAGTTTATATAACGGTTCCTTGCATTATTAAATGACTTTTAAAGCTGTATAGCAATACATATGTCAAGATAGAGTCCTTACAACCGCTTTCTGCGACAAAACAAACTGACAATTTAGAATTCTACGAGAAAAACTTATAAAGCAATTCTACAAAAGCAGTGTAAAGGTACCGATTCCATCTAAGTTATTCGTGGTGCAGTTCGTCCCTGTACGCTCGTGCACGGCCCACGGGCGCGTGACGGCGGTCGGCGCGCGCCGCAATCACGACCGTTCTGACGTGCGACTTTTTGACGCAACCGCGCCAAATGCCTAACGTAACACTTACTTTACTTTTGTTCTTTTACTACAAAATAAATAAATAACAAGCATGATCACCAATTCTTTGAGATTCAATTAAGATGTGTTGTAATATGTATTAATTGTTTCTTGATTGCGATTCATTGCTTAGCATGGTAACACTGCTTCTCTAAGGATTTTTAAGTCTTCGATTGCGGGTGAAATTCAGTAGCATTTTACATATTATTTATTTTTCAAATGAGGGTCTAATAATGTACAATGTTTGCTTCAGAAATAGAAAATACCTCACAATAAGCGCCGTCTTGTGGAGTATTACTTTTTGCATCAGGCTCTTGACCCTGCTTATTATACTTTTTATTAGGTTTACTCACTTTCATTTCTCTCTTAGATATCTATTCAGTTTTGTAATATCTGTAAAGGCTAGTTTTTTAACTAAGTTTTTCGTGACGTACATACTTATGTTCTAGCTGACTGAACTGTCGTTTATGTAAATATTTGGTTCGTCTGTCAAACTTCAGTGCACTGCAGTTGGCCAACGTAGTTGCGCTGCTGTTGCATAGATCCCATTGTCCGATTTGGTGATTTCGGTGTTACGAGAATTTGCTTTCTAATTACAGAACACACTAAAATTATATTTCGACTAAGATGTTATAATTCTGGGGGTATCAATAGTCTGCTAAGGGAAGCTCACAGCTTTCATTCGACCGTTTCAATATAAGATCAGCAAAAGGACTACTGCTCCTATACTTACTTACTTACGTACTACTTAGAGCTACTTCTAGTCCGTAATAGAAAACGAGAGTGCAGACGTTAAAATATGATACACATCTCTTTATTGATATATCCAAGATAGGACGATGGCTATACATAATAGTCACGTTCCAGCTTAAAAATATACATTAGAAGGTACTCATGGAAATCACGGACAGTTCATCTAGACGGTATTTAAATGCATTTTCATTAATATTCAGACAAAATTCAACCATGGCGAGGAGTTCATTGTTTCATAAAGATGCGGTTTCATAATTTTTCTTTCCATTTTCATCATAGATCACGGTTTTTGTCCGTCCTTTTCGCCCAAAACGCACCTTTTTCTGCTCAACCGTTTTTATTTCAGTCCATCGAGACGGAACTCTAAAAACCCATCAATGTCCATCGCAGTTCAGTTTTGCGCGTTTTTTATAACAATCAATTAACTCTATTGCTCCGAAGCGAGAGGTCGTCACGATTCTAATTACTTTTTATTTTTTATCATTTTTAAGTGCGAGTGCAATGTTGCGTTTTACGGCTGCAGACAATGATGTCAATAATTGAAATTGAGATGTCTTATCTATAGACAAACAGAGTGAGATGGGATGGGTGTTGACTAAAATAAAAGTAAAAGCTTCTGTAAAGAAATTTGATGTTATCTGATTGAAAGTGCCGATCGTGTTTTATTTTTATGTTAAACAACTGTGTTACTACTTATGTTATTGTTTTGTTGATAGACTTCAAACAAAATCATGACCTGCAAGATTTTCATTGGTAAATGTTTAAGTAAAATGATTTACTTATACGATTGTATGATCAACTTTTCAACATAACAGTTGTCGTTCATTGTGGCGTTCTAAGGGGATGGTCTTTGTTCAACAGTGGACGTCTTCCAGTTTATGATGATGATCAACATTGAACGTAGGTATTCCAGAAAGTGGAGGATGTATTTGGTGCAGAAGGACGACATATATTACAAAAAAAATCTTTGTCAAAACGTTCTTGATAAACACAATATCGATGATTTTAATGATTAGACAGCGTTACAAGACATTTGAAGCGGCCATAACACCAATGACTACAAACGTACAAGAACTTAATAATTGAAAGCATAAGATCCATACTACTTGTAACATGTCATGTGGGCATGACAAATCGATGAGTTCTGAAGAAAATAATCAATTCTCACGATAAGTTTGATAAATACTTAATAAGCTATGCATTATTCAGTGTACTCCTACACACACCCACGGGTTAAATACCTTGACGATAATTCTCGGGATGAGTTTGTCTTTGTTGAAGATCAGTTGGGTGTAGTGATCGTTCGAATAATGTTTTACGTGGCTCGTGTTAGGTTAAATAATGTTTTTGAACCGCGATTGCATCGTGTTTTTTTTATTTGTAAATGCTTGTCTATACTGAACAATGTCTATCTTTGATTTGTTAGATTCAACCACAACAATTAAACCAGTACCTAACTAATTTTTAAATAAATTAGGTTTGGTACTCTGCCATCTTTCGCAATTGACAGCTCAAGTCACGCAGCTTTTCCGGGCAGGACGAGGTCTGGCGGGCCCACTAGTTTCTTATAATATTATAAAGAGGTGAAGTTTGTAAGTTTGAATGTCTCGTCTCGTAGCTAATCTTCGAAACTGTCCACTTTATTTCAGAATTTCTTTGACCTTTATTTAGAATGGGCCTTCACGGTAGACAGAGAATATCGAGGACAAGTTGAAGTTTTCCACGCGTACGAATGCCGAAGCTACCTTTTCCTACTATTTTCTCATAAGATCATGTTGTGTTTATAGACGAACCTTATGCAGAAATCATAAAACGTGTCTATGAATGGTTAGGTGGCCATTTATTTGTCTCATTACATTTTGTGACATGAACGGTGCCACCCATGGCGTTAGGCGTTAAATTCTTTAATGATGATGGGAGGGAGTCATGTAATGTCAAAAAAACCCGGGTGACTGTATATTATAACTTATGGGATTATTTTAATATTCCTCTGTCGTCGAATACTGTAATGAGAGTCCCTAGACAACTAGCAAACGCTAGAAGAATAAAAATCAAAAGAATGATTCACTCAAAAAATGTTTAAACTTTTTAGCATTTCAACTGTGAATCATGTTATATATTTTTTTATATTAATCATAATATCATGGTTATTGGTTTCCGAGGTTGCGGCTTTTTAATGCTGACTCCACTAATCTCACTACATCGTCACTTCTGATTACTTCAAGATCGCATTGTAATGTGAAGTAGAATGACTTCGCAGAATAACCACCGTGACCCACTCATCATTGGGATCGGTAAGGGGATGACATGTTTCGACTTATATTTTTCATTCTTATCATCTATTTCTATTCGTCTAGCATTTTGTCACTGGTCTTTGGCTCCAGGCATGATGCTATACCGTACGCTGCAGTACTGTACGGCTGTATAGATGGAACTCCATCATACCCGGGGCCAATAAAGGCGCCTACTGCTGCGCTAATGTGTTGACCACCGAAATCTCAATAATTAATAACTTCCGCAGTGAAACCATCACACACAAATAAAAAACAATAATTAAATAAAAATTAATCACCACACCGACCGTGCTAATGTTTCCGTAATCAATTGTTATCTTTATTACAATAGAAACGAAGGAAAGTAAGAACATTGTCGATCTGATCGAGACATCTGTGCAATCGAAAGGGTCTTACGTAAACTAGAAGCAGATTCGTAGCAACGCAACGGAAAAAAAAACGACTTTTACTTTTTGTTGGGTTACGCTTTCGTGAGGTACGAGTTTTGGTACTTTTAGGTGACGGAATTAGTGTTCCTTAATGCTAGATTAGCTGAACAGTAGCTGTGTGCGAAATTATATTAATTTCACTGACCATGATCAGTCTTGTGGTAATATTTTTATCATAGTCTTGGCTCTACACTTTATCGTAAATTCGAAGACTTTTGTCGCACACAGCTAGCCACAATCACCCATATAAATGGCGAGGTCTGATTATATCGTATATAGTTATATTATTCTCTGCCTTTTTTTATGGTTAAGGACAATTATTAGTATTTTTAAATCTACTACGACACAAAAATTATATTATCAGAGACGGTTAAATTTAGCAGCAGATCAGAGGTTTTGCAATTGTCTATGAAGAATTAAATGATACTGAAAGATGTGAAGCTGATGTCTGAAGACTGTTTAGTCTTAGTAAAAAATGTAATATAATGTTTTATGTATGCATACCACACTAGTAAGCTGGTGATTCAATTGTGGAAAGAAATTAGTACGGAACTCCTTAAGTTAAGTTAATTCGAACTTGCTTGTACATTTATATAGGAAGTCATCCAGCCAATTACTTATTTTGTTTTTTGTAATTAAATTGTTGCGAAGTGTTAGCAACGGGCACGCGATCAGATGCAGTTGTTTTTGTAACTTATTCAGCTTAGTCGCAAACAATTGTTACATGTGGGGTAAACTTCAGGTCGATGAATTAAAGGATTGCTTCATCATCATCAGTCGGAAGATGTTCACTGTTGAAGGATTGCTTACTTTGATTTTGTATAGAAAGAAAGAAAGAAAAGTATTTATTCGAACAAAACTTAGATTCCATACAAATTTTGATATAAAGCAGCGTCTTTCATCTGAAGTAGGTGGAATAGGCTTTGGAAGAGATATAGGAGATGACGAGTTAAAGACTTGAAACATTGGCTGCCCATCTTCTGGATTTTCTCTTAGTCGCCTCCTACAACATCCTGCGGGATGGTCAATTGTAGGCCGGAATAACTGGTTACTGTATTATAAGTAGGCGTGTTTTAGTAGAACTATAAACACAAGTTAAAGACGTCACTTAGAAGATAAAAGCAGCGGATACACGCATCTAAGAGTAATCGCAGTCTGTATTATTTCCGTTTATCTATACAAACGTATGTTTCTCGATGCTGTAATAGTATATGGCGGCTACACAGCACGTCTTCCTGCTTTTGGCGTTAATTATTTAAATTATTTCCTGTGTAGATGTGTAATCACTTAATATAAATAATGGGATTATTATTTTATATCTTTATAGTTAAATCATTTAATAGGGTCACTCTCAAACTGCTCTCCACAGTATTTTCACGCTAAACTCCTTTCTTAATTTTAGCTGTGAAAAATAACATCAGATTTTGAATCTGCATATCATACTAATATTTGCTCCTTGTAGGAATGTAACCTGGATTCTTTGGTGCAGTAGTCTAAACACCATGACAACTGCCCCAAAGGTTCCAATGCATTCCATCATCATTTACTGCATTAATCAGGTCTTCTAAAAATCCGTACAGGCTGTTTTCTATCGAATTACGTTTGCCTTAATCAACAATCTTACAGCTCCATATAATAATGTCAAAATGCATACAATTAACCTCGCGAAGTTGTGACCTTGACCGCAACAAGACCCGTGAAGCTGGCTTGGCTTCAAATCGAGAATCACAATTTAAAAAGTTCCAAATTTAAAAACCGTTCAGAAGCTTCTTTACTTTTAAATTTTTAATGGTATCCGATTTGGTAGTATCAATTAGAGCTAATAAGTTGGAAGTGTAGGCCCAATAATTGTGACCATATTAGTCCTTACGACCTTCATTGTAATTTAATCTTTAATAAAACCAGTCGTTCTTGTCCAGTATTTTCAATATCCATATTTTTAAATAAAAAATATAAAAGCACAACTGATTGTCGAATACCGTTATGGTTACTTTGTATGTATTCGATTGTCCATCCGAGTGTTAATATAATTATCACAAAAGGTCTTCTTTTTTATACGTATAAAAATCTTCGTCGTATTCCTTAGTTTCATACTTAAGTGAAGTTTCATTTTAAAAAACCAAACAAGATATTTGCGCACCTGTTGTTTTTATCGTTATACAATTCACTCAATGTACAATATAAACAGTGACATTAAAAATCATCTTTGTGTACATTCCTTTAAATTTCACGCTATGACGCACCGATACAGGACTTAAATTCTCGGCGACATAAAATCAGGATGAACAAGTCCAGCGCGTCAGCGTGGTCCGGCAACCGGCATAACATGTAAAATATAAACACAAAAACTACTGTCTAGGCGTCTGTAATTACGAGAAGAAATATGTAATGGAGCAAGAAATATGGAAAAATATCTGTGGTATGTATTCTCTTTATGAATTCACGATATTCAGCCAATCAGTTTCCACCGTGGTATATATTGTACTAGAGAAATCATCAACAAGTCTTAAGTATGACATCTAGGGTTGTTTAAAAAAAGTTAAAGCATAGGCTTTTGTTATTTTACTCTGGTAAATGATTAATACATTTCGCTCTACATTATAAGGGACCATTTAAACAAAGAAATTTTAATACATTCTAGCGTTGGTAATACAATAAAACAATACAAAAATATGCTAATGCCAGCGGACACTATTTTATGACGCAAGCAAAAATCCGGACAGTTCTTTTTTCTTTTGCTAAATTTGAAAAACGAAGACTACAAGAAATAATACCGTCACACGCGGGGCATCCCTCTTTCTAAACAACCATAGGGTGATACTATTTCGCTTGAATATTTTTTAAACCAGTCCTCTTAGTGTAGTAATAATAAGAAGCACCGCCGCGATATCGTCACACGCAAAAACCAAATAGCAACTCCCGATAGACAAAAATATTCAATAGTAGGCGTCACTTATTATGAGAACCTTGATTGATAATGACTGCTAACAATGCCTCAATTGTCGTCGGCAATCAAGATTGTGTTTAGTTTTTGTAACAATTAATGTCAGTGATATTACGAACGAAGATTAAGAGCACTTTCTACCGCTTTGTAAGTTCTAATTCACTTAATCATCCGCAATGTTTACATTCTTTCGTCTCTATTTTTCTTTGGGAGTAATTTATTTGATGTTATATGGCAGTGAATAATCGTTTTATAATTAACACCCTGTATACCTACTAAGGTAGTCGTTTGGACAATGTTACAAAAGCTTTAGATTTTAATTTCGTTTTCTTGTAAAATAACATTTTAATTTACAATTTGTTAAGCACTAAATTAAATGGAAACCATAACGTAAAACTAATGACAATGAACATTTACTACAATGAATATTCACAATATTTAATAAAGTACAACTCAAAAAGCAATAAATAAAATAAAATTGCCTAATATAAACATTTAAAAATCTTTCATTACAGCCGTTTTAAAATCTGCGAACAATATTACACGAGCTTTGGTTTTCAGACATTCGGAGTCGGTGCCTATAATTCTTCACGTATCACAGTCACGTTCCAAAACCACTTTGGTATCAAAAAAGCTTACTGCCGTAACTAAATCCCAAATTGCGGCGGTCCATAGTACCTATTTTCACCGGGCGTTTCCCACGGTTGCGCTCACGCAAGCGCGTTCCAATTAGACTGTACCGAACTAATTCTTGCGCATGCCACTTAATAGATATCTGCAGAAGCTTCATTAATATGAAGATGGCAGAAATAACAAAACAAACACGATTTTAGAATAATTATCTATTTTTAAATTTGGTTTTCGACAAGAGCCTTCGCCATTGGCAAAAGAAAATGTCTGCTATAAATCTGTAGATATTTTGCTGTGAATATCGTGCATCCTTGGCAATCAGTGACTTGTAGCAATTGAATGACAGATCGTTTAACAATTAAACATGTGAGTATATACGTGTACTTTTACTTTATAACAAGTATGATCTACCCGCGATGAAACATAAATAGTTTCGCTATAAGTTTTATTTGTCAATTTAGAATACACTTATGCAGAACAATATCCTACATGCATTAGCTGTAAAATGTGGCCTCCGACAACTCTAAGGCCGTGCTCACTGAATACAATTTGCATATGAAATTGCGATATTCTTGGCCCGTTGACTATTTGCGTGGGCGTCCCTTATCGCAAGGAGTTAGCCTTCTGCGCCTTATCGTGTGCGCACCCCGACTTGCCACCCGTAATCGCTCCTTCTAAAGGTCTGGTTACACGAACAGCTTTTTTGGATGCGCTCAACTTGGTCACTAAGATAATTAAACGTACTGTTTGTTTGGTTTGTGAACTTGGTTGTGGAGTGTTTATTTTATTATGATCTTGGGATAATTGGTTTGAGGACCGATATTGGTTTGGTGCTCTTTGCAATTTTTCGCATGTTTTATGCCTGATTGCCGACGGCAAGTGTTCGATGTTGCTATAGTAAATTATATCCTACCAAAATTTTCTAAGTTATCCAAAAGCTCCAAGAGCTAAGATGATTTCGCTATGGGCAAATATTTGACAGTATTGTACAGAACAAGTCAAAGAACAATCTGCCCCCTTACTATGAGCTCTAAAAGTAGAACATTTTTCGTTGTGGACGCGAGACGCCGCGCCTCGCCGCTACTTGCCGTGTAGCACAGCATCTAGCTACCACAACCGTAAATGTCCGGATTTAAGCCTTCATGGTAGGTAGCTGTTTTGTGTTACCTGTGCTGCCAAAAGCCCAATAAGGTGACTCTGGCGAACTCTAAGTAAATAATCTATAATAGGTATGCATATTTTATTGATAGAGTAACGTAACTTATTTCAGGTTACCTTTACCGTAAAATTCACAGACTCGTGTCATTTAAAAAATAAGTAAATAATTTTTCGTTTTAATTATAAATGAATAAGTAGCTGTATATTTGTGGAGCAGCACAATTATTGCTTACCGGTTAATTAACAAATGCTTTTGTTGATTGTTTACATGTTACAATTGTGTTAAAGAAATTGTGACGCATGTACTCTTTTGACTAGTAAACCGAATCAATAACGTAAAATATGATTTGTAGCGGGAAATCAAGCTAGTAGTCTAATTATGCCAATTTTACCAAATATACATTTTATTTCAGTGTTATTGGTATTGGATAGAACTAATTCAATTTGGGCCGAAGATCGAGCTCAGTGGCGTGCCATAGGAGAGGCAATGCCCAGCAGTGGACTCAGATGGGCTAATGATGAATTTAATTTAAAGTTTTGCACGTTACGTATTAATTTTAGACTTTTAATTGTCAAAATGTCTCTACTAACAATAATATATTATAATTAAAAATGAATACATACTATGACTCTACATTTACAAAATACAAAATAGTTTATTGTGCCAAATAGAAAATTACATTCATTTAAACGTGTTTGGAGCCTCCTTTTAAGCAAACAATGCCTGTATTAGAAGGCTCCAACATTTATAGACTAACTCTTTAAATCGATATCTACCAGAACTACATCTTAGACAATCTTGATCTTTGACTACGTTTGAGAGCCGTCTGGGCTTAATGCTGAACTTTATAGCTGTTGTTAAGCAATAAAATCAGGCACGGTCGTTGGACAGCGTGTGAACAACAGCCACTTATAATACAAAGAAATGTACGTGAATATTTCATTAAACAAGCACTCCATTTCATTACTACTGAAAATGTGCAACGATGACTATTAATGCAATTTAAACTCAATCTGCTGATCTTTAAGAAATAAATTTGCTTGAATTTAGTTTATGCATTCTAATTGCAAGATGAGACTGTTGTAAACCACTGCAATATCTAATTAAGGTGTGAATTAAAACTGATTATAAGGAAATATGGAATAGAACAGCAGAACAATAAATTAGTAGTTGGATAAAGGTGATATTGCAAGTCTTTTATCATAGTCTCAAACAAGAAAGAAATAAAGTATTAAGGAAATAAAAATAGGTTAAATGAATAAATATTGTATAGTTAGTGGATAAATAGAATACGAAATATATATTTCAGGGTTGATATTGTTTGGTGTTAGTCCATAGTTGGCTATCGAAACAAAACAAATATTGATGCAAACATTGTTTATTATCTTCTCATCATCTCAGTAAGCCTACAGTTAACATTCTCTATGAACTCACTAACCTAACAACTCTATATCTCTGTCAAAGGTTTATCACAGTAAACTTAGGTGCTAACTACACTACATGGTACTTAAACGTACAAGTAAATGCTTTAACCGACGCGGAAGACGTTGAAGTTAGGAATATAAAAATAACAGATTACTACTGAACAAAAAACCTTAATTTATTAAATTAATAAAAAGTAAAACTTCAACAAGCAAAGCGAGAACAACCCATATCGTTAACACACATCAGTTCTAGGAACGTTAATAGAAACAAACAACAACATAAATGATATCACACGTCGTCACACGGTCCAGGGCATGCGAGGGCCTGAGGAGCAGCGTCACCACGGCCGCCACATCGACTGGGCGGAGTCACTTTCGGAGGCGGGGCTGTGAGGCGGCGAGGGCGGCGCGTACGCACGCTTCGCGAGCGCCGCTTCCGAGTCCATCGGTTCCGCCAGCCTCTTAACTCCTCGGTCTGGTAGCGAGGTCCTCTGGACCACGGGCTGCTGAGGGTGAGGCGCCGGCGCGATCGGCTGCAGAGGCGTTGGCCTCGCAACTCCGTTCGGCGCTATCGGCTGGGGTTGCACCACTTGAGGATTCTCCAACCTCCTGATGCAGTTGCTGAGGTGCTGCAAGAGCCTTGCTCCGGCTTGGGGATCCACGGGGCCTTGACGCTGCATCGCATTTGCAGCTAAAGTAGCGTTGGCAATAAACTGTGACACTTCTGTAGCACACTGAGTGAATCCAGCACGAAAGCGTTCCGCATAAGACATTTCGGGTTTGAGCACCAGCTGTCCTCTCCTCTTGAGGCTGTGGAGATGTCGAACTGTCAGTTCCAGGATATCAGCTTTTTCTAATTTAGAGACGTTTTCTCCTTCAGCTTGTAAGGCGGTAACCATGAGGTCTTTAAGTTCATCAAGGCAGCGATTGATTCGCGCTCTTCTTTTTCTTTCTAACATTGGTTTCATAACTTTTCTGTATTGGTAAGTTCGGGAGACGGGTTCCTCGTCAGGTTGCGCGTGCGCGGGCGGGTGGAAAGCGCCGTGCGGCGGCGACATAGTACGGGCGGGTAGGATCATTGGTGCGCGCGCGACGGTTTGTGAGCGAATGGCGCGCGCGCCGCACGCCGCGCTGCTTTTATGCGCCCTACACAGATTGTGGCAAAACGCCCGTGATAAAGTAGGGGTGGCACTTACGGATTTTTAATTTATTTTGTATGTAACGGTAGATACCTAATTGTTTTAAGAATATTAGTTAATAAAGAGTAAATAGGTTATGTTACTTAAATGTTTAATTTTTTTTTTAAGAATCTTTAACAAAATGTGTCACTTAATATTGAAATTAGATAATTTTGTCAACTGAATCAGGTAGATAATTAGATATATTTTTTTATAGCTCAATAAGGATAGGAATTGTTATTGTAATTATTTTACTTACTGTTATCATTTAAAATGGTCTTATTTGTACTGTGACGTAGGTTCTTACTAAATTAGATAAGGAACAAGGACACAGTTATTAAATTGACCAAAACAACAGTTTTGTTAATATTTCCGGCAATTCAAATAAAAACTATTTTTAGGGATAAAGAAGAATACGGTGAAAATAGTATTTAATGTCTAAAATTCGCGTAAGTGATAGAAATCCTTATTTTCGATTATTTCATAATTACTATTATTTATTTTAAATCAAAGCCGGTAAGATCAAACAGCTGTACATCAAACCACTGAGGGTCTCAGCTGATAGCAGCTGGCTAGCACGAGTTCCCACGCGCACCCTCTTTACGTCACCCTGCGCACACGCACAGCAAGACGCTCCCCTTGATTTGCGCGCCAAATAATACCCGAGACGTCATGACGACCATTATCTTGAAGGCAACTCGTGGCGATGAATTAAATCACTGCCAAGAGACACCTTGAAAGGTATTATTTTTATTACACGAAGAAACATTTTGTACATTAAATACTTATTACGAGTTTTTTGCATTTGCTTTGCACTGGTCATGCATATAATAATAGTTGAAGACTGAATTAAAATGTTGACAGTGCAGATTTAGATTAAGAACTTTATCCGTATGTTTTGTTACTGCGTAATCACAATTTCATTTCGTAGCTATTAGACTTTATTTGCATTAAAGAAACGTATTAATCGGAGCTAATGCAAAAATTAAAAAATAATTTTGAGCGTGTGACAGCCCTGTGTCGGCGGCGCGGGCGCAGTTCTACGGCGACATGAGGCGCGTTATCGCCTCCGTCGGTCATACAGACAGAGTGACGAATAGAAATTATTACTGTCGCACCGACTTTTTACTGCTTACGTGTGTTATTAATTATTATTTGTACCTCGTGGCCTACTTCCACAAATGTTGCCGTGACTGCCTGCACGGCTCACAAATAAGTCTATTTGTACGCCAAACCGATGTAAGTCAGACCTAAAATGCCTATACCTATCTAACTATTTATATATCTAAGGTACACGTATAATATTTTTCTTGTCAGTTATCGAGAAAATAAATATTTCATACAAGCGTTTAATCGATTTGTCATGATTAAAACTTTCTGACAACCATTTAACATTTGACAGATGTTTCGGCAATTTGTAAATTAATAACGCAATTATTCACTGTAATCCTAGAACACGACATAAAATAATCATTCATCATAAACTACATCCTTGAGTTACAAACATCATCCTAATTAGTCAGTCAAAACAATAACATTGACTATCACCTTGCAAAGGTGTGAGTTTGTTCCCAGCACCGCTAGTCGACTCGACACCGACCCATTGTGCGGTCGAAGCCGCCGTGACGCTACTTACTCCAATTCTGTCTTACGCCTCTAGACGGCAGAACGTCCTATGTGTCACCGCCGCCTTCGGAATAGGCGAAGCGTGCCGCCGAGCGCGGGCCACTTGGTGCTTACGGCCTGTCGGCACCGAGTGGCGTTTGCCTCGTGAGCGGATAACGTCGTAAGCGACGCTCCTGCATCGTAACCAATGAGACGTTCTTCTTCGGAGCGCGGCGTCGTGGGAAAGCCCGTGCCGCGCGCGTTCCCACACACTCGGCCGGCACAAGCCAACCGATAAATTATCATAATTCCATTGTGAGTGAGACGGTACTAAGAAATTTTATACTTCATCAATCGCCGCGTTGAATACATTAGCGCGTGGGCACCGCTTTGTTGATACGGTGACGCAAGGACTAAGGACATGATCGACCCACCCGCGGGTGTCCTCTTATTTTTTCTATCACGTATCTATTTTATGACATCGGCCGTAAATTCCGTGGAGACGACGTAATATGGTGTTGATACACCCTGGCGTTTGTTTTTTGTGTGAATTCCACCCACGACGCTGAGCCAGATACATAATGTATTTACACGGTACCAGTAGTGTTAGTTAGTAAATATGTGCAGTTCATGTACCTAGCACTAATATTTGTCATTACAAAATAAATATCTAAAAACTTTGCCCAACTTCCAATAAATACTAGCGCGAAGTATGTTTTTTTCATGAAATGTCAAAACATATATTATGATTTTAAATTAAAATTCAAATAAAATATAATAAAATATTATTTTGCAAAATACAAGACAAGACATTCATTATACAATTTATGTTACTTTGTTCAAGAACGAGATTTATATTGTCTAACAAGAATAATACTTTATTATAAAAATACCTAGTAACCTATACCTTAAAATTTAGTTTTGTCTTTTGTTAAATGCCACTTGACTTTTACGTTTTCTATGTTAGACTATATCATTGTAGAATGTATATAAACGTATGTAGAGTCTTATAAACTGTTAGCCCTCTCTATAACTTTGTAATAAAAAAATTAAAAGTTTATAGTTAAGTTCTGACTACTGATGGTTTAGGATACCTATATCTATGCACGCACAAAGATATACGCCCTTTTTCTATAAAAAAAATAAAAATTTAAACCATGGTCCAAATTTTTCACGTCACTGTCGTTTGCATGTCAAAGAATAAAGATTTCAATGACTTAATACGGGGTTTAGTTAATGCCGGTGTGATCGGAAGCTATTCAAATTATATCACGAGGTTACGGTTTTTGGTTTTGTCACTAATTCATTTAGCTTCAAGAGAGTTTTGATTTAAACTCTATGTGTAAGAGACGTCATGTTCGGTATAGATGTAGGTTTTTTTTTCTCTAAATTGTCTCTCGCAGTTAGCTCTGAAGGAGCTCTTACTGCTTAACCGGGTGATTGGCGAGACCTAATAAAAGGCCTCCAGCCAGGATAAGTACGTAGTAAATAAGTGTAGGTGCACAACTGTACATATTTATAATCCCTTCCGTAAGAAGAAACGATCAGAAAGGATGCTGCTGTCATCCAACAATTGACAAGCAGATTGGTGATCGTTCTGTGATTTGTACATAGATATATGAGTGTCTATATTTATAGACTTGAAGAAAACTGAGAAACAATGAGACAGTAAGAATGATATAAGAAAGAAGAGAGATAAAAACGTCGCCCCACACTAAGAATATCTCCTGTATCGTGGGTGCGTTTCACAAACATGAAATATCACATAGACAAATACCCAGAATCGGAACAAATATCTGTGGATCACAAACATTTTTGTTCCGTGCGGGAATCGAAACCAATTGCTTAACCACCGCGCCAATCTAGTCGTCAAGTTACTGGTAAGATTACGTTGATGAAAAATGTATGCGCCTATTCCAAGTAATTAGGAACAGGACAGGGGAATGGTGATAATGAAGAGGAAACTTTATACCCCTATTTCATTACACTGCAGGCACAGGGGACAGTAAGATTTGGCACAGCTACAGTTTATATAATTACAGTTGTATTTCGACCAATGAGCGGCCACTAGTCTATATACTTACGTGTATAAAAAACAGAGTAGCGAACAAACAGAGAGTACGGTTTCCAGCAATTGATCTCAAATATTTGTATTCAGTTTCGGGTGTATCGACCTTTAAACACGACTTACCGGAGTGTATCGGCATATAATCTATAAAAAATCAACATAGGACTTATTTAATGTTTGCATTGAGCACTTGATATGAAAATATGTTATCGCCAGTAAGCGGTTAGGCGCTGAAATAAACAGGTGTGTACGGGCACTTAGATGTCACATTATCTAAGTATAATGTCAAGTCTGGGTACCGGTAATGTTTAAGCTTTGAGTCATACTTGGAATTCGATTATTCAATATCGATAAAAATAGCGCTTTATTAAAGCGGCTTTAATAAAGTTTATTTTTAATATAGAAATAAACGCCTTATTTGCTCCTCAGTCTAAATATTTTAGTTGAAAGACGAAATTTACTCCGAGTTAGGTTCCAATTTCCTACCGTATCGAACAAAATTAGTTTGGATATGGCAACTTCATAATTATCATTTTTTTGCATAAAAACGGTCAATGTTGTCTTTTTACATGAGTAGGTAAATTTATTTGTATTCTGCCTTCCTACATATCCATGTACCTAATTGTATGGTTGTAATGGGTTAGGCAGATCTCTATGTCATCAACAAAATTGGTGTAAAGCTGGTGATGTTACAGAGCTTAGAGAGTGAACATCGATTGTTTTAAGCCGGATAAGCGCAACAGGACCAATAAAAAGTAGCAAGACGGAATCGGAAAGCGAATAGACTGAAAAATATATGGGTTTGACATAATATATGTCATCGATAACATAATCGAAACATTGTCATCTCTATACGTTTGCCTTTCTATTTGTTGAGCGTTTTGCCTCTAGCCTAGGGTTACGCATTTTGCTCAAATTGGTGCTTCAATAACTGAGTTAATAACATTATCTACGACTCCGTAACACCGTGACTGAATCACAGTTGCGTAAGTGATGAAAGTAGCAAATTAAATTGAGCCTATCTGAGGTATTGGTGTAGCGAAGTGGCTGTTCTGGCTAAATGGCTTGCCAAATTTTTTTATATGCCTATCGGCGTCAGTATCTTTGCTATATACGAAATTCTTTTTTTTTTATAATTGTTGCTTTATTTTTATATATAATACTAAATTTTTTGACGCTGAATGTTTGTATTTTGTAGCATATTCTGACTTTGTTCTGTGTCAATAGGAATATTATTTGTAATATCAGTATTTTTAATTTGATAGACGTTCTAACTTCGATGATGGGTGAGGAACGAGGTTACTTGTTACAATTGTTTATGTGCTTATTTTTGTGTGTACTTACTGTGCAAATATTTCGACACAAATGTATTTTTGTTATGAAATAAATAACTTGAACTTGAACTTGAACTCTCGGATTCATGCTATAATGATGAGGTTGTCCTCGTCAACTTACGTTTTTGTGTTCTCTTGAAAAGGACGGTGGTCTTCTTCTTTATCTTCACCCGTGTATTCTTATGTCTTCGTTACCACTATATCTAGTCCAAATCTTTGGAGGGCCAACCACCGATTTACGTAGAAGAATACAATTTTGTTACTAAGAATAATACAGGTATTTAGATTTGTAATGCCAGTATCGATAACATTTTTCAGAATATATATTTTTTTCTGTCGTTCATTGTGGCGTTCTAAGGGCCTTTGTTCAGCAGTGGACGTCTTCCGGCTGATGATGATGATGATTATTGTTTTTTTTTTAAAACAAAATTTATAATAAAATTTCTTCTGTATCATGGGTGCATTTCAAGAAGATGAAATATCCCTACACAAACACAAACATCTGCAGATCGCAGAAATTTTCGTCCCGTGCAGAAATTGAACCCGCAGCCCTTAACGGTGCAGTCCAATCGCGTAGCCACGGTGCCAATCAGGTCGTCGATCTTTAAAATTGTAAATGGTACTTTTTGTTCTCACCGAGTGAGTATTTACCACCGCCCGCCCCATCCAAATGTTCGGTCGGCCGATCCCTTGGGAGACGTCGACCAAATATTTGGGTGTGATCTTAGATCACAACCTCTCCTTCAGAGAACACATAAAGAGGGTGCGCTCTCGCGCAGCCTTCGCTCTCAACCGTCTTCATCCTCTCGTAAATCAGCGCAGTAAGTTGAATCTCAGACTCAAATTGAGGCTTTTCCTCACTTGTATCCGCCCCATCATGACCTTTGCGAGCGTAACGTTCGCTCACGTCGAAAACTATAAGCTCAAGAAGCTTCAGACCCTCCAGAATAGGTTCATGCGTCGAGCCACGGGAGCCCCGTGGTTCGTTCGCAACGAGCAACTCCATGTCGATCTCAAAATGCCCACTATCAGGCAATTCATGAAGTTAGCGTCCGTTCGCTACTTCAAGTCCGTCCCCGCTCATTCCAATCCCCTGATCGTATCGGCCGCCCGATACACGGCTTTCGTCCGCGCCAAACGGCGCCGTCCCCGTCATGTTCTCTCGGATCCGGACGATCCCATCACCGTCCTTCAGGCGGAGGTGAAAGCTAGGTTAGATGCCGAACGGCGGCAACTACACATCGACAACGCCACACGACGACGACGACACACCGCCCGACCGTCGTATCGACCTCGCCGGCGAGGTCCGTCGCGACGCCCCTCTAGAGCTATTCCCGCGCCGCCGGCTCGTGCCGTGCGAGAAAACTCGATCACGTCCCCAAAAACCCCAAATAATCCGATCCAGCAGCTCCCCCCAGTAGTGGTAGCTTCTCCTCCCCCAGCGACGCCCTGAGCCGAGGTCCGAACCCCTCGCGGGGGTGCCCTTAGGCGCTGTCGCTTAGTTTGTAGTTTTTAATTTATAAGCCTGGCTGGAGGCCTTTTATTAGGTCTCGCCAAACGACCGGTTAAGCAGTAAGAGCTCCCTCAGAGCTAACTGCGAGAGACAAGTTCGAAAAAAAAAAAAAAAAAAAAAAGAGTATTTACCATCACTTGTGTCTTTGGTGTCGTGCTGGTACAATCGAGTGGACAACTTAATTACCTTGGCAACGGACAGCGTGTTCGTAATCGATTATTAAATACTAAATATTGACCGTAAATATTATACGTCCGCTTTTCATTTATTTACTAATATTTTTTACAAGTAATGTCCGGTTAGTATTAAGTGGCGTACGTGACGAATTTTCCTGTATTTATTTTCGATGATTACATTGACGTAGTGTCAAAGCTTTTAGCTTTAGATCTACGCTAAAATCGAATGAAATCCAAAGCTGTTAGGATTTTTTGCAAATGTGCTAAGATCTTAAGCGGTTGTTAGGTATAGAATAATGATTGATTGGATGATTTGGTTTTCAATCCCTGTACGAAAGAATATAAATTCTACACATGAAAATAAAACATACCTAACTCATCATACATAATTACAAAAACTCCAATATATACGTGTGACCGCCTCCCGCCACGCCTGCGCAAATGCCGCGGAGTTGTACAAACAACGCGACTCTGTTTACAGATACCTCTGATTGTTCGAGTTCCACTTCAGGCGTAAGTGGCAAATGACTGGGTTTTGTAGATTTACTGTTTAAGCGTTTTAAGTCATATAGTACTGTTATTATGATGGTTGTTTGGAATTTACTTATTTATGAAATGGTTGTAGGTGTAGGTAGAGAAATGTGGGTGTAAAAGCGTCAAAGTATGGATGAGCATCCTGCTGGACGCCGTAACATGTCATTACATTGGGTGATTGGAAAACAACTATAACTTAATAGAAATAAATGGATAAAGTGAAACTTCAAAAATGATGGACACGAGCGGGATTCGAACCCGCGCAAGTCGCCGTACCGTGGCGCCGCTCTGCCAACTGAGCCACCGTGTCACGGCTCGCATGCATCGAATTTCAAGTTCCCTTTTAGTATTTACGTCTTAAGGGTGACGACCCTTAAGACGTAAATACTAAACGGTGGCTCAGTTGGCAGAGCGGCGCCACGGTACGGCGACTTGCGCGGGTTCGAATCCCGCTCGTGTCCATCATTTTTCAAGTTTCCCTTTATCAATTTAAAAATTTAAGCCTAGCATGGCAACATGCAAATAAAAAAGATACAAAAAGTCATACAAATAAATGGCTCAATTCTCGAGAAAACATTTTTATGAGGAAATTCTCTACAAAACTCTACTACATTGATATTGATTTGAAAAGTTTATACTGCACTTTCGTCGATATTTTTTTTCGCATAATTCCTACTTCGGTATTTTCAAGAAAGTATGGTAATTATTACACTAGCATAAAAACATCACACATTTGTACTGATTAAAGAAAACAGGTTAACTGACGCAACACCGTGAGAAGGTTATCTACAAATTATAATAAACAATTTATTATTCCTTTGTATAAATCTCAGTAAACAACTTTACATAATCCGCTAATAAAATGGCACAGATCAGAAATTTTTATTACCATCAATAACGAAGTAAAAATTTGTAGTCTATGGTTTGGTATTTATCCTTTTTGGAACCAGCTTTTTTTTACCAAGGATTTATTGTGTTGTTAAGACGCATTGCACAGCCTTATAGCGAGATAGAGCAAGCTTTTAATTATTAAGAAATAATATCAAAAAGGAAGGAAAGGGAGGCCTTTGCCCTGCAGTGGGACGATCATGGCTGAAATAAATATAATGATATGGAACATCATAACAATACAGGTTTTTTAATAGAGGTTGAGGAAAAGGGTTCGCAAGCGGCCCTTATCAAAAGATGAATTCATGAATTAGTACGAAAAGGGTATTGTAAGTATCGGCCCGTGCGGTGCACTATAGTGTGGTTACATCTAGAATTAAATTAATGACTTTTAACGACGGCATAGCAATTTTCTTCATTTAAATCAATCTCTAACTCACTGGTTACTCTTTCTAGCGGACGCTAGTGTAAATATGACTTAGCAGTGGCCAATTACTATCGCATTAGCAAATGTTCACACATTTTCTGTAGCTTAATAGTAATGAGGTGTCATTTTTGCCAACGTGGTCCGTTAAACGACACTTAAGTAAGCAGTTTTCCGTTCCCAGCTTGTAATATAAAACTTTAAGTAGGTAGATACCTAACTCACTGAACAAATTTAATCACAACCCTCGTCAGTTTACGAGGGTTGTGATTAAATTTCGAACCGACGACTAACCACGTTTAGTCGATTTTAAGTCGCTTGAATTTCGGACGCTTATTTTTTTATTTGTACAACTTTATTAGTGTATAGCCGGCACCGTAAGGTAACAAAAGGATCGTAATTTGAATAGTTCTCTATTCAAATATTGCCAGTTTTAAAGCGTTTTGTTTTTGTTTATTGTAAACATAGTTATAGAGGTTTTATGTTAAGCTTTTGTTGGAGGCCATTAGAATTTTGCGCAAAACTCTTTTAATGATAATAGGCGGTTACCTTGTTAATAAAGTCGGCTTAAACAGTTGATCTTACTATCACAATTCTTAAAAAAGGTCTCTTAATTAACCAGTTACGTATTCACAAAGAATTTCCCTTACAAAACATGTTACGTTGATCAAGAATATTCAAGATATCTCTTTTATTATGAATATTTATAATCTACTTAAAGGTATTTCATGTAAAACGTTTAAAAGGCGTCTAATTGGTATACAGAAGATATCCAGTAGTTGATCTATATGGAGGGCACCATTACGTAAGGGGCCAGATGAAGATTGTGTCGGAAGTAACAAAGCTGCCACTTTCGTCATGTCGCTAAACATTGTTTTTTGCCGCCTGTTGATGACAAAAGGGCGAAGTGATTGTTTTAAGATTACGAAGATTTCACTAACAAAAAGCACTCGATCTGATGTAAGATAGCTGATCGTATCGGTTGTGACGTAAAAATAAATGAAATACAAGGTTTTTATAGTATGGAAGTCCATAGAGTAAAGGTAAAACTTTTCGTAATTTTACTGTTTACTAAAGAAAGTTATTGTCAATATTGATCAGATGAAATTAAAATTCAGAACGCTATGTTATCGCTTACTTTACCTGTCTAGCCCCTTCTAGTCTCAATTATTACAGGATACGTCTATTGTTAAATAACAAAAGATTTCGGACACAAACCCAACACGTGTCATTACTAAAAGCATAACCTTTCCTTTACGCTTCGCCGTAGTCGAGTAAAAAGTAATAAAGTACTCGAACCTGAAAGCTTCACATTCATATTTACCAGGATTAAAATCTGCAATTCAATGTGTACAAATCCGGTCTTTGAGTCTTTAATCGACTTTACAACGATAGAAATATAAATGTAAACTACATGTAGACACCAACCTTACATGTATCGGCTACGGATGCCATCTTAATTAGGGGTACATGTAAATTCGAGTTCCTATAGTAATTACTTTACAGGATACAGCTCTCACGTCATTGGCGTTCGTTAACTTAACGCGGTCGTGTGAAATTGGACACGTTAGAAAAAACATCACGCCAACCGGTTGTAGGTCCGGCTGTCGGATTTGCTAAAACACGGTAGCCACACAAATTGCTACGAGATTTTCAAAAATATATTTATGTACGAAGAGTTGATGTCACAGATTGGATAGCAAATGGAGATATATATTGAAATAGTAGGTACGATACAAGTGTCGTATCTGCTTATTGTTGTGTATGGAGTTCTCGAGTTCTACTCATCAATTAGGAAAGGAAAAACATGGCACACATAGTTGCATTACGAATATATGAAAATTATCCATACATCATTGGTTCTTTTATATCCAAATTAGAATTGAATCATTCCATTCGCTTATTAATCCGTGGAATGTATCGGTGTAGACGGAATTAACGTCCCCTTTTATTAATGATCAGTACCGCTTGTGGCGATTTCACGGCGATTTATCGATATACAAATTGTGATTCGATATGTGCTGAATCGTGACTCGATTGTGGTTGAGTGTTGACCCATGTGTTAAGTTAATTATTTGAACGGATGCAATCAGTAGCTCTATGTCTCGATAAAAAACCTCATGAAGAATAAAACATACATAATTAAAAAGTCTTCTATTAAATGTCTTGCATTTGACTTTATACAAACTATAATTATGTACATCACCTATGTGGAGAGGACATTTTTCCTAAAACCTTAAGCGTAGACAGAAAAATTGCTAAAGCTTCATACCATATAATTAACTTCAAGGTACCAACACTGTTGAAAATACCACAACTCATTTTTGGTTGCAATAAAGCGAATTGTTTTGATTTAAAATCCAGTTTATCACAATATCGAGTCATGTTACATAAATTTCTCAGAATTTATAGTGTTTTATTTAATTTATACGCACATGCAAATTGATCGTTGTAACACGTGCCTTATGGCTTACTTGTAAAAACATCATACGTAACAATTTTATCTGGGTGACTATTTTCGCATGTATGGCACTTTTTGGGTAGACAGAGACTCACAGGTATATATAATAATAAGAACAGCCTATAACTCTCCCACTGCAGGGCAAAGGCCTCTTCTCGTATCCATAAATGCCTAGCTCTTAAACAAAACATTGTCACCAAGTCATAATAATTTTATAGACTGAGAGTATGTTTAAGCCTTGCACCAACAAGTTTCTATATTATCTCTGACCTTTTCATTAATCTAGACTAATATATTATAGTTTTTTCATTTAATTTAAAGCTTAGCTACTTTTATAGACCATTCTAGGTAGAGATATAAATAAGTCTAGTAGGTATTATTAGTATATAAAAGATTCGAAGAAACTGTTCGCTGATGCAGGCGAAAATATTTAGTTGTCTCAAATATGTAATTAAAAATGATATAATAGTTTTTTTTAATTTCTTCTCTAAGCTTCGGTATTAAATTACACATAAAAATCTCTATAAATGTAACTTGAAGTAGCTGACTAAAACTGGCTGGAGGATCAAGCAATCTCGCCTTTGTCTGTTTACGCCCAATAAGACCCCCTCGGGGTCGTCAATATTAAATTAGAAAAAAAAAAAACAACAAAATGACGTAAAAATGTTTTCTGTTCGTCCTTTGATTATAATGTTCTCCTCAATTTTACACTTAATACCCGCCTAATAATTTATCAAGCAAACGCAACCATAGACTGGAAGCTATAAGGCAGTGGCGATCAACTCAGCTTCATACCGAAGATAAACATAACAAAGCGGAAATATATAGCACTCAGGTACCGTATAAAAAGAGGTAATTTTAAGAATTGACTCGTCGGCTTCAAACTACAATAGGCTCGCATATTCAAACGTAAGGTGCGTTCATCGACCATACTGGCACTAGTGACAGGCACATCTCAACTTTACATTACCTCTCTCGACAAAAAATGTACGTGTTTCTTCCAACTTTCTATCTCGTCGCCAATTTTTGGAGATATGAGTTTTTTAGTGGATTTATGGTGTAATTTTAATGCCTGTAGTCTAGTGCAATGTAAATTTTTAAGTCGATTTAGTTAATGACAGATATCAGATGTTTCTCGGATTCAACGAAACCCTTGCGCATTCTATATTGGTAGAGAAAGGATAGAAGTAAATAAATGTTTTAGTATTTTAAAGTTATTTTTGTGACATTTTACTCTAAATACTTTAAAGCACTTACGTAGTTTTTTCTTCTTCTATATTATTTAAATCCAAGTGACGTCACTTGATAGGCACCAACTTTGAACAATTTAGGGATCGTAGAAGCTGTAATAAAAAAAAATTATATGACCATCTAGGTAAGCAGACTGTAATTATTTGATAAGGGAAACGTAGCCCCGCAGGGACAAAGCAAGTTATAAATAAATAAATAAAAACCGATACAAAAGTCAAGTGTAATTGGCGCCTTAAGCGAGTCGACATATAGCTCGTAAAATAAAAGCGAACAATGTTACAATAAATAAAAACACAATCGCTAACGATACTTATCGACAGAACTATTTACAAAGTTACAAATACATTATTCGTACTAAAACCCGGTTAAGCAGTAAGAGCTACTTCAGAGCTAACTGCGAGAGACAACTTCGAAAAAAAAGAAAAATATTCGTCCTAAAAAACTGTGATGATTTGGAGTGTTATTTTTTAGATATTTTAAACAAATGAAAGTCGGGAGGCGTTCGATTTTTGCGAGCCTTAAACCTAAATGGCCAGTGTTTTAAAGATGTAAAATCTTTTTAGTTTTATGTCTGAGTTAAGGAGTGTTTTATAACAACATTATTTAGGTTTATTTATTTAAGTGTAATGTGGTAAACTGTTATCCTCTTTAGGTTACAAAGTTTCAAATAACTATTTATACTTATGGAGTTATTTATATGTATTTACTCTTGATAAGAAACAAGAAAGGAGCGTGATAGGAGAGTCCTATATCGAAGAGTAGATGGGGATAGGCTGCTGATGATGATTATCAATACTTAAGATTCATAAGATTTAATTCTGGTACCAAGTTCAAGTTTATTCATGATGAATGTAGAGTACATAATCTATCAAACATGTTATTACGCATACAATTACAAAGCTATTACTAACAAAGGAAATTGCTGGTCTTGTCTGGGCCATAGTGTGTAGATAGTATTATTTGTTGCGCAGCTAATGGCTAGCCCTTTATTGGACAATTTGCTCGGGGCAGGGCACCAGCACTAACATTTAAATCAGACTTAATGGAACCCATTTCCATAAGTAATGCGAATATGTCCTATGTTCAGAGCTATGAATGTATGGATGCGGTATTGGAGAATTAGTAGAGATTTTTGTGAGGTAGTTTGAATGTGTTAACTCTTCTATATTGTTTACCGTTTTATCGAATTACCAGTTTAAATCTAAGTTTTTCTAAGTAATTTAAACTATGGTTTTAGTGGTGAGCAGTGATAGCCAAGTATGACCGGTTGCCTGAGAAGGTCGCAAATTCAAACCCCGGCACGCTCCAATGTCTTTTTGAATTCATGTGCGTACTTACTATATATTAGTAGTCAGTTGCTAAAAATTGTAAAGGAAAACATCAGAGGAAACCGACACACCTGAGAGTGAAGCGATTTTTTATTTTCGGTTACATTTGATACTTACATTTAAGAAGCATAATTTCAAATTACAGTATGTAGTAGTACAGTTAAGATACAGATATGGTTTGTAAATCAACTAAAAGCTTTACCGATTAAAATGTAGAACGGGTTTAGTGCTTTAAAAAGCAACTCGTTTTTGGAAATGATTCGATATTTAATTCTAGGATATTTTACTTACATCAGAATGTTACTTCAAGAGAAGTATGCTGTGATATATGCCTCATCAAATCTATAATAGATCTTTGTACCGAAATTACAGATTCATAGGTCTGAAGGCATATACTGCGTACAATTGAGTTATCAAGTTAATGCGATTTAAATTGGCCCCCGGGCTGTTTGACACCTGCGCCCGACCTATGGGAACGATGGGGCGACAAGCAACATCATCGGCTTGTAGGACAACTCCAAATATTTTAAGACCTGGACACGATATAAAAATGTCCAATAATTTGAAACATGATTATCGCATTAATGTTATACTAAAAAAAATCTTTTAAAATATGGTCGAATTTTGCGATTATTAGAATTTCGTCAATACCTTTCAGTGACTAAATTGTCGTAGCAAATAAACATAATTCACTTAATTCCCGACTACATTAATAGTTACATCAAAATGTAAATCGTAGAAATATGTAAAAATATTAATAGAAACAAATGTTAAAGCATTGTTTAACAACCATACTATGCCTATTCTCGGACACTTTATACAGAATTAGTTTAATGCCAAAAATATTACACATATTCGTATTTCACTTATATGAAGCTTTATCTTTAAATATGACTTTAAACCGGGAGATATAATCAATTGTAAAGTAGATAAAAGGGGTAAAATTACATAAAATGACGTGAATATTTCGGGACATATCCCGATATTCCCTTCTATATGGTATTCCTACCGTCGTGTGACTTATTGTGGTCAATCCGACTGAACCACGCGTATCCGTGCATAATTCCCTGGCAAACCATATTGCGTTTTTGCATACATCTACCTACATACAAATAGGTATTTCGAATTATATATTTTTTGTGTCGCTAATGTGGTCATTAGACGTATTGGATTTCGTTATGGATATCTTTACGATTTGTGGTGGCGGTGAATTAAGATTTTTATCTTTGTGTGGAGCCATGAATAATATATGGGTTTTCTTATATAAAACTGGTAATGTCCTTTGAAAATTAGCGTCACACTGGAACGTCGTCATATAAATTACAAAAATACGAACTTGTTGGGTTTAAGACCCATGTTTTAAATAGAATTGGCAACGTATAATTAATGACAACTCTGTGCTGTGACTGACTAAAAGGAAAGCCTATAACGATTTGGAAATGTAAAGTTGGTTACACACCCTGGTGTCCAACCCAGGGAAGGCTTACCAGTCGTTCACCACCGTAGGTTCACCACCAAGCAGTATTTATTAACGCAGTTTCTATTCTTGCAAACTCTGTACACAACAAAATATTCAGAAGGTTAATGAGTTATTTTCCAAAAAAAAATACTACTTGTTAATGCAAAATTGTAACATTATTATTTCAAAAGGTTTACATGATCATATAAATATCACTCATCTCCACACTAGGAAGCCCTGTGTTGTGACGACCAGTCTCCTCGTCCATGTATTTGCAACCAATGATACGGGTGACGGGTCCTCTGACGTCACCGGACCAACGAATTCCCGTCCCCTGCTAGAGCTTATCACGTCGTACCGCATCATTATGGCCGGTTTAACGATCCTACAACGACTTATTTTACGAGGTTTCATTTGTTTCAATGCACCAACCATCCATCGTACCAACATCGTATGCTGACAATTGTCGTGATTGCAGGATGGTGATGACTGACTCAGTAGGGCTACCAATAAACGAAACTTAGCTTTCTAGTATTCTATTATAATTAAATACACAAAAATCGATTAGATTCGATTTGCTGTACTGCTGTGATTTCGGTATGAGATCCTTGAAGTAGAGGTAAACATTTCCTTGGAGTGCCGGGCCACGATAGCACCTCCACATTTCATCCCGTGGGTATTGTAGGAGGCGACTAAAGGAAATTCCAGAAGATGGGCAACGATATACTCTTCCTTGCTCATCGCCTTCTGTCGCCGCTGGCCAAACGTGTGCATAATCTATTACATCTTTTGGCAGATGATGAGAGTTAAATATTTATTGTGAATGTTTAAAATTAAATAATATCAATATTTTAGTGACACTAAAAAGCTTGCTCAAAGTTTTCACTGCAAACAGTGCTCAGGGTTCACGCTTAAACTAAATACTACAAACTCAGAAAAATCTCTTTAGGTTATTTTTACTATAGAACCAAATTAATGGCGGCTTGTAGATCTACATCTAACAAACCAATACAATACATTCCACACCACACTATTATTGCTTAATCCCAATTTGTTATTAGCAACCCTACCAAGTAGATATAATTCAATGATTTGCAGACGCAATTGAAGCAACATTGTAATTGCAATTAAATTGTTCGCGACGTTCGACGGTCACATTGACTGTCGACGTGAGTAGCTATTTGTTTGAAGTGACATACAGTACTGTAACTGTTATTAACGAAGGAAAAATAAAGCAGAACAACTTAAGTATACGTGTAAGTGTTGTGGGAACGCTACTACTAAGCTGAAGGCAGGAGATGAGACATAAATGATTGGTGCTTAGCGCAGTCAACGAGGAACTCTGCAACTAGCTTTATCACTGACTGAGCTGCTTTATATTAACATATTTACTAATTTCGACTAGACTTAGACTGCCTCGTTGGTCTAGTGGTTGCCAAGCGCGACTGCTGAGCACGAGGTCCTGGGTTCGAATCCCGGGCCGGGCAAAGTGTTACTGGGTTTTTCCATTAGGTCATTCTCAGTGGCAGCACGGAGTCTGGATTTGTGCCCGGTTAATGGCAATAGGCTCGCCCCCTATTACATTGGGACCTAAAAACATAACTGGCGAAATGTGGGTGTACTGTATGTGCATCTCTGCCTACCCCTTCGGGGAAGACAGGCGTGATGTTATGTTATGTTATGTTTACTAACTTATGAGTGGCTCGTAGCTACGTGGCTACTGTGCAGAATAGTCGACCGTGCTAGCCGCGGTCAGCCTTGCGATGGGTGACCATCTTTTCATGTGGAGCCCCTCTGTGCTTCAAAAGGCACGTTAAGCCGTTCCTGCGCCTAAACTCTCCCCGGTCGTGTCGGTCTATCGACCCATTGATCTATGAGAGTGAGGGCATAGGGAATGTGCCTGCGTTTGCGTTTTTTATAATATCTCCTGCGTAATTGGTTATTCTTAGCTAAGGACAGAAGAACATTATGTTATGTAAACTAAGTACGCTTTATAGCTTTTATATAGTAAGTCATTTAACTGTAGCTTTGACTGTTGCGACAACTGAGTTATCGTCGCATCATTGACTGAAATACATATAATTGTGTGTTTCATACGGCGAGGCTCTTTTTCTATTAGAAGAAATTAGAAAGATAAATAAGTTTTATTGTTTATTTATGCTTTTTAATTAAATTTTTGATATTTAAGTTATAAATAGTTTTATAGATAATAGGTAGAATTTAAATGTGTTTATGTTAATAAAGACTTAATTAATGTAAATAATAAATTATTTATGAATTATCAGCAAATGTCGCAGGTAATAGTAATAAAATTTTAGTGTTTTCGTAAGATTTATAGAAATATATTTATAAAGATGAATTTAAACTTTAAATTGATTCAGTAGGATGTTTTCTTATCTTCATTTATTTCCAATTATATTATATAATGGACCACAATAAACTGTTCTAGCTGTAATTCAGTACACCTACTTTCATAATCGTTATGTCGTATGCCTAATTGTATTAATTTAAGATAAGCAAGAGCTTCCTATAACAATTAATACAATTTATGAACCTAATCTCCATAGTTGAGACAAATTGGATAGAGTCGGGAGGAAGTTCAATATATTTCAACACTAAAACAAATTATAATTTGCCTGTTCAAAACCGCCTGCTAAAGTAAATCAGCCCTTATTTACATACCTGTAAAAAACACTGGTACTTTTTAAACCGCAAAGGTTAAATTGAAATAAAATTCATTTAAAACCAATATTACGCCATAAACTTTAAAGAACTCGCCAGTACACGGGGTTTACAACATGTACGTGTTTAAAGATAAAAAAATTCAAGTTTTAACGGATATGAGATTACCAAAAACAGCTGGTTCATTATGCATTTAAATATTGATGAGCAGGAGATATATTATATACCTTTGACTGCGTATGATTAATTAACACACAAGTTTTATAAAGAATATCAGGAGTATTCCAATTTTAAACATTTTAAAATTTGAATAAAGAACTATCTCTCGATAATCATCTACTCCACAACATGGCGGCAACACAAAAACTGAAGCGCCTACGCACAATCAGATCTCCATCAAAACACTTAATCATAAAAGCCTACCATTTTAATTAATAGTCACATATTTACAGCCTCCTATCTCGGCTACTGATGATTTATACCAGTGCCGATAGTTGGGTGGTCGTGTGTCGTAATACTGGAGTTTATAACAATTAATAATACACAAACACCTGTTGGACCAATGTTAATGATTCTGATTGTTTTGACTCCGATTAACGTAGCCCGGATTGTGGTAGCTGTTCATTTATTTGTTTTTTAACTTTGAGATTAGATGAGACGTACTCAGGTATTACAATACCGTATCTATTTTGTTTATAAAGAAGGTACGATAACTAATTAAAAGTGTTGTTTCCAGCCTTTACCTCGTATCGAACATTCGCTAAAGGTTTAATTAAAGTGTTAGAAAAGAGTACGTGAAAGGCATCGTAGACCCGCCCTGCTAACAATTCTGTTAAGAAAGGATTGTAACACCGCACTGATTCTAAAACGATTAAATCTAACTTTTTTTGTTTGTATTAGGAAAGTATTAGGACATAAAAGTTAATGTAACAATATGGGCGAAGACACTGACTCTTGTAACACAGGTTATAAACCTAGCACGGGTGTCAGGGTTTCACATAACTGTACCTACCTCTTTTTATGTCGATGTTATTATTTCTTATTAGAATAAACAGAAGTAGACCCTTTCTGGAGGCATTATGATATGTACACTAATGCAGGGACAGCAGGCATAACTTTCGTTTTACCTACACATTATCTTTTGTTTTACTAACACATTGTCCGATTAGCCTGGCTGGAGGACTTTTATCCTGGCTGGAGGCCTTTTATTAGGTCTCGCCAAATGACCGGTTAAGCAGTAAGAGGTCCTTCAGTCCTAACTGCGAGAGAGAAGTTCGAAATAAAAAAATATCTAATTAGGGAATAGAACCCAGGATCTATTGCGCATAGCAATCACTTGATTACCGAGAGAGTAATGAAAAAAACAAATAAGTAGCTACATATTTGAAGGTAACAGTAGCTACCCAAGGTAAATCATAACGTCCCAGCCTGAGGCGGTGTCGGCGCTGCCTTCTGTAAACCTTTGAAATCTTCAATTATCTCGACACGAGCTGACGCGAGTCATATTTCAATTGTTTATTTTTTTACCTGTGTTGTAATATGTTTGTAGGCCTGATGAGAGGCAATTAGGATGACCAACATTGGGCCAACGTGCAGAATAATATAAAATTGGGAATATTGCCCTTTGATTCATTTTTTTTTATAAAATGTCGCCTTACATTTGGAATTTCTCCTGTGTCGTGGGTGCGTTTTACAAACATGAAATATCACATACACAAACATCCAGACTCGGGAAAACTTCTGCGGATCATATAAATTTTTGTCCCGTGCGGGAATCGAATCCACAACCCTTTGCGCAGCAGTCCAATCACATGGCCACTGTGCCAATCAAGCCGTCAAATTATATTTGGGAGTATTGACCCTTGATTGTGAATCCTGTGCCTGTATCACATCTAGATGCATTCTAATTACAAACGTATGGACCACAACTGCCAGTTATAATCAAACCTTACCTTATTGGGTGGTTTTATTGTACACACCTTAATAAAAAAAATCAAATACCGATCAATCGGAGAACAAGCCCGTCGAGTCGATTATTGAAACAATATAATTATTGATCTTTGTTTAATTGCCCAAAGACGTGAGGACGTTGACGTTACTTTTAAAACGAGATTAGGTCGATTTTTATTGATTATTTAATGACTGCTTACAATGAAGGTAGGGCCATACAAAAACAACTGATATTGTTTTATTTATTTTATGTAGAACGTTGGAGTGATATCGAATTGTTTACCACAATCAGGTGCTTCTGCCCCAACGGCTTTGCTAATCCACGTTCCACGCCAAGGAAATTATCAGGTCCCATAATACCTTTAGGCTTAAACTCAATCTTTTAGTAGAAATCCAAACGAACGGCGCATCCGAATTTACAATATTGAATAATAAACGTAATAGGTTTTTGATTTATAAGAAGTTTTAACGTTAGCCTTCTTTGACCAAAATTGAGCCTCTATGTCCTGCAGACGTCACGCATTTCATTATACTTTGAGAAAATCTCCCTCTAAATCCCGTGTGTCGAGAGGTTCTCAGTAAAGAAATCATTCATCACTCTTTATTCCTATTAGCTTTATAAGGTTAAATAAAGAATACCTTCATAAAGCATAAGATTAGCAAATAACATAATCCTCCTTTTTAGATTTGCCGTTGTCGAGTAAAAAATATTTCTAATGTGTTGCACTGATAGGTAAAATGTCATGCGCATTTATGCACACATACTTATTGCCTCTACATTAAAGGTTCCATGTTACATCATCATTCATAGTTATATAAGCTATCGACAAACAAATAACACAATTATCGACAATAAATGCATTTCATTTAACGCTAACGTAGGTGTTCCAAGACGTACGTATATGTTTTCAGATAACTTGACAGGCGACATCCGTTCGCCTGTGGGAAAAGCAGACAGGTGTTGTCACGTATCGCGTCTCAACGCGCAATAAACGACTTAAACACATACACTACACAACTCAATATAAATCTTAAAATCGAATACCTACGGTTGAAATTTGTTAAGAATCATTCTGGAGATACGATCGTATGGTTTGTGTAATAGTCAAGTCAAATGAAAGACTAAGTGCAATGAGGTATCAATACAGTCATAAACAGCATTGAAATGAAGATAGTACTTTAATTTGAACGTATGTTTTTTACGACGTCGAATTAGTTCGATTTTTAATATATTTTTATAGGCTTGTAATTCACACTAGATTTTTATGTTAGCTCACGCGGCTGTACATGCCATTTCCATGATTTGTGAAGTACAAACTTCATCAATCATAATATAATAAGGTTTATGTATAATAGCCTTTTTATAAAAGTCCAAAAACTGATTGAGATGATTGACGGTTAAAAGTAGATATGAATTAATGAATTCATTAAATAATGTAATAGAATGGAAGCTTAACCAGAAGCCAAACACCTATCAATCTAGACATCAGGTACCTACAGATATTAAAAAAACAGTTATCATGATCCCTCGACCAGTAACACGAGATTAATATACGGAACCCCTCTAAATATCATATCCTTTCTCCAAATTTTTTGCGTGTGAAAGAAACCTTATAAGATTCACAATATCATATCCTTACCACTTCCTCGTCGGCCTTGAAATCTCTCCAAACTGCAAAAAGTGCACAATTTGTATTAAGTTACGCAAAGCCAGATAAATGCTCAAACTTCTACCGAGATTTTGCTTATTCGGTATACTTTGTTAATAGAAATTAAAGCGTTGGTATGATAGGTGATATAATGATCATGCTAGCAATTATGCCTTTTGGCATATCGTTACGCGATGATCACCATTATAATGTTCATAAGGGCAAGGGGAACGCCTCATGCCGCTGTCTTTATTAACTTCTCGGGCGACAATCAAAAATACTTAACACATAGACTGCCGTGTGGTAGACACAATAGAAAAACTGTTGTTTAGGGGTCACCTGTCCCCTTACCATGAAGTTTTAAAGCACGACAGTTTAAGACGTGTAAGCGAGACGCCACTACGCGCAGTAATTCGGCGTCTAGCTTTCACAACGTCAACTGTCCTGCTTTAAGAGTTTATGGTAAGGGGGCTGTTGACCGCGCTGTCGCTCTAAAGAAGAACGTTTCGTTTTAAAATTTGCATAAACGTATTACTATGTAATTACGTACGTATTAATCGTAGGTACCTTAGCTTCTCGGGCTGCAGGCTAGACATAACAAAAGGTCTTCAGACAGATCCAAAAGAAAACAAACTATCGGTAGGTAAAGTACTTGTCTGCGTAATGGCGGCATACAGTATATATATTATGTGTGTATGTGCTGTGGGTATCCATATTATTGCATATCGATGGAATATGCAATGGGCAGGACGCGGAGACGTTTGCTAATATCCAGAAACAAAGTGCACTCTTCAACACCTCCTCTGGCATCATAGTGTATTTTACATACTCATACATAACGTCACCTGTATTCGCCGCAAGGGCGGGCAGAGGTGCACATATAGTACCCCCACAATTCGGCAGTTATGTTATAGGTCCCGATGTAATAGGGTGCAACAAATTGCCTTCAACCGACACAAATCCAAACTCCGTGCTGCTACTGAGAATTACCTAATGAAAAACCAGTAACACTTTGCCTAACCCAGGAGTTGAACCCAGAACCTCATGCTCAGCAACCGCGCTAAACGACCACTAGACTAAAGAGGCAGTCCTGACACTTCAAATAGAACTAAAATCAAACAATTCCAAAAATCGTCGTCATAAACTCTATCTCTAGCTTGCGCAATACTTAGCTGCTTCTTGTAACTGATAGAAATCATAGGAACGGAGGACCCGTTATCTCGCTTCCACGACGTAATAAAAATAAAGAAACCCGCCGATATTATCGTTCACACTTCCTACACAGCGGCTAATTAGGCTGACGTAGTTAGAACAGTGTTACAAGTCCACTCCACTTAATTCGTGTACGTGTATTGATAGACCGATTATAAATGCATCCACTTTGCATGTGTATTTCAGTTGATTTGAATTTTAATTGACTTTTAAATAAGTGTGCTTATGAATTAACTCTAGGGTATAAAATAAAATTGTGAAGGTTGTGGTGAAAAGTACGCGTTCAAAGATTTGGGATCATAATTGCTAATTAGAGGTAGACGAGAGCTCCATACGTGTGTTTACATCCCGCCTAAAAACTAACTTAATAAGATTAGCGCATCATTAGACCCATTATTTTAAGCCCTTTTTACAAACACAAAACTTTTCAACATTCAAATACGACACATATCATTTTGAAATATAGTTGTTATCTTTATATTTTATTTACAAGGTTATTTACAATTCTTAAAAATAAATATATACAAAATAAAAAATTTAAACTAAAAATTATGTATCAAAGTATTCGTCCTCATCGCTGTCGACTGGTAGGGTGCCCAAAAGGCTGGCGGCATTGAAATTATTTCCAACTCTTTATTATGCTTGCAGTCTTCCTCAATCTTAATTAAAACCTAGAATATCCTCCTACAATATTTAATGTACTAAACTGCGCAGAAACTGGAAAGATGCAGAAATCTTTTACACGCCTCCGCGAAGACATTATTAGATATTATTAGTCCGGGTATTAGAATAAAATCTTGTTTCTTGTGCACTAAAACTAAGATATAAAAGTGTAACATTTTGAGCGTTTACCACTATTGTAAATAAAACACATAAACAACATAACATCACGCCTGTATATCCCGAAGGGGTAGGCAGAGATGCACATACAGTACACCCACATTTCGCCAGTTATGTTTTTAGGTCCCAATGTAATAGGGGGCGAGCCTATTGCTATCAACCGGGCACAAATCCAGACTCCGTGCTGCCACTGAGAATTACCTAATGGAAAAACCCAGTAACACTCTGCCCGACCCGGGATTCGAACCCAGGACCTCGTGCTCAGCAGTCGCGCTTAGCAACCACTAGACCAACGAGGCAGTCACTATTGTAAATATTTATGATATTTTAGTAATGTGTAGGTATATTTATTATGGATGTCTATACATAATATACACACAGTAATTAGGTGTGATGCCGACGTGCCACGTGTGCTCCGAGCGTGAGAACCGCTCCCTCGGGACATCTTACGTACAAGTAGGGATATTGTTTCTTGAGCACATGCCAGTGGAGCGTTGAGCGTAATATGGATACGACTTTTGTATTTGACTGCCATGCCTTTGATTATTTAATGTTCGCGGGTCAAATATGACCCGTGTGGCGTTCAAAGACTTACTACGTAGCATGAGATTTTATAGCTGCTTTGTTCGAAAATTTCATATTATGCATTAGAACCATCGCGCTTTATATTTCGTTTTATTAAATTATAACTCTTTCAATTAATATTATTTAATAACTTAATATTTTTGTAACCAATATTATAAAACGTTACTAATAGTCAATCTTTTATTATAATTTAAGCAATATCACATATGAACATGTTAATTTCTCATAGACTCTTGTAAGTGGCTACTCAATTAAACAGTAGTCTGCAAAAATTCAAAATAAAATAGAACTGAATTCAGCTCTAGTTCGTTACTTACAATATTAAATCTGTTCCTACATGTTTTAAGAGCGCAGATTTTGTTACAAATTATACTCACCAATAAAACTTTAGTCAGTTTCTCTACCAACGAAAAATAATCCACAGTTCAACAAATCATTACCAAAAAATTAACTTAAACAACCAAAAATAAAATAAAAGCCATCGCATCCACTCTAAGCTACCGTTGCTCCCGTCTGATTGAATAAGTCCCGCATAAAAGGATGATTCGCCATCTGCCGAGTCTCCACACTCAATCATAAACACAACTTTGTAAACGAAAACTTTCAAGAACTCAATGTTCTAAATATTTGGCCCAAATTACTTTGATGTAAACAGGACAATATATGAGTAATATTCTTTTAGCTGATATTTTTTGCCGACATCTAGATTAATTGAGTTGTTTTGAACAACATGTGGCATAGGAATATCTTTAGCTAGATCCGTGCGACCTCAATGTTATTCATATTAACCTAGAAAAATGTAAACAATTGTTATTGTTTTAGAATACTCTTTAAGTTGTAGCGTCGACGGTTCCTTATTACTTACAAGCTCTAAGTTACAATAGTCTACGTCAATAAAGTGTTTTTTTTTAATAAAAACGTCGCCCCATACCAGTAATGTCTCCTGTGTCGTGGGTGCGTTTCACAAACATGAAATGTCACATACACAAACACCTACATTCGGGAAAAACATCCGTGGTATGAGCAGATTTTTGCCCCGTGCCGGAATTGTTCCCGCAACCCTTAGCGCAGCACTCCAATTAGCTACCACTGCGCCAATGAAATCATCAGTCAGTTGAGAATCATCATTCAAAAACTCTCACCACTATTTACAAAATTGTACAATCTAGATGCACTTAACCAATATTTTGTAAGGATGCCTATTTCCAAGATTGACATAATGATGGATGACGGAGACATAATAAAAAAACTATATCGAAATCAATCGAAAACTTCATTCAAATCATTGAGGGCGAATAATAAACCAATGATCAAACTCAGAACGTCAGTTCTGAATTTGGTCTTGGTCTTGAGACTGGTTTTTGACTAACTAAATCATTTAGCGACAGAATAAGCCAACTCAATAACTTACACTGTATCCAATATTCTTACAAAATCTATGTAGAGAAAAAAGTCAAAGTAATCTTCGTATTTTTAAAAGCAGCTTCCTGCATTTTGCCCATAGTACCTAGAAGCATTTAGAGAACCGTTTCATTCCACGCAACTACAATAAAAACTATCTAACTGCACGAAGAACTTACCAATTCACTACTATGAATAAGTTTCAACAAGAAATATAAATACTTAATCATGTTATCAATAACTTCCCTAAAAGCTACGAAACGCTACGAACAAGTCCGCTACACGTGAGCGTAGACCGTTAACATTCCCATTAGAACAACCTCACAATAATTATAAGTACATAATGTAATTCTCTGTATGATATCAACCGAAAAATTAGTGTCCGTACAACAATAATTCAAAAGTCCGAGCCGCGGACCACGTGTCCCGTATAAAGAACTATTATTACCGTCAAGTCGTGTAGGTAGCAGCGTGCGCGATCATAATTGTATTAATCATTCAGCGCGACCGGCAGACGTCGATTTTCTTCAACAAAGTGCTCTTGTTTGTTTTTTTCGTAAGGAAGTCGGCCGAAGGTGAACCGTGGGAACGCCGGGCGGGTGCACTTCCCAAAACATCGACGCACGGCAGCGAGTCCGACATGCGCCGCACGAAACGAGACGCAACATCCAGATGCCTGAGCTAAAGAACGAGACGGGGAATGTGACGTGTGCGCGCCAAGCGACAGCTCACAATCGCGTGATCATCTACAAGAAATAATAAAACGGCAATAAAAGAAACACGAGACAACGGTAACGATGTCCCGCGCGTGTGAGCGGGACGGAACTCGGTGGCCGAAGGCCTGCGCGCGCGCCGCTCGAGTTACCGCATTCGAATTTCAAAGATCAATGATCGATGCGATAGGAGCGAGACGCGCGACAAGCGCTCTAATACCGTTGAGCGAAAGAGAGGAAAATAGTGTTACGCTGTTGGTAAAGAGGGACAGCATTATCAGTTTGGCTCGTGGCGGTTTCAGCACGGGCCGAGTCTTTTTCAACGTTTAGTCGACAGAGGGCGCTGTTTACATTTCAGTGGCCATATTGAAAGGTTTTATGCTATTGTAATCGCTGAGTTTAATAACAAATCGATTTCAATGGCGTTAAAGTGAAATTTGCAAACAGTTATGAGTTTAGTATATACAAAGACGTTTGTCGGTAAACGTCAGTTCCTTTGCAGTTTTTTTGTTGCAAATACAAATTTTATGACTTTTGAGACTTGCGTGTATGTAATAATTTGCACAGCGTGGTAGTTATTTTTAAGCTAAAATCTTATTTTTAGTGGTGTTTGATATTTTTGGCATCATGGGTAGCATAGTCAATCCATTCAAAATTTGTCACGACCGTGCCTTATAGAAAACACCGTTAAAAATCTAATCTAAATTGTCAGAATTAACATAAAATTCATTTTTTCCGTTTTACTTTCGCGCATGAAAACAGGGTTGGATCGAAAACGAACTTGCGACCGCAGCGCTCGTGGGCGTTTTACGTAACAATTAGTTCTATTACTTTCGTATAGATGGCGCTAGAAGTTTAACTTTGAAAGTTATTATTATCATCAAGTAATAGATGTTAGATATTTATAAAAGCATCTGTCAAACATTTCCATCAATTTTAAACCACGGCTGTGGTGAAGCTTCAGAGCTGATATCAAACTAAGCTTATGTTGTATAAACATCAAATAATGTAGACTAGACCGAACTTAGGTTGTTAAATATGCTAGAATAAAGAATTGGCCTTCTTCGATGTCAGATAAGCAAAATTTTTGGACGTGTTTTTTTTTTGTTTTTGGCAATGATTATTTTGAAATGAATGAACTTTATCGTAACGTTTTATACAATTCAGAAAACTCTTCACATTTCAAATAGAATCAATAAGGCAATGGTTCTAATGCTCTTAGTTGCCTATAAGACTTTTTTGCATGGTCAAAAGATGAAGTCACTATCGTATAGGTATAGATAATAATATTATTATATATTAAATAATTCTCAAGTAAAATGTCTTTTTAAGCAAACACAGATGTCATGTTTTACAAATAAGAGCTTGTTAATTGTTTTAACTTCAGCACGGGTTTTACGCAACTGTTGTTTAAAGAAGAATGATGAAATATTATTGTTTGATCAGTACCGTGATCGAGGAAGACTTGGCAATTGCATAATTAAATAATTGCAACAATATGATGGTAACATAAGCAATATAAATATGTCAGTATTGTAAGATTATATGGATGCGCTTGAGCCATTCAAAAGTGCACTAAACATAATCAGGCAAAAATATTTTAACAAGATTTCTTAATAAGTACTTATTATCCTAGTCGTTGTCAGATGTGTTCAACCTTCTTCTATATTTTTACAATAATCAAAACATCATAAACAAACCTGGTTTTAATTATCTGAAATTGGCAATCCACAGTGAGCCAGCGTGGTGATTAATGGTTAATAACAGAACAGACTTTAGCGGTATAGAGGGACAGTAAGCTGTTATTAATATCTCACAAGAACCACGTCAAAAGATCAAAGACCTATATTTTTTCTCCACCCATTCATATTTTGACCAAACTCGCGTGATGTAACCACACAGGCACTTACCATTTCCGCACTTAAATTGTACTTAGACACGAAACGATTTTATGTAGACGTCAAATATCAAGATTAAATCACAATATCACTTCGATTGCAATGTTTGATTCTTGTGGTGATACTAATTTCCTATGATAGTGGACCTCCGTATAATAATCACTAGTTATTATTACTATTAACCTATGTTGTCCCCTTGTAGGGCTGAGGCATGGGGCTATTCATATATTACATAAGTCGATTTAGGGGGGTAGGGTTTTGACCATGTTTTATTTTCTCTTACAAGGGGTGGGGGGTGTCTTGATAATTCTTACGTAAGATCACCAAAACCAGTTGGTGTTATTGTAGGCAAACTTATTTATTTGTGTCATGCCAGCTACATCTGAGCCTGCAAAAAAATAAAGTTCCAGTTTCAAAATAATTGCCGCATTCTCTTTTCTACTTAATACTTCTTATTATGTTTTTAATCCAACTCTCTTGTTCTTATGGTCGATAACTGGCGAAATGTGGGTATACTATATGTGCACCTCTGCCTACCCCTTCGGGGAATACAGGCGTGACGTATGTTATGTTTTTTTATCTCTTGTTCTTTTTAACATTTTAATCTGTTATCCATTTCGAATTTTCAATCTGTTGCGGCGTAGTTTTTCTGATTAATTTCTGTCGCGTGCTTTTTGCTAATGACTGGCCCTAGTGAATGTCCTATCTATCAGAATTTATGTAAATATTAATCACTTGGCAAGTGATTCTACCTTTATTAAAATACTTTTAATATCTTTCGTTGAAATAAAAATATGTTCAGCAATCAACAAACTCCTTCGGGGAACACTTGTGCAAGAGTTATGTTAAAAATATGTAAATTAGACAAGGCGTCAAAAATCATCGACAGATTTACGAAATACGCTTCGCACGAACATCACAAATTAAAATTCAAGATGTGCGTGTATCAAGACGTCTGAATCGTTCCACTGACGATAACACGTCGACGCGCGGTGATGTTAATTTCCGTTTCTGTTGATTTATCAGTGTGAGTTAATTAATCGTTACGTGTAACCTGATGTTTTGATTTCTTTCGAATGTTAATTTGAGAACGTCCTGATTGGAAATTATCTTCAATTATATTGTTTACGTTTGTAGCTGTTTTTATATTCCTATTGGTGTTTCTAACACTTTACATTTTAGTTGGATTTTCAGGTATTTTTATTTGACAATAATAACAAAAGATACTTTTACTTATGTCAGTCACGTTTCTTATTTCGCACGTTTATCTAGTAGACTCAATAGAATGTATCAGTATCTCGGGAAATTATTCACGTACTATAATGAGAAGATTAAGTAGACTTACTTTACAATAAAAGTGATGAAAATGTAATTGAAATTATTAAATCAGCAGCACAACTGTATGTAAAAAACAGTTGCCAATTTCTATCATTCAAATAACGGTTAGAAATTGGAACGCTCGAACAAAATCTATTTGAATTCAAAAATAGAAGTTAGGAAGGCGTGCGCGCTTAACGCCCGTGGGCCGACACAAGCGTTACTATTGGCCAGAGGTGAGCCAATCACGGCCCGACCGTAGCCTAGGCGTGATGTGGTTTTCCGTGCAAATTGTTTTAATGTTTGGGAAAAGCTGCGTAAGTAGAATTCTTATTAGATTTGACAGAAGTTAAAACAAAAGACAAATGTTATAGCGATAACTAATGCAAATGTAGTCAACGTTTATGGAAGTATATACGTGACTGAAATAGAAATAGCTACGCATTGTTCTAATGCATAGCATTAATCACTTTACAAGAACAACAACTTTGTACAAAAACTTTGTGTCATGATTTCATTCGTTGCCAAAGCCTGGTTGTATTGAAATTTTCCTCCGGAATATTTTTTGTCGTGGTCGGGATTTAGGTGCAAAAATACTTGCATTTGACTGCCTCGTAGGTCTAGTGGTTGCTAAGGGCGACTGCTGATCGTGAGGTCCTAAGTAAGAATCCCGGGTCGGTCGTGTATTATTGGGTAAATAGGTTGATAGCTAAATAGGCTCTCCTCCTATTATATTGGGACCAAAAACAAAACTGGCAAAATGTAAGTGTACTATAGATACAACTCTGCCTATCCCATCGGGGAATACAGGCGTGATGTTATGTCAAAAATATTTTTAACAAAGAATATAAAATTACCAACAAAAAAGGACATTGCTCAAAAAACGCAACGGACAATTCTACCTACGGTCACAAAAAATAACCAAATCTCTACCAAGTTTTGCCCTAATGCCCTCCAACTACACAATGGGGCCCAAAAATACAAGACCCATGCATATTTGAACAATAACAATACCGCACCTGTAAGATTTCTGCCATTGTGTTCTGGTCGCACTGTTTTTTGTGGATCCACTATTTTTGTACACCATTTCAGTCACCAGGTATGATTTTTAAGTTGGACTTAGAAAGGATTATACTCGTTAATGTCATACACAGATGCTTGTCCAATTACTGCACGATATTCATACAAAAGTTCATTTCTGAAACAGTAATTTATTCAATATGTTGTACTATATCAGTAATACTGTGATCAAAACGTGCAATGCATAATTATATTCTCTTCTGTAGATAGAGGACAAGTTTGCTACTGATAAATGGCTCTACAACCAAAAGTCATTATGACTAAACACGAGTGTACCTAAATCAATGTTATAATCATACAATTTAGCAACCTACGACATCAATATTATTTATCTACTTGTTTCAAGTTTTACTAACGTGTTATTTATATAATAGTCAATCATAGGACTCCTCTCAGATAGTTTAAATAGTAATAAAATACTTCTTCAAAACTCCAATATTTTCTGATAGAACCATTCAGTTAAAAACGATTAAGATATTGACTAATTTACAAAACATGTTAAGTATTTCCTTATTGCTAATTACTCTAGGCACCGTTAAAATATCCGTAAGTGTTTTCTTAATATCTTATATGGTAAGTAATTAATATTTACGATTGTATCATTACCATCATAAAAGGTCTTCAACACTCGTAGAGCGCAACTAAAACCTTTATAAAAGCACCTCCAGAGACAAAAAAATTGCAAAAATATTGGCCGTTAACTGGCACTCATAAACGAACCATAAAATGAGGGACGAGATGTACTCGCACGAAAATTGCGAAATTGGAAGGAAAGTGGTTATTTTAAATACAAAAAGGTCGTTTAAAAAAAGTTGTGTGTGTTACAGCGTGGGAGAACTTGGCAGGTGTGAGCTAGCGGGTACACTTGAGATCGTACGCATACATTTTTTGCAAGCGACTATATTGATTTTTAATTAATGCGCCTCGTATTAAGTTTTTTAATAAAATTGCGCCTTTTTCGGCTATGAGATTATTTGGTTTAGTCATTTGGTTTTGATGGGTAATTTTGTTGGTATTAAGTGTTTCCCTTAGGCAACGAATTTTATAACAGTAAATCATTCGGATAAATATATACAGTTAAGACTATATTAAGTTACCAGTACAGTATTTAATTAAGAAAGGTACTCGATTCGTTTCTTATCTCATCTAATCTGACTATTGTATACACGTAGACTGAAAACGAAAGAAAAAACAACACCCTATTAATTAGGACGATAAAATGAAGCATGATAGCGAGCCCTTGACTTTCATAGCCCCGATGATTTGTCACCAGCACTGCCTATATTGTCCCCGCACCGGTACCCGTAACGGTGCGCAACTTCACCATTTATTTGCTTTATTTTATTCTACTCATTTATTCCACTACAAACACTGCACGCTGTCGGGCAGGTTTCGCAACTTTTTTTAACTGTAAGTGGACAGTATGACTATTTTTGCATCCATATTTGTTTTCGTTTTAATGGTAACGGATCGGACTTAAAAATAGTACATTAGATTTTTTTAATGAGACGCCGTTTATGGATCGCTAGTGTTGTTTGTTTTGTTAAGATGGTTTATTTTGAAACTGTACCGAGAAGTGTATTTTTAACTTAGTTGAAGGATATACGTGCTTACTTGCGACATAAACAAGGTCCATAACAATTAGTGTACAGTTTTATTTTTTCCTGCAAATAATGTAGGTAAGTATAAAATATATTAAATTATACTTTTAGAACTGGTACTATAATCATCTGCATAAAAATCACCCGCTGCGAAGTGTACATAAAACGACACTTCTTAGAACCTATACTAAGTCCCCCATCTAAGTGATGATATCAACAGACATTTTGTAGGCGTTATCTAAAAAGTACTATAAATTATTAAACATACCATGCCTAGCCAACGGTCACTGAAATAATTAGATAACGAATGTTAAACAAAACTTAATAAATGAATATTATTCATGAGCACGTCATGTCACGCACATAAAAGCATTAGGGTCGCGCCACACAGATTTCGTCGCGTGACAAGATAAGCGTGCGTGTTTCTATCACTGTAAGCGACGCCCGCGCACCCGACCGCGCCCGACTACGCCCGAAGACGGCCGAACGCTGTCGTGGGAAAACGCGGCAGGTGTTACCGATCCGTAGCACTTCTTATTGAGTAAACATTCAGCGTATACAAAATTATAACCGCCTCGAAGCGTCTGTGTAAATGGAAAACATATTTTGTGTGCTTAATGATACTGCTTACTTTTTTGATGCGGCACGGTTATCAGACGACAATGTTTTTTTGCAGGGCTTTTGAGGGGATCGTATGTTCCACGTTTTTATTTTAGTTAAATTTATTGAGTCACCCTTAATTGGTATGGTTAAATGAAGTGTGGTCGTTAAGTGTGCGCGTGACCTTTCTGTATGCATTGTGGTTGTATGGGGCAGCTCCATGAATATAATGGACGGATATAAATGTGTCATACGCTTTGTGACCTATCTTGTTGCGCACATAGTATAAACATAATAATATTGAATGCATTATTATTATGTTTATACTATCCTTTTTTTTCTTGAATGAATAAATGTCGCTATAAAGTTGATAGTGTATTTGTTTGTACATATTTTGATGTTAAAACAAAACGCTATATTGCTTTTGTTTATATACTTTATTTTATCATTACCTAATGACTTGTACCTTTTTTGGAATAATAAATGAATACTAATTTAGACTTTTATGCTTTTGTTATGTTTAAGATATGATTGAGTAAAAATATACTACCTAGGCATAATTATGTACTTACTTTATTAACCTGTTTAGCTATCTAAAGAATCTAACGTAAAAATAGATTGTGACGATAAAAATATACAGGTCAAAAACAATAAAAAATTGCCTGAAAAAATAAAAAATGGTGGACACGGGCGGGCTCGACCCGCGACCATCGCTGTACCGGTCAAGATTCAAGCTTAGCATGGGCAACATGTTAAAATGACACCGAAAGTCATATAAATGCAAAAAAAACACTTTTATCCCATTTTTAAAGAACCTTCCATAGGTACACAGTTTAGATAGATTTAAGAACCTTTATATTACTTATGTAAATAAATAAAACTACATACGCACATTAGACACGGCTAAATAAAGCTACAACAAATAAATTTCTAAGAAAAGTGGCACAGTAATCAAGTTCGATAGAAAATGGTAGATTGAGTCCCTAATAGGTAGGTACCTACTGGTATTACCAGGCCCCAGGTGTTCTAAGTAATTGGACTAATACAGTACTACCTACCCATTACTAGTATAAAGTAATATCCCACACGTACTTCTGTGTAATAACCTATTATTGGAACCTAATACGAGGATATTAATGACGTTTGAAAATGATCAGATATGATATTGTACTGTTACACGCAAAGATGTTGTCCTAGAGCATTGAGTAGTTCTTGTCCTATTAAAGTACCTTCTGTAGAATTTGTATTGACTATTTATCACGCCAGTATTAGGGGCCCAACTGGGGCCCGCACCTTGAGATGAGCAACTTGAGAAACTTTTTCTTCGATCAGTCTTTTAAGGGACGGCAAATTGCCACACATCTAGACTCTATCGCGCCGTGTAGAAGTAAGTTACGACAGAACTTATTTCGGCTCGCTGAAGATACGTTTGCAAAATATTATATTAAAATTACAGCTTTTGCATCTAGCTAGTTAGCTAAATCTTCCATGGGCCACTGCTAATGTCGCATCTGTTTTAAACGCAAGTTATTTTAGCTTTGATCAAAATATTTTGTTACATTGTTGCCTCAATTAGAGGACAGATCACATACTAGCCGATCTAAAAAGAGGATCAAACTCATAACCGACCATTAAGTACAAGAATTCATTTTTTTCAAAGAAACATTCAACTTACAGAGAAGTCAGATTTTAAAAATACATTTAATAACGTAACTACTTACCCATTACGAGGCACACCCCGTAATATGTGCAAGTGTTTAAAATTATTGCCTATGAACGCAAATAGTATGGAAAAATGAACGATGGTACGCAATTTTAGTTCGAAACTGGATATTTTCTTTTACAAATAAATGTAATTACTGTCATATTTCAGGGTTCTTTGAATAAAACAGTAAACCTGTCATAACGTTTTGTACTCATAGGTGCGAAAAACGTAACATATAAAAATAATATTAGTACTTATACCTTTTTGTTAACCTTTATTATAACATCACACTAAAATTATAAAGGCGAAAGTTTGTGTGTTTGTTACCTCTTCACGCTCAAACGCCTTGACCGATTTTGATAAAATTTCATATGGAGGTAGCTGACACTCTGGATTAACACCACTTTTTATCCCGAAAATGTAGCGGGTAACACCGCAGAGCGCAGCTAGTAATTAATAAAGCCAGACTTAAAACAATTAACAATGTATGTTACTCAGATAAGTTTTCCACTTATAATCTCAACAGGTTTCTAAATAATACAAACTAATAATATGTATCCTACACATAACACGATATTTCTAAAACGTTACACCGTTAACATTAAGGTGTGTTTTAAACTTTTAATCTCATTCTATGGATTGCCTCAATATACAATCATGACACGAGATCCAACCTCCAGCTAAAACACGATTTATCTCGTCGATAAGAATTAAGTTCAACATTAATAATTAAGCACATAGTTACCCAGTAAACGGAGATGCATCTGTAGCAATTATGTAGAAGGATTAATGTAGCAGAGTGTTTGATGTTATCGTTAATCACCTACGGAACCCTATTAACCTAATGTTGGTAGTGTTACGAAGAAACCGGTGCCAGTGGGCGTTCCGTATTTTCTAAGAATTCTCGCCTCTGTCTCTGTTATTATCACAAGTATATACACTCTATGATAATTATTTATTTCGATTGCATGTTGCGTATATTTTTTGTCTTTGACTGTCTGTTTATTGAGACTTGCGTTTCATTTTCTTTTCATTAACCAAGCTGCTGTTAGATACTACTGTAAAGTTAGTTTAGAAATCCTTGTTAGTAATAGCTTTATCAGTTAATCATAAAGGCTGTTGTTTTACAAAAAAAAAACAGTTATAAATATCAATAAATTTGCGCATTATATTGCGGCCATATTTCTAAAAAACCTTCGTTAGGATACAGAAGATTGTTATACGATAATATGTAAGTGCATACTATCAAAACTGCAATCCGCGAGTAGTAGGCAGTTATCTACTACTTTGTCAGAAGCGAAGAAGGAGAGTTATTAATGTAAAAATTTCATTTTGAAGCTACAAAAAACACAATAAGTTCTACATAAATAAAATGCTACAACAAGATATTAAAACCAAAAAATCACCAGGAATAAAATATGCAACATTCTCGTGAATACCTCATTAACGTCGCGACAGTAATAAAAAATAACAACACCAGCCAACCTTCAAAAAATCTAAAGCCACATCACCTATAATTCATCGCACATAATATGCCAACCGAATCCCACCAAACAGTAGCTCAAGTATGACGAGCGATGCGATGATTACGGCCCGAAGGCTTCGCCAACGCATAATTACATTAAGGAACAAGTCGGTATAATCACAGGGGGAAAAATGTCACTACGCCTAAGGACGCCGGTTTTATGGAGATCGCTTATCAATTTACCGTCGAGTTTCGATGTGAGCGATGTTTTAAGAGTATGATTAGGAGACAGAGTTTTGTTCTTGGTAACAAAGGTTACTTAACTAAATGGCAAGGCAAAGCTTTACAAGCTTACTTTGTATTATTGATACCTGTTAGTTATTTACTTGACAACGATAGAATTATTTTACGGTCATGTTCGCGTAAACAAATAATAATAGTTTTGTATGACAGACCCAGAATAATCACGATATATTAGAAAACAGACATTTTATCCTTCCAAAGGTTGCCTGGTAGATATCGCTATAAGCAATAAGGCCGCCATTGCACCCACTATACTAACGATGTTGTATATAAATTAAGTTAAGATGTGTTTATATGATGTACAATAAAGCATACTCTATGTATCTAACAGTATAGTTGCTGTAAGAGTAGCGACGATCTTATAAGAGCTCCATAAAAAAAAACTCGTGTAGGTATTTACAGACTAAAACTTATAAGTAGCAGAGATAATAAAACGTCATTGAAAAAAATACGCGACTTAATATTTCATGAATTGTCTAAAACTGCAACTTACGAGTGTCTATTGCACACTTTTTATATTAGGAAAGTCTTAATCGTTGGCATCTAACGACTTTTTTAACGCCTGCCCTTTAAAATTAAACGCGAAAAGTACTTACACATATCACACACGCATACAACATCATAGAACAATTACCCTGTTTATCAATAGAAAAAACATCATACTGTACAATTAGCGCGTTAGGGGTGTCAACGGTCATAGAGCACGAGCCGGAACGCGTACCGGTCCGGAACCAGTCACAGGTACACCGGAACAAGTGGAAGCAAAGGTCAACTGAATACTAATATCGCAACGACTTTTGTGTTGGATACACAAAAGTCGTGGATGGACATTTTGATTGTTACCGGAATGGATATAGGACGAGGTGTTTTGGTAACAGGGTTTCTTAAGAGTATTCAACGATAGAGGTGTGCTATTGTATGCAGTTTGAAATTGACCAATTTTATGCGAATGTAAAGGTAACAATGTGACCGAAGTGAAGGGCAAGGGTGGGGCAGAAGTAGCCCTAAGGGATTAACAGATGTTTTTTTTCTTTTTAGTCGCTTGTGTGCTAGCTATTAGTTTAATACGATATTATTGATGTCCAGTTTTAAAAAGATTTATATCCGTCGGCAAGAAGGTTTTACAATTTCTTTTAGTACAAAATAGTGTGTTGTGTTATTCTTTCTGGGCCTGAAGAATTCTGAAATAATTTACCCAAAGTTCGAAAGAGATCTCTGTTATTAGACTTGCGACAGACGCCTGAAAGATATTAAATGGTGGTTTTTAATTATTAAAATGTTACTTCTAAAGCCTCTTCATGCAAAGAGGTTCTGCATAAAAACTGGAAGACATATTACCAATGTAGTGTGGAAAAGTCTAGACTGATGATGATAAGATATTATGATAATTTAGTTCGGCTCAAACACGAATGGGTATAAAGGAACAGGTTTGTAAACTGATAGATAGGCAGGGCAATTAACTGATAAAACTAATGAAATGAAAGCAATCTGGTCTTCGTAACCTTGTATGGCGTGAGACTTAATACATAGAGACTATTTTATGTCTTTCAATGTAAATGGTAACTAACTGGTTGATGTAAGAACTAATTATTGGAATGAGAGGTGCGCAGTGCAGCATATGGCGCCTGGATTACGTTTACCAAGAGGGTCATTACGGCCGAAAAGTTTCCAAACTGGACACCGACAAAAACCATGATGAGTTTTCTGTAGCACTAAATTATTGACGCAATCGATTAACTCGGAGAAATCTTCATCGACACACCCCCGACTCGATCGCATCAGCTCCGGTATCATTAAGATAAAATTAATTGGGCTCCACCGGTCTTCCGCGTCCTCGCTGAGATGAAAAAACTGGGCACACGTGGTCACTACCGTTCATTTACGAACGCGAATTATGCGTAGTACGGCAGGTGGCAGGTGGCGAGAGCATGGGAACCCGGGGTTGAGGCGAGTTCCCACGGCCGCGTCATTCACCACGCCACACCTGCGCCCCTTAACGGGGATGCTACACACACGCCTGCCACGCGAAGGAAAGCGCCGATTAGAAGTGCCACGCGTGTGTGCGCGCGCGCTCGGTACGTGTCCCGACGCGTGGATCTCTGTATGTGTGCGTTGCGCACGGGCAGCTCGAGTTACAGGATTTATTCAAGTAAGTGCCCGTAGAAGGGCTGTTTACGTTATGCTCTACGTCGTTCGCGCGTATGTGTTTTAACAGGTGCCGTATGTGTGTGTTAGCGTTTGATTTATTCGCTTATGTTAGCTTTATGATAACGACGGTCATGTTACATTTTCTTTTGCTCCTGTAGTTTATTTTTATAGAGTGATCTGTATGATAAGTACCCGCACAATGTTGTAAAATTTTAATACAATCCTCTGAGCCTGTCACATAAAGTCTTCAGGGTACGCCTATCTGAAGTTGTTGATGTGCTGATGGCTGAGAAGAAGCCATTATGTAAATGTAATTTTCCTTGAAAGCCTTGGCTCAAATGCCTTTATATTAATTTAATGATATTCTCATATTCATTCTGTCAGTCTTTAATTTACACTTCACGCTTTAAAAGGGTTAAATCAGTCGATACCTATTCAGTAACGAATATGTCATTAAGAATCCAATGCATTTATTCATAAAGCATTTAATAAAAGTCAGGCGTAGGTATGTGGCTATGTGGGCTCAAAAAAGTGTCAATGTCCTAAATGAGATACCATCGTAATTTTATTAGCGTCCGTCTTATTAATAACCAATATAGATTTTGAAGCTTATCATAGAAAGGCATGCATACAGATGAGCGGCCCTTAGGTTGACAATGGGCCACGCGATCTAAATGAGCGGCGCGCGTCGTTCATGATCGCCCTTACTAATATGATAGCATGTAGGCGCGTGTTTTGTTACCGACAAACATTTAATAATGAACAGTTTTTAAATAACTATAGAAGATAATTAAATAGAAATATATATTAAACAGTTTGCACTTAATCGCACTGAAAAAATACCTATACTGCGTTTTTTTAAGTGCCTGGTTGCTTATTCTTAGAAACTGCTATATAAAAAGAAACACTTTTGAATTATTGGTTTTACTTGGCAATAGTTAACAAAATAATTATTAGTCTTAATAATTTGTTATATATATATATTCTGTTACTAACACTACTACTATGGATTAATTTGGGTCCGAAATAAATAAATTATTATTATTATTAATAAATAATTACATAAGTATAATTTAATGTTCATAAGAATCTATAGGTAATAAATAACGATACTTTTCTATAAAGATTTTTTTTGTTTACAGTTTTATGAACTGAACAACACAACAATAATAAAATTAACCCATATCGTGCGGACTGCGTCTCTATTGTCACGCAAGGGATGCGTGGCGTGCGTACGCGCACTTTCTGATCTTGACATCGCTTTATTTACGTTCGTGTTCCAAGTTGTTAGCGTATAAAAACATGGTCAAATTATAATGTTATACAGATTGAAACATAAATAACATCTATGAACCGTATGTTTATTTTAATTAAGATATCTAGTTGGTTCTTGAGTTGAACATTCTAAGCTAGTTGTGATAGCTTAAGGCGAGTTCTTAGTAACACTTAAGTACTTAAACTGAGACCCCTAACCACCCTCCCCCCCCCCCATTTACAACTATTTTTGCCTCTCATAAAATGTTTAAGTAAAATCACATTATACGACCAATTTTTTTTAATCTAGAAATTTCCTAAATTTTCCTATTGTTGACAGCACCGCTACCACCAGTGTCAGCCCGCATCACCAATGGAATGCCATTGTGACGCGGCGCGTGGCGTGCGCAACGCACTTATCTGACAACGTGATTGTTTTATTGACACCTCTGCCGTTTGAATAATTATAGCCCATTATCTTGACGCTACGAAATAGATTCCTTGAGGAAATAATAACTTTTAGGGTCATTCATCTTTAAAGCTTCTTCTTATAGGCAAGATCTAAGTAATGGTTACGTGACAATACGATTTGCCGCGTTTAGATATTAGTCAGTCAACTAAAATGGTGTCTAAGATGTAAGCCTAGGGTGCATGTAACAGATATATCCCACTTCAAAATCAATTTTCAAACTCTTTTTTTTTATACTAACTCGTAAACCCAAATAAGCCATGTATTTTTTTTTCTTAAATCGGAGATTACAGTCTATGTATAAAAATCTTATAAGAAGCTTGCAAATGGTTGTAGCTTTTTCCTAGTTTGATTGTAAAATTAAAACATTAATATAAATATTATTGAGACATATTATTAAATGGGTCCTCGATGTTCTCCACGAAGGAAGCTTACCAATGATCTAATTCTTAAGTACCAACTTGCAAAGTGTGAATAATTCATTACTCATTATATATTATGTCGTACCCACTTTAAACAGACGGGACCTTAATAAAACGCAATTAGCGCTAACACAATCAACCCCACGCGTCATCACATAAAAAGACAATAAACCCACACAAACTGTCACTATTAACAACACGAAATCCTTTAAACTAAATCAACAAGGAGCGTGGGCGTGTGTTACCCCAGTCCACTCACACACGCACCCCACATACCATTGTATATCCCTATAGTTGATACGCACCGAATACAAAGTTCCATTTTGTAACCCTAGCCGGGAGAAGGGGCAAAAAGTGAACACTTTTTTTAAAAAGCAATCGCTGCACGTGGTCGGGTTGTGGTCGAAGTTTTTTTCTTTTAACGAAAGTATTACGTTGTGAAATTCTTCTGTTGGGTATCGGTTACCCTTTAGGTTTTGATGCGCTGACTGGTGAACTGGATTTTATCCAGCTATCAGGTTTTGTCACAGTTGATTTGGCGCCTATTCGAAAACTTGACTAAAGTGACGGAGATGTCGTAAGTCATCAGATATACCAAAATAGATGTTATATTCATATAGTTCATCTAATTAAGAGCTTAGTTGTTGATTTATAAATATTATCTTTTATGTAATACAATGTGGCTTACGTTGTTTTCACACTGAAGTTACTCTTCTCGTTTATTCTCGTGAACATTGTAATAGAAACTTATAAGCATTTACTCACAAGACCATATTAGTCTTATTAGAAATCGTTAAAATTATTAATACTTATTCGAGTATTGTGAAATTCACACTTCTTCTTCTTCGTATCAACATGAGCCAATTCTCGCATAGTAATAGGTCATGCCATGATGTAGAGATTGGTCAGTCAAGAAAAATGGTAGCGAGGTTGACCGTTCAGGGTGCGCCTGACGTACTTAGTTATCGTCACACAGCGGCTCTCTACTTGCACCCCATTTTGCGCTTTATTCCGCAAATACAATTTAAGCTTAAGTATAAAACAAAATGAGTGTCTATAAAACTGCAGTAACAATAAATTAAAAGAACCACTAAATTTCGTATTTTCGCTCTTTTTATGGGTTTGTTTTAGCGGACGTCTCAATTAAAGCTTAAAAGTCAAACAAAGTGTCACTGCGCTTATTACCAACATTAAATAAAGTATCAGTATAACATACATAACATAACATCACGCCTGTATTCCCCGAAGGGGTAGGCAGAGGTGCACATTTAGTACACCCACATTTCGCCAGTTATGTTTTAGGTCCCAATGTAATAGGGGGCGAGCCTATTGCCATCAACCGTGCACCAATCCAGACTCCGTGCTGCTACTGAGAATTACCTAATGGAAAAACCCAGTAACACTTTGCCCGACCCGGGATTCGAACCCAGGACCCCGTGCTCAGCAGTCGCGCTTAGCAACCACTAGACCAACGAGGCAGTCAATATAGTGTATCAGTATAGTGTATTAAAATTATCATTAAAAACCGACTTGCGGATCTCTTTGTTTCAATAATGCTATCTTAATTAATATTACTATTATTTTATGTTCATCAATAGTTATATGAATATTGGTAAACGTATGTATGTGCGTGCGCACTTAATTTAACGGCCAGCGGTTGATGCAAAATACTTATCAGTAGGTACCAACATTATTTCGTAAAAACTGTAGGTCAATTCTCGTTACTTAAGTCGTTCTCCAGCAGTGCAGAAGCGATATGCTTCCAATAAAATCCAACAATAATCAATACACAAATCGTTGGTTTTCAACGAAACTACATCGCTATTGCGCTACTCGCGAACGTCTTAAGATACGAGAATTGACCTACAGTACTTTGCGAAGCAATGTTTTAAAAAACTCTTTTACTTAATAGTATATTATGTTATCAGACTTATGGCTCAGCTTAATTTATACTAAACTGGTATATAATACGTACAGTTTATTGGATAAATACATTCCAGCAGTAATATATATTATTTAAACAGAACAATTAACTTTTAATTATATTTTTATGGCGTTTTGCGCATAATGTTTTTCAGTTTAACGCTACGGTAATAAAATTCTTTTTAGTGCCAATACCGCACTCTTTAGCGAGATATTAGTGCAACCTAATAATTTAATTAAAATACGATGATTGCTACTCGTTCAGTATTAAATATTTTAATGGCTGTTCCTTCTCAAATTGAAACAGTATCTTATTCGTATTTTCTGATTACATTGATTATTATATTTTATAGAGAAAGATACTGACTTAAGTATAACTTTATTCTTGATGGAATAATCTAAACAGTAGTTACCCACTTGCCCAGTGAGCAAAATTTGCCCATTCTTAGATACAAACGTACTACATGATTTTACTTTAATAACTTTCGTAAGTGTTATTCATATTTATATTATATTAAATATTTATAGTTTTTTTTTATATTATCTACTATATATACCGGTTGTACTCACGTTGATAGTCGGGCATTCCCGAATATCAACGTGAGTACAACCGGTATATATAGTAGATAATATGGATAACACTCACGAAAGTTATTATAGTAAATTAGTTTTTTTTTAGTCACGTGTATATTCGGGAATGCCCAACTAGTTCCTGGGTTATGACAAAAAGTGAATGAATTTGTCTCTTTAGCCTTACGTTTTATACATGACCTGACTTTACCTACCTACCTCTATACAGGTGATAACCTATATTTTGACAGTCATGTAGATAATATTAATAATAATTCATGTCTAAAAAGAAAGTCTAATATTAATTCATTCTTATGAGTCTTATTGGAGACTAGTGGTGCGAGTAAAATTCCCTTTAAGATTTACTTGGCGCATGACAAATTAAATTGCCTGTTATGTTATAGGTCCCAATGTAATAGGGGCGAGACTATAAGCCCAAATCCAGATTCCATGGTGCTACTGAGAGTTCCCCAATGGAAAAAGTCAATAACACTTTGCCCGATTCGTATCTAGGACCTCATGCTCAGCAGTCACGCTTACCGACCACTAGACCAACGAGGCAATCGTAATATAATATTGTTATGATTATTATAATCACAACGTAAAAGGTATTGTCATTATTACAACGACTGTCCTACTGCAAGTCTAAAATGGCTATATATCATAAATTTTCTACATTAAATGTAACCTTGTTAAATAAGAAAATACTAACCTCTTTTTTTGTAGAAACCAAAAACATTATAATTTAAAAAACAGAATAATTTTGTAATATGGAGCCAGTTTACATACAAAACGACACCGCGTGTTTCGTTTTTAAACATATCTTATTACAAAATTGTTTGAATCATTCAATTTACATATTATACGCATGGTATCCGGACTAACTCTGACGATAAAATCTGATATTTAATAAAATAATCGGTAATGATACACTTGTGGAGATTACGATCAGTTCTAAAATGTCCGACATTCTTGTAAACGGCAGCCTGTTGAATATTAATTTTATTGTTAGCGTTGTTTTACACATTCCTATTGTAACATAGATTTGCGCAATATTTGAAAAAACACTATATTGTAAGTAATGTTACTCATACTTAGTGTTATTATTAAGTAACAAATAATAAGCTGACAAAGTTTAAAGCTCCCACTTCTCACCGTGAACTAATGCGCCTAACATTTCCAATATTGGTCGTAATATAAATTGAATTCGTGCTCATGTTCTGTGAACTCATCCCTAAGAAGTAGTATACAACTCTAGATGTAACAAACATAACATGACAAGTAAGATGACCATTTAAAGAGAATAAAAGTATGAATCAAGTTCTATACTTGAAAAGTTGTGTTTGAAATAAGAACAAATATTATCAACTGCTATGACTAAGTTCAATAAAACACACTTTTAATCATACTGTAACTTGATTTTACGTGTAGTACATTGTCTTAAAATTATCGATATTAACGAAGCTGGTATTTGAATAATAATAATAACAGCCTATAACTATCCCACTGCAGGGCATAGGCCACTTCTCGTATAGAGAAAGATTGAGCATTTGATCACCACGCTAGCTCACTGCGGGTGATTTCAGATAATTAAATCCAGGTTTCCTCACTATATTTTCCGTCACCGTTAGTCAGTGTCTTAGAATAACTAAGAAAGTATTGATAACATTGAAAAAGTCGCATTGTTACTTGCCCGCGTTTGAACCTGCAACATTGTGCATACAAATCCGGTATTAACTATTAGTCCACCACGACATTTGAAGAATACATATTTTTAATCATGTATTAACCAGAATATGTACTAAATAGTATATAACATTCGTTAGTACATATTCAATTCAACCTTATATAATATCGGCATCCAATACTGAATGATAAAAAATCGTAGGCATTATTTTGTACCAATCACGGTCTACACTCTACACCAATTTGTGCTACGCAGATGCTACGGTTACGTAGCATTTGTAGATAACGAGAATTTTTTATTTACTTATTGATTAGTTGTGCATACTATGTGTTAATTTTCCTGTACTTTATTTAATCTTTTTCGTGATAATTGGTCTAAAATTATGAATAATTAAGTGTCAGCTTTCCGTGAAGTGCGTAGTTTGTTCGGTTTTAAACGAGTTTCCCAAATCTATAATATCGTTATTTCCAAGTATAGCGTGTAACAATATCTCACGTAGATACACAAAAGACGCTACCTTTAACGGTCTTTTCTTTGTATGCGCGACTCGACCCAAAATCCTTACAGACACGTAGAAAACGGACATTATGGGACAATGTGTACCAAAAATGTAGATAAAATATGTACCTCACTATAAAAATGTAAGTTTTTAATACTAGAGAACAAAACCTGATATTATTACACTAATAACATTTATCTGTACCTTGATATTAACAATTACATATTTTATGAGATAAAGGCGAAAGATATTTTAGCTCAAGTTGCAAAATTCATGTTTTATGTAAAGACTTCAGCCACGCCTACTTAGATTTACAAGCTTGGATAAGGCACACATATAAGTACACAGTATAGAAAACACTATAATAAATGTGTTTCGCAGTAACTAATGTCGTCAACTCGAACAAAACATATCCAAGTGTTAGTTATATTACGTCTAACATTAATATAGTTTAGCCGTCGCTCGCTCAACTGACCGGAGGAAATGATTTATCAGTGCTGTGTACGTGATTTGCGAGCGCGGGCGCATGCGATTTAATCACAGGAAGCAACACCGGCGTGCCGTGATAAATCTGCGCAGGAACTTATCTATCCGATGGCCAGCTGCAGCCCGTGATTCATAATGCTGAGATAGTGCTGTTTATTTTGCTAGGAATCGCCTTAGGAGACAGCCAGAACATCTAGTATGGTGCCCATGCAAAACATCGGCCCCTTTGTACGTCTTATTTTATTGTGGAGGAGAGTCCGGAAGATTTATAGCTAGAAAGTTAATGTTGCTCGCGTAATTGTTTTTTCGTCGTCTCTATGTTTTCAAATCTCCTTATATGGTTGCTCTTTCGATCATCTCGGTATAACATGACATTTACAACGAAAGATAAGGCAGAAATCCGAATTAATCTCCTAGAGTTATCTTACGTTAGATCAAAAATACAAATCATTATGTCGAGGCAAAACAAAATATATCAAACTACTATTTTAAGAGAACCCCATATCAGAGCAAGTTAGTCATCAATAAAGCTTCACGAGCACAACCTACTCTGTAACTATTCCAAGTCGCGGCACGTCAAAGCCTCTATTCGTAGAAGTTGTTCGTAAAAACCAGTCTGTAGGCGCGCGCTACCGCTCGCGTGCTGCGCGCGCGTCGCCCCGCTCCCGGCACACGCGCATGCGCGCGCGCCACTTCGGCCCTGCTATATAAACCCCGCGCCCTTCCTGATTCAATCATTCCCTGCTGACGCATCGTGCGCGCATGACGCTCTGTATTTAATCGTAGCTCTGTAAATACGTAGTCGTAACTTGTTTAGATTAAGTTCGTAGTATAACAGTAGTAAATAAATAGTTACAATGTGTTTGGCTAAGGATGACACACAATCGCCGCAGAAGGAGGTCCAGTCACCTCGCTCGCCGTGGGCGAAGCTTCTAAGCCGTCAGGTAAGCTTCCAGATTTAACCGTCACAGTCCTAATAATTTGTCACAACTTGGTCCTATCACACCTAACTGTGTAACTAATGTAACATGTGTACTTATTGTGTTTTCCTTCTTTACAGAGCTCCAAGCCGAGGCTACCTCGAAAAGTGACGACCTCTACGCGGGTTAATCTTAATAAGTGCTGGTCGAAGTTAGGAGAGTTGATCTCCAACTCCGGCCCCCGCACTGACCTACCATCGCAAAAGACTGCTTACTCCGAGGAACCAGTTCTAGTTCCTTTCTCGGACTTCTTCTATCCTGTAGACCCGGTCAAACCGGTGCCGGTCGAAGAGAACGACAACGCTGAGAACCAGAACATCGCTAACAACCGCTTCGAACTCATCAACGAAGACTTGGAGATCAGCGACAACATGGCCAACGAAGTTCGGGAGATCTGCTACTCGGCCGCTCAAGACTGCTTCGTATGTAAACTTTGTTACTAGTTACTTTACAAACCTTCGCTTCGGTTTCTTCCTTCGGTTCTAAAATTCAGTGAAAACAAAATCGCGTCTTCCATTAGTAGTTTTAAACGTGCTCGGTTAGCACAAATCCAATGTCTTCCATTAGACTTAGTGATGTGATTGGTGCAGCGCCTCCGTTTGTGATTTAGCGTAATGTTTGTGATCTCTAGTAGATAATAGTGAGGCGTTGTGTCATCGTTTAAATTAGTGTTGTAACAGTAAATTGTCACAAGTTTTGGTAGACAGCTTTAATGAACTGCACTGTAATTATTGCACCAATCTCCGGCTATGACCTAAACTTCTGCCCTCTTATTCATAAACGAGGACTATACCGGCATTAACTTAACCCCGTATTAAGTCTGTTGACATCTCCATTCGGATTGTGACGGGTGTAATTTAGTCCATGGTTTAATTTTTTTTTATGAATAAGGGGGCTAATGCGTAACAATACTGCTTTGTTTCTGTTTCTAAATCGAATGTCTTCCTTTAGTTTTAAGTTTTGCCTGTGATATCAGAGTTTATATAACGATTGAAAGCTTTAACTAGATTAAGGAGATTATATTAGGTTTTAAGTAAAGTTTATTAGTTTTAAGTATAGTGTTCACAGAGTGTTCTTAAACATCACTGTTTATCGTTTAAGCTTTAGTTTCTTTAACATTTGACGTTATTTCCATGTGATATTTACGACGCTAAGTGAACTATATTCTGTAGGTTAGGTAATGATATAAACATATCAGTGAAATCCAGCTTTAATAGTTTGTAAGGTTTAGTTTGTAATGTCATTGAACTTCCCTATTGATTAGTTTGTATTTTAGGATCATGTTTTGTCTAAATTCTTTCTCATTTGTAAGTTTTGCAGAAGTAGGCCGAGCGTGCCAATCTTAATTAATTTAGTTTTAGTTATAATTAAGTTTAAGTTTTAGTTAAGTTACTTTTCTAATTTTGATGAATTCTTCCATTTGTGTCAATTATTAAGGTTTTTTTTTCATTATCTTTTGTGTTTACTTTTATTATTAAGTATTATGTTAAGTATGTTAGTTAGTAAAGCACTCGTATTTTAGACTGATATCGTTAAGAATTCAAGACTTTCGTTTGATCTCCGATTCTTAATAAACATTAATGTATAACTTAAACATCACTTTTATTTCACCGCCCTATAAGCATTAATTGGCTATAAAATCTACATCGTAAAGGTATATTATACGCTTGTGCACCTCAAAGCGTGAAACACGTGCTTTATACAGCCATACCATTCCAATTGTAATGACAGATATAAAATTAAAAATAAACATACGCTGATTAAACAAGTTTGGAACAGAACTCATTACAACCAGTAAAAGAAAAAACTTTTTCAAATAAAGAATACAAGCAATAAGCCAAACCAGTTTGGTTTACAGAACTCATTTGAACCAGTAAAAAAGTTAAATGAAGAACACAACAACCTGTATTGCCTAGTTGACAAGTAAATTGCGCGGGAAAGTAATGTTCCCGCGCTTTGTGGCAGAAACAATAATAATAGAGGAAAACAGCGCACAGACAATAGACTACGTGCATAAAACCTCTTTGTAAGTACCTAGATGTCATCAGTAATATTCAAAAGGACAAAGGTGTGAACGCATTAGTTACACTACAATAGCAAGGAGAATCTATTGTTTTAAAAAGTGTAATTCCGATTTGCTTACGTATCATGACCGCCGTACAAACAAGTCGTTAAACTATGAGTACATTACATGGTCGGGCCCTTGTTTACGATTGTTTTGGAACCGGCCTGTGTTCGTCGACCCACGTGTTGTGTATGTTAGCACATCACGTATAATGAAATACACACGATACTACATCGGCCAAATGAGTCCGTAAAGCTAAGATAGAGTCCAATCTGTACTTTGTTTGTATTTACATGATTTGCAAGCAATTTATAAGCAATTTATAATATTATGGCGAAATGTGGGTGTACTAAATGTGCACCTCTGCCTACCCCTTCGGGGAATACACGCGTGATGTTATGTTATGTATAATATTATGACATGAAAAGTGGAAAGTATGCATTAGATACGTATTATGTACTTAGGAATGTTTTAGCTTATGCATATACATATATAATATATTTTTTAGCTTAGCCATTTCTAACTTGATTGGAAATATTCTTTACAATAATATCTGTTTAAGTATCCGCCTTATTGTAATTTGGCGTAGCATTGTTGCGCAATTGAAAAGGAGTTTACTTCCCTTGCATTAAGTAAATAAATAAGTAACAATATAATAATGTTATTGCTTTGAAGTATCGCATATAATACGTTGATATATGGAAATGACATGTATTCAACCAAGTCTTGACACTTATTTAAAAACAGTCATTAAAATGCCAAGCTGAAATAACAATTAAGTACAGGTTACCTTTATTCATGCATCATTTTATTGAATTTGCAAAGAGATGGGCTTTGCCCTCGTGTAACTTGATACAAGTAGCGACCCGTATCAACAGGTTGCGACAAGTTGAAACCAACGCCTACGACACGTATACCTGCCAGTATTCACTCTGAAAAAATAATACTGGCACTTTTGACGTTGATAATCGTCGTGTACCTAATAAAAAAAGAAAAGTATATATCGTCGTATATTCTTTATTTAATTGTGAAGACTCAAATAGAAGCATACAGTCAAATTAAGAACCTCCTCCTTTTTTTGAAGGCGGTTAGAATAGTCAAGAAAAACTACCGCCTTACTAATAATCAAACATTACTAAAGGGTAATAAGTTATTATAGAGAATAAATAAAAATATCGTTTTACAAACTAATACAAAATCTTTATTTATAATTAAACAAATTAATTAACAAATGAATAAAGCAGCTTTGAAATTACTCGTTATCAAGAACTACTGTTTACAGATATTAGCTACAGCCCTATATTTAGAACTACTGGCTTCTGAACAAGTATTAACAAGGAGAAAACAGGGTCTAATGTTAAAACTTAGTGTTTAAATTATTCACAACAATTCCTGTACAACAACTACTAGATTAAATATACATTGTGCAATCGTTTATTGCATAAAGGCACTATTGTAAGGCTACGCAGAAATGTACAAATAGGCTACAAAGCAAAACTTATTATTTCGTCAGCTTGATAGGACGTTTTAAATAAACATATTATAATAATATTTACAATAATACACAAATAGGATTACACTAAGTATCTCAGTTATAGCGAGCAAGCGAAACTAAGCTTTAAAAGTAAATACTTAAAGGTAGCAATTGCTTGTTATAGACGGTATGAACATGTACCCTGTTACAATTGGATGTTGCCTATTTGAAACACGTAAGTTCATACAGTACATTGACTATACTGTCATTATCCAACATTTTAGTTTGCTCTGAAAGTTAACACATTCAGTAATATTAATAAAATACTTTTTGTTCAAGTCTGTCGTCATTCTAATCTTAATGGATTAAGATTTACACATTGCCCTTAATCTTAGAAAGTAATAATTTATTTAATTACATTTAATAACAATAACAATAGAGATAGCTTATATAGGCTGTTATTTAAATGACTAGAACATAAAAATCTTACTATCTTACTCATAAGTCGGACTTATAAACATAAAAAACAACGACTGTCATCAAGTTTTACAACCAAATAATTATGTTTTTGAATATATTCCCTTATCGGAGACCTACAATGAAGTTTTATCACTTACGTGTAGATTCATAAAATTATACAACATTACACTAATACTTTTCTGTATGGTGTGGGTTTAATAGGTGTAAATTATTACTAGTTACATTCAAACTACGGCGTTAGACTAGAATGAACGTGGCTAATAACAGTTGGCTAAAATTGGAAAATATATTATGAATGTTTGAGAAACGTAATGGACTTCCTCCGCCTTGAGGCGATGGAGGGGTATGCCCAACTCTTACCGGCTAAACCCCCAGGGTGTCTTCCTAGGTACCTGAGGATGAAGGTTTGAGTGACCTAATGAAGCATGAGCAACTTAGATATTCCTTCATCTGTCAAGTCTGCAAAATGTGACAAGCGTGTGGAAGGAATTGGACACTAATGAATTCATACCTCTTATTGGTAGTGTCTTAAACCAAACAATGCGACAAACTATCTATAGATATAGATATCATTAACAAAAATACCTTAAAACTTCTAATAAACCAATCTTTTTTGAACCACAGCCTTAAGGTGAAACACTATTCACCCTACTTGTACTCAACCTGTTGAATGATTCGTAACAGAAACAGAGGGTCGTACCGGCGATGGTTACGCATGGGGTGCAAAAGCTCAATGAAAAAGGTCATGACCTCTTCGCTGTGTAAGAACTTGTGCACATTCTGCGTAGGTCGGAGGGTTAAGTACGAGAACATAATTATTCATTCTGTATTATTCGCATTCTTTGTGTAAATAATGGTTTAAAGATTGCTTTGGGTTTTGTTCTGCTAAGAGGTTGGGTATCGCCTTTCTTTTCTATGTATTTTTGTAAGTAAGTACTCGTTCTTTTTAAATAAGAACGATTTAAAAATTTACAAAACAGTGAAAAAGTTTAACAATTGTATGTTAGCTCCAATTGGTAAATGTTCTTTTTTTAATGAATATAGATAAGAAAACTCATAAGTTTGGCGGGACCGTTCAAAGAGCTTACCAATAAACGGGAAACAAAACTTTTTAAGAAGAATAATATAAATATTTAACACACCACTATATAGATACGTTAACTTCACGACAGTAGCATTTAATCCGTTAATTATTGACTTAAACGTTTAACAGTGTAGTTATATCAACCGCTTTCCATTTCCAGCGTCGTTCCGGTATCAGATGAGCGGTGAACCATTATTTTGGTGCTGCAAGGGGGGATCAGTATGCCTCATTAGCCGCAATACCGTTGTATGAGACTATAGGTGCCACCTGACTTTGCTTGCTAGAAAAAAATTGAAGAAAGAAAACTAATTTTTGAAAAGGACTTTTTTGAAATCCCGGTGAAAAGCATTTTTTTATTTTTTGATTTTTCGTCAAAACCGGCTGCATAGAATATTCTTGAACAATCGCATGTTACTTTACCACAGCATGTACTCTAATAATAAGAGCATAAATTTGTTAGAATGTCTTTGCTGTAAGTCAGAATCGTGTAATGCAGAAATTTGTGTGTACCAGAGATAAAACGGAGATCTAGTAAATGCCAAAATTTCGCGCGCATTTTTTTTCATATTATTTAAAACACATGTTCATAGTATCCTATATCTATGGTCTACACCCTGTACCAGTATAAATCTGCCTCACTTAAAAGGCTATACTCACAATTAATTATTAATCACAAACTCACAAAAATGTTAATATCTTAAACTAGAAGTATCCAAAAACAAAATGGAAAAACATATTCTGCAATGTAACATTTTATATACGCAGTTTGGCACTTACTAAATGAAATAAAACAATTGATTATACATTTCGGACAACTGCACAAATAAACCCTTAATTATCTAAAGATCAATATTGATATTCAATACCCACACTTATCAATGATCTTAATTAGGGTTTTAATTACACATCCTTTCAGAACACGGGTTCTTTTCTCCTTGTCGCGATACTGATCGTTGATGATTACTATTACTTTAAAAGAAAACAATATCCTTTCAGAATATTATTAATATACGGCAATATAATTGAATATGTTTTTATACAGCATTCCGTTATCCATTATTAAAATAATTACTACCACTTTTTCAAGCTTTCATCATAAAATTTGTATTTTAAAAGGTATGTTATAAAATAAATTGGTCCCTCTCGCTAATTTCTTCGTTAATTATTTCAGATTAAGACTCGTTAAAGTTTCGGTAAAGCTTGATATCCCTTTATCCTTCTTAAATGATTTTGCGGCTGCATTTAAAAAGTTTCATTTCAATTTTACATTAAACAAATATCGAAGAAAATATGTAGGTAATATTGTCTTAAGCGGTATTATTATATCCTTGTTTAAAGTAGGCAGGAATACATGCATGTTGAAGTAGTAAGTACTTATAACCAATAAAATACATTTATAGTCTTTTGTGTTAAAATATTTTAAATAGCCCGACTAAGATATGTGGTAATGCATTCTTCTTATCGTATGGTTGATGATCAACCTGGTGTCAGAATGTAAAACGCCTGTAGGCCTCTGACATGGCTTTACACACCGTTGAAAATTCTCTTAGGTGTGCCGGTTTCCTTCACCGTTTTCAGCGGCTGATAACTAACTTATAATACGGACATGAATTTGAGAAGACATTGGTGCGTGCCGGGGTTTGTACTTGTGACTTGTGGCTTGGCATTCCAATGGTCATACCACTCGGCTATCACTGCTACATAATCACACTTCACACTAATATTATAAAGAGGAAAGTTTGTGTTTGTATATTTGTTACCTCTTCACGCTCAAACGGCTAGACCGATTTTGATGAAATTTTATATGGAGGTAGCTGACACCCTGGATTAACACTTTTTATCCTGTTAAATTGTAGCGGGGAACTCCGCGGGGCGCAGCTAGTGTAACTATATAGCAAAGCAATAATATCTATACATAACATAACACAGCATACGCACAAAGTCACGGGGGGTCACCAGTACACCAGTATTCTATGTTATAAAAAGTCAAGACCTACGTGTCAAGGTATAGTTCAGAATACGTGACATTTGCAAGAAACGGGGGATGTCCATTTAGTTCACAAAGCCGGGCCAGCGTTTAAGGATGATAAATCGGTCGCCATTCTGTTTGCGATTCGTTCCGAACCGACGCGGACGACACAAAAGTGCGACACCTTCGTGAAGCTAGCCAGGGGTTTGAAACCTTTTTATTGGAGGTGCTTTACAAGTGTATGCTGTAGTGAAATTACAAGTATACGGTGCAGTGTTTGCAGTACATGTTTTATGGCTTATGGATTTGAACTTTGTTTTGTGAGACGCTGAAAATATTGAGCTGAAATTTGGTCCAAATATGTTTTTGAGTGGACGACCGTCCTCTTAAAGTATTTTAAAATGAAGAAATCCACTTTGGTGAAATTACTTTTTAATATTTTCATTTAACTCATGAATATGGTGTAATTTAATACTAGTTATTTACATTTATAATCGAACTCAAAGCTGGCTAGAATTTAAGTTGTAAAAATATCAACCAAGTAAAGACACCAAAAGGTTGACAGCCCCCGCACCACACCGTCAAAGCAGTCAAAGGTTTTATATCACGCAGGATACAGTAATAGGGCACCGTGAAATCGCGTGCGGAACGAATCGCTGAAAAATTTCGGTTTTTCGGTTATTTCTTAGAGATTTGTACGGGCTTTCTTCGTTGATTCGTCATACTGAACGGGTGTCAGTATTACAAACACATGTCTTTTGATCCGGCGTTTGTATTGCATTCAGTGATGTGACACGGCTTTTCGATTTTCGCGCGATTTCACGGCTCGCGATCCGTTACATTGATGTTGACTTACCTTCCGTCACAGCTGCTAGTTATGAATCTTGTTCTGGCAGCTAACAATATTCTGTAACCTCCACAATATATTTTTTTATGCGATAGGTCATTATTTATGTTAAACTATGTATGTGTCATAAAACTATGTTAGGTAGGTACCTACAGCTGTACCATGGACGTGATCAAACATTATAACCGAGTATCAGTCAAGTATCTCATAGCTTTAGTCCATTTTAAAAAGTCATCATCATTAGATATATTTGGCTTATAATCTAGAAAATCTTATAGAAGATCTACTTATCTAAAAGGTGGGATTAGGTTATTTGTCATTATTGTACGTAAAGTTAAAATTACATCATTTACATTTAATTACATAATTAAAAAATAAGAATCGTAAAAGTCTAAATAAAGAAATATTATTTTAATAACATATCAAAATCACACGACATCTAAGAATTGAAACCTTTAAGATGTTATCTTCAAGCCTCATAATCATGTTAACGCGGGGCATGTAACACAGATAACCCTAAAAGGATTATATTCGTATACACACTTATTTCTACTAAGCCTGGATTGGTAAGAAAGACTCCTGCAACATTGCCTACACTTGTATAATTACTGATATCTATATTACTACCAAACGGTTGTAATCACTCCTGTTTTTATCTGAAAAGAAGAAAATTTGTAGGAGCCATCATCAGTACAGAAATTAACATTTCGTTCCAAAATTCTTATAAAAAATCCTAGTAGCCTGCGCCTGGAACATTTTGAAGAGGTACATTTTTTTTCTCACAATTATTAACTGGGAAAATATAAAAAAGAGCAATGACTGACGCTTTATTTTCCATAAAATAAGAGAAATAGGAACGGACATTTCTTTTTCAACTTGTCTCTCGCAGTTAGCTATGAAGGAGCTCTTACTGCTTAACTGGACTGACTTAGCAACATCTTCCTTTAAATTCCAAATACCCCAACCGCACAATAAATACATAACAATATCTTACATTCACCATCATCCAGCCAATATTACATAAACCAGTCCGGTAAGATAAGCCACAAGAGAATCATGCTCATGTGTGGGATGGTGACTATTTGTGACCACTGTTTGAGGAATACCGCCTTTGTCGGCGTTTGTGTCATGGCGGCGAGATAGCTGATGTTTAGTGTGAGGTTTTTGTACGGTCAGAAGAAAAGGTAAGCTTACGTATTTTTGTTTAAGGACACACGTGAGTGTCGATAAAACCAGTAGGTAATAGTGTGAACTAGGTACAAAAATTGTATACATATGACAAGAAACTAGCAAGGTAGTTAAATTATAATTTTCAAGTCTTTTTTACGAATAATTAATTGATACATTCTTTCAGAATTAGTAGCAAAGGATTTCTAAAACACATAACATAACATAGGGGGTAGGCAGAGGTGCACATATAGTAAACCAACATTTTGCCAGTTATGTTTTAGGTCTCAATGTTATAGGGGGCGAGCCTATTGCCATCAACTGGGCTCAAATCCAGACTTCGTGCTGCTACTGAGAATTACCTAATGGAAAAACCCAGTAGCACTTGGCCCGACCCTGGATTTGAACCTAGGACCTCGTGCTCAGCAGTCGCGCTTAGCAACCACTAGACCAATGAGGCAGTCTATTTCTAAAACACATGACTAGAAAGATTTTATAAGCATGTTATATTAAAATAGTTTATTCGCTACCACTACCTACAGGACGCAACTAATTCTATACACATCAATAGAATCAAAACGAGACCAAATATCCGTTCAACATCATGAAGCTGTGAAACCCGACAGAATAGCCACTTGCCTTGTTAAAATTCACGTCTCTACACAATACCTTTCGAAGCAGTCTCATCTAAAACAAATAATTCTTGCGTGAAATTCGGATAATGTCGCTGGTAAAACTGTTGAAATACCAACTTAGAGATACAGTTGAGAAAGCTCTTGTTACTCAACTATAAACCTTATGTCGACGCAATAGAGTTCTAGCAATTTGAAAATTCTGAGTTCAACTATGTTGGTGTTCACAGTTCACGCTTCAATATTCTAACAGCCGAAGTGGCGTATTTAACAACTCCAGCTTCAATGTTTGAGGGTGCGAATGACTGTTTCACGGGGTTTTGGTTTGTTAAGAACGCTAATATTGATTCATGGTCAGCCAAAGCGTGAATTTTGCTAAAGGAAACCGGCGGTTATCGGAATAATTCGGTAAACACAGCTTTTACTTTGTTAAACGACAAGAGATTAGATAATACCGAATAATGATATGCTATTCATATAATAGATGACCAACAATACATTATTAAGTTTGTTCAATACCCTTGTAATATACACATTATAATTCAACTTTTAAAAGATGTAGATCTAACAATAAGACGACTGGAAAAACATTATAATCCACCATATAAAACAATAGTTACGTTGATAATCACGGATGTTATTAATTAATATTGTAGACACAGATTGCAATGGGACATTAACAGAGGCTAAAAACTGTCTCCTGCAAGGTAAAGGTGGAGATAGAACTAGCATTGATCACTGCACTTGTGGACATGATGGAGGATGGTGATCTCATAAGTGTTAAAAATATAAAACTTGCGAATCCGGTCATAAACTTGCACAAGTACGACACTTGAAAAGGTTTTTAAAATATTTATTCGTCTGTAAATGTCAGGCCACTTAAACCATTAGCACTTCATACAATGGTTGAAAACAAAAAAGCGTATCTACTAGCGCTAAACCAACCACTACCACAAATTATGTGACAATAGCCACTTCAACCAATGACACGACAATCGCATTAGAACCAAAGGGGCTTGTGCAAAACACTGCAGGAAACAATTACTGAATGGCCATAATTAGGTGCGTTGTGTAACACTTAGCCGCTTCCGATTGGTGGTAGGGTGCCTGTGAGTTAGGGTGAAAATAAATGGGTAAATCTCTAACTATTAAAATGGCGAAATATGGGTGCACTATATGTGCACCTCTGCCTACCCCTTCGGGGAATATAGGCGTGATGTTATGTTATTAATATTATGTTTCAGACTCTTCAAATCACAATAAAACCTAAAGTTATAAGTTACCTAAAGTGCCACCGCATTTAAATGAAGATTAACATTTTGTAAATAAAGATCATACCTATATGTTATTTCTTCCTATAAATTAGAGGAAAATCCAATTCAAAATCATTCTTGCTTTAATCACAAGTTACGTGTTTTAAGCTGTTTGTATGCGGACTTATTTGTATCTATCAACAATTAGGTTAATAAATACAACCGCAAACCAATTTAAAGAACCTTGCTAAACGGTTAGTTGACGCTTCACGTGACCAAAAGGCTGGCCTGTTTTTCGGCCAAAGAATTAGCATTGCCATTCAACGTGGCAATGCCGCCAGCCTTTTGGGCACCCTACCAGTCGACAGCGATGAGGACGAATACTTTGATACATAATTTTTAGTTTAAATTTTTTATTTTTGTATATATTTATTTTTAAGAATTGTAAATAACCTTGTAAATAAAGAAACTAACAAAAATATTGAGTAAAACAAGAAACAGATATCTCAGATCTAACCCAAATTCCTGGCCACACGCCGACACAAGGCGCCTAAGCCGCAATATTTGACGCAATCAGCGAGAGGAAATGTGGCGACAACACCAGCCCATTAGGCCGAAACACAAATCAGAAACACGTGACATAACACATAAAAACCAACCTATGATTCCCTAGTAGCTTCTTACTTTTTGTAACTTTGCAGTATGTTTTTGTTACTTACTGCATTTTTTATTAACAAGTTGCATTTTTATCTGCACGTGTGTAACGGCAGCAATTACGTGCGGTTTTAAATTACTCCGCATTCCGTTTTTTTACCGGAAACTGCGGATTTTGGTGCGTTTAAGAAAAAAGTGGCGAAATTTTTGACAGACTCTTCTTGTCGTTATTTTTGTTTTTACAATGTAAGGCGGTTTGTTTCCCGTGTTTTTAAGGATTTTGGAGGATACATAAATGATTCTACATCTGATAAGTACCGCATCGCTCTGAACTTGATACCTAAAATAGTATTACACACTATGTGAATTACAACTATTCTGGCGTGGCAATTGCTTCATGCTGTCGTAATTGGTTGATGACGTCTACGTAATAAGACAACTACAATATCACTTCGATCCGATAATAATTGTTTCAATATCGATGGTTATATATTTGTTGTTATTATAGCGTAGTTTTTATGGCTCGAATAAAAAGGTTCATTTTCTCGAAGTTTATAGTTTTTGAAATAAGTATGAAAAAAATATTGGTATGGTATCTGATTTTTTTTTTTTACTTTGGTATTTGAACAGGCAACTTAATAACTAGCGTGTCCTTATGTAATTTGCCGATGCTATGCAAAGGGCAGGTGCAACATTACTTATAACTGAGATGTCCAATAAAAACCGTGGCTACTTATCTCAACAAAACGCAACCTTTCTAAAGCACGAATTAAAAAAATCGCCAAAGAAACCCCAAAAACTCACGTATTGCAAACGGTTTTTATCCAAAAAACTATTTTATCTAAGATTCGGTAACTTAATACTTACCGACTGACCGAAAAAAGAAAAAAACTTAAAAAAAGTTTAATTGTTCTCGCAAAAATTTGGTCGAAATCCATGCCTCGGGCACAGGAAATGACGGGGCGGCACAAAACTCAATAGAAGCCTTCGAAATGTCTTCGATTTGATGGATCGCCGTAACACAATCATTTTACGAGAGAACTTAGAAGAGCCTTAAAGTGCCCCTTAAAAATCAAGAGATATTCTTCACTTTTATTGCTGTGGTAAACAGGCTTTATCTAGGACACACACATTTAAAATCGAACCTTATTACAACACGTTAACATTGAAATTTAAATACTTGAATACGGATACTTGAAACATTTTGGAACATCTTCACACCACGAGAATCCTAAATTTCATCAAAGAAATTTCGACTGTATTCTATGCGCGTCTAAGTTGAATTTAGCTTGCTAGTCTAAGAATATTGTGGCTATTGATTATAGTAACAATGCAGTCTGAACACGTGTTAGATGGCCACTAGAGGGGCATTCGAGCTTGTTTGCGTGTATCTAAGCGATAATGGGAGTCGTTATCGCAAGTAAAGGACGGATGCTACCGACAATAAAAGTGACCTAAGGAATAAACTGTTTATTGTAATACAGTTTTTATAAAATACAATAATAAATAAGGACCTAGGTGTTGATACCTTAGAGGTCTAGATAGGTAGAGCTAGGTGTCTAGGTGTATAGATGGTATTGCTGGAACTCTATATTGGAACCATACCTAAAAGACTGACAAGAAGTGATTGTAGGAAAAAAAGAGACAATTGGGGTACTACAGCAGTGGGACAATTTAGGTTAAATAACCACAATATCTCATGTAGGGTCTAAGATGCTGAATTATGTCCACTGAGGCAATAGAACGTGACTTAAATCTAGACATAGGCGAGAAAACAGTTCTACGATCATCCCAACAAAGTAACGCACATACAGTACCTACAACGACAATACAAGGAACATAATAAAAGTGATACATAACACGATATACCTATTATCGGAGCCGAAGCTCTCCACAAAAACGGTAACCATAAACTTATTCTATAATCTTTAAAAACTTTTGAAGACTGCACAAAAAGGATCTAAAAAGTGGGCGTAACTTTTACTGTCATTTCTGCTCTATCACATAATAGGAGACGGCCTTAGCTCGCGCCGACCTATTATCTTCCTACAAAAAATATACCCCGCCTTATACAATCGAAACGAATTCAAAACGAAGCGTAGCCTTTGCGAATCTGGGCAATAAATTCCTATTGATTGAATTTCGGACCCATGCTGAGTATAGGGGCTCATTATAGTCCCAATAATTTTCTATATTTTTTATTGGATAGCGCTTTTTATTTAATGTTATGGTCCATAACGATATTTTGGTGACTCTCCTAAATTAAAGTGAGCGCGTTGAAGTCTTTTGTATTAGTGATTTTCAGTTGTATTTTTATGCAAAAATAAATTAGTAACAAGTTTAATTCAGCATTTGACAACTAGAATAGTATCAGTATATGCGAACAATATTCATACACCTTAAGTCCAAGGGTACAATAACAAACTACTATTATGACTCGTAGACTTTTGCATAGACATAAAGAAGATGATTTTGCTTCCGTAAAAAATGAAACCTTGTAGGTTTTTGATAGTAGGAATCAGTTGGAAATTTTAGTTTTAGGTCAGTGACTTCAGCAGGATTAAATAAGTTACAACCTCCTTTTAGTTGCACATGTAAGAAACGCGTCATACTTCGATTAGTTATAAGTTTTACGAAGTCAGTATTGTCTACTCATTCGGTCTTCTACCACATACAAATATAGATATACTCTTACTGATATACAATACCTTATTATTTTTATCCTCATTTTGTTACGGTAACTATCACTCATTCTTTTCAGCAACCATTCTCTCTTCACTTCAAGGAATGCTCAACACAACAACAGGCTGAGCATCAATACATGACCATTGAGCATTGAGCACCACTCTCCATTACTCCTGACCATTACGTAACGTCACATAAACGACCCGTTCATTCATACTTAAGGATCTTTGCATCGCCGCCTTTATGAATGGGCAGCGCACGCGCAATCGATTTCACAACGGTCACTCCAGTGAATGGCGGAAACTGCCTTAGAAGGCTTCACGCGATTTCGTGTGAACCACGTGAAATTGCTTCTTCAGAATTCCATTTACTTAAAGCGTGTAATCGGCATTTCCTTATTATGTCCAAGTCTGTATCCTCCTTAGAATTATGTAGGCATCAGGTATTTGTGAAGGCAGTTCATGAATGAGTGTTGATTAGATGCGCACACGCATTAAATTCTTTGTACTTTTGGTGAAGTATGTTGCTACAAAGGGGGTTGTGCTCGTGTTAAAATGATTTGCCGTACATCCTGTAGTGGCTTTAAGCATTATACACGTACAAGTATGACACTTAAAAGTACCAAGTACCTGATGTGCACAATTTAGTATACCCTATATCTAAGTGTATAGAGAAAATCCATAAAAATCAGTTACCATATTATCATATTCTGAAGATAGTATAGTACTGTTACGGGGTGAGATGTAGGAAACCTTTAAGCAAAACACGTTTTAATTAAAATAGTAAGATTTAATTAGAAAAAACACACAATTTAAAACACAGTGTGTACATATCGAATACTAAAACCGACGACCAATTAGAAATGACGTTATTGCCCCGGCAGTATTTTTTTTTTAAAACGTCGCGCCCTCTAACAATTTCTCCTGAAATATCAAATACACAAACACCCAGACTCGGGACAAACATCTGTAGTTCGCACAAAGTTATGCCCCGTGCAGGAATCGAACCCGCAACCCTTAGCGCAGCAGTCCAATCGCTTGGCCACTGCGCTAATCAGGTTGTCAAATTGAGTAAACAACTAAAGATATATATAGATATTTTATAAGAGAAATGCAAGTTAATACGATTATTAATATAACAGTTAATGTTATAATAATTATTATATTGTTAACGTTTGAAGCTGCTATCATTACTTCGCGCTTTATATCATCTTAAAAAAAATGAAGCTTCCAATTTTAAATACAAAATCTTATCCTCTCTAGTCTTTCATATATACTTCGTCTGGAAATAGATTAGAAAAATAAGTAAACCCACGTAAACCTCGTCTTAACGTATACGGATTGAAAGTAAATGTGTAACTGATATATTCCTGGTATACTCCATTCTAGACCCGGACGAGCCAATACTTAGAATACCAGCGACTTAAATATGTAAATATCAACTGCATTTACTTTTTACATAAACTACTTCCTACAGATGTATGATTCGAGTCTACAGATAAGGTACGATACGTTAAGAAAATGCGAAATTGGGAGCAGCAAAATAACACCACCAAATCATCATAATTATCATAGTTAGAATGCTTGATGAAGGTGAATAAATTTTAAACCAGAAACTTACTAAGAACTATTATAATTTACCAGCATAGACAATTATAATTGCGCAAGTTTTATTTTATTATCCATTAATGTATGTATGTGGCCCACAACTTCTCACACGTGGAAGATATTGTTGCGTCTTGTTCCTAGAAAGGTCTTTGCCTAGACATAGAGTAGCTTTTCTTTTCTAAGAATCAACTTATTTTCATACTTGCTGCGCGGTGTTACCCGCTGCATTTTATTGGGATAAAAGTAGCTTATGTGTTAAACCAGGGTGTCAGCTACCTCTAGCCGCTTGTGCGTGAAGAGGCAACAAACATACAAACACACTCACAAACTATCGCCTTAAAATATTAGTGTGATTGATTAAATTACTTTGCGATCGGTCACGATCACAAAGTAAAATTAAGATCGGTTACAAAAAAAATACAAGCGTAGTTCACACCACATCAGCCTATTGCAGTCCACTGTTGGACGTAGGACTCCCCCAGGGTACGCCACAAGGCCCACTCTCATGTTTTCGCCAGCCAGACAAGCGTTGCTTTTGCATTAATTTTCATTGCTCTACAACCATCAAATTCTTATCACAAATACATATATGAGCGATTTACAGAAGGTAAACACTCGCAACTATCAAAATAACTTTGAAATCTTTCCCATAAACCTACACAAACATTTGGAGTCGTATCTCGCCGCCATTTTGGCCGATATCCAAACAAGCCCCCGCACTTGTTTGCAAAGATAACACGAGTCAATCCTGAGACCAAAACAAATATGTACTCAGCTCTCAAGGACGACGGTGTTTAGATTATGATATCAAAACCAGATTTAGTAGACCCACAATGTTTTGATCAAAGGAGTTAGAGGGGCTCTTGTTGTAATGGTTTTGGAAGATGTTTTTGTAATTATGAAAATATGGAGTCTAGGAACGCAAATTGCGCTTCTAAAGTGGTGTGAGCTGAAAATAGTAGCGAGAAATATAAGTATATAGATATAGAAGAGATCATAAAAAAAATTAGGGCTGACGGCGAAGTAGTTTCTTTCTAATTTTCGTTATTTAATAAAAGCTTGTTTAGCAATTGTCAAGTATGTAATACAAAGATCTTTATGAAACAATCTCCTCCCACATTAAACGTGAATCAACGCTACTACATATTTCCAGCCAGTATAACTTTAATTAAATCACAACGACAGTATTATCCATTTGCGTAAACGTTAACCAATCAAGATTACTGTATAAGCCCGCATTCAGCTATTTCCCCATAACATACCAGTCTGCATTCAAAACAGCACACAACACTAATTACAAAATCGGATCACTATCGCCCTCATAAGGCCGCGCCCTATAATTCAATTAGGCGTCCAAACATAAATAGGGTTGTCAAATCTAAGATACCTTCTAAGGGCCCATTCATTGCGCACGTGTGCCAACAATGCCCGGCTAACCCGACAAACGCTGCGGGTCGCCAAGACCGAAGTGAGAAATTTCACAATAGTGTCAAAGTATTGAAGTTCGGCGTGACGGTTGAAGGATAATGGCCCAGTATGTGGTTATTGGTCGCGTCTCTTGATTTGTGCTCTGATTGCTAAACGCTTTGTACTTGGTGGATCTATTTAGCGCACAAAAGGTTTGATGGTGACGCTGAGTATTGGTGTGTCGAAGTTCTGACGCCTTTAAAGCGATCTTTCTGTGAAGAGTATTTTCTTTAGGTATCGGTAAACTTTATCTAAATAATTGGATGAAATAAGGGGTTTTGAATCACATTTTAGTATAAACTGTATTTTAGCAGTTTTTTTTTATATTGCTACGGCTCTAGTAAATTACAAAATACAACTCATCATTGTTAATCGGGAACCAACCATTCGCTTAACTTAATCAGGTACTTCAAATATTGTTCTGTTGCACCAATATTGGGTGACAAGTACCCTCTCAGTAACGGGTTAAAACTTATCTAGTACCTCAAACACACTTTCAACTTTAAGTGAAACAAAATAGAGTCCAATTTCAATAACCCAATATGCAAATTAAGATGACATTCCTAACCTTAGTCAAGTATTGTTTAAGTAAACCGACGATATCTACACAGGATGCAAGGTCGTTAACAGGTTTTATCACTTCCTTCTAAGTATTCAAATGGGGTCCTTCTTATTATAAACAATTATGTGCATATGTGATAACGTCGTGTTATGTGTCTATGTACGAGGTAGTCACGACTCGGTGTGGAATTTCATGATGTTTTAATGGATAAGGAAGTTTATTAGTAACATGAGTACAATATTGATTTTGAAGTCTGAAGCCGCCGCGCCGATTGGTCGTCAACTCGTCAAAGCAACTGAGAAACAAAAGAGATCAGTCTTTTGTTTCGTTTTGATTGAGTTTTCTAATACATTACCGTACGACCGTGATTTTCTTTTGGTATAAAAATAAAAAGGTTTATTGCAGAAACTTGTACAACTTTACAAGTAATACCTGTGTTAGGAGGCCCCGCTCTTCAATATCATATTATAAAATGGTAATGACTGCCTCGTTGGTCTAGTGGTCGCTAAGCGCTAGGTAATTCTCAGTGGCAGCACGGAGTCTGGATTTGTGTCCGGTTGATGGTAATAGGCTCGCCCCCTATTACATTGGGACCTAAAATCATAACTGTCGAAATATGTGCACCTCTGCCTACCCCTTCGGGAATACAGGCGTGATGTTATGTTGTTATGTTAAAATGGTAAATTTGGTAAGTGTTTGTTCATCTCACATTTAACAAAAGAAGAACGCAAATGCGTAAAAAATCCATATCAACTCGCACTAGAGATTATGAGAGTGATCTTAAAGAATAATTGTCTTAGCATTACTCGACACGCACAATGTTTTCCATTCAATATTATTGTTTCTTCAGCCAACATAAACTCTACGTTTATACACAGCTAACGCCAGTAAAAAGCTATAGCAACACGCCTATCACTCCCGCAGCGCACATTGTAGAAACGACGTTAAGGAAAAAGTCAATTGCATTTAAATCGCTTATTTCGTTCATCCGGCAGACATGGCAATTCAAATTCCTAATACCGGACGATAAATAAAACATTTACGGCCCAACCCTAAAATTCAACCGAACGAAATAATCAATTCTAATTCACGTACGTTCTTCAATAACAATGGAGGACTTAAGGAGACAAATGCGTGACATTTCGTTGCAAATCACGCTCGTGCTGCCTCAATACGACTTTGTTAGTATTTAAAAGTAAGATGGGCAAATAGAGGCACAATAAATGGTCGGTGGTCGGAACCTCCCGCGGCGATGCTGTGGACGTGCAAACATAGTCGCCAAAATTTTGTTAAGGTGCGGTTTCCGTGCTGCAATTTGTATGTACGACTGTTATAGGTTAGATTTTCCATCCATCGGTATTTAAGTACTAAAAATATTTTAGTCATGATGTCAAAGTTGAAAGTCAAGAATTTGTACGGTTTCTAAGAACTTAAAGTTAAAATACCTAAAGTTATTAAACACGACAGGCAAAAATAGTTAACGCTAATAAATGTTTGTCTAGTCTTATTAATTAATAAAAAAAATCAAATACGTGCGAGCAATACGATCTGAAGACGAACAAATAAAATTGCTTGAATTTTAAAAGTCGCAACATAGAAACTGCCCCTTAACATTGTCCCGTGAGTCACAAGAAAACGCTAACTGTCCCACCGGAGGCATTGTTTCTTTCATTCCTAAGGCAAATATTGGTCGAGGCTTATTCAGGCCGTTTGCAAACATTGGCCTACTGGGTGGCGACCAACAATGGGCTTCTTAGAACCTGCGTGACAACACTTCAAATATAGTGATTATACACTAATTGTGGGCAAACACCTGGACTTTTATATAGTTTTTAACGCGAACGACATATTTTGTGTATTGGTTTAAATGGAGCTGTCGTTGTTTAATTGATGGCCACTCATTGTACTTGAAGTACAAGTCGCGAACACCGGGAAAACATCTGCAGGATAGTGTTAAGACGAAGGAAATGTATCGCTCATTCCTTGAAATGTGTTCGACAACGTGTCAAAATATTTTTTCATGTTTTACATTTAAATAATTCCAGTTAAAAGGCTCTAATTTAGCTTTAACGAACCACGTGCTTTCATTTGCGTGTAATAAGAAAACCACTTAATTCAACTTAATGAATTTGTTGCGTAATTATTGCGTATTAATTAATTTATTGCGTAATGACTGTGTATAACATACATGATATATCGGTAGACGATAAAATAGATGCATTTTGTATCCGTTTATTATTCCATACAAATTGAATTACGATTAGGCACGTGCTGTAGTAGATTAGATCATTAAAAGTGGTGTAAGGTTTCAGCATGGTGATAATGGTCAGAGTAAACAGCAGACAGTATTCTAACATCAAATCCATGTTCATATGCTTATTTTATCAGCCAATCTGGATTCCAGTAGCTGTTAAATTCTCTCACATAGATTTTCGGAGATTAAATAAAACAAAGAACTAACACTCAAAATATAAAGAGGTTTATATTTGGTAACTTCTCAACTAGTTATGAGTATTTATAACCCGTAGACCCTTATGTGTAACCAGTATAAATATGATGAAGAAGAAGGTAAAAAGATCGTACATAACATATATGCGTTTATTTTATTTTATAAAACGATGCATCGGATCTCCAGTTATACCATAAAATGAAAGTTTTAACAAGGTTTCAACTAAAAAATAGCAAGGAACACAAAATACGATTTGTAAGGACATGTAACTAAAAACTTTACAGTGAATGTAATTATTAAATCAACAGCGACCCCGCATAGACTTTTTTTAAGCAGCAGTCGAAAGCATTCTTTGGCTTAACCAGAACCGGAGCAAATCAAGCCACCGACACCATGAAGGTTGATAATAAACAATATATTTACGGCATATCTTAGTCAGAGTAAAGTCGTGAATTACTCCAAAGTCATCATGTTTATTTACATAGTTTGAAACCCAAATAAGTGAGTATGCAAAACTTCATTATTTATTTTCCCAATCGTGCCTAATAACAAAAATAGGTATAATAAATACATAATATTTGTTACTTTACCTAGCACAATAAATACAAACCTTTTGTGAATTCGACTTTCCATATTTCTTCGCTACAAACTCTTAACAATGACAAGGGACGATCCTTTCTGGCCAATGTTTGGTTAGGTGCGCGTACATTGTCGACTCCGAAATCAATTTACGATAATTGTCATTTATTATGAAATAAATATGATGCTTTATCCTGTTCCCTATTGTAGTTACTACCTCGAAAAGATTTCGCCCCATTCAGTTGGATTGAGCGCATTATATTTTGCGAAGAAATTCATTGGAGCGCAAGAGTATGCGCGGGATGGCATTTGACAATAATTATATTAAAAGCGACCGTAACTTGGGAGATATTAGGCGGAACGAGAAGTTTTGACGATGAGTCGTGTCAGAGAATGTTATCTCAGCTTATGAGCAGATGTTGGTAATACATATTTGTTTTGATATTAAATGAAGTGATGTCTATAACATGTTTGTGGATCTAATTAAGTGGACAGACATCAGTTAGTTCGTACACTTCAGTAAGCAAACGTTGCAATAGGTTGTTATGATTGTGAGGTATTGTAGTTGAGATTATAATGAGATGTATATTCTGCGATTGTGTTCTTCTTACGCACATAACCGGCAAACTTATATAGGTATATTTTTTTATAATCTTGACATCGTTGGAATATTACATGACAGACCAAAGATTTTAAATTGTATCTTCCCTACAAATGTCTTGATACTTTGGATATACCTACTTTCTTCAATTCATTTAGAACATTTATAGCCGAACTATTATTATTATTTCAGCCATGATCGTCATGATCGCCTCCAAAGGGAAGAAATAGTCAGGAAATTCCATAGTCTTCTTATCGTATGGTTGATGATCAACCTGGTGGCAGAATTCAAAGCGTCTGTAAGCCTCTGACATGGCTTTACACACCACTGAAAAATCTCTCAGGTGTGCCGGTTTCCTCATTATGTTTTCTTTTACCGTTTTTAGCAACTGACAACTAAATTATAGTATCTACGGACATGAATTCAAAAAGACATTGGTGCGAGCTGGGGTTAGAACTCGTAACCTCGGCTATCACTGCTTAAACATGGTAATGTCAAGCTTTGTTCATAAACCAACATCTCGATATCCCAAAGTGTTCACTATTCATTTGGACTCAACAACCGTCTACCTACACTTCATATACTGGAAAGACAAGGTTTTAAAGTAATTTTTCAATCCCGTTGGGGCAGTACCTAACCCTGTAATTATCATGAAAGCCGCTAGGATAAACAGAAAATCTTAAAAGAAATAAATAAGAAACTTTAACATAATACACAACATTATATCTCAATAAAAATAAATAGTCAATTTATAAAATCTCAACATCAGATATGCAGCATCTTTTACCCAATATTTTAACAAAACGCGTTAATTTAGCATTTATGTCTTTTATTACTAATTAATTTTCATCTTCGATAGCCGAAAAGGCATATAGAATCGATGGTTCGTAAAAAATCTTTTATATTTTGAATGTGACAAAGAATATTATCGTTTTCAAACCCTGTGATATTTATCGCCATAGTGGACTCAAAAACACGTTACAATTGGCTTTTAAAGTGAATTTGTCTCGTTTTTGACTACTAAAAGGTCCATTAAATAACCTTTTGTTGTCTATTGATTTGTAGTTGGATACGACACAAACCGTGAAGGAGATACAGGTTGTTTCATTTTTGTGTAGATGTTATTTACGAAAATAGAAATGGTTCCTTATTACAAAAATAGTTTAGTAGAGAATAATAAAATGAAATATGTTAGAATAGAGAGCCTCTCTGTAAACACGAATCCAATGAAGGATTTGAAGAGTTTTGAAATAAAAATCAAGTAAAATCTTGACAAGATTCGTTTAAAATACTATTGTTATTTCAATATGATAGCAATTGTTGTACAAACCAAAACAAAACTAGGAAAGCAAAGGATAACAATTATTACACAACAAATAATATAAGAATACATAGAATATGAGTAGCCAAATCAAATTTTATAAAATATACTCGAAACTGCTTCTCAACCATCCTGTACATCCAAAACCGTTTAGTAAAAACTTGAAGCGTCTAATATGACAAAAAATCTAATAACATCAATAACTGACTCGTATAATGACTCGAATTCTTGCGCTCGGGTGAATCCTTTGGCTTCGATATTTTAAACGTTCTTTCAAATACATATTAATAAATTTTAACACACCTTTTAACTGCGACAATGATTTCGAATTTGGCGACAATGAAGACAAATGTCTTGTTCATTTGAGCGAGTAAATTTTTGTCTATTGCGATGACAGGACTTAAAAGTGTGCCATAAATACGTTATATGCTTCGCTTTTATAAATAGAAATATCTTCAATATTCTGTCTTGATGATCTTTGACGTTTTCCTCGAATATTATACTGTTAGCCTTTGCTATACTCAAGATGCTTAAACAACAGAATTTGTTGGTGTTTTTGTGTCTGTAAGATTTGACGACCTGATTAGCGCAGTGGCTAAGTGATTGGACTGCTGCGCTAAGGGTTGCGGGTTCGATTCCCGCAAGGGGCAAAACTTTGTACGAACCACAGATGTTTGTCCCGAGTCTGGGTGTTTGTGTATGTGATATTTCATGTTTGTGAAACGCACCCACGACACAGGAGAAATTCCTAGTGTGGGGCGAAGTTTTTTAAAAAAAAGAAAAAAGAAAAAGAAAAGATAAGCACGTCAATCATCAAGTAAACTTTGTTAAGCTTCCAAATTTTATTTGCTGTATAAGTCATCAATCTGAAATATGTAATTAAATAGTAACTATGTTTTATATAGATATTGTATATAGCAAAATAGTTATAATATGTATAAAAAATGCTGCAATTTTAAGCGATACTTCGCTTTGTACTTTACATCACTGAAAATGTTTAGCTCATTTGTATAAAATCAATGTATTTTTAATTTCTCAGTGCCTACTTGTACAAACAAAATATTTATTTTCCTGTTACGCTCATATATGGATAACAATTTAAGTTTTGATTTGATCTATAAATGTTTTTAAACTTTAAACCCTATCGCACGTTATTCTTTAAAAACCGTTTTAGTGTAACTCAATACATCACTGTCCCAAAAACAATACTTTTATCCGACAACAATAAAAACACGGCCATAATGCCCAATTTGTCTGTCGCGGTCCACGTGTCGCGATGATTCCAGGCCATTGTTTGGGCCCGTATTCGGATTAAGGCCCAAGGCCTCCCGATAACATCTCGGTCCTTTCATACGAAAGACGTAGATGCTCAGATAAGAACATTGAGGACTCATTGTTTGGCACAAAGAATATGAGTGTGCTGAAAAAATGAGCTGCCGATGGCCGCGTGTCACTTTTTTGTATAACTGTACTTTGTATGAAGGATAGTAAATTTTTCATGAGTTTTGTAAAATGTTCTGGCGCCCTGGCGTTAGATTAAAAAAATATGCGTGGTCATTTAAGACTGACGAGCACTTTTGTCTGTGACTGTATTGTTCATAGTACAATGAGTCTCATAATCACTCAATACTCTCGCCGGCTTCTTCTACCTATGTATCTGCAGAACAATGCCCAATCATTAGTCGGTCACGCTTAATATGTTTGTCGGGTGTTGATTGAAACAGTCAATCCTATTGAATGGTGTTATGGATTATGTTTAAATATTATAGCTCTCGACTTGGGCTATACCCAGTACCACACTCTCGCAGTCATAACAATAGAAACCTACTTGGAGAGTATCTTTGAGACTTCGTTGATTGGTATAATAACTACACATAAAATCAATTAGTACATTCGTGAAATTAAATGGTACAGACTATGCCACTGTTGTTCTTTTAAAAAATAAACGTCGCCCCATACATATCAGGAATTTCTCCTGTGTTGTGGGTGCGTTTCATAAACATGAGATATTACATACAGAAACCCTCATACACGGGACATACTACATCTGCAGTTCGCATAAATATTTGGCCTGTGCGGGAATCGAACACGCAGCAGTCTAATCGCCTAGCTACTACGCCAATCAGGTCGTCTGCGTGTAAAAAGTTTTCCGAAAATATGCTTTGAGTACAGGAGTTTTTTTTTGTTTTCATCTACGACAACTCGTAAATTACTCATTGTGCGAAGGAAAGTTTAGGCATATTATAATTTCAAGAAACGCAGAATAAAAGCTCTCTACGATATTTTTGACAACCACCTCTATTTTTCTAAAGAGTCATATACTTTACTTCTAAGAAAAACCAAATCAATTAAACCGACCGTCAATCCAAACTGACCGACAGCTAAAGTGTCGACATTACACTTCAGACACAAAGCGCGGTACTACAGAAACATACAAAGAGATAACTTGACCAAACAATTTACATGTCAAGTTGTAAAGGAGATCCGCCTTCAACGCTTAGTGTGCAGCCAGCCTTATTGCCGTCTCCTAACATTAATGTGCTCGAAGGTTCGCGCTCAAGGCGTGATAGGGCGGGGCACCGTATCCTAGGGCGGGGTACCAAACTCCACTATTTGAACTCCACATAATTTCTCAGAAATACACCAATTTGTGAAATTAATTTCTTCATGTAAAAGCGCCGACGCAAGCTGCGACTTAATGCTGAGTCATTCTGAAAATAAATATTTAAGATTTATAATCAGGAATTATAACTTGACAGCACGCAATTTGTGATTTTGTTAAAGTGTGTTTCTTGTGTGATATTTTTATGCATGGTTAACGTAGGTGTTATAATAGAATCGACACCGAATATATTCTAATGGTGTTTGATACTATTTATTGTTATGTTGTTTATCGAATAAAGCTGTTACCCAAGAACGTGTAAAATTTTACAAAAAAACATTATTTCTTCGGAAAAAAAATTGCATTGCTGGTAAAACACACTGGTCAACGTCCCATAAATTAGTTTCCATAGCAACAAAAAAAACACGAAAACTACACACTACGCTAACAATTAATTTAATAGCATCTCTAACAAACAGGCCAGCCTATTTCGCAGGAAACTTGTTATATTAGACTCGTGGGCGTTCTGGGCGGAGAACGGTTCTTGGGCGGGGGCGATCGCTGACCCACTTAAAGACCCACAGAAATAGGCAGATGACGTACACTATTTTATATAATTAATTTCAGTGGGCGTTGCTTAGCAGCTGAAGCTTTTTAATCACGATTGTTTAACTAGGCGCTCTTAAAGACCTTGCTTAGTAAGCATGTTATTTAAGTTTAAATTGATATTCGATATTAAATAGTAAAGATTTTTTGTAAAGATTGATGATCGTTCTAATAGGTTTTGAAGCAATAAAAAGTTATATCTGTAACTAGCTGACCCGGCGAACTTCGTACCGCCTTCACACCGTTTCAACCGTCCCTGGACTTCCCCGAATATTTTAAGACCAAAGTTAACCAAATCGGTCCAGCCGGTCCCGAGTTTTAGCGAGACTAACGAACAGCAATCTTTTTTTATTAATATCAATATCAAGAAGATATGGCTAAACCTGAGGAAATAACCTCATAATTATGAACAGGCCAACAAACAAACGTACGTCATACAATGTATTTGATTAGCTATCAAGTAAACTTCCACAATTTGACCCAATTCACCCAAACTCAACAAATATTAAAATCACTAAACCTTTAATTCTTATTACAAAAATTACTTGAAGCATCCTCAAGAAATCGTCTAAATATTTAAATAGTATTAAAAGCATTATTTTCATACAATATCATCGGAACAAAATAAAATCTCCGCACAATGGGAGCGTATTTACCGTAACTCATATTATAAATGTGTAAAACCATTTAAATAGCAAAGTATCAATAGATGAATGTTTCTTTGTATGGTGAACCATCTTGGCCGTGATATTCACGCACATTTTATTTGAAGATTTTATTGAAATATTCTTAGAACTTCTATTATTCAGAATACCACCCTAACTCTTGTGGCGTAGAATCTAAAATTCCATGCAAGCTTTCAAACTGCATACACAGAGAATTGCACTGTATTTCAAGTTTTAATCCGAAGGAATAAAGTTCGAATTCAAGTGACGAGTCAGTTTCAAATTTACTTTTATTGGAAGGGCTTTCTGAGGCTGCTAAAGGTATACGTATTGTCGATAATCACTGAAGCAAACACTTGTTATTTTAAGAGATCATCCACCCTTAAAGCTTCTCTTTGAGTTTGTTAACAATGAGGTGTATAATGTATTATTTATAGGACACAGTCGGTAGGCACATACGGGGCAATGAATGCGTATTGTTGGGAGACTCGACAGTGCTAAATTGTACGTCCACTGTATCATCAATCAGATGGTTTTATTTCTTGACAATTGATCTACAATATTGTTCGGGATGTTATAAGTTAGGTTTAGTCATCGTAGGAGCAAAGAAAAGACTCCGTATGTGCTGGTTTTCCTTTGTAATTCAAGTTTGTTTCATTGACTTTTAGTAAAACATGTTTTTATAAAATATTGTTGATTGGTATTCAATATCTGTGATTTCTTATGTCACTACAAAAACCTTAACTGCCTATAAATGCTAAAACACTTTTTATATCCGAAATTAAATTCGAACGACAGCAAAAAGGGACACGTCGCCATTATAAAAATATTAATATACAAAATTTTTTAGTCCTTCTATTTGTTATTTATTAATGTCGCTGTCACGAATCTTATAAAAAAGCTCCGACCAAAAAGTGACTCACAATGCAGACGCTAATCTTTAGAGGCACGAACGAAGCATGTCAAACCGAAAAGGGTCCAATTCTAATACTTAGTAACCATTAAATAAATTCAGATCACAAAAAGTTGGAGAAAAAATTGTCCGTAGGCAAACCACTTTTAAATATTTGTGCGCATATGGCTTCCGGTTATTTCGAGTGGGTTATGCTAAAAAATGCATTAGACCCTGAGTTTTTGTCAAATCATATTGAATGTCCTACGATTTATTTTCTTTTATTTGTTCGAACAACATTAACGTTTGGTCCGAATCAAAACTTTAATCCAAATATATGACTGTCCTTTGAGTTACAAGGAGTTTTTGTAAGTTTGAGGAGCTTGCGTGTGTCCGTACACACAGCTTATGTATATTATATAATTTCACGTTACTTTTTTGTAGCTATCAAGTGTTATCGTAGGAATTATCTTATTCGTGGCTCACCGAAGGTACGACATGATGTTTTTTAGTATAGCCTTAAAAAGCTTAAGACCGTAAAATGTAAAGAAGGGTAACTAATTGAGAATGTTATGTGTAGTGCTTTTTTAATAAATATGTCATGTCGATTATACGGATTTTTCCTGAAGTGTTCTGGTTGTGCTAGGTTAAGATAAAGATATATTTATTGCATAACTGCATAAAAGATCAAGAAAATGCAGGTTACCTAGGACAATTTGAAAATACAATTTTTTTTGAGGTTATTTTATGTTTTTTACTGGCAAAAATACCTCATTTGTATTGTAGTTACGTCCACAACTAGCAGCGAGGAATGTTAGAGTTTTTTAACTGTTCAGAAATATATACTTAAAATTCAAATGCATATACCTACACTTGAAATAAAATATTACACGAAGAAAAATATAAAAAACACAATTTACCTCATTGTTGAATAAAAACAGTAAGCCGTTAATTTGCATCCCAGGTAGCTCTGCCGAGTCGGTGTGAAATATCGAGGACCCACTCTAATAGCTTACTGAATTTCGTAACACAGTGGAAATTATTGCACACCTCTATCAAAAGTGGTACGTCTGTAAAACCCTACCATACATTTAGTTTGTATTAGAGATGGTTGGTTCGGATCACTGATAGCCGAGTGGTATAACCGCTGGACTACCAAGAAAAAGGACGCAAGTTCAAGCCCCGGCACGCAGTAATATCTTTTTGAATTCATGTGCGTATTATAAATTAGTTATCAGTTGCTAAAAACGGTGAACGAAAACATCGTGAGGAAACCAGCACACCTGAGAGATTTTTCAACGACGCGTAAAGCCATGTCACGTCACAGGCAGCTTTAACTCTGACACCAAGTTGTTCACCAACCATACGATAAGAAGAAGAGATGGTGAAGCCTGAACGCGATCATAAAGCAAAATATTTAACTGACATGCTACTCTTGAGTAAACTTCGCTCCGCCAGCTGGCCAGTAAGCATGGCTTGTTAGCATAACCATTGTGGTTAAACTTTAGCTAGCCTCTAAAAAAAGAAAAAGAAAATAAACTTGTGATACCTTGTACCGCAATCAAACTCAAATAATCTCTAAATCAACGTTAATAAAATGAATTAAATTATCAAACACATTACCCACTTTCCATATACATCTGACCAATCACGTGCACTGTCACTTGACGCGCAATTTACACGAGATAATGATCGTTAGCTACCTGCCGACGTGATGCTGTATTAAGATGTAATCTCCATCAGATAAACTTTACAGAACGCGATGTAAATGTACCAGGAAAATGTAAATTAAATACACGTCAATTCTGCTTAGTTAATATTGTAAAAATGCAGGAAGGAAACCTTAAAATGGTTGTATGGATAACTGTTTAGTTATGCTAATTGAATTAAGGAAGAAAATACAAGGAATACTTTGTAGATTATATTTCTGGTAATTTAATATGCGTGCTTTTGTTTATAGCATACTAGCTGCGCCCCGCGGTGTTACTCGATACATTTTTTCGGGATAAAAAGTAGATTATGTGTTAATCCACGACGTCAGCTACTAGCTAGTATATGTAATTTGATCAAAATCGGTCTAGCCGTTTGAGAGTGAAGAGGTTGTAAATTTATTAATTATATATAATTTGTTTATAATATATTTCAGTTCATCATATTAGTGTGAAGTTTGATTCTCATTCGTTGTTTGCAACCTCCTTCTTTTTAAAATTTCTATAATCTTCTATTCGCAATACTAAGATCAATCCTTACGATATACAAGTCTTTAGTTATTTATCTTGAACATCAATTCTGAGTAACTAGAAAATACGCCACAAAAGTGACGAAAAAATCCCTCAATACTCAACGAGTTCCTGACAAAGCAAATGGTAGCGGAACTTGAAAGCTCTTTCAGTCTATTGAGAACTCAAGGCATGAAACAGAAACAAGCCCATTCACCATCACGTAGGCTCTGCGTCAAAGGATACAAGCACCATACAGACCCCATTCAACAACCGTAAAATGGGTGCGTCTATGCCACATAACACCGACCTGCGTTATATCGTAATTCCGCAAACCGACAAAGGGTTCTAAAGCTGTAAAAACAATCTTACTAAAGACCCGAACTTAATCCCGCTCAAAGTGCGCCGGCGCACCAAAGTATTTTCAAAACAGTAGAAAATCCCTTTCGGTATCAATTTGCCGCCTGAATTACTTTGCTCGGTTCCTTTTTTATTAGAAGCGTGTTTTAAAACATTTTTTTCTAATTTCCTCTTGCTTTGTTGAAGAGTGAACAGTTTGCGAAAAAATTTGGATAAATAAAATTTGGCGGTAAATCGTTTACGCCGAACTATTATACGTTTTTTACCTATTTGTGTTGTAATATGCCTATGATAAGGTAAATATTGAACAATGAGAATAAAAATGTTTATAAATACTAGCTCCGTAACACCCAGGTTAAAAGATTTGTATTATTTAATACGAATAAGTAGTAAAAGTAACTAGATCAAGCGAATAAGTAAATGCCTATATTGTGATAAGAAGCACAGTATTTTCATATTAAGCTTGGGTTACATGTGGCGATGTTTTTAAAAAAAATCATGTTATCGAATCAGATTTAAGGCTACATTCAGCTAGAATTCCATTCAAATGCATCCTCATATTTCCTACTTATGTACTCAGCGTGCAAGGAACAGCATTCACAGTTATCCGCCCCCAAACTTTTTACCAACGCAATATTTATTGCGGAACTGAACAAAACTTCAAAACACGTATTTTTTTATTCGCCAACAGGAATACGATACGTTAGATAGGAACGGACCTAAATTCTTGGCGCACAATCGGACCACGCCCACAAGTGCACTATTATTGAACGTTCAACCATTCTATCGATGGAATTTCGCATCTGTGCGTACAATGAGTTTCCTGTTCGGATTACTAGATTCGTATCTCGTGTCGCCTTAGGCTACGGTGCCTTTACACAATTTACTGTATCGAGGCCGTCAGTTCGCAAAGTGTGATTTGATTGATGATTCTGCTACTCAATTGCGATTATTGTTGCTAGGATCAATTGTACTTTAAATTAGTTGGGAATTTACAAAGCATCTACGATGGGGTCGAGGTGGCGGATCTTAGACCCTGGAACTTCTTGGTTAATTTCTGCAATGCTATCGATAAGTAATACTTTGTTATGTCTACATTTAGTTCGAATATCTTGTTCAAAGAGCGTGTTTTTCTTGATAACTGTTTATCAAGAAAAACACGCTCTAGCATGGCAAAATAAGAACTTGAACTTAAACTTTGTCCTTCTTCAGGACCAGCATATACCTCACAATATACCTAGTAACGACGTTCAAAGTCTTAAGTAAATTCTATATATATTATGTACTTTCATGTGCGGGATCATGTCAAGCGAACTAAAATATGGATAAATATATTCTGAACTTTAATTATTTTATCAAATCAATCAAGTGTTGTCAGCAATTAATAACATTTCCTAACACAAATGAGAAGCGTGTTAAGAGCGTTTCTTATTCTCTATGTTGTTCTATTATTACCAATTAATTTTTAAAATTAAAAGCCCAAAGGTATTTCTCTGGAATTCTGACAGTTCCTGCACGAAATACCGACCACCCTGATTCGTTCCGCACTCGAAATAGATCCGCCTGGCACAAAACTTCACAGCCTAATTATGAAAAATAAGACATAGTTTACAATTCTCGTATCTTTAACACGTGCTCTACATTTTTTCCAAACAAAATTCCTCTAAAAATTAATTTCGGTCGAAATAGTCGCGCAAAAAATACTAATTGCTTTTTGTATCGGCACGTCATTGGTTTTTGCGTTTGTATGTCTGTCTGTCTCGCAGCAAATGTGGGCTTTGTCAGCGAAAAGTGTCAAATTACGTGGCACGAGATGGCAGATAAACATTAGGGCTGGCACACTACAGTTTTATCCTGATAAATAGGTTTAAGACAAAATATTCATTTGTTTACAGACTAGAAAATTCCAGTATAGATGTTATTGAAAAGGTGTTTTTTTTAATTTAAAGTTCACCTGATACCCTTTTAAGTTAAAAAATGAGTACTGAAGTTAATTTACTACTAGTTATATAGTTTTAATTATACCCATAAAAAATAATGCTAATCCGCAAGAAATAAATTTACCCTAGACCTTTTTAGGTCAGGATCCTACACCCATCAATTTACTTTTATTAACGATATAATTAAATTAAATTTATTTCACAGCCCTGTACCCCTAAACGAGCACCTCACTTTTTGCGTGCATCCATTTTAGTTTTTCGGAAAGATTTTGCTGAAGATAATAAATTCGTACGAATTTTATAACGTTACAAGCACAACAATTTGCCGACATAAAATGTACCTTAATTATAAAGAATTAGGGTTCAAATTTGATTGTCAGCGATTGCAACTTAAGCTGGTTAGTCTTCGTGAGGTAGTCACGATGCAATAGGCAACTAAACGAAAGGAGCGGTAGATAAAACGGCGACAAGTTGGAGAAATATTTTGGAAATATTTGTAAGTGAAGCCGGGGGACCGCCCGGGGGCGGGCAGGGCAGGACGCACTAGATACCGGAATTCATTCTCTGAATATGATGAACTTGAAACCGCTTTTTTTGGGATTTTACAAAAAACACACCGACTTACTTTGGCATAATCAGAGTACTTTTTAGAACTTCGTGAAAAGCAATCGCTAATAAGTAAAATTTGAAGATTCGTCTTTAATTATGATGTTCCATTTGGTCTACTACATCTTAGTTTAATAGGATTATTAAAAAATCTAAAAATATTTCAAGCATAAGCACTAATTATAATAAAAAACCCTCTTTGGGGTTTGGGTAACAAACCGCAAGTTAGTCATCAAAAATCCTAAAACAGCGTAATAGATAGAGTAACGCAACCACGTAAACCAATAAAAAGCCAACTCACAAAAAAAACAAATGTATGAGAAAACCATCAGAGCGTCACATGACGTCTTAAACTTATAACCAAATAATTACAACTACATACAATATAGCATAAAAACGCATAAAACATATCAAGCAACAAAACTCCGAAGATTATTACATCAGAAAAAAATGGTAACAGATGAACAAAATGTTATTGTTATTTGAAATTAATTCAGGCGTAAATTTTGCAATGGTGGCACAAAATGGAATGGTATTCTTAAGGTTTATATTGTATTGGCAGTTAGTAGAATGTCTCATTGTAACACAACACCGAATAAAGATGGTGTCCGCGAGATAAGGAAGGATTTAGGACGCGCCTGCGCGGCGGCTGCGGCAGATTTACACCGCGTTTCTATAAACTATTATTTGTAAGGAAAACTTAATGTTTGTGTTACATATTGGTGTAAATATATAGACTATGTATTTGTTGAGATCAAATCAAATACGTTGTGAGATATGTGAAATAAGGAACTCTTTGCCGGTCTAGTTAGGAATTTTAAACATACAACATTTTGAAAATACAATTCAAAGCTCTTGATAATGGAAAGCTTAAATTCCAAAGACTGTAGAAATTCTATTTAAAATGAACAAAATATCTAAATTTTTACCTTTGTCTTTCGCCAACATAGATTTTACTCTCAAAACTACAGTAACTGACCAAAAAGAATCTGAAGCTGCAGAAATAAAACGTGCCAAATTTCAAACCTAAACTAGCTCAGTTAGGTTTAGGCAATATTTTCCAACGGATCTAACTGTGATACCATTCAACCAAAACACAATAAAGCCAAAAACTCTCCATTAAAACCCGCCAAAAAACCATCAGTTGGTACAGAACTAAATAAAACAAACTGAGCCTACACATTATCCTCACATATTTGCACAATGCTATAATCTCGTCACGGTACACTTGACACCAATAAGGATGCCATTGATGCAGGATTACCACCAAGATGTTTATCAATATTTCCCTTACAAATATTTACAGATACCTTTATAAAGTTATGTGTCGAACATCTTACGACAATGACATAATATTTGTATAGATCGCTGATACATAATCTTCGTATTGTGTAACAACTTAACGCAAAATTTTGCATGACATTCCATTTTTGGAAGATCGGTGCAAAAAGCAACAGAAGAATACAAAATAAGATAGGTTCAAATTGTTATATCAATAAAAAAGAATAGAAATCTCTTCAATCATCAGAATACATGGAACTAAGTAAAACAATAAAGTTATACCTAATCTGTTTCAATTTTCAATGCTCTTTTTCTACTGCCAACTTAATGATGTCACTTTATTACAGCCTTTATTATTCTCCTAATTTTTTCATTTTTCTTTTTTCTATACGCATGTAATGCTGTATTCAAATTTGTATTTATTGAAGTCTTCGGAGATTTAAAAGTCTTTGCTCTGTTCATTAAAAATACATTGTAAATACTTTATAAAATTTCAAGATAGGTGTTCAAATATTCTTTTTTATCATTATGTACATTCCAAAATTTTTCATTGCCGATTTAACTTCGTGCTGGCAACACTTCAAGCTTCAAAAACATTAAATTTTAATTACAACCACACGTTAATAAACTGGAGTTTGTAACATTGTATACAGACGACAACCCAATAAACCAAAAAGAAGAAACAAAATCCACAACAAATACAATTAAACAGCTCTCAATAAAAACTGGTTGCCGATGGACATTGGGACCAGTTTTAACGCAATCAAACCGAATCCCTACGCACAGTTCAGTGGAGCAGAAATCACTCAGTGCACGGATATCTGATAAGACGTCTTCAACGATAAGTTGTCGACAAGCAGACTGCTGATCAGATAAGGCCCCATCATCAATGATCTCCTTATTGCTTTACCCTCGCCTCGCAGTGTAACCAACACCACAGATCTAGAGATTCGAGATAATTGAAAAAATGGGCCGAGGTCTCATTTGTTTGAGGTTTTGTTGCGTTGGAACTGTTTTTGAGCGATAGATTTGGAAATTGGGAATAAAGATAAGTAATTACATGGAATTGTTTTTAAAAAGATACGAAATTGATACCCATAATTTCAAAACTTTAAAGAAATTTGTAAAATATAAAATTTATTATCATACTACCTAGTATAGTCTCTGAATTTGTTGTTATCTTTTTACCAACAATTCGTGGATACACGTTCCACCTCTTATCATACGTCCCCTGTGTGAGCTTATAGCGACTCATCAGGGTCACTTAAAAATGTAAAAATACAATTTTAGCCAGAATACGTTACATCTCTATCACTCCACCAATTATAAAGCAATTCACATCAAATTAATTCCTAAACAAAACAAAAGCCCAAGCACACGTTATTAATAGATCACAAAAACAAAATTCGAGGCAGGGAACAAAAACTTGTAAACCCTGAGGACGGGCACCTAATCAAATGAGAATTAGCTAAGTCGAGCCGATCTGTCATCGTTGTGTTCCAACATCCCCCGCGACGGAGTGAGGGTTAATATATCATGGAGTAACGACAGGAAGCCAGGGTTATACCGACAGGATCGGATTCTGAAATGGTGTCAAAGATGCCTTGACGTACGGCTTGATAAGTTGATATACGATGGTTTGTTGTGTCAAATGTACATGCTGTAGGCCTGTAGGATTTTTGATGTTCGTCACATATGTTGTTGCTAAGTTATTCTATGAGCCTCATGTCTGATGTTAAGAAAATCCATCGTAATTGAGTTTGGATTTTCACAGACTATAGTGATTAAAGCTTGTTGGCAGAACCAGGCCCACTTTATAGGGCAGAGCCCTTTTAGATTGAAGATTGAATATGACAATTAAAGTGGACATTGCTTGATACTCGTAAATGCCTGAGTATATAACATCACGCCTGTATTCCTTAAACGAATAAGCAGAGGGCACATATTTTATACACCCATATTTCCCCCTATATGTTATAAGTCCCAGTGCAACATATCCTAACCTATTGCGATTAACCGGGCACAAAATCAGACTCCGTGCTGCTACTGAGAATTACCTAATGGAAAAATAGTATTCGATTCCAGGGCCTTAGACTCAGCAGTCTTAGACCACTAGACGAACGAGGCAGTCCATGCCTAAATATGAAGCTGCAATCGTGTACATATAAATCCAGTCATTGAACCCCCGATAGGTAACATATAAAATATAGCTGCATTATTCACTCTAAGACAAACCGTACCTACTTGCTTAGAATATCTCTCTGCACTATCATAGGTGTCCAAAAGGTCAATTAAGTAACCTGTAAGTGTTGGCACGGTATCAACAAGCAGGCCACACCCCAGCCACGTGCATTTAAATGCTGTAACGTATGGCTCAAAGATCACAATCAATTAACAAAGTGATTGGAACAATTGCTTAGAAGTGTTATTCGTACAATAGAATGCATTACTGACACTAGGCGATTGATTTAATTGGACCACAGGCGGTTGACGGTTAAAAATAGCATCAATGCAATTGAATGGCAAATGAAGACTTGTTATATTAAATTGCAGTAGTTTATATTTTATTGGTCAGCATTATTTTTTTATTGATGATTTCTGGCAGATTTTTTTATATGACGTGTTCAAGTTTCGAATCCATTAAAAACTATACGGATTAGGAAACAATCTATCCTGCTCAATAGAAACAGAAGCGTGGTGGATAAACTTTAATTTTTCTTTTCAAAAAGATAGTTTAAAAAAAAAAGCTATCTGCAGTTCGCATAAAATTTTACCCCGCGCGGGAATCGAACCCACAACCCTTGGCGCAGCAGTCCAGTCGCTTAACTACTGCGACGATTAGGTCTTCAATCTTAATGTATTTGTTATATTTATTTAGATAAAATACTTGTTTGCGTAAACCATAATCATACAGTCCTATAAACGCTATGCCAATCGAAGTTACGTTACAAAAACCCAATGCATATTATCTCAATTTTCTCACCTCAATTAGCTTGATATATCAAAGTTAAACAATCACAAATTGACGTATTATAGTTATTAGGAGTATTTGTCACGGCACCCACAGCGTTACGACCCTATGTCACGAACAGCCTCGAGGCCGATCGAGGTCGCTTTACTTGCTGAGGTAAATACAAATAACTATGTAGGTAGGTGCACTAATGCATATATATCCTTATATATATATGATATCCTTTGCAAATAGATTGGTTAAATTCATGGCCATTGCCCACAGTTGTTGGTTTGGTGGCCATCGTATGGGTTTGAATCTTGGGTTATTCAAGAAAATTCTTGTATTTTAAATTGATAAAGGGAAACTTGAAAAATGATGGACACGAGCGGGACTCGAACCCGCGACAGTCGCCGTACCGTGGCGCTGCTTTGCCAACTGAGCCACCGTGTCACTACTCGCATCCATCAAATTTCAAGTTCCCTTTAAGTATTTACGTCTTAAGGGTGACGTCAGGTATTATCTGTTGGAATCTACGATTACCAACTCAGTGTTGTACCTTTACAGCTACAAACCACTGAAACGATAATACCAACCTTATTTAAGCCTAGCATGGCAACATGCATAAAAAAATACAAAAAGTCATAAAAATTCTTGTAATTGTAATTCTGGAACTGCCGACTTCCTATACTTTTTGTATATTTTTCTGGTTCATAGTTAGATAGATTTACTTAATTCACAACTAAGTATTGGTATATTGGTGCACACATTATATTTCTCTTTAAGCATAAATAATTGCCATATTGAAATAAGTCATGCCATGGTATAAGAATTGGTAACAAGGACGGTAGCAAGCTTGATTGCCCAAGATACGCCGAATTAACATGGCGTCATCACTTTGTGAAGATACTTGCACCCCGATTTCAGATTACTTTGATAAGTAACGAATTTTCTCATGATATTGTTTACACTTAGCCGTAACAAAACTTCAACGACATATAACAGTTATTAAATTAACTTATACAATGCACAAACCCCTATTGTCTACGAATCTACAACATTGTTTAAACAAAAAATCACGCAAGAATTCATAAACAAAAACAGATGATTGTCTTTAAGACACGTGCCGATGGCGGCAAGATAAGATTGTGCCGCGGTTGTTCTCGTTGGAATGTATTACAATACCCTTTTTATTGAAGTCTACGAGCATAATCACCCACTGAGAGATATGAATTTCAAAACAATAGGGATGTTTTTTTGGAAAGCACGAGCTTATTATATTGTTGTGCCTTAAAGTGACAATAGGCACGTGTAAAGTTTGGTGCGCACGTTTTTGTAGCTAATTAATCTAATTGTTGCGATTCGATCTCTATATAAATCTATTGTTTTATCATTTTGACGTGAAATCTTGGCGTTAGATCTAAGAACACGCAACAGCGCTACTTCGCACACAACCTGCCTTAAGTGAACTGAAATAAATTGATACTTGTTTATCGCAGTGATGCCTAGTTTCTATATCTATTCTACCTCTATGTACAGTCAACCAAGAAAATGGTCTACAAGTTTCTTCGAGATATAATTGTCAGTAAGATTGACTTTACCGGCTTAGTATAAGAGATGCACAAAATGACGTATCGTACCAGATATATGACATAATGAAGTCATAGTTTAATTGTTATTTTGGGGAAAAACGAGCTTGTTGTTTCATGACGATCAAATGAATCTCAACCGTAGGGCGGTAGACTATATTATGTTTGGTCGACTGTACAATACATAATCTATTGAATAATTTTAAAGGGAATTGTTAAATGAATCTAAAAGCCTCGCATCCTTATCACACGTTCGCTTAACGACGCTCCTGAAATCAAAATATTCTAACACGCAATATCTAAAAGCATTATCGTGGTTGGTTCGAAAAAATCTGGTAAAAAACAGTGGTGAGGAACCCCGGACCCGGCTATTATCTCTGAACACCGAAGTCATTTTAGCTATAATAAGATAACATTAAGGGAAGAGGAGGACAGAATTGCTCAAAGTTTTAGAGCCATTTAGTCATTGATTAAAACTGAAATATTCTGTATATAAAAACTTCTATAAAAGTAATACTTACACACGTGTAACACTCTAGAAATAAATACACATATTTTTATACATTAATTTTTAAAATTAAATAGATAAAATTTACAAAAGCTACGGATATAATTAACAAACATAATTCATTAAAATAATCCTAAAACGAAATCCTAGCAGAAATCTGTACTTCACTTCTTTACATGAACGCCTCTTACCTCCTTACATCATTAACATTTCGGCGTCAAAACTTTGAGAACTAACCCTCATAAGATCGTGTCAGAGGACCTGTCGCTGTCGACTCCAGAGAAACAGGTATTAGTTTTTTCTTTTACGTTTTTGCCAGCGCGCACGTGTGCGAGCAGCCCCTTAATTACCGACGCATACCATAAACAGATCTTTACGCTCCTTTAAATAAATCTTCGGGAACAATTTTTTTCTTGTTTTCTTAGGCCCGTAATTTCGGAGCACAGTTTTTGGTTTACCGAACGAATTGAACAACGAACCGTTTCTAGAAAATGATCGATGATGACTCTTTGTTTTTACAGGTTTATCGGTGAATCGATTTGGATGTTTATAAAGCTTACGGCTTGACGGATGTTTGAATGAGCTTAGGGAGTTGATTTTGTTGGTTCATGAGTATAAATGTTGTTTTTGTATTTCGACACTCTCATCATTTAGACACTAGGTACTTAAATTCAGTCTACATTTTAAATTGCATAACTTAGAATGAGTAAAAAAATGTTTTGTCTTACGCTCCGATAATTTAATATGTAGGCAGATTACAGACAACCTTAGAACCCTTGATAAGGGTATATTTTGTGGCGTCCCTCGATCCGAGATAAGTTGGCCCTTTCCCTTTCTGGTTTTATTGTAGTGTTAAACGATATTTTATTATCAGAGCGATAAAATTCCTCCACGGGGACACGACACGACGTATTTATCTTTAGAAATCTTTTTTTATTCGGCACTTTATCACTATTATTTAGGGGCATGATAAAATGCTAAAATATGTTCAAAGTTTATATTTTATTGGGGCGAAGTAAAAGGATTAGGATATTAAAACGAACGATCCTAATTATGGAAGACTTTAATCTTGGGTTTAGCCGAATGATCACACCACTAAAATTAAGTTATGGATTAACGTTTTTAACACACATTGTTACAGTCAGCATCATAAATTAATTTTTTTAACGTACTTAGAGTAATAAAAAAGACATTCATAATTAAATGACTTCTTATAAGGTTAAAAGTCTTAAATATTCTCAGACTATCTTATGGACGTTCCTATAAATTGAAACAACGTTATTATAACTCGAATTGATGTTTGTATCTTTCAATCATTTGACATAAGGTTTCTAACATGTTAAGTTACTTATAACGCTGACTGCACCATGTTGATCTTTGGCATATGGGGCTGACTTGTCTATGAAACGAAAGCCCTGAAACAAAAAAAAAGATTAAAAAAATACTTTGGCATTAAATACATCACCAACATTAAGCCTTAGACCAACCTTAACCCTTTAGAGTAAAACAGAGTAAATTAATTCAAGAAAAGAAATTGCAATCTTTTGTAGAAAATAATTATAGACTGAAAAAGAAAACGCTGTTATAGCCAATTTACGCGCTCATGAATCACCAGGGCACTTTAGAAACAATAATTAATTTTAAAGCCCCTAACAACGCATCCTTAAATTTTCCTTAATTAGATTTAACCGAACTAAAATCGCTCGGTTTATAAGAACTAAGTGCCAATACTATACGACATAATTATAGGCAATTAAAGGGCAAAACACCCATAAAAATTTGTAAATAGTAAAACCTAATGATCGGCAATAAGTAAAATTCCCTGTGAATGTTTCTCGAACATAATTTCGTCTGGACCGCACGGGCGGCTCACATTTTAATGCTGTAATTTACCATCATTAAGACAAATCAAGCTTAACGACGCCAATCACCGTAAATAAGGTGTTCCGGACTTGCATTAGCGCAAAAAGGTGTTATACACAAGACTTTTAAACTCGTTTGTATATTAAAAACTCATATGAACGGCCGAAGGGTTAAGTGTATCATTTACACTAAAAATATCGTTTAAGGACACGTAATTGCCATGCTTCATAACAAGAAAGACCTCTTCACAACAGTTGATATGGCAGTTGCCGCAAATCAGGGTTGGATATATTATCACACTGTAACTTATATAGATTGGAAACGTCTTTTTTATCAGCACTGAAGTGTGAAGGCCCGTTAAAGGACATTTTAATAATATTAAACTAAGAGGTTGAAGTGTAATGTGGTTATAAAATATTGCATTAGGAAGATAGAGAAAGAAGTGAGCTAGAAACAAACATACTTGTGGTCCCTACTGGATATTTTTATTAGAGGTTTAAGCTTATTGTGTGGGCGAAGCAAAGATTAATTAATGGATCAAACAATATTTTGATTAAAATTTGTGTTATTTCTGTATAATTATGTGTATATACAGACAAATAATCAGTAGACACACTTAGTAAAGTTAAATTGCGTATTATATACCTCTAATTTACGACCGTGATTACAGCTATGAGCTTCGGTTTAACGATAAAAATCCCATATAATATTGAAAAAAATAATTAAAACGCTCTTACACAGGTGGGAATAACACCATAAACCATAAAAACTCCATTAGCAGGCAAGATATAAGTTTGAATGGTATCTATAGCAAATAATTCTTAATACATCAATAGTTATATGGCATCGTAAAGATACGTTTGTTTTAAATATGGTGGAGCAATTTTATTTTTCAATTCAACGAAGCTGTTGTGGCAGAAAAGGGTAGTAACTTGTGTTATTATGTAAAATATTTATTGATTGTCTTGTAAGAAATTGTCGGTGGTTCCATGTAAACCGCTACTGGGCACAGTTAAGCACCAATTTCACATTATTTTATGAGTGGTATTAAGTATATTGAGGTGAATTTTATTAAAAGTGAGGTGAGGTGTTCGACTTTTCGCTGATGAATATTAGGATAAATTTAGTAATCAATTAGGGTAAACTACGTCAAAAACGTTTGCATTCTAAGAGGCCTTTGTTCAACAGTGGATGTCTTGCGGCTGATGATGATGGTGACGTCAAAAACCATGACTGATATAAAGAAAAACTGTAGTCCTTAAATCATAGGTATCCAACATGTCAGTTTTAACAAACCGCATAATTATCTCAACTGGTCAAATTACGAGATATTTTGAGTCAAAATTACCTCCACATAACCGACAAATTGTTTCTTAATTGCCGTAATCGGCAACTTGTAACCGATTGATTGCCAGTTAACCGGATCGTGGAAGCTCGCGGAGGGTTAAATTGCCGGCCCTTCGTAACAAAGGGGTTATTTTACCGATTCACGCACAACCCTCCATTGACGTGTTAATATCGTAATAAATAACAATATCGTGGTGAACGAGCGTTGTTATGCCTCATCTTTATAATGAAGCATCAAAAATAATTTTCTTTTCATAAAATATTATGGGTTACAAAAAGTATAGATAGGGTTCCTTTTTTAAATGTTAAGGAGTATCCATGATAATAGCAAAATGATTTACTACATTTTTTCGAGCTAAAAAGCCTATGTGTTAATCCAGGGTATCAGCTACTTCCATATGAAATTTCATCAAAATCAGTCTGAAGGGGTAACAAACATACCAACACACTCACAAACTTTCCTTTATAATATTAGTGTGATAATTCCTTTACTTTTACTATTTAATTGTTATTTAATAAATGGTTTAAGGTGGAAGGCCATAGGTTTTGCCATCAACGTTAAGAGGACATGACCATCAAGGACATGTCACACAAATAGTATAGGAAATTGCAAAATCTATTCTGTCTGTTTTTATTAGCGATTTTATACTATAACAATTACAAATGATACACTTCTACGATAATTGTTTCTATTTTAATTTGCTTTAGTTTCGCTATAAATTTAAATCTCAAATGGACGCTATCTATTTTTTCTACCGCCCTAAACAAGAAATCGACCACCAAAGTGGTTTGATAAGCCATTATGATGGAAATCTCAAAGCCATACAAAGTAGATGAGGTGAATTCAGATAATTTTGTAAAGAAACACGAATGAATTGCTTAAGACTCCCTGTAAGAGTCGCTAACGACCGTAATTATTTCTAATTTTATTGAACGCGGCTTTAGATAAAAAGAAGGCGCCTCCTAACCAATACTTACTATAAACCTGCTTAAATTGTTATTAGACTATTACGGCAAAATTGCACTATTGCGCATCTATTGAAGGTTTTACTAAAGGATGAAATAGTACTCTTAAAGAGAGCCGTCGATGGACAGCAACTAAATGATATCGCAGATTGTCGTATACTGTGTTGCGGACTTTAGTACTGTGCAATTATAAGTTAATGAACCCGCGTTTAGATTGGTATACGATTATTTGTAGGTTTATTTTTTAAATGAATATGCACTTGGTATTCTTACACGTCCAAACGATTTGTCCCCTGTAGTTAGAGAGCTTATTTTCCGTCCTTACATACTTCGTACACTATTTTTTAATACTCTTACAGTGGAGTGTTGTACTTGCAATTACTGTCATAAATCTTACACGCACTAACATTACGCCATTTTTTTCCGATCGGGGACAGAGCCTGCCACCTTTATTACAGACAGCTAAACATTTAACAACTGACGCCAATGCTGCTTTAATGTTACATAATTGTTATTGTACATGAACTTAAAAAATTGCATTGGCACCTCTTTAATTCAGTTATCGATTCCTTCGCAAGAAAATCAATATTTCATAGTCTTCGTCTTGAAAAATAAACGACGTTCCTGCCTAATCTACAAGAAATTTCCGGACTACACACTACAGGAATTATAAAGATATACACGTTATATATTAAACCACCATATATTAAAGCATTTTAATTAATTACATAACTAAGGTATGCATCAGGCTTAGTAGTTACTTCACTCAATTCAACACAGGATAAGAAAATGTAATCTAAAGTGTTATATACAAAAATATCTTATAGTTTTAAATCAACGCCACTGAGAAATCAACTGGGAATCGACTCTGAACTACATACCGAGGTTAGTTTACGAACTTGATTCAGTTAATATGCTAAGGTTAATGTTTATGTGCCCATTGTGATAGTTGAACTACTTACCTTTTTCGGCGAAAGGAATTTCATTTCAATATTACCTAATTCGGACATTGCAAATAATGAGTGTAGTTTTAAGTTATGATTCGAATGCCAATAAACTAAACCGACTAAAAGCGATTTTTTGCTAAATAAATATGAGAAATACTGCACAGTTTGGTTCTAAAAGAAGCATGAGAAGATGCAGACAGAAGCAGTAGACAGTAATCATGATAGTACGGTTCGAAACATTACTTCCACCATACAAGTGAATTTGCCATATTATGGTATTTGAGAAATATCTTGAAATAATAAATTCGTTGAAGTTTCCTTATTCGTATAGGAAGGTAGAGAGTTCGATTAGGCTGGTGAAAACAATACTAAGGTCTACATAAGTTACTCGCAAACATAGCGTAACGCAAACTTAGCTATATTTACGGTTACGGGCTATTAAATTAAAATCAGACTTAGTTATTTAAAACAACATAAAATCCAATACAAATTAAAAGAATCCGTAGACATTTGTTGTTAATACGTAGCAATATTTTTCTCGATATAGACTACAGCGTTATTGCCTTTTTATCGTTTTATAATCATCGTCTTCGTCATTAGTAAGTTTTTTATCCACACTTGGGACTTGTAAACGAATATACGAATATTGCCTTCAATCTGTCTAGCTGCAGCTTCTTTTTCCTTTTAATAAGCTCGCAGTTGATTGATACTGCAAGTATGTGAAGTAGGTACTGTGCGAGAAGTTTTTATTTTATATTCTGATTATAATTTTATACTAAAGAAAATATGTTTTTCTTGTGCACAATCCACGTGAACGTCTCAACTTCATTTGTTCTTATTTTTCAATTTCTCGTGTGAGGTTTTTGTTATAAAAATATAGGGTAGTCGTCCGTGCCAATTTTATTGAAGCCAACTGAAAAATGACATAAAAATTAAGATTCAAATGTCCACCCATGTTGCTGTATCATCATTAAGCCCAGAGAACATAATAAGTTATTGGATTACTGTATTTGACCAATAAAAGCAACCGTTTTAACATCGCTAGTGTCCATTCAGGCTGGAGGCCTTAGGCCTGGCCAGTCGTCCGGTTAAGCAGTCAGAGCTCCTTCAGAGCTAACTGCGAGAGACAAGTTCGAAAAAAATATCGCTAGTACGGTTTCTGGGCGACTTAATTGACTATGATTCAATTTAGGAATCAAAACAAAAACTCATCAGTACTTTAGACAAAAACATGAACTGAAGATAGTAGACAGTATTATCGGATCCAGCAAATGCCGGTCCAAAGTCATTAAAACCAATAAAAACCCCACACTTTTTATCACAGACCATCATAGCAAATTACAGCAGATTCATACTACAATCAAAGGACGTCCGATAGTTTTTCCGTTTATAAATCACATTCTTTGTGCGTAAGTCGCAGTGTTTTCTGCTATTATATTACCTATATAACAGAGTGGACGGTAGCCGAAGCTAATCCGAGGCGGTCGGTCTAATGGCCCGGCTCGCGACAACTATTACACACAATTACCTACTACGTGGGCTGTTAGGTGCAAGTGGAAGCTTCGAGCGTTTTGCAAGAACATACAAATTGAAATAAAGCATTAGATTATTAAGTTAATAGCTAAATATCAGAAAACGGGCAGTTATTTTAGGTATGAATAATAATTTTTGGGTGTAATAATTTTATAGAAAAAGAAACGAATGAAATACATGAATATATAGCCTAAATGTACTGTAAATTTAAGATTTTAAAATGAAAAATAATACTTTCGTTGCATAAGGCTTGAACTTGATTGCCGCAATGTTGTTTTTTCCGATGACAAATATTAATTATTAGTGAAAGACTATATTAAAAGTCTCTGGAATATGTCTAAAATTACCTATTCCAAAAAATTAAATATCGATAACTTTCATAAATACTCCCCAATATAAGCATTTATCAGCAACTAAATCAGCACAAGCTTAGCATGAAATTGATTTTTAATACAGAAACAGTGGCTCAGTTTAACATTGTTCTCTGCTGTTACGTAAGTAGATAGCGGTCATCATGGCTAATTCGAGTCCCTCGGTGTAATAAGCCGGCCTGCGACAGCTATTAGCCACAATTATAGCTTGCTGCGTGCGCGGCGGACTGCAAGACATAAGAGGAGAGCGAGTAAGAAGTTACAAATATAGATATTTTGGTTAAAGATTGAAATAGACTAAAATACTAAGAGTTTCTTATTTGTTTTCTTTCGGTGTGTTTATTTATTTTATGTACGTTAAACGTGACTTGAGGTGAACATGCTGATGCAGCATGAAAGCAAAAACAGGATGTGACTATGTATCGAGTACTCGTGCCTCTACCTATTTGTATCTAATAGACATAGTCAGTAGGACTAGGAGAAGCAAAATGCAGGTGTTTATTATCAAAAATTATAGTAGTTTATTAAACTCACGTTTTTGTAAAGAAATTAATGTTCTTATTTATTATTTTATTATTAAGAACCCATAATTTCCCACTGCAGGACAAAGGCCTACCTAAAAAGAAGAGTATGAAAAAAAAATGTACTGAATTCAAAACCTTGTACAATCTTACAATAAATTAAGAACCTGTAGAGATAGTATGATATATTATTTTTAAACTCAAACCACAACTATCAACTCGTAAAATCGCTGTCAGCCTATAACTCGCGCCATATTGTTTAAAGCAACAACAAATTGCTGGAATTAACCGTCCGTTGCACTTAACTATTTATTTATAGCCTGTTCCATTGCTTGTTGTTGCCGCCAGCTAATGGTAGCAAACGATTTGACTTTAACAATCAGTACCCGGCTTACTCTAACGCTGAGTAAGTGATAGGCAATTTAGAGACTCCAATTTTATTGTTGTCTTTCTTATTAGCGTTGATTACTAAGGACTTGTGGTATTATTTTATGGGTATGGATATATAAAGTGGGTATTTGACTGCCCCGTTAGTCTAGTCTTCTGAGCTTGAGGTCCTAGGTTCGTATCCCGGGTCGGGTAAAGAGTTACCAGTCGATAATTGTCTAATCATATGATCAGACAATTACCCATTTAATGTAAGTAAGATGACTTAAAACTTTCAACCAATTAACATTAATTTATGCCTGTTATCATTTCTGTATTAGAAAATTAAGTCAACAATTTACGTTAATGAAGTTATAAAAAAAATATACAGACAAACATAGAACCTCTCCTTTTTTTAGGCGGTTAAAAAAGTAACTCAAAACATGAAACACTTTCACTCAGCATCCACGTACAAACAATTGAAACAAGTAAAAAGTATAATACTTAACTGATTATATTACGACACCAGCATTAGATTATTACTCCATAACAGAAGAACATCAAAAACAATAACAAGTTGAGGCAGTTTCAATAACTCTGAATAGAAAACAACAAGTTCAAAACAAGTTAGATTTGTATCGTGCCGTCAAAACAGAGCGCGTCGAATCCCTAATTAATACTTCAAAGTAATAACGATCCTTTTTTACCGAATATCGTTATTAAACTTAATATCCACGTACAACTCCCAGACTATTAAGCATTACTCCCGAACTCATCTTCTCAAGTATTCAAAATAAAATACGAATGTAAGGCCAGGTCACACAACAAGCGAGAATTTAGCTGACAAAGTATACATGTAAATCTATTAACACTGACTGTTCGCGTAGCAGACACAATAGGTAAACAGTACCTTATATGGCTCACTAGCTGCGCCCCGCGGTGTTACCCGCTATATTTTTTCCGGATAAGCCTATGTGTTAATCCAGGGTGTCAGCTACCTCCATATGAAATTTCATTAAAATCCATTCAGTAGTGATTCATTGAAGAGTAACAAACATCCATCCAGACTTACAAACTTTCGCGTTTATAATATTAGTAGGGACAGGACTGAGAAAGTGTTAAGATCTTCATTATGTTAATAGAAAAGCTACGTCCATTCTTTATCACACCACCTATGAGGTTATTTTGATAAGGATTATTAGTATATCTAACAAATATCTGATAATTATCACTAAAATCTCATGGACAGCGTGATAATAATATTATGATAAAAGTAAATCAGACTGATATAGGTACTACATTTTAAATTACCGCGGATTAAACTCTTGTTGACATATTCTATACTCTAGTTACGATCACATCGCTCTCAGTCGCACCACAGCTCTCTCAGTATCATCAGCAAAATGAATCTGTCATAATACTTTTAACTTACGGAAACTAAATCTTGTTGACAATAGATCTCTACACTAGTCCGGTTTAAATCGCTCTCAGTCGGACCGCACCTCTAACGAGAGTATCCAAACTCGGCCTTATTATCACCTCCCTCCTCCTTTCAATCCTTTAATGATGGCCTCCTCATTAGACGGCGTTTCTTACAATTCCAAATAAAAAATAAACTCCTTGAGCCATACCTTTTGTTTTGCTCATGTAGCAATGAAGATAGTAACAATCACCTTGACCAATCTAAAATAAGGATATTTAGACGATAATATCTTTTTTTTTTGTTATTAGTAGGTAAGACTTTTCTCGTCTAGTAGGAATTCACTTTCGATTACAGTCAAAAATTGACGATGTATTTGTAGTCCATATTTTCTAAGATTACGTCAGTTGTCAGCTGTATATGGTAGAGGCGTAAGATGAACTGTATACCTATTTTCAATGTTGATGTAGATATTTATGAATGAAGGACTTTTACAGATATAGCTAAAAAAATTACGGAAAATAAAGGAGCAATATCTTGCGTGATAAAAATTTATTATATATACATTTATGCACATTTATTTTAACACTATTATAAAAATAAATAATTAATTTATTATTCACGACGGGTCAGGTTCAAGCAAAAACACCATAATTTTTTCATCTAATTTAAAATAAGTTTACCTGCGATTCACTTAATTGTTCCGCAACCCCTCAATTTACCACCCCCATATACTTCGCGGTTACACCAAGTTATACGCTACAGAATTTAATAAATGATGACATAAAGTGGACCTTAGCTCGTCTGCATAGAGTTTATATCAGTAACCACTATGTTTCAGGGGTGGTAAATACAAGTTGGTAAAAAATCTCATACAGTGTGGTGATGCAACAAGTGTAAGAGCTAACAAAAGGAGCGATTAGGGGTGATTTATACATTCTTTTATTTTCCACCCCCGAGTTTTGTTCAAGTGATACCGTAACTGAAATTCCCACGCACAGCCCTGAGGGGTGCTACGTGATTTTTTTCTCCCCTGACAGTTGGAAAATTTTCGTTTTTAATCAAAAGACCTTTTTTGTGACACTTATTTTGAAATTAGAATGTTACGAGTGTGAAATTGTAGAGCTAGGAATTATTATACCTATCTTAGAGAAGTAACTAGGTACTAACCGATATAAAAAAGTTGGTTTGTATCTATATATGAAACGAAGAAAACGTAAATAATTAGCAACTTAAATTATACTACTAACTAACTCTAAGTTAGTAACAATAAAAACTTACAGAACTATGTTAGTTTATCAATACAAGCTACAAAAAAATTAGTAAAATATTAACATTATGAACTAATACTAAGCATTATCGTAACAGGCACAATATAATATCTATAACAAATTCGTAAAAAAAATATTCGTAAAAAAAAATAACACATAATATGTTATAACAAATAAAATTAAGTAAACAAAACAAACAAGAACTAAATTACTTAAAGCTCATTACAATGAAGATTATAATGATTGTCAAAACATCAAACAACTATTCTAATTTAAGACACAAGGTTATCACAGATTCTAATTAGATAATAATTAAGGCACAAAAGCAATCGATAGATATTATTGATAAAACATATTACTCGTATCTAATGTACATACATTCATAAAAGATTTATAAAATCTAATAAAATAATGATTGATATTCTCTAGCAAAAAAAATATTAATATTCCCCTCATTCATAAAAAAATACAATTTTAAACCAAGGATTATATTATTCCTGTCAATGTCGTTTGCTTGTCAGAGAGTAGATTTTTCTATAGAATTAAGAATTATTTAAGTTAAGACAGGTATTATCCTAGTTTCTAAATGTAGTATATCTATTTCTTAACAATTACAATATACTACATTTTCTTGTACTACATTAAAACTAATAATTTATATATACATCATAATACCTATCTACAAATAAAAATAATGCATCGAAGTATACCTTCTCATTACTGTCACTGTTTTTGAAAATAGAGTGCATGTAGGTACAAACTAAACTACTTATATAAAAGCAAATACGGAACAAACCACTAGCTTGATATCCAGAAAATCTTATCAAACATCATTGTTACCTGCAGATCAAAGATAGCAATGCAGTCAAATAATTATCCAATTATGATAAGGAAACAATAATTAACCCTTCCTATCTTATGATAACAATTAATTTTAAACCAATGTGGAATTTGGCCTGACGTAATTAAAGAGCTTAGTGGTCAATGACTATAAATAGGTAGGTATATAAATGGATTCTGTTGATTTTTTTTAATACGTCGCCCCACACTTATTTACTAATTGCAATTAAAGGATTTTCTCGCAGTGCCTTGAAATCTTAAAGATTTTCCGGATTGAAACATATTACAATTGCGTCGCTTGACCGCTACCCTATACCGACTAGCCTATTATTGTACCACAATAGTCGAGTAGGTAAGTTATATCAGACGTAACATTTTGACCCTACGATCCCTGACGTAACAAGTGGAATCACAAACAAGTAACAATAGAGGGGAGCGATCATTTTGCATCACGTTCACGCACTATGACGTCACACTTGTCACGCCGCAGGGCACAATGCATCGCTTTTTAGATGACGCTAAGTGTCTTCCTTCTATCTATTCTTTTCGTTCTTTTGTTGAGGTTTTTGCATCTTCTGAACGTGGGAAACTGGACTGCGTTCAACGGTCCTGGAAAAAATGACAAATTTATATGTAGGTAGCGTGGGTTCACATATTATTAATTGTATGGTGGATTTACCATGCTAAAACTGCGTACAAAATCCAAGAAAGAGATGGTTGGATCGATTATAATTTATTTCATGTTTAATTGATAGGCATAAAAGCAAAGGCAATTCAGACCATTTAAAAGAATCCAACTCGTTCCAATTTGCATCATAAATCTTTAACCAAAATCATCTCAAGCAATCTTTTGATCGCCATCATTATAATGATAACTTCAACCCCTAACAATATCACCTAATAATCTCAAAATACTCCTAATAGACATTTAATTATAGAGCCGGTCGAGTTCCACTGACCCCTTTTACACTTGTTTACATCTTCATCCCCTCAACCCCGCACAAACGCGCTGAGCCATCAAAATGGTATGTTTAATTCCAATACCCCATACGATTTATTATAACAAAGCAGAACGGGAACGATCGACCGCTTGCCATCTGTCGTCGTTCCGAATCTCGAATCGCCGAAAAAAAACTCAATGTGCGAGCAACCCTGGGAACCTAGGAACGAGGAGCATTCCCACGAACAACCCCTCAATTTTCAATAACCAAATTAGCCTTTGCGTTACCCTATTTCGGATATGAGGGAGTCGTGAATCTATTCATATCGATAAAAAATATATCGCGTCTCGCTCGCGTTCGAATTCGAATGCACGTGTTCACCGATCGTATATTTAAACTGCGAGCGTATGTGTGCGAGAGCCTTCGGATCGTAGCACCTGCCGGCGCGCGCGCACCCCATTGGCTGAGCAACCACTATCACCGCTACACTGATTTCTTTTAAACTAAATTTTTTTGTAATACTCTCTTCGGACATGTTAAGAAAAAATCCTACATGTTTGGACCGGTACGAGCCGAATATTTTGTGTGTAGGTGGCATCTTAACTTTAATAATTCTTTTTGTAAACAAAATGCTAATGAACTTTGACTTGGATGATTCAAATTCCGGATCTAAGATATGGGGTTGAGTGTAAGGCTTACAAATGAAAACGCTTGAATACATTAAAATAAACTGTATGTTTTAGGTACTGATATCATCTCGATAGATGAAAAGATTAACTAATTAATGAGTAAATATATACATCAATGAATTTTCTACATTACCCCATATCAGGTGTTATTAGAGTCTCGTGACATGCGCGTGAGCAACGCGTGAACTCTCCGCAACGAAGGGGTCTTGTCCCCTCTGACTTAATGACCTCGGTGAAGGGATAACAATCGCATTGTAGCGGCCACCGCGAGCCGAGGGGGCAATCAACATGTGTTGTATTTGCCCACAGTTGGGCGTGTGGACGGCACGTGACCGACTTTCCCATGAAACCCCTTCACACACTTGTTTGATATGATAATAAGAATCAAATAGACACATGTGAAAATTACAGACAAGTGCTTCATTATAAATTCATATAGGTATGTTTGATAAACAAACAAGCTATCATAAGGAATGTTTAAAAGCAAAACAAGATTACACTTATTTAGGAAACTTCTTAAAACCGATATTCTAATTCTGTCATCATTAGTAAACAAACATTTTGGTAACTCATGTTTAATTCAAACCTGATCTTCAGACATGCCACCACAAACTTATTCAACCCTAAAAAATATATTTTCATAAATCTTTTATCAACTTCACCAAAATTATGAGAACCTGTCACTATATACGAAATGCATATCGGGGTATCAAATAAACCACTTGACTCACCCACACACACGAAGGGCGCTTTTCACGTACGTGGGCCTTTTGTGCCGGGGGCGGCGCGCACCGTATAAAAGGCCGACCGGCCCATGCAGCCCCACATTCCCGCCTGTGATCTCACTAGCGACACACGCTCTCTACTATTACTATTTATCTATCCAAATCTTCCAATATGTCTTATTACGCCAACAACGAATACATCATCGCAACAAACAACTCAATCAACGAGAACAGATATAACAGTGAAAAGATGAAGAACAGCGGCATCAAGGCTTTACTGAGGCCTTTGATGAAAATGATCAAGAGAACGACGAAACGCGTTCCCGCCAAAACTTGCGACACGTGCTACGAGGAGGAGCAGAACTCGAGCAACGAGATGCTGGAGCGCAAGATCTACGAAGAAATGGAAGCGTGCCAGCCCGACGCCGCCTTCCTCGTCTACAAACAAGACGACACGTGCGACCTTGTGCCTGTGACCCCGGATAACTTCTACGTACCTGTGCACTTTGCGAGGACTGAAGCCGGAACCTTCTTCTGGACCACCGTCTCCAAGAACGAAGCCGATTTCGCAGCGGCACACTGCTACACTGAGTGCCAGACCGCGGAGCAGCAGTACCCCGTCCTGCAGGACCGCTGGGTGCAAGCCTAAACTCTACAAACACCCATTATTGACAACTATCAGTGTCTTCCGTGAAACCAGTGCCTGCTCCGTTGGTTTCTGCAACCGTCTGTGATCTTAGCTTTAGTTTAGTTCAAGGTGCCATATAGGGATAAGTTAGGTTAGGCCTGCTCAATACTCGTGATAATTCCTCGAAAGCTTTAATTGTATTTTCGATAGTGTTGTGATATTTTGAAAATATTTTGTATTGTATAAATTAATGTTAGGGAATAGTGAGCTTAGTATTGTGATCTTCCTTTTGAGCTTTAATTGTTTTAGGGATATTTATTAAACTTTACTTGTGTTATAAACTGGTAATATACGAATTGAATGAATTTGCAACCTTTTATTGCCTACAACCACCAAACCTCACACTGCAATTACCCACCACAAAACAAGCAACATAAATCACGGTACAACACAGTAGCAAAGAAAACCGCAAGGTTCAGTACTAATAAGACGAGACTAAATCGATAAAATGTTCCGAGTCGGAGCTTATTCTTGGAGTTGTATTCAAAAAGTGGTCAGACGAGGTCGGCGCGGGTGACGGCGCGAGCCGCCACTGCCCGTGGCCATACTCGGAGAGCAACATTTTGCGCGAGCGCGCACGTGCACGCCTCGAGGCACTGCTACTGGCTTTTAATGGTCTCTTTTTTGAGACGCCGCTGTAACTCTCTTGTTTTGAACGATTATTTATTTTATACAATTAAGCTTTTACACTTACACTACGCCGAAATACTATTACATCACGGAAGTCATAAAACTGATTGTCTATTTAGCTCCCAAATGGAATGTTTGCATTGGTATGCTAGTGAATATTCAACGTGATACAAAGTTTAAAATTTTGCATTGACGTAATCAAATTAATGATTAGCCATTGCGAATAAGATTTATTTTTCCAATTATAAACATTCTTACTCTACTGTAGTCGTAGCGTGAAAAAAGCTTGCTGTTTTAATTATTCCTTTTACGTAGCGCATGGTGCAGTTACAAACCAATAGATTTGATACTTTTATAGTTTAAATTTGCTCATATTAATTAGTTAGTACACATGACTGATGCAATTAAAAAATCCGAAACAATAGACTATAATAATTATATATTAGTGTTAAAAAAAAGGCTTCTACAGAAAATTATACTAATTAATAGGTACAAAAGCTCAAAAATAAAATAAACCAACCACACGCTAAAATAAAATAAAAAGATTATCATATCCTATCTATATTGATGTCTACAGAATATTCGCGATCATTAACGATCAAGCCAAGCATCTCGCGATACAGCCGCGATAATAAACACCCACATGCATTATACATCGTATCAACATAACTACTTTCATTATTCATGTAAAAACGTTCAATTTAATACCACTACCTTACATAGTAGGTAAGTCGATAATGGTAGCTCACTACAAGCATCTCTTGCGAGAAAAACATGCCAATAAAAAGGTATAGTTAAAAGCCACCCTGGCGTCAACAAGTTCCAACCTGTAGCATTGAGCCTCTGAGAACAAGTTCAGACAAGTCACAAACCTTTTTAAAGATTGCACTATTTGAATTTAGGATGCATTGTGCAATCAATAATAGCGGAGATACAAAGGAGATGAACAATTCGTTGATCACAATGAGCAACTTTTATTTATGCATAATGCACGTGCAGAGTTCAAAGCTCTACGAATAGGCATTACTATGAAGTCCATTCATTTACTAACAAGAGAAAAGGAGACAATGCCCTTAGTCTCTTTCACCGATTCTTTTCGATTCATATAGGTGTGAAGGCGATCGCCTATTTCAATAAGACATGCATAAACGATAATTCTCATCAGCATCTCATTGTATTTCATATCAAAAGCACGTGGTATACAAATTCAACTCAAATCCGATGCAGTTAACACAGGCGCACGTGGTCTAGTTAGTGTATCTAAAAGTTTAATAAAAGTCATACATCTACGGAAAGAATTTACCAATGCAATAAAACCATGCAATAACAGTCTATAAAACATACTTCTAAAATAGCCAATGTCACTATTCCTAATACCCCACGGTTAATCCAAGATCTAATTGCTTATCCAAAATATACTGTATTTGAATTAATCAAGCAAGAAGTAGAAAAACCCATCTATTAACAGCATCTAAAATTCTAAATTAAGGATTACCCATCCGACCAAATTGGCTGTCATTTTTTCTTGCATTTCCATAACTAGAATTCTATCCGACAAGACAATCAAGCATGCACTGTTAGTAAACATGCATCACAATTTTAAAATATCCATTAGCAAAAAAAATATGTAGACATGCATACTATTTATACTAGATACTATTTAGTTATGACATACTAGTTACTCCTAAAAGCAGGAGACACTTCTACAAATCTAAGGCAAGTCACGGATCGTTGGTTGCCAATTGCAAAACAAAAATATGCTAGACATTGTCACTCATTTGTCATGCCGTTAGTACTGTTAGCAGAATTTGATCTAAAGACCTTTAATCATTACATCAGTTTTATCAGTCCCAAACACTCGTATTAGTTCCAAAACTTGTTGCGGAGAGTCTCAATTCAATCGTCATGCAATACTGAAGCATTGTCAATCAAGCCAAATTCTGGAATTCCAAAGCTATGGAAAGATATGCAGAAGTTTTTTGAAATCCAGAAAACTAAAAGGCGGGTAAAACAGCGGTGACGTCATAGAGAGTGTCCGCTTTTATCCCGGGACAGTCCGCTGTTTCCATTCGGAAAACCTAACGGGCATTTGGAAATCCCATATTCGATTCGATGTCAATTAATATATACGCTATGCATTTATACGTTAAGGACCATATTACCGTAAATATTTAAAGTGGAAGAAATAATAATATAATTAAGATTACTCTGCGCATCCAAAAACCCAATACTAAGGTGCAATTAACTGCAAAACATCACTCATCTTATATGGAAACCAAATTATTTCTGACATCAAAACATTTAAAACCTCTTGTTAGTAGTCATACTTGTAACAGTTAATGGAAAGGTTTAAGGGCATTAAATGTAAACATACTTCAAAATCCATAAAGAAACAAACATCATGCGTGTTAGAATTATAAAAAAAAACATGCAAAATCTACAATGCCAAAATAGTTATTCCAGATAAATCCTTCTCTATCGTAGCAGAACTCGCAAATTCAGATTAACCAGCCAACTGTTATAATCTGCATCTTAAGCTTTGCATAATTCTGTTCACGTCTCGCTAAATGCTTCAAACCAGATATGCTAATTGCTACTATTGATTAAAAAGTACACGGCGTAAAATACCGCTAGCCCAGTCGTCATAATTACCAGAACACACACTACAAGATCTATAATACGCGGGTCGAGATAGCGAAGTGGTCCGGTGTAATAATACCATACGAAGCGCTCGAGCGACGGATCCGTGAGAAATTTCGGCAGATGTACAATTCCTTGACGCGGTACGACGAGTGAGCGCTTATCTTTTTTTTTTCTTTTTCCACTTTAATAATACGGCGTTCTGTATCGACGTTTCGAGGCTCGTTCGTGAGTCATCGGCGCATTGTTACCTCATGCACGTGTTCGATGCATCGGACGCTCGGGTTAGAAAGGATTTTTTGCAACCCTTATTTCGAATTCCGCAACTCTTGCAAAATTTGGGTTAACTTTTTTTTTTCGTTCTAATTTCGAATTCGGAATATTCAATGTACACGTGCATTACTATTGTTAAGTTTAAAAGAAAAATTACTGTTTTCTTATGGACGCACGTGTAAGATGTATTTAAGGAAAGGGTCCGTTTGTAATTGAATCGGGTTGCATGGCGTGATATTAAACTGTAATCATTATGATCTATAGCTAATTGAAGATTGTGCGGGGCAGTCGAGTTAATTAGTTCTCAATTACAATTAACATGCCGTTAAAGTGCTGCCGATGAAATAACGCGATAAGAACAATTAGAACTGCATATAAAACGCATTTCACGGGACGTGCTGTTATTACGGACCGATTTTCTTATTTTATGATAAAATACTACAAAACTAGTAAGTAATACACATCAGAAACGCTGCTTGGTTAATAATGAAGGCAAAAATGCATCTAGTTATAAATCACATCAAGGGCAAAGGCAATGCTTCAAACAGCCACACTGACAGAAGACACATCATTAAGCGTAGAACAAAAACGTGGGCCATCGTGTACACCTGTGTAACCGAGGTGGCTCTACGCAGCCCAGTGGTGATATCATCCACTTCTTGTTTGATCAGATGATGGCAAACACTGATCGTGTCAACAAGTACTTGCGTCAACGCGATGTGCTGGCTTAAGCTTAATTAAGGCGATGCTATAGATTAAAAGACATGGCGCATGCGCTTGAATTTGCTGTTTAACTTTCATTAGAGAACTAGGGCAACGCGTCACACATCTAATAATAATAACAGTCTTTAACTGATTCACTTTACGTTGAAGATCACTTCTCATGCAGAAGGAACGAGCATTGATCAAGTACCTACAACAACAAAACTAAAAGTCACTATGATTACTAAGCATTCTACGGCGATCAGTGGTACAGTTACCAGCATAAGTAGCTTCACACGTTAAGACACCTTATGTCAAATAATTGAAAGAAACCAACATCAATTCAAAGTATAGACACGTCCAAATGATGATCTAAGGGTATTTAAGATATTTTACCATATAAGCATGTGTTATTTAATTAATGTTATGTAATTTTTTTTTTCAGTGTTTTAGATTCGCGCCTTAGTGGGCCACTGTGTTTATTAGATTTGATGTCAGAGGCAAACACTTGAAAGTATAGGCCATAACAATCTTTATGTTTTCTAGTGTTTTTGTAAGGCAAACGCGACATCCAATAGAGCTTATGCTTAATTAGGGCGAATCCCTTTTGACAAGCTCTCTTGTTAAGGACTAATTGCGTTGATGATGACAAACACTGCCCTTTGAGCTTTTAAATAAGCAGTCCTATTGATAGATATCTAACATGTATAATTCCAACACTTATCAATAGGAACAATTACCAGAAATATTATATTAACATTTTGGTTTATATCTTAAATACAACAGAGCAATATTAGATGTCCAATCTTTACATAAACTTTTAGTGCAAAACAACTAAAATAATACAGAAATCGTTTTAACAGGATATGACGAACAAACAGAGGTCTTTGACTGGAAAAAATAACTACTGAAATAATATTAGTTCCTAGCAAAGTTGAGTTCACTTGGAGATTTATGAATAGGTTACAAGTATTACTTAATACTTAATCCTATCACGGCATGTTTTATTCTTTTATAATGCCTTTACATCGTCGTATGAAATCCACATAAAATACTAATATCTTGGAATGGCCTGATATCCTTAAAAACAATAATGGTCCCTTTTTTAAGAACGCCCCCTTAACAGTAGCAAATACAGCGTGACTCATGTAAACCGCACTTGTTGTCGACCGCACGCTCATTCATTACACAACTGATACTATTTATTTTATTATCTGTTCGACACCGAATAATTTGCTCAATGCGTTGTAGACACAACTAGTTATATATATGACTCATGAGCAATGTTATAATCTGTCTTCGTATAGGATAATGGTCCAAAGAAAGTAAAATAAACTGCACGGGCTTTTTACTTCTGAAAGTGGGCGTAGGTCTCTTTTTTTAGTGCCATAAGAAACTGATGCAGCTTTATAGTGAGTATCCTAGATTTAGCTACATGATGTTAAATGTTGGATGTCAGCCACCTTTAGAGCTGTTACTCTACTTAGTACCGTAAATAATAGGACCTAGCTAATGTATGTGTAACAAATATAGTATAATATTAGCTTTGGCTTAGCCTGCAATTCCATGACGTGCATTTCTTCCTGAGCCTCAAATAGATTCGTTGCAATATCAAGATTTATACGCACGCGTAATAATATGATAGGCTTTAATGGTAACTTAGAGTTCTATAAAATTGGTTCTCTCTATCTAGATTTATAACAAAAGCACTTTACATCATTCCCTTATGATCACTCCACTTTAACAACTATGTTCTCTTGCCATACACTTCACTACACTTACTAAATTTTCACATCACTATTCCTTCAGCACTTAACACTTCGATCACTGCACAAATCACTGAAACCTTTTAAAATCGAATTTGAAGCACAAGAACTCCATCGCTACATCTAGACTAGATCACCGTTGATCATTGCACTTTGCACTAATCACTTAAATCTTTTTAATTTGAATTACTCAATTGTTTTATCACAATATTTAGAACTCTGAACTCTTAGAACACTATTTTTTAAAATTTGAATTTGGGGCTAAAATTCTTCCACTGCTTCTGAACTAGGTAACAAGGTACCGTTACTTCCTGGTCGATGACACTCAAATAACTGAACATTAAAATGTATCGTGTACTATATATACAGGAATCACCCTCCAAAATTGCAATCTTTCCCACGGAATGAATGCACTTTGACCTAAAGACATTGTCTGCGAAACTATTGTCTTGCAAATACTTCCGAATTCCGACACCCCTTGTCTGTTGAAAGGGAATCTGTCCGTGTTTAGTTTGACGGCGGCGCGATAGATGGCTCTGATTTTAGGGAGCGAAATCTGTTTGGTAGAGCTGTGAACTGGCATAATAAATAATAAAATCTATGTAATGATTTTAAAACAACAAAATATTAATAATATAGTTTTTTATTATTTATAAGTTTCAATAAAAAAATACAAAATTTGTTTGCTTATTTCGTAGATACTAATTTCATAAATTACCAAAAGAAGTATGTCTAAAAATACAAATGATACATATGAATTAATATAAATAATAAATTAACGTCACACTTAGGTAAAGCACAAATAGAGTGCTCGATTAAATTATGATATCATGACTCAAGTATGTTCAGTAACAACAGCGCGGCGGCGACTCGTGCGCAGCACGCGCTGACATTTACTTAACAATTACTGTAACAATGCCCTAATAGTGCTATTGTTTCTTGTTGTTACCATACACCATGATCTAGCACGGTATTGTACGAGAAATCGAATTGTTATCATATACAATGTAATTGATTTAAGTGTACTTTGATTGCGGCTATAATATTTGGTATTATTTCGATCATGGTTCAAATATACCGTGTAAAAAGAAGTTTTAAAATAATTCTGAATATATGTATTTGAACTCATGGTTATTTCCAGATAATAGTTATGAGTAAGTATGTCATCTGATAATTATCTACTAAATACGCTACGAGAAAAGTATTGTTAAAATTATTATAAAATCTGCCTACAAAAAAATGGTCATAAATTGCATATATGGCTATTATTAATTAAAGTTTGATTATCTTAAAGAAAACAATAATTATGAACACATCTCATAATAATTCTACCTGTAGCTTATTATTTTATTTCATAGAAGTACAAAAAATCCTTAATTCGCTATGATATTAACGAATTACCTCTCTAGTATCCAAGCGGATCTAAAACTACTAGCTATTTCTCATCAAACAGTAAAATAATTTAATAACATAACTCGTTAATATTTGTAATTCAATAATTTTGTTAATTGGCAATCATGACACGGTCTCACATGGCAATGCAGACGCCCGGTGTTCGGCCGTGGGAACGACGGCAGTTGCGCGCGCAACCACCTGCCCCCCGCGCTAAAAAACATACTATTCCGAAATTCAAATTCGGAATCGCTCGACCTTGGTGTTTTGAAGTTTGTTTTTTATTGGAACGCGTTTTGTAATTTGATTTTATTTTATAGTTGTAATAGGGTTGTTTTGATTGAATTCGTGAATAAAAAAACGCTTGATTGCAATTGTATAAATACCTGCCAAAGTTAACTTTATTTAAGAAATGTTTTTTAACGGTTTTAATAAAACTTTTATTACAAGATGATCATGAAATTTTCACAAGTCTTGTGAGAAATCTGTTTAAGTATTTCCTGCTTTCTCAATGTAAAGTTTAAATAGCGGTACTGACTAACGACTTACAACTGTAAAAGCAATAATTCGTAACTTATTTCTAAAATACTAGTAACTAGCTCTAACAGCCTCAACTTAATCTCATCTTAAAAACAACAAATAGTGTTATCACCAACAAAAAAGTCGATAAACGACAACGCGCTATACCGGTTCCTTATCTCTATTTACGGGAGAGCATCATCCTATAGATCCGCTAAGTCCGAGTAAGTTTTTTGTGCACGCGTCACCGTTGATCACGCGTAAGTGCAGCCAGCGTGCGCCATATGTCGCGTGGATCGTGGGAACGGATCCTCGCGTAAAACGCAATGTGTGCTCTCAACTCAACTGTCGTCACCCGGCCGAAAAACACGCGATCCAAATTCGAATTTCGAGTCAACGTAATAGAGTTCCATTTTCAAACACGTTCGAATTCTCTTTGGAAATGCATTTCAAAGTAAAAAGGACTTTAAGCTACGTGAATTTTTGATTGAATTTTGGATGCATTTAGTTATCTGATATAAGAAACTTTTTATGCACATGCCCCTTATTGATTGAATGCGTATTATGATTACTCAGGGGCCAACTCCGCGTGAAAACATTATTTGGATAGTGAAAAGTTTGTTTCTAAATATAATAAAATATTAATTTTGTTGACAGCCTATTTTTAGCTGTTTCCTAAAACATAAAAGATAATCTTCGGACGATGATTTTTTAAATTCATACAGTTATTAAAAACACTAGCCCATTTTTATAAACTGCGCAATTTACTTTTAATTTTAAAAGTTCTCATATATAAAATATAAACATGTGATCCAGTACACTAATAAAAAGAAGCCATCAGAAAAACCATATAATACCGTTCCTGTTCGCTTGTCACACAAAATATCGCCAACATAATAGAGAAAAAAAAGATCAGGGGAAGACGCGCGCAACTGGCGCGAGCGATCGTGGGAACGCGACCAGTTTTCAAATATAGAACGCCTTAGAAAAGGTGCAATTCCTTTTTTGTTCGAGTTTTTGTATCTAATAGTGGTCGTGCAACGCGAATGGATTTTGTAATTGGAACCCGTATGTTTTTGAGGTAGGTATCTACTTATATTTGAAATGTGTTTAGTAAAAAAAACGTCTTATGATTAATTCGGTCATTACATTTTACAGAGACGAGGTTTCGTCGAATGCGTATTTTGTCCCAGTGGGTTAAGATTAAACTGAATCGCTACTTATGTAAATAATCCCAATTTGATAGAATCATAATTTGATTTTAGACGAATTCTATTTTCCAAAAAAATGCAAATGTTGTTTTTACGAATAAAACAGTCATAAATCATGTCTAATAAAACCGCCAACGTATCCAAACAAAAAGTATCCAATAAGATTCCCAAACAGTATGACGTCAATCAATTCACTTTTCAAACGAGTCCACACTTAACCCTAGAAATGGCGCGCATCTGCCGCCACAATAGCGTACCCCCACATTATACCGGCACGTATTTTTTCTTGACCTCGATCGGCCTTTATGCCCAAGGGGCGAACCGTGGGAACGATCTTGCACAATCCCTTTCCTTGGCCATATGCGACAGAAAAAAGTGCAATTATTTATTCCCCCTCGAAGAAAAGGGGAGTTGTGAGAACGTGACCTAACAATGCGCTTCCTGGCTTACGATACATTCTGTTCATACAAAAGACATGTGATTCTAGTTCTTAATACTCAACCAAAACGTGCGAAGTTTCGATAACACACGTCCACATTTCGATGTTTTACAAATAGTCTCAAATAGTTACTTCGGAATCGATTGTAAATCGAATATCCACTCTATATCTTGAACGATTCAGATCTAATTTCGTTGTTCAAAATGCTTTCTTACGATGTTTTCTCTATAATTTATGGATGGTTTCTTTAGTATGGAGTAATGTAAGCTGTGTGTACTCTGAATAGCATTACGCGTGACCTTTAGATAGTCGATTGTATGAAAATGATAATCGATCTCGCTCCGTTAGTTATTCGATTCTTTTGTGATTTTCTCGCGCACACGCGTAGGAAGCGTATTGTTGTATTGTTTTCACATCAGCCACTGTTACTGAGTATTTTTTTATTTTATCATTTCAATTATAGGTTTTAGATAGCGATGGAGAACAGAGAGTACATTGAGCTCGTGCGTTAATTAAAATCTGATTGTGCAGATAGGAGCGTGTAAGTGCTACGTGCTCGATAAGGGTACCGTATTGTGTGCGGTGTAAGGTGACACTATCATGGGATGATTAGTGCTGCATGTAATGAGTACCGCTAGCTACGTATAAGGATAAGCCCGGACTGGCCTATGTATGTCAAAGAATGCCTCTCCTATTTTGAACCAAATACGATATTGAGGCAAAATATTGCACAATTTAACAAATAAGACTATATTACATACAGAATTTAACATCGCGTTAATGTATTTTGTTGTAGCATAATATTATACCTAAACAGCTGCTTTAAAATTATTGAAAATAATTGCCAAGAAAAGCCGAATACTACGAACTGGAATCTTACGTAAACATGAGCAATGCCTTGGCATAACTTAAGCTAATTCATACCCTAAACATTATACTTCAACTAAGTCTAATTAATATAGTTCTAAACATCCGTATTTAAAACCATAATGATATTCCATGAAACGCTAGCATGTGCTGCAGTATTCATGGGATGACGTATGCGTCGGAGGCGCACGCGCACTGCCGCCGCGCTGGGGTCAAACAGCACGAGCGCTATGCGTATATCTCATCCGATAGCTATCTTCATAGCATAATCATGGAACTGCAACAGTCATCTACTTAGCAGAGATTTATGTATGGATTATAAGTGAATCCTTTGCGTTCTTACTTTGAAAACTAAACTTACTTGTGATATGCAATTGTTATTAAAAAAACGGCAATCACATATGCGTCACCATCACTAATCGTAGATACCAATGCCAGTGGCGAAGAGTATTTTTTTTTAATGGGTGCTACATATTGTTGCAAATAACACTTAAATAAATGCATATGTGTAATACTATGTGTGCCATGTTCAAAAGAGGAGCTGGAAGGTACATACATTGCTTACTATTTCTATTAAATAACAAGAAACACATCACATTATACCAGTCTACATTTATTTACTTCATAACTTTCCTTCTATGAATTATGATAGCATTCCATGAAATGAGGCAGGCTTTGCTGTTTATGGCAGTGAAGTGTCAGCGCGCGGCGCCTGCGCAGTCGACACGCGCTGTGCCGGTCGCACGGGGTCGCACGCGAACAATGTCACGAGTCACGAACGCTTACAAGAACCGCGCGCATTGCACGGGTTACATTTTAGTTCTGTTGTTGTTTGTACGATGAATACATTTTCGGTTATGGGTAATTAGGTACCTATTTTTACTATAATGTGATGTAGGGTTTACCTAGGTTGGGCAGAAGTATTCAAGGGTTAAGTCGAGTAGTGACTAGAATGAACCCATGAACAAAGCAGGAAGAAAGATTGTTTTCTATATGTAGTAAATTAAAGATTAAGTTTTAGTGGGCCTTTAAATGGCAATAGGTTCACTTACGGCAAAAAGGTGACTTATGATCATCATCATCATCAGCCTATCTCCGTCATCAACTGGACATAGACCTCTCCTATGGCAGGCCACTAACCTCGATCGACTTATGATTAGGGGGAATAAATTTGGTAACTTCTTTAATCGTTAAAACATAGGTTTATTGATTTCGTTTGTTTATGCATTCATGTACGTTACGTTACTACAAGCTTTACCAGTTAATTCTCACTCTATCACACAAAAGTAATATTTGCCAATTAATACAACTGACACGTTTCCGTATTACAATATAACTAGTTTTGATTGAGGTCATAAATGACCAAATACGGGTACATAAATTAGAATTAATCTATCATTCTATTGACAGTAACGTTATGGAATATTTATTAATATTTGGCGTAAATATCACAAAATGCGCACGAGTGTTTTATTATCCAAAATGTAACAAATAAACCTGTCTAGAATGTCATAAAAACTCGACGTGTGTCAAGCCGCCGTTGTCTCTTTAAGTGGCCTTCCGCGTTCAAAAGCAGGCCTTGGAAAACCTGACAATTTGTTTAAGGAAACCATTCGTAGTGGTCAACTGTTGAAACCAACAGCACTAGAAATGTGCCCATAAATGGCTAAACTGGCGCTCTCAGATAACCGAGGCAACAAAACACGAGAAAGTTGGGAACAACGACATTCTAACGCTGACTACATAACAGGACAGCGAGTGCTACGCCGTGCCACTGGGATTTCTCCTCCGCCCACGCTTGTCAAGCCTCTAAATTTGCACAATCACTTCGATTAATTATTGTTTGAGACGCTGACAGGTAGCCTGATAATCTAGACTTGAACAACATGGCTTCTGGTTGCGTAAGTTGATCACCTTTCTGTGCGTCTGATCAATAGATTACATATCATTTAAATTCTCATGTCCTTTCACTTTCATGCGTGTCTATATGATAAGCTATCCAATTGAGTGTCTATTTGAAGAATCGCTCTGCTAATATTGGCAGACCATTGACAATCAATTCAATCCTTAACGATTTATGTAACAAGATTGTTATTCGCCATATTCTCGATCATAAATCTGCCAAGAACCAACGTTCAGTGAAAGAGGTGCTATTACCTCCACTTTCATTGCTTTAAAATCTTCAAATAGCATTTTGCAATTGGAACGTGCTGTGCGGGCACTTTATTTCATTGGCACGAGTGTCCGGAGTCGAATCACGCGCAGCGGGCAGAGAGGCGCGCGGGGGGCGCGTCTGGCTCGAGCCCGACCGTGGGAACGATCTGCCTTTAACGTGTCGCACGTGCTCGAGACGCTACTACCGCGCCGCCGCGAGATGGAACGAGACACACAGCGCAGCACAAACAAGCAAGACGAAGACGCAACACAAATCTATATTCAAATGAAAGCAAAAAAATAATACGACAATAAAATAACGAGAACCAACAATAATTTTTGAGCGTTCGAAATTCGAAGCGTGAAAGGGACAGAGGCGAGTATTATTTATTCGAAAGTAAGAACAAAATTGTAATGGAGACGTTGATTTATCCGCAAGGTGGAGCCCGCGAGAGTCGTCGCTACTGTGTTTAAGAGCCGTTTGTTATTTAGCAATTGCAACCGACTCGAGAGCTATGATTACAATGAAATAAATTGGTGGTGAGTCGTTTATTAGCCGTCTGTTAGTGTGATAACTCGCTGTTATTTCGAAATGGTCGTTACAGTGAATTATTGAATAATAACAGACTTTTTGCATGAGTTAACTTGACGTAAACATGGAAGGCTATAAAAAATACCTCCTTAGTCGACCTTTGGCACACCATGTGTTTTAGCATGTGGCGTGAATCTCACCGAAAGGTATCGGCTAGCCGAGGTCGGGTTACAGGCCAAACGGCCACATTTGGCGGCCACACTGGCTGAGGTTCGCCAAATGCTGCAAAAACCCATCCATTGAGGTTCAACGTTCACTGAGCCGTAAAGCCGCTCCTGGAAATACTGACCTTACGAGATTTATGACAACTTGTTATAAACATTTGGCACGAGGTAAAAAACACGTGGTCGGCATCATTTTGACAAACGTGAGTTTTATATACCGTATTTTTAATAGTGGCCAGTCGGAGCGTAGGTGCTATGGATATGAAATAAGATTAACAAACGCACTGGAAACAAACATTTGTTGTTTTGACTTATAACTCGTTACGCAAAAAGTCAAACGTTCTGCCACTGCGCCACAAGGGTTCCTCAAAGATACTGCATATCTATATATTCTATTTATTAATGAATATACGAGTAAGCATCAACTTATTATTATCAACGCTCCTCAACATATGCATACAACAACAGATCAACTGGCTTCAGAACAAAAGCAGCAAAGGTTTAGGTCCAAACCACCCTCGAAGTAAACAAAGTATAAAGTGACGTAACATAAGATGTTTTTGTTAAAATCACTGAAACACGAGCGCCTCATCCGGCCTCCAGCAGATTTAATAGACTGACCTACACGGTAGACAATCTCGTGCCGTACAAAAACTGTCCACACACTATACAATCAAATTTAAACCTTTTTACTCTTATAATAAAGTTGGATTTACATATCAGTCCCTGAGTCCAGTATTACATCGAAGACGAAGGATGAGCAATTTTTATTGTTAACTCAACTAAAGCATTCAATGGCTTGAACGTAACTAAATTGCGAACATCCGGGGTGTCTATTGATGTAGTGGCTATTCTACAATATATTGTTATCTGCTGGCGAAGACTCGGAGAGGATAACAGGAAAATTACATCGTCTTTTGTTGAGGATGAGGAAGTGCGGAGCGCTGGATCTATGAAGTAATCTGATATTTTATTGCGCTGATTGTGATGGATTGCTCTATGAAGTTCATGGCTGTCGTGCCAATAGCTGGCATTATAACCAGCTACTGCTCTTTAGTATAAACAAGCCGACAAGTCGTAAATTTACAACTACTTGAATGTAGAGACGTTGATCATCGTAAATCTTAGATGTTATGTGCTGTACAGGTGAGCTTAATTGAATATATTGCAGAATAAAATTATATGGTAACTGTTAATAAAGATAGATTGCATTTCAAACTTATTAAATATCAAACTAATTAAATGAAATTAAAGTCTTCAATCCTATAGAGTAGACAATGTGATATTAACCACGCAAAATATCAGAAGGACTTAAATTAATTAGTGCATAATAAAGTCATTACTGACATAATCTGATTGACAATATAATCCTTCAATCAGTACACTCGACGCCCACACTACAGTCGTTGCAGAAAGCTTTCTAAAGAACATGTAACCCGCAAATCCATTTCAGTGTTGCGTTAAGACGCGTTTTTACTCGGCTTCAATTGTCCCGCGACTCTGTTGCTCGACACGAAATTTACGTGTCCCGCGCGATGTCGCCTTGTCGCCTGGGACATCTACGGGTTGCGAAATCCGCGTCCCGCATGACCACAGTCGCCCGACATGTCCCACAAAGTCGCAGACATACCACGTGAATGTTCGGCGACATGTCCCCTAGTTAAACCGCGGCATTAAATTATCATAAAACTTTACAAGTCCATTAAGCAGGTAAGTCGAGGCCACTCTCTTTACCGGGGCACCTACAGCCACAGATAATAACCACTCAGCGGGGACCAAGTACAGTTACCACAGCTTCCATCAACGGTGCATAACTACATTTGAATATAAAATTTACCGGAGATCAGACCCACATTACACTGTAATAAACTACGCGAAACGTGATATACCAAAGTTGTGGTCCACATTATGCCATAATTTGCCGTGCCACCCTCCCGGACCATTACCGCCGAATTAAGCGATCAAAATACTTAATGCTTTAAAGAGCTTTCAATGCCGCGGGCAAGACGGCCAATGCAATTAAAAAGTAGTTATATGTTTGTATGATTTTACCGAGATTCGATACTTTTTTGTATTAACATAAATGTATACTCCATCGTAATATACCACCAGTAATCGTAATTAGTGTCGCAACGTAACTCTGATCTGCCATCTGAATAATAATGATAGTAATATACCGATATTTTCGCAAGTCACGCGCTATCTTATATCCGTGTACACAAAAAATAATCAACATATAAATAAGTAAATTAACATAATATAATAACCAATTAAACAACTACAATTTGCAATTCAAAACAAGATAGCTGTATCTAACATTTTAATTGCGTCTACTTTTTATTAAAACTTAGAATCGATTAACGCGAAAATAAGGCTTTAAGATTAGTCGCGCGCCAACATTGCGCTTTTTTTCAATGCTACGGACCTACGCGCGCTACGAAACTACGTTATCTATCCCTCGTGCCGTCTCACTCGGACGCGTGGTCGTAGGCGCAGTGACGCACGTGCAGTGCACGCGAATCGTCGGTCTCTCTCACACTCGCACACTTCCTGCGCGCGCCTTCAGCCCGAGCTCGACTGTGGGAAAAGACGGCAGGTGTTATGCGGGATCGTGAACAACCACGCATTACCATTCACATTATTCAACAATAAATAATAATAATAAGAAGCCGTGGAACGAGTGGCGAGCACGCGCAACGTCCTCGCCGCGCCTCATACTAATGGGTGACGCGCGCATGTGTGCGTGAGCCTTATTTAGTGTGAGTGTCTTATGAGATGTTAGTTGGTAGTGGACGCGAGTTTTTTTTTTACGGACGCTTCATGTGGGCGGGCGTACGTCACGGATCCAACTTTGGATTAACTTTCGTTAATTGTTTTGGGATACGTTTTTTATGTTCCGACTAATTGATTTTATGTGGACAACTATGTATCTTTGAATAATTTGACACATTATTGTACATATTCATAAAATGCAGTTTTAGTTGCTATAAGGACTGTATTTCATTAGTGCTTATAGACTTCAATAAAAAGAGTATATTATGCGAAAATAATATCTATCTATTCGTATAGGGGGATTTTTTCTTAGATAAATATACAATAACACTCAGTACCACTGGTGAGAATTACTTCAGCGTATAAAAAAGCTAGAACCCTATAAAAGTTATACCCAGAACTAGAGTCATAAACATTAAGTTGATTCAATTATCTACCGATAATAATACGAGTTTTCCATATAATTGTAATTCATTCATGTATCGGTTCTACGTAATTACTGCGCATGAGTGGCGATCAGTGAGCGCTTGCGCCTGCGCCTGTCCGCGTGAATGCCTCAACGCTTACTAGTGCAATCTGAATTGCGCCTTCCATTCATGCCCTCTTCGCATAATACACACGTTGCCTATTCGGTAAGATCTTGATAGGTAAATTGCTCAATTAATGTTCTTATAAGGTTTTGAACGAATTAAAAAAGGTCTCATAACTTTTTCTCTTTTGAAGTCAGACGTTATTTTGAATTACAAGCTGTATAAGAGCTGTTTTATTTTTCTGTATGTCTTCTATATACACCCACTTACATACATTGAATGAATAACATTCATTTTAAATTGTTTACGACTTTGTCTATTGAAGAACAAATAGGAAGGTAAGTACCAGCATTCATTAAAATGAGCAATAAATCTTTGAGTAAAAGATTTAGAAGAAGTCACTAACGATAGTAAAAGGAATAATTACATTAACTGTCCTGATTCTAAGGGCTTTTCACGACGAAAGCTCTCGCTATTATTTACCTAGAAAGAGGTTTAAATGGTTATTGATAGACGTTTACTTTAAAAAAGTTCAAATAACTCTGCCAACCCCTTCGGAGAGAAAAATCGTGACACGTGTGTTATGTGTGTTAATATTGGTCTCGTATTTAGCTCTATGATAGTCCGCCTACAAACAACCTAGTGACTTGAAAAAAGGGCAACAACCTTTGTCCATGGCTTCTTAAAGGTGGGTCCTTCAAGCTCGTTTAAAAAAAGAAACCTATTTACCTATCGACTGGAGATAGATTACATTTAATATAGGTGCGCATTAAGTGAAAACAAATTAATCACTGTCCACGCTAATTGATTTTACAGCTCTGTGACATTTTAAAACATTCAATTTTCACTGCCTTCTCATAAGGCAATCAATTAACGACTTTTCAAATTGGTTATTAACTTACAATTGCTGCAGCTTCCACAGCCAACCACCGAAAATAATTCGTCTTAATTATCTGTCATATAAGGGTGATTTTTGAATGTCATTTTTTTTATAGACTTTCATTATGAATACAGTGATAATAAAAGTCATTTAATGAATACTATTGAATGTCAGGCTCAGTGAATCATGACATGATATAAGACTGCGAACACTCGGGTAGTCATGCGCCGACCGTTTTACATTATTGAAAATTTATTTCATTAGTTATGAGACTGGGCTTAGTTAATAGCACGTTCGAGCAACAGTAAAGTGTTTATTGAGATATTAATTATGGGGCTAAGCTGTATAAGCCGTTAGATATTAGCCTAGGGCCGGACTAGTCGGTCTTATGGTTGAATATTTATCTTGTAATAAGTATACGTATCTTGATATTTCCCTGAGAAAACACAATTCACTTTTGGCTTGATCATAACTTCGGGACTAGGAGAGGGTATTAACGTCATGCCATTATTTATCAGTTTAATTAATTATCAAACTAATTCATCTAAGAGGAACGATCTTATGTAGGAAAATACTTCGATGATATTTTCATCATATAAAATAATTGCAATGCCAATTATCAAGGAAGTTGTGTAGCCACGCCAACCGGATAGATAAACCCAGGATTATATCGTACATGACTTAATTCAAAGACAGTTAAGAGTAACCTACTTTCTTCAATTTGCTTTCATTGTCTCTAGGATATCCGGGCCACTTGAGAATGACGCTGAAGCCATTAAACTATAGCTATTGTGATACGTTGAGATTAATTGCAACACATCATTACATATGATATACTTGATTGTTTGTGTACAATTAGAGCTAATGTCACCAGTTTAACGATCATCAAATCTGCCAACGCCACAGTCTGCATTGTGAGTAAATTGCTTCACTTTATAATCGGCTTATAAGCATTGTAAATTATAGTGTTTGTTGGCTCCAACACCCCGGATTTTTATTCTACTTTCTACCATAAAATAAAAACGTACGGACTGTAATATATAAATAAAGAACAAACCAGGAGAAATCTATGTATGATAAGCATAATCTTTAGTTCTGTGTCTGAGTGTAATTTAGAAATATAATATAAGTATATTTATCACTTTTCTGGTTGCCATAATCTGATCAGGTGACATTGTGTGTGAGCAGTCCCAAGATATTATATTTTTGTTAATAGGTTATGTATATAGGTGTGTACCCGAAATTCAAAGAAAATGGTTATATTCTTTACGACATCATGAACCCATTAAACTGAGACTCTTCTGAATAAGAACTTATTACTCTCAATAATTATCGCAAGCCATAATAAAGTATTTATTTGGCAAGAAATATGAAAAGGAATAAAATAAAAAATCAGTTTGGCGACGTCGTGATAAATGACGGCGGCTGATATCTGTTGATTATGTTTTAATGAACAAGAAATGGTGAAAATTACCGACGGCGACGTCGATTTAACGTTATGTCGGCATTTTGAGAACATTAATCTTGTAAGTTGTTATAAAAAAATAATTCTTACGTTAATATTAAAACAGTGAAATAAAATAAAAGTGATAATTTGGCCTTTCCTATTTCCCTAATGCACCTATAGGTACCTTATTGCTAAGTTAAATAAACACAAAGTCGTAATGGCCTAGTGGTTGGCATTCCAGATTTGTATGCACAAGGTTGCTAGTTCAAACCCAGGCAAGTATCAATGTGACTTTTCAATGTCAGAAATACTTTCTCAGATAAGTCACTACTGACCAACGGCGGAAAACATCGTGAGGAAATCTGGATTTGATTATCTGAAATCGCAAACCCGCAGTGGGCTAGCGTGTTGATCAATGGTAAATCCTTCTCTATAAGAGAAGATGCATTTGCCCTACAGTGAGACAGTTATAGGCTGTTACTATTATAGGCACAAAGTTATGATCGCAAGCTTAATGAATATCAGAGTTAGTTATAGTCAATAAACCATTGCATTTCTTAATAAAATTTACCGTAGACTAGAAACTTGCTTTTATAACCTACCATCAAGACCAGATTAGCTTAGAACCTAGTAATTGCTATTAATCTTTACGTATTACGCCCTAAGGCAGTTGGATATTGTCATACTATAAGTCGAAGAATTTAAATAATACACGATCAACTGTTAAATTAAATCTGAAAACAGTAATGATGATAGCAAGACTTTTCTCTACACAGTTAAATCTAGGTACCTAGACATACTTAATATTATAAAGCTAAAGAGTTTGCTTGGTTTAACGCGCAAATCTCAGGAACCATTGGTTCGAATTGAAAAAATCTTTCAGAATTTTCTAAATTGACGCGGACGAAGTCGCAGGCGGAAGGTATTAACCTCATTAAATCATGCCTGTTTTCCAAAACGGGTAGGCCTAGGCATACACCAAGGAATCCTGAAGTACTATCATCGCGTACCTACCCCTTGCACTACATGTACTCATAATCGCACTAAATACTAATCTAAAAACTCAAAATCACTCAGAGCTTTCATCGCACATTATGTGACGTATTTCTTCTTGTAGCGTCACCTATGTGTTATAATTTCAGCTGTATTTAAAACAAACATTACAGTTTCACTGACCTTAAGATTTAAATAGACATCGTACGCAATCTTCGTACAAACAGAGACCATTCGCAACATTGTATGAAGGCTACACTTCATTAACAAAACGTATTGCTTGTATTTTTTGCAATTAAATTAATAACTGTAAAAACACGCTGTATACACGGCCTTATATTATCTGAACAAAATAAATAACGCTATTAAAGAGCTCATTAACTTACCTGATACGTTTAATTAATTTTTCTATCCGTAAGAGGAAATGAGAGGAGTCGAACTGAGCGAGCAATCAAAGCGAATAGATTGTCGGCGGTAATTACCTTGCAAATACTCGTTATAGCTTATACCGAGTCTTTTTTTCTACTTATTGTATACAGTGTGAGTCTTCAACGTAATTGAATTGTAACTTTAGTATCGGGTTTAACGTATTCACGTAAGTTTGAGTATCTATTGAGTATCAGCACATGGACGTAGAGCATATTAGAACGGACTAAAGTATTTCTAAAAGACATGAAGTATGAGTAATATACTATATTGTTACGTAAAGATAATGGCAACACCTCACTGGGCCAAACCTAAATTGATTACATAAAATCCTCACACTCTCTAACAGGGGAACCCCTGGATCTAGAAATAAAACCTATTCAAAAAGTCCTTTAAAAACTAGTTAAATTTATTCACGATGGCTTTTTTTAAACAAATCGTAATAAAACAACATCTTGCCTGTATTCCTCGGAGAGGTAGGCAGAGGTGTAACTATAGTACACCCACATTTCACCAGTTATGTTTTAAGTCCCTCCCAATGTAGTATGAGGCGAGCCTATTGCCACTAATCAGGCACAAATCCAGACTCCTCAGAATTGCCTAATGTAAAAACCCCATAACAGTTTGGCCCACCCGTAATTTAAACCTTGGACCTCGTGTTCAGTTGTCGCACATAGCAATCACTAGACCGAGGCAGTAAAACAAGTCAACACTATTTGATTCGGAAAATTGCTATGACTAAAAATGATAACACGTTCAACAACGCATGTTGCCAACAGCACTAGTAAATTAGTAACACAAACACTTGAAAAGATAAAATTGAAACGTAAATTATAGCAGAATGATAAACACGGGAAATTACTTGATATCATGAGTTGAGACATGGCGCGTGAGAGAAATTGGCGTTGCGTCAGCAAGGAGGTTGGTGTCGTCGGGCCTTAATCTTGTGACTGCCACTTGTGTCAACTGTCTGCCTGTCACCTGACCGCCACACCTTCGCTGCGGTGGTTTCTCAATAAACATCCCATATTTTATACTTAACATACCATTACTGCACATAAATTATTCAGCGTTGTAAGTTTTAAACAAACTTTTTTGTGCAAAAATACTCAAATAAATTACACAATTATAATTATTTTTTTATAATTATGGTGTTTTTGTATGGCGCTTTTACTTTTACAAAATTCTTAGTTTAAGGCGATTTTTGGCAGAGATGTGATACAGTAGAATTTTATACAAAGGACTCAGTAAAATCAAGTTAAGCTAAGGAACAGTGACCCGACTACTTGAAAATAAAAGTGACCTAAAAAGCACGAAACAACAACATTTTAGACAAAAATTGAGACAGACAGGTACAAAAATAGTCAAGGAAATAAAATTAAATGTTAAACAAATGAATCAAAAATTATAAGTGCTAAACAAGTAGAAGATAGATTTAAAAATATAATAGTGCAGGTAAAGGTTAAGGGAAAGATTCTTAGCTGGAATTTAATCAGAATCTAAGTTAGAGCACATTATAATACTTTTTTACGACTGAACTCAGGGAAAACTCATGAAGGAAAAACATGACTACCTAAATGTTAATGACTTAGAAGAAATATACTTAACCCCTACCACCGCATCAAAACGCATTCTCGCAATATAACCTTCGTGAATACATAATATTCGCCGAAATAATATGAGATTGAGGTGCATGACCACATCGACCACCGGTGTTTACGACTATGTTACGCAACCGTGGTAGGGGAGGCCGTAGAACGACCTTCTTCTAATCAAGACAACATAAAAATATATGCAACGTTGTAAAGCCATCGTAAAATGTAGTTAATGTTAGAAAATACTATATTTGTTTCGCCTTGATATTTAGTTGGAATAACGGATATTAGTGTAAGTGGTTTTTTTAAGGCAGTTAATGAATGTAACACTTATTCCTAAATTGCAGTTCTATTGCGTCATGAGAAACATCAAGATGTAACTTCAATTTGGTCGGAAATCAATACACGGAGAACCTGAAGATGCTGTATTTGTTTACGAACAGTGTTTGGTAAAAACAGTAGTAAGTACAGTTTTACCTTGGACTCTTTGAAGGTGTGATCCTTCGGGACAAAATAGAAGTTGCATCTTGTTGTTTTTTTATTAATCTAGATCGCTTCTCTCTGTCAATGTTCGCCGATTCCTTGACCTGATTGTCGCAGTGACTAAGCAATTGGACTGCTGCACTAGGGTTTACGGATTTGATTCCCGCACGGGACAGAAAATTGTGCGATCCGCAGATCTTTGTTCCGAGTATGGGTGTTTGTGTATGAGATATTTCATGTTTGTGAAACGCACCCACGACACAGGAGATAGAACGAAAGTGGTGCGAAGTTTTAAAAAAAATGACAAATCTATTTACAACAATCATAACAATTTATAACAGATTTAAGTCATTGCAGGCGTTTATTAAACACTCTAATTACAGGTACTTAAAAGAACCGATAATAATTACTTACATAGGAGGTATAGCATAAGTCTTTGAAATTAGCTGTTGTCAAGGCGGCAGCATCCACCAGGTATATTCTAAATAAATCAGAAGGGATCTAACAGTCGACAAGCATCTTTTATTTACCAGCATGGAAAAATAACTATTCTAGAACCTTTCAATTACCCACCAAGTGGTCACGTTATATCACCGCTCTGACGTCAATCAGCTAATCACAGTAACCGCAGCACGAGGCGGAAAATCAGTGGATAAACACAAATACCTAAACCAAAGGTTGGGAGCAAACTCCATGTGTTGCAACTCTACGCAACAACAACATTAGTAAAACCACAGACTTTTATCTGTCTAATTTCTGAGAAGCGGTGCGGGATACAAGACGTGAGGTAGAGTCAGAGTTCTTCAAAATAAATAAGACATGTATTTACCTATTTCAAATTTCCTGCTCCAATAATACATCGTAGCCAGCACAGGCCAATCGAAACTCTATAAAGCATTTCAGGCAGTCTGATGATGAAGTCCATTGTTCAGTTTGAGGGTCAATCCTCCATCAGTCGCCAGAAGTTTTTAGTTTACCTATTTGAATTCATTTCAAGAAATGCGTGAGTGTACGCTCACACCCTGGGTATGAGCCCAAATAATTGTCGGAAACTTGGGTTCTTGACGCTGGATATGAGCACAAATAGTTGCCGGTTAAGCTCGGGTTCTTGCAAAAAGTCGTAAAATTTGGCTCACAGCAGTCCATTCTGAGCCATTCAATGTATTAATTCAAGCGCTGAAAAATTAAAACCAGACCCAATTCCCTGGCAGTACCTTTTCTAAAAACAGCGTTAGCCAAAGTCTACTCTCTAAGAGGAAACCTTGACTGCGTTACGGCTTTTGTTTATAGTCAGCCTTGCTTGAGGCTGTTTCTAAGTTACCAAAAAACCAAAAGCCTAAAAAAGCAACCTTGCTTGCCTTATCATCAATAGGATATCATTTCACGCAATACAAATCGTAAAAACCAGGTCTAAAAAGCCCCGTATGTATCGAGAACCCCAAATATGACCGGTAGTCATTAAAAAGATTACACAGATAGGTGTTTGTTGGCCGCGGGCCTGGTAGCGGTCGTGTCGGAATGATTATAGTGAATTAATACACGCTCGTAAATACGTCGGCCGATAACCGGATGGTCGATATTAATCTGAGATGCTTGGCTCCTCATCTTATTGTTTCGCAATGTTCACGGATATTCAGTAAGTTAGTCATTAAAACTGGTTGGTTACGCTTTGTTCTGAATTGTTTGTTTATGTTTTTTATACGGTCGGTGAGGAATGCCGTGGACTATCATAGTAGTATCTATAGTTCGTCATCACCAACCAGGAGACGCCCACTGTTGAACTGAATAAAGACCTCACCCTTAAAAGGGGGGGGTGCCATAATTCCCATGCTTGGCAAGGGGCTTGGGGATCGCAGTATAGGTGGTGAAGTTACAAAAGACGGTGCTGCCTATTTTCTGGATTTTCCCTTAGTCTCTTAGGACACCCACATAATTTAGCTACATAAGCTACCATGGTATGTACTACTTACTAAGTTAGTACCCTTAATGAATAGTAATAACCACTTAATATAAAAACTGCTGTTGATTATTGAGCAGTTTCAATGTTAATTTACACTCGAGTCTCATTAATACCTTAATTTCAGTAGAAATACAGGTCAGCAATAAATGAAGCAGGATTACCCGCCTAATCTAAATAAGGCTGGCAAGCAACGATCACAGTCAGTAAAAAATCGGAACAACATACTTACTTGAACGTCAGTGCTTAAAACTATAGATATATATTTCTTTAGATATTAATGATATGATGTAATTAACACAATACACAGAATGAACAGCTTTTTATTTCACGGATGTCAGATAGAATCTATTTTTTATTACTAGGTAAATTCCTAATACCCATAGTAGATTATTTGGTTTTTAGTGAACAATAACTTATGTTGATAGGTTAACAGCAGTACAAGTTTCTTTTTTTTTATGTAGCCTGTTCGGTGTTTCACTGCTGGGCAAAGGACTCTCAATTATTCCTCAGCATTAATTATGTTATTGTTACCAATCGTCATTATGTTAAATACCTATATTTCACATCTGAAAACATACAATAATCACCGTGATTCTGATTTCATCGATACCTACATTATGACTGATGGATATCGCAAAGATTAAATCAGTCTCCAACCACTGAGTCATACAAATAACACGAAATTTTGTCGATACAAAATAACATTCTTGACGATCTATTCATATACATCCTACCATATTTTCATATCGAACCATTTTCAGACACAAAGTCGTTATAAACATGAAGCGGCATAACGGCGAGATTATTTAATGCCCATAAACTATAAATTAACGATAAAGAATGTTAAGTTTTATTATGAAGCACGCTAAAAGCATCTAATATAATATAAGGGACATTTATGTCGCATCTTCTTTAATTACCACTACAGCTAGCATAAAATTGCGGTGACACCACAGAGTGAGCGATTGTAAAGACCCAGAGAATAAAACTAAACACGGCCGTAAAATTTAAACTAGGCACAACAATAAAATATGACTTTTAAAATCGTAAACATCGTTGCCTATTGAACAGCTCTCTAGCCGCTCTCTTGAGGCTCTACGGCGGCCCACATAAAGCCTTTTCAAGTATTTTTATTATTCCTAGCGCGTCCTTCACAATAATGAGAATTAGACCCTAAACTGCCGTTTGTCGGCAAAGAGCACGTGGATGGTTTCGCGCACTTAACACGAAAAGGGGTTTTATCTTTCCCGGAATTCGTGTAACGCCTCGTCAGACCCAAAACATAAAAGCGCCTTTTCATTGATATATTCACGTATCTTTGGACACAACTATTATTTTACTGCGAAACATTCATAGTATTCTGTTCAACAAAGTTCCGCAAAACTCAACAATTCCTTCCACAACGACGTAAAGCCGCAATTGTAAGAGTTAGAAATTACGCGCTCCCTTGAATAGTAATACAAGCAATTATTGATTTCCAATAAATCCGGTAGTCTTTGCTCTGTTCCCATTCAAACTGAGAGGATGAAAGGTAAGTTAATTTTACGCTGGAAATCTGTATGTTATTACTTTTGTATCGTACACAATAAATATAAAGGAATTATAAAGAGGAAAATACATGTTGCAACGAAAAAACTGACGAAAGAAATTCATATAGATCATACGCCCATCGCTTGTTGGACGCCCGCGCCGGCGCGTCATGAGACTTAAAGAGGCGTTTCTATTTTAGGCATGTTATTAGCAGTCGCATTCAAGTGGCCTGTCTTCTGACACTTGACAGTTTTAATACAAAAGCCAGACATTTGACGTCGTTTGTTCCGACACCTCGCCGACTAATCTAGTGAGGGATCGGAAAAAGTTGGCGCCACATTGTGTTATCTCGGCCCCCTGTGCGCAGTTACTGTCTCAAGTGTCGCTCCTTTGTTTACTTCCAAAATGCACTTGCCGCTGCCTGTACCTGTTTTTACAATGTCGGGGTATTGTTTACTTCTGAGGAAAATTAGCCACGAACACGTGTTAGTTAGCCATTGTCTCGCCGACAGGTCTTTAAGACCGCCGACATGAACAATACTCTGAAGAAAGAAACGGACTTTTTAGTGTCCACTATAATTTTATGATTCTAGTACTGTTAGGTACCTATAAATATAACAGGTTTCAGTCTAACCAATCTCCATAGTTCAGTTATGAACGTAAAACGATTATAAAAATTCCAAATACATAATCTGTTATGTTCCATTGTGCAAAAATGTCTGCAAATATTTTTCCATTAACATTTCTCGAACTTGCTTTTAGTAGCATTTGCCGTGACGCCTCTCAACATCTCGTGACCGTTAATACCCCACATTAATGTCTACATCTGCGCGGCAATCATCACGAACACTAAGCTCTTAAGCCTTATGAGTTCAAGTGGGGAGTGAAGAAATCACAACTTATCGCTCTTAAAATGTAAAAAAATGTCGTGCACATGTAACTCATTAGTCAGGGCCGACATGTCGGCTTCCAATATTTGGCGATGGTTGCAAATCTTGGCGCCACCGCACACAAGAATGCCTTTCACGAAAGCCGCCGCGGCTTCCAGGGAACGGCAGCTAAAACAATATTTACCGAGACGCCGTATGAACACAAATGACCGTTGGATTAGGTATCGAGATGGTGCCAAATGCCAATGCGCATGCCCAGAGCCGCAGAACTACTGAAAGCCGAATGTTTACTTGCGAACAGATTTTATGGATATTTTTTTATGTTAAGGTTCTTAAAGTTTTTACAGCTTCCATAAAATGTAAACAGTTACGGTAAAATAGGCACTTAACTTTTCTTTGAGTCAGATTGTACAGTTAAAGGTGTAGCCTATGTAAAGAAACTATTGGTGCCACAAATAATAGTAACCTATTTACGCTGTAATACGTTAATCCGATAAAAACAATGCAACTGTGTGCACTAGCGGTAAATATTATAACGATAGTATAACTAAACGATAATGAGCGACAATCGTATTGAAATACGTTATCAGAAGCTAAACCAGTGCGCTGTCGGAATGTTTTGTTTCCTTGCTTTGATGTATTAGTTTCAGCATTATTAATTACGAGTAAGTAGGGTGTGTTGGATATAATATCGGGTTCTATCGCTCTAGAACGCCCTCTATTTACCCCCAACACTCCCTATATAAAAACATTACATCACGCCTGTATTCCCCGGTGGGGTAGGTAGAAGTGTACAGTACGCCTACATTTCGCCAAATGGAAATGGGAGGCAAGCCTATTGACATTAACCGGGCACGAATCTAAACTCTGTGCTGATACTGAATTACCTAATGGACTCTCCCTACAAATATTGATACAAACAGGAAAAATTATAAAACAACAATTTTTTTTTACGTGCAGTTGCATTTTACAGCTGGAAAATGTACCTATACATATATTTGAGATGCACTAAAGTTAAATGATAATTGATTTTATTTCTGCAAATGGGTTTTAAAAAAACACTTTTACACGTCTTCTTTTTTAAAACTAGATGGCATCGGTATTTCCTAACTGACTACCTTTGAGAAGAAATACCGAAACAAACTCAGGGGTCAAGGTCTCTTTTAAAGTCCAGACAAGTTATGCATAACTAACTTACCCATATATAAGGGATTCATTGTTATTGTTTTCCAGTGTGTCACGTACATGATAAGAAAGACTTTACTTACGATAAAGAAGTTAATCATGGAGTGACGGTACTAGAGAGTTCTGCAGCACTGAGTGCTGTTATGTGTTATCATTCTGTTCATAAGCAATCGTCATCGTTACACTCGTGAATCGTGATACACTTATATATGCGAGGACTTCCTACTCAGGTACGTCAAGTACCTAATAAACAATAATAATGCCTATCAATCAATTAGCATAGCAGTGGTATGATTTTTTTTATTATATAAAATGGGTAATCCCAAGTCTTATCAATGTGTCAGTACTTACCTAATCAACGTCTTTGATATTTGTGTTGAGGTTATAACGTAGCGTTTATATACTCTTTGGTTGAGGTATGTACTATCTAGTAGCGTTGGCAGGCCTCCCACCAGGTGGACCGATGATATCGACAGAATTGCGGGCAATCGGCAAGCTTTTCATTCATTGTGGCGGTCTAAGGAGGAGGCCTTTGTTCAACAGTGGACGTCTTCCGGCTGATGATGATGATGATGATGATGTAGTACTATTACAAAAGAGGTATCCGGATTCCAGTACAATATAAAAACTGAAGACCGTAACATGTGACAAGTAAATGAAGAACCGAGATTTTACGGATATCATTTTGCCACATTGGCTCTAAGACAATCCTGGTCACAAATAATATATGAATAATAGAAAACTAATTGCGCCCTGCGATGTTACCCGATACATTTTTTGGGATAAAAAATAGCCTGTGTTAATCCAGGGTGTCATCTACCTCCATATGAAATTTCATCAAAATCGGTCTAGCCGTTTAAGCGTGAATAGATAACAAACATACAAACTCACTCACAAAATTTCGCCTTTATAATATTAGTGTGATATCTACCAAATACCTGCTGAGGTATTTGTCACCACACTGGAAGAACAAGGTAGTGTTTCGAGATCCTGTTTTAACAACAGTTTTGCTGGTCACAGCTAGGTGACAAATGACGCTATTAAATCTCATTTGGCTTTTCCTTACTTCCCCAATGCGTTACTCAGGTCACCCGTAACCGATTATAATATGTCATCATTCTCACTAACGTCATTTTAATTACGCAACGCATCGTAACTGAAACATAATGACGTTTGTCATAAAACAATGACACCAAAACCACACAACGTCACAATTGGACGATTTGGACGGGAACATGACAACATCGATGAATCATAAGAGCATTACTATTAAATCGATTGGAATCGTCATAACGCAGAGGTCACACTGTCATTAGGCCGCGTCATTCGCGTACAACCTCAACACTACCGCTCACTCGTCACCCCGCAACCGGTTCTTGATTCTCGCTAACATAAACATCAGATCCGCGAGATAAACACGTCGGGCCGGTCTTGGGAATAAACCTGATTAGAATTTCGCGAACAGTGACGTGCTGATGTTATAGAGATATTAATATGATGACGAATCGATTATTTCTCAAATCGGATCCGGCGTGATCAGAAAACCCGGAAGGGAAGTCCGGTGACCTGGTGAAAGAATCTTAATAACTTAATCGCTAAAATCTCTGTTGGATCTTGTTTCAATGACTAAGAATGATATCACTGTATCCCATATGGATGACTGTCCAGTAAAATATTTACTGTAAGTCTTCCGTGAATTAGTACGCAAAGTTTTATTGATTCATAAACGCGATACCCCCTGAGTTTGGCCAAAGGCATTCATTTCGAGAAATAACTTTATTGTAACTTTGTAATAAACATTAACAGGGAGATCATTTATTTAAATCAACGACGGTATCTCCATATGTATCATGAAGTTCGATGACTCCTGTAAATTAGTATTTAAACATTTTTAAATCATACAATACCTACTAAGTTTACGACAGTTTTGTAAAATAATGTCAAATTGTGTTTGGGGAAAAAAACGTATAATCATCAATTAATGTTATAATAAAGATAGTTACGACAAAGTCCAATTACTATCTATAATAAATTGGCCATAAGCCAACATTAATGCTTATTAAGATAAAAAGTAACTTAATCTTACTTAAGGTAAGTCAGTTTTGAAGCTATTTATTAATAGCATAATGCACCTCACCCCCATGTGACTAAATAATGCCCATCATCAGCCGGCAGACGTCCACTGTTCAACAAAAGACTTCCCCTTAAATGGGTTTGCCATAATCCCCAGGCTTGGCAAGCGGCTTGGGGATCGCAGTATTGGTGGTGTGGTTACAGAAGTCGCTTTTGCCCATCTTCTGGATTTTCCCTTTCGCCTCCTAAGACAGCCACGGGACAAAATGGGGAAGTGCTCATCTGGCCCGGCACTCCACGAGACAAATAATGTCCACTGCTTCCAAGCCTAGTTCCATGGCTAATGCTAGAATAAACTGAAAAGGAAAAAAATCAAAACCAAACTATTCTATCCCCAAATAAAGATACAAAAAAACAAGTGATCGAAAACAACATGTGTCAAAATAATTAATTAGGCTTAATTATGCCCGATTTCAGGAAAGTACTCGCATTTGATCTGTTTATTTGCAAACCACGATACTATCTTAAGAAATTATTACGACAAAGATTGATAGGTGATAATACGAATTAGTAATTAATACTGTTATCTTTAATCGTGATAGATAATATTTGCTTTTGACGTCCGCTGCAGTCATTTCCGACGCAGGATTAAAGTCCAAAATGTGAAACCAACGTGTCAATCAACCTTGAAAATGACGAAGTTACCGCAAATGTACGTAGATTAAACATAGCATAACATCACGCCTGTATTCCCCGAAGGGGTAGGCAGAGGTGCACATATAGTACACCCACATTTCGCCAGTTATGTTTTAGGTCCCAATGTAATAGGGGGCGAGCCTATTGCCATCAACCGGGCACAAATCCAGACTCCGTGCTGCTACTGAGAATTACCTAATTGACCCGGGATTCGAACCCAGGACCTCGTGCTCAGCAGTCGCGCTTAGCAACCACTAGACCAACGAGGCAGTCGTACGTCAGTACGTAGATTAATTTATTTTCAACTGTGATCGACGGCAGGGAAAATGCTTTATTTTCCTACTTGTTGATAGACTTTAAACTATTATAATACATTCGGTATACTAAACTGACTAGCTCATCCCATCGCGTCATCCACTTCTAGGTCCACTACAAAGTATTTTGACGTTTTGTAAGGTCCACATTTTCGCCAAAGGTAAGTATGATTCATGATATAAAAGCATAATTCTGGGAATATGTACCATCAGTCATATTACTAATTAAAGACGTATCATAAAAAATAATTATAATATGGACTTTTAACTATAACCTTTATCATGGTCTGAACTCTGAAGACGAATTCATCATCGGTCATTATTGCTGTAACCTACATGTTCGATGGAAAGACCTGGATTGTTGACGCAGAACAAGGAAGCATGGCATATGAACACGTAGCAGACCAGTTAGTCACGACCTCGCACCACTTTAGAAAGCATACGCATTTAAAATTATAATACAAATTGATGACTCATGCAAACGTTAAACGTAGGTAGACGTTGAAATAAAGCAAATGAAGTAAGAAGGTACAAAGTAGGTGTTTCCTCATGCGCAGACGCAACGTTCGGTTCGGCACGTGCGACGAACCGTGTCATAAGTCATGCGCATGCGTCATTGTTAGGGTTGCCAGTCGCTGAGTCATTCCGCGTACAGAACAGTACGGACATCATAATTATGTGTACACATTTTGGGTTCTTTATTAATATAACTGAATTAGTCAGTTAAGTTTTAATCAAAGTTCAATTTGCTTGAAATGACTACTACTACTACTCTTTTAGTTACCTCAAGAAATGATCCTGATTTTTGCGCCACGGCATGACCATATCTCATACTATATTTCAACTAAGCCTTGCACTCTAGAAGATGATGTTATGCTTATAATGGTTATTTTTTTATAACTATAATCTCAGTCGTACCAACCCTATAACTATCATAGGTTTGTAGGGCGCGTGGCAACTACACGTCTCTCGTAGCACGTACCTACATTATGCTCGATAACCACGCAGTTTAGCTGTTTACAGGATAAACATCCACAAATTCTTTGTTAACTGGTGACTACGTGACTATTTTCGCGTGGCTGCAACCCACATAATTATACCTTACCACGCGAATTAATATTCCATTTGATCCACTTAATTTCAAGTAAACAATGATAAATTAAAGCAGATGCGATTCGTGACTCCTTACAGAGAAAACCTATTTCAAGGCAGTGTTTCTTTGCTATCTTTACATGCAGGGGAATGCAAATACCTAGCTGAAAGTAGCTAACCTTGTTAGCGGTTATCTCTCTGTCTATGTCCTCCTCCTTACCATGAACTCTTAAAGCAGGACAGTTTACGTTGTGGAAGCGAAACGCCGCTACGTGCAGTATAATGCGGCACATCGCTTTTACAACGCAAACAATCTTCCTTTAAGAGTTCATGGTACGGGGGCAGGCCAAAGCGTACGATGAGAATATTTTTTTGGTTTTACCAACGAAATGTCAATAACTCTAGATAAACTGTCATCCATCAAAGTCTATTAAAAAGTCCGACAACATCTACTCACTTGTTAAAACTTTCCAGAAAATAAAGCATTCGTCGACTTTGTAGGCACGTGGAGGGAAGCGTGTGATTGCGATCAATCATGCGCGTGCGCCGGCAATGTGTACAACTTACAATGCAAACCTTATCAGTAGTGCTCGAACAATGCCGTAGTTGCCGTGTAAGTGAGGTCATTCAGTAATTCTCGATTTAACGTCGTATTACAAGCACGCGATCAGCTGACCTTGTTGATGATTGTTATCGATTACAACACTATTTACTCGATTGGGAGTCAATATTTTTTCAGCTGTGTCACCGTTGTAATAGAAAAATAAGGCAAATTGACGCTATCGCAGGGGATTGATAACAACCTGTCACTATTAAGTACGCTACTATCGATGGACCTTATCGAGTTCATGTTTTGGCCGATTTTGTCGTGTAACGGTGTAACGATGACTTTCACAACTCAGTGACTGTACCAGTAGCATTAACATATATGTTACCTTATTAAAATTTAATAAGTCGGACATTGTACCATTTATATTATTACTAGCTTTTGCCCGCGGCTTCGCCCGCGTTAAGTAGCCTATATCCTTTCTCGGGTCTTAAACCAAAAAAAAACTAATTTCATTAAAATCCATCCACCGATTTAGTAGTGAAGGCGTAACAGTCAGACAGAGTTACTTTCATATTTTTAATATTAATATAGATCAAAGTAGGTATCCATTATTATCCAAATAAGCGAGGTATACAATCTCAATAATAGTAATTAGACTTTTGCCGACACTATAATGTTTGTCAATACCGTTGCTGATGGCGAGGTATGAACGAGAGGCGCCAGCGCCAGTGCCGTGAGGCAACACACGCGCACGTGCAGATAAGCCATCCGCGTAAAAACCTACCGCACCGCTACGCGCCAGGAGTAACGTACACATAACCAACATGAGGAATACAAGATTACACTAACTGGGTACTTGTAAAACGGGCACATAAAGGCTCCTTGTTGTTAGGTAAAATAACCTTCAGATAATATTATATACGAGGAAATGTAAATATTGATTAGCTCTTGTCATAGGACAGCATCATAGGAAATCAAGATGAGGATGGCGTGACGAAATTTACGTCTGTAAGTAAGACTGGTCACTCTTGTACATGACTGAACGGAATGGAAGTAGGAAGAGAGATCCCTTGCGTGGGCAACGTAAGTATCATTAATGACCTCGTCTTCAGAGCACAAACCAAAATAGAACATAAAACAATGACGCGTGTCACTAAAACAACCCGTCATTATGCAGTACCGTTATCAGACAGTTATATTTAAATAATTATCTGCCGGCAATTATGTACGCGTGCTTGCTAACACCCAACAATAAACAAAGACGTTATAAATAGGAAAATTCCTATTATTATAATCAAGTGCATGATAATTGTGATACGAACATGACTCCAGCCATTAACCTGAATAGATTATCTATATGACAACATTGCAAATAGATATTTAATAGCTTAATCCATTAATGGTTATTAAGAAAAAGGAAAATTTAGCAAAATAGATTTTTATCGTTAATTGTAAATATTCCTTTGACCTACGTGAGGAAACGGGAAAAGATTATTAATGTTGTGAGCGATGCGAGTTGATTGTGATAATGGATTTCTTTGACGAAATTAGTTATGATACTAAGTTGCTTGGTTCTGTTTTGTGGAAATAATATAGAGTTTAAAAAGGCCCGAGCCCCGAATTAAATGTTTTTGGATCTTAAAACTATAAACATTTCTTCTCAAATAATCTTCGTAGAAAAACGAACTAGGCTATGAGGCGACGAAGCTATTCGATCATACAAAAAATTGCAAGTATATGCGTATTTGTACACTTTCTGACGACATGCTACGACTCCATCAAGACGTAAAAGAAATTCAAGGGCTAAGTTATCAAGAAGTTTTTATATCTAGTCTATATCTATTTAAAAAAAATGAACACTATACGTGCAACAGCGCTGGATACCTTTACAAAACCGCACAGTGTTAGGTAATTGAATCTGTTGCCGAAACCACATCGTTATCTACACAGGTATCATGTTTTCATTATGTAATACCCATTAGCTTCATTATTAGTTAAAGATACGCTAAAATTTCCTCTTCGATATAGGTAATCGGTGAAATCAATCTGTGAAATCGAATGGAAAATTTCCTAAGTGATATTTATAACATAACATTACGCCTGTATTCCCCGAAGGGGTAAGCAGAGGTGCACATATAGTTCACCCACATTTCGCGAGTTATGTTTTTAGGTCCCAATGTAATAGGGGGCGAGCCTATTGCCATCAACCGGGCATAAATCCACACTCCGTTCTGTTACTAAGAATTACCTAATGGAAAAACCCAGTAACACTGCCCGACCCGTGATTCGAACCCAGGACCTCGTGTTCAGCAGTCGCGCTTAGCAACCACTAGACTAACGAGGCAGCCTGTAGGATATTTATAATATCTTTCAAATCTTAGATCGTTGACTATTGTCAAACCGAGTTAGGTGGACTTCAAGATGCATTCACTGGTAATGTTAAGCAATAGTTATGAAACTATAATTCTTACAGACCTTGATTGAGAGCCTCGACTCATCTTCGATTTTTTCGATGTCCCCCAGCTGAGCAAAGGCCTCTCATATATTTTTCCACAGTTCTCTATTCGATGTCATTTTGTAGCCACGTCTTTCCTGCCGATGACCAGGCAGGCTGAGAAAGCTATGTATGGAGAATTTGTAAACCTTTCCGGGAAAGAAATAATCATGAACTCTGGAAATTCCCAGTCACTGTTGAGGTTGGCGATGTGCCCGGTAAATCATCACACTGTCCCCTACTTACACCGAAAGCTACAGGCTTGTACACAGTCTGCAAATAATTGTTCTATGTCACATAAACTGGACCGGGAACAACGGATCCGGACCTCAGGGATCAGTTCTAGGTCCATATTTATGGAATATAGGATTTGATGACTTCCTCGCGATACCACTTCCTTGCGGCTGTTCACTTACAGGCTATGCGGACGATGGCCTTCTGCTCATACAATCTAATACAAGAGCCGGACTTGAAAATCTAGCCGATACGTGTTTACGATTAGTTTCTCAATGGGGTGAGCGGAATCGTCTTAATTTTGCTCCACATAAAACCTTTCAATTACTTTTAAAAGGAAATCTCAAATCGTCACCCTCTATTAAGTTTAATAACGTAACCATTAAAAAAAGGGAATCCGTGTGTTATCTTGGTCTTGTGCTAGAGAGAAATTTTACTTTTATCGAACATATTAAAACCGTCGGTGAAAAAGCAAAAAAGAACTTTTATGCCTTAACACGAATATCAACGTCAACTTGGGGTCTCTCATTTAACACTTTAAAAACCATCTACGGGGCAACTTACATAGGATGCATATGCTACGGTTCACCAGTTTGGGCTGATAGAGCCACAATAGGCGCGGCGCGACGTAAATTGCTTCAAAGTCAACGGTTAGCGTTGATATTCTTATGTAAAGCCTATCGGACGGTCAGTACTGAAGCTCTGCCGGTACTAGCGGGCGTGCTACCTGTCGATCTCGAAATACAAAGACGTGCCGCGATGTACTTCTCCACTCGAGAGGGTATAAACACCGAATTTCTAACACAACGGGACCGCGTTAAAATTATCAGGTTATTTAAATCCCAAATCGAGGTGTATAACGAGCTATTGGACGAATGGCAATCTAGGTGGGATACATCTATCAAGGGCCGCCACCTTTACCAGTACTTTCCATCCGTTCGCGAGCGCCTGGAAAAGACTTGGTTGGAGGTGGATCATTGCGTGGCTCAGTTCTTGACGGGTCATGGTAACTTTAAGGGTAAGCTCTTCTCTTTCAAGCTTGTTGCTTCACCTCTGTGCCACTGCTCAACGCCAGATTGTGAATACGAGCAAACAGCACATCATATCCTGTGGGAGTGTGGTCTATGGCAGAATGAACGTAATACCTTGTTAGACAGCATATATGTTACATCCGGTGTAATTTATTATGAGGACCTTGTTGCGACCAGATCAAATTTCCGTGCTTTCAGACGTTTTTGCCATACCTACTATTGGAATCAAAATAACAATTAGGACCCATTAGTTTATAACTTTTATACCCGTGGTGCTTAGCGACTGGGCTTATCTCAGTTGTGGATCCCATATTTATTATGCTTTTGGCATATTAATCTTTGTGTCTCCCGCTTGCTATGGAGGGAAGTCGGAACTAAATTTATATTCCTACTCCTCCTATATATTCTTCTATGATTAATTTCGTTGCGGGTTCCAAGACAGTCGAGTCATTTCTCTGGGACGCCTCGAGCTTCATTGCCTCGATGGTTCTCAACGGTTATCATTGTAGATCCTGGCTTACAGGAGTTGCAATGATGGGCACGAGTGGTGGGCTTGTCCCAATAAAAAAAAAAAAAGGACCGGGAACAAGAAGATGTTTAGATATTACAGCGCCATGTATCATAACACCATAGCAGTATGATCATCATAGTTCATAACATTATAACCTAACCTCTCGGTTATCGTCGCTAGTATTTCCGGAGAGTTAACTGATAGGTTAATCGTAGCACGTTATCGCCGCATGTTAATCGCTTTTAGGCGGAACACAAATAAGATTTTATAAATTAGTCAGATGTTCCTCAAAGATAAAAAGACAACGAAATATTTTGTTTATCAGTACTTCAGTCTTTAGATCTACTACTTTTTTCTTTATTATAATTTACTAGTTTGAATATATGTATGTATATTCTACAAAGTTCAGCGACGCAATCACTATATACATTATAGTGTTTTCTAGGTAGGTAGATACATCATAGAAGGCTCTTTGCAACTGTTTTTGACACAAAACAAACGACTATTTAGTTATTAATTAAACTCACAATACACTTAATGACTTACTACTGTTCATATACTATTGTTTATCTAGTTTCTAGCTTATAAATCTGAGTTGCGATAGCCTAAAAAGATACTGCAGGTAAAATTATGTATAAGTGGCTACCAATCAGGTACACATGCCGAGTAGAATCCGGCCTAGAATAGACCACCCCCTTTCCTCCCGTGGGTGTCGTAAGAGGCGACTAAGGAAAAGCCGCTTGCCAAGCGTGGGGATTATGCCCCTACCCCCCATCAACACCACCAACCTTGAGGGGAAGGCCTGTGTTCAACAGTAGACGTCTTCCCTAAAGATGAATCAGGTAGACTAATTCTTAAAACGACCTATCTTTAACTACGCAATGATTGCCGTCACATTGCCTATGTATTTATTCTTTTGTTTCAATATAAATATGACACACTAAGAATGCGTCACGCCTATGTGATGCATGTAAATAATGGGCTTATTACATAACATTATATGCTTATAGACACGAAGATACGTGCAATATATTATATGACACATGCTATGTACCTACTTAATGAGTTCGCGTGATTTACATAAAATTCTGATGAAATACATCCGCCGCGTGAGTGACCTTTTGTTGTGACTAAGAGATTGATTGCGTTTGCGTGCAATGATGGTCAAGCTGTTATCGCCATGAGGACGTATGTGTTAAGTTAGCATAGATACGATATTATGTATCCCTTGCGTATACCAAGCGGGATTATGGCAACACCCTCCCCTCCCCTTACCCAAGGGTGAGGCCTTAGTTCAACAGTGGACATCTTCCGGCTGATGGTAACAAGCAACAAGGGACACTCGCTGCAATCTCTTATCATCGCATTTGAATCTTCTTATGATTTCAAGGCACATTTATTACAAAGTTTGCTCACTGCAAGATGGTTATATACTTTTTATTAAATTAAAAATATCGTCTAGCACCTAACACGATAAACTGGCAAGAACATTATTTACGTTTATGTAATTGTTTTGATGCACATTTCTATGCACATTCCATAAAAAATATACGAGTATGTATGACTGTCTTATAAACATTGCTATAGGGCAGTGAACCAATATTCTCAGCCATTATAAACATAGCGAGTCAACAACTTTAAGACCGACACATAAAACTGTTGACACTTCCCACAAACCGTGCCGTTCGCGTATTTTATATTTCAGTTGCATACAACCTTTTTATTTCACAATTTAATAAATAATGCAATATCAAAATGCCGTTGGAATAAATGACACGCAATTACCGACATCCGCCCGCCTACGTTTGTTCCTTATAATATTGGAATTGCAACGGATTTTAGTGAAATCCAAATTACAACATCATGTTCTTATTTAATGGACAATGTTCCTTATACAAACAGGATTTGAATCAACAAGATGGCAGATTAAACATATAGAAGTATTTTAAGGAAGACTTCAGTAGGTGATGATCCTAAGTTAAGGATAATTACTACTTAAGATCATTTATTTACATGCTGATTACAAAGTAGTAAACAAAGGCCTCCCTCTTGGGGTAGAGGGGGGGTTGCCCCCACAAAAAACAAGTACTTAGTAAAAATTTTAGTATACTAAAACGCTCCATGAAAAAAATATTAATAATACTTAAGTAATTTTATTTCTACAAATTGATTTTAGAAAAACACTTTTACGCGTCTTTTTTAACTAGATGGCATCGGCATTTCCTAATTGACCACCTCTGAGAAGAAAGTCCGTAAAAAACTTAGTGGTCTTTTTTACAACAACTCACATTTTATGTCACACAATTATGAAGTACGATTACGCTACAACATCAAACAAAGCGACATAATTACATCAACCGTACCTTCCAATTTATTGTTTCAACTTCTTTACTCATTAATCTATTTATTGTCTCCTAAATCCCTCCGACAAACGTTACCGAGTATTTTTCAAGAGAGGCGTTTACAACGCACCCCGTTATTAGCACTACGCGACAGGTAGTAGGGACGGATTGGGTGCAACACTATTGTGCATAACTTGTGACAGGTTGGTAACCCACCGCCTTCTGATGACAAAACTACATATTACGTGTTGCAATAGCATTTTTGTAATAATAATTGTTTATGTTATTTTAATACGTAGTTGCCACCAATAACTAATAATTCCAAGATACTATTCCTCTAAAACAATGCTCTAATTTAACCCTAAAAACGTTACACATTTTTGATTAAATGTAAAATTCGATTTTTACTTGCTTTGAAATCAAAAATAGTGAATTGAGTTGGCAAAACAGTGACGTCATAATTTACTAACCCTTCAAAATCTATGGAGGAATAGTGTTTTGACAGCTCATTAAAACTAAGTCAATTGATTGGTGGCATCAAGTACCCAATTGTTTATCAGTCAAATGTAGTTTCTACACTAAATACTGGTGACTTAACCTGTAATTAGTTCCTAGCTAGTTTATTACTTGTCATGCGTTTACGGCGTGTGTTTTCGGTCAAACCATAAATTAGTTCTCGGAACAGTTAGTTGTCAGCAATCCTCATTATTTAACTAAACTTTCCACGCTTTAATGTTAGTGGGCATTAATAATGGTCATACTCGTAATGGTTGCCGGTCATCCGCCGCGTACGCGTGCCGACGACACAGTTCCTTGATGATTAGTATAAATTAACATTTTTCCGTCCGCTACACATTAGCCAGTGGAATATTTAGACACTGAACAATTAATAACACGATACAATGCTTTCTTAATACGTTTTGTAATACCGCTGTGGTACTGTTTAATGATTGTAAATTGGTCCGGTATTCGTAATTATTGTAGGAAAAAATTAAGAGTAAAAATACTAACGAAATATATATAATAATATCATTAAATATAATCTTTTAAAAAATGCCCGGGTTAATTAATAAAAAAACATTCGATAAGACCCCGGAGTAATGATGTAACTGATATTGTTTTCATTGGCAAGCACGTGAGACGTACAGAAAAGATAGTTTGAAGTAATATTATTACAGAACATCTCCACAATACATATAAACAAAGTACATCTTTCGAATGTACGCAATAACTTCAAAGATATAACGTTGGCGTGTAAGCATAAATATACAAATTTCATAACGTACGGTTCCTGGTCATATCTACATATAATAATAACAAATCCATAAACATGTAGAGTGTTAAAGTGGGTGTATTTCGGAGAAAGCATGCAGTGATCAGCGATAATGAACGCGTGTCGATACCGGACGGTGGACAATATCTCATCGGCGTCAAGCGTAGGCCGCCGCCCACTCGCTTGCGCGCGCGCCGCTCTGACTAATGCCCACCTACGTCCCGCGGAGCCCGCTACCGAGCACCACGCGCCGGCGCCACAACTCACACACGACCAACAGCCAACGCGACACCAACCACCACCAACACAAGACCCGTTGCGGAACATTCTCAACGACTCGCCAAGTCATTACCCAAGATACTCTCATTTAGAGCGATGCAGCATATCGCGACTGTAATTCTATCTGTCAATAATTATTACAGCGCGTAATCCATGATTGATGAATGCCAACAGTAGCCGAGAGCCGATCAGAATATAATTGACGCCGGCCTATTGTGTAGCGCTGGCGGGTCGCCGCTTGATTGATCGCTTTACACCGGCATTACGTTGCGACACTCGATGCATAAATCTGATCTTAATTAGACGCAGCTTTAATTAAATGTGTGCTGATGAAATAGAAGCTCTGTTTGTGCAGCAATAACTTTTTGATTAATTGTTACACTACAATTGAAACGGGCTTATGGTGACAAAATACCGTGCTACGCAAGCACCGTAGCCGGCGCCTGCTACGGGCTACGAGTGACCTTAACACATTTTCCTACTTTTTTATTTGCATTGTATTGTACTTGCGCAAATCTGATCAAATAGTATTATTTTAGTCCAGTGGACGTAGGTAAGCATGTAGAGTAAATGTATTATATTATAGACATGTTTTACGTCATACCTAAGCCGGTAGTTAAAATCTGTATATGGAAAGATCTAAACAGTGTCCTAGCTAAGCCGGTAGCAGCTAACATAGAATCCGTCCGCAACACGGGCAATTACCGGGGCCAGGCGTCGCGGCGTGCGCCCGCGCCGACGATTGTTTACGGCGCGCACGCGCGGCGCGGCGCGTGTCCCCCCGCACTCCCCGCCCCGGCGGCAGCTGCTCCGCACAGGTGGCGCGTGTGGGAACTCGACGGCTCCGTGCGTTCCCACGATCGCGCGCCCTCCGCTCGCTATATAAGCTCCCCGCCCGGCCGACATACCGCATTCCGCGTTCAACGCTCAGCGCAAACGCACACTTCCACTCGCTACACACAAATGTCCAACATGTCTTACGAGATCGCGTATTCACTCGCAGACGACGGCCCGCAGCCAGTCTCGCGTACTTATCAATACCGCAAAGTGATGAAGCCGATGCTTGAGCGCAAAAGACGCGCTCGCATCAACCGCTGCCTCGACGAACTCAAGGAGTTGATGGTCAGCGCTCTTCAGTCTGAAGGAGAAAATGTTGCAAAATTGGAAAAAGCCGATATTTTGGAGTTGACCGTTCGCCACCTTCACAAGCTCCGCCGCCAGCGCCGCCTGTCGCTGAACCCCACTGTGGATGCTGACCGCTTCCGTGCTGGATTTACTCACGCCGCCAACGAAGTGTCCCGCTGTTTAGCTTCGATCCCCGGAGTGGACGTCAGGCTGGGAACCCAGCTCATGACCCACCTGGGCCACAGACTTAACGACATGCAGCGTGCGGCGGCCTCTGCCGACACTCCTCCGGCCAGCCCGCCCAGCCCCGCGCTGTCCACCGCCTCGTCCACCTCCGGCTACGTCAGCCCGTCGCCGCCTGCCTCGCCCGTGCACATGCACACGGCGACACCCCTGGACTGCTCCACCGGCGCCTTCACCAAGAGCCCGGCCGTGTGGCGACCCTGGTAAACAGAGCACCCGGAGCTGGCGGACCCGGCTCCGCGGTCACATCTGTTCCAGCACCGTCGGAGTCGCACGCGCCCCTATGTGTCCGCTAACATCCATAAGTTTAGTGAATCGTGTGGAGGATATCAAGATAACTTTAGATCTCACAATCAGTTAGCATAAGTTAAAATCATAGATCGTAAGTCCAAACTTAAAAGCTTTAATAAAAATTAGGATATAAGTGTACTTGTGATATTAAAGAGTTAAATATTATTGTATAAGAGATGTTGTATCGAACCTGAGTAGAGTTCGTATTGTTATATTTTTTATCGTTAAAAAGAATTCACAGAATTGTGAACAATCATACAAAAGAGTAAGTTAATAAAAAATACTATCTACCTTATTTCTGCATTTTATTACATCTACCAACCCCTGAATCAAACTCTGAGTCAAACTCAACATTTGAGTAATTACACATATGATAACATTCAAATTGTTTATAAATAGATTTCGTTGGAAAAAGCTAATGTATAAATTAAACATAACAAATCAGACAGCGATAAATATTAAAGAGGTTAAGGGCACGACTCGGACCTCTGACACGCCGGCCCCGGAGCGCGTGCTCGGTAACTTTCCTGTTTACAATATTCTTATACTCGGCACATCATGTGATACCGACTTAGCACGGCCACTTTCCAGTGGTGACATTAAAGGCTAGTCGCTGCGTCCGCTACCACGCTACACATGGCCTTACACTTGTAAACAAGCTGTCTATTAAGACGTCCACCACCGTAATTAAGATGGATACTGTATTTGCGATAGTAAAAAGTACTGCTGCGTACATATAATATCTTTCTTCAGCCACCTCATTTACGCATTGCAGGGAAAACAACTCGTATCACACGTACAAAGTATGAAGAGCTCATTATCCAATGTTTTTATTCCTCATTCAATGTAGATATTGAGGAATACATTTAAGCCCGGTCGCTGATCAAGGTGATACAGAATATAATTATTGAAACAATTTATATCGAGCGTCACTGTGTAGCAACATTGTTGATAATTGGAGGAAAAATTACGAATATTAATTAATTATAAAGTCCAATTGTCTGAACATACAATTCTAGTTAAACCTATAAAACATAATTATGCTTAAATAAAACTTAACAACAGTTCCAAATTCGAAGATTTTAGGCGCATAATAACCACACATCACTCTTATCATTACTAAATTGATTTCACGCTAAAGTCATCACGTTACTATATTTGTTTGTTTGATAACTGTAGTGTTTACTCGCATATTGTTCAATACAAAACACGACCAGTAGCGCCATCTGTTAGTGATCTAAGGCAGGTCTTGGTTTCGACTCACTAGTGACATCTTGCGCAAAGCTCCGGAACTTGATAAAGCTTAATTGAAGCTGCGTGGACCGTGTTACGGTTGGAAGCTTTGTGACAGTGTCATCTATAGTAAAAGTTTTGTAAATATGTACCTAACATAATTATATGCCACGTAAAACAATCTTATCTTCTGTAATTTCAGTGATTTTATTTAGTGTAAACGAAGTTTGGAAGGCATTCGGGGCAAAATAAGTACGTAGGTATGTATTATATAAATAGAAAATACTATTCAAGCATCGTCTCACACTAAAATATATCATACCCAAACGGCCAAATTAAAAAAATGCAATCATAAGACAAACAAAATTAGTTCAGCTCGTACGTAAGTCTAAACAGAGACGTGTATTATATTTTGTCTTGTCATCAAAACAAATCGGGGATTTAAATAAATAATTTTACGATAATTAGTTAACACACAGAATCAAATCAATCGAAGTACACATCAGGTATTCTTAATTCAAAAGACACTGCGAATTAAATCCATATACACAAGACGGAATCGAAAACTATTGTAGGATATAGGTACAAAATATCTGTCTACAGCGTCCAATTGACGACCTGATTAGCGCAGTGGCTAAACGATTGGACTGCTGCGCTGAAGGTTGCGGCTTCGATTCCCGCACGGGGCAAGACTTTGTGGGAACCACAGATGTTTGCCTCGAGTCTGGGTGATAGTGTATGTGATATTTCATGATTGTAAAACGCACCCACGACACAGGAGAAATTTCTAGTGTGGGGCGACGTTTTTATAAAGAAAAAAAAATTGTACCAAGTGTAAGATACCTAATAATTCTAATTAAGTTAGTGACTTTAGTTCCTACAGTCAAACCGTTTAAACGGTTTTGTAGGGCATTTGTCTGTAAAAATTATGTATATAAATGATAAATAAAGACCATACGCATACCATACCACACCATACCATTATAGTGTAATCTACATGACTATTACCTCAGCCATCACCCGCCGACATTTTCATGCACGGATAACTGATAAAGTTATTTATTCACTGAGTCTTCCTATTGCATCACTATACGGACCGATTGTGGTAATGATATTTACATACTGGTAAATTAGCGACTGATATAGAAACACACGGGACCGAAAACAAGATAATCCATTTAAAAATTGAAGTGTTCTCCTACGGTTTACCTGTATATCGGTACTTAGTGCATTAGTTAATTGATCGATAGCACGGGACTAATTTCGGAGTTATCCCCAGATTTATATTGAGTTTGGACATTTGCACTCGTGATAATGTTCGAAGAAATATGACTTTTGGTGCCATTTTTGCATGTTGAATGCTAAGCTTGAATCTAATAAAGGAAATTTGAAAAATGATGGACATGAGTTGAATTTGAACCCGCGACCTTCGCCGTACCGTGGCGCTGCTCTAACCAACTGATGAAATTTGATGGATGCGAGCAGCGACACGGCGGCTTAGTTGGTTAGAGTAGCGCTACGGTACGGCGAAGGTCACGGGTTCAAGACCCGCTCGTGTCCATCATTTTTCAAATTCCCTATATCAATTTAAGATATTTAATGCTCCCAAAATCCTTTTCCAACCTCAACAAAGTACTCTGAAAGTCAAACCAATGACTATACTATAGACTTGGCAAAACTTCCGAGTCAGGAACTTAAAATATTTAGTATATTATTACCAGGATAAGGAATGCGAAAGTCCTAGAGGGTATCAGTTAATTGCTGTACGTGAGTTGTGTTGAGAGAGTGACCTAAGAAATGGGTTATCGCCGAGGCGTAGGAAATTACCTAGCAACCTAATCAATCATCACTTACGTAAAGCCGTGATTGAACACGACCCTGATACATGCTGACAAGGATCTTTTGTCATTTAGTATTATAATAATTTATTATATAATTTTCGAAGGATTTTATCAAAATGGGTCCAGTCGTTTAAGGGTGAACAGGAAACAAACATATTAACTCACTCACAATCTTTCGCCCTTATAATATTAGTGTGATGTTAAATTATGATAAGAATACAGCTTTGTTTTGAAATTAAACCATTTAATTAAAATAGATAGTAAAAGTATGTTCAATGTACATTGAAGATAATACACTGTTATCGATATCCGTTTTACTGCATAGACGTCAATAGTGATTCACTAATACTATGTCCCCCGTGAAAACAGTATCTCTACGTTACAATGATGAGTTTTATCGCGGATTTAGAAGATAAATGTCGATACTATCGTTGTTGAACTTTGATTATTTTTCATTTTAAGTAATGTACTTAAGTAGTGCTCGTTGCTAATTAAGGAACAGTTAAGTGGTATGGAAACTGTAAGCTCTTTAATGTTTAGGGACTGTATTCCTAGATACGTCACTGGTTCAAAATTAGGGAACCAATTAGATATAGAGTGTGATATACTTACTTTGTTTCTAAGACGCTACTACTAACTGTCATCATCTCGAAAAGTTCCTCAAAGAATTCTGGCCGAAGGCTGTTGTGTACTGCCAGTCAATGAAACCCCATGCTGACACTTCTTATGCAGTAGTTTAACTAGATATACATTTATAATGTTATATGTATTTATAGTAATTTTAGTTATATCAATGTAGCATTGTATGTATGAAAATGGGCCTCGATGCCTGCAATAATGGGATAAATAAAACAATAACACTAGACTCATCGCTCTCAGTGAAGTTTTGCCTATCTGCATAAGTATAGAGAAATATCAGAACAAAGAAGTCTACGCCAATCAGTAATCGAATATAATTTCATTCTTTCTTCCTCTCTCTCGTGATGTCCCTGATGTCGTGACGATTTGCTATCGCTGAGTGCAAGTGTTTGCGCACTCAATTATCTCCTGCGTATGTAGGTAATCTTATTTACGATCGGCCACCGTAATCAAAATTTCGCCAGGAGGAATAGATAGAATTAAAAATACGTTTATTTAGCACAGCACACTAGACAGAATAAATGAAAGATACATTTATATGTAGCACTGCCTGACATGCAATACCAAAAAGGTCGCAAACTCAGCATTGCTAAGTGTAGAACACCCAGCGCTAGTTTTCTGTTCGCACCGCACAGTGGCGTAGGCAAACACAATTTAAATTATATATTAGGTAATATAATATCATCGTCAACATCAGCCTTCCCCTTAGAACGCCACATATATTTATTATTTATTTTTTCTAAAATAATATGGACTTCAAATATGTATATTGATTAGAAATAGGTCTATAAATTTGTAAAATGTGTATCTAGTTCTCTTGTGTAGAGTTGCACTTACAAGACAGTAAAAGGGAATTACTTTTTACCAGATTTTTTTTAAGATTAAATAAGTTTCGACAAGAAGGCTTTGGCTAGCTACATTTGACACAGCTTACACACCTGTATCTCGCACTAGCGAAGCCCTTATGTTTGATCACTGCGCGTGTAAATATTTGTAATTCCAAAGGATGTTTGATCTTAGTATTTATCAGAAACTATATAATTTACTCACGAGAAAGAAAGCAGTGTTTGGCAACATCCTATTAATATAATACAAATATGAAAGTATGTTTGTCCTTTATTTACGCAACATGCGAACCACGACTAGACGGGAATCTTTGCATAGGGACTAAGTAATTCCTGGATTTGATGTAGACATCTTTTGATTAAATACATGGTTCTGTAGCGTAGCCGTGGCCTAGCCAAGAGCAAGTTCTAATAAGTAATGTACCTACCATTATAAAACGATAGACCAATCTCCCGAAAAAAATATAGGGAAAGAAGGAAAGCGAATGAAAATAAACTCAGAATTATATTATGATTAAATTGACATTAACATCATATTTGATAAAAAAAATAAACTTCGTTAGAGAGAACACCACGTTTTTGCGGGGCATAGTCCAATTTTCACATTGGAAAACAAACACCCAATTTAGATACTCATTATCAGATAATTGTATCAGAGATGACGTCGATGATAACATTGCACCATTTTATGAATAGGTATGTTACGCGTGCCTACCGTACGTTATCTACAGTATGATCAATATCGTATGATCCTGCTGTCTTTTTTAGCTGGACATAACCGATTAGTACTTACGTAAAAGAAATATTGATACCAACGCCTACTTCCTCAGGAATTACAGGTATGTAGTACGTTTTTTTAAAGGTACTGTTGACAATCTGTGCTAGGGATGCTCTATTACTTGCAAATTAAACATACTTGCCATTAGATAACCTTATCCAAATGACAGTTATCGGTATTTCTTTTGTGACTTGCACAACAAATAACTAGTTCTGTGACTCACGTAATCCTACTTGGATAATATATCAAAGTACGACGAAACAACAAATTCTTTTAATACGAGTGTCGCCGTAGAAAAATAAAAACGCCATCAAACGCGATAGCGTGCTATATTTAGACGCTCGTCATTATAATAAAACAAGAGCCCACGTAATAAACAAATGGAAAGTTTATTCGTATGATAACAGTGCGTAAATAAGGATATTAATCATAAAGTAGGTGTTTCACTCTTACAACACATGATGCGATAGCAATCGATCTATTAATCAGAAATATCTGCAGGATAGACAAGATATAAAGGATTAAAATAATCAATCACAATAAGAATTCTGTTAAGAATCATTTATATGAGTATAAATACAGTATTGCATGTTATTATTTCAATGCAGGGTAAGCAAACGCGAAGATTGATCATAGCAAAAAAAATTGAAGCAATGGTAAATTGCGTGGTGTAAGTTTTATTAACGCAATTATTATTATCTACTGCAGTCAGTAAGTAAGTTGGACAAACATATTTTATTTAAATACGCAAATAATAGAGTTTTGTTGAAATAAAACTAATATTTTGGATTTCTGAACATTAAACGCGACCACTTAAAAGGGTTGATGTTTACCCTATAGCCTGTATAGCCTGTAGGTGTCAGACACGGCTTAGCTGTTTTGTCTAAGGGCTCAACATCTCATCATCATATGCCTTTAAAGATGAGACATATTACCAATGTACGGCAATCTAACTTTAACAGCTATTGAGCAATAAGTTGGGACCTGGGTATAGTATATAATTTTATTGTACATTATAATATGATTGCTAGAAAATTATATTTAAATATCCACCTTTCTCAACAATTAATATGAAACCCTGTAAAACGCAAAAATGTTATTTATATACATAAAATCAAATTCCGAGGGCGAAAGGTAGAGACCATCTCGACTTGCTTCAATCCAAATCTACCTCTTTTGCCTAATTCAATTCCTTCATACATGCTCGTTAGTTTAAGAAATCTTCTCTAACCTTTCTTCAGAATACAAATATAAAAAATATCTAGCAAATAAATACAATATGACATAAAGAGTAGTTGAATTTTAAGGAAAATATACCTATATTTCGTCACAATATAACGCTTGAATACGCGATAAATGGTGACGCACTGATCACGGTGCGTACGTCAAACGCATTGTAGGATATTATAGGTATAGTGAAAACCCTTGACGGTTCAAAGGTCTTTTTTCAACCTAATCCAATTACAATCGCTTGCAAAACGTCATATTTCATAACTTTTGTAAATGTTTTCTATGTATAGGTATTATTTTCCCGTTTGATCGGCGTGTTAATTAGGGATTGCCCGACTAATTTCGACCTACATAGCGACCATATTTAAGAATGGTGCAATAGTCTGAAACTCGTGGGGCATTCCTAAATTGAGTATAAGCTAAAAATAGTAAATAATTAATATTTCAAACCTTCGGTTGCACGGTCACACCTAAACTTTTTTACGTTCTGTATTGGTAACATAATCACTTCCTCAAATATGTCCAATACTTAGAACAGAAGTATTGAAAATGTACAACTTATCAATACTAAGAAACAATATAGTACTCTATACGTATTTTTAACACCCTCGTGTTTGAGCAATCAGAATCAGCACGCTTCACCGATATTTGAACCGTAACCAAATGTTTGGACTGATACTGTCTTATATCTCGTCTTATGTTCAAGTCACGCCCCTAAGAATGTCACAAACCTTTTATCAAAACGTGAGCGATGGAGGCTTGCCTACTATACCTATTTATTTTTATCTACGTTATATCAACTTCCCAATTACGTTGTAGGCCTGATAACAATAAGCAATAGTTTTGATAACGTTCGATCTAATACGTACAACACTGTCCTTCATACTCATAAAAATGTCAATTTAAATCATGGATTTAGTTAATGCCGGTATGATCCTCGTTTGTGAATAAAAGGACCACTGTCTTGTCTCTGTAATTCGAAATAAATATGAAGTGTTAGGTATTTAGCTTTTGGTCAATTCTTTGGTATCAGTAGAGCGTGTAGGCTAGTGTGACCCAACCACGTGCTGTCGCAACATGTGACAATGATATTTGTATTATTATATTGATAAATATGTTTTCGCAAATAAAACCTATTTATTGCGTTGTTCTTGACAATTTGGACCAGGATGGTCTAAATTGCCTGTGTATTGGTAGAAGTGGCAGTATAAATATTCAATGTAATTGGCTGGCTGTCGTTCATTGTGACGTTCTATGGGAGAGGCCTTGTAGAACAGCGGACGTCTTCCGGCTGATGATGATGCAGTCTCTTTAAAGACAACATCGTTTTTTTAAGCTCCGACAAATGTGCTTGTCATCCACTCGATTTTTGGTAGCAGTTACAGTATGTATTCAGATTCAAACTGGAAATATTTCAGCGTTGACGCGAACGTATTTAATTGAACCACTGAGTCATACCTATATACTAAAGTTGTTATACGTTAACTTCTTTTATTGTAGGAAAATTTCCACGTTGTGTGCATAATAATTGTTCTAGAATAATTCAAAGATAACAATGTATTTTTGTCGTAGTTCCGTAGCAATTAGACCATTTCGTAGCGTAGCCAGGGGCTACGGTAAGCGTAGCATGCGAAAATAATTAGCAAACTTGTTTCTAGATTATTGTTCTATCAAAGGCACCGATGCTTGCAAGTAAAGCAAACAAAGTTACCAAAAAAGAAAGTAAGTAAGAATTCGCCTGTTTCCGTAAAACTAGGCTAAAACTAAGGCTAGCTGCTGAGACCGCTATCAAATTCAATCTTAATTCGCTACAAGACATGTAATAAAGTGTTATCTCACCAATACTTGTAGAAGTCGTAGGTACTCATTTAGATACTGTTATAAACTAAAAGTTGCTGTAGGTACCTACATTATCCCGTTCGTTACTTAATGAGAGTTTATGTTCTATATCAATATTTAGCAAGCTATTCCGTCGAAAAAGGCCTAGTAGCTTGTAGCCACCATTTTTGAGTTTGTTTTAATAAAAAAACGTCGGCCCACACTTGTAATTTCTCCTGTGTCGTACGTTTTACAAACATGAAATTGGTACCACATACAAGGCCCAGTCTCGGGACAAACATCACACAATGTTTTGTCGCTTAGCCACTGCGCCAATTAGGTTGTCAAAAGTTGTTCGTTTTTCAAACATCAAGAATTCAAGATCGGCCCTCCAAACTTTGGCAAGCTCGCTAAGCCGTTGGTCCTGCGCCTGATCCCTCTTCGATAGTGTCGGTTTGCCGTCTCATCGGGCTATGAAGCCTAAATTTCACATTTTCATAGAGATATGTACAATTGTACATAGAGAGTGCACCTGTTATTTGGTTCGTCGTGCGCTGTACGTATCTAATATCTCCCAGGGATGTGCCACATAGGCGTTGCATAGGGAGGTTCCGGAGTTGTTCTTTTTAGAGGTCCCGGGACTTCCCTTGTTCGTGCAGATGGTGACCACCGGGGTGGTTTTAATGAGGTAGAAATCCCACACTCCCCGGTCCCTACCCCACAGGGTCCGGGTGCCTTTTGAAGGTTTCCCCCCGTAAACAAAAAAATAATAATAAAGGTATCTAATATCTGCCGCGTAGTTGACTATACTTAGTACAAATTAGTCGTAGAGACAAAAATTCGCTCAGGACTTTGATAACCTAAACAATTTCCGTAATAACAATTGTATGGAATAATTCGCTTTGTCAATAAACACGTAATATTAAGCAGTCCCAATGTTAATAACAAAAACAACATTCCTTGTAACTTGTTCCGCGTTTAGTGAACTTGTCTGCACATTGATTAGATACCAAGTATTTACATTGTCCTACTTCATTAGCATTTATTTTCTTATTGTGTTTATCGTTACTAATTGTAACGATAAACTAAAGAACAAATAAGAAAAATATTTCTTTTAATTGCGCAATTGTAAGTGAGCGGGTTATTACCACGCAATTAATATTATAATGGCAGACAATGAATTAATAGATATACAATATTGTTGCAAATTTACGTCCAATGTTGGCACCTATATAATGTCTGGAAAACTTTTCTTTGTGCTTATAAAATTACTAGCAGGGATTGATCCCTTAAGTTAATAATTCGGTTCAATTATTATCCTCTTCTCGTATAATGACGAAATTCATTTATTTATTATCCAGCGGAAACCTATAAAAGATGGCGTTAAACTGCACCCATCTCAGAGGATTGACCTTTGCTCTCGAGTGAGACATTACAAGCTAATATATTTTAACCGACTTCTTTTGTATCCTAAATATAATTATCTGCGTATAGGGAATTTCAAAGTTACCATTACGTAAGTCGGAACAGTTAGGTTATTATGTAGTGACGTAGAAATAAAATTGAATTCTGTACGTCATTTCATAGTATATTCCGTACGTAAGTTAGCAACATGGGCGAAACAATGTGTATTTATAAGCTGTAAGTATCTAGGTAGGTAACTAGAACCAAAATGCTAATGACAGTAGACACCTATTGTTGTCGTTAACTACATAACACTATCGGTGACTATTGAACTGTGTCTGGGCCTGGCAACCAAAATCAAAACGTACGTATCATGGGTAAGGCCTAAGGCCAAAAGTATAAATTTCTCGATAGATAAATAAACGAACAAGAAGATAGAAAAGGGAAAATCCGAAGCCTATTGTTCACTAGTAATTAGGTACCTATCTATTAAAGTACGTAAGTTCTAAACCGAAATGCGTAACCGTTACACACGTTTCAAGATATAAAGTATAAACAAAAAAAATGTGAACGCAAATGATTACAGCTTACATGCTCACATTTGTTTTACGTCGCAGAACTTACAGCAGTATGTATCATTATATAAGCTGGCAACAGACGATACGCGAAAACCAGTAAAAACTGATGAACTCGTAACAATAACCGTCAACTCACACATCGTAGATCAAAGGTGGCGTAGCGACGATGATAACGAATATTTTTTAACTTATCTAAGTTAACTCAAATTGAAATCGTGTTTGACCTTGGTATCTAAATGAATCCCAAGTTATCGCCTATAAAAAAATCTGTTGCAGAGATAGTGGAGACGCTAGCTCCGAAAAGAATAAGGCAATTAATTAAACTTTCCACACTGATTTCTATATGTCATAAGGTCGACAATCGCTTGAGACGATGTCAGTAGGATTCTATGTGATGTTGTCGTCAGTTGTTTGCCGTGGAATCTTCCCGCGTTGTCGATAACCCGCGTTATCGTATAGGCGGCGCCCGCGCACGAGACCGCACTTGTTCTTGCAGTTATTTATAATGTATAATCAAGAGGATGACACAATTGTAGCAAACACTGGTCCATTGGTTTAACACGTGCTGTTTGGTGCGTGTGGAGCCAATGTCTACGGGGAGACTGGAGTTTAGTCTAGAACTAGACAAATGCATGTAGGATGTATACACATACACTTGTTCAACAACAAGAATATTCAGCAGGTAGTAAGGTGTATACTTGGTACTCTAATACTAAAGTGGTTTTGATTAGGCTGCCCGTAAATACGGTTTTCTACATAGGTACAAAATGATTCATAGTCTTCGATGTTGAGTACTAACTTGGCCTTTCCGAACAACTACTAGTCTTCTCAAAACTAAGAATGTATTATACGTTTGCTGAGTATTAATTAATTTTTAATACTAGCACCGTTAATTTTTTTCACCAGTTCATGAAACATCTCAACGCAGTACAGCTGCGATAACTATATATATGAATATGGCGTTATAATTATATACTATAGCATGTACCTATTCTTTGTACCCATTGTTTTATAAACTAAGTATTCTGTATACATACGGCCACATTGTCATTATACTAATGTATACAATCTAAGCTATTTAAAAGTGTCTTAAATAAACATCTAGTACATTCGAGTACAATCACCGCTGAAGTATTTTTATCTTATCCGATTGCTCTTACATAGTTGTTGGTAACTACGTTATATGCCAGCGGAAACTACTATCAACCTATCATGCTTACCTAGAACATTACATTAAAATGTTTGGTTTGTATTCTGCAGACTGTACCTACTAATTATAATCCTAAAATTAATATGTTGTTGATAATCTCTGGACCAGATTACTACATGTTTTTATGAATATTTCTCGAATCAGGTTAAAAGTGTGTTGGCGGCATAGTCTATTTACTTGCTAATTTAATGCAGAAAAACATTAATTCAAAAACAAAATAGTATGTCTGTGTAACCGTAGTAAGCGCTGTCTCATTAGCATTACATCACACTCGCGGGGTCACGGAGGAAATAAAACAATGTTAACATAATCACGCCAGTTATATTCCGTACATTTATAACACTTTGTATCTAGCTTTGTTTATCATGTGGTGGGCAGAGGTCTGCAGTTTGAGGAGTTCTTCCTTGATGAGGCGCGTGATTTCCGACTTGGCTTTGGCTACGGCGAGTTCTTGGGAGCTCTCGATGGCGAGGTACAGCTTGCGCTCTCCTTCGGGCGGCGTCTTGCCGGGCGGGACGTACGTGCCGCGGACTGTGATGCCGGCCTCCGAATACTCGCTAATAAGAGCTAACGCCTCCTGGAATGTTAAAAACATGGGTTGTGGTCAAGTGAAGTTACAAAATATTTAAGTAGACATGGGTTACACAATGGTTAATTAATATTGGATTGTATGTAAAACTGTTTGGTATGATTGAGGCAAAACGACGTATATTCTCTCTAGGTACCACTTAGTACAGTAAACTTTAATTAAAGTGAGTATTACCTTCAATTAAACTAATGACAATGGAAGCACCTATACTCCGTCTGACGTCGTAGCAATTTAACACACAGCAATATAAATGCACCGATAATTGCTAGTTTGAGCAACATACTGACAACTAATCGTAGCGGGAAGAGAAAATGCACTGAAATGAGTACTTGCAATGTACATGTACCTAGATTATAGGGGTTATCACACATAAAGGTTAAACCGACCGCTAGTAAACAAAGAAAATGAGTTTATTTACACTTCATAAAAGTAAAGAAGGATAACAAGGCCTTATTTCTTTTGTTTTGATAAAGAAATCGCGTAGCTGAAAATGACGCAATAAAGTAGACGCGTGATTGGTCGCCGATTACGGTAGGAACATAATGAGGAGGTGACACCATGTTAGACGCACGAGTTGACAGATAAAACGTGAAAATATTAGGTACCTACAAAGAGAATCTTAATTGCATGTTTTATATACAGTAGAATTATAATAAAACAGCTCAATTAGTGGCTTTTTAACCACCGTCAAAATTTAAATATTATGATCCGAATATAATATTCTTAGTCGTGGTATTAATAAGTACGACGTGACGATGTTTTGTTATTGTTTGAGATATCGCGTTGTTTAATTAAGGGCCACTCATTAATTACTTAAGATTATTTTCGCAATTTTTTGGCCGACCCGCCCCTTCTGTTTAATATTTATTACGAAGAATCTAAAGGGAAAAATGAATACACATTACGTTTTTTGCATTTTGGCATTAACGTTAGAACTATCATGACTACCTCCCACCCCCTTGTAAGTAAGAATAAGACGTGGTCAACCCCCCTCCACCCCTAAATCAACTTACGTAGTAAATGAATTGCGCCTTATATCTTCTTAATAAAAAGCTGCCTACTTATAATAAGAGCCTATAACTGTTCCACTGCAGGGCAAAGGCCTCTTCTCGTATAGAGAAGGATTGAGCATTGATCACCACGCAAGCTCACTGCGAGTTGACGATTTCAGATAATTAAATCTAGGTTTTCTCACGATGTTTTCCGTCACCGTTAGTCAGTGATGTCTTAGAATAACTAAGAAAGTATTTATAACATTGAAAAAGTCACATAGATATTACACACATACGAGTTTGAACCTGCAAACTTTTCACTAGGCCACCACGACTTATATATGCAAAATAATTCAAGCGGGACAAACATTTTCTTTTGTTAATTTTGTCTTATATTTTGCATAAAGCGTGTATTATACTGTCTTGATTAAAATGACTATTTTTTGCCGGTGTTGAAATTACCAAGTGTATTGAAATCTCATCAAGAACACACAGATAATTAAATACCATATAGATTTAGTAAGCAGCGATTATAATAATTACACAGTTAATTAATGATCAATAAAGATTATTATTATTATATGAATACATTGTTGAGCTGATTAGATATAAATAAATTCAGTCGATATTATCGGCCCCGGGGTTCGAACCCAGGATCTCATGCTCAATAGTCACGATAAGCCACCACTAGACCCAAGAGGCAGCAAATTTTTATGAATAGAGATTAAATTATTTTTAAACAATAAAGTATTGTGGCGTTCTAAGAGGGAGGCCTTTGTTCAATTTCATCATCATCCGCAGCTCGACTTCACCCAATAGTGGGTGTAGGCAGTAGCAGTAGGTTTTTACTTCTTTATAAGATACGATAATTTCCTAAGTATGAACATCTAATCAGACTTTTCATTACAATAAACTAGGTGCGCCCCGTGGAGTTACCCGCTACATTATTTTGGAATAAAAAAGTAGCCTTCGCGTTAACAGTATGTCAGCTACCTCCATACCAAATTTCATCGAAATGTTCCAGCCATTTTAGCGTGAAGAAGTACCAAACATACAAACACACACTCACTAACTTTCGCCTATATAATATTAGTGTGATGCTCAATTAATCTAGTTTATTATCCTCTGTCAGATCAAGATAACTCTTATCATAATCAACGATCGTAAGTTTCTGTTATCTTAATAATTCTTATCTCGACCTTTGCTATTTTTAAACTGTTTGAAGATTCGTTTATAAATATATACAGTGACCTAAATAACTGTAATTAATATTTCATAGCAATGAGAAATTAAGAATAACACAACATATGTAAATCAACACTACTTCGCATTTCTTTAAAAAGTGCGTACGTGATTAAATCCTATCTTCTAATGACGTAAGAAGCGATTAATTAAAACAACAGTAAATAATAATTAACGTAATAAAAATATAGCTTTATAGTTCTGTGGGTTATTGACGTTATCTTGAGAAATACATGTCAAATGTTGCGTCATTTCGCTACATAGATATAGGATCCAAGTAGTTCCTACTATAGATGGGGTGATTGAAACAGAAAGACCTGAGTACAATGTAGGTTAGAGTGAGAAAGGTAGTTGGACGTGTTACTGACTGAACTTTACACCAAATGACACATTTCAAATTAGTCAAAAATAAATTGTGTTATTTAATTTGAAAAAATATATGCTTGGTGTGTAAATTATATTTATTTATTTGTCTTCGTCATGCCTTCGTGTGTAGTACCCGGATGTGATACTAATCATAGAAATAATATAAATAATTACAGTTTTCACTTGTAAGTACAATTGGTTATTTTGCTATTTACAATACGTTTACAAATGCCTTTACTAACGTTGCGTATATCAATCGGTACGCCAATGTATCGCGTTTAATCACATAGTGACCCTTAATATTGTAGATCTTTATAAAAAGAAATAACACGTACGTAAATTTTGTGTATTTTTTACCCAAATATCATAGAATAGAGATTGACCACCTTGACAGAGACTTTATCGATATTGTTCGATATTCTACTTGACGTTTTATTTTGAGAAGTTGATTGATTAGTATAGGTACATAATATTATTATTGTAAAAATAAATTAATACACATATTATATTATAATCAATCAATGTCCAAAATAATTATTTAGAAACATTATAATTCTTTAGAATAATGTAAAAAAATATTTTGAAGATTTCCTGTAAATGAAGAGTTTCGCCAAAAATGGCTAAACCTGTTAAATAGAGGTAACTGGATTCCAAAAAAATATTCATCAGTTTGCAGTAAGCACTTTGAACAAATTTGTTTTAGAAAATGCCCTAAATACAATCAGATTACGATTTTCATTACTTTATTTATTTTATGAATATGGTATGTTATTTTATGAATTTACCTTTTACCACAGAACTACTTAATAAATTAGACAATACGACTATAAGTATTTAATATGTACTTTTTTATGGTAATAAAAATTACCATTAGTAAATAGTAAATTAGTTTAGTAAAAACGGAAAATCTGCAATAATTGACTATTATACACTTACTTATTCAACAGAATACGTGATTTATGTATTGATTCTGTAATATGTTAATTGCCTTCGGGAATCCGCGGTAGGGTCGATATGAAATTGAAATCTTTATTAACAGTGTGATCACTGATCACTGGGCTTACTGCATTAATGACGTTAGAAACCAACGCCGACTTTTATTTTATTTCATGTTTTTGACTATTTGTTAACTTTAAAAGGTTTATGTTTTTGTTAAGATTTAATAAACGACGATGATTTATGGATTCTTTTGTTTTACTATATTGATTTTAGATAATTTCGTTTAACTTCGTTGTTTTCATGATTGTGATTTTTATCGACATACGATAATATGAGAGTGCGTGTCACAGCACTATATGTCAAACACGCACTCATTTCATTTTTGGTCTCGCCTTATTTACATGAGAACCGGTCTATCATATACTTCGTCTGAGTTTCGCTAGGTATTTGACTAATAAAAAGATTTGACAAGTAAAATTTATCTCGATTCATTTATATTATACGAAATAAATCGTACGTGTGTGAATCATAGATAGGTACATAATTAAAAGTTTATAATTAATACAAAGCTTTAGGTACGAAACCTATTTATTGGAGAGCCTTATGCGCGTACTATAATAAAACCTTTTTACGAACTTAATATGGAAAACTTTGCGTATGAAATGACCTCCTGGTACCAAAACAACCTTTCGTACCAAAACTACCTTTCGTACCAAAACTACCTTTCGTACCAAGACTACCTTTCGTACCAAAACTACCTTTTGTACCAAGACTACCTTTCGTACCAAAACTACCTTCTACCAAAACTGTACAAACCTTGCTTGTTACCCTCCAGCGCGCTTGCTGAGGGAAGTCGTTGATCTCCAGCTCTGTCTCATATTTCCTGAACACTTCCTCGGCCGGCTCGGACGCGCTCTCATCGCGCGGCTGGTAGTTCAGACGAGTGTTCAACTTCGCCGCTAACTGTTCTGCTACTGTTTTAGCCTGGAGAGAAATAATGGTTTTTACATGATTTTGGGATAGTAGATGAAAATTCAAGGTAAGTTATAATGAAATCCAACATTATTTTTTTATGTAATGCTAAGGTACGGTTTCTGTACTGGTTGAATGCCAAGTAGCTTGCTGTACCTCTATAATGCATATTATAACCCAAGATCCCACCTTAAGTTTGTTTTTAAGGTTTTATACTTAATTATCGATTGAGAAATATGATTCTGCAGGGTTGCCATTAAAAATTCGACCGCAAATATGTTTAATTTATGTCTTTAACATGTTTTTGTAAATACTTTAAAAGAAAATAACTTTTATATGAACTGAATTTATAGGATGAATTTTTATGTGAACTTAAAGTTTAATAGGGGGGAACTTGTACTTTCTTGTCACCAAGATGCGACGCCGGAGCCGAATTGATCTTGAATTGACTACTAACATTAGTATTTTGGTGAGTTACTATGTTGGGGAGTTTTTATATAAGTAAGTTTCTATATTATTATGTTTGTAAGTTACTATATTACTGTTGGTGAGTTACTATATTATTCAGTTATTTATTAACATAAAAACTACATGAACACACAAATTAACCAACATACTATGATGGTTGATGGCAATAGGCTCGCCCCCTATTACATTGGGACCTAAAACATAACTGGCGAAATGTGGGTGTACTATATGTGCACCTCTGCCTACCCCTTTGAGGAATACAGGCGTGATGTTATGTTATGTTATGTAATAAAATTGACCGTCTTGTAGTATGTTGATGAGTTTGTATGTTGATGAGTCTGTATATTGTAGGTTACTTATGTTGGTGTGTTTGTATATTAGTAAGTTAGTATGTTGGTGACGTTAATACTTTAATAATTGCATAAAAGTAATGATAAATGTATTAACACCGTACCGTGATGAGCGTGTGCGCGGAGGGCGCGCCCTTGAGGATGGCCTCAGCCGCCTGCTGCGTGGCCCCCTTGTGCTCGGCGCCGAGCCCCTTGGCCAGGTTGATGCGCGAGGCCAGGCGCCGCGCCAGCTCCAGCTTGCCGTCCGCGCCCGCGCCGCCCGCCGCCGGGCCCGCCGCCGCCACGCCCGGCTGGGGGGGAGGGGGATTACTATTTACTATTTCATGTCTAACACTGAAATATATTTTTTACTTAGGCGATTAATTCATATCTTTTCAAAGTTAGGTAAAGAGATAACCAATTCCTTATTTACATTTCAATTAGAAAAAAGCAAAGAAACGAAGAGTACCGAGCATTACAATGCGCAACTTTATAATACTATATGTAATATTCTGATACAACTTGTAATGCTTAAAGTGTTAGCCTACAAGGATCCATAATGGGATAATTACTACAATATTAGCAAAGAAAATCAATTATAAAGAGACCTAGGTTCACAAGTCATAACAAACAATATCATAATAATAACGCTTTACCTTGATCTCCTTGACAATCTTCTTGGCAGCGAGCATAACCTCTATCTGTTGGTCGAGGTCGCCCTCAACGTCTTCGTCATCAGAATCCTGCAGACCGAGCGCTGCCTTCTGATATTTCTTTTTCTCAGTCGCAGCTTGGGCTTCCGATTCGTCAAATTTGAAACCTGAGCCACAATAAAATTACTCATACAAAGTTTCAATATTCAGGCATTTAGTAATGAAATAACGCTAAAACCATTGCAGTTAAGTCTTTATGTATACAATACATAGTATAAAATATGCATATATATGGCCTTATGGTTCTGATGAATGACAGTGATCTATTGATCTAGGTTCCCAGCGTTCTAACAAGCAGGAGCAGGAGATCCCCTTTACATTTCGTCTCCATGATTTCAGTACGTGGTAGGCGGGCCTAAAGCCTAGCGACGTACCTTTTCCGCTGAAGCCCCCGCCGGAGTGCACCTTCTTGCCGTCCTTCTCCTGCGCGTCCTTGTACTTGTCCCACAGCTGGCGCAGCTCGGGCGGCGGCGCGGCGCCGGCCAGCTCAAAGGCCCGCACCACGTCCCCGGCGTAGCGGCCCTGCTCGGGGCTCAGGAACGTCCAGGCGTAGCCCTTGTTGCCCGCGCGGCCCGTGCGCCCGCATCTGTGGCCGCGTACATGTTGTGAATAAGGGACGTAGTTACCGACGTATCAAGGCCCCCAGGTTACAGGTACCCCGTGCGTACAACATAACGTAAGCAAAAAGGGTCCCTCAACAAAGTTTGATACAGGTCCCGTCTAAGGTACATTTAGGTACTCAGTCTGATTGTGACCACGGTCAGTGTAAATCAGTCGAAACGTCAAGCCAAAAATTAATAAAGTTGCGTTCCCGTTCCCGTGTTCTTATTTTCTATCTAATTTATTGTTATTGAAATTAGTTGTCCTCTATACCTACCTATACCTCTACAATGCCTGCTACAATGGCCTGCTAAAAATGCACTGCTAAGAATGGCCCGCTGCAACGGCCTGCTACGATAGCCTGCTTCTAAAGGCCGTCTACGAATGGCCCCTACGACGGCCTGCTGCGAATAACCCGTTACGACGGCCAACATTGCTAAGACGGCCAACACTGCTACGACAGCCAACATTGCTACGACCGCTAACATTGCTACGACGGTCAATATTACTACCCTGAAGTCCTGATACCAATAGCAATGGATTTAACCACATAGACGCAATTACTAATACGTTCACATTTTGTTTGTCAGAAAATAAGTACCTAAGGTCTGGCAGGACTGGGCTCATACACTATCGGTATATTTTTATATTTTTTTAAATATCATTGGTTCTTCCCCTGCAAATATCCCTATCATTTGACGTTTTCTCTAAATCAATCTACGTGCATAATATTTCCGACATAACTATATACAACTTACATACCATATAGTATAGAGAAACAATACGTCACCCGACTCACCTATGCACATAGTCCTCGTAATGGTTGGGACAGTCGTAGTTAACCACGAGCACCAGTTGCTTGACGTCCAGGCCGCGCGCTGCCACGCTGGTGGCCACCAACAGTTTCACCTTGCCCGACTTAAAGTCCACGATAGTAGAGTCCCTGTCGAATTGATCAATCCCTGTAACAGGCCACCATTAATATATTCGTCACTCGACAAAAAGGATAGGTGCCGTCAATTATAAACGTAAGGCAGGAATTTTTATTTAAATAATTGATATTTCACTAAAGAAAATCGCACCATTGACTATGTTCATTTAAATATGTATATAGCAGTATGATGATGAAAAAATGACTAAATTTATGCTGCATAATATAGTTTATGCCATTTTAAGACTACGAAGACGATTCTTTTGAACTTGTCTTTCAGTGGTTCTAAAACCATGGTATAAAAGTTCACGGAATATCCGTTAAAATTCACGGATCATTCGATGTTTACAAAGTTGTTCATTACGTAATCACGCCCAGACGTTACTAGCGCACTATTTTACTAAATATTCAATGAATAAATTAGCAACATAATTAGTTTAAATTGTTCCTCATTAATATAAGGTTAGACACCCCTGTTCAAGATGCAAATAGTGCTGAGAAAAAATGCCATTACGTTTATAATTGTCGACTTGAATACACAAAAATAAAATTAATTGAGGCCTCCCCAAAACTGCTATGGTCGCTGAAATCAAAATAGTCTATTAGTAGCTTTGATACTGTATCCTTAATCATAATTATTAAATTTGATTTGGAAAAGATTTACTGAAATAGGTAAAGTATAAAGTATTTGAACAGCTCTTTGACTAGGAGAAATCGGGACATTTAAATGTTTTTCAGTGTTCCTTTCTCATGACATTGAAGAAAATATTAATCTAATAAATCACGGAGACACAGAGGCAACCTGCAAAAGAAAATTTTAAAGCCTGTAGTGTTTTTGGACTATTAAGTAGAAGAAGTTTATACTTGAATGGATATATTATAGTTTATGACTTTAAGACTTAAAACCTAAATTATATTCAATAATAACTTTTGGAAAAATATTTTATTTCTTCTTCCATTTGATCAGCGAATTCTATTTGTGGAACGATCAGGTGTTGGATGGGTAATCGTTATTTACACTTGAAGATCACGGCTTGCCTCAGCAAACAACCTTTGACAAGGCCAATGATGGCCTAAATACTAGAGATGGGCCAATCTAATGCATAATACGTCAACAATTAAGTTAGATCTGCGTAGTTTAAATTGTATTTAGATGTGTGCTGATAGATAGAGGTTTGACTTTATTTTAAATGATTTGGCAAAACATTTTTTTTTAATTTTTAACAAATGGTAATATTCAAAATCTTACCTATCAAATAAGTATAAACGTGAAAGTGAGCCCATCTCTACTGTATTCCATAGGTTTCCCACCTATTTATGTCAGATTATTACAAATCCACAAAATTGATTATCAAAAACATCTTTACGAAAATCTCACCTCCATGCAAACTCATGCAAGAGTATGACGCCTTCATGAGGTCCTTGAGCAGGCTGTCGGCGTTCTCCTGCTTGTCCACAAACACTATGATGCTGCCCAGCTGGCTGTAGAGGCCGAGCAGTTCCAGAAGCTTGAAGAATTTCGCATCTTCCTCTAGGATGGCCACGTGTTGCTCCACATCCTTGCAGACCACGCTTCTTCCACCGACCTAGGCAATTTGAAACATAAGTTTAATAACAGTAAATTGCCTGAATAGTCTGTAGGGGGCGGGGCTAAGATGTTTTTTCTGTCTATAAAAAAAGGGAAAGGGATTTCTTTTGAAAACATTTAAATCGATAACCTTCGTGCATTTCAAGCTTGAATTTATGTATAAACTGCCTGAAAGTAATTCGTTTTTTTAAGTAGTCATGCAGTTAAGTATCTAAGGTTTAAAATGACCAGTGTCATAAAGTTTGAGTCCATTATATGTAGCGAAGGAGTGTCTCACCTGTACTTCTATAGGTTTCTGCAGTATCCTCCTCGCTAGAGCCTCCATTTGTCGAGGGAAGGTCGCGCTGAACATCACAGTCTGTCTATCTGGTCTTACATTATCTATGATTTTCATTACCTGCGGAAAGTGGAAACATAAATGTTACTAGGTACAGATCGATATGTAAAGAAAAAAAATCTATCCCTTGTCACATTGTTTGAACGTACTTGAGGCTCAAAGCCCATGTCAAACATTCTGTCGGCCTCGTCCAGCACTATGTATGTGACTCGCCGCAGGTTGGTGACGCGGCCGGAGTTAGCGGCCAACATGTCGATCATCCGCCCCGGAGTGCATACGATCATTTCAGCACCACGTTTCAATTCCGCAATCTGTATAAGCAAATAGAGATATTAATATTACTTCTAGGTCTTTTACTTGGCCAATGCATGAATTTTTTCATCACTTGCATACGACCCGGGAACTTTACAGAAGGCCAATAACTTATCCAATTACCCCAATAGCTTTTGAAGAATTAGAAACAGTTGTAGGTTATTGCCAGCCTGATATGAGATAATTAAATCCTTTTCGATAACAAGTAAACAGTGAACAAACAATTTTTAGCCTGGATAATAAAAAGGTGCAACATGTCACTCTATGCCCAATACAGTACAGAAAAAAATAAAGAACATAATAAAAGAACGCACCTGTTCTGAGATTCCAGTACCACCATAAACACACACAACTCGTAAGCCCAAAGACTTGGCAAACTTCTTGATGTCTTTGCCAATCTGCATGCAAAGCTCCCTGGTAGGTGTCATAATGAGGGCTATAGGCCCGTCAGTGTCTTCCAATGGCGGCTGGTCGAGCACGTGTCGGAACATCGGCAGAATAAACGCAAGGGTCTTGCCTGACCCTGTCTTCGCTATGCCGATGAGGTCCCTGGGAAAATAAAGTTATAAATTAGTGAAACAAATTATTTTTAGTTTTGACTAAGAAAAGCACTGGGAGAATTATACCTTTATATACAAAAATATGGCAGTTTGTCGGTCATTGTGAGGCAGCCTTTTAAATGCAAGTGTGTTTTACATTGCTTTTTCCAATGTGCGGGTTGAAAAATATCACCCCATATTGGAAAGCATTATTATTATTTTTAAATAATTCATGGTTTTACTTTACAATATATTTTATTTTATAAACCGCACACTTACCGTCCAGACATAATAGCAGGTATGGCCTGCGCTTGTATGGGTGTGGGCTTCTCAAAGTTCAGCTTTCTTAATATATCCATCTCTTTCTTGCTAATACCACAGTGGGCCCAAGATCTTATTGGCTTCGGACAACCTTTACCCTTCACACGAATACCTTCCAACTCTGTTCTGTATGCTTCTACTTCTTCATTTGTCATTCTAGCCAATTCACTTACCTAAAAATTAAAATATTATTATTTAAAAAAAAACTAACATTTTAATTAACAAATTCATGTCAATCAGGTTAAATTGTTTACAGTTCTAACTTTATTTTATTGTACTTTTTCAAAGTTGTCCTATTAGCTTGAAAAGTACTATTGAATAGTCTAGTATTTTTGAAAGTTATAATTTATACTTTCCACTTGTATTGTCTTATTATTTGTCGGCATTATAACGAAGCATTAAATCTTCTTACAGGCTAAGATTTTTTAACAGAATCGAAAAAGTGTTCACTCACATCACATCTCTTTGGTAAAGATCATAGTTTTTTTTTTTAACATAACATAAAACATAACATCACGCCTGTATTCCCCGAAGGGGTAGGCAGAGGTGTACATATTATAGTACACCCACATTTCGCCAGTTATGTTTTAGGTCCCAATGTAATAGGGGGCGAGCCTATTGCCATCAACCGGGCACAAATCCAGACTCCGTGCTGCTACTGAGAATTACCTAATGGAAAAACCAAGTAACAGTTTGCCCGACCCGGGATTCGAACCCAGGACCTCGTGCTCAGCAGTCGCGCTTAGCAACCACTAGACCAACGAGGCAGTCAGTTTTTTTTTATTCAATGTGATCAAATGCCTTTTTTTATTTGGCTGTTGAACCTACCTCCGTATAGAAAGCCTTTCTGTACGGCATATAGTCTAAGCTGGCGTGGTCCACCTTTGCCAAGTCCTTCCTCTGCTTCGAAGCGAGGTTGGCAGCAGCGTCTTTAATATCCTCTGTCTCTTCCTCTGACGAATACTCTAAGCCGTCTTGATTTTGTTCTATTAGTTCACCTGTTAGCAAATCGTAAAAAAAACCTTTAGAATACTCTCAAATGAATTTGCAATAAAACTCTACATATCTCAAACAAACTTCGCCTATATTAGCAAGATAAATCAAATTATCTATAGTGAGACAACAAAATAAATAAACAAGCTTCATGAGTGCAGAAGTAAATTTCTCATCTGCAAACTTAATATAAACAAAGTAACAATAAATTACCTTTATTCTTTTGCTCTGTGACTTTCTTCTTGGCTGTTCCTGTGAGAACAACGACAGTCCCACCAGTGGTAGTGGGTACATTGATTACACCTCTAGCTTGGTCCATTTGATTCACCTTACGCACTTCCTAGAATTAAATTTAAAACATTATGAACTATAATAGTCAATACCTTGGCTAGTATACCATAGAAGGTTTTAAATAAAATAACAGTAAAATTTAGTCTCAGTTGTATTCTTTTAACAAGGATGACTAACCTGCTGTACTTCTTGCATATAAGCATCCAGAGGATCAATTTCATCTTCTTCCTCTTCCTTTTTCTGTTCTATTACTGGCTTCTCTTTGGCTTCGCCTCCCGCATCCTCACCAGCTGAGAAGCACAATCAAGTTTTATATTATTGATGCTAAGATTGGACAAAACATAAGTAATTTTTATACTTAATTATCATGTATGAAATTTTAGGTGAATGGGTGAATACTATATATATTCAACTAAATTTCGAAAATATGTTTAAATTTTGGCTTCATATTGTATTACATTTCAAGGATTTGTAAATTAAAAAAGTAAAAGGCATAGCAGCATAGCATAGATTTTTTTAAATATATAATCTGCAAATAGAAAAGTAAAGCATCATCGTGTAACAATTTAAAAGACTATAGCCCCTACCTTCATCACCAGAGTCATCTTCCAGGGACCACTTCTTGGATGCCGGCACTTGTATGTTGGATACTAAGCTGCCTTTCTGCACCTCTTTCTTGGCAGACTCCAACTCTTTGCGTTTACGCTCGGCTCGCCAGCGCTCAATGCGATCACGGCGCTTTTGCATCTCAGCTTCCAAGCGACTTTGTTCTTCTTCCTAAAAATACCACAAAAATTACTTCTAATCTTACATATATGCTTACTAGCATCTGCTTCCTGTCTGAGTGGACTTCAGAATTAGAGCTAACAGATGAACATTGAAAACACTTAAGATTTTTTTTTATACTTAACCTATTGATACAGTAGTTATGTAATATTATTTATTGGAAAAAAATGGTATCCTGTGTTAATAAGAAATAAACATCTAAAATTCAAATAAATATTCATAGGACCCATTTATATCATATCGGTCTGAATGAGCATGACTCTGCACCTAAGTAATGCGATGGAATATTTCAATTAAAGACCAACATCGCAGAATTGGTATCACAAATTGACAATATTAAAGAAAGTCCTTGAATCAAATTGACATGGTTGATGTTATTACAATATGTACGTACATAACTGAGCAGAATACAGGCGTGATGTTATGTTATGTTTTATGTTATGTTATGAGCAGAGACACACACTGTTGAATAATTCAAGTGACAATAACATTTGTTTACCAATAGCATAGATATAGCTTGTTTCCAACAGTGTGATTAAATGATTTTTCATAACTAGTATATAATTAGTAAGAGTTTTGACATAATTTAAATTTCTTTGGACTTTTAATTGATAAGAAAATATGTAATAATGCTTTCAAATTTTGATTTAATCAAACTTTAATATCCCAAAATTCAGGCATTTTATATTAACATACATTTTACTTTTTATTAAACATTACAAAGCTAATAGAGCTCCAGCAGTGGATTACAACAGGCTTATTTATAATGATGTGATCAATAACACTAACCTTGTCAACAGTTCCAGGGTCATATTCAGAAGATTCAGACTTAACTGTCTTTTCTTTGGACTTTGACCTTTCCTTTTCCTTGTCCGGAGATTTCTTCCTTGATGACTTACTGCCTGGGCCATTCCTTTTGTCATCTCGTTTATCACTAAGCAATACATAATTTAACATTAAAAGACAATTTTTTTTTTATTTATTGTTGGAAATGGAGTCAGGAATCATAATGAAGGATATCAGGGGGTTAATCTATACTAATATTATACAGCTGAAGAGTTTGTTAGGTTGAACATGCTACCGAGTTGATGAATATTATTATATTATATTAAAATAAAATAAAATAAAATATGAACTACTGGTTTGAATTGAAAAAAACATGTGTTAGATAATCAGTACATTTAACAAGGAAGGCTATAAAACATTTTTGAAATCATAGATGAATTTGCTGGCAGAAGCTATTTAAAAGACAAAGTTAAGATATTACTTATCAGAAGTTAATGTTTATTACTGGACACATTACATTTTGTTCTATGATGAATGAGTGATTGCACATTGTGTGAGAATTATGGTGAAAATGTTGAACAAAACAAACTGAGTGTTACTCTAATTGTTGTTTACTAACCTTTTCCTATCCCGGTCCCGGTCTCGGTCCCTATCCCTCTCTCGGTCTCTATCTCGTTCGCGTTCTCTACTCCGGTCCCTACTGCGCTCCCGTTTTGACTCCCTCTCCCTGCTGCGACTGCGCTTCCTCTTTGTCGATTTAGAAGCCCTATCTCGCGACCTAGATCTAGACCTCCTTCTCTTACGATCCGGCGTCGCCGACCGACTATGAGACCGTCTCCGATCGCGGTCTCTGTCGCGATCACGCCTGTAAACATTTGCTTAATGTTAGCACACTTTAAAATGAATAAACATAAGACTACGACGTTTGTCATTCTAAAAGCTTACCCGCTTCTCACCATGTTTGTTACACTACTAACAATAAACACTAGACATATATCTTAATTGTTTTGTCATAAACTTAAAATAAACCCAACTTTTCGCATCAAATCCGTGGCACGCGTTGACGCGTTAGTTTGACATTTAATTGTAGTTAGTGTTGTGCTAGAATGTTCTATTAGTAAAAAAGTTAGAAATCGACTTGGATAGAAAGAATAGAAAACATTATAACCCTCAAATTTAAATAAGGAAAAGAAGGAGGAAGATTACAAATTGAGAGCGGGACACGTCCTAATATGCTAATGAATAAAATGAACGACAAAAGTATTCCGATCCGAACTGCTAACATACATCTTGACAAAAACGTGAAACTTGAAACAAATAGTGTAATTATTACAAAAAGTAAAAGAATAAACAAGTGATCCATACTTGTACGTGCATTTCAAACGTCACTTAGTCTAGCCAATCACTGCTTGACAAAATGTCCCAGTAATAATGTTTTTTAGGACATTTTTAAGTCTACAAAATGAGTGCGCTTGTAAAAATATTATATAATTAATAGTCTATGATTAGTTGATCATAAGTTCATCACAATCACAACACTACAAAATGACTTTAATAAACTTTAGTTTGCTTATGGTAGAAATAAACTAAACCTAACCTCAAACAGCAAGGCTAAAAGCCGCGTAATATTGTTTACTGTTTTTAACAATCCGAAACATCTCTGATTACGAGTATTTTATTGAATAAATAACTGATACATAACTAACTAGCAGCCATGGCTGAAGATGGGGAAATGGTAAGCTATCATTCCTTATTTCGGAATTAATGCTTATATTCTGTAATATTATGCTAGCTAAGTAAATGATGGCTATTTAAATAAACTACAATGACCTAATTGTTCATGTAACTTAAATGATGTCCTCTATGTTATTTCCTTTATGTTTTTACAGGTATCTATAATGATAGTAAAGGAACCACTGGATCTCATAAGACTTAGTTTGGATGAAAGAATATACGTAAAAATGCGCAATGAGCGTGAACTACGAGGAAAATTACATGTATGTACCCAGCTCATTCTATACTTGAAACTTACTTAGTACACATTGATATTAATGAGCCAAGCGCAAGTTAAAACTGTGCAAGCCACAATTTATTGTGCGTACATTACAGAAACTCAGTACAGTAGCCATAGTAAGTTTGGTGCTCTAATAATAAACTAATTTACAAAGATTGAACATACCTGCTTACCTTTTACCATTATCCTGTGTACCTAATAATAACATACACTACACCTGTATGTATAGTACAACATGAGTAGTACACTTTTTTTTATTTGCACAGCTATACAAGATTTTACAATAGGTATATATAGTACCTCAATTTATATATACTCTTAGACCCATTTATTATTGTTACCTCAACAATTGAATGAAGCCTGAGGAAAGACTTGCAGAATCATCCCCACAAATCTAATGCACATACACAGCCAAACAACATAAAAAACATCTATTTCTATTAGAAAATCTAAACAGTACATAGTTATACAATAAATTAAATTAATTGTGAGTGTATAAGTAAAAAACAATGTTTAAATTGCTGTTACAGGCCTATGACCAACATTTAAATATGGTTCTTGGAGATGCCGAGGAGACTATAACAACAGTTGAAATTGATGAGGAAACTTATGAAGAAGTGTACAGAACTACTAAAAGGAACATTCCCATGTTGTTTGTGAGGGGTGATGGTGTCATACTAGTGTCCCCTCCTGTAAGAGTTGGTGTTTAACATAAGATTAATTTAAGTTTAAATAAAAGTCACTTTATTTTACATTGATTTATTTCTGTCCCAACAGTTTCAAAACCTTATCATTCCGGAAGTTTCGATTCTTAGGAGACAGCAATTCTTCCTCATCCATTGGTTCAATAATTTTGCCAGCTTTAGTGATTACACTAGGACGTATGAGCTTTTTATGTGCTTTCCCCGGTATAAAAGTATTGCCCAATGGTGCTCTTATTGAAGCTTCATAATCTTTAACACTTTCAAATGGGAATGGAACATCTTTTACTTTGTGTACAGCAAGTTTGGGGTTCTTAAACTCTTTGATAATTATGTCGCCTTTATTTTCATCGCGACGTGACATTTTTGGGGCAGCTTTACATATAAACCTGTTTCTCTTACGTTTCTGAGGTTTTACACCCTTTCCTCCCCATGAGCCCCAACCTGGTAAGCTGAGATTCAGTTCTTCAGGCTTATCTTTATTAATTTCGTCTTCTTTCTCTTGTCTGAAACTTGCTACTACATCATCTTCCTCAAATACTTCTTCTATATTCACTTTTGGTACCACTTGTTCATCATCATCATCCAACTGATCATATTCATTTTCGCCTTGAGATATAGCAGTATTTAAATATTTCGGTTTAACTTTGATAAATCTGTTAGGATCTATGTTTGAATTAGAAGGTTCCTGTACAGGATTCTGGACTGCACTTATAATTTTAGACAAAGATTGATCCTCCTTCTCTTTTGTTTCATCAGCAGTTTTGGATGTTGTTTCTATTAGTTCTTCATCAATAATTGCCTTGCGTTTCTGACTTTTCAGCTTTAAGTATTCCAAGTTATCATGTTCTTTAGTTTCTCTCAGTTTTTTTTCATTTCTGCTGATTGACCGAGAAGCATTCTGCAGCTTTTCAATATTTCGTCTTATTTCCTTTAACTTTTTCTCAACTTTTTGTGCTACTGTTGTTTCATAATCTTTGAAAACTGATGAAATATCTTTTGTAGTATTACTCTTAGGTTCGATAAGAGTTTCTACCTCCCAATTTGAAGTAGCAACAGGCTTAATTTTTTTGGGTTTATTTACTGGACCTTTCGGCCGTTTCAGAGATTTTTGTAAAACAGCTGGTTTACTTTCTTTTTTTATTTGTGGTTTTTTTGTTATGCTATTACTGGAGGTTATTGCTACATCATTATTAGCTGAAGGCTGTAGATCAATTACATCAGTTCTTTCATCGACACCATCTTTATCCATTCCTATTTTGGATAGTTTATTTATGCTTGCTTTTAAAACACTTAATTCATTTTTAGGGTCACCTACATTTTCGTCATTAGAGTCAGTATCACTATCATCTTTTTTAAATACTTTATTTTTTATAAATTTCTTGTAACCAAAATCAAATTCTGCATTAACATTGCTCTTGTCAGACCTCTGCATCATCCAGGGGTTCAAAGGGTCTTGTGATAGTGTGGTGTCAGGTGCCAATTCATCGTCTGCCTCGTCATCAGTACTTTGAGTGTCTTGTACTTTTTTTGTTAAACTTCTGCTCACAGCTAGTTGATCTGCTAATTGCTGTCTTACCTGAAATAAATAAATAATTTAATTTATAATAAATATGGAACATTTGCATAATATATACAGGCTATGTTATTTGCTGGGATTAAGCGTCTTAAAATTATAAGATATCACAACATAAGTTTTCATTTTCAAAAGTTGTACCTACAAAAAGTATTATTTACTTTAATATTATTTAGTATGAATCAATACCAAAGACATGCTATACTATAAATTTATATTTCAACATTATAAAAACTTACTTCTTTATCATATTTAGCTCTGATCAACTTATTCTTTGCCCACTTTCCAGTGCTCTTATGTCTCAAAGTGTGTCTCTCTAGAGCTCTCGCCTTTTCTATTGATTCTAGTTTCTTTAGAGCTTCTTCTGGGTCTTTCTTTTGTAAGTCTTCAAATTCTTTCAGCTGTTGTTTTAATTTCTCTTTCTTGAGAACACTGTAAAGGGATTAGATGATATATATCATAGGATGGAAATGTATAAAAAAATTATGAATGCTGCCTTAAACTGTTCAAAATATGTATTATTAATCAATCTATGTTACATTGAAATAAATAATGTCATTTAAATATCTAGGCTTTATAAGCTTCCTTTGATATTCTACAGATTGCAAGCATAGAACTATACAGATCACAGAGATAAAGAGAGATACATACCGATGATACTTTTTACTCTTTATCTTGCTTTGTCTCTTAGCTTTGGCAGCTTTATAAGATTGTTGAGCTCTCATTTTAGAAATATGTTTCCTATGTTCAACCATTTCTTCATAAGTCATTGGGAACACTTGTTCTTCTTCTTGTTCATCTTCAACTATCGGTTTTGGATCTATTTCGTCTAGATCTTTCTCGAGGTCTGACTTTAGAGTTAATTTCGAGAGAAAATCGCCAGCAGGTTCAAGTTTGGAAGATACATGTTTCAATGGAAATGATACGTAGTCGACCGTTCGGCTTCTTGCCACAACAGGATCCCATCTTCCTACTTTCTTTTTAGTTTCTTCATACCCTGTCGCCCGCTTGATACGCTCTACTTGTGGCTTTTCTAAAGGTTTGCTCAATACCTTAGTCTGATCCTGCGTTTTTTTCAGTTTCTTACCAATCTGTACATGATGCGCAGTCTCGCCCAATATTTTGGCGACACTACTTAAGTTTAGTTTGTTTGTTCTCTTTAAAAGATTGAATTCGGAGCTAATATTTGTAGATTCATTTCGCGTCGGTTCTGTTATGTGTTGTGTTTTATCCAACTTTGAAATAGCACTCACTAATTGATCGTGTTCTGAGGCAATAAAGTCCAAATCGTCTATATCTTCCATGATTTTATAATTAAATATTAAAGTTTGAGTCAAGACGATTCAAGTCAACGTGACATAACCTACAAGAGTACCTCTATCGAGTATTGATTATCAAAATACAACTCAGGCTCGGCTTAAACGTCAAAGTTACTGTCAAAGACCTAACCCTTTAGAAAGTCACAGCAGTCTGCAAAATCGACTAAATAAAATAATAGTTTAAAAAAACTAAAAAACACGCTTTTTATCGAAAACCGAACTAAAAAATAGAAAATAAGTTTTAATCAATTTAAATTAAGAATAGTGTTAAAAATTTCAATAAATATAAATTAATAATAGTGTGAATAAAAACAAAAAATATTTTATTTAAAAAAAGCGTGGGGTGCTTTTTAAGATATTATCAAAGTGATAATCACTCTACTCGTATCTGTCAATAAAATATTTATAACTATTGACACCATGCACCCCACGCTTTTTTAAATAAAATATTTTTTGTTTTTATTCACACTATTATTAATTTATATTTATTGAAATTTTTAACACTATTCTTAATTTAAATTGATTAAAACTTATTTTCTATTTTTTAGTTCGGTTTTCGATAAAAAGCGTGTTTTTTAGTTTTTTTAAACTATTATTTATTTTCTATTTTTTATTAAGATGGTTAGCTACCACGAAGCTTTACCTTAACGCGAGCCGGTCTCGGCGCCCGCGACGGTTAGCTACCACGGAACTTTACCGTAGCGACTAGCGGCTTAGCAGAGGGCGTTGGAGTCGGGACACGCGCGCGACGCTTAGCTACCACGGAACTTTACCGTAGCGACTAGCGGCTTAGCAGAGGGCGTTGGAGTCGGGACACGCGCGCGACGCTTAGCTACCACGGAACTTTACCGTAGCGACTAGCGGCTTAGCAGAGGGCGTTGGAGTCGGGACACGCGCGCGACGCTTAGCTACCACGGAACTTTACCGTAGCGACTAGCGGCTTAGCAGAGGGCGTTTGTGTTGCGGGCTGTAATTATGCTATTTTTATTAATTAATACTTTTTATTAATTATATTATTAAATAATTTTATCAAATTAGTGTATTGTCATCGGTCCTCGATAAATCTACAAAGTTTGAACGAAATCTAGCCGTTTAAAGTGGGTCAAAATCGCGCCCAAAGAAGTCGGTTACAAACATACAAACAAACATACATACATACAAGTGAAGCTAATATAAAGCGTGTAATAAGCTCGATTTACAATAATTTCAAATCATTTTATGGCAACATTCTAATCTAAGTTTATAAACATACCGCACTCTGCTATAGCCAAATGTTACTCGCACAAATTGACGTATGAAATGTACAGTTATTTGATTAAGGTCCACGAAAAGCATACCACCATGAATAAGAAGCATATAGTTAAATACCTCATCCATAATAATTTACCCAGATACCACATTCATGAATTAATATCGATTGGCATTTTACATTTTGTATATATTTAACAGATAAATGAATAAGCCTAATAATGAATATGATTCGATTTGAGTTGCCAAAAATATTGCTCATAAAGAAGTGCTCAAGGAACTCATAGCTCCTAGACTAGCCAGACATGTTATGTGGTTATTATTTTTTTCCGGGCAGGACTCTTTCTGCTTATAGGATAAAAATAATTTATACCGTAAGATAGAAGTCCGTTACGAGATTCGAGTTCGGTACCTCAAATAGGAATTGAAGCACTCTAAGTAATTAATTTTGCTTAATGAGTGTATAAAAGAAGGAATTACAAAGTTAAAAGAAAACTGAACAAATAACAGAATTTATTTTTATTAAGATTATATATAACAGTTAAATCACATTCCTACATACATTTCAGAATAGGATGCGAAAACGAAACTTTACAAATAACAATTATTTGTTTAGGTATTATAATAAACGTACGTATCTCTGTAATGGTTGTTAAAAATAAACATTACAAATTGTAATTAGGTAGGCAAGTAGTCATAATAACGAAAAACGATCATAACTACTAGAAGTGAAATAAGAGACTCAACGAATAATAAAAAGTTTCTAACTTCACACTACATAATATTAAGTATAGAAAACAATAGGGGTTCTGAGTATCTAAGTAATTTTTTTTAGAACGTAGAAGTAATTTGGCCTAAGAGCTTAATTGACAACAGCATTAGATTCGTCCGAAGAGGGTATCGAGGGTTGAATGTTTTCTTCGTTTTGATGCAATGGCTTACGAGGATTCTTGTATTGCTGGCGATTACGATACAACTTTGCTTCGTCCGTACATTTTATTGTGATACAATTTCTGTAATACAAAAAACAAACACAAAATAAGCTTTCGATTAATGTCAACTATGGAACCTACAAGTAAGGGACAAACTGGGGCCAATCATGAATCATCTGTAAATAGTGCATTAAGAATTAATATTCACACTCGTCTGAAAAACGACTGAAGTAATGTATACGTTATTTATTTCATAAATATTTTTGTTCATATTGTTTTGTTTTTGAAGTAATTAAATACCGACTTTAAATTTTAAATAAACCAAAGTAGTTGTAAATAATCAATGTCGCCTTTAGTGAGGTAACGTAGATACTTATTATAGAAATAATAATAATTATATTTATTTCAAGCCTACAGCTCATAAATGTTTGTAACAGTAAACCACTAGTGTATATAAGCATATACATTTTATTATCATTTCGATTAGTAAAATTAAATTCAAATTAACAAACTAAATACTTTATACTTCAGAATTGTCATCTTAGTTTATATTAGGCTACAAAATTTACTTAAATAATTACCTGACCAAATTTTTCGGAACAGCGCATCTTGTCGAAACAGTCTTCACAATGTCGTCAACGAGTTTGGGATCTAAAATTTTCTTTGGCGGTTTATTCATAAATGCTGGGGACTGCTTGCCTGTCAACGAGTGAGTGGCCAGAACCCTTGAACAAATAAAGATAAATAGTTAGAAATATGAAAAAGCATTTGCAATTCTAGTATTCGTCCAGAAAATTTGTAGTACCTTCGTGGGAAAACCGCCTGCAACAATTGCCTTGTAGCGGAAGTGTGAGAGTTCCAATCAATATCATTCAATAATCTCGCTGGCACTTTAGCATGGCCATTTCCAATCGATACCTGAAAATGAAAGTGATCGGTTAGTAAATACAACGTATTTGTTCTTATTATATTCAATGCTATAATAATTACCATGTCAGAATCATTTGATGTCACAGTCTCAATGTTATTCGTTGTTTGCGCCGACATCCTGCGCACACGCAATGTGTTTGGATTGGGTTTTTCTTCAACTTTTACTACTGAGGAATTTATATGTAATTCACCGCCATTTTCTTCTACTTCATCTGCACCAAAGTCCTCGACAATTTCCGCTGTCAACACATTAACAGCTTCTTGATATTCAGAATTATTTTGTTCTATCCAGGAGTCACCTACATTTGGCGCTGAACACAAAGTTTCATCGATATTTTCGGATTCCGACATAGATGACGACCCATTCGAATTTACATTTACTTGAGACACCAAAGATTGAAATCTTCTGTAAAGGTTTTTAAGGATTATTTCCATTTCTTCAATTTTCCCTGTTGGTGGATGTAAATAAGTCCCTTCAGTCTGCGTTGCTTGGTCGAAAAATAGTTTTATATGTTCTTGAGTACTGTTGTTTGGGAGTGGGGTGCTACTGACGATCGATCGACGACTTGAACTATTTGTGTTTGTTGAACCACGGGCGCGACTACCAATTGATTCTTTGCGATTATACTGGGGTGTATATCTGGTCTTAGACTTGTTAAAATTGCGTGACCGAGTTCGTTCTACGTGCGTGAAAGGCTGAAAATAATAAACACAAAACATGGAATCATCTTAGGCCGGATTATAAGACAAACTTTCGCGACTATGATGAATTAAATTAAGTTAATACGACAACTATGTAATGGGTTATTGTAAGACATCTATTCACTGGAAAAGGGTCAAATAATACACTCACCTCTGAATCACTATCGCTGCCACTATTGTCGTTTGCTACCACCACATGTGGTAAAGGGCTGTGACTGCTCGTTTGGTGTTGTGCATTAATCTGTAAATAATTGGCATTTTCATTGTTACTTGCTTTGTATGGCGATTCTTTCGTATCTAAGACAGTAAATGCCACGTTTTGCGCTCTTTAAGTACAACATAAATTTATTAAATAAACATTTACAGTGAAAGAAAAATAATGAAAAAATAAAACAATATTGTCCAAAATATTTCAAGAATTCATAGTACGGAGTTATTTTTTACATAGACGTAAGACGGCTCTAACTTACCGAATTATCTGTTTTCATTTCCTTAATGGTCCTCATACATAGTTGTAAGACATTCTTTACTTGTTGATCCTGGCGCTCCAGGATTTCTTTTTGTTCTTTCACATAACGCTTGCTCTCTGTAAGTTAATTAATAGAAACCATGAACATCACATTATAAACAGGCATAAGTGGCCAAATATTGATATTAACTATAATATTAGTATTAACACTGTTCAGTAAAAAATTATATCACGTTATAAAAGTTTGCAAAACGTTGCTAAAAGTGATATTAACCTTTATGACGATCACGATAAGAGCAAAATTTGTGAACGGTTCAAAAATACCGTTACATTTTATATGAATGAAGAACAGAAAGAGCAGCAAGGCCAAGCCCCTTTGCTCGATTAATTCAAATTAATGCAGGGAGTTATTGAGGACCATACCCGATATGCGGCAAATCTTCGCGCGCCGAGGTTTCTCATGCTTAACACGTATGAAGATTAAGTTTCCAGGATGAAGGTCTGTTTCGTCATAGGCCAGTGTATCGACGTTCACCACACCGTAGGACGGGAACACGTTACTTTCATCCACCCATTCCACGAGAAGCCACACCCGGGATGCCATCACAACACAATTTACCGTATCTCACGATGTTCAGAAAGCAACTGAGCCGTCCCGGGTCTATTGCATATCACTCAGGTAAAAAAATCACGACAATAAAAACCCACGTAGTTTTGCCCTAACGTTCGTAGACCCTACCCAATGTGCACGCAAAAAAAATGCTAATACAAAGGAATAGAAACTGCGTTAGGGTTCAATTACGCTAGTTCTATCGCTCAAATATGGCTATGATAGAAGTGAAACAAACAGGAACGAGTAAAATTGCTGGTAGTTGCCGGTTGCTTGATAACAACGATATCTACGTTTCAAATCAAGAGCATTTCAGTTTAAATGAGCTTTGTTTAATAAAATTTAGAAAATTGTAATAATTCACAATACTAAATTCCCTAGAAATTCTCAACTGTAACTGACATCGTATTTCAAAAAGTTTTAGAGGTACCCTCAATTCTATATCAAGTAAGTAAACACGCTAAGGTAATTGATTATTCTGCCAAAATGCAATTAAATAGAATAACAGCACATTTCACTCATCATACATAGACATTTTTTTCTAAACCTCATCATCATCATAAACGAAAATTCAACGTGAATCTCGTAATATTGCTTCAAGAGGGAAACATGTAGCAAAAGATTTAGTTACATGATTGGTATGAAATTCTGATTTTGATAGGGCATTACCGACCTTTGCTAACTTTTGAATTGGGCTTTTTATACCAACAACAGAATATTTTGAGAAGCGTTTATAAATCTCTCTATTTTTTTAAATACGAGGTTAAGCTTAAGCCTTAAACAAAAGCTCTCAGAAACAAAGACAGATAAATCGTTTTATGGTGAGGTAACTTATTGGAATTCAAACTAACAATTCGTATTATCTCAACTAAAGTAACGACATTCCGGCTTTTGAGAAATTACCCTTAGCACGTTTAGGTATAACAATATGTAGGTATAAGCTGTGAATAGGCCACTATTGGCTTAAGGCTGAATATAACACTGGTAGAAGGCAATAATAAAATACAGCAATGAATATTATGAATCCCAAACATAAATTAATCGTACTTATTATCAAAATATTAAAACGTGTAACAACTGAGTTAATTAAAAATAAAGTGCTTCCCAGAAGTTATTTTTGGTATTCATTGAGCATTAATAGTCTCCCGACAGAATTTTAGTCACGGCGACCTGTCTCAGTTGAGACTAGCCAACTACGAAGGAGATATTATAATGCACAAGTATGCACGCAAACACAGACCGTGCACTCCCAATTCCCTCAGTCTCATAGTCCGGTAGGATGGTAGACCGACACGAACGATGGAAAATCAGGTACAAGACCAATGGCTTAACGTGCCTTCCAAATCACGGAGGGGTCACCTATCTGACCGCGGCGAGTACTGCTTAACCTCGCAGATCGACAAATCTGCGCGGTAACTAAGTAGCTACAAGCATCTGAATTTCGCATTATAAAGTACCTATAGCATGGCTTAACTGATATGCCGAAGCAAGCAATACATTATATACATTTAATATTTTGAGTTCGTTCAACCATTACGACAATCACCTCGATCGACATTCAAATATTATCTCTTTTGATTAAATTAAAATAGGCATTGTTAATTAGAATAGATTAGGTATGCTCAGTTAAAATTCTCTACGAGATAACATTCCTGTATTTCTAATAAGTTGCAAACAGGGTATCTGAACACCTATTGGCACAGATAATCCTATTGTTTCATTTCGCCTGTAGGTAAACGAATAAAAAGTTAAGAATTTGTTAAATTACTCACATTGTAACTTTATTTTACAACTTAGAACGCGATGGCTAACAAAAGCTAAGCTTTGCAGGTACTAAACCTTGAGTATAGTTTTAGACAATAAGTAATAAGTTCGGGAGAAATTTAAAGGGATTTAGTTAAACTACCTGAAAGTAAACTTAAAGCTGCTTAACCAGCGTGGTGTTTTATTTTATGACCCATTGAACTACAAAGGTACATAAATAGGACAACTAACAAAATTTTGTCAGTTCAGTATAGTTTGATGTTGAGTATGGTTGTTGCTCCAGAATGCTAGTAAATCAGCTGACTTGACCTAATTGATGTGCTAGTGTACTGCTGTGAAGTAAATCAAAGTTTAAGTAAGTGTTACTGAAGAATTATTTGACTGGTTATATGTATTACCTATGAATTAATTGTTTTCCGAGTAATTCCTAAGCTTGTAAGTACAGCTACCGTGCTGCTAACTGCTTCAAAAATGAATTATTGTCCTCTTGTAATTATGTATGTAATATAATAATGGAACCTCTCTATGCAGCACAAAATTATAAAAATGTCGACGGTTGGTGTAAGTGTCGCCAACACCGAATTTGATGCCGCGCAAGCACTTTTGGACTTACAGAGCAATATTCGCGGGAGTAGACATGAGAAATGTAAGTTTACTTTTAATTTTTATTTTACTGTTTAGAGTTTACTATGAGAATCCGATTAGCTAAAAGAATAATTCGTTTTTAACTTAGCATTTTTATCATTTCCAGATGAAGAGAAACCTTCGTCGGATCGAAAGGAGTCCGTAGAGACCGCCAAATTATTTTTGAGCTGTGTCATAGCGTCTAACCTTACGGTAAGTGATAACGATAAAACCACCATCATCACACTAATATTATAAAAGCAAAAGTTTGTAAGTGTGTGTGTTCGTATGCTTCTTACTACTTCACGCTCAAACGGTTGGACCAATTTATATAATGAAATTTGATTTCGAGGTAGCTGACACTGGATTAACACATAGGCTACTTGTATCCCGAAAAAATGTTGCGCGTTATACCGAGGGGCGCACCTATTAGCTGTATAGATAAAGTCAGGCCTAATTCCTAGAGGGGAGGCCAGATACCACCGATTTCTATTTGCTACAATCCTGACATACTTTTGCGTCATTCACTCGCATCACATTCCTCATGGTCGTAGTTTAAGAAGCTATATAATGTACACAATTCCGATTTCATTTCATGTTTTCAAAATAAATCATATTAAATATTGTAATTCGATTTCAGAAACCAACAAATAAAACAGTTCCGGTCCCTAAGGTCGGAACTGTTAGCCCAATGTATGCAGTTGCTAAAAATAATGTAATAAAATCGGATGCAGCTACTTCAATGGTAAGACTATACTATATTATATTAACAACACACGCTGTGCTTAGGTTTCCTAAGTAAATTGTATTTATTAGAGGTAAATAAAATATATTCATACAGAAACTCTAGTAAGATCGTTATTCCAGCTCACAACGAAAAGGAAAACACCCGATCAAGAATCACCACGCGACTTTCGTGTCAGTGCCTCCTATCACTGTGAAGAATCCACAAATAAACGTTCCAAAATATTCAAAAGGAAACCTATAAAAAATTTCACAGTTACGGCAGGTCCTTTGCCAGATATTGTAACCAACAAATTAAGTAACCAGAGTAAAGGAAATAATTCTACTGAGACAAGAGTAAAAATTCGTGATGTTGGTACCCAAACAGAGGAAAAATATCAGCTTCCAATAATAGAGACGATGGAATTTACTATTACAAAATTGTGTGAGAAGATCAAATCACTAGAAGAACAAATAAAATCATTTGCGCAGCAAAACCAAACGAATGAAAATGATTCTTCCGACAATGAACAAGATTTTGAAGATAATGATGACGAATCCTATAAGGCTAATTCTAATGAACTGGTAAATAACTTGGATCATTTATGTTAAACAGCTGAATTAAAATACAAGGAGGAAGATTCTAATATTACATATTTTGTTTTCCAGACCTTGGACGATAGTAATGCATTCGATTCAGATTTAGATGACACGGACTATGGCACTCCTGAAAAAGATAATAAATCAAAATCAAAAGTTGGACAATTTCATGGATATAACAAACCTTCTAAAGTATTAAATAGTCGCAATCTTAATACTAATTCTGACGATGTGGTTTGTACCTTATTTTAACAATTAATATTTTTTGCTTTAATTTATGAGATATTTATAATACCAACCTGTTCAACCTGTTACAGGTGCCTATTGGAGATGGAAATGCTATGATTCCATCTAGAATATTCAGACATATCAATTGGAATTCTTACACAAGTGCTACACGGAAATTATTAACAGCAGTATTTTCGCGCAGGTACTTAACCAACCATATACTTACTTTACTATGTTTAAAGTATTGGCAAAGCCATAAAATATAAGTGCAATACCCAATGACGTTATATTATGTTAGTTTTTCATGTTCATTCCTATATTTTCTCAGAGTTTTAGCAACACATTCTCTCACTGGTAAGCCGTCTCCTGCCTTTCCGAATAAACCGGCCAAGAAGAAATTAGATCAGGCTTTAGTAAATGATATCGTGCAGACAGTGGTTGAGCGATGCTGTGTTCCAGAAAATGTGGTCAGGTACGAAGATTAGAGATTTACGTTTAAAAGAAAACTTTACCTTATCGTGATGCTATTTTTAACTCAAAAATAAGATAGTTATTATAGGCTATAGCGCTTTATTCATTAGACGTATTTGTTATTACAGAACCAGTATAACGACCAAATGCGCTGATGAGAGCAAAATGTTCCGCACTCGCCAGCAAAACAAAAAAAAGCGTAAGCATAAAGTTAATAGGGAAAATATCCCTCCAGATACCGACTCGGATGAATTTTAACTTGCTGATTATCACGGAGAGCATATATAGGGAGATTTTATTTTAGACGGTACGAAAATATTTAAAGTTTGTCATTTATGTTTTTATTCAATTTTACCAATGACAGTTAATCTTATAACTCCCTTGTTTTTTTAGATAAGATGATTGATGCATTTATACATATCATCAAGTTGAAGTGGATGCCACTAACTCCGCCATCGGGACATATTTACCGGTGCCAGTCTCAAGCCTGGAAAAAGGAGGAGAGGATTTATGATGTTATTTAGATAGCCGCCATCTCTTGTCAAAAATTAGCAATTATTATTGGATCTTCGTAGGAAAATTGACCATATACTGTATCACAATAAAATACTTGTTCAATATATCTTTAATTATTACGCACCTTATCTTATTTACTCGGGCTATCAACCATGCGGAAGATACCCGGACTTTTAAAAGGCTTACGTGGGGACACAGGTCCAACACGCAGAGGCCCGTTGAGAACTTTAATCTAAAAGGGGATGGGACACCAGCTAGGGACACCACACAACTGCTCTATAACAGAACAGCCATGAAAAGTCCTCAAAAGGTGCGGGACTATTGAGAAAAATGGATACTAAAATGATTTGGTCTATTGTGTTGGGATGTTTCGTGTAATGGTTATTTTTAGTTTATTCTGAATAACAACGGCGTCTGCCTTTAACCATATAATATGCAGTATATTAGCAGACGGTGACTCGCCACTCACTAGATGGGCCCCCTAAACAGTCGCCACTATAGGCAACAGGGAGCAACACCGATGTGAGTGGCTAGGGGTGTAGAGCGGTGCGGCCCCGGTTTCACCATCGCGTTACGCACCTTTATTATTATTATTATATTTCATTAAATTGAGTTAATAATTATTGTCTAGGTCAAGTCTTATGTTCTCGTTTTGTCAAAAAACATTATAATTATGTAACATCTTTTATACCATATTCTTGTCTAATAAAGATTATTATTATTTAAGCAGAATAGAAATTGTTTGCATTAGCAATTATATTTTATTCGCATATAAGAAAATTATATGCCATAAACACAAATATCCCCTCAGCAGTAAACTCATCTACTATTAAAGGGTTAAGTATACTCGACTAATACGATACTTATGCAATTAGTCGAATACACAGTAGTCACAATTTAGTCACAATCTGTGGGTCCGTCAAACTAAAATTGCGACTTGTCACTTGTGTATGTTGGAATGGAAGGTTGTCGCAGTTGTTTTGATACGAATTATGCAATAAAATTGCGATAGTCGTGTGTGATTGTTATTGCGACACACATCAAACAATGTCTAACGATACGGATCTGATAATTACAGTGCCGCGTACTCGTATCAATGAATTCTATTGCAAATATTATAATTTAGTTGAAACATTTTATTGTGTCACACTGTCCGAGAGTAAATTGTGTTTTGCGAAGGAGAAACCTGATTATGTGTATTTCAACGTCACATTCAACTTGAATCCAGCAGATGGAAGTTTTAATCCGAAGGAATTGGTTGGCAGAATCCAGGTAAATAACATAAGTTAGCCCACAGATGTTAAGCTCATTATTCCTCTAATAAAAAACTATATGTAACAAAGGAGCTATTGAATAATTAAGACGTATCGTCATCATCAGTTTTAGTACATAACAAGGATCCTGTAGAGAGTGAATCAATGACAGGTTCTTTATTCTTGTGCAGTGACCATTACCTACATATTGATTTATTTTAATATAGATGGAGGATTATTGGACTTAGTCCTTTTGATAGTACCTTTATTTTTTTTTACCGTTTTATGCTATAAAACTGCTAAGACACAGTATTCAATATTAAAATTAAAATGGTGACTTTTATAACTGTGATTAACATATTTGTCACCAGAGAAAATTTAAGGTGACCCTTATTAGTAAAAAAAATAAAATGCATTATAAAATTTTGTATTTGTATATTTTTTTTTTTATTATTGTTAAAGATTCAGGTAAATAGAGTTATCATACATTTTTTAGTGTAGTTATTAATTAGACTTCCTCAATTTTCAGTTGCCAAAAACAGAATACATATTATCTAAATTGAATTAAAAATCTTGAGCAGATAAAACTACCTCATGATTAGCTGCAAGAAATAAATCTAGTAATTTATATTTGCAATATTATGAAGACCTAAACTAGAACCTAAGGGGGTTCCCAACTGATCTCCACAATAATCTTCAATAGATATTGTTTCAAGCTAGATACAACAACAAGAGCTAAGTAGATTAGATAAAAGAAGGATTGTCTCTATTCCACAGAATAAAAATATCTGAGTATTGTTTTAAATATGAGATTTATGCTGTATGCGTAATGGTGGCATACTCTTTTTGCCAAGGATGAATGTAATTGAGTTACTGAAACATAGTAACAATAAGAGGAATGGAGAGACATGTAGGAGTTAGGAGTAGGTTTTTCTGGTCTGTCTTGGATTACCAGAAAATTTTTAAATGTTATGTACTATTGCCGATTTCCATCTGTTTATAACTAGGCCCAATGGTTGGTAGTTAATCCATCCAAACACCAGAATTAATTATGTTCCATCCATTGATAGATTCTTTCTTTATTTTGGCTTTAAAAGCACATTATCCTGTTTTTTTGTTTTTTAAGAACTGTATTTTGAAGTACCCAGGTACTTTAATAGAACCAGACACTTCACAGCTTACACTTTCGAAAATTATGCAGGATTAAAGATTCTGATGTAACAAAACCACAATAGATTTGTTAGTTCATTCTGAATCATTAATGAGATAAACAATTAATTAATCTTTTGATTTGCAAATCATATGACTGGCATGCCTTGAATATAACAAGGCAAGTTAGCAGCAACTTTACAATTGTTTGTCTGTTTATAAAAGTCACACAATTTTAATCATTATCGAGTTATTAAAATATCTATCTAAATTATTACCATTTAAATTGTATTGTTAATGTAAGCCTTGGTTTTTAAGACTTTGTTTTGCTCTACATTGTATACTAGCATATACCAGCAGCTTCACTTTCTTGGTCTTAATAATAAAAATAACAGGTCTTGTTTATTTTCAGTCTATGTGTGGGTACATGCGAAATTTCAGCAGATGAATAAATTAATATAGATACTTTCGCAATTTACATATTAAGTAATCAAGCAATTGCATAATAACCGTCAAATCGTTTCCTTAGTCACATGTAAAATATTTGAGAGTAGGAAAATCCGAAAGATTTGCAAATGTACTTTAGAACCGACGCGATGTTTCACCTTTACAGTAGGTATCAGCGTTGATTTCATGAATTTATGTATGTCATATACGTTGTTAGAAAGTTGAAGTCACAGTATTTCCGGGTACAATTCATCACCGTCGTGTATGGATGCGACAAATCCAAAACGATATTGGTCGGTAGTGGCAGAGGTCAACGGTGCGCGGTTTGTTTGGGGGCCGCCCGCCGGGTGCAGTGGGCGCACAACCCGGATCTCGCGGTGCCCCGCTTCCCCTTCACTCAGCGGGCTCGTGCGTGGAGGTGTGCATGCGCTTGCGCCACATGATACGCTAGTCAATAGTCTTACCGCGAAGCACGCCGCGCTCGCACATGCGCGTCATGCCATGCTACTCGCGCACGCATTAATATAATATTATGTACGCGATCGACAACTCCCAGGTGAGCGCGACTCTCATATCCTCCGTTAGGACACCTGTTACTAATGCCTAGCCTAGTAAGTGGTCCTGCGTCATGGATCTTATTACCCTCGCGAGTTTCACAGTGAGCCGCGATTTTGCGTACATCGCATTGTAATGATGTTCATTCACGATCGGCCGATATAACGAACCCGGAAGTAGAGCCGGTTCGTTAACGTCATGTAGGTATGCTAATTATTGTATACAGTGCTCAAACACAGACGAAATGCCTAGCATTATTTTTGAGATGATTAATAGTGGGTGAGTGAGAACTTCTAGTTGACGTTTTGTGGACTTCTGTTGTTGGTGTTCATTGCGAAAAGATGAAAATGGTTTGTTTATGATGCACATTATAAAGTTGGATCTGTTGCAGTGAAAATATTTAGTGCGCGTAGCATGCGATGTCGTAGATTATAATGGATGTGATAGTGTTCGTCCGTCGTCAGACGTTTTACAGCATCACGCTGCAATGTTGATGTTTTTGTGACCATTTGTGAAAGCAATGTAGAGGTTTAATTAATGTGCATGTCTTCATTTGTCGTCTGTGCGAAGTGTCGCAGGTCCGGCACTGCTCGGATATCATGCCTAACTTTCACTTCGCCTCCGCGAGCACTAGTGATTTATATATTTTCGTTATCACGACATCTGATCACGGATATGAATTTAATAAGTGTTAGGACGTTTCTGAGAATATTAAATGTGTTCTACTCAACTCAATTAATGTTTTTGCCGTTCCTTTTAGTTTTCGTTTGCCTGTTAATTAATCAGACATTGAGAACTCCACATATAGCACCACGTCCTTAGGGTGTCCTCTGAATATTTTTCAATCTGTTAACTTTCCATAGAAATCCAACACGCGAAGGTTACGTTACATACTCACGGATGTTTCGCAAGTAAACAAACTGAATACAAAAGACGTCACTTTCATTTACTCAAGATTGTTGGCGTGACAAAAAAGTCCAAGACACATGGGAAATCCTGTACTCATTAGTTATCACCATTGTTAAAAAACAATAATTATAAAAACGGCCCAAAACGATATTTATAAAAAATAATTTAAAAGTCAAAACATTTTTTTATTATAAAATAAGAGTTCTAGCTGCCATAATAAGTTAGTTGACACGTATCCGGTATGATTATGCTCTGATGTAATGAATTTCAATAGGTAGACAGATCGAGCGAGCCGAGAGAAACGACACTGGGCCCACTTGCTGTATCTGATGACAATTCACACGTATCATATAATATACCTAATAAAATAACTGAGACGGTCGACATCAACGAATTTGTGACGTATTCTAATATCTTAATGCTAATTTGTTGCCAGTTCAGTTTAAAGCAACACGTCATTAGCAAATTATAATTCTTTATTTATACATCCTGACAAATAAATATGGGTTTGTCGATATGATTAATGGATTGATATACTTATTTATAACTGTTAAATTAACTCGCCTCTCAATATAAATGTTTCCTTTTCTTTACATCTAGTTTTATAGAGATAGACCGACTTGTCGAAGTCTTTAATGTACAGCTCCCTTGGCATGAACTCTTAAAGCAGGACAGTTACTATGTAGAAGCGAGATGCCGCTACGTCTAACGTAATGCGGCATCTCGCTTCCACAAAGTAAACTGTCCTGCTTTATGAGTTGATGATGGGAGCAGCAACCGTCAACTTAGACATAAACATCACTTATTTGTGAGCATAGGGTAACTAAAAACAAGATAAAATTTCTCATCTCAAGCGAGCCTTATTACTATCGTTTCGTATTGCAGAACCACTCTTTCAGGTGTTTTGGCTAATCTTAAGATACTCAATTCATTCTTTCCCTCGCAATTGAAAAGGAAGTCGACCAATCGCCATCTGTTTTGCCCCAACTTGTATAACAAAAGTCGCGGTTACGTTTCTGAACAAGTCTTGATGCCACATGGCACCAAGCAGGTTACTATCAAAGAAAATAAAACTATAGTTACAATTCAACCAATCCAGTGTTTCTAGAGAGTATCTTAGCTTAGTAAACAGTACAAACAAACGATGTTACTTCAATACGTTCAAAAAACAATGCCAGTAACAACGCAGGCAATCAAATCGATTGCAGTCACCGCATCAAGCCCTTCTAAGTACCGTACTATCTATTGTATGTTCAAACAGTCTGACTGCATTTTATTTAGATTAGCAGTTCGATAGAATGTCGATATCGTTTAAAAATCTTGGAACTTGACAAGGATGAAATAAAATGTGTCAATTTACAATTTAACTAAAACATTGTCTCTGTGAACAATTTTTTATTTGTTGTCTTGTAATCACTAAAGGGAGATACGTGATTAGTTTATAATTAGTCCGTAGTTCTATCGTTATCTGATCAAATACTCTGACGTCATATTTCGTTTTCAACTAATCTTGTCATTATTATTGTGAGCTCAAGTCACAACATCTAGCTACGTCACGAATTAATTGCAAACTTGTGAATATCAATTAAGAACCTTATAAAAACAACTCGATACTTGTATCCAACTGTTATATAGACAACAGGTCTACAGCTATTTAAAATGATTTATCAGATAAATAACATAAATTGTTTTGCTGAATATAGACTTTGGTACCTTACGTACATAAGGTTGTAACGCTCGCGATGTGGAGACAACACGATTGTTATGGCAACCGAATGTTAGCGTAGAGTGCAGTTTGCATTGTATTCATGTGTGCGTATGTGTTGTATAAAGTATGTCGCGTGCCCGCATCCTGTTCGTCGCTGACGCCACATCGCACGAGGTGGCGTGCGCCGACGTCGCCCGAATGCTCCCACCCTATTGGTCGTTGTTATCTCTTCAACAAACCAACGATAGAATTTCTCCTCTACAAACGGAACTAATTGTACTCACTCACCCGCAGACATTACTTATCGGCGTACAGACATGCCTTAATGTAAATTAACATAGGTAGCGCGCACTGACCGGTTCGCAATGAGGCACCATTTCCTGGGAATACAAATCACGTGCTTTAAACAGGTCAGTCGTCGTCTGGGGATTGTTTTGGGAATTCAGAATACAATTGCAGTCTGCATACACTTTAGTACTGTATATCTTCGTACCGTGCTATTAACTATAAATCTAGGAAATCCTATGAGTAAGAGAAGACACCAATCAATCAATAGGAAAAATCTTCAGATTGTTAAACAAATTTTAATAGCGTCAAATTCATAGATTGCGCTCTGCGATAACCTTTGCGAATATCTAATATGAAGACCCTCCTACGTAATTAATAGTTAAATTAGTTGCGTCTTAATGAGATAAATTGTACTTACACTGACGTCAATATAGCGTAATAGCATTGGAATCATTCTTGAGACATCAATCTGTAGGAAGAATAACAAGTAATTACTAAAAACATTTGTGTACTTTGATGTGGAAAACAAGTAAACATGTTTCGCATGTCGACGTTCGATGATGAGCAGAAAGAAATGGTGCGAATGAGGACTCTGTGAGATACGTGATGTAATATACCAAAACAAAACTTCTGAGAAAACGTAACTGTGGCATGCGCAAAACGGTCACAAGCTAGAGACACTAGCAACCTGGTTGTGGTTACGTCATGACTTTAGCGTCTATTACTTCATCATTCGATGTGGACCCGATGGAGGTAACGAACAAATAAACAAAAAGCGCAAATTCTTTTGGCATGCTTCGCTTCCTCAGATCTGAAGCAATTAGAGCTTTAAATTCAATTATAGAGTTGAAAAATGTAAAAGCACAAATCAACTGAATGATTTGGTAGATTTACACGACCTCTAAAATTAAATAGGTCGCGAATGTTTAATTTTTTTTAGTCAAGGCGCTGCACGTTTTTGTTATTTATTATAACAAGCACTCAAGTTTGTTACAAGAAGTCTAGCGTGTTTCCTTCCAGATACTAAATGGTGTAGAAAAAACGTAAACAAATAGATCGTCTAACGTAAACGAGCGTGGCTAACGCGGCGGGATAATCCGATGGGTTTTTTAGTTTTGATTAAAATATCTACTACTAGTCATAAGGAAATAAGTTGCAACAATGGTTAGGTACATTTCCCCCTTTTTTCGGCCTCTGAACAGATTTACTGTATTGTTTAGTCATAGAATAATTTCAATGTCGATGTGGACGGTCTCACCGCAGAGCAAATGTTTTTCCTCAGACAGAAAATAGTCAATTGATCCGAAACCTAATCTTTTGTCCTGTAGATTTTAGACCTTAATGTCCCGTCCATTGTTATTAGGTAACTGGTAAACGGTGTAAACGGGTGTTTTTCATTACCCCAGGATGAATCTAATGACATTAAAAAAATGCCAGATTATCAGGTGAAAAGTTCCACAACTTTCTGGAACTGAACCTAATGGAAGAAGTGCGTGAACTTTTAGGCTATAAAAACCGCTAGAGGAGAATAAAAGAATTTAAAAGATTAGTTCGCATATAGTATCGTTACATCACCATCACATAAACTTTATCACTACTGTTTTACGTAAAAGTGAAACTATGGTACCTATGTATTCAGACTGACGTAGCACTGTGCGGCAAAAGATTTAGATAACATTTTATTAATAACATGTTTGTTAAATGAGATATACAATAATCATTATGGTTGACCCCAAATACGAACATCGTATGATCATTGACGTAACGCGCATTATCATAGGAAGCGTTTAGGATATGTTATTTATTACCTATTATATCGGAAATTTACTTACTGACGAACGTTGACATATTGAGAACTGTAGATTGCATTATTGAACTTGGCGTAGACGTTTTTATGATAAGTAATCTATACAAATGAGGATAATCGAATTGTTAACCTGCAAGTTGCCAGATTACTGGATAATTATTTCATTAGTCCCCTACTAATAAAATTTTTGCCAACCTAATTGACAGGAACAGTTTTGTTAGTGATTGTTAGTAAATATGACATGGAAAAAGTCACATAGCTCCTGACCCGGGCTGGAACCCGCTTCATTGAGTATGTGAATATAGTCCGTAAACCTCAAAGCCACCAAGACTTCATCCATATGTATTATGATGTATAAAAAAACCCACTTCGAAACACAAGACCAAAGTTCTTGTGTTGTCAAGGCGACAACAGGTACTGGCTCTTATAAAAACATTTGTAAAAAAAATAAACTGTTATCGGGTAATGTTTAATATCAACTACAAAGGCTCTGACCTACATTAAAAATAAATTCACATGCATTAAAACTCTTTTTATAAACGCTTTTATTTCTTATTAGTGGCATAGTTCAATATCTTTCTCTAACCGTCGACCGTTGTCTGTGGCCAGGCTCGATTTTTTTAGAAAGTCGCATCCGGCTTCGTTGTAGGCGGGGCTCTTCCGCACAGTACCCAGCCCGGATGTAGGCTCCAGAGACCTACTAAACTTTATCGTCTTACACGAGTACGTTTAGCTACCGATTTTCTAACAGGAACTTGGCCGTGCACTACTAAAATTCCGTATTAGTTATCACAGAGAGAATGATTGTACTTACCCAAGTATTTGTAAGATTTTTTTCTATTGACACAATACAATAAGTATTTGTGATTTCTCTGTTACTAATCACGTTGTTCTGTATGAGCATTGTTTTATTAAAAACCCTGCTCAGTGCATGTCGGGCCATTATGGTTCCCTGATAATGAGTGTTGAATAAAATAATTAAAAAACATCGTAATCAAGTGTTTGTTTTCGTGTAACATGCGATATTGGTAATTATTTATTCTGCAGCCTAGGAGTAGTATGCGTTTTGGTATATAATTGTACTGGGCTCAAATTGTAATTCATTGTTTGATTAATGATAATGACATGATACACATTTCTTGAAATTCGGGTGATACCCAATGCAAATGCATCGAAACATGTATTACAATAGAACACACGTATTCTTTGTTTCATATGCAAAGAATTTAAACTGACTATCAGGAAAAGTAGTAGTTTACCTCCTTGGCTGTTTTTTAGTCTTCCTCGTTTAATGTTTTTAACATTTGAAGTTTTAGACTATTCAGAGCGTCGATTAGGTTTACAACGCTCTTCTGCAATGTTATTAATTTTAATATTTCTGCTCTTTCATAAATCAGCCATACATTGATTTAAAGTGATATTAATTTATAATAATCTGATAATACCCTAAGCCTTTGTAATTATTATGTTCGGAATTTATCTACCTACATGCTCAATCTTAACCAAAATCTAGATTTGTATTTTAGTTTGTCAGCCAACTAGGTCTCGACGCGGATCTTGTGCGGCTATGAGTCTATGACTAACCGCTATTTTGTAGATTATTCACTTTTCTAACTGTAACCCTGTCCGTGTCCAGTGCGCTACATGACTGCGGTGGACATTCTCAACATTTGCGGTGTTTTAATTCAAAAATAATTTTGTCAATTCATGAATAATGAATTACAACCGGTACGGCCGACAGTTGCGCACACGCTAAAGGTCAATGATCATCTGTAGATCCGCTTCGACGCCCTCGTGACCCTGTGCTGAGCCGGTGTCGGTCGCGGTAATATCAAATTTGCTTATTGATCGATAATAATCATCACAAAGAACACACGTCGTAGGTACACTTATTTTTATACCTAGATAGTACGTCGATGTCAATGAAAAATACATTATCGCTTGAGCTATTTTAAAAATCTTCTTAATACACGTCATGTAAATTCGGTATAATGTGTACAAGATCCGTTTAAACTGCCGACTGCTCACCTTGCGGAGCTAATCTTAGAAAATTCTAAACTGCATTCTCGTTACATCCGGCAGCTATGCAACTCACTCATATGTGAAAGGATAGATTATAATAATCACTCGTTATTTGAAGGGTATAATGTTAGTTGTTTTAAATGTGAATGCTCTGTGAGCTATGCTAATGTAAGCAAATTACACATCAAAAAGTAATTTTAATTACAATAGATTTTAGATTGATATTAAAAAATAATTTGACGGTATCATGATCAATTGATTCAGTTGAAAAAAGATAATGTTGCTTAGCGTAACTTCAGTAATTATCTATAGAGCTGGCCATCCGTAGTCGATTTTTTGTGTGACAAAAAAGCAAGACTTAAAATTGTTGTATTGTTTCAGAAATATGTGGAGTCATCGTTGGGGTGGGCTGTGGAGCGAGGCGAAGACTCCAGTTATGACTCGGAGTGTGAGGACGAGAGTGCCCACAGGGCCGCGTCCCGCACTCCCTCTGACACCCTCGCTGCTGAGTTCGCGGAGTACGTTACCCTCACGCCGACACCTCCACAACCCAACCAGGTGAGAAATCGCGTTGGTACGACTGCCGTTGAGGTAAAGAAATAATATAAAACTGAACTGATAGGAATCTGTATTGAAAATATCGTCTTACGATGTCATCTTTTGTTTTTCTAATAATTGTTCATGAATACAAGATATTATTATATTTTTTTTGGAACGATGAAAATGGAACTGTGGTATTTAATTTTATAAGATCTAGTTTAAAATTCTACACTGTAACATATATTTGGTCAAATAAATAAATATTATTATTATTATTTTTCAAGTTAATCTAGTGGTCGCGAAGCGCGACTGTTGAACATGAGGACCTGGCTTCGATTACCTGGTCGGGCAAAAGCGGGGTTGGTTTTTACCATACACCACTGGCATACATTCTATACAGTATTTACAGTATAGTACATTCTAGGCGCGATGTTGTAAAAGTTTATGTATTTTATTCATGATCTGTATCAATTGTAGGCAAAGATCGAGTTTGCCGTGAAGTTGGGTTACTCGGAGCGTCTGGCGCGGACGGCGATCCAGCGGCTGGGCCCCGACCCGCCCTGCAACGAGCTGCTGGCCGAGCTCATCAAGCTGGCGGCCAAGCAGCCGCCGCGCGCGCTGTCCCCCGTGCCCCCCGCCGAGCCCGAGCCGCCGCCCGAGCGCGGCGCGCTGCGGCACGTCGTCATCGACGGCAGCAACGTCGCTATGAGGTATGGACTGCTCTTAAATTCCTACTATCAGGTAGATCCTTTTGTATGATTCCAATCTATGTACTAGGATACTTTGTGAAGCCCCATATCAAAACTATTATTAATTTTCACTTTCCATCCTGCTGAAGTAGATTCAAGTAGTTATGCAAAAAGGTATCTACTACATATTTCTATTCACAGCTTTGTTTAAGGTTAACAGTTATACCTAATCTGTGTTAGTTAAAGATAAACTGTACATGTTCACATGTATTAATATCAATCACTTACGAGTTCCGGTTGGTGACATTTGAATAATCTTATCTCGATGATAGTGTATTAGTAACAAAACTAACATTGTAACCTAATTATGTAAGTTCCGGAATGTTATGGTGTACTTTGGACTTAATGTTTGTGTCTCTTGTCTCCAGCCACGGCAATAAGGAGGTGTTCTCATGTCGCGGCATCGAGATTTGCGTTGAGTGGTTCCGAGCCCGCGGCCACCGGGAGATCACCGCGTTCGTGCCCAAGTGGCGAAAGGAAGCGTCGCGCCCCACCAACCCCATCGCCGAGCGGGACGCCCTCGAGCGGCTCGAGCGGGACCGCGTGCTCGTGTATACGCCCAGCAGACTGCTCGGCGGCAAGCGGCTGGTCTGCTACGACGACCGCTACATCCTGCGCCTCGCCGCCGAGACCGACGGCATCGTCGTGTCCAATGACAACTACCGCGACCTCGCCGCTGAGAACCCCGATTTTAGAAAAGTGGTCGAGGAGCGGCTGCTCATGTACTCGTTCGTCAACGATCGGTTCATGCCCCCGGACGACCCGCTGGGCCGCTCGGGGCCCACGCTGGACGCCTTCCTGCGCGCGCCCGCCACCCGCGCCGAGCCGCCGCCCGCCTGCCCCTACGGCCGCAAGTGCACGTACGGCAACAAGTGCAAGTTCCACCACCCCGAGCGCGCCGGCCGCCCGCACAAGTCCGTGGCCGAGAAGCTGTCGGAGCGCGCGGCCCGCACCCTGCGCGCGCGCGACCTGCACACCGTCAGCCTGCCGCCCGGCGGCCGGCCCGCCGACGCCAAGCGCACGCTGGCCCGCGCGCAGTCCGCCGCGCCGCGCCTGGCCGACGCCGCGCTGGCCACGCACTTCGACCGCGCGCAGGTGGCCGGGCCCTCGCAGCCGCCGCCGCCCGACGTCAACCCGCACCGCAAGCTGGCCCGCCAGCTCACGCTCAACCCCACGGGCGACCCGCGCCTGGCGCCGCACTCGCTGGCGGCGCGCGTGGCCAGCGCCCCGGGCGGCGGGGGGGCGGGGGCCGGGGCCGGGGGAGCGGGCGCCGCCGCCGGCCTGCTGTCGCCGTGCGCCTCGGACGGCGCGCTGCAGCACTGGGACGCGCGGCGCCGCATGCACTACCACCTGGCCGGCATCTTCCCCGAGCCGCAGGTGGCGGCGGCCATGGCGGCCTACCCGCAGGAGACGGACGCGCAGACCATGTGCGCCATCATCCTGGCCCGCTACCGGCCGAGCGAGGCGCCCCCCCCGCGCGCGCCGCACTGAGCGCCCGCGGGCCGCGCCCGGTCACTGCCGACTTTTGGTAAAAGTCGTGCCAGTAGAAGTCCTCAGCCCTGAGCGGCGGCGCGGGCTGCGAGCCGGACGCGCTCGGCGTGGCCGCGCCCGACCGGCGCTCGCACGTGTCACTGAATAAACAGGCATTTATTGTGTGTACAGATTCTACGTGTCTGCCATACGCTTCTGAGAAGTGTATGCTGATATTTAATAAATATTAAATAGTGTCTAGAGATGTACAAAGACATATTTTCATGTGTACAGTTACTTTGACTCGATGCTTGACTAGTAAGGTAATAGTTGCTGTGTATTTTCATTCCTACAATCTTCCAGTGAAATATTTCACAATTCATATTTAACACTATTATAAAATTGTTGCATGTAGTTACATGAAATTATGACAATTATTTTATATAAATTAATTATAATAGCTAAACATGTGATGTATAAATCATTATTGGTACCATGTACCAATTAATTATTTTCTTTATAAAATGTAGTTTAAGTACGATAAAAGATGAAATAAATAGCAAATTTTTCATATTTGTATTTAGAGGCGTATCACGATTTGAATTTGCTATGGAAGAACTATAATAAATTAACTTGCACCATAGTATTGTATACATCCGGGTCTATAGTCGCTTCACTTCACGATGACATGGCGTTTCGTCATAACTTGACACTTATTATGAGGTTCAAAATATAATGATTCTCATGCCGTCGGATACACCGCGACTGTTATTTCAAGGGCACATTAACTTTGTTATTGTTTTAATACTGTCTTGGTTTACTATGTATGTTTAGATGTAAGCAATGGCCAGCATTAATTGACTAATGTAGTCATTATTGTAGGTGTAACATTGAACCAATCTGTTGTTTGATTTTTATTAAATTGAACTGTTTAAAAACTTAATGCAATGCATAAATTGAAAATGTAAGATACATATATCTACTGTCGGGTGGTGCTTCATAAATTGATTGTTGTTATATTTGTATAGATGCGTTTATGGAGTACCACACGATTTATTTAGTATAATTAGTATCAAGTTTTACCTGTTATGTATTAATTGAAACAAATGTAACCTTTTTACTGTCATTCATAAACTATATGTGAAAGTAAGGTTTTAACACGAAAGTATAAAATTAAATAATATAGGAATTGAATAATACAACGATTTAGAATAAAGTATACAATTATTATAATCACAGGCAACATTCTAATATGATGTTTAGTGAAGCTATAGGATACTTTTGTATTTCTGTTTTGGTAATGAGTATTAGATAATAATGGTATCTTTCATCATAACTGAGTAAAATGTTACATTGTGTAATATTTACTTTTATATTAGGGTTGTAATCTTATTACACCTCATAGAGCCTAGATTTTATTTTAGTTAAAACCAATGTTGGCAGTGAAAAGGTTATAGGGTAAAATTTGGTAAAAGTGATAAGAAGTGTTAAGGGATAGGCTTCATTTCATTTTGCTTGAACACTATCAAAGACGTCCCCAGCAATTCTTATTACTGTTCACATTCCTTGTGGAATGGATAACATATGTCTTTTTTGACATAAAGTTAATTAATATTATAAAAATAAAGCATCTGTCTCATTAGAAATTGTTTATTTCTTTTTAACCCTGTCTGGATTGTTTGATATTCTCTTCAGCATCATTTTCATATAAGGGTTGTCCTTGAGTGCGGGTTTTTCTGAGAATTCTATGAAATCTTGTCCGATGAATTGTTTTGTTACCTTCAGTTCTCTATCTTGTGATGTTGGCACAAACACTCTACTTTTTTTATTAGTTCTGTATAAGAATGTGAAAGTAGGTGCATTCGTAGGTTCTACTGGTACCTCCTTGCTAGTTTCAATATCCATTTTTTCAACTTTACTAATATTATTGGTGATTTGTTTTGATTTATTATTTAGATTGGGATAGTTTCTGGCTATGCTGACTACTTCATCCGTAACATCTAATAGACAGTCACATTTTATACCTAGACAACTTGTTGGGATACCAAAAGTTACTGTAGTGACTTTCCGCAAATCATTTAGGCAGAGAAATGGTACATTTTTATCAGTGCACATCTGTACCATAGGATGAATAATAATCCGTGGGGTAATCTTTGCTTCGATTATAACAGCGGAACATTCTCCGTTTTGTATTAAGTCAATACATTCTCTTATACCAAGTAGAAGTCCTTCCACTTTCCTGCAATAAAGAAATAAATTAGAAGTCATTGTATTGGTAGTATGGGTTGATTAGAAAAATTAAATTAAACGATTATAATTACTTTAACTTTGGAGGTTTCGGTCGTTGCTCTTTAGAAACGTCTTTCACGACGTCCCAGTGGGGTTTCTTGAATTCCGGTAAGTGGATCTTATGGTTTTTTAAAACCGATTCTAACCTCTTTCCTTCTGCTTCTGTAATCTCAGGCCTATTAAAAATAATACATTTCTTGTTAGAATTTCATCACGTACCTAGTTTGAATAAAAATAATAAACTGATTTTACAAAACTTACCAAAATACTTGATCCGGTCGACATATTAGGTTTTTTAAGCTTTTCTTTAATTTTCCTTTACTGATAGTGTTTTTTTTCTTCTGTAATGTGGCAGCTTCCATATTATTATAATAAGTTTAGAAGAGTTAAACCAAATTATGGGATTTAATTTAACTTCAAAATACAGACAAATAACATAACCTTAAAATATTTGACATGTTTTTAACTTTAATTCCATTCCGTTTTGCACACGGTTATGTATACTCAGATACGTTCCAACTATCAGGAAGTGAAAATAAAAAGAACCATATTATGTTATGTATTTCCTTTATTATAACTAAAATATGAAATTCCAAGCTAACTTCATTTCACAATAACGGGTTGAAATTTCACTTTCATTGGTAAACTGGTAACAACTGAAGCGTGTGCAGGGAAGAAACGATGATAAAGGATTATAATTATGTTTTTGCCGTTGTTCTTCTACTAAAGGATCTTACTGCCTGATTCAGATTACGTTGAGGTCCATTTTGGTAGAGAGTTATTTTTAGAATCGAATTGCTACGAATTATTTTATTCAAAAGCTGAGTGACAATGTATCTACCTAAATCTGTATTCGCAAAAGGTTTAGGCAGCTAAATGTTCTAAGGTAGGCAGAAATATGCAATATCAAACACACGTATTGATACTTGATTGCTTGTCTCCGATGTAATAAATTAAAAGGAGGAAGCCTGATGTATTACTCATTCGAGCGTAGGTAGGTACACAAGTTATTTTGTAATTGAATTTAATCCGAAACAAAGTATATGCATCCGGCTCGGTAACCTCAAAACGACAACAGGAAAAAACCTGAGCTGCAAACATCTGCTGCCAGCACCTTCAGTTGGACATCATCCGCAACTTTATTTATAAAGGATACCTACCAAAGCTACGCATAAGTATATCAAATTATCTTCATAACATAGTAGGTACCTAGGAACCTGTTTAGGCCTATAGTTTAACAATTTAGAAATCATCTTTATCTTTGCCATTAAAGCTTACCTCGGTACCAGAGTGTAGGTAGGTACTCCCGTACTCTATAGATTAAGGGAAGGGTAAGGTAACAAATATATATGTAGGTATAGGTATTTTAATGTCCCCGGTAACATTAAAAATACCTATACTAGTACTACTACATCCAGACACTAGGAATTTATCCTATATGTTGGACATGGGTACGTTTCACCAACATGAAATATCACATGGGCATACAAACTCTTACACTCGGAACAAATATCTGTGGATCACACAATCTTTTATCCCGTGCGGGAATCGAACTCGCAACCCTTAGAGCAGCAGTCCAATCGTTTAGCCACTGCGCCAATTGAGTCAGGTCGCCAATTGAGTCAGGTCGCCAATTTTAAGGCAAGGGTGAGTGATTGTATTACATGAACAGATGAAATATTTATTTACAAGGATAATTATACCTTAGGTACGAAGGGTTAGGCAGGCAGAACTGAAGATGAGCTGCAATTTTTATTTATATGACTCTAATTGGAACTAATAAAAAGCTATTGTACCTACCTAATACTTATTTTATAAAAAATGCAGTAAATTTTATAAACATCCAAATAGACTTAAATGATAGCATTTTGCAGTCTTTCTGACACCCTTGACCCCCGCCACTACTTCTCAACTACCTAACAGGCAAAAGAAAGAATAGCCAATTGTTTTAAATACTTTTACGACTTTCGGCAAGACAACACAAATGATACACAAAAGAATATAAATCTCCGCTTAGAAACTTACTAGGAAGTACGTTGCAAAAAAGGATGCGTTTTTTGTTGCGCCCGGTCCGTTGGCGAAAACCATTGTTCGCTTCAGAGGGCGGGGGAAATAATAACTGCAGTAAGGGAGCGTTGTAATGGAACTTTTACCTGAGGGACCGATGCAATGCGGTATACAGTCTAGTCATTTACCAGAGCTTCGCGCATTCGCACGTCGTAAACGCAGTGATGTCTAATTCCAGGCAAACTGACAACTGCAACTGGTTGCTAGTGGAGTGGAAAAGCGGTGGTCGTGATGTTGTGTATGTACGGTCTGTTGTGAGCCCTTTGAACAAGGAGCTGAAGGCTGGAGATGTTATGACGGTGAACCGGCGCGGGGAGCAAGAGTCGGCGACGCTGGTTGCGCGCGCGCGTGAGTAATTGCATGCTTGCTACTTGCACCCTTGCGCAGGTAACCGTTGCCGTTAGGATTAAGTTTGCTCTTGCAGGAAGCGTACTTAATGTACGACTTGGAAGCTCATAATATTCATTTATATGAGCAGGTTAGTACATCTACTAATCAGCACACGGTTACCTATTTGCGCCAATATGAACGGTTTAAAATTAAATAATCTGCGATAACTTATGATTAAACAATATATTTAAATATGAAGATACATCAATAATCGAATAATCTTATTTATATACTATTCTTACGTAACAAAATAATAGGTATAGCTTGCTTATTAGTTTCATCTTATAAGATGATACACCTAGATATGTAGTTATTAAATTATTTTAAATATTTAATTTTACTCTTCTTGTAATGAGCTCAAGTCAATTCCCTCCAAATGAACTCGAGTAGATAAGTTTTGAATCAATACAATAACGGCCACGTGTTATTTTTACTGATACTTAGTATCCACCAAACTGGCCTCTAAATCTATGTACGTAGGTTTTAAATCCAAATTTCACATCCCAACAATTAAATTACATCATTTTCCTTGAGTCTATAGGTATAATAATATGTTAATTATTTCCACGAAGAGTCGATTCCGCATTTGGGATTTGATTATCACTAAAGACATAAAAGTATTTTGGGTACCTAAGTGGTAGTTTGGGTTAACGCAGTAGAGATCAAGGGATCGCGGGTTCGACTCCGTTGGACAAGAATAACACTAACGAGTCAAGAAGACAGTAGGTACTCACTTACTTTCTTCATCTTAAATCGTATGGTTGGTGAATAACCTAGTGTCAGTGTTTAAACCGACTGACATGGCTTTTGAACCCGTTGAAAGATGTCTCAGGTGTGCCGGTTTTCTCACGAGGTTTTCCATCACTGTTTAGCAACTGATCGCTAATTTTTAGTACGCACATGAATTGGAAAAGACACTTGTGCCCGCCGGGTTTTTAACGTGCGACCTTTGACTTGGCAGTCCAACGGTTTTACCACTCGTCTATCACCGCTAGTGCTACCTACTGTGTGATCTAACGATTATCTCCGTTAATGATGCCCAGATTTTGTGGATTTATTTTTTGTATTAGTTTACACAATATTTATTTGAGGAGTCAGTTGCGATTCATATTACTTACGCAAGTAGCAGATTATGATATAAGAGAAAATGACGAAACGAGAATAAGTTCATTAAATAACGCTTTATTTCAACATATGATCCCATTTTGTGTAGGAGAACGTGAACAGCTGGAATCTATGATCAAGAAAGACACGGCAGGGCCAAGCGTGAAGCACGAAGACGAACCTGAAGACTACTCATCCAGCGCCTCGTCTTGGGTCCCCAGCGATGACGGGGCCCAATCTGGAGATTCAGCTGAGGTAGGCAACAATGTAATAGTCAAGTAACGTCAGTCAATACGCACCATTTTTTATTAGTCACTAGAATAACTATGTGGGTAGAACCTAATAAATCCGGATGTATGTGGGTAATAAGATATTCCATATTATGTCAGTATACCCGCGCATCGATAAGAAAGAAAACAAAAGTGGGGGCAATGATTGTTATTTATGTGGGTAAATGTTACAGGTGAATGACAAGAAAATCAAATTGGATCGTTGCAAACGTCAATATTCTAATAGAAGATCGAGTAAAAAGATTATCGTACCTTCACACAGAGCCAACGCAGTTATACCGAAAATAATGCAGCAAGCTAACCTGATTAACCGTAAGAGGAAACATAATGGACTCCCTAAATCAATGTCTATGAGCAAATCATCACCAGATTCGACTAGGAAGAATCTACAGAATGGTATTGGCACACAAAATGTTACCATCGATGTCCGCGAACTTATGAACATAAAGAACAGTTTTAGAATTCTGTTTAAAATGCTCGAAGACCTAAAAGGACCTGTGGCAGTTACGAACCAGAGTTCCAACGAACATTTTCCGGCTGTTGAACATGAAAATACAAGTCATTTCAACCAGTCCATTGAAGATGATAAGGAAGACGAAAATAGTGAGAACGAAGAATTTAATCGTTCTGATGACAATGTTTTGATAACTAATAAGTACAACAACGTAGCTGTGAAGACTGTGCAGAATAAGGGCACGGAGGATGAGGAATGGGTATGTAATTTGCTTTTTAATTCGATGAATAAATTGATTGTGAAAAGAAACAGATATCCGCGTCGACTTGAGAACCTCCTCTGTCTTTTCGTCAGTTCAAAGAAGTCGTACTTATTTTTACCCATAGACTTACAGATTAATGAATTATCAAATGGAAAAATGCATTCCTACCAAATTCATATTATTGAGCGATATACTTAAAGTAGTTTTGTTGCAAAGTACGATTATATTTAGATAAGTTGCTAATATTAGATTGCCAAAGCAGTATTATGGAATCCAGCCTCAAGTGACGGCATCAGTGGTACTGAATATTTATTTAGCCTAATCACAAATGAAAGTTGTTACTGTATTATTCCAGTAGATGCTTACATACAAAATATAATACCAGCCTCCTTACCATGGACACATAAAAAGGTCAGTTAACGATGTGTAAGCGAGGCACCGCTACGTGCAGTGTAATGCGGCGTCTCGCTTCCACAAACTAAACTGTCTTACTTTAAGAGCTCATGGTAAGGGGGCAGCTAGGCGGTATGTTGTCGTTACAACTTGGGACACCGTACCGTTACATTCAACAAAGGAGTAACGAACCATTGTAGACAATCCAATATGACATCTCGCAGTTAAAAAGTTATTCATAGTCTTTTTTACAAGGTCTATTGTAAGTCCTTCCGGTTGTACCGACTTTTGTTGGTAGTGGGTACTGTGTTAGTTGACTAATTGTTTAAAGTTACGACGCATTTTTTACTTAACGAGAGTACCTACAAATATTTATACATATACGGTAATAATATTGTAAAAAGATTTGTCTACAAATCGCTTATTAATTTAAAGCTATTTATTTGATTTCAGGTGCCGATCGGAAGTGGTAAAACGTTAATACATAAAGACCAATTCATTAAAGTTAATTGGAAATCGTACACCATTGCTACCAGAACACTTCTTCTAGCTGTATTTCCACGAAGGTACATTTTCGGATAATTTTAGGACTTTCTGTACACTTGATTAGAGTAAGATATATCGCGGAGGGGAAAGAAGGACGCGTTGGTAAGATTCCAATAAAGATATCGTCTTGAAATATTGTTCCAAGTCCCGAATACGAACGATATTCAAATGGAATTTTTGAGGTAGCAACAATTAAAATTCTACTTAGATATCGTGTTTTTTTTCGTTTACAGTAAAGCAAAACGATGATATCTTTCGTAGAGTTCATATTACCTAAGTAAAAGAAGAGTTTCTATGATATCTTTCCTAGAAGATATATTTTTAAATGCCTACACTGTTGACTTCTCAGCCCACGTAAATTGCGTGCACCTGTTAGACCAAATGTTAAATACATATAGTGACGTCATTGAGAGATCAACCGTTTACGATTACTTACTATTTCAGGATACTGGCAACCCATTCATTAACCGGGAAGAGATCGCCGGCCTTCCAGGACAAGCCAGCCAAAATGTGCCTGGACCCGAAAATAATATCAGACGTGATTATTGAAATTATGGACAGGTTTAACGTGAGAGAAAATCTAGTCAGGTGAGTTTCTAAGTACTTACTCTAGCTTTCAAGTACTAGTTCCTATTTAATTAATTCACAATGAGTTCAACAAAAAGATTTATTATAGAAACTTATCGTTCCCGCTGGACATTTGGAAATAGTGAAAAGAAGTGTGTTAGGATATTGTTGTGGTTACTGGAAACTTGCCAGCTATATACAATCGATATTGCATGCTCAATATACTGATTCATGGACAAACAGTATACAGGAACAAATAAAAAAATAATTAGTGATCTCATATTCAATTGCGTAACAGCAGAATGTAGCAGACGTGCTTACCACTACATAATTTGGAGAGAGCAAGAAGATTGTATATGGCACCGCGTCCGCGACAACCTCTTTAGTTGTTATTGACCGAACCGAATTTAAGAAGTATTAGTCCCCTTACCATGAACTCTTAAAGCAGAACGGTGTACCAAGTGGAAGCGAGATACCGCTACGGGCTGCGTAATGCGGCATCTCGCTTCTATAACGTAAACTGTCCTGCTTTAAGAGTTCATGGTAAGGGGCAGATATTAATATAAATTATAACGACTAAACACCTAGTTAAACACAAGACGAACACGCATTTATATAATCATCTACCATTACTCCAAGGATAGAGACATAAGCGACTTCCATTCGTCTGATAGGTCGCCACATCAGTTGGTGTTATCAGAGCTATAATATGATAATGTTAAAGTGGATGCAATGTTCATCAGCGCTACAAGACAGCCGGAAGAGAGAGCCAGTAGGCTCGTAATAAAATCATATCAAATATGCAATTTTGTATTGTTTTAGGAGCATAATCACGACCAAGTGCGCCGATGAGTGTAAGATGTGGAAGACAAGAGTGGGCAAGAAGAAACCGCCAAAGAACCAGGAGAACATACCGCCGCCTTCAAACAACAACATGGAAGTTGAAAAAGTTATTTAGATACCTAACTGTAAATGGATTTGCTTAGTGTTGAATTAATTGGCTGTGAACTGTCTTTATTTATAGGGAAATGGTCGTCCACCCTGTTGAGCTACTTAACGCTCGTAACGCAATAGTTTTAATTATATAATACTTAATATTTTACTGTATTTTTTATTTATTTAAGCGTGAAAAACTATGCCTCGTTCGAATCTCGGATCGGGCAGTGTTACTGGGTTTTTCGATCTGGTCGTTCGTTCTTCTGGTTTTGTGTCCGGTGGATAGCAATAGGTCCCCCCTCTTATTACACTAGACCCATAACTTATCTGGCGAAATGTGCATGTACTGAATGTGCACTTCTGCCTACCCGTCCGGGTATACAGGCGTGATTGGTATGATATGTAACTGAAAAAAGTCTTGCACCTTTCCTATTCGGAACAATAATACCAATTATGTTGGTTAATTATGTTCAAAACATAGTTCTAATCTGGTCTCAGTGTCGTAAATGTCACATCTTGACGTTTACAGCTTACAAATGGAATTAACCGTGAGATTTACAACCGCTCGAAATCAAGGAATTACAAAAATGCGCGCTAGACAATTAACAATTAATTTACTAATACAAATTGGTTGATTTATTATTCAGGTCCTCAGGTAGGTACAGTAGAATAAAATAAATTGATTAATTTCAATAAAATATTTATTCTGCCGAGTGATCAAAATTTTGGCTAAAATTAAAGAAATAAATAAACGTTATTGACTAGAACCTTAAATGTTTTATACAAAAAGAATAGTTTTCATATAAGTATTTTTCTTTCACTTTAAATAGAACATTGTAGATATAATTTGATAAATTTAAGTTATTCAGCGGTGTGTTAATCTTATTAATCACAACGATACCTACTTCCGCAATTATTGTTTTTAGAACAAAGGTCTCACGTTAATCAAAAATATACAAAACAAATGCACGAAGCCCTTATAGTCTGTTTAAATAAAATGTGCACTAAAAGTAAACAATATTTTTACGTTTTATTAACATAGCTATTTAATTTAAATAAATTGATTATTAAATAATTTTAAACGATGAAATAAATAAGTAGAGACTTGATTTTTTAAATAACAGTTTTTGGTAAGAATAATAAAAATCCTTCATCATCATCAATGATTTGCAGTCCGTTGTTGGATATAGGCCCCTTCTAATGTACACTACTAAGACTGGATGCATAAAGCAGAAGACCGGGCTTTGTGGCGTACATTGGGAGAGGAGTAATAAAAGTGATTGTTTACATTTTTTGCAAATATAATGAAAACAGACTATACCTACAGTCGTATTAATTTCCTTGCTGGAAAATGCCTAAGGGCGACAACACTAGATCCGTATTGGTGCTTGCTATTATAGCTCTCATCAGCATCATGTCATCGGGCGTGTACTGCCAGCCGCTCAGTTGGCCAAGGCTCTGTAGTTTGGGGCAGCATTCCATCAGTAAGTCCACTGTGTCTCGTGTGAGGCGAGGAGCGTTGGGGAACCAAATGCCTTCTAGATTCTCGAACTTGTATCGGCGAAGCATGCTAGAAAAGGAAACGGTATTGGGAATTAGTGTCAGGATGTATACGTGTTGAGAAATGACAGTATATACCTGGTAAATACAGTTTCTCTAAAAGTTCATTAATAGTGGCAAGGCTATTACTCTCAGTCAAAAAATAGCACCAATTGTCGCCCAGTATAATCGGACACCCAACTCGGCAATTATGAAAAACGTAACCAGGACCGTATATGCTGGGCCTAGCACTAAAAGTAGAAATTAGGTTCGGTAAAAACCTTTGCAAAACTTGAAGAATCCTAAATCATACTTACAGTCCTGTTTTCGAGTCTCTCACAAGTCTTAAATATGATAAACCACACTAATATTATAAAGGCGAGTTTGTGAGTGTGTTTGTTACCTCTTTACACTCAAACGCTTGTCCGATTTTGATGAAATTTCATATGGAGGTAGCTGACACACTGTGTTAACACATAGGCTACTTTTTATCGAAAAAATGTAGCGGGTAACACCGCAGGGCGCAGCTAGTATATATATAAAAACAAGTGTCTTATACATATAGTTATACTGTAACAGTAGGTATACGGTTACACACACATTCTTCGGGAATGCCCGGCTAGTCTCGAATGGCAACCTAGATCATTACGTGGCAAGGTCACAGTACTTTCGGGAAGTGGTTATGTATGCATATGAGTTATCATATAATACGATATATGTAAAGTATGTATATAAAACGAATAAGTATGATTTTTATCATCAAGGCTCCAACTATCTCGCTTCTTAAGGACTACAAAGACCTTTTTTCTCTTCTAGGGTAAAGATTGTATATCAAAATTCAAAATACAAAAAAAATATTACGAAAAATACTTACCGTGACATATCATTGTCATCAAGCTTTACTTCATCGCCGATAATCAATTTCTTTAGCTTTGGACTACCAGTCATCAGGTACTTCAGGCAGGACGTGGACAAATTACCGTGGATTATTTCAATATGCTCCAACTTATTAAATGGTATCTCTTCTTCGTGCGTCGCTGTTTGTATCTGGTAGAACTCTAAGCTCTCCAAGTTTCTGCACGTTTCCGCCACCCTGGTGAAGTTGAACGACCCCGAAGACCCAGAGAGCATCAGCGTGACTATCTTATGACCTACTTTATCTAACAACTGGTGTAGTTCGTGGCACTGGAATTTATTTAATTTAATTTTCGTTATATAGCTCAGTTCTTTGATCTGCTGCAGTACACCCTGATCGGGCTCTTCGAGATAAATAGTGTCTAACATTGGACACAGAGCGAGTATCGCCTTCATAGTTCTCATATTCGTTTGCATATCATGAACGTACTGCAGTTTTGTTTTAAAGTCTGAAGGACAATCTGTGTTGTATATGTGGTAAATAGATTTACCAACAAACGAGTAACTGCCAAGATTAGTGAGGTTTGGCAGCCGCCGTATTAATAATGCGACGTCTGTGTGATCAATGTTTTCCTCGCCGTACATTCCTATGTTTACAACGGTTAAACTTTGAGTTAACTGCGGGTTCCCTGTCAACATTGCATCTATTCCAATCTCTGTGATGTCCGTCTCACCAGAAATATCTAACAATTTCAACACCTTATTATATTTACCGATATATTTGAGCACTTCATCATTAGCTATGTAGGGGATATTCAAGCACGTTAAGCCTGGCAGATTCTTCAGTAGCTGGTACATTACTGGTAGAAGTTCGTCCTTAACCCAAACCCCTTTTAAATTGAGAGCAGTCAAGTGGTGGCCTTGCTCCATAATAAGCTCAAGGACTTTTCTATAATAGGGACAGGGGAAAATGCCCGTCGCTAAAGTCTTGACATTTTCTTTGAGCAGTAGTCGCATAGTATAGTATCTTACAGACGGATCCAGGTATTCTGAACTGAGGATTAGATTAATGAGATCTTGGAAGATATCGCTGGTGGCGCCCATGCTCTCGTAGTACGAGGAGACCATAGCGAACTCCAGCGCGGAGTCTTCGTCGGAGGTAACGCGAGACAGGGCGTGGATCAACTGTCGCGCCACCAACGACAGTGTGATCTCTTGCAGAGGCGGCACTGGTAACTTGGGCGACATAGTTCCACAACACTAATTTTTCACTAATATAAAATATCACTTTCACTAGTTATAACTCCACTTAGTTGCACTAATTGAGCATCGCACTAACAGTGTTGCGACTTTCAGTTTTGGGAAGAGAAAGAGGTGAAAAATCGTATAGTTATTTAGCTCACGCATGCGCACCGCGCGTCTGGCACTGCGCCAACGCACGTTTATAATTCAAACTCACACAACTCGCGCCGTATTTTTAGAACTTTTATAAAAGGTGTTTATCGCTAGTGGCGTACGAATTGTTATTATAAAAAACATCGATGGTATGAGATGGTCTCAAACACAAAAATAAAATCGAATAAACGGGATTAAGTGCGAGAGATATTATGGGCGGAGTTTATTCATATTGCTATATTTTACTTTGATAAAAAAAAGAAATAAATATTTACGTAAACAAAAGAAGTACTTAGATATAATAAATATTTCGTTTTAAATATAGCGCTAATTATTGCTAAAGATACGTTACCCAAGTATAGCTAAGAAGCAGCACGTATCTCTTCGGTAAGTATATTTTTTTCAAGAGTAATGAACATAGTTGAAATGACTTAACCATTCCAAGAAGACATATTCCAAAATAAAAAGAAGTTGAATACTATTTAAATAAATTTATTTCACATAGAGTACAACAGCTTTATATCTAATGTGTGAACATAAGTCCTTTGATCTTAAACTACTAACACATTACAGGTGCCCTTATAAGGCAACCTTTACTTCATGGAATACTATTCGCCAATGAGAACTACACGATGAACAACACACTACTGAGAAAAGTCTTAGTACTTTTCAAGAGTTATATTATATCATATATATAAAATTCTCGTGTCACAATGTTCGTTCCTGTACTCCTCCGAAACGGCTTGACCGATTCTCATGAAATTTTGTGAGCATATTGAGTAAGTCTGAAAATCGGCCAACGTCTATTTTTCATACCCCTTAGTGATAAGAGTTTTTTACCTGAAATTCACGCGGACGAAGTCGCGGGCAAGTAGTACCTAATAGCTAGTATCATATACATTTAGGGGCTGCGCAAGCGTGGACACTTGTGTCTTCTCTCGGATACAGGCTACCCATGAATATTTGATTTCTTTATAACCAGTATAGACTCGTTGGTCTAGTGGTTGCTAAGCGCGACTGCTGAGAACAAGGTCCTGGGTTCGAATCGTAAGTCGGGCAGTGTTACTGGGTTTTTTTATTAGGTGTCTTAGTAGCAGCACGGAGTCTGGATTTGTGCCCGGTCGGTGGCAATAGGCTCGCCCATACATTGACTACATCCCTATTACATTGGGACCTAAAACATTACTGGCGAAATGTGGGTGTGTGCCTCTGCCTAACCCTTCGGGGAATACAGTCGTGATTTTATGTATATGTTTATAACCATATATGAAATCGGTCACTCCCTACTCAGACGTAAATCGCCGCTACACGACACAGTTACTACGGTTTTCTGTGATGGTGTGCCGTGTCGGTGACAAAAAGTGTATAAATTTGCACAGCCCCTTAGTTATATTATGAATGACAATTATGTTGAGGTATGTTCTATCTAAAGAAGTTCGTTTGTCTTTTGCTGTAGTTGTAACATTTACCGATAAGCGGGTGAGTGTGGCAACCGCGACTGAGCGCTCTTCAAGTACCTAACACACTAAGACAATGCGCATGCGCACGCTTGACAACATTCGTAGACAAACGGAGTTCGTAAGATAGAAGAACTACACGCTTTTGTATGACAAATGTACAAGTGTGGATCTTGAGACTAAGTTCATGACTTATCGCAATAGTGCGTCAGATCTACAGGGTATTGCCGTAGGATAATGGCTGAAGTGAACCACAGTTAAAAGAAAAGTCAACCCAAGGTTTTAATCAACTTTATAAAAAGTATAGGTATGTATTTGAGGCGTATCCCTTTAATTTATTGTCAGGTACCAAGTTTTCTACTGGTAAATAAACTACCGGTGACCGCTACGGTTCAGTTAATAAATTGGCTGCGTAATCTAAACTTACGATATCTACTATAGTAATGCAAGAATATTTGTATTTATGTAAAAGAGATTGATATAAATATAATGCAAATTATATTCAAACGCACAAATAAAATTCTAGTGTAGGGTAAACTGGTATGGAAGTATCGATAGGCTAAGTAATCTTTAAAAAAACAATACATTTTATTACGGAATATTGAAAACCGACATTTCTTTTAATAGTGTTACGTAATAACTGTTAAAAACTAACCCTGTGCACTATAACATACACGCAACAGTCCATAACCTCACGTAGGCACCGGCAGGTTCTTGGCCACGAGCAGCAGCACTTGCTCGGTGCTGAAGCACCAGTTGGCGATGTCCTTGGAGACGGTACACCAGGCCTCCCCGTGGTGCGGCTCGGCGGCCTTGCAGCGAGTCTTCACGTCCTCCTGTTGCTGCTCGTTGCCGTGCAACAGCTCGAACTTGTAGAAGTAGGCCCACGCGTCGCCTAAGTCCGGGTCGATTTTTACCTGGAAACATTTTAGGGTTAGATAAAGAGTTTCAAAGGAGTATAGGCAAATTAGTATGGGCGCTGTCCTCAGGCTGTATTAAGTTGTGACATTACAAGCTTTTTTATTATATGATACTAGCATTGACACTTGTGCTATTATGTTCACTTATGTAATGCACCAATCTACTTTTATATATACCTTTGTATATTATATTATTATGTTACAGGCGAAACTCATAGTTATAACCTAATATGTTCTTATACATAAGGCCATCCAAAGGCATCATTTTACACGGTGCAGAATAGTACGCACGAGAAAATGTGGGTATACACTGTTAAATATGCGTCGAAAGTTTAGTGGTGTCATCACACGACCGAACGCGTATTAAAATTTGTTTCTTTACAATTAAAACGTGATAGTAAATGTTGTCTCACCGTCCGGTTGAACCACTCCCGACACTTGTTGAGTTTCCTCTCGGTCCAGAACAACTGCGACACGGCGAGCAGCACGTGCGCGTCGTGCTCGCATTTCTTTAGAGCGTCCACCTGCGCAACACAATGTTATATGAATGGGTGTTATATACAATGATAGAGCTACATCTGGTAGCCTACTAAATACTTTGGTTCAGAAAGCCAATTTAGCAGTTTAGGTTAAAATGAATTACTTATTTGCCTCAAGGCAAGATTGTAATAATAATAAAGTGTATTTCAAGACATAATATTATTTAAAAAGACAGAAAATTATAGGTTATATGCTTAACTAGTGCCTGTACGATACGAACATAGTTTCGGTCAAGTTTAGATGATTTTCCATCTTATATTAATGTTAAAAATGGTGAATGACCATTTTGTTGATTCATTCGATGTTTTAAGTTGTAAACGCGACCGCGATTCAGTAAAAATCTGAGGGGTTATGCTGTGTTTCTCTCAAATGTTGCCAGTGTTACAAAAAAATAGTAAATTGCAATGTACAATAACTTAAAAAATATTACATTTAGTGCTACTAGTCTATGGCATACTAAAGCGTGTATTTGAATAAAACTCTAACAAACTGAAATTAATTCTTACACTCTTGGTCTTCCTCTGCGGCCGCGACTCCATGAATATGGCCTCTGCCCACAAGCGGCCAGCGCTGGGACACTCCTGCAAGGCTTTAGCCATTACTGCGTGTGCTATCTCCGTGCTGCCGTTCCGCCTCTCTAGTCGCACACTTTCTAACCTGTAACAAAGATATGTGAAGAAAAATTTGTATATCGTTTTAAGTATATTGCACTTGGCGGAATGCGAGAATTATCAAAAGAAATCCAGAAACCAAATCTCTCTCAGCTTATCACAGTCCACAGCTGGGCATTGGTATCTCCTAGTTCCTATTATTTTTTGTAGACTGTGTACTAAAATGGACAACCCATTTCGGTAGATAAAAATCTTTTTTCTTGACTTACCATAACTCTGCTGTCTTGGGATTCCGTAGCCTAGCCTTCTCCAGTACTGATCTCGCTTTGGTTACGTTCTTTAGTTTTTCTTCTAGCCTCGCTAGTAATATCCACATAGGTACGCTAGTTGCGCATTTCTTGAGCTGGAAATATAAAATTTGAAATGTAACAAAAACAACAAACCACATTTTTACTGCTCTTAATTGCATTTGTTTTTAATTATTTATTTATTGACTTGATTTGGTCAGGGATAATGCTATCTCTATTGGCCCTAAAAAAAACTGCATAACATCACTCCTGTATTTCCCGATGGGGCAGGCAAAGGTACATAATATAGTACACCCACATTTTGCCAATTGTGTTATATATAGAAGACACTGACTCCTGTAACACAGGTTATAAACCTAGCACGGGTGTCAGGGTTTCACATAACTGTGCCTACCTCTTTTTATGTCAATAAATTATTTTTTATTTATATTATATAGGTCCCAATATAATAGGGGGCGAGCCTATAACCAGGCACAGTGGCCGGCTAATTGGCATACATTAGTTGTAATCTTAAACATAACTGGAAAAAAAAACTAACTCACTGAACTACTTACTCACTAATTTGGTACGGTTTAAAAGTCTTGCTTGCTTACCCCTTGTGAGTATGTATTACGAGCTTCTTCGTCTTTGCACATCTGTTCCTCGATCTGACCTTTCATCATATGCAGCTTCGCGTAGTCAGCAAACACTTTGATCGCTTCCTCCAGCAGCTTCAGCGCTACATCCAAATTGTTCAACGCCCACTCAAGTTTAGCTGATTTTATCATCACCTGTTGATTAAAATAGAAAAAATGTTAGTAAGAAGCCATTTTATTTAGTAGTGTGCTATTTAAGACAGGCTTTTGTTTAACAGTGGACATCTTATAGCTGTTGATGATATTATGTCCTACAGGAGACTGCGATGTGTGTGTGTATTTGTGTTTAGACATAAAGTTACCTTTTTATTGAAAGTTATTATGATAGAAACTAACATTAATATGAAAGTAACTCTGTCTGTCTGTTACGCTCACGACTAAATCGCTGGAAGGATTTTGATGAAATTTGGCATGTAGAAAGTTTTAGACCCGAGGAAGGACATAGGCTACTTAACGCGGGCGAAACCGCGAGCAAAAGGTAGTGTTATTATAACTTCTATTTCCCATTAAAATTACCTACAAAGGCAGTTGAAATGACTGTTACTATACGGTAGATCACTTACCCTTGGCGTGGGAGCAGACGCGCGCGCTTTAGACAGCAGTCGTCTCGCTCTGTCGTACTCTTTGTTTTCGCTCTCAAGCTTGACGGCCGCCAACCAGATCTCCTCGGAGTTCGGGTTAGCTTGGAAAGCCAACGACAGGATACCCCGAGCGGCTGGTACGTCACCTATGAAGAAACAAAACCAATATTTAACTAATATATTTTTTAAAGTACTTTTTCATTACCGGGCAACTATAATATAAAGAATTGGGGGCAATGGCTTTTTGTTCGCCCCAACGTCCAGCATGGACAATAAGTCAATCAATCGAGTATTGTCTCATTCATCACTTATAGAAACTCTTTAGTAACACTAATGAGGTACTACTGGAGTATAAAAAATACCACATACCTGCTAACCACTTGGACTTAGCACCCATCAGCCACAACACTTCAGACTTGGGACAATGTGCGACGGCTCGCTGTAGCAAGGCCTCCAAACTGGCGCGCGTTCCATGTTGCTTTTCCAAGTAGGCCGCCCGCAGCCATATTGATTTCTTGGAGGGGAACACGGACAGCGCGTAGCCGTACACTGCGCGAGCGCACTCGTAGGCGCCTTCGTTTGCACACTGTTTTGAGTAATTTTATTATAGTAAGTAGATAGTCAGATAATTTCTGAGATATGATCTATGCGCTTGATCACTATGTTAAGGGGAAGACGGGAAAAGGTATTGCATAATCTGTATAAATAGACAATATAAATGGTATAGATCAATTTTGTCTGTCGACCTGATTAGCGCAGTGGCTAAGCGATTGGACTGCTGCGCTGAGGGTTGCGGGTTCGATTCCCGCACGGGGCAAACTTTGTGCAAACCACAGATGTTTGTCTCGAGTCTGGGTGTTAGTGTATGTGATATTTCATGTTTGTGAAACGCACCCACGACACAGGAGAAATTCCTAGTGTGGGGCGACGTTTTAATAAAAAAAAAAAAAAAGAGAATTTTAGTAACAAAATATTATGTAATTACGAAGTATAAGTACGAATAAGTAAGTATAAGTATTCTAACTACTATTTGTTAAAAATTAACAAAATAGATAGCGATAAAGTACTAAGAAATTTTACTTACAGCTTCAGCATCTTCCATCCAGGTATGTTTCTGGTCTTCAGGTTCAATGCCGTGTCCAATTACAGCACGAATAATCGCCTGAAAAAGCGAACATTAAATCAAACATCAACTTAAACATGTATGAAGTTTAGTCTAGTAGATTAATCCAAATATTTTAAATTTGGAATACCACGTTGGCCAGTTACAAAAAAAGTGTAAAATATGATAGGGAATGACTTTAAACGTTGTTTAGATAAAAAAAAAGTAAGTAATCTTTTTTTAACCATACGAATTAACACTATAGAAGAATGGTTGTTTATGTGTTGTTTACCTGACAAGTAATCACAGCCCCTGACTTCTCAGCCTCCATGGCCTCTTTGAACCAGTGCTCTCGGTTGATCTCTACGCCATTGGCGCTCAGAGAGGTGATCGCTCGGTCTATGATCTTCTCCACCATGTGAGTGTTGCCTGTAGTACAAAATAGTAATGTAGTAAGTTAATGTAGATTGTTACTAAAATTTTTGATGTAATGTAGATATATGTCAAGTTGGTTGCGCGAGTGATATGGCAAAGATCGATCAATATTCGAGCGTGCGCACATACTTAACAAATTTTTAATCTAAATAGGCGGAGAGAAGGGTAATGAAGTGATCCTATATGGGTTATGATTTCTTTTAAGGTATGGATTCCTAAAAACAAATAGTTGCTGTCAGCAAATCAAACAAAGTGACAAGTTATATAACGTTGCCATGATTCAATTGAATACTTAAATTAATTTCAAAGGTCATAAAGCAGAAGTAACAATATATAAATGCTTACCATGTGCTTCTTCTAGCTTGGCAGCCGTCACCCAGATCTGTCGATCAGTAGGTATGTTCTCACGAGCCTTGTTCAACACTTTCCTGGCATTCTCGTAAGTTTCCAGCCTTGCCAACGCTAGCCACAGTTCCACACTAGTGGGGCAACACTCGACTGCTCGTGATAGTAGAATACGGGCGTCTTCTGGGTTCTCCAGCTCCACTGCTGCCTTCCATAAACGGACTGAGTTGGGAATGTGTTCTAAAGCTTTGCGGTAGACTCTGCGTTTAGCCTGTAAAGTAAGCAATGGCTTATTAATGGTTTTTTCGTACACCATTCTTGATAATAATCAAGACAATCATTGTATTAAATTGCAAACAATCAAGGTAAGTAATACGTATTATAGGTGGCTGATAATTACGCAGAAAAATTATTTTTCGTTAGTATCGATTTAATTTTTTTTTTAATGAGCAACACTGATTTTTCCAGCAATTTTAAAGGCATCCCTAGATCTTTCTAGATCAATTATCTTAGAAAATTTAACCTGCTTGGAAAAAGTGTAGAGTGAGAATTTTTGTCATTATGTTACCTTAGTTTCCTGTTCCAAGTCAGCAGCCTTGACCCATATCCTGACACTGTGTGGCAGGTTCCTGGCGGCGTGGGCGATGACGGCGCGGGCTGTGTCACGTGGCTGCAGGCGAGCCGCCTCTAGCCAGAGCTCCTCACTACTCGGATTTACTTCACAGCCCTTCATTATAAGGTTACGGGCCGATTGGACTTTGCCTGCAATGTTACGAGTAAATTTTATTTATTATAATTTATATTATATAATATTGATAATAAGATTTAATTTCAATTTGATCTAACAAGAAAAATAACTCGAATTTTAATTATAATGTATAATACTGACCTGTAACTTCCTCTAATCTAGCACTAGCAATCCAAGCAGGTGGATGGTTGGGATTTGTCTCTCTCACAGACTTCAACAACAGCCTAGCCTTCTTGATGTCGTTTATATCGCCGCCGTACGTAGGTATCATAGACTGTAGGTCTGTGAGGTAGCCCTTAGGGTCAACTACGGTCTGTCCAGTGACTGAGTCTGATACTTGAGACAGTTTTACCGTCATAAGGGTGTTCCTAGCCTGACCAATCTTCCTCAAATCCAAATCACCTGTAACATGATAAATAATAATACAAATATAATGAATATTCCGAATGCTCTGGGCAATTACAGTGAAAAGTCAAGTCAAGTGTTAAAGATTTAAAGTAGCGAGATGATAAGGTTTCAAGAAAATAATTATTCACTTAAAATATATGTGTCAAAGCTTACCAGAAGGTGTCAACATTCCCGGTGTCATCACACCAGGCATCATTGACGCGAGTCCTGAACCAGGATCTATAGATGACGACGATTCTCCACCCAAGTTCCTAGACAACATACTATCAGGCAATGGTGTGAACTTCTCTGCACGAGGGTTACGTTGTTTCCTGTTTCTTGCGTCACCAACTTCAGGTATTGCTGACCATTCGTCTTCAGATACTGATTTCAATTCACGTTTTAAATCTGAGAACTGTTGCTGGATTTTTGGCCTGAAAACAGATATTATCAGAATTATATTAAACTAAGTATTGACAAACTAAATGTCTACCATTAAATCACATTATAACACAATTCAAACTTGGTTTCTCTATCTATTCATACAAAAATAAAAACAGTTTTACCATACCTCTCTTGACGGTATCTCTCCAAGTCCTCTTTAAGCCTTTTCTCTCTATATTCTTTTCTTTTTTCATCCATTCTCTTGTCAATTGATTCGTAAATTGCATCAGCTTCAGCATCATCTTTGTCATATGGATCCTGGAATAATATAAGTAAGAAGTGAGTGCCATTGGCAAACATGGAAAGTCCTTACACATGTGTGTGTCAATATCAATGTGTTTCAATTAAATAACTATGAAAGTTGCATAGTAATTACATTTATGTAATAAAAACAGACATAACTGTTGTTCATAGTTGTTACTGGCAATCATATTTTTTGTTCAATTGTGTATGTATATGGTATACTTTAAACCAATGCAAACCTTAGAAAACAATGAGCCACTGTAGCCTGAGAATTCATCATAATTAGAGTCGTTCAAGTCTTCATCATCATCCTCTTCCTCAGTTTTCTTGCGTTTGGCCGCGGGTGGCGCATGGCGATCATCCCTAAAAACATATGTTTATGACTAAATATATCATTAATATTACATAGAACATTAATATCTTATTTCAGGAGAATCGTAGAATATTAATAAACGAATTAAGTTTATATTACAGAGGATTATGTAGAACAAATTCTAATTAACGAATGAAAAAAATGGGGATTATAAATACTTACGATACATCATTTGCGTCTCTTGCCGGACCGATATCAGATCGTGTGGTGAAACCAGTCGCACTGTAAGGAAAATGAAACGATTTGAAATATAATTTTATTATAAAATATAATTATTTTACAGTCATATCGAGGTAAATAAACAATATCTTACCCTCGACCGACACCAGCCACATAACCTAAGGGTGCTGGAATCCCTAGGAAATGTTTCTTATTTTTATTCACGAATGCCTGTGGCGGCACCGACATCTTATTTTATTATATCACCACAACTCAAGTACGGTTTTACTCAATTAAATATAATAATGTATTGTGAAATACGATTTATTGTTTCTTGATTTGACATTACAAGTTTATTTGATGTGACAGAAGTTTTTATTTTTAATGTGTGGCCAACTCCTGAAATGTCATAGACAGGAATTAGTTTCCCCGTGGACATAAACAATTATTAGTAACAGGTGGCAGCGCGGATTTTAATTATAGGTAAATATTGTAGGAGTCCCTGCGTTGGCAGACTTACAGGCAGGTGGACTGACGATGTTCTTGCTGTATTGTACCTGGATGCGAAAGGCCAAAAACAGGAATCAGTGGAGTATAAGGGAGGAGACTTATGCCCAGCTGTGAGTCACATAAAAAGCATTTAACCAAATGCCAGCTAAATGCTCTAAGGTTTTTAAGATATAAATTGATAATGATGAAATACTTAATTAAAGTAATACAATTATTTATTTTACGAACTTGTCCACATATGTATTTTTATATAACAACAACGTGCGATTGTTGAACATAAATTATCCTAAATCTTACACGGAAAGAACCGATATTTTCCGACAAATATTTAAATGTTATCAGCCATGCACGGCATGACACTATTTGAATTGTTGCTAAGCAACGGATAGTTGTGTTTGATTGAAAAAGAATCGAAAAATCCGCATCTATTGTTTGTGATTTTTTGCAAAAATTTACGAGCTATTCAGCTCTGTTGTGGATAACTAGGATAATTATGGCGCAGAATTTAATAACAGTAAACCAGGAAATGGGGTCGAACGACAACAGCATATCGACAAAAGAATTTCTACAATTTGAAAAGTCCTGTGACGCGTATAAGGATAGCGATGAAGAAATTAGAATGATTTTTAATGAGATTAAGAAGCTATCTGCTGCTAGCAAGGCAGAAAAAGTTATAAGCGATGATGTTGATGATGTAGAATTAATTCTTAAAAGGGCGGAAGATATTGCGCAAGAGACTAAACATTTGTTAAAAGCTAGCCCAGTATCGGCGAAAGTAAACACAACCAGTCCTGAATCGGGTGCTATTCCTCAAATTAAAGTGACAAAGCCTAGTGAGACTGACATGGATGTGCTGGAACATAAGGAAATAATTAATACTAAGGTATGTACTTAATTTAACCTTTTTTAAGAATTTAATTCTTTCCATAAATGATATTTAAGTACCTAATTAGGTACTTAAAATTAATGTAAACAATTTTTTACGGCCATAAGATTCTTATGTACTTTATCAAGGTTTTAAGTCAGATCAGTTCACTTTAATTTTCAAACTCTTGTATTATACTTAGTGCCCCTTATTCATAAAAAATACAATTTAAACCAAGTATATTATACCTGTTAATGTTGTTTGCAAATTAAGGAATAGAGATGTTAATAGACTAAATACGGGGTTTAGTTAATACCAGTGTGATCCTTGTTTATAAATAGAAGGGATTATGATTAGGATTTTATAACATACATCTTTATATACAGAGTGCAGTTTTGAATTCAAAACTGCACTCTGTATAGTATGTAATATCTAAACTGGATTAAATAAAAAAGACACATTTCAAATTATATATTCTTATAATATGCTGACCATAATTACACATCTGGCCATCAGTCTTAACTTATATTACATTTAAATGTCAGTTTTAATTATACTGTTCAAGTATACTTTGTACATCTATGAGTGTCAAACTTATGATAAATAAATTATTATGCTTATTTATTACACAGTATAAATAATTTACTCTTTATTCACTTGGCTAGCGAGAACCCTCAATGCAGCTAAGTTTTCTCTGGCGACTGGTTCTATGTATGATGCTGGTAGCACAAAGCCATAACGGCCGGTGTCACTCAGTTCTACAGTGTAGGTGTACTTGATGCCTAAGGACTTGGCCCAGTCATCAGACCCTCCTGCAGCTGGGTAGAGAAGACCACTTGATGATCCAACTTTGTATTCTGAGCCTCCAGTCTTTTTTATGGCCTGTAAAAATATTTTTAATTAAAGAGGGTAATTATTAACAATCATTTAGATAAATTTTAAGCTAGTATGTCAGTATTTTTTTATAAATCAACTGACTTAATGTTACAGTGCTTTATTGCTAAGTCTAGTTATTTAACAGCTGCATTGATCAATGGAGGTAAAGTTAAGTTTGCCTGAAAGTAGCAATCAGTTTCACCAAGTTACCTATCATATAATTACCCAAGAACAAGGTTGTAGAAGACTGGTAGACTACTCCAACAGATAATGACGCAAATTTGAAGCTATGTATACGTCACTTCCGTCATTTCCTTAGGGTATGTTTGTGTCGCCCATAATATAAACACACCAGTTTACAGATAGTAAAAATGGATAGATCTCCGATTGTAGAAACAGAGAGAAAACAACAATAGAGACAAAACAATCTTATTTTACTTAAAATACCTTTCTGTGACATACTGCCATTTTATTCTGCAGAAACCATAGGTATACATGATATATTATTATGGGCCTTAGGTAAAAAAACGGGACTTACTTGAGCCATCTCCTTGCCAACACTGTCTAAGTCCTTGAAGTCTGGCGGTAAGGTGTTGTCGTAACCCCATGGGTATAGCAAATACTGACCATAACTGTGGTATGTCAGGTAGCCAGAGAATTTCGTGGCAGTGTTCTTGAAAAATTCCTAAAAAGAATTTAATCTAAATTACCGACGTGTTCATTTCTAGCGTTAGGTTAGGTTGCTTTTATTTCTGTACTGTTATGGTGATTGTAAAATACGACTTACAGATATTGCTTTGGTTTCTGGTTCCGAAAACGGTCCACTACCGCGGTATATGTCACTGCAGGGATAACTTGAAGATCCTTTGCCTCCCCACCGATATCTAGAGAAAAAAAATAAAGATCAGTTCCTACTTAAATCTATGTATAATATAATTTTCTAAAATTTAAATAAGTATGTTAGTACCCAAAGTTCCTGTTCAGATCTGAACCGGTGCAACTGCTAGGACCATATCCGAATTTCCGGTTCTTCCGCCAGAGACGATCCGACTTATGAGTGTATTCATATCCGTCGGGGTTCACTACCGGTAAGAAATACCTGAAATCAAATTGTAGATTGAATAAAATGACTCCAAAAAATAAAAAATTAAATATATACTTTTCTTTAACATATTAATCAAAAGAAGAGTTTTCTTAGGTTACCAATCGATATTTTTGATGTCGTCAGACTCGACATCAAAGTTTTCAGCGAACTGGTTGATAAAGTATGTGACGACAGCCGGACTGATCCACTCCCGCGCATGTATGCCCCCGTCAATGAAGACTGCCTTGTTGCCCGCTTTTCCTTCAGATATGCGTAATACCTGAAGACAAAATATTTTCAATCTGATAAGAATATACCTACACTTTGTTTTGGGTTTGTTGACATCGACATTTTTGTTTGAAGTGGATTCCACTAAACTTTCTTTTAGAACATTTTTGTAGAGTTAGAAATACTCGTAAATCTATTTAAAAAATACACGATTCGCTAATTTATTTCTCGGATATGCATGTTTAGGTTCGATTTAGATAGTGCAGTAATTAAACTTAATATCGTAAATTATTTGATTGGTGTTTCGTCATGCTAACAAAAACTGCTAGAGGAGCAAAACGAAAACTGATCTTCGTTAAATTTTGTGTGATGGAACCAGAACACGATATAAAATCGACAAAATTTTTGGCTCTCAAACAAGTTTGGTATTATTAACCCACACAGGTTTGTAATGTCCTTTTATTTACGATTTATAATGTTTACCTTTTTTTACAATGCGTTGGACTCGTATTATAAAAAAGTACGTATGCAATATTGTCTTTAGTTTTTAGTGAGCAAGCTACACCCAGCAGTGGGCCATTTAAAAGCTGATGATGATGATGATGATGATGAAGCTACAACACGCGACATATCATTGTAAACGTTTGATGCGAGTCGTTTACTATAAACTATTTGTTTGCATATTTACCTTAAGGTCACGACCTTCATAAGATTTTCCTATTGACTTGACACTGACGATGGATGGATAAGTTTTCGCCAGATAGTCCAAAAAGCCGTGGATATCATCTAGTCTATGATACTGCTTCCAAGTCATACGGTGACCTGAAAAGTGTCATAATGTTAGAAATATCTAAACTTCAAAGAACATTTTACTGTAAACCATCCTCTGTTTAATAACAACTCCGTCCTCCCAATCTGCATTTTCTAGTGAACAAAAATTAGTGACGAAAAACATTGTATTGACCACATTTTAAACAAAAGCGACAGTACACCTATTGACGTATACTAAAATGAGCCAAATATCATATTAAACTGGTCCAGGCTTAACCTGAGTCACGGGGTTATCACATGATGTTAATTGACAAAATCCAGTTCCAAAAGGTTAGAGACACGCCATGAGACATTTTTAAAACAAATATAGTGCATAACAACATCATTCGGTGCCGAATATCAACAACGAACCCCAATTTGCATTTGGCCAATACTCCATGGGAAGGTTGAGAGAATTGTAGCCCATGTAGGCGCTTACGAAACCTAGTCGCCGTTGAGATTCCCTGTAACGCCAAAAATTGTAAGCTCTTGCTGGAACAAAATTACATCGACCCTTGGAATATTGTTAATCGATAGATCACAATCTTAAAATGTATTAAGAAATTAATTATACGAACCACGTCGATCTTGCAGTTCTAATTCATTTTCATCTAAGGGCGGGTTTTCTTCGTTGATCCTTTGTTGCAGATCTTCAATCATAATGTTGTATGAAATGTCTCCGTTTCTGAATACTGTTGTAACATTGTCAATCACTTTTGGTTTAATAAGGATGTCGATTGACGAATGACTGCCTCCCCATGAATCGATGACTAAAAAGTAATTATATAAGTAAATAAACGTTCAATTATGGAATGAGGTGTACCGTGTAAGGCTTTAGAATTTTGTAAACTTACGTTTTTCTGACGACAGTTGTTTAATAAGGCGTAGAGCATTATTCTTTTCTGTCGATACTTTCCAAACTTGAGCACCGGTATAGTCTACTCTCTGCTGTGTGTTCTCTAATGATATCTTAGGTTTATTGTTATCAGAAGCATATTCTTCATCATAAGCTGCTTCTTTATCGGCTGTATCTGTTTTAGATTCATTTTCATTTTGGTTCACCTGATGGTACGGCTGTTTAACAGAGCTACGTGTAGGCCATTCTGAAAAAAGTCAGTACTGTGAATAGGTCATTCATATCAGCAATTATTGTTATTACATTGTAATGTGGTGTTCAAATGATTTTCAATCGTGACTTATTACATATCATCAGCAATGCATCAGTGTCTAGTTCTTTTTTATTGTGATGAGTAATCAAACTATTTTAATATTATTATTTTTTGCGTTGCATTTTAGATTCACGGTAGGTGTGCTTTAGGTATAATCATATGTTTAGATGGTTCGATAGCATTAACAGCTTTTGTTTCATTTCATGGTCTTTTTATATAATATGTGACTGTACAAACTAAGCATTGTTTTAAAACAATACAACATGCATATTTAGTTTCAAATGGAATATGTATGCGTAAGGTCAATTTTAAGTAAAAAAGAAAACTATAGTAATCATATAAATGTACTACCTAGCTTTCGACCACTACTAGTAAATTTAAAAAAGCTTTAGCTTTTATGATTAATCACAAACAAAAAAATATTGATACATTTTCTTGTTTATAAATGTCTGTCTTGAATATAAAAGTTTTGATCCACTTTTTATTTATGGTAATCAAGCGATTTCTATATTGATTTACTGCGGATACGAACGTTCACACAATATTAAGTTTTCAAGTATCGATAGCGACACAGAGCGAATTGATAATAGAATAGATTAAAATGCAAGACTCGTATCTCCTGCGACATGTTTAATGACTTTCTCTGGCCACAGCGTGTTTTCCATTCGCGGCTGGCCTGATCTTGGCCGGTCTAACGGTGTTGCATGTCGAACTTGAACTCACTGCTCAAGGGTTTCCGCGACTTTCAATATTTGATTTTGATCACGCGTTTTGAAGGTGACTATAGATCAAGATGTATTGGAGAATAATAAACACTATTTAATTTAATTTGTTTAATACCTTTCCGAACCAGGAAAGGTATAACGTAGTTTGGTTTGCGGTTACAGTGTAATTTAAAAGGTGCATTATTGTAGTTCCTGTCAGAGTTTACTTAATAAAATAAAAACAAATATGTTTCACACTGCAATTGAAGTAATTCTTCTTAAATACAGGTGTAAATGTGTGTCACACAAATAAATATTTATTAACTACGCAATATTATTTTCACTACTTATATAAAAGTAAGTAATTAAGTTTGTACCTTGTCCGGGCTGCAATTGATTTATGAACGGTGTACATAAAACTGAGGATGTGACGAACAGGAACGCGACTGTCACCGTCAAGGACCCCATGGCTACTGGCGGTGCGGTCGTACTGCCGCAGGTGATCACTGTATCACACTGATGCGCTCGCGCACATCGATTGCCTCTTTTAAGCTCCGATAATATAAACAAACTGTCGTAATTGATATCTCGGGATACGAAATTAACTTGATGTGATACAATAACATCGGTGGGAATGCTGCCTGTTTAGACCTAGATGGTTGAAACAGTGTTGTATTTGTTTTGATCAGTTGCTTTACCTGTTTGGAAATATTCAACTTATTTTGGGATTATGGATTATTTATATCCATTAATTGATTTGGATAAAAAAAATCGAACAGTGGCGTAAGGGCAAGTATGTTACTGAGTTTAATACTTGTCGTTCGTAGGTATAAGTAATAATAAGGTTAACATTACCTTATGAATAAAAAAAAATATTGCAAGAATTTTACATTTTATTCGATTGACTAGTGTTTTAAATACAGAAACAACAACAGCTCAGGAATATCAAAGTAAAAAACCTAATAACAAAAAATAATTAAAGGGCCATCGTTTCTGCAGTAAAGCTTTTATGCGCTGAATATTTTTATGATCGTACGTATTAGATACGAATCATGAGTTTGCAAAATTGACATCACTTCGCTTATAGGTACAGTATTTGACTGGAACCAGACTGACAACATTTCTCTCGGCATGCGCAGGCGCCATGCCAGGTCGTTGCCACCGAGTTGCAGTTATTTAACTTTGATGACAAACTTTGTTTACTGTAAACACGTTTTTAACGATTTATTTATCTAATGCTCTTTTTGTGGCTTATTACCACTTTGGAAGAGCTTACTTTATCTTTATGAGCTTAACACTTTAACATGAATATAAGGAGTAGTGTTTAGTTTCATATTATGAAAATTATACCTACCGGTTTATCTATTCGTGGTGATTCATAAATACAAGAAACTTTATTAGGCATAAACTTAAGAAAGCTGAGGAATTATATTAGTATTAATCTGAGAATGTGTTTGTAGGTTAACCAGTATGCTAAACATAATGCTAAGGAAAACACTGAAATGCGTCGCAAGCCAAAGTTAAGGCCTTTCTCCGCAGGCGTCATCGAATCGAAAAAACGAGATACAAATAAAACATCAAAGTCCATAACGAATTCGCCGAAAAAAATGGCTGTCTGTAAACATGAGAACTTGATAGAAGAACTAAAAGACACATCGGAAAGAGCAAAGAGTCTGGAACTAATGAATGTACAGCTGACCGAAGATAACAAATTTCTAAGAAAGAAATTAGATGAAGTGACTGAAGATAAGCACGTAGTTGACCTAAAATTAGCTGAATGTGAAAAGTTTGTTGGAAGACTCGGTAAAGAATATGAAAATAAAAACACTGAACTTAAATCTGTTAAGGGAAATGAAAATAAAATATTAACTGAACTGAATAAAGAACGTACAGATAAGAAAAATTATTCTATCCAGCACGAGAAGGATTTAGTAGTCATACAAGATCTACAAAGGCAGGTAAAAGAAATGGAGATGATACTTAAAAGAAAACATCCTGATTCAGTATCAGCTCTGATAGGTGAGTGTTATGTACCTACTCTTTGTAAAATTATTTGCGTGTTATCTTTTTATTTAAATGTATGGTTTTATAGTGGCCTCAAAATCGTCTACAGTGGATGACAATAAGAAAAAGTTATTAGAAGAGCGCATTGCGCGACTAGAACAAGAACTAAAGGACAAAGAAGATCATTTCCAAGGCATACTACTGACTCTACAAGAAAAGTTTGGTGATATGAAGCAGAAATACGAAAATCACATAATAGACGTTGAGAGGCAATTGATGGACGATCGCAAAGTTAACATAGAATTGAAGAACAAGTTGAATAAGACAAATCGAATTGATTCTGCTACCCAAACGACACCGAGAAATAAACATACAATATCAACCCAAACTTTTCTAAAACCAGACAGGGCGTCATCAGCCGTTAGTAGGCTTTCCCAAAACTCCGCACTTATTTTGAATAGACTGAAAGAAGATAGCTACTTAGTTGCAACAATTAAAGGTTTGCAGACTGAATTGACAGGGAAACAAAGGACTATTGCTAAGATTAACAGGGAAACCGAAGAGCTAAGGAAAAATTTGCGTAATCTACAAAAGGAAAAGGAAGGTATGTACAAAAAGATGACGTTCGTTCTAACACTAGTGTGCATTTTACCTTTACATACAGGTCCTAACATTCCAATTTACTTTTACATTTGTCGAAACTTTTTGGTTTATTTACATACAATAAATTACCAACTCTACCATTGTGTTCGTTGCGTGTCGTTTCAAGTGACATCATTGGCATATAAAACGTTAGTAACAAACTAACTGAATTGATAAATCATGTACCTGCTTAGAATATCTCGTATGTTTTCCTTACATTTTGTCATTTTAAGAAAAATGATAATATTATCTGATTTCTATGTATAGTGTATTATTGTAGCATTATATCGAAAATAAGAACTCAATTCACTAGGTCAATTTGACGCTGTCGAATAATGCGATAGCGATGAGCTTTCGATAAAAAACAAACAGCCGAATTGAGAACCTCCTCCTTGTTTGAAGTCAGTTAAAAACTGAAATTCGTTGGTATTTATCGAATGCACATAGCTGCTCTGTTTGACAACATCTTAAGTTACGACAATTGATCTACAATAGGTTCACAGTACGCGAAGTAGACACAATAGGTAAACAATCGTGATAAACTATACTTTGTGGTATGTAAATTTATCCGTAAAAATCTATAAGCATTATGCACATTCATATTATCGATATACAATTATGAATCCTTTTTAGTGTTACTTAACTTGAATCCGCATAAAAAGCCTGGCAGCAAATCGAAGTCGACGGAGAATATATTGGCAAGGATGAACACGGAAATGGAAGCCGAACTAGCGGAAATAAAGAAACAAAAGGAAGTGTTAGTGCAAGAACGGAACACGCTGCTTGATTCACTTAAACGTACGAACGAAGAATTCATATTGTTGAAGAAGAAAAGGATTCAAGACGTGAGTTTTTAAATTTTCAGTATATTAATTATCAGCGTATACCATTGCGGGCAACCGGTGGATGCAATTGGCAAGCTGTCGTTCATTGTGGCGTTCTAAGGGGGAGGCCTTTGTTCAACAGTGGACGTCTTCCGGCTGATGGTGAAGATCAACCCAATTCTGGGTATAAGACTCCTGGTCTTTGTGTCGCTTTTCGTATTTTCGCAACCCTATTAGGGTTTTATCATACAGGAGGAGAATTATAGTATTTTTTTTTTATTTTTTACGTGGCTCTAACTAAACTCTACAACGAATGGTTATAAAGTATGATTCTAATATATGATTATCCATTAAGGTACTTTGATAACCGAACTACAAAAAAGGTAATTGGACCTGTAGTCTGCAAGGTTTAAGCGTACTTCCAGATAGACAGACGATAACGTAAGGATAATGCTTACTAACTAAGTAATGGTTATATCTTTGTATTCACTTCATGTAAAGTATTTTAACAAAAAAGGAAAACCATGACAGGCCTATTTGTTCCATGTTTCTTGACCAAAAGGTCAAATGATGGAGATAGCTAAGATGTCTAGAATGACGGATGCCTATTGTCTCGTGTTCGCACTCAAGGACCAAGAAAATTACAATAGGCTTAAAGACCATTGGTATCTCCCATTCCTCTTATACTTAGTCCAACATCCAAGTCATACTCACACGACACGCCAACTATGTAGTATAAGTTACAAAACTCCAGCCTATAATATCGTAGCTCATGATTTTCATGCTTTGCCTCGACACACATCCTCGATATAACACACATTTACTCATAGAATGAAAAATTTAAATTTTCACAGTTATAAAACCCTGTCGTCTCGCTTATTATTAACGGTTATTCAAACGAGAGTTTAATAAGTTTCAATAGTACATACCGCCATATTACAATAAGCTAGTATGAAAAAAGTTTCACCGCATTCTTTCTGGTCGGCTGATCACTAGGTACATTAATGAGGATGAATAATTATATATATTTATTATAATGACAGTATGACACCAATGAGTCTGTCCATTGTGTGTTATCTTTAACTAGCGATGCACAATTGCACATATGTAATACTTTACACGTTTAAATAAAACTATAAAAGTGATCTCGTATTTACCTAGGTACATGGATGAGACAAAAGCCAACATAGATGTTTTTGGAATAAATACTAAACCGATCGGTGGTTAGTTGACTGTTGAGCGCGTTCTTATTCATAGTCCTAATATATTAACATTATCCACGGTCGTAATACTCGATTTAGTTGAGCGAGTAAATTGTAAACTGTACAATCACATTCTGCTTAACAGGTAGCATAATCGTTGTTGTCTAATATGTTTCCAAATGGGTTTTGCGTAAAAATGAATCCACTATTCGTACAATCGATTGTTAAATAGGAAGCCTAGTAATTTTATTTTTACCTATATTGTTTTTAACAGCTTCACACTCTACAACTAGCACACGAGAAAGAGCTGATGCAGATGAACATGCAAGTCTACCCACTGCAAGAGGAGATCAAGCTTCTAAACAGAACCGTGGAGATCCTACAAGAACGCGTGCGATCTGCGGACGATAAGCTATTGAGGTACCAGGCTGGCATAAAAGACGACGTTCATGCCGGAGGCGATAACAATGGTCATAAGGCTAAGCGTGACATCCGTTGAGTCTTATGTTGCCTTGGTAACGTAAGATATGGTTTACAGTTAACCACTAACTGTAGATTACCGATGGGATATCTGTTGTTTGATTTGTATTTCAATGTGTTCACTAGGTGGTAATGTTTTAAGTAAGCATAACTGTTCACTGTATCAAAGCATAACAATATATTGAGAGACTAATCAACGATTTCAACTTTGTTAAAATTCGAAGAGTTAGGTTGCAACTTGCAATTCAATTGCAAGACCAAGGTTAGGCTCAAACTTCGCTTACAGTGCTGTCTTATGGAAATTATGAAAAATTATAGGTATCTGTGTGTATGTTTTACTAAAATCAATTGGTTTAATTGCGTCTACGAGGACAAGACAAGCTTCATAGTCCATGCTTCGATGGGCTTAATTCTGTGTTCATAATTCGAAGTCATTGTTAAACTCATGTTGTAAAATTATGCAACCCGTTAGCACAATGCTCACACAAGCTTTTACATAACCAAAGTATACGCAGGATTTGTTTATAATGTAATATTAACTATGTACCTAATGGTTGCGTCGCATTATTGTCAACTATATTCATAAACTAGGTATTTATATCTGATTTTATTGTATACAAAGTCAGCCTCGGTAGAGGACTACCTAAAATATTTTTACAAAGAAATTGTAAGTTGTCTAGTTATAAGATGTTTACTATAATGTGATAACAAGTGCACTTTACTTATTAGTTTTACGTAAAGTTTCGGTTTTTCCTGTCCACAATTAAGTCACAAATTAGAATATTTTAAATCAAGGAAAGAGCGAGATAGCACGTAGGTGCAACAAGCGTTATTAATCTTATATCGGCGTGCAAGATCGGTCGTTCGCCCTGATAGAGATAAACTGTAGAGCGTTTGCGATCAAGTCGAGTATGCATTTGGAACACGGTAGAACATGTTTGGTAATATGCATTATATTACAATACTAGGTTCTTAAATTTAATTTGTATAAGATGTGTAATAAAAAAGTACTTCATGTATGCAACGAATTTTACAAAAAAAATGGAGATATCATAAAGAAAAAAAGATATGCTGCATTGAGTGTCAGCCCCCTTACCATGAACGCTTAAAGCAAGTTTACGTTGTGGAAGTAAGACGCCGCTACTTGCAGAGTAACGAGGCATCTCGCTTACACACCGTAAACTGTCCTGTTGTAAGAGTCCATGGTAAGGGGTAGGACTAGACTTCATAATACATAATATAGGTTACACGAGTTGCATTTACTTATAATATTATCTTGTGCATCGAAGCTGAAGAAAATAGTACCTACATATATAATGATACTGAAAATGATTGCAGTTACAATGATTGGTTAGGTAATCATATAGGATGGTAGGCAAACTCATGTGCCTTGTCTGCGTGTCTTTTGTCTTATGTCATAGTTATAGTTGTTTAAGGCTTTAGCACAACAGTAGTTGGTTTAACATTACCTTATACATGGCATAGGTTTAAGTAGCGTAGTATGTAATTGAATTAGATATTATGTAGTCGAAGGAGTACATTTATGTGGGGGTAATAGGGGGTTGGTGTATACGAGTAAAGATATGGGTAACCTACTGATCTAAATTCATTTTTTTTTTTTTTTTTTTTCTATTATGTTTACTTTGGGCAACATTAGGCAATCTTGGCCCCATACAGTCGGTCTACCTATCTACTAGTGTGTCTACTGCTAAAAATAAATACATACTGTTGGTCCCTAAGTTTTATCGATTATTACAAATTATTTAGACTGTTACCGAAAATATTTATATTTATATGAAAAATAATTAGAAATATCAGTTAATGCTTACAAAACTATACCTGAAGTTTATCCGTTTCTACTTTACAGCTATACTATAATCACGGATAAAATGACGTATGTGCCTACTTGCCTACTATAGATTATTTACTGGGACCACTTTATTATTAAGTATGTATCGTGTTACAAGTGGATAGAGAAGCAAAGTACCTACATACGAAGGTGCTTAATTATTGTGATCGTTGGTTGTTCTAGCAAAATTAGATAACGCACAACGTAGGTCATAATGTACCTATACTTACGTATACTCTAAGAGGTTCCTATGTTTAATAAAAATTCTAGTCATATTTTCGTGAGTGTTTTTAAAGCTTTTAGTCGTAATCCCACCGATACAGCAAGTCAGAAATGTGGTGCCTTTGTAATTGTAATAAATGTATATTTGTGTACAAGTTCTGTTTTATTGTGCCTGCACATGCTCCTACTAGCAGTTTTCATAACATAACCTGTTTACTGTGTTTTGTGGGAACGTCAGAGAAATCCCAGTCTATGCTAGTCTTACCGTTTCCTTTCTTAGCACCATTTATTACTTTATAGTATTTCTTTGCCTCCTAGTTAGTGCCGCTATTTTGAATTTTTTTACGCCAGCTTCCTTTCCAAGCAATTTCATCTCTGAGATTAAGATTGTTTAAAATATTTTGAGCAAAAATTACGGATAAAAATACTACGTTGGGTCCGGTAGGTAGAAATATCTTATTTTTTTAATATTTCCGTTTTGTTCATTTACTGGGGTGTGTTCATTCACTGGACCACTTACCCTAGTATCATTCAGGCCTGGTACAAGTAGTTTATTTAAGAAGATAACTTTTAGAAGGTACTTTCATTAACGAAAGGGTGGGGTAACACGAACAGAATCTATTTAAAATGATGCCGACTCTGAAGAAAGTGTTCACATTTCCCTAGTTTGCATCTTAAGTGCGTTTTCTCCTAAGGCACGTAATTAGATTAGCCGGCTAGCTACTAGTTAACGCTGTAGGAAACGACGCAAGTGCTAGATTTTAATCAATATAAATTAAACTTCGATTCATTTCTCACGAGTATCGTATAAGATACCACTAGATAGATAAATCTCGTTGCGTTCCACGGGCCCAATCTATACGGATTTGGATAAATAAAGAAGGCAAAATAATAACAATTGTAACTTTATTTTCTGAACAAACCTTACACGCCACAGGATATGTCTAGGTTACATTAAAACCACGTTTGGTTCTCAAACGCTCTGTCCGTCTTCTCATGAAAATCTATAGTTTTAGCTAAAAATTTGACAGCAGAATACAGTTCCTTGCCAGTTTCTTCTATCTCTTCCGGGGGTATTAAAAATCCCAATTCTCCTTTGTCCCTGGATTCTATGACATAGCTGTGCTGTATACCTTTAGAGTAGGCCCAGTCTAGGAGAGTCCCCGTCGCCGGATATATTACGTGATACGTCGCTCCAAATGTGTAGTTTTGTTTTGTCGTTTTGAATATTGCCTGGCAAAAATTGTAGTGTTACCAACAGTAAAAAATTGTTCGAGCTAAATTAAACAATATACTTCAAATTCCAAGACGCCTTAAATAAATTGAGGAAAATAGAAGCTAAGTATAGGTATAGCGTGAACTTTGTTATTATTATGAGTTTATTAATAAAATTGAGAATAAAGAACCTTGGTTGCGATATATCTTATTCATTCAAAGACATATAGCTACTTAGGCACTACCTACATTATAATTATTTCTATAATAACGGTCTTAATATAGCTTCAGAGGTTCAAATGACTGATTTTTGTTATTAGGGTCAATGTTGAGCCAAGAGCTCTGATGGTTAGTGAGTATTTTTTATGGAAAATATAGGTCCTTTTACCCGACTGCGCCAAAAGGAGGGTTATGTTTTTTATGTAGAGGTTGATGGCAATAGTTTCGCAGACTATGACATTTGGATGTAGGACCTATACATAACTGGTGAAATGTGAGTGTATTATAGGTGCACCTCTGTGAATACAGGCGTAATGTTATGTTGTATTATGTAAGTTTTCCCAACGGAAGAAATTAATTGGTATTTTTAACTGTATGAAAAAATATCGTGAAATAACATAGTATCATTACCTTTGTTGTTATTAGTATTGATAGAGCATCATCATGCCGGTTTTAATGTTAGAGCTCTATTAATTTATATTTCTTATGTGAAAGTGGGCAATAACTGTGTTATAAGCAGATAATTTCTTATTACCAAATAATTGTCCCTGAATGTCTCGAAACCAAAGTTAGGTAGACCTACTTATGTTGTTACCACATTTCAAAGTTTTTGATACAGTATTACCAAGCTCAAAGTTAGGATGCTTTTAAGAATTCGCTAAATAAAGAATCAATAACATTTGAATTTGAACGACCTGCTCCCTTACCATAAACTCTGAAAGTAGGATAGTTTGCGATGTGGGAGCGAGACGCCGCTACGTGCAGTGTTATGTGGCGTCTCGCTTCCACAACGTAAACTGTCCTGATTTAGAGTTCATGGTAAGAAGGCTGTAAAATGAACTCTCACGTTTGGCGTGACCGGCTGTAACTGCGCATGAGGGCTTGCGCTTGCGTTCACCATTAAATAAAATACTTCGAGAAACCACGAGCGAGTGTGGGAAATGAATTCACGCATTTTAAAATTTATTTTGAATACTCAAGTAGATAAAATTGTTTTTAATTGATCATATTCAAATCCTCTGTCGTGTGTTGAGCTGTGATATTGTGCAGGCTATAAATATTCATTTGTATCAGACACTCTATGTAACTGCGTTATTGCCCTTACTTATCGTACTTAGATAGCTATAGAAGATGATTTAAATAATGCTATGTAAATATTACTTTGCTCATTTCATCAGCTGCTAGCCTGTGCATCTGTAGGTCTTGCGTGGCGTGGGTCCTCGCACTCCAGGGGAACAGAATCAGATTGCCGTACGCGTGCAAATCCAGCATCCCTGAAGGGCTCCGACTCATTGACGATACTACGGTCTAGATAACAATTAAAGTACACATAAGGTATATTGAGATTTCTTAGTAAGGACTGCCTTGTTGGTCTAGTGGTCGCTAAGCGCGACTGCTGAGCACGAGGTCCTGGGTTCGAATCCCGGGTCGGGCAAAGTGATATTGGGTTTTTCCATTAGGTAATTCTCAGTAGCAGCACGGAGTCTGGATTTGTGCCCGGTTGATGGCAAGAGGCTCGCCCCCTACCTATTACATTGGGACCTAAAACATAACTGGCGAAATGTGGGTGTACTATATGTGCACCTCTGCCTACCCCTTCGGGGAATACAGGCGTGATGTTATGAGATTTCTTGAGACTAAAAATGTATATGGTACTAGGTACTAGCGGACCCGGGAGACGTCGTCTTGCCCCGGAAAAGCAAGGCCACCTACCGGGTCAAATTGTGTTTTCAAACCATCCAGGAACCCATTGAAATATAAATACGCGTATGTGCCTACATATGTACGTAGAAGAATAATTATATATTTAAATTAAGAAAGTCTTAGTATCAAGCGAAAACCGTGGGGGCGTTTCATAAAAGAATAGCTTTAAATAAAGAAGTTATTTTGAGCATAACGACATTCCAAGATAATGATAACAGTATGTTATTGTCCTACTGGAACACTAAGGACATTATGTTAAGGATCCTGGATAAATTACCGCACATTTTGTAGGTAGGTATCCTACCGAAACAAATAAAAAATTTAAAGACTGATAGAAAGAAATGGGTACGTAGGGACCAAATGCATGTTTTTAATTATAAGGTTTTTTTTTGTTTGAACTTATCGGGTAAACGTAATGTAAATTACTTGGGGTGCATTAGGGCGGGGTGGAGGAAGTCCGCCGACTGGTTTCCATGAGGAAATTAGCTTAGCTTACGAACAACAAGAAGAAGTGAATAACTTACACGCAATGCTGCCGATTCTGCTTCAGAGAAGGGATACGGTCCGGAGTAAGTCCCTTTACACTCGTTGTTCTCTGTTATGCCTGCGATGCCCCAATCTGTTCTGGAAAGCTCTTTGGATTACTTTACGTTAGGTCAAGTGCCATTTTGAATGGTGAAGGAAGGAATCAAATATGGCCTAAGCATTTGGCGAAAGATATTGTGGCAAGCTTAGACTACTTCAAGAGGACATTAGTACCTAAACTTAGTATAGGGATTCACTGTTTATGCTCATTACGAGCATTTGCTATTGATGCTCATTGCGAGTACTTACTGTTTATGCTCATAACGAGGGAGGTAGCTCTTTATGCTCATAACGTGGTAGGCCAGGTACTTACTATGTAGGTAGATAATTATGCTTGCTACATAATATCTTATTATATTATGCTCGAAGTGAGTATCATTTTTAGTAATGGAGGACAGGCTTGTGTTACCTATATTTATAGTGTGTGGCTTGACGTTACTTACTCAAAATTCCGATTAATATCGACCCCTGTACAGTACATGAATTTTCGACGATTTTTACGCCAGAGGCGATCTTTAGTGTGTGTATAATCATATCCGTCTGGATTCATCACAGGAATAATCAACCTGCGAAGAGCAAAATAGGTGATATACCGGATGAATTTTTTGTCACCGTCCAAATTTTGATATATTTATCTTTGGCGAAAATCATTGAATACGTGTTTTTTCTTTTAGTATCACTCAATACAAAAATATTGAGTTATAACATCACAAAGTTATCTATAAAAAGTTAATGTTTCTGGACACCGCCACGCCGTGCGTACGCGCTAGGTGTAGCGGGGTGGGGGAAGCGGGGTGCGCGCTACCCTTTTCATTGAATGTTTGCGCGGCAAGTGTAGTATTATTAACGTTTAACTTAGTGACCACGCAGAGCGGATAATTCTTCCGAGAAAATGATTTAATATAAAAAATTTACGTATCGATTTTTTTTCGAAAATGGAATTATTGAATGATACCTAATGCCTAGAAAAAATTTGGACGGTGACTAAAAATTCATCCTGTATATATAGATAGTAAATAGTGTTAACAGAGTTAAGTAACAAAAATAAGATGTCTGGTTTCTTTTGGTACTTTTTTATATCTTTGTAGCAATTAAAATAACTATAAACTGGCATAGGCTTTTTGACGACCAATGGCTGGATACCGATAAAAAGTTTTTAGGCTGTTATGAAGTGCGGTTTAATCGCTCTTTTTGCTAGATGGTGAAAATACTGGCATGAGTGACTTTTTGAAGAAATCATATTTTTAAAATACGAACTTACCAATTAATGTTTTGTATATAACTAGACTGTTGATCGAACTTCGAAACTATGGTATGAAGTATGTAGAGTGCAGAAGTGATTGAGATCCACTCGCGCGCATGTTGCCCGGCTGTTATTATTACCACTTTGTTATCAGGATTACCGTTCGTTATGTTGATCATCTAAATGTTTTAAGTAATTTAAATTATTAGGATTAGTGGATAAAAAGTTTCCAATAAAATATATCTACTAGCTACCGTATAGCTAAAATTGACCAATATAATTATAAAACCTATAGATACGACGTATTGGATCTTAATATTTCAGGTTGAAATAGGCAGGTAACACCTTGACATTAATTACATATTGAAAAGCTGTCTATTCATACAACAATTCTTGTTAAGCCCGCATTTAGGTAGAGCAGACTTTCCTTATTTTATCAGCAATAATGGCCTATCCATTATTGCTTGAAGTTGGTAAACGTACCGATAGTTTGATGCCTCTAGGAATTCCTGATGCCCTTATTACCTAGCATTCCCGTGAAAACCCTTGCAAAGTCCAAATTTGAAAGTTCTAAAACGACTCAAAGAAACGGGCCCAGTTTAAGTTTGAATGCAACAGCTTATTACAATCACGTCTGTTAACGTCGAAGGTATAGGCACAGGTGTTCACCTTTTTATGGAGTATGTGCACCCAGATTTTGCTGGTCATGCATTATGCAAACCTTGTCTGTTATGTATAATATGTGTATATCCCTTTGGATAAACATGAGCATACCTTTATTGTTCTATTCTCAGCGGTTTTCCCAATAGTTTGTACTTTACAGATAGAAGAATAGTCGTCTGTTAAGAAATTGTAGTACTCGTCTATAATACTTAACGTAGGGAACTTGTTCCAACTCAGTCGGTGACCTGCAATTTCGATTAATGTCACCATCTAAATACAGCTAAATCAGTAGGTACCCGTTATCTGGACGCTCAAATAGACTTATCAGCACAAGGTTACATGGTTGCTAACGGCCAAAATTATGAATCAATCCTGATCCAATTTTCTGGCAATCTATTTTTAATGAAAAATCGAGATAGGTTTGTTGAGTAAAATATGTATATTGATGGTCATCCGATAATTTCAAGACAGAATTTTAGACTTGAGAACTCGATTACATATACAAAAAATCACGCATTTATTCTTTGAAGGGGTAGGCAGAGGCGTTTAGTACACTCAGATTTCGCCAGTTATAGCGAGCCTTGTCCTATCATCATCGTTTTTAATAGCTATTTATTAAGGTATTCTTCATATCTTAAAATATGATTGTTATGTAAGCATTCCACGCATTGTACGCACCAACTCTAAGCGTGGTCTCCGTCCATAGGGTAGGTGAGATGGGCTGCGTGTCGATCCTTCGTTGCACGTCCAAAATAAGCACTGTATGGTTCACGTTGCGAGCGCTGAGTTGTCGATGCACCTTTACTTTGTCCTCGGCGCGTACTAAGAAATCGGCCCGCGTAGGACATAAGCTCCATACTGAGACATCTAGGTAGTGATTTGAATTAGTTGTAGTTACATTATTTTTAATGCCGTATTAGGCTTCCCTACTATTAGGAACATCGGCTACTAATACAATCTACTGTTTGGATTTGCTCACGTGTTATACATACCTTAATACACCCACATACAAAGAGAATTTATCAAGAATATAATAGATGTAGTTGTATACTTTTGGAGTAGGTAAGTATCAAGTCGTGCTGAGAGAAAGGAATTTGTGTTGGATATTAAATTATGGTGGAAAAAATCAATAAGAAACCGTTACCAACACTTTCTTCGTAGTGCGTAGAGTAGACTATGTATGGAATGTGTTAATATATTATGCTGTAGGCACCTTCAATAAACTAGGTAAAACATTTGTTTGGCTGGATGAAAGTGCGTGACAACGTGCCAGGTTATGCTATTTCTATGTAGATAAAGAAACTTGATTCATTATATTATAAAATAGTTATAAATTTATGAACTTGTAGATTACCAACGCGCGACATAGATATAACGTCTATTTATAAGTTCATACTACGACATAGGTACAGTATAAGTAGGTTTCTACGTTCTTATTAATTTGTAAGAATCTTAAGATTTTTTTTACGAGAAGCGATTATCTAGCAATCATTCAATATCGAAAATCCTTGAATAATTGTACGGTTTTTAAATTGCATAAGAATTACCTACTGTTACTTAACATTCATATAAAATATATCTCATTAAATTTAACTAACTTTTTGATAATCGCGTGTAAAGTGAATTAAAACATCGGAAAAAAAAAACTGTAGCTGGATAAGTATAATATATCATAGAATATTTAAAACTTATAATCTGATAAGAATTTTTTGTGTCCAGTATCCGTGGTCCGGGTTTTAGAGCCGACGTAAATTCAAATATGTATGTACAATCTAGAATATTAAACAAACGAAATTAAGTACTACAACGGTTGGCAATTCGTCATAGTATGTTTTTCGATCAAGAAACGTCACTACGTACTCGTACGACGGATTTTATTTTTAAAATACACTAACCGTATGTTACTTATTTTGCTGGTAAATTGACGAGCTAGGGGGTCTTAATTCTAGTCTTGTAATAACAGTTGTATTGACCTTGGTTATCGACGAGCTTCTTGATCAACAAGACATCGTTGGCGCCGCGCAGGGCTGTCCGCCATACTTGGGCTCCGTCGTACGACACTTTCTCAACTTGCGCAGGCGACACATAGCTTACTTGTAATTAAATACCCGATTATTATTAAATAAATTAATCAAATATATTTTTACGTTTTCACTTACCTACAGAAAAGAAAATCCAATATGTATTTACAAAAGGCATTTCATTTCGTTTTATTACAACTGAATAAATGTTATTGGATATTTTACTACTCTGATAAAGTTTTTATCGATTGTGTCGTTCCTACCAGTTCGGCTTTGGTGAAAATGTTGATATATTAGTTTTAACATAAATAATACGCCAAAGATGATGCAAGTTATATATGTTTATTAACATTACTATATACAATCATTGTAATTTGAAAATAGAAACATTTCATATTGAAACTCACATAAATTTATTAAAAACGTGACAATTATTAAAACATTAGGCATGGTGTTCCATATTATTGCTATCGACAGCTCAACATCATTTCATTCTCTGGCATGTAAATAAAATAAATGCCACCGAACATTTAACTTTCGCAACACAAGTCATTGCATTACTCCATATATCATTGGGCCTCTCTAATAAGTATCACAATTAATTCACTTATTATAAATAAATTATAAAATCGTCAACGCAGCGTCTAGTCTTAATATTTCAGTGTAAAAACAATGTCAAAAACGATTCACTAATATCTGATCACATGGTCCATGGTTGTGCATACAAACGCAAACTATGCTTTTACCAAATGTTTCTTTAGTCTCATTTTCACGCTAGACACAATCATCACCAATCAATTGTCAATGGAAATGACACATATTAGTCTATTTATTATGTCTTCTAATGAAAGTACATAGATTTTAAAGAATACACTTTATATGCTAATAAATAAGCATTTCACATGTTTTGAAATGAGTGATTAGACACAGAACCAGCGCTTCACCTCAGTATTGGACAGTAATGATCACTCACAATGATATTCATCAATAATAATTTCGAGTCAACGAAACAGCCGTAAGGCTAAATAGATACGATAGCGTTTCACAAGTTCACTAGGTCATATTACAGTAGTGTGTTCTGTAGGCGAACACCCAGGACCTGCGCTAGTCGGCGTCCCCGTTGGGCACGGAGAGCGGCTCGTCGTCCTCGTTGTAGTCCAGCGACAGCACGGACGCGCGCCGCCGCTTGCCCGCCGGCTCGCTGCACTCGCTGCCCGAGTAGGCGCGCTTGTCGGGCGAGGCCGGCCGGTTGCCGTTCAGCGCGCGCTCGCCCGCGTGCGACGCGCGCAGCTCCTGCTGCAGGAACAGCACCGTGCTCTGCATGCCTTCTACATCCTCGTCGAGCTCTTGGAGGAACTCGTCTAATTCTGGAATTATTTACTGTCGCGTTAGAACCCAATATGACTCTGATTAAGTAGGTATTTATGTAAACAAGAATCACACTGACCTGATTGGGACTTTTTGACTTCTTCGCTAAAACTTTTTTGGAGCGCTAGGTCGCCCTCTAACTTTGCTATCCGACCGCTCGACGTCATTCGTCCGAGGTCTTCATTCTCCTGGTGTAGCAGCCTGCATTTCGCCATAAGTTTCTTGCCAGTGTTTGAGTCGGGCGTGAATTTCCACGCTGATAACTCGTTTTGCGTTTCTTCTAACCTCGCTTTCGTCGACGTTAGTTCTTGTTTTAACCTTAAAATTAGTACATTGACCGCTGGATCTAAAAGTGTGGGTCGCCCGTTGAGGCTCGCGTGGGAAGACTTCAATTCCGTAATTTGACTCTGAAAAAGGATAATGCATATTGTCGTAAGTTCAGAGGTATCTTTTGTTCTATAGACATCTTAAAAAAGGGGTTTTCAGGCCTGTTTATCCAAGATTACTGACAAATGAGGTTCATAGTGAGAGCAGCATAGTAATTAATATATCATACTTATAGCTTATTTCCAGTGTGCTGTTTTACAACCATTCCTTGTAAAGACCTCATAAGGCTAAAGTATTGCTGTGGACCTTGACAAGCTGCTAATGTTGATAAGGTGAGTTCAAGTATTATTGTCTTAAATATACTTACTACATAATCTTGTATCTCTTGTTCCTTAGCTGCTAACCTTCTCACTAACACCTTTTCTCTGTGTTGGGACTCAGCATACTGCTGTTTTATCCTATCTTCTACTTCTTTCGCCTTTTCCAGGCTGCCTGTGGAAATTAAGGAAACAAATTAATTTATGTCAGCTTCAAGTAATAGTATGATTTCACATTCATATTTTTTTGACAAAAACATACAGTATTTCACCTTAAATTCATTGTAAACTCCATCAGACTTATTTTAATATCGAAATCCCACTTTGAAAGCATTACATTTTGTCCACTTCATGAGATATTTATAACTCTGTACCAGATAAGTTATCTGGGTTATCATAACAGACAAATTGTAATACATTTTTGTGGGCACTTTTATTTTAATAATTACAATATTAAAATCGACAACACCTTAACTAAATTATACAAACTAGAAAAATATAGAATATGATATGATTTCATTTAGTCTATCTCACTCTGATATTGATTCTACTAGAAAGTAAGAAGGATTCTAAAATGTTGTTTTTCAGAAGTATAATTAAAAAGAAAATAAATAAACTGCCTATTTACGTAATTCTGTAACACTGATGATTTTTGGTCCATAAACTATTCAATCATCTGTTATTTTCTGCCTTTTGTATTTATTTTTTTACTATTTTATGCAGTTAGCCAATAGCATTGGCATCAATATCACTGATTGAAAACCACTGGACACTTGGGATGACTGGGAAACCATGGAAGTTAATCGAAACCTAATCTGGCTTTATGTATGAAGTTCCACAGATAAATAGATGTGAATAAAATAAGACAAGAATGTGTCATAGATAGAAAAGAGGTTTGTTACACACTAAAAGCAACAAAAATAAGTGGCAGCCATAACATACTTGATAGTTCGATTATTGAAGAATAAAAGTTAATCCACCACATAATATATAATCTCATGAAATAAAGGAGTCCCCTTTGCTCCAAGACTGTTAGATTTGAAATGCCTTGCAAAGAGGACAAGTGTTGTAGTACCAAAAGATAGTTATATTGAATCTTTTTAGGCTGGGTGATGACAACTTAGGCTTCTAGCAAACTATGCATACCTAGGTCTACCAATTTAATCTGAAGCTATAAGGCAGCAGTATACTACATGTATAGGCATTAATAAGGTTTAAATGAAAATAACCCAAATTAGGAAGAGGGCATGTATGAGAGATGGAATGTTTGTCAACATCATATTTGCATTAATTGTAAGTTAAATATGATATATATCCCTAAATATAATAATACAAAGCCTGATATACATGTTTATACTTTACTTGAGTGTGCGTTTAAAATATTGTTAAATTTACATTAAAATTAAGAAAGGATCTTATTAAGCTCTAATATAATATATCCAATTGGAATAAGTATTACAATTTAGTTTAACTGATTTAAATGCCCAAGATTGGTATAATTTAATTTACTAATAAATGTAGTATCATTATTCGTTTAATTTCTTTTAAACATACACTCAACTAAATTGTGTTAACATAATTTATGTTTTGGCATTAGCATGAGATGACAAGCAGTTTACAAGCCTGAAATACTAAAATCCCGAGTTATTAAGAGAATAAAATTACAGTTTTGAATATTTTCATCTGAGTTGCTTATAATATATCATGTGACAAGTGCTATCTTATCTTTTTATGAAGTTATGGCTATGCTGAAGTATTATAACATGTAATACTATTATGTAAAGCACTCACAATTTAATTTATTTCCAATCAAAACAATTTGAATGAATATTATTGAAATAACAAGTCTTGTGATCTGTACAGTAAACAGTAGACATAAATAGAAATGTAATGTTGTAATAATATTTTAAGAGTTTTAATCTAAACCTAGGTTTTATTTACAAGTTGAATAATTTATCATCAATTTATCATGGTTATTGACAATTTATAGAGGTATTTGTGTAATTGTACATATAGTACACAAATTTTAAGAAAATAGACACCCAGACACCAGAAATGTATGCATACAAATATGTTATGAGTTTTGCCATTTTTATAACAAGTTTTACAAAGAATTCTATAATACATGTTTTCTTAAATGTTTTATACCAGAAGCAATCAATATTTTTTAACTATGTAAACAATAATATTATTATTTAAAATGTGCTGAAGAATTGAAGATAGTTTCAGAATTTGGTAATTATCAACAATTTAACTATTATATTTGTTTTTTAAACATATAACAACTTTTGTATACTAGTTATAAGCATGTTTCAGATAGCAAGATGCTAATAATTAAAAGAAATAATTATTTAGAGGAGAAATTAAGATGTTAACTGAAATATATGTTATGTTAGTCATTACTGCTGATAAGCTATGAACATGATCCTGTTTAGTATTTATGAGTTAGATACATGCAATGACTCAAAGCCGAGCAGCAATGCAGAGAGTAGAGAGCATTAGTCTTAAGCTGGCAAGAAGAATAATAATAATATATCATACACCTTGTTGTTACCAAATATTACAATATTAAGAAGCAGGATAGTCATACATAGAACACAATCTAATTTGAGATTTTTTTCATAAATGTTATATTTCTTCAAGTCCCTTAATACACTTTATTTAATACATCTTATGCTATTAAGTCATCGGGATAGCAAAAGAATGATCAAATAATATATTTATGGATTACAGGACAATACAATTACAGCATGATTGTTAATGATACAAACTAGATTTATAATTATATTAATTAACAATATTTAAAGACAGAAGATAATAAAGCGAGTACAAACAAAATCTTATCTATACAGCAAAAGAAGAGATAAAAACATATTTACTTTTTTGTGTGGACAAAGACTGGATAACTCGGCAACATCTTCAGTTGCCACGACTAGAATAACACCACTGAACATGGACACGGCTCCAGGTTCATTAGGAGACATCACACGGCTATGTGCCGACATATGCACTTCCACTGAACACTCCACTGGCACCTCTCTTACACGGCAAAACACCATTTCTTCTTCTTCACCTTTGATTAACTCATCAACACCTAAATACACCCCGTACCACATTCCGTTTTATAACTAAACAATTTTTTATCATCACAGTAACATTTCAATATCATGTCATAACAGTATCACTAGTTAATTTTAGTTAAAGTATTGTCGATATAGAGAATAACATAACAACTCGCGGGTCGTACGTCGCCGACCTGGCGCTACCAAGCCGATGTAACTTTCTTAAATACCTTCCAACTGTTTGTTCAAAGTTTCAAGATGATCAATGTACAAGTCCTGGGTTCTCCACGAGGCGCGGAGCGAGTCGGCCGAGGCGGCGTCGAGCTGGTGCGGGGTCAACAACACGCGTGCAACGCTCGAGCCTCCGCCACCTGCGCCGCCTTCACATGACCCCTCGCCGTGCCGCTCTGTCTCCTCGGACATTTCACTCTGACTATAACGTTAAGAGCGCCTTTTCGACTGCAAGCAAATGATCACAGTTAATCCTACATAGAGATTCATTTGCATTTCTCCGCCGTTATCAGAAACCTGTAGCAATATAAAGTTAACTGTGGTTATTAACGAAATACCAGGTTACTTACAGTTAATTAGTGTAATGACTGAGGCTTAGTTTAATTGGGAAAAACTATTATTTACAGTAACTGTTTATCACTAAATACTATCTCTAATATTTTACGAGGTCATCAAACGAAACACGACAGACGCCATTTTATCACATACCACTACAGGGTGACCAGTAGAAAATATACAAGATTAAACTTTATTATTTCTACACAAAAAAACTTATTTGACAGTTTTTATTTTAATTCCTGTTTTAACTTTATTATGACTTATAAAAAAAAGTATGGTTCTTTCCAAATTATATTGTTGAAAGAGGTTAATTAGTTAATTTAGTCGTTTTTTTCCTTGGCATCATTTATAGTGTTGGCCTTATAACATGGCAAATTACGGTTTTTTTCTAAGATTTGAATACGTGGTACGGTGTTGATTTAAACCTACTTAGTAAGAAATTGACTGTTGTGAAGTCTCTCTTTATTATATTTTGATCCTGCCGTCAATGTTCAATAATAAATTATTAAAAAACTATAATTAATTTGGAACGTTACCTTAATTAATATTCTTGATTTGATGCGTATCGCGTTGTCAATATAAAAACGACACATTCAAGACCAATCCTATTTTATGAACATTGGACAGACAGGTCTGTGCTCGCTTACATTAGGTAGTTTAGGTACTAGCGCATTGAGTACCAAACATTAATGGATATAAAAATACTACCTACCCATTATAAAGCTTATTCCCAGTAAGTTAGAAGGTTAGATGCCGTTGGTGGTTTGCCAGGGTGCAAGCCTTGCGCATATCATGACATTTGCACTAAGCTTATTACAAGATATTGAGCGGTTCCTCTCATAATTAATCGTAGACAGATTTTCCGTCTGCAGTGCATGTAGCGCTTTCTGCTTGGGCATTGCCCTAAGGGACATTATGTGCATATAATAATATTGTATAATGTAGGTATTAGGCGTAGTTAAGTAAAACCATAAGTAATCATTCTTTTAAATTAATATTTTATTACTTAATGAATTAATTTAACAATTAACATCTAATTAATGTTTAACATTAATTTAGTTTGCATTTATTTCTATACAATATCAAGAGTCATAGAATAGTTTATATCACAATATGTACAACGGAATGTTTTAGTTCGTATGGGGAAGCGATATGTCAATAGGGTCTCCACACTTCTTGGTTTCCCGCGCCGTACAGTCCATGTTTGGCCTCTTCGTTGGCCTCACAAGTCTGGACCATGCCGCTGGCTTCACCCGTCCCCTGTAACTCTGCCGTAATGGAGATCACGCCGCCCTCAATATCACTAATTTTGATTTCATTCGGAAAACATTGGTCTATGTTGTGTTTGTCCCCTGAGCTATGAAGGTGAACGTGTATTTGGTTTTGGTTGACTGTTGAGTAAAGGTTGGGGAGTATCATTTGAGGGTTGGGATTTATATATGGTGTGTGGGATTGTATGCATGATGGGTTGTTGTTTATGTTATTGTATTGATAGTTATTGTAGTTGTAGGTGTTGCTAGGCCAGGAGTTGTAGTAGTTGGGGTCGTATCTCTGCGACGGCATGGCAGCGGGTGCGTTGAGTTCAGTGAGGGCAGACCCGGCGCCACTCGGACTGCCTTTTACGAAGCCCGTAGTGCTGGATTGGAAGCCGCCGTAGTCAGTGTGGCCAAGCGGGATTTCAGGTAGCACTGGAAAACAAAGAAAGGTCTTAATTAGAATTATTACAAAAAAATCACCCAACACTATGAATTTCTCCTGTATCCTGTGTTCACAAACATGAAATATCACATACATAAGCACCCAGGGTGGGAATCGAACCCGCATCCCTTAGCGCAACAGTCTGATCCCTTAGCCACTACGCCAATCAAGTATTAGGTATAGATCATAATTTCTTATTCTATAAGGTAATTAGGGACAACCAGCGATGATAGAAGAATAATTAGGTATCTGGGTAGTGGGTAGGTACGTCAACGTGTGGATAAAACATGGCGATAATTTAATTGTTTCTTCCGCACTGATCCTATTCATTTAGTACTCTGGTATCTAGTTCATAATATTATGAATTATATAAGGATTATAGGTATGTGGTGTTAGATCTGTCCCTATCATGCGGTCAACCGCTCCATTACCGTGGTAACGGCAATGAATGGAGGAAGTTAGTTTATCAATATTTAACGTGTGTCGCAAATTGTAACATTACATAGTAACAAACTAAGGTTTAGGTAGGTACCTATAGTCAGTTCTTTCATCATGATCATGCCGGAAAACGCCGCAATGTCAGTTCTTTTGCAGATCCAAATTAGGTTACGCTTGTGTGTATATCACAAATCTATATTCCTCCAATAGGTAGGCGAATTTGTTTTAAGGATAATATCAAAACACATAGCATAACTACAAATCTCAATATTTAATGGTAGCAGGTCGAAACCACGAGACCCTATCGAAAGTAACCAATCTACTTAAGGAGTATTGAAAAAAAATGTGTAAGAAACTCTGTCATAACGGTTCTATGAATGTCTTGCAGCCCTTGTACCATAAACTCATAAAGCAGGACAGTTTACGATATAAAGCGGGTCGCCGCTACATGCAGTGAAATTCGACGTCTCGCTTATAAATTGTATTGTCCTGCTTTAAGAGTTCATGGTAAGGGGGCTGGTTAACTCAAGAAACAAAAGCATGAAAATAATTAAAACATAACAATCATAGCGATTAAACAATTTTCGATCTCGTCAGTCTACATAGTAACATTATTAATTGATTGTACATTGTGCCATTACATTATATTTACACAAACATTTTCCGTAATGATTATAAATAAAACGAATCGTTTCTAATAGGTATGAAATGAATCATTAGTAACTTTTGCGGCTATCAATCGAGAGCCATAAATTGCTATTGTGTAAGTGAATCTAGTTTTATTGTATCTGTCCCCATACCATGAACTCTATAAGCAGGAGAGTTTACGATGTGGAAGCGAGACGCCGCTAAGTGCAGTGTAACCAGACGTCTTGCTTCCATATCGCGAACTGTCCACCTGTATGTGTTCATGGTAAGGGGGCTGTATGTTTGTGTAGTCTGGTCACGACATGTACATTATTGTAATCTTCTATTCTAATACGTTATTGCTTACGTGGTCTTAAAGGTCATTTTCCAATCCAAGTGAGATTAAGATGTATAGTATTAATGGAATATTTGCTGCCTTAACGGTTGTATAGACGGCCTTCTTGAATTTCTATAGCAACAGTTTGTTGGAAACGAATATATTGTACTGACGATACCGATTCTGACCTCAAATGAAAGTAAGACCTGAGTCTAATAGATACGAATATAGGTAGTTATATACCGAAAAACATATCGTTTCTTCTGGATACATGGTATAGTTTGTAACGTTATTCATATTATTATATAAGGTAATATAAATACTTGTAAATAATACTATATAGAGCTAAGTTGCTATGAATAATCATGTTAGTCGAAAGATTTAAATAAAGCTTTTTGGCTGAGTTAGTTAAAACCTACTGATGGGCTGAACGAAATCTTCATAAAATTCGCGTTTTGGCCAAATTTTGCCATTTTATCTTCAAATATCAAACAATTTATGCAACATTCCATTTGTTCTGTGAATCCGCAACCCCTAGCGCAGCAGTCTAATCGCTTAGCCACTGCACGAAGCAGGTCGTAGTACTTTATGATTAGTGTACTTTTGTAGGTATATTTACCTGCAGGTATGTGTATAGGGTCCGGCTTGTAGTAAGGCGGTTGGAGGGGAGCGTACGCGGGGTACATGGAGGCGGTCGATGGGTAGCCCGTGTTCCACTCACTGGCTCCTAGGATGTTCCCGCTGGTTTCTGAAATTAAGAAAAATCTTATAAGAAAATTGGAAATTCACGAGGGTTTGGGCGAACTCTGTCCGTGGTTTTGCTGTAGTTTGACTCAATATAGAGAAAAGGCCTTTCGCTTAATTTTTCACACATTTTAATTCTCATTTTTCGGATTGAGTTCAAGTTCGAAGTCACATCGTTGGATATTAGGTATTCTCCGAAGGGGTAGGCTGAGGTATTCATATAGTATACCCACATTTCACCAGTTATGTTTTTTAGGTCCCAATGTAATAGGGGGCGAGCCTATTGCCATCAACCGGGCACAAATCCAGACTCCGTGCTGCTACTGAGAATTACCGAATGGAAAAAACCAGTAACACTTTGCCCGACCCGGGATTCGAACCCAGGACCTCTTGCTCAGCAGTCGCGCTTAGCAACCACTAGACCAACGAGGCAGTCAACGAATGTTTATGTATGTAACTAAATTAAACTAGTAACTACCAAAATGAAGTAAGTGCAGATACATGATTGTGGTAATTTTAGATTCGGCTGTGGTTGTAAGTTATTTCGGTATATACCCAATTATATTGTAATGTATTATGTAGTCAGGATGTTTACGTGTTGCTAAGAGTTTTGGCTGCACTGGAAACCTTCTATTAAATAGGTTGAATATCGTAAAATCTTATCAATATCTGGTAAAAATAATGTAGCGCAAATGACAGCCTCGTACCATTCCAAATTTAAAAAAATCTGTCATTTGTAGAGTGAGTCAATTGTGGAATCGGTCATTTATAGAATCAGTCATTAACAGAATTGTATATTTCAAGAATTGGTCAATTATAGACTGTGTAGTCATATTATCTACTATATATACCGGTATACTCACGTCGATATTCGGGAATGCCCGACTAGTTTTGGACTCTAACGTTCGGCTCGCGACCCCGCCGCGTCACCTGCTCATGAATAAGGCCTCCGTTAGAGTCCGAAACTAATCGGGCATTCCCGAATATCGACGTGAGTATAACCGGTATATATAGTAGATAATATGGATAACACTCACGAAAGTTATTATAGTAGACTCTGTAGTTATTTCGCGAATTAGTCATTTCTAGATCATCGTATCATTAAATCAATTCTTATGGCTCAAATTAAAATTGACGATTCTGATTAGTCACAATTGAAAGTAAACTCAAATTAACATTCTACTAGAGGCTATACGGCTAAACGATTACTCGAATCTCGGTATGGCGTCTTATGATAGTTATAATGTAGGTCACGTGTACGGAACTAGACGTGACAGCTTGGGATTGCCAGCTGATTCATACTAGTAGATGTAACGACGAAAGTAAGGCCGCCTGCTAAACAATGCCGAATTTATAGAGTCAAGGTCTGAGGCATGGGCTAGTAGTGACGTAGGTATACAGGGAACACGAATTAAGAAAGAAAAACGAAACGCGTAGTCGACTTTACACGTGACCAAAGGGCTGGTTCATTGTTTGGCTAAAGAGTCAGCATTGCCATTCAACTTAGTAATGCTGCCACTCTTAAGACATGTTACCTGTCAACATTGATGGGGGCTGTTTATTTTGGTTTGTATTGTTTTTAATTTGAGTAAGACATGATTCGATTCACCATGATGTTAATGAGTTGTGATATTTGTGTGGTTCTTAATTAATTCCATCTTTATGGATTAAGATGTAGGAATGTAGGTGCTACCAGAATATGCCTCGTATATTAAAATTATCGCCGAGTGCCGAGTGCCTACAATTGACTATCCCCTTTCCTCCTGTGGGTGTCGTAAGAGGCGACAAAGGGAAAATCCAGAATATGAGCAGCAGCGTCTTCTGTAACAACACCACAAATACTGGGAACCCTAAGCCGCTTCCCAACCGCTCCCATCTAAGGGATTTGTTCAATAGTGGACATGTTCCGGCTGATGATGATGATGGTTATACATTTCGCTGAGCTTGATACCAAATAGTAGGATATACCTACTTGTTTCGCTACCAACTATACGAGTTGATTTAATAGCGCTAAAATAAATATATCGTGTCGATGCTAAACAGTATTTCCCAGGTTATCGTACGATTACATTGGGTGGAAAACACGTTGTTTAGAGATTCGAAATGTTAGTTCCATGACATCTTAGTTAACTGTTAGTTCATCAACCATAAACGAAGCACCATACAGGCTCCACACAGGTGCGTTATTACATTTTTGACGACCTAATCGGCGCAGTGGCTAAACGATTGGACTGCTGCGCTAAGGGTTGTGGGTTGGATTCCTCCACGGGGCAAACATTTATGCGAACGTCCCGAGTCTGGGTGTTTGTGCATATGATATTTCATGTTTGTGCAACGCACTCACGACACGGGAGGAAGTCCAAGTGTGATGTGACGTTTAAAAAAAAATGCGATTATGCGTCCCGATTCCTTACACGCAACTGCGATTCCAGAATTATAAGACGATAAAAACTCAGTTGTGTCCAAGGAATCGCAAGCGCATTATTGCAATAATACACCTATGTGGGGGAGCCTTAAAACATAAGCCTGTATCTAAGGCAGTCGGGTAAAAATGTCCCGTAATAAAAAGTACATAATTCTGCTATATTATACTTTATGCACAGTTTCTAAATAAGTGACGGTGGTGTACTTATTACGAATGTGACTCTAATATAATTTCAGCGCTTATTCTTTTCGAATAGACAATAGTATTTCATGAGTAAATAAACTTTCAAAGTAGGTACTTTGTTACATTTGCGGTTTAGTTTAGTTGGGCATTTTCCGCACTTAGCCAATTGATTGGGCCATTGTACGTGGTTTTTTTCTTTCACTGCAGTCATCGCAGCACATCCCAAAAAGCGAGCAGCCTTTTCAGGTTGAGGGATATAGGTCTACATGCTGTTGCGATAAGTCCGGCCGTGTTGTGTCCGGCGGCCGGCCTAGAATTGACCACCTCCTTTCCTCCCGTGGGTGTCGTAAGATCGACTAAGGGAAAATTTAGAAGATGGACAGCAGCGTCTTCTGTAACTTTACTACCAATACTGCGATCCCCAAACCGCTTTCCAAGCGTGAGGATTATGGCTCCTTTTTCTTAGGGGGAGACCTTTGTTAAACATTGGACGTCTTCCGGCTGATGATGAATTCCGACCAAAACTATGTTACAGCTAAGAAATACCCAATCTTCGAGAGTTGCACAAGAAATTCTAGTAACCGGAGCAGATCCGGGAATCCGTTTTATTAATAAAGTTTCCAAATATCTTCTTGGTATGTACTGACACATGGTTATGAGTAATTACATCGAAATCCTGGTGAAAGTGCATTATTTGTAAATCAGTTGACCTTGGCGTGTTGCCAAATCTCCGTACTGCGAATGAGCCATTGTCCCTTTCTTTTCCATTGACGGATATGAATAATGTGATTATTGCTTGTTGTCATTTGTTTCTTTAGCTGTTTGTTGACAAACACTGAAATCTACCTTTACTAAGTTTAAATTAGTTAGACGCATACTTTGGGGGAAGGCTATGCCCAGCAGTGGACTACAACGGGCTAGTGATGATGATGAAGTAGTACTTTAATACTATTAGATATGCGACTGACACTTGCTCAGATCTAGATTTGGTACGTCTTTTGATATCAAGTTATACACGTACAAATATTTTGTTCCCCGTATGTACGAAAGCTGTCGCAGACCGGACGGAATGCCCTTCGGGGGTAACCACGCTTGGCAAACCCATTTCACAAATGACTGTTACCTAAGAGCAGATTATGCGTCAGAGTTTTTTTTATGTAGTTGCACCCGGCTGCTTACTCTAAAATGATTGTATGCCTACTCAATAGCATTAGGCAAAACTTAACAAAAGTCATCTAGCAAGGATCTATTATACTTTAGACATACTATAAGGAGAGTAACGTAAAACTTTAGTAACAATAATACAAACTAAGAAGCAATAAAAAGGTAATATAATTTTTCTACCGATGATGCGCAAGTTAAAGGGTGTTTCCAAAACGTGCGTAGCTTACGTTATGAGTGGCGTCGCCCGTCCGACACAGTCTTACTGAGTCAGCTCAGTACCTCTGATAAAACAAATCATTATTATGTTAATTCGTACGTTAGCTTTGTATGTGCGTGCATTTGTTATTGTACACGACTGGAGGCACGTAGACACACTTTATTTGAATTCGACAACATCATTTTGACGCTTTTAAATCGTGGCACTTAAAGACTGATCTTATCTAGCGTTTTAGAGCGTCTTGTTTTATTGGTTTGTTTAATGATTAATAACTAAAATGTTCGTAAAAGCGTTGTAATAAATTTAAGAAGAAAACTTTTTTATGAACTTGCATAAATTATTATTAAAACTTGTGTCTGTGGGATGTGGAATGTGCAAGGCTCACGCATTGTGTTAAAATAAGTCTCGTTTGTATTTTCGGTAGATTTTTTAGGATGTCAAATATGCGTATGTTTTAAATTACGTTGGACATAGGTACCAATAAGTAGTTATTGAAGGAACAGTACTAGAAACAAGAACCTCCAACAGTGATGAATCGTTTATACAACAGCACAATCTGGATGACCAACATCTCTTATATCATCCTGAAAGGCCAATCTCTACACTCCACTCCACACTACAATGTAGCTCTTACTCTTGACTATATACGAAGAAAAGAAGCTAGAATTATTCTAGTAGAAATTTATAAAACCCTACCCTATTCCCATGAGTAAATACGTAATGTTATGTAAGAATAACGATTGTCATTATCACATTGTAAACCATGCCATTAATTAACGATTCAACTCTTTGTCGGTCCCGCAAACCACAAGAGGCTAACATAGTAATTACATTGTTTGAGTAGTATCAGCATTCATGGTTAGTATTCCTTAGATTGTTCCTTTTTCCGCATGATTTTTCAGGTAAATATATTCAGGTATATTAGAGTATACATATTCAGTCAGTTAAAAAAAAGTTGTAACGATAAATTAGGCCTTTGCCTAGCAGAACACTATGTAGGCACACAATAAAAAGATAAATAGTCCGTCAGATGTTAATCAAATACTTGCGGGCTTCAGACAGAATATAATTATGTCAGCTAGCAAGGGTACTAGAGTCCTAATACAAGATGTAGGTAGAATTCAGTCTGTGAGAGATTGTTGAAATTTTAAAATAGGTATGTAAGCAACTATTATGTCTGCCTACACACTAGGGGAATACAACCACGTTGCAGAATTGCACATAATAGCCATACAGTCCATAGAACTTAATATTAGTAAAACATTTATACACGGTAATTTAATATTTTAATAAAAACATTACTCACAAAGCATTTTCATACGAAATGACTAATACTCGCCCAGTTCTCACAAAGGACTTGCATATTATTCCAGCAATTAAATAAAACTGCCGTAACTAGAATTAAGTAGTTACTTGGTTATCCATTGACGCAAACCCGTGACCCTGGTAATACCCAACATAAATAAATCCTTTCTATCTCATTATAACATCGAGACGTTAGAAAATAGTTTATTTATAGACCCTTAGATTATGCAAGAGTAATACGTTTAATGTTTTATTATATTATGTGTATATTAAGTAAGGTTAATGATTGGTTTAATGTGTTTATTAACTCATGTTTTAAAGTTACAACTGCGGGGTAAATACTGTGAGTCAGACTCTTACCAATAGAAACATTTAAAAAAACCACATTGGCGCAGTGGCTAGCCGTTGAACTGCTGCGTTAAACGTTGCGGGTTCCATTCCCGACAAAATTTGTGCGATCCGCAGATGTTTGAGAGTCTGTGTATGTAATATTTCATGTTTGTGAAATGCACCCACAATACAGAAGAAATTCCTAGTGTGGGGCGACATTTTTTTAAATCAATACCCTGGATAAAGAAGTAAGTTTTGCTCTGCAGATGATAAGAAATATTTTGAGAAAAAGGATGTGTCGGACTTTCGATCTCGTGGCCAGGTGTAGCTGATGACTAAAGAGAGTTGCGTGTAGAGTTGCTGTAGCATGCTCTTTCTTCGTTCATCTTGCTTAGAAGCTAATAAGTAATTAGTAATGATGTAAAAATGTTTTGGATGAATTAAAATGTGTTAAAATGAGACGAAAGTAGCATGCCAGAATCGTAGCAAATGGAAATCCGTGGTCTCTGCCTATCCGTATAGGTAACAGGCGTGTCTTTATGTATGACTAGCTGCGCCCAGCGGTGTTACCTGCTACATTTTTTCGGTATATAAAGTAGCCTATGTGTTAATGCAGGGTGTCAGCTACCTCCATATGAAATTTCATTAAAATCCATTCAGTAGTTTTTACGTGAAAGAGTAACAGACATCCATCCATACGTACAAACTTTTGCGTTTATAATATTAGTAGAGCTTGATTATAGTTAATTGTGTGTATGTTAAATGTATGTGTCATTAGCTTAAAGAATCCTTTGATTGATCTTCTGTATAAATACTCTGACGTATTATAACCAGCGCAGCTACATTGTAGGGAAAAAACAATTTTGTTATTTACATAACATAATCCAGCGTCATTACGCATCATAGCTAACTGTATTGTACATATTTAATTAAACTGCAAGAGAATATTTTAATCATTTTAAAATTACTTTACGTAAGTGATTTACGTCAATGGCGTGACATCTGCGCCTGAGTCACTCTTGAGTGTTCACGGCAAACGCCTATAGTAATTAATTCACAGAAAATTATGTTGCATAAAGGCAATGACCCATTTTCTATAAACATCTTGTACGTTTTAGAGTTCCATGTAGATAAGTAAAGGTAAAGGATTACTTTTTGTATTTATTTTTATTTATTATGTATTTATAAAATAAAACTTTTCGATGGTTATTTCGTCTTGACTCTAAGACTTCGACGGGAGAACACCTGTGTATACTTTAACTGGGTATATCGCGCGATTGTTTCTACTTACAAGCTTTTATTTGTAGGTACAATTCTATTACTGGCCCCTTACCATGAATTCTTAAAACAGGACAGTTTACGATGTGGAAGCGAGACACCGCATTACACTTCACGTAGCGGCGTCTCCCTTTCACATCGTAGACTGTCCTGCTTTAAGAGTACATGGTAAGGAGACTGGTACCGACATTTATCCGTTCATCCGTAAGCACTAGTCACTGATCTGAATAGGCAATTTGAATTAATAGAAGGAATACATAAAGGTTACCCTAGTACAAAACCAGGGCCTGCCAATATATTGATATAGAAAATCACTTAAATTATTTGAAGAACCATCGACACGAGATTCCGTCTCGCAAATGATTGGTTATTTTATGGTTAAAAGTGTAGGTTGGTGAAAGGCATGTTTACAGTTTTCTTTAGAATGTGTATTATTGTGACTAATTTAGCAGACTAAAGGTAAAATATAATTTAATAAGTAGTTACTGTAAGCTGTAGAACATGTAACTACGCAATAACTTGAGTTTGGATGCTTTTTTAACAAGCACAAGGCACGTGAAATATTTACTTTTTTTGTTAAAGAATAAATTAGTGTTAAACAATACCCTTTATTTCCTTCTTTATTTTGTTTCTACAATCAGTAATGTTATTCATTATAATTATGCAGTTCGAACGCAACGAATTTTCTGACCAATTTGTATCGGCGAAGACATTAGATTGGCCTATTGTTTTCCGGTAACTGTGCGACTCATCCCATTAGACTCGGGTATTATTTATGAGATAAAACTGCCTTATACGGTGCCGGATGATATAAATAATTGGTATTCCCAAGTACCTCAAGGTTGTATCGATAGCCTTCGGCTGGAAAGATACAAGAGTGTGTTTTGCATAAAATTGCATGATACATTGCGAGTATCTATGATCTAGATTTAAAACTTCGTTTGGTGTGGGTACAATGAGAAAAAACAATAAAAAAAACCCTAACTGCGTAATGAGTAAACTTTAAATAAAAACTGAAAAGAAAACAAATAGTCTAGAAAAATGTTATGTTATAACATAGCGACTTTAACAGTCGGGAGCTTTGTAAAGAAGATCTGAGCCGGTATATTTTTTTTATTTTATTTGTGCTAACTATGTACCTACGTAGAACTGTGTACCCACTGTGTGAATCATTTTCCCTACTGGAGAAATATTCCATGCTAAAGTAGAAAACATACACAGACTTGTTTTAGGGTGCAATGACGAAGCTTATAATGCGCCAATATAGAAAGAAGGCAATACGTTTTATTTCGAAGCATGAAATAAAACCGGCGACTATTTTCCAGAATTGTCAGAATCAGGAAAACGCGCCGTTAATGTGAAATGCATCACTTAAAACACGCAGCGTATATGCAATAATTACAGGGAAAGCAGTGTATTAATCAAAAGTGTATTCGATAATGATTTTCCCTAGTCGATGCCACTCGCACGCGGCGAGGCCGCACTGTACGAATCCACTTCATTTTGTGGTGCAAACGTTGAACGTTCCTAATTTTGCTCGCTCGTACATGAAATTAAAATCGGTTTAATGTATAAATGTGATATGCACTTAATTAATATTTAATTAGGTGTCTAAATAAAAGCGCTCTGTGTTGGCTGCTGCGGTTCGGATAGTGTTGTCATGTAAAATTATGTTGTGTTGAATAGCGTTTTGTTATTGGATTTTCAGTGTTTCAAAAAGGTTTTATAAAGAATAAAAGGCTTTTGGAACTTTTTTAAGCATGACTTATTTTTTTTGCTGAAACATTGAGACACCATCTACCCTCTTACTTATAAACGATGCTGAAATGTGTTTTAAGGTAACCATTTCTTAAGGCTACTGACATCTCAATTATTTGACAAGTCAACGCCAGTGACAGATAACTGAATCAATAGTTTAACGCAGACATTTTTTTAAAGTAAGGGGGTTAGACGTACCTACAGCTATAAAAAAAAATGTGTTGCGGTTCTTAGAATGTTCCCAAATTATTGTTTTCTTGAAATAACATTTACGTTAAATGTGGGTCTATATCGCGATAGTTATGAAAGCTAGCTGTTAACAGGACAGGGAGTCTAGGCCTGCCGGTGACGTGGGATAATTACCGGCCGTCCTGCCCTCCCCCCGCGCGCCCCCTCGCCCACACCCCCGCACCCCCTGCGACGTCCACGGTAATGTCACATTAACACCGTACCTCTGGGCGTCCGCGTGCAAACTGTCAAAACATCGCACCCCGACTGTTTAACGAATATGAAATAAATGAAAATAGCGATTAAAATTGTTATTTGCACTGAAAATCCTCTCGAAAAGCTGTTCAAATATGAGTGGGAGTTGCCGTAATTGAGTTGTGTTCGAGTATTTAGAATTGTTAGGTTTATTAAAGTTTTGAACTTCGATGCTATGTCAATAAAGATTGCTTATAGTGTCTAGCACATAGATATAGGATCCAAGTATCATATATTTCGTCTAAGGTCTAGCATCATATCAAGTAAGTAGATATAAACAACATAGTGTTCATTGACAAAAACATCAAACTGCATTAGAAAAGAACACTCATAGATTTATTTTTATTAGTCACCAGTAAGTATACTGTCTCTTCGACTACATTATTTGAGTAACATACCTACGTATCCCCTATAACAGGAAGATTTTTACGTCACTTCTATGAAATTCGTGACTATGAACCCAAATTATATCAGTAAAGTTTAAAGAAAATAAGCCGAGGTAACAACCTATTTACTAGAAAAATATCAACTGGAAATTGGTAAAAAGAAAAAGGTACATTGACAGAACAATGAGGAAGAAGACAGAAGAATTATGTGTGCTTTTGATAAGCGGCAAAATGTGATCCCTCTATGGTCATTATTCTGTTCTATTACAAAACTTTTGTATGGAATTAACAGCTAAGGAATTTAATGAAACTTACTAGAAGATGGTGAAGCTGGCCCTTTGATTCATTACGCACTATCGACTGGTCGCCGGCGACTCCGTACCTCGACGACCAAAACAGGCGGGTGGCTGGTAACCAAGTGCGTAAACACCTATCTAAAGTACAGAAAGTCATAGTCGCCGTCGACCGAGTCGCCAGCGACCAGTCGACAGTGCGTAATAGCTCTTAATGTATTAAACTGATAACCATCCCAATTGAACTATCCAACGACATCCGAACGCACCTTTGTGATTAACACACAACACATTCTATTAAGATTATTCACTCATTTTACTAGAGAACTCTATCAAAATCTTTTTTATGAAAGGCTGTAGGTAGGTACATAGTTTATGAATGCCAACACACCTTATATCTATTTAGATATTCTATTACAATTGTGTTTATTTTGACACGTTACGCGCTACTGCTAAAGCTCAGGCCCAGGGTTTCGATTCCCGGGTCGGCAAAGTTATTAGTATTTTTCATTAGGAAATTCTTAATAGCAGCATGTAGTCCGGATTTGAGCCTGGTTAATGTCAATAGGCTCGCCCCCTATTGCCTTGGGTTTTTAATATAACTGGCGAAATGTGTGTGCTGGTCGTACTAAGTACTATACGCCATGTTATGATTGTGTCAACAAATTAAAAACTGTCGCTATGCGCTAAATACGGCGTATTTTTAATGTAAGCTGTAGTATCTACATGTATACCAACATTACGTGTTGAGTCACTGTTGTCGTATGCAAACACGTCTGGGAGCCAATCAAGGGCGTTGATTAGGGGTGGGGGGGTGTAATTAGCCTCCTTTGATCGCGCCGCACTTGTTCTTGTTACACATGACGTCTAATCGATGTGTTGTTATGCTAAGTAATCTATTGTTGGTAATGGTTTACAGGGAATAGAGGAGAACGTACCAGTGTTGGAAACCAACACTCCAGTATCCTAAGGGGACAGTGGTCGACTATGGCAGACTCACATTTTGACAGATATTTGCAAGCCTTTGGACATTATAAAGAAGTTAACAGGTTCGCAGTTTTGTCTTTTATAAATAACTGAATATTTAACTGTATTTATCTTTGAATGTGATGCTTTAATATAATACGTGGAGAGAAATAAAATATAATTATTATAATTGTATTGCATATGGTCTGTTGATGTAAAAGGCGACTGTTGAAAAGGCTTGTTGCTAGAAAATGAAGGAGCTAGGCTTTAAGCTTTGGGACAAACTTTGGACGATAAGATATTTATTTGCTTACTTTAATTCTTGTTAGATACGAGTTAAATTCCATTATAAATTCTGCTCAATTTCAAATGGTTTGAGACTACTAACTTGGTAACTAATAAATATGTATTTTAGTAAAACATCTTTATATTAAAGTCTTTACAAATTAAATGTGTAGAGCAACTTACAAACATGGTTTCATAAAGTTCTTTTCAGAAAAAATAAAATTAAGCTTAGTAAAATTATTCACTAAAATCATCGTTAAGAAAACCCTACAAGGATCAAAACAAAGCAAAACAGCGCCCTGCATACTTGGCTGAAGCTGTATAAATCTCATTATAGTCTCGTAAGAATATTCTCACCCCTCTGGGCCGGGTGATCGTGTTTTGTTTTTGTTGGTGATCACTTACATCGCAAGTCGGCGTAATTCGATACATCCTGTGTACGACGGCCTGCGACGGGCCGTGGTACAACGTCAAGGGATCTAACAACCATATTCCCAAGCAAACGTGTAACCGAAAATATGGAACACGGACTGTTATTCGCCTTAGTACTTTTAAACTTTCGGTATACATGGACAAATCCGAAAAATATGAGAACGTAGCTTTGGCCTGCGACTTTGTCCGCGTAGAACACCTCTTAGATATAGGGATAGTTTTGTTAAAATTATTTATTTGAATTTCATAATCAGTGGAAGAAAACTGACTACCTTTTTAGAGCATTTGGTTAATTTTGTCTAGGAACTTGCAACTGCGCGGCCAACTCCACTTGTGAGCCGTCGACCGCAGTTAGGCTGTGTCGGGCACGTTCACAATTCAACAGCCTACTGCTAGAAACGACGAAGCAATAATAATGTTATTGTACGACAAAAACAATGAAAGTTCATGAAAATCATATTTAAACTCCTCTTTTGTAGCATTTATAGTTAGCATTTTATTCGTGTAACTACTGAAATTAACTTTCAGCCGCGATTAAGATCGGGTAAAAGCTTCGCTAGATTAAAATGATCCATGCCTTTCCTCAAGATTTAGTTATTTTCGATTACTAGCTGCGCCCCGCGGTGTTACCGGTTCCATTTTTTCGGGATCAAAAGTAGACTATGTGTTAATCCAAAGTGTCAGCTACCTTTGTATGAAATTTCATCAAAATCGGTCCAGGCGTTTGAGCGTGAAGAGGTTACTAACGTACAAACACACTTACAAACCTTCGCCCTTATAATATTACTGTGATAAAATTCCATTAAAATTAGTTCAACAGTTAACTAGTAAAAACGTGACAAACAGACAGAAGGACAGTGTTATAATACAAAACCAATATCCAATACCTAAAACCAATGGGTGTGAGACAAGGTTGAAAATTACCCAACGATACCAGTACTAAAGATATCAGTGCGACGTACATTTTGAATCCAAATATAGGAAATAATGTCTCTTATTTTTACACGCTTTTTATTAGCTTCACTTGGGGTGCATGGTGTCAATAGTTATAAATATTTTATTGACAGATACGAGTAGAGTGATTATCACTTTGATAATATCTTAAAAAGCACCCCACGCTTTTTTTAAATAAAATAATTTTAGTTTTTATTCACACTATTATTAATTTATAATTATTGAAATTTTTAACACTATTCTTAATTTAAATTTATTAAAACTTATTTTCTATTTTTTAGTTCAGTTTTCGATAAAAAGCGTGTTTTTTAGTTTTTTTAAACTATTATTTATTACTTATTAGTATTCAAATGCACCGGGTTATTTCTACAGCAGATAGCCTAATAGAGAAAGGTGTTTTTCCTCAGTATATAATTATTACCTACATGATAAGCGCAAACACTTTTAGTTTCCTGTTTTAGATCTGCAATTTAATATAACTATATATTATTCGCTTAATTCAATTCTTAGTTACAAACATTTGTCCTAGGTTATGGCAATAGGCTTGTCCTAACAACTAACCTTGAATATATCTAGAAAAGGTTTACTTACTCTTCAGACTACTGCAGTCTTCGGGAAATATAGGCGTGATGTTTCGCTTGTTTTTTCTTAAACACAATTTACAAAGATAACTTTTCACTTCAAAACCTCTTTAATATAAGCGATAGGTTTGGTATTATATATTGGCTATTTTACTAATAAAATAGCTTATAGCAATCCGTATATCATACGAGTCTGGGAGTCTAGGATTAGTACTAGACTCCCAGACAGATAGATTAAAATGATGTTACATATTTATTGAAAGTCGAAACCCTTTCGATACAACCCTGTGCGGTCCTAAAATTTTGAGATTCTGCCGTTTACCCCGCGTAACGCACACATCCGCATTATCATCCCTTTGGCCGGTCATAGAGAACGAAAATGCCAACGGTATTGACAATAATTATTATCCGGACAACGGAAATCCGGTCTAAACTTACGTCGGACTGCCGGACATCGGATGTCCGGCTTCATTTATTCATCTTACACAAACAGCACTTCTTGTATACGGGTTGAAAATGGCCGGGATTGTCCAATTTTCCGTTTTACTCTGAAGCCAATTAATAGAGTATAATTACAATTAATAGAATATACTACGAAAAAGTTTATACTATTATTCTTTATGTGTCGTTTCTAATAAAAATCTCATTTTAGTTCTAAACAGTAGAAAATCATTAAAATGGCACAGTTATTTTCGAAGTCGTTGTTATAAACATTATTGTATGAACTTTTCCGGGATGAAAATTCATAATGTATTCGACTTTACATTTTACTGTAAAAATATAGAAGAGTAGGAAAAATAATGTAGAGTCTGCTGAAGTGTAAATTGATGTTGTTTTAAGGTAAAACGCTAAGGTAATAGTTTCAATGTGAATTCATTTTACTTCTTACGTATTTATTGTATATTGGTGTTAAATATTTAGTGAAACTTCTCAATCCCGTAAGTATTTGCGTTTTAAAAAATCCATAAATTTAAATACATACTATAAAAGTCTAAATAATTATAGTTCAAAACTGTTTTACTATAGATAAAACAAATCGAGGATAGCAAAATTACAAATACGCAAAATTTAATATGCCACAAAAAATTTATTAAGAAAAAAATGTTATAGTAATAACAGAATATAAATAAGTACAAACGGTAACATTGTCCGGTTCAATGCGTTCGATTCTTAAGACACGTCCACTGTGGGTAGTGTAAGTTGCCGAGATTAGATGCGTGGCCACTGAACACGAGTTCGTATCAAAATGTAATTTTCTTATTAACTTTCTGTGTATACCTACGTTTTTATATGTTTTAGGGAATACACAGTATAGCATCAGGTCTTCCTGAATATTTCGAGGTAAGTTGCAGCGTAGTACGCTGTCTTAAATGGTAAAGCAAATATTGATGTTGAAGAAATAAACAAAAATATAAATTACTAGTCTGAGATTCATTTAGGCAATTTACAAATGTGCTAAGACAAAGAGCGCGATTTGTTACTAAATGCGAGTCCATCTAGTTTAGTTTATAAGATGACGAAAAAGAAAAGAGTATACCAGCCAATGAAAACTTCACATATTTCGGTCTTCTTCCCCAAAATGTAGAGCTTTTTGTAAACTATTTTGTCGTCTATCCGCCGCCGGTTTTCGCTCATATACACGCGCTATTTTCCTGGCCCCACCGAAGGTATTGTTACACGGAATGGATCCGGCCGATTGACGATCGTTGATACAGCCGGCCGATCGCGTAACATTATCCGGCGTACACGCGATACGCAGGCTAGCGTTACCTATCTCGCGCACATACTTGTACCTACCTACTAGCCGGAGCAACGGCGCGGGCGCACACTCCGCGCATACCTATCTAGTACCCACACTTATTGATATCTTTATTGACTTATTAACGGCCGTTTGTTACCGTATGTGAAACTATTCCATATTAGCTCCATCATAAAAATAATGCCCAATCATCTACCGACATTACCAGCATTACTTTCCACTAACTCCACTCGTAGGCAACTAAATGTATCTAATCAAGCCGATATACGTTAGCAACATTACACTAAAATTAGCAGTTTATACGCGGCTGGTCCGCTAGTGTGCTGTAAGCTTTGAGCATTGCCCGTGCTCTTTCACTGAGATAATCAAATCATTACCGCCTGACAACACAACGGGCACTTATTTAGAGATAAACCTAAATAAAATAAAGTGTCCTTCTGTCCGTTTACTGGGATCGTTCGATAGCAAATTATACGGTCAGCTTTAAATTGTAGTTGAAACTTGCAACATAATGTCGTAAGACGAAACGCAAATTACCGACACGATTTTTACAATATTTTTTTGTAACAAACTCAAACACATTACCGACAGAAGGCAGCCGGGCAACACGTAGAACAATAATTGATTGTATTGAGCCTGGCCGACACCTCAAAAATGTATCGGTAAGTATGAGGAGCGAATATTAATTTTGCGTCTCACTTGCCCTCGGGAATATTTATAGGAAGAAAAGAGAAAGGATTGTGGACGGTGCTATCCGATATGCGTTTTCCTCTGAAGGATACGAGTACGTGATTCGGTGTGTTTTTTTCGTGGGTGGAATTATTTGTAAGGCTTCGTTATGTGTTGCTCATTACTGTACAAGCGCGTATCCTGCCGGGGCGACCGCAAATGCGAGACATTACGGCTCGCCTGAGCCACCTGAGCTCGAGATGGTCTGCTCCTGCGCTTAATGCTTCATACGTGCTACGTGCACCGGCGCAATCGGTGCGAGCGTTTTGTAAAACAAAACGTTTTATCGCCTTACAGGTGCTAAAACTATACAGAAATTGATACTAAATTATATCGAGCGATGTTTCTTTTTCCATTAAATTCAATTTTGTGAATACTTATTTCGATTTGTGTAGCAGTGGATTACATTTTACAATAAATTAACGGATCAAGATTATTTCCCGGAAGCTTTTGTAACTACTTATACAAACTCTCAGGTCAAAACAAGTGTATATAGGTACTTTAAAAAAACAAAGGACTATGTCGTATAGAACGGCGCCCCTACAGCCGAATGATAGTCTATCATAGGTTTTAGGACATACTTTTTAAAGGCCAACAAAACATTTTTAAATTAGAAATAGAGCTCAATGTTTTATATTTAAAGTCTAAATAACTGTACCATAATAATATAGCCCTGCAATCTGCATACAGTTTAATAGTAAAGGGATACACTTGGGCCGCCATTATTCCTAAACTTCCTGATGTAATTAATACAATTTAAAGTAAATGGACTCCACACTGCTATACATTCTTAATGGGGAAGAAGTTATCAGGAAGCGCGGATTGATTTCTTGTTGTTTGAACTTATCGGGCGGTGGCTGCGGTGAAGTTTGGGGCGGCCGCTTACCGAGCGACGACCACAGACCAACCAAACACTTGTCTGAGGTTATAAATACAAAAATAAGCGTTTAATACTGTAATTGTATAGACATGTAGGTTAGGCATTTGGGCCCGGTTGACGTCAATAGGCTCGCTCCCTATTACATTGGGTGCTATACATAACTGGCGATGTGTGGGCGTTCTGTAGACACACCTTTGCCCACCCTTTCGGGGAATACGGGCATGATGTTATGTCGTGTTTTATCTACGTGAATAGTCCCACATTTCAGTTCGATAACAATATTTTAAGTATGTAGGCGTAGGTATTCATGTTGGCGTTGTTATAACACTGAATAAAGTTGTTATAAAATCAATTAATGCAGTGTAGCAGAAGGAAATTCAACGACTCTACCAACCCCTTTAAATACTAACTACTACTATAATTAATAGTTGTGACTTTAAGTATGTATGATATAATATCTTCGTAGTCAGTTGGATATAGATAATATCCAACTGACTACGAATACTTTCCTTAGACACACCAGTCTATTGTTTGTTGTATTGTGTCTTGCATTTAAAGAAATCTATTATCGGAATAGTTATGATTTTTTATGTTTTATTGTAGAACTTCTTAAACTTAAAAAGAGAACTAATTTCGAATGCATTAATTTTGTTGCCAATGTCACTAGTAAGCGTTTGTATGGTTAATTTTAAAGCAACCAAAATATCAGTCGAATCTTTGTGGTTAGTGCTTTTACAGTGCACTTTGCTAATACATTTAAAATGCGCGAAAATTAACACACCGGAAAATGCTGGCCAATTGTAATGAGTTGGGGGATATGCGAAGTTAGATGAATAATACAGCGATGTCGACAACTCGTCGATAAAATCAGTCACTACTTAACTGTTTTAGAAGTTTTGCGAGCTTTTTGTAGCGAACCGCTAGGGTTGGGCGGGCTAGAACAGCGACATATCGATACTTTACATAATAGACTTTTAACTTAATTATGTATCGTAGAGTGCCAACATGACCTTTGTACAGCAAGCTCTACATTAGGGCTTATCAAAGAAGGTGATTTCAAGGGTCGCCGTGGTCGAAATAGTCAAGAAAAACTATATATATATTATAAACTTTAAAAACCGTACTTTAACAAAACATTCTCATAAACTTAAAGCTTCCACAAATCCGCGTGCTACTTGGTCTTTTACTGTATAAAAGTACAAATTAGGCTTATTTTAGCAAAAACATTGAAATAGCTCAAAGGCGGTATACTTCGCATTGTAACATAGCTACATATTTGCAATACGGTAAATATTTTTTCCAATTAACGAACCAAAAAAAAATTCAAGTACCGGATTAACCGATACTGGAACTATGATTGAAACTGGACTATCTAACACGACAACTTAAACTAAGCATATAAGTAACGTCGCTTTAAAGAAGGCAATTATAAAATTGACGTATCGGTAATACTCGGCACGTACTGGACTAACTGTCCACTGGCTGCAGGAGCTGCGGTTTGCGGCCGAGCTTAATTCTACCCGCGCCGCTCCGCCCACCATACATTTTAATAGTTTTAATGCCCCAAGAAGCTATCTTCAGTAGCCGTACGATTATACCGAATAGCTGATAAACATAGAAAGCTTCCAATAAGTTTTTTGTAACGGCTAGTTATGTAAGGCTTGAAATAAAGACGTTACGTCGAACGTGATTCATTTTCTAGGGATCTTTTGGTTCGTGTGAGGTCAACAGGACGTTGGTTCTAAATTATAGTTCTAGCTAGTCAGGGGCTTTTGTTTCTGCGGGTGGTTTCGTAGATTTGGGTTTATTACTCAATTTTGAAGCAAGGTGTTCGGAATGATGATATCATGTTCAATATTTCGTCTACTTCCTTTTTATAGAAACGCTAATCAGAGATAGGCTTACACGAATGACGCTTGGTTCTAAAAGTTATGAGTTGATTAGGTTATGTTGGCAAGTTTCTTTTTAAATGTCGCCCCACATTAGCAATTTGTCTTGTATCATGGGTGCGTTTCACAGACTTGAAATGTCACATACACAAACTCCCAGAATCGGGACCAACATCTGCAGATCTCACAAATTTTTGTCCCGAGCGGGAATCAAATCCGCAACCCTTAGCGCAGCACTCCAATCGCTTAACCGCTGCGTCATTCAGGTCGTCTACGTCGTCGTCCTCTTATGCAAGCAAAATATCAAAATATTTTTGGTACCTAACTGTTTGTCAGTTTTATTTACTTTTTTAATGACATATTAAAAACAAAAGGATTTAGACCTTGCTATTTTAGTTAGTAAAATTGTTTGTCATGGTAGTTTTCGCAAAAGTTGTCGTACTTTGAATATGCATTTACTATCATAGTAAACCACCGTACGATGGCAATATAGAAGGATACATACGTCGTAGAGCCAGGTGTCAAGCAGCTAATATACGAACAGCAATGGGCGCAGTAGTTCGCAGTACGTGGACGGCGCGCTGTGCGTAGGCGGCTAATCCGTTGCCGCTTATTACATCCCACAGTAGCACACCGATTGAAACCGCAGCCTGCGGCCCCTGATTTCTGCAGCCCCATCGATCTATAGTTTCGTTATCAAATTTTCACACGGACCCTCGCTCTCGCACCAAGATTGACTTTATTTGAGTAAGTGTAACCGCAGACCTACGCGCCAGCTCCGGCTAACGCTCGATAACCGACGCTGTTGACTCCGCTTTACAATACATAGCCGACTTGATACTATTTCTCAATTGTATCTCTAGTGAATTAAAGGTATTGGAGTGTGAAACAGTGAAAAGTATCGTTATAATGCGATAGGTAGTCGGCCAGTAGCCAATCACGGCGCCCGAGATATTGATCATCGAAATTGATCAATCAAATCGAAAATATCTTACCGGAAATAAGGCGCGATGTAATATTACGTTGTTCGTGGAATTGAATGTTTTCGAAAAATGTAATTTTTTATTTTATAATAATATTAGTAGAAGTGTGAAATTTATTGTTACGGTATCATTTGATGTCACTGTGAAACTTATTCCGGTTTGGATATCTCAGTACAATGTTAACAATATCAGTTGTGAAGTAATTATTGTGCAGTTCCGTGAGCTATCGCAATTGATAGTATTTGACGTAGAAGTGATTACATGGTGTGCCATTGGCAATAGCAGCCGTCAGTGAATGGACCGCCACTCTGATTACTTTGGATTCAAATAGTGATAGACAAGCGCGTATTGTGGCACTATGTAAGTAATAGAGTCGTCACTCAATAAATACAAGACAACAATGACAATTAATATAAGAATATAGTGTAATCAATAATTTGATTTACTGCAGTCATCCTGAGCGTATATTGGTCAAGACTGTATCTCAACAGGGACGGGCAGACACTATTGGAGAGAGTTCAGGCGCAAGGCCTACGTCCTACGGCTATGATTTAACGTGGTTTAAGGTACACCAAAGAACAAATCATCGCAAGCATTTCTTCACGATGCTCATCGATTGTATATTTATGAAGGTACCCACGAGCTTCTCTATAATGACCAAGCTACGGAGTGAGTATGCCTCTACAATCCTACCATCCTGTAGTTAATTAATTGTTTTATGTGAACAGTTCTAACAGTTACCTACTCTATGGCGCACGATGTTACGCCGCCCGCCGACGTAATGACATTGTGCCAGAGCGTCCGTTTTTTCTCCCCATCGCATTTGATGTTATTGTTATTATTTTTCTCTCGTAGCCCATCTAGAGGTCGTCGACACTCAACTCAGCATCTACACCTTAGACTTGACGAAAGCTCAATTCTGCTCAACAATGGCTCAACGGTAAGACAGTGACAAGTTGATGTGAGTTGATAGATTAAGCAAAATAGCGTAGACATTTACGGGTTATGTTTGCTACATTAAGATATGGCTACGAAGGGTTAATTTCGTCACATTTGTGACCTTTATGGGATTATTATTAAACTTGTGTAAGTTTTGAGGATTGTTGTAAGTTTATAATACACTAACTTTATGCTCTGACGTTCATATTCATCCCTAAAAGGTTACGGGGTCCAATCAATGGACTGTAGCGACGAAGAGAAGCGACGTTTTAAGTCATTATATTATCAGTGCAGTGATGATGGCTATAAGCTTGAATCTTAAATTGTTTGGCGAATATAACTGAATGATATACACAATATACGTAGAGCGATGGGAACTGTTAGTAATTACCTAGAGGTAGTCTCACGAAGCGCAAACACTATAATAACTAAATCCAGGTAAAGATATTTAGTAATCAACTATGTATCATAATGTGTGGTACTACATTTAATATATAAGTTGCTATTGTAAGCTACATAGTAAAGGATTAAAGGATTTTCTTCAATTCATTCTAGCTGTTTTTTGTATTCATTCTAGCTGCCAGCCCAAGTTAGGTGCGTTGATCCGTCGCGTCAGCCCCCAACGTCCATGTAATTTCATTTGCGATAGTTGTCAGGAACGCTCACTGTGATCAGAGTGAACCAGCTGAGGGGGTTACAGCCAGTCTATCCAGGGAATGTGAATATCTTCTACCGTCTGTTATACATGCAGACCAGGGATGTTATGGATATATAATTTCGGATCCGGATATGGATATGGATATTGGTAAAATATAATATCGGTTTCGGTTACGGTTATGGATATTAAATTATTTCGGATTATCCCATAGTTTCGGTTACGGATATTATTTTTTTAAGGAACTGTAAAATTAAATATAAATATAATTATATTCGACTTTAATTGTACCTTGTAGATTTCGCATTAGGTAGCGGGAGTGTAGTATTTAGTTAGACTCCCTCCTATCCCAAACTATCCAAAACTTTTATTTCGGAATCGGTTACGGTTACGGATATTTTTTTATTTCGGATATCCGATAGTTTCGGTTACGGATATGGATATCCATAACAACACTGATGCAGACAGCCCTAACCACCCCTGAAATTGACTGATATTCTTCAGATACATTTAAATAAAATTATATCTTTCTTTATTCGATCGTTTTTTTTAGATTTTACTCTGAAAAGTAAATAGATGAATATTTTTGCTTTGTTACAGTCACATGATATACGTTATATCGCACACAATGATAACTATGTGCTACGATATTGATTAGCATATAATTATAAGCAGGCTCGATAGATGAATGAACAATAAAGTATGTATGACTTGTATTAATGGGACGGTTAGAAGAAACCTAGTATATGAACGATAGAGGTTAGCAACTAACCTATAGTTTGCGTCACGATTGTGGATTGTAGTCTCGTGTTAAGGCCCATTTCGATCATAATCTTGTTTTGCTTAGATTGGAATTCTGGCACTAAAAAAGGGTTCATCATCATCATCAGCCGGAAAACGTCCAATGTTGAACATAGGCCGGGGAGGGCTTTTTTAGAACGCCAAAACTTGGCATTTCCAAAGGGTTAAGTATAAATAATTATCTTGCTGGAAAGTTTCCGTTAACAGATCCTTTATTTCCCAGTCTAAACATTCAGTCTAAACAAGCCAGTCTAATTTCCTACACAACATATCCGAACATGTGGTTTAAAAAGTTCCAATCATGACGTCATAACGTATTTGAGCGCACGTTGTTTAGCGAGCGCGTGCTCAGCTTGCAAGGTGTTCGATCAGTGCGCATAATTGGCCGGTTCCGATTGTACGGCCCATCCCCCGTCGATGACTGTCTACGTCATCATTCGACCGCATTGTTTGTCCCTGGCTAGCGAGGTGTCATTGGTTTAATAAACCTTTACAGATAACAATATTTTGGTAGTTGGCTTCAATTGTACATTTGTGCGTAATTACTTAAATCCATACTAATATAATAAATGTAAAAATGAAAGTAACTCTGTCTGTCTGTTACGCATTCACGACTAAACCGCTACACGGATTTTGATGAATTTGGCATGTAAAAAGTTTAAGACCCGTGAAAGGAAGGCTACTTAACTCCGGCGAAGCCGCGGGTAAAATAAAGTATTACTATAATATACAGGAGTGCGTTCAGGTTAATATTATTATATAATTTTACTGTCAAAAAGTTTGAATAGGAAAAAGTTTTGTTTAAAGAATATCAAAACGACTTCGGCGAACAATAAAAAAATTCAGGCTGAATAAGAAGTATAAAAAAGAAATGTTACCTTCAAATTAGGAATAAAAGGAAAATATGTGCTAGAAACCACGTAGATGTCGTTAAATTACAACCGTGAATCACGGCGCAATCGAACCGGATTATTACGAAGATATTTCATTGGCAGGAAACAAATCATTACCGATGCAATATCGATCGTTTTATTTAAGTATAATTTTGTTCCATTCAAGAACTGGTAATTTATGAGCTCTAATGCTAAGCAATTTTTCAGATCATGATGGATCGTAAGCGGTGAAAGACATTGGGCCAGATTCTTCTTTGATATCCATTTTATTTCTAACTTGTATTAACACACTAAAGGTATGTAAAGGTGGGAAATGTTTCGAAACAATAGGTTTTCATTTTGCTGATCATCAGGTACTAGTCGATGTGTGTGCAAGAATTTGATCCTTTTGGCTCACAAACTCAGGGGTGGTCATATGGTTGGTGTTTGATAAATGTCATTATATTCCAATGTATTAATTGGTTACTTAAGCCAGAAGTTAGCTAGCTGTAGTTGGTGCATATCTGCACAATTACACATAGACTAGAATGGCTTCAAACAAAGTTCACCTGGTGAAATGTGGGTGTACTAAACATCTCTGCTTTCTTCGGAGAATACAGGCATGGTGTTATATTTAATGCGATAATGTTGTTGGCCATTCTAAACCATACTTAGCAAGAGCAAAAAGTGATGGTTCATAAATAAACGTCTGAAATAATTAACTCTACAAATGCACGAAGTATTGCAGTGAGTCAAAACGAAGCAATCTGACAGTCAGCAACAAGCATTAGAGTTGACATGGGCTGTCGGCGGCGGCTAATAACGTGCGTAATGGCGGGTCGTCATTAGCGGCGCGCGCGCAGATTGCCGTGCAGCACTGATGAAACCCGCTGGGATTGCCTTGTAAACGCCCCGAGTATGAACGTGCACTTAGAATGGATAGAGTGGACATTTTATATGTATGTTTATAGGAAGTTTTATTTTGCTTGTGACTCATTATTAAAAACCTACATTAAGACGGAATATTAAAACAAGATTATAATTTCGCAAAAAAGGCCTGAAGGAGCTTTAAAGTATGAATTTGAAATATTTTAAAAAGAAAAGGACTAATTATAAGTGCGCATCACCTGCTCATGAATAAGGGCTCCGTTAGAGTCCGAAACTTGTCTCTTATTCCCGAATATCGACGTGAGTATAACCGGTATATATAGTAGATAATATATGTATAATTAAAAGTGTTTTTGCATATCATTAGTATTATTTTGGTTATCGTAACAGATGTGGTTTCCACAGGAATCCTTTATGGTAAAGGTTTTTTCTGGCAAATGGGTTTTAACAAAATACTTTTACTGGTTTTTTAGAACTTGATGGCGCCGGCATTTCCTGATTGATTACTTCAGATTGTATTCTCATGAGTTTCACCATACAATCGACCTAAACTTGCCTTTTTAATTGTTCTGTTCACGGCATCTTGCGTCAGCAGAAGCAATTTGTGGTAGTTTTTAATTGTTCTGATTTTATATAAAACCAAAACGAAACGATAACTTCAGTTTCGGGAATATTTGTTTTTTTTTCATAATTATAATATGGTTAACAGTTGAAGGTTATTACTGTTACATAACTGGCAGATACTACTTGATTTTGGCAAATATGGGAAACGAGTTTTTTTTGCAAACATTTTGTATTTAGGTCTAATATGGCCTTGCACTTAGTTTGAAATAATCTAAATAATGCAATAAATGTAACATAGTTGAACATTTTTAGCAGTTATTAAGTCTCGTGGTTAAATTGAGAGAGCTGGGTAGATGGACCCAATATCCTTAAGAGACACTATAATCAACAATTTGATGCAATTCGTAACATCAGTTTTCAGATGACCCATACTGTAACATCAACATTTTTTTTAAGGAACATTTCTTATTCTTTAATTGAAGTGCCAAGTCTAATAGATACAGTGGTCCGTTCACAACAGCTCGTCGGTAAATAAGGCGGCAGTCAGTTAGAGGGTCGTGATTGTGAGCTCAAGCCGTAATGAGCGCGGATATTAATAAATTTAACGCTGCCGACTCCAGGACACTTTACAGTTATTTAGGGCATAATTACGTCAAGAAAATTACCTATCCGTCTGCCAGTTGTTTACATGATTTACGATTTGCGTAATTTTTACTGGAAAGTTTAGCTGCGTTACCTCGGTCCTCACTTCGTCTCTCTGCGTTTATTAGGATGAGTATGCAGATGGGTGAAGCTTTGAATGAAGTGTAGATCTGTGCTCTGTCTTATTCAGAACCTTATGTTGTGGGTTCAGATTTTAGACTTAATTCACATTACAAAGTCTCAGATGAATAACGACGCAAAAACCACGAGACTAAGATGGGCAATGCTCACTCTGCCCCGGCGGTCTTTGCCCTGCAGTGGGCCAGATTCAGGCTGTAGGTAATTAATGGGACGCTTTGCCCGACACAGGAAACGTTATTAGCTGAAATATAAGGTTCAGTTTTTATGGTAGGTTGAAGTACATACCTCCCGCGGATAGGTTGGCGTTAGTCTTGTACTCTCGCTCGTCGTGGGACAGTGACCGGAGACTCCTCACAGAGGAACTCTTGTACTCCATCTCCCGAAGAGCTAGGGACGCGCCGTCGCACGTTATTAGCGAGCGCTGCAGACCGAACGGCCGGATCTGGTGCGGCGACGCATTTGTACCTGCGAGGGGGGAATCGATGTTATATAGCTGGTATATGAAACTGTTGCGGAATAGCGTAGGCAAATAACATGTTTATGGGCAGAGAAGAGAGTAGAGACTATTGTTGGCATGTTATAAACGTGCAAAATAACTTATGTAGCAGAGTAAAAATTGTGTATTGTTATAATGTAAGGTTACATCCCTACAAGATGTGGTCATATGTAAATGTATATTACACGGTCAATTTATCGTCTTTACCTATTAATCTATAGAATCCACTTCTGCCAATAAACCAAACAAGTAGATTTTTTTGGTATCGGTGTGTACTGTGTACTAGTGACCAATGGGTAACTTGTTGTTGATTTAAGGAATTGCTATGATAACTATACAAAAAAAAAAAAAAATTGTTATATTTGATGCAGTAAGGAAAGTAGCAGATGTACGTTATTTATAAATATACCAAGCTTCTCTGTCACGCTAACATAATATTGTTTCGGTAATTTAAATTAATTTCCTAACAAGCCTAAAAACTATGGGTTTCCGGCGCCCAATCTTCAATTAAACGGCAAAGTGTCAATCACCTTATTACATGAATAGGTGGTCTCCTTTGGTTTTTTTGGCCCAAAATTGGCGGACCTTCTGTCGGCTCTGGCCTTTATTTGAAAAGGTACCGCCCCAATTATTTGAGCCTCTCGTAAGAAAAAAATACGTAGATAATTAGTTTATGAGTTTACACAATGCAAAATGTTCATATAGGTACCGCAATTATGGAGTGAAATCGACGCAAACAAATGCAGACAGTTAATTATTATTTGTTGTTATACAATATAGGGAACCAGTGATGTAATGTGACTTGAAATATGTCGATACTTATTTAGAAATGAACTTTAAATTTTGTTTATTTTGTAATTAATAAGTTTGGTGTTGTATATTTTCATATTTCTTTTCAATTAAAATGATATAAGATTCAATTACAAATTACGATTTCACGTTTCACAAGTTTTCAATAAAATTACAATCATACTTTCATCAATCATTCAACAACTGCACTGCCTCAAATCAAGCTCTTTTAGAGTAACACAATTATTATTCGCACTACAAAACTATTTAAATATCATTCGCAGCTTCGACCGCTGCAAATAAATTGCATTTTATCGATAGTCGATAGTCCGTGTAATGTGGGAGTACAGCGCAATTAGCGAGGGTCACTACGAAGCGGCTTACGCCGTCCCACCTACAAATTAAGTCTATTAACTCAAACTTTTAAGTCCCCCACGATATCTGCCTTTCTTGTGTCCGAGAGTTCGAGGCTTATTCGCAAAGTACTTTGTTTACCCTTTATACTCTTTGTTTGATATCTTCTGTGTAAATTAGATCTGGATTTTTGATATACAGCGTTTTGATAATGATCTGTCGTTAATTAAGCAGTGAATATGTTTTGTTTGATGCAAGAAGGTCGTCAGCGGATGTGTGTCGTCCATACGTAGGTAGGTATAATAGAATTAATATTATGTTTAATAAAGAAAAGGTATTATTCAGTTGTCGTAACTGTCACTTGTTATTTTTACACTACAATATTACTAGTCGAATCAGATTTTAATATGAGTAAAGTTTTAAAAATACTTCTCGCATTAAAGTTTCGCCATCAATTTTAAAAGGTCAATACAAAACAAAAGACTATGTTGGTACCTAACTATCAATTTTGATCTTCCGCGTAAAAAGTTTGTCTGAAATCGGAGAGAAATAGTTAAACATTGGGACAAATGTGATGTTTAAAACGTCAATCCGGTACAAATATGAAGTATTGTTACAATAAAAGTCCCTGAGCAGCTCGTAGACGCTACACGTCATGCGGCAGCAAGCGGCAGCAGGCACAAAGGTCCCAGCAGTTGCGCAGTGCGTGAGTACAACTTATTACTGATATAATTTCACTATTGTTTGCCGCCGGCTTAACTCCATATGGCGTAACGTGTTTTTTATACTTTTCCTCCAATTTCGTCGATAGTTCGAAACTTCGAACTCCTTTTGAGCGACTCCTTAGTTTCGCGTGACTGCAGACGGAAGACGACGTTTTATAAAATTAATTAGATATTGGCTGGGAACCAAATATAATGAAAGTGTATTGGTTACGTTTAGTATTGTTTCGTAGGAAAAAGCTGGCGGTAATAATAATGATGTTAAATTATCATTGAATTGCATAAATATATTAACGTTACCAAGTATTTTGAGTGACCACACACACTGATATTGTTTTTGATAATATTATTATCAATTTCGAGGAGGTAGGTATTGGTTGAAAATGAAAGATTTTTGTTTTATAATTTTTTGTATAATATTTGGTTATAGCTGCAGAATTGCCAGCATCACTCCACTAACCTAACCTGCTTAAGCAGCACGATTAAAATGCAATTAGTTATGCCCTGTATTATACTGTGTTATATAAAAAACCGTCGGTTTGCAATGACCTTTACAATTATGTCAATGTTGCGTACAACAATAAAGTAGGTAAAACAAAAATGGAACGATAGTCGTATCAGTACGGAGTCCCGTGGGAAGAAAATAGTTTATCTACGAATTGCGATATCGCGGTCGCGCGACCACCGCTATCGTATACCTATATGAAAATTACACGATAATAATTAATAGAAACGTTCCACAACAATGTATAAAACTTTATATATTTAATTGTTTATGCTCGCGGTTTTTGTCGCACGACGTCGAATAATAACAAATTGGGCACCGCTCACGACACGCCTGATCGAATTATGTTTTCATATTAGTTTTTTAATTAATTGGTGAGTTGTAATTACGCATTTTACCGTGTATTCATTATTGTTTGTATTTCAGAATGCCGCATCATTGGAATAATTGTTAACGTGTACTTAATTAGCGGAAAAATGTGGTGATGAAAGTGTTTTTTTTTTAAATGGACAGGTGGTAGCTTAGCCAAAGCTGGTCCTAAAATGTTCCTTGAGGAAAACCATTACGGTTGCGATGCTTCTCTGAATTGCAATTCTATGAAAAGTGATCACAAGATCAAGTTTGGTTGTATACCGGTTCTTATACGATAAACAGGCACAATGGTCCTTAAGCAATTAATATCACTGATAAATATATTTTAATCGCAAGTTTACCCGACATGAAACCAACTATTTTGTCTGCAGCAGCCAGTGAATACAAATAAAAAGCAAATACCTTCACCAAAAGAAGACCATGAGCACGTGGTTATTACCACAGAATCGGTCTACATGGTCACATGACCATTAACCCACTACATGTACACGGCAAAGTCAAACTGTGAAAATGTGGTTACCCAAAAGATCGCAGCGGTCAGTCTGCAGTTGACCTGCGTAAAACCACGAATCATGGATGAAGGAACTGATCGTGTGTGCCGAACTGCCGATGAGCATACGACGTCACTTAAAGCGAGCTTTGAGTAACGGATCCCCGCAACAGGTTGGCAAATGGTAGAGCACGAGTGATTGACAGAGCTGTCCATCTAAAGGTATTCAGTGAGCATTCGATTGCTTAAGAATTCTAATTACCCTAAAACATTAATTTTAAATCCAAAGTAGAAGAAAGGATTGAAGAATTTATGTAAGAGTTTAATTCAAAATGACTTTGAGTTTTTACAAGATCAGGAAATGATTGAAGAAATTTCTTTATTTCAAATAACGCTAACGGTCGGCGGGCGTCCACTGGTTTAGAATCGCGAAGTAATTTGAGATTTTAAGTACATTTGCCCAATAATGCAAAAAATAAAATGGCGGTAGGTTGTTCCTACTACATAGAAATTAATTATATGTAATATGTGTATACTTACTAGTCTTGGATCTCGGTTCCCGAGGTCCGTCGACGGTGACTTTGATTGCTTTTTGGTACGTTGCTACTTGAGGTGGGTTCGTTGATATTGTGATGGTTAGCGAGAAGCTCTTCCCTGAAACAAAACGTTCATTATTGAAAACACGATCAATTGTTAGTCCAGTCAAGCTTGATATTGGAGTTAAGAGCTTTTGTTTAACAAAAAAAGCTAAGTCCACATCTTGACATCATATACTGTAATAATGCATATTCATATTGCAGCTGTGTTCCATACTGAGTAAACGAAGACAACTAAAATCCAATGAGTCCATGTAATGTCACCATTAGTATGTAAATGCTCATTATGTGCTGTTAAAAGTACATAACGCGTAAGTATATAACACTAATAATGTTAATCACAATACCAAATTAACAGACCACTAATTCACACATTCAACTACACAATCATCCTTTATAGTATCTACTCTAACTGGATTCAATCAAATTAATCAACTTATTAGCCGCTATAATCGATATAGTATATAGAAGCGGAACGCACACATGCGCAGGTCGTACGTGTGTGGGAATGTAGCCGTAACTACTGCGGATAGCGTATGGTGGAAAATAGCGAGCTTTTTGGGCGCCCGATTTGCGGTCTACAGTAATGAATGCACCGATAAATACCGAATAAAATTACAGTTAAAATGAGTAGATTAACATGTCTAATGCAGATAATTCGTGTGTAGAGCGCACTCGATTCGGAATAAATGACTGATTTCAACGTGTTCCGCGTGAGAGATTAGGTACTGATGTTTAGTACCTGGTGTTGTTTTGTTTGAGATAGATGGAAGAGTGAAGTAGAGATGCTTGTTAGTGACTGGGTATTTTGAAGACACATGTTTGAAACTCAAGTACTTAATCTCAGTTTATGGAAACTTTAGTATTAGATACAAATACATTTTGCTTATAATTTATGCTTAGCATATAACATCACGCCTGTATTCCCCGAAGGGGTAGGCAGAGGTGCATATATAGTACACCCACATTTCGCCAGTTATGTTTTAGGTCCCAATGTAATAGGGAGCGAGCCTATTGCCATCCACCGGGCACAAATCCAGACTTCGTGCTGCTACTGAGAATTACCTAATGAAAAATCCCAGTAACACTTCTTAGCGTTTATGCTTAGCGTTAGGTGTAAAAGAGTCGCTGTCAGCTCGAGCTCTACCATATTGTATGTTGTACAACATAATATGATCTATAAGTTATTGTTACGTTAGTTGTTTAATCATTTCCTGTAAATTTATTTTGTGGCACGTTCTTTGCGATAAGATATTTTTTTGTTTAGTCTACTTCCTGTTTCAGTGACATATCAAGACATGTCATCATTATTTTGCAATGGAACCTGATATCGTACGAGTATTTAGGTCAGACTGAGCAATGAACATTTTTTTCTAATGTTTGTTGATGTTTTATTATTCAACATTATAGTTATAGTTAATCGCCTTATAACTATAATGTGTGACGGTTCATACAATACGGTTGTACGGAAGGGCGTTTAGTGGTCCAACTTTTACAGAGGTAAAGCAGGTAGTTAAATTATTTTCGCACGCCGAAGACAAACTTACACCTCAATACGGAAACAAATCATCATAAAACATTGGTCGCTAAACCTTAAAGGCGTGTCTTGAACGATGTGAAATATTGCTTCTAAAGTCGCTATTAAACTTAATGCATTCCTCATGATCACTCATCAACAGTTTAGGACCTAACACAATACGAACGAAGCCGTAAAACATAACATTGTATTGCAACGACCATCTCCCGAAGGTGTTGAGAGAGGCGCGTGAAATATTCAATTATTGTGCTCAGGCGCAGGTGGGTGAGGGGTGCGGGGGAGGAAAATGGCCGCCATCTTGATTTACGATCGAGCGTAAATCCTGAGTGACATTTGTGAGTGAAGACGACTTGCAAACCGTCGTCTTATGTACACGACTATGACACGATTTCAAGGAAATATTTTGCGGTTGACTACATATTACTGCTTCAGAATAGCTGATAGTATGCTAGTTTGGTATCGAAGCAGCAATGGAAAGCTGGCAATGGCTGTGTGTCGTTCAAGGCTTTAAATCTGATCATGAGTTCTCACATTGTGTGGAACGCCCAGCGTGCATAAATATAAAACGTTATGTGCCTGTCGAGACATGTGAACTGATGTCTTGTCAAAGCTCTCACATCTTTCGGCAACATAAGAGAACTCGAGTTATACAAATATAGCTGAGAGAACGCCTTGTCGCTAAGCCTGCTAGCAAATTAAGTACAGGGGACTGGCAGCTAAGAAAGCGTAACCCGCACTAAGCTTGTGTATATGTATATTTTTATTTATGTGCATTAAGTAATAAAAAAACAAAATCGTGCGAGAAGATTACATAATTTACAACCACAGTGTATCGATTTAGAACCTATTTTAGGTGCGTTATTACTCTCTAAACTCAATAATTATTTAGAAAATAAGTTAGAAAAATACAGCTATAATAAAGGATTTATTTTGAGTACGAATTTTAGGAGCATTTTAGTAGCGATCTAATGAATGATGCAATCCCATATAAGATACAAAAGTCCAAGAATATCCAGTATTAGTAATTTAAGACAAAATTAGACTAACAAAAAGATATTTGTGAGTGGAGCTACAACCGTGGCAGCGACGACCGCTACCCAAATGATTCGGTCACAATTCTGGTCATGCCGTTTACGTCGCTCGCTCCTAATTACGTGTTCAGTTTGAGAGTACTCTCTCTTTCGAAATAACACATTACTATCGAATTACTGATTTAGAAAAAACGAGTTCAGTAATATTCGGTGGTGATTGCGTTGTTAATGCGATTTGTTAAGTACGTAATTAGGGATGGAGCTGTTTGACGTCTAAAGACCTTGGTGTTTAAGTATTCTGTTTCTTTTAATGACTAGGTATTACGATGTATCGTTAGGCGCTGTTTTAGTTTTTTGGTTTAGTGTGAGTACGGCACTACCCAGTTTTAGCTTTTTGAAGCTTCAACTACGCATAGATGTGTGTTCGCAAGCGCGCTAAACGCATGATCAATGTTTATTAATTTGTAGAACAGAATTGAACAATCTTGCTTATAAAGACATATTCAACTTATAGTAACAAAACAAACTCTATCGGTTTTCATTACACATGGAAAAGAACTAATACGTTCTCAATATAATACGTATTTGTTATTCATATACAGAATATATTATGAACTTTGTTTATCAAAGATCACGATACTCTCACGACAAAAAGAATTTGAGTTTCGGAAACCCGGCACTGGACCAGTCCGCACCCGTCCGCTCTAATCACATCACATTATCGATGCACTGTTTTGATGAGCCCGTCACAACTAATGGTAGTTCACACACGACGGTGTCCTGTTACATTGTATTAATAGCGGCCGGTGTATAATGAACGCTTCGTTTGTAACCGCCCTATGTAAGTATATTCATGTGGGTTGTATTATCATGTGATTTATTTATTGATGCAAATCCTTCGAGAGATTGTATGTTTTTGTTTAAATTCAGTATTCGATTTTGCAGTAACGAATTTATTTAGTTTGATATAATTATATGTATAATATGAATATATATATGATATATAAATATTAAATTTTTATAATATTAACATTGTTGCATTGGCTGAAGTGATATTTGGTTATTGGTACCAAGAAATGTCATATGTATTAGATTTAGCACGAATAAATAATTGTGTGACAGCTTTGAACTTAGCAATTTGTTGTTGTTACACTAGAGTCTGTGCCCAAATTTTCCGTTGACAATTTGAAGAAGGAACAGTCAATCTAAATATAAACGTCAAATACCAAAAACAAATGACATATTATTTTTTATTGCACGCTGTGTACTAGCTACCTGGTGTATTCGTAAATCATTTGAACGTCTACGACTTTGACTACCGTAAGCTTAAAATACCAAACTTCTAATTAACATAACCTTGAGATTTAACATACTAATAAATAACTATAAATAACTGTTTTCTATGTTGACCTTTATGAATACCACCATAGTGACCTATTCCATAGAATACATTTAGGTTTTGCCGATTGGTAACCGACCTAGAATTGACCACCCCCTTTTCTACCCAAAGAACCATCCCCTACCTCCCTGCCAAAATGGGCAGCAGGCGCTTGTGTACCTTTACCACCAAACTGCGATCCACAAGCCGCTTGCAAAGGGACAGCGGACGGACACAACCGGAGAGAGATCAGGTACAGCACCAACGGCTTAACACGGAAAGGTCTCGACATGTGAAAACGGTCACCCATCATAAGAGTGACCGCAGCGAGCGCGACTTAACCTCGCCGATCGACTGACGCGGTAGCCACGTAGCTCAGACCCTCCTTTCATAATATATAAATTATTTAAAGGAAATATCACAATAAACTATGTTAACATAGTTTCGGTCGTTACTGTACATACCTATATTATTCTATCCTTGTAACAACCTTGGGTCATATAGTATCTTCTAACTGCTATGTTACCTATGGGATAGGATAGGTACACATGGAATTAGAAGCGGCTCCGTAAGGATTAACATTACATAACATCATGCCTGTATTCCAGAAGGTAGAGGTAAAAAGTACATCATATTATGTTACGTGTCCCAATGTAATATGGGGGCGGGTCTATTGCGGGGCACAAATCCAGACTACGTGCCGAGAGACTGAGATTTACCTAATGGAAAAACCCAATATCACTTTGCCTGACACGGAGTTCGAGCCCAGGACCTTATGCTCAGCTGCCACGCTAAGCGAGGCAGTCGATAGGATTTAGTTTCCATCAAAGTACCTGAGCATTTTACCGACTATATATACAATAGCAAGGCAGGTACAACAATGATGTATAGAGCTATATACTCAAATGATGTACACTCATATAGCCAGCGACATACCGGCCAGTCACATCGCTGATGGCGTGTTAAAATGATCTCCGTGATTTTACTGCCCTTCCATATTGTTGGTGCATGTGGGCTGTAATGGCGGCTGGCTGCGCCGGCGCAAGAAACACAATGGAACACTAAAGTGCCAACGTCGTTTACTGCCGCCTGCGGTTTGGAAATTAAAATCCAACTTGCTGATCCGACTTTGTCGTGCCATGAAAGTGTTAAGGTTTGGGAAACGCTGATGTGAATGCCAAAATTAATTACCGCGGTTGGTATTCAAAGAGAGCAACACAGGGTTATAATATGGTCGATTATAACATTGTAATCATGTGCATACGAGTGAAAGCCTTGAAAGGGGAAATTATGAGAAGTTCTTCTTAATCAGCCCCCTTACCATGAACTCTAAAAGCAGGACAGTTTACGTTGTGGTAGGGAGACGCCGCATTATACTGCACTTAGTGGCAAGTAAGGGGACAGGACTCTATAGACCCACGAGCTATTTATTGGACTTACACCGAGCTTCTTTCTACTAGCTTTTCCAGCTACGAAATGGAATTGTATTCTTATGTCGTCTACGGGATATCGTATTTAGGAACATTTAAATTAAGCTTGTTTGTAACATTTCCACACATAATTATATTACTTTATTTGCCAACATTTCGCAGAACGATACATTTGCATCGATGACGTCCATTTCGGCGACTTGTTACGATATAATTCTAGAAATTGTCTGTTTGTGCTGTCGGGATTTTCCGCCAAATTTGTCAAGGGGACTGTAGTGTAGACATATCCTGTTGGGTAGCCATTTTGACGAGATTTTATAATTTTAAATTATATTTTCGGTGTTGAGGTCACAGTTGTTTTAAAATACAACTTAACTGGGTTTAAGAAAGCTATTTTAAGGGTTAACTATATGAAACCTATTTAAAATCATGCAGTAAACGGGATTAGCGCAGTCTGCATCGACTATAAAATAAATAACTCAAAATTATGACGGAGAGGAAAAATAAAGTAAAAGTGTAATGCCATGTCTGCTGCGGTGCCCGCCTAAAACGATGAGTAATAATTAAATGAAAGGAAGTAGGTAACCTGGTGATCATTTCAGATAATATAGTAGATAAGTTAGTGAATTATCTGAAATTAAAAACCTGATAGTTTCATTACATCAGATGAGATACTACAGATTATGGATAGCCTATTCGAGCTTATGTCAAAATGGCCTATAGCTAAGTGAAGCTACTACAGCGATGCTTAAATAAGAAGAGGCGTAGTAAATGAACAAGCATATGAACAGAGATTTTCATTTTTTACCGACTTTAAAAAGGAGGAGGTTCTCAATTCGTCAGTATGTTTTTTTTGAGAATTAGTTCCAGGTTTCCTTACAATGTTTTCCGCAAATGGACGCACATAAATTAATGCTATAAATTTCAGTTTCGATGCAGGAAAAAGGTGATTAGTAATATTATAACAGAGAAGGTAAAACTGTTAAGGATTGAAGTACCAATGAAAAGTTTCGTAATGATTACGGTAATGAGCACGACGACAAAGATAGAAGTGTTAGGTAGGTATGTACTAGGCAATCAGACCTGTAAGATATTATTTCGCCACATAAATTCGTGGCGACTGCCATTTCGTAATGCTGTGTATTAAGTGAGCGGTCGGTAGGTAATCCTGGCTGAAGTATTAGTCTAGTTAAGGGACTTTTCTGTATTATAATTGCTCTGTTAGGTTATTTTTGTAACTAATTGTGATATTTGAGGTACTTCCCGCAGTTTTTGTTTGACGTCATTTGTCGTTAATATGAAACATGCATTCTAGAATGATGCGAATTTCCATGTAAAATATAAGTTTTAGGCTTAACTTATGCGTCAGAATGAAGAACAAATTCTCAAGAAACTTAAACCAAAATTTCCAAATCAAAACGGTCTTCTGCATAATTTGAAGACTAATACTTTCCCGTATCATAAAAAATCAATCTTCATGTACTACATTATAATTTAATCCTAGAAGGCGTGAATGATGACTAATCAATAGGCCGATACTAAGTATTAGGTGTTAAGTACGGTGGCCTTGTAACTCTTCAATTGATGCCGCAGACGGCACAATAAAAACTACGGTATTTACTACAGAGTTCAATGTGAGGAAAATCCCTTTATTGACTCGCGGATACTTCCGCGATATTAACATAATGACAATTAATGTACTCGACTCCTCTCCAGTAATAAGTTAAGTGAGAGATTATGTGATCGTAAACAATTGAATTGTTTTTCAGCATTTATACATATAAAGAGTATGCTGAGTGGTATCCTAAAAAGTGTGGTCGCTAACGGTTAGCGTTTTGGAGAAGCCCAGAGTCACTCAATGAGTTATGGTGAGCGCTATGCTCGTAGTTTTTTAGCGTGATAGGATCCGGAATACGAAAATAAGATAATCGGTAAGTCTTCTTTACCTCCAGCATCTGACAATATAGGACTATGGTTAATATGTATCACAGGACCCATCGTGTTTAGTTATAGGTACAAACCTTTAATAACTGTAATACTGAATGAAAAAGAATAGTAATATACAACAATAGTGGAGTCATCCCTATCTTTATCTTCAAAACTGCCAACGATGTGTTGTACCGTTGTTAATCGTATACCTAGATGTTAAGTAAAAACACTAACACTTGGGATCAGTAAATACATACGTATACACATACCTTTTTACCTGCGTTTAAACTATACATTGTGTAGAGAATGACATAGATGTTTTCCGATTTCCTTAATTCAATTTTCACATGCCATCAACTGTTAATAATATTGCCTGTTAATAGACACGACAGTGGCAAGTTAACGGCAAATGCCGGTTTTCACATTCGTGATTTAGAAAATGCTCGTTCCCTCACCGCAAACGATTATTTTGTTTATGAAGGGGTCTCGTGGAACGGGGCCTTAATCGCGCGATCGTTTTGTTTTCTTTTATTCGATTATCTGTACAGTTTGATGTACTTAGTAGTATAACGTTATGCAGTAATGTAGAAAAATTGTGTACATTGTACATGGTCATATTGTTCTGGCTACTTAACTTATAGGTGAGTATTAATTTGCTCTCGGTAAAGGACGGAGTCCTCTACGAATGCCTAATAAACGTTGCGCCAGTTAGTTTGGGATAAAAGTAGCCTATGTATATCCAGTATGTTAGCTATCCCCGTACCAAATTTCATCATATGGAGCCTGTCGATTAAGCGTAAAAAAGTAACAAACATACAAACACACTCACAAACTGTCGCCTTTTAATAAATTTTAAATATTAGTGTGATAAGTATCTAATAATCAATAAGGTGCAAAACCGAATACAAGATTAAACCCTTCACTAACGGACGCTATAATAGATAGGGCATTTAGATCGAGTAGCGTTTTTCGAAAGTTTTATTAATCTAGCCACAGTTGGTAAATCCAATTATAATTCTCATCATCATACACGCGATTAGAATACAAAAATAAACTATAATTTGTTTATAAGCCGAAGAGGATTAAAGAAGATATAAGCTTAGATGTGTTCGCACAATTATTATTTTTGATTTATAAGGAGACAGAGAGGACATTTCTCAATCAATACATAGGCATTTTATACTTAACACAGACTTCTGTATTAGACCACAAGCAGATAATACCTTCTAACCTACTATTAGATAGAAAGATCATTAATTATTGTATTAATTCCATGATTGTTAACACATTAGAGTACGTCACCGTAGCGTGGCAGGTGAAACACCGCGCATTGTGAATTAATGAGAGACCCACCGCGTGGCGTGTTAATTATCGATTCCGATAATAAGTGCTATTGCCGCGCAACCTGACGTGATTTTATAAACATTTAAACAACGAACGTGTTATGAATGAAAACCGGTATGCGCGCGCGACGCTTTCGTCATCGTTCTACTAATTCAATGCGTCATTATTACATCAATTTTCCAACTTAATGACGTTCCGTGGGGTTTTTGCGTTTCTTTGATCGTGATTATTTCGATAGGAAATCGGGAAATAACATTTGCCCGAGTTTTTTAAGCATTGTAGCTTTTTCTTTATCAAGGAAGTTCGATTGGTTCGCAACAAAGGTCAAGTGCTATTTCTGTGTTTTAATAATATAATTGTTTATGTAAATCACCTTCGGGCCTTTGGAAAGTTTTTTTGTATAAATACCAAACGCTTATTCTACTTAATAGTTTTTATTTTCCTTATTTTGACTTGTGATCTGACACACCTTTTACGCAAGAAGGTAACCGATTGGATTAAAGTTACTTTTCAACTAAAACAGTTACGAATGACGTTGTTGTATATAACCTGCCCCACAGACAGCTGACAAAAGTTTGACGCTTACAATAAAATCATTAATCCGTTTATTAGACAGGCGGTGTGCGCAAATCATGGCGGTCGGCCGCGCTGAGCGCCAGATTAACCAATTATTATCCGCCTCTGCTAATAGTTATACGCGCTGTAATACCGTCCGGTGACCGGTTAGATATTATTACATGGTGGTACTATGTAATCATTAGTCAGACGGAGTAAAGACGAAATGTTTTAGTTTTCAGTTTTATCGCAATTCCTTGTGGGCCTTTGTCAGATTATGTCCTCAAGGTTGTTTTTTTATACAAGCGAGTCCAGATGTATAATGGTTTAGGGCAGAAGAAACTATATGGAACACGATTAAAGATAAACGGGCTGAAAGGAACTGTAAAATTGCGGCTTAAGATTAATTTTTCAAAATATAAAATTTTTTGAACTGGTAATATTGTGCCTACAGCCCTTCACTGTCTCATCCTATAAAGTTTTATTTCCACATACACGCTAAGTACCTACATTTTTTTTTCAGTACGTCGCTTTGTGTGACAAGACTAATAGTGAAATCAATTTTCTTTAATCATCTGATCTTTCTTCACGAAAGATCTTTAGTTCTACTGGCAGACAGGTGTCATTAAAACAATTATGTAAACTAATACAGCTGGCATACATATACATAACAACAGGGTCTTCCCATTATCCGTATGTATTTAATTATTTATCATTATGATACTGGCCAGATGTATTTGTTTAATAGTTCTTAATTACACATATATGTCCGGTATCCTAATATTTAGACACATTCCGGGCTAACCCATCGATTATTTAAAGCTATTAGTGGAACTTTTGGTGTAACTAGGTTTTATTTACTCTGATTCCATATGAGGAAATACCCGAATCAATTATACAGTCGTGTGTGCATTGAAATTGCCTGCTAAGTGCGTGTCGGAAGCATTCATTTGGGTTATTTTGAGGATTTAATAAGTACTTACTTGATGTCTAGAAATAAACCTATTTTTTTAACCTAAAGCTCAGTTATCTTGTAGTGAGTTTTATTATATGGGACGAACTGATTGACAACTTAGTGTCAGAAGAATATAGAACGGGTGTGTCTTATTTATTCAGGGCAGGAGGTCATTGTCTGTGTATCTGTCTGTGGCATCGAAGCTCCTAAAGTAATGTACCAATTATGATGCGGATTTTTGAAAGCTGACGAAAGTTGTGATTGAAATGATTTTAAGCTATAATTTATGTTGTGTACACCAATTTTCGATGTTGATTTGCAGACAACTCTGAGATAGCTGTTTAACCGGACATTTGATGAAGCAAAATCCAGCTATGGCATTAAATGTATTATTTCTTTAATACTTTAAGCGCTTACCGATACGAAGATGACTACGTAGCTATTTTTTTTCTCGTCATCTCCAAAGGGTATTCCCCGACATGACACTCATCGTATTTCTTAAACCATGATTGTACACTTACCAACAACGGTAAAAACATTAGAAACATTTTTTGCGAGAACACAAAAATAGACTATTATAAATTGATTACGTAAAGATGTGTGTCGAACATTTCTTATTAAAATAGGTACCTACCTACTATTATATTTTTTAGATACGTTTTTGTGTGCGACTGTTTTTTGTGTTGTGTATTGTGAGCTTATTGGGTTTAGAAAAAAATTGTTACCATGTACTATGTAGGGACTACTTTTCTCGCAATCAGTATGTATATACAGAGTTTTTTTAATTGAATATAGTACAAATATATTCATTATTATGATATATTGAATAAAAATAATGATGTGCAGACTTAACCCTGTATTGTTTTCTATTTATTAGTCTATTAGGTAAGAAAAGCTTTTTTATTCTGTTAAGCCTATTCTAAGACAAAAATATCGTATCGGCTTCATTATTATCATCATCTTCAGTCGGAAGACGTCCACTGTTGAACAAAGGCCTTCCCCTTAGGGCGGATAGGATTTTAATGTTATTGTATATTAAACATAAAATACCATGACATATAGTACACGCACATTGAACATATAATATACCACTTATATTATAGATCCCAATAGAATCGGAAACGAGCGTATTGCCATCAACCAGGCACAAATTCCGATTCCGTGGTGCTACTGAGAATCACATATTACACTAAAAGCTTAATGACACTGTGCCCGACCCGGGATTCTAATTCTAACCCAGGACCTTATGCCCAGTAGTCGCGCATAGCGGCAACGAGACAGTCATATCATATTATGTACCTGTGTTATGTACCTATATTATTTTTTGTTCTTTTCAAGGCACTATTACATACTTATTTGATGACCGTTTCTTTATTTGATTAGACTGGTATTTCCTATATCGCTTAGCGATTGGATATTCGAGTTATTTTTATAAGAAATATAGGTAAAGCCCAAACATAGCTCCTCATTTCTTTGTGTTGTGAGTCACGATTCTATTCATATAGAATAACAAACATAAGTGTGTTAACTTTAGGTAGTAAGTATGGACTAAGTAAATTTGTTTAAGAAGACCTTTATGTTTAGTATGTAATATTGTCAAAGCAATTTTGTCATCGAACTTACTTGTATCTTACGCAGCAAGTATATGCGTGTACTGAATAATATAAATAATTAGTTTAAGCTACCTGAGCCTGGACTCTGAACACTAATGATCATGATCATAACATCGTGATAAAACATGGATCGAATCTGCAGAGAAATCACCAACCAGGCAGTACGTAAGTTTGGTGATCAATACTCGTCTCTTTTCTGTATGAGAAGAGATCTTTGTAACAGTAAGAGTTAGTCTTATTGTTATATCAAGAACGACACTCACCTCTCCCGCTTCTGCCGACGAACCTCAAATCATTGAACTTGGCAACCCTATTCTTCATCACCGCCGAGTTGTTCCTCAGTTCCGCGGAGCAGTTCTCATCGTTGCCAGCCCTGACGGTGACCAGCGTGCCGTCAAGCACGTCTCCCAGGGCTACCACCTTGAACCCGCCGGGCAAAGTCTTGTTCGATCTCCAGTGTTGTGGCAGCATTGAGCACATGTAGTCTGGGCTGCCCGTTCTTACTGTCGACAAAGATGCTGTCATTAAAAAAGGCAAGAAAATAGAATTGGGTAAATAGATGTTATACAGGTAGTAAGGGCCTAATGACTGGCAATAGACTCTACCTTCACTACTTCAACAATGGTGAGAACCCTGTTTTACCTTCACGGTTGCTTCCATCATTTGCAAGCTTATATAAATATCTATAACTATCATATTCATCAGATTCGAAAACAATAGCAATGCCATCTTCTAAAATTCAATTGAAAAGGCTTTTAGATATCTACCGCTTTTAAAAACCTGGCCAAGTCAGGTAAAACTTAAGTTAGCATGAGTGCGATATAAAACTCAGTTTAACCCCGCATTAGGTACTGATCGATACCTATACAAGCTGCTAGAAACTGGTGAGTTTGTAAGAATCCTTATCAGTCCACATGTTATTACGGCCCTAGCATGAAACAAAACGGATGTATACAGAATTAGTTTATAATAAACGTACTTATCACACGGCTGGAGTCAAACTAATTGGGAACGCTTCTGTTATAAAAAATAACCGATTGGATGAGGAAAACAACCGTTATTTATAACAACTATATGTAATGACTGCGTAAAAGCTGAGCGGAGTTAAATATTGTATCATTTGAAGTGCGGTTAAAATCTTTTGTGCGATATAAAAACGTTTATACGGACGTACTTAGTTGTACTGATAGTATTGATTTCGACCGCCGTACACAGTTTGATGCTTCGAATCTACTTTTAACGTTAGGGATCTATCAGTTGGGATGTTGACACCATTAAAAATTATTCTAAGACACTACTTCTCTTAAACGAGTTTTATTTTATCCCAAAAACCCTATACCTCTTTAATAACAAATACATTGTGTGATCCGCAGATGTTTGTCCCGAGTCTCGGTGTTTGTGTATGTGATGTTTCATGTTTGTGAAACGCACCCACGATACAGGAAAAAGTTCCTAGAGTGTGGCGACGTTTTTATAAAAAGAAGGTACACATACATTGCATACATATACATATGCCTAACAATTATATATATTCGTATACCTCTAATAACATACTCGTTTATGTAAGTACAATATAACACTAATCAACCGCTATTAACATAACCCTCAAATTAGGATGTGGTCACACAGTTCACACTGTGGATTGTCTCAAAAATCACCGTGTAACGGGTTGGGGCATCATAAAAACATTAATAGTGTAAATGTGGTTTTACTATTTACGGAAGTTGATGGTATATACGAACTATGGAGCCGCAAACTGCGGGTTAGGTGCGGTCGAACTGCTGTGAAGAGTTTCTACTGGGATGGTGCGCTGACTTTATGATTTACTATTTAGATTCTTTCAAACATATACAGGTGTGCTGTTATGAAAATGATCTTTCAATGTTTTGTTGGTCTAGTGGTCGCTAAACGTGACTACTGAGCACCGAGGTCCTTGGTTCGAATTCCGGGTCGGACAAAGCGTTATTGAGTTTTTCCTCTAGGTAATTCGCAGTAACAGTTCGGAGTCTGGATTTATGCCCGGTTGATGGCAATAGGCTCGCCCCCTATTACATTGGGACGGAAAACATAGCTGGTGAAATGTGGGTGTACTATATGTGTACCTCTGCCTACCCCTTTGGGGAATACAGGCGTTATGTTATGTATTTATGATCTTTCAATTTCAGATGAGATGAGTGACTGAAGCTTTGACTGGGTAGAGGGCGAAGCAGGAGTACCAATAGTCTACCTCCTTGGTACAATACGCTTTGAACTGTTCTCCAGAGAGGAGATTTCGATCTTCTAGCATTTTAACTCGTTTGCCTTATTCACTCTCATCACATTCTACAAGTCAATTAAGGGTAGATAACCCTAACTTGGTCTATTTTCAGACATCATGATGCTTTGAACTATGAATGGTTGCATTAATGATCAAACTACGGTATTCCAATCTACGTATTTAACTTTGTGCACTTGAATGTTAGAAATCCCATCTTAGTATGACAAGATTCACGATAAAAACGTGGTTTCACATAAGACTCTACATCGAACGAATACGCGTCATAAAAACTAGAAGTTACCCACTCGAGCGGTTGTTGATCGCACTTGGAACATTATTTTGGATCGATGCGGATGATTTTAGAATCTCTGCCCTTTTCAAAAGATGCACGGTATAACAGGCAGGTCAGAGCCGTATTTGGTTTTCCCTCTCACAACACCTACGGGAGGAAAGGGGGTGGTCGATTCTAGGCCGCATACCACTCGGCAGAGAAGCAAAGTACTTCGATGTTATTCTTTAAGTTTATTTATATCGTATGAGGATACGAAGTAGCTGTTTTTTTCGGAACTGCCGCGACCGGTTTTCTATTCTGGTCCTGTTACTTACCTACATATGAATAGTTAATAATAACTCGAATAGCATCTATTTTCAAAATCAAATTAAATTATATTATGATAATTGAGATCATTTTATGTTACGTAATAATTGAATAACTGGTTTCCATAAAATGTCTTATCTGATAACTAATTACATTTTTAAACTGTTGCTATATAAAAATGTTTTACTCAACTACCTAACAAACGCGTGCTATAAAGATTTGAATTGATCGACTATTAGCTTGTAAAAAGCTTTTTATCCAAAAGTCATAATAACATATTTTTATTTTTGTATATATTGTTTTTATTTTGTATTAGAATTAAGTTGTATATATTTGTAAAATAGTATGTTAATCTATAATTAAATTTTACAATTGACATATTTTTTTAGCTTTCATAAATCTATTAATCTGAATATATAGAACTTTAAAATTAAAATACATAACATTTTTTTTGGCTTCATCTGCAATAAACTAAAGAACGGAGAGAAAAAAATTAAGAATAGTGAACCGGAATTTTGAAGACTTAACGAAGCCAAAAGCTAGTTACACAAAAGAATGAATGGTAGTAATGTAGTTCTATATACAATACACATGGGTATTGTTTCAACGCATGCATTGTGTATAGATGTATCCATAAAGTGAGACTGTCAAAATGTTATGTAACCTCTTGTCATCAGCATGCCGTGACAATTATTAATTTAAACGTGTATTCCACGTAAGGTTCACAAGCGTAATAGTTGATATTTCGTATGAGTATAATATACATACTAAGTCAACTTCGTCTGATAGTATTTTTTGACGGTGTGTGGTATCCGGCCTTGATTTGATCATTCCCTTTCTTCCCGTGGGTGTCGTAAAAAGACTAAGGGAAAATCCAAAAGATGGGCAGCAGCGTCTTCTGTAAATTCACCACCAATACTGCGATCCCTAAACTACTGCCAAGCGTGGTGATTCTACGCACCAAGGGGGAGCTCTTTGTTCAACAGTGAACGTCTTCTGGCTGATGATGATTTTTTGACGCAAATATCTACTATTCAAGAAATCATAGTGTGGTGTGACGTTTTGTGTAAAAAAAACATGTATTGTGCTTTTAAATGCAGTCTCTAAAAATATGAACATTGTTTAGTTTAGGGTTCACGGGGTGGTGGTATTTCATTGAAAGCCGTCATATTAGGTAGGTACTGGTTGTGTCCGTCCATAACATCACGCCTTTCAAGAAATGTTGAAAGCGTTACTCATTGATTTCACTGATAGCTCTTCCTTATAATATAATGTCAACGTTCGTTCGCCTGTCAGATTTTTTTAGGACTTTTAAGATTATTGTTCCTTCAGAGGGAAAATATGTGCATAGCATGTATGAATTATAAGGGCTTCAGTGTAAATACGGTAGTTTATGGTCTAAAATGTCTGTCTAAAACCTTCTTCTTTAATGAAAATAGGTTTCTACCACCTAGTTACAAAGATACATGCTGGCGACCGATTGGCGTAGTGGATAAGCGATTAAACTGCTGCGCTAGAGGTTGCGGGATAAAATTTTGTGCGATCCGCACATGTTTGTCCCGAGCCTGGGTGTTTGTGTAAGTGGTGTTTCATGTATGTAAAACGCACTCACGACACAGGAGAATTCCCTGCTGTTGGGGCGACGATTAGAAAAAGAACATACTCTAGCTATATAATATTATATACCGGTACACACATAAAGTCTTGCTACGTTTTTACATTTACTACGATCCTGACACACCCCTACATTCTTTACACGTGCCGTCGATACCGGTAAACTTACATTACCTAAAGGTTAGAACTAGTTTCGTACAAGTAAGAATGAAAGGCAACCGCCGCAACCAAGCGATCAACCAACCAGTGTGGATTAACGGAGTGTTGAAGATTTAATTAATGCGTCGGACTCACGAGTCTATTATGTAAGTTTGGCAGAATGTTCCACTCTACACTTGCTTGGTCTTTACAACTAATGGCAATTTACGTGGTAATTCAATTGAGAACAGTAGTATCTGCAGTAAAATTATATTTATACAGCCAGCTCCGATTTAGGTTACCTTAAAATAATATATTAGGTAAGTAATGTCGACAGCTCTGCGCGATGTGTTTGAGAGATTCTCAAATACTACCTTATTTTAAATAGGTTACACTCTCTTTAAAAAACCTCGGGGTGTATTCAAATGTATGCTGTCATATTATATATACCAAATAATATTTTTTTATTGTATCATGTGCACAACAATACAAGTAAGGAGTACCATAAACCGAAGAGCGCGTATGAGGAATGTGATGCGTGTGAATGAAGCAAAAGAAGTATGCCAGGATCGTAGCAAATGGAAATCCGTGGTCTCTGCCTACCCCTCAGGGAAACAGGCGTGACTTTATGTATGTATGTACGTACAACAATACAAAGTTTGTAAAAAGCTTTTAAATTATATACCTCAAATTAAAAACTACATGCAAGTGGACATTTATATATATATACTAGCTGTTGCCCGCAACTTCGTCCGCGTGAATTTCGTGGTATGAAAAATAGATGTTGGCCAATTCTCAGACCTACTCAATACGCTCACAAAATTTTATGAGAATCGGTCTAGCCGTTTCGGAGGAGTATGTGAACGAAAACTGTGACACGACAATTTCATATATATAGATATGTATAATTATATCGTACGGAGGCCAAGTATCACACATTGTACTTAGGTATAGATATTCCAAACCACCTTTTTAGGTTATCTTCAACATAATTTGTGTTCATCCATGTTCCTGGGCTTAATATTTTGGCATACGTTGCTACTATCACGTATGCACGTGTAACTGAGTCCATTCATGTCGCATTTAGCGTCATTAGTTCATATTGAACAGCGAGTCTGCTTATTACAATGAGCGTTACTCGCGCCGCGTGTGTACGTGCCCTAATGTGGCAATTCAATGTAGCTAACTATTGTTCAATTGTATTTTTTTTAAGTTGAGATAGTTTTTCAATGGGTGAAGGAAGATAATTCCATTTTAACTGTTATATAAGATGTTTTACACTAAAACAAAATAGAAAGTTCTCGAAATAAAATCAGCAATGAACTTCGTTCAGTTTCTGTCCACCATTCGATTTTTTATTCGCTTTTAGCTAAACGAATTATTATTTTGCTCGACTTTAATAGCAATAATGATGACTATTGCTTCTTAACTTGGCTTTAACGACGCTTGACGCAAAAGTATGGTGCAATAGTTCGAACATCAATAGATTGACGCACCACACTTCCACTGTATAAAGAAATAATAACTAGTCTATTTTTATTATGTAAATCGATGAGGAATATTAGTTTAGAGGTAATGTTAGTGTATCTACCATGAGAAGTAAAAGTAAATCAGCCGACAGTATTTTTGACAATACATATTTATACCGAGAAAATAGGCATAAACCTTGGACTAAATTATACCTGTCACTATCGTTTGCATGCCACAGAGTAGCGATGTCAACAGGGTTTAGTAAATCCCGGTATGATCCTCGTTTATGAAAAAGAGGGCGGGGCTTTGTGCTCGTTGCCATAGAAATGACAAATGTATTCGATAGTAAATAATAAAAACCGCATGAAAACGCAACTACTACACTCTGTCTAAGTAAGACACACTATAGAAACTATAATTATTTTCAAATTAAGAAAAATAGAATGATACCGTTTTTAATTTTTCTTTAAAGTTTGAGTTATATCATTTTAGGCACCGGCAGATAATGGTCGCCTCAGGTGTTGCTAGGCGATCGGCCGTGAGTTGATCGCCGTTTAACAAAACGTTATTTTAACATCAAATTAATTAATAGGCACCTTAAATAGAAATATCAATTTAATCACTATAATTATAAATTGTGTTATAACCACCTCCTGATAACAATCGAAATATTGAAATGTTAAATTGTCCTCATCTGATATAAAAAAGCTAGCGAAATAGTATTTTCCAAAATGTATAAATATTACTACATATATGACTTCCACAGAAGGGAACTTACTAATAAGATAAGACTCATAGGCCCTCTATCCAATAGAGACGCCGGCCGTGGAGAAAAAAGAAATCTCCCTTTCTCTTTTTAAAAATATAGGTATAATACATAGGTTCTAGCATACTATTACCTACCTGTATTAATTAGATATGATTGTGAATAAACACACTAAATTACTGTCCTATTGTTTGATCTTACACCCACGCATATTATACACTAGCGGGGAGTATGTGGTGAACACCGCTCGACGCCTGTCTAAACAAGCACTTAATATAGTCAGCGAAATGTCTTATTAATTTGACAGCTAGACGCGCCTCGATGCGGACTGGGGGTCAATTCTTCAAGACGTTATCGAGCAGTGCAGTTGCGATATGCTGTCGATTAAACTATTGGTATTGAAAAACGTTGTTTCTTATCGCAACCACATCGGTATTGCACTGCTCCATAACGTCTTAAATTACGAGAATTGACTTACCAATTGTGTAAGTGGCTTAATTCCTAATTTACGAAGATGAATAGACTGAAATCTAATAAAGGATATATACACAATGCCTTCTTGGTTTATAGGTTGCTTTGCGCGGTAATTAAGCACGAGGTTTTCGGTTCGAATTCTGGGTCGGGCAAAGTGTTATTGGTTATTTCCATTAGGTAAGTCTCAGTGGCAGCACGGAGTCTGCATTTGAGCCCAGTTGCGGCAATAGTCTCGCCACCTATAACATATCCGAAACGTGGCTGTACTATACCTCTGCCTACCACTTCAGGGAATACAGGCGCGATGTTATGTTATGTTATATATATAAAAATACATGAATACAGGTAGCCGTTTAGCCACAATTCGGACATGGAAGCCGTCAAACCAGTTAACAATAACGCTAGCTTTACTAAAAAGGTTTTTACTACGATTTTTAATTTGGTGTATTTTTATTTAAAGGCTAGAATCAGTAGTATACATACATATAATAGACTAAAATAACTTTCGTGAGTGTTATCCATATTATTATACCGTATCATACTATATATGTATACCGGTTGTACTCACGTCGATAGTTTATAAAAATTTATTAGTCAAGACAAAACTAAATATTTTTTTCTGTTATTTACAGAAAAAAATATTAAGTTTTCAAGGACAAGGAAAACTATTTTACATGTTAGACTCTAAGAACAAAGCGGGGTGTTAAAACAGTTAACCTTATTCAAACTTCTTTTAAAGTTTGAATAATATAGGTTAACTGGTTTAAAGTATTGTAAAAATGTCATATTATTCACTATATATTCCGGTTTTACTCACGTGTGTATTCGGGGATGTCCGACTGGTTTCGAACTCGAAACAAGCCTTTTTTTTTTCTTTTAAATAACATAACGTACATACACAAACATCCAGACTCGGGACAAACATCTGTGGTTCGCACAAAGTTTTGCCCCGTGCGGGAATCGAACCCGCAACCCTTAGCGCAGCAGTCCAATCGCTTAGCCACCGCGCTAATCAGGTCGCCTTTATTTATGAGATGATTACGCGGCAGAGTCGCAAGCCAAACTCATCATCCCCAGCATCACTCGGAATCCCCGAATACACACGTGAGTAAAACCGGAATATATAGTAAATAATACGGAGAACACTCACGAAAGTTATTGTAGTAAAAATTTAATTTCTTTAAGATTATGATTTAAAAAATCTTCGCTTGTTGTATTGTGATACATAACGATATTTTCTTATTCATAGATATTAAATTAATCGATAAAACTAATTACAAGGTAATAAGAATAGTAATTAATATCTAACGCAAGATAATGAAATAGCTCTACAATTAGGCAAGACATAATTAATAGACACCGTTAATTACCTGTAATTAAAATTCCATAGTATTTTGCATAATTAGTGACATTAATCACTATACATTTCAATGATTTATTCATAACTATAACATTTTATTGAGTTAGCATCTTTATTGAATTTGTTAACTTGTGACTTTCTCTCGCCGCCGCGTTGATGTCTTTTACTTGAACACGAATTTATCAATATTTTATCAGTGTAAGTTTAAGTTTTATGTATTGGTAACATACTGTTATATGGAAAAGGTTTCGTATTATTAGGTATAGTAATTATTTTGTCAAATGTAATGAGTAATCAAAGTTTGATGCGTCGCGTCATCGCAAGTTTTCCTTATAAAAAAATCAATTCGACTGAAATCAAATTCAGCTAAACCTTTATAATGACTTCGTAGTACTCCTAACGATATATCAAGATAAGTTAGATTGAACCTTCAAAGTAACCGGAAGGAGCGCAGCTTCTCTACATCTGAATCATAGTTGTGCATAGACCCTCTTACTTTTAAACCATGGTAAAACATCTCTTAACTTATACACCAGTTAAGTGAATTGACATGTTAATTCTTTGACTTGCAAACGACAGGTATAATTTAATGGACGGTTATAAGTTGTATTAATTTTAGTATAGTGTAATAGTAGAGCACGATTGTATCTTCAAGGTATGTTGGTTACGTTACCTAGATCAGGGTACTCCGCGAGCGTCTCGTCGACGATGGACTGCAGCCACCACGGCTCCAGCTCCGCCATCTCGCGCCGCCGACGGCCTCGGGACTCATACGGCAAATGCATCCTTCACACCATGACACTTCACTTGCTGCACCGCCACGGTCAACGGCCCAACTGATCCCACTAACTAAGCAATGAATACGAAACCAAACGGAGCAGTCGCCGAACAAGGTCACCTTAATATTCTAATTTGGCAAGTAGGGCTCGATCGACACTTGGATTCCAACACTTCCGTACTTCACGTTTGTTCTTATGGCGTTTTGTCTTGGCGTCTGTCCAGAAAAGTTTTTAATTTATGCGCAGATTGTGATAACAACAAATACTTGTGGTCGTGTTTGCTTAACTGTACGCAGGCTTTACGTACGTGAGTGAGTATTTAGTTAGCATCGACACGATAATTTACTATGATTAGGAATTCTTTGGATTCTAATACTTTGTCAGTCTTCGTGTGGCGTATTTAATGTTCTAAGTTATTATTATAGTAGTCCGTAATTTATAAACAAAAGCGTCCAATGGTTCACTCACTAATTGTCCGTGTATGTCGCACTATATATTTGTTTATTATTTCCTTATTCCCAAGCCGACGTTTATGTACAAGTCAGGGATTTCTTGAATTTAACTTTCGTCATTTTAGATGAGTCACAACACTAGTCCGGGGCGCACTGGGGACTATCTGATACATCAACAGTTCCGATGAAGTTGTGAGTACACCTGTAAGCACTATCACGGTAGTGGTTGTTGTGTCAACATCAGCTGCGGGTGGATGTGTTGGAGATGTAGACGGGCCGCGGAGCCGGTCGAGAGCGGAGTTGTTGTGGCGCGGATGTCGCGCGTGGAGCGGCGTCAGGTATCGCGTGGTGCGTGAGTCACGTCGCTCGTGCGTCGGCTGCAGGCGCGTGCTCGCTGCCCGCGCGACTCTCTACTACTGAACCGCCGCCATTCTGTCACTCGCTGCCTCCATTCTCTGCGGTCAATCTGCGGTTTGGCCACGCTTCATTTGTCGGGAAAATGTGCGCTGTTCTCCTCCCGCTCGCACGCATATCTAGCTCGTGAGGTGTGAACGAGACACCCTCAAGTTTTGTACCATTATACATTTTTGTTTAGTCCCATTGTTGAAAGGGAAATATTATGAGCTTTTTCATTTTAAAGCGTGGTTGCGTATCTCCCTCTTTCGGTCCGCTAGCTGCGGTTAGAATGGAGAGAGACGTCTATAAGAGAAGCCCTCGACATTTTATTAGAGAGTCCCTAAATATTATAATATTGAATTATTACAATATTCGATACTAATTAGTGACGTGCTCTATTGTGAAATCCGATTACATAGCAACAATCATATTAGAAGGTAATGTCGCTTCGAATTATTGGAACTAATGAGGTTTGATGGCGGCCAAATTGTATGTAATTCGACACGTTTGTACTAATAAACTATATACTCATTAACATATTGGCTTAATTTGTGCACTCGGTGCGATACAGTAAGTTTAATGTTACCGGTGGGTGTATTTTTTCAGTGTGTTTGGTCTTAAGATAATGCGGTGGGCGTGTGCGCGGCTGGGCGGGGCGGCCCCGCCCACTGTCGCGAAGACGGAGCTCGCGGGCGGAAAAATTGTTCGCCGCCGCATCGCGGTCGTGTCGGTGCCGCGCCGGGGCCGTACCGGGGCCGTGTCGGGGACGTAATGGGGACGAGCTCACTTGTTGCGCCGACTCTTGCCCGCGGCGAGACATTATCATCGCCGACTATCTTGTGCTATCTAGGGAATGATGCAATTATTATCTGTCCCTGTTGTTGTTATCATTTAGTTTTTAAAGAACAAATGATACTAATACTCAGTGTACTTAGATATAAGGGAGTGGAAATAAAAATACATTTTGATTATTATAGTTAGGTATGTACTGTACGTGATTGTCTGTTTCTTATAGTTTAGTAAGACTTTCAAACGAAAATATCGTCAAATAGGTAGACAAATAACGGGATAGCGAAATTTTTATTTTTACCTTAATTAAATTGTACCTTGTGTATACTCGAGAAGTAAACGCATTTAAATAATTAGTTTTGATGACTCGGTTATTGTATGTGTTACACGGCAAAGGTGAACAGTACCTGCCGCTAGTGTCTGCTTTAAACTATATATTTTTGTTTAAATCATTTAGTAGCGAAATGATTTTATTTTACCCATAAGTTGTAGTAAATAATTTCTTATATTATCACGTTTCGTAAGTTAAAATCTATAAACGAACTCTTTAGATCCTTTTTCCCGTTGTTATATCTATATCCCTCTAAGTACCATAGCATGTACATATTATTTAGCTACACTGCCAACCATACCTACTGTATTTAGCCAGATTGCCAAACCATAGCTAAATTACCGCAAGCCACAATAAAATAGCCGCAATATCGTCCTCAAATTTTTCTAACTTCAACAATTACAATGACAAAACACGTCCAGACACAAAGGGACCACGTGACGTAATGAGATAATAGTTGCGTCGTCCGCGACCCAATAACCGCAGGGCTGTCGATTTTTGCGGCCGCAAGAAGAGTGACCGCAGCCGTGGCGTAGCTGAAGCATTGCTCTTGAACTGATTCACTCTCGAATGTAAGACACACTTTCATTGTTTCTTTTATGACAAAGAAATCTTCAATAAAAATTGTGCATGAGATTCCAGTGAATGCCAATTCGGGGCGCAGGCGATCGAATTGGTAACGGTTGTGGAAATTCGAGTAGGTAACACCACTTTTAATCGCTGTAGATTATGCGCTACGGTCCTGACTGATGACCTTTGATAGTTTGGTAAAACTGTAATTTACTATATCTGCGAAGATATTACTTTTTTTTTTGTCCAGCGACGAGAGCTCGAACAAAGGGCCACGGAGTCGCAATGCAAAATACAGGAAAAAAGGGCATTTCCAATAATATGTGGCACTGTTGTTTTTTTCCAATGAGTCTGTCTAAAAAAGGTGTATATAACGTACGTATAGTTGTAAAAAGTGCTTTGCTACTGTGACATTAAAATAATTTAATATTACTAATAGAAAAATAACTTGAATAACCCATAAAAAGGCCAAGAAGGGCCAGAATTCGACAGTGAAGGCTAGACTTTTTGAAATACGGTTACAAAATCGACTTCAACAGCTTTAGCTGGAAGCAGAATTGTCACACTGAACTTTAATGTCACGTTTCATCATCATCATCAGCCTATCTCAGTCCACTGCTGGACAGAGGCCTCCTAACTAGGTGGGGCGACGATATACGCAAAATGGCTGGCAGCAGTTAGAAGCGGAGGGCTGAAGATCGAACTCAGTGTTACGTATATTTCGTTTCAATTCAATACTTTATTGCATTCCATAATAGTAAATAGATGGACTTATAATAGTACAGATCTTTATGGACCTTGTCGGGCACAACAAATAAATTCATAGGTAGTAAATGCATTACAAAATACTTGGTTCAGCCAAAAACGTCCGGCTGTTCACCCAGCACCTATTACGGGCCTGTTGAGTTCTGCGGCGGCAAAGAGTGGTGACCGCAACCGTGATGCCGCACCGCGAATCAATTAGCTACTCTTGAACCGCACGGTGCCGAATAATGCCTGATATAACTAAACGTATGGAATAAAGCAATACATAGTCACATTTTTTATATTGTTGACGATTTTAAAAGTGTACCTAGCTCCTGGACTTATGGCATAACGTTAGACGAATTGAATAGTAAATGTATGGGGTTGTAACATATTTTTTTCAGGGATTGAAAATGTTTCTCAAAAACGTTGAAGTTCCTGAAAATGATTGAATGAATGATTATGTCAACCACATACCTCCGCTATTCAATTCGTCTAGTGTTATACCAGATTGTGTAGAAAAGTAACTAGCTCCGCTTTTAAATAGCCTGATTATTTTGTCCTTTGCGCGATGATGCTTTATAGGAATGGACATCTTTCGGTGTAAAAGGGCTAGCGTGTTTCACTTCACGCCACACCTCATCGCCGCATCGGTCCCAACCATAAGGCAATAAGGCTAGTTAACTAAGAATAGAAGAATGAAAAGACAATGTCACTTTCTTATAATAAGAAATCATTATAATTGTTAGGTTTAAATTACTTTAAAGTAAATCAATGATCTCCTAAAACTTTGTAGAGACTAGAAAATCAAGCAGTGTAGGTACGAAAAGGTATCTTTCCAAGACTTACAAAAGCAATAAGAATACAGAAACGACCTTTTGTTACCTCCTCATGAATTAAGTAATACTCATATACCTAGTAGTAGCTATACGTCTCTTATTCTCGATCTGTTTACGTCATATCCACGTGTTAGTCTTGTTTACAGTTTGTGCAGCGCGTCAGATGTTATTTACTTAGCGTTTTCCTTTTCTAAAGACGGCCTAAGTACCAATTTATTAACATCAAAATAACATCATAAAAGTTACATAAATAAAACATAACATCACGCCTGTATTGCCCGAAGGAGTAGGCAGAGGTGCAAAAACAGTACACCCACATTTCGCCAGTTATGTTTTTAGGTCCCAATGTAATAGGGGGCGAGCCTATTGCCATCAACCGGGCACAAATCCACACTCCGTGCTGCTACTAAGAATTACCTAATGGACAAACCTAATAACACTTTCTGGGGATTCTAACCCAGGATCTCGTCCGCAGCAATCGCGTTCACAACAACTAGACCAGCGAGGCCGTCATCAAAACAAAATAGTTACAGACAATAATGTAAGTTTAGCCCGTGGTGGTTGTAGGTAGGTACTAAGACTTGTGGTTATGCTTGCCGCCCTTGATAAATGTTTGTGTGTCAGAAGATGTTTGTCCAGCCCCCTGGCCCTTACCATAGACTCTTAAAACAGGACAGTTTACGATGTGGAAGCGAGACGCCGCTACGTGCAGTGTAATGCGGCGTCCTTCTTCCACAACGTAAACTGACCTGCTTTAAGAGTTCATGGTTAGGGGGCAGAGTCTCGGTGTTTGTGTCTGTATTTCATATTTGTGAAACGTATCCCAGCCCTGGGTTATGTAACAGCAACGTAAAAGCTCTGTACATAATTAGAATCTTTGTTTTCTCATGATTCTACAAATGACAAGGACGACCTGATTAGCGCAGTGGCTAAGCGATTGGACTGCTGCGCTAAGGGTTGCGGGTTCGATTCCCGTACGGGGCAAAACTTTGTGCGAACCACAGATGTTTGTCCCGAGTCTGGGTGTTTGTGTTTGTGATATTTCATGTTTGTGAAACGCACCCACGATACAGGAGAAATTCCTAGTGTGGGGCGACGTTTTTAAAGAAAAAAAAAATGAGAAAACCAAGCGAGTAATGGTATTATGGTTATACAATACACTCTAAACTCAATAGCAAACAAATTAAATAGTTCAACTACTAAAGGAAAAATATTCAGAGAAAACCCAACGACTCATCCGCAACAATGAGTAGTGTTTGTGACCTAGAACTTGGACAATGGATGGCTAGAACCAAACTAACAGCTCTGTCACGTATAATAGGCGTTGTCTAAATTAATTAGAGGACAAAATAGAATTCTGCATAATTTACCTAAATACAATATGTTAGCAGGTTTAAGATATTGGTAGGCAAAGTTAGCAATAAAAAACACATAAACATAACATCACGCCTGTATTTCCCGAAGGGGTAGTCAGAGGTGCACATATAGTACACCCACATTTCGCCAGTTATGTTTATAGGTCCCAATGTAATAGGGGGCGAGCCTATTGCCATCAACCGGGCACAAATCCTGACTCCGTGCTGCCACTGAGAATTACCTAATGGAAAAACCCAGTAACACTTTGCCCGACCCGGGATTCGAACCCAGGACCTCGTGCTCAGCAGAATAGAATTATGTATATAGAATATATAAATATATATATAGAATTATGTCAAGTTAAGGTTAAGCGGTTGTGGTGTTCTGAGGAGGCCTTTGTTCAACAGTGGACGTCTTCCGGCTGATGGTGATGATGAAGGTTAAGGTATGTATATATATGTATAAGCCATAAAAATCGATCGGCTCATATACCTCGGCGTCTTGACTTATACATATTTTTGTAATCTTCTTCGTTTTGATACACTACTCGACAGGTTTGGTAATTTTTTTACAAACGATTGATAATTTAGCTTAGCTCCAAAAATCTGCCATTTTGGTTTTATATAATATTGATATACCTATTGTCACTGTCACAGTTGAGACGAATCTAACGACACGCCTCATGCTAAAATTCATCCATTTAGGTTACAGCGCCTGCCTAAGAAATTACATTCACGCATACACTCAAAAAACATAATCCTTCTTCTAGCGCAGTAGGATAAACATAGATATTTGATGCATTATAAAAGTCAGATTCAAACATTTCTTTTCGATAAAGTCTTTTAATTGATAATTATTTTTTCTTTTTCTAATTGATAATATTTTTTTTTTAAGTTTGACTCAATGTCCACTGTTTTGCAGTAGCTACTAGCTAAGCACGTGATATTAGTAACAGGAAGCTCGTTGTAATAAACTACTGAATTGATGATGATGTAAACGGTAAGTAATTACCGAAACACCTGATACCAATAACAGTTAAATTGAATATGAATATTACTCTTAATAAATCATACATAATTAAGAGCCAGATCTTTCTATTACTGGCTAAGAATAAATAGGTTCAGGTGTGTTCAATCACAAAGCTATCGGTGTTTTTAAAAATACTATCTAACAACTGTTTTTAGTTATTATGTCTAGGATATAATTTCAGTGATAAGTGTATTATATAACACTAATATTATAAAGGCGAAAGTTTCAGAGTGTGTTTGTTTGTTTGTTACCTCTTCACGCTCAAACGGCTTGACCGATTTTGATGAAATTTCATATGGAGGTAGCTGACACCCTGGATTAACACATAGCCTACTGTTTATTCCGAAAAAAGTGTAGCGGGCCAGTGGTCCATATTTTTTAAAACCAATTAAGTGTTCATTAAACCTCAATACAACGTCATTTACATTAGGAACTAAAGAGGAACTGGGCGGAGGAACAAAATAGGAAGCGGAACATTTTCCGTTGTGGAAGCGAGACACCGTTACGTGCAGTGTAATTTGGCGTCTCGCTTCTACAACGGTAAATGTCCTGCTTTCATAGTTCTTGGTAGGGGGGCTGTAATAAAACATGACTGACCGTTGACATGGTTAGGTTAGGTTAGGTTAGATCCAAATAACTATTACTAGAGTGTAGACACTACACTGGGACACTGGCTGATTTATGAGCGCGGGATCGACAATCGCACTTGAAAGATATTTAATTGAACTGAAACATTCTTCCTAAACCTATCTAGTCTATTATGAGGTATCACATTCTTAAAAAACGCTCTCCTAATAAAATGAAAACTATACTACTATTTGATAAAATAATGATTTCGTCCCACTGAAAAACAAAAGAGGATCGGGGTTTATTGACCTAACCGAGTCAACAGTCAGGTGTTATTACTACAAGATGTTTCTCATCAAAGTTACATCACCTATCACTAGGCCGCGTATTGTTGATGTGGTCGGTGCTCGGCCACATGATTAGCGAACGCCTTTCACTAAGAATGCAATTTATCTAATTACTGGTGACCTTGTTATTTTCTCTGTGTTTTTTCCTCATATTCGTGTTGAGAGAAGGGGAGCATGCTGTTGAGTGTTACTTAACTATGAGTGTTTTTAAACAGAAATATCAACGACGAGATAGAGTTATGTAATATCATTAATATTAGGAGTTATCGTGATATTTATAGGTCACAGACCAGCCATGTATTCAAAATGCATATAAATTCCAAAATGATTGGAATTGAAAATTCTAAATTCCGTAATAATATTCCAAAATGGTAGCGTGGTAAGGTCCATAGCACAATTACTTCCTTTCTACATTATAACGGGGATTTAAGGATGAGTGAAATAAATTGAATGCGAAAGTAGGTAACACTCGTCTGTCAGTTACCTCAACCCCACTAAATAATCTTATATACATTTTATTTGGAACCAAGAGGAGAACCTGCTACTTTTACTTTGTAAAAAATTTGAATATAAAGTTTTGAAAAGAAAATGTTGGGACACGCACCAACTCGCAGGCACAAAGTAGTCCTATCAAAAAAATTCGTGTCGAGCAACAGAGTCGCGGGACAAATATCGCATATGAAAATGTGGCTAAAAAACCTGCGTAATTGTTTCGGAAATTTCAGGTCTTCTTATACCTATGGGTTTTTATATCGCGTAGGTGGCGTACATAGCATGCTAAGTAGGTAACTAAAGTCACGTAAAGGTGATAATAATCGTGGTAATGACTTGTTTTTTAGGAAAATCCGACCCCTGACACTGAATCGTTTCTTTTGCGACATCTATATTTATAATTATACTTATTAATCACATTAATATTATTAAGGCGAGAGTTTGGAGTGTGTTTGTATGTTTGTTGCCTCTAAACGCTCAAACGGCTAGACCGATTTTGATGAAATTTCATATGGAGGTAGCTAAGACCCTGGATATTTTTTCGCCCCACACTAGGGATTTCTCCTGTGTCGTGGGTGCGTTTCACAAACATGAAATATCACATACACGAACTCCCAGACTCGAAACAAACATCTGTGGTTTGCACAAAGTTTTTCCCCGTGCGGGAATCGAACCCGCCACCATTAGCGCACGAGTCCAATCGCTTAGCAACTGCACTAACACGGTCGTCGAGTCGGGATTAACACATAGGCTACTTTGACTTTACCAGACACGATAGTTTTTGTGTCAACGCAATATATTATATACACATGTACCATCATGCTCATTCAGAGAAAGAATGCACACACTAGTTAGTGTCGTATGATTATCATCACTAAGAATAAAGGTTCTACCACCTTACTCTCACTTTACTTTTTAATGTAATAATAATTTTTTCAGCAACAAACTTTTCAATTTATATGTTGAAATCTAACGGCTCCAATCTTCATTTGCATAACAACGTACATCGTCGTACATACTAGATAATATCGATATGTCTAATAGGTGTTTGCAATAGCAGGAGGCAATCGTCTGTGGACACTAACTAGCTTGATTGTTTGTCAACAAGTGGCGTACTACGTACTACGATGCACGTACTAGGTTGCACTTGCTACGTAGAGTTACGTACTACGGTCTCCCGTTATTAGGCCTTCGAAGTTGTAGCCAGCATGGAATAATAATACAGGACTGGAGGCTCGCTTGTAGCGTAAATTGACAGTTTGTGCAACGGATGACGTCAATTGTGGGTACGCAATCGAAAGTAGCTGACGTACCAGCTTTATTCAACTATGTTTAGGTATGTGTAGTGTATTTTGACGTCACACGGCACATGATTTTGTAGTTAGCAGGTTTTGTTTATAATGTGTAGTACCTAGTAGCCAGCAATGGTATCTATCGATACTGATGGCTTTGCTTCCATATTAAAATTATAAATCCCTACGAAAGTATCTAGCCCGGTCTGTCCGACTGTCAGACTGAGTTACTTCCACGGTAAAACCGTAGAAAGTATTTGGTATTCAAAATCTATGGCTAGATTACTGATCGGATTTTGGTAGTACGCTAAGATCGAATCGTCAGAAAGGAAATTGAATTGAAAAGATTTTTTTTCGAACTTGTCTCTCGCAGTTAGCTCTGAAGGAGCTCTTACTGCTTAACCGGTCGTTTGGCGAGACCTAATAAAAGGCCTCCAGCCAGGAGAATTAAAAAGTGACACAGATTGATATTTTGTAGATCGATATAATCAAAAGGTCAAATCTTTGTGTGTATTATGAGATATTCTGTTCAAGCTTTGCGGTGTTATTATTCACTATTTATTACGTACGTAACTAACCAATGAATAGTATGCAGACAGCTCTTTGTGAATCATCCACTTCACTGCGTATCCCTAAAAGGGCCTACGTATTATTTCTTTATTTGATTCAATAATGAGTCAGTTTTAACAATATTAATGTACTTTCCTACCTAGTCATACGAATGTTTGGTTATTGTTTTCATAACAATAGAATACATCGATTTTTCTTTATCCTCGAATACTACGATATATTCAATGAATTTATCGAGTAGAGTCAAGTATTTTATGAAGTCTAAATTACATTGACAGCCTCTAAGAAGCATAACATTACGCCTGTATAATTAATACAGGTGATGACAGGCAGAGGTCTTCAGTACACCCACATTTTGCCTGTCGCATATCTTTGTTCGCAGACACATTAGTAAAACAATACCCGCAGAGTCTAGGAGGTCGGCTGACTGATGAAGGGAAGTCCCAATGTAATAAGGGCGAGCAGAAATCCAAACTTATTGCTAAAAAATCATCACATAACATAACATCACGCCTGTATTCCCCGAAGGCGTAGGCAGAGGTGCACATACAGTACCCACATTTCGCCAGTTGTGTTTTTTAGGTCCCAATGAAATAGGGGGCGAGCCTATTGCCATTAACCGGGCACAAATCCAGACTCCATGCTGCTACAAAGAATTACCTAATGAAAAAACCTAGTAACACTTTGCCCGACCCGGGATTCGAACCCAGGACCTCGTGCTCAGCAGTCGCGCTTAGCAACCACTATACCAACGAGGCAGACTTAGTGCTGCTACTGAGAATTACCTAATATACCTAATGGACGTAGTAATAAGAATCACGAAAGTTTTCCAGTAACAATATTACCTACAGTAGACATAACTACTTATAAAGACACTCATACATCAACAACAAACTTCCAACAACACACCGCATTATATTTCTCCGCCCTTTCAGAAAGCGTTATGCAAAAATGTTCGGCATTAAGTCCCCTGTTATTAGGGGCCGTCTTATTGTGCTGCCCACCCAGCTAATCGGTTTAAGTGTTGTTAATGAACTCGCCCAGTCGCCGCTCGGACTAATCTCATTGACAGAAAAACAATGCAGCGGGACGCTTTAATGAAACGGGGCGATTTATAAAGTGTACTGTTGTAGTGCTGCCCCCTTACCTTGAACTGTTAAAGGAAGATAATTTCCGATGTGGAAGCGAGATGCCGCTATATTCAGTCTAGCGGTGTCTTGCTTACACAACGTAAACTGCCCTGCTTTAAGAGTTCATGGTAATGGCTGTAATCGGTAAAATGCTTAGGGTTATACCTACTGTTTATGCCTAGTTTAGTTGTTTTGGTAATACTTAGTTATGTTATATTATCCTTATTGAATAAACAAAGTAAACATATAAGTACCTACTTAAGCACATAGGTATGTTTTTGTTTCGTAGATACACAAACTTTATTTTTATCTTTGAAGACCCCAGTGTAGGGACGTTGAAAGGCTGCAGGCGTGTAGATCAATTTTTCAGCTGCGTAGTTCATTCGTGTGTATAGTAGATATTATACTGTTTCGGCGATAACTTGCATTAAGTATAGTATTATTTAAATATGCTCTAAATTCTAGATTAAGTGAAATTTAATCGTGTGCACTGTCATACCAGGTTTATCATCATCAGCTGGAAGACGTCCACTGTTGAACAATGGCCTCCCTTTAGAACGCTACAATGAACGACAACAACTACAGGGTTAAATACACATTTATGCATGCATATTTATAATGTTAATAAATTGTTAATGCATACTGCATAGTCGATATAATAAAGATAAATAATATTTTGTATGTATGACCAGTAGTGGACGGAGATAGGCTAATGAATTATCATTAGCCTATCTCCTTTGAAATTGATTTTATTTGAATACTAATGTATTCATTCAACGCTAAAATCAATTTCTAAGTTTTCTCTTTATTCACCCCTGCTTAAAATAACGTTAGTTTAAATATTTTTACTCTACCGTCATCTAGTTCGAAATGCAGAAAACTGTAAAGTTCAGTTAAGCGACATCTATTATTGAGCACTAGTACTACACAACCAAATGCTTTTCAATCGTGCATTTGTAAAAGTTCCTGTAAAAATACCTAGATGTCAGCACTAAATAGTTGTCAATAAATCTATGAGATGGCGCTGCTTACCGGGTCCTGTAAACTTTGGTGTCGTTGAAAACTTGTTGAAGTTGTAATTATTTTGGGTGGCGCAGAAATACAATGTGGATAAAAAAGGTTAAAGCTATGTAGTTCTTTATTTTTAATGAAGATAAGAAAATGCAGATGGATAAACAAAAAAAAAGTATTTTAATCTTTGGTTTGTTTTTTATTTAATTTGTAATTGTTAATTTTTAGGTAAATATAATTTTTGTGTAAGTTTGCTATACTTTATTATTAGCTTACATTTTCTTACCCTATTATTTATTACAAAAGTATTCTTAAGGTGTTCCTACTAAAAAAATTACCAAGCTTTTAATGTAGTCAGGTCATCGACGCGCATAAGGTACTTACTAGGTGATTAGTTATATTCATTCTATACGCAAGTAGTGTTTATGGACCAAATCTGAGTTGAGCTGATTAATATGTGAAGTCCAAAATGAGACTAATTCGTTAGGGTACCTATACCTTCTGATTTAGAAGTTCATGGCAAGGATGACATTAATGAAAGCAGAAGAGTTTACGTTGTGGAAGCAAGACTCTGCTATGTGTAGTGTAGTGCGCCGTTTTGCTTCTTCAACGGAAAATGTCCCGCTTTAAGAGTTCATGGTTGGCTGATTAGATAAAAAATATAATTGAAAATAGAATAAATGATATGTACCTACTTTTTATTATAATCAATAATTAGGTACATTTACACACGCCGCACGCGTAACGACCTTCCCCAAAACATCTAGGCATCACAGGTTTCTAGTGCTAATGCCGGGTACAAGTACTTATAACAGACTATCTATATTGCTAACTATAATGTATAGGTAGGTATAAACCTGCCTAAAAAAATACCAACAACTTTTTACAGAAGTAAACATTAACACTTGCACAACGATATCTTTATAAGTTGTCCGCCTACATTTAAACTCGTAAAATGAATTCAAAAGAAATGCCATAAATACATAATAGGATTCCGTGTAAGTAAATATTTGGATAGTGAGTTTCATAACATTATTGATAGAGATTTCCTTTGCCGAGGCGCGGTCACGCCCTCTGCAGGGCACAATAAGAAGGTTGGGCCTTCACCAAAACTGCAAATTGTTATTTCCACACCATAAAGTTTTCTAAAAGTTCTTTATTAATATATGAATGAAATAGTTTGTGTTCAAACTATTTATCTTGTCAGTGATGTCGCAGCTGGTGTTTAATGTCATGTTTTAAAGGTAGAGTTATAGAATCTTATTTAAGCTTAAAAATATACTTTTTGATCTGCAATTTTCAATTCCTTGACCGAATTAGTGCGATTTTGCGTTTGTATATAAATTGGTTACGTAATAACAATATAATTAAACACCTCAGTGGTTCTCGTGTTTTTGTGTAAGTAATTTCTTTTGAGCTGTAAATAGAATTTAGTTATCACTTATCTATAGAGTTTGTAAAGCTAAATTAGTGACTTTATCCCTACCTACAGTTAACAAAACTAAAATAATGCAAAAAGAAATGTTAGGAACTAGGTAGGTATATTATTAAAACACTGTAGATTCTAACATCAGCAAATAGATAGCAGATATCATACCCACGTTCTTCAGCAAATGTTTTTTTCGTTCGGTTTCTCACCAAAGGCCTCTGCGTCTAAGATTCGGTTTATCATCTCACACTCATTGTCCGCCGTTTCTATCATCACTCGCCATTTATTATCAAATACATGAATGGCTTGTCGCATCGCGCCCAAACAAAGCTTTCTGAGGTATAACTCGACCATTTTACTTTGCCCTTTTGATTTCTATTGGAAAGATCTTTTTTAGTTCTATAGTTCGACTGTAGCGAGGGGTGGAGGAGGTCTCGGTACGTTGGTGAGCGTATTATAATGCGTTTAATGGCCTGAAATGAATGGCATAACATCCATAAAGCGACAATGCAGCCACTCGAACTTGCCCTTTTATAATAATATTGATTTATAGCCGATCACCGCGAAAAGTGTGATTGTTTTGCACGTGTTTATAATGTAACGCCTTCGGCACGAAAGTAAACTGACAGAAGGAATAATGGCCGATAGTTTACGTCGTATGCTGAATGAAGCCATGGTAGCCCCACTGGCTTTTGTGTTAATAGTATCGGTCACAATGTGATTGAGACCTCGTTTTTTAGATGTACAGTTTGTTATCTGTTATAGATGTGAAGTAATCCAAAACGTCTTCGAAATGTTTTAATTAAAACAACTAATTAATGGTAAAACATAATAACATCACGCCTGTATTCCCCGAAGGGGTAGGCAGAGGTGCACATATAGTACACCCACATTTCGCCAGTTATGTTTTAGGTCCCAATGTAATAGGGGGCGAGCCTATTGCCATCAACCGGGCACAAATCCAGACTCCGTGCTGCTACTGAGATTTACCTAGTGGAAAAACCAAGTAACACTTTGCCCGACCCGGGATTCGAACCAAGGACCTCGTGCTCAGCAGTCGCGCTTAGCAACCATTAGACCAACGAGGCAGTCTAATGAAAGGTACTTCATAGATTCGCCTACTTTCAAACTATACGTAATTATTTTAGGTTCCTACATTAGAACATATTCTACCTATCCAACTATTCCATCCCTACAAATATTATAAACGCGAAAGTTTATAAATATGGATGGATGTTTGTTACTCTTTCACGTAAAAACTACTGAATGAAAACTACGAACTACTATGTAAAGCTGTATATGTATAATAACAGTTATTCTATATTTTGAATTAAAGTTCGAATCCCGGGTCGGGGGGTTCGAATCCCGGGTCGGGCAAAGTGTTACTGGGTTTTTCCATTAGGTAATTCTCAGTAGCAGCACGGAGTCTGGATTTGTGCCCGGTTGATGGCAATAGGCTCGCCCCCTATTACATTGGGACCTAAAAAACATAACTGGCGAAATGTGGGTGTACTATATGTGCACCTCTGCCTACCCCTTCGGGGAATACAGGCGTGATGTTATGTTATGTTATGAATTAAAGTAATCTCTTTTATGTTTAACAGTTTTACGCTTTTATAGACGCTGTCAAAAATGTATGTAGGTATATATACATATATATATATTACCAATACTCTATGTGCAGGTGAAAGGATATGAATGTAAAATACAAAATGCGTGGAATTTGCTGCAAACATGTTTTAAATCCTATTGTAGGTACAATTTTGTTGTATATTGGGATTAACAAAGAGGTATTTTCATTATGATGGTAGGTACTACTCCCAAATAGGTATTAATCTATAAGTATACGCTTCTTAATACTGTGTTAGGAAGCGAATCCTTTTTCATTTATTTCACACTAGCTGCGCCCCGCGGTGTTACCCGCTATATTTTTCGGGATAAAAAGTAGCCTATGTGTTAATCCAGGGTGTCAGCTACCTCCATGTGAAATTTCAATAAAATTTATTTAGAAGTTTTTACGTGAAAGAGTAACAAACATCTATCCATACTCACAAACTTTTGCGCGTTTATAATATTAGTAGGGATTTACAGACCCCAGACTGCTACACTATAACAGTTGGCCGAACCTGACAATCAATTACAAAATCTCTCTCTGTTAAAGTATATGATTATGTAGGATTTTCTAAGATGTACACTTCTGCCTGAGAATACGCAGAAGTATTTTGCCTCGTCTTAGATATCACTGGCTTTCGACAAAGATTAAGAAGTTTTAAAGAGGGAAAATTGGTCAACATAGTGCGTGGTTCGAAAATATAAATTAAATATTGCACTTACCTACTGATACATAACTAGGACACAAAAACAACTTCCTACCGTCATATCTCAACAGTCTATTCTTCTACAAGTTAATAAAAATAATAGTCCCGATCTGTTACCTCCAGCTTTACTTAAGAAGATTAAAACATCCAAAACATTGCACCCCTACGACAGCTAAAAAACATTGCTCTTTTTACATCCACAGATCCGCCTTGACTAAACTTACTCCACAAAGCAAAAGACAGATGTCGATTCGTTATCTGCACTAAAAAGTTTTGGATAAAAAGTTTATACATTCATTGCACATAACACCTACAATATGTAGGCAGCTATTGTCAGTTTGTTAGACAATACAGGGTTAAATGTGACGTGAAATCTGCGAAGGTATAATCCACTTATAGTAGGCATGTCGCCTTTTTGTTAGGATTGAGCGGTATTGTGATTGATTTGTAAAAAGAACGCGCCGCGGGGCTTCCATGTGGGCAAACATGAGGAGAGCGGGTGACGGCTCTTGATGTGTAGTGCCTTGGTGCGGTAGCTCGGTAGATGGAGCTGGTTTATATTAAAAAGCTGAGGATAAAAAAAGTATTGTTTAAGTAGTGCAGGATGTCCTATAGGTATCTAATTATTTCAGTTGACGTTTAGATAATTTTGTTGGCTAATTTCTTTTATGACAGCAAATTTTTTAAATAATTTCAATTACTAATTTTTTCCTTAATAATTTAGTCATAGTAACTAATGGCCAATGACCATAGTACTATACCTATTGGTAAAATCTATTCATTTTATCACTCCTGCCCGTGGGGTACCTGGCCAGCGGAGCACCTTCCCATCTCGTCCCATTGGGTGTCGAAGAGGCGACTAAGGGAAAATCCAGAAGTTGGACAGCAGCGTCTTCAGTAACTTTACCTCCAATACTGCGATCCCCAAGCCGCTTGCCAAACGTGGGGATTGAAATGATGATGATAACTCTATCTATAGTTGTTTTAGCTTCTTTTAAGGAAGGAAAGAGGAAGCCTTCGAAAAGACCTATAATTAATTCTATTGTAATTAATGTAAAAAATATCACCTGTGTACTTAATAATGAAGGAATTACCTAACTAAAACTATTATAGTTCACTTACCTAGTTGAATTAGATGGTTCATTTTACTCATTTGAGAATTTTTTTTTTGAAGAAATTTATTTTATTTAACCTTGTGGTAAAATTAAATATCTGTACTTAGATCATATTAGAGCTAAAAGAAATAGACCCTGCAGTTTAATTCAAATGATGATAGGTTAGCTAATCGGGTATATGTTATACCAATTTTAGAATCGACCTCAAGAAAATAACGCCCATATCAATTTTAATTTGAATCCATTCATTAGGTGACTTACCCACGGTAATCCGCGCATTCGTAGCCAATGAATAGAATGTCAGATGGGTAGGTAGAGCCTGCTGCGGCCCGACGACCACAAAGTCAGTGGCTAACGCTATTCAAACCGCCTACAATAGTTTTTGTCACCTTAGCGACAAACAGGCGAATTACAGAAGTTCAAGTCGAAGTAACCATTATAACTTAGTTCAAAGATAATTCTCTTAAATATTTGGTGAGTCTACAGATCATCTATACATTACAGAGAATCTACTAAGCATGAGTTATCCATGTCTTTACTTTTAAATTGTTCTTCAATATGGTAGAGCGTAGAGAAGAATTTTCAGAAGAATAAAAATAGTATTTAAGACATTGTTTTGAGTAATCCACACTAAATGTATCTCTGATGCTGCCCAACAGCCTATTATAAAACATTTGGAAATAATTCGAAAGGTACTAAATACTAGATTGTAAGTTATTTTATGTTACCCAACACTTTATAGATTCTTATTATTCTAAAATAAAAGTATATTATTATTGCTTTTGATCCTTCAAAGTAGCAAAAGCAGTTGACATAAACATTTTATAAACAAATTAGCATCTCGTATAAGAGTTAGAAGTACTTCTGCCCATCACCTGCCTAACACCGTTTCCCTTTTCGTTAATATCTTGTTCAACGTTGATTTATGTCGTGAAGCAGTCGTTATATGTACCAATATCATTGTCCGTCGATCCAGTGTGAATGCCGAAATCGTGCGAACACATCCTTTAAGTTTTTCTAAAGAATTTCACGGTACTTCGTGAATGTAAATATAGATTGTGGCCATTTATGGGCTATTTAGGGTGTATTTTGTGATTAATGACTTGTTTCACTTGTTATAGAAGCTTGCGATTCTATGGGATTGACGATCGTGTAGCTATAAGTATCTGATGTTGAAGGTAAGTGCATAAGTACCTATGCAGTGTATATTTGGTTCAGACACAAGATAGTTGGTAATTGCAGCACAATATGTAGAAATGCTTTGGGAGAGGCGTATGTCCAGTAATGGACGGAGATAGGATGTTGATGATGATGATGTAGAATATCTAATGTAACTTGCTGTATACAGTCTGGCTGGGTGGAAAACTTAAACTTTTTACAACTTGCAGTAACTCTAGTGTGGTTTTAAATGTGGTCTCATGGTTTGGTTTGTTTTGGCGACTGCCGAGCGTAAAATCTCATTTAGTCTACTGAAACCTTCACACTCTCTGTCTGAAGCTTCAAGCACCTCACGCAGTGATACCTGATTTGTGATCTGTTTGTTTTCAATGTCTTCATAGCCTTTGTCTAACCATAACACCAGCTGTCCTCCTGCTAATCAAACAAACCTACTGAACAATACACACACGGAGGCTCAAACTAAACAAAAGAAAGCAGCATACAAATCCGAAACAAATCTCGCATCGCCAATAAACTCGCGTCTAAGTTAACGTCGCGGGGAATATCAGTTTTCCGAGTTTACCCAATAAAGGGTAACCCCTGATCCGTTGAATAAACAGAAAAAAGAAACGCGAGGCGACATAACGAGTAAATCACGGTAAGCCCCAATACGCGCGGCCGACGCCACTCCCGTAAGCTCCGTAACCCCTTTAAGTTCACCTAGCCGATATCCCAGCTGCCGAATAAAGTAGACGCTCGCCTTCGCTGTTAGGAACGACGTGTGTTTAGACGCTGTGGTGGCCTGGTGAGGTGGCTCGGCGGTTATTGTGCTGAATCAGCTGATTATGGAGTGGCGATGGTGTAGTGACAAGCAAATGCTTTCCTTCCTCTCTTTCTCATCCTGGAAAAGGATTTTCAAGTTGCTGATGATAAATATTATTTTTACGATTATATTTATTTTTTATTTATTTTATTTTATTTATTTATTTAGGTTCACCCACAGCACATATATAATCACAGTCACATACAGGCTTTTAGGTAATATTCTAATATATATGCCAATTACGGGCAAACACAACATTTACAAAACAGACGCCAATTACCGCTTAGCAAACTTGTGTAGAAAAACAGAGGACAATAGCGGCAAACAATTTGGAAATGAATATTTACGATACCTGTAATGATTTTTGATGTATTTTAATAAAATATCAGTAAATTAATACCTAAAACCAAAGTTGCACCAACCTACCAACTAAAACCACTCTGCATCAATACAGTTAGAAGATTTGTCCATCACTAAATGAATAAATTCTAATTCTAAATGATGACTCATTTGTTGATAGCACACAATATGTTATTACATAAACAAAGTAAAATTTGAATAAAAATCTAGATCAAATTAGCAATAAAATGTCGGCGTCGTACCAGTTATCAGCGCCTATTATCTGAGATCACATTGTTACAATACACCGATCAGAATCGGCTGGGGCGAGTGCGGTGCGCGCGTGACCGACTCTCCCACACTGACCCCAAAGCCCAACTACTTTCCAATACGCCCTTAACACAAATTGATTTTAAATGGCGATTTATTTCCGCCTCATATCGCCGATCCCATCTTCCTATGAGTTTTACGGGCGGCTTTACGTCGGGCTAAAGAAGTCCAAGTTATAAAACGGTTTATTTCTTTTTCGGGACGGTAGCTACCCCTAATTATGCCGGATTAACCCGCGAATGTACCCTCATTATTCGCAGATACATAAAGCCGTTTTCAAACTCTATCACGATCGAGCGCAACTTCACACAAAGGCGTGGAATTACGTAGAAACGAACGACCTAAACGAGTTACAAAACTAAAAGTCTAACGGTGTCGCACTTTTTATCGCATATTCTATACATAACGGGTGTTTGCAATAAAAGTTTAACTCTATTGCAGAAATTTCACCCTTTTGCAAATTTGTGCAAATTACTTTATGAGCGCGCTTTCAATGTTGTGCGTTTTTTGTAGTTTACAACTGCACCGAGGTGGTACGCCCGTTGTACAGTCCAAGTCACCCGGCCGCGTTCGGATGGGTTTCTGATTTTACGAGCGCCTTACCCGAATGTGTCGTACCCTAAACCGTCGGCTAATATAAATAAATAGTAACCCTTCGGTGGCGGCGCGTTTGCAGCCGAAAGGTTTACTTTTATTGCCTTCGACTTTCTTTCTTACCACCCCTTCATAATTGTCAGGGTTGAGTAAAAAAGTAGAAATCGCAGTATTTGCGAAAAAACTTCTTTGTTTAATTTTAGCAAATTGCATTTTTTTGCAAATGCCATAACCGTTTCATTTTAGGGTTGGAAATAAAAAGGAAATATAAATAAACACTTTTTGAAACAATGCGCGAATCCTTTCATTACCGTTGTGCAAATAAATTTGTAACGGGAATATAAATAGGTACTTTTACAAAATGTCATTATTTTGGTTCTTATTCAATTCGGAAACTCTATCGACAGCATGTATTTAAACAAAACTCACCAACCACCTTAAGAAACTATATTCAGCGTAATTGTTTTATGTGTATAAAATGCACAATATTAAAAAAGTATTTATATCATGCGATCATTAAATCTTAACGCAATATCTGTTCAATCGGTCTGTCGATACATCGCAAAAAACCCAAATAAATCTACCAACTCAGCAGGAACGTTAACTAGAACGGCGATAGCAAAGCAAACTATTATGAGTGTATTTTTTTCTCTAATGGTTGCTCCTAGATTGAGACATTTGTGACCGCAAGCCCTTGACAGTGGGGGGTTGACGGCGCGGCGACTGTCGGACTTTTTTCCTTTTCCTACTAAGTTGTCAGCGTGATAAAGTGTAGTTATGTCGATAGGGACGTAATAAATAGATCATGTGAGTTTTGTGAAAGTTGGGTACAATGGACCCTAGGTGGAAAGTGACAGACAAGTGTAGGCACCTGAGTTTGTGAAGTGTTAACGTTTATTGCGTAAGTTTTTTGTTTATCTTACTTTTTTTGTTTCTTAATTGGGTTATATTTTTTCAAATTAGTCATCATGGCTGAAAATATTTTAAAGATATGATACAATAACGATCGTGCTTTGAATTTAGATTTTTTATTCGAATTTTGTATATTTTTTGGAGTTTTAAATATAGAATTTTGAATATTTTTATAATATTTTCACGATATTTCTGGTTATCACCTTATAATTTTTGACTGATTATTTTTCTAATTACCTATATAATTAAAAGTTTAGATATCTAAACATTTTAAAAGCATCCCGGAGTAATGATTTGTTCCCAATTAATAGCAATAGGTTTGCCCCCTGTTATATGGGGTCTAATTATCTTTAGTAGTACCTAATGAGAACTTCTAATTTATTTTGATAACTGTTTAGAAGTCAATATTAAACAAAAACAACGGCTCCTTTTGTGACGGTACCTGTAAAAAGACGTAACTAATTTTATTACTCAATTTGGTTTAGTAATCCAACATTAGCGGCAGTAATAATAAATCGTATTTAGACTTTTTGCCTACTTCGTTCATAAATACATCCAAAGTGAAGTTTTACCTTATAATCACAGCTCAATAACATAAAATTTTATGTGACACGGAAAACATAGATCGCGGTAACTCCGCCCATAAGGTTCCTACTATAAAATTAGAAAAAAAGCGAGACTATTTTCTAATCCATTGCGTGATTTGTTAGAGACCAGCAACAGTTGTATCAAATAATTAGAAGAGAACACGCAATGGATATGGAAGTTAACCTGTAAGCATATTAATTTTGATGTTTGTAGGAGACCACCTTCGAGTTATTTTAGTCCGTAACATTTGACTGTATTTAAACGGTGACGGTCCAAATGAATGGTGTAAACAATGAGGGGTAATTAAGTGAATCGCTACGCCGATTACTAAAATAATCGCTGACTAAATGCACTCTAAAATTAGTGCGACTAACTGAACGGTCGAGTTCACATGGCGTGTTTCTGGACAGGTATCAGATACGTAATTTATTTAAAATGTTCTAGTAAATCATAACATAACATCACGCCTGTATTCCCCGAAGGGGTAGGCAGAGGTGTACAAATAGTACCTATACCCACATTTCGCCATTAATGTTTTTTAGGTCCCAATGTAATAGGGGGCGACCCTATTGCCATCAAACGGGCACAAATCCAGACTCCGTGCTGCCACTGAGAATTACCTAATGGAAAAACCCAATAACACTTTGCCCGACCCGGAATTCCCAACCCAGGACCTCGTGTTCAGCAGTCGCGCTTAGCAACCACTAGACCAACGAGGAAGTCAATCAGTTCTACCAATAAAGGAAGAAGTCAATGAAAAGCATATAATAAACTTTAGGAACTATGGGTACCTAACCAGTCTTCGACCACTGACAAATAGTCAATTTAGGTCACAGGCTCACAGCACATGAAATAATTATTAATTAGTCTGCTCGCAAGTTAACTAAATAGTGACGCACAAGCAGAAGTTCATTTGATTTTTGTAGACGTATGGCAACATGCGAGTTGCCTAGTAGTATCCGGCTTAGAATTGACCACCTCATTCCCTCCCGTGGGTGTCGTAAGAGGCGACTTAGGGAAAATCCAGAAGATGGGTATCAGCGTCTTCTGTAACTTTACCACTAATACTGCGATCCCCGAGCCGCTTGCCAAGCGTGAGGATTGTGGCAAACTCTCTACTTCAGGGGGAGGCCTTTGTTCAACAGTGGACGTCTTCCTTCCGGCTGATGATGGTAACATGCTAGAGTTAGATTAGCGGTAATGAGTCATGTAAGTTCAACAACCGCTTTGAAATCGATTAAAACATGCTTAGTCTAAAGTTATATATGCTCTAGTATGTATGTTTTATTACTAAACACATGTAAACTAACCTTAACATATAATAAGTCGTACGACACACGGCGCGACGCGACAGTGCGACGCGACGCGTTCGGAAAGTAGCGAACAATCGTAAAATTTTATCGTCTCTAATGGGCGCGTGCACTGATTTGTAGTCGAGCCGACAACGCCCTACACTCACAAATGAAACCTCAATGTATTGTTTCCGAAAGGACAGGGGTTATCTATTTTCGGCGAACACGGGACAGGTACATTGTTAATTTGTGTTCGTGTAGCCTTCAGTGTGCGATCATGTTAACAGCGTATTTAATTTTTTATCCATTCGAGGCATACACTTAACTTTTCTGCGGGCGATGAACATATAAAAAAATGCAATTCCCATTTCACCGTTGGTAACGCAAGTCGTAAGATGTGGGGATGTGACGAACCCGGTGTGAGCGCGATGAATGGTTATAGGCTCACCACCTATTAAACTAGATTGCCTATTACGTAAAATGATGTTCTTTAAGTCTTAACATGTAACATCATTGTTCAATTTCTTCATTAAGTGAGTACATTGAATTACGAGTACTTTAAACTAGACAGATGAGCTGAGAAATGTATGTGTTTATAAAATCATTATAAAAAGAGAACACTACTGTTTGCCTCTTCGCCGATTACACACTTAAATACATATACGAATATAAGCGAGAGTTTATTGATAAATCTCGGACTCCGAGAAACAATATTTTTTTTTATTTTCATCCCAGATAAGCCTCGGAAGTATGGAGGAAGCTAGTTGTAAATAAATCACACACAATATTGTCGGACGTTTATACCGATGTAAAATTTATTTCACAGAAATACCTTACCATCTCGACGATATCCGGTCAACGTGCTTGTTCTTCATTTTGGATTTTTCGCTGGCAGGAAAATGTTTTACCCTTTTTCACAGAAGGCGGGCGAACAAGTAATTGCAAAATATGGAGTCGCGATCGATGTATTGAACACAACCTGCAAGCTTTTTGTTTCATTAAGTCTTTTTAAAAATGCATAATTTTCGAGCAATATTTTTCACATTTTCCTAAATCTGTTGAAGAAAAAAAACAATCCCACGAGTAAGGTGGATGGGATCGTTCATTTGAATGTTTTTGTCACACAATTTACGTTTATGTAATATTTATAGTTAAAAGATCATTTTGTTGAAATGGAGCCAAATTTCCGGGGCCGAGCTTTCAACGGAATTTACAAAAAGCGCCATAAATTGGCAAATAATCCCCCGCATAACGCAACCTTTGTTTGCCCACACGTGCTTTTAATATCTGGTTGGCATCGCGAATGCAACAAAAGCCGGATTTAGTCTTTGTGCGCTACCTAAAGTAAACACTCGTAAAAACTTACGGAATGTGTAGACTGTAGATATGTATGTTGTTAATAAATTTTATTAAATGATACAGGCACAAAGAGGAGGTGCAATTGTGAAGGCGACAATCGGCCGCGTCGAATTTGTCATGTTGCTGCCTCCTTTGTTCGCGCGGATGAATGCCGTGTGAGAAGGAAGAGCTTCCGGTGCGCTCGGTGTACCGGGATCGATGCCCCCGGCCATATCTTGCCATCGATATCCACCATTGTTGTTTTTTTATCTCAAATTGATAGCTATAGCTGCTCTCATTCATGTTCTCAGCTTACGAATTTCTATTTCACATTAAATCACAAAAAAAATGTAATCGACCCGTCTAACTTATGTTACATATTAGTGGTTCGCTTTTGTAGAATACTTAAGTACCTAACAAAGTTCATTAGACCATAGACCAGCATAGTTTTCGACTTCTGAATATACTAGATACATACTTATAATAATGAACGTTAACCTTACCAGTTTGTGAAGTTTGTGATGAACTACCACGGCGCCCGCCGGCTAATGGCCAGGCAATTTGAGTGCACCCATGTGTCCATACATCGGGAGCGTTAACCATAAAATATGTAACAGAATTATTAAACTAAAAGTGCTTCTGATTCACCTAATTAGAAGAACATTTTTATAGGTTTATAACATTTGGTCAACTTTATAACCTTACTAATATCAGGTTCAATATTAACCTTCACAATAATCGTCAGTGCTTGGCATGATATTGATTATTGACTGTATAACAACAGTATTGACTGACTGACTAAATTGCTTGACAAGTAGGTATCCGAAATTATTCCAAAACATCTCTACTTTTTTGTCTGCACTATAAGGGTTAACTGGTTAGGTTGACTCAGAGAAAATGCCTATGGCATAAAGTCCGTCTCTGTACACATTGTAACTTGTGCATAAAGTATAAATAAATAAAAGGCTGAGAAGTCAAAGTATACTTAATTTGTAATTAATAATTGAAGGTTTTTTTGTGTGAAGAGATATCAATATGTTAAGAAAACTCATCTCTTCATGGCTTGTTCTGTAAACGTGGTACCACCGCGAAGAAAACCACACAACCGCATCTCTGGCGGATGGTGCGCCGCATCTAAAACTGCAAACGTTATGTTAGTATATAGGTGCTGTTTATGTAAAGCTGATGAATTAGTACATCACCTATATTGTTAGCGATAATGATTAATTATATCATTACTATAATTAGGATGTGTTTAATTTCTTAACAATGCTAAATTATAGAATTTTTGGATCTAAGAAAGCTATAAAATCACTGCCTTAGTATTAGAACGCAAACAGTTTGTTTATTGTTTTCGTCCTAATACTAATGCATCGTACAAATATACCAAAAACATTTTCGCCAGTCTGAACCAAAAATAAACCCCATCTCTATTAGCTTAGAAATAGATGTTATCTGCGCTACGCAGGCAACCGACAGCGATATAAAGAGTGGCTACTAACAAACAATCCGGTCGACATTAAAAAAAAGAACATTTTAAAACAAGAAAAAATTTCAGCCATGTGTCGATCGACGCACATCGGTGGCGCGTGTATGATACGGGAAAAAAAACTAAAACCACGTTCGGAACAATCGAAGCTAAGTTATAAAATATGTATCCTAGTGCTGGCTTTTGAAACTTGCACTCGTACTATTTTGACCGCGATTGGGAATTCCGACAAGAGAATCAAATCGTACGTTGTTAGTTGCTTTTTTACCTTTTTTAGGGACTGAAAACTGAACAATAGTCGGTTGGAAATGAGATATAGATATATAAATAAAGGACTGGCTGGTGAATACATAGGAATATGTTTGAATTACGTTTTTTGTGCAACAGAAGTAGGGGATTATTTTACTGTCAATGTGAATCATTTTGACGACTGCGTTTTGTTTCTTAACCATTCATGTGTAGGCAGTTTAAAAACTTTAAATTAATTCGTCAAAATAATATATGTACGTATATTTTGGCATAAAAATCGCGTAGAGTTGTTTTTATTACATTCTATTAAAAGTTCAGCTATGAAAGTGTAAAAATAATCTATTTGTCAAATTGATATTTATTGAAATGCCAAAAATGTTTACGATATATAATCAAATGTTTGTCAAAGCCTGAATTTAATTCACACTCTTTACACAATTGTTTGTATGCTACGTAAATTCCTTACACGTAACAGGACTCCAACGGATGATACAAAATTACATTTAACAAGAAAAGGTCAATTACAGATATGCTCCTCCACTTAAAGAAAACCACTGCAGTCACTGCAAGACTAGGTATATAAAAAAAAGGAATATAAATATTTCAGAGCAAACAAAGCAAAATTATCATAGAATACAAATAATTCTCATCAAAGCAACGAATGATGGACATAAATAAGGTTGTAACAAATACTTCCGCACTCGGTAGTTGAAAGGCGACATCAATAAGACACGTTCGACGATCTTGATGTCTGCATCCAGCTATCGGCGTGCGATCGCGACAAAAAAGTCGCACTTATGTGACGGTCATTAATTTAGTGGTGACATGCACTTCTGAACGGTATTGTTGCGGACGGATATTAGACCCGTCTGTTGCTGTTTTTATACTGGCTTGTGACGTAATGATTCCACAGCTTTGTTTGAAAATAAAATGGGTATGAAGTTTGTGAATTATGACGTGTTTCTCTACGTTCTTTGTGTAATAACTCCGCTATGACCCACTGACCAATAGTTTTAGTATTTTTTACAAAATAAATTAAGAAGAAATATTGCTTTGATTTAACAAAATCAGAGAAGTAACATTTTTTAAAAGAAAAGGGAACATACAACTTATTCCTTTTTTGAGTGGCTCTAGAATAGAAGATAGAAAAGCATTATACGTTATGAATCCCCCACAAAGTAAGATAGAATTCAATAAAATTAATATGGCGTTGTAAAACAAGCCTAAAAAAATCAATGCTTTTTATACAAATATTCCTAAAACCACCTAATCAATGCAATATCAACGTCATTTATCAATTTAAACGAATATAAATAGTCGCAGGGCTGTCAAAAGTTATAAATTAATAACTTGCCGGCTGCCGTCGCGTCGCCTCTCTGCCCGACATTTATAACCGGCCCGACCAATACGCACGTCATTTTTAACCGTCAGCGCTAATTTGCCATTGTTTTGCCCACTGACGCCACCTTTTTTGCTAAAAACCATAAAATAGATAAAGTTTTTTGTCATTTTGGGCATCCTTAATTGATTACAAACGTTAAGGTGATGTTTGATGATGGAATCCAAGTATTTGGGGCTGTGTCGGGTGTTATTTATCTTAACACGTATTTAGCAAGTTGGAAGGCAAGCTATTAAAACTTTATGGAAGCGTTAAATAGGTAGGTACTATTGAGAAGTGCTTATTTAAGTTGGATTAGTTACGTTGTATAATTTGTTTTCGAGATAATAATGAAAAGTGTCTTCTTAAACCTATATAGCGTTTTTAGGTTCAAACTTAAATATCTCAGAAAATACAATACCGCAAATAATACATTAATGAAGTTTTCATTACTATGTTAACTGTTAACTTAGTGCCTACTAAAACGATGCTCTATCTCTAAACAAAGTTACCTTATATATCTCGAAAGATCAGCGTATATCTAGCAACACATCGGAAGCACCGGCTTGTCCCTCGGCTGTTTGCATAACGCCTCGGCAATATGTTAGGCGCACCTCGGCGTCGGACGCATCAAGGCGACAGACCCGCCTGGGCCGCTATAAAGCACGGTGCAATAAAGAGAATGGATGCCGCCCATCGCCGGGCACCGGCCGCCGGCTGGATTACCCGAATCGCCACTATTTATCGCTGGAGCCTTGCGCCCAGGTGCCATCAATCTATTTAATGATCGGGTCAGCACATACTCTTGGTCTTTTTACCGCTTCCACCCGCTCGCCGATCCAAAACGAAGACGCAAATTCCTAGACCGGGAGATGGACGTTTGATGAGGCTCTTTTGTGTCGATCGCTCGCGTTAAAAGGGTTTCCAACGCACTATCACAGTATTATATAGGTTTTGCTTGCTTTTTAGGCTTTACGGGAGCGGTTGGGGCTGGCGTGATGTAAATACGGGCACTTGCAATAAGGTTATGAGAAGCGGGGATAACGGAACAATCAATTTGAAAATGAGTTATAGAGTGATGATCGACGTTTTATGTGATGTTTTATGTACAGGCAAAAACTGAAGTCTGTTATCATACACCCAAACGCCAACTTACACTTGTAAAATATGCTCATAAACTTAATGTCAATTCGTAAAAAAACGTTCCCTGTACGTTAACGTTACCTGTACTGTAGGTGTCGACTGTACATCTAAGTCATACACTCAACGCAGTAGGTCCTTAACACGTACTTTTATACCATCAATTCAATAGCTCCTTTCACACAATGGTGACCATCAATTAATCCCCGAATAAATCAGGCTTATACTGAAGAGCCCTAAGTTTGGTGGATCGCAGTCAAAAGTGGCCATTGAATGGTCGCAGCACACGTCCGCTTGGACCTCGGCCGTGCATCTGTCGGGATCGTGCGCGAAGCAATGGATATAAGGATTTGACGGGTCTTTACTCACTGCTGGCCTCGCTTTGTTTAAACGATCTTTGTGCGTTTGACTCGATTTATGTCTATAATAAAGTCGTGCTGAAGGATGTTTGGTTTGATGTTAGGGATCCCTGGGAGTTTGATTGCTAAGTTTTTGTTCGTAGATTCGTAATTGAAACTTTAAATATAATGAATAAAAGTATACCCCTCCTTTTTTATTGCTGCAGTCGGGAAAAAGTATATGCATTAATGTATGATTTTTAGGATAATTAATGGTGGATTGTTTGGAATTATACTCCTAGTTTTTATTTCGTACATAACAACAAGAAGTTATATAGTTATAGTCAAGTTAGAAGAGCAGAAATAATAAATTTGAATGGCAGATCCACCCCAAAAATGATACACCTTAAAACCAAACGTACAAACTACAACCAGAAACATACATTAATTCTATTCCACACAAACCTAAAGTCCTATTCATACAACCGCCCAATCATTAGTAGACCAACCTTCTATGTCCATGAAAGTGGCGAAATCATAGCAGGTGGTGATATGATTAGCAGTGATGGCGTCACTACCCTACCTCAATAAGCCGGGGCTTGACTACGAATCGTAAACTCGCTTACTTCACCTGAGCAAACTGCCTCCCAACCGGGGGTGGAAGTGCGACTCCGTTGTGGTACGTCATGTCAATGTGTAAATAAAATTTAATTTTTTTTCACTCACGTCAAAAAATTTGAATTTTATTCACACATTGACGTGACGTTGAAACTCCTTGGTATTAATACCAACGAGTTTCAAGCTTTAGCGGGTCAAAACTCCGCTGTACCAACGGCGTTTTTACATTTGATCCTGCGTTTGTTTTTAATATTTAATTGGTCATTAAATGTGAGAATACTCAGTTAACTAAATCATGCTTTTAATTTTTAGAAACAATTCATAAATTGTTATGGTTACCATAATTTAATATATTATGTTGTTGTATATGTATATATAGGTTGTCAAATATGTTATACCAACACTTTTTAATTTGTTTATTATCAGTATCAAATAATTTTTTAACCCGAGGACTTTATAAATATAACCTGTAAAGTACAGTTACGTTAAGAACGTGCACACATAATCTACATTAATTTTATTTGCTTATTTATTTTCAGTACATCGGACCCGCGCCACAAGGCGGGCAGTCCGTGGGCGGGCGCGGCACAGTTCCGGTCAAGTCGCGGGCGGCTGTTGGCTTCCGGCCGTCCAATTTGGCCACATTCAGCCCAATGGTGGGGGCAAGACGTTTGATACCCACCCCTAGCCCCGCGACTTGCGATTCTTGCCGGCTTATGTACAACGGTCACGTGACTTTTGTGTTTTTTTCTTTTTATTCGTTGAAGTGGGCATGCGTTTGTATCGTGCCAGTCATCATTCGTTTTCAAGCACACTATCTCTTATATTACTGACATGCTTCTCCTTTGCAGGTATGCTGGAAGAATCTTTATAAAATAAGCAGCCGATGTACTCGACGTAACTTTTGATGTTTATAATGTTAAGTTTTTGGTGTGTTAATATTTAATGTTTATATAGTACGTATTTCTTGGCTGCCAAGTCGTCGAATGACCGCTAATTAATATAATAATAATAATCGTTATTGACATAAGTGATGTTTACAATGTACCTATAATGATAGCCCTGTCTCCTGTACTACTGTAGTACAGAAGGCAGTGTCTTCTCCTTAGTACAGGTTTATGTCGACATTTTACATAGCGGTTTATATGAAAAGTATATAAATTAAATTCATCTCCATGTAAACTTTAATTAGTTAATATTAAATACTTTCCTCTTTGCGTGCAATTCTTTAAAAGGGACACAAAATCCTGCCTTCACGTAACAGCATAAAATATAGATTTTCAATTTGATTTAGATGCTCGTTTGGTTTTCTATTTTCACCTACCGCTTCGTTGAGTCGAACATCGTTTGTGGAAGCCTGTCTGCTGTGTTTATTTTTAAAAACTGGAACAAATACATCTGGGTCTATCTCGACTTTTCAAACCCTTTTGTAAGAACAAGTGCCATCCAGTCGGCTTGTATTTTTGTTTGTTTTCCTGTAGTTTATCTGCAATATCTGAGCGGACTCGTATTGCTTATTAATTCGTCTGCTGAATTGAAATGGTATTTGTATAGATCTATCTACGTTACGATACCTACTATATTTTTTTTGTTTAGAAATACAACTTACTTGTATTTTTTTGTGAGCTTATTGAATGGCACTTCAGTACATAAGAATTAAGAAAGCGGTGAAGTGAGGGTATATTATTTTAATTTAATTAAGAAAAGCAGCTCTACCTTCCCCATCGGGAATTATAGGAGTGATTTTACGTATGTATGATTGTATATAGTTATGTATGTACCTAGGTGTATGTTTTTTGTAAACTATTAAGCGGAGTACCTAAGTTTGTAAATAACCTTACTGGTCATCGCACACGTTGAGTATTATGTCAGTTTGATGAAAAACAGCCTAATCTAGTGGTTGCTAAGCGTGACTGTAGAACACGAGGTCCTGGGTTTGAATCCCGGGTCGGGTTTTTCCATTAGGTAATTCTTAGTAGCAGCACGGAGTCTGGATTTGTGCCCGGTTGATGGCAATAGGCTCGCCCCTTATTATATTTGAAATGTGGGTGCACTATTATGTGCACCTTTGTTTACCCCTTCGGGGAATACAGGCGTGATGTTTTGCTATGTTATGTTACAACAGGTACATCTATACCTTATACAAAAGTCCTGCAGAAAATACAATAAATCAAGGTAAATAGTCAGATTTTTCGACCGCCCGTTCCGTCTCGGGATCGGTCGTCGGATTAAGTGCCTTACCTATAACGTACGGCATATAATCCGACACTAACGACTGATGCGACTAATTATAAGATGAGCTCAAGTTAATCCTGGGCCTCAGTTGCCGCCGTCCGACTAGGTTCGGCTTTCTCCGCCCCGGCTCGGACTTACGACATAGGCAATTAAACGGATCTCCGGCCGAAACTAAACAAAGGGATGCCTTTGAGGGTATGGTCAGTGCTGTGTGCTTAGGTACTTAATTTAGGTTGCATGGTAGGACGCAATCTGTGAAGCTAATTTCATGTTGAAGACTAACATTTTAAAAGTTTCGTACTGCAAGATATAATGTAAAGTATTTTGAGGTTTATATCGGACTAGCGTTTCCCCGCGGCCCGCGTTAAGCCTATGTCGTTTCCCGGGTCTTAAACTTTCTACATACCATATTTCATCAAAATCCGTCAAGCGGTTTAGTCGTGAAAGCGTAACAGACAGGCAGAGAGAGTTTCTTTAAAGTAGTTTCTTTAATATCAGTAAAGTATTGATATTCGCAACATATTTATTTAACAAAAAAAACACATTTTGTTGAATATTTAAAACTGCTTGAAAGCTGACGACGATTACGACACCAGGAAACACTTTATACAGAATTAAAAAGCAGTAACATCAATTAAAAGTCTTCACATCCGCGTACGTTCCCTTCCCCGTTCCGCTCTCTGTATTTCTCGTGGAAGACACAAAGCTGCGGGTTGGGTTTCCGTCCAACATTATTATTGCAAATTTCTGTCGGGAGATACTCACCGCATAATATCAAAACAAAGGTACTGTCCCGTGAAATCCACACTAGGTGGTTGGCAACAGCTCATTAAGGAGTCAGAAGGGTAAAAAGTCTGGTCCCTCGAAAGCATCGGCCTTTTTGTAAAAAGAGGCTTAATTAGGGCCTCATGCGGCTACCCTACAACCCCTGTAACTTTTAATAAATGTTCGAAGAGCGCCATTTACATAGCCTTTTGTATATGTAGGTAGAGATTACACGATGGCGGCGGCACCTACTTACATGAGCACGTATTTAGCCTGACAGCGCCAGCGGAAAGATGCGATGGATCCGGATCATTTAATGATCAAGAGATTTTAATTAAAATTAGATCAAAGTAGCGACTGAAGCCTTATATTGAGGACGTGGAATGGTAGAATCAACTTTAGTGAAAATTCTAAATTCATAAAGAAAACTTGAAAAATGATGGAAACAAGCGGGACTCGAACCTGCGACTTTCAGCGTACCGTGGCACCGCTCTGCCAACTGAATCACTGCTCGCATCTAATTTCAAGTTCCCTTTTAGTATTTGCGTCTTAAAGGGCGTCAGTTATCATCTGTTGGTTTAGTGAAAATTTTAAAAATCTGATTAAATTATGGAATTGCGTTGATGCTTTACTAATAGTGTCCGATGGCCGTAAAATACATGAAAGGATAATTCTGTCTCTCCAATGGTAAAAGTCCAAATAAATTATGTTAAATACTAGGGGGACATGTAATATAGGTGTTACACGCTTACTTCCCACGTAGCGCGCGTGTGCCATACCAAGTCCTCGTGGGAAGGTATTAAATATCTCGAATCAGTGCACATCGCGGTACTCAATGATGTTCAGATGGGACCTCCGATAATGTTGTTACACGATCGCACCAGTTTACCATGACCTATCTCTGTTCTAACTGGTGAACCAGTTTTGATGTTGTGTTATAGTTATTGCAGGTCAAGTTTGAATTGTCGTATCATTCTAATAAAACGATGCGCCCTTATCAGCGCATCTGTCCGCGCACAATGACGGATCATCCCGTAATGCGGACGGGGAAAAACAGGGTGTATTGTGATATTTTTTTGCCGCCAGTATTCCGGGTTATTGTTGTGTTGTTTAATTTTATGGGATATTTTAAGCAAATGATACGGTTTTATCGTATATCTACACTGTCTACGCTGATGGAGAGATATGCGGTAGTGAATAAGCGGGGTCTGTTTGCATTCATAGATTTGTAGCATTGATATTGTAGCGTTTAGTTTACATTTGCGGAATCTGTTTTTATAAATTGACTATTATGCCGGTTATTTATATATTAGATATAGCTCTACAAATGTTCTTGACATACTTTTCAACTAAGGTTAAAAAGTATGTATACAAACATCAGACGAAAAGCAGTACAAAAAATACGGCTACTGCAAAAGTATAACTTCTAGACCTTGTAAGTATTGTGTTGTTTAAAAACTCAAAAAATATGTTAATTCTATCGGTAAGTATGCCTATTTATATAACTAAGTACGCAACATATAAATAGGGCTTCATCTGATTCGTCTAGGCTGTAAATAGCTGCCATAAATAGCAACAAATAAAGTAATGTATCTTCAAATAACAAGACAAGTAGTCGGCTGACCTCTTATTAAAGGATAAATACATAAAACCAAGCACTAAAATTCCCTGCGTCATATGTTTGTGTGTATAGGAATTGTTTATGAGCGCCCCAGCAAAGGCGGACAATAATGAGAGCCATAAAGGCGATGCCACATCGGCGGCGTATCTACGATCTGCGTCTCGATGGAGGTTATTTACATAGCAATAAGGACAGATACCGTCTCTATACCCGGCACCTTATCTGTGTTATTGCCTGTGTGCACACGGCTTATGGTCGGATAGAAAATGAACTGGGGCGTCAGGAAATAAGGAGTTTTTAAACAAGATCCCCCTGATTTACTCGTATCTTTGAATGCGAATGAGATTGTCGCTGTGGAAAGGTTTTGAATGCGCTGCAGGGAATTCTCACTATTTTGACCGAAGTAGAACTTATATGTTATGTGTGTTTACATTTTTTGACTCGAAATATATGAAACCTTAAAGTATAGAGAATTATTTTTAGGGATGGTCCAAATAATTGCTTCAAGTTAGTTGTGCCTGCAAGCCTCAATGCAAGGCCAACATAAAAGGTTTTTTGATAAGGCAATTCATTTAAGCAACTAAAATCAAATTAAAAATAATACTGAACTTATATTAAATAAAATTGATTATAACACCGATTTTGCACACGCGCACATTTTTAATCACGCTGACCCTTGCATATAAAGATTTGTCGCACAACAAGCAAACGCAAGCCAAATATTAAAATGAAAATTTATGAAGTGTGACTGGTGGGGACGATGTCGACCGGAGCGAACCGATTTGTATGGAAATATAGCGAAACGTCTCACTGAACGGGTGTCAAGCGTTATCCGGAGGTACCATTTGATGGCATAATTTGGGACAAGGAACGTAAAACCGTCCAGATTTATATGTTTGCCTTTATTGAATGTTGTGGAGAGGGAGTGTGGGTTTATTGTTAGAATGTTTATTGTATTTGATTATTACGTTGTGTTTGTATAATTTCAAGGTTTCTTTTTTGTAATGTAGATTTCTAAGGGCTTTGGGCGAATGAATTTTGATGAAGGTAATTAGATCAAAATAATTGCACTAACTACAATATAAATTGTAGTTAGTGCAATTTTTCTACAGTGGTCATTTTGGATTCAACTCACCAGACGTCTCATTTTGTCAATCCAGGCTGTTAAGCGTTCAGAAAATTCTTTGTACCTTTTATATTTTTCTATATGGCTTTCGAGAAGTTGTAAGACGTAAAATTTTAAACAGTCGGCCGGTTCACGATTTTTATTGCATTCTGGGTTATTTTCCTATTATATTAATATGCAATCAGAATATTCAAAAGCAAGCGCTAAAGTATTCCATTACTTGTTACTTTAGGACGAAATAAATTGAATTCTTTATTGTCAGTATCAAAATATTTCCCAGTACAGTCGCTTTGAGCGGGTCGTCCGTCAGCACAATACGATCAGCTCGTATTCCGTTGAGAGCACGCCGATGTGCCATAAGACCACGCCGCGCTGTTTTGTAAAATATACTGCTGTGATTCAACTGCTGGGCCACAGAGCAGGAACAGTTAGTATGTTTCATTTTAACTAGTGGAAGTTGGCAGCCATTGGTTGAAATTCGACCAAGGTACTAATACTATAATTATGCAAAAGTAACTCTATTTGGTCGGCTATCAAAGTTGTAGATAATAATGGGTAAAGCTTAGTCAAAGTTTGCAAGCATTGTGACTAAGCTACATTGATCGTCGTCATGAAAACTGAAACTTTAATCGTCTATTTGAAATCAGTATTTCAAATGATTTAAAATAGACCATAAAATTTCAGTCGTTCGACAAGAGCAGTTTCTGTTTAGAAATGTCAAGCGTTTAAAGTCTAAACTGTAGACACTTGACATTTGTGTATCTCTATTGTTAGTTTTGGATTGTGACAACAGATGGCACTAACAGTTTGTCAGACTGCAAAAAATGCAGTGATTAGTTTAGTATGTTTAGAGTTTTTGATATCATTCGTGGTATAGGTAATTACGAGGTTTTATAACGTGGCTAAACCTGTAATGGCAAATAAATGTCTTAAGTATAATTTTAGGTAAAGATTTATTGGTAGAAAACCCGGAAGCCTTCATCTACTTGAATATAGGTAGGTACGTAGCTCTTAGATATATTCCTCTATTTTCTAGTTACCGTCAGTCACGTTCAAATTGACATACTGTATTTTTAGGCTGTGGCCGCAGCAAAGCCGCTGAGCCGTCATATCGACTCGGTTCGTTGCAATGGAATCGGTTGAGCCAGGTTTTTACGCACCCATAACTGGACCGCCTATGGCCGGCGCGTAGTTCCGATAGACAAATTTCAGCGCGACAACTTTTTTCTGGCGCTGTTATGAATTTCCTTTGTAAAAATAAAAACACTGGCCAGTTATAAGTTTTGTAGCGCTTTTTAAAACTGCGGGTTCGTTTTAAAAGAATTGGAAGTATTTTTGTATCACTTGGGATTCGAGGGTCTAGAATCCAGGCCTTGCTTGATACCTGACTAAATCGGTTCCTTCGTATGATAAAGGCCTATTTCCAAGTAAACAGTAAATATAATGAGATTTATGATCTGCGTCACTGATTGGCTGTCGGCGACCTGTTAGGTTTAAGAAACAATATTATGCCTATCTAATATTAGTATATAAGCAGTACAATAAATCTTGTACTCGAAAATGGTCAACCCGGTCTTTTACGCATACAATATCTTTTATTTAAATTGATAAAGGAAACTTGAAAAATGATGGATGCGAGCGGTGACACGGTGGCTCAGTTGGCATAGCGGCGCTACGGTACAGCGAAAATCGCGGGTTCGAGTCCCGCCAGTGCCCATCATTTTCCAAGTTTCCTTTATCAATTTAGATTTAAGCCTAGCATGGCAACATGCAAAAAAAAGACACAAAAAGTCATATATCTTTTATTACTATAAAGTAGGAACCTGTCACATACTTAATGGATGGTCTGGGTATTCTATTAGTAATTAGATGAACATAATGAACCATATAAAAATGGGTAGAACTGCATAAAAACGGAATCTTAAAATGCTATCCTTTCACCGCTTCCTATATGCTAAACACAGAAGACAATGAAACGGAGCAACTGACTCCAAACACATTGATTGTTTGAGTTTAAATCGGCTAAAGTTAATATTAAATGTATTTGAGCATCAAAATCACCGGCTAATAATAGCGGAGAGCTTTGTTCGGCGTAAATAAATGAAACAACTAGTATTCAACATCCGATTCCAATTAATTGACATACGAATTGTCGCTGTGTCGCGCGACACAGTCCCTGTCAGGCGGCGTTATACGGCAGCTTTCTACGTCTATGTATCATGAGGTATATTGATGTACCCATATATTTTAGTGTGAGGGCAAAGATTTTCTTTTTAAAGGTATTTATAGCACAGAAGTAGTGGCTCAGCCGCGTAAGGAAAATATAGCTTTTGACTGCCTTTTGTTAAAACTTTATATGATATATTTTGCCTTTGACACACACATCATTAGGTAGTTGTGGTGCTTCCATTTTTGACTAAAGTGCTAAAACGCAAGCTTTTTCTATTGGTCTAAATCTCCACCAAAAACTCATTGGTCTAGTCCGACTAAATGACCCTGAAGGAATATTACCATAATGGCAAATGGGTAAGTTATGACTGAATTTTATGAGGAGGGAGCTGCATCTCTCTCAAGTGTATGTCTTAATTTGACGAGCGTGACTTCCTGTTACCATTTTTGGTTTACGTTATATTACGAGTTTTTGAATAGTTGTGTCAGTTTCCGGAGGAACAAGGCAATTTGCAATATTAATTTCCACCAGCCTACTCAATTTTAGTCCCATGTCATGGAGTATTATTATAGCTCATGTCAACATAAAACATGATTGAAATTGTAACACACGGACTGACCTCGATATTATCAATCCTAAACTTTTGAAATTCATAAGAATCATTCTTAATTTAGTTGTGTCTTTAAATTAAATCTGAGGTAAATAAGGTATATTTGTGAAAATTCGTTCTTAATTTTATCTCGGATTGAAGCTGGTCTATGTCTACCATACAGTTTGTATAAAACTGACGTGCCTAGGCACACGATAACCGCAGCGCAGCGGGGTACCGTCACACTGTGCCTGATGGAGTTGCTTTAAACACCGTGCGACCATAGCGGTCAGACATGTCATATACGCCAATCCGTCAAAAAAGGCACAATGATGCATTCCCTTCAGTTAACCTTGTGGCGTAGCCTGCTAACCTACGTTAAACAGTGGACTGCTGACTGTAGATAGGCTGATGTTATGATGAACCTTGCTTTTTCGAAAACAGCATCTTTTGGCTTAATTAGTACAACATTATTGGAGAAGTTTGAAGGGTGACATTACTGTCATAAAAATGGCCACTAAAAAGACTAAGGTATACTTAGGTGGTTGTGTGGACTGCGCAGACCTGGCTGGAGGCTTTTTATTAGGTCTCGCCAAACGACTGGTTAAGCAGTAAGAGCTTCTTCAGAGCTAACTACGAAATACAAGTTCGAAAAAATTAGCTGCGCAGGCGCTTTGTTATCATCGAAGGACCTTTGCGTCGTACAATAATAACGTGCTCTGCTCGCTGCATTTGTCTTGTCTTCATCGATGCTGTAGAACATTTGTATGCTGTTTATCAAATTTTAGTTACCTATATAGGCTTCTACCACTTATAATTTCATATTTGAAAATAATCTGTGAACATCGCTACAAAGTTTCACAAAACTTTTTCTTAATTTTAGGGTATCCAAGACCCGTTCTCATAAGCCAGTCGTTCAAAGAAGAATGCGTTTTGCTGTGACACTAACACTTGTGTGGACACGGCGTGGCGTGAAGTATGCAAGTATAATACCTATTAAAAATTTAAATAACGCATCAGTATATAGTGGACAGTCAAAATCAAAGCCGTTCGTAGCTGCATACAACGCGAATGCAAATGTCGGGTGGGGTGTACTGTGAACGCGCAGTTGGCTGCATTGTGCCGCCCCCGTCACCCCGCTTCACCCCCGCACAGACCCAACACATCCCGCGAGAGTTTGTTTTTCGGGGCAAATAGCTATAGGCTTGATAATGGCCTCGCGGGCTGTAGTACGGTTTGGAAGTTGCTCTACTCTAATAAGATGAAATTATTGGTTTGAATACTTGATGTTTCTAGATACGGTAACATAGTAATCTGAGGTTGTTTCTGTGATTTTGTTAGAATGTTTAAGTTATGATAAACCGATTGAATGGACTAAAAATACTAGGAATGCTTAGGTTTAATATTTAGGTATAGTATTTAGGTTTAATATTATTAACGAATTAAGGTGACGTAGGCTACTTCTTGCACCAAAAAATCTATGGTTTCTTTGTAATATGGGAGATTGTAAGATACGAGTAATTACCACAAAATCGTTATTAGGTATATAGATTATTTCCTTATAATTCATATTTTATTAATAATCCACTTTTCATAGTCCTCGTAACTCCAAATCTATCGCAGAGACTGCAGCAATAACCTCGTGTTCACTGCCTGACAGAATTTATCTCCTTAGACAATATCTTGGCTATGGATATTAAGTCCGAAGTAGAGCAACTTTCTCATAATCACAACTGTATCGGAGTGGCGGATGGGTTTTGATTTTTGTAGTTTCGTATTATTTGCGTATTTATCCGCCCGCCGCCCGGCGGTACATTTATTTGCGCCGTCCACCTCCCCACACTCGGCCTACCCCCGTTCGATTGATCGCGATATCATTGCGATAATAGCAGCAGTGCGATCGGCGCGCGGTTCCGTCACGCGGCCAGAGCAGAAATATGGCGGACGACCGATCAACCGTGATCGCACCAAATTATTGCATGGATGGGTACCGTGAAAGAAACAGCGTGTACGGCACCTCTATACGCCCTACATTGCCCTTTCAATCTGAGCGCTTTTGAACCAAATCTCTACGTCATCAGTACCCACAGGTTTATCTGCATTCTGTGTTTCTTAATGTGCTATAAAGAATAATTCTTATCTATAAATATTTTTTTTCAGTATTAAAATCAGGAAAACCTACGCATAAAGATGTATTTTGACAAATGATATGAAAACGTATTTTGTAAACCATCCGGGACTCTGGTGAAACACAGTACGTTCGAAACAAAGTTGATAACTAGCAACGTAGTTTGTTAAATTCTTCCAATAATTGTATCACTGACTGAGTAGACCTCGTAGCGAGAATCAAGTATTTGTGTAACTATGTAGCTTTTCGTCAGTTCTCTGTCATTGGAAATCATTTTGATTGTAGGAGACGCGATGAGTATACAAATTTAAGTTTAAAAAGACGTCTCTATCTACATTATAAACATATATCACTTCAATAATATTGCGGTACTAACCTATAAACGACATCTACTAACATTAGGAGTCACCAATCACAGTGCAATAAGGTAAAACAAATTTCATATCTCTCAACTTACATAGTACGCGTTGTAGGCCGTAGCATCAGCAATAAAGATCTGTCAAAACATACCTTACTTTATGAAGTGCGAAATACCATTTAGAAACAATCAATCATAGTAAAACGACTTCCCAGTAGAACGGTGGCAAACAAGACGTGCAAATGGTTTCCAACAAAGACAACACAGACGTATGCAAATTAGACCGACAAGCATAAAAGTCCTAAACGGCGATACGGTTAAACTTTTAACCAAATAATATCGAACAAAAAAGAATGAATATTTGTCATGTGAGCCGCGCAAACGCATAGGCTGGTTATCAATTTAAAAGTCGGCATTATCCACATAATGCTGCAAGGGGCTGATATAAAACATTTCAATTTGGTGATCCGGTTACCCGGCCCCCGTTTCAAATCTGCATTGTGGGACCCCATACACTAGTAGTTTTGGGTACTGTCGTGAACACAACATTTATGATTTCAAAAATAAAATTTTGCTTTGCTTAATTATGTTCAAAATTTTTGCTGCTATAAACTTTAATAATAAAAAATATTATTCTAGTTTCGGTTGAAATTTTAAAGCTTTACGTTGTCTTTTAAAAATGCATCATGAAGCGTATTTTTTGCTGCATGTTTTCCTTTGATCCGAACTACATTTAAATTTCGTTTGGATGCTGTAAAACATTTCCTTTATATGATTAAAAAATATTGATTGATGCTCTACCATTGTGAGAGCCATTAGTTACTGAAGGTTGCTTTATTGTGTCCAACATTTGAACAACTAGTTCAATTAAGTCTACACTGCAAAAAATTTCATTCTAATCTTTAGAAAATCTTCGATTCATTATTAAAAAGAAAACTTACATTTCTTCCAAAAATTATCCCAAATATTCCTGCAACTGCATAATTAGTGAGGCAAAATAATCCATCAAACGAGTTCCACACTAAACACTTTAGCTTGCGAGTGTCCCCACAGTCGGTACCCCAAAACGCAGTGTATGCTTGGTTAGGCCCGCGCCTCCCGCGGCCGGCGGGTTTACAAGAAAGGGGTAGTTAGCCGCTATTGTCTCCAGCCCCAATACGGCTGCATTTCGCTTCACCGCCACAGAACTGGATAAGTGACATTTTTTTAATGTCAAAATAAGTATTATAATTAGGTTCTTAAGTAGTTTTGTGGTGAAGAATATGAAGAAGCAGTTACTTGAATAAAAGGCTACGTTTAAGAACGTATCTTGTTACAATTTTATTCCACTTTTAAACTAATGGATGAAGTCATATTTTAAGAGGAACGGTAGTTGCACTTACACGTAAATATTTGAGGGTGTAAGATGCGTCATCGTAACCCCGAATTTTGCTTCCCCTAAAAATTTTAAAGCATACTTTTATTTCAAACGTTAAATATATAAAGACATAAACTATATTTTTTTAAACTATGAATTACTTTCTTGTACAAGTAACTCACTGGTTTTATGATTCGTCTTTGCTGTATGTATCTACGACTAATTCGTGTCATTTGTCCGATTGCACCTACGACCAACAATTCGTCCAATTCGCAGCAAATAGAATCTTCTGATACCTATGCTATTTCTTCAACAGATAATCACAATTGCTATTGAAATAACCGAAAGTCAAAACACAAAACCAAAGAATAACTCGTTGGATCAGTAATTATTATTACACGTGTATTCCAGCTACCAAGTTCTAATGTTCAACAGTAGGGGAGTGTGCACGTTGCCCCGTTTCTCCCCACAAAGACGACACGGAAAACACTTAGCCCTGTTGACACTACACTTTACACTGATTCTACTTCAGACCCCGGTTGGGACACTTTGATTCTACCATTGTCAATGTGCTCTTTGAAATATGTGGATAACGTTGCAATTTTCATTAGAATCGGGTGTCATTAACCCTTTTTGTGTATGACGACGTAGGATTACGAATTTATATATGTATTTCTGACTGGATTTTTTCCACAGATGAGTTTTTACTCAACCTTTTTAGAGAAAACCTCCAAGCAATATAAGGAAAAACTACGTGAGAGGAAGAATATTAGCTACGTTAGACCTCAAGTGTTGCTTTAATTAGAGTCTAAATCAAACAATTACTCACGTGTCGAATTTAGACGGTGATTCATATAGAAGAATAAGCTGAAAAGTATTAACTAGCCAATTATATTAGGATCTGAAGTGTTCGTTATATAAAAATGAGCTTAAAACTTAAGTACTTATTGCAAACAAAAGGTTATACGATTTTTTAAACGAAGGACTTGTCACGATCACGTCATTATTTTGGCAGTTTATAAAAAGAAAATAAACCAAAATGCAATCAACGTTCTTTTTTACAAAATCATTCATTAGTAACTTTAAATTACCTTTTAGCGGAGCTTGTACCAGCATGGCTAGGCATAGAGATTAACTCATGAAGAAAATGAAAAACCATTGATTAACACGCTTTCTCATTGCTGGCGACTTGAGGTCGTTAACTGTGGTTTCTTTACGGTATTTTTTTTTACTGTATCTTGCCTAATCCATGATTAAAGTCCTGACTAAGTTTGTATTATAATTTTGCATTATTTATTATTATTAACAGTAATAAACATGTTATCCGGTCAAACTATACATATTTGGCAGTATAACAAAAAAACGTTCGCTGATAAATTATACCCATTATCGTTAATCTGCAAACAAATTACAAAAACGTTACAATAAAACTTTAAAGTTCACGACAAACAGTAGCGCGAGTGTAATGAATGGCCACAGTATTATAACCGGACTGCAAATCTAGTTTGGAAGGGGAGTGCGGCAAGTACGGTGAGCCTCCATGGCCAGACGTTCACCACACTCCGGCGTGTACTATTCCCACATCACACATCCCCAAACAATCCTAAGATCACATCATAATCCAAGCCAGTTCAAACCTTAAAAGTCGCGAATTAAGTTACAAATTCCATTGTAATTAATTTGGCCTATAAGCTACATTCGAAGCGAGCGTTTCGCCAGATCGCTATAACGTGTTCTTTGTCGCTTTAGCCACGTCCCTCTCACACAATGGCATACTTATTAGGGATTTAGTCCAGATATTAGTTGGGGATGTCGGCATTGTTTGGATTTTAATAGAATTCGGCTTCACCCCGGGCGGTTGGGTATACTTACACGTTTGTTGTTCTGCGTCGTAGTCGACACGCGGTACCTTGACGCATGTGTTTGAAATTGATTTAGAAAAGTTACTGCTTGGTTATTGGTCTTGATATGTTAAATTTTGTCCATTTTCTTGAACGTTGAAAACCAATTTTCTGTGCGCTCAAAATTAAATAAATATAATAGGTATGGCGTAAATCTTGAGAATTTTGTTGTTTGAAGACTTATTTTTACAGATTTAGTCGGGCAATAGTTAGTTTAGTACATAGTACAAATCTAGGTAATATGCAATGTGAAGTTAAATATTTAATATAATAATGCTTTAAAATAATATCCATATAAATGCGACTCAAGAATGGAAATTTGAAAATTGATGGACAGAAGCGGGACTCGAATCTGCGATCTTCGCGGCTCCATGGCGTAGCACTGCCAATTGACTATCGCGCCATGGAGCGGCGAAGGTCGCCAATTTAAGCCCCGTCCATGTCCATCATTTTTCAAATTCCCTTTATCATTGTATAATTAAGCTCAGCGTGGGCAACATGGTAAAATGACATAAAACATCACGCAGCTCAATAAAAATAGTTTATAGGAGAAGAAGAAGACTTCAATGATTTAAGAATTAAACTTCTGCAATACCTACTCAGCAATCGGTTTCAGCTTTCATTACTCTTATACTTCGTTCAAAGCCGAAGCTGAGCCATATACTTTAATAAAGACTAACTCCCATAAAGTTTGTACAACTTACAAGATTATTCTCACAATTCGTTCATATATAATTTATTTCGTTTTTTTTTCTGCATGCACACGTCCGCATCTCGTAACGTTTCCTTCCAGTCACTGTTTACTAACTGCGGATATTTATAGTTGGATGCACACCGCAGAAAGGAAGCTGAATGATGCTCTCGGCTGTATGCCCCCCGTGTGTAGTCCTGGATCGATAGGTGCCCCTCATCGCGCCCCTTATTGAAAATTATAACAATGGAACACCACGCTCTCTGCGCCCTCTTAACACTCACTGATTTCGGCAACGCACTGTGGATATGCTTCGAATATAAAATATTTATGAACTGTAATATACTCATATCTGGCGCTGAACCTAGATGAAGCCGAGATATTTCGGTTGCAAATGATGCTGAGAAAGAATGACGCTTGTGCAACATTATAGTACGTGTTGAAACGTTTTTAACAGAGTTCTCTGTTAAATTATTCAAGTACAGTAAATAGTGTACGATTATATTTTCCAACAATTTTACACAGGTAAAAAAATAAAACTATATTTTTATGCAAAGTTAAATATTCTTTGTTTATACTGTAAAATAAATAAGACATCATAGCATCGACAAGCAAACGTTATTGCAAAACGAAATAAGTCTATTTTAAAATACAATTTTAATAAATATTTTATTTTCGAACGTAAATAAATATTTGCAGATCACATCCATACGCAGATGTATCGAATGCGAACGTGTTAATATATCGGTCGAATCAAGCTCGGAGGGCGGAGGTCGGGATGCAGGGATTATAATGAGGCGCAGCCCCACTAAGTATTTTCGACATGCGTCGCCGTCACCCGACAAACATTCGGAAGGCCGGGGGTTAACGAGTGCATCGCGTCGAAAATTACACGCGCTACTGGCGAGCTTTAATGTCCACGTCATAGGTCATTTGTGGATGAGCGGAAAAATTGTGTACACGACTGTACACTGATACCCCTTCGTTAAGAAATATAATTAGGCTCTTAGTACGCACGAGTTCAAAAGTGATTTATTGATTATTCCTGAGGCTGATTAAATTAAACTGACTGATGAGAGCTTAGTTTTTAGAGGAATAGATATTCTTGCGGTTCCGATGTGTTATGAATACTTTTCTGTAGTTAGGAATGTTCGCACTAGATAAACCGATGATTCTGCACGTTCCATTATAAGTAAATGCATTACATTTTTAATCTACAGCGAATTTATACGGAGTTCTATAAATAATATACCGTCGAAACGTAGCGTAGGTGTTTATATTTTTTGTTGATATTCCACGTTCCTGGAAATAAAGCATTGTGAAGAGAATAAATAAAAGTTAGCTCGTAATCTGAATGGAACATTTATTTATGTACTTATGCAAACTACATGCACAGAATATGTACATATGTTTGTATGTATAAAGAATATGTAGAGACTTAATTGCCTTAAGCATTTTTCACCAATCAGCAAGTTGTGGTAGGCATATTCAATTTTTTTTTATTTCTTTACATATTTTTAAAGGTCTAGCATAATAAATAGTTCGGTCTGAATATAGATTTTTCAACTGTCATTGGAAATGTATGTTTCAAACTATAATTCGAAAACATCTAGGTATGCTATTCTGAAACATTAACATCATCTCGAATGTCATCTCGCACGTCACCTTCCTATGCGCTAGTGTCGAATCTCACCGCGGATTTAGAAGTGACTTCGTAAATAATGTCTTTAGAATAGCACGACACATATTTTATATAAGTTTGCTTAACTGTGTTATTAATATAAAATTCTATTTGTTAACACATAATGGCCCCAGTGATGAACTGGCCTCTTAGTATTAATAATATTCGTATCACAGCTAATAGCGTTTTACTCTGAAACATACAAAATAAAAACTACAGCACTTGTCGAACGGTTGAAAAGGTTATTTTTTACACGTCCACTGTGTAGTTACTGGAAGTTGACCAATAACACGATTCAGTATCGGAGGCACGCGCATCGTTTTTTAGGACAAACATCGTCCCAGTTTCACTCCCATTCGAAGAATTGACACATCCAGAGAACAGTGTTGGCAAAATACTGGAACTAATGGGCGTTTTGGTGTCGCGTGGATGCCATAAACGGCCACAAAGCGGCCGGTTTGAGATGTCATTAGCCAAAGAAATCTGCCATTGTATCATCGGTACCGAGAACGACAGACCTTTGTCTGCCTTCCATATTGTCGCATTGTTTTTATTTTGTTCTTTGTATAATTGTTAGGAAGTTAAATGTAGTTAAGTCTATTGTGCGCTTTGTGCCACAATTTCACGGAGCTACGTGTCGTCTTTAGGCTGTAGTTGCATAGAATCGCGATGTTTATTAGTGACGACGGGACCTGTCGTGGGTGATTGAGGTGTCCGTTTATTAGTCATCACATTGTTGGAGTGTATTACATCCTACGGTGCGATAATGTGTTAGCGTTAGTTAAGTATTCAAGGAGATGTTTAGACGGACAGGTCGGAATGTAATGGTGGTGGAGCAGTTACTTGTATCTATAGTTATGGTGACGGTGTAGCTTTGGTACTTTATGCGTTAAACAAATGAAAACGTTGCGAAATGTTACCATGTAATAATTCTAACGCTAATTTAATTAAAATTGCTTATAGAATCTATACAGTACATTGTGGCCATTCAATTATCGTATACTCGTTTATAGTTATACTACGAGCAAAAAGTCTTTATACTCGTTCAAACAAGCTGTTTTACTCGCCATGTAGGTCGAAATACCTATGAGTTACTATAAAAGAGAAACCAGTAGAAAACGATATAGGTACGACAATGCTACTGAAACATTTTTTTATTTAGACGTTTCAAGGCATCATAGAAAACGTGTAAAACATTTTTCCTAGGACATAAGAGCATATTTTGGCCTTGCCTTTAATGACGTAGAAACAAAAGCAATTAAAATGGGTCATGTTTCTTCTCTACCCTGAACCGAAGACTTGCCAATTTAACAAAAGCAAACAATGTAGGGTAATACCAGTGGCCGTCCAAAGACAATATTATTTATGAAGACAGAAGCTGTTTGACAATAAAATTATGAGGCAAAAAATGTGACGAAACGTAACATTGTAATGTTTGTGATTCTGTCACAGAATTAGGTAATTCACAATTTTTACGTTTAAGTATGATGAAGGTAAAAAGGGTGTTTATAAAAAATCTTTGTTGCTTCGCCATTGTTCATTGCTTTGCAGTTTCACAATGAAATCGATTTAAGCTTAAGAAAAGATGATACCAGTTCAATTACAAAATTCACAATTCGGTCCTTTACCACCATGTGTTAGCCTATCATGTACATACCTAGACCATTTCAGATTATTTGTTCAAAAACAACACTAATAACGAAATAAAACAAATACCCATAAAATTCTCTCCTTTTCCCACTTCATTTTTATAATCGAACAACCTCACCAAAAGCCTTCCTACCGCCAACCAACAACAGACTTCATAAATCAGAGTAACGGACCATCTTTCACTGATTACCCAAAACTGTATTTGTTTACATTGCTTTTACCATAACTGTAGTTAACGGGATTGGATCTTGACGTCACTAGATCACATACCGTTACTCATAAAAGCAAATAACGGTGTGCTGCACCATTTTCAAGCAACCCTTTGAATACGTAATTACACAAGGCACCGTAATATCAAGACTGTTATACAAAGAGTAATGTTAGCTGGCCTTGAGGAAGAAAGTACAAAGGACTTTCACGGTGAAAGGGTTTTGTCACTTCCTAGTTGAGCGTGACCAATCGTGGCAGCATTGTTGGGTGCTGTTACTTGAAATTGTACCACAGTTACTTTATTCGGCAGTTTATTGAAAGTGATCAGGATCGGTTTTGGAAGAAATTCTTGGAAATTTTTGGGAAGAAATTTTACTAAATCTATGTTGTATCTCTGTATATTCATTCCTATAATTATTGTAGCTACAAGTATTAGATGCGATTCTTGTCTTCGTCGTCTTCATTTGTCGATTATGAAATATTTTTACCATCAAAAAATTTAATTTTAAAAGATTAAATAGTAACTCCAGGATCACCAAAAACGAATATCCAAATGTAACGTTAACGATACTCAATAAAGAATATGATTTATCGAAGCTCCAACTTGTCTCTACAAAAGCTAACATAACAATGATTATGATATAGATGTATACATTATTTAGTCCTTTCTATATCGAACAGTTTTATTTACCTAAAATAACACCATCATAGTGAACCAACGTAGCTTCATTAGTAGTCGCAGCATTACGTGCATGACGTGCTAGCTTGACGCACTGATTAGACAGGATTAACAATCTGTCCGTATCAACTCAACTTGATGATATTAGTATCACGACTAAGATAGCATTAGAGATACCTCGATGTACAATATTAATAGTATTGATATCGTGTATTACGTGCGGCGGTAATGGGTTAATCTCAAAGTGGAGTAATGAGGAATTGATATTGTGTCTGTTTCTAGTACTGCTAAATATTCTAGTCTATTATAATATTATGGGTATATAACATTTCAATGCCTAATATCCCTATCCCTGAAATAAATCTCATGATACCTAAGGGCCTACCTACCTATTTAGTTATTACCAATTATTTTATTTATAGCAAGCTATAAGAAACATTGGATTGATAGATTTGTATAGGATGGTTATTAACTTACATACAGGTAACGCTTTTTTTACCTATCCTAATATAAATTACATCTAATGAAATTAAGTTTCAAGACTACTTATAAATCCTAATATAAATGATTAACGTTACTCTTCAACAAATTTTAAACACAAACCTCTTAATAAAAATCATTAACAGGACATTTGAGCGTCTCGGCGAACAAGGGGGCGTCATCCGGCGTCATGTCCCAGATTCTAACAACAGATTGACTTGCGCTAAACGCGTAAGCTGTTGAGTAAGACAAAGTCTCTCTTAATCCGTTACGTCTATGCACCATCTCAGCTATTTGGGGACGGATTTGGAAAGATTAAAGCCCCCATTCACGGTACGAGTGGATTCTTTTTGTAGCCGTAATCTTGTTGTGATCTGGCTTTGGATTAATGTGTAATGTTAATTAACGACTTGTTAGTGTTTTTGTTTTATCTTTGGTAGATTTTACAGATTGTGTTGTTCATAAATCAATGTTGTTTATATAACTGCTTACTGAACTGACTGGCCTTTGTCTTGTAGTACCAACTACAAGAAAAAGGTCAGTCAGTCAGGCCACAACCGTAAGTTTAGCATTCAGGGTCTAGTGACCCTGAATGCTAAACTGGTGGTCGTGGGTTCGATTTTCACCCAGGACAAATCTTTGTGTAATGAGCTTAATCATTTGTCTGTGTCTGAGTGTAATTTATCTATATTATATAAGCATTGAGAAATGCATAAGTATGTTTATCAGTTGTCTGGTTGCCATAGTACAGACTCTTCTTTGTTAAGGATCAGATAACCTTCTATTTATAACTAGATTCAGCCTTCTACTTTGTCTGCGTGGGACTCAGGTACACCGGGTACTCCGGGATTAAAATAATGTCTACCCTGGAAGTCCATTATAAATATTGAGAAAAATTATAAAGTTTTAAGTAAATCACTTGAAAGTTATTCCGTTAGATTTTTCCAATTAATATACTGAGGCAATTTCCAAAGGTTAAGATCAAAACAATGAGCATCTAAAAATACAAGAAGATCTTGCACATAATATTAGGTATAAACACCAGCCGGGTTCATTAACAAAAATAAACCGGAGGCTCGTTAGCCGCGTCCAGTCCGACACGGTTAACCATTTCAAAAAAACTGTCGTTGATTCGTTATTGATCTGCAGCCGACTGCTCGCTGTGTGAGTGTTAATTCATATATGCCTCGTTAATTTTCCTTAACGCCCTCTCTATGGAGCCACGTACTAATGAATTTCAATTTGTTCGCCGCGGACGGGTGCCGCGAAAAAATCGTTGCAGCAGCGTATTAGGTGGAATTTTTTGAAATTTTTGCTCAGACCCCGTCTGTTTGGCCGCTGTAGGTGTTTATTTGACTAATTCGTACGTTAGCTTCATTCGGTACTCGCATTTCTGCCGTGTTGGATGTTCTGTTATTTATTTTAAGCCGAAAATGTGTTAGTTTCCTGTGAAAATGAGTGTTCTAATGGTAAGGTACATTTTCTTATGTAACTTAGTACATGTGATGATGACGTAGAGATATATCATCGCCTTTTTAAAAATTCTGAAGCTAAGCTTTACCTATATGCAAAGCAGGCAAAACGCATAGTTATGAAGGTTGAGTAATAATACATTAGCTGAGTTTTTCCTTAACTATAGCAATTGAATAATGATAATATGAAGGCACTGTTGCCCCTTTACTAGAAATCTGAATGTATAGAATAAGCAAGATGCTACAATGGAGAATCAACCCTAAAATGCACGTGCCTGTATTATTATTCATCAAAAATTGTTTTCACACCACTCGAGAGTTTCCCGCCAGTTACTTGAGCGAACACGCAAATAAAGTGAATTCTATTGCCGCAAACGCGACGAACCGCGAACCTTCTCATTCATATTCGCGAACACACCTGTTACTAAATTGAATAATGGAAGGTGAAAGGAAAGTTATCATAATGCGACGGTAACAAGTGGAAGGGTAGGGTTGTGTCTTGCAAAGGTGTGGTTGGAATCTGTCAAGCTATACTGAAACACTAACATCATATCGCACGTCATCTTGCTATACGCTAGTGTCAAATCTTACCACGTAGTTAAGAGTGAGCTAGTAAATGATGTGGATAAAGCACGGCTGCAGGGGCTGAGCTCCTCACTATTTTTTATACTAATATACTTCCTACATTGAAATAATACGATCAACTTATTAGTGGTCCTCAGGTTCAGGGTAAAGCGTAGTAAAGAATCATCAGATACCAAACAACATTTTTATTTAATTTCAGCGTCAGTTGGTCGGCTTGTGTAAGATATTCATTTTTCGTAAAAAAATAGGTAGAAAATAATTTTCGAGAACTGTTACTGTTCTGTGTACGTGTACGCATCACCAGAGTGTATAAAGTTAAAAGTAATATTTACGGATATCTTCTGTCCAAATATTGAAACAAGTTTTGCGGCAACCTTAATACAGTGTTGGGGTAACATCCTACCCAGTTGTCAACCGGTTGTGGGCGCTACACGCAAGAATTTTCCACTGACTGCGCATTTTATGTTAAGTTTGTTGCGTATGAGATTTATGTCAGACCAATATTTCAATTGCCGTCGTGTCCGTAAAGGGGGTTTTATAAAACTAGAAACCTCAGTATTCTAAATCTCAATGACGCTTGAAGGCGAAGTGCCTTGTTTACTGAAAAGAAAAGCATTTTAATGATTACCTTCATTTGTGTATTAACAGTAATAGCCTATAACTGTCTCATTGCAGGGCAAAGGCCGCTTCTCGTATAGAAAAGGATTACAAATATTTGAAGAACTTATTTGTCAAACCCAACTAATATTATAAACGCGAAAGATAAGTAAGTATGTAAGTATGGATGGATGTTTGTTACTCTTTCACGTAAACACAACTGAATGGATTTGAATGAAATTTCATATGGAGGTAGGTGATACCCTGGATTAACACATAAGCTACTTTGCAGAGCATTGACCACCACGCTAGTTCACTGCGGTTTAGGCTACCCACCCGCAGTTGGTTGGCCACCTTCATTTGGGTATTACTTTAGAGAAAGTTTACGCACTGATAAACTGATGTCTAAGACTAAGGTCAGTACCGAGATGGTTCTTAAACTATAGAAGGAAATGCGAGCACCAAAGAGAAAGAATGGAAGAAATTACATTGTTCAGCTATAAGGGTGTAGTTCTAAGAAAGTAGCGTGACATTTGAATTCGCCAAGCGCTAAACATTTACAAAAATATTGCCGATATGCAAAATGTACTGCTACAAATATTGTTTAGTAAAAAACGTTAATGACTTTGTTACACAATCATCATTTCTAACTGCATTTCTTTACTGCGAACACCAATTGTCTGTGTACCGTTTTAACTTTTTTGCAACAATTTCTTCCACTGTTTGCCCCATTTAAGTTGCATAATATTTACATATTTATAACAGTACGGGCGAAAGATCCTTAAAAAAATGCATTACTTTTGGGCTCTACTTTTTACCGATTTGGGGCAATTGCTTTGGGTCGGACCGACTTTTACCTAAGTAAATAAAGACATTTTTATATGGCTCAATAAAAATTTTGCATTTAAAACTTTACCGTTAGTAGAGAGCAAATACGTTGGATTTTATTTAACTTGTGTTTAAGGTAAATTAAGGTTTATAGCGAGCCCAATTACCGCAGGTCGGAATGGACGTTACAGTAAACAGTTTTACTCTACTGAAGTATAATGTTAAATATTTTATTTACGGAAATAAGTTATTTTCCTATAGTTTTATATGGTCATAATAATTATGATATCCCATTAAACAGGTATGAATAATATTGAATCAATATTTCGAGTCGAATTCGGCTCTTAAGTTTAAAAATGGTGTTTCAGTAGCTGCTATCTGCAAAATAAGAACTTGCAGCATTATTAATAGCAACCACACAATTTTAACCCACACTCAAAGTTTGTGAAAGATTAAATCTGAAACCCGATAACAGTTACATACATCTAATCCACCTCCTCAATATCCGCACTAACACAAGAACATTCAAAGTTACTATAATGCGATAACCCTCTAACGCGACACGAACTTCGAGCCACCCGTAATCGTTTCGACCCTCTTTCCTCAATCGTAAATCATAACAAACATCTTGCCTAACCCTTCGGTTGCCTTGCTAACCCGTCGGCCAGCTCGCCGGTACCCAAGTGCTGTTAATTGGCAACCGGTTGGGGAAATTGGTCCGCTGTACTTGCTTCCGTGAGTTAATGACTAGCCGCCCAGTGGATGGACGCCGAAACCCATTTAGGCGTGTGCAATTTGCGTATGTGCAACGGGGGTTAGCCGGGTGGATTTGGTGACGTCGGTAGTTATAGGGTTATGAGCTGCGGGATCTAAGATTTGTCGAGTGTTATTCCAGATTTGTGTTTGAATTGCGGGATTAATATTTAACTTGCAATTAGCTTACAACAGGGTGGTTGAACTTAACGTGTAACTAAACTAGTACTTGTAACTGAAAGCGGATAGCTCGTGGAACTCATTGTTTGTATGTTGATGTAATTTTCGGGTAATCTTCATCAAGAGTATTTAAATCCGTTCGTTAAACCTGGTAATTATAGCGTATTCCTCTAATACCTAGTAGGCGTGGAAGCTTACGTATACAATAAATGATGTCCATAATTATACCTCCTATAATAAGGTACTATAGCGTAAATAATGAATACGACATTTAATAGATGCCTATACCAGTTATAACATAATATAACCAAAAACATTTTTATTCTACGCTAACTACTTCTAGAGTTAACAACAATAATAATCCCAAACATTTCTCTACCTAAGAAAGTTCCAGCCTAATAAAAATAATTGTTCTGAAGAAAATGATTGTAGCACCACAAAGGTGAGTTTCTAACTAAGAAACCAGTAGCTTTCATGAGGCGAAGGGAATATTTTTATAACTCGGTTTAGTTACGGCCATTATACAAACAATATTTTTGGGTCATTTTATGATTTTTTATTGCGTTTACCTTTCATGTTGCCGTCGTCGGCTTGTTAGTTGCCGACTTTCTTTACACCGCTGCTTTGCCTCTTACCTATATAGGGATGCTATATTGTTTTACCGGATACCATAAATCCACAGATGTGGTATTTTCTGTTTTTGAATTAGCCTACTTCACAATTTGCTTGTTGATTCGGTGTTTTTGGTGGATGTTGTCTTCAACCAATTCAAAAATTTATTTGCTAAAATATGATATAGGACAATGGTGTTAATAGGTACACTTAATATGTCGAATCTTTTTATTTTAATTTATCCTCAAAATCAGGGACATCAAGAAGGAGTAACACTCTAATAGAATCTGTATTAAATGCTTTTTAAACCACACGGTAATTTTACAGTGGTTATTTCAATAAAAAGAAAATTATTTTACAAATAACATGATGCTTATATTCTTAGAAGGATTAGATAGTAGTTTTCGATTGCACACTTAGATTTTGCCAAAGATATTACCGGCTTCATGCCAGAGCAAACTGCAAACGTTATATTATTTGCTATCTAGTATATTATATAGTATGACTATTTAGATAGCGTTTTAAATTTCGTTTGATCATGAGAAATCATTATAAAGAAAATTCAACCAGAAAGAAGTTTGGAATCATTACCATTTTAATAAGAAAATGTACTCAAATGGATGACTAAAGTATAGACCATGAAGAATATTTTTTTTTAAATTTCATTTATTTACCCGGCGTCTATGACACTTCAAGATGCTAGTTGCACAGTTCTAGAAATGCCATTCTTACTGATAAGCACCTTTGTGCACACACAGAGTTTGACATTTTGCAAATAATTGACTTTAGCTTAGATGTGAAAGAAAAAGCTGGTGAATTAAATTAACCGAGTCACTTCCACCTGAAGTTTTATTTAATCAGGAAGATGAAAATTGAACCGTACATATATTACAGTGGGTGCATTTTTGTGCAATACCTGACGTTAAGCTTACAGTAAGTTGTAAACTAATTAATATTATCATCAACGCTTTGTTGGTATTCAAATAAATTTTCCACTAGCCACAAAAGCTCTATACTAGGTGACTCTACTTGGGTATTCTAGTCCTGTAATTTCAGCACTTTAGTGTTGACTTACGTACTCAACTCTATAGAACTTTTAATAGTTGCTACTCGTATGACAACGACTTGAATTTGAACATTGGTATCATACTGCAAAAAATTCTTATCCCTACTAATATTATAAACGCGAAAGTTTGTGAGTATGGATGGATGTTTGTTACTCTTTCACGTAAAAACTACTGATTGATTTTAATGAAATTTTATATGGTAGCTGACACCCTGGATTAACTCATAGGCTAGCAGCAGGTAACACCGCAAGGCACAGCTAGTTTATAATAAGTATATAATTTATCAACGAAATGTCGAATCCAGGTATTCCAAAATTATACATCGAACCAATCGTCTTCTTTTGATACCTTCCAATAAAATGTACTTACATGTGAAACGCTTTCATCAATTTATTTATCCGATTCATTAGCAGATCGAAGTGTTTCGCCGAGATTTATTTTTTTCTCCGTTTTGGACGGAAGGAAAGGAATAAATATTAATAATAAGGAGGGTTTGCCTTCAAAATTACGCCGAGGAGGCGCAGCGTGTTGACGACTCCTAATTTGACGTAATTTGCATAGATTATGCCGGTTCGTTGAGTGCCAATCTTTTTAAGTGGCTTCTTCTACTCATTTTGTGTTCCTGCCGCGGCCCAATAAGGAATTTATTATATCCAAGTGCTTTCTTTGCGAATATTTTATGTATTTCATGAGGTAAGTTCCCGTCCCCTACTTGTTTTTTAGAATAACAACACATTACTTTCTTGCATTTAAATTCATTACGTAATTTCTGGGACGTTTTTAGACTTTCATTATTATAAATGGATGCTATAATAGCCTATGTCTAGGTATCTCTGTTTACAAAACTGTAATTAATGATTACAGTTAGATGGTTGAAACTTGGCTTATAATCATTCAGTCTGAAGAAATCTGATAAAAAAGGAAAACAAATGTTGACTTCACTACAATCTCTAATAGACCACTGTACCAGTAAATTGTTCCTTTCTTTCCAAAAAAGCAACAGCCACGGGATAACAGGGTTCGCTAGCCAGATATTTCCCTATGCGCAAAATATTCGCATCAATCACAAAAATCCAACACTCAATGTTTTGCCACCGCGGGTGCGGACCGCGCGTGGCTCGGCCGCGTCGCCATGTCGCTGCCTTCCTACATTCCGAACGCAAATATCACCTAATCCAACCCTGGCCCCACTCTGTAAGCCAACATTATCTCATGTTATTTTTCGATATTACCCCGTTACAGCGGCGGAGGGCGCGTAAATCAAATTTATAGCCTTTTTATACAGGCATTAAAATTTTATCAGCGAGATTTCTTTCTGTTATGTCCAGTGTGGCCCTGTCGCCCCTTTTGACTTTCGAGTGGGATGACGAGGGATTTGTCTGTTATATTTTTTGATTCTTGCGATTTTGTTATTGTTAGATGAACTTGTTATTTTTTGAGTTCCTAAATATGAATAGTTGATATCATAGATGTATGATAACAACATTCCCTTACTATTCGTAAAATTTTCCTCTCCTATTACAGTTGCATAGTTATAGGGTTTTATATCACATAGGCTACAATAGGACACTTAAAAAACTTAAAATCAAATGTATTTGGGTCAAAAGTATCGTTTCTATGGAGAAGAACCAGCAAGAAACTCCATAGTTACTCTCTTCAGAATAGTTGGTATATTTAACAATCCATTAGAAATATAAGAGAATAATGAACTACACAATATAAAGTAAATAAAATATACCCAAGTAGAATAAACCTATACAAAAGCTACCTACTTATTTGGATTAAAGAAATTGTGCTTGTTTCAGTTAGAATGATTCTCACGGGCCACGGATATCACAGAGTTATAGGAGACATTTTCACGTTATGATTAAACCCATACTTTATCTGTTACAAAGATGTAGATAATGCAAAAAAATCTGGACATATAGAAGTACCGCTAATAAAAAAACACAAAATTAAATTAAATACAAATTCATTCTCGCCTAAGTACGACCCCAAAACACTCAATCAATCTAAATAAAACGCAGTTCGTCCTAATGGGTGCTAAGTGATGGTACCTGTACGATAAATTCACGGACATTCAGAGGCCCCCATTTAGATTTTTGCAGGGTTGAGCCCGGGGCAGTCTTCCGTCGAACGGGTTGAAACAATAAAAGCAGGTGAGTGTCGATCTTATCGATATGTGTTGTCGCGCACTAGCCGGCGGCAGTAGCGGGTTAAGCCGCGGTTCCTGCATTGCGACACGGCGGAATTAAAACGTTTTTATTTTTACGTTACGTTACGTAGGCACCGTTCCGCTTTTGTCTTCCAAAGGTAAGTTGTGTTGAAGCCGAAAATTGGGACTTGTGCTGGAAAACTGGCCATCGATTGCTCATTTCTAAACGTTAGAGCCGTTTCATTAATTCTGCATTTCATACGAAACAAATTTTGATGGGTAAAACCTCTTAGATTAAATAAAGTACTACGATTTCTCAGTTCAATTTCCTATATTATAAATGCAGATACGGGCATTTAAAGACATAAACTGGACTCATAATTCCTTGTGGCGCACAAACTCCTTTCTCTCATGCTCCGTTATGTACCTAAAAATAGTTGAATGATCGTGATCTCTTAATTTGACTCTTGAAAGTAAATTACGATTGATATTCATGATTACATCATTATGACAAATGAACTTTAAGTGGACTCTATAGAAACTAAAGCATTACAACTTTATTTTTATATACCTACTTGCACTTAGTTACAAAAAAAATCATTAACATTGTTCATATTGAAATATGAAAGTTAATTTGATAAAGTTGAGATTTAAAGGGGCTTAAACGATTCATGAACTCTTAAAAATGTCATTGCATTTTCGATGATTCAGCTTGCGGAACGAGCAAACCAAAGAACGGTCAAAATACCGTAGAAATTCAGAAATCTGTGCAGTACAGCGCATTAACGATAATAAAGTCAAACAGTAAGCAGATTGGAGTTTTGTTACAGGTCTACTGCACAAAGGATGTCATCCAAACATAGTTAATAAAAGGAAATTAAAAAGTATTACACAGTTCTAAACTTATTCATCGTGCTCTCAGTTAATTTTCGTTCGATATTCAACTTTTCAAACACAAGCTTACCTCAACAACACACACAAGCACAGACCTCATACTGTAATCACTCGGGCATTGAAAACATACGTTCACTCGTTCATTCGCTCAAACAAAATTTCAAATTCAAAATATACTCACTGACGCTGTCTGGCCACAAGTTTTTAATACGACCAAATGGTTGTACACAGTGTGAGTACATTGGTGTGTGTGCACCAAAAAGTAAGTCATAACGAGTATGAATCAAAGGTTTACATAATGAGGTGTCTCTATTCAGCGCAATGTATGCACGCGACAAAGTTGGATACGGTTATAAATGTTTTTGGGTGTTGGTTAGTATTGTACTGGTGCTGAACTAGACAGGTGATAAATAGCTTCTTAGAAGTAAAGTAGGTGATTTTATTATTAAAAATCAATAGAGGTTTTTAATGTTTTTGATAATGAATATTATGACGAAATTCTCTTAAAAATAAAGTAGGTATTAAGTTCCATGAACGGCCAGAATAATTCATATCTGTTGATGAAGCTTTTGGTTTATGTAGTATTTGTGGGTACAAAAGAAGAGCCAAAGGTAGCTACTACTTGCATCTATTAAATATTATAATTAATTATTAGAAGTTGAAGACAAACTGTTGTAAATTTTATAACGACCTCAAGCTACAGGATATAATAACTATTGAGCAAAATGATCCAAAGTCCTGCATTACCTTTGTTTCCATCCTTAAAATTTAAGACAAAAAGGTCTTATGCGTTCTCTTTTTTTCAGTTTATCATACATCTTCATGCCATGAAGATGCGTCACCATAATCTAGACAGAAATAATTAATTTACATCTGTTGCTAATTCAATTGTATCATCATCCATTTAATTTTTTCATAAGTTTATTCATTATTTACGATTATTTTTACTACTTTTGAAAGAGTAACTCTGGTGTTTTTTACTGGTTATTCTCCAAAAAACGAAACTTTTAAACCGCGCAATAAGATTCACTTTTTATAAGTGCTCTTTTGAAGCCTATATATAATAACAACCTCTACGATAAAAAACAAAGTACCTAAGTTCCAAATGTCATATCCACCCGTTAGGGTATCCAGGCAATGTTTGAGGAGCGCCGTGACCGCGGGGAGGCTGCAATCAGCTAACCAGATCAGTTGGGCGCAAACACAATTGATAGCACCCACACGCACCTACGGGCTACGACTGTACCTATACTGACCTATAACTCTACCTATACTATACTAATGCTCTCACATTGATGATGTGACTTTGTTTTTTTTAATTGCGTTGTTGTCACTGTTTGCGTTGGTATTTTAAATTAAATGAGGTAGAGTAATTACATACATAATATCACGCCCGTAGTCCCCGAAGGGGTAGGCACAGGTGTACCCAAAGTATAGGTGTACTATAGGTACACCTCTGCCTACCCCTTTCACCAGTTATGTTATAGGTCCCAATGTAATAGATGGCAAGCCTATTGCCATCAACCAGCCAGAAAGCCTCTGTGCTGATACTAAAAAATACCCAATGAAAAAATCCAGTAACACTTTACCCGGGATTTAAGTCCAGTCGCACTTAGCCACCTAAAGACCAACAAGGCAGTCAAATTAAAATAAATGTTTTTTTAATAAACGAGGTAGAGTAATTAATTCTATTATACAGAGAATTCATAGACCTTTATTCTTTTGTCAAGTCATATAATGTTAAACAGTTAGAACTACTTGGATACAATATCTGTGTAAATAAGTATCATCAATTATCGTAACGTCTCTTCCTTCAATGTTCACCCAGTTGAGAGTTACAAGCGATGTACGGAGACGATAATATGTTACCAGACCCACGCTGTGTATGATTAACTTTATTGACCTCTTTAAATTGCCCACACCAGTAACTTGCCTTTGTAACAGACTGTCATACTTTTACAAACTGATTACTTCAGTTTTTGAAGATCAAATAGCATTATTATAAGTTGTTTCTGACGTTCTTTCAATATTTATCTGTCTTATAAAACCATTATAATTGATTTGAGGCAATAGAAAAGTTTACAGCCAGATCCTCGTTTAAAAATATTCTGTCATTCCTACTGTACAAGCTGCTCACACCACGCCTTTAATAAGTGCTAAGTTGTGCCAAAGAGTCACGATCCCTTCTCTTTAAATACAGTAATTATGTAGTGTTTAGTAATTATCGTCTTATTTAAATTAGGTGGAATCGTTTTATTCGGCTATTATTTAGAAAATTGGTATTTCGCACCACTGTTCACTGCTATTAGATTGTGACTCTATTCGCTAATCTAAGTACTCGACTGTATTTATTTCACACAGTGTCTATCTCCAGAGAACTTAAATTCAAAAAACCAACACATTTTTATTTAAAACTAAGTATAGTAGCTATTGTTTTGAATGAGTTAGCAGATTCATCTTGATTACGTATGACTTTAGTATGCCAGTGTTTATAAGCGGTCTTGGTTAACACAACAATAACATGTGCAATGCACATTGCGTCCGTTCATAACCTACCGTTTTCATGTTAATAGAAGGTGAACTAAAATTGCTTACAAGATAGCATGGCATTTGTAGTATAATATATTTTATGAGATTATTATATTTAAGTACCTACATATATATTTTTTTTGAGTTCGTACTAATCAATTTTATTTTACAACATACTATTTTACAAATATAAAGTACATATTAAATAAAATTAAAGAGATTTTTAGGTTAATTATTAGTATAGTAGGTGTAAGAAATTTAATTGCAGTAATGACTTTAAATCTATACCACGAATCACTTTTGTAACTGTTAATCTTTCAAAGTTTTGTAACGCATATTTCAAACTTTAAAAGGGATAATACAATTCCCTCTGCTTCAGTAAACAACTTGGCTTTTCCTTCAAAAGTCCCGAGTGACCAAAACAAGACATTCGAGTGTTCAATTGCGCAAAGACTGGTGCAAACAGTCAGGGTAAACGTAAATAGGTCGGAATAAACCAAATAATAAAAATACCATGTTAATTTCTCAGAATTTTCTTTTTATCTCGTTATCTCTAGATACATATATACACTTTGATTATACATTGCCAATTGGCAGACATTTATTGTACATCGTTCGTTTAATAAATACCCTCATACACTATTTACAATTATACATTTGTCTTTTAACTATTAAAGTAATCAGTCGTTTCTCGAAGAACATTAAAACTTTACATTTACAAATCCATTTACATTAATTATAGCACGAAATAATTATATTGACAAGCTTGAACTCATCTGCAATAAAAGTAACAAATAATCTATCAACATTTACTTTCCTATTCTAATCTCTAATTAGCTATATAATCTAACAATAAATATCTGATATAAATCAAAGGATCTTTAATACCTACTATGTATTATGTACAAGCTCATTGGTTTATCACATTTCAACAAATCCATCATCACGGTGGATAATTACTAACTACTACTAAGATCACGAGCACTATAATGTCAATATGGCCGCCAAACTGATTTGTGTGTTGATAGAGCGCCGTTTGAAATTTTAGTGGAAGTTGGACTAGAGGAAAGCATTCTGGTCGTGCGTTGTGAAGGTGCCTTTAGTTCGTTCCGGACTCGCGGCCTGTCTGACACTGTGGAGTCCGCAGCCTGAACTCTCTTCATCTCTTGTAGCTCTACATTCGCGGGTCTAGTCGGATGGAATGCAGACTTTACCACTTCAATGGGCTCTTCGTCTGATTCATCTGAGATCGTTGCGTCATGCACCGAATTAGCCTCTGACTTTGAATCAGCCTTTGATCTGTCAGGACTAGCATTAGCTACGCTTCTTGGGCTACTTTGTCTGCTACTTGTTGGGGACAATCTTGCACTTGAAGTGTCCATCGACGAGACGTTGCTTTGTAAGTGTCTTAAAGCCTCATAGGGATTGATGCCATTTTTAAGCGATAACTCTGGCGGTAAAGCCTTCATTGCCAAGTCTGCTGGGTGTGGAGCAAAAGGCAGAAGACCGTTTGGTGGCAAGAAGGCACCGGGAGGAGGGATCAGTCCCGCCGGTGGAAGGTTCGTCATTGCTGGTGGGAACGGGAACAAGTCTGCTCCGGGTAACGTTACTGGAGACGTTATTGGGCCTGCACCACCTGTTAACAAAGAAAATATATCATTAGTCACCATGTTAAAAAGAAAAAAATATATACGACAGGATTCAACAATAATCCTAATGGTTTTTCAATATGATGATGTAAAAACTATTAGAATATATCGAGCTACCGTTTGCTGATTTGCTAACATGACGTAATATGAGAGACGAGCCCCTGGGGATGGCCCGCGGCGCTCGGGCACTCCGTCTATTCCCCGAACAACGGGGGTGCATAATCGTACCAAGGATAATGTACAATCTGTAGGCGTTTAAAGGCGGCATCACCGAAAGGGATGTTTTTTTAGTGCGATATCGGGAGGGTGAGGGTGCAATATTTATTTATCTGAACTCGGCGGAGTTCTTTGCAACACGGACACAGCATTCCGTAATTCGGTACGATGCTAGTCTTTCAGTGACACGGCGGAGTATGTGTCGGCGCATTATAGATGCAGAGCACGTGAGTAGGTGTTACAACGTGTGCACTCTACAAAGCCGAGAGCATCGCGATAAGGAAGATATCTCCGCACACGGCGGACAAAGAGGGCTCGAAATGTGAAATTTTCATTAGCAGCTGTGTGTTCAAAAAGTTCTTCCCGTGGAAGCTTTGATTCTCGATAGCGTGTATGAGAAGCTGGCGCATAAAAAGGACACGATGGAGGCGCAGATTGGGCCACAAAGAGCTCGGAGGTGGTGCTACGTTCGTTTCTCTTTTGCACTTTTTCTGTTTGCAGCAGTGGCAGTGCGCAGACCACTTTAAAAGGCAACGAGGGTGGGAGAGGACGTAACTAGGGGGTAATTTGGCGAGGTGGGGGCCAATATCGGCGTCGCGCCTGATTGAGGTGATTCCCGATCGTTGAATTTGATTCTGTTTTGCTTTGGCCGTTATTTTTAATTAGCATTTATTGGGTTAACCGGATTTGGTTCCTAGGGTGAAATTACATTGTGAGAATATAACATCTATAGTCAAGTATACTTCGTATATGAGACGAACCTTTATCTCCAAACCCTTTGATATAGACGTTGTTAAAAGTCAAACAATGCACTGTCTTTTGTTTTATATTCTCACAATATGCTAATGTAAAAAGCACAAATCGATTACACATTTTAAAAGTACGTCTGCGAGCGCGCTAGTACGCAGCTTTAATAAAAGTCTGTAGGTGTTTGAGTACATCGCTCCTCGCGTTTCAGCGTCGGAAACAAAAAGTGGCTGGTGGCGCGGTCGCCTACATTGGAATAAAATTGACTCCACACTCTCTCGAACGTGAAGGCAGTGCTTTTTTGTACGTTTAGTAGCACCCCCTACTTTCCCCCGTGGTGCGGACTTCAGCGGGTGGTTTTGCTTCGGTCGAGCCGGTGTTGTTTTGCAGAGTTCAAGAGTTGCTTCTTTTATTTGAGCCGCTTTTGCGTTGTACGGCCTTGAGGGGCGGTACTGTTGCTTGCTACATGTTTTTGAGTGCTGTTTGTTGAATCGGGAATTTTTAAATTAACGAATACCGATATTGTACGCCGATTGAAAGTTTAAGAGGTACTTGGATCTAGCAAGTTTCTTTTGTCGAAACAAATTCAGGTGTTGCTCTACGCTATACATACCCGCAATCCTTAAACTTGTTTGTAATCTCATAGATTAATTTAATTAGTAATACCACTAATTAAGCCCATCTAGAAACAATTTGAGTGGAGAGCAAAACTATATCTTACCTTTAATGAGCGTGGCGGTTTGGTCTCGCATTTGCGGCGGCCTGAAGTAGTCTGCCCACGCGTAGTTGAGGTAAGCCGCATCCAGCCAGCCGGGATTCAGCAGGAACGGGCTGAATGCACCCGGGTGACCGTAGCCATAACCTACAACAAAGAAAAAACAGTTGTAAAGACCTGACAAAAAATGTAGAGAAGAGATGTAAACTTAATTGAATTAAGCTGCCTTTTTACTGCAATTAGAAAGAAATGTTACAGCTTTATCTTCAGTTAATTTTGTGAAGTTTCTGTTTATTTATTACGTTGGTTGATCAGTTGAAAAGGATAAGAATATTCGAGAGTAGTTAAACAGTTTGAACGCAACCGGAATCCGCAACGTCTGCGTAACGATGATTTAAGTCATGGTCCGGATCTAAAGAATGGCTTTTATGGTAGATAGTGACATGGCGAGGTCACTAACGTCTTCAGCCACGTCCGCAAGCACTAAAGTCACAAAGGGTGGCCGTAAAGGCGGCGACACACGGGCCGCGCTCTGTTTACCGCCCGACGACTATAACAAGGGCTCTGTATACAAAACGAGCCGGTTTACTACTGCAGTTAGCCGGCTCCTCTGTGCCATACGTTTTTACGACCCTCCAACGTCACGTTGCCTTTCGCCTTTCATAGCGAAACACTTTTTTATGTGTTTAATCGATACACTACACTACTGAAGACATCGTCCATCTATTTTCGGGTTTTTACAACATTCTTAATACAATCAAGAGACGTCCCAATTGATGCGATCAGGTGTGTAACGTTTTTATTGCCGGATTAAACTGTTTACGATCACTTAGTCTACTTTGTTTTGAACTTTGTATACGCGGTGCTTCTTACGCTCTTTATACGAAGTTTGTTGTTGCGAGTTTCGTAGAGTAGGTACTTAGCCTAATTTTATCGTAATCTAAACATTGCACGTAATGGGCGCAGTTTTTACTTTGCACACTGATCGATTTATAGCGCACTAAAAATGTTTTGAAACAATTAGTTTATTTGTGTGAACGGTACCCCTTTCGCGGGGAGATTAGCGAGTGTTTCGTGAGAGCGTTTCCCAGATCGCGGGTATTTTAAATTAAGAACTTGATGGATGGCCCGTCGCGCTGTCACGCGGCGATCCGGAGCGAGGCTGAGGAGCGCTCCAACATCATGGAACAATAACAAGTTAAATGTGGAACTCGGAAACGGGCCGCTCCATTTGTTAATGCCAGTATTCAATTAAATTCAGTTCCCCGACCCTTTGCATATGCGGGGCTCTGAATATTAAAGCAGCAAAGAGAGCATTTCTAATGTTGAGAAGTGGTATATGATTACTGAGTGCTTGAATTAATATTAATCAGCGTAAGTGGGGACTTTAACCGACACAAAAATGTTGTTCGAAGTACGTTAATTTAGACGTAGAATACACTAAATATATGTTACAAAAGAATTTACGTTACAATTTTAAAGCATAGAGTCATTTCAATGCGATGAGTTCGCTATATGAACGTGAATAACAAACAAAAATACTGCACTCGCTGTGTGAAAGTGTTGTTCGAATCTATAAAGTTATTTCTGCGTCCGTTAATCACCGCTGTCCTAAAACTGTACAATGGTATAAGAATGTGGCTCGGATCAAAACGCGTCGCGGCCAAATTTGTACCGCCTCGGACGTTAAACGGACGATACGACACATAAGTGTCAAAAGGGGCATTAAATAACTCGAGGAGATGAGATGCGAGCGGGTTGTCACTCGTAAATTAACGTTAAGGAGCCGAGTTCTTGAATAAATGGAATCAGAGTTATGGCTCATAATTTGGACGGGGTGGCGACGACGTCCAATAACTAACACCGCATTTATACGGCTATGTTTAATTGTCTGTGTTTATGATGGCTTAGTTATCAGTCGACGTTTATGTAGTTTCGGCTAACAAGACTGATTAGAAGTTTTGCTTTTGATTTGAACTTTCTTTTTAACCGACTTCAAAAAAAGGAGGAGGTTCTCAATTCGACTGTATTTTTTTTATCCTTGTAAAGTCAATAATTTCAGTGATATTTTGGAGATATTTGAATGTTGAATTGATTTCGCATTTACGGAGGTGCTTTCTAAGTAGTTTCAATAAGTTTAAATGTTTCATATATCGTTTGGTAATCTTGGCAGGGCCTTCGAACAGAACCGGCTGGTTATGAGGGTCGCTGGCTGTGATGCGGTATTTTAGCAGCTAGCAGGGACATAAAATCCATATTTTAGAGGCACAGGCGTCGGGGTGCACGCGGGGAGATCAAACGGGACTTTACGACGCGGCCCGAGATTGTTTACATCTGTTACGCGGCCACCGTACCGGCAAACTTGGTAACCGCTGTACACAAAGTACCCAGTATTATAGTAATATCACATCCATTTTCTAGAATATACTTAAATATTTTAGCTGGATATAACTAATGTTTGAAGTTGAGATAGGCATCCATATTGCTTAACTGGACAGTAGCAAAATTAAGAAATGTTAATCTACATAAAATATGATTCTATCCTCAAATATGTGAACCCATTTTCCTACAATTGTGTTTTAAATAAATAATAATTTATTTAGAAAAGGCTAAGTTTTTCTAATTAAAATTTAGGTTCCAAGTCAATTCGAAACAAAAATCATAGATTCAAAAAATTATTTAATATCGACACTAAAATTCAAAAGCCACGTCAAACACGATTTATATACTTTCATAATATGTCTAAATGTAAGGTTAATTTACTAACTACATGTTAATTAGAGCGCTGTAACGCGGCCATTAGACAGACTGCCATTGATCGCTTTATTAACGCGTTTCTTTGATGTTTATCGCTCGGATGTTAGTTTTTCCGCATGTCTTTTTATTATTGGTTGAAGTTTGGGCGCATTTGTTTGTTTATACAGACGTCTTGTACATTCGACGTTAACTGCCAGCATCCAAAATAGATTTGTGGTGTCAAAACATTATGATTTGAGTTTAATTCGTTGATTGTCTGATGTGTGTTCTAATTTTGTTGAGTTTTTTTCGTTTGAATTGTGATTGACAGTGTCTGGTTTTGATTTAGCGGTTGATTTTGTACAATTTATTGTATGAGCTTGTTACGTAGTTATTGGTGTTTTTATTGTCTTTAATAGAGCGGAATTGAAAGGTTAAAGACTTGTTTGTACTCTTTCAATAAAGTTTTTATTTTCACTGCAATTTGATTGTTCTTTATTCTATATGTCTTCATAATTTGCCCTTTCTTCTGTGCAACAATGTGGACATGCTTATGAACATTGACCTTCAGTATCATCAAACACACCGAGCGTGTATATTAAGACATTCACACATTACACGAAAGTATAAAAGCGTGTTCTTGTAAACACCAATAACCATTTATAAACCCCACGTCAAAACATGGCGCTCGTTTAATGTTAACTCCTTACTCACATAAAAGCAGACAATCGGTGTTATTTTGAGAAAGAGAGCTGTCTTAGCCGTAACTCTTAACGTAGTGAGTAGATTTAACTGAGGAGGCAATTAATGTCTCAATGATTGAGTATTACTTACGTAGGTTCACACAGATGTTAATGCAGACAATACAATTACATTTCTCCGTACAATTTTTACCGATCAGATTTTTTATTGAAAGATATTGGGTGAGGAAGAAATTAGATTTTAAATGTATCAGGAATAAAAAGTCGTTTGAATGTGGTTGAATGTTGCGGCGCCGCAGAATCGACCTCGGCTCTGTGGACTGGCGCCGAGCCAGCGAGCCGCGCACGCGCATCATACAGATCATTTTATAAAGAATAATATTCTTTTTATTGTTTCAGCTTGCTATCTGACAAATGGAGATATTTATCACTCCTTCGTGTTAATGAATCAAATATTTAGGTCGATAAGTCGGCTATCCTAGATTAGGAACGAAGCTTATTGTCTTACTTAAACTATTTAGGCGTAAATTTAAAATTTAGAGTGTTCCAATGTTCCTTTTTTAAATTTTCAGATATTTGGTGTATATTTTGTTTTATTTGTTAAATACCTGCGTCATATTTTTGTAAAATTAACCTCATTTACTACCTATTCAATTTAATAAATATATTTTAAAGCGACGGAAATATCAAATTAAGATTAAAACACAAAATTATGGTATCTAGCTAGTTTGTAGTTAAATTTCATTTTTTGTTATCTACTGGTTAAAACTTATAACAAAAATATTAACAAGAAAATAAACGTACAAACTAGAAGAGAAGTAAAGTAAAATAAATTTAATTTTTTAAACCCATTGAAAATGTTTGAAAGTAACTTTAAAGAAGTTAGAAACTTACTTTGCTTGGTTCTGGGTTCTCTGGGGCCGTCGACGGTGACTTTGATGGCTTTCATGTATGTGGCCACCTGGCTGGGGAACGAGCTGATGGTGATGGTCAATGAGAACGACTTCCCTCGTCCACTGCGACCCACGAACCTCAGGTCATTGAACTTCGCCACCTGGTTCTTCATCACCGCCGTACAGTTCCTCAGTTCCGCCATAGAGTTCTCATCATTTCCAGCCTTTATCGTGACCAGCGTGCCGTCTTGCACGTCATCCAACGCCACCACTTTGAAAGCCACCGGCAACGACTTGTTGGACCTCCAGTGTCCTGGGAGCGCCGAGCACAGCACCGCCGGGGAGCCGGTCTGCACCAGCTCGCCGTGGCTCTGCCGGTAGTACTCATGGATATGAGCATACACGTCCGCCATGCTGGGGGCCGGGGGGCTCGCGTGCGGGAGGTGCATCGACTTCAGTCTACCCTCGACGAACACCGCACCGACTCTCGACACGCCACTGAAGTCCTGTGTCACGCCACTGTAGTCTCTAAACACTTTGGTAAAAGTTTCAAAACACGCGATCGTTTTTCAAACTCGCGGGAAATGTTCGTCGCGTGCGCGCGGAGCGCTCGGAAAGTTGTGTAAAGTACGGGCGCGAGACTCCGTGTGAGCCGCGAGCAGCGTCTACACCACTTGTTGGGCGCGGACGGCAAGACGCCGGGCGGGGGACTCGGAAAAATAAACGGCGGCCGGGTGACTCGCCGAGACCGCAAGCCGAAGACTCACGACGCGCACCGAAGTCGTGGCGAGGGACGCGTGCTCACGAGAACTCGGGTTTCGACTGATGACTGTGATACGACGCGACTTTTTCCGATGGTCAATATTTTGCGTTCGCGCGGTCGCCGCCCCCACCCGGGTGGCGGCCCCTACGTCTCGTAAAAAGCGGGAAGGAGACGAAGGGTGCGGGTGATGCGGTGTCGCGGCGGGAACGAGCGGGACGGCCGCGGTCGGTGTCTGCGTTTTTATAAAAATGCTCGTTGGAGTGGGACGCTGCCGCTCACCGCCGCCTAGTGGGAGAGGGATGGGTGGATTTTTTTGAATCACCGCGGTGACGTATCGCGAAGCGGCGGTAATTAGGCCGCGGGGCGGCGGGAAACCGCGGCCGGCGCGAAAACCTATCAACGAGCTCATGAAAAATTATGATTTTCATGTTTGGAGCTGGCGCCGCTCGCGGGGTGGCACTTCATTATCGCTAAAACACGCGAAGAATTTTGATGACAGGGGTTTTGACTGACACTTTCAATCAACCAGATATTTGGTGAACATTTTTTTATAAATTAATAGAATGGCTTTAGCCACGAGACATTTATTTAGTAAGGTAATGTTTTTGTACATTATGTGGTCAATAAATTAAATTAGATACTTACTTAAAGTACTACGGTGCTCCAGAAACAACAACTCCAAAAAATAATTTAAACTTAAAAGACATATCCAGAAAAATAAAGACAAGCCTTTGATCTAAATACAATACATTGTCCATTTTACACATCCAAAATACAATGTTAACAAGAATTATAGAATTAAAACAGAAGTCGAAAAATTCGCGTACAAAGAGTTGATACGGGCCGCGTCCGCGTGCGGTTAGCCGCTGTATTGCGGTGTGAGCGTGACAGCGTGGCGGGCGAGCGGGATAGCTAGCGAGGGGGCGGGGCCAGGGCGGGCCTGCCGGAAAACTTGTGTGGAACTTTCCGAGTTTCCCGCGCTTTCCACGAAGTAACGCGCGGCAATGTCCGCGTTGACGGACGAAACTTTCGGCTTTAAAAAATATAAAAAGTAAATCCCATTGTATGTAATCGTTTTGTGAAATTATTTTATATACAGTTTCATTATTTGCTACACATTTATCGTACTCTGAAAGTTTGCTCAAAACAATGTGTAAATCCTACATTGGGAGAGGCCTATGCCCAGTAATGGACTACAACGGGCTGATGATGATGAATGTGTGAAATCTAGAGGTATAAAACTTTACCACTTTAAATAGCAAATAATACCTACCTACCTATCTTCTTATCTAAAGAAATATTCAAATAATTGTATATCACATCAAACAAAACGAATTCCTTTGTTAAAAGTAGGGTAGATACTTTTTATTTTAAAATTCAGGTGTTAAGGCTTGTCGTAATTACACCATATTGTAGTACCTACTCACCGATAAGAAACCACATGGTTCAATAATGCTCAACGGGTACATAATTAAAATTTATTAGGTTAAAACAAACTCCATTCCTTATCAATCGTTATAAATATTTACGGCTTTATCTAAAACGAGGTATACCCAAACAGGGCCATTGTTTTAACAAAAACTTATGGTTTTTATGACAGCGGTGCCTTTGGCGGCCTTGTCTATTGTACACACTATATGGCGAAGACTCTATTGTCTTTGGTATTGTAAAATTCGCACTTTATGGTCTGAAGTTTGCGAATAAAACAATTTGCGAGGTATCGTAAAGTAGGTATAAATGTTTATGGTTGTTATGGCTCATATTTGCGGGTAGTTTGGTTATCTGTATGGTTTGTAACGGTTGCGCCGGAGTGGAGGTAGGTGCTGTTTTTTAATGGTACGCCGAGGTAAAGAGTTTTGTAATTATTTTATTACTTTTTTTCGAATATTTTGTCGGTTGATATTTGTGTGGAGTTTTTAATTGTTTAGTTTTTGGTTTATGTGGTGCTATAAATGTAATTAGGTGGGGTCTTTAGGTACCTATGTATCTTTTATCATATCGTTACCTAAGAGTTTATTACTCATATTCTTCGAGCAGCTGAATTATCAATACAAGCCGACTGGTTCCTTCAAAAAATAGAAATATTCAAAGCTATTGTCCGACCTCCAGTAATTGGAGAGAAACAGCAAGAAGAAGAAGAAGGTTCCTTCAGTTCTCTGAAATAACTAATGTTTAAGCCGATCCCTACTCTTCTGCCCCTCACTGCAATGCCTTCTAGTTAGTTATTACTTAAGTATAATTTTTGGGCAGTTAAATTATCAATGTAAACCGACTGGATCTTTAAAGCATGGTAGAGCTCAGTTTTAAGGCGAGCACTCCTCTTCTGCCCCGTACTGCAATGCCTATTATCTAGTTAGTTATTACCTATGTATGTTCTTTGGGCAAATGAATTATCAATGTAAACCGACTGGATGTTGTTGAGTTCTTTAAAGCATGGTAGAGCTTAGTTTTGAGGCGCGTCCACCTTTTCTGCCCCTAACTGCAAAGCCTACCAGCTACTACTAGATTACCAATAAAAATCATTAAGTCAGGGTGTAGTGTAGGTATAAAGTAAAGTATTTGGTTATCTTTAAACCTGCATCTAAATAATTTAAAAAGAATAGACACCCGTGTCTGTAGGTACTATTTTCTTTTTAATTTCTCTTTACAGAAAGCGGGTGACGGAACAGAACTAATACTATATCTTAAACACTTGCTGATGAGCTGTTAATTGATTCCAGTTGTAAGTAAGTATGGCGAACATTCTGGAAACACGGTTTCTCTTCCATATGAAGTTGTCTAAACAAGTAACACTGAATCGGAGCTATCCAACAGAGCATCAGGTTTATATTGCCACAAACGGACTCGACATAGTTGAGGCACCTATATAAAGATGTAGTACTCTGGTCTAGGGTGACGTCTAGCAACGCAATGTGCAAATATATATATTATGATCTTTGATTATTAAGACTCGAGACCCATATGGTAATTAAAAAAGTTAACTTTTTTAAAGGCGTAAGTTAATTTAGTTTGAATCTTAATGCCATTTATTTTTAGCAGTATTTTAACAATTTAAGGCATTATATAACAAGCCAAAGGCATATTTACTTAAAAATAAGTACTTATTGTCTTTAGCAGTGGTAAACAACTTTATAGATAAGGACAATTAAACCTATAGTTTATGGAGAGGTATAATTTTTGGGTTTCCTTTTTTTCTGTATGTTCATAATTTCTGTCGCTTCGTACCTATATATTTCTTTACATCGTATGATGCTTAATACATAAGTAAGTAATCTGTATGTTGCCTTGATCAGACCAAGGATGTAACAATAGCTCCGACCAACCAAAGGACAATCTACAAGAGCGCTCTATAAAAAGCCGATAGTGGAACATAATCGTGTTTTAAAACAACATCCAAATAAAAAACGTCATAAAATTTAGAAAGTCAACCATCTAGTGGTGTCACCGCTGTTCTCACAGGGGCCTGTCAAAGAAATTCACTCAATTACAGCAATAAAAATAATATTGTAGGCAAACATTGGACGCTTTGAAGTTCGCGCCGATAGCTACCGAGCGGTTTTGTGCAAGCGCACTAAGTCCCACAAACAATGCGTCCGCGCACAATACAAACTCGGCTTCTAAGACTCCCTTTTATGTTGGCCCAAACATTGGCATTGGCGCATTGTGAGCCCTTTTGTTACCTATTTACCGACTTTTGGGTTGTTACATTCAAGGGGATGCTGACAGAAAGCCGCTCTGCACGTCACACAATAAATATTCCAATCCCAATACGTATTGAATGGATCCATCGACGGCTAAATAATAAGTTAATTGAGTTGTACTACTTAAGTAAACCGATTTGTGTTTTTTGGTGGTGTTGATTAGAATCAGATAGCCTATCGTTTACTTAGTAAGGTAGGTAAGTATCTACCTATGTAAACATCAAGTCTTCACGTCATGAATGTAGTACTCGTAACGCGAGACGTTTTGCGATCGGTTCACATCATTTCATTCACTGTAGTGAATCTTCTAAACATAACATAAGTCGCGGCTGTATTCCCCGAAGGAGGTGCACGTATAACATAAATGTGCCTAGAATAAATTGTTTATTCTAGGCACATCATATTTATCATCGTGGAATTTAAATCATATGCATCACAGCCGGTAAGATTTTTTAGACATTGCTAGCTTATAATTAGGAGAATCAGTTTTTGAGCTTATCCATCCATTAAAATTATCGTTGATGGTAAATATGGTAAATATCTGAACTACTTGAAATACTAAACCTATCGTAAATATAATAGAAAAGCTAACTTTTCTCTAAAGCCCAAAACCTTTAAACATAATTACGCTAATCTCTGTGACATTAAAAGGTACAGTTATTAAACCCTACAAAGTATTTTTCATTAGTTTTAAGTTATTCCAAGTATAGAAACAACATTTGGCCGAAGCGTAAGTTACAACTTAATCGCTGGACGGAAGTATGGGCGGCGACTGCTGGGCCGAGGGTTCGATTCTGAACAATAACGATCGCTTAATTGCATACAAATGTTTCTTCTTTTGAAGGGTTAAAGTCGACGCTGTCTTCAAACCGGTGTAATCGGTGTTTAAATTAAAGGTTTTGTTTCGTCAGTAATCTACACTGGTTTTGCTGAAGTATGGTGATTAAAAAGTTCAGTTTGTATCTCGAAACTGTCTTCTACTTTTTTTTTTGTGTATGTAATAATAATTTATTTTCATATAGTTTACAGATTTCCTTATTTATTAGATATTACAAGGTAAATAGTTATATTTATTAAAAAAAAAATTATGTTGGTCAAGTTGACAATCTCAATAAGTCAGAAAACAATTCATAACAACTAGGAAATATCGCGGAACATACATGGTAATTCGGATACCCACGACACGAGAGACTTAATTTTTTTCTTGACATGGTTTTTCGGCCGCCCTGTGTATAATACGGCCTACTCTCGAATAAAGAAATAATTTCAACTTCTTTACTTACTGCGCAAGTATGTAAGTCATCCAGGGTTCTAAAAGTCGACTATCCGAAGAAGGGAACCATGATTTGGTTGTTTGTATATAACACCAACTTACCCCTTTATCACTCTCCCGTTTAAATCATGTTATGTTATGTTATGTTATGTTATGTTTAAATCATTAGATATAATTAAAATATACATATTTTGTATTTATGGTCCAAGGCGGCTGTTTAACGGATAGTCGGAAACGACCTTTTTCTTCTTTATTCTATGGTAAAAATACTAAAATTCAATTCTACTTCAAAATACATTAAAATAATATAAAATAACTTTATAAGTGTAGTAAACTTATAGTTCAAAATACATTAAATAAACTTTCATTTTGCTAATATTTAACCAACTTTCCTTATTCAAGAGGTGTGAAGTAAAAAATACGTTGCACAATGACAATGGCTTGAATTAAATTTGAGTAGTGCTTAAATCGCTGTTTTGTTGAGCGATTGGTCGGCAATGTTAGCAAACGTAGCGCGGACAAAAAGGGTGAGTGGTCCTTGTGATCGCAATTCACATATTCAAAGATCGAAGCACCTAATTGGTCACTTGAGTTTCAAAGCAACTGTTCCGAAGAAGAATTAAGAAGTAGGTAATAGTCCGTATATGAAATATATTTTTTTGTAATGTTTCTAACAAACACAAACAGCCTAAAAGAATTTTAATTGTAGGTTTGCGTAAGTCGATCAACCGTAGTGTTACTAAACGTTGCGCGGACGCAAAGGGTGAATGGTCCTTAAGTACGCACATACGGAGACCAAACATAACTACGTAATTGGCCACTTGAATTTTAAGGGAAACCTTTCCGGGCGTAGACTGAGGAATGTATAGATAGGGCAAAAGTAAAAAAAAATACAATTTAAATTATGACATATTGTGTAAAAGCAATACGAATAATATAAAATTAGTAAAAAACTCAACTACTAAAACAAACCTCTCATACTCCTTTAATCTCAAACCTTGCTAGTCTAATATATGTATAGAGTAATCAAAAGCGGCGTACCCAATGATAGTACTAATCGTAATAAAAAAAAACTTGAGAGGTCGTCACTTCAGCGACTGTTCAGATAATAATAATATATAGTAACTTCACAATCATAGCGTTAGACTGTAGAAACTCAAAGTACGTAAGTCTTCTTTTATCTTGTTTTTCGTGTTGTTACGTCAAGCCGGATTAAAAAAGCAAACAGTCTTGCTTATAACACTCCGGTTCTTCCGTTTTATAAATAGTAAGCACTTTAAACTTTTTGTACCTAAGTAACTAGGTGTCTGTGTCTAGCTGGTGTAAATAAACCGTTATACTTATGCTTCATTTTTATAAATACCTAAATCTATCAAGCGTGAGTGCGTAACAAACAGACTTGTAATATTGAAATCAAATTAAATAATTTATTGTATCCTAATTATTATGTTATTTAAAATATGAAATGTTCTTTTTAAATTATCTTGCCGGGTCGTGTAGATTCTCAACTCTGCTAACATCGTCCTGCTAGCGGCAAGTAATGTGCAAATACAGTAAATCCGGTAAGCGCCGGCGGCGACGTGTGTTCAGTTCCCTTGTACTTACAGGTGAAGGGCCTGCCGAACAATAGCAGCAGGAAGTGAGTTCAGAACCCATTTGGAGCTTTATATTGAAGCAGCTAATTACAGAATCGCAACACTAATCCGATAATATCCAATATTTTGTGCAATATATTATATAGTATATTTTTTGCTGGGTATACTTACATTTGCCAGATGGTCTTGGGAATAAAGTACAAAATAACTATTTCAACTTACGGCAACTTGAATAATGTGATCGTTCTTTGTTTACGAGCATCAAAAACTTAATTTAATTACTTGTAGATGAAAAGGGCAAGTGAGGAATACCCTCAACCGAATAGCGTGTATGAGGAATGTGATTGTGTGAATGAAGCAAAAGAAGTATGCCAGCATCGTAGGAAATGGAAATTCGTGGTGTCTGCCTGCCCCTCAGGGAAACACACGTGACTTTTATGTATGTAAGTATGTAGATAAAGAATTATCTCCCCTAATATATCAAATGACACCAGACTTGCAGGCGCAAGGAAATTATGTTATAATTTAAATTACGTTAATATAATTTAATTTAAATTATGTTACTATTGTATGATATTCTTAGCATCTAGATAATACGGTCAGTAAATCCTTAAACATATTTTTAGTTATGAATACTGTAAATACCTTTCAGATATAAAAACGATTTTTTTTATAATACACTCCATTTTCACATTTCAATATACACGAATGCTTAATTAAAGTTATAAAAAATAAACCTGAAATCATCGTCGATATGAAGAGAATGGCGCGCGCAAAAAATGTGACATCATAAATCCAAATAATCAGAAGTATGCGTTGTATGTGCGAAATTCCATAGTAACATAGGCGGGGGGGGAGGTAGGGTACAGTGGAACTCATTACTGGCACGTGACACGGCCTTACCGCGCCCACTCGCCCCTCGACACTGTTATATTTCGCCAATGAGTTATTGAGTGCGCGGAAAGCTCATGTGTTGAACCGGCAGTATTCGTGTTTGACTATGATGGATACATTAAAAGTGTTCGTTTGAAACTAATTTTCGTTAATTTTACTTAGTATTTTATTAAACAATTTAGTTTTCAGATCGAGTCTTTTAAAAAGTTTATCCAAAGGTAAACTTTATAGTAACTAACATTACACACGTTACTTTAGTGCGAATAAACAAACTATGGGACTGTTCATGTTAGAAATAAAGATATTTTATTTTATAAGCGTTAGTCACATTTAGAAACGACTCTACAAAAAATGGATACGTTTTAGAATTTGATACTATAATTGAACAACAATACCATTTGCACGCCACTTCAAAAATCGTCATTGTAATTGTGTTTGATTGATGACGCAATACAAAACGTCAAATTACCCTACATATGCGGCTCGTACCGAAAATGCGACAAAATCCCGTTGTTCCCCGTTCACCCGCCCGCCGTATTTTTCTAATTGAATCATGTGTGATTTATTATTGGTCTGATGATGTATCATTCTTTCAACAGCAGCCGCGGCTCACCCCATGGGCTTGCGGGCCAAATTATTGCTACAAATGTTCACATCCGCGCGTTTTAACTGCTACTCCCCTAGTACGTTTTTTTATTAAACTGAGTAATCGATTTCTGGCACTTTATTGAACGATAAAAATAGTAATGACGCTAAATATTTTGTAGATAGATACAGTGATTGAAGATTGTAATAATAAGTGTCTTTTTATAACAATACAAACTTAGGAAAAAATATTTTGTACTGGTTGAATTAAGAATAATGATAGGTAAGTTTTCTCACCTACACTATATACAAATGCAAACGATGAAATAGGTATTTTAAATGTGAATGTGCAATTATCCTAACTAGGCTTAAACTTTTATTCTCTACAAAATAATGTCTCTTAAAAACGTCTGCAAGTCAATATTTTCAATTTTTTTAAGATACGATCGGAAGAAGATTTAATTATAATTATGGTATAGCTCCATACATACCATAAAAAGTATTTCAAACCTACTAGACTTCTACAAATATTCTAGAATGTCATTTAAAATGGATGAGATCGGATGTTTTCATTCTAATCTAACCCATTAAATACTTCCCTATCTACAGTTGTCTGAGTAGGTAGGCTGTTAGGTACTCTCATCTCGGCCTCATCAGCTAAGAGTTGCAGCCGTTTCCAGCCGGCGCACACATTGTCACCAGCACCATTGTCCTGCACCCAGAAACAGATGCTGTTGTTTGAATAGTGTTTGCACACGTCAGGTTAAAAATACGAACGAAGAGGTAAGTTTAGGCCGTCATGGTAGAGACACAAAAGTACATAGGCGTTTATACACTGTATATAGGTGACAAGATGTTTTGATATACCTCGTTAGTTTAATAACATTCGAAAAACTTCAAAGACTTTTTAGATGAAAGAGTATGTTTAGAATATTTGCATGATATTGTGGAGTATGCTTGAACGTTGATTTTAAACAATACATTTTGAAATGGAGCAGTACCAAAAATGGCTCAAAATGTACAGAGAGTGGACCAAAAAAATTTTTTTTACCGAAGTTTTAGTGTTTATTGCATGTCTATATCCGACACAAGTGTGAGGAAAGAAGACTTCACCTTTAATCAGATAAAACTAAATTCTAGTAGATAAGTATCACAATTTTTCAATAATAATATAAGAAATAATACCTATATTGTTTTTTTTGCAAATAAATCGTCGTTCTGGCGGGCGCGGCTCCCCACCAGGGCTGTCACAATGCTCGCTCAGTTTCCGCACCGTTGGCCGCCAACAAAACCGGGAGCACGCGGACACGCTGACACCCCTAATGTCACTGGTTCCGTGTGTGTGGTGTTGGGTACTGTGAGGTTCGTATCCTTATCGAGCAAACCTAAGTGAGGGTTGATACTGACAAAATATTGTTAATTGTGTTTTATTCTTTATGAGTCTTTATAATTTTTTATTTTTATTTTGGGGCTGTATATATATACCTGAATAAAGTATGCGGTTATTTTCTTTCCCATCTTAGTCAATAACATGCAATTAAAATATGTGCATATTATTCTGATTATTATAATATGATAAAAAATTAAAGGCGTTCGAGAAATATTAATAATTTATTTTGATTTTAATTTGATTGTTTGTGTTTTTGTAATACGTACTGACATTTTCATTAATAATACCTAAGCAGTGAATCTAAACGTCCATCTGATTATAACGTACTAAAAGGACATAGATTCATCATCATTCTAATCACATCCTACACCAAAAATTCAATCCATAACAGTAATTAGAGCTGACGTCACCGAATCTAATTTCCTCGCGCCAACCCTAGTGTAATGTGGGCAAGCGCGCCGCGACGCCCCGTCGCGTCATTGTGAGTCCGCGCCGTGTGACGTCACGCCTTTGAATGCGACTTTTGTTTTGCACAGCCCTTAATTATCTTGATTAGGAACGTCAAATATATTCAGATGCGGAAGCGGATGCTTTTATACATCCTCTTACGATAAAAGTGTATTACCTGCTTTGCTTTTCCATTCGGAAGAATTTTGGTTTTGTGAGGTTACATTAGGTTAATTGGTTTTATTCAGTTGCATGTGTAGGTAGATTGTTCTATCGCTAAATTCTAAATTATATTATTAGTAAAGTAGTGCCTATTGTCATTTTGAATTGCAAAGTTGCTTATTATTAAATTTTACCGGACAACATATTATAATATCTTAGTGCTTTGGATTAGACGATCCCAAAGCTTTCCATGCCTTTTGAAAACTATACAAAGAAAAAAAAGACATAAATTTGTTTGTGAAAACACTTCGGTTCGTATGAAATTATAATTTCGTTTTTTATACCACATTATATTTATAGATGTATTTAACAAAATGTATTATAAAACAAAGCTCGATCACAATTGTTTAGAGCCTGGCTGGAGGCCTTTTATTAGGTCTCGCCAAACGACCGGTTAAGCAGTAAGAGCTCCTTCAGAGCTAACTGCGAGAGACAAGTTCGAAAAAAAAAATGTTTATAGGTAATTTAATTATACCTACCCTAAAAGGCATTAGTCCACTTCCATCCCTTCAGTATCTCCTCTTCACCCACATAAGTAGTTAAAGAAATATAAATAGCTTCAATTTGTGTAGCACAATTATGTTTTAACCGACACAGAATGGTTCATGGCGATGGTTAATGGTACGTGACCATGCTACCACGCTCAGCTGCTCACGAGTCAATTAATTGTGACCATATAAGAAACTATGTGGTATATAAGTCCTGAATGGGAACGAATGGTCTTTAAGTGTTCAGTCAGTGAAATGTAGAAGTTATCCATACTCAACACTAATATTACAAATTCGAAAGTTTGTGAGTATGTTTGTATGTTTGTTACCTCTTCACGCTCAAACGGCTAGACCGATTCTGATGAAATTTCATATGGTACCTGATATCCTGGATTAACACATAGGCTACTTTTCATTGAAAAAATGTAGCTTGTTACTGCCTAATTATCATCGTCTGCTGGAAACCGTCCACTGTTGAATCAAGGCCGTTTAGGAACAGGGGGGTTGCCATAATACGTACGTGGCAAGCGGCATGAGGATCGCAGGTGGTGAAGTTACAGAAGACGCTGCTGCCCATCTTTTGGATTTTCCCTTAGTCGCCTTCTACGACACCTACGGGACGAAACGGAGAGGTGATATTCAGGCCTAGACTCACGGGGCCAACTGCCTCACTGCAGGGCAAAAGCTTATACTCGTATGTAGTCGTAAGTTAAAAATATACAGTAAAAATATAAAATTTTGCCACTGCTAGACATAAACCTTTTTCCTTTTAACACCTCTCTTTCCTATTTTGAGCTTTTGTATCCAGGTCTACCCTATACGGCAAAATCCACCTACTTCCTAAATATTAAGATAAAGGATTAGGATAATACATAATTACCAAAAACAATAATGAATACTTTCAGGATTGTTCCCCAGTACCATAAAACAGCACTAATACATAAACATAAGCAACAAATTCTTAGTAAGCGTCAGCTGCGGAAAGGTCTCCTATCGCGTTATTTAGCAGTCGTAATAATAAAAAGTCAATAAAGTCATAAAGCTCGCATCTCCTGCGGCTAACCTAATGGCGGGCGTTTACTTTAACCGTTCTAAACAAATAAAACGATCCGGAACTGTGAAATATAACTGTAACAGGTGGATTATTAGGTTTTTTATGTAATGTCAGTTGGCGAGCCAGCTCTGTAATTAACAGCGTTTAATATCCAACCTGCTGTTACGTGTCAATTTGTTTAAAGTATTTCTTTTGTTCCTAATTTAAATGTTCAAATTAGCTTTGTAACTCGATGATGGGTGAGTGTTTTTTGGGACTTAGCGGAATAATGGTTCACATCAGATATTGACAGTAGCAGATATTGATTGATGACCAGCAAGAATACAAAATTTTGATTTTTATTTAGTAACAATATTTATTATATGGATGAACTTAATTTATTGGTTGTCGATATTGCTTTTAAAGTGGGTCCAGAAAGACATTTTCTAAAGCTTTTTTAACTTTTGCAAAGTTTTTTTTCTTGTAGCTTCTGTGTAAAGACATCCTCTTATTATAATAGACTATGAGGCCGGAATATCGCTTGCGTGTATCGGAAGCGGTGTCGCGGGAAGCCAAAACCGTGACCTTACATTCACTATACTCCAGGAGACTGCGCAGGGAAAGTATACTAAGTAGTTAGTGGGGAACTTCTAGTTCTATTGTCGTACTATCGTAAAGTAGGTATATTGAACATTCAATTTGTTTTGATATTCACTTACGTATTTTTGTTTGTCCGTGTTTCTAGTGTCCGTTTATAGACAATAAAAGCCAGTCAGTTCTGGTCTTAGGTTGGAGAATTATCACGATTCAGGGTAAATATTTTCCTTATGCAGGATTTTACATCTGTAATGAAGTCAAAAGTTAACTTATAAATTACAAACAGGTATCATTGAAGAAGAAGAATTTGTACTTGGCAAGTTTTGTCCCAGCACTTTTCCTAAAGTATCCCTCCGTAAATCTCTTAGCTACCACTACTAATAGTTCAATTTTTACCCAACCATTTGCTTGTAAATTCTGCCATAAAATTAATCACATACGTAACTCCACAAGCACCTTGCTCCTATCCTATATATCTGCTGTGTCAGCTCGCGATCCTATCAGCGTCGTCAATTGCCCGTGCCAAATGCCACTTCCCGATCTCACCACCCCAATCTTCACCCCCTATCCCCCCTCTGTCTGCCAAGAACGTCTTATCTCCAAGTGGAGGAAAAAGCGAGCGTGATTGAATGTTTCCGCTGATTTCATGAAACAGATAATCTTTGTGTGAAAACACAATCCTCCGATGATGATTGGAATACTGATGGGAAGGTGATATCGGAATTGGATCGCTGGAGGATTTTTGGACTGGGAAATGTTGGAGATAGACCGGAGTATTGATAAAAATACGGAAGTCTTATTTGACTTAACTTTGTACATTTACTGGACGCAGTTGACGGATAAATTGGTACCTACTATAGATATAATTACAATCCATTTATTAATTAATGAAATCTACTCGCACATGTTATTCTATAATTAGTCGTGGTTTTTTTTTTAATTTCAACTATTTATGCTCTTTACGACCAGTGTCCATAAATAACAAAGTAGCTTTAGTTTCGTTTGAGTTTATGATTTCATTCGATGAGCTGCCACTTGATTATAGAAAATCCCTGAATTTACTAGAAAGCTCAATAGATACAAAAATATATAGGTTCACGTTTACTGCATCCAGTAACATTGCACTGCAATTCTCGTCCAGAATTAACGCATGTCAGCTCGAATTGAACTCCCTTCTGCAAGGAACGATCGATTATCGTTTCACGGGTTAATTGCGATGCGTTTAAACAAAAAGTCTGGCCGTCGGCCTGTTGCCTAATGATGCCATAAAGTCGAAATTATACGCTCCGTTAGTTCGACCAACCGTTGTTGCTCCCATACCTATGTGGCAGGGTTCATTGCGTTTGTCTCTGTATCGCCGTGGGTGTTGGTTGGTTTGTGAGCTTCAAAGTTGAGTAGCTTTGAGGTGTAAGCATGCTTGATACCATTATATTCTTTCAATGATGTTGGTTGCTTTATGTAAATGTGTTTACTAGGCAGAATAGAGAACTATAATAAATGTGTAAATGAAACGAAAATACACCGCAAAAGGTCAATCGTAGCTTACTTACCTAATTTTTAATCAAATTGATTATTAAAAAAGACTACATCAATACCGTCGCAAGTTGAGTACTCGACGGTGTGCTATTGACTTTGTCAAAAAAAACAGCCGTACCGACTTATTATACAAAGAATCTTAAATCAAAGTCAATTCCCCAAAAAATCTAATATAAAAGCCCGCACGTTAACATAATGTTCGAGCAAATGGAGCAGTACGGACGCAGCTATCGCATATTGGAAGAGGCGGGTTCCGCGACAAAGTTGTATTATCTGTGGCGATAAGGGCGAATCCCATTTATATGGGAAGCTATTGCTTTGAGGCGCTGATCCGTGGAGACGGCGCCCGCGACTCAACCGCGCTTTCCCCGCATCGTTTTATGAGTCTCCTAGGAAAATCCACGCGTAAAAAACGTAAAACGAATTTAGGATATGTTATGTGGAACGTGTGGCGTTTGATTCTGAGTTTGGTCTTTCAGCCAATCTTCTGATTTCGACATTTTTTTTAATAGGCTTTCTTATTAAGGTAAATTTTTCAAGTTGGATAACAAGGCCCTTCAATTCGTAATTGCGTCATGATGCAGCGAGTTCTAGATAATATTCAACATGAAAAACGTAGGATTGTAAAATAAATCGGGTTCGGCATGTACATATAGGTACACACGTTGAACTATTTTGATAAAAAACCTCCACTTACGCGGTAACAAACCGACCTTTGAAAGGAATACCGTGCATATAGACCGAATGAAAAAAAATACACTAAAATCTCCGCCAGATTTTCGTGTGGTCAGCGGAAAAAAACCGGAAAAACTATCATCCGTACGTTCGGCGCGCGACTTTATAGCTGCGATAACGAAGCCGGCAGATTGGGGCTCGAACGGTTCGCTGTTATCTCACTGCGTGGCTTCATCGATATAAACTAAATGTTTGCAGCTCAACTGAATCTTTTATAATGATTAAATATACTACCTTCGTTTGATGAGCTGGATTTTGAAACACAATCCCTCTGTGATTTCCGAGGAAGGGCATAAGTGTGTTTCTTAGTCATAAGTGTTATCCTCGCACATTCTGCCATTCATAATAAGTTACCAATGTGATTGGCAAATCTAATGACATTTGTCTGGCCACACATTTTCCAGCAATGGAAGGCTAAAGTTTCCCTGTTACGTGCCTTCACGTCTCTGACTTTTTTGATAATGGATAATATACGAAATGGATGAAATCTACAGTTTTAAATAAAGATATATTCATCATGAACACCAATGGAGATGAATAAAATGTAGATACTTATAACTCAGTGTAATTGAATACCAGCAAAAATTTTGAAAGAACCTTTTTGCAAATAAAAGCTGTGCAATAAAAACCTTGCTATCAAATTACCGGAAACGTCCATTTTAATTCAATTTCGGAACGCCAAATCTTCGATGTTCAATAAAATGTACAGCAACATGTATGAGCGTAAATCCTACTTTTTTTCAAATTCAGAATGTTTGACACGCATCACACTGCGCCCGACTGGCCATACACTGCATTACACTGATATGCACAACGTGTCAGTTTGACGAAGGTCACAGACTCGAGACTGCCCACGTGCCCGGACATGGATACGACCTTTTTTTTCTTTTTTGAACCGTGCGTGATATGACAAATATAGCTGGTGGTTAGACGGATAGGCGGGAAATTGAGTAGACCTTGTTGTTTTCAAAATTTGGTCATTGTTACCGTGTTTTGACACTCAACAAGGTACTTAGACAGAGAGATACGGCAAATGCAATCTACATTAAAAAATGTTGGTCCTTTGGTTGTAAAGTGTGAGCAGTCTTAAGTTTGATTCTTACATGTTATTGGGTATTCCTTATTCGTTATTATCATTGGTTTTTAATCGTAGCTGGGTCTCACTTCTCTCTGAGCTCATTCTGCAAGGAACTTACTAAAAACTAATCTTAATATGGCCTATAACTATACACATACAAAGCCAAATACTAAACTTTTAAAACTTTTATCTATGTAAAAAAATTCTTAACGAATTGAAGCTAATACTAATATTACATTACAGTATTAAATATGTTGCATACGTAATAACTGCGTAACTACCTCGCTGACCATTTTTTGGGCGCCATTGTTCAACTCGGATCAGTTTTCTACATGACATTTCAATACGACTGTTCGCTTGTCGAATTGCAAATCTCGAGCAGATGTTTATTCAACGCATTCACAAAAATTATCGCAACAACAAAATCTAAATCCATACACCATAACTAATTATATCCACCGTGTAATAGTGTGTCGGAGACGTATTGTTCAACCGGCTCTATTGTACGAAGCCGAATTACTAACCTACTTTTGGGGATATTTTTGGCAAAAAATGTTCTTGAGATATCACGCTTTTTTGGTTTTCAATGCGAGTTATATTTCCTTTGTAGTCTTGGGTATTAGTGAGCGATATTTAGTTACGTTGGTGTATCGGTGTTCTGTTTGCGACCCACACCGAGCTGACTGGACTGTATTACAAAAGTTTGACGGGTAACTCGTCCGATACGGTATCGATTTAGCTCGGCCGCATCCGATTCTGTTCGTTTATTTTTACGAAATCGGACGTATGTAGGTTTTCGGGTTTGCGGTGCAACTGTGTCCAGTTAGTAGTAGGTGGTCTGTTCGAATAAAAATTCGTGTGTCTCTTCGTTTTTTATTGAGATTTCTCTATTTCGCGTGTCAACAAACAGACGGTGACCTTTTTGCTAGTACAGTTTTCAAACAATGGAATGAAACCTGCATGGTTTATGAATTAGTGAAACGTTTTGGTGATATTGCTTTTAATATTGTCGACATTAAACCAGTTTGTTTGCATTAAATAAATAGGTTGCCTTTGAGTTAATATTAAATAACTTTGTATATAGAACAAAATATACTTTAGTGCTTATTTGGCAAAATTTGGCTACATTTCTTCCCAGATATTGTAACCACGAATGAAAGTAGGGGCAAGCCATATTCAAAGTAAAACTTAGTAACATTTTGACATAACTAGGACTCGAAACCTTCAACTTTCCGCCCTAGAGCCGCATTAGCGACTGTGATATTATAACCTGATTTTACAGCTAGGCATAGCATAGTACTATTTCTTTAAAACTTTGTCTAGAAATTTCTCCTGTATCGTAGGGGGAGGGGGGGTATCATGACCATCACATGCACAAACACCCTTGTGACAAATACCTTCGGATTACTCTAAATATTTATCATTTGCGATGATTAACTCTTATCACAACAGTAAGTAACAGGCACAGAAATACAGTAAGTAACCAGTAACGGGTAGTGCCTCAAGCTTTTAAAATATACTGTGCCGGTAAATTGCCAAAAAGTATTTATGCGAAACGTAGAATTTACATACCTATTAACCAAACTAATATACACACCAAATACGTCATCATTAGCCGGAAGACGTCCACAGTTGAACTAAGGCCTCCCTCTTAGAACGCCACAGCTTGCCAATACCAAATACTCACTAGAATTTATTTCAATGTTTTAGATAAAAGCTAGTTTGAAAAAGATTTTTTTTTTTACTTTTAATTTATTTATTCGTAAGTGCATTTTGCCTACCTGATATTTGTTTACATAAATGTTTGTTTTTACTTCGCATGTTAAATCTGCACAGTAGCCATTTTAATCACCAATAACGCAAAAACTGCCCGGGTAAAAAGCTTTTACGCAAAACCCAACATATAGGTACCTATCTACTATCCTATACGGATCTCGTTTGTTAATATGATCTACTGCCTTTTTTACACTAGCTTAAAATGTTATTCTCTTTACATTATTTAACTAGTTACATTTTAATAAATACAAAGTATTATTATACCTTATAAGGGTAGCGTTTTAAGGGGGAGGCCTTCGTTCAACAGTGGACGTCTTCCGGCTGATGATGATGAAAATATTATATTATCAGAAGCCTCAAACCGGTCATATATATGCTTATTTACACATTTATATACATCAATATAATATTTATTAGAATTTATTAGAATCATGCGAGATAGCCTATAATAAAATATATTATACAATAAATAAATAAATACCTGCCTAAAAGTATATACAGTATATTTTGAAGCATTTTAAAGCTACAAATTTTCACAAACCCAACAATTACCTCTTTTTTATAACCTTTAACGCCGTCAACCATCTATACAGACAACCAAAATATCCGTAGGTATTAGGGCAAGTACCTTTTTTTAATAAAATATACTGCCGTCAACCATCTATAACACAGACAACCAGCATACCTGTAGGTATAATTAGGGTATCTCTTAGCAAACACAGACGGCGGGTGTTTGCATCGGCCGGCGGCTTGATTTAATAGCCGGCGTATAAATCTATTCATTTGCCAGCGAAAGCTTTGTACAAACAGGGCTAATGAACGCGGCGCTCCTAGTACCCGGTAACTGAGTTACCCTGGTGGCCAGCGCGCTCACAATTCAATTTTTTTTCTCTATAAAAGTCTATAAAATTATTCAGTATCGAGTCACGTTTCCGTTAAACACTGTTATTCTGAAAGTTTTTATTGTCATGGCGCATGTTATTTGGTGGAGGTTTTTAAAATACGTGTTTTATTGAAAAAAAAATGTCAAATCTTGATGGGTACCTACGATTTATCTTAAGTTTGGTCTCCTATAACACATTTTACTTTCTTTTAATTTTTGAATAACATTGTCTAAATAATGACTAAGGTATGTAATTATAGTTGATATCGCTTCGCATCAGTGTCTGAAGGTCAGATTTTGGTGGTTTCCGTAAGCATTCTGTCTAATGACAGTGTGATACACTTCTTATAAGTTTTAAAAATATCGGGCGGCACTCCACTACGTACAACCCCAGTAAATGCTATATAGGTACCTTAAGCCCGTTTGTATAACTATATTGCTAAAGATCTCCTTGTAATATTATTATTAACAAGCTACGTATTCTGTTAACGTTATTAAGTAATTACGTTAACAGAATACGTAGCTTTACTACCATACCACGTCTGCCTGTAGTATAAAAGTTTTCGGTTTATAGCATATTCTTAAAAACTTGAAAAATAAATGAAAAAAAGAAATGAAATCTTTGAAAAAGGCTTCAGCTTATTGTTATCAGAGAATAGGTCATGTTGTGGTGTAGATATTGGCTAGTCAACAAGGATATAGAGTTTGACTGCCCTGAGTGCAGCGAACGTAGGTACCAGTACCTTAGCAATATTAACCCAACCCAATTGACAATTTACTCACTAATGCATTTATCCAAAATTCATACAACATTTACCCAGTCTAGTAATCAAACTTGGACCTCACGATGAGTCACGCTATCGACCACTGGACCGATGTATCGTTGAACGTAATAATGTACGTGCGCTCGAAACACATAAAGTGTAGTGTACATAAGTACATGAGGTAGGTGTTTAAACAGTTTTTCACTGGCTACAGGCCTGTCGTTGTAATTCACTGACAAACGCATATAAAAGAGTCCGGTAGCGAACAGCGAGTGGCGCGGAGACGACTTTTAGGCTTATTTTTTTTGCTGAAAACAGAGCTTTTTTTAAATAACTGAAAAGCATTTAACTTACTTAATTATAAAGCTAAAGTTATTTGACATACTTAACATAAGCTGTATAAAGTAACTTTTAAGTGAGTTAACGGCACGAGATGCGTAAATAAGACGACTTTAGTATGGACTACTTATTACTTTACTTCTACATTTAGGCATGTATACTTAATGGTTATACTTAAAAAGTCTCGTGGGGTGCTGGGCCCGAATATCACCTACTCCTTTTCCTCCTGTGGGTATCGTAAGTGGCGGCTAAGAGAAAATCCAAAAAATGGGAAGCTGCATCTCCTGTCCATCGCCACCAATACTGTGATATCCTCACCCTGTAAGGGGGAGGCCTTTGTTCAACAGTGTACGAGATTCGGCTGATGATGATCTTTGGAAAAGTACAATTTCACTTATCACAGAATTAACATTTGGGGAGAGCCTAAGCAGGCATTCAGGCACAAAATCCGCCTTTGAGGTGCTGCTGAGGATTCCCCAATAGATGAACCTATTAACACTTGGCTTGGACCTGAAATCCAAACATGTTCAGCACCGTAGACGAGTATATAGTGTGAGGTAATCTGAGTGTAAATCAACTTGTCCTAAAATTGCTCGGCGAAACAACATAAACACAACTTCGCGGCTGTATTATGAATAGTTATCCACATTTTCTTTAGTTACGCCAATACAGGAAAATTGAAAAAATCGCCGGTCCTAGCGACGTTCTGCCAACTAAAGCTATCGTGTGAAATTTGATGGCTGCGAGCAGCGATACGAGCATTTTTCTAATTTAGATACAACCTTAACTTAGGCACCATGCTAAAAGAACACGAAAACTCAAAAAAAAAAATTTAATTAAAAATATTTGTATACCCAACACTACTCCACCGGCGTCCGTGTTGACCGGTCGCGCTTGTATCCTCGCGGGAGGTAATTATGCATGGGCGCTTTTTAGCGCGTCCACCGACGAATAAAATATAAAACGCGCCGCAACTAATGATTTCACGTACAGTTCATGCTATGTACTTACTGTAATTACATGGTTATGTACTACATGGGAACTCGCCTTGAAAGTTATTATATTCAAAGCCGAGTTATCGTTATTTAGTGTATGTAGGTTCTTTCTTAACTTAAGTTTACTGCTGAGAGTTATGTGTATGTACTGACTAAGGCACTGAGTTATTTCCTTTTTAGGTCATATGACTTTCCCTACAGTGTCAGGATCTTTTATAAAGTTCGGTAATCATTACTATCATATTGTAATAAACAGTCTATCTATTACGTACTGCTGGGTAGAGACATATTATACGCATGGCTGTTAAAGGCGGATAAGTCGGTTTTTTTTAATATAAATATTCGTAGTGTAAAACAGACACTTTACAGGAAAATATTTGGTGTTTGGATCAAAGTATCAATTGAAAATTGCGATCTTTGCCATAATAAACATAACTCTATATCTTCAGTCAAGTTATTAAGTAAGTTCCTTAATAAAAGTAACTGGCTGATTAAGGTAGTCATTAGGTAATTAGCCGAACTGTCGGTGGCGTCTTTAAATTATTATTAAGGAATTATTTAAAATTATATTTAAACAAAATTGGTAGGACATTACCCGTTAATATAAAAAAAACGATTGCATTAAAAAAAGTTTTGATTTTAATTTCTTTATAACAGTGCCATCTATCCGAAAACGCGGGAACTACGGAGCTTTCTTTGTAAGCTTGTGTAACTTTTCAGTAATTCCGCTAAATGCGGAGGGCGTTGCGATCGTTTTTAACATCGAAAACTCGGCACATTTCCACCCGGCATTGTGTGAAAACGCCATTAGAGAGTGGACGTTTCGCTTCTGCTCTCGATCGACGGTGTTTGCCGAACTTCACGTTTACGTAACGTTACGACTAATGCTTTCTTAAATATGTTTAGAAAACACCAAAATATATGACGAAAATAAAAAAAATATTGACGATGCCGATCATTATGAATTATGTAGATGAAGACTTTCTTATTAGTTTGGTTTTTAGGTATAGTAGATAAGTTACACGTGAATTTTGTAAGGTAATGAGGTGTCCTCATTATAGTTACACATATTTTTTTACTGTTAGTACCTTACCTAGTTAATACGCTTTCACTAAAGCGTAGACGAAAGCATCAGACTTGGCCCTCACGTTGGCAACTAACAAAAATTTATGTTGTTACAGTACCTACTTGAACGTGTACGTTGTATCTAACGGTGAACTGGCACATTAAAGTCACATCGCATTAGCCTATTGCAGTCTACTGCTAGACGCAGGTCTCCTCCAGGGTACAATATTAGGCCCGCTCTCCCGCCAATACACTTACTTACAATTATAATATACTTTTTCAATTTAAAATGTAATTTCTTGGGAGCGATGATTTTAATAGGTAGGTACTGGTATATGTCCACAATGATTAGAGCCAATCATGTAACACACTAAATATTGATTCTCCTGAACCATTAGTTCTGTACTTACTCTGTAATGCTGTGTGCTCTGGCGTCATCATTAGATATGTAAATACACAGATGCTAATTGGTACAATCCGTATCTGTTACGATGGATTTATAGCTAATACACACAGGTCTTAGGATTCAACAAGTTTGCTCACGTCTTGTCAGATTTCGAGTATCTAAGTCTGTCATACCTATTAGAATTATTATAATTATTTGCAATGAAATATCCTCTTAATGTCCATATTTTGTTACCATTGGACTACATATCTAACTATGAACCTAATCCCTAATTACTGAAATATATCATTTGTTATTGTTAAGTTTAGTAATTCGTAATCATACCATACATCTACGTGCTATGCTACCTATATGTAAAATTATGTTTTGTTTTTCTTCTTTAACCCAATTTTTTAATTTAATAATAGCATTTTGAGTAAAAGCTGTATTCTAAAACACTGCTCTCCATCCTTAATAATTTCACTTCTCTACAAAACAGCATCTCTAATCCAATCTATAATAGTGAAATATTGACACCCATTAAAACACACACGATGTGTGAAGAACGCTAATCTATCAGAATGGCCAACCAACAAGTTTTACTGCCGACTTTGTCTATATTTGTTCACGTGTCCACGTAAAGGTGGCCGGAACTATAAATTTAGTGCGGCCAACAGTATGGCGGTGCCGAGGAAGAATCGTTGGTGGGCCGCGGTCGGTGTCGGGTTCACTTCCCGGTTGGACACTCGACGTGTGCTGGTTCGCGTTTTTATTTTGAGGTATTAAGTTTTTATGTACGGATTTGAAATATTGTGATTTAAGAACTAACATTGGTTGTTAGTGTTATTGCTCTCATTAAAGTTCTTTAAATGGTTTACTAGAATTGCAAGCTTATTACCTCGTCTCATACGACATCCTCTGGGGGAAGCTGAAGAGCACGGGTTTGCCGTGGGAACTCATCAGCATGCTCCAGTACTGGTACGGGCACCAGGTCAACAGTGTCCGGTGGGCGGGAGCGATGTCAGACCCTTACACAAATGAATGTGGCGTAAGACAGGGCGGACTGACTTCACCTACATTGTTCAATATATATATGAACGAACTGATCGTCTCGCTCAGCAGCGAACATGTCGGATGCTATATTGACGGAGTATGTGTCAACAATATTAGTTATGCGGATGACATGGTGCTGCTGAGCGCGTCGATCTGTGGGCTAAGGAGGTTACTCAGTACGTGTATGGAGTACGCGCATGGTCATGGTTTGATATATAATAGTAAGAAAAGTCAATACATGGTTTTTCGGGCCATCGGTGGGTCGAGCCCTGTGGACATTCCGAACATTAAACTCAACGGTGTTGCAATAGAACGAGTGGAGCAATTTAAATATTTAGGGCATCTACTTACTGAGGGCCTTAAAGACCATGTCGACATGGACCGGGAGCGGAGGGCAGTGTCTGTGCGAGCCAACATGATAGCCCGCAGGTTTTCGCGGTGTACGGCAGGTGTGAAGAACACGCTTTTTAGAGCGTACTGCACATCTCTATACACGTGTAGCCTGTGGGTTGACTATAGTGCAGGGGCATATAGTGCCCTCCGAGTCCAGTACAACAATGCGTTCCGGGCGGTGTTGGGGCTGCCCCGTTTCTGTAGCGCATCGGGGATGTTCGCGATGGCGCGCACTGACTGTTTTCACACTACGATGCGTAAGCGGTGCGCATCCCTGGTGCGCCGGGTGCGGGCCAGCCCCAATGCTATCCTGGCAATGATCGGTAACAGGCTGGACTGCCCTTATATCCGTCATTGTTGTGGCAGGCATGTTACCGTTCCAGTGCCGGTTAGAAAATTTTAGTAATTGTGTTTATTTTATGTATAATAATAATGTTAATTAATTAATAACTTTAATAAATTTGTATGTATGTGTATTCATTTTATCTAAATTTTCAATAGTAATTTGAATTTTAATTGTATGTTTGTGTATTTAATTGTATTGTCTTTTTAATTCCTTAATATAATAATTATCATAATCATTATTATTTCTGAATTCTAATATTTTGTTCATGATTGTTTGTATTGTTATGATTTATGTGGCAACGGGTGTAAAATTACCTGAATAAATGAATTTATTATTATTATTTGTATCTCATTTTATTTACTCAGGCTATCAACCATGCGGAAGATACCCGGACTTTTAAAAGGCTTACGTGGGGACACAGGTCCAACACGCAGAGGCCCGTTGAGAACTTTAATCTAAAAGGGGATGGGACACCAGCTAGGGACACCACACAACTGCTCTATAACAGAACAGCCATGAAAAGTCCCCAAAAGGTGCAGGACTATTGAGAAAAATGGATACTAAAATGATTTGGTCTATTGTGTTGGGATGTTTCGTGGAATGGTTATTTTTAGTTTATTCTGAATAACAACGGCGTCTGCCTTTAACCATATAATATGCAGTATATTAGCAGACGGTGACTCGCCACTCACTAGATGGGCCCCCTAAACAGTCGCCACTATAGGCAACAGGGAGCAACACCGATGCGAGTGGCTAGGGGTGTAGAGCGGTGCGGCCCCGGTTTCACCATCGCGCGTCTCGAAGACTCGGAGCGGGTTTCCCCGCTATTACGCCATTAGACACTTCCACCCCCGAGCATATAGCTCTGGCGACCCCTCTCTGACCAGCCAACTAAGGCAAGAAAGAGCTGAGAGTCCTGCGGGCGCTCTTCGGTTTCCACTCCAGCTACCCATATCGGGCAAACCGGGGATGAGTCCCTGACCGACTCTCTGGGGTATCAGGCACGTTGTGTCGCCACTCACAAACAGCTCGCCACAAGCTGCCCTGCGGTTTGTGTGCTTTTAGTACAAGTCCTTGTGATATATTTTTTATTTCTATCACGAGGGTTGGTAAAGCTATACTACTGTCCCCTCCGGTGTTACGTTATTCTCATGTTGAGGTAACGATGTGCCCAGAGGGGTTTTTATTATTATTATTATTATTGCTATTAATTACGTTCACCGTCTTTTTGGGTTCACTGTTCAGGATACTAAAAGAAATATATTATTCTTAAGTCTCTCCAAAATATAACACGTAGCATATATTCAGTCTATCACTTCTTCATCGCTCATCCTCGTACCCTAACCCTCCAAACGCGCACTGAGCTACAAAACCCGCATAAAATATATTTGGCCAAGCACTCAACTCAACCCTTGACATCTCAACGAGTCCCATTTGTCAGCAACACCTGAAATCACTGCCGGTTAACCGTTCCACGTTGGGCAGGATCATTTCATATTTTCGGGAGGTCCATCTCTCTCGCGCCGCTCAATTATTCACCCGGCGACCCGGGCACCCGGTCAAAAGTAATGACCGGTGAACGCGAAATTACACGTGTTACAATGATGATTCTGTTTACCCCGACCGGAGTAATTTCGCCCGGATACTGTTTGAAGAGCTGTTAGGTTTTGTGATCGTTTTATTTAATGGCCGCCGAGTACGTTGGGGGTTTGTTGTTTGTTTGCCGGTATTGTTTTTTGGTATAAGTTTTTAAATGAGTGTTCCTGTCGGTAGGTATAGGCACGTTTAATTTTGTGTACCTTTATTTTTTGCCCTATTAGTAGATATATGACTGAATAATTATATTAATTTTACACATTATTACTCTTAGGTATACCACCTTTTTAATTCCACAAGTCATTCGTGAAAATGTCTAAATGCCCAGTAGTTTTGCATAAGTCGAAAATACGTTAAGGACATCATAGATATATTACGCTGGCATAGGACTTTAAGTGTAAAACAAAATCATACTATAAGTATGACAATTAATAGTCACATAGCTTTAACCCAATTGTACCCGTAACCATGTTTCCGCAAATAAAACAACTCAGCAACCGTGTCAGTGCAAAGCAAAAACAGAACACATTTCTTTTATTTATCCACGCCACGCGTCCCCGGTGTTTGGTCCGTCAGGCCATATGAGACGTGTGACCATATCCGGCCTCCAGATTTATTGGTCACATGTTGGCGGTCGAACATTTATCACCAATGTTTGTTTTACGCGGAAGCAAAAACTTGGAGCCAAACTGTCTGGAGGGTAACGCGATGCCAGTGGGTTTTTGCAGGGTTAACTTTGATATTTGGTTATAATGACTTGGTTTGATGAGTGACTTTACTTCCTTAGAGGGTATTTTTATTGTTAAAGTTTTAAGTGATATTGAAGATAAAAATATGCTCACTACGATAGATAAAATGTAGGCAAAACATAAATAACACGTATTACTAGCTTGTTAAACCAGTCAATTTCTTATAGGGGCATAATTCAAAACATCTGCCATTAAAACATCTTAATACTTAAAACTTGCGCAACTTACGAACCGCATCCAAAAACTCAAGTTGAATTTTGCTATTACAAGCTAAAATAAGCAGTCCACATAATTATAAATAATATGTACATATGCTATAGTAAATGATTTATCCATTCAAATGTATATATTCGTTTATACCAATTCACCAAATAGACTAATACCGTCAACTCATCTCAATATTGCACAGAGCAAAACATAAAGCACACTGCCTACACATCCTTCAAAGTATTTTATCGTCAGATTGGCATCTGAGACAAGTCATTGTGCGTCGACGTTCATATTATTTGACGTATGCGCGTAATGAAGTGGAGTGTGTATTTATTAAGTTAATTAAACCGTTCTTGAAGCCTCGGGCTAGGGGTCCCGGCCGACGGAGAGATTTCTACCTATCTACATATCTATGCGAGATACTCGAGATTCTGCTAAGATTGGACCGGTTTGAGTATTTGAGTGATGTGCTTTATGATTTTGGGAGGTTTAAACATTTTTTGGGTAAGAATGTTTTATAGGTTAGTGTATGACGCATCTACTTACGTGTCTATTTTTTTACAGAATGGTCGCCCTATTTTTACTAGAAATTTATCCTGCATCGTGGATCCAAAAACATGAAATATAATTTACACAATCACCTAGACTCGGATCACACATTTTTTTGTCTCTTGCGGGAATCGAACCCTTAGCGCAGCAGTCCAATCGCCACTGCCCCAATCATCTCGTCAACTACATGTAACTTCAGCTTGTTATATAGTTACTTATTTTAGTATTTAGCCTAAGGTTAACTCGTCATTCCAGTCCCTGGTCTCACTACTATTCGAGCTTAAGCTTTTGCGCTGTTTAAATCTACTTAAATAAGTTTTCTCTAGGAAACCTCTTGTGCAATAAGGTTCGAGATATTCATACATGCTGCGCCACAGAGTATGTTAGTGTTTGGGTATTGTCACCTAATTCATACACCGGTAGTATGTCGTTAACTACTACATTATTAAATCGATGATAGAGCAGCGAGTCCGATGTCAGTACAAAACTAAATCTTAATTTCTGAAACATAAGGCACAGATTCAGTTAATATTCTCATACATCGTATAGTTGTATGTAACTTGATAGTATTTGTTGATAGATATTTAGAATCATGCCACTTGCTGCGACTTGAAGTTGACTGTGTCATAATTTCAATGACCAAATTCTCTTGTTATAACTAACAAATGACTTTACATCATGATGATTGTTGTCATTCTTTTCCTTTTTTTTACTGTATACCTATCTTGTGTTTCAAAATTTATTTTCGACTTTTCTGTACCTAAATGCTGAGGTAAAGTCGTTATACATTGATATTATTATGATAGTTTAACTTTTAAGCATTGTACTATAAGTGCTCCTCTGCCTACCCCTTCGGGGAACATAGGCGTGATGATATGTTACCTTGAGCATCAAAATTGTTTAGATGTTATTTTGTTACGTTAAATAGTCCAGAGTCCACCGGTCTTGAAACTACGATCCTCACCAACACCTTCTTTTCTTACATTTATGATGAGACATAATATGTCTAGGACTATAAGCAAAATACTCATAGAAACGATAAAAATTATATCTATAGATACATTTTTAATAATTCAAACATTTACTCTAATAATACTAATATCCCTACCTAAGCCCCCATACCAAAGTATTTCAAAACATTCAGTTTCCACATCCCACCCCTTTTACATCATAATCATTAGTTACCTTTTTGAACGTAAATTCCAAACATATTCAAACAAAGTAACAAATATTCATAAATAAATCTTCTTATGCGAGTACATGTTTGTCTTAATTTTAATAACGCGTAACAATAATGAGACATTATTAGCCATGCGCCTCATAATTAACTTTTGAAGAATCGACTGCTCTCTAATGAAGCGAGGGAAACAATTCATTAGTCATATCTTATGTGCCTTATGTGTGTATTATAGGGATTAAATATATATTTGCTAATTTTTACTTTTGCGTTGTTTGTTTGTCAGTTCTATAATTAGAAGAAAGTGGAGGGTTGGTTGCATATGGTATTTAAGCCATGTCAAAAGCCTACAAGCGGCTTAAACTCTGACACCAGGTTGTTCATCAACCATACGATAAGGAAAAGTTGAAGAAAATTATATTCTGCTATAGATACTTAGTACATACATGTAAAATCATGTAAATAACACATCTTTAAGATACAACTTTTCCGACTTCGTAGCAAAATATTAAATTGTACTGTGTATTTTCTACATGTAGTCTGTATGATTAGAACAAGTACAAAAAATTCCAACGAGAAAAAATAAAAATACTGCCGAAAACCAAATAATAAAGTCCAAAAAATACCGACAAACACGTACCTACTCTCGTTCAGTCATCAAAACAATATCCAATACATTCATCGAACTAAATCACAATAATATCCCTCAAGAGATTCATCTCAATTCCAAATAATGTGCCGTAGCCCTAAGACATAGATCACTCGAAGACAGCTGAAGCCGGCTCAGTAATGAAGACAGCGCTCCTACAAACTATAATACGCCATATAAATGCACCGTCGACAAGCATTAACAATTGAAATAATTATCAGGATAAGCCCGCCGGATCAAGGAAAGCCCTTGAGAATCTCAACCCTTCTTAGAACCTCCTGACAGCATCTTATGCAAATTCACAAACTTATCAACCCTAATGTTATCGCGTAAGTCATTATTAATTGTTGCAGTAAAATGATTTCTATTTCGGAATGTTAGGGTTGTGTTTTGATTGCTACGATTGTGATATGGGCTGTTATTCGCGCTTAGTTTTAATAGTCGCTCAATTGGCTCTCCTGCTATGATATGCAAACTTATGTTTTGTTTGGACTCTTGTAGTGATAACAACTGCCACTTAGAATGGTTTGCAAACAAGTTCGAGATTTCAAATGTAGAGTAAGTTCGGCTGAAATTATTTATTTAAAAACCTTATAAATCTTCTAATACACATACATATTATTAATCAACCGTATTGAAAAGAGTTTAGTAAAATACCATTCTAAAAAAAAGCTAAATGCAGCGTAAAGGGAATCGAGCCTATTGTCATTAACCAGGTACAAATCTAGACTCCTTGCTGCTACTGACCTTTGCCTAACCCGGAAAATCGAACCCAGGATCCCACACTCAGCATTTTAATGCTACGAGTTATGCTGAAAAAGATTTATGCATATTATAAATAATAGGAGCATACTCACAGATCATATTAGCCGTAAAACTTTTAGTGCACTCTTACTGAGCATTTCACACAGAATAATATTATTACATTCAGCTAAATCTACATAGGTAGATACTTAAAAGAAACGATCCAACATTAAACGCTAATAAAAACACTTCGGCTCTAAGAACTAACGAATCATATGTTTATTTTTCTGTCTGTTCCTCTAATAAAACCGTAGTGACTTGCAGGAATCGACTTGGATCATGTTGACTTGGTAAACATCGCTAGTATGGTCAGCAACAGAAAACGCAAAACACGGTATAAACTTTATAACAAATAATTGAAAGAAATAAACATCAATTGAAGTCATAGTCTAATAAGAAATTCCAAATAGAATAATTCCAGAATTTTTAACTATTTTAAAAATTGATCTTAATATGCAATAGTGTGTTGGAAAGTTTGAATGTTCAGCTATTTGAGTTGCTGACTGTACCTACTAACGTAAACAAAATTTAGTGATATGTGGAGCCATCCGCCCGGCCGTAAACTGTGGTTGAATGAATACACATCATATAACTGTGAAAGTGCGTGCGTGTACATAGATGAGTTGCAAACGATGAGAGATTGACGGGTGGTTAGAAGAATGGTTACAAGCCTAGCTCGCATGGATGTCGGACAGATAAGGAACTAGTAGGGTAGGTCCCTAGTCCCTAGTAGATAATAATTCCAACGATGTAGGTAGCATATACTCCACGGCCAGTCTTTGTTAATAAACACTATGATTAAGATAAAACAGATAATACAAGTTAGTATGAAAACTACTAAGAGAGAACTGATTAAAGTTGGATACTTTATTTGGTAGGTATCTAGATTTCTGCGATTTACTTATCACTTACGTAGTACGCATGAACTACGTACTAAACAAATAACATTATTCGAACATTATTCCTGTGTTTCGGAGCTCTTGTTAAAAATATCGACATGAACAATAAACCGCTTTGAACCTACTTACACGAAGTGATAAGCTAGAATATTGAATTAAAAATTCTATACAAAACTCTAGACAATTCCACAACAACTCCCTTTCTATCAAACTCGGTCAAACAACCGCCAAAACTCCACACAAATAGATCGCATCGTCTGTACGTACTCCACACCTACTTACCGTAGGATGTGGTCACATCAAAAAGAGATCTGTTCCGTCTTGGAGGGAGAGGGCGGAGTGCGGAGGGTCCGAGGTTACGAAATTATTCCCGAATCAAAGGCCCGCTTGGGTGGCCGGCTATAACAATAATTGTTTGGACCTCAGAGAATCCGTTGAGAAAACGCCGACAAATATCTAATTGGAATTTCTAATTAGAGTTGTGAAACGCGGCCCTAATTAGTTTTCAATTGGGGTGGCTGATCAAAAAGGTCGATGTGTTGTTTGAAATCTAACCGGCTGGTGTAATAGAAATACTTTGACTTTGAAAATTGTGATTTACAGATTTGTATGTAGTTCTTGTTAAGTAAAATTACATTCGAACTTACATATCTATCACTGGTTACATCTTTGAAGTGGAAGACAGAGATATCAGTAAGTCGCAGTCAAAACAGATTCAAACAAAAAAACTTCTGCTCAAAATGACACTAGTCGTGGAACACCGGCATACACCGAAATAATTATATATATACCTACATATAGAGTAGGTAAGTTCGAACATGAATCACCCAAATGAAGTAAATTTCTAGTATTACACGTTTAACTACACAATATCTCCCGCATTTCATTTATCAACATAATATATACAAACTTCTTTGTCTGCTCCAACCACCCAAAATCAGTCATTCAACTAAGAAAAGAATCACGCCCTACCTGACCGAGTCCAAAATTAGCTCCAAAACACGCACAAACAAGAGGGAACAATTCTGGCGAGCCTTTCACATAAATTGCAAGTGCGATTTCCATTTAAAACACACGGAGCACGCATTAGGGTTCCTCTGGCATGTTGGAGGGACGCTTGACCGTGCGTCCCGGCTGGAAGAAAGGGCTCATTTTCATTAGGCAACTAAGCGTCAGCGGGTACGTAGATTTATATAGAATGCAAATTAATGAGGTTCTCAAAGTTTTGTATTTTGATATGATAATTTTATTTAATTATTTCAACGTAAAGTAATATTATAGTAAATCTAAAACATGCTCACGATATCGTTATTGCATTGGGGGATCAAGCTATTCGTTGAATATTGGTAAACAATTGCCATCGTGGTCTTAATAAAATCATTATGTTTTATGTGAATTCGTATCAGACTTATTCTCACAAGACAACCGAAACGAAAAAGAAATCGCGTTATATCTAGTAAGATATTACGCGATTTCCTTTTTTCGTTATTTGCATCACCATAAAATACACTACAAAAGCCTAAGAAATTAGAATAGGTGGAGCTGATGTGTCTTAGCATGATTAGTTGGCAATAAAATAATATTTTCAAACATAACATAACATCACGCCTGTATTCCCCGAAGGGGTAGGCAGAGGTGCACATATAGTACACCCACATTTCGCCAGTTATGTTTTAGGTCCCAATGTAATAGGGGGCGAGCCTATTGCCATCAACCGGGCACAAATCCAGACTCCGTGCTGAGAATTACCTAATGGAAAAACCCAAAAACACTTAGCCCGACCCGCGATTCGAACCCAGGACCTCGTGCTCAGCAGTCGCGCTTAGCGACCACTAGACCAACGAGGCAGTCTAATATTTTCAGTTACAGAAAAATGAAATTTTAATTGTAACGTCTAATTAAAATGGCAACTAATTACGTTACTAGGTTGAGAGCCGCTGTGCTCGCTAACGAGTGGGCAGCGTGTCCGGCGACCCTTCGTTTGAAGCAGGCCGAGCACTTTTTGTGTGCACCTACATTCCGCGCGCAAGGAACTCGGCTGGCACGCTGCAAAGGAGACGTCTGAAGTATGTGGCGCGCTCGATAGATGCCTTTCTGTCTGTCAGCTTAGCTGTACAATAATTAAAGTATGGTGGGCATTTCGAAGTCTTTTTATCCTTATATTAAGGAATTTGAATATAAGGACCAAATTAAATATTCAGAGGATTATAGTACTTATTAAAAAATAAGTTGTAAGTATATTATGCTTAACTAGGAAGTCATCGGTAGAGCTAGTTAGAGGCACTAGATGTGAACTAAATAGCCAAGCGTGAAGTAAAACTGAGGTTTAACTTTTCGGATACTTGAAAGATTAGTGAGCTAGATTATTAAGAAACATTACAATGACTCAAACAATATTTATTGCAACTATACAATTTTTAATGCTCTTTAATTTTTTAATTACCTCTTATTTTAGAAATGCGATATGCAAAGGTGTGGAAGAAAATGGGACAGTCTGTTGCATCTCAAACTTAATCTGTGCTCACGCAGGGCTTACTGCACCTGCGAAACAATGCTTTAGCCGTATAAGCAGAAAGAAACATATAATTTAATTTCAACACATACGTATACACATGCTTGAACACGTCCAAGCCATTATCCCCTACGAGTGAGTCCGACTTTTGTTTTAAAATGTAGAAAATTAAAGTTTCTTTTTTCGTTGGAACAATTCTAAACTCGACAACAACTTGTATTTTAGCGGGCCACCCTCACATGTTTGAGGAAGTTTAAAAAGTTTCCAGCGGACTTTAAAACGGCGATTCATTTCACTTTATCCCCACAATACGGTTGAATATTTTAATTGGTGCGCAGACAGAATACCTACCGGCGCGCGCGTCGTAAAATACGTGTATAATATTGTGTTTTATAACGCTACTGGGTGGGACCGTTCTCAGAAATCATAAATTGGGATTTAATTATGAATAAAACTGCAGTCTATTGTTATGGTGGTTGGCAAGTCGTTTCTATGGGGACTTGGGCACGTAAATGATTAGTCGCTGATGCTTGGCTTGCTGTGGTAGGCTTTCTGCAGGTTGAAATCCAGCTAAAAACTTGTTTGTGCGTCTGTTAGTATGCAATTCGTGTGAGTGAAAACACATCCACACTAAGAACATAATTTTTGGTGACTACACAAGAAGAATGAGCATTGCCTTAAATAACGTTTTAAAGCTAATTTTATCAGTTTTCTTTGAAACTATAGTAAATTGTACATTAGTAACATTTATGCGTATTTCTTCTCAATCCTTTTCATTTACTAAAAAAGTTATTGCAATTTTAGAAGTGTGATACTTAGTTTTGCAGGTCATGTGCAGGTGCATTCCACAATGTTTACACATAAAGGTGGTGAACTTAATTATGGACCGTGTTTGGGCACGGCAAAGTTATATAACAAACAAAAAAACAAATAATAGATCTTACAAATACTTATATCACTTATTAAGAGGCTAACATTTAGGTTCAATTAAAATATTAATCAATTTCAATTGATGGCATGTGTTACTTATGACAATATTGTTACAATATAAATATGTATAAATTTGCAGAATTTATCGACAGTATTGATGCTTGCTTTAAGTAAATTTTGCCCCACACATATCTCTTTTACCTATGCTAAGTTCGTTTTACACTCACCCACTTGAGAGGATATCATCGTACATTTTATATATATACATACAAATACGCGAACCACATTTTTTACTCTCCATATAAACAGTAAAATTACAATCAACGCATAGCATATAACTATATATTTTTGCACACACCCTGTACAACTTTTAGTATATCACCAAGGCTTATTTACGGGTATATGTGTGTGGCGTAATTAATCAGCGCGTGCGTTTAGGCGCGGCTGCAGGCACGGTAATTAGATTTAAGAACAACTGGGCGGCGTCAGCGGGAGAATGGCCTGCATTAATTTGAGCTTCTCTAACGAGGGCGACGGACGCTACAGACTGGGTAGGACCTTGGAGTAACAAAGGTGTGCAGTCGTTGTTGCTTGTTTTATTTTTGGTATTGTCACAAAAGGTAAAACTGTCTTATTTTAATAATTATAATTATTTGCGCTCTCTGGCATTATTCTGTATTTTTTTTATTTTGAACAATTCATACAAATTAAGATATTTCAATATAATAAATAATAATGTTTACTATACTAACTATCGTGAGTGTTATCCATATTATTTACTATATAACGTCACACCAAGCGACCCCGCCGTGTTTCTTGCTCATGAATAAGGGCTCCGTTAGAGTCCGAAACTACTTATGTATTATCTATTCGTACTATAACAATAATAATAAACACGAACCGCTGCAAAAATATGCCTTTAATTTTAACATTTGTGCAAATATTAGAAAAACGCATCCAACTAGAAGAAAAAATATAATTCGGTATAGTGTACTCCCAATGTACATTATTTTTGTATATACGATTAATATCACTAAATCTCACAAGTCCAAACTTAACTATCCGCCTACGACACAAGAAAACCCGAACGGCCGACTCTACGGTGGCCTACGTCGTTCGTAGTCAAGCTGTGTCCAGCGTAGCAGTGTGCTACGCGTCCACTACGCTATGTTTATTGCAATCTGGCGGTTAAATGCCCGTCTGCTTAGCCCGCTTATACCGCCCTTTTGTTACAGCGGATTGCACCCTGTATATTTATGTTATTCCCTTTTAAAATGGCGGCATTAAATGTATATCTGCAAGGTTAGATTTTATAACGGTCTGGAAATCGTGACCCTTCTTTTGGCAGTCGATAAAATTACTTTTAGAATTGTTTTGTATGTGAGTTTAATACGAGTAGCTCTTAGTGCAATTATTATTGCAATAGAACTATTATTTAATTATATTTTTACGTAGTTAATCAATTTATGTATGTAATGCAATGTAATGTACTTTATAAAGGTGTGCGAAGTTAAAGATATGAGCGACTTTTTTCTTTTATTACATTCAACCGTAGCACGCTTGAATAGGTCTGTAATTAACATTTTTTACTATGTATATCCAGTAATTATAATTATTATTAATCTAATAAACCACATCAATTTTGTTTTAGTTGTTTATAAATACTAGAAGTATAATTATTGAGTCTCTCGTATAGTCACTTTTTTAAACTAGCGCGCGGCTTTTAAAAAAATCCATATAAATCCAATCGGATAAATATCCAAATAAATTATAATATTAATTATTCTCCCAGAGAAAGTTATAACCCGCCACTTTGAAATGATCTAGTATCTTGTGGACAATCGTTTGCCCCGTGCAGACAACGAACTACATCAGTCAAATACCACAATTTATTAAATTATTAACCAGAGAAAACTACATATAATGGTAGTAGGTAACTGTTTATTACGTTGAGGAGATCTCATTTATGTTATGATAACCATCTCATCCTCATCTTATAGTAAAATTATGGAGAAGATTATGTGATGGGATATTATAATAGAGGTTAAGACAATCTGCCGTAGTGACGGTTATATTATGAACGTTCACTATGATTATTATAATATTTACTGTTGTTAAACACCATATTTTGAATTTTCATTTTCGCATGCTGCACAAGGCAAAATGTGAGGAATTTTTTTTAGAACCATCTAGTTCTAAAGTCTAAAATAGATTCCACACATTTTAGTGCGAGTTTAGTATGTTTTAAGCGAAATAAATATGATTTGATTTGCTAAATATTTTTTACCTTGTTAAGGTCATACAGTCATCTGTGTATGTTGTGTTGGTGTATAGGATAATATGATATCTAGGGGCTTTCAGCTACATGGCTACTGCGTAGATCAGTGGTTCTGGTTACGGTTAAGCCGTGCTCACCGCGGCCAATTTTGTGATGGGTGACCGTATTCATATGTTTTCACCATTCAATGCTTCAGAAGGCATGTTAAGTTGTTGGTCCTGCGTCTGATCTCTCTCCGGTCGTGTCGGTATACCGTCCTATCAAACTGTAAGAGTGAGGGAATAAGGCGTGCACCTTTGTCTGCGCGCATACTTGTGCACATAACATCTCCTGCGTAGTTGGCTAGTCTCAGATAAGGCTGCCCTGGCTGAAATTTGATCAGGAGAATATTATTTATTATTGATGTATAGTACTTTAATGTGTTGTTACTTTACTGACCTAAATTGTAAGGCAATCAAAGAGAGGATCAAGTTGAACCTTGTCAAGCTAGGCTAAAGTTTGCCTAAAATCCAAACCCATTTAGGTATTAACAAAAGCTTCGAACAGAATTGGCGATGACGTAAACATGAACAAACCCCATTCACTCAATATTAACGAAAGTTTCGAATGGCGATGACGTAGAATATAATAGATTCCACATTAATAAAACAATTGCTCCAAATCATAACGTAATCTAATCGTTCTCGGGATCACCGGTCAGCTAAAAGGGTTGTTGAACTATCTCCCTCGCTGTGCCCTTACAAATATACCCCTTTGTGTGCGCGGACTTAAATAAAAGGTTTGATTTCGTGTTGTAAGGGGCTATGATCAATATTTGCTGAGCGGACCGACCGAGCTGCATACCTTTATTATCATGTTGGGCTTTGAGGTCTGAGGCCGTGTTTATGGACCCTTTGCTTACTGGTTTTCGGGTTATTACCTGGTTTCAGTGGGTTAATTTCCTTTACCATTTATAAGAACTGACACAGTTAAAAAATATATATCTTATCTATACCTACCTATCCTGCTCCATGTTGTTTTCTTTTATCGTAATGTCAAAATGCTGCAATCAGCTGGCTTACCATCCGCGGTTCAGGTTGCCTATGTAGATTAATGCGAGGTGGGGATACAGGCAGATGAATTAATTAAAGATGTTTAATAGAATATCCCACTACACAAGAACTCATGATATTCGGCGAGTGCCTTCAGGATAGTAAATTAAAATTTGGATCAACCAAATGGCTCTAATATGGTAATATACGTACAGCATATTTAAAGAAGAGACAGAACCTATTCATTATACTTACTTAATAATAAGATAGGTCTAACCCACCAGTCGACTGATACATGAAACAAAATAAAAGTAGGAAAAACCCGTATTTTGGGGTTTCGGAAAACTCTTCAAGAGTTTTCTATCATCGCATCGGTATGTTTATGTTTTTATTAGAAAACCACAATAGCTGTTAGTAGACTATTCAATTCTCTAAATGAATTGAAAATTTCTTAGACGACGAACTATAAGAGGCAGTGCGCCGAGTTACTTGCGAAAATGACAGCTGCAGCAAGCCGCTCTAATGGCCGTCCTGAGGTCCGCACTCGGGAGCTCCCACGCTAACCAAGACCCTTATCACGTAGCCGCAAGGTCGATATTCCAATGGCATTAGTAATAGATAGTAGGGACAGAAACTGAACTGTCAATGGATTGTTGTACGAAATTTATTGTGTGTGCACACGTACAGTTGCTTGTAACGGGGTGCGTCGCAAACGATTTGTAATCTAGAGGAGATTTTAATACGCCTACGTACTTATATAGATAGATTTGCATTGCGACTATAGAGGCGTACACTAAATTTTTTTGTGTTTAGTTAGTAACTTAAGAAGCTAGTGATTATAGAGCACGTTACTTCCCTGATGGGTAAGCTTTGTTTGGTATTTTCTGTCATCCTCATCTATATTCCACTCTAAACATTTGTAATTCTATCTCCTGTTGTATATAAATTATTCTTGAAATTAAAACATCTTTGTGTAAGTAAGTGTTGACGAGACGAGTCTTCACACAAGGAACAAACGCACTACCAAATGTTAAAACTCACATACTTAGTTAATAGTTTTATTGCAATTCTATTATATTTTATTGTGTAAGCTACTTGTCGAGATTACTCCATAAATAAATTTAATGCATTTGGATTCACACTACTATAACAAAACTATCATTAAAGCTCCGTCAAGGCTTAAAAACTACTTCTTCTGAATTAATAAATACTTCTAAATATTATCGGGGTTAAAGGTGGATTTTAAACTTATCAAGTAAGCATTTAGGAGTCGAGGGGTGCCTAACAGGCTTCGTTAACTCGATCTATTGCGCCGCCATCCCGCCGTCTTGTTACAGGAATACTATGAATATTATAGTAATTTAGTTGTCAAATAGTGCTGCAATTTGGTAGTATTATTGTATAAAACAATGATGATTCGATTTTATCCACAAGAAAAGTATTTAAAAACGTAACGTGCTTTATGAAGATGTGTTAAGATAAAAAAAATTAACAACTGATTTTGAATTTGTTCAGTTACTTGACATCATAATATTGCAATATTATGACGTGTGTAAAAAATTAATTAGTTTTTGTAACTTTATTCACTTCCTAATTATTTTAATTTCACAAAATTCTTAGTATGTTTAGTTCACTCCGCGATATTGTTTATGTTTCTAAAACTGTACCAGTGCGGGGACGGACTGTGCCGGTGGTGGTGGTGGTACGTCGGCGTGGTGCCGGCCGGCTGCCGTCGGATCGGCTGCTAAATGCCGCAAGAGCCGTGCGCCATCCCTCTTGCACCGCCGTACTCGCCGCATCTCTCGCTCGCGCCGGCGCGAACACGTGTTTATTTGTATGTTTTATCCTTCGGCGGCTTTAAACCCAACCCACCCTGACCGCAAAGTGCGCTCCGCCGCCCGCCGCGCCCGCGCGCCGTCGCCGCCTCTCGCTCGCCGCCGCCACTGCCGCCGAGCCGCACCGACTCGCCCGCGAAACTTTGTCCGAAGTCGACGGGCGCGGACGTACGCTGCGTATTAATAGCCACCGCGAGCGGTCACCGCAAGCGAGTGCGACGAGCCCCACGCGCCACGAGTCGCACTACGACCGTGAGCTGCGTCGCACGCGTCCCGGACCACGCACCCCGTACGCGTAAACACAACGCCGATATACCATACGCGAAAGCGAAACTGAAATTGAAACTACAAAAAATTCCAAAAAGTACATCGTCAACGGTGAAAGTGAGAGCGACGTGCGTGCGTAAATACGCGGTCCGCAAAAAGTGCCGCCGTCAGTGAAACTAGTGAAAAGTTTTTCTCCGCGTTCGGGGGAGCCACCCCTCGGCGCCGGAAAAAATCGGCCCCTCGCGTCCCTCACCCGCCCGCCGCCGAACTTTTCATTCACCGGGGAAAAAAGTGTGGCAAGGCCGCCCGTGACGTCACCGCGTCAAGTGGCCACGCGCGCGTTCCCTAGCAACGTGTTGTCACGTCTCGTCATCGGCCCTTCTTGCGGAACTTAAGACTGTCTCGGAAGTGCGGCCAACTTGGGCCAAGTGTTGTTATGATAGTTATGTGTGACAATGGTGTTTGGCCGCGGTAAATGTCGAAGGCGTGAGTTGAGCAGTGATATGTAGCAACCGCTGGAAGCCAGTAGACTCTATGTGTAGCACGCAGCGCGCTCGGGTGTCGAGGATGCACCTGACGGGCGCCAGCAGCGGCGCCGTGTCGCCCGACACCAGCTCCACGCTGTTGCATGAGACGTACACCAAGATGACGTCCGACATCCTCGCGGAGCGGACGCTCGGGGACTTCTTATCAGAGCACCCTGGGGAGCTGGTGCGGACCGGCAGCCCACATTTTGTGTGTACGGTGTTGCCTCCTCATTGGCGGTCGAACAAAACTCTACCGGTAGCGTTTAAAGTGGTAGCCCTGGGCGACGTGGGTGATGGCACGCTGGTAACAGTTAGGGCTGGCAACGACGAAAACTGCTGCGCGGAGCTCAGGAACAGTTCCGCGGTGATGAAGAACCAAGTCGCCAAGTTTAACGACTTGAGATTCGTCGGCCGCAGCGGTCGCGGTGAGTGCTGAAGGTGCAGTTATGTGATACAATGAATATTAATGATTAAATATATTAGGGAAGTTAAAAGGGTTAAAAAATAATAGAAACTATTACATGAAACAATTTCCAAAGTTAAAAAAAATAAAATAATGAATAGCCGCATAAAGTTACAAATCGAAAGATTATAAAGCTTACCTTCCAAACATTAATTGAAAAACACCTTTAACAGACAACTCGTACAGGGAATTAAAAACAGCGCTACTTACAAACCAACCAGGCAACCGGTATAAAAGAATAAAACAATATATTGAATAATGGATTTTAATACAACAAACCAATCCAAGTTATAAGAATTGCAACAAGTAGGGTGACACGATAATAACTTGCAAATATTTAGCTTAACTTCTTAAGTAGGGGAAAGTCGGTGACATTGCAAAGTACTTCAAACTTTTTCCGTACAACTTAAGGAATTTCGCGAATGTCAAATAAGGAGGGCGGGAGATTTGGGCGGCTATTTCCGCCCAATGACTGTCCCGCCCGCCTTTTCTTAGAAAGTTCACTTTTTGCGAAGGGCAACTGAGTTCGACACAAACTTTTTCCTAACAACGTATTATATTTAGCGATAACTGCATAAAGCTCTTTTTAATTCGTGACTTAATTAATATAATTAAATTATACAATAATTATTTATAGAAATAGTTATCATAACTTATTTATTAAAGGAATACTGTCTACAACTAATAACTAAAAATACACGATATCGTCGTATTATCGTCTAGTTTCCCGCCGGCTTTATATTTTATTATCAGAAAATAATTATTCTCAATAGTTCACAATTATTAACTAATAAATGTATCATTTAACTATTATTTAAAATGTAAAATAAATTACCCGGGTTGTAAAAATATTCATATTTCGTCACTTTTGTAGGCATTTTATATTCTTAAGTACTTTATATTAAATCTATAATAATAATAACACTTCATTTACCTATTAAAGCTTTGCAATATATTGCAAATATTGTGAAATAATTTTGCTAAAATAAATAAACCGTAACCGCTGTATAACAATGATTACATAGAAACAAAATTGTTAGCAGTTATTAGACATAGTGTTTGTAATTCATATTTATATATAAACTTTTTATTTTATAATAACCGGTAACATCAGGTGCTCTACCATGTAGGTACTTAAGACAGTGAGGAAATAGGGAGTGTACCTGTGTTTGCGGCGCATACTTGTGCACTATAATATCTCCTGCGTAGTTGGCTTGTCTCAGATGAGACAGGCCGCCGTAAACGAAATTCGGTCAGGAGAACATTATTAATATTTACTTAGAACTTTATTTTACTTTGGTGTCATCGACAAGTAGTCGTAGTAGATCGATGTCTTCTCCACTAGTTCGAAAGCAGTAATAAGTACCACAAAGGAAGTCTACAAAGTTATGATTTATAATGTGAATCCCACTAATATTATACATGCAAAAGTTCGTGAGTGTGTTTATATGTTTCTTACCTCTTTACGCTTAAACGGTTGGACCCATTTTGATTTTGGTATTAAAATAGCTAAAACCCTAGATTAACACATAGGCTAGATTTTATCCCGAAAAAATGCTGGTAATACCATGAGGCGCAGTTAGTCAACTCACATATTTAGAACGTCATCATATTTGTATAATACTTGATGATAACATTATAAATATACTAGCTGCGCCCCGCCGTGTTGCCCGCTACATTTTCGCGCTTCATAAAAAGTAGCCTATATGTCAATCAGTCACCTCCAGTCTGTCAGTTACCTCCAAACCAATTTTTATTAAAATCGATTCTGCCGTTTGTGCGTAAAGAGGTTATAAACATACAAACACACTCACGTACTTTCGCCTTTATAATATTAGTGGTAAACGAACCTATGGCTCTACTCTGGTAAAGTTTTAACGTAAATTACAACACTCATTATACGTAAGTAAACATTTGTAATTAAGGCTTTTAAATATGCCAAAGGAATGTATCAAATCAAATAATATTTTAATTAAAAATTAACACAGCCCCATACCTTCTCCAGCAAGTAGATCATATTTGTTAAACATCTGAGTATAGGTAAGCTTTACCTTTAATACTGCTAGTAAACATATTACACAAATATAATATCCCTAAATGTTATAATACTAAACGTGTACTAACAGTATAAGAAAAATAACTAGTACGGGAATAGTTATTTCCATAGTTTAGTAGTCTCGTGGATCCCTGACTATAATGTTAATATTAAATAGATGAGCCTAGTTTTATTTGCAATAAACCTGCTTAGATAGGGTAGCGGGCCGATGGACTTGTGATGTGAACAACGCGTGTCCCAGTCATCATTCGGTAACGACCCCACGAGGGTGCATCTGAAGGGTGGAGGCACTCACTGCTAGTTCCGATTGGAATATTACTTTGCAGTAATTGTGCCTGCAGTTTGATCTGCAATTATGATCGTTTATAGATGTAGATTAGACTGAAATAGTTTGTTTTTTATAAAAAACAACTCTATCGATTCCGATAGAGTTGTTTTGTTTGTTAGATATTCATCTAAGATACTTACAAACGATGCTAACTTGTGTTTTAAGATAACTGCTTGTTAAGTCTATTGACATCTCTATTCTTTGACATTAAAACGACAGTGACAAGTATAATTTAATCAACACTATCAATTTTTATAAGTAACCTCCTTACTTGTTAGGTGTAATTATATTTCGATTATATTCATGCAAAAGTAACTGTTTGTTATCTCTTCACTTAACTACTGAACCGATCGTCATAAAAAATAAATAAATTTATTATGGTGACACTTTTTTTTTAGGCCACCTTTATGACGGCGTGATCGGCCCAGTGGCTAAGCGATTGTACTGCTACGCTAGGGCTAGTGCATTGTATTCCCGCACGGGACAAAAATTTATGTGATCCGCAGATGTTTTTTCAGAGTCTGGGTGTTTGTGTATACTGTATATGCTAAATTCATGTTTGTGAAACGCACCCACGATACAGAAGAAATCCTAGTGACGTTTAAAAAAAACAAAACAGACCAGCAACAATTTAGGTGGCCTAATCCCGGAAATCATGAAGTAATAATTTCTCCAATCGGAATAACTCGCAGGCTAAAGACAGTCTTTTATTTATTAATACATTGAAAAGTTATAGATAAGTCTGTTTAATTACATTAATAACAAGTAAAATAAGTGAAATCAACACAAATATGATCCCAAACCTGTTAATAACTTCTTCATGTAGTGTCGTTTGAAGTTTCGAAGGGTGTGGAGATAGATATAGTGTAGGTAGGGAGCGGTTGCTAGGACACTACCCGTGTCTCATAGTAACCCTTCAAAAACGATTCATCAGTTTACCTTGTCACATAAACCTTTAACCCTTTCCCAGTGTAATGACCAACCGATGGGGCATAGCTATTGTTTTACTATTGTGTCTGCTTTACTATAGTATCCTCAACTTGGCTACCATAGATCAGTCGAACTGCGAGGTTAACCCTTCGACACTGACACAGGTCATATTTGACTCGCGAACAATAAAAAAACAATTGTGTCTGCAGCATGGCAGTGAAAGTGTTAAGAAGTCCTTGTCATGGTCAGATATTTGAAGTTTTTCAGACGTCACTTGAAATAAATATGCCTTGAAAAGCACGTTTATCGGCTAGTCCAGCAGCTGATCTCTCTCCTGTTAAGTCAGTACACACCTATACTTACACTCTCTCACTCTCTCAGATACACCTATAAAATATCTTTCTTGTGTTCCCTTTCCAACACAGTGTCTAGACATACTTACTATATAGCCATACTTACTCTAAATTTAAAATCATCATAATTTATATGACTATTGGTGTCATTTTAGCATGTTGCCTATGCTAAGATAGAATCAAAGTCGATAAAGGAAATTTGAAGAAAAAAAGGAATTTTTAAAAGAATTGTGGGAATGGACACGAGCGGGTCTGGAATCCACGACCTTCGCCGTAACGTGCCGCGCAGAGAGCAGCGCCATGGTACGGCGAAGATCGCGAGTTTAAGTCCCGCTCGTGTCCAATATTTTTCAAATTTCCTTTATGAATTTTGATCATTATATTTACCAACGTTCACAGCAAGCAACCGCTAAGCGAGGCCACGTTAACCGGCCGTATGCTTATTAAATATGGGAGTTTCCAGCGACCATCCCTAGGTCGCTATGAAAGCCTATTGCTACTTGACTAGAGGGGAAAAGGTTTTGAAACTAGTAAATTATATCTACCACAAACAATTCGCCAAATTCCCTGATCACTTAAAACGAATTGCGTTATAAACAGTAAACACTGTCTGGAAGGGAGATTTATCAGCTAGAAAGCATCGGCACTAGTAGTACAAATAAAATAAAATAAACTTTTAAAAGTAGGTATTAAATTCACATATTTACCAAACAATTATTACATACCTACTCTATTATTATCTAAGTAGTTCCTTGTGTTTGGCCATATCATCTTAATAAGAAGATACCCATTGATATTTTGGGTACCTACGGTTTAATAAACCCTATACCGGGTTCATCCTTTAAAACCTGAAAGCCTGCTACGGTTATCAAAATGTCAGTCAACAGACTGCAGACTAATTTGACTATGTATCTACATATTTTTTTGTATGTAATTTCAAAACAATTGCAGGTAAGATGTTCATAATATTTAGCATGTAGTTGCCTTCGCAAGGCAAATCAACAAATATACTATTTTTATAAAGTTTAAGTCTCCTTTAGACTTAAAAAAAAGGCAACTTGAAATTTGATGGTAGCGAGCGACTCAGTAGATCATTTGGAAGAGTTATTTAACGACGAGGGTTTAGGGTTTGAACCCGCTCGTGTCCATAATTTTTCACACTTAAAAGTTTAAAAGTAATTATGACTTAGAAAAAGGGTCGATAATTGCAAATTAACTTCGGTGTGAATAGTTGAACTCAAGATCAATCCAACAAGAACTGAAATTATTAATAGATAAATACTGTTACCTTGTCAACGTTCTTCCTCCCTTCTTTTCACCATCATTATCATTGTTCTCTCATCTTCTTTAAATACTGATATTATAACGTTTCAAATAGCGAAATGTGGGTGTACTGTATGTGTATCTCTGCCTACCCCTTTGGGGAATACAGGCGTGATGTTATGTTATGTTTGTTTCGTTATAATGTTTCACGTGCTTACCAGTGTTGACGTTATGCTTAAAAATTGAAAATTTGTGAAAATTTTGCACGACCAATATAATGTGGGTTATCCTGATATTATCCCAGCACTATTGCTAGTTATCTACTACCTTATCCTACTAGATTTTGGCTGAAAAAAAATGCCTAGTTATGAAAATCAGGAGAAATGTTTATCAAATATGACAATTCAAACTTACTCTACCTTACGTTATGTTTGCTTTGAAAAAAGATTTCATTACAATTATAACAATTGAGTACACCCATGTTTAAGAAAGGGCGAGCCTATTGCCATCAACCGGGCACATATCCAGACTCTGTGGTGCTAGTGAGAATTACCTAATGAGAAAACCCCATAACATTTTGCCCGACCTGGATTTCGAACCCAGAACCTGATGCTCAGCAGTTGCGCTTAGTAACCACTAGACCAACGAGGTAGTCAATCAAAATTCGCCCTCCTTGGTAAGAATCCTGTTAAAATATAATCTCGGTTTGACGAAAAGAACATTTCAAAGTACATTAAGTGTTCAATTAACTAAGTACAATGATTGATTCGATATTCCATCGTTACGTGTTACAATCAATGGTTAATTAGAAACAAATTATTTACTCCATAAAAGCAAATAGGTATACTGCTGTGATATATTATGTAAGTTGTATGAATCTCTAAAGAATAAGAACAGGCGATTGTATTTGCTCCAACTCGAGTTTACGTACAGATTTAGAATAAATGCATGTCTGCCATTTCTTATGGCGTGAAAGTATCTTAAGTACAGCTACTTTACTATTGAATGAAATAAAACCATTTCATCAGAGAGCTAAGGTATTTTTCCTATAAAATCGCTTCAAAAGCTTCTCCGGAACTTTTAAACTCCAATGTGCATCTGGTTTAAACTAAAGGCAAAGCTTCCGCAAGTTATTAATGGAAATTGAAGATCTACTGCATATTACTTAGGCCGGCTCGAACAAAAAATACGTCTCGAGAGAAACCGCAGCGAAGTTCCACGTTGCGCTTTAATCTGAAGCTATATTTCAGTGCTGTGCAAATGAAAAGTTAGTCTCGGCGAAGACTTGAAGAAGGCCCGCCTTCTCGCTCGCCAGCCAATGGAAAAGGTCGGGAAAGCAACTTCTTCCGAGGAGGCGGGGCGAGCACGGCTGCGGTCGCATCGCCATTTGAATAAAATTTTTCCTTTGAAGAGTTCTTTATTTGAATACATTGTGGGCGCGTGGGACGATCGCATAACGGTTTATTGTAATGTTTTATGATATGCCTTTTTAACACTAAGGATGTGTTAGTTTTTTACTTACAAAAATGTATAAAGAATACGTTTATTGAGTAACTCGTTTTCTTAATGTGTTTACGTAAGTGTAGGTACATAAGTACGTACATCGATTATGAAATAACTTATTAAGTTCAGAATGGATCAATACGCAAACATGAACGATCAAACGTCTCACCCATCAACGCCACGATGAAACTCGACAAACGTATTCAGAAAGGTTAGAGTCACACGCAAACGGTGCAGACGCCCGCGCCGCACGCACGCGGCCCGTCACCCATAACAGCCCTTGTCAACCATAACGCGGCCGCAGCAGCCGCCGGTTAACCGGGTGCGGACCGGCCCGGTACCAGCCCGGTTAGCCGGTTAGCCACGGAAAACTACCATTTCATTTACGGTCGCCCCTTGGTTTCGGGTAGTTGCTAACGGCGCGGCCCGCAACTTACGTAACTATGCTTTGTGGTGCGGTTCACTCACGCTCTATTAACCGGCGTTTTGTTATTAGTTTAGCTATTGGACTTGAATGTGCCGCTGAAATATTGTAATGTCATTGCAATAGTCGGTTTAGTTTATGTTTGTTGTGTTTTGTTGGATGACGCCATTCAGATTTACTAGTCAACACTTTTCCAACGTTATTCGGGTTTTCGTTTACACGGCACTCAGATTCATTTGAATGAGACAGTTTAAATTTTAGTTTGTTACTGTCATTTTTAATAAGCAACATGGTTTACCCGCAGCTATTAGTTTCGCGCGTCAGGGGGACGAAATAAAACAGAAAACAGTGATTACATTGACGACTATTCGGCCAATAAAATGATATAAACTAATTATACTACCGTATTATATATAATATTAGCTATACTCAATCGAGTAGGTACCTATAGCTAATATCCCTACTTATATTATAAACGCGAAAGTTTGTAAGTATGGATGTTTGTTACTCTTTCACGTAAAAACTACTAAATGCATTTCAATGAAATTTCATATGGAGGCAGCTGACACCCTAGATTAACACATAGGGTACTTTTTATACCGAAAAAGTGTAGTGGGTAACACCGCGGGACGCAGCTACTTACTTATAAATGTTGCGTTCAAAGACTTCCATGTCATGTAAAACTTGTTCATATACGCTTCTTAGTTAAAGTGTGCGGGGGATGGGACAAAACAAAAAATGGGAAAGAAGTTACGGGATTGATTCCGGAGATTACCCCTTACAAACAAACAAACATTTTAGTATAGTATAGAAATAGATGATATTATTTAAAAAGAAAAAAACGGTTGCAATTAGAAAAAGGAACAATTTTTTGTTTTTAAATATTTCAAGTTAACCTCAACTTTTTTAAACACTTTTCATTGTAACCATTATACTATTCAAGATTTCAAATTTCGAAACGTCATTCGTACACACATCATCCAACATACAACCGTCACCGGCAACACCTAGCTTACACGGCCATATTAATTCACTCAATTAGCACACAAGGCATTAGCACGTCGTTATCGTGCGACTACGACGCTTAGTAATCGCTGCGACTGCGACAAGGCGACGAGTGTATTTGACAGCTGTCAAATTGGATTGCATCCAGCTATTAGGGAATGTCGCTAGAAGGGACGGAATAGTCTGGATGTGGCTCCCAAGTTAAACCCTTTTGGTTTTGTTCGGATTTGAAACGGGATCTCTTTTGTAGTTTTGAAATTATAAAAAAATTAATACCTCCTTCTGAAAATGTTTGTGTTTTAGAAGGCTCAATTTTTAAATTTGAAAATTTTTATTTCACGATGTTTAGTGGTGCTACAATTTTTTTTGTGGCGGGACTAGTATTTCAAATTTTTACAAAAAGCACTTTAAAAATTACCTTTTTTGGAAGTCGGTTAAAAATACTATATTTCTTTTTAAATTTGGGCCTGACATCGACCTTGAAGTTGTTAACTATTTATTTTGAGTGTGTATAAAATAGTGTACTCACGTTTTTAATTTAATTTATGGAGAAAGAATTTCTATAGGAATCTTGATAATATAATATCTGTAAAGTTTTAGTAAGAACTACCTCCACATTACGGTAGGTATTACAATTGTTCTATTTAAAATCAGAAAGAAATAAGTACTAAAATAAATATTACAATCGCGGGCATGTCCACAAGTTGATCGTCGATTACAAATTGAGATGTCACATTGCAATAGAAGGTGAAACTTGTCGCTGTGAACGGCTCGAGCGACAGAGAGTCGGGCATGCGCACTCATTGAATTAAAAGGACAAGTCCACTTAAAGACAATAGGAATAGTACGAAAATAGGTGTGCCTGTACTAACGTCGGTTTTAGTTAAAACTACATTAAATAGTACAAGATATAAGTATTTAGGCTTAATGTTAGATTACTTATATTATTTAGAGGCCTAGTCCTCTATAAGACAACTGAAATAATACTAGATATGATGTTTCAGTACGTACTTTGATTTCAGTGAAGTACGTAAGTTACAATGATGGTAAAAACAATATATACGCGTCGACTTGAGAACCTCCTTCTAGAAAGTCTTGGTTGAACTATTTACCCAAATAGAATTGACGATTTTGGGATCTTCACTTATCCTGTTTACATTAATATTTGTATAGCGTCATCTCTATCTTACTTTAGAGGTAAAAATAAATACAGGCCAAATTGCGATGACATAAAAAATTCAAATATTTAAAACGCCATATATTATGTCTCTTTATTAAAATCGTACCCTACTACCGTCTGTTTCCTAAGTTATATTTAAAAGAAAACAGTTCATTTAAAAACTGTCATACAAAACAACCAAGTGGTGAGTACTTTTACTGGAATACTAAACAGTACTTTACGGTGTTACAAAATCTTAGAAACAAATGAAGTCATACAAATCTCGCTAATCTGTCATTTTACCCCAGTAATCAAATCGATTATCAAACAAACAATCAAGCGAATAAAACACTTACCAGAAACAAGTCACAGTCGATAACGACTCGACAACCAACCCCGTCAATCGAAGGTTGTCGCGACTCGAGTGAGGAAATTGTTAGCTCATAAAAACGGCGCTTGTATCGTGAGGCCCCCACATTAAGTAGGGTTATTTATTTTGGCACGCCGTAGACGATGGTACGGACTGGCACCAAACTACCTTCCCATCACTCATTGCCTTGTCTTGCCGTTACACTGGCTTGTTCCGATGGGTTTTTGGAAATGAAAAAATAATGAACTGTTTTACGATGATATAATGTGGGGTGAACATCGAGTTTACCGTGGAACATGATTTGTGTGTGCGCAAATATGATGTTATACGCTAGAACTTATTTTACGTTATTGGTGTAATAGAATAAGTACCTAGTAGTAATAGGATATATCGGCGCGACCAACTAGAATAATTAAGTTTAATCATTTGATTGTCCTTAAATTAGTTTATAAACCATCAGTTGATTACTTTGAGTTTATGACGATGTAAAATTAATGTTATCATTGTAATTTCAATACTTAACCTAAAAACTTGTAAACACGCGCACGTGTGCCGAGCCCTATAAATACGGCCGCACGGTAGGCGATCGAGTCAGTCGCACTCGAACCACCGTACAGTACGGACCTCTGGGATGTCGTTACGCTGCCCATTGAATAAACGAAGTTTATAAAGTGTGAGTAGTTTTCTTTGAAAATGAGTGGTCATCAAGAAGACAACAACTGTGACGTCAGCATTGCTGACGTCACACTTTTTAAAAACAATAAGGAGGTTCCTTCTCCGTCATCAGAAGTGAGATTGCAAGATGCTCTTACCCAACCCGCTTCCTCATCAGCTCTACCACCTGATCAATTGGAACAAACCAACATCCAGCAGGAAGAACCTGTGTTGGTTACCATTGCACCATTGGAAGCCGTACTGCAATCAAGACCACAAGTGTATCGTCACCATGGAATGCAGTTGGGTGGGATACCACCACAATTCCTGATGCAAATGATGGAGACGATGCAGAAAATGTCGGAGCGCTTATGTGCTCCACCTACCGAAGCAAAAATAAGGATCAAGGACGTCTATTTACCATCATTCGATCCGGACACTCACATCGGTGTACGAGAATGGTGCCAGCATATAGATCAAGCGATTGAAGCGTACAAGCTTGATGATTTCGATGTACGCATGAAAGTCTGCAGCCTGATGATTGGATGGTGACTACTACAACGTGGGAGAAGTTGCGGAAAAATCTCATCACCACATTTGAACCCGAAAATAGGTACTCCCGGGACGTCATCATGTTTAGAGAACATGTTTACGACGCAACTAAAGATATTGCTGAGTTCTTATCACGTGCCTGGATCCTATGGCGAAGGGTCACCAAAGACAAACTGGGCGACGAACACGCTGTGGAAGCTGTGATTGGATGCGTAAATGACGAGCGCTTGCGTATCGAACTGATGAATGCCAGGGCAACCACTGTCCCTGAGCTCATCTCAATTGCAACATCCATACGGAAGAAGCGGAGTCATCCAAGTTCCAGTTCCACAACATTTAACAAACGTTCACGTTTTTCGGACAATACGCCGTCAACAACAAGCTGCCGTATATGTAAGAAGACAAACCACTCCACTAATGACTGCAGATTCAAACCTTCGGAGTCTAAACCTGAAGCTAGCAATAAGGATTCGAAAACAAAAGCCGCAAACACTACAAACAAAAAACGAAACGAAACAACTGCTTGTACCTATTGCAAGAGACCAGGCCACACTTACGAAACTTGCTTCAAACTCGAACGTTAACTGCGTAGCAAGCGCTAAGCTGGCTCCTATCACCATCAAAATAGGTGAAAGGTCTTTGCAAGCCGTCTTTGACAGCGGGGCAGAGTGTTCAATCGTCAGAGAATCGGTTGCTACAGCCTTACCTGGTCAAAGGAGACCAGTAGTTAACTATTTGAAAGGAATTGGTCAATTCCCCGCACTATCGTTAACCAAACTTACGACTATGACCTAACCAATGAAGATGAAATTATGCAACTACGACGACTTCTGAACAAATACGAACACCTGTTTATCCGTGGATATCCTAAGACTCGGGTGAACACCGGCGAGCTAGAAATCAGATTGAAAAACTCTGATAAATTCGTGGAAAGAAGACCATATCGCCTCAACCCAGTGGAACGAGAGAAGGTTCGCACCATAACCACGGAGGTTGAAAGTTGCTACCACTCCTATGAGTTGGAGACACTGGCAGTGGTACGCGCTATAAAACACTTTTGCCAGTATCTATATGGACGAAAATTTACCGTGATAACTGACTGCAATGCGTTAAAAGCGTCAAAACATAAAAAGGATCTCCTGCCAAGGATTCATCGCTGTAGAAACCCAGCTGAGTTTGCAGTTAATGTTATGACAAGAGACTTGAACTCGCTCAAAATTGAACAGCGACGGGACGATGAACTGCGACCAATAATGGACAGCCTCAGTGACAATAACCCAGTAGAAGACTATGTCTTGGAGGACAATGTCTTAAAGAAGAACGTCAATGATCCTGTCTTCGGTCAGCAACTCAGTACGGTCGTCCCCAAGTCGTTTCAATGGAGCATTATAAACTCTTTTCATACCGCGCTGAAACACCCCGGCTGGGAAAAGACTCTACAGAAGATCAGAGAAACTTATTGGTTTAACAAAATGAGTTCTACTGTTCGAAGATTTGTGGATAACTGCGTTATATGCCGAACATCCAAAGGAAGATCCGGGGCCGTTCAAGCCCAATTACACCCTATACAAAAACCGACGGCTGCCTTCCAAGTTATTCACATGGACATAACAGGAAAGCTGGGCACTCCAGATGATCAGCAGTACGTCATAGTCACCATTGACGTTTTCTCGAAGTCCAACAGAAAATGATTCGTTCAAGCGAACAAGACAGACAACGCTTCAACCTACATAAGGCCAAAATCCATCATTTTCAACGCGTACCACAACCTGACAATCCGGTGACCGTATCGGCGGAAATTGAACAATCTCCACCATTTGAGATGGCCAGAGAACCTTTACCAAGTACATCACGCGCTGAACGAGGTCAACAACAAACACAGATCAAAACGAGGAAGATCAACCAGCTGACTTAAACCATTTTAGAGCCCCTGTGCATAGCACAGCATCGACCTTCCCCTACTTTCCTTAGAGCCTCTGTGTACCACGGCGTACAAGACCGCCCAGAGCACAGCATCACACCTTCCACTACGAGTCTTCGAGAATTATAAAATCTTCGAGAATTATAAAGTCTTCGAGAATCTTCGAGAATCATATCCTGAAATACGTTTAGAGCCCCTGTGCATAGCACAGCATCGACCTTCCCCTACTTTCCTTAGAGCCTCTGTGTACCACGGCGTACAAGACCGCCCAGAGCACAGCATCACACCTTCCACTACGAGTCTTCGAGAATTATAAAATCTTCGAGAATTATAAAGTCTTCGAGAATCATATCCTGAAATACGTTTAGAGCCCCTGTGCATAGCACAGCATCGACCTTCCCCTACTTTCCTTAGAGCCTCTGTGTACCACGGCGTACAAGACCGCCCAGAGCACAGCATCACACCTTCCACTACGAGTCTTCGAGAATTATAAAATCTTCGAGAATCATAAAAGTCTTCGAGAACCTCCGAGAACTCTACGAGAACCTCCGATGACGTCCTGAAATACGTTTAGAACCCCTGTGCATAGCACAGCATCGACCTTCCCCTACTTTCCTTAGAGCCTCTGTGTACCACGGCGTACAAGACCGCCCAGAGCACAGCATCACACCTTCCACTACGAGTCTTCGAGAATTATAAAATCTTCGAGAATCATAAAAGTCTTCGAGAACCTCCGAGAACTCTACGAGAACCTCCGAGAACGCTACGAGAACCTCCGAGAACTCTACGAGAACCTCCGAGAACTCTACGAGAACCTCCGAGACCTCTACGAGAACCTCCGAGACCTCTACGAGAACCTCCGAGACCTCTACGTGAACCTCCGAGAACTCTACGAGAACCTCCGAGAAGTCTACGAGAACCTCCGAGAAGTCTACGAGAACCTCCGAGAAGTCTACGAGATCCTCCGAGAAGTCTACGAGATCCTCCGAGAAGTCTACGAGATCCTCCGAGAAGTCTACGAGATCCTCCGAGAAGTCTACAAGATCCTCCGAGAAGTCTACGAGATCCTCCGAGAAGTCTACGAGATCCTCCGAGAAGTCTACGAGATCCTCCGAGAACTCTACGAGAGCCCTTCAATAAAATCTCCGAGAAACTTCAGTGTCTACGAGAACCCTTAACAATCTACGAGAAGCAACGAGGCTGGTGCAGAGCGCGCACCGCCTGTCAGTATGGCCGTATCGGCGCGACCAACTAGAATAATTAAGTTTAATCATTTGATTGTCCTTAAATTAGTTTATAAACCATCAGTTGATTACTTTGAGTTTATGACGATGTAAAATTAATGTTATCATTGTAATTTCAATACTTAACCTAAAAACTTGTAAACACGCGCACGTGTGCCGAGCCCTATAAATACGGCCGCACGGTAGGCGATCGAGTCAGTCGCACTCGAACCACCGTACAGTACGGACCTCTGGGATGTCGTTACGCTGCCCATTGAATAAACGAAGTTTATAAAGTGTGAGTAGTTTTCTTTGAAAATGAGTGGTCATCAAGAAGACAACAACTGTGACGTCAGCATTGCTGACGTCACACTTTTTAAAAACAATAAGGAGGTTCCTTCTCCGTCAGATATTATTGACTATATATTCCGGTTATACTCACGGGTGTATTCGGGAATGCCCGACTAGTTTCGGACTCGACCGGAGCCCTTATTCATGAGCTGGTTACGCGGCAGAGTCGCGAGTCCGAAACTAGTCGGGCATTCCCGAATACACCCGTGAGTATAACCGGAATATATAGTAAATAATATGGATAACACTCACGAAAGTTATTATAGTAAAATAGTAATAGGATAGTTTACATAATAAGTGAATTCCGTAGAACATTTTAGAATATCGTAGAACAGGTTCAGTACACTCGGAAAATCAAAAGTTTTTCGTTGCTAGTCTCCACAACAACATAATCAGAATAGTAACATAACAATTACCTATGAGAGAACACAGAAAGTTATAATCTCAGGCAGTACATTCTAAATATCTAAATACGTATGTTATAAAATGTAGTCTAAAGCGTAAAACATCGCAAACACTTGTTTTGCGAACGGTGCAAGCGTTCCTCCGGTCGCGTTAATAAACTCCGATAGGCCGCAACAAGCTGGCTGCGTGTACGGCCTCCATTTTTAACGAGTCTCACCGCCGGGCCCGCAGAAAGTAGCCTACACATGAAATCACGTATGAATGAGGCTTTTTTCAGTTTTTTCGCGTGTAGCCGGCGGCGAGCCGCTCCCGGGCCCATTAAAGCTTACATGTCACTCTCCCGCGACCCCCCAAGGGAGGCGGCCGCGAGGGGGGCACTGGAAAAATCACAAAATCGGTATTGGCTGCATCCCGCAGCGCGAGCGCCCGCCAAAACGCTCTACAATACAGCTTTGACGGACGGTCATTTAATATTAACTGTGGTTTTTCCGCAGATGGAAATGTTTTTTTTATTGCCGGCGTTACGCTGTGATGAAGTGGTCGGCCCGCTGTTTGTGACGCGCGCTCATGTGTTGCGGATGAGTTGCTCTTTTACACACTCCACGTTTGAATGAGATTGTTTCGGTTCCAGTGCTTGTTTTCGTTTGTACTTTTTTGTAGTGGTCGTCTATGAATCTGCTGTTCTGTAATAATTGCGATAAAATCCAATTTGTTTTGAGCGTTGATGATATCGATATCGAATGTGGGGTGGATATTTTTGATTGTCAATATTTGTTGCCGACGTGTAGTGCCTATTTCATGTAAAACGAATTCATACGGCGCACAGAAATTGAAAACGAAGCGGCAATAAATTTTTAACTTTCCGAACAAGTGATCAAAATCGAACTACAAAAAGTGGGCGCTTGCCGAAAAGAGTGGCGACCACAGATTGAATTTATGGCTTACGCTCACTTTGAGTGAAAAGTTTGCGCAAATAATATTTTCAGTTTGTTATAATTACTTTTTCGCTACGGCGCGATTTAATAAAATGTATGGCCTCTGAGTTAAGGGAATGTCGTTATGTACAATTTTAACATGGAACATGTACAATTGTACACGTTTATGAGTTTAGTACTGGCCTTAATTGAATAGATTGTTTCAATCGTATAGAATGCTATCGTTACTATACAGTGTTAAGGAAGGCACTATAAAGATTGAGTTGCTCCATCACCAAGTTTTTGTATTCCGTATGAAGTAAGATATAGTGCCAAATATTAGCTATAGTCTCACTAAATATGGATGTAAAACGGTAATCTATACCTACCTCTGTTGAAAATAAACGTGCACTATATTTGTATGTTATCTCCAATGAGGTTAATATCTTGTTTCCATTTAGTTTGTATTCCTTCGTCATGTCTCCCTACTCCCACCACTAACAGCACAAAGTTTATGTTTGAATGTGTCTTTGACATTACCATTAATTTCCAAATTATAGTCTACAATAATATAATGTCTTGTTTCAGGTAAATCGTTTACGTTAACGATAACAGTGTCAACGACCCCGCCGCAAGTAACCACGTACAACAAAGCCATCAAGGTGACGGTGGACGGGCCGCGGGAACCACGCTCCAAGACCAGTTAGTATAACACCTCCTTTCAGATAATATTTTAACCCTGGCTGGAAACATGTAGTTTGGTTTATCTAAAGAACCTGAGGGAGTATAATAGTGGATGAGTTTGACATTATGACGTCATAGTAGTAACTTTATTCCAACCCCAGACACTTAGCAATCTGCATTGGCGATTGGACTGCTGTGCTAAGGTTTGCAGGTTCGATTCCCGCTCGGTACAAAAAATTGTGCGATTGGCAGATGTTTGTCCTGAGTCTGGGTGTTTGCTTATGTGATATTTTATATTTTTGAAGGTACCCACGATACAGTAGAAATGCCTAGTGTGGAGCAACGTTTAAAAAAACACTTAAGTATATTTTCTAGCCTTGTGGTTTAGGTGGATTTTAGAATTAGTAGAGACAATCATGATTTTTTAAAGATGATTTTGAATCTTAATATTAATTATGAACTGAAATTATGAATAAAAAACTATTAAGAAACCTAAATATCGAATTGGAATTCGACTGTTAAGATATTCCTGGGAATAAATAAGTAATACAAAAAACTCTGATGACAAAAAACCAGCTATTTTCGTCACATAAAGGTAAAAAATTCGTATGTTTTAATCGAACGACTTATTTCAATCGAATTCAAACCATATAAAAAGAGGTGTTAGGTTAACAATACAAAATCCATCTTAATCTTAGGGTGTTTGAACCTGCACGGCCATAAGAATCGTACCTATTGACACGCTATCACGTCATCAAGAGAAACAAACAACAATCTATTATTGTAGGCCTAAAACAAACACGCATCGCATACCAATTAATTTCACCTCACTATTCTATTTACGCGGCCCACTCTAACATCAAAGCGTCCAAATATCTAAACACTCGTACAAACGAGCGCCACCGCAAAACATTGTAAGGCCGCCCTAATGAAGGTAATTTATTAATAATTCGCCAAAATGTACCTTTTTGTGTTCAGATACCGTGAAAAGGGCGGAATTTTCCTTGAGAACGCTTGAAGCTAAACACTGTTTCAGGCGTTTGATTGGTTGAGCATGCTGTGACGTAATGATATTTGACGTTGACGTGAATGTTATAAATGGAACTGTTACGGTTTGAGGGATGCGCGCGTTCTATTTTATGTAGTATATTGTTTCGGGTGGCAAAGAACGGTTTTGATATTCTGTTGACGAAACACATAAATTGTATTTTATCTACGGTACAAAGAGGCTGGTCCCTATAAAACTACATAACGCAATTTAAAATATATCACACATTAACACTTCATGAAGTGAGTGTTATATAAAAAACAATTACTTTTATAAACCTACCTAATGTTCCATATCAGATATTAAAATAATTTCTGTAGGGTTAGAAAAACGCTATTGAGAAAGCTATTTCCTAACCCTACAATGGACAGTTGATCGAGGAAGTAATTTAAATAGTTAAAGGTTCGGGTGACGGTAACAAATGATAGGACCCGAAGGTCTCCGAACCTTACCTAACGCTCGATCAATCCACATCACGTGAAGAAATTAAAATAATTGCGAGCACCGCGGGATAGTGCCGGCCTCTCAGACCCGAGCCTGTGAAGGGTTGAGTACCGTCGGACTACCAGGCATATTAGGGTTAGAAAAAAAAGTTGTGTTATTTTTATGCCACCTCTGCTTTATAGCATTTAAATGGTCAGAGTAATTATTATAAATACCTAACTGTGTATTTAATACAGTTTTGGTACATTTATTTTTTTAATAGAACTTCGATGATAGCTATAATAGTACCTATTAAACACTGTAGCGTTGTTAACGGAATTAGAAATCATAATAAAAATTAAGACTTATAGTCAACAAGATAGGTTTTATAAACATTATAGATAAAATCAAAAATGTAACTAGCAGTAGGTATTGTAATAAGAAGTATATTTAAAAATCAGTGTAAATAAAGACTCAGCAACAGAATTAGTTTGCCTTTGATACAAACCGTGTTTACCTACATTTAAAATTATACCAGAATGTACGAACCAACTATCCAACTTCAACCAACAAAAAAAAATATAAAACTTTAAACACCTCAATGCTGTCGGTACCTCACTAGACGAATGTGAGGGTACAAAGAGGCTGCTGTAATGAATCGGTTGTTTAATTAATTAGTCAAGAAAGGGCCGGGGAGGCAACCCCCTCGCCGCGTGTGTGCATGTGCCCTGCATATTGATTTATTATGCCTCCAGCTTCTACGGAGGCGATAAATTATTTAATTCTAGTAAGTTCCGACGCATGTTAACACGGAAATCTATACGTTAGGATAGTTATCAATTCATGGGAGGAATTTTGTTCGATCTGCGTTGTTACATTGTGACAGTCTGTTTAATCGAACGTTGTTAATGCCGAGTATCATTAAAGGTTTAGTAGGAGTTACTATAATAAGAGTATTTAACGTGTATCAGGCATTTGGCAGTTAAGTTTGGTATCTACAAACAAGGATATGAAAATTCAAATGGGTTTATTCGTCAATATAGGTAGACATTACAAAAGGCTTACTACATTATGCTTTTATGCATACGAAAATATTATTTGATTAATTATAAATATTTTTTTTTTTAGTACACAGGAATAAGTATTATACATTCAATTTTTACAGTATTTTTACGTTTTTTTTGCAACAGTAGGTTTATATTGCATACATGTATTTACTGGTAGGATCGGTATGAGCCAATAGCCACATGCCGTGGTGTAGAGATTGGTCAGAACGAGGATGGTACCGAGGTTGACCGTCCAGGGTGCGCTAGAAGTTCTAAAGTATCGTCACTCGTGGAGGCTATGTACTTACACCCATGCTCTTTATAACCGTTAATTAACAACTTGTAATAATTAACATAACAACATATTCATTTCGCTGTTTTTACGATACACAGAACACAAATAGGTACCTTAATAACCCGTGTACATCAGTAATTTAAGAGGGCTTTATCAAAATTAAATACATAAATGATATAGGTATACTGAGTACTACTTACTAATTAAAATAATGAGTACAATATCACCCTGAAGCCTTTTAACTGGGTTGCTGTGTGGAATTTAAATACGTGCCAATTAAAATTTTACAGAACTGGACTTCAATTATGTAAGTCGAGAAGAAAATATATTTAATAATAATTGTAAGGTATCAAAGTTGATATGACTTTTGGTTTAACTTTAGCATGTTCCCATGCTAAGCTTGAATCTAAATTGTTAAAAAACAATTGAAAAATGATGGATACGACCGGGGCGTGTATCCGCGACCTTCGCCCGTTCGCCACACCGCGGCGGTATCAAAGTTATCATAAAAAGCATGCTTTGGACGCTCTACGATATTTTGTATGCGGTCAAGCCAATCAAAAGCCTGGTCAAATCCAAATGACTAAACCAAATTAATCTAATAAATAGCTAGTTACCTAATGAAGTACTTTTAATGATTACCGAAGCAATATTATTTTATCGTGTGTTCATTTGTAAACGTTCGGCCATGTAAACCACATTATAAATCATGACTTTAAATTTGTTTTGTCTACGTTTTCAAGGACTGCACTCTCATTATTAATCGAAGTCAGTACTAATTAATGACCATATCAGAAAATTCAGTTAATTGTCTTAAGATGTGACACAAAAGATTTAGGAATTGGTTATTTAGTGTCTATTTATCTTTATGGCAATCGGTAAACTGAAAAGATCCCATACGCGTACACAATGGGGTTATTGGACAATAATCGTCAAAGATAAACACAGGCACAACGCTGTAACAGTGCGGATACTGATACAACGGACACACTGCGACCCTTACCGCCTATTTTTGTCCGCCGGGTGGGTGGCACGTTTTATCGTTTGCAGTAGCTGACTACAATTTAATAATCGGCCCGACTATTAACGATGTTTTTCTTAAGGCGCGGTGTTCGGCTTGTTTCGGGTTATTTCGGGAGCTGTGCGCTCGGACCACCCGCGTGTGGCGCTAGCGTCGCCTGCGCCGCTCCATTTAAATGTTTACGACAGTAAAGTTCGTTGTTTACGTCACACGGCGACTTGCTCATAACTTGTGCATTGTCTGTAGTTAAGGGGTGTTGAACTTTGAATTTTATAGATTTATTTATGATGTAAACTTTTAGATACCTACTGAAATAATACAGTTAGAGTGGGTAGACGATGCACGTTAATTTAAGTAGATTATTCCACCAAGTCCGGCGGCAATCATGGCCAAAGCATATAAATTATAGATCAAGCTTAAAGTCCAACTTAAATCTTCTAAACGAGCGGCGATCAAGCAGACGCCCGTTCTAAAGCAAAAGCTAACTAGTAGAAATACTTGGCATTATAAATTTAACTAGACCGGACGCCACCCCGGTGTAATCCTTTAATCAGGTCCACAGTAGCCCTTGCCCGCACCCTATTTTTCCCTCCCATCTGTAATACACCCCCCCACCCCTCCCTCCCACCCGGGGGCCCCTCGAACGGTGCAAATGACAGTTTCTAATTCCAACTTGCCATGAAAGTGTGTAATTGTTGCGCCGTTGATTTATACACTGGAGCCTTTTGCACGGGAATAGAGCATGTGTGCGCTTAATAGGGCTGTCAAGTGATTTTGTTTTGGTGCGGCTGTCATGACAGATATTTAGCATTACGTTTTGAACGTGTTTTGATGGTAACTCTACTACATTTTAAAGTTCTTGTATAGACTTAACCTAGTCACTGTCATTCTTATTTGAGACTTGTATTTACTAGTTCTCTTTTTAAAGCCCTGGACGAGATTTTTGACTAAAAATCTTACGATATCTTAACATTTTAGTAAGTAGTTGTGTTAATGTAGTTTACTGTTATTTCTTTCCTTTAATTCTCATTTACCAATACGTAACTCAAAAAAATATATTTCCCGAAAGTGTGATAGTAATTTTTAATGTACTTACTTGACCGTAAAAAATGACAACCCTATAACGCATCGTAGAGCAAAGTGTATACGCATAGCGCCCACGGATCCAATTGTTTTTGTTTGTGTGCGTGCATTTGTCAATTTAATGGCCGCGGAGCCGTGTAAGTGCATTTATGCATTTTTGTATTGAGTATAAAATTGTTTCTTCTCTCCTTTATTCAATTATGAAGTTGTTTATTGAGAACTGAAAGGGTCTGACGCGAATGGTTTTCTTTGGAGGCGTAGCAGTTTGCAACTGTAGAACTATTGTACATTTTCTTAACAATAAATTAATATTATTTGAAACTTTTAACAGAAAATTAAATTTCTTTTGTAGAAAATCTATACTCTAAAGTATTTATAATACATTGCAGGATTATCCAAATATAATATTTAATACACGAGTGTTGTCTTGTCTGCGTTGTTTACATTGTTCAAATAATAAAATAACATCACACCTTTATTCCTCGAAGGGGCAGACAGAGGTGTACCTACGTACAGCACATTTCACCAGTAAGTCATAACTTAGAACTTTTAAGTTGTACAGGACAATTAAAATATACTTTTTTGTTGCTGTACTGAAAGCCGGCATCGAATCTTAAAGACTATAATATTCAGTATATTTTTTTAAACAGTCTGTATAGTGCGTAAACTACAGTGCGTAAACTATAGTGCGTAAAATACAGTGCGTAAATTATAGTGCGTAAACTAGGTAACATTTGATACAGTTTCAACACCAGTTTCTCTCCAATAAACATAATGATACAAATATTGACGTATAGTTTGATTACCAACACGCAGGTTGGGTACGTTCTCGGCGTGATTGAATTATGTCGCGCGTGAAGAGTGTCGGCGCAGACAATGCGGCTTTGTCGCCTGAATTATTTGCTACATTCCCCTGTTACACCGCCAACCGTGTACTAGAGCTGCCAATTGAGATTATCTCAATATAGGCATATAGGTTTAATCATAGTTAATGTTTTATTCCTATCCAAAGATTTGATTTGAATCTGACTGCCTCGTTGGTCTAGTGGTCTCAAGCGCGACTGCTGAGCTCTTGGTCTCGGTTTCAAATCCTAGACTGGACAAAGTGTTATTGAGTTTTGATTTTGATATTTCTCAGTTGCAGCACGGAGACAGACTCAGTGCACGGTTGATAGCAATAGGTTTGCTCCCTATTTCATTGGGACCAATAGGTCAAATAGGCGAATACAGCACATCGGCAACACTTATTGCGTGTGTAATGTGAGTGTGCTGTAGGTTGATACACCTCTACTTACCCCTACGGGTAATTTAGGCGTGATGATAAATCACGAGATGAATCGCGTAAAAAACGCAGACATAACAAGACTAGTATGTTAAAGATTATATTTAGATCTAACTGCAATATGTTTTAACCGTACGAGAATCCAATAATTATAATAATAATTTTCTGTAAAAGCAAATTAATATTGATTCAAACAACAATCCTTGAATCACAAACTATTACAAATAGTTTCGTATTAGAAAGGTTTCGTAGCGAAACTGCTACGGCGTAGACACTGACTCCGCTACTAGTATTTCCACAAACCTACTTCTTCTTAAAATCACACTAATTGAAATATTAGGATTTCAGAGATTTTGACAACTATAGACAACGAAAGATACCGGTTTTAGGAATACTTTTAGAATATTAATTGTATTATGGGATCAGCACTAATGGCCGAGTGGTATAACCGTTGGACTGCCAAGCCAAAGGTCGGAATTTAAAACAGTTGCACGCACCAATGTCTTTTCGAATTCATGTGTGTATTATAAATTAGTTATCTATTGTTAAAACTGTGAAGGAAAACATCATGAGGAAACCGGCACACCTGAGAGATTTTTCGACGGCCATGTCAGAGACCTACAGGCGGTTTAAACGATAGGAAGATGGTATTATAGGATTCTAAACACCCTTTTTTTGTTCTTTATCTATGTCGCACTAAAAGAGAAGTAGTTTATTTATTTATTTGGGATAAACTAACAGTTACACATTATATCTGCGTAAATAACATAACTAATGATAATTATTAAATAAATGTGAAACACACCGTTATCTACAGAATATAGTAGTTAGTTGATAGAGTAGTTGTTCTGGCATTGTAGCTTAAACTATTCACTACACCTCCAACAGATGTATCGTGGAAAATGGATCATCCTTTCCTTATCGAGGCCAAGTTACAGTTGAGATCACAATCCACAGCGGAATGTTCGAGTGCGAATAGAAGTCTTAATAATAGATGGACGGTAGTAAACGAGGGAAACGTTTTCAATAAACTCATGCGCTGCACGTTATAAACACTCCACGGTGCTTCAGAGTAACGATTTCGAAGTTTGTTTTAGGTATCTTATCTAGGTATCGTATCTTATATATACTTCTATATCTATGATTTCTTGTTTTGCTCAGTTACGCCATAACTTGGGAACGACTGGATGAATTGGCCAATTTTGTTTTTGTAATATTTGTGGAAGTCCAGATTAAGTTTAAATGGTGAGAGGTCAATTATAAAAAACAATCATTTTTGTGTTTCTTTTTTGATTAAATCGCCCTACATTAGGGTAATCGTTATGGTATTATAAGGTGTCATCAAATTAAAATAAGTCTACTACCTATTGTATATTTTGATCTAAAAAGTAGGCGAAATAAGTGAGACTATTTTTACAAAAACCATCTGTAAACACCATTATTTTAAGCAAATAAACTATTCTTATTCTTTTCTTGGGACTTGATACCTACAAAAAATGTATGCACACTTTTGTTAAAACGCTTGTAAAAGTCTGCAACAAACTGATAGTAAAACACACATATCGATGATCGATCGATTATATCGTTCACATGACTATAGTGCCCCATCCCACGGTCCACGAGTATGTGTTTATTATGTACCGGCGCGTAGACGTGGCCGACCTTGATTAGCGCCGATTGGTTTGCAACGCAATTCGGAAGTGTTGAATCGTGAATCTGAATAGAGTATGAAATGTAATGATTAGTTGTGATGCGTTCGTGTGACAGGGTTTTAGCTTTAGATAAAATAAAAAGGACTGTATTTTTTATAAATGATTTTATAACTACAAGTGAATTTTAGAACTAAAATTTTTTAACAAGGTGGCGTCGGCATTTCCTAATTGACTATTTCTGAGAAAAAATACCAAAACAAAGTTCAAGTTCAGTGATTTATCTGAGAACAGTGTAGGCGGTCTGAGAAGTGATGGTTTAAATATAGTTAATGAAGGTAGAAACAAGAAGGGAGGCTCAGCACAAAGAGGTACAAATATTATGGTACAGGGTTTCATTATACTAATCTCAAACTGCAGGGCTAATGAGAAGGAACAAGCATAAATAGATTGCTTAAATTTTTACTCATACGATGTATAAAAAAAGAAAATTGTTAGTGTTTTTGCCCACGGCGGAACGGAGAAGGTTGGACTAGTAGGGTCTTCAAGAGAACATCGTGTCAAAGAAAAGTAGTAGTATGTCTTAGATCCGAATAACCCTTTGTAGGGCTAATAATATCTAGTCATTAGAAAAAGTAACGAAAGTCTTTTAAAAATATATATTATTTCATATTAAAACAAGGGCTTACTCGACAATTTCAGACTAAAACTCAAATTAAATTAAGAACAAAGACTAACCTTCAACTGCTACGTTGCATACACTTTAAAGTCAACTAAATTGAAATTCCAATAAGGCTTTGATATTTCAACGCAGCAAGTCCTAACTAATTCGACACGTGGCAGGGAGAGGGTTGTGACGTCACACACCAGTGTCAATGAATTATCGAGTGTCTCTGGAGCACTCGGGACTAATCGAAGGGTGTTACTAAGACTGGCTGACATACTGCTAACACTTGTGCATGTGTTACTATTTACATGACAGGAGAATAAGGTTCTTGAGTAGGTACCAAGTCTATCGACTATTAGAATGCAATTTTAATTAATTTTGCGAGAACGTAGGTTTGATAACTTTGCAAGTTACTATAGTTTAGATAGTATTCTACACTAACAGTATACTTGATTTTGAAAAAGGTATTCTTGGAATTTCTGGGCCGTAGCTCTCTTTGCTTGTTAGATGGGCTGCTAAAATCTTGAACCGCAAAGCCTGGTGACGTTTTTGTATTATAAATAGTACTTTAATGACGATTACATTTCCTAAGAAACGGTTAATAAACGTACACCACTAGCACCACTCACATTTTGCTGATTAATGTAAAAAGAAAAATTATTTGCTACTACAAACCCAAAGCAAGATCCATACTCAAAGAGCCTGGTTCAAAAAATCCGCTCCACAAAATCCTCTAGTAATATTAGTACCATAAGTATTAATGCTTATTACAAAGGGCAGCTAGTATCGTACTGATGTAGTGCTCTCTCTCCTAGGGCAGCAGCAACAGTTCCACTTCGCGTTTGGCCAGCGACCGTTCCCGTTCCCGCCGGACCCGCTGGGAGGGTTCCGTATGCCGCCCATCACTACCTGCCAGAGTGAGTATTGAAGGTTTAAGATTAAGTATAAGTGTTGTTAAGCTGAAATGTTCTTAGATTTTTGTCAGAATATTATTTTTAGATTTATTTATTTAGATCCCTGCTAGGTTTAATTTATTGCTTATAAATGAACTTTAATGCACTGTAGGCAGTCTTCGATATCTAATAAACCATATTATATCTTTTATAAAAAGGTAATCTCCATAGATTGGTATAAGTCTGTCAACCAAATAAAAATTCAATGTTGAATAACGGGTAACCAAAACTTTCACCATCAATAAAAAATAAACCCCAGAAATCTAAATCGGAATGATGCCGCAGCAAACCTTATAACCGGCACGCGGCTCAAAAGTGAATGAGTCGCCAAACCAAGCGATACGCTAAACTACGTTCACTAAAGCGCGGATTCAATCAGCCGACGCCAAAAAGAGGATCGAACTGAAAGCTGACTGCGGACGCAATCGAACAAGCGTGCACGAGGCCGCTAAAATCCACGGCTACCCCAAAACAACTCATGCGGCTCAAAATGGGAAAAAAAACATTCGCAAATCGACGCGGCGGGAACGCGTACCGTATAAAAACCGAGTCCGCCGATCGCCGGCCAAAAACGGAACCGTGATACCGAAAAATAAAAGCCGCTGATACTGTGGAAAAAATAAAGTGCACGCAGCTCCGCCGGCTGCCGGCCGAGCCCGCCTGACATCTTTATATGCGGCCGCGTGCGCTTTTCATTCCAAACAGCTGATGTTTGAATGCAGTCGGTTTGGATAAATATACAATAACATCTACATTATAATTATCCTATTATGAATTCAGTTATACGTGACAGTTTTGGCTACGAGGTTCCATAACATTGTAGAACTTTTATGAATTTTAGGTTAATTGTTCGATTTTATTGTTTTTATTGTTCTACCATCGACTTTACCTAACGGACAATTTATTGCACTGTATATTCTTATTTAATACCATCCATAAACAACAATTCTAACAGCCCATTATTTTCCAGACATGAGTCAATTCGGCCTAAGTTCGAGCAACTCGCACTGGGGCTACGGCGGCGCGGGCGCATACCCGGCGTACCTACCGTCTTGCGCTGCGCCCGCCGCCTCTCAGTTCAACCCGCCCGCGCTAGGCTTCGCAGGCACCGTGCCTGATCAGACGCCTACGCAAGACTTCACGGCTAATAATACAGGTAATATTAATGTGTAAGGTGCAGCTGTTGCAGTTTATATCAAATACTTGCTAACTAAAGTGCGTACGAGTTATGGGTTGGGTTACCTTAGGGAGACCTTTAAGGGGAGGCCTTTGTTTAACAGTAAACATATTCCTCCTGATGATGATAATATATAACTTTAAAGTAATTGAAGAAACGTGGTCCAGAATCCCAATTTTATAGAATTTTATCATAGGTTAGTTTTCAGATGAAATGTCATCAGAAAATTCACAACATTCAACATCTGAATGTCTTAACAACTAAAAGCATATTAATAGAAGTCTAGGTTTATTATAATTATGCTTTTAGATACAAACTTTACAACAACAACCAAATATATCGTTAGTAAATAAAGTGCTTATTCACCGTGATGGTCGGATCGTCAAATCTGTAATCAATCAAACATTCGGTTTACTACACCAACCATAACTCATTGAGCCAGTAGGGTGAAATTAAACCCCTACCTACACTTTTACGACTCGCATCGCTCTTCATATCCGCACTGTTTGGGGCAAAGAGTATATAGGCAGAGGGTTTATCTCTTTAAGTTTTGTAGATCAATGTAGAAGTTTGTACAAGAACACAGGTTTAGATAAAATGCAAGCAAAGGGAAGACCTCCGCACACTGAGTTCACTATAAGGTCTCACATGAGAGAATTAAAGTAATGCCAAGGCCGTATATTAATTAATCTTTTAGACTAGCTGATAGACTTCAGAAAGACGGAAATAATTGATGATTACCATCTTATTTTGAAAAGGTTTCTTCTGATTCTGACAGAAATTGGATTGAATTATTTGTGAAACTCAAATCTACTAACATAAAACTACATACATTTTCAATAACATACATATAATTATTAAATAGACTAACTTTTAACTAAGAAAATTTTAACGCGAAATATTATATCTAAAATAAATGTTTTATCAATTATAGCATCAGCAGAAAGTTTTAATACACCACATGCTATCTCTGTTCTGGTTTAAATGCTCTAAGGCCGCTAGTCGGACATTAACCGACTCTCATTATAATTTACAGCAACTCGCACACGTCCGATCCGGCCGATGAATTTATTGCCGATGCGTGCCCGATGAACGAAAAATATAGCCATATTAAAACCATACTAAAATGCTGTCGCTAACAATAGCTATTTCTGGACATTCCACAAGAATGGAACATTACGGGTATTTTTTATGAGCCAGTGCATTGTTTTTTAAACCAAACAGGAATATAAAAATGATGGATTTTTGCTCCGAAATTTCTATATTAGGCGCGTCTTTTAATTAATTCGATGACTATTAAAAATATTATCTAAAGTACTGTTGTTGTTACTTGTGCAGTTCTACCGGATACGACGGGCGTCGACCTAGACCAACAGCTCTCCGGCTTAGTGGGCTCCTCGCCTTCGCACCACGGCAGCCTATTACCCCGCTACAATAATAACACCGACTACAGCCTCTCGACGGGGCCTCGCTCACTAAGCGACAACAGCTCGCAGCCCGAGTCGCCCGTACAGGACGATTTGCTCACTTCAAACACGTCCACGAACATCGGCCACAATCACACAAACAGCTCAAACTTCCCGTCGCTAATGGGATCACAAAACTCGTCGTATGGCAGCAGTAACTGTAACAACTCGCTGTACCCCGTCCTGCCGGCGAGCTTGTTGTACAGTCAGCTTTATACCGCCGCAAACCAGACGCACAACTTTCACCCGCTGCATTCAAACTCAATACACTCGACGCAAAACCACCATAACGAGCTTCAAACTATGATGGACCAAATCTCGTCGACGACAAACAATCACAGGCAGCACGGTAATCATGGCCAGGACCTGCTGCTGGGCGGAGGGAACTCCTGCGCGGCGGCCGCGGCGAGGGGAGAGGACGGACGGGTGAATAATCTCGGACAAAGAGGTAATCCGCAGCCAGACAGCAACACAGTGTGGCGACCCTACTAAACAATGTGACGCTTCTTTTATTGTATTCATATGGACAGTGCGTGTTTGTAGATAGTTATACGTCTCACTGTGCCGATATCTCGGATAAGCCAGTAGTGTGTCCATTTTGTATTTTTCATGTGACGAAGAGTGGTTTTACACTGTTTCGACGTTTAGATTCCTGGAGTGTAAATTGCCGTCGATTGGAATAGATTTGTGGCCGCAACGAAATTTTAGATGACGATTAAAATTAATTGTATGTAAAATACGAGATACAGGTAATTCAATTAGTTGAAAATTTGTACCTAGATCCAAAGTTCGCTCCCGTCCTAAATTTATACGATTTTGTTGAGTTTTAATGATAAAACAGTCTAGAACACTTTGGTCATAGTCTGGACTAAGCTAGGATAATGTACGGATACGATGTTGGATTTAAATTGGACGGAGTAAATCTCATTACACTTTATCGGTGCAATGGAATATTAAATCAAATGTAATAAAAAACTTTGGCCACAAATATTGGCCATCCAATGCCAAGAAATTGAATTTATTGCTCTGTCACAAAAATCTTTGGTGTAATTATGAGTAAAGCAATGAAAATATTTAGGCATTGGCTTTGTTGGCCGCTGGAAAAAAAGGAGTTGTAAGATATAAAGATAGGACTTCACAAATATCAGTTTCTTAACAAATAAGAACATTGTAAATAAAACTGTGAATAATTTGTTGTAAATGCATCTTGTAAAGTGCAATAGATGTGCAATTATAAAGTTGAGTAGATGTATACTTAGTTGTAAGTAACTATCTGTTGACTATGTGAACTCTGTCCAGCCCCTATAGACAAGTGGCAAAGGGCTTGCGCGAATTGAACTCGAATAGAAAAATATATGGGTTTGACATAAAATATGCCATCGATAACTAGTCATTGAGACTGCCTCGTTGGTCTAGTGGTTGATAAGCGCGACTGTTGAGCACGAGGTCCTGGGTTCGAATCGAAAAAATTCGAAATCGAAGTAATTCTCAGTAGCAGCACGGAGTCTGGATTTGTGCCCGGTTGATGGCAATAGGCTCGCCCCCTATTACATTGGGACCTAATAACATAACTGGCGAAATGTGGGTGTACTGTATGTGCACCTCTGCCTACCCTTTCGGGGAATACAGGCGTTATGATACCTATTCGAAACACTAGATTCGATTCGATTATATTCGATTTCTATTCGTCATGCATTTTGCCATTTGTCTAGGGAGGCAGTTGTAGATATTTAGAGATTTTTCTTTATATATGTTTTAATAAAAATGTACCTATAGTTTGCAATTGTATAGTTCTATTTCAAAATTGATGCGATCATTTTTATATGTTTGATTGTTTTATTACGTCGATGTATTTAAAACGAATCGCTGACGTATTGATGATTATTTTGAATATTATCTTTATACTTGTGCAATATACTTTATATTTAATGTACTGTTTGTGACCTTTATTTAACTTGCATAGCAATTCTGTGTCTGTTCCGCAATGATTATATCTGTTGACTACAAGTAGCGGAATTCAATTACAATAAATAAATTCTACAAATTCATTGTTCGTGTTTTTAATGTTACTGCATTTCTTTTAAGTTATCGGAGTAAAACCAGAAAGAGATTATCATTTTTGGTTATATTTTTGACGACTTAATTGGCGCAGTGGCCACCAGGCAGTTAGATATTGGACCGCTGTGATAGGGGTTGCGGGTTCGATTCCAAGACGGGACAAAAAATTGTTTAATCCGCAGATGTTTGTCGTGAGTCTGGGTGTGATAATAAACATACACATGAAGTTTATGAAAGGCGGCAGCGGTACAGGAAAAATTCTCAGTGGGCAGCGAAATAAAAAAAAAATTGTTACCACAATCAAGATTTGTAAATTAGCATTCGGTACATAAATACCGTAGACACAATCATGCCTGTAAGCTGATAATACCTAAGCTGGGGTAAAGTTTGATTGGCAGAGGTTCTCGTTTACCCATAATTTTCAAGTAGGTAAATTTATTTAGTTAGCGAAACCTTACAACTATCATTGTATCAAATGGCACACCTATTGATTCAGTTTTAATTCTTGGGGTTGACATGCTTATTTAGTTATTTATTTGAAGTATTCCTAATCCGTCTCCTCATAAATAAAATACACCAACATAAATGAGTTTGTAACTTCAAAATCACGGCAAACTCATCGTCTCAGTAATTACACAAGCACAAATATTGTGAGATCGGCGGCCGCAAATAACGGCCTTAATGAGCTCATTATGGCGAGCAGCCGTTCCCTATGTTTATACACAAATATAGCCTATACAAGTATATACCTACCTGTCATATACAACGAGGTGAGCTGATATTTTGGCAACTGCAAACGAAACTCTGAAATAAATATCCCACCCTCATTAATTTGCGCCAATGCGATACGATGGACAGACGGACGCACGCCCACAGTCGGGCGGCCATGAGTTCCGAAGTACCAGGACAAGTTTGTGGGAAGTATTCGGAGGTGTTTGCTCTATCAATTGATGGTTTAGAAATCAAGTATAGTATCTTTAATATTTTTTGTTTATTGTTGGATTGATAACAATAATGATGGAAGGTCTAAATTTGTCTAAGACTGTTCGTTCCTCGGTACCTTCCTACAGTATTATTATTATAACTTCGATCATGGTCATCCAACTGCAGGGCGAAGACCTCCTTACAGTAGCAGAATAAAAACTATTAACAATGATACAAGAAACATACGAGTAGCTACAATTTTATCAAACAAAATAGTAAGAGCCGAAGTAATATGACAGCTTTACTACAGCAGGTTCGATACCTGCACAACTTTTTGTAGGTAGAAGCTATACATATTTTCCCCATTTCAGATTTTTCCATTTTTTTACTCAAAATCTTCATGTTTATTCGTACCTATTTACGTACATAACGTAGGTACTTAATATCTGTAAAAAGCACTCGCAGAAACAAGCCACTAATCTAACAAAACTATTGTAACAAAATAGAATTATTTCATCACAATAAACAATTGTATAAAACAAACAACAATCAAATAAATTAATCGCCGACCAAACGCACACTCTACAAAAGAGTATTAGTGGTTTATTTACAATACAAAATCCGCTCTAATTCCATAATGAAATGATTGTCACCTGAGTATTGATGATAATATATGCGATTCCACCCACGGCATCGGCACACAGAGGGAAAAATCGATGCCAGACCGATTTGAACGACTATAATGAGATTTAAAATTGCCAAGTGATTAATGAGGATTAGTACTGTAATTTCCATGATATATTTAACGCAAGCACCCCCTACTGGTTTGTTCTGAAGAACAAAATGTTTTCAATTTATATGTATCCAGTGACCGAGGGCGCCTTGCATTACGGCTCATTAAATATATTTTGTCGCTATGAATTTTAAACAGCATTCATACAATGAAGCTTGGAATAAGTTTAAAATGTTTTTTTTTATTCAGATACCTAGTTGATACTATACGACTATGGGCAAGAGAATTTTGGCTAATGACAAGCTGGATTATTAAAAGCATTTAAACTAGGCCATAGATTTATTCAGTGTGTATACATATACGTATAATAAATCTACGGTTGGATACAAAATATTTTTATTTGATTAACATTAGGTAATAATTTAATTTTATTGTACACATTATAAAATGCTCTCCTAACCGAATATCGGTCACGGTGGACTGCCTCAGCTGAGGCTAGCGAACTACGCAGGAGATGGTATAGTGCACAAGTATGCGAGCAAACACAGGTGCACTCCCTGTTCCCTCACTCTCATACTCCGATGGGACGGTAGACCGACACGACCGGAGAGAGATCAGACGCTGGATCAACGGCATAACGTGCCTTCCGAAGCACAGAGAGTTCTCGACATTAGAAAACGGTCACCCATCACAAGACTGACCGCGATGAGCACGGCTTTACCTTGCAAATCGACTGATCAGGGCATTAGCCTCACATATACTACACATAGCTACGAGCCCCTCACAAAATAATCATCAAAAACACATTATAAAACTGTAATGTATACATAATATTGCTGTATTTTCTCAAACGAGCAGTTATCCCCGTGTCATCATCGTCATCGATCCAAATATTTGTCTCCATAACACAAACATAACATCGCGCCTGTATTTCCCGAAGGGGTAGGCAGAGGTGCACATATAGTTCGCCAGTTATGTTTTTAGGTCCCAATGTAATAGGGGGCGAGCCCATTGCCATCAACTGGGCACAAATCCAGACTCCGTGCTGCTACTGAGAATGACCTGATGGAAAAACCCAGTAACACTTTGCCCGACCCGGGATTCGAACCCAGGACCTCGTGCTCAACAGTCGTGCTTAGCAACCACTAGACCAACGAGACAGTCAAATTTGTCTCCATTAGCCACAAACCAATGAAAGTTCAAATGACAAAATCGCATATAGTCTACACCAATGGAAATTTCATTATAAACAACCACGCTATAAGTAAGTATGTTCTAAATTGGTTGGCTCATTGTATAAATTGATATTTCATTTTATCGGTTGGATGTTTGCAATTAATTACAACAATCAATAATTTCGCGCTTCGCCGAGCGAAAACTACTACACAAACTGTGCGGAGGGAGATAAAACGATGTACCTATGCTATACAAATAAGAGAGGTGGATCACTGTTTACTATATCCAGCCAATGGAATATTATTTGCCTTTTAAAATAATTGGCATGGGCATCGCAACGTGTCGCGCTTGACGTAGCGTCGTTGATTGTAATTGTAAACGTGTAGAAAATGATTAACTGTTATTATAGATGCATGAGTCTCTTTAAGGGTAGGTTTACTTAGGACTTTAAACGCTTGCAGCACTCCCTGCTATTGCTTTTTTGTTGATGAGTGAAGTAAGGTTTTAGGGAAAGTCTATGTGGTGTGCAGATGTTTTGAAGTGGAATATATTGGTAAAATACATCTTATTTAGCTTAATAGTCGCTAAGCAAGTTTGAATGGCATACGTTAGCCTAAATGGCGTTTTAGCCGAGGTTAGCATCGGTATTCAATAATAAGTATGTATTGTATGGTATGACGACCTGATTAGTGCAGTGGCTAAGCGATTGGACTGCTGCGCTAAGGGTTGCGGGTTCGATTCCCGCACGGGGCAAATTTTGTGTGAACCACAGATATTTTTCCCGAGTCTGGGTATTTGTTATTTCTTGTTTGTGAAACGCACTCACGACACGTGGGGCGACGTTTTATAAAAAAAAATTAACTTACTTGATTAAACATTTAGCCCCATATTGATAAATAGTAATCAAGCAAGAGATAATTAAACAGTGGCAATGAATCACGATATTTACTTAAAAAATCTAGTGCTAATGAATGCTCAGTCATCGTTTAAACTAACTTTAAAGTTATCCCTGAAACTCAAATCCAGCCTAGTAACCTTGACCGACTTTTTTCTTTCTCAAAAATTCCAATATGTTTGTCGTGATTAACGAAGTTTTCCGGGGATTCCCCTTCAAGTTAGGGTGGCGCGGATATGGGGCGCCTCGGAAAAAGGTAAAAAAGCGTCCTTGATTGAATTAATCTACGACTCAATATTGTAATCCTTTGTCATGTATGCGGGTTCCTGTTCTGGTTGTGTGTGTCAGGCTGGAAAAAATAACATTAACTACAAGAGGTACCGATATCTTTAATCTAGCTACTATAGTTATGTAGCTATCTGAGGTTTTTGTTGTTGGTCTGTGATTTCTCTGGGTCGCCTCGAGCATGGTTCTCAGTGGTTATCATTGTAGATCCTGGCTTACAGGAGTAGCAATGATGGGAGCGACTGGTGAGCTTGTCCCGAAAAAAAACGGGTAAAGGATACTTCTTAATAACTGTAACCATGTGAATTTGATTACTCGAATTTATTAAGCGTGATTGACATTTGTTTTTGATTGTCAAACGCTAAGCGAATAGAATGAAAATAATAATTGTTGTTCAACTTGACTAGAGCCCCGGGTCTCAAACCAGTGCTCTTAAATTCTTATCTATACAAGTCCAGTCGAAAACAAATCGCCAACATAAAACAACAAACCCCGTCTCTCACATAAAAACATGTCCGCGTCACATAAGTACCCCAATTATATAACAAAATCGCTATCGGGATATAAAACAAGCCTTTCGAAATGACGGCGGGGCTTATCATCGTGTCATTTTCATAATGTATGTGCCGCGCATTTTAGCGTTCGTGTATAATGCACGCGCCGTGCCACACCGACGCATCGTATTAATTACATACATACACAGCTTAATTATTGATTTTTAGCATTAAACACGAAAGCACTTTGGACGGCACGCCGCTGCCTGATTTATGCTCCGAGAGTCCTAAGTATTGGGGTTTTATTAATATTGGGATCGCTTTTTGTTTTGTTCTTTTTGACATGGATTTAAGGAAGACAATTTTAAGGAGACCAGGCTTTGTGGTGTACATTGGGAGAGGCGTACGTCCAGCCGGACTACGGTCAGCTGGACTGCAACGGGTTGATAATGGACGAATGAATGAATTTTAAGCATACATAGCACTCGTGGAATATGGAAACTATAGGACTAAAAAAACTACCTATAGCTTAAATAGAACAACCTAAAATTCATTTTTCTGAAGTTTGATCTCCGACCTGACCATCAGAAAGTTTTTAGCTTTTGCCAAGATTTTCTTAGCACGATTTTTGCGTCTACTTAGTGTTGCTAAAACTACTCTATCTTTTTAATAACAATATAGTTTCCCCATTATCAATAATAGCTATAGAATAACCATGTTAATTAGCCACTTATCGTACGGGAACTATAAAATATAAATGAGCCGAATTTCAAAACGTCATAAAATAGTCATAAATCATTTTAAGTCGAAATTCAAATGCGATATCCTAAAGAAATAAAATGTTGATGACGTAACTATTTATGTTCATCCGGTGTATAAGGAAAGTAAGTATATTTGTAATATATTTTTATTGATCAAACACACTGTTACTAACAAGCCCACAGACCTATGTGTTAAATAAGCGATGTCAGGCATCAGGCTATACTCCTAGACACCTTTAAACAAAGACACGTTTCAGGACTTGGTACAGAGAACTTCAGAAAGTATTTCTTCTACTTAATATTTATTCCAAGTAACAAATAAAACTCAATTAAAACACGATTTGAATAGAAAGCCAAGTTTTGACACATCGCCAAAATTACTCAGATCAGTAACGAACTGACTAGTCTGAAATCTTTGCATTAGGTCTGAATTCTCAGCTAGTTGCTTACTTACAATGTTATAACTAGGACATATGAATAATTGACTAAGAAAGTTTTACTCTACCCCTAAGAACCAACGTCACAGCAATCCCTTAAAAACTCATTCAACAAAACACAAAGATTTTCATCAGAAAAATAATTACGAGAACTGGTAAAGCTATAGAAACACATTTCCAACTATCCGGTAGACGGTCTGTCGAACTGCAATCGTGGGGAGGGGGCGTAATTTAAAACCGCACCGCACCCCGCGCCCCCTAGTGAAATTAAGTGCGAGGCGGTGGGTACGTGACACCGGCAAATGCGACGCGCCTACCCGTGTGTACCTGCCTTAATTGTGAAGCTTCATTTGTATCGCGTCACAGGTTATATGCTACCTTTGTATCCGACCGTTCGATCACTACATTTTTGGTTAAGTACGACGAATCGCTTACAATGAACGAAGCTAGTGGAGTGTCGACTAAAACGGGTCAGGAAGTAAGAAGAAGAAGGTAAGTAGGTTTTCAGTTGTTCTCTATTCCATTTTGGAACCTCGAGCTCTATTTTGTTAATTACTATCTGCGATCACTGACCCTCAATCATCGTGATCAATGCTCTGCTTTCTCTGATTAAGATAGGCCATCATCATCATAATAAAAAATAATATTTCATATAATGTAGTCTCATGTGCAATGTGTGGCGTTTGAGCTACAAAACCACATGAATTGCTTAGCAAAACGACCGTAAAAATGCCTTGTATTACAACTTACTCATAAATTACTGTATAATACAAAGTAAGGCAAGTCACACAGCTTTAAATACTAACTCCTGGAAAAAGTTTATGTTACCTGTAGAGTTCCAATCCCTCAAATATCAGTAACTGGATCATCGGGTTATTATCTAAGCTCTGATCGAGAGCTGTCTCGGCTGTCAGCGCGAATCACTGCGTGGCCAAACCCATTAATCATTCATTTGACCCATCGCGTCATTAGTGAGCCGCGGTCGTACAGCGCTAATCAAACTCTTTATACGTCATCGAACCTTATTGCGTGTCGAAAACGCGTGAGGATCTATTTGAGGCAGTGACCACGTGATTGGAATGTTCTGCGAAGGTTTTGGAACTGATTTTCCCTCAGGACGCATGTCTGTGAGATACGCAGATATTTAAATAGGTATTTGACAAAATATTTAAATATCGATCAATAGCAATAGGATATCACGCGACGTGCAAATAGATAAAAGCGATAAACAAAAAAGGGGCGTCTAAATTGTAGCAATTAAAAAGCTGTGTTCGGCGACCAAAACTAGATTATAATACGGATAGAAAGTCGTTGTAGGAAGTCAGGAACCTTCATAAATCCACATAATACCAAATACGAATCCCATAACAGAAATCAGAAGCATTCAAGAAATCCAGATAACACAACATTTTTCCTTTTTCCAAACCTTGACAAAAGCCAGCCAACACCAACATCGGCACCAATAGCCAATACACACATCAGCCAACATCCATTCTTACTTTTGTCTAACAACATGTAAAGACGAGCTCCATTGTTCGCAGAGACGTTCGAACGTATGTAATTACTGCACCTTTCATAGGGACCCTTCTAATTACCGCCTCCTTTGTCGCTCGGGCGACAATTATTGCACTAAGTAAATAATAAGCATTGTATGTGTTGTCCTTTGTTATTACTTGTATTGGATTTAATTCGTTTTAGGTGTTTTGTTACGGGTGGGAATCTGGATTTTGTCTGATCTTGTTTTCAATTGTTTGATGTACTGTTTGTTGAAAGAACTGCTTGCATTGACTCTGAATAAACATTTAGCATAGATTTCTCAGTTCAATCTGCAAGTTGTTATAACTATCAATGCTGTCGTTAAAGGCATTTATGGGGGCCAATTAATATTTTTTTTAATGGAAAAGATAAGAATTCCTCTATCAGTCTATTTATAACTTTTATTATATGACATTTTTTTATTTGCACGGCTTAGTAAGATTTCTTTGTCGCATTAGGTTAGAGCCTGTAATGATAATTGTAAGTGAGAATGTAAATATATAAAAATATTAAAAATACAGGAGCCTTCTTAAAAGGTAAATAAAGATAAAATAAATGTGATTGTATCACATATACCCTAATGATATTGTGATATCCTTAGTCATTAACGTAATTCCTTGGCGTAGTCTTCGCCCAACCCTTGTTTCATTAAGGGTTATCAAGGAGCGTAATCCTTTCGTTCATCTTTCTTGGCGAAGTGTACAAAATAATTTATTTCGAATCAAAATAATATGTGGAATGTGGAATTTTTGTTAAGAACAGCATAATCACAGACTAGTTCTTTCTTCTTCTCGAGAAGAGAACAAAAAAGAAAAAGAAGAAGAGAAGAGAAGACAGACTATTTAAACCTTCTGAAAACAAAGAGAAACAGTCCAAAGCTGTAACGAAAAAATACGCAAGCATAAGTATCAATGAATACTGATTAGGGTTGTCGGTTTTAATTAAACAAAGCTTGGCGCGGCGAGTAGCCGGAGCACGGTGAATGGGAATATTTTAATTATCACCAGCGCCACCAGCCTGCACGTAAATTTCCCACGACTGCGATAAAGAATAAACATCGGCATTGTCTTAAAACCCCACCAAGAATTACTGCAAACAAGGGCTGCTACGTATGAGGGTTTGAATTTTCAAGTAGATACTCGACGTTTGCTGAAAGGAAACATATTGAAGTGCTTTATGATGATTGGTTTGAGACTAATGTCCATTAGGTTGTGTATAGTATTTTGTGGTCAGAAAAATAACATCTAAGATGGAGTCATTAGGTAGTAATAAGATGTAGGAAGCTGCTTCTACCAAATTGGATCACGTAATACTGAAGTGCGCATTTCCTAAGCGTGGGCATTATGCCCCCCTCCCCTTTTAAGGGGGAGGCCTTTGTTCAACAGTGGACGTGTTCCGGCTGATAATGATGATGATGAAATACCAAAATATAATCAAACAGGTAACCTTAGTGCATTTTTTTTATCTTCCCAAATATTTTTCTTAACATGGAGTGGCAGCCCTATCCGGCAATGGCTCAAGTCGTCGAGCGGCCGCTCCCGACGGGGCCATTACGCGGTCACCGCCTGATTACCGCCCCGTCTTGATTTCAACCCTTCTTTATCTACAAACTACGTAGTATAGCACCGAACCCTAAGCACGTATAAGCAAATATACTGGCTTCTTAAGGTTTTTTACTTTGGTATACAATTTCAAATGCAACTGAAGGCATGTATTTATTTTTTATATTAATATCCATTCTAATATTATGAATATGAAAGTAATTCTATTTGTTAGGTATTTTCGACTTAACCGCTGAATGGATTTTGATGAAATGAATAGGCTACTTAACGCGGGCGCAGCCGCGGGCAAAAGCTAGTATGGAATATTTATAAAGTTGACAACTCCTTTTCCTAATTTTGGCCCACTGCCTTACGCTCGAGATAGGTAACAATGTGATTATTGGGACAACTGCGTATGTATTCCATTTCAAACTGTGGGTATCTCAGTGGCTGTCCTTGGCCCACTTTTCTTACGTTTTTTTAACAGCCTGGTTAAATTCCGATGCTCTTTTAGTCGCTACTAGCAACCCCCTCATACGTTATTAGTTAAGGCTTGATGATGAATTGATACACGCATAGTAGGTACCTATCAGTGTTTCTCCATAATATTTTTTATTCATGTAATTCTGTTCGTCATTAGGAGGGTCCTGACACGAGCTCAACAGAGCCTCAACCATAAAGGGTGTTGTCTCAGGCAGTCCCGTGGCGGCCATTTTGCGGTCACCGCTGGATTGCCGCTCGTCTTGATTTCAACCCTTCTTTCAACCTCTTCGCCGTCAAGTGTCTAATGATTTTTATTATAATGAGGACGATTTTGCGTCCCTACTGCATATTTAAGTTAATTTCGCAACGGAATACTAAACTGGTGCTTTGTTTTCTCAGTTCATTAGGAAATCTTCAAGCAGCGTTGCTTGTACCTAGCAGAAAATATATCTTACACGTGCATCTTATACGTTTAATGCTACCATTAAGCCCTGGATTATGTCTCATAGTTCAGTAGCTTCCACATTTTATCCACAGATTGGTTGATTTCAAATAAAAATGGATCATTTAAAGTTATATATATATATAGTGCAAGATCGCAGCGCAGTTGAACATTACGTTCACATGTTTTTTGTATTCAGACCTAGTTTTTATACAGGATTAGCTGCGCCCGGCGGTGTCACCCGCTACATTTTATAAAGGTATAAAAGGTAGCCTATGTGTTAATCAAGGGTGTCAGCTACCTCCATATGAAATTTCATAAAAATCCATTCGGTAGTTTTTACGTGAAAGAGTAACAAACATCCATTCATACTTACAAACTTCGTGTTTCTAATACTAGTAGGGATTATTGATTGAGAATTATGATACTGCTGGCTTGCTTGGGTTGGTTAAATGTAATTAAAAACAAGTTTTACCAAAGTGTGTTTACATAAATAATTCGGCTCTAGGAAATAATATATTTAGCTATTAACCAAACCATTTTGAACGGTAAAAGCGTAGCTTTAATGAAGGTAGATAGGTACATTAAAACATAGCGGGGCGTAATGTGACCAGCGAGAAATAAATAGTCCAGAAAATTACCAGCCTCCCCCCCCCCTCCCCGTTCCCGATACCACCCGCGCCTCCCCACCCACCTATAGTAGTTAATGTTTGGAGATATGGTGTTAAATATATATTGTTATAGTGTACTGTAAACATAATGAATATTATGTGCTTTCAGCTGGTATGTGTACCTAGGTCTTATTATGTAATGCAAAAAACATAACATAACATCACAGGCCGAGATGCACATATAGTACACCCACATTTCGCCAGTTATGTTTTATGTCCCATTGTAATAGGGGGCGAGCCTATTGCCATCAACCGGGCACAAATCCAAACGTCGAGCTGCTATTAAAAAACCCGGTAATACTTTGCCTGAGGATTCAAACCCAGGATCTCGTGCTCAGCAGTCGCACTTAGCAACTAACCAACGAGGCAGCCGAGACAAGTTACCATAGCAGCGCAAACTATCGATATCCCCCTTTATTCAAATTTTCATAGAAGAGTCATGTCGTCCAAAGTTGGAAGCACCATTAACTAACACTATTACCTCGTCGGAAGGCGTCCCTGTTCGACTAGTCTTCAAGGGCTATTAAACGCTAATAAGTTGGTAGACGCTTGATCATAATTAGTGTTAAAATAATACTTAAGGTGAGCGTTACGACGCTGGTAGAGTCGCGACGTTCATGTACAGTCGGTAACATAATTAGAAAGAAAGAAAAAGCTGAACATATGAGTTAAACAAATTAAAAAACTACTTCTTAGTAAGAAGTAGTTCTTCACTCTTACTCGTACTGTTTCAAAAAATATTTCCTTTTAGTAAAAAATCTTGTTAGATGATCATTTGGACGCTCTTATAATTTGAAACAATAACCTGGTATGATGTTTATTTTTTCAATTATTTGACATAGTGTTTCTTAACATTTTAAGCCACTTATGTGGCTGGCTGTACCTTCATACTTACTACTCATACTACTCTAGAGTAAGTTTATTTATTTAGTTCCCACCAACTACTATTTAATTTAAGTAGATAAATATAATACTACTAGCTTTATTAGTAGTTTCTTTATAATATATCAATGACGAAGACGGCCTCGTAGGTCTAGTGGCCGCTCAGCCACTGCTGAGCATGAGGTCCAGGGTTCGAATCCCAGATCGGCCAAGCGTTAATCGAATATTCCATTAAGCAATTCTCAGTAGCAGCACGGAGTCTAGATTTGCGCCCAGTTGACAGCAATAGGCTCGCCCTCTATTACTTTGGGACCTATAACATAACTGGCGAAATGTGGGCAAGCAGAACTCCATCAGAGGTAATGTTCTCCTGACGGAATGTCGGTAATAGCGTCGTATCTCAGCTGAGATCAGCCAACACATGTATAGTGTTACAGTGCACGAGTATGCGCACAAACTCATGTGCAATTCCTATTCCCTCACTCTCATAGTCCGATGGGACTTTGGAGCGATACAACTGGAGAGAGATCAGGCACAGGACCAACGGCTTAAACTGCCTTCCGAAGCACGGAGGAGCTCGACATGTGAGAGTGGTAACCCATCACAAGACTGACCGCAGCGAGAACGGCTTAACCTCGTTGATCGACTAATAGGCGCGGTAGTCATGTAACTAAAAGCCCCTCACTGTGATTAAATTTTATTAAGTACGTAGGTAAATAAAATAAAATAAAGTTTTATGTTTTGTGACAATTTCTTAAGCACAGTTTTTTTAGACCAGAATACCTACAAATAACTTCAAATAAACAATACTTAAGGCATAATTAAACTAAGTAATCTAAGAACGCAGTACACACACACCACCCCGTAATCTTCTAAAAGCGTTTCCAACTCATCTTTCAAACGACTGTCGGGTTTCAGAATTCCGGGTATCACTTATTTCAGTTGAAACCACAACACCCGACAGCGCCATCTCACGGGGATTTCCCGCACTACGAGCTCACTAGCGCCACTGGCGACACACATTTTTATCCCCCTGTACACACACTCACTCACACACGACCGCGGAAAAGTTGGCAAAAATTGTCTACGCGACTTTTGTTGGAAACTCTCTACTATACAACAAGCGATAATGAACTTTATATAGTAAGATTAAAGTCGATTTTTGATTGTTTGGTAGAAAAAATAATAGCTATTTTTGCTTGTAGAGGGAGCGTAAGACCAGATCCAAAAGGACACAACGTCACGTTATTTAGGGGATACATGCGCCGTTCTGGAAACGCGAGCTTCTAAATTCAGTTGGACAGAAGTAGAAGGACGTAAAAGCGCACCAAAAATTGGTACTTACAACATTTCGTCATGCGCACTGCGCGGTGTTTCTTAGGGGAGCGGACTGGTGTCAATGTGTGCGTGCGGGCCGTGTACGTGAAGCTTCTTAGAAGGAGTTTGCTTTCTTAAGAACACGAAGAAAGCGAAAAGGTTCGCACTTGAAGGCGTTTTGTTAAAAATAGGGAGCAGATGGTTCGTGCCGCGGCCGTTAGAGGGCGCGATTTAAACTTTTTTGGTACTATATATACAGCTATAACTATAACTAGTAACTATAGTATGAGATAGCTTCGGTTATTTGTAGACCGAACCCGAACTTATTTCGGTGTAGAGGGTTTGATACAAACTTCTTTGTATAAGAATTCGTTAAACTATAGCTTCAGTGACTAGTTTTAACCGAATCCGGAAAATTTTCCATAGATATAGGTAGGTTTGTAATAAATATTGAGGCAGGGTAGCTAGAGGTAATTTATTCTACGAAATATCCTATCAGAAGCTTCTACAGCCGATTCGTCGAAAAGCCCGAACTTAGGGGAATATAAAATAGATAATCAACACCCGTAACCACAGCGGCCAGTGGTGAGCCAGCCGCGCGAACAGCCCCGCGACAAATCCTGCCAACTGTGTCCACAATCACAGCCCATTATAATCTTAACGAATAGCGTTTCGCGGTTAACCACAAAATTACCGCAATCGACCAATCACAGCCACCGATGCCATATATTTTCCTCTATCTATTTTTCCAGGGGTGAAAATCTTAGAAACCACACGACAAACCGCAAAGGTCAGGTAATCGACCAATCACAAGTTGTAAATATAACCACAAGCCACGCCCTTCTAACCGCAAACCAACCACAACGCGAGACGTTCACTTTACGTCATCGATCGTGGTAACGGGAACATTCTTTTTTCGGATTACGATCAGCGGTTGGTTATTTATGGCTAGTTGGTTCATGATAAATGTTTGTGGGTAAGATATACGAAGGAGTTAAAAAAGAATTCTATCTGAAGTTAGTATTTGAAAGTTTATTTTTTTTTAGAGGTAAGAGTTTGTGTGGTGTAGAGAGATGACATCAAACTGGTCACCGTGCTCCACAAAGATGAAATATTGATTCCACCGCGTGGTAGAAAGGCGCGCCGCACACACGCGTGGGACACGTTCAAACGCACAGACACAGGCGCGACCGCATTATATTCATAATGAATACAGCTATCCCACTCGCCAGTCGTCTTTGACTTTGTATAAACATATTTTGTCTCTGTCTCGCGCCACTTGAGCGAGCGTTTCCCCCTCGCGGGAGAGGGACGGGTGAGGGTTAGGAGTTTGTCTTCGAGAGGTCGCCAATTTCTATTTCATTAAGTGGCGCGCTAGAAACCGCAGCGGATCGATGGAACTTGGCCACCTGAAAAAATGTGTTGGGTCATATCCTTGTACCGAGACTTGGGAAGGCTTGTGAACTTGCATTGCCCGATACACGGCGAACTAGAAAAACTTTACAACATAACATCATAACATCACGCCTGTATTCCCCGAAGGGGTAGGCAGAGGTCCCAATGTAATAGGGGGCGAGCCTATTGCCATCAACCGGGCACAAATCCAGACTTCGTGCTGCTACTGAGAATTTGCCCGACCCGGGATTCAAACCCAGGACCTCGCGCTCAGCAGTCGCTGAAAATTTTAGTTAGTAATTTTAGCTTGAAGCCGAAACTAATAAAACTGTCACACCTACTAAGCATCGACGCCAAAACTCAATGTGGTAGAGAATTAAAGAAATAGCGCTCTGTAGTTTTCCAAATCTAATTTCCTTATCGTGTGCTTTTGTGCTTTAACTTATCTGCTATAAGGGCCAGCAACTTTAGGAGCAGTGATAGCCGAGTTGTACAACCGTTAGACTGCCAAGTCAAAGGTCGCAAGTTCAAACCCCGGCACACACCAATTTATTTCCGAATTCATGTGCGTATAATTAGTTATCAGTTTCTAAAAACGTTGAAGGAAAAGGTCGTGTGGAAACCGGCACATCTGAGAGTGTTTTCAACGGTGTGTTAAATCATGTCAGAGGCCAAAGGATGGGTAGGACTGTGACGCTAGCAACCATGAAATAAGAAAACGAACCTGCTTTAAACCTAGACCGTCACTCTCGGCAGCCACGCTGCCATGATAATCTCAACCACTCCTATAATGGTCAAAAAAAATTTAAAGGTGAGAAGGTTAATATAACATACCTATTTATATCAAAACGAAACATAACATAACATCACACCTGTATTTCCCGTAGGGGTAGGCAGAGGTGCACATTTAGTACACCCACATTTCGCCAGTTATGTTTTTGGGTCCCAATGTAATAGGGGGCGAGCCTATTACCATCAACCGGGCACAAATCTAGACTCCGTGCTGCCACTGAGAATTACCCAATGGAAAAACCCAGCAACTTTGCCCGACCCGGGATTCGACCACTAGACCAACGAGGCAATCAAAATATGTACCTATAATAATTAAATAATGAAAAGAAAAAAAAATATTGACATAAAAAGAGGTAGATACAGTTTTGTGAAACCCTGACACTCCGTGCTAGGTTTATAACCTGTGTTATATAATATATAATTAGCAAGGTATAATAGGTAGTTTTAACAGTGAGAAATGAAAACCTTAGAGACATCAAAAGAAATAATTCAATAGGTACTATGAAGTATTACAATAAATAAATTAAACCAGCTTAACAATAATAAGGGTTTTGTCTCTTGCCAGTAACTTGTAACCATTGCTTAAGATGCTGTGAGTAGACACGACAAAATAGCACGAATGAAGTGTCGTAGTGGCTGGAGCTTAACGAAATGGATTCACTAGGTTGCAAGTTCAAACTTACGTTTGTCTGGACTTTAAAAGAGATATTAAATGATAAATGATTTTATTTCTGTAAATAGGTTTCAAAAAAACACTTTTACACGTCATTTTTTTTTAAACTAGATGGCATCGGCATTTCCTAACTGACTACCACTGAGAAGAAATACCGAAACAAACTCAGGGGTCAAGGTCTGTTTTAAAGTCCAGACAAGCTCAATATTTCATGCGAGAACAGTGTAGGTGGTCTGAGAAGTGGTCTTTTTAGGAAAGAACCACGGCCAGTTTGGATCGACCTGTCCTTACAAACGCCCCGTCTCGTATTGACCCCTGAGTTTGTTTCGGCATTTCTTCTCAGAGGTAGGCAGTTAGGAAATGCCGAAGCCATCTAGTATTTACTTTTTATTAAAATCTGACGTGTATGACGGAAAACTACTTACAGAAATAAATCATTTATAAAATTAAGATAATCAAGTATAGTGTGATTTTTCCCAATATCGTATTTATTGATATTCTGACTGCTTTGCTGTGCAGTAGTCGCAAGTGCTACTGGGATGGTCCTAGTTTCGATGCCCTAGGGTAAAGTTATTGGGTTTTCCATTAGGAAACTCTTAGTAGCAGCTCTAAGTCTAAATTCATACCCGCTTACAAGCAATAGTTGCCCCTTGTATTACATAAAACTTATAATATAACTGGCCAAATGAGAGTGTACTCACACTCAATACCTCTGTCTACACCTTGGTGACATACAGGCGTGATGTTATATAATGTTTATATTATAAACGGATCAAGCTTGGCTTGTATTACAACTGACTTGTTTCTAAAATCCTGATGTATAGATATATAGCTACAAGCAATAGCTACCTTCCTACCTACCTACATAATAAAACATCTACCCAAACATGTACCTACTGGAAATAAAATTTAAAAAAGAAATTGTATGAACACATCTCCATATTGTATTCAGTAGTATTTCCTTTGAAAGTGGAATTCTTATTGTGATTTGAGTGGGCATCAACTATTCATTGAGGGACTTGCGAGGAGTGCGGGACGGTTACCCTCATTGTGTATAGGTGTGAATATTTAACTATACTTACATAGAGATGACATAGGATTTAGAATTTAAAGAGGTTTTTGGACTCATTACGAAGATGCATGCATTATTTCAATAGTTACTTGTAGAGCAAGAAAAGTATTTGTATTTTTCAAAAATATGTCAAATAAAAAAAGGATTCGTAACCGTTTCAACTCAAGCCGTGTAGTCTTCTTTGTATGAAACTTCCTACTGCAATGCACACCAATCGGATTCGTAACTTAATCACCTCGCCTCGGAACCGGCGAGACGTAAGCGCGACGTTGCGCGTCGCCTTGCCGTAGCCGAGTCGACGTACGGAGCAGCCGTGCTTACGTAAGGTTGACGCATGTTGACTGATCGCTGGCGACTACGACTTACTGTACTTTGGATAGGTGTTTACGCACTTGGTCGCCAGTCACCCGCCTATGTTTTGGTCGCCGGCGACCAGTCGTCAGTGCGTAATGAATCTGACGGCGAGGTGAAAGGCGATACGGTAACGATCCATTTCCGATTTGACATGTGTGTTATGATAACCTTTATCGCTAATAGTGTAGTATTAAATAACCACGTTAATTAAAAATTACACAATTAAAATTGTGCTGAAACAGCTTCACCATAACAACACTTGCCCCGCTCGGTACGAATGAGGTGGGTACAAACGACCGTGCTAAGTACTTACTCTCCTCAATTGCTCATATTTCATTTGGGGGGCACTAAATAACGCTTTATTACGTAAATAATATCCCCCAAAATATTCGTGCTAATTAATATAAGGGCCCGCCTGTTGAACTGGGGTTATCTTAAGCGGCTTGCACCGTAAAGCCGTTTGGTAACGATGGTGAATGAAGGATTGTCATGTGGTGAGAGGCATATTTTACCGAAGGTACGGTGAGTTTTTACTGCCTCGTTGCGTGTTGGTCTAGAAGCCGCTTAAGCGACAGCGGAGCATTCGAGTCGGCAGCAGTGTTCGAATCCCGGGTTGAAAAGTGTTACTGGGTTTTTCCATTAGGTAATTCTCAGTAGCAGCACGGAGTCTGCATTTATGCCTGGTTGATTACAATAGGCTCGCGCCCTATTACATTGGGACCTAAAACATAACTGCTGAAATATGGGTGTACTAGGTATACCTACAGGCGTGACGATAAGTTACCGTGAGTTACCATTAACAAAGTGTGGTAAACTAAAGATGTTTTCTTAGACATTCGCACATATGAGTATAAACGTGAAACGAACCACAATCGCATATGAGACAAATATCCACGGATCGCGGTGATTCTCGTCTCGTGGGAGATTAAATACCGCGAGCCAAACGTTAGTCGAACATATCGTCACTGCACTAATTGGGTTAAATGTCATTATAATTTCTGAAAAGGTATACTCTTAACCCTATGCAGTGTTACTATTAGCTGATAAATTACCTTACTCATAGATGTATTCTTGTGTTTGCAGTTTATATACTGTCGAATGCTTTCCAATCAATTTTGTAATACGTAGTTGCGATTCATATTTTTCGTTTGTTGAAAAACTTTTTGTTGAATTGTAACCTTATTATTTAAATTAAAAAGAAAAGTACCCGCCGAATACATAACCTCCTTTATTGAAGTCCATTAAAAAGGCCCTTTTATTATCCAGAATGGATACCATACCATACATAAATACAAACTCCTTACATACCATAAGTTTGTTGACCTTATTGAAACTATAAATCATTTCCTCTGCGAAGTGCAGGTACAGATCTAAAACACAAACACTTCAAAACAAATATATGTAGGCCACATAATTCTGTTTCTCCGATCAAACAGAACTTAACGTTGGCCAAGTCAAGCCCCAATCGGGTAGTCAAACTATGCAGAACTAGTTATACTACATAATGGTCCATCGTCGCCTGCCTATGAGCGCCACCGTAATCCATTTATCTTAGTTACCGCCTACACCTTGCGCGGAATGACAAAGCTTATACTTCATTAATCTTTCAATTTCTAATCTCAAGCACATAATTTTGGGTGCTTAAGAAGTTCTTATAGTTGCGTAGTCACTAAGTATTTGTAGTTTCTATAAAATCGTAGGTCCACCCTTATTTTGTTCTAAGTTTACTCAAGATTAACCTAGTGTTCTGATTTCTGCTTTGTGTTCCCGATCCAAATGCACCTTTATTTGTTTTTACAGTTTTGTCCACTTATGAGGTATTTTCAAGTGTGGAACCACATCCCTAGTATCCTGAGAAATGTCTATTATATTGGACTGAACTATCCACGAACAGCAGCGCAGCAGTGGCCTCCGCCTCACCAGCACGACTGATAACAGGATCAAACAACATGGGCTCATCAAATTCCTCTGAAACAATTAGTTACTCTTCCACATTTCTGGTTCCACAAACCCCATCTAATTCTGGCTCCGTAGAGACCGTTCAACCGTGATTCGATCATGCAAAAAGTCAGCCTACACATTATTTAAACACAATGGTCGTTCGTTAGGCTGGCCTCAGAAGTTCGATGCAAGATTTAATTAAATCGCCCTCCTCCCGGGAAGCCAGCCCCTCCCCGCACGCCTCACCCCCGCCCGCGTCGTCGGCAATTTCCTCGAGGGTTGATTTATTGTCGCTTCTGGCCGCGAGGTGCCGCCAGCCACGCAAGGCCTACGGTAAAGGATTGAGCAATACATCTATGTAGCTTGAAATCTGTTCCGTAAACATATAGATTAGCTGTGTGATAGATGATTTGCTGGTTTCAGTTCTGGTTGCTATGCCAGCTCGTTTGAGTAATGTCTTGATGTTCAACACCTGAAGAGTCATTGGCCACCACTTATCGATTCTGATGTTCAAATAGGTTCCATCTACAGTTACCCAGCCTAAGGTTTGAACGATAATTTGGTCCATTTTATACAAGTCTGCTCCATCTTAATGCAACAAACTTTCCTTAGCCCCAAAACTGCCCAAAAGGGTGACAACGCATCACCCAACCGTATCATACAAAAAGTTCAGTGCATTCCACCTTTTCCGTGAAGAATTCGATGTCGAACTTCAGTACAATATAACGTTAAGTGTATTCCTATGTCCGGCGGGGTCGGGTTACTTTTTCTCGTAGTATATTAAGGCGGGATCAGACGGCTAGGGCGCGTATGATTTATGCCGGCCGGTGACATCGAAAGGAGCGGTCCCAGGGATGCCATTTATTATTTAACCTACAAGGCCCTTGTTAAGAAAATGTATAAGAATCATAAATGGCGCCAAACTGTGGTAAAAGCGATTAATTAGTTATAGACTATAAGACGGCAAAAAAATCTTTGAAACGTCTTTAATAAAATGTCCTTGATAATATTCCACGCGTATGTTATAGAGCTGTTGTATTTACGAGAATACCTAATGGACTGATCGATCGTTTTATCTAGTTACTTGTAGATTTATTGAATATTACGAAAAACAGCCCACCTATAACTTACTCTAAGTAGCGAAGAAGTTCTTTAAATTAATCGTTATTCATGTGTATTCCCCGACATACAATGTGGACTATTGGTAACCCTAGTGACGGCGGTACCGCGAGCGATACGTCACTCGGACAACGGCTGACAGTTCACGCGATTACGCGATACGCATCGATGTGAACACGCCTTATCTTCGCAATTTATCCAGTTTGCAGCACTTGGTACAACATACGTCTTCGTCCAATTATGTTTATTATTTTGATACTCATCTAACAAATGGTATGTTACCTTCAGAGAATGCAGAAGGACAACGCTTTAGAATGAACCCAAAAGCCAAAGAATCGATCAGGAAATGATAGATATAGCTTTATGTAGGTTAAAAATAAACGTTTAACAATTTCATTGCTAGTATAGCTACCAGTTTACGGTACCATTTTTTGATATTTTACTAAAATACAAGCAACGGCGAAAGCAATCAAAAGAATGTTCCTAAGAAAAAAAATAACGAACATACTTGCGTCAAACAAGAAGTTATTTATGAAGAGAACACGGAGATGTTCTAATCACATCTGTGTCAACCCCTCGTCTCATCAAAGCGTCCAAGTTTCACTCAAAAAGACGTTTTGTACAGAACTTCGCTTATTAAGTCAAACAAACTCCAAACTGAGCTACTTTTCATATCAGCCCTACTAATTAATCAGCTATCCGGAATACAACAACAAAGTATTAAATTACAACTCGGAAATGTTCTAATAACGTTAATTAAATCGAAAACTTTTGGGACCTCAACGAGTTCATGGATTGATTTTTGGACGTTCCGGTTGTTGTTGCGATCAACAAGCAAAGCAAGAGAATTATTGTAAATATTAGCCAGTAACTAATATCGTAGCAGAGCTGACTGCTAAAGGCGCGTCTGACGTGAACAATTAGGAATCGTCACTCAGGAAGGATGTCTACCTACGCAAAAACGATAACTTCATCCAAAGAGAATAAAAATAAACCTTAACACAATCGAATTTCAAAAAATTGTATCCGAAGAAAAATACAAGTCTATCTTAGAAGCAATCAGAAGTCAGTCTATAAATATTAGTCTCGATACAGATAGGGGTGGCCGCGCACTATATCACCCAGCCTACATAACTCATACGCACATGCCTGTTTATCATTTCTTTGTCCACCCTGGAGATTTATCGAGGAGTGTGACGACCCTGAACCCTTGGCCCGCTGGGGACGGTCCAGCGACGATAACTCAACTAAAACTGTTATTTATTTCCCTCATACCTGTGAAGATAACATTGATGAGATGTACTGACAAGCGAAAGTTATAGGAAAAAATATAGCTGGATGTTCGTGATTTAGTAAAGTTTTTATTGGTTGTGACTACGTAGATGAAGATATTCATAGGCTTTGTTCAACAGTGGACGTCTTCCGGCTGATGATAATGACTCATATAGGTCCTTATTCAAAGGTTGTAAAGAAAAACCAACAAAACTCAATCTTTGATAGCAGACGGCCAGTTTCAAGCCACTCTCTCAACTAAATATTAGGTAAGTCATTTGTAATATGATAATTATTTTCCTTAATGTGATTTTTACATACGTTCAATTTTCAAAGATGCTACAACAAAGACTCGCATTTATTTTTATTTTTATTTTATTTTATTATTATTATTTTTTTATTATTTATTCTTAGTGAAACTGAAATAGAATCTAAGAAAACCTAATCCGTCTAGGAAAACATCCCAGCATGTTATTTAGCTAGGGTTGTACCGCCGCCGGCTCGATTGCTATTAAAGGATTAACGTCGGGTACAAAGCGATGGCATTTTGTTCTCCTTGCCCCTTGTCCGGCCACCCCCCGATGACCCCCCACACCCCTTGCCCTTCTACAGCGACCCTCAAGACCTTCGTACATTTGCATAGCTTTAGAGCTTAGGTTTTTTGCTTTCACTAAGTTCTTAAAGGATAAAAGAAGGAGCAAAAGATTTTCTCTCGATTTTTTCTTTCCCGGATCGTGTGTCGGAAGCTGGGAAAAATGTAAGGGTACTTATTGGTATTTAAAGTTCACATAAAAATACTTTATACCGGGTTTAGTCTTTTATAAGTTACTAGCTACGCGAGACGTTGTCGTGTCCTAACTATGAATAATGAATTCGACTGACAGTTATGTCAAAAGCCATAAGTTTACATTAGAAAAGTCAATATAGTCGATAAGTGTTCTTACATTTTCTAATGTTCTGCGAAACTTTCTTATTATTTTCCTTTATAATAACCTTTTCTTGACAATAATAAACAACAAAAAAGAATAAGCGAATTCGGAACAGCCGTTCGGGCGTGATGCCGTGACTAAGAGGGATTTACTTTTATAAAAATAGATACGGCTAATAATGATAAACTTAATTATATAATTCATTGGCATTTTAATATAATAATATTTAATTCGCTATTTAAAATTCAGCTTTACGACATTCTACGTATTGCCAGCTTAGAGCACGCTTCTGAAATGTATGAACTACACCAGCGATAGACAGATCTGTCGGTGTAATACCATTCTAAAACGTCATTAGGTATAATGTTCAATAGTAAAACATAAACATAACATAACATCACGCTTGTATTCCCCGAAGGGTGAGGCAGAAGCGCACATATAGTACACCCACAGTTCGCCAGTTATGTTTGAGGTCCCAATGTAAAAGGGGCGAGCCTATTGCCATCAACCGGGGACACTTCCAGGCTCCGTGCTGCTACTAGCTAATGGAAAAACCCAGTAATACTTTGCCCGACCCGGGATTCGAACCCAGGACCTCGTGCTCAGCAGTCGCGCTTAACAACTACTAGACCAACGATGCAGTCGATTTCAATGTTCAATAGTGTTCAAATTCAAACTAAAAGCTAGTTTAAAACATTTACATTTGTCTGCAGACAAGTCCCAGGTATTCGTCGCACTCGCCTCGGGTGAGCTCTTAAGCCTGCTTTCCCTTTTAATTATTAATTCAGACCAGTGCTTTACACACAGTCCGTCTGCATATTCATGTGACGACTAACACGTCTATAATATTCAGTCAAATACTATATAGAGACTGTTGAAATATGCACATCGTTTTATGAAATGTTAGCTCGAAAGGAAAGTTTGGTGCAGAAATATGCAGACAACGCGAGCGTCAGTAAAAGTCTAGCCTGGACTAATTTAGGTTATTGTCGGTAAAACATATTTGGAACTCATTGTTAGTGATTTAATTAATATTGGATGTTTAATATTTAGGTTTATTTTATACTAGCCGCGCCCATGGTATTACTCGCTACATTTTTCTGGATAAAAAGTAGCCTATGTGTCAATCCAGGGTTTCAGCTACCTCCATATGAAATTTCATCAAAATCGGTATAGCCGTTTGAGCGTGAATATGTAACAAACATACAAACACACTCACAAACTTTCGCCTATATAATATTAGTCTGATTGAATATTAAAAGTTAAAAACGGAATTATTATGTGAGACTCTCGTCTTCAATAAAGCATTCACTTAAAACACCATTTACTATTCGCAAATGACCTTCTACCTACATTACTGCACTTAAATCGTCTCTAATAGACGCAAAAGCCACGGATGAGGTGAGATACTTAATCAATATGAAATCTGCTCTAACCAACCTTGTTGTACTACACAAATAAAGATTGAATGAAAGCCATTTTGTCCCTGTTCTCTGCGAGCAAACTTTCTGAAAGTCTTGTCAATACGCCTAATGGAGCCTCATAAACCTTTACCTTCTGAGACTCGGAACAATGGAGCGCCAGGATCAAACACGGCACCAGTACATTCCAGTACCAGCTGGTGCATATCTTACATAGCTGGGCACACGGCGCGTCAGGCATGCAACTCGCGCCGGATTCTGACGCCGACCGGCCATATTATTGGCACATTCCGATCACAATTCAATTAATGCTGACCGACATTTAAAATTATGCTTATTATGCGGCATGGTACAAATCATTCAAATAGGTAATGATAAGTTAAAATGAATCTTAATTAAATATTGCGTGAGTCGGTTTTTGAATACATAATATTTATTTAAACAGTGTATGTATTGGACATGCTTATGAATTTCAGTACCGATTTCTGCAAAACTGCTGACTCGTGTGAGTGACAATACATTCAATTTATGTAGGTAACAAATGGGTAATGTTAGGTATGCATTGTTTTATTGTAATCATAGATGTAGTCCATCTATCTATTGACGTAACTATATCCATGATTTCAAAATTGAAATGCAGAAAATATAAAAGAAAAATATTAATGTTTCTGCGTACTTAGTTACAGTATCTACAATACAATAGATATTTCTTCAATATTTACACAAATAAATATAATAGGAATCCTCAAAATTAAAATGATCAAATTATTGGTAAATCGGACAAAGTATTACGGAAGGTTAGACTATCCTGGGAATATTCCAAGTATACCTATATTACCACGTTTACAAAATGCATCACACTATTTCTATCCGCTGTCCATCTACGTAGAAATCAGCAGCATACTTTACTTTTGAAGCTGCACTTACAATGCACCTTATCCTGAAGGCAGTAAGCTCATTTTCCTATGATTTGGAGGCAAGTTGGTAAGTGAGGCGATATTAGCGTGATCAGCAAGTTGACACGCGAGCTCCGGCGAACTTCGTCGACGTCTGCCCGCCCGCCGACCTCCCAAGATATCCGGACAAGTACCACGTATCATGCCGGTTATTTGTAAATCGTACCTATTCGAGTGTCGATATGAAAGGCGTTAGTGATTTATTGTTATTGAATATTCTTTTAATTATAATAGGTACCTCTAAAATGACTCGTCCTGTTTTATGGGAATTCAAGTTAGGCGAAACGAGGGATATACATATGTTCTCACATGCCTGCATCCGTTGGAGGAATACAGGCGTATTACTGTTGTATGTACCTATAATAACAACGCACTACACAGAGCTAAAAATCACTTTCTTGCAATAGTTTCATCTCATACCTAAGGGGAAGTCAAACAACGATATCTAAATGTTTCCTTTTTTGCTATGACGTAATGCCGAGTCTTATGAGCAATCCAATAAAGCCTAAAAGTTCTTTCAGATCCCTCTGCTGCACAACTGTGGACAAGTTGTATATATATATATACCTATTTCAGTTATACAGAACTTCAAAGATCGCCACTTTCAATACCGAGTACAATTTCTACTGTTACGTAAAATTTCAAGTAGAAAAAAAAGCCATCACAATCCGAACCTTTTCTTTTCTAAATTAATACGACTTGTCCATCACCCGCAAATACAATTACATTATCAACTTCAGTCATCCATCTCGTTATAAAGGAAGTATTGTACTCTATTTTCCCACACACCAATAATATCAATAGGTTACTAGACGCGTGATATGCAAATATTTCACGGTAAACACGTTCAGCATTCCTTGCTCGCACCCCTGCATACATCACTCACTATCGAATGTTATGAGGGAGCTGTCAAAATGTTACGCATGCATATGTACAGGTATCCCATATGTAACATATTAATAATGTAGTAGGTACATGTCTACATACTATGTAGTTTGAACCCTACGTGTTACATTTTAGAGTGGTATTTATAAAATTAAAAGTTAGATAATATAGATGATCTGTTAATACTTCCTAAAGATTTCCTAGATAGAGATGAACTACGCAAACTTATAAAGGACGTCTTTAAGGACAGTCAGACAGGTTTGTAAACGCCCTATAGTTTGGCGGTTTTGAGATGTTCCGCAACTCGCAAGTAATAATAAATTCTTTATTTTCTCTTTACAACGTCAGCTGCCAATTGCGAAAGATGGCGGAGTACCAAATCTAATTTGAATATTAATTACTGGCTAAAAAAATCACAATTTTTTCACATTTTCATAGTTATTCTGCTATTTGGGGCGGAGACGAATCCAACAAATCAAAAACCACGAAAATCGGTCCGGCTTTTCTCGAGTTATAAGTGTTCTAACAAGCCCGACTTTATTTTATATTGTAAACAAATAAAGATATAAATACAGATTATTCTTCCTGCTGAGACCTGTGTAAAGTGTAAGTTTCAACAAGATTTTGATGCTTCTAAGTTTATTAGTACCTATCTTTATCGTCCATACTTCGTTAATGACCCAAATAATATGTATTGGGAAACAGTCGTAATGCGTTGTGATCAATTCTTGTACTGTTTTATGGCGGGTTCCATGCCAAACAACGAATTAACTACATTTATTGCTCGAATGTATTGGTATCTTGAATGTGAAGCTACATGCTTGACATAATTCGGTTTAATCAATATTTAAAAAAATACTATATAGTCACAAAAATAGTGTATTTTAAAATCTTAATTACACCTAAATCGATAAAGGAAACTTTAAAAACTCTGGACTCGTACCCGCGACTTTCGCCGTACCGTGACGCCGCTCTGCCCACTGAACCATTATGTCATCTTATTTATACTTTGAAAACTGCTTTATATCAATAAGAAAATGCTTTCTAAAAGTTATAATACATTTTCATGTCATGATTAACTAAACCATGATGACTAACAAAGTAATGTCATTATATAAAACACAGTAACGTTTAATATTTTATTGGTTAGACTTATTTTAAAGTTTCAATAAAATAATGTTATCATCATCATACTAATAGCAATGCTGATTCCTCAACTCACTGAAAACTCATTTTTCATATTCTGCACCAAATCATCTTGTCGAAATCTGTGTAGGTATTAAGCAATACACAAAAAGTTTTAAAAAACCTAGGTACTTTTATAACAAACACATCAATTACCAGATTTTTGGTACCAATCAAACAAACTTCGCAATTCCAAACCGCAGCTAACTTACCAAGTTGAAACATCAAACATCGCTCATAACCGACAGCGCCCTTCAACGTAGAACTTGCCCAACTCGCTCTCGGATGTATTGGGAATATAAATATCCTTCCGCCCCTAGCCTTTGGTGGCACTTAAGCCATCCGCCTGACCCCCACTTGTAAGGAACATTTCGGGTTACAAGCCCATGGGAACTAGTGCACAGTTTGCGAACTTTATTGATGGGACGTCAGTACCTTTCAAAGGAATGGCCTTTTTACCGGCCAGTTGAGTGTTTTGTTTCGATTTGTGTTCCTTGAGTTTTACATAAATATTTACTGTAAATTTTTATTAATTTATGTTTCTTGAGTTTTACATATAAATTTACTGTCCATTGTTATTCCTAAAGAAATAGGTATGTGTATAATAATATGTATTAAAATAAAGTGTTCTAATCTTTCTATATCCGAGTGGTATCCGGGCTAGAATTGACCACCACCTTTCCTGCCGTGGGTCGTAAGAGGCGACTGAGGAAAAATCCAGAAGATGCCAAGAGTAGGAATTATGGTACCCCCCCCCCCCCCCTCCCTCTTCAAATCATTATGAAACTAGTAGGGCCCTCTGAAGACGCCTGAGAGTGTTCCTGGCCCAAAGTCTGTTTAATTTTCATATTAAATTCACGCAAACGTAGTCACTGGCATCAGCTAGTGTCATATAATCTAGGCATTTTTGTAACAGTGTTTATTCTTGTAATTTTGTAATCCAGAGAGATTGCGCCATTAATGATAATAATGAAAAATTATGCGCAATTAAACTAATTGCTCGTCTGTAAACACGTTAATTTGTAATTAACGAAACAATAAAACCCTAATTATATCACGAATTACTTATTTAATACGTGTTTGTATAATACCTATGGCCACTGCAAACATTGCATAATATAAAACTTAATAAACCTGAAAATAATATTAAAATATTTTAACATCTAGAAACCAATTTTATTAAGTGAAAAAGCTAATTTTTCTGCACGTCTTTAGATCAAATTCTATGATCATTCTTTAGAACGACTCTTTACCTATATTTAGCCTATAGGTACTACATTAGTAAAAAAAAGATAAGTTAAAAATACTTACATACCACAAAACCTACAAAACAATTTGCCTAACCTTAACTTCTACATCTTAGTATACCTACATAATTATAAGAAATAACTAAGTACCAACATACAAAAAGCAATAATTTCTAAAACACGCAATCAAACGTCAAGTATTATTTTGCACCACCGAGTTCTGTAGTGGGGGACATTCCCAGCTCTTGGCTGTTTATGCCCGGAGACCAGACAGGCATTTAATTCAATAAGTATCATCGAGGTACGAAGATAGAAAACAAAATTATTTGTTTAAGTTTGTTCTAAAAACACGTGCACTATTCATGATTAAATTAACCCCAAATAAATGGGTTTTAGCTTTTGAATGCTAACTAGTTAGGTATTGATTTCAGTTAAATGTTATTTTTTCAGATAGGTAGAAAATAATATAGATTACACTCACATGTAAAGAGATAAGTAACAAGCTGACAAATGCGTGATAAATTCTGTCATATCCTAGCCGATGTCTGGAGTCTAAATGTTTTAGTTGTATGATATTTTATTCGTAAAAAATCTGTAGGTACAAGTTGTTACATATAATAGACATATTTATTTATACAATATAAAAGAAATATACTTCAAACTGCTTAAGAATTAAGCAAACAATAAATACCGCACCCAAATAATTTTATTCGTTAATCCGAACTGGGGTCCGGTCGGAAAATCACTACTTACGCTGATTGAACAAGTTTTTCCCATAAGAAGCGAGGAGTGAGGCGCAGTCTCGTGTGAAATTAGCCAACAATTCTGATTGGAGCCACCATACTTTGTTCCTTTCATTGCTCATAACTTGTTATTGTAATTAGCAATCGTGAGAGGTATGGGATCTGTTTTATGGCTTTGTTTTTTATCTCCGCAATAACAGTCAAGACAGCACTGTGTTATGTTAGGACCTGCGTCTACAAAGAGTGTTCTTAATTTATGGAATTAATATAAACAATTGCTTAACATGACGTAATATTAAAGTGTCAAACCTCACCTTCTTATTTATAAAACCTGTATGTTAAAGCCTGTCTTAAGCTATTGCCATCTCTATTCTTTGACATGTAAACGACAGTGACAGGTAGAATTTAATCCATGGTTTGAAATTGTAATTTTTAGGGGAAAAGTGTATTTTTTTTTTGTATGTTTTGACTCCAAATTCTACGTGAATCTGGTAAAAATGTGTTTTACTAATTCACCTACAGTGCACGTGTATTTAATCAAGAGAAATTTCTTGTAACTTTAAGTATGAATACAATTCAGTTTCAATGTCGTAATGTCAAAAGACGCAGCGTTTGGCAGGCCTCCCACCAGGTGGACCGACAATATCGTCAGAATTGCGGGCAACCGGTAGATGCAATTGGCAAGCTGTCATTCATTGTGGCGTCCTAAGGGGGAGGCCTTTGTTCAACAGTGGACGTCTTCCGGCTGATGATGATGAATGTCGAAAACTACGTAACGAAATCGTCAAAATCATAGACCAAAACAATGTTTAAAAAACTGCTTGAATTGCCGCGAATACAATCATCAGATTAGTTGACTTATAGATATACTAAGACATATTGTAACCTACGTCATCACTATGACATGTTTATAATAGAGCTAATGCAGGCATTACCTAGTGTAATTATCAATGACAGCCTGTAATCTCCTCTAATGCTGAGTGAATACCTGTGGTGACACTCTGTAATTAGTTAGACAGCCTCATTTGTTGATCTACCTATTGATTATGATTTATATGATTATGACTGTCTCCGTCTGCGAAGCAAGGGGAAATTAATTTAGCATAGTACCTTATTCAACAGTTAAGTATGTAGAGTGTAGACGTATGTATATTTTTAGCTGTATTCGATCTGATCGATTTTATAAGCAACACGGGTTGTCTTTCCTGTTAATGTAAATTATATGCTTTGTAGTATTTACTCACTTAACGTGTATAATAGTCGACAACGGCTTAGTTTTTTTTTTTTAAAAAAAACGTCGCCCCACACTAGGAATTTCTCCTGTGTCGTGGGTGCGTTTCACAAACATGAAATATCACATACACAAACATCCAGACTCGGGACAAACATCTGTGGGTCGCACAAAGTTTTGCCCCGTGCGGGAATCGAACCCGCAACCCTTAGCGCAGCAGTCCAATCACTTAGCCACTGCGCCAATCAGGTCGCCATCGGCTTAGTTGCTAAAACAAACAAAAAAAAACTCTACATAATTGTTTATTGCTACCTACTATATGCACCTATGTCATTTTAAAATTGTAAATACCGTTAGATTATAATCTATCTCGCGAGATTGTAAACTATATATAGCATACTAGCTTTTGCCCGCGGCTTCACCCGCGTTAAGTAGTCTATGTCCTTTCTCGGGTCTTAAACTTTCTACATGCAAAACTTTATTAAAATCCGACCAGCGGTTTAATCGTGGATTACTGTCACATTTATAATATAAATATGGGTAATGTGACATATTTACAGCATATTGGAACAACCTATATATACCTATATATATATATAGCAATACACTAAAACGATGTTTATACGAAACTGCTTGTTTAATCAGTAAAATAATAAGTATCCTGCTACAAAACATCCACCTTCGAATCAGTTAAAAACTCCTTGAGACATGCCTCTCCAAACAAACTCACAAGCATATTCTCCTATAAGAAATAATTCTAGGTACAACAGCGATCCCGATTGTCAGATATTTTCCTGCGATTCATGCTCACCATATCACAGGCGGTAATAGGTACAGTGTTAGGGAAAGATCACGATGAATTATATGGTTATACAACGGAAAAACGATTGACTCCCAATAGAATATACCGAGTCACTCGCATCAATTTAAGCGACAATAAGATTTAATTTCGTCGACAACGCTGGCCGACGTCGCGTCATGTGTTTACCGACAAGCCATGACGGTGATCGAACGTCCCTTGGGCGATACGTGCGAGTTTGAACCAGGAAAAAATGTTATGTCAACGGTAATGGGAAATGTTGGTGTTAAGGAGAATTTTGGGAAAGACTTCAGCTAACATATTGTGGTGAGATCGGAAATGTTGTATAGAAAAGCTTGAGTACAAGTAACAGATATCATTGAAGAAGAATGTGATGATAATGAATGAGACGAAATGGTGCTAAGATCGTAGCAAATGTACCCACTGCTGGATATACTTAGGTCTCTTTTTTTGTGTGTTAGTGTAGTGTATTTTGGTGGCAACATCATACTTGTTACACCTGCTTTGGCTTAGACGTCATTCATCACCAATCTCGCCCAATCCTTTCTTACTTCTCTTAAAACGATGAAGAATGCATCTAGGTGTTGCATAATATAGGTACATTTGAGTGTGCAAACAAATGATCTAAATTCAAGATAAAATCTTGAAGCTGGCCACTGTCGTCCGCTAACAAACCGTCCTGTCCGGTCCGGCTTCGCGAGGATACATTTATTTGCCCGCCGCCGGTTTCCTCCACTGTTTACTTAGTACGGCTCTCATTTACGAAGTTAGACGTCCGGCAAAGCCGTGTCTGTCTTATTTGGATAATGCTACGCAAATATGTAGATTTGCAAACATTATGTGCCCTACCAGTTTTTGACGGTGTTAAAAGTGCATGAATTTGAGCCACCCTTTTTGTAATGGACTCTCGGAGCGTAGTTCAAATATAATTTGTTAGAATAAAAAGTTACACTTTTATTGCTCCCTGTTTAGAAGGCATTAGTAGTCGTATTTATATTTTTGTTGCATATTTTCGGTTTATATTTCAGTTGTATAGAGATGCTGGCGCGACGCCGAGCCCGCGACAATAAAATTTCACGCGACATAAAGCAAAAACACACCCCAACGCATTACCACTGTTATACCTAACGACCACATTAACATGAGCCGCCGACGTTCTTACAAGACCCCCTCAACAGCATCGTTTTCAGTGGAGTAATGAGGGGGTGGGGGGTCAAATTCGGTGGTACATAAAACACATCTTGTTATGGTAGTGCGGAAATCGAGCAAGTTTAGTCGGATGTCGAGATAACAACTATTAAAAGTAGAACTATAACAGTTTACGTTCGGTTTAATGAGCATAATGTTTGTATGTTTTGATGGCCGATATATTCGGGAAGAGCTTCTTTGGCTGGTCTTGACTTCAATATGGTGAACTCGCTTCTCTGTTGATTCTTCAGTTTTCTTTTACCTTCTGGAATGTGAGTTAAGTCATTAGATATATTAGATCGCTGTTGCAAGGATTTCAATCCATCAAGTTTCATTATTTTATTGCACTATTTACCACTCTATAGCAAAGTTCAAATACCAACTACATGAATAGTCAAAATAAATACAGTTACATTGTACCTCGGCATGAAAAAGGCTTAGGTAATAAAATGTCTTCTACCAAAGTTTATCAGATACCCAACAAATGCACTATGAGTACAGTAAATAAGAAAACATCCCTTCATCTCTTAATCAATACATAAAATAAATATTATTTCAAGTATAAAAACTTGGTAAAAATAAGTCAATCAATATTCGCCTCCAAGGTACACCAGTCTTGCCGAGTAAGTACTGAGCGACAGGTCTTGATACTTTTGTAGGACAGCTATAACATTTATAACTACAAGCGTGTAATCAGTGATCGTTCTTTATAATGTTAGGTACACAAAATTAAAAAAAAAACATACATTTATAATGTTATGCTGTTCGTAATAGTTTTATTCAGAACGTGATCATCAAAACACTTACCGTTGCTGGCATAAAAATTCATAAAAAATAACTCTACTAATAAATCATATTTATTTCGCGTAAAACATGTTAAAAGACAAATAGTTCCAAAGTCTTAAAATAGATTCCACACATTTTGCCTGGTGCTGCATGCGAAAATGAAAGTACAAAAGTAGAAACGTAAAGTATCAAGATCATTCCGCCGCGCTAGTTAATCTTGTGGAGTTTTAACATTTGCGCTCGTTAGTCGGTAATAAGACGGAGTTGTATCAGTCAAATATTGATGTTGGAGCTCCATCATATTGATTAGCAGAGGCCGCGCCCCGTAGTATCTGCCGTTATGTACTGTTACATAAATTATATTATTATTACATTATTTTTACAACATTCATTAAAACTTCGTTATTGAAGAGATTTTTAAGTTGATCCTAACTTTACTAACTATTAGTATAGTAATATATATTATAGTATATTAGTATAGGTATGTATAAATCAATGTTTTTAACAGTATTTTTAAGGCTTTTGTCAATTCATAATATAAACTTGTACTTCAGGCAAGTTGAAAAAGCCTTCAATCACTTTTGCCAAATACCGCTCTACAGTAAAATTAGGATTGCAAAAACCTAAGTATATTGGTTGCTACAAACAATCCATTCGGTTATCAAGGAACCTCTCACTAAAACAACAGAACACCAGGTAACACCAAGCCAACTCAGCGGCCAACACCTTACCTCACCTAGTTTCTCGTGCAGCTCACACTCACGCGGCACTGTCCGTCCGTCTTCATTAGTGTAAACCAATCACCGTGAACGTTCGCACCAGCACGCACTCGCTCACGCTAACTGCAAACAACTACCATTGTATTCAAACTCACAAGTAAATAAACAAGTAGTGAAACTCACTTGTGTAGTCAGTGATATTCACGTGTATCACAACTCACTCGAGTTCAACCTTACTCGAGTTTAAACTCAATCAAATTAAACCTCACTCGAGTGAAAACTCACTAGAGTTAAAACTGACTCGAAATTAACTCACATAAAACATTAATTGATAATCAATATATATATATATAGATAGATAGGAGGAAGACATTTAAAAATTACAGTGTGAAATGTTTATAGCGAATTTTAATTTTATTAATGTTGCAATATTTAATTATTTGCCTATTTATTAATCGGTTTGAATCAAAATGTGAAGTGATGAGACAAATAAGGAATAGATCAAATCTTTTTTCTTTTCAGATGTAGAAGTGAATTCTTGTTTCTTAATCAAACGCGCGATAGGTGTCTATTATCTGTCTGGTTCCATGAAACTGAAGCTTAACCCAAACATATCTAGTTTTTAAAAAATGACGTGTAAAAGTGTTTTTTTTAAACCTATTTACAGAAATAAATAAAATCAAAATCATTTATGCATTTTAAGTACGTATCTACAAGTGACCCAATTCAAGTGACCTAAATATTATACGAAGCTCATTTTGTGAATGTTAAATCATGGAATTACGCTACATAAGTACGTATTTAGGTAGTCTCTTGGATAATTATGCGTACCAGCAAACATTGCTATCATTATTAAATATAATGACGCAATACACGTCATATCCTTTATATTAGATAAAAGATGTGCTTTGTATACTTCAGTTAGATATCTAAATAACTTCTAAATTTATCTTTCTAATACTTGTACAAAATTCGATTTTCAAATGAAACAGGACATGTCACTTCCAAAAAAAAAGAACGAGGAATCCAAAGACAACCTTAAGCACAGCCAAAACTGAACACCGAAAATAAGACAGTAAATGTAATAAAGGGAATTACGAAACTGAGGCAAAATAGTTACTTGTAAGTGTTACATAAGTGCGACAGTGTATCGTAGTAGGTACCTACCCAGCGTCGCGTAGTAACGCCCGCCTGCCGTGCACCGAGGCACAAAGCGTGAACGACACCTGGCTGCTACGTGGGCCACATCGACCACTGTGTGCCAACGTGTGCATGCTGACTTACTTTACGGTGAGATTGATTGAGACAGGACTGAGATGATACTAATCACATGGTTAATGCAAAGTGTTAAACAAGGATTAATGTTTCTATTGTAATACAATGTAATATTGGTTAACTTTTTCTTTTAACCTTTCTGCTTCCTTCATAGTGGGCAAAGTCATGTTAGGTGTTGCAACTGAAAGAAAGACGATGTATTGCTTTGATACATCTAGCCTTTCTAAAAGAATATAAGGCGCAATCTTTTATTTAAGAAGAAGTATTAAATTCACTACTAATATGATTATGTATGTTAATGGTATACAATACATACACAATGAATAAACCAACGTTTTAAATTTAGCACAACTCAATAGCATTCATCACAATATTCGTCAAATATAGATTAGCACCGACTCCAGAATGTGTCGCTTCAAAGAATATCTCAATTGATAAAGGAAGGAAAGATCGTGCACAACAAAGAGAGGACCCGGAAGTGCCTGAGGGTTGAATAGTTTGAGTCCTCCGAGCCGCGAGGTCACGGAGGGCGGAGGGACGGAACACGACACATTACTGGATTTGCAAAATATAAATAGGTCAACTAAGATCGTCTTATTTGATGTTCGTTACGTGCATTCTCAAAGAACAGTACGCTATATCAACTTAACAAAGTAAGAGACGTTTTATTTGATTGGCAATTTCTAGTAAACAACAACAGAATTATTATAGAAAATTAAAAAATAATTCACGATGTCTTATTTGGAGCAGTGATCTCATCTAGACACCCAGATTTGAAAAAGCTGGGCCAATATAGATAAGCCTTATAAAATCATAAACATAGGTATCTAACAACGTTTTCGTATGTACTAACTGAAGTCCAACCTGATATAAAAATATTTAAATCGTTACAAAATCGTACTCAAGACACACAAAAGAAACTTTCTAGTTACTATACTAGTCATATCACAGTCGACGCGACCTACAGTCGACCTACGCGAACGTCTGCAGACTCCCTAACGAATACAACGTGAACATAACACATACTTATAAATTTGGCAGCATCTCCCGGTGTCTCGAACACGTCTCAGTGGGAGGCGTGGGGTGTAATTTGAACAAATGAGCGACGGCTACCGAACCAAATTAGATTCTCGCCGGTCGCCGGTCGCCGACCGACCGCCGGCTGGTCGCCGGACTGGCCCCGGTCGCCTCACTCGCCAACAGATTACGGCACTTGGCTCCCCAGCCCCTGCAATTTGTATCGACTGTAGCGATAAATAGATCTTATGTCTTTTTGGAATCCGATTTAGCGTTATAAATAGTTTTAATAGTAATCGAGATTTCGATTGTAGAACAATAAAGGGGTAATAATTACGATATTATTAAAAGAGAATATAACATTTTTGTTATAAAACTCATTAACCCATAACTTCCGAAGTTACCTGTACCTAAAAGAGCATCTTTAAAAAATAAATCAAATCAATATTGGCCGAATGTAAATAAATGCCCTGTTATCCGGTGTTTAAACAGTGTTCGGCGAGGGCGTCGCCCCCACCGGGTCCTAATCAAAAAATTGAACTTTCAATAAAGGGAATCATTAATTCTGCTTAGGGAGGGATCCCGTAACATCCTAACGAACTCCACAAGAATCTTGGGATGTTTTTGTCGGATAATTATTTGAAAGAAATACTTAGGAGCACCGGCCCTCCGTCCACTTGGGAAATTGTTTTCGGCGCTTTACAAACATCTGAGAAAAATGTCTTACTTTTGCATGAGCTTGTAGTGAAATACGTTCGTAGGGCACAGTATGTTAGTGTTTAGAGCTACTAGATTGGTGAGTCTATGCTGTACACTTTAGTTATAGTAAGGTTTGCTTACTCATTGAGAATTAAATACTTTGTAGATACTTCATACTAGTAAATAAATTAGCGATCTAAGGCTTTAGTCCCCATTCCATTTTGGCACTTCTAGAGCTCATCTTAAAATTTGTTTGCTGTTTTTCTGCTGAGTAATGTGGCTATTGAATATTACTTTTGCATTTACATGTTATAAGGCCCAGAATGTTGATCTCATTTAGGTACAAATTGAATGAATTTACGGACTAGTATTCAAAAACAGGTATAGGTTTGGGATTATGAACTTTGAACCAAGAAAGCCAAGCTCAATTTTATCAAATTCCAATAGGTATATTAAAATTCCAGCATTTTATTGAGACACAACATACAGTAATGTTAATTAATTAAACTATTCTGCCTCCGCACACGAGCTAAGCGTAAACAACAGACAATCAAGCGAACGACCACAACGTGGCATCTCGCGGATATTGATCGGATATTTTTCTCAGACGCTATTACCGTAATGCAGCCAATCCCCCGACATTGCCCGACATCGCGAGCGGCGGGAATTAATGATGTCCTTTATTGGAGCCACCATTTTTTGATTCCACCCCGCATCGAGCGACAAACACGAGTTATTTACACTCTCTATACATTTATGTATCCATTACGCAGTTTTGTTGCTTCAGAACCAATTTCCTGGTGAATTAAGTGCAATGTATTACGAATTTGTTGTAGAAACCTGTTTTGTGATTTCGTAGTAGGCTCCTAAACTGAGATCCATCGCTGGAGGCGTAGGAAGCCAACAAAATCCTTGTTTACACGGGCCGGGTTCACATTAAAAGCAGACCCCAGTCGCTTTAAGGCATTATTGGGATCTGTCAAGGATTACGGTATTATATTGTCAAAAAGGGATGTACAAATTTCGATTTATTGAAACAATGCTTCACCTAATTCACACGACTGGTGTAACTTGGGAAAATCGTTGAACGCTGCCCTACAGATCTACTTCCTATATCTTAGAAGATAGTTAAAACAGTTTGCTGTTATTACGATTTATTACTTACTTATGTAGTAGTATCTAGATGTAGTATTAGTTACAAGTGTCAATTATTTTTTATTCACTAAAGTTATTTTAAATTTCGCTATAAAACCCAATAATTTGGCAGTCACAAGAAGTACAACATTCCGTCACATTCTCAACCAAAAAAGTTTCCTAAGCTATAAAACCAATTAAAATATCTTGAATGAAAAAAAGTTACTTAACGAAGTGTCTTGTGGAATGGACAAAGTATCGCACGTATAAGCTACATAAGTAAAAGCACTCACACAGCCCGACAAAATCACATTCAACCTACCACCAAAACCGCCAGTCCACCAACCTGGCACCTAATGATGAAGTTAGCGAACTCTTTGACCAATTACGACAGACAAATGATACATGGCGTGTAACGTAAGCACGCAGTAGGATCGACTGATCGCATCACCCCCCACAGAAGCGAGCCAATTAATTGAAGGCACTAGAAATCCAGTGTCGCGCTGAGCCAGGATTAGCCAATGAGCCAGTGTCAAAATACCGTTCATTAGTAGTTTCGGTCTTACGTGATATCTGCGATTTTTGTTTCGTTGTTTATTTGTTTCTTCAGCCATGGAAAAAAAGAAGAAAGAAAGAATATAGTTGCCAGAAACAGGAGATTAATTTAAGACATTTTTTGTGGAGCTGGACAAAGAAATGCAGACTGGAATGTATAGAACAGTGTCCTATGATTGTTACATGTAAAATAGCCTATATTCATCTGCAGTTGAAAAAAGTCTAAACAGATGATAATGATAAAACTTCTCAACTGTAGTTACATGAAAAATATAAAGTAATATACTGGAACATGATGTTAAAGAATATAGGCCATCTAAAACGGTATTTTTTTTAATGTCTTATTCTATTCGGCAGCCATCGTACGTATCAATTAGGCGGGGTGCAAACGTTCCCGCCACTATCTTCGCGGCGAGCTCGTTAATTATCGAGCAGACGGTAACCCAAGTTATTGCCCCCCGGATGCTTGCATCTTAACTAGATTAGCTGTCGAATTGTGCTCTTTACGTTCACCTTTAGAAATTGGTTTATTTATTATGTATTCTTGTTTTTATTCCTAATCAAGAACGGTAATTTGCGAAAGAAGTTAATGAACCTGTACAAATATACATTTTACACCGACAAAGCCTCGTTATTCTTCGGTAAAAAATTATAGCAATAAATCAAATACCCATAAAGTTTATTCAGCACGGCATTCTTAGAACTTCAATGCTCATTCGTACTCTATAGCACAGGAGATCTTTGCCTTACTGGTACCTACAGATACAGGCTGGTATTATTTTATTCTTCGTTCAGAAACTAGGTTTTATAATAAGAAAATTTCCTATTCCATAATTAAAACATAACATCACTCCTGTATATCCCAAAGAGGTAGACAGGCGTGTTAACACACCCATTTTTCTCAATTGTAAGCTCCCTAAAAAAAATAGATCTATTTTAGTTATTTCCAGTACTTTCCCCAAACCTACCACTATTTTCTTGTCAAATTACGCGTTGTAAAAAGCGGCTAACAATTGTTGCCAGCTAAGGACGGCCCGTGTCACATGCCTGTTACAATCAATCTCATTTGTTGGCAATTAGCGGGCCGCGTCTGCAGGCCAGCGGTCCCGTCAAAGTTGAACGGAGGAAGTTTGGAGTGAATATTTATTGGATTGCGATATCGTTGCGATGTTAGTTTTAGTACAAAATGACTGCACTAAATTTAAAGAAAATAAAGGTTGGCAAAAACTGCCCAAGGGTGCTTAAGCCAACCAGTTGAGTATCATCGCGAAGGCTTTAAGGCGTTTAATGGGGAGTGCATTAAACGAGTAGGCTATGTTTTTTATATTATAATGAGCCTACTTATTATATACGAATCGGAAATTGGTTGCAAAATGGGAAGTTCTTTATAAATACAATCTAAAAACTCAATTTACTGGGCGAATACAGTTACGCGACGAGAAAGGTCATAGACATTCGTTGCACCAATTTACGTTAAATTTTTTATTGTCGATCTCATTTCGATACCTTAGCGACACAGCAGCAATATCGTGTTCCTATTGGATAATAGTGTATCGCGGCGTGACACTGTGCCCGTGTGATTGGCTGGCCACCGCAGCGTGGGCTCGCGCACCGAGTTTTCTGCTGGTGGTTTTCTAATCTGAGCACGAAATTCGTCCACGTTTTCGACAGTCGCATTTAAATGTTTCATCCATGAATAGTTTGTTTCTACTACGTTTTATTTGATATTGTTTTTTATAATATTAGCTTTAACAAGATAAAAGTACTAGAACTACTTTAAATAAATATAAAGCACTAAAAAAAGCATTTTACAATCTTCGAGAAATAGAGGCAAAAGTTGGGCAACAGTTTGATATCAACAAAAAGGATTTCGTTACCAACAAACAATACTTTTTAAATGCCAAAAGCATATTGTCTATAGACATAATTATGTCAAAAGCAGTACTTTCAAGATTTTAGGTTAATTCATTGGTATTTGGATACAAAATTTTTGTGAAAACTAAAAAGTCAACCTTAGTACAAAGTATGGAAGAAAAAATCGGCGAATAAAACTCAAAAGTAATAAATAAACAACAATATTTTCATCGGAAAGGTGACTAAAACAACGGTGCTGTGTGCTGCTTTATTTTCACACGTTTTCCTACTTACACATGTTACATGTTCATCTACATTAATATTATAAAGAGGAAAACTTTGTTCGTTTAATTGTAATGAATAGGCTCAAAAACTACTGGACCGATTTTAAAAATTCTATCGTCATTCGAAAGCTACATTATCCACAAGTAACACGGGCTAAATTTTATTTGGCAATAAATAGGGTTTTGTAAGATATTTGGGATTTCGGACACAAGGTGTAAAAAATCGACCAGAAAACGAAACATTCGAAATCCACGCTGACGGAGTCGCGGGCGGAAGCTAGTAATATACATTTCTAGGCAGCAGTGGGTATATCGCCCTATTAAGGCAATCTTTTGATTTCAAACATTTGACTAATTTTGTTATTAATAGTACCAGCCGAAAACAAGTACGATAACATTAAAAAAATGGTAAAATCGATTAATTTTACTCCTTCAATAGCCCCTCTCATTTTTATATTTGATTTATATTTTAACCGCTCATATGATGTAACAGCGAGTTTCACTGTACGGACATCGATAGCGATATACGACCGCAATGGCTGACATTCGATTTGTTTTTGCCACATGGGAATCTGAATGTAATTTACTATGTATTGTATAGCATTTGAAACAACAATGGTTTTCCAAAACAATAACTCAATTGTATCACTAACAGGCATTGGGAAAACCTACATTTTTATAATTATGTATATGAGAAAATAGTAATAATATAATACCAGCCTATAAATGTCCCACTGCAGGGCAAAGGCCTCTTCTCATATAGAGAAGGATTGAGCATTGACCACCATGCTAGCTCACTGCGGGTTGGCGACTTCAGATAATTAAATCCAGGTTTCCTCATATTTTCCGTCACCGTCAGTCAGTGGTGTCTTAGAATAACTAAGAAAGTATCTATAACATTGAAAAAGTCACATTGATACTTGCCCGGGTTTGAACCTGCAACCTTGTGCATACAAATCCGGTATGTTAACCACTAACATCACGACTGTTAATCATGAATGAGAAGATAATAAATCCGAAAACATCATGAAATGAACTTGCTAAAACAGATTCATTTTTAACCGACTTCAAAAAAAGGAGGAGGTTCTCAATTCGACTGTATTTTTTTTTTATGTTTGTTACCTCATAACTTTCGCTTGGGTGAACCGATTTTGATGATTTTTTATTTATTTGAAAGCTGGTGCCTCCCGTTTGGTCCCATTGCAATTTGATTAAGATCCAATCAGTACTTTTTCAGTAATTCTTAATAATGCTGTTTTTTTTCACGTTCTTTACTACATTTTTCTATGATTGTTCTCCGATTTCTGCGGTTTTTATGAAACTTTTTTACTTTTTAGTGCTTTTTAATTTGTTGTGAAATAGGTTTGTTTAAAGTCGGTTTTTTTTTGTTAACATTTTTAATTATGGGTGTGAAAGTTATGTGAATCTAAAAAAATAATCTGAGTTATCGCTACGTTTGTGTTAATACTACTACAATCTAAAGCATTTCTTTATTTACAGTTAAATGATCGCCAAGAAAAATGAGCATCACTTTAAAATCTCGCCCACGTCGAATAAAAGCTACGATGCAGCGAAAAGATCTCTTCTACATCTACAATGATGACAGGGAAGAAAGTTCAGAGTCCGATCAATCTGTGACTAACGATTGCGCTGATGGGAGTACGCAGACAAAACTTGAAAAAAGTAACTAGTCATGTTATTTTGACAGCCTAATATTAGCCCACAGCCTTGAACTTTCTCATTTGATTGTTCTAGTGGACTGCCTCGTTGGTCTAGTAGCACGAGGTACTGGGTTCGTATCCCGGGTCGGGCAAAGTGTTACTGGGCTTTTCCATTAGGTAATTCTTAATAGCAGCACGAAGTCTGGATTTGTGCCCGGTTGATGGCAATAGGCTCGCCACCTATTACATTGGGACTTAAAACCATAACTGGCGAAATGTGGGTGTACTATATGTGCACCTCTGCCTGCCCCTTCGGGGAATACAGGCGTGATGTTATGTTTGTTTTTCAATTTACCCTATTTTTGGCCAGCTCTGTGCAGTTGTTGTATACTGCACGTTTGTGCGTTGTGAAGATATTTGTGTTGGTATGTAATATTTCATGTCAGTGAAAGTCACCCGTGGTACTGCTAGTGCTAACACTGATTGACTGATAATAAATTGAATGATACTAGAATACTTGTCGAGGTAGCTACGGAAATAAGGATAAGCAATCTAAATACAGAGATTTTTTTGTATTGTACAGGGCGTACCTCTCCAATAAAAACATGCCTTATAACACCAAGAAAGAAACTGAAAAGAAGAAAGAGTAAGAATTTTATTCTACATACATACTTACTTAACCAGTAGGCGGAAGTGTCTTCTTTTATCAGGAGTTGGTTCACCCAAATTTTGTCACTCATCATAAGTCTTGACCACGTGACCGCACCGTGGTTCGAGCTTGCCCCGAGACGTGACGATTCCGTTACGATTCCGATTAGTGTGCGTTGCAGTATGTTGCAGATTAGTTTTTATACAAAGAGTACTGCACGGCTCAAGTTGATATGGTTACGATCCCTTTTCGAGTTGATATGTGTGCCACGACCTTTAGACACCCACGAGAGGAAAGATGGGAGTCTATTCTAGGCCGGAAACCACACGGCAGATAAGGCAAAATACATTCGTAGACTTATTATTTAGATTGACATAAATTCTCTTAAATAGATGAAAATGTTATATTTCAGTTAAACTTATGGACTGGAAGAAGTACCACAGACTAAGCGTAATATATTCGTTTATAGATGATTTAGAGAAAGACTTTCCAGCGATTTGTACAGTGACAGTTATCGGAAAATCGGTCGAAGGCAGAGACATTAAGGTATTACTTATTGTATTTCTGCATTTGCTATTCAATCCCTTAAAAATAACCCTTGCAATAAATGTATGCCAATTATGTTTTTTGCCGTCAACTTTTTTAGTAATATAGGAAAAATTATATATATATAACTATAATATGTTCCACATAATGAATTTTTATTTAAAAATAAGCTCCGAAATAAGACTATTTTTATACCGATACAGAAAATACTTTCGTTACTTTTGCTGTATGCCGAAAATTACAATTTTGATTGATGTCCGATTTTTTAACCATCTTGACTTTAAAATATTTTCTTATTAGATGTTGAAGATATCAAACAGCAACGCGAACAACGCTGGAGTGTGGCTGGACGCGTGCATCCACCCTCGAGAATGGATCAGTACTGCTGTCATAACGTATATAGCTGATGCCCTCGTCAGAAACTTCCACACTCTTTCCAAGACCATCACTAATAAAGATTGGTAATCTAATTATTACCATCATCTTCATGGTTTTATCAGCCTTGCTTTTTCTCAATAACTTTGGAGTCGGCTTTCAGTTATACCAGATAATCTATATAATATAAAACATTAATTGCTGTTCGGTAGTCTCGCTAAAATTGGACAACGGCTGGACCGATTTGGCTTACCTTGGTCTTGAAACTCTTGTAGAAGTCCAAGAAAGGTATAAATTATGGTACAAAGCCCGCCGGCTAGTGTTAAATAAAAAATGGAGTCGACTGCCTTACAATTTGACTTCGACAACCTAGATCGAAAGGGACGCGGAAAATAGAGAGCGTTTGCTCCATCGACAAGAGCAAAGCTCTTGAATTTAAGAAGAATAATCTAGGTAATGCGTTACGACTCCGTAGTTCAACAATGATCAACATCTATTGAAGATCTATGGATGACAGTAAGGGTTAATGATTATGTGCAGTCTTGGTATGAAATTGAGGGTTTTACTCGTCCAAAGACCAACGGTAAACACAACTTAATCCTTGATTGATCTATCCGTGCAGCTGTTAGTCAATTACGAACTTCCAAGACTATTTATCCACTATAGAATGTCATTCACTTGTTGATGATGTGATTGTTCGCAGGTATATAATACCCGTTTTGAATCCAGATGGTTACGAATACACCCACACAGGCGAACGCATGTGGAGAAAAAACCGAGCATGGTATGGAGGCGAGTGTGTGGGTGTAGATCTAAATAGAAATTTTAGGTAAATATTAAAGATTAATTTTTATTACAGTTTAAAAGAATACGATTTTAATTTAACCTATATTATTTATACTACCCACCTACCAGTTATGCGTGGGGACAAAGCAACGGCGAACAAGGTTCTTCTGACGAACCATCTCATGTATTCTATCGAGGACCAGCTCCATTTTCAGAACCAGAAACTATTGCAGTGAGGGTAACGATTCTTGGTATCAAGTTTTTGATTTGTCGTAATATAACCGAAAAAGTTTAAAAAGTGACACTGTTTTTCCAGGACACCATATTAGGATCAATAACGCCTTTCAAGGTGTTCATCTCCTTTCATAGTTACTTCGAACTAATAATATTTCCATGGGGCAACAGAAAGGACCCATGTCCGGACTATCTTCACTTACTGGAAGCAGGCACAATCATGGCAAGGGTAACTCCACGTAAGAGACTAGTAGACTAGTAGTATGCTTAGGAAAAGACTATGAAAATAGTCGTGCTATATCAAAGAATTATCTCATTAAACTATTTTCAGGCAATACATGAAACATCCGGGAAGACTTACAAAGTCGGAAGCACTAAGGACCTGACCTATTATGCTTGTGGCACGAGCATCGATTGGAGTTATTCGATAGCAAAAATACCATACTCGTTCATGGTAGAGCTAAGAAGTCGGAAACACAAATTTAGATTACCAAAGGATCAAATCATAGAAAATTGTGTAGAAATATGGAATGCCATTAAAAATTTAATGGATTACGTGGATGAACACTAAAAACATGTATACAATGTGATGTAAATTACGTCGGTGTTAAATCTTAAAATACCTTAAGTATTGTCAGTGTGTAAATAAAAGTCTACAATAAAAATTATTACTATTTTTTATTTATATTCCAATTACATACCGATTACCAATACTTCATAATTAATACACACATGACTACAAACTACTGTCGCAGTTTATTTGCATTCACCGTACAGTTCAAACATTTTTTTTTATCTACAAATTTAATAAGAGCTTTTACACCGCTAAGTATTTCTTTACAACAATCAATAATTTCGTCTTTTGATAGAAGAAAACGATCCTGTTTACTTCTTAATTCAACGAGATAGGAGAAGGGTATACGAGCCGTTCCGTAACTCCAGTCTATACTCGTTCCACAGGCATAGTACATTATATCCTTGAAGTTACCAACTTTGTACATGCGGCCGCTGGTCTCATAGATAGCCTAAAACATAATAAAAACCAAGTCAAGCGCGAGTGGACCTCGCGCACCGAGGGTTCCGGGAAACTTGAAACTGTGGTTTGGTTACATAATTAGTACCAAATTAAAATTCGTTAAACAAACCCTTACTTTAGCCATAGCTGTTCCACCTTCCAACAAATTGACATAATCAGGGCAAGGTTCAGCTGTGTAACACCAAGGAAAGGCGATTGCTTCACTGCAAGCGTGAAACGTTAGGTATATCTTGAACGGTGTTCCTGAGTACAGAATTATGTCCTACAAAAGCAGTAAGTAAAAATTATAATTCCTATCATGTAATGCATCATACAATTTTGAAATAAAAATTAATCACACCTTAATTGCATTTGTTTCGGGCTCAGAAAATGGTTCAACACCGCGAAAGTTTATGTGATTTGGGTCACCTGACGAATTCTCCACTCCACCACGTCCCCAGTAAAACCTAAGAATTTTTATAAAGTTAGCATCTTAAAAAATCTAGAATCCATCTGAAAGTACTTGATAAATGTACCCGAAATTTCTGTTAAGATCAACTCCAGTGGTCATGTTTCCAAACCGTGCTCTATTTTTACGCCACATCCTATCTACTGTGTGTGTATATTGATAACCATCTGGATTCACTATTGGCACGAAATACCTGAAACATTCAATTCTATTTTTAATATCATCCACATCTTTGTGTCCATCTTAAGTTCTAATTTGTGTTTGCATTCTAATTAAATCTATTTTACCAGTCCTTATTAATCAAATTTTCAGGTAATTGACTAAAGTTTCTAGCGATGTGATCAGCTATATATGTAACAACTGATGTGCTTATCCATTCTCTTGCATGTGTAGCACCATCCAGCCATACTCCTGTATTGTTTGCGTCGCTATTTGATATTTTAAGCATCTGAAAAAACAATCATAATAATCATTATGCTTCTATACAATTTCTAATTTCGATTGAGTACATAGTTTTCTTTACGAATAATATATCACTTACTGCGGTTAATGTTGGAACAATACTTATGGGACATTTAAGTTTACAGGGTACGAACCTTTATGTCTCTTCCCTCCACTGTTTTTCCAATAATAGACACCGTACAGGTCGACGGAAAATTCGTCTCTAAGTAATCAATGAAGTTATAAACAATGTTAAGAGGATAAAAATCTTTCCAGTCCAAATAGCGTTCTGCAATAGAAATGCTTATGTTACATGTAAGCAAAATGTTTAGCAATTAATAACTACTAAATATGGTTTTTGCATGGTATACCAAAATACAGAGCTCGTCAGTTTTGTGATCCTTGTCGGGAGCAAATGTGTTAACTACAACCACATATAATAGGTAAATATGCAGGCCATACTCAGCAGCGATATGCTATTTAGTATTTAGCGTCATGAATAGCTCGTGGCTAGAACCACGCAGATCAGTCGATCTATGAGACAAAGCTCATTACCTATCCGTGCCTTAGAAAGCACATTGAGTTGTTGAACCTATACCCGATTGCTCCTCGTACGTATCGGTTTACCGTCCCTTGGTGAAATTACAGAAGACGCTGCTGGCCATCTTCTGGTTTTCCCTTACGATACTCACGGGAGGAAAGGGGGTGGTCAATTCTAGGCCGGATCATCATTATCATCAGCCGGAAGACATCCGCTGTTGGACAAAAGCCTCCCCCTAGGCCAGATACCCCTCGGCAAAGCCACTCTTACCCTGGTCTAGATTAGATACCTTATTAACCGTCGGAATTCTGTAAATATGAATTTATTGTACATACTCAAAGGTGATCGTGGGCGGTTGGCCAATAAGGGGCTGCGAACACGACGCGGGGCCATTCCCATCCCGGCCGTGTCGCTCACCATGACATCGAAACTTATTTCTCTCTCTCGCAGAAGTTTCTCCACTTGCATAATCCGAGTGCCCTCTACCATCACTTCCATAGTATTTCGACTCTCTTTGCTGATTGTTATAGCTGAAATTGAAGCTTACGTTAATATTACGACACTGCAAAGAGTTTGATTTACCGTGTAGAGTATTAACATGCATGAATTATTGTCAAGTCACGCTTGTTCCTATACATTGTAATGTTTACGTTCGATCTAGGACAATTCAGTTGTCTCATCGTCATTATCATCTGTCAGCCTATCGCGGTCCACTGCTGGACATAGTTCAGTTGTTTGTTGATATTTTATTTTCCTTAGTACTACTTAGTCTTAGATACACAGTTAAAGTTGCTCCGCATGATGTTTTACTGTAGGAACAATGCTTATGATTTCCACAACACTTAATTCACCGATAACTGAAACATACCCCCTTTGGTGTCTAAACTTTTCAAAAATGTCTTCTGTCCATCTTTCGCGCATCTTACGTCCCATATTTGATACCTTTGGCTATTTCGTGCCACTTTGACTAATATTTTTTACTTGAATACTTTGAATTTTGAGTAAATATTTTTTTAGCTTAAAATTTTAATAGTTTTTTGACATTTTATTATAAAATTTGACGTAGTATAATTTTGACAATGACATCTTTATAATATAATCAAATAGATAGTACTTCACAGGCTTAAACCATTTAACAAACCGGAGGTGACACGAGCACTTATGTCTATTCGAAAAAGTCTGCCATTTTTCGCGGGGGACGAGGTAACGCACACAAATAGTGGTAACACACTAATGCATTTTTGATAACATCGCTACGCACACACACGAAAAAATTGTCAAACACAAGCATATACTATACGCACACATTTACATACACACAAAGGGACAACTATAGTGTGTATACACATAAAGGTTGTCCCTTCAAAAATGACGTATGAGTGACGTCATTTTAAGTTCGCAATGACATTAATAATAATAATAATAATAATAATCATTTATTTGCTTAGAAAGTAGGTACATAAAAAGTGGTATACATAAAATAATGGTTCTACTACAATCTACCTTAAATTAGGCCACTTGACACTATCGATATTTTACTGTTGATGAGCGAATTATCACACGCAATACGTTTTCTAGAAAATCTTCGCAGTATAATATTTGGAATCCTAATTCTATCATTAACATGAACATATTTAAGTGATAAAATAAAGACGTACTGTTTTATTCTCTTGTTATTAGCTTGTATTATAAAACATGAAGATTCAAAATGCTGTTAGCATATTGTGTTAGTACGGTTATATGCAAAATACATAAGTGGAATATACATGCATAGATAGATAGATAGATAGATAGAATATTCTTTATTGCACACCAGAAAATCAATAATACAGAAAAACATAGTTAACTAAAAAGCTATACATCGGTACATTCCAGACGGATTAAGGAGCATGAGGACTCGCTAGCCACCTGTGTAAACGACGGGTAAAAAAATGTCAGAAAAATATATTTTCTTTGCGTTCTTATTTTGTTGCCTTCTCAGTATTGAAAACGTTCTAAAGCACGGTTCACGCTCGAATTCGATTTAGCTATCATAATAAGAAACTAATTATACCCTCAAAGCTTCCATAAGGTATATGTTTTATCACAATCGAGTAATTGATCCAATATGTCCATAGATTACATGAATTTTGGTGTCATTTTAGCATGTTCTCCATGCTGATCTTGAATCTAAATTTTTAAGGAAATTTAAAAAATGTATTATGGACACGCGGGACTTAAACCCACGACCTTCGTAGTACCGAAGGGCAGCTCTGCCAACTGTGCTATCGTGTCGCTTCTCGCACTCAACGAATTTCACGATTATTTGATAATAGGTAGTAAATTTAAAGAAATATATGAAAGAAAAATGGATACATGAATTTGCAAATAGTAGTCTATTATTAATTGTGTGTTTTTTATAAACGATGTGATCCGCGATCGCGTACCTTTGACAGCGGGGGGGACACCTGACACAGTGGCGTCTCCAGTTAGTTAAATGCTCTAAGTTCACAGGCATCGATGCTACATAATAATATCGATTCTAATTTAATATAAAATATAAGGCTTTGTTTAGTCTGCAGTATTTCACTTTTCTCGAACGCTTAAATCCTCTAAGACTTAAGTACATAATAAAGTTCTTTATCTACATCCTTTACAGCTCGCTCTACCTTGAACAATGTTATTGTAATGAAGAATTGTGGCTTAATGCGCTCGCGAGCTGAGCGCTCAAGGCGGGCTAGCTCGATAATTACATGTAATCAGATATTTTCTGTAAGCGCTTCGCTCGCCCTCGTCTCGCCCATGCACTCCCCACTAATGAAACAGAGTTCCCTACCATCGGTGCGAGACATTCAATACTCACTTTGTTATCATTTTACTAAAAACTTTTTGGTAGCGAGAATTTTGTACTTGTTTTAGGGACATTTATATACCAATTTTCCGGTTTTACTCACGTGCCTTTTCGTGTATGTGTTAGAATAGACGTTAAACATTATTTAGATATACAGAGTGGGGCAGATAATGCGACAATAAATTTAACACGGCCTAAATGATAATCTCCCCAGTCTGTATCCAAAAAAGTATTTAATTCGATCCAGTAGTTTCCTCACATTTTTCGTTCTGCCTCGTTGGTCTAGTGGTTGCTAAGCGCGACTGCTGAGCACGAGGTCCTGGGTTCGAATCCCGGGTCGGGCAAAGTGTTACTGGGTTTTTCCATTAGGTAATTCTCAATAACAGCACGGAGTCTGGATTTGTGCCCGGTTGATGGCAATAGGCTCGCCCCCTATTACATTGGGACCTAAAACATAACTGGCGAAATGTGGGTGTACTATATGTGCACCTCTGCCTACCCCTTCGGGGAATACAGGCGTGATGTTATGTTATGTTATGTTTTGCCACATTCTCTATTTAACTGCTATTCTTTAGCGCAGGGTCAAATACCCAATACAAAAGCGGTGCTGCCCGTCTTATCTATCAAAATTTTAGTGACTCAATTTCTACAAAATGGTGTTCCATTTTATTTTTAAGCTATTTAGTTTATTTAAAAATATATTTTTTTAAATTTCATCTTAGGTTTTTTTTATCCTCACTCTGCGTTTCTTTGGATTAGTACAGCCGATATATCAAGTTATTGTCGTATTATCTACCGCACGTTGTAATATATCAAATTATGGTAATCATACAATTTCTATATAAAGTCCCTGCTAGTGCTTCGGAAGGCACGTTAAGCCATTGGTCCTGCGCCTGATCTCTGCCTAGTCGTGTAGTTCTACCGTTCCATAGAACTATAAGAGTGAGGAAACAGGGAGCGCACCTGTTTTTGCGCGCATACTTGTGCACTATAATATCTTCTACGTAGTTAATTAGTCTCAGATGAGACAGGCCGCCGTGACCGAAACTGGGTCAGGAGAACATAACAGTTCCTGATCGTGTAGTCTCTTTTATCTAAACACTAATATTGCACCACTCATCATAAGTTCCAATAATAGTAGATTTATACCTAATTTCATTCATTGGGTTCGCTGTTTTACGACAAAAGAACAGAATATAAGCCCCTTGGCAATCATCAATTTTATAATGTTTAGACGTATCTAGTAGCGCACTAAGTCCACGTGTTTCAGCATAAATATATATTTTAATTTTTCTCTACCATTGATAGGTAATTTTCATCCTACAAGCTGCAAGCGTGCACTGAGAATATCTCGGTTACTATGCGTATGAATAATAAAGTGAGTTACTAACTGGAACTTGGAGAAAAACTGTTTGTTTTTCTCTTTACCTACGGTCCGCATGTAAATATTAAAGGCAGAGTTAATCATGATCTATCCACGATGTATTCGATCTTTTTCTATTTTAAAATTAGTCACCCATAATATGTCAAACTATTTTACATTTAAATATGAACTATGTAGGTAGGTAACTTTCTGAACCATGTAGGTCAATTTACAGAAAGTTACCTACTTTCTGTAAATTGTTTGTCTTCTTCGTATCCTAGAATATAAATTAGCAAGTCAACAAGGAGCATATTATGATAAATGATTTTTATTTTGCCAATAGATTTATGAGGAAACACTTTTACAAGTCTTTTTTCAAAACTCTTTGAAGTCGTCATTTTCTAATTGACTACCTCTGAACAGAAATGCCGGAAAAAACTCAGGAGTCAAGGCCTCCTTTGAATTCCAGACAAGTACAAGAAATGTACTTTTCTGGAACATCCTGAGTCCTGGGTGAACCAGACGTAATATCTTAGCAGGTAGTAGGTACTACTTTCGTGAGTATTCCCCTGCCTCGTTGGTCTAGTAGTTGCAAAGCGTCCATTCCTCGTGGTTGTGAGCTGCAATGGTCTAATAAGCGAGATTAAATAGAACTTCTCGAATCAGTAACAATAGTTAGGGTTCAAGATCTGTCGGTAGCCCGCTAACCTGCCGGTGGACCCCAAACTGCGCGCCGCCCGACTGTCACCTCGGCTCGGTCTTACGCGCGTTTATCTTTTTAATTGTCCCCCCCTCCCGCCACCTCGCAGCCTCTCCCTCTTGTTACTACCTCGTTAGATTTAGCGAATCACTCATACGTCTTCTTATTTATCACTTAAGGTAGATTACGTTTACTGCCTTTTTAGTTCAGAAAGCCTATTTTGTTTTGTTTTAAACGTTAATAGTTCCTTTATCTTTAGAGAAGTTTTTATATATTTCTTACCTAATCAGATCTAAACAAAGCCTCTTTGGTGAGTTTTTAATGACTTTGCTACTGCGTTTGAATTTGAAAGGATAACGCTAACGTGGTAGTTAACTGAGCCAGCAAACTTGCACGATCCGATATGTAGAGTTGGAGAAGTACCCAAGAGTAAAAATTCCGACTCAGCTACTCTTAGCCCACGGTTCATATATGTTCGTTGATTCAAAGTACTCGTACTATGGATTTAAGGACTAACTTTAATCCATAGCCAAGCCGGAAATCTAGTTATAACATTAAATTAACTTAATGTTATAACTAATATTATACTGCCGAATGGTATCCGACCTAGAATTGACCACCCCCTTTACTCTACGACAAAGGGAAAATCCAGAAGATGGGCAGCAGCGTCTTCTGTAACTTAACCACCAATACTGCGATATATTAATACCTGAGTAATTTCATCGTTGTCCACTACTAATGAGTAACACTCCAAACATCTTAAACTCAACTATCGTGTTTCTTGCACATCTCATTATTTCCTTGCCACAAGGTCGAGTTTACTTTGATTTAAACAAAATAAACAAGGAATTACAATTAGTCGCAAAATGTACGCACCAATGCTTAGTGGATGTTCAGGGGTGGTAAATCGGCGGACCCTGCCGCAATGCAATCTTAAGATCAGAAGATTTAGTAAATTGGGTGTTTTAAAAAAAATGTGTCAGTATAATATGAATGAATTCAATTGTGTAGTTTTTTTTGTAGTACTGGTTATTCACGAAACCAAGTACCACTTAGTAATATGATGTATTTACATAAATCTTAAACACAGGCATTAAAATTAATAGAAAATGAATGCTTGTTCTAGAATGTTGCGCGTTGGAACTACTTGGTATACAACTATATGCTCTGTCTATTTTTATACGACTGCTCACAAAAATGAGTGTAATGTTTTTATTTAAAATTACGTTTAAGCCTCAGAGGCAACTTTAAGCATAGATAAATGTTAGTCTTTCATGCATGGTTGAAGTAAATACCTACCATTAGTAAATACTCCAACATAATTTACCGTCCTAATAAACCTGACAAAATATCCATTTTTCTTTTAAACTGTTACTTCTGCGTATTTATGTGTTGTGGCGTTGCTTTGTTTTTCATTAGACGTTGCTTATGGGCCAACGTCGCGTCGCTAAGCACTTAACTGCCGGCCCTGACTTAGTATTCAATGTGAAAAACGCTTTAACGATCTCTCTGAAATCAGATGAATTCTTTGTACCTAGGTCCACGTCTTAAGAAGAATGATATTCAGGTGACCGATAATACGATGGAAATGTATTAAAACGGACGTTTCTTAGTTAGCGTATAACTCAATACAAGAAACAAACACTTAAAACCACACTTACCTGAACTTCTTGATACATACTTCACCTATCTACAAAGAAGATAGCTTTTAAGAAGTAATTGTAGCTATAATAAAATTATTGCCGGCAAGTCATCGTAAAACCAATCATAGCCCTCGCATGTTCATCAACACCTATATTCAGAACACCTGCAGACAAAACTTTGCTGAAGACGTACGTGTGCCAAGCTTACAAGCATTTTGAGAATATGGCCCATAGTACCTACCACAGAAGTGTTCTCCTGACCGAATTTCGGTCACGGCGGCCTGTCTCATCTGAGATTAACCAACTACGCAGGAGATGTTATAGTGCACAAGTATGCGCGCAAACACAGGTGCACTCCCTATTCTCTCACTCTCATAGTCTGATGGGACGGTAGACCGACACGACCGGAGAGAGATCAGGCGCAGGACCAACGGCTTAACTTGCTTTTCGAAGCATGGAGGGGCTCTACATGTGGAACCGGTTACCCATCAGAAGACTGACCGCGGCTAAACCTCACTGATGTATTGATCTGCTCGCTAGCCACGTAGCTCCGAGACCCCCATCTACCACTGGATTAGTGTACTGGCCTAGAGAAGCAAGAACTCACCAGTAAACTATTTGATCAAAACGCCTTTTTAAACTCTGCAGACCAAAGATATTGTCACCTTTCTTTCTGACATCTGCTGACAACGTCAAACACCATTTATATTACAGTGAGTTATTTTGTATACACCGGAAAATTTATCTACAACTCAAAATGATTCTGACGTAAAAATCACCGACCGTATAAAACTTACTTTTTAGCCCTCAATATAATGGATCGATTAAAAATCAACCGAATTCCTTGTACAATATTAAAAACGCAAATTCAGCTTTTAGATCAATTATTTTCTTCTGTTCTTGTTGAAACTTAACCAGAGCCTACGGGAACACGATCACCATGACTGGAAGTGGCTTTCACAAGAGGTGCCACTTGGCATACATACCACATGCGCCGAGACCAATCACCCCAAAACATGTTGCACAAAATAACCATTACGAACAGTGCGTCGATAAAGATGACGCAGGCAAAGAATGCTACATGCAAGATAACGTCCCGGTGAAGGAAAAACGTGGACGTGAAACAAAACAGGAGAAACTTATCCGTGAACAGACAGCCAAGTTCTCACCGCAGAACGTCGATTGTTATATAGACAGCCAATACTACAACACACCAGTGACTGTAGACCCGGTTGTGAGAAAACCTTCTAGTCCTATAAAGAAAATAGTTTTTAACATACCAGGTTGGTCCTTTTCATAGATTTAGTAATCTTAGAGAACAATTGATGTTCTTCTTTGTTGCCTATATTTTTGAGTACCAGGTCTTCAGTATGGTAGGTAAATTAAGCAAGGCTAGAAGTAAAATATGTTTCACGTTTCCTACATTAAAGCCTAATAAAGAGTATACTGTTATAAATTGTAGATAAGAAAATAAACTACTCAATCTTTTGTAGACAAAATCACACAAATTGACGTCTGAATATCTCTTGTTTTAGAGGATAAGCATCAAATCAAGCAAGAGGAAGAAACGCGCATGAATTGGACCGATTATCATCGGCTGAGCGTCATTCACAAGTTCATGGACGACTTAGAGTTTGATTTTCCTTCGCTATGTACCACTGGTGTCATTGGCACATCGGTCGAAGGTCGAAATCTAAAGGCAAGCGATAAATTTCACGAATACCTAAATAATTATTCTTCGGATAGAATAGTGGTACCAGTTCCAAGCTATGCAAAAAAAAGCACTGGATGAGATTAAGTCCTGCTATGTTTAGTTTTCCCAAGACTACTGGAACTGACAAACTATCTGAACCTTTAATAGTCAATCTCCTAAAATGTGGAAAGTGACTATTTACTTCTTTCTTTTAGATTCTGAAGGTTTCAAACAGCAATGCGAGTAACTTGTGCGTGTGGCTAGACGCAGGCATACATGCAAGGGAGTGGATTGCGCCTGCCGTCAACACTTACATCGCAGACCGCATAACAAGGAACTTTGACACGCTGCCCGAATGCGTCAAGAACAAAGACTGGTAATTCCATTAAATATATAGTATATTGGTTCTTAACCTTCTCCTAAGAAGGCAGGAAAAATGTCAAAGTTTGGCGTTAATAGTGTGTTTTTGAATGGACTTACTTCATAGTAGAAGCACGTGTCTATATGCAGATATTGCAAGGTAAAAGCGTCCTAACGCTCTTTCCTCTGTCTGTCTTATCTGCTTATACAATACATGCTCTATATTTTTTTTTGAGAAATGGTTTTCGCATGTCATTTCTCTATTCCATGCTTTATCAATTTCAGGTACTTTCTGCCAGTAGTGAATCCAGATGGATACGAATACTCTCACACGAAAGATCGCATGTGGCGGAAGAACCGTGCATGGCACGGAGGACAGTGCGTAGGAGTAGATCTTAATAGAAATTTCGGGTAAACTTACAAAATAATTCTGAATTCATTAAATATTTCGTTTAAATACCTAGTATTCAAATTAGCCAGCCAAATCAATACCAGTAAAGTAAAAACCTGTTTGTACAGCATGCATTCCCTTTCAGCGTTGGTTGGGGTGGCAAAGGATCATCAGATCAACCCAACAATGCCTTTTATAGAGGAACTCAGCCATTCTCAGAACCGGAGTCAGCAGCCATGCGGGTAAACAAATGAAGACCTATCTTAACTTTTATATCTGGTTTAATACATTTGAGTTCCAAGCTAGCGTGTAACGGCTATAACATACTTATTAGCATTACTCCACCTACTAAAGAAAGCTGGGCTACCGCAGTCCTCTTTCAAATATCTAGCCGTGTGACTATTTATAGGTATATGGCTGATTAAGACATTTTAGACAAACAGACACACAGACAACTAGTCTTGCTTATGAAGACCAAATCTAAGTCTTTCGCAAATCTGTACCAACACTCATGCCGCAACATCATAATGTAATCATTTTCTATTTTCTATGTTCAAGAAAATATTTTCAATGTCCTCTCTACTTGTTATTTTCACCCAAACAACTACATTACATTACAATGTCGGTGTAAACGCATAGTCAGACAACAGAAACCCAAAAGTGGCAGCTATTTAATACATTTAGATGGTCCAAATGATCATTGGAGTGGGACGCACCCGCGATCATTTAGCTGTAATATGCCGTTGATACCGAAATCGTGTCGTCGCCATTGCACGCAGAGATTAAACTGCAAACAGGATTTAGCCGTAAATCAATTTCACTGTTACGGATTTATATCATTCTGTTACATTAAATTTAATTCATGTTTGCACTGTAAACGATTTTACCTGGGAAGTGAGTAAGGTGTGAAATACAATTGACAGAACCTCAGTAGCTTAATTGCAACGGTTTTAATTATGCGTCCACTCTGCATTCGATCCTGCGTAACTTCGCTCTAATGCATCTTTTCTTTGAGATTTAAGGTAGAAGGATGTTGAAAGCTTTCATCTTCCACCATGTGAACATTAGTTTTTTTACTCATATTATAGAAAACATCACCAATAAGTTACATTGATTCAGTGCAGCTCATAGCATGCAGAACAATTGAATGCGTGTCTACTGTCTAGGACTACAAGAGCTCAACTAATAAAGACAGACTTTCTCTAACATTCCAGGACTTGTTTCTGAACTCAGGAATAAAGTTTAAAGTTTATATAACACTGCACAGCTACGGTCAAATCATCATATTTCCTTACGCCTGTAGTTCGGAACTTGCTCCAGACTACGTTCGTCTACTTGAAGGAGCTACAGCCATGTCAAAGGTAATTAGAATACTTCGTAATGTTAAAGGCATCTTCAAAACACAAAATTTACTTATCTTCAAGTAATTAAATATGCACAAAATATGACGTTATCATTGCATAGACTCATCTATTGTTGGAATTGATCCCTTCGTTTTTTTAACTAAAGGGTTTCTAAGTAGAAATGAGCATGACTCATGCTCAAGCTTTCTCAAAGCTTATCATTATTGTTTAGTAGTATCAGCAAAAGATAACATATCCGCTTTTATCACCAACAGGCTATCTATAATACTAGTGGTAATACATATAAGGTGGGCATTTCAAGAGACGTCATGTACGGAGCTGCTGGTACCAGCAACGACTTTTCTTATGGAACCGTTGGTATACCTTTCTGTTACCTCATCGAACTTAGAAGCAAGAAACACAAATTCAGATTACCCAAAGAAGAAATTGAAGAAACCGGCAATGAAATACTAAATTGTATTATAGCGTTGATGGAGTTTATTGACATCGAAACTGCTAAGAAGAACAAACCTGATAAGATAGTCGATGCTACGGTACAAAGGGCCGATCTCGTCGTAGAAAATAGCGAGATATACCTTAAAAGAAGTGACAGTAACTTGAGGAGGAGTAACTCTTTTATTCTAAATAAAAGTGATTGTGGGGTAAATTGTAAAGATTCCGTAGTGGAGCGGGATGATTTTTATGTGCAGAAGCAAGAATATTACATGCAGGAGGACGATACTTACGAGCAAAAAGACGAAACTTTGACGCTAAAGGACGACACTTATCGGCTAAAGAACGATATTTACCTGCAGAAGGAAAACCAATACGTGCAAAAGGATAACACATACGTGCAAAAGGCCAACACATACGTACAAAAAACCGAAATTTATGCGCAAAAGGACAATTCGTACCTGCAAAGGGACGCTACTTACCAGAAAGACGCCAGTTACCAGCACAGGAACAACTCGTACGAGCAGAGGAACTGTTTTTACGTGGAGAGGACTGACTCTAACGTGCTGAGAGACCGTTCTATCGTGGCGCATGAAGATAATGCCGTGAACACAACTGATTCTTTCGAAAATAACACTAGCATTTTTGAAAGGAACCTCAATGCCTTAGCACGAGCGGACTATGACGTGGAGGCAGATTCAACGTAAGGTTGTCTTATATTTATACTAATCTTAGTCTTGTAGTGTCAAATCGTAAGTAAATATTTCAGATCTTGAGATAAAAATAGTCCGTAGCTCTCAAAGTACCAGCATCGCCTTACTTTTTAATATAATTTACCGCGATTGAAAGTAATATATACTTTCATATTTCTGATATTAGTAGGGTAGAAAAGCCAGGACGACCGTCATAAAACATTTTTAAACAATGACGACTAAAAAGTTTGCATGTAATATATATGGGAACTTTGCTAAAAAAAGTAGTAAATGATTAGCTCATGATAGGGTTGACTTGAACTGTCATTGTAAATCAAAATTTTTGTACACACTTCACAACAAAATTCTTCGTAACTGTTAATCACCGTTATACATAGCAATAGCAATAATAATAGCAATATTTCTACCGCACTGTTTCTGAAAATTAATCAAAGTGGCACCCCCAGTACCTAATACCCAAGTATGGGAAGTAAATTTTTCTAGAGAAGGTCAAAGGAATTTTGTGAAAACATTGGACACTGTAGGAGGTGCGTACTCCTGTAAAGATATAGACCTGGGGGCTGGTTGACGGAATCGCGATATAAGGACTATGATGAAGTAGTATGAAAAATCTGTCGAAAATGTTCATAAAGCACCTAAGATATAAAAGTTACCAGGAAGATCTGAGGGTGATATCAATCGACGATATTTTTGGCGGGATACTATTTTTCATGGTACACTTTATGAAAGCGGCGAAACGCCGTCAGTGTTAGTTTTTTTTTTATTTCTTTATCTATTCTGATATGATGACCCACCATGTTCCCTGGATTACAAATGTTCACTAAATCATATATTTCTTACAGCAATCAATATATGGAAAGAGGAACGTAGTTCAATGGATATAATGGTTGAAGGTCCCAGGGCTGCGCAAGTGGCCGGAATGTTACACGAAAGAGAAATTCCTTATTCCATAGCTATACCAGACGTCACAACCATGCTTGAGAGAGAACATGGTTCCACTATATCACGAAATATCAGGAGAAATTCTTCAGGCTTCCGTAAGAATCAATCGTTTGATTTGACAGTGACATGGTGTAACATATAACAAGGAAACGTTTTAATGCAACCCACACTAGATCTTAGGTTGAGGTCTTGGCAAATACTTACAAGGTTTCCATTATAGGTACTTTTCCATGTAGCCCTAATTAGTCTTTGTAGCTATTAGCCGATTAATTTCAAAAAGAGGTATCTACTAATGGCTAATAATCTTCTGTTACTGGCGGTGATCAACAAATTATTGGAAAAACGTTACATTGTGTGTCAAGCCATTCTCTCGTAATGAGTTTTCATGTTTAGTAATTGCCTGCAACGATATCACAATAATTAAAGTGATTAACAAATTAAAACATAATTAGTAGATAATAAAATCGTTGGGTTGCACTATGAGGTCGTAAATGAGATTATTTTACTACAATTGAACTATTAGTGCAATTTAGTCACGTATTATCACTGTGCCTTTAAATACTGATAATGTATTATAAACGAACCATTTTACATCTTCGACTTTAACGGTATCCACAACCACGGCTTATCAGTATTTTTGTACTCAGGAAGTTATTACTCGTGAATACCAATGTACCTGGAGAAGGTGCTTAGTTCTGGAAGTAGGTTCACACGATTTGATCAGATGAGGTTTCGACCGTAGAACGCCTAAACATTTATTATGCAACTGCTTCTTAATATTTTATATTAAAGGCTTCAAACTAGAACTTAAGTCATCTAAATGCGGATGATCAAATAAACAAACAGCCTATAACTGTCCATCTGCTGGGCAAACGCCTCTTCTCATATAGAGAATGACCAAAAGTGATTTAATTTCTAATATGTACGCATTTTACAGGTCCGACGATGGATTGGAAGGCTTACCATAAACTGGACACCATTTATGCTTTTATGGACAACTTAGCTTCTGAATATCCGTATTTGTGCCAAGTCAGTGTAATTGGGAAATCAGTGGAAGGAAGGGATCTAAAGGTAACTAACAAATTATTTTTAAGATGGCCATATAACAAAAAAATTAAATTATTATCGTTTACAGTAGAGTATGCAGACTTCGTCTTAGTTTCAGTTTCCAAATCTGTTATACGATAAAATGATTCATGGAGTTTAATCATTGAGATTATATGGTTCATCTAGAAATATTCTTATTACTCATATTCAGGCTGTTTCCAAAACTACTAAGCTAAACTAATATCATTTTACGTTACCTTGTCAGTTGCTGCGGTTCCTATTCTCTACTTTTTTAGCTGAACCATAACCCTTATGTTACAGATGTTAAAAATTTCTAACGGTAATGATAACAACTCCAGTGTGTGGTTGGATGGGACTATACACCCGCGCGAGTGGGTTAGCCCGGCAGTGGTGACATTCTTAGCAGACAGGATCGTCAGGACGTTTAATGAACTGCCCAGTAGCGTCACCAACAAAGACTGGTAAAATTTTGTAGTTAATTATCATACCAATTGTCCAATTGTTCAATCTAAAAGCAATTGATGAAAGATGCTTGCGGATCCCTCGGCTTAAATTTATTTTCAGATTTTGTTACGATATTCTGATATTCTCGTATGGTTGATGAACAACCTGGTGTCAGATTTTAAACCGCCTGTAGGCCTCTGACATGGTTTTACACGCCGTTAAAAATCTCTCAAGTGTGCCGGTATCCTCACGACATTTTCCTTCACCGTTTTTAGCAATTGATAACTAAGTTTTATTTTATATTTTTTTTATTTTAAGTAATAGTACGCATATGAATTCAAAAATATATTGGTGCGTGACGGGGTTTGAACTTGCGTCCTTTGACCTGGCAGTTCAACGGTCATACTACACGGCTATTACTGCTTATTTGTTACAATGATCTCCGTTCATGATAATTGATTGTTTATCTACACTGAGAATAATACGTTAGCATACACCAACTTTTAAACCCGCAACATCATTATATTTATGAAGCACCTACCTATACATATATAATATATAATAATGACGCATATTTATAGAAAATGTCGTTAAAAAATCTAAACTGTTTTCAGGTACATTCTCCCAGTGATGAACCCAGATGGTTATGAATACACTCACACGCATGACAGAATGTGGCGAAAAAACCGAGCGCGATACGGCGAATGCGTTGGCGTTGACCTCAACAGAAATTTTAGGTACGTTCGGGTGCTCTAAACAACTTTTTAACCGTGGTATTAATAAACTTACTTGTATATAAGTGCAAACACATTCATACAGTATTAATAACATACAAATTTAATTTCGTTTCTTACCCATAATTTTTTGCCACGATTTTTTAGTACAGGCACAAATTTATGATTCATTAATTTAACAATAGCAGTTCGTTACCACATTCCAAACAATAATAAGAGCTTTGTTTGATAGAATTCAGAATATTTAAGCCAGTTAAAGATTGAAGTTAATGCATTGTGGCAAAGTACATAATATTTGTTCGTTAAAGAGTAACAATGAAAAATAAATTTCCAGCTATGGTTTTGGCGAGAAAGGGGAAGAAGGCTCTTCAAATGATCCCGGAAATATATTCTACAGAGGACCGAAGGCGTTTTCTGAACCAGAGACAGCTGCAGTCAGGGTACATATAACATAATATCTCACATTCATTCATTGACTGCTGAAATAATAATATCGATTAGAACATCTCATTTAGAACTATAATCTATTCAGAACTTATTTTGTTCCAGCGCGTGATAATGGATACAGACACCACATTTAAGGCGTTCCTGTCATTCCACAGCTACGGTGAGGTCATCATCTTCCCGTGGGGTTATACCAGTGAACCTTGCCCCGACTACGTTGAGCTGCTTGAAGGAGGTACAGCTATGGCCAAGGTAAAATATAGCCTTAAAGTTGCAACGCTGTGTTATTTATAAAACAAATCATTTGAATCCTTATCGCGCTTTAGCACCAAGCCGTATTATCATCTAAGGACAAATACGATTTGTTCTTTTCTTTTGTATCGACAGTACGCTAATATTGCGTGCCTACTAACCACGTCCAAAACCGGCATCAGAGACGTTGTTTAAGTCAAACGATTGAACTACTGCTGAAAATAGACCTCCCCGCGTTTGGCCTGTGCTTTTCGCATGCAAAACGCAGCAGAAATGTTCTAATTATCACATGATCAGCTAAAAGATGTCCACTATTGTTCAAAGGCCTCCTCTTTAGACCGCCGCAAGGAACGGCAACTTGCCATTTCCTTCCACTAGTTGCCCACAACTCTGACGATATTGTCGGTCAACCTGGTTATATTTTCAAACTTGTTTCACAAACTTTACTTATTTCAGGCTATCTTCAAGACAAATGGCAACACGTACAGAGTTGGCAGCACTAAGGACCTCATGTATTACGCCGCCGGTACCAGCATCGACTGGAGTTACGCAGTCGCCAACATCCCTTACTCTTACATGATAGAACTCAGAGGAAAGACACACAGGTTTCTATTGCCTAAAGAAGAAATCATTTCAACTGCCATAGAAGTATTGAACGGAGTCTTGAGGCTGATGGACTTTGTGGATAGAAGGTGTACGGGGACCCAAGCTTGTGTATGTCCCAAATAGATGCCAAACAAATTCTTTGAGACCTAAAGAAATGGCCTAGCCAAAATTTTGTTGCGAGTAATTTTTAGCTTAGTAAATATTAATGGGTAAATTTATAAAAAGTAGTTCAGCCTGTGTTTGAACAGCGATATACGCTTCAAATCATCTCGTCGGCTAGGCTCTTCCTTGCAATGAAGGTCTCATCTAAACAGTTATTATTGCCTCAATCATGTTCGCAACGTATTTTTAAGTAATTGTCTTAATTAAAAACATAATGTATAACATCTCCATGTATTTTTTTCACTGAAAAGTACCATTCTGTGGTCTAAAAGCAAAGCTTGATGTTATTCGGTTTAGTGGTAATATGAAAAAAAATATTGGCTCACATCGCGTGAATAAATTTCAGAAATTTTGTTTTTCTATCCATTGTCAACTCAATGCAGTTCAACCAACTTCTTTTTATTTTCTTTCTTATTCTAAAAGAGACGTTATTATCTAATCATAACTTACCACTTTTTGTCAACTATAATTACTCCTTATCTATCATCAACACATAGGTAAACAATATTAAGAGACGATAGGGCACGAATGTAAAAATAGATAAACAGAAAATTAATTAAATACCCGCTAGGTAAATAAACAGCGATAAAACATTTCATTGTTCCATACATTCATAATGCTTGGACGCAATGACCTGTGCCAAATAGCTCGGCCGTGTGGTTTCGACTATAATGGACACAATCCAAAACTTTTACTCACGCTGTCATATTAAATATTTATTTTTATGGAATTCCCGGCTTAATAAATTATAAAGAAACTATTTAGATGCAAGGTAAATTGTCAGATGGCAAATCTATTTAAAAGATTTAACCTGTACCCTATAACGGGTAGGCAGAAGAGTGCTTAGAGAGTTTTGGAGTAATTGCAAGAAGTTGGAACTCTACTAACGAATTACTATTATTGGCTCAGGTATATAATGGAATGGGATGTGGACGGTCCTATGTTGGAGTAGAATTGGATTATTTATCCATAAATAATTATGTCAGAATAAAACTCATTTCTGCATTTTCATGATATTATTCAGAAATCTATCGTTATTTTGAAGTGAAGGAATGTGATGCGTGTGAAAGAAGCAAAAGAAGTATGCCAGGATCGTAGCAAATGGAAATCCGTGGTCTCTGCCTACCCCCCAGGGAAACAGGCGTGACTTTATGTATGTATTTGGAAGTATAAAGGGTATACTAACAGGTTCACCTAATAAAACACCGAACTAAAAAAAATCGATAACTTTATTTACAGATTTGCATTATCTTATAATACAGTCAACAATTCATTAAACGTTACGATTTGAAATTCATATTCAGTTATCTAACGTAAAAACATCTATCATTCGACAATAACCACTATTTTACCGTATCCAATAAGACGAGCAGTTTGTCTAAATGTCTGTTTGTTTAACACTCGGGACGGGACGAACGCCGAACGATTGTAAAATATTCATACTGTTAGTATCTATCATGACAATCTGATAAGTTCACATTAATACCACATAACACACAATACCACCTACGCAGCGGTTTATAATCCTCGATATCGATATACCTCTGTTTATGGAACGTCATTATTATTCGATGTTTGATAAACAACAGCACATTACATAGTTCGTACAGGTTAAGGACCAAACTTCTTGCCTCGAGCTGCAATAAGGCTACTCGGACATAAGCTCCTATATTCCACTGCAGACAACAATTAGATGCCCAGCAAATATCAACTTTCCGTTGACTACTTAATAGTAAATATATACACTCGACAATTTTACACTGAGGGTAAAATCAAATGTTTTTCTACGTAACTGCAAACATTCGTACAGTGGATAGTCTCCAATAAATTCACTAACACCACACTAGTAGGGGCGCCACACGTCAACAGGCCGTCTCTCTGACGTGATGAGGGACTTACTCCGGGTCCGCATCCCTTGTTCTGCCCATTCTGGAGACGCTGGACGTTTCTTAACAGTCCCTGAAGCAGTGGAACTCTCCTCTTCTCTTTCAGGACTCGAGTGATTAGAGTCTTCTTGTGGTAGCGGCGGTCTTAGCCACCAGTCGTAACCGCCGTACAGTTGGGAGTACAGCCACGCAGGTGGTGTTGGTAGGAGGGGAGAATTTAGGAATAATTGAGCTGCCAATGCACTGTGGAACAGGGTTGAAGGTGCTGGTAAGGGTTGTAGTGGTTTCCGCGACCTGGTGACGGAGGTGAATGCCCCCGGGCGGTCGTCTGGGGGCGGGCTGCTGGACGCGGTGACGGAGATGTCGTCGTCTTGTGGTGAGCTCGGACGCGAGTTTGCCGGACTTGTCGTGCTGTGCGCGTGCATTGTTATCGGATTTTCTGACGTCACATCTGTAAACAATATTAGAATGTATTTGCTAGTTATGTAATCAAAATTAAATTTAATTACGATTTTTAAATGACATGGGGTACTGTTAACCATGTGCAACCAAATTCCATAACTGCGTGCTGATTTACTACAAAAGAAAACGTTGTTTCTGCGAGGTTAGTAAAAAGTTTGTGAACATACTAGGCTAGTTATAGAAATTACCTGTTTCATGCGGCGCTGGTGGTATATGTTGGTGTTGCGCATGCGCAGGTGGCAGGACGTGAGGTGTAAAGTGCGCGGGAGTAGGCAGCAGCGGGGGCGGGTAATGCCGCGCTAGGGCACCCCACTCACCGCCGGGAAGACCGGCTAACTGATGAGCTATACCTGGATAAAAAAACGATAACTTTATTTTAAAATACTCATGGGTAACTATTTATATTAAGAATTAATTAAATGGAAAGGAATTAAATCACGCATTCGTAAAATATCACACAATCACACTTCACACTAATATTATAAAGGCGAAACTTTGTGAGTGTGTTTGTATGTTTGTTACCTCTTCACGGTTAAACGGCTAGACCGATTTTGATGAAATTTCCTATGGAGGTAGCTGACACCCTGGATTAACACATGGGCTACTTTCTATCTCGAAAAAAGGCAGCGGGTAACACCGCGGGGCACAGCTAGTTGTATATATAACGCTCCAGATATCTACGTATCATTATCACTTGCCTACACAAATCATAGTCATAGTTACAAAGTTTTTTTATTCAGTAAAACTTTAATGTTTTATTAAAAAGCGCTTTCATCACAGCGTAAATAATAACGAACGTGAGTTTGACCAGTAGTCACCAGCTTTATAGTTTAGCGATAGACAGCGCTTTAAATATTAACGTGGCCAGCTTTGCGCTTGTAACCAGATTACTTAGCTTGATTGGTACTTTACTGTTACGTATGATTGCCTTTCTGGTCACAATGGTACTACTAGGAGGGTGTGTTGACAGATTTTACCTACAATTTGGTGGTATACAAAATATTATACTCGACTGTACTTGTTTAACTGCTGAAGCTGACTCATAAGAAAAAGTATAATGATAAATATTTTAACTGTGTTATAATATGCTGTAGTGCTAGTTAAGTGTTTATGTTTATCGTCTTCAGTACCTACTGCTACTTGTGAGAACCTGTAATTGGCTTTATGATGTATATTGTAAACCCCTCTCTTTATAGCTGTTGGTTTTCCAAATATAAATAAATAAATATGTAGTATTTTGCCCGCGACTTCACCCGTGTTAAGTAGCCTTTCCGTTCGCGGGTCTTAAACTTTCTACATGCCAAATTTCATCGGCGGTTTAGTCATGAAGGCGTAACAGACAGACAGACAGTATGGATTGTTGTCTTAATTTTCACAATCACAATTTTTTCAGAAGATTGCAATCACAATTTTCTTTAGCTAGACTATAATTACGATAAGGTTACGAATTGGGAATATTAATTTTATTTTCAAAAGTTGGCAATTCATTGAATACACCAATCGGGTCATATAAAAATAGGATTGTATTTACAACTCAAACATTCGACGTGGCAATGCCGCCAGCCTTTTGGGCACCTTAGCAATTGATGAGGAGGAATACTTTGATGCATAATCTTTAGTTTTAATTTTTTCTTTTGTGTATATTTATTTTTAACGTAGGTATAAATAAGCTTAAGTATATTGTAAAATTTTAAAAGATAATAAACTATTTACAACCAATTTCTCAAATCGCAATCAGCAACGCAATAAAACACATGATTGGAATCTCAACTACTGCGTACACACTACACTGTACTAACCAAATAGAAATCAGAAAACCAGTCACACCGTACCGAGTGTGTCTCCCCACTGTTCAGAATTCAATCAACAAAACAATAGCGCTAAGAGTTATCACGTGTTTCTGCAGTCATCAGAATATTTAAATTCTGGAGGTTGCCCGCGAATTCGTGTGCGTGAAAAAAAACTTTTCCGAGACTAAAAAGGCTATGTGGAGACATAAACTTCTTTACTCTCAGGAAATACAAATTTTTGCCACCTTCAGGGTAGCCTGAAGATCTATTCTAAATACTGGTAAAAGAATTTTGGAAATCGAATGGATGGTTCCAGAATTTACATCCTACATGCAAAAAAAAACCAAACACAAGAGAGAAAAAGGTTTTATTTGACACAGACACAAGACACACAAACGAGAAAGGCCAACAAAATTATTAAAGTAAATCTTAAAATAAAACTTAATTAAAATTCAGGAAGAAAAAATAGAAAAAAGATAAATATAAGTCCAACAAGGGAAAGTGTGTCCCCCACCTGTGCCAAACCCGGACATCACTCAGCAAACACTGATAATAGTATCACAGCACTGATATTACATAATGACCTATTTTAAATTATAGTCAGTCTCCCCACTGTTCAAAATTCAATCAACAAAACAATAGCGCTAAGAGTTATCGCGTGAGACGCTCCACTAACGCTACTACTTAACGCAGTCATCAGAATATTTAAATAATCAGACGAGCGCCCCCGTAGCTTGTTACACCTCCGCCTTATCTCCGGCGACACTCCGCGCCTACAGATGATGATTCCAATTGTTCTCGGTGTGTCTACAGCTTAGTTCCTGGTGTACATTAGGACACTGGTTTGCTTTTTCGTGTCGGTAATGAGTTGATCTTCTGAGGTTGTAGATAGATGGAATATACTATGCACACCAAGAAACAAGTAATATAGAATAACCTTAAAACTAGAATAACAGTGCAAGTGGCGGTCTTATTGCTAATAGCAATTTTCTCCAGACACCCATAAATGGGAAGCCAGATAGAAAAAAATAACGGGCAGATAGTTGTAGTGGGATTATTCTACTCTTTTTCTGGGGCAATTAATATAGGCTTGTTTGATTGATTAGTTTATTTAGTGATAAAGGAAGGGAGAGACGCAAAAAAGTATGAAAAGGCTCCGTTCGCTTAATGTTTTTTAATGTACCATAGTCAATATAGGCATGTTCTACAAGAGTGAAGCATGTAAACAGTAAAAGGGTTTGCAATATATATAGGTCAGTGCACAGTCCTCTCCGTTAAATAAAATAAGTATAAACAATATCGCACCATCATATTCATACAAATAGGAAATGTGTTTTGGCGTCATAATTTTCAGTTGACATTTTTAAGCGCATAAATTAACAAAGTTTGCCGGCGCCGCGACCCCGTATATTCGGCTTAACCCTTTAGCACCCACCTTGGGTAATTCCCACCCCGAGCCAACCCAACCCTTTCAGCAATAGAATAAATTACAGGCCGTTTTATGTCGCAGATACCGACGGTACGAAAATGTAAAACACATTATTTTGAATCCGACCGCTTAGCCTTTATAGGTGTAGTGCTTTATGAGTTCGTTGCAATTAGACAAGAGCTGCTTTTTAGGATTAAGCCGTGCTTAATCTTGCCTCCGAGCGACTCACGGCTTTTACGATAATGATTTGAGATATCGAATCGCCGTCCAACGGGTTAAATAGACGTTATCTACCTAACGGTCTTCATCGTTACGTTCAAACTGATTGAAACTTAATTATTAACTTATCTGCATTCATTTAGGATTGGTTGTACCCAACTGTATAATTAAATAAATTCCTTGAGTAGTATTTTAGTTTGAGTTGTTGTTCATCTTTTTATCTTCTTAACCTATAGTTTGGGCCATTGCATGGCAGTCATCTTAGGTTTGCCGATGCCCTATTGAACGACAAAAGAAGTATAAACTACGAGCTAAGTAATCTGCGTCGACTTACAATTCAAGATAAAGGTAATTAAAATCATAAAAGTAGACAATCATTAACCTGCAATATAAGCTCTTTAACCGTTAAGAGCTCATCGCTGAGCAATTTAACGACAAAGTATTTAATAAGTGCAGTAAGTGAACGTAAGGCGAGAGCCAGCAACTCGGTATTCAAAGCTTTCTTCTAGCTAAGAGCATCGTAGCTCAGACAATATCCGCATCGTTCAGGACGCAAAAAATAACATTGAGCTCAAGATTACTCGCTGGCTCGGGCGCCCGGAGGTTATTCTTCGGAAAATCGAAAAGAAAGCATGTGGAATGGACTCGCTATCACTATGTAAAACTTTCTTGAATGCTGAATACACTTTTGTTTTTTAATGTTTTGGCTGTATTGTGAGAATATTTAATCAAACTAAATCAAGTTGCCATTCGTTTCCAAAGGTGTCACTTTAAAATTTTAATTTGTTTTAACACGCCAAGCAGCTTCTTATTTGGTAAAATGTATGTCTACTACCCTATTACACTTGTTAGGCAGTTATTGTAAACAAAATACAAACAATAACAATTAAAAACAAAAGTTTAGAGTGTGATTAATGTCTATTATTATAAGGAATCGAAGTAAGAACTGTTATATTAATAATATAAATTTTCTTCGTAGAATCTTTGTTCTGATTCTTCTCCACATTATTCGCAAAACCCTAGCATATTTAAGTATACTTTTCAAGCTGCTTTAATGGTTTTATATTATAGCTTTATACGCTCCTTGCAGCTTATTTTATCTATGCGCACATTTTTAGTAATATGGCTGGCATACGGAATACTAAACAAATATTAACTCAGTCCTTATTACTCGCTGACCCGGTGAACTACGTACCGCCTTCTCACCGTTCAAACCTTCCGAAAACTTTTACAAATATTTCAAAACCAAAACTAGCCAAATCGGTTCAGCCGTTCTCGAGATTTAGCAAGACTAACGAACAGAAAATCATATTTACAAAATAAAAAATAATATAGATTATAGAAATGCTCAGAATGTAAATACGATAACTTACTTCAATAATCATTTTACGTAACAAACCAAAGTCTACGACATAAAACATACCAAGGCATTGTTTCATTATGTATTCGCTGTTGAAAGATTCAAAAGAAAGGGCAGCTCCAGACGATTTGCATTCGTTAAAAAATGTTGGAATTCTTTGTTGTGTGCACAATGCGTAATCGCTGTATACTACGATGAAGTAGTGTTAGGCCATTGATAGATATTATGTTAATTGATTTGTGCGATTGATGAATTGTTGAATGAAATGCGTTGTCCATAATTATTAATTTTGGTCTTTTCGATATACTCAATGATCCTCTTTATTATTTATCATCATGTTTAAGAAGTTTGAAAGTTCTATTTCAGCCTTAACTCACGTTTGATTAGCCATCACACTCTTCACCCCTGATAAATGTGTACCTGTTAATTCTCTAGTTAATAAATTTTTGCACTTGGTTCTTGAGACACATACTGAAATCTCCCAAAAACAATCTGTTGATAACTGAAACTTTATTACTTTTATAGAAGTAATATTTCTATGTGGAAGTTACTAACCGATAGATATTTAAATAAGTAAAAACAAATGATGATTAAACTTAATCTTTTAACTCGAAGAGCTTGCAATAGACTTAATATACAAGAAGGTATAAGTCATCTTTCTACTTAGATAATGTTACCGAAAGTAAAAAAAGGCAATATGAACATTCATTGTGTTTACTTCTAAAAGAATCACAACAAAAAGTATCAAATCAGTCAGAGCGCAGTAGTAGTGGATTGGCCGCTTCCGAAGACGTGCCAGTCCGCTACATTGCCCCGGACGAAGGGGTTTTTTCTTCGACTTTGAAAAATCGCGCCGCGCCGCGAGAGGGTTGAACCCAAACATTTTAATGCCATTTGCTAGATTGCGTCTTGCATTTTTCCTGCCTCCGCCCGATACTACAGTGCTAATCCGCGAAGACGACCGGGATTACACGGATAAAAGTATTTACGTTTTTAGTGTGATTCCGATGTGCCAGGATTAGGGCGGAATTTTTTAACGACTCTGAGACCCTCGGTGATTAGATAAAGGGTTGGAAGCACTTTCCAGTAATTATTTTACATTTCTTCGAACATCATTTATAGAACACTTAGTTGAGCAAGTTCCCTTTTCTTTTGAGTTAACAACTTCTATTCAAATGACTTTTTCATCGAGGACAATATCGCCTTTGTAAGCTTATGGTATATAGTTGATTATCTCTACGATTTATCTTTATGAGCTGCGTATATTGATGGGTCTGTGAGATTACTGAGTGTGCGTGATTGTGCCCTATTTAATTATTTCTCGTTGAAAGTTCAGAACTTACAACTTATATTAATTTTCGCCAGACATTTGCGGTGACGTATTCACGTACGCCTTCACAATTTTGACTGCCGCGAAACAATGGAATCCCTAGTTGTAAAATGTTATTTTGTTTGTTTGTTTATGTGATTATTTTGGACTATCGAAGCGGGAGTATTATGTAATACACTCAGAGTTTTCACACCTACATCCTGTTAATGAAAATAACGATCCTTAGTAGGTGAGATTGTAAAGAGAATGGCCAATGTGATCGTACGTTTTAGCAGATTGGCACCGCATTACGGATGCGATGTTTATCAAGTCGTGACGATTAGCTCCTTGAACTACGAAGTAACTAGTACTAATTATGGTAGTGATGTTATTAAAAGTAGAATAAATACTAAAAGTAACTTCTCGATTCATTTTTCGTCCCACGAGTTTTAAAATCTTCAGAACAGTAGAACGGCGTAGTAATCAGGCTTAGGCGAAAATTAAGCCTGGTGCTTATATCATGTACCTAGAGGTATAAACATAAAATTAAGTAACAAGCTATGAGACGGATATGTTGGCATTAAGGATAATCTTTAAGGCTCGATAATGTCGCAATCAGTTAAGATTACTGTAACAGAGGCTCTGATCTAGGACAACCCAAATTCAGGGTCGGTGGTCCGCAGTGGTATCCGCTCTCTCAAGCCAGGTAGTTGTATGTCGTAACTTATGACACCATAAGCCTCTAGTTAGTGTTAAGGGCTGGCGTCACAGCCGGGAGTTAGCAAGACGGATGCCCTCCGTACATCATAAGGTTAATAAGAGGGCTCGTGAACTAACGACGCCGCTTTGTCAACGCGCCTCAACCCGCCCTCCGCCATCTTGGCTGCCATTTTGGATTTCAATCTGCTTAGCGCTTAATGAATTTGCTTCTATTGATTTTGTTTAACCCCTTTTTGTTTTGCTTAATTAACCTTTCGGTGTAGAAAAGTAGCTGTGACAAGGGAGCTAACGATAAAGGTTATTTGGGTTATCTATGTGATAGATACGATTAATTAAGTGTATTGTGCTGACCCTTGTTTTGGGTTGGCAGCGTAACTATTAGTTCAGACATATTCTACCTATAAAGACACGGCACTAACACTACTGTTCACTTTCGTTATAAAACACACCAATTAATGTCACATAATGAAATACTTCAGATTAATTCATTATATCCACGTGAATGCTATAAACGTTGAGTATCAAGTGACTCGAATAAAAATTACATCGCATTTAGAGTTAATCGCGCTCGAGTCATCATCATACGAATCCATTTGAAACCGTTTAAAATGTACGGTGAAAGCGCGAATCACGTCATACAAAAGGCTATATGAGGTGGGTGGAACATTTAAAATTTACAAATGCGTAATTATGCACCCGCATTGTCGCGCGGCACTGGAAGGGTTATGTGGCCCCCGTCTTTCTTCCACCCTCGCCCCCACAATCCCGGGCTTCCGGGCCTAATGCTATATTTAATTTTCTCTAAGACTCCCTCATTAATAATGCGAAGGCTGCGACTTTAAGTGGCGCTCACACGGCGACGTGAGATACACAGATGTACGAAATTGGATTGTGACTGGATGTTTAAATCAATTAGGAATGTCAACCGATGTCCTGATTAACTCTTTATTAGCTTTGATTTCCAGATTTTATTCGACGAATACGTATTTAAGTTTTAACACAGTTACAGCAGATATGTTTCTCAATCTATACAATATACTTTCTATAATTAAAAAGTCAGTCAATATTTTTTGCTATAGTCTCTATCCGATTGTCGGTTCGAGTTGTCATATCCATACTTTCGCAGATCTACAACAAAAGTGGCGTCTATAAGAGAGGCGCGTGAACGTGAGTGTGGATAATTTATCATGATTTCACAAGGGTTATTGGTGCTCGTCGGTAAGAGGGCAGTAGAGACTTGCCGTTGCTCGTCAGAACAGCCGCGAAGCGTGGAATTTACATATTGAAGTGCTCGCTAAATTGTTTCTAAAGAGAAAACAAAGCGAGCCCGACTCCCTGCGAGGAAAGAAGTAATCTTGTAATGTGCGTACATTCAGCTTAACGAGAATACCCGGCGAGTGCCTAGTAGCGCCTCAACGTAATTAGTGCTAGTTTGACTTGTTTGCTATTAGGGTAGGTATCTGTGCTGTGTGACTGAACAATCTTGGGTATGTGTGCAAGTATACCGACTTTTACTTGAAGTTTACGCACTGGCTGTTTTATAGGCACCTGTTATTCAATTTAAATTCAATTAAACGTTTTTAAGGGCGTTATGTTTAATCACCTACTTCCCCTTGAACTATAACAAGAAAAAAAAATCGACTAAGTAACTTCAATAAAAAATATTGTCTACCAAAGCTTTACATTGTACCTAGTCTTCATTTTTACAAAAGCGAACAGCCAATCGTAGAAATGTCTGAGACCTACATAAGACCAATTAACATTGAACACACTTTATAAATACATAAACGTCTCTACAAATCAAAGATCAACAACAAACAGATCAGACATAAAATCCAAAGTAAATTAGCATCCATTAATTCCGTGTCTTGGCACGTGTGTGTCGCCGTAGGTAGGAGCTGTGTAATTGAGTTACAGCCCTTTGACACCCAACGTAACGAGGTTTGCGACACTTGCGTGCTACGAACCTAGTACAAAGACAGTGTGACTTCGGTTACAGAAACACTGACGAACACTGTCGTAAGATGTTGAGAGTGAATAAAGATGATGGTGGAGTTGGGAGTGATATAAACGTGAGAAAAAATTTGAGGCTTTTGTATCTGTTGGAGAAACGTCGTACCTACTTTTGTTTTTTTTTTTCCTTGCAATAAACGTCGCCGAGGATTTTTTCCTATATCGTTGGTGTGTTTCATTAACAACAATGCACTTGACAAACATCCAGACTCGGGGCAAATATCTGACGATCACACAAATTTTTGTCCCGTGCTAGGATCAAATCCAAAACCCTTACCCTTAGCGCAGTCGTAGGCACTTGACCACTACGCCAATCAGATCATCACTTAGTACCTATACAATTATTCTTTTCACTGTAATTATTTATTGTGAATGCCTACTTAATGAAGAAATTGGACTAACTTACTTATGGAACAGAGCGCAATGGCTTCTCCCATTTCACATGGGATTTTTAAGTCCTGGTAAAATGTGGGCTTACTTTACACCTCTGCATGCCACTTTACAGATCAAAGACATTCCTATAATATAATATAATATATTTTTATTTGCTTGAAAACACATCTAATGAAGCAATAAACATATGGTTTATAAGCAATAAACATGTGTTTATTGCTTCATTAAATTGGAGAACATAGAAACTTTTTCACAAAACTAAATGACAATCTAATATATACGTAACATAAATTTTAAAACAAGAAACGCTTCAACATCGTAATCAAAATGCGATATAGATTTTCTAGCTATATTCTGTTCGATCGTTTCATAATCTGGTATACAATTACGGTGGTGTTTATTAGGTGCAAGTGAAGGGAGCGGGCGCCTAGCGACGAGGCTCCCCACCGAGCGGGCGACGATGCGGCGTCAACCTCGCTTCCTCCAATATACGGGAAATCTCATTCACCTGCCATATTCCCTATTTCACAGGAAAATTCACCTATCTGAGCCCGAAATGAATATTTTCAATTTTATATTGCCTTCGCGGTGCGCGCTGTAACTATGTAGAATATAGCAGCGATGTGTAGTATGTGGATGATAAATCTATTATGTATTCAAGTTATAATGCGACTGTATTAAATCGAATCAACGACGACTATCATGAATATTTTACTTTTGTTTAGAAATTAGAATATACCCTTTCGGCATTTCTTTTAAGAGTACCGTGTAAGAATAATTTATTAAAACCTATTCGCAGGGAAATGTGTGGAATATATGTATACAACTCTGACTGAATATTAACTTACATCTATATATATAAAATTTTCGTGTCACCGTTTTCGTTCCCATGCTCCTCCGAAACGGCTAGACCGATTCTCATGAAATTTTGTGAGCGTATTGAGTAGGTCTGAGAATCGGCCAACATCTATTTTTCTAACCACGAAATTCACGCGGACGAAGTCGCGGGCAACAGCTAGTTTTATATAAAATATCTATCTATATATAATATCTAACATAATAAATATTAAGACACGCCAAAATCTTAATCAGATTTCGCCTGAAGAGCAGCTTAGTACACTTTATTAATCCAAGTTAGAGCAAAACGTATAATCTATTTTACGCATAACTAAGAAAATTAAGAAACTTCTAACTTGTTAATGTATCTAGAATATTAAAATACAGCAACAGTACCTCGCAGGTGTCAAACTGGGGCCCCCAAATTGATAATTAATTGTCACGCAAAACTTCTCGACCAAATTAAATCCCCTTTTGAGGCGTCGACGAGGAGTGACAACGGTCCCGGCTGACAATTTAATATCTTTCGGATAGAAACATCGCAGCGACTCAAAACAGGGGACAGGGGATAGGTCAGAACTCAAGTCGAAGTACGTCTACTGGGTAACAAGTTAAGATGTTATATTGCGGACAAATGTGTTAGATTATTCGCATCTTCGACTTCGTCTTGCCCTTTAAACCTTCACGAAAATAGTAAATTCAAAGTGATTTTTCTTAACATCAATTTGACAGCTGAGAATCAGAATCATTTGCCATGAATTTTCGACTGGTATTTGCCATAGGACCTGTAATTGGATTTTTATTTATCTATACGAGAAGAGGCCTTTGCCCTGCAGTGGGACAGTTATAGGTTGCTATTATTATTAATGTCTACATCGTAGATTACATTGTTAACACACGATCACCTTATCTCGAATGAAAATGTTACAAGTTGCCTTGTTTTGTTTTATTAAATATGTCATGTTTCCATTTTATGATGCTTCGAACCTTAAGTGCGTCTTGCCATAAAGATATACATAAATAATATATATAATCTATATATATAAAATTTTCGTGTCACAGTTTTCGTTCCCATACTCCTCCGAAACGGCTAGACCGATTCTCATGAAATTTTGTGAGCGTATTGAGTAGGTCTGAGAATCGGCCAACATCTATTTTTCATACCACGAAATTCACGCGGACGAAGTCGCGGGCAACAGCTAGTATACCTATATAAATAGCAACTTCAAAAAACCGAAAGTCGCACCAGAATCGTCGTATGTACGCCTACGCTAACCGGTTACTTCGGCCAGTTACTACACTGGCCTGCAAAACTGCAAACTGCAAAGTTAGCGATTAAAATAAAATACGTTTTACAGCTAAATTTATTAGCTTTCTTTGAAACAATAGAAAACTATACCTACATTATTATTTTTTCCTCGGAAGGCAGGTTAAGCTGTTGGTCCTGCGGCTGATCTTTCTCCGGTCGTGTCGGTCTACCGTCCCATTGGACTATGAGAGTGAGGGAATAGGGAGTGCACCTGTGTTTGCGCGCATACTTGTGCACTATAGTATCTCCTGCGTAGTTGGCTAGTCTCAGCTGAGCCAGGCCGTCGTGACCCAAATGCGGTCAGGAGAACAATATTTACTTACAAAGTTATTGCAATTTTAAAAGTGTAATATAAATTTTTAAGCTATCGTAGTTTAAAAAGTCTTACCTGACAATTTAAAAGGTAGAGATCCCATGAGCGGGTCTGGCGGGAAGCGAGGCCCGAAGTGGAAGGGATGGAAGCCGTGGTGGCGGGTCTTGGACCTTGGCTCCCGCGGCCCATCCACCGTCACCTTGATCGCCTTCTGGTACGTCGCCACTTGAGGCGGGGACGTCGCCAGCATTATCGTCAGCGTGAACGATTTACCTGGACAAGAAGACCATGTGAATAGAATGCGGTGTTATCATAATTACTATATACATACATGGTAGCAAGTTTTACATGTGTATACTAGATTAAATACCTATATATGTAAGTATATACTACATATAATTAAGTTTTTATTTGACGGAAAGCGAAAGTCACAAATCACTACTTACTATAAAACATTCATCAAACAAAATTTATCACTTTAACCTCAATTCGTTGATTATAAATGATATGGTGTTTTATAACCTAATAAACACTTGTCTAAAATTATTATCTCATTTACTTATTGCAATTTACTTCACAGAAGATTATAGAACATCATTATTACACCAAAAACATTTTATACTCCGACAATCACATCCAACCCTAAAATACCCGATTACTTTTTAACCCTTAAACCGGCTTCCCAGACTTCGTCTATTTAAAAACTGTCACCGAGTCACGTTCCAAACCCATCTAGCAAGTATCAACCTTGGAATGCATAAGAATTTGGAGAGCCCATTCGGTTGCCGTCGGCCGTCGGTGCGGTGGTTGATTTGTGGAACTCCGCCGGCCGTGCGCCTCCCGCGAGCCGCGTGCCGGCACGAACACACAGATTGGTAGCACGAGATTTACTAAGACATTGTATTATTATCCTAAGATATTGGAAAAAAATATATGTATATTTTATTATAGACGACTTACAGACTAATAACATAAATAAGTATATAGATGGACATGAAAATTGCTATTAACAAGCCTCCACAAATAAAAATATACCAGATTATGCAACGGCAAGCCGTTTTTTGGTATGAAAGGTGGAAACATGCTAGCACAAGATTTACTAAGACAGAAGAGAGATTTTCAGAAGTCTTTGTATTGGCAGTAATATTCTAGAATATACTTCTGGTAGGCTGACTATTTCTAAGTAGGTAAAAGACATAATTGAAATTAAGGTTGATGAGAAATGTTGCCCACATTATGGTATCTTAGAACATATGGTAATGATGCAGTAGGTACCACAAACACAAACCCTCTTTGCGCACCGGTTGTTAGGGGCAGGGATTAGGAATTTAAGCTTAAAACTTAGGTTAGATTCTGGCTGTCTCTTGCAAGAATAGCTAGTATTACTTGTATTGAGTCTAGACGTCAGTAAAGAACACTTACTTTATTAGTTTTATCTATTAATTTATGTAACCGTCCAGTTTATGGAACCACTATCCCATCTATGGCCGTTACGTCTATTACAGACGATTTTGACAGTGTCATGTGGGGGGTAGGTACTTTTCCTGGTGGCTAAATAAGTCACTATAAAATAATAATTGTCCCACTGCAGGGCAAAAGTCTCTTCTCGTATAGAGAATGATTGAGCAATTGAGCATTGATCACCTCGGTCATTGCAGGTTGATTTCAGAATAAATCCAGGTTTCCTCACTCACTATACCTCTACGGCTCCGCTTTATCTATCTACTAGCTCTTTGGCAAGTTACAGAAACGGATTTACATGCGTTAATTGTAAATCGTGTTCTACATTAGTTTAACTGAAAGTACTAGCAATCATTGGCTAAACAAAATGATAAGCGTTGTGTAAATGTGGTCGTGGTCCAGCCTATCACTTAATAAGTGTTAGAAACTCGCGACTGTGACGTCACGTAACGACGCATCCACCTAACCAAATACCCATTGCCGTTAATGTACTATCATACGATCTGAAGCCTACTAACTGCGCAGCCAATGGATGCTTAACAACTGGCAATTCGCGTGCAGTATTAGCGATGAATATCGAGAATAGGAGTGGTGTAGTCGAAATGCCATCGTAACACATCCACCGCAGAGCGACCACAAACACGGCACCAAGCGTTTGAACAATCACTGGCGTATCGACACACATACCGAATGGTAATTCTGGTAAGGTTCATCGGTTGACATTCTATACCGTAATGAATGATAATTTGTGATTATTTAATTTAGTGTTTACAATCAATTACTCAATGTTGTTATTTATCGAATAGCAAAACCACGACGAACGTAATTTTCGGTAGAATCTTTAGAGAAATTGCTGACCAAATAAATCCAGTACCTAAACATTGCCGTACTACCAAGATAATGTCACAAAACCAAAATCGCACCTACTTTATTAATTTTATCTCTTGACACACCAACGTAGGTAAGCCAAACAAGCAATCCAAGCACTACAAGCATATCTCTGAGAACGCAAGATTTCATATTTGTACCCAAATTATATTCTGAATAAAAGAAACGTACCGAGATAACATTCCGTACAAAACAAAAGAGAGACTAGCATTCCCAACGTCTGGCTTGAAGCCAAAAGCCGCGGCGGTGGTCCTCCGAGCCATGAAAACGACATAAACACCCGCCCCCCGCGGCCCGCGGCCCCACACACCCCCTCGACCCGAAATGAGCGGCCACCCGCTTATTTTCATAAAACCCGCATAAACTCGGCGAGAACTTAAGAGAGAGACCAAGAAATTGTTTTTCTGCGCAAATATACGCAGAAAAGAAAAGTTTTATTGTCTCCGGGACGGAGATACGAATTACCCATTCCGACTACTTATGTAATATGGATGGAATGGAGAAAAGGAATCTACATGCGACATAGCTCTGCGGAGCGTTACAGCACAATATGCCACTTAGCATTCATAGAATATCAAGTGTATTGGCGAATGCTTGTCAAAGAGTAAATAATCACCTATTTCATGTAATTGAGCCTTGCTCTTTATTGCTTGTATAACTCTTTTATTACTGAAACTTCATGAATAAGGCGTTGGCAAATCAAGATGTTCTAAGTTCAATGCTTCTTCTATTAGGTACGTATTTGTAACTCTACAAATACACAACCAATTATTCAGAGTCCTTATTATCGATGCAGTACTTTTAGTGTGACGTTTGATTCAGGATCACTTTTGAGAGAAGCTACAAACTTCTAAGCGCGTCGTGATGACTGCAAGGCACCTATTATTGATTTTATCGGAAGATACTATGGTCTTGCTCTACGTTACTTTGCTTTAAGTAAAACAAGTTCAATGCCCTTAAACTAAGATTTCATATTCGTACCAATATACAACAACAAATACACACAATTTTCAGAAGCAAAACACAGGCATTCGGCGCGCTCTTCATAAATCATTTAGTTATTCATAAAAAGGCTTTCTGCCGACCCTCGCGATGCCGCGGCGCTAACATATTGCACTTGCACGTGCGACATACTTCATAAACTGTTTATATTGATCCCGGCAAGGGGGAGCCACTGATTGTTCATAAAAATATTGTGTATACTGCATAGTATGAAAGTAATAGAAACATTTAGAGGGTGCAAAATATACGTGGATAAATTTTAATCTGTTTGACTTTATGTCACATGTGTAGAGCTTTTTGTTGGAGGTACAATTCAATTGGTTTGGGGGAAATTAATTTGTATAGAAGCATAATTCTTTAGTGTAAAATACTCTTCACCTGTCTCGCAGACAATAACGGTAAGTGTTTAACTGAAGTAGTTTGAATAGGTTAACATATAAAAATACAGTAAAGATCTAGAGACAGATCATAATCAATTAGATGCCTACGTTATTTGATATCAAATTATACTATTAGCATTACTTTGATGGTAAGAAAAAACCAAAGATATGATTATGAATTTTTTTTTTTTTTTAAAACGTCGCCCTACACTAGGAATTTCTCCTGTGGGTGCGTTTCACAAACATGAAATATCACATACACTAACACCCAGACTCGAGACAAACATCTGTGGTTCGCACAAAGTTTTGCCCCGTGCGGGAATCGAACCCGCAACCCTCAGCGCAGCAGTCCAATCGCTTAGCCACTGCGCAAATCAGGTCGTCAAAATATATTAGTGGTAGCCAAATGTTGGAGGACACTACCAAAACTATTCAACATGTACCAAATCTACCCAATCACCCTAAATAGCGTTCTTCTATTTCTCTCACCAAATTGATAACAGTTGAAATATTTGCGAAATTTAAATGCGAAACGAAATTCAAATTCGGCAATTTCCTGTTCACGTCGGATTAAAAATCAGCTTTATAACGTCATAAAGTAGGCGAAAGGTACGTTAAGATAAGAGTTCTGCGCTCGCGAGCTAAATAAAAAATGAGCCACAATGGTAATGGCAGCGAGCGCCTTTGATCTCGGTTTCATAGCTTACTGGGGATTTTCGGCTTAGAGAGCGGCAATTTGGATATAAAATACCTAAAGCCGACCGATACGCATTAGGGACATTAGCGAATTGGCTTCCCCATACAAACATCTCTACATACGAAGACGTATAAGCGATTACGTAAAACATAACTCCGCATGTAGTAATATCTCCGAGGCAATATAAAACTTCTTCCCCACCCAATAAAAATAACTAATACAAGCAAGACACCGTAAAATCCGAGTTTATTGAGGCGTCTCAAAAGAACAAGAGGAAAGTCAAAAGCGTGCACAATTAAAACCGGTCCCCTAGGAAGCACCTCAGCAACGAGCCGAGCGGTCAATATTGCTCGACAAGACCCTCAATTTTCACCACTCTCCCCAACGCTAATAACAATAATTAGGAATGAGTGGTTCAATAATTAAAAACGGAAAGAGAACTCCAAAAAGACGGACCAAAATGAAAAGAAACTTGCACCGTCTCAGTTTTACATAGAGGAAACCATATCGGCATCTCTGTCCCGCGCCCGTCTCAATTTCGCTTATAATTTTCAATGGTTCTCTTTTAAATTAATAAAAATTCAAATAGATGCTCATCTTAAGCTGTGGTAGTTAGCGATGCTCTTAACAATTATGTTTCATTTTGGAGATAAGAATGTTCGGTGCTGTGCGTGCATGTACGATTTGAATAAACTTATAAGAAATAATTAAATTCTAAGACTTTGTGCTTTACTTGACTGTACATCACGAATAAAAGAATAACTAAAGATAGAAGAGAAAAATATTCACAAAATGTTCAAAGGGTTAACATTTTTTTTTTATACCTCACGCCAGTATTAATTTTAGAAAACTAATGTACCTATTACCTGAAGCAGTATAACTTATCTCTCCTACCTCATAAACTCACCATTCATTCACGAATCCTCCCTATTCTATTTAAATAACATACCCTTGAAACTCTAATTTACATCCTCAATCATCCCATAACATACAGCGAGAGGTTTTCAAAATAACAGGGTGAAATTGAAATCATTAGTTTGTAAAGGGGCAGTGCATCAAAGGGGCTCTCCAGTTAATAACGAAAGGTGAGGCCGAGATCTTTTTCGCCGCGACTCCATACAAAAATAATTTTCCTTCGAGGGAGGAACAGAAGGTGTGGATAGGGTGAATGCCGTGAGAGCCTATTGTGTCCTACCGACACTGTTTGGACCTTTGTTAGTGCTGAAGATTATGTAGGAAATGCTGGTTTGTTTTGCGACAATTGGTCTTTGCAAATGTTAAGGATAGAAATAAACTGCTTTTTTCTCGCACCAATTTATTGTATTTAAAGCTTGGTTGTCTGGACTATCCTCCGTAGCAGCCCTATTAAAGATTAAAGGGTCACCATAATTTCTTGAAGGACTTATATGAAGCATAATGTGGTAAGTCTAGACTATTGCTAAGAAAAAACTGCTTACACCTTTAGTGATACAAATCCAATTGTAAGATCTTGATATGGCAGATTTTCCACGAAAAACATTTTACTTATATTATTTGAGTATTGAAAACGGGCCTCGATAGTCTTATTCATACTATTTAAATATTTATCAGCAGTACGCAATTCTGACCTAATTAGAAAACCTACTATGAGCAACATCATAATATTTTTTATTTTTACTTAATTTTGAAAGATTTTTTAACTAGATTTCTTTTTATTTATGTCTGGCAACCTAACAACGCACAATATAAAACGCCAATTAAAGAGACTGCGTAGAGATCGGGGACAAATGGGACTAGGGGCGTATTTTTTATCGGTGTCTAGCTATAAGGTGGGGGTCAATCAATCGATTAGCAGATGTCGCCCTTGACTACTGGCGCGGTAAATTGGCCTCTTACTGCACCACTCGGGGGTATAATAAGGTAAGGTTAAATTTAAATCAGCCATGAATGGAAAATCTCCAGTACGTTTTCTTATACTCTTTTAGAATGGCACCCAAGTTATCATCATGGATACTAAGATATTATTGCATTTTTATGCTTAACAAAATTATTTGCTATGTCGCCCGTAATTGAATAAAACACAGGCTTAAATATAATGGGAATACAAAGAAAAAGATCTTACAAGTAATTAATAATTCTTGTCCAATACGCGCAGGTCGGCCACCCGGCTAGCTGACACGGCAAACCGAAGCAAAAAAGTGGTTGGGGGCCCTCATTAAATTTTTCGCTTATTAAAAATTCCCCGCGCCCTTCCCTCCATGTTAGATACGCAACTTTTTATCCCGGAACGAAGCAAAAGTTATATTCCGCAGTGATCCCCCTTTGTCTTTTTTACCCGATAATTTGAGTGAGATTTTCTCGCAATTTAAGATAAACAAAGAGAGCGCTTACCCTTAATTGGAAAGCAGAGCGTTATTCAGGAAGGAACGTGACAAATAGACACCTCTTAACTTCTTTTCCACTTTCCCGCCGCTCTGGGCTATATTGGTTTTTTTCGTGTACACGCTAGCCGAAAGCTTTTGTTTGTTTAAGGAATTTTTAATGAGGGTTATATTTGTACAACGGGGCTGAAATCCACTTTAATTTTCCACGCGTCTATCAACTTCATCCAGGAAATTACCGCGCTTATGCAATTAAATTACGCCGCTATTAAAGAATGGACTGGTAGATGTTAACTTGCTTTAACAAGCTAGATGTTTTTAAATTCAGTAGAAAATATAATATTAATTGTGGTGGATAACATATGATTTAAAAAACACCTGTTTATTTTTAAGACTACCGATTAGAGAATTCCGTAGTAATAAAAAAAATATATTCTAAGGACCTAATATGTAAATTGTAAATGCCATAATACACAAATTTGATTAAAACCTATCGTGTAAGCAATCCACCCTATTTGCCAGGAACCAGTATGAAATTGTAAACAAGAATGTAAAACACATTCTATTAGCATATTTATACAACAAACAATTTATCTGGTTCGAGTTTATCCTATCGGTAAGAACACCGCTGTGACATGCATGACAGCATGACATATTCCCGCTCTGTTGATATTTTCTTGAGCCGGCGACCCCCCTCCCCCTTCCTACCTTCGTTACCTCCCCTGCACTATTTGAATATGAGACGCGAAGTTTACAGTTCGCCGATGTTTCTGATGTTTGCGACCCCTAACTTAAAGTTTGTTCGGTTCGTTGTTCATTTACATCGATCGGAACTGTTTACGTTATATTCTTAAGATTATGTTGCTAGAGCGTTAATCAGATTTGACGCCACTTTATGTCTTGTAGGGTGATGATAGAGGTGGGTATTTATATCTCTTTAAGGTTTGTATAAAATTAGGTTGAGCGTAGACCTGTTCTTAATGCTACGCATTCGATATTAGGTCCTATTATTTTGTCCTGTATCGTGGGTGCTTTTCACTAACATGAATAATCAAACAAACAAACACCTAGAATTGGAATAAACATCAACGGATGGCACCTGCCCCGGGCGGGAATCGTACCACTGCGCCAATTAGATCGTCAAATTGTATGAGTCCAATCTGTCACACACAAACGCAAAAGTGTTAGATTTTGGCATTGTAACTTTAACTGCACGAAGGTGGAAAGAATTTGGCCCCTTTTTTGAGTAAAAATATTTTATAACGTGCATTGCGTGTCTGGTAATAAGGGTTAAAAGCCAAAGTATCAATTTAATCCGTAAAGATATCCGCAAACGCGAAGTGCTATAAGTGCTGACACGATTACAATTATCCCACAGAACTTAATACTCCACATTCTAACCTCTTGAACTTTAACACAGACACGACTTTCTTATGTTTCTACAACTTCATAAAAAAAAGGAATAATAAAAATGCGAAAGTTGTTTGTCACCTTCTTCTGCCAAAACCACTGAACCGATCATGATGAAATTTTGTAAATACATTGTCTGGAGTACAGAAATGGACATTACCTTTCATCCAGAAAAAAGGACTGTTTTGGAGGGAGAGAACAATTACTTTTGGCCGCTAGGTGGCGCTACGTGTCTTTCAAAATTCGAAATTAACACAAGTGATACCGCGGGGCACCCCTATTAGCTTAAAACACCATAAATATTCAAATCGTTATAATAATAATATTTACTACTGAAATAATGTGTACATTAATTATCAGAATCGATCTCTATATTCTATGATATGGCCTAATGTATTGATGTTACCACATTATTATGTAGATATTTAGGCCGTAGTGTGAAGTGTCTTAACACATTCACATAAGTATTTTACAGACAATAATAATCAACCTCTTGTTGAACGGTGGCCTAGTGGTTAACGTACAGGCTTTGTATACACAAGGTTGCAGGTTCAGACGCGGGCAAGTATCAATGTGACTTTTTCAATGTTATAAATACTTTCTTAGTTATTCTTAGACACCACTGACTAACAGTGACGGAAAATATCGTTACGAAACCTGGATTTAATTATCTGCAACCGCCAACCCTCAGTGAGCTAGCGTGGTGATCAATGTTCTATCCTCTATACGAAAAGCGGCCTTTGTCCTGCAGTGGGACAGTTGTAGGCTGTTATTATAATCAACTTATACATTGAGCCGGATATTTGGACTTCGTTTCGATCATAGATTTAGTACACAAAGTAGCACCTACGCTTCGATAATAACACCAACACTTAATCTAAAGTTAATCCAAGACGGTCAGCACACGCACGTATAATCGGCCACCAGTCGCCGCCCGTCTGAATCACCACAAGTGTAGACGTCGGCGTCGCGACATCGAGAGGCGGTTGACCGCGCAATTACTTTCGTACAAGAGTACAGCCCTATTAAATATTATGGCGTAGACTAGTTGTATGTATTCTTGGTAATTATTTGGTTGAAATACTTAATAATCTCTGCTAGGTGGGACGAGTCATGATCATGAACGCATTTTTCTTTTGTTACCAAGAAAGCGAGTCGTAAGAACTAGCAAACCTGTGTGGAGCCGGTAGGTATTTCTCGCTACTTCTTCTTCTTATAGTATGGTTGGTGAACAACCTGGAACTCAGAGTTTACACCGCCTGCTGTAGGCCTCTAACGTGGCTTTATACACCGTTTAAAAATCTCTCAGGTGTACCGGTTTCCTTACGATGTTTTCCTTCACCGTTTACAGTAACTGATAACAGAGGATCGCCGTTATTGGGTGGCGAAATGTCTGTCTCCTGATAAAGAAGAATACCACTCATGTTTTTCGGTCAATATAGACTATGAATAATGATTTTTTTACCAGAAAATGTGTGAAGTCCTGTGAGACTAGTGTTTCTGTATTAGTTATTTAAGATAATCAGTAAATTTAAAAAAGGAAAGTCTTTTCCAACAAGTCAATATTTTAGACGGTGGCTTTAAGGGAAGTAGACTGAACTTATTTAACATAAAAATAAAAAGTAGATATACAAAACGTATAACATCCATTTTTAAATACGTATAAAGTTGTAAGCATATATGGATGTTTACGATAATGCAGACATCTACTCATAAAAAATCCCCCTCTCCCCTGAGTGAGCACTCAAAAACAAAGCCCCGGGCGCCTTGCCTTCTGAATATTTCAACAGGTCTTCTCTTTGTTGGAATATTAAGTCAATGGGGGTAATTGATCTGGTAAGGCCCTGCTACGAAAATCTATGCCATAAATCTTTAAATAGGTTAGCCGGGTATGTTCGAGGAAGGTAACCTCTTAAATTAATGAAGCGTAACCTTCAGGCGAAAGTTATTCGGCATCGGCGCTGCAAAAATATTAAGATGTTTACAAGACCGAATGTCTTGGAATACCAAGAAATCTAACTGGGTATGTAGGTATCATACGTTAGAACTTAAGGTAAGTTTCTTATATAGCTTCATTCTTCATTATAAAAATTGCTGAGCTATTCTATATTTGATTTAACATCTATTGTAACGTTATGGAATGCAAATAAATATATGAATATGAATATAAATATATACAGGTGCTACTTGTACTGTACCTATATTCCTCACAAATAAATTATTGCAATAATTAATATATTGGGTGTTATTCAATTAAAATTATTATTTACAAAAACATCTGGTGAAGCGTGGGTGTAGGTACTATATGTGCAGTGTGCACCTCTGCCTACCCCTTCGGGGAATCTAGGCGTGATGCTATGTTATGTTATTATTTAATGTAATTGACACAACATTGATAGATACGGTAACATAATCGCTTTAAGTTCACCTAATTACAATAACACTGGTATTTTTTATCTTCTCGGCAGAAAAATGACACGGAGAAGCGTTATATTTAAAAGTAAAGCACAAGTATTCTACAGTAGTATCATAGAAACGGTGAAGGAAAACATCGTGAGGAAACCAGCACACCTTGGAGATATTTCAACGGTGTATAAAGCCATGTCATAGGCCTACAGGCGGTTTAAACCCTGACACCAGGTTGTTCGTCAACCTTACGATAAGAAGACGACTAGTATCATTGAGGAAAATCACACTTATATTATAAAGGCGAAAGTATGTGAGTGTGTTTGTATGTTTGTTACCTCTTCACTCTCAAACCGTTGTACCGATTTTGATGAAATTTCATATGGAGGTAGCTGACACCCTAGATTAACAAACTTTTTATCTCGAAAATGTCGCGGGTAACACCGCGCGTCGCAGATAATAGTTTAATATATTCTATTCATTCTGTCTACGCTAGTATTCGCTTGTCTATCTCTTCTCTCAGGTATTCTCACTAGTTGATCTCGGTTTACCAACTAGATGACCGTAACCGTAACCACTTTAGTTGTGAACTGCTACCGCGTGAAATGCCGTCGCGTGGCGCGCGCGGTCTGCGAAGACCACTGCTTGAGCCGCAGCCTTTCCCACAATTCATAAATCACAATTTATAAGTGGTAACTTCGTAGTCTTTATTAATGGCAATCATATATCACCATCATCAAGTGAACATATTGTTTTTTTTCTCAGTAGAAAACCAAACCAAAGAATGACAACTGTCTTTGAAAGTAAACGTGTTCGCTATTGGATCTTTGTTTGTGAAACGCTATATAATTATAACCGCATGAGATGCCTGCCGTTACAAAGCGCTCGTGGTTACCTATATATAGATTTATAAGTGTTAATTTGGTAGTCCTCATCACTGCAATTATACACCATGATCAAGTAATTATATTTCATTCTTCTTATCAGAAAAGCAAGCCAAAGAACGACAACTGTCTTTGAAAGTAAACGTGTTGACTATTTGATCTTTGTTTACCAACAAGAATGAAATAAGATCATTGGTTGTGAAACGCTATATTATTATAACCGCGTGAGTTGCCGTCACGACACACTCGCGGTCTACAGAGACCTCTGCTTGGGTTTGCTTATCTTCTCACGGTTCAATATAAACTGTAGCGCAATCCCATGTCAGTTTATTTATATGTAGTTTTCTTGGTAAGTGTTAATTTGGTTGTCCTTATCAATACAATTATGTATCACCATGATCAAGTATTTATATTTCGTTCTTCTCATCAGAAAACAAACCAAAAAGGGCGTCTGTCTTTGGAAGTAAACGTGGTATCTACTTGGTCTTTGTTTACCAACAAGAAATGAATAAGTTCTTTGGCTGTGAACTGCCTCCGCGAGAGATGCCGTCGCGTGGCGCTCGCGGTCGCCGGAGACCACTGCTTGGGTCGCGGCTCGTCTAGAAATTCAAAATCTACTGCACCGCAGTTTACATTCATGAACTTCTTGGTTTCGATTATTATGTGTTAATGTCTACTTGATTGTCCTTGGCAATCGTTTACATCACCGCTTAGAATCAATCAAACTAGAATGATTATTTTGTTGCGCGTTTAGTAAGCTATGCTATTCTGCAACACCATCTCTAAAGTCATGTCACACGTCACTTTGCTATGCGCTAGTGTCAAATCTCACCGCGAATTGATAAGTAAGTTTGTAAGTGATGTCTTTTAGTTGATTTTTTTTTTATTCAAGGTAGTGCCAAAAGAAGACGTTAAGTTCAATGTCAAGCGTAGTGTATGACAACTGAATCTAGCTCATCAACCAGACCTATGACTCAAGTGTTTCGACCCCAGCCGACCAGACCTTATACAATATGAAGGTTACCACATAGTGCCTTACCACAGCGTAACACCATGCCAAAAATAATTGCGCTGGTCGCTTATTGACCTAGTATAAGCCAACGACAACATACTCGAGTAAATAAGAGAGGTACAGACAGCAACATAAGAAGCTGAACATTTAAATTTTAAGCATACCATCAATTTTTTTCTATTATATGTCATAAGGTTTCTTAACATGTTAAGCTACTTATGTCCCTGACTGTACATAACAGGTAAGTTAAATTTCTCACCTCTACCACTTCTCCCGACAAACCGCAGGTCGTTGAACTTTGCCACCTGGTTCTTCATGACTGCCGTACAATTCCTAAGCTCTGCAGAACAGTTCTCGTCGTTGCCAGCTCTAACGGTGACTAGAGTGCCGTCCCCAACTTCGCCTAGCGCCACCACTTTGAAAGCCACTGGCAATGTCTTGTTTGATCGCCAGTGAGGGGGTAAAACTGTGCACACCTGGAAAGAAACAAATTTTTTAGGTGTCTTCAATGGTATGTAAACCTAGATTTGTTTTAACTGCTTCCCAGTCAATAAATGTGAAGAGCCACATCTGAAATTTTGTCAAAATAAAACCCTGCGAGGAAAAGACTTTGTAAAAGATATGAAGGTCTTGAAAAAGATGCAACATTTTTTATCACTGACAGAGATGGATTCAATTTAATATAATTAATCAATTTGTAAAAAAATTATAAGTACTTGCTATAGTAAAACACATAAACACATACATAACATCACGCCTGTATTCCCCGAAGGGGTAGGCAGAGGTGCACATATAGTACACCCACATTTCGCCAGTTATGTTTTAGGTCCCAATGTAATAGGGGGCGAGCCTATTGCCATCAACCGGGCACAAATCCAGACTCCGTGCTGTTACTGAGAATTACCTAATGGAAAAACCCAGTAACACTGCCCGACCCGGGATTCGAACCCAGGACCTCGTGCTCAGCAGTCGCGCTTAGCAGCCACTAGACCAACGAGGCAGTCTTGCTTGCGAGGCAGTTGTACTTGCTATAGTAATTTTCCATAATAGTTTTAAAAGGCTCATTTAATCAAATCTTCATAGGCATCACACACAATAATACAAAGAAAACAAGAGTTAATTCATCAAAGCATTAACTTACCACATGAGGACAGCCTGTCTTGACAAGTTCTCCGGGATGGTCGGCCAATAGGCCCTCCAGGGTCCGTTCAGCAAGCAGTTCCGCCGTCAATGGCTGACTTGGCAGAGCATTGCTCCCATAGCTCGACGAAGGTGCCTCGTGGCCCAGTCCATTTGTAGTCGAACTCACTTCACTAGATAAATGCATTGTCCTAACTGTAGTCCACTTATACACACTTATAAGTTACATAGAGTCTAAGTATTTGATAGTTCACAACCGTCACATAACTCCAACAGTCACGGGCTGACTGCTACTTACATTTTCGACCAACTTTTGAGAAAAACTTCTTGAGCAAAATGACGATGACATGTTTCCTGCTGGTCTCTGCAACAAATGGAGAAAATTTATTTTGACATCAAGTAATTGGGAAGGATCCTGCATATTGTTCGACAACACAAATTCGCCACATTTATTTAAGATCCTAGTTGTGCCATCGTAGGCAATATTGACATTACTTAATATTTACATGTATTTGTAATAGAAATTGACATGAAAAAATACCCTAAACTGCTAGCTTATTCTTTTACCGCATGTATGTTAAATCCGAAGAACGTATTGTATTATTATGCTCAGCCTCCCGCTCTTCAAAAACCTAGGTATCGACAAAATGTAATACACTCAAACTGACATAAAATCACGAGTTGCAAGAGTGAGTTTGTGTCAAAAGCTTTGAACTTCGTTCAGGTTACTTATTGACAATGGTGTGTGAAGCATCAAAGTGACTTCCGCGTGGCGAAGGCACGCACAATCAGAGCCGGGGTGGATGGGGTGACAAATGAAGCGGATAGAATAAAATATTAGTATTTTTGTTACATACGACTTCGTACTCGGCTAATATTGACTCGGCGATATTATATTACGTTGGAAATTTAAAATGGGTTGCGTTTTATTGCAAACTGTGTTTGCATGTGAGTTTGTTTGCAGCTATTTGATATTAGGAGGGTTGTCTAGATTAGAAAAAGCTACAGGCTAGTTATTCACAATTCACTATCCTTTTTATTATAAATAAACATGAATTACGGCTGGTATTTCATGGCAGAGTTAACCCTTTTAACATATAATTATGATACCTCGCGATGGTTTAACTATGTGTCTTCCATCTGGACAGGCGACCTGTTCAGACTACTTTGTACAACTGTTGCAGACTAGCTCAGCAGGCCTTTTGAGGGCTTTTCTAATAAAGCTACTTCTCATTTGGAGTAACCATTGAATAAAGTTCTTAGGGGGAGGCCTTTGCTCAACAGTGGACGTCTTCCGGCTGATGATGATGATGCCTTACGGAGAAATAAATAAAAATCACATAAATATAGAAGATGGGCAGCAGCATCCTCTGTAACTTCACTACCAATACTGCGATCCCCAAGCCGCTAGCCAAACGTAGGGATTATGGCAACCCGCCCCCTTACCTAAGTGGGAAGCCGTAATCTAGGGCTAGTGAACTTCTGGCTCATCAGCCTGAAGTCCACTGATGATTCCTTACGATACAAAATAACTTGTGATTTTGTGCCGTGAGACTATGAAATATCCAAAATAGTTGACATTTAAGTGACCCACACATCAAAAAACTAATTACAAAATGCCAATCCTATCCCATTCGTTGTTCGTCAGATAACACATCGACAATAACACTTAGAACGGCGGCTCCCCACATCCCTAGGCGTACAAATAGGCTGTTATACGTTCGCGAAACACGATATGTCGATTGGGATGTTAAACTTAATTCGGGTAAGGGGTGAGCCGACAACACGCCTTTTACCGTCTTTAAACATGTTCCCATTGATTCGAACTCATAAATTGTCAATGGACCTGATTCATAGTTGTTGTGATGTTTTTATGGCTGTTATTTAGAATCCCCAATAGCAACATTATTTAATTGGATGCGGAAGTAAGAACTTTTTTTTTATTTACACATTAGTTAATTTGAAGCTACAAGCCTCTCCTTTTTTTTTTGCTTCTTATGTATTTACGAAAAATTTGTCGCCCCACACTAGTAATTATAGAACGATTATTGGTTTTATGTTTTACCGATTTTAAATCGGTTATAAAAATATTCTGCTATAGCATAAAAGGTTCCAAATTCGAATTGAATCAATCAAAATCAATACAAGCGTTTTGTTAGCCTTCAAATGTCAATGTTAAGTCTAACTTCTGCATTTACCTAATTGAAATACCATGGAGAAGTTCAACAATCAAAGTTCCCTCACAGTTCTGATTCCGCAGCGGGTTCAGCTCATGAATAGCTCAGCAATAAAATCTTAGCGTAAAAACATACATAAAGGGTAAAAGTCGTAAATAATAAAGCATGTAGGACCGTGTAGGGGTTCCCTACAAGTGGATAATGCTCGTTACCCGTGCCCTTCCACAAAGGAACCCGAATGGGGCAAAGATACATTACACCAACCGTTTCTATTTCACTGCTCTCGTTAACATTCAGGCAATATTTTTAATAAAAACCTCACGCGCCGATGGTCTCCAAAGCGTTTTGTTTTATAAAATACTGTTTTAGGACGTATGATTAAGTTGGTACGCCTTAATTCAATTTTTGAATTTTCTGTTGCTCTCAGTTATACAGTTCCATTTTTAAGGGATTTTTTGTTGTAATGCATTTTTTGATAAAAAATATAATTCTAGGAAAAAAGTAAATTCAGCTGTTTCATTGCAATTACGATGCAAAGTCAAATATAGTACTCGATGCTTCAATTTAGACGGTAAAGACAGGCCGGCTGACATTCAGCCGTTATTTTCAGTAATCTCAATAATGGTGTAGCATCTGTGCGTATAATAAAACGCGTCAAGCCCTCCGAGTTCCAATAACATCTATTATCGGCCCAATTTTAAAGAGGAGCGAATGTGAAGGGAATCAATAGGACAGCGGGGGACACGAATTCCTGAGGGTGGTCCCTGGAGGACGGTCGGACATGGATAATGATCGTCCTACGACCAGCGACGGGTACAAATGGGTTAGCAAATGTAATATCCGACGGTGTCCGAACCCTCAAGGCTCAGATATTCAAATAGGAGAGCCCAAGCTGCAAGACGTTGACGGACTTCCTGATTTTAAAGTCGGTACGCGTTTTGTGACGTGTTTTGAATTTATGCGAAACTGATTTGCGAGTTTTGATTAAAACAGAGCTACCAAAAGGAAGATTTAAAAATACTTCCTTGACAAGCCATACCTACTTAATCTTGGAAATAAGATTGATATTGTTAGGTCCAGTAAAATCGAGGTAGGTAGGTATATCTCTGTCAATTATACATTACAGAAGTAAATGTAACAAATCGGTCTATGAGCTTTTTTCTAAACCATTTCCATACACTACTCAAACACATTTTCAATTCAATAGTACCAAAACATTTTAAATTAAAACTGCGACTTTAATGTTAAAAATAAAACAACAATCGGCCCCTTTTCGCTCCAATATCAGTGACAATAAACAACAAAGTACAATCAAGCAGTTAAATAAGAATCGCGCGGAATGCGGCGGGGTGATGTCACGTCATTTATTAAAATCCCGCCGCCTGAGGGTTACACGACTTTAACTCACAATGCGACTTTAAAAGTGTTACTTAGTTTGATATACAAAGACTCATCTTATACTTAAAAGTGAAAAAAACTGTCACATAACAAATTGCCTGTATTATGGAATAGGTAGGCAGAGGACAAAGGTGTGTAGTAGGTACACCAACATTTCGCCAGTTCTGTTATAGGTCTCAATGTCCTAATACTTTGATAAGCCTTTTGCCATTAATTGGGGAGAAATCCTAATAAAAAACCCCATCACTTTACTGAAAAATTCCGTAAAATTTTATCAAAAATTAAAAAGTCATGTAACTTTTATTAAGTAAGCGTATTTGTAGTCTTAAGATTTTTAGTAGTCGTCGATTTGTAGACTTACGCATTTGCAGGGTTAAAGAGACGAATAACTACGATTAGTTTATAAAAAAAATAATTAAATACTGGATTTAACTTAACTCGAAGGATAAGCTAAAGTAGGGTGTAAACTGTATACCTCTAGATATTAAATTCGTATATAATAAGCAGGCAATACGTAGATACCTTTTGTATTAGGTATATCGCATTCAGTATTAAAGACAATTCGAGATTAGCAGACGTCAAACAATTTGTACCTACCAAGTACCGTTTTTGGTTCTACGCCTGTAAAAATATGTTTGGGATTCGTTTAGGCAAATAGATGATATTTATTCTTGATATTATACTATGTAAGTAAGCCATTAGGTGCAGAATGAATTAAGAACCTCATAAGAAATTAAATTATAAGGTACATCTTTTGTTTACATCCTGTTTCTGATATAAGGCTAATTCAATTTTCATTCTGAAAAGAAAATAATTATCTAATGCCTCTTATCAAATTAATGAAAAACTTTCAGTTTAGAGCTGTGTCAATCGAACATTTTCAGCAGTAAACCTGCGTAGGTCCTGTACTTAAATTCTGCTTTTTTAATACCTATCCTATGTCTTGCACTTCTATGCCCGGAACTTTTCTTGTGCCTTTTCTCTGAATTATGCTACAGATGAAGTCTCTGGTTTGAATCCCGAGTTCCCGGGTCGGGCAAAGTGTTATTGGGCTTTCCCATTAGGTAATGCTTAGTAGCACGGAGGCTGGATCTGTGCCCGGTTGATAGCAATAGGCTGGCCTCCCATTAGTTAGACCTATTACATAACTGGTGATATGTGGGTGTACTTTACAGTGACGTCTGCCTACCGCTACGGGAAATACAGGTGTGATGTTATGTTTTTATTTTATGCTATAGCTATAACTAATACATACGTAACAAAACGTTACGAATATTTATTTATCACTTTGTCAATTTTCGTTATCGACACGTTCCTCCCTTCAAGTCGATGTCACTACACGCTGCTAGGGTGGTAAGATCGTGCAAAATTCAAAACGTTCCATGTTCGAAATTCAAAGGTCGCGCAAACAACAAGTCGAAGCCCGCGAACAATGCCGCCAACCCCTCTCAACGAATGTGCAAAGGAATTATCTGATACAGCCTCCTCGGATATTGTCGTTCGATTATTACAATAAAATTATTGATTGTTATTGAATGTGTGCTTGAAAATTAATGTTATTTTCTTACAAGAAACTATGTCAGTAGGCTTAACAAACTTAGGAAACTATAGTGTCTAATAATATTAATTTGTACTGGATATTTCCTTCAAAAAGTTATTAAAGTTTTAGTGTTCATTACACTCATTCATTCAAATCCATTTATTAGGGCAAGCCTCTATGCTAGCTTGAATAAAGTGAATGATTAAATTCAAACTTGCTTTTCTATAATTGACTAAGAAGGATAAGGGTTTAATATGTGATATGTTTAAAGTAAGAATACCTACTTCCTTTGCAAAAATGAAATAAACTTAAGAATACTTTTAATCTTGTTAATTGCAAATTTTTATAATGTCTTGTACTATATGTCCAAGCTTGACGCGATTATTTTTACATCATATCAAGGTAATTTAAATTAAATATAGGAGAACTATCTAATAATTACAAACTTAACACATCGAATCTAAATTTTAATATTTAAAATCGAAGTAACCAATCAAAAAAATAAAGGTATACACCAACGACTGTGTAACAAAAGCACGCATCGCGAACGTGTGTAAATGTTGGAATAATTCTGTAAGAGTTAACGAGCGTGTAGCGCTGGGCGCGCGGCGGCCGCGACAATTACAGGTAAAAGTTTAGGGATCGCTACAACCACTCTAATGGGAGTTCACGCTTACTTTTTAACAAGTTTCCGCTGCCAAGGTTGCTTTAATGGGACGTAATTGTATTACGATGTGGCCATAGAAAAATTTGATGCTAGTGTTGGACCATTTGATGATAAAACTTTTGCCGAAGGTGTTACTTATCGTACTCAAAGTTCTAGTATGTACGTTTACAAATAAGTAAACAATAAGTAATTTAATAAATTAGAATGATACAATAAAATTGTTTATTTAGCTCTGCTAAATGTTAATAATTTTCAATTTGGTTGAAGTAGAATTAATAATCATTCCAGTAATAAACGTTATTTAGTTTTGTTGTTTCGAATGAATTCTATCCTCACACAAAAGAGCTCATCATCCCACAACGTAACATAAACAAAACTGTAACTAATCTAATCAAAGTCATAGGCTCTATATAACAAAGCGTTTACCCAACGTTATCACAATATGTGCCGTTATCTCGGGAGTTTAATCGTCGCGGCGTAGTGTGCGCCGAGGCTAATGAGCCTGCGGTTTTTGGGAAAACAACACGCAAGTGAACGCCGCGCCGCGCCCGCCCTCTCCACGCTCCGACAAACTTCAGTTTACCGACTTAAACAAACTTTCTACTAATTAATTTTAGACATCTTATCATTATAGTTTAAGAGAAAACTGTATCGAAACTAATTTTATAACGTTTTAAAAGAAATCAGAATTTCGTACCTCAAAAAAAAATAAGACGTCTCAGAAAAATCCACAGAAAACACAAAGCACAATGTCCGCACTAAATTAAAAAAAAGTTTCGACCGGTAACCGCGGAAAGGCGCGGGCGTCCGCCACCGAAACGTGGTCGACATTAAAACCTTAGCGGGAAAGAAACGGTCCCCTTATTACGTCTCGAAAGAAATTCGCCCGCACACAGGGGCACGGCGAAAGAAGTCCACTCACACAGACGCGCGCTGCAACCAAACACGGGGGGCGCGCCGCTGTGAGGGTCGGGTACAAATAAGTATTAAAAGAGATAGTTAGGTGCGAGACAGGCACGAAACGTGAGCCATATGCCGCACACCTCGCATGGCGAATTCTTAGCTCAAAGGAATCCTTCAAGTGTACACACATGCTACCATTCTCATTGTATTTCCACAAAAACAATGGAATCTATTATTTATTTTGTTTCTTGTTTGTTAGCAGTACATTCCTTTAGAAAGGGTATTAAATGGCGATACTACAACCAGCTTAAATTAATAAAAATAATGGATTCTAATAATCATAAAACACTGAATACAGTGAGTGTAATATTTGCTTGGTAAAATAATTAATTAAAGACACATACTTGTGTAATTAAACTTCTCAAGAACAGAAACAGTATCTCTTGAATAAGCTCTCTGAAAACCACATCCTAATTTGGCAGCCTTTAGAAACGAACTCTTCACCTAACCAGTGAAATATATTATCATACACAAATAAATACACGTAGTTTTCAAATTCTATTTAATGTACTTGTAAGGAAAAGATTATAAGATATAGTTATATTTCCAAAGGAAATATGTAGCTATTTTCGTATTCAATTACTTTCCGAGTTACTCATACGTTGCCAAAAATCCTAGAACAAAGTCTTACCAAAGTTAATGGAATATTCATATAGAGCCAAATTAATCATAGATACAATAAGGTTGAGAGTGCCTCAATGTCAGACATCGCCGCATAAAGGACCTCGGAGCCCTCGAGCTAGCCGACAATGGAAATTTTATATCATCGTAAAATTTAACTGCGCACTTTAATAACTAAAGCACGAAGCCGATATAGCGCCGTATCGTTGACAAAAGGATGAGCGTGCTTCCAGAACAACCTTTCAGTAGAAGCACGCACACATCGGCGGTAATACAACCACACGCCTGCACGGATACACTCACACACACACAGCTCACCACTACGCGTACAAAACCCACACGCCCACCCGCCAAACACGCCCAACGTCTTGGGTTTTCTTATAAACCACGTTGTGTTCGATGTCCCATTCTCGAGCACGGCCATCCAGCGTGTCCTCTCTGTCTAGCGCAATGACGAGCTTCACATAAAGCGACGCCACATTCCCGCCTTTTTTCCCACTCCATTTTGACAGCTCGCGGCTCCATATCTGGCCGGAAACTAAGACAGCGTTCACAGAAGTTGAAGAGGTTGGATCCAATCCAATACATATTGTTTTATCTTTAGCGTTAAATACCAACAATAGAAATGATAGAGCTATGTCTGGTAAATATTGTATCGGAATCGCTCAACTTTCTCATGGAACCTTAACTTATATTCTTTGTTTTAATTTTACCTAAAAACGACAGCTACATAGCTAAAACATACAGTCATTTAAAACGAATAACAGTCTTTCATCGTCACCTATAGAGTTATAAGAGCCTAAAAGGAAAACAAAATAATTTCCGAAAATCTATGCAACAAATACTTTCTAAACATAAAGACTATTTGCAATACATCCATTCTACTGCCGTAGAACCGTCACAAGACATCGTGTCGAACGCCGCTTCTCACAGTGTGTGCGTCGTCTTAGCGACTAAGTGGCTCAAGACGCGTTAGCGGGCGCGGGTGAGCGCGGGCTGGCTGGGCGGGGCTGCGGAGTGCGGCACTCCGCTATCGGCACACCGAAACACACATTTTTCCCGCCGCAAACCTCGCGCCGAGGGTTAGCCGCGACCCGCAGACCTCGTTCAGAGAGAAAGAGATACGGTATAGCGACGTCTCGCACTTACACGCCTGCGCCTGAAGATTTTCGCGCGCGCCAACTTTGACAGTTAGTCGACGAACTTTGGGCGGGCGGGTGGATGAGCGTCTGGTTTAGCTTCATCTGTTATCTTATTGTTGTAATTATTTTCTTGGATTTATTGGTATGAATTTTAATTTTAGGAGTATACTGAATCAAACTACATACCTACACACTCGGCTTACTTCTATTTACATCTTTTAGATATTAAATAAATTATGAAAAAAAAACATAAATTCCTAAGAGAGGCTGAATAAAACAAATCTTAAATAACTAACAGTTCTTCCGCGATCGCATAGTGTTATAGCTTTATTTCTTGATAATCCGTTACGCTGTTTACAGTATTATATATTAATTCAATGTACCTACATAATTATAAAAGTGCACGAATATGGGTATTAATTGACATAATTCAAAAAGCATCCAATTTATAATGACAACCTCTGGAATGTCATTTATAACGACCGCTTCAGTTATAAACCACAATAATGATTAGCATAATGAAAACAAAATGCCCAAAACAATTAAATCATATTTACGTTTTACGGTTTGTTATCACACTTAATCCGCACAAACAATCGTACACAGTTGAAGTTGCGTGGGCGAGGTCGACCGCAAACTGCTCGTAGCTAACCCGAAACTTACATGGCGTGTGGCCACAGCGTTGTGAGCGGTGCGGGTGGGACATATCAAAACAAAACGGCCAGCGATACGGCCGAGCTAATCACGCGGTCGGCACGCTGACAATTTACAGGTTAGCCGCGACCGCCGCTGCGGCCGGCGCGCCGCTCCGACTTGCTCCACGTCATAAAGTTACGGTTACTCATATCGGTGACTGTGTTGACATGGGAACTAGAGTTCTAATCACTCGGCGTAACGATTGATGTTACCCCTTGACTTATTAAAATAGACATTGTATAAAGACTAATTTTTTTCACCTGTCACTGTCGTTTGCTGGGCCAAGAATAAAAATATCACTATTGATATATTTCATTACAGTTTTTAAATAATAGAGGTCTTGATTGTAATTAAAAAGTTTTTTGATGGTGCTGCAACCGTAAACTATCATAGCAAAGATACAGGTTGTAAATATCATTGCTATATTACCTGCCAATTACGATATGTATGCATTTCGGGTATCGTCGTTTATTTGAAGATACGTTACTCTTAAATGTTCACTTAAATATAAAATGCTATTCACTTAATTTCAAAGGTTTGTCCTTATAACATCGATGTCTCTATCCATATCAACATAATAATCATATGAATATTAAGAGTCATGTACCTAAAACAAATTGTCAGCACTCTGTGATGTAATTTTGAATTCGTTACCTTTATAAAACACAGTTGTTGAAGTACCATCACATTTAACATGAGTCGTATAGAACATTAAAAGGAAGATATGGCCTATTGCAACACTTTATAATCATCACTCCACATAGAAATGACCATCGTCCCTCCACATCGACAAACTATCGAATAAAGACAATAGCAATACTAACGGCTGTGCTCCCCTCGCCTGATAACGCTGTAAAAGCCATCTGCGGCCAATAGCGACCCACCTAAAAAATAGCCTGCAACAGCCAACAAATGTTAGGCGATACCCTGATATAGGTAAGAACGGTACCAAAGCAATCGACAGACGGCAGCGCCGACAAACTCGAACGCCGACGTCACTGAATAAATAACTTGACACTTGTTCGCAAATAAACAATTTAAAATGTCAAGAATAGGGAAAGGGCACGCGACCCAACCCTTTTCCTTCGCCAACATAATGTTTTCTGACAACCAATTCTGGAGTTGTTTGCATTTCTGTACATGTTTATAAAATGTTAATGTTTTTAGTAATAGCTTTTCGTGCGGGTTGTGTTCCTACTGTTATGAGAGGTACTATATGCGCAGCGTTAGTTAGAGATAGATACAAGAACTTCATGAATGATGAAATTATCGTGCTCATATATGTATCCTTCAATAAAACATGAAAATTAGAGATGTACACGACTTCATTGAAAAGAGCGACAATATGTCAGATTCGTAGCAAACGATTATAATGATATGGTATTTGCTCACTTGTTTCGGAAACAGAATTATCCTAATTGTCTTTATAAAAGTCTGTATAAAACACTGCCTCGTTGGTCTAATAGTTACTGAGCGCGACTACTGAACATGAGGTCCTAAGTTCAAAACCCGGGTAGGGAAAAGTGTTATTGGGTTTTTCTATCAGGTACTTCTCAGTAGCAGCACAGAATCTTGAAATATGCCCAGTTGCCGATCCCCGCCTATTACATTGGGATCGATTACATAACTGGCGAAATATGGGTATACTCTACGTACGTAAATAGTAATATTACATATTATTAACTATACTTGTAATTAATCGGGGGATCGGAACTGTCACTCCTTCATACAGGTTATACTATAACCTAGTTAGGAGATCAGAACTGCACCCACTATAATTGTAGCAAATAGTAATCTTACCATGTACCACTATAATTATACCCATGTACTACAATACTTGAAAATTACCAATAAATTTATTATTATTATTATTATACTCTGCCCACCTTTTTTGGATAATACAGGCGTGAATTATGTATGTTTTATATAAAACACTAGTAATGACTTTTATCTTTCTACTATGTTAGTACTTCTTCAAGTACGTTGCTACAATTAATCGTAACCACTCCTAAACCGTGGTACAAATGAACCGTACTAGCAAACTTTCGCTCCGTAATCGTATGTATCGCGACTTCACTAAGCTAGTTATAATCGAGCACCGGCCCGTACTGCAGCTGTGTCTGAGGAACGAGCGACTGCGCCAGTGGGGCCACCACTCGATATATCGATAAACATGATCAACATTTGTTAGTCATAATCGATTTCAGTTCTATTAAGACAGTAAACTCATACATTTTTGGCAAAAACTTCATCGTGATAAACGAATCCCCTTATCTCCTTAAATATACATTGGCAAATAAGCATAATAACTGATCGGTGGAATAATAGATCGGTGATCAAACAAAGTAAGACTGAAAGATTTTGAAGCTAAATGCTACGCATATAGTATTACTAGCTGCGCCCCGCGGTGTTACCCGCTACATTTTTTCGGTATAAAAAGAAGCCTATGTGTTAATACAGGGTGTCAAGTACCTCCAAATAAAATTTCATCATAATCGGTTAAGCCGTTTGAGCGTGAAGAGGTAACAAACACGCTCACAAACTTTCGCCTTTGTAGGTTACACAATTTAATGACACTAATATTATTAGTGTCATTAAATAACCGCTAATGTCCCACTCTCAGCAATAATGTGTCTTTTTTTAAAGAAATTGTGTAAATAACAGAAAGAATATCTAAAATATTTGGGGGCTTCGTCAAAAACTCGGTTAGAAACCTCATCCGTAGCTTATTTCTTTGTTCTGTGCGTAGCTCGTAGAGGTATCGTAGCGCTATTCGTAGCAGCGCTACAACCGCTACTTCGTAGTTTGTTTTTACGTACCCTATGCTCGTTATTATACCCTTAAACCTAGTCAGCTAGCTTAGTTACTATTGTTCCCTTGTCTTATCTTCTTAGGAGTTGCATGCGACACCTACTGAAACGTGGATTTTACTAATTTAGCTATGTGTATATTTTTCTTAAGTTTCTCAAATCACCACAACAACATAAAAGACAGAGAAACACAAGATATTTCCCCCATTTCCCCAGTCGTGCATATTATATTCCTGAAAAAGCAAATATTGCATATTTCACTATTATTATATTGTTTTATAAACAAATCCGCCGACTATGTAAACATTAGCCAACTGACAGACTCTGACATTTAACACCTGCAACTTTTGCAATGCGTGCAAAAAATCAAAACATCGACATGTACACGTGTGAGGGTAGCAACCCTTCCCAGCCGCCATATGCCGCGGCGCTGCGAGCGCCCTTAAATTACAGAACTTCCCGCTCATAATAGAGAGATATGCCTTTAATATCTGCCGGAAACTGCCTCTGTGCCTTGTTTACTTTTTGCCTCCGTTCTTATATTAGAGATTGCGTACCGACTTTGTACGCTTAGTTATTATGAGAATGTACAGTTTAATATTACATGTAAATGGGAATAGAGTAACCATAGTTATTAGTCTGATGTAAAATACAAATAATATTAAGTTTCATAATCAATTGGTACACGCTAAAATTATGTATATCAAAAGAGTTATCAATAAACGAACAATACACAAAAAAAGAAAGAGCAATATCAGCTCAATATAGACAATAAAAATCAACCCCCGCAAAACCGGGAGCAATTTCAATCACAATTGCGCAGCTGTCCTGAAACGCACCTGCTGACTGTCACGGGACAACACGTGCCCGACTAAGAGGCTACTTAACCTAAGTGACCCTACTTACAGAATCCCAACTGTGCCGTCGGAGACACTCCAATAGCCGGCAATTTCACGAGGCCCGGCCGCCATCTGCGACCGACGCGCCAAAAAATAACATTCCCCAAAAAACATTTGCGAAAGAAAGGGATATTAGTCTCCGCGGGGCAATAATCGAAGCCAATCGGCCCACCGAACGCCCCGACACGACACTTTCTTTATTTATACCATTACTTTACTGTATGGTAATATCGTAAAGTATATTTTACGTTCACGTGTAGACACCTTCTGATTTCGCAATGGTACTCCCCCGATATGTAGTTAGGAACCGGGGTTGGTTATTGATATTTTAGTGTTGGATTGACTTTATCACTGCGACTCACGACTATATACTAGAACAATAGAAATAATTCAATTATGTTCACCTTTGCACATAGCCCTTGGCTATACTTTTTTTATTGATAGAATCAATTATATACCAATTAGCACCTTCAACAGCTAGTATACCCGAACTACCTCTTGTGATGGTCACGCCTACGCCTCGTTTGGAATTTTGCGGTCTTTACACACAAAGTTCCAGCAGCTATCAGTACACAAGTAAGACAGAATTGCTCTATTCTAATAGCTACGATTCTTTCCATCCCATATAATTATATTTTAATGGTAATAGGGATGTACAAGAACGTTATAAAAACGTGGCCAAAGCATTGCTAATTCTTTTCTTTATTTTTTTTATTTAATAAGTTATTGATTCGTGTCACAGGAAGCAAGCCTAAGAACATTAACCTCATTATTATATTTAAAACCTAGAACTACTGTTATGAAATTATACAACGTGTAACAATCTTGACTCAAACCACAACTACTACGTACAAAGCAGCATGTTAGCTACAAAACTAGTGTTTAGTCTTGTCACAAACGATTATGAGAGCAACACGAGTACATGATGGGTGTCGCGACCCGCCATTAGTCGTCAAGATTAGATTTCACGAGAGGCGACAAGTCAGCGGGCGTGTCGATGTCACCAACACTACGCGACCCTACCGGCTAGGAATAACACGTGCGCTAACTTATGGTGCACTGTAATGTTGCTTCCGTATATAGGCGCCGATATAAAACTTATTAGAATTGTGCGCAAATGTCTTTATAGGATTTTCTTGGTTACCGAAGAATATTTAAAAAGCATTTGAATAAGTGATTTTTCTATAGAAATTACAAAGTTGAACTTGACTTTATAATTACTTTTTAATAAATAAGTCTCATACCTACATGTATATTTCCACATATCGTATCGGAAAATACCTTTAGGTACTATTGGTTTACAGTTAGCTCTCTAGCTTGACTGGTTATTCGCTGCGTATTCTTGGAAATTGTAAACCATTACCCATATCTATGGGCTCTTGGAAATATGTACATTGGAAAACAATAGTCGGCCTGCATCTGATTTTGATTATTTCAAAGTGTACTAATTAGCTTTCGTCAATATTTAGTCAATGATACTTGGAAATAAGTTAGGGGAAAATAATCGAATCTAAACAGTATAGCAATGACGAATCCCGCATGAGACCAAAAATTGAGTAATCCACAGATTTTAGTTTCGAGTCTGGGTGTTTATGTATGTGATGTTTCGTTTGTGGAACGTATCAACGATACAGGAGAAATACATAGTGAGAGCGGCAAAAAAAAAACATTGCCTATCTTGGAAATAAGTTAGTGGAAATTAAGCGTTTTGGATCTAAATATTATTGCAGTAATATATTAAGTACTTAATGATATATAAGCTATTATTTTTTACACGAGTTTCACATTTTTTTCTTACCAGGAACTACAATTGAAGCAGTACCCAATTTACGCACCCTGTCGCAGCGCGCGCCCATCATCCAATTTCTCTCGCCATTGCCCCCGTATTTTTTCAATACGCGTTCGAGATCATTTAACATTTTTATGTGTAATCTTGCTCGGTAGCGATAAGACAAGGAGATTTTTGCGCGCCTCACTTTATTTTATCGGCTACGTTTTACGGCGAACTCTAAACAGATTAAATCTAACAGTGGGGTCTTCCGGACACATTGTGCATTTATTGGCTTGTATTTTGGCTTTATAAGATTACTAGTGGATTTTCGCGCCGAGATTCTCTTATCTCCTGTATATTATCGGCATAAAAATTGTATCTGTGTATACGTGAAATGGTTTTTTTTTTGCATGTTTTTGTAGGGCGTTTGGTTGCTTCATTAGGGTCATATAATAGAAATCGATATTCATATTTAGGTATTCTGTTCATGGGTCAAGACTGAATTAAAAATATGTCCTTGTGTTCTAAATAATTAGCTATGAATTGACTATAATGCTTATAAACAAGTATCATTTTGTTATAAAGATAAGAAAAGGTTTTTATACCGTTGCACCCATACACTGAATATATCCTGTGTCGTGGGTGTGATTCACAAACATGAAATATCACATACGCAAACACCTCGGCTCGGGACAGACATCTGCTGTTCGCACAAATGTTTGACCCGTGCGGGCATCAAACCCAGAACTTTAGCTCAGTCCAATCGCTTAGCCACTTCGCCAATCAGGTCTTCAACTGTCGAGTGAAAAGCCTACACAGCTACAAAGCGTAAGCTTCACGGATAAATGCGTGCACATAATATTAGTATGACGGTAATGAATCGTATAAAACACGAGTTTTATAACGCGAGAGGCACATTGAGAGTCCTTTTTAAATTATGCAACATTTGTATGGAAATACAAGCGTCACCCCTGGCCCCGCCGCCTCCTTAAAAATACATCCAGCGTTATTTGTAGCCTTGGTTTGACGCCACTCGCGATTTGATTGCTTTTTCATGGAGATCATATCGCGTGCATGCGTACTACGCAGCGATGAGGCAGCAACCTACATTAAATAGAGTACTGTGGTTGTTGGTTGTTTCCGCCTACGGAGATGTGATGAGTGACCTAGTTTTTATGATACGCACTATCCATACGGTGTACCTATAAGTAAAGATAGGATGCGAACAAAAAAAGAGTTCATGTAAGTAGTTACTTACTGAAGATGATCTTACAGGATATTTTTAAACCACACTTATACAAGTTTTAAAATTATTCATTTCTATGAACTTTCTTAGGTAGGTAGCTTCGAAGAAAATAGTGGATTCAGTGAAATCTAGAGAAAATGTATGATTGTTAAATTGTTCGAACAAGGTGCCAAATGCTAATACACTAAAAATTTGCAATGATAGCCGGGTAGTATGACCGTTGGACTGCCAGGTCAAAGGTCGCAAGTTCAAACTCCGGCACGCACTTTGTCCTTTCGAAATCATGTGCGTACTATAAATTAGTTATCAGTTGCTACAAACGGTAAGGAAAACATCTTGAGGAAACCGGCACACTTGAGATATTTTTCAACGGTGTGTAAAGGCCCACAGGCGGTTAAACTCTGACACCAGGTTGTTCATCAACCATACAATAAGAAGATTATTTATTTTAAGTATGATCTTAAGTTACAGCGAAGGCAGATGCGAGAACAGACTTGCGTACGTACGCGTGTGGACAAATAAAAAAAACACCATTTCTTTTATAAGTTAATAAACTATCTCTCTGTGCCTGTCACTAGTTTTAGGTGAACTCCAAGCGTTTCCCTTTCATTTCTGTACGATGGGGTCTACCTACAAGGTGGCCTAGCACACACGGTGGGTTCCGCCGACTCAACAACAAACAAACAGCACTCGCAATCACTAGTGCAAATGTTTACGATTCTATTCGAACGTGCGGCGCCACTTCTGTACGAATTCTGAACCACATTTGAAGTGCGCTCAAAAAAATTGTCAGTAAATCAAAAGTTGTGTTAGCCGTTTGTGCTCATTGGTCTAGTAACTAGTGGTCTAAAAGTGCGACTGCTGACTGTCCGAGCCCAGGTCGGGCAAACCGCGTTTTGGGTTTTCTTTATTTTTACACACTAACAGGCATGGGCGTCGGCAGGGGGGTACAAGGGGGTGCACTTGCACCCCCCTGGCATGCAGGAAAATACATCGATTTTTATATTCTTTATTAATTTTGTTTGAAATGCACCTTTAGTCCCCTTCAATTTATTATCAATTTATTCTACATGTTGTATTAGTTGTGCAGTATGTATGTAATTACTAATGTAAATGCACTTTATGCACCCCCTCGAAAGAAATCCTAGCGGCATCCATGCTAACAGGCCTTTCTTCAACAGTGGACGTTTTCCGGCTGATGATGATGACAGACAGAATGTTGCCAACATGTTGTCCGTTCCGTTTATTTTTTAATTCTTACTTATTTTCATAAATAATTCTTAGCACCCTATTATGGACATAATAACTTACACCGGACAGGACAAACATGCGAAAATTAGAAAGGGCTCCCAGCTCTCATACATTAAACTGGCGCACGCACGTGTCGCTCTGTTTATATCATATTTTTCATCGGATAGGTTTTATTTTATTATTCGTACAAGTAACCTTGTCGGGTAGAAGCTACATCAATTTTAAGCCACCATAACTCCATCTCGGATTCGCAAATTCAACCTTATTATGTTGCTTTAAGGTCGTTTTTATTTTGTGACACAAGTGATTTTAGGTGAGATCGTCATTCATGCCAGCTAACCTTATATTCTTCGAAGAATGGTTGGTAAATTTTCAATAGTCACTTTATTAGGGGTGAGGGCGGAAACCGGGCGAGTGAAACTGCCTTTATTAGATTTTCTAGAAACGTGAGTCGAAAAGTGGTGCATAGCTTGCGTCCGACACCTCGGAATTGGAAGTTTATAGAAAACATAAGGTACCTAACCTAGTAATAATATTACCACCTAGGCTTTGTAGATGGTATTGAAAGTGATAAGGGGCTCGTAGCTACTTGGCAACCGCGTAGATCAGTCGATCAGCGAGGTTAAGCCGTGCTCATCGCGGTCAGTATTGCGATGGGTGATCGTTTTCACATGTCGAGCTCTGTGCTTCGGAAGGCACGATAAGCCGTTAGTCCTGCACCTGATCTCTCTCCGGTCGTGTCAGTCTACCGTCCCATGAAGTAGAACGAAGTATGAGGGTAAAGGAATAAGGAGTGCACCTGTGTTTGCGCGCATACTTGTGCACTTTAATATCAAATTCGGTCGAAGTTTCGAAGCACGGAGCTGTCTCAACATGTGAAAACGGACAACCGACACAAGACAAGAGGTGTATACACACTACACACATTTCGCTAGTTATGTTATAGATTCCAATATAAAAGAGGGCGAGCCTATTGCCATTAACTGCGCACGAATGTAGACTCCGTGCTGCTACTGAGAATTATCTAATGGAAAAATTAAATAACACTTTGCCCAACCCGGGATTCGAAGTCAGGACCTAGTGCTACAAGACCAACGAGGCAGATATTCTGGATTAAGGTATGTTAGTACCTATCTAATAGTACCTACTTTGTATGTTGGAAATTAACCCCATGGTGATAAAGAAGATAATACTATACCTACCTTTCAGTAGTTTAAATAAAAGATTTATTCGGCAGGTACATTTATAGGAGTATGGTTGCCCTAGATTATCTAAATAATGGAATAATGGATTTAAAAGATGACTTGTATCGTGCTTTAATCAGGAGTTTAATCATAATGGCCAGACGATGATATCTTCGAACACCAAGATTATGAATCTAAAAATCCTATATACAATTTTATCATTACATCCAACATTATTTATTGCTACTACTCTTGAACAACTTTGATAATGGATTGAGATAACTATTAGCTACTTATTTAAAAACTTATTTTTAATAAACCCTTGCCTAATAATAGATAAACGCCATCTACTAGTAAATTCCGTAATTATTTGTCTAAACTTACAGGTAAGCAACTAATATGCCATCTATGGGATTATTAAAGAACTGCATATTAGTATGTTGTTACGCGAATACAGTTCTATTAACAACAAAAAGATGGCGCTGTCATTTTCTCGTATAAGTATGTAGGTAAGTAATAAAAATTTAAAATAATAATCTTAATATTTTGTACCATTTTAAATTAATGTACTAGATTTTATAAATTTAATAATTTTAAAATAATAATTTATGTATGTGATATATTTTCAGGAATGGCAAGAATTCTTAGGAAGCAAAGTAAGGTTATGTCTTATTTATTTCTTCGTATGATGTGTCAAAGTTTTTAGCATAAATATCGTTGTTTTAGACTGATTTCAATGAAATGTTAATTTTACTTGACAAATATTAAAATCTTCATTGTATAAACAATGGCTGTGGTGATTGAAACGACGCTCGGAGATATAACCGTGGATTTATATCTAAATCAACGTCCCGTAACATGTTTAAACTTTTTAAAGCTGTGCAAGATGAAGTACTACAATTTCAACCTGTTTCACACGATCAGAAGTGGTTTCATAGCCCAAACAGGTGATCCATCAGGTGAAGGTTCAGGCGGCCAGTCTGTATTCGGCCTTCTGGAAGGACCAGACAAACGGTTCTTTTCAGGTGAGAAGATGCCTAAAATTCGTCATACGGACGTAGGCTTGCTATCTATGGTTGGCACGGGCGATATGATGGTTGGCTCTCAGTTCTTCTTTACCCTTGGCTCGGATTTGGACTCCTTAGATGGCATGCATTGTGTAATAGGAGAGGTTACTGAAGGCCATGAAGTGTTGAGAAAACTGAATGACGTGATATGTGACGAGGGTCACCGGCCGTACCGAGACGTGAGGATTACACACACTGTTGTGCTCGAAGATCCCTTTAATGACCCACCAGGATTAAGAGCACCTTCTAGATCACCTTCACCCAGTGCTGAACGCCTCAAAGGTGGCAGAATTGCTCCAGATGAAGAAATTGATGAAACTCATGGTAAATCTGCTGCAGAAATACAAGAAATGATTGAAGAAAAAGAAGCTAAAGCTAGAGCTACTATCCTAGAAATTGTAGGTGACCTGCCTGATGCTGATATTGCTCCTCCTGAAAATGTACTGTTTGTTTGTAAACTGAATCCAGTCACAACAGATGATGATCTAGAAATAATCTTCAGTAGGTTTGGAAAAATTGTTAGTTGTGAAGTTATTAGAGATAAGAAATCTGGTGACTCATTACAATATGCCTTCATTGAGTTTGGAGATAAGAAGTCGTGTGAAGAAGCTTATTTCAAAATGGACAATGTCTTAATTGATGACAGACGTATTCATGTAGATTTCTCTCAATCTGTGTCTAAAATGAAATGGCTAGGAAAAGGCAGAGGTGTCAAATATTTTAATGATGATGATGCTCAGGGTGACCATGTACGAAATGAAAAGCCAAAACGCTCCAGAAGCAATGACAGGGATCATCACAATAACAGAAACCATTACAATAATAATAAAAGACATGATGACCGACATAAAGATGGAGATAGAGAACAACGGTCTGATAGACATCATAGACATGAAAAGGAGAAACCTAGGTATGAAAAAGATTCCAATTACAAGCAAGAAAGAGATTCCAACAGATATGAAAAAGGTTCCACTAATAGATATGATAGGGATCTGAATAACAGACATGGAAAAGATTCCAATAACAAACATGGAAAGGAATCCAATCATAGATATGAAAAAGATGCTAATAACAGGCATGAAAAGGATTCTAAGAATAGAATGGAAGAAAGGCTACATAGAAAAAGAAGCCGAAGCAATTCTAACCAAGACAGATCAAGATATGAGAAAAATAATCATTCTGTTGACCAAAATAACTCAAGGAACTCTGAGAGATCTGTTAAAGAGTACAAACATGACTCTGATAGACATGAAAGAAATAGAGACAACTCTAAAGATCATAGGTCAAGGTCATCCCCTTCTAGACAAAGAATAACAGAAAAGACAAGAGATCAACAGAGTAGACATGAAAGGACTGACAGAAAGTCTGAAAAGGAATTAGAAAGCAGTAAAACTAAACATAAAAATGAAGATTTAGAACCAATTACAAGTAAAAGGTCCAAAAAAGATTCAAATAATATTATTGAACCCAGAACTCCTACACCTACTGGAGATAAAAAGAAAAAGACAAATTCTAAAAATAGTAATAAAAAGACTGAGAAAAGTAAAAGAAATACTAAAAAGAAACGTAAACCATCAACTTCTTCATCAGAGAGTTCCTCAGAATCAAGTTCATCAAGTAGTGAATCTAGTTCTAGTGATGAAGACCGTAAAAAGAAATCTCAAAAACGAAAAAAGAAAAAGTACTCTACCTCTAGCACTAGTAGTAGTGAAAGTACTTCAACATCTAGTTCATCTTCCAGTGAGTCTAGCAGCTCATCTAGTTCAAGTTCAGATGATGGTAAAAAGAAAAAGAGTAAAAAAAGGTCTAAGAAGAAATAATGATGGCATAGTACAAAATGTAGACAGGTTGCAATTAGACCAACATTTTGTTTGCATGTTATGTTGACTATTAACCCTTTGAACGCCACGGTTTTGTTTAGAAAACAACCCCTCCGCGCCCTCCACGCCATAACTGTACCAGGAGACAATATGAAATCGTCACATAATATTATGTGTAATGTAATAACAAACAATAATCATAATTAATGAAATTGTGGCCTTGGGGGCACGAAAACGCTTGTCTTCCATACAAGACTGGCTCTCAAACTTAGACTAGCCTAAGTGACCTGTTTACACGTTTTTATATTTAAGATTCTCAAATGTTAATATTCCATGTGGCCATTTTGTGTGAATATGTTGCATTGTTTTTTATTTCAAATAATCATATTGTAATAATTATTAATTTGGTAACTTAACAGACTGACTGGATACTTACTTAGTACATTGTTATAGATGAGAAGTATGTTACTGTAAAAAAAAACACATTATTATAGATACTGTTTGTCATATTACATTATTTAGGTCAAACAAATGCCCTTAGTACTAAGTAGTACTTACTTTGACAAGGCCTATCACAGAACCAATTAAATAAGATATTAATCAATTAATTGTTACTAATAAAATAAAGCAAATAAAAATTAATTAGATTTGAATGAAATATAAAACTAAATATGTGATGCACAAGTAATAATATGTTTTTTACAAAAATAAATACCTATTATAATATAATATTAAAAGCATACCTGGAGAAGGACTAGTACAATTTGTCTTATGATTAGTAAATATAATTCTTATGCTCATGTAAATCAAGCAATACAGTAGAACAACAATAGACTTAATATTAACTTTATACGGAATGGGTGTATAATGCTCTCGGCTGGAGATATTGAATTCAGACCTCATTATTAACTGGCTCAGTGGTATTTATAAAAATCCTTAAAAAGTTATTCCATGTTATCAATAAACGCTTGTTTGAAATGAATTTAAGACTGTTTTGTTGTGATGTTTTATCATTGTAGAACTATTTATTGCTAAATGATGTAGTTTGATCCGTTAATACATAATATTATTAAGTATGCCTTCAAAGTTTATAGTGTAAATATTGTTACCTATTTTAATTGCATTAAACCATACTGTAGTTTAGTAGATTATTCATCAAATCAATGTTTTTCACAAATCACCTTGTCACAGTACATTTTTTATAAGACTTAGTTATATTTTCTATTTATTAGTTTTATTTGTTTTCGTTGACATTAGTGGGTCATCACTACAAGTGACAAAATGTGTTTGATTAATACTTATTTGACCGTCCTTTATCTCAGGTGCCCGGTTGATGGCAATAGGCTCGCCTATACATATTATTATAACATTGGGACCTAAAAAACACAACTGGCAAAATGTGGGTGTACTATAATATGTGCACCTCTGCCTACTCCTTCAGGGAATACAGGCGTGATGTTATGTTATGTTGTGTTTTATCTCGGGAGTGGAGGCTCCTGTTTACTTCTGCTTTCATTTCTCTATTCTACTACTTTTAGCTGATTGCCGCTAAATTAACGATTTAACAGCAACAGTGCGACCGCGCCATTAGAGCTACTGAAGCATTTTATTATAATTAAGCCAGTTAGAAATTGTAATGTTACATATTATTATTATGTATGAATATTTTTGTATGATTAAAAGCGTTTCAATGCACCATGTTTGTTTTTTTATAACATTACTAGCTGCGCCCCGCGTTGTTACCCGCTACATTTTTCGGGATAAAAAGTAGCCTATGTATTAATCCAGGGTGTCAGCTACCTCCATATGAAATTTCATTAAAATCCATTCAGTATTTTTTACGTGAAAGAGTAATAAACATCCATCCATACTTACAAACTTTCGCGTTTATAATATTAGTACTCGTAGGGGTGCAATCTTAATTTCTTTTTAGTAGGCACCTAATCATAAATTGATCACGTAGTGGCTAAGTGATTCTGGCACTAAAAAAAATTTGAATTATGTTATGGACCAAGTGATTAATTGATCATTTGACATAGTACCTGGACTGCGGAAAGAGTATTGCGAGGTGTACCAAAATAAATTTGGCGAACAGAATTCTGATGGAACCTTAGGAGATAAACAAGATTCTATTGAAGACAGTAGCTACTGTTTAAAAGTAACTATGTAAACAACTCTGCAAGGCAACTAAGTATCTGCTTACGTAATTTTTGTATTAACAGATATACGTAGCACTTAGGCAGATACAAAAGCCTAACCTATAATCACAGTAGATACCAATACACAGCAAGGTATGTTAATTGGTTAATAAATAGAATGGACGTTATATAAAAGGAAATCATAAAACATGTCAAAGTTTAAAATGGAAGGTAGGTAATTCTTAACCAGCGTCTATTTACAGGACGTGGTACCGACATATAATCGGGAACGTTCCACTGACTGGGCCTTTGTGTGTTTAAGTGTCTGAACGAGAAGATGACTCTCGTTATAGAGGTCTATTGTGTACCTTCGACCACTGTGTCATTAAAGTGAGTACAGTCACCAGCCACCGTACCATGACCTCTTAAAGCAGGATATTTTCCGTCGTGGAAGCGAGATACCACACTACACTGCACGTAACGGCGTCTCGCTTCCATAACGAGAAATGTCCTGCTTTAAGAATTCATGGTGAGGGGGCTAAACACTGTATAGTGTATAGGTATGTCAGTACTACGTCTTATTCAAATATCAAACATTGTCAATTGGTATCTCCTTATGAATTGTTTATCCGTATGTCTATAACTAGGAACCTACTTAGTTAGACGGCATTGTCAATGAACAGTAATCACAAGGCTGTATTATCTAACCTTGTTATTAGTCAATATTATGGCGCATGGAATCTACTACATGCGTATAACTAAGCATTTAATTGAGGCAAGACTTAATTACTTATAATGGAGTAGATAGGTAGGTACTATGAATTAGTTGTTCTGCTGTTCATTACAGTAGCACCTACGTATGTGAGGATGCTTTACTTAGTTATATTAGTTCGGATGGTAAATATGCAGATGATGCAATACAAAAGTACTTAGGTACCTACACACGGTTGGTACCTAGGTACACAAGCACTATAGGACTACAATCAAGGGAAGTGCTCTCAATCTGTGTACTAAAGGCACGGACTTGGAAACAACCTTAATTTGACCGTCACGAGGTTTGGGTAAAGGTCTGGAACGTGTTTAATGTAATGTAATTAATAAGTGTTGACGCCGATAACGTCTCGTCCCGTCTTCCACACAATAAGACTTATTTTATGAAGGGATTGTTTAGGTAAGCAATGTCGGACTTCACAGTTGCAGGGGTGGATTGGGCGCCACAACTTAGATGCTCAAGGTGCAAAAGCTTTTTATACTGATAGATAAGAAGTTCTATGTACTATAGGTAGGTATATATATATACCTATCTGATTTTATTCACGTTGCACTAACGTAACTTAAATGCATAGTGCATTTTATCTACTGTTTCGTAGCGTAGATGAAAGCTCATAATCCAAAACAGGTAGGTAGGGGAAGCCTCGATTTTTATAGTGGTTGGTAGATATTGTATCTTTCTTTTAGTCCACTTATTCTGACCTAAACAATCGACAATCGCAAGGTTCATGTTTGATAGCAGCTTTAGTGATTAAATTACGGTCTACGGTCGTAGCGGCGGCGTCGCCCTTTCTCAACAGAAAATGTTCTTAAGTTCATGGTAAGGGGGTTGAACGTATTACTAAAATTCACAAAAACAACAACGGTAGATACTTACCTATGTTAGTAAATAAGTATCTAGGTTAAAAGTAGGTTTTTTCTGACTCCGAAATCTCTATCTACCAGCCAGCCCTTGAGGTCCGTCCTTAATAATAAAATCTGATGGTAAGTAGATAATTTATTTTCTTTGTTATAACATTAAGCCTATGGTGAATAACTTGGCTACGAAATAGTTAATACCTGCCTAAATACTTGTACGCTAAGTTCATATTACGGTATCAGTCGAAGTTAGATACAATTTTATCAGTCCGTCCCTGTGCTTCACACTGCGCATGTCGCGAATTTATCGACAGGAGCGATGGGTTTTCTCTCCAGCTTGAGCTCCGCTAAACGGCACTCGCTCCCTGCGCTCGGCCACATAACAGTCGCAACCAGTGTTCCTCCAGTTATTCATATTAATTCAACATTAATTATCCTCGGGTACTGAGATTTCACAACGATGTTATTAATTACTTTGACCGCATTTTTTGCGGTTTTTCTGTTGGGTGGTGCCGTGCCTACGCCTACGAACAATAAAGGTACGTAAACCTCGCTTTCACAGGCTTATATTAACGGCATTTTATTTCTGGCTTATGTATGTGTCTGGAAGGATATCGTCGGTACATTAGTGTTGTTTGGGAGAGCGTATCGATCAGCCGGGACACAGGCGCGCTCTATATATAGCAACAGGTCAACAGGTGTCCCAACTGAGTCGATGTTATTCTGCGGCGTAGTTCCACCTTCCTCTATCAACTATGACCTTTTAAACACAAAAGCTTAAAATGGATGCCTCCATAGATTCAAATAGCCCGTTTAATCAATACTCATAGGCGCTCACTTGCAGGTGTATCATAAGTTATTTATTGTGTGGGCGTTGTTATTCTGTTCCATTCCTTTCTTCAAACAACAATGGAGTAATCGATAATCAAGGTTCTCTTTTCAGAAGTATTTGAATCCGCCTCTTGTTATTTATAGCTTCATTATTATATATCCATTTGTTTAACTTCTGTTAAGTTTCTAAAATCTGTAAAAACATCTGGTTCTACTACATCGCATTACTTACTTATTACTTTTCTACATTCTTGATTTACATACATACATATAGTCACGCCCGTTTCCCAGAGGGGTTGGCAGACACCACGGATTTCCATCTGCTACGATCCTGGATACGATACTACGTTCTTGATTTCATTGATTAATACTTATTTAAAGCTCACATCAAAATATTATTCTCTGAATACACTTAGCACATTATGTAGGACAGGTAATATGTACCTAGTAGGTACTTTCCTACCTATTCCATATTTCATGTTCAAAGTTTATGGACTCACCTAGTTGCATTAATTAAACGAAAACGTGTTTAGTGATTTCGATGATAATAATATAAATATTTCAGGTAATCTTAGGATGTTGATTATTTTTACTACATATAACGTAGGTACATAAGTACCATACATGTGATTAGAACATAACACAGTCAACATTGTTTGACTGCCAAATTATAATAGGCAGTCCTTTATTGTTGGAAACTTAAGGGACTAGTCCTATCGGACAATGTCTTGAATGGTATTCGAGACACAAGTCAATATAAATAACATTTTAGATGGTGGCGGCCCAATTGGTGAGCTACCCGAGAATTGGGACCAGACAAAAGATGACACACAATCGCTTTTCCTGAATAAGAGCGATAAGAATGACTTGGAGCCATACCCGCTGGCTCTTAGCGAGGAAGGTAATGAAAAGGGTACAGAGTGTCGTTACACTGTTGGTTTTTGAAGTAATAGTTTAGGTACCTACTTAATTATACTGAATACGTGTGATATAATAGCCAGAATCTTATAAAGTTTCGTGCCTACATTTTATTATGCAGCATAAGCTGCTGCTTCATAAGCAGTTTCAACATTCACACCTATGAATAAAGACATCAATGTATAGGTATGTAGGATAAAATAATAATTTTAACGCCAGATACTCAGGGATATTATTTTCGGTATTAAAATAATTATTTAATTTAACAAAAAATCACAATTGCAATCAGCAAAGATTTTTATTCTAACTAACATTGCAGTAAGATCACTCTAACCTTATAGTATAAAAGGTTTCTATTCTTTTGACAACGCATAACTCCCGGCCATTCTTATGAATGATACATCAAATTGACTACATGCACTGTAAAGCAATAACGCACTGATTGCAAAATTATGTACTACAATAGCGCAGTAGATCCGAGATGTTAGAAGTCCAACATCTATGACCATTTGCCTTTATTGCCTATTGCAATTTAAGTGGACAAGAATAGTATAATTCACCGATTACGAGTAGACTAGGACTTGATCCAATTGGATAACTAATTTCGCTGCTAGGTATAAATATATGAAAACCTGGCTGCCTCCGAGTTTTGTTTCAACACCAACTTTAATTACAGGAAACTCTGAAGGTTTTGAACAAGGTGTGGATCAGAGATTCGATACCTCGCAGCCTAATGGAGAACTAGACAATTTGATTATGAGACCTGAGCTGTACGGCGAACCTCCAGCAATCGAGGGCTTAGCCACTAGCTACGACTCTCGTCGCCGCAAGAGGGGCAGCGGGACTAAAGTCGGTGGGGCCGGTGCTGCTACAAAAGTAGCCACCAAATCCGGTTCAGGCAAGAAAAATCTCAAGTAAGTGATTTAGTCATCACAGCTGCTACCCATTGCATCTTCTATTAAAAGAAAGCTAGGATAAAAGATTTCTATTTTTTAGACCGGAGGAGCACGAATCTTTGTCGCCGGTGGATTCGATGACTCACGAACACGATGCTCACCGCCGCAAGCGGGGCAGTGGCACTAAGGTGGGCGGAGCGGCCGCATCTGCCAAAACTGCCACCAAGAATTCCGGCGGAAATAAGAAGAACTTCAGGTCAACATAAATCTCCATCTATGTATACGTATAGGTATAAGTAAATTATATTAAAATCTTACATGGTTATTAAATCATTTCATTTATATTTAGGCCTATCTCAGATCGTCGCAAACGTGATTCTGGTCTCAGCGCCGCTGATGTTCGAGCTCTACTCAACCTGTGGGAAGCGCAGGAACGCAAAAAACAAGAATGGAACGCGCAGAACCAATGGGCCCCAGCACCTGATCATTACTATGGCGTTGGACGCGTAAACACCGAAGACGAACAGCCGGAAGTCGACGAAAATGGTGACATCTGGTACAACGAACCTGTTGTTATCTCTCCTCGCGAACGTGACTACCCTCGCCATTCGTATTTCTCTGAACAGAACCGTATGGCCCTCGCCCACGGCTACCCTGACATGTATCAAGTAGGTCCAGCAGAATTGGCGCAGAGATACGAAGAGGCTCGCCGCAAGAGACAATATGCCAACAAAATGAAGCGCTTCATGGTCGCTAGGAAACGCTCAGATGGCATGATGAACCACCAGAACAGCTACCGGCCCCGTGACGACCTCTACACGCTGGCAGAGCTGCTCCGCTCGGCACCGCGGGTACAAGAACAAGATATCCCTGTATATCGGCGACTGATACTGTAAAGCGTCTCTTGAAAGTGGTGTCCATTCTTAACAACCTACGATTCACTTGTACACCAGAATCAATGGTCAGTTATTGGAAAGAAAGATTTGGAGGCTAACTTGTTGTCAGATGGACGCCTGAACAGGTTTTGATTTGGAGTGGGAGATTGTCGTGCATTTAATTCGCAGTTAGTAGCGGATACCTAACAAACTTTAGATGTAGGAAACCTAGCATAAATTCAATGACAGTGTTTAAACGTTAAAATTACTTATTTGAAATATATCAAGTCACCATAATCTGGCCTAAAATTGTAGTTTACAGAAAATATTACATACCAGTCTTAATGAGTACCTATCTAGAATGATTTAATATATTTTTTAGTTTTAACTTGTATGTTATGCTATTGTTTATATAAAGTTTCTTGATTAGGTCTAAGTTGTGTATTTCTTCTCAAAGATTACTTACATATTTCTGCATATCTGTTACTTATGTACCTATTTTATGAATTGTAACCAAGTTTTAACAAATACTTAGAACCTAGTTTCATTGAACATTGATAGTTGAAGGTGAAGTTAAACTTCATATTTGCTAATATCTAGCATTAGTTATTATATGTAAATGTAAACTTTGCTGTATTAAATTAGTATTATCTTAATTCGTGTTTTATTTTACACGCCGCCTTCCAACCTACCTACATAATAGTACACGGCCCTTCTTTCCCTTATATTGTACCTTATCGATCCCCGCAGAAAGGTATAGACCTCTTAACGTGGAGTAAGATGACCTATTTTCTTAGGAATTATTAAGTACTGGTGCTCAAAAATATATGACACTTGCTTGTCACTATCAAATATTTACAAAGAATTCATGACAGCGAAAAATTAAATTAATAATTACAAAAAGTAAATGTAATTTAAGCTAAACATCATATTCATAAGTTAATATGAATAAAAACAACCACAATAGTTTAAGTAATAAAAAAAGTTCGCCGGAAGTATCGCAAAGGGACGCAGTTACAACCACTGAGAGCCGCCCAATACCCGATGACGAACCAACCGCGACGAACTCGACGTATGAATCATTTTATTGGTTGCTTAATTACATTAAAATGTATACCTCACGGTTAGCAAATGACTTATATACAACGCTGATGATTTATTGGTACCCCGGCCGCGTGTTCCTACCAAGCCATATCGTGAATCTAATGCAAGTACAGAGCAGACTCCGCGCGGAACGCGAGTCGCATACGGTCACATATAGCAGGTACAAGTTGATCAATCACTCTGGTGTTAAGTCAGCAATCGAACGCTCAACACAAACTATTTCGTTAGTTCCAGAGAACGACTCGGACCACTCTTCTCACGGCTATCTATGAAAATTCTTCAACGCATTTAAGTCCTATATTCTTTCCAGTGAAGATGACGCCGGCATCCAAAATGCATCCAACAAAGATTATGATTACTTCGGAAGTGACCGAGAACCGATGTTCGTCATTGTGGACTCTAGCTGCGTCAGTAATCCAAGTTCTAAAGAACTCCTCATCGATAGTAAATACAACACAAGAGATACAATATTGAAAAAATATTATAATAAAAATGTTAAACCAGTTGACGTTCCGTCGACTAGTAGGGATATAAGAAGTGATTTACTGCCGCAACCACTGAAGGATTCGGATTCCTCAGATGAATTGCAAATGATGGACATAAATCTTCAAAGTGATAACGAATTATCGCTTGGTGATTCTGACGGCGACAATGATTCAATAGTGCTTTCATACCTACGAAATAGAGATGCGTTTTTGGAATTAGAAGGTACGATTATGTCCACAAAAAAGAAATCATCTCTTCTGGAAAGCCTACCAAAAATGGAAACAATATTAGAAAGCGAACAATTTAGTGCCTTCCCAACGTCCGTTCCTCTGTCTAAAACTGAGCTAACTTTAGAAGATATTCTTAATAACGGAGATAAAATGAATTAAAAACAATGGAGTACTTGGGTAGATTGTAATTGGATGTAAATGAATTATGGAATTAATTGTATCGTCTTAATTTCATTAAATTTTGTATGTATTTTTTTTCTTTTATTTTATGTGTTAACATATTTACTTAAGGCAGTAAGTAGGTATGTTTTATTTATTTTTACTATCTGGTAAGTGGATTTTCAAAAACCTACATTTTATTTTATAGTAGCCTGCTACGAGTGTTTGAAATTTTGAATGTAAGGTGATCTAGGTTAAACCTGTAAAATATTTGATAACTTGTTTTACATACAGAGTTATCCGAGACATCATTGGACGTCCAGATACCGTCGTACCCTGGCTCGCCAAGATTATTCTCGGAGAGACCATCAGCAGAGTCATTTGCCTCCTATGAAGACGCAAGTAGAAGACATAAAAGGGCTATCGAATTTCTGCACTCTGACAACGAGTTTCTCATAGCAGCTGAAATAGGAGACGACAAGATGCTGCGACAATTAATTGAGTAAAGAATTGTACTTACCTATATTTACCCTAGTTGTATATTGCGCGTGGACGCGTATTTTAGCATGATTAAAGAACTTATAAGCACGTTTTACTTAGCTCGCAAAACGAAAAAATACGCGCGTGAATACGCCATGTGGATTTTTTAAATAAAATATGGCCCAACCTGCCTAACCATAAAAAAGCTAGTGGAAATACAATCTTCAATCAATCAATATTAATGAAAGTTAAAACATAAAACTTGCCTCGACTGGTATTTATTTGGAAGTCCAAAAATAGTGGTAATTTAGGTTTCCACTTAGAATCTGAGTTTATTCTATCTATACCTGCTTAGAAATGCTGTCGTAGGGTTTTAATGCTTATTTTGCATCTATTGATAAACGTTATTTGCAGCAAAGGAGTAAACGTTCATGATATCGATCACCTTGGCCGGACCGCTCTTCACTTCGCAGTCTGTTCGGGCAACAGGCTCGCTGTCGCTATGCTCTTGAATGCCGGAGTCCAACCAAATATAAAAGATAATGTGGGAATGACACCGCTTTCTCTTTGTTTAATGAGGAGGTTAAGTATTTATTGCAATCCTACTTTAAAGAAAAGTCATAATACATGTTATAATGTCCTGGCCAGTGATATGACAAAAAAGTATTGATACGTCATAATTATAGGTACTAACAATATGGTGGACTGGTGGACCGACGATATCGTCAGAATTGTGGGTAACCCGTGAACGCAATTGGCAAACTGTTGTTCATTGTGGCGTTCTAAGGGGGAGGCCTTCGTTCAACAGTGGACGTCTTCCGGCTGACGATGATGATACTAACAATATGAACAAGAAAAATGTTGCGAACTGCACACATGACATACAATAAACAATTTGGCAAATACATAAATAGAGATTATAACAATATAAGTAAGAGAATAAACATGTGTTTGACACTTACGCGCGCATATCAAATGTCTCTCAGGCAAGTCCTAAAATGTCACAGTTAGAACATTTTTGAGTCTTCAAAATGAGCACGCCAGTAACGCATCTGTACATTTTTTAAATATCATTAGTCATAGCCGAATTTTTGGAGACACGGTTCAGTTCAGAGCACAGTATGAGTACAGATCAGATAACTCCCACCGATCAAATTGAACCGGAATTATATTAGGTACCGGTCCTGGTCCTCAGAAGCATCACCTATGCAGCTATGAGCCGTGTAATTATGTGCATGTATGTGATTCAACTCATACTCTACAAAGTCTAAACCGCTGAAAGTACTTACATATTTATGACTAGTCTTCGTAAGGCTAAGAATATTTTAATATCTTCAAAATTGATTGCAGGCCCTCCTTGCGAATGGCTACTATGTTATTCAATCATGGCGCTGTACTTCTTCCAAGACAGACTGCAATGGATACTGGTTTGTTTTTACGTAAGCCATTTTTATCTTAACAAAATCTGGTTCAATTTGGGTATTTACCTAGACCATAATAATTTTACTCAGACGTAAAGAATATTGTGATTGATCAATTTTATTTTATACTGTTTTGTAATTTACTAGATGATCCATTTTTTGGTAAAGTGTCACCTTTACCGCCCTTTTATCAATTATTTATTAGTTACTTGCTGCCTCGTTGGTCTAGTGGTTGCTAAGCACGACTGCTAAGCACGAGGTCCTGGGTTCGAATCCCGGGTCGAGCAAAGTGTTACTGGGTTTTTCTATTAGGTAATTCTCAGTAGCAGCACGGAGTCTGGATTTGTGCCAGGTTGATGGCAATAGGCTCGCCCCCTATTACATTCGGACCTAAAAAAAAACATAAAAGGCGAAATGTGGGTGTATGTGCACCTCTGCCTACCCCTTCGGGGAATACGGGCGTGATGTTATGTTTTTTATTAGTTACTACTAACTACTAGCCTTACAAGGTTAGGCCTAATAATAGCTGCCGTCAACAGCTTTGACGTGACCTGACCGGACAAAACGCTTCGGCACACCAAACAAGTGACCTTGTGACCTTTCAGCACTGAAAGCTAAGTGCTTAACTGCCTTAGCTGCAAGAAATATAAAGCTTATTGAAATAATGCTTATATTTTCCCTAAAACTACGTAGTAAGATTAAAATGAATTACACATTTATGGCCTCTTATAGAGTAAAATCTTGAAGATAATTTAAACTGCTTTTTATGATTGATTTGTTGTTATTTATAGAGTTTGTGATGATGTGCATACCAACGAAAGAAGAAGAAAAGATACTCCGCCTTCTTGTAGAGAAAGGAGCTGACGTAAACGACCCCGAAGCTCCTGGTAAACGTCAAGCATTACACTTTGCTGCTATGAGCAATAACTGCCGCCTAATTGCTATACTGGTAGACTTAGGAGCTGACTTGTTTGCAATGAATCACAGAGACGAAACGCCTAAAGAAGTCGCAGCCACGTTTAAATGCAAAGATGCTTATAATCTTTTAGAAGAATTGGAAAGACTATTAGGAAATGAAAATGAATTCAGTGGGTTGGAGTTCACATCAAGTGATTCAGGATGATGATTTCTTTTTTTGTTTTATGCTTTAGGTACTATAAGTAAATATCACAGTAAAACGAATACCTAATGGATGAAAGGTTAACATCTTACCATTTGAATCCATTTGACCACTTTACTTGAATATCAATTGAAACAGCTCCACAATTGGGGGATTACGTACAACTTTTCCAATTTTGAATTTTTATTTGTCAAAAGATAATTATGATAGGCAATGTAGTTGATTTACAAATGTAAGTAGTAAAGCATGTTAGTTATTACATAGTAAATTATATAGGTTGTTACTTACCTAGTTTTGATTATCGTGGACCGTGATGGTGCTCTACATTAATAATATATTAAGTTTTTTTTGTTTTCGGGGTGAAACCTTCAAAAGCCACCCGGCCCTAGGGACCGGGGAATGTGCGATTTGTACCTCACTAATTCCAGCCCAGTGGTCACCATTTGCACGAACAAGGAAGGTCCCAGATGCTTTAAAAAGACCAACTCCGGAACTCCCTATGCAACACTAACAAGGCACATCCCTAGGGAGACCGTAACAGGGTCTCTCCTGAGCACTGCTGTACTCGGTGGCTCCCCTGTTCTAGTTATTTGTGGCAATACCACTTATTAGGAATGCATTTTTAAATGTCTGGGTAACCGTTTTTGGTGTTGCCGGACACCACAACTATCTACGTAATAATAAACGTTTGTATAAAATTATGTCTTATTTATTGACGTAGCGTTATTATTAGTAAAACACAATCATTCATTTTGATGAATGATGTCTCTTCAATATGAGCTTCCATAATGATTTTAAAAACAGCTTCATTAAAAAAAAAATGTTAGGTATACTATACGTCATAACCATGTGATTTTCACATTACACTCTTAGGCAAGTACGGTTTCAGAGTTTAGACTTTAACCAGACTCCCGAACTCTCAGACCAGATAAGTATACAAAAACATAAATAATTAAAAACTAACCGAATATCTGACAAGTTTGGGAATCGTATAAGTTGTAAGTGTTGAAGGCCAGATATTATGTACTTTAGTGATTTCCAGTTGCATCCAATTTGACAAAAAGCAGCTAACTCCCTGAACAAAACCAAAATTCATTGAAATAAATATCTTAGAATGAAAAATAAATGCAAATCATATTGAGCAACTAAGGAATATACAAGAAAACACATGTGTAAAATTTTCTTCCTTGTTTAATTTCCGAAAGCTATGCCACCAGAGTACTTTAATAGTTTAACTAGCTTTTAAAACAATTAGTATTCCTGTATTACCTCTAACGATTGTTAGTGTATAAATGGTACACCACTATCATGGTGTGACATTTGTTCTACAGTTTCAAAGATGGCGGCCTTGTCGCAGTTGCTTTTCTCTGCCAAACAATACTGAGAAAATTGAGATAACCAACTATTTTTACATTTGTATAAAGAAAATTAGGTAGATCTTATTAATTAGCGTTAATTTAACGTGCTAGTCATTTTGATAATGTGATAATAAGTGTACCCATGGCTTCCAATGTGCAAGACTCGCCTGTTCTGCAGACGTTTGTGGAGGAGATAGATTACAGTGAAATTCAAGAATTATCGGTAAATATCTGGATGTATTATGCAGTATACTGTATTATAAATGATTGATTAAAACTATAAATACTATATTTATATCGCCAGGTGGTGGGCAAAGGCGCGTTCGGTGTAGTATGGAAAGGCCTATGGCGGAACACACTTGTAGCCGTAAAGCACATCAACTCAGAGGCTGAGAAGCGAGAGTTTTCGATAGAAGTGCGTCAGCTTTCTCGCGTTTGCCATCCAAACATCGTGCGCTTGTATGGAGCATGCACCAAGGGCGCCCACGTCTGTCTAGTCATGGAGTTTGCAGAAGGAGGATCGCTGTACAATGTCCTACACAACCGCCCAAAGCCTAAATACACTGCGGCACACGCGATGAGCTGGGCCCGCCAGTGTGCTGAGGTTAACAACATTTAATTATTACATTAGCACAATCTGTACTTTAGTTAACAATCGAATCCTATAAGGTTTTTTAATAATTTATCAGTAATATCTAGATATGAGTATTCAATGACTGATGATGAAATTATTCGTGGCTACTACATATTGGATATATTCATTACTAAGTCCAAAACATTGATTTCTACTATTAACAATGTCTGTAATCACGTTTCAGGGAGTAGCATATCTCCATGCCATGAAACCAAAGCCGCTTATACACAGAGACTTAAAACCACCAAACTTACTGTTAGTTGGAGGTGGGCAAAGACTGAAGATCTGTGACTTTGGCACTGCCGCTGACAAAGCTACTTATATGACAAACAACAAGGGTAGTGCTGCTTGGATGGCACCAGAGGTTAGTTGTCATTATTATTATTATTATTCATTCGCTACTTATTCAACAGTTTTAAACAAATAAGAGCACATATTTATTCACATTCACTATAGTATATCTAAATAAACATTGGCATTGTAATGAATAATCTTTAAAATATACTGCTATGCTTTTGGCAATGGCCTTAGTACCTATAACCATTATTTTATACCTTTTAAATAAATTAGACTATACCTAGCTAACAGGGGCATAGCTACTGCTGTAACAATGATACAGGGCTCCCAGGCTACATAGGCCCTGAACATATAATAAATAATAATGTAAGCCTAAAACTCCCCTCAACTAATTTTTACACATGGCCTGCCTAAGGCAATACACCACTGCTACCTAAATTTTGTTTTAATATTCAGATATTCTTCTTTGTTTATGTATAACTCCTTTTACAATAACCTTTCTACTTCAAACATATATTGGATACATACATAATAGATAATTGGGTACAGTAATTCTAGACATACCTTCTCATTAACCTTGTTTTGTAACTAATTTAATCAGCTCTTCAATCAGAACACACCTATTTGTTCTTTTTAAAAACCCTTTGGGCTCCGCCCGCTACCTAACTGGCGCAGTCGGTAGGATTAAAATGAACAAATCCACTGACCACAAAACCTTACAGTGTTTCTCAAAGGTTAGCATTTACATTGCTACAACATCTTTTGTCTTAGACACTTTTGTCTTCTTGCAATCTGATGAAGAACATAATTTATACTGTCATGTTGTGTTTGCTGTTTAAATGTCCTTTCTGTTTAAATGTCTTTTATTTTAGTAAGTTGTCTAATTTTTTTAAGCATCTGGAAGATAATGTTTCCTTCAGTCTTTATTGATATAAAATAGTGTTTTTCAATCTGCAGTACAGTAAGAATTTAACAAAGAGATGTCAATAATTTTATTTTATGTAGGTATTTGAAATAAAGTGGTTTGTCTAATTAACCCGCACAGCTGGATTACCCAATCGGCACACAACAGATGTGTGCACCCACTGTTTTGGTCGGTTCAGATTGTATTTGCCATCCATGTGGCCACACACACACCCCAGGTTTCTTTTAGTGCCTGCTTTCTTTTGGGGCCTGCACTTACTTTGTTCGGTTGCAGCCAAAGAGTTAAAAATTTATGAAAACCTTATTTTCTAAAGACTATTTATAATTACAGAGATACACTTAAAATAACAAATTGTGTTTCTAATTGAGATATATTTGTATGCCTATAAGCTAATATTTATCATAATCTCCTTGTTTATACTTTTTCTTTAGTTAATTTTTCCCATGTCTAAGCTCAATCATTTTACATTACAGGTGTTTGAAGGATCAACATACACAGAAAAGTGTGATGTATTTTCATGGGGGATCATCTTATGGGAGGTGTTGTCCAGGAGAAAACCTTTTGAGGAAGGAGGTTCAGCTTTTCAGATTATGTGGGCTGTGCATACAGGTATTATTTGAAACTTATGAATTATCTGCCTCTGCCTATCTAGTCAATTGTTAGTAATCTTGACGTCATGTTCTTGTAGGAAAACATGGTATAAAAATATTTTGACTACTCATAATATATTAGCCAGTGTATTATAGATTATGTACAAATATGATGAATAAAATGGCTAGATTATTAAATTAAAACTTAACTAAGATAATAGGTTACAGATATTAAAATATCATACTGTATATTAGTCCTCCAATGTACTATTATGGAATGCAATAAAGTATTGAGTATTATGAAAGGATATATTTACAGAATTCAAATAAGAAGTGAAATTATAGTATATTGTAACTATTGCATAACAGTAGAGAATATTTGTTACTTAATAAATACCAACTCAAAATTCATAAGTACTTGGCCACAGATTTGAAAACAAAACAAATGTTTTAATCAACATTCTTACATGTTTACTCATCAATCCTTAACAATAAAACTACCTATTAAAGTTTTAGTTCCAGTGAATAATGATATCATGACATGACACAATTATGGCCACCTACCATCATCTTGAAGGTTTTATATTATTCCAATACAGAACTCCTTTGAGGTCTGTCATAAGTAACATTAGTGTTCTATAAACTTAATGCTGTTATTTTGATAAGAAGTTTATTACTTTCTTTCTTGACCTTAGCTATACCATTAAGAACTTAGTATTAAAGGGGATAGTTTTGGTAATGTTCTTTAATCATTACAATTATCTTCTATTCTTGTGGTTGTGTATTTATTTGTCACAAATTTCTAGGTCAAAGACCAAATCTGATAGAGGGTTGTCCTGAGCCAATAGAGCAGTTGATGACACAATGTTGGCACAAAGTACCTGCAGAGCGACCCAGCATGGCAAAGGTAAGCTGCAATCCAAATATAAATTATTACCAATGTGCTGCCAATAGTAAAGGTTAAGCTATTATAAAGTGATTAGTCACTACCTGTGCTGACATTACCTCTCGCCCAGGTGTTGACTACTATAAAAATAAGTTTGTTGTGTAATCAATGATATTTCAAAAATGTACAGATATGTTACTGGCGCCCTCATTTTGAAGACACAAAGAGGTCCAAGGTTAAGACATTTTTGGGCTTGCCTGAGTGACGTTCGACATTCATACACAAATTTATTCTTTTACTCTTATTGTTATAATTATCTCTTTTACGTCTTAATCATGTTGAACACTTTTTCGTTCATTTTGTTAGCATAAAACGTAGGTATCTATACTTTTGACATATCACTGTAGTACTTACCTAATTACTTAAATAATTAGGTTTGGGTAGATATATAGATAGATAGATAGATTTCTCTTTATTGTACACCAAAAATAAACATAAGTACAGTAATATAAGGATAATGTACAATGGGCGGTCTTATCGCACTAGGCGATCTCTTACAGACAACAGTAGTTGTCACAATCATATACAATGATTACTGGAACAGTTAAAAATACTTATAACATTTAACTTGTTATTTCATATTTTCATTTGTACATTCTATCTTGTTGTAAAACATAAGTATCTAGAAACCATTGCTATGAAAATTCGACTTTTACATTCATGGGTATTTGTAATACGAAGAGATTTCGTTAATTACAGACGCCAATGAATGCAAAAGTACAAAGGATTTTTACATCTATTTTATCATTCATCATGGTGCATTTAGTGAGCCAATTCTCTGGCAGAAACTAGACTAATGCTCTTGAAATCGCCAACACGTAATATTCAAGTAACAAAGCCCCTTCTCTGTATAATGAGGTTGTTGTCCTTTAGTAAGCAAACAATAAAACAATATTGGCAAAACATTATAGCTCCATGTATACAATTAAACTGGCTTTGATACTTGTTGCTTTTATAAATTTGATTGTTTAGAATATTCCTTTTTATTGTCTATGTATGTTTGTATGTGCATCTCAGATTTCTAAGATAATAATTATGTTTTTATACATTTCAACTATCGTCCTTATTGACTACCTTTTGCTTGAGTATATATAAAATAACTCAAATTAGGGTTTGGATGCCATTCAGGTATCCCAAACAAAGAAGGTATGTTAGGAAATATCCATTTACAAACATTTTATTCAAGTTGGTTACATTGATTAATTGTGGTTTTCCAGGTGGTAGAGATTATGGCAGCGCTGTGTGAGTACTTCCCCGGCGCAGATACGCCTATTAACTACGACGACTGCGAGGACGACGACACAGTATGTTCGGACGATGAGTACATGCCCTACGACACTCAAGACAGTCTCGACACTGACACTGACAACGGCATTCTATCCCAAGTACACATCCCGACACAATACGACGCCAGCGCCTCCAACCCCGTACCACTGAGAAACATCGACCGAACCGACCAGGCGCCCAGGCCTCGCAGCTTCGTCGAAACTCAAGTGAGTAAGCTACAGAACTTAATGGCCGCCGAGGCGCACCCCAAAACCTCGGCGTTACCCAAAGATGAACCGGACGTACATAACAGAATAGGCCCGGTTCGAATTCCACAGCAGTTTAAAAAGCCCGAAGCGTACACGGAAGCCTCCCGCTCCCCGCTCCCCGCCGCGCTGCGGCCGGCGCGCAGCCCCGCCGTGTTCAGCGACACGTCCTCGCCGCGCCGCCTGTCGCCCATCGCCAACTACAACGTCGGCAACATGAACCCGCGCCACGCCGACCTGGAGCCCAGCTGGGCGCCCGAGCCGGCGCCTAGCCCCATGACGCCGGTCAAAGAGCTCAACGGAAATCTAACGCAGAGACCGATCGATTCGAGATATCAAACGCCATTACAGATAGAAGTTGACCCAGTAAGTCTAAAATACTAAAACTAAAAGTATTTAGTTGTTACCTTGTCCGGTCCTTTACGTCGAAAATGTGTAGTGAGCTAGGAAAGTGGTGAAGGGCGCCTAATATAGTGTATTTGTTAATATTATATATTTGTCTATAAAGCTTGATGTAACATTTTATTTTAATTTTTCAGAATTCATGGGAGATGATCGACGTGCCGATCGGTTATGATGATTATGTGGAAGTGAGGAATTCAGCTGGCTTTGATAAATATTATACAGTGGGTAAGTATTGCATGCAGTTTGTAACGTGATTATAATTTGTTTGTTATGTTCGGCTACATACATACAAATGTTGTCAACTCTGTTTTAATTTACTGGCAATTATGGCGCTTCTGTATATAAATTTTGTATGTGAAAGTATGTATTATTAATTGGTCTTGTGGTTTGTAAAATAAACAATGTTTTACATCGACTACCATAATATACCTGCCAGTTCTACCATTCAGCCGGTCATGATTTACGCGTCACTCTGTTATCGAAAACCCTAAATTTCAGGTGGTATTACCGTATTGTTTGCATTATACTCGCCGGTATAAGAATAGTAAAGCACTTAAGATGATTCACAGATACATACAACCACGTGCTCTTATCTGACGTAGAAGCACGTGAGACTAATGTTAAATGGCTTTTATCTCAATATAATTACGCGCAAAACGAACGTAACAACGTACATAAATCAGGTTATTTTTATTCTAATTGTTTTAAGAGTAATTAATTGTGTAAGGTTGAGTCACGCGACAGTCAGACTAACAGTACGAGACTGAAAATAAAGTGTATAGCACTTGTGTAATGCGAAAAGAGCTTTTAGTTGTTTTAAAAGATAAAATTGGCACTCGAAATGTTAAATGCAGAGTCACAATCCAATTATATACACTGGTGTGCTGATGCTCTTAGGATACCTTAATAAGGTTGGATTAGAATTAATTAGATCTATCAAAATTATACTAAACTATCTGAACCACGTATTTATGTATACATAAATCTTGATTATATCATGTAAATAATAGTTTTATTTACGCACTGAAAGCTAGATATCATGCGTGGTTAAATACTAAATCAAAGCACAGACAGAATAAGACTTTTCAAAGAGTAGAATAGTATTTCATATTGCTATATAATACTATTTATAACTACTACTAAATAAAAATAAATAACAAAAGCCTGGTTTGTCAAAGCACATATCGTTTCTAACTTACTCATCAGTTTGCAACGTTTAAATGAAATGTTGCCAGAAAGAGTTCAGTCTTCTTTTTTCTTGATTGGAAACCTAATCGATTTCAAAATTTCCGTCAAGTTTTATTCCTACGAGCTTAATTAAATATATTATATACCTTATTGGTAAAAGAACACTTTCATAGCTGTACTGCTGATGGATGATGAACATGAACTGATAAGAATAAGAATAAATTTATTTATCATATTCGTTACAATACAATTATACAGATAATAGGGCTGATGGCTACTATTTTTTTATATTGATATTCTAAAGTATGGTGTAGAATTAATATGAAGACAAAAAATTACAAATTATTGCATTGTAAATTTATTGTCAGACAGAGATGGCATCTACTTAGAAATGACGTTACGCCTAAGTAATTGTATAGTAAATCTCATCGCCCCGTTTATTTAGCGTCTTTTGGGAGATGAATAGAGAATGCCCTCTCCACAAATTTCAAATCGCTGTATTGCTTCCATTTATTCATGGATTTTATTGATTTCTACAGTTTTCCCATCCGTTTGGAATGTTTTTTTAGATTTTAATTAATTACTATGATTTTTGTAATGTAGTCATCAGCCCTATTGTCCCACTATTGTTACAATGACAAACAGATGATGCCCCGTTATTATGTTTTGCATCACAACATACAGCTATTACTAAAATATTTTTGAAGCATAGTGTGGTATTCGAGCACGTTTAGTTTACGACAAATTTTGAGTCTTATACGCGCACAGATCACCATCAAAATTAAAACAAGTTTTCCATAGAGATGTAAATAATTTTGCGTGAGATACATAATATAATTTCTACTCAAATACATGTTGAATTATGACAGAATAGAATATACGATATGTCAGTTATATCCGTCCCAAAACATCAGATCAGCACATAATTCAAGAGATTCGAGATTGTCGTCTAAACTTGTACCAATGCATCATTGGTAGCATGAGTAACCGGGTGGAAATAGCCGAGTCCTCGCAGGACACGCGCGTGACTCACGCTAGCGTTTATTTATCATACGTCGTTTAGGATACGGCAGTTTGTTACTGTTTTGTTGTGGTGAGGTTTTGTTTGTAAATAAATCTTCAGCATCATATCATTTTAGTGTGGTTATTCATTAAGTTGTAGGTTTTTGGAAGAATATCAATGTACAATTGTGAAATGAGATGTTTATTAAATCTCAAAACTTTGATTTTAACTTGAATTCTATTGTTTGACTAATTCTATTGTTTTGTGAGTCTTACATTTTTGTGTTTCCGACTTTATGTTCCAGTATAATACTATAACATTTTAAAGTAATTTAAAAAACATACCAAAATGTACTATATAAAATGTTAGTATCCATCAAACTTTTCTTCAGACGGTATAAATGTACTAACCTCCTAGACATACTTGGATTGGGTTTGATTCTTCCTGCGTGACTTTGTATTCTGGAAATTTCAAGTCATTGATTTAAAATAATCCGCTTATGTGGTTGGAGTGCTTTATAAAATTCACTTGATTGTGCGAGATTTAATTTTATTTTTGTATAATCTGTTTATTATAATAACTACGTGCCTACTATGTTTGATTCTATGTCTTTCTAAATGATAAACTTAAACAACAAACAACAAACCACAATTTTTATTGTGAGTGTTTGCCGTAAAGTAGACCTAATTGAAAGCTTCCTGACTTTTTGTTATCAAGCAAGACACATGTCTGACATCGCCTACAGAAAGTACACCTGTGTGAATCACCGATTGTTAACTAAATAAAACTTCACGCAGCTGTCATCAAGTCATTCATCACTGATCCAGCCGTTGACTTTGACAAACTGCACTATTAGAACTAATGTCTTCATATTTTTCTGTCATACATTTCAACGCGCACATTTATTTATGAAACACTCAGTGTAGTACGTACACTAGTTCTCAGGATACGTTAGGGTATCACTTACCGCTGTGGAACAACGAGAGCCCTATGTTAATTATAATGCGTAGAGTTAGCAGTTCTGAGAAGCTCGCGGATCAGGCGCGCCGCCATTTGACAGCAAATACCGCGCACTCAAATATCAAGCGCTTAGTCATCCCCACAGACATGTTATACTAGTTTTATTATTACATAACTTATTTTTGCACTTTGCTCGAAATAAGTGCGTAAGAGTATTAAAAGATACTACTGCGTCTAATCCAGGCTTTAAACACAAAGTGAATCATCGCGTACTTTATATGTGGATAGATGTTTAAATGTAGATGGTGGTGCGAATCTCCTTGATATTACTATTTTTGATGTTATGTTACGTATGGTTGGTTTAATCCTCTTTTGATATACCTCTCATTCTTTTTTTTTTGTTTAAAACTGTCAATGAAAGAGAATTATTAGTGCAAACATTGCCAGAAATAATACAATGTAACCTATTTTCTAACCGCTAACGAAAAAAAAGACTAAAGTAATTTTAAATTCTCTTTAATAAATAAATTCTCGACAGTGTGTTCCGGCATTATTATTATTAAATAAAATGTAAAGATGTTACCGAGTTCTAGATACGATTCCGCGTGAGATCATAAGTATATTTATTTGTGCTGTGGTCGTAGCATAAGTTTTTTTTATTCGCAGGCAGATTGGGGTCGAATATATCTAGGTAGTATTAACGCTAAAGTGTCTAGTAATAGCAGGTTTTAGTGGTTTGCAATAAAATCGTTGCGTGTTTGTCGTAAATGTCGTGGAGTTGCATAAACCGCGGGGTGCGTAGGCGCATACTAGCGTGGAGTGTGGTGCGCGGTGCGCGGTGGCGCCATACAATAATGTATTATTTTTTTGCATTCATACTTTATTTAACGTAAATAAAACAACTCGGTTTTATATTGTACATTATATTTACCAGAACTCGCTAATGTTTGGCAGTTAACGTAAGAAAAGTATTTGGTATTGCAATAACAAGTATTTTAAAACAAAACTAACTTATTATACAAAAAGTTGTTTTATTATTTAAATTGTAAACACATCTACACTGTTTTCTTTATTACATCAATGTAAATAATATAATTTAGCATTCATAATTCTGCGAAACAATGTGAATCTATAACTTGGTACGATAAATCTTGCGTTGAAATATGTTTCGAAGAAGGCATTTCCGCCATTGATGGGGTTTATCGGGAACTCCATGACTAATCTTATACATAGTCGCCTTTAAAACAACATAAAAATAAATCAGTAAAAAGGATAAATATCTTATGAAGTCACTACAAATACTGTCAGTTTTCCTTGTAGACAATATAAATGATTACCTTTGGGATTCCGGGAGTTTAAGCGGACTGTAAATTACAAGGAAGATTTCTCGCTTAAATTATTTTTTTGTACGTCCATCTTTCTTTGTTCGGCTTGATCAAAACAGGTTTAGTTAAATCGGGGACGCAAATGATTCAATATTTTTTTTGTGTACTGAAGTTATGCGTATGAACATAAAACATTCTTTTGTTTTACAATTATATCAGCAATAAGATATACGATGTTATAATTGGACAATATGCAATCAAATATTTTGACAGGACATTTTCTTATCTGTACATGTTCCATGTTTTCAACCCCATATAAAGAAAGAAACAAACCGCATCAGCCGCTGACGTACATGTATTGATTAGTTATACGCACGCCGCGTGTGTGTATGCGGTCCAGATGCGGCTCAGGACGGTCCCGGCATGAGTCACGCTTCTCGGAAGGGGCCGCGACTATTTTAGACTGTGTCCGCTTACCTTCTAGGAACCGGGTAGTGTGGGACCAACGACCGATCGCAAAGCCAAAGTATTGTTAGATCGGTAACGGGGTTGTTCCTGCCCACTGTTCCTAGTTTTATTCTCGCTATTAAAGTTTATCCAGGAAGTCGTTCCTTGCAACACTGCAATTTTGTCGACGGTTGTGTTTCTAACGCTGCGTTTTCGGCCCTTAGTCATCTGCTATCTCTGGAACGCGTTTGGTACTTTTGTTTTGGGTTCAATGCATTAATGCACAATACAAGGCATATCTAAGCAACAGATAAAATATGCATTTCAATCGATAGAAAGAAGGCTAAAGCTGCGGAGTTCAGTCTTGGAACGGTGTTATTAACGTAGAAAAATAACGACATCCATCTTATTGCCCTCCGCTAGGCTGACTAAAAAGTCTCTTGAAATCTTATGTCGAAACCCATGAAGGATAAAAGTCTCAACGAATGACACAACCATGACTTCCAACCAAAAAGCATATACATAGATATCCCACCAATCTTAGTTCAGTACCTTGTTAAGTCTTTTTTATCACCACTGTGTACTGGAATCTCAGTAGCCGACGAGCCTTATTCCGCAACCTGCAAATACAAATTCAAAATAATGACTTTTATAAAAACCCTCATAAATGGCAAAGTTTCCTGAATCAAAGACCATTAAGTCTTATCGGTGTGATCTGAAAATAGTGTTATGATGTCGCTATGTGTGTCGCGTCGGTATGCATCCGCACAGATGGCTAGACGGATCGCCTTTTGTTTATCTGCCGCTTCCGCCCGTCGCATTAAACAAGTACCACACATAGTGACAAATGTCATAGAATCTATGCACCTACAGTATGATTCAAACTTTACTGTATAGCCTTATTTATTGTTAACTGTTTGTGTCATCCACATCTTCAAACATAAACTAACCTCGTTAATGTCGTTCATAGCTATTCACAAAAACTTCGTTAAAAATGGTTTGTTTTTTTCTCGCATTTAGAGTTAAAGATTATACGATATAACGTTATAATCGATTACTATGCAACATTTATCACTTATTTGTCTGGTCATTGGTGTACCTTATGCGTCCTTAAGGTTCAGCCCATGTCTATCGTCTACACAGGTAAGGATAAGTTGTCCTTTATGAATCTCGTTTCTTGCTAGTCAATCATCAAAGAGTTTGGTGGTTCTGCTCTCTACCAGAAGGTTCTCGCACATTACACTTGAAATGGCTTGTTTTCTCATTTTGAATTAACTTGAAAATAATTTCTAATAAGTTATTGCATACTCTCTGCTGGAGCAAGATCTAGACACCTAAAAGGGCTAGATGACATTAGTCGATAATTTTCACTTATTTATCAGAATTGCATCAAATCAGTCGAACGCATGGATAAATATAATACGAATTTCGCAGCAATGTAATGCACTGCAATCAAACGCAAAAAGAAAACAACACTCAGAGGAGTATGAGAACATTTAGTATAGTACGGTGATGTTGCAAATTTCTTAAATGTGTTAAGTGAGACGTGCCTCGTGGCTCGCGCCCTGCTGACTCAGAGAGCAGACGTCAATGCGGTAAGAACAGTATCGCGGTAAAGTAAATAAGTCGTAATATTTTCATGGGTGCCGCCGCGGCGGGCATCTCGCCCGTTATGCGTTGCTCAAATAAACAAACGTGTTGATTTTTATACAGTATCAGCCTTTCCAGTGGCGAACAAATCTAACCGTGATTCCAGCTAACGATCATCGCTGTACCTATATACACTTCGGACATTACTCGGAATACGTGCCTTGTAAACTTGTATCTAACGAGAAACCCATTTTTTGGAGCTCATTAAATAGCCGGTATCGAGTCGTCTACCTTTTTTACTCGCATATTAAACCTTGAAGATTTCTCGATTGGCGTAGGATGCGATTGTTAAACCAATGTTTATGATTTTTTGTTGTTTTTGTACCTATATTTGGTCTTTAATTATTTTTCCTTCGGTGTTTTAGTTTTGCATCTTCCAATGCAATTAAGTTTTTCATTTATAGGATTATTTACCGGGTCTGGATAATCAAGAATCGACTTTGAGATCGTCATGTCGTGAAACTCACGCACTAAGTAGCCGCGTACGCTACCAGTTGTATGATGACGGTATTAAAGTATATCTTCTTATATCAATAAGAGGCGAGTCTGTTCCTATTTACTGGGCATAATTCCAATTATGAGATCACTTAGTACTTTGAATTTTGCAACATAATATAATCGATACTTAACTCGACACGAATATTGAATTGAGAGTTATATTCTTAGTGGCCAGGTTCTTGTCCACATGATATTTTTAACCTCCGATATTTATTAGAACGTCTATATAATTATTCGTTACAACTGCGTGAAAATTAAAAAAAACATGCTGTTTCGTGTGCATATGAATAGGGGTGTAAAAAATTCATTCACTTCTCATTATCCTCAAATGCTAAATAAAGCAAACGCATTTGTCCGGTGTCAACAAAAAGAAGCGCGTCGCGGGCCACGCATGAATCAGCGCGATACAATTAATCTAATTTAAGGTTATCGAGGAGGCATCGGACGGGTTCGGCGACGACGTACAGTCTCGCGCACCCGCCGTGCGCCGGCGCATCGCCCGCGGCCGCTCTGCATCGTGCACTCTGATGCAACCGCGCGGACGACGCACGCGCATCCACGCTCGCTCCACCGCTACCACCTCGCACGTGGACCCCGCCGCGATACCTATGTGCATGTGATTACAGTGAAATGCCGCAAACAGACTGTTCCGTTCAGGTTTCGATAACAGTGCAACCGGGTTACGATAAATTGCAAGTGTTCGTTGACGTTTACATGAGTGAGTAGTCAAATGTTTGAGAGTAGTTTGTAGTGAAATTTACAATGGCGTATATAACATTTTGTAAGACAAATTGCTAAAAAAGGTTCTTAAAATTAAGAAAAAAAATTCAGGTAATTATAAAAAATATCAAAAATTATGCGAGCGAAATTGTTACACAATATTATAAAATTGAAAAGTTGTTATTATATTATGTGATCTAAAATAGTAAGTCGTCCTTGAACTTCTTACCTGACTCCTATCTGCTTGTTGCAGCGTTGCACATTGAATGAGCATTGACTGGTCTCAAAATAGCATTCTAATCTTTATTACGATGCTTGTTCTTAATTGCTTGGCTTGATTTCTGTAAAATTATTGATGAAAGGCAAGAACCTCGTTGAGAACAAATTTTCATGTTTGATTCAGATTACATGACACGTCAATATCTGATCCAAGAAATAGATTTATAACCATGGATTGTATAACCTTATCTAAAAAACTGTTAGTCCAATCGTATCGCTAATTCGTTTCTAGTAGTATTGCCTTGTAAAATAAGTAATAACATCAAGGGATTCGTGGTCTTCTTAATTTTAAGGGCTTTTATAGGACGTGATATCTTAGAGCGATATCAGTTCACTAAGATTGTTTCATTAGCAATTTTTATGTAGGGGTTTCTTTCACATCAAGGCTTATGCAAAGTAACTTTTTTCTGTAACGGAGTGAAATTAAAATATTAGTTAATATTTTAATTAAAAAATGGGTTTCTCGTTAGATTTAAAATATTAGTTAATATTTTAATTTACTTAACTGCTTAAATTTCTAGTCACATTTATTACTGTTATTAACTACCATCAATCAATACAAGAATTAGAATTGACTGACACAGTAATCACACGGTAAATTTTCTACTAACTATCGCCGACAGTGAAATAATCGTCTGTCAAAAGGTAATGCCAAAAACTCTCAGCTAACGGCTATCTAGCAGCGTCGAGTGACGCTTTCGGCGCGACGATGAATCATTGCTAATTATTTTATGATTCGCGAGCAGAGCCGTGCGTGCGACAGCCGCACTGAACAATTAGACGAGGCACTTACATCGTGCCGTAAGCTTCTACCCTTCACAAGTCTTCAGCACCGCGTAGGGCAACACTTAGCCGACACTACCCATAGCTTCACGGCCGCCAACACCACGGCTCTAAATTTACTCCCGATGTTAACTCTTTTGTTGTAAGAGATCTCCAAGCTACTTATAAACAATTCTCTTTGAAGATTCAAAAATAATGTTGTTTACAACGTTTTGTAACGAGTATGCCTTTTTGACATTAGACGCTCTTTACTCTTAGTACGTTTCAGTCGAGTGCTGCTTTTGGTTTACTCTTAAATTAATTGGCAGTTCAAACAGATTTGTGATGTATCTTGTTTTTGAGACGCGTCATCTACAGATGACCCTGAACCTGTCCAGACGTTACACAACATCCTTCATTTATGTCAAAGATTGAACATATTTTCTCCATAAGTTCAAACATTGCCTTTAAACAATTGTATTATGTTATTCTTATCTTATCTGATCTTGATCTGTTACCAATAGCATTACTCTCGTGTGACCTTCAATCCAAACGTGAATGCCTAAACCGTACCTTATGTGTTCGCAACAATAACTATAATAAACATCGTAAATACGGCAGTGATGAGACATTTTGCAGACGGCGCCTGTAGTGATTCAGTCTGGAACAAGATTGCCTTTATAGATGGTGGTTGGTCGCAGCGGCCGGGCCGTTGGCATCGGCATCACGACATGACTAACCGCTGCCCGCTCTAGATACAATCAAAATATGTGACAAGTTTATTTCTATTCGGAACAACACATTCTGCTCGATATATCCCGCGCCTCAAAGTTGAACATCTGCTGATTTTTTCTACGACATAAGTAGGTCGGGGCTCGCATCTGCGTCACGCGCGCCCTGGCCGCGGCCGCTCACCGTGCGCTTACGTTTACGCGAAATTGTTACACTGTTTTTCTATGCCACCGCATAAGTATATAGGTAATAGGTGCCGCTGCAACTAACTGTTGGAGTGGTCAGAATCAAAATATCGCTTTTCTAGCCCACTTCGTATGTTTGCCTATGTATTTTATAATATTTTCTTGAGATCCAAAAGGTGAAATACTTTTTTTAAATCAAACTTACTAATATTGCCGTTCTGCTAAACGAAGCTTAGCACAATAGTTTCCTATTTAGATTCTGAATATCAAACATTTTTTTTATAAATGTTATAAAATGTTATCTTTTTTAGAAAATAAGACCATTAAAATTTACCTTTCAAGCGCTTCTACCTATCATTCAGAATATATAATCTTAGTTTTAAAACTTGTATTTGTATTCCAAAAGTTTCATAATTGTATGAACAGATTACACTCACGAAAGTTATTATAATTCATGTATGAAGAGTTTAAAACCGCGTCAAAGTATAAAAGCTCTTACCAGTGAAGTACGATCACTATTAATTTTATCTAGAACGAAATTACGAAAGCGTAAGAATATAATTCGTAAGATATAAACCGACGTAAGACAGAGCGTGTGTTGTGGCGTAGGGGCTGGTCGGCTCGGGTGCGCTCCTCAGAAATACCCGGCTGACTCACCGCACGGTTTCACAACGATACCTTTGCCAATAGCTTTTGTATTACTTCCTATTGCTGCTACAATATTCTTCCATTACTTATTGGAAGATTCCTCTCTTCGCTCCTCTATTATTTTTACGATAGGTTGATTAAATATTATTGCGGCTATCATGTGCCAATAAATAATAAAACTACTTTATGCGTGGATAGAATACAAATTTGATGCTTCAGGACATTTTCGTATAGACTTTATAAGTAAAGAACCGTGATATTAATGGTTAAAACCTATAGGAATGCCTCAAAAAGAAAAAATCTTTAATTTTTAGTTTACCTCATTTAACTTATCACTTTGCACATTATAATTACGGTAAATCTAGAGCTTAATTTGACCTCTCTTTGTAAGTCCCCTTTGATTATTTATTTCTGTTTCAAGCATCATGTTATGATTTAGAGTTTGTTAATACAAAAAATATCAAGAAACCTTACATCAACAATGTTTTATAAAGAACGAAACATTGAGAACAAAAGTATTTGTTAAAGTATCTACATTATGGTGACTTGCCTGAAGTTCTGCCAATAGGTCATATAATCAAGTAATTACAATAAAAGACCTTATAAAGTAATTGCGAGTAAAAACAGAAATAGTTAGATACGTGTTCTAAATACAAATATAACTATTATTTAACTATTCATAATGAAAAAAAGTGACGAATCATATTGACAATCTTCATACATAATTGTCAATATGAACGTAGCTAACGTAACGTCAGAGTAACAGTTGCGCATGTAATCCACTTCCGAGTTAGTCGGCCACCCGCCACCAGCCACCCACTCCGCGTAGTAAACTATACCACAACAACATTCTTCAACTTCACATCTATTGGTGTTGCCGGTTCGCGTACATTAACACAACTACACGAATCGTTTATACAATCATTCTTTTAAGATCGCATTAAATGCTCTTCAACGAAAACTTTACATCAAACGTCTGATTATACGTTAGCGATTCTTGATCCAGAATCATTGAAGTTTACGTTCGTCTCGATTGAATTTTACGAGTTGTCTTGAGATAGCAAATCTTCAGTCGCATCTGTCCTACGAACTATTCCTGCTTTGTATCCCCCGTCAGGCGGTTCTTTGATGTGATCTCGATACAATCACCTATATAGCGTATTAACGGTGACTGGCCCAGTTCTAGATTCATCGTAGAAGTTGGCACGAAATTGTAAACTGCCCTCTTTACCAAAGGCGCTAAATATCCAAATAGCATTGTACTATAAAATTAATATGTTGACTATCATCTCCTAGCTGAAGCGTGGGAATAATTCTTCGCACACACAATTATATATTCCCGCATTATTATAATTTTGGGCGCTAATGTTTTTTGAATATAATTAACTCGTAACACTTGTGAAAAAATATAATTTTGATCGCGCTACTATTAACTCTTTGTGAGTCACGAATTAGTCTGCCACCGTTACAAATTCGCGTGTATTATTGTCCTTAGGTTCATAAATATGGTATACAAGGACGCCTAAATTCGCTCGGTAGTTATTTCCGGATCGAATGAAAGTGTCTCCGGTGAATCAGACTTTTTTAAATGTACGACGTAATTCCCTGTCAGTTGCCCAACGTGATCCTAACATTAAAAGTTTGGACATTCTGTAGATTTTTGGCACTCGTTTGTAAAGTAAGTGAAGGCATTTCAATTTCGATGTAGGTACCTATTTTGTGAATTTAGCCAACCGGTAACGTTAATTACATGTACAAAGTTTCCGTGGCTCGATGTAACATTTCAACGTCTAGAAGTGTTAACCGACTTTGTAGACAGACATTTGCCTGCTTGTCATGCAGACGCTCATAAATCGGACCGCTAATAGAATAAGTGTCGTTCCGTGGACAGTTTCCGCGAGGTGTCACCGCGACTGACGCAATCGGAGCGGTCTGCGCCCCGTCCCGACGCCAAACCGAAAACATATTAAAGCCACCGATCAAAGAGAGCTTTCCCTCGCTCAGCAGATTTATGGTATTACCGAAATGTTTTGTAGATCACCCGGCACGTTAAACACGGATTATAAGATGTCTAAATGAAAATGTGTAGTAAACGACTTGCAATAAACTAACACGACACTCGCCAGAAATTGTGTAAACCCCAAGATTAATGGCAAAGTCGATTGAAAGCTTCCAAAGTGTAGACGTGGGGGCCAGTTGCCTTGCTGTGATTGTATCCCTTCCAATCTTTTCCAGCTTTATTACTTTTTATTCCTTATGGTTTTTTAATGTTGTTTTAGATAATACTATTTATATCCCGTAATTATTATTTTATTGTGTGCTTTCTGACAGCCGTCATCTATCTTAGTTCTTTACACTTTTACCCAATAAGTGGTCTTACAACTTCTGGATGATTTTAAGGAAACCTTATGTGATAAACTCGGTTAATTTATACATTTTTGTACAATTAAGCGACCAATTTTAAATGTTAGATATATGGATCTGCAGTAATAAGTTCCGCCTTTTTTGTGTTTTGCTAATGATATCTGGTGGGCCTAAAACTCCTTACTTATTGTCGTATGAGGAAATTAAATGGACAAACATGGCTAGTGCTGCACAACTGCACAGACGTAGCTTTCTTTGGAGTCGTTATGTGTCGTAATGTTCCAAGGTTGTTTCAAACAACCTATATCCAAACATTACATTGAATTAACTTTAGCCTTACACTCCATTTACAGGTTCCTTAAATATTTAAATTAGTTGTCAGTGTTCTAGTTAACATTTTATGTATCCTGTCTTATCTAAGCATTCGTAGTTAAGGTCGCATCAGAATTTACAGTTCCTAGTTTTAATTTTATGGTTCATCGAAGTTTTTCATCGTAAAATGTTGCTAGTGTTAGTCATCATTTTCCAGTAGAAGCGTTCGCAAGCATTCCGTTAACGAGTTTGCTCCTGATTCCTTCTCAACGCCTCCCGTCCGTTAATTATCACTTCTATAACCGAATTAGCCTCTAATGTACTATATTTTCAGTGGCGTTGCCAAATCAGTAGCTACCATCCTTGAATTTGAAGCCATTTCCATATCTACACACTTAGGAGTCCTGTTCTTTAGTTATCTCTTCTCTTGCATTTTGTATCGCTTCTGTTTGTACTCCCGTAGCTACATCAGTATAACAAAAGCGGTATACATGAACACCTTTTTAGTATACCAACTTTACATTACACAATGAACGCCACAAACAAACAAAAACAAAAAAATCCCTAGTCTGTCATTAAAGCGTCGTTTAAAAACAAACTCAACTTCCTCTCAGTATAAAAAACGAGGGCTAGTTGCGGAAATTTAAAACAAATACTTTGCCTTCCACTTCCGCTGTTCGTTAAGATTTATGTGTCGGATTATTCTGGGCTCCATGGGACTGCGTAAGTTATACTCTGGGTGTAATGAGCTATTAAAGCGGCGGAGTTGGCACGGCGCGGCGTGCCGGCAACAGTATGCTGTAAGGGCACGTGCTACTCACACCCGATGACATCTGCCTAGTAATTTGTTGACATAGCCTAATCGCATTGTCTGACGCCCATTGTCTTGTGTAATTAATGAGCAGCACCGCTCGTTCAGTACTGACATAGTTTTATAGTCATGACCAAAAACGAGTCAAATCTTAAAATAGGTCTAGATATGGTATGGAATAAATCAATATTATTGTTTTGAAAACCAGTAGGTAGAAAATATAAATCTTTTTTGAATTAAATAAATAGTAATGTATTCACATAAATCGTAAAGTAAGTAAAGTTTAATACTTCTACGAAAAGCAACTGAGATTCATTATTTTTTCCTCATCTGTCTTCATTAAATGTGTTTACTATCTTATCGTAACACAACAAGTGCTAAAACAAGGTGGTCCGCGTGCCACATGCATGTACAATGATCGTCAATATGAGCTCAATTTTTGGCGAGTCCTTCTAATAACACGCCCAAGTGATATGACAGTTTTATAGACGTTTAACACTGCATGTCACATGTGAATGGTGACATGCACCGACGTCGGACGTACGTTGGTTTTGCGCACTGCACAGTGCTCTGGTGATGCACGTCGCAATCGCACCTATTAATTAGGGCTGCGATGCTGCTATCGTTCGGGCCCTAATTTATCGTTGCGCAAGCGGCCACGCGAACATCACCCACACCGCACGCGTCATGTGACGCGGGCGCATCGTCGGCACCGCTTACATGTATGTTTACAAGCCAAACGAAGTTTACAATCGTCAATAACCTGTAGGTTATGAATCGAAAGGAAACAAGCCGGCGTCAGGTGAAGTGGGGTGCGGCTTGAGTGTGTTCGGTGGTAGTGCGCGCGCCGGTGCCGGGTGCAAGAGCAGCGCGTGGGCGCGGGTCGTCGACCGCTGCACAGAGAGCGGTGCGCGCCCTGCCAGCGAAAACGGCAGAAAACCTCACGAAGGGCGGCAGCACACGGCGTCCGCATTTAGCTCGGGCTGACGACGCTGAGTCACCGCACCGCGAATAGCGGCGGTTTGTTTGTTGCACCGCCCGCTCCCGGCTCTCCCGTCGATTATTTCGAGCGGGCGGCGGCGTGCACAGCAGTGCTCGGCGCAGTGTCTCGGCGAGAGGACGCGCCATGCCCCCGCTGCCCGCGCCGCCCGCGCGCCTGCGCCGCCTCGACGCGTGTGACGCCTCCGGCATCGTCACCACCATCAGGGACACAGTCAGCTGTAGTTGGATATTTTACAGTGAGTGTCGCCCGCGCCCGCCTACTCCGCACTCGCGCACGCAACGCGGAAATTATAAGTCGCCCTTCACCATGGACCACGTTTTGTGTTAGCGCACCCTGAAAGCTCTTCGTTTGTTTAGCCATCGATCAGTGATTGCTAATTACATAGGCTTCTTAGAGGTTTCCGTGAAATCGCTCAAGACAGGATTGCTCCTTACGTGCCGAAATCTAGTGCTATGTGAAAGAAAAATACTTTTAGCATTTTTGATCTGAAAATTGGCTTATAAGTGTACGTACGTGTTTCAAACAAAAAATAGTTATTATATGGATAAATAAACTAGTTCCCACTTCCGCATGGGATACAAATTGTTATTGACGAATTAATAAAAAAAACAATCGATAGTTGCAAAACATTAGTGCTACCACAAACAATAGTTATTTATTGTGCCTAAACGGGCTGCAACAATACTGTTCAGTCGATGTATTGCTTATCAACGCCTTGTTAGTAGTGTTAGTACACTGCTGCCATCTATTTGCGGGAAAAGGAATCATAATGTTGAAAGCAGAAATCTAGGTGAAGCGTCTGACATCAGCAAGTCCGGAGTAAATTTAACTCTTGACGTATTTAACCGTGCCGTGGGACCGCGACTGATTCCTCTAAACATTCAGATTGTTCTCGCATTGGCTCCTATTAGACGATCATTGTTTTAATTGCGTCATTGAATCGCTCGCGGCATCATTATTATTAGTTGCGTATGCGTCTTGGGATACGTAATATTTTGTTGCTACGACTGTTTCAATGATGAATTATGTTTCTCTAGCTATATTGTGCTCTACTTGACGTAATTTTCAGCTTTGAGAGACAGCTTTTGTTCTTTTAATATTTCATTGTCGAAATTGTATTTGCCAAGCCACCATCTTTAGGTAACTTCATTCTTGATTATTTGAAGATAAATTGCACTGTTCCTTATTCGTCAAGCATGGTTTATTTGTACATTTTGCGGTTTCTATTGTTATAGTGTTTTATATTGTTTGTTTATGTATTGCTCAGGTAACAGCAGCGGGTCCACTGGGGGCGAAGGCGCCGCGCCGCCTGCGGAGCCCGACCCGGCTCTAGATTCTATGCACATGATGCTGGACCCACACTTACGGCCTATCTCGCCGGACCTCAACAATGAGGAATCAAAGAGGATATTTGAGGAACACAAGCAACTTGCGCAGGAGTACCTCAAGGTAAATATTCATAGAAAATAGATCTTTTTACAACATAAAATTATTAAACAATCAAATATTGACTGCCTCGTTGGTCTAGTGGTTGCTAAGCGCGACTGCCGAGCACGAGATCCTGGGTTCGAATTCCGGGTCGGGCTGTTGTAACTGGGCTTTTCCATTAGGTAATTCTCAGTAGCAGCACGGTGCACATAAGCGTAATGTTATGTTAAACAATCAAAAGCAATAAATATTTACAAATCGCTTCTGCAAAAGTATTGTCAATATAATTCTGTATTCATAGTAATGTCATTGTTCTTCTATGAAATCCTGCACTATTAAACTTTACGACTATACTCAGAGCCGATTGCTAATATGCAACCATCAGATGTCTACCATAATTAGTCATTAACAATGTTGATTGGCTTAACCATACATACGTAAACGAAAAACATTAAGTCCATAACATATTTGATAGCTAAGTTGAAACGTATTTATAAAACTTGCACCGTGTCCGAAATATTGGGTTTCGTGGACGTTATACTTTTCGTCAATATATATTATAAATAAATACCTAATACGGTAAGAAGCTCGTTTATCTTCAACTCAAGGTATTAATGAACGAAGTAAACTAGAACTATCTCTATCATCATCATCATCATCATCAGCCTATCTCAGTCCACTGCTGGACATAGGCCTCTCCCATGGCACGCCACTATCTCTATACTTATATTAAAAGAAAAGAAAGGAAGATAAGGTATAATTATTATTAAAAGAGAGAGATTATGTAAAGATGTCTCTTCTGAAGATCTTTTCTGGTATTGCCTATTTCCGCTATGCGATAATGTAGGTTTTTATAGGGAGTAATCTTGTGACAGATTGCCCAACTATGGGCTTCGATCTAAATAACTTTTTCAAGGCTTGTAATTTTGACAGTTCTATAAAAAATATGTCAAGATATGTTTCATATCTATCTAGTAATTTTAAAATCGATCCTAAGCTGAGTAGACATACTATAGTTTTTAATATGCTAATTATCATAATTTTAATAGTGTTTATTCAACTTTTCAGATACAGACTGAGTTTGCGTACCTCAGTAATCACAAGGCAGAGTTGGAGGAGAAAATGGACGATGATGAGTTACGGCAGAAGAGAGAAATTATACAGTTAGAGAAAGAAAAGGTAACCATCTCATTCATTTTGCTAACAATTATTGCTTATAAAATTTACCAAAATACTATCTTGATTCGATTAATTATTATCACATAACCCCTAGCAATTATTTAATAATTCTATATGATTTGGTCACTAATAAGTTATGCATGGCCAATACGCAAATAATACACAAATAATAAAAAAACTAGTGGTTGTAAATTGGTAACATGGACCATAATTTTTTTTGTTAGAAGTGATAAATGTAAAAAATATGCATTTTGGTATCACTAAATTACTGTAAACAAGGCCAGAACATGCAAAGGCAGGATTTCTGAACAACCCCCGCAGACAAGTGGCAAAACGCTTGAATAGAAATCGAATAGAATGAATAATAAATAATAATAGGTTTGACATAACTATGTCGAAACTTTTTGTCAGCCCCATACATTTATCATTCTATTCGTCAAGCATTTTGCCACTTATCTAGGGTGGCAACTCAGACAATCACAATATAATACCAAAAACTAAGTCCAAATTATTTACCTTCCAGGATTCATTGATCAAGCTATACTGCAGCCTCAAGAAACAGTTGGCGCGAGCGGAAAACGACAGCTGGCTACATCCAGAGGAGATGCCCCACGAGTGACCGGCGCCCACAACCGCCTGGTGACGTCACCACACCCGTGACGTCACAGTGTAGTGCCTGACGCGATGGGCTTGTGCATTGATCTCAACATACCAAATGAGCCTTACACTCTTCGTTCTCCTTTATATACAGGTTTAGTTTTAATGCATGTTATATGAAATTGTTGCGGCGTTTGTACACAGCTTCACAGTGAAACCAGACTTAAAGCTCATACGTACTGTCCGGTTACTCGCACTGCGGCGACAATTATGTATGTAAATTTTCTTTTCTATGCGCAATACGATGCGGCTACCGGCTACCCGCAGACCGCTCCGATTGCTCCGAGAGCTGCGGGTCGAATGACGGCCAGCCTAACGGTTGCTATGCGGTTCAGTCTGCAGTTGCCCATCATTAAGTGATAGTGTGCGCACATGGTAAAGTCGACCAAAAACATGGTCTACCATCATCATACCCTACGATTGAGGTTCATTTGAACGTAAAATGTAGTAAATAGGAGCAACTTCTTTCGCTGCCCGCATTCGTAACCGAGTCCTGCTGGCAGCCGTCCGCCTGTCTGCAGGTACGGGTAACCGGTCAGTACGTATGAGCTCTTAATCACGATGGCCCGAACGCTATTCATGATGAAGGTAGCCAGTCCATATACGTTCGATTAAATATGTTTCAAATTGTAATACATAATGTCCGTTGCAATTTGTTCCACTCGAGCAATCAAACGCAGTTTCAAAACTGCAGCCTGTATAGCAACCGGCACTTGAATAAACAATACAAACCGGCTCCATATCCGCTGTGTACAATCGCACCTATAGTCATTAGTTTAAACTTTGTAGCCTTGACATTTTATTTAGTTTCGTTATTATTTCACATGGACATTACACCAATAGTTTTACTACCGTCAACAACCTATTGTCTTTATTTGTTATATAAGCACGTTTTAGTGCTTTATATATGTGAGTGTTATCCATAAACGTTAAAGTATTTTCATACTTTTATACGAAATTATAGAAATGTATTTTATTTACAATTATTTTGTCTCATTCGATCGTTTATAATACAGTGTGGTATGCATTTGTTTTGATTGTATAAATGTAAGATAGTATTAGCAGTATTAGTTAAGTTAAATTATGTTAAGTTTAATAAAAACATTGTAAATTGCTTTCTTTTCTTTTATTATAAAGTCGTGAACTTAATTTTAAAACGGAATTCATTTTTGCCGCATACGGAACCTTATTCAGACACGCCAGTATAAGAAACTAGCAGCAGCGGTATGTTCTGAAAGACATGGCGCACCAGAATATGCATATGTTTGACGAACAGAAGGCATAGACTGTTTGATACATACTCAATCAAAACAATTTATTTGCACATTTATCAATCGTCGACTGTACGAACTGAATACTTAAGAATTTTAATGCAGATAACGTCTATATTATCCACAATTAAGAAGCAAATATTGAATAAATAAAGCTGTACTATAGATTGTTTGGAACAGTCTGGTGCAATGGCTAAGTGCTAACTGCTGCGCTAAGGTTGTAGCATCAACCCTAGCAGATCCACAGACTTTTGTCCCGATTCTGAGCGTAGCGTCTGATAAACACACCAGCGATAATCTAAAGCATAATAAAAACAAAGCGTTAATCTTCCAAAGAGGTTACTCATTCGATTCTTTCTCGTGTTACGGTGTGGAATAGAGATGGCGCTGCTGTGCCGTAGGTGCTGTCATCTCAGATATAAGGCTTAGTCAACATGCAATTTTGATGAGTATATCTTTTGGTATTTACTCTAGATTGCTAAATATATTCACGTAAATAAGGCACTTCTTATACCAATCAATATTTATTCCAAGTTTAAATCTCTATTAACTAGCGAGACCGTTGACAGGACAACGGGGTCGTAGTAAATGATAAATGATTTTATTTCTGTAAATAGGTTTAAAAAAAACACTTTTACACGTCATTTTTTAAAAACTAGATGGCATCGGCATTTCCTAACTGACTACCTCTGAGAAGAAATACCGAAACAAACTCAGGGGTCAAGGTCTCTTTTAAAGTCCAGACAAGCTCAATATTTTATGCGAGAACAGTGTAGGTGGTCTGAGAAGTGGTCTTTTTAGGAAAGAACCACGGCGAGTTTGAGTCGACCTGTCCTTACAGACGCCCCGTCTCGTACCATCTGAAGGACATTTGGGTAGGCCGCATAAAATACTCAAACCGTCAGACACGCATAGGAATAAAAAAAAGGAAGGAAAAAAAAAACCTACGCAATGCTCACATTTACAAATACAGGACATGTACAATGTAGGACGTCTGTGATGGTCTTTTAAAGAAAGAACCAAAGCAGATTTGAGTCAACCTGTCCTGACAGACGCCCCGTCTCGTACCATCTGCAGGACATTTGGGTAGGCTGTATAAGATACTCAAACCGCCAGACAAGAAACTATCTAAGAAGGAAAATCCTACATCGTACATTAATATAACAATAATAATGAGAATAAAGAAAAAAAAAATACATTATGTCAGTTTGTAAAAATATAAAAAAACAAAACAAAATGGATCAAAAGATCAAACAATGTCAGTTTTGCGTCAAATATGTAAAAAAGGGTAAACAAATTAAATGTCAAAATTAAACAATACAAGAAGAGGCTTAAGCCCAAGCATTTTTATCTAGCATATAGTCAGACACTTTATAGTAACCTTTTCTACATAGTTTGTGCTTGATAAACGACTTAAATTTGTTTAAACTCAGGTTTTGAATGTCGTTTGGAATCTTGTTATAAAAACGTATGCATTGACATTTGAATGAGTTACTAATTTTCTGAAGCCTAGTGGCTGGTACAACAAATTTGTGTTTATTTCTAGTGTTAATGTTGTGAACATCACTGTTTCTAATAAAAAGATTAATATTTTTATGAGCATAAAGCAAGTTCTCGTAAATATAATGTGATGGGACAGTCATAATACCAATCTCTTTAAACTTTTCCCTTAGCGAATGTCTGGGACTTAATTTATAAATTGCCCGAACAGCCCGCTTCTGTAGTACAAAAATTGTTTGTATATCGGCAGCATTCCCCCACAAAAGAATGCCATACGACATAACACTGTGGAAATAACTAAAATAAACGAGTCTAGCGGTATCAACATCAGTAAGGTTTCTTATTTTAAATACGGCGTATGCAGCAGAGCTCAGCCGTTTGGACAACTTATGTATATGTGGGCCCCATTGTAACTTAGCATCTAAAGTTATGCCTAAAAATACAGTGGTATCCACAAGTTCCAACTCTTCGTTATTCATATGTACACTGGTTTTCACTTGTCTAACATTTGGTGTAGTAAATTTAATACATTTGGTTTTTTTCTCGTTCAAAAGCAAATTATTAACATTAAACCAGTGGACCACTTTAGAGAGAGCACTATTTACATCGTCGGTAACTTGGTTAGAGCGCTTAAGTTTAAATAAAAGAGAAGTATCATCTGCAAATAGGACAATCTCATGAGAATCCTTAACAAGATAAGGCAGGTCATTTATATAAACGAGAAATAGGAATGGACCAAGAATAGAACCTTGTGGCACTCCCATTGTCACTAAGGACCCCGGGGATCTTTTTCCATTGATATCAACTTTCTGAACCCTATTACTCAAATAAGAACTAAGAAGGTTCAGAGCATTGTTTCTTACACCATAGTGGTACAATTTCCTGATCAATGTTTCATGAGGGACACAATCAAAGGCCTTGGACAAATCACAAAAAACGCCTAACGCGTCGTGTGAGTCCTCCCAGGCACCATATATATGACCTAGTAGTTCAACACCAGCATCAGTAGTTGAACGACCCTTTGTAAATCCGAATTGTTTAGAGTGAAGCAGCTTATTTTTGTTAAAAAAACTGAGCATTTGATTTAAAATAAGTTTTTCAAAAATTTTACTAAATGTCGGTAGCACTGAAATTGGTCTAAAGTTAGTAGGGTCAGAAGTGCTACCAGATTTAAATAGAGGTATTATCTTACTGCTTTTCATTAGGTCAGGAAATTCACCAGATTCAATACAATTATTAAAAATAAACGCTAAGTCGGGTGCTACTAAGTCTATAATTGACTTAGTCATATCAACTGAATGACCCCACAAGTCGGCAGTCTTCTTTATATTTAAATTACAAAACGTTTTTTTTATGTCTAAATAATTTACATGACAAAATTTGAATTGCTTTTGACAGGCGCAAACATTTTCCATCAGTAAACCTTCTGCAATAGCAGGTGACGAGTTTAGGTCTTTAGTAGTAGAAACTGGAATGTTAGTAAAAAAGTTCTCGAATGCGGTGGCTACATCAATGTCCGATTCAACTTTCTTGTTGGCGATAGAAAGGCTGTAGTTACTATCTTGGCTCTTGACTCTTCCAGTTTCGCGGTTAATGATGCTCCAAGTCATTTTAATAATATTATTGCTATTTTTGATTTTAGTGCTAAGATACCGGGATTTAGCTATCGAACAAATCTTTTTAAACAATTTAGAATAGTTTTTCACATAAGTACTAAATTCAGGAGTATTAAATTAGTAAATGTACTAAGATAAATGATATAATTTTCTTACGTCCTTGTATAAAACTATCTGGCGCCGGCATTGCCTAATTAACTTACAAACAAAATGGCAGTAAGTAAATATGACTAGCTGTTTAAAGTAAGGATTTAAATGTAAATTATAAGGGCAACATTACAGTCATAAAAATAAAACAAAAAATCTTGTCAGTCCAAATAATTTATTTCAATTGTCATAGTCACAATATAGATTTTTTTGTTTATTGGAATGGTGAATAAATGTTACAAACATAGACATTGATGATGAATTTGGCACTTCTGGTTATTATCCATCAATACTTCATGAGATTCAAACCTTAGACAAATAAATGCTTTTACGATGAACACAAGGTCATTCTGGTATTATATGGACGATTCTTCAAGTAACAACTTATGTACAATATAACTACAATAATCGTCTACATGACTACAATACTGGACCGCGGCAGACGGAGAACTGAGCGTCGTAACAGTACGCCCGCCATGGTGCGCCCGTGAAGTTAAACATGTTCAACAATATACAAAATAGTGTCGGGTGGAACAGAAATCCTTGAGAATCTATATTTACTGAATATTTATTGCATATTTATACAACTATAGACTGTGATGTACTGTATACAATTTAGTTAAATAAATAAACTTGCAAAATTTCTACTTCTATCATAAATTTACAATATTTTTATTTTACATAGTGATATGATCTTAAATTTATAAATAAACTGAAAAAGCTACGTAACTCAAATCACTAACCAATTCAATATATAACCAAACTCATGTACATAAATAATTCGGCATCGAGAGGAACAGTCTCGGCCCTACGTGTTCAACTAAATTAATATAATTATTCAAAAATGGAAATAATGTCATCAAAACGACTTACTTTAATAGCCGCCTTATTATATTTTCGTTGTCAGGGCCCGATGTATTATAATAATAACATACAATATGTCATAATAAATATTAAAGGAATGAAATTTGCTAAATCTTCCACTTAGCTAGCACTAAAACGACAAAATCATAATAAAGGCAATTCCATCAAGCCTTTTAATATGATATATATTCACTAAAATATTATCATTACTTTATTAACTCCTATCAATAACGCCATGATTTGAAACATGATAAAAATAATTAAGGCAACAGTTGTTATTAAAATATATAATTGTTGTTACAACTACAAGGTGTTCGCCTTGTAGCGCTACACGGTGCAGTTGTAACATCAAGTGTACGAAACAGTTTCCTCAGCTACAAGTATAATAATCTCACAGTCGAAGTAGTTCGCACAGCACACAACACTGCGCAGTGTATCGCGACAAACGCGATTGTGACAACTCTCGTAACAACATACGTCAACTAGATCTAACTCAACATACATTATGAAAATACTCTCCCGTGTGACAATGGCCGCAGTGAACTTAACAGTTTGTTACAAATATTAAGAAGATTAACTTACATTATCGGTTTCTTGGTGGCAACTTGAAGGCAGTTTGACAATGGGTTCGACACTCAAGTGCCGCTAGCATTACTAATCGATTGATGATTACAAATCGAAGGTATTTAAAACCCTATCTTAGTGGCAAAGGTTAGCACCGCGAGCATAAAACCATTCTATACAAATACTTTCAAGACAACTAGATAGATCAGAATAGTATTGCATTACGATCAAATTGATATAGGAAATGTACTTCTTGGAATGAATATAGTTTTAGAAAATAGAGTGTATATACGTTTGAACAATTGTAAATGCTATCAGACTGAGAAGTGACAGAATGATTCTGAATAGTTGAAAAATGATAACAATTGTTTTAACGATTAAGAAAAACGCTGTATATATAAAGAGAGATAAACATTAACTAGGTATTTGAATAAAATTACTTAGATTTTTACTGGTCATGGTATAGAGTATTCCGTAGAGATCCAGCCATAGTAAATGCGCGCGCGCATAACGTCTAACCAAATACTAAATCGCTATTGAAGTGCTCAACTACCAGTCGTTATAGAGCGATAGACCGCGTTTTACAAGAATACACTAGCTTTAGACAAGCAAAAATATAGAGTTTCATAATAATATAATATATTCTTCAATAAATATCTCTCGCAATACACACGTCTATCAAACAAGAACAACGTCAAATAAAGCACACTTTAAAACATCCGACGCAACACTAAATTGAGCAACATTTACAGGGAATACAACAAACATGTTACAGCGATCATCATGTATTGTCAACAGTTCTCAGGACCTCATTAAATCTAATAGATATAACATTTCAGATATAGGAATAAGGAATAAAATCTGATATCTAACGAGAGGGAAGACTGGTATGGTCAATCGTTGTCATTCCTGGAACAAAACATAACTGTGTTAGAATACGATACCACTTACTTGTAAGATGGGCAAAAAATGGCCACTATGTTACACCTACTGTACATAACTTTTGAATGTTTATAAGTATTATTAAATATTTAAAAAATGATAAAATCGGTCCAGTAGTTTCAGAGCTTATTTGGTACAAATTTACAAAACTCTTTCCTCTTTAAAAAAAACAACTCTCGCAATAAAAATAAAACTTGCCTGACTATGAATTTTTACAGCAATTATTTTGCTGTATTTAAAGTGTTGTTTAAACAACACTTTAAATACAGCAAAATAATTGCTTTTAAAACAAAGAAGGTTTGAACAAACCAATTGTTGCAATAAATAAATAAAACCTTATTGTTGTGAATAACCTCTTCACTGGCATTGCTATGATGATGCAGTCCATTGACAATGCAAGTACAAATGAATAATATTGTTGTTAGTTTGTTTAGATGTTTGAAAAAGGAAACAACTAAAAATAGAAACTATTGAAAATACGAGGGTCAAACTGAAAGTTCTTAGAAAATCAAAAACTGATTACATTAGCCAGTTATTAGTTTTATTATATCTTTTCAAAATATTGTCCATTCACGTCAATACACCGCTGCATGCGATGGAACCACTGGGAAAAGCACTTTGCCCACTCGTCTTTAGGGTTCTCTTCAATGGCATCGCGATACGCAGCCACCGCTTCTTCAGCATTCATAAACCGCTTTCCTTTAAGTTTTTCTTTAATTTTTGGAAATAAATAAAAATCACAAGGGGCGAGGTCGGGGCTATACGGCGGGTGTCCCAGTAATTCAACGTTTGATGTCGCCAAATAGTCGATCGTTCGCTTAGCGGTGTGCGACGAGGCGTTGTCGTGGTGAAGGAGGATCCTACTGCGAGGTCGTTTCTCTCGAACTTTTTCCAAGACAAGTGGCAAACAATTGGTAGTGTACCATTCTGCAGAAACTGTTTTTTGATCCTCTAACACAATTGTTGCGAAATGACCTATCCTTCCAAAGAACGAGGCCACCATTTTTTTTCCCGCACTTCGATCTCTCTTCACTTTAGTTGGCAACCTCTCGAAAGGAAACACCCACTGAGCAGATTGTCTTTTGGTTTCAGGATCATAACAGTAAATCCAGCTTTCGTCACCTGTTAGTATGTCGAACACAGCATTTGAGTCACCTCCGTTAAATCTTTCAATCATTTTACGGCACCAATCCACACGATGGAGTTTTTGAGCCTCAGTCAAATTATGAGGTATCCACCGGGCGCAAAGCTTCCTGACTGCTAAATGTTCGTGGAGGATTTTGTGCACTTGACTCATACCGATGCCTAAGCTTGTCCGAATCTGCTGATAGGTCACTCTTTTGTCAGTCTCTATCATACGCCGCACAACACAGATGTTATCTTCAGTCGTCGCCGTAGAAGGCCGTCCCTTACGTAAATCATCAGTGAGATTAGTGCGACCACGTTTAAACTCATTAAACCAGTTGTAAACTGTCGCACGAGATGGGGCTTCATCGTGAAAGGCCAATCGTAGTCTATCATAACTTTCTTGTTGACTTAAATGACATCGAAAGTCATAAAAAATCATTGCACGAAAATTTTCTCGTGTTAAATTCATGTTGACGTGACACAGACAATTTTCAATTTGCCGCCAAATCGTAAAACAAATGACAAATTAATGAAATATATACTCAGTAATATTGGCAAAGAGTTCTATTTTCAAATTTTAGAATTATTTTTTTATTATATTGTTTATAAGTGGCCAGTTCTAAGAACTTTCAGTTTGACCCTCGTAGAATATGTTATTTTTAGTTGACTACGCAGAAGATATTATAGTGCATACATATGTGTATGCGTAAATACGAACAGAAAATCAAGACCATCATAATTAATCAGCAGTAGAGCTTGCCATAAACTAGACTTACTTCCATTCTTTCATCTTTTTGAAACCCTCTTCAAAGTCCTTAAAATACCTGTTTGATACTATGTAGCTATGATTCCTTGAAATGGCTATTAGTATAGACTGTAGGTGCGTACCTAGGAGGGCGCGGACTAGCTGGGCTGGTCGCGGGCGGCGCGGCGCGCCTGCCACTTGAAGTCCACCTGCATGAGCCACTGCTGGCCGCGCGAGCGACTGCACGGCCGCAGCACCGGCTTCCACACGTCCGACGACTCGGGCTTGTCCAGGCACATGCCCGTGTTCGTGTGCTTTATTGTACGCGTCTGGAACATGCGACAACACGTATTAACATATAACACACGCCTTCATATACAATAGGACAATATGTTGTGAAAGCAAGTTCAGTAGACTGCGTGAGTGAAAGCTGTCGGAGGGTATAACAAAACAAATTGGTCGAAAATGTAAAAAAAAAAATGTTTTACGTGTGTAAGAGAAATCGACGTACTTATATAATTTGTTCGGATACCGATATCTTTTTTTTTTAAACGTCGCCCCACACTAGGAATTTTTCCTGTGTCGTGGGTGCGTTTCACAAACATGAAATATCACATACACTAACACCCAGACTCGAGACAAACATCTGTGGTTCACACAAAGTTTTGCCTCGTGCGGGAATCGAACCCGCAACCCTCAGCGCAGCAGTCCAATCGCTTAGCCACTGCGCTAATCAGGTCGTCGATACTTTTATACCCATAAGTACTGGTAGTGTATTTTTGATAACTAACAATGTTTTGTGCCGACACGCAAAGAAGACAGTTAGTATCAAACTCAAAAACCTAAATATAATCTTAATGCATGGTCAAAATGGGCAGTGCTCTTCAAGTGTAGGGTACATTACCTTAGTGTCGTACGTCCACTCCTGGTTGCCGCGCATCCCGTGGCAGCGGATGAGCTTGATGGGCCCGCGCGGGTGCGCCGCGTCCAGGCAGTTGTCGTCAGACATTATTTGTTTACGCTTCGTGTACGCAAACACCTGCACAAGGATAACACAGTGCGAACATTAACTAACGAGTATTTAATTTAATAACCGACTTATAAAAGGGAGGTTCTGTATTCGACCCATAGGTATGTATGTATTAGTATCGTGCTCATTAATATAGGGCGCGTGCATATTGAACCGTTATATCTTACAAGTTGTGTTTGTTTAGGTCAAATCTTGCAATCTAAATTAGAACCACTTTTTGACACCCGATTAAAAGAAATTTTGCATACTTAAATAGGTTTCGTGACAATATATATATATATATATATTTTTATAGTACATTTGAATTAAGCTTATGTTAAAAAAAAATACAAGCTTGTATTTCGATCAAGATGAGCAGTTCGTCTCGTTCTAAGGGGGAGGCCTTTGTTCAACAGTGGACGTCTTCCGGCTGATGATGATGAGCAGTTCGGAATATAGGCAATATTTTTTTTTATAAGAATCCGTCATTCTTATTCTAAACTCGGATTATACATTTTAAGTTGCGTTCCAGTCAACACGTTAACGTTTACTAATGGATATTATTTTTAACCAGCGCCACTTTCATATACGTAGACAAAGACCATTGAGGTTGACGGATACTTCCCGCTTTATAAATAAACCGCGCTACCGTCAAGTCTACTGTTGTTCTAAGAATTACGCACATTGTAGCATACATTTGGTCATAAGTAATAGTTCGCAGCTTTCTGCACGGTTTCTCAGTATCATAGTACAGTCAGGATCTAAATTAAACTATTAATAATGTAATTGCAAGCATTACACACACATATATATGTATACTAGCTGCGCCCCGCGGTGTTACCCGCTACATTTTTTCGAGATAAAAGTAGCCTATATGTTAATCCAGGGTATAACCTATCTACATACCAAATTTCAACCAAATCGGTCCAGCCGTTTATGCGTGAAAGAGTAACAAACATCCACACATCCATACATCCATTCTCACAAACTTTCACATTTATAATATTAGTAGGATATATATATATTTAGATAAATTAATATACATACTGCAGAAATTACAAATAAATTTAAGAATCATCAGTATTTGTCGATGAAACTTTGATTATTCAAATATGAACTTTATGTCTATCTAGCCACGGTTCAATATGCGCACACCTTTAATAACAAGTGTAAAGTTAATAATAATAATATAATTTGCCTTTACATAAATAATTCGAGTATAAACTGTAACACTGCAATTTGTGTAACAAAAACGTAAGCCTTGTAAACACTAGTGCCTTGTAAACGCTAGAACGTACCGATAAACCTCACTAATACATACTTGGGATCGTTTTAATTCTCGTTGACGGCGTTTCTTTGATTTCGATTTCCTATACTGGCATTAACGAGAAGCAACGTCATTAGATAGATTGTTACACAACTTATTTCGATAGGTAATTGAAGGGTGTAACTGTAAATCACCCAATCATAGCTCAGTTTGTTTATTTAAAGTGAGGGTATACAGACCTGGTTTCCTCCCATCCCATGGCAGTATCCCATGCCGAGAGGTTGTCCCGCTTTCCCGCCGAGCGTGTCCAGACAATTGGATGTCTCTGCATTGCGAATCTGTGAACAGTGATATTTGTCATCACACACACGTACAATGTACAGCACACTTGGGCAAACACTTGGTACCAATTAACATTGCGCTACGTAATACGCTTAATACTTTAATGTGTTCAAATTGAACAATGGCACCTGATTAACGTAGGTAATTCGGATTACGGCTTATTACGATCTCGGTGAACTTGTGAGCATAAATTTAAATGACAAAACACAATTGTTGAGAATACTTAAGAAAATGAGATCTGAAAGAAAAAAAAAATTTACATCGACCTAAAACGGATACCCAAGCTATGAACTAAAGAGTTCCATTTCTGAACCATACCATTAAGAAATACTCAGGTGCAAAGCAAGAATGCTTTGTATATTATCAAAATAGTTAAGCGTCGCATTCTGTAGCAGTTGGTAACTCACCTCTCCGAGATAATAATAGTCGAGCGGCATCTGACTCTCCGGGTATATGTTCTCGAGGTACCAGCGGAAGCTCTTGCACTTGAGTCGCTCTCGCAAAGCTCGTCGTTCACTCACGTCACCAACCGGCACGTTTAATGCCCCTGCTCATATATAACACATGTAAAAATAATCTGACAAACACTTGCAAGTTTGATTCGAAGAGATTGAATTTTAGTTTGGTCCTTTGATATTTTTTCTGGTCCTTATGAGGAGAAAAGTACTTTTAGGCAAGCAATTTTTAGCTTTAAATATACTGTGCGTTAGCGGTTGTAAAGCCAACATTTAATGTTAGAACAAACACTATACATACTTAATTTGATTGATTAGAATGATTACATCCTCATAAAACAAATAACCATGTCACATATTAAATTACGTTATAAAATCAATTTATTTTACATGGCCAAACTACTGTTAGTCTTCAAGCATGAACATTTTATACCCAACAAAATGACTTACAAATGAATGTCGATGCGAACAAATGTTAATGACAGGTTAATTTTGTTAAATACATGCTGAACATAACATATGCTTACGTCTCGTCAGTACGAGACATAAATAAATGTTATCAGAATTATATAGGGTTAATTCATCATAGATGATCTACGTTTGTTAATAACCAATATAAAAGGTTGTGAAGTCAACGACCAATCAATCCTATATCATTCAACTGAGCTACAAGAACACGTAACAAGTAAATCATTGATACAAAAAAGTAGAAAATATGTTGCCCTCGACTTCTTTGTTCTAACTGTTATCGATACATTTATGATGCCTATTGAAATATAACGCTTATCGCTTAGCCCACCTGTTCTGAATTTAGTCAGCCAAGAAAAATAAAATAAGTGTGGCACACATATTTCATGAGTATAGTACATCGGTTATTTGCATAACAATTGCCTTTATCTATTCGATTTCCGTTGATATGGTGCTTCATTAGTAAGCATGAACACTCAAAATGCCAATTTATTGACGATTTCTAATTTGTTAATTAAGGCAAATTTTAATCAAATAATATATATTTAAAATAAAACAAACCTCATTTAAAAACAATCCTACTGAAGCTGGTCAAAGCTTTACTACTCTACTAGTACTTAAAGTTTATTTAACATTTTTTTTATATAATCTATAGCTTTCCATTTATACCTATTATTTTCAAGATCTCCAAACTCGGACCAACAACTTCCAAAGCTATAAAAAGTAGACGGGCAAATATTTTCCATGCTAACGGAATTCAGAAAAAGCACGCTAAGCTATGTACCCGGGTTAATATTGTAGTAGAAATGCTTCCAGTCGTCGAGCCACACTTCAGCGAGGCGGGCATTGTTGTGGTTGACGACGCGGCCGGTGCCTCCGGGGAACGAGTAGGGCGTCGTCTTGCGGAACACGTGGCCGACGTGCGAGCACGGCGCGATCTCCAGCCGCCCGCCGCACATCCACACCTGCCCGTCCCCTCACACCGTGTTATGCACCCAAGCGGCCAGTAGCCAGGAACGACTCTAGCAGCAAGTCTACTTTGCTTTAAGAGTTTCTGTATTGTCTCTTATGTACTTTACTGTTTTTAACAGGTGAAAATCATTTGCCACGGTTTTCAGCAAAGATAAATGGAGCATAAAAAATCGGTTCACTTTCTAGCTTGTCGTTTGAATGAATTCTGAAGTAAATTGACAATTACTGAATAGTTAATAATATTTCAATTTAAATAACTATATAAATTGATTGGTAGGTAAGCTGTGGGTAGTTTATATATTTATATAACTACGCAAAGCTATATAAAAAATAGTTATAATGAATATAAATAACTTTGTAGGCTAACTACTTGTACCTTAGACACTTAATTCTTTATAAAGTAGAAATTAGATTTTTTCGAAATTCTTATTTTAATAATGATTTGATGGAAAAACAACAAATCGTTAAAAACTGGTCCTTTGGACCACGGTAATGTTATAAGCAGTGATCATTAATTAACTTAATATCACAGGTGCATATTTTCAAGTCGACTTTTATACATTTCAATAACTATATCAGACTCGAAAGTGGACAGATTTTTGTTGCATCAAGAATAAGTAAAATATATCATCTTTATTCATCCTTCCTGGCTACGTATCTGTTATTATACATTTTACACTTACTGGGTACTACACTATGTTATGTATTCTCATAAGCAATTCAAATAAAAGTTACATGTGTATTCAGCTGGTCTGTAACACCCAACAAGTGTGAAATGTTCAAATATTCACAAGCAACAATATGAACTCAACAATGAATTAAATGATTAATTAAGCTTACTCAGATACCGCAATACAATAGTTGTAATTCATTAACTATTGCTTGCGAGGCCATTAACCATTAAAATGAAATATCCGTATTGCGATCATTAGCACAAAATTAATTAAATGTGATTTAGTGAATATTGTAGTCGAATTGAAAAACTAAACTAATTCCACGAATTTAGTTCTACTACAAAATTGTTAAAAGCCCACAGATTATTATTTAGATTGTTGTTAACTTAACGGAAAATATAAATAATCCTGCAAAAACTGTTTCAGGATTTTAAGAAATTCCCAAAATTGTTTTGTTATCTTAAGGTTCCGCGATTGTCTACACCACTCTCTAGCGACGTAGTTAATATGTAAATTGCTAACAATACCCAAACTATATAAGAACATAGTATCCACGTATTTGTAACTCAAGAAACATCTCAGGTCAAGCAGTCAATGTGCTTGTCTTAAAGTTGTAACGTACAACAGGACCAAATTTCAATTTACCCCATAATTTTAATCGCTTCTTAAAAATAGTACGTACCCATATCTGGAATTTTAACAACAATCTAGGATTAATAATAATAAAACAAAACATAAAAGAATACACAGATATTAAACAACAAATAGGAACCGATATGTAAACTGTTAATCTATTTCTTCCTCTGTAATTATTCATAATATGTAATTATAACGGTTATCGCGATTACACATAATTCTATTAAGCCATGATAGTTAGACGAGTTGAGGCAAATGATATAGAAGTAACTAATAAATGAGATATTTATAGGCAATTGATCACATATGGTAAACTGGACAGTAGATTAAAAGGACCACACAGCTAACAAAGTTACTGGATGTCGAAGGAAAAGGCCCAGGTTTTCCTACGGCACTATCTAAGTCAACAATTAAAATTACAACATTGATACATACATCACATAGTTTGTTACCAATTGTTTTAATAATATTATATACAATATGGCAAGTTGTGCATCCATTTTGTTAGTTCCAGTGGTCTTAGTCAACAATTTTTATTTACTTTTTATACGTATTACCTACACACCAAAATGTACTTAAACGAACGCTCAAGTAAACAGTAAGAGTCTATCTCTTTTTCTAATCGATATAATTTACCACAACTCAGTCTATAAAGGATTGCTGTGGTTAATTCTAATATCGATAGTAGACAAATATTATTATACTCATTGCTTCTGCATCGAGAAGAAGCAGAAAATAATGTAAAACATATAGCAAGAAAATATATAAAACAGCGAACAGAAAAGGCGTTACAGAATCAAATAAAACAGAACATAAAAGAACAAAGCATTGTCTCAAAACTTTAAATAAAATGATTTATTACCATGTTATCCTAGAAAACAATTTTCAGTAATGGAAACGACATAAACAGATAACAAAGGACGGGAAAAACACACAGATTATAAAAAGCTAGGAAGCGAAATGAATGGAAAAAAACGTCATGCCGAGATAAATGAATGCAGCCGCAATGGGGTTAATGTTAAGCTTTACTGAATTATCCAAATGTTAATGATTTCATGTATCAAAATTTAACTTTGTTAGTATATTATCCCAAGCCACAACAAAACTTTGTATTTGTACCTTCACTTCTATCATTTTGTTGTTCACAACTACTTCTACATATATTTTGACCCTGTATAATCTGAATTTAGGTATGGATCTAAGCAACCAGGCAATTCCCAGAATGCTAAATCGTAGGTTTGTCTAGTTTCAATGTCAATAATAAACATTTGTTTGAATATAGAGCTGATTTGATTCTGAGAAATCGCCCGGCTGGTTTGAACAAGACCTAAAAGCGTTTTACACACATAATTCTGACGTATGGACATCAGTTGTAACCGCGCAAGTAACTACAACTCAAGAACATTTAGGTGTACTTCGACACAAGTGAAAATAAAGCCCTTAGAAACAAAATGTTAGCAGTGTCGGCACGGTCGTCCAGAATCGAACCTGGGTTCATGGCGTAATAGAACTCTCCCCACTCGTCCATCCAGACTTCGGCGACGCGGGCCGCGTTGTGCAGCACGATGTTTTGCACACCGCCGGGGAACGAGTAAGGTGACTTGTCGCGGAACACGTGGCCCACGTGCGAGCACGGCACGATCTCCAGCCGCCCGCCGCACTGCCACACCTTCGCGCAACCCCACAAGTTATAGTACTAATTCACTAAACATCACCTAGATACCATGTTTATGTACCAGTGTAGGATCCATGATTTGTAATATTCCAGCGAACAAACATCATTATGATGTAAAGTAAGCCTCATCTAATATGTCACTCAGCTACAAATTCAACTAAATAAATACGTTGATATTTGAGTGCGATAAAAGCCTACTGCAGCTAGATAAGATTAACCTAAAAGACCTAGGTGTTTGGATCTCCTCCCACACCAAAAAAAAAGTTACCCTGAAGCTCATCTCGAGGTTTTCACCGCCCCAGATGTCCATGCCTTGGTCGTAGGAGCCGATCTGGTAGAAGTAGTCCTTGTCTATGGCGAACAGACCGCCAGCCATAGTGGGCGTTCGAAGCGGCGCTGTACGGTCGCCACCACGACGAGCCATTTCGCGTTCCGGTACTCGGTACCTATGAGTTAATAATAATCACATGTATACAGCATAATCAATTAAAAATAACAGTTTGACATAAAAGAACCTTAGAAATGTTTGATATTAGGTTAGTTATATTTAAGTAGTTTAATTATTATTTTTTTTACGAAAGAGCCAAGTCAGCTTTTTCAAGCGACAAGTTATATCATAACTCAGAATCCGGAGGCGACTTATCTCGCGACAGCATAAAGAAATAAACTGCTAACTTATACGAATAACCAGCATCGAAAGCATTTACTGATACATGACTTATAAGATGTAAAACCAGATGAACGAGACCATGCAAAGTGCAGCAACATATGGATAATAATAGTCCGCACCAAAGATTATATGTATAGTGAAAGCTGAAAAGCGAGACGCGGATTATCTATCGGGTAAAGTGACGGCGGGAATCAGGATCTCTCTAGATTAACCCTTTCCCAGTGCAATGACCCACCGATGGGGCTATAGCTATTGTTTTACTATTGTGTCTGCGTCACGCACAAAGTGTTAAAATTAAGATCATTTAAAAGTCATAATTCATTCTTATGGAAATACTATGTTCTATTTTAGGATAATAGTTTTCGTGAGTGTTATCCACGTTATTTACTATATATTCCGGTTATACTCTTGCCGCGTAACCAGCTCTTGAATAAGGGCTCCGTTCAAAACTAGTCGGGCATTCCCCAATACACTTGTGAGTATAACCGGAATATATATAGTCAATAATACTATGTTCTTAATACTAACACTGACAGTCCGTGAAGCAGACACAATAGATATACAATAGTGTATCGGAATCACATGAAATACACCTGGCAGAGAAAGAGTTGACTTATTAAAGAACTTAAAACACGCCGTGGGAAAAGAAATTAAAACATTTACTGATACGTTTGATACAATTTTGAGTATTACCAGAAAATAATAAAGATTACACTTTTTTTGTACAAGTTTTGCTGATTTCCACAAAAAAATATTTCGCGCAATGAACACTACACCTGTCCAAATATTAACATAATTGACTAATATGGCCATTACCGGGTACCTAGGAAACAAATTAAACATATTGCTTCAACATGTTCAAATAAAGATTGAAAAAACGTCTACTACAAAATGTTGACTTTATGCTTTACGATAGCGTTTTATGAATTAGTAATTATACGATTGGTTTTGGTCATGAATACTTTATGGTGTATGACTTTTTAACATAATAGATTAAACCGAAATAATACTGGCTAATATAACATAGGTTATATAAGATACATTGTCCCTACTATGAAGAATTACTTCACATCGACATCGTATTGATTAGAAACATGAGACTCAATGTAAATAAGATTTAATTGAGAATGTTCTAGGGCGCTTTCATCACGCCCACGCAAGTCTATTAAGTGGAAAACGATCCCACGTCTTCTAAAGCCTTAGATAAATAGTGGTCCTTTCCTCTATTAATGTAATTTGAACCTTACCACTTAGTAATACAATATCAGCGACTTTAGTCCTTTTACGTTCTTACGTAAAGTCAGCTGACAAACACTCGTAAATAATACATGCTTCCTTAATTGACCCTTACGCTTAACCATGCCGAAAGCATTAGAGCGCGTATCTAAGGACCAGTAATCCAAAGCTTAGGAAAGACCCTAACATATAAGGTTTTTCACAATCCTTACAATCAAAGATACTAAGGGAGAGGAAAAAAAATACAAAATAGTCTCTTAGAATTAATTGTTTTTGTTATGTTAGCCTACATTCAATATCAAAACAAAAACCGCACAAGGGCGGTTCCTATCGCGACCGCCAGAAATGAAAACAATAGGACGCGGCTGTTATGCAATCAAAATAATCTTTAAAAACAATAGCACGCACGGTCGCGAGCTGTGGGCAGGCGGCGAGTGCACGCGCCGAACAGTTTGAATTAGCTAACATTAAACAGGTGATATAGTTTCATGCAACTGAATAACTTGTTGTTGTAAGCGTGGAAACATTGGACTCCTCCTTGGCCGTGGGTATGTTTGTTCTGATCACGTGACATTACAAGGATGCCTCCATTGTTTTGATACGATTGTCCGAGTTATTCTATATATAATTTATTATGATACCGGCAAACTGTATAATTCAGATATTTTATACAAAACAAATACATGGGTCATTCACGCATTGTATAGAGTATCTGCTGGACCACCGGCAATGTGTAAAGTAAATGGATTTTGGTCTGTATTTATTTAAGTTCTAGTGGTTTAAAAAAACCCTTATAAAAAAGCTTTATAAAACAGCTTAATAACGTTAGGCTGGATTTTGATTAACTTATTTACAGAAATATCAAAATTGGTTAGTTCAGGTTAACGGTGACCATAGCAATGCACGAGCCGAACGTGCCGCTAATGAATGATATTGTTTCAATGGCAATCCCGCTTTCCTTACCTCGTCTTTTACACACATTATATTTTCTACATGACATGCCAAATTAAAATAGTCTCTAAGTTATAGTCTCTAAACAGAACGAATCTAGAACTCTAGGTTATAATTTGAGAAGATAACCTAATAAATAACATGTCTACTTACCACCTAAAGTTAAGTTTCCAGTTAAAACCTCCCCACGTCATATCCGAGGCCTGTATATACTCGAAGGTGGTGTCGGAAATGACGTCGATGATGGGGCACACCACAGTAGTCCGGTCTTCAACTATCCGCGCCAACAGCGGTTCAAGCCAACCCTCTAGAAAAACAAACACTCGTGAGAGTCCATTGTTTTTGCTTCACGTATTGTTTGCTAAGTATGTCTAGTTTGATATCAACTTGACCGCTACATTTCTAGCAACCGTAGAGCCGGTGTGCAAACAGGACAAGCGCCAGTGAGCAAGCGCATATTTTATTTGCTTATGCATGCAGGCATGCTACAGCCCTAGATAAATGCCTATAATGTATTTATAATCATGGGAAGTGTCAAATCTCTTAGCATTAATTAAATATTTTTTATTCAACGAACGAAACTCCGTAGATCGAAATTTTGTTAAATGCTATAGATGTTTCGGATTTTATGTTTATTAAAATCAATAACCTTCACTATTATCATCCGAAAATTTGATTCCCGGAATCGACACGTGCGATAACAAAAATATTTGGGTTAACAGGTATCAATAACAATCTAAATTCTGTTCGAAAACTGCTGCGCATATACCTGAACCTATAGTAAATCCTAAAATAGATAGGCGTGTTCAAATTCCGGTCTAAATACCATTCGTCTATAAGAAACTAATGGTGTATAAAAATATGGTATACCAATAACGGAGTTGCGTCATGCATGCGTGAATTTTGATTCAACATTGTATCTTGCTCGTAACAAACAATGCATTTCATATCACTGTTCTATTGAAATATGCTTTATAGTTATAAATTGCGATCAACTGAGTTGCACCTCGATTGTTGTCGACAAACAATTCATGAATCGATTGGGACCTAAATAGAGATTCAAAAACAATCATCTTTGTCAGTCTAGAAATGTGGCTTACCGTTGAGTTGGATGAAAAACAGGAAGCTATTGCTATTTTTAGACTTCTTATCGTAATAATTTCGGATCGAAGGACTAAAATACCGCAAATTTAGACCAACGCAATTATAAATAAATCATATTTCCTTGTTGTTGTAGGAGTCAGCTGAGGCAAACCGGTAACATGTTTTGCACTTGGTAATTAACCTGTTTACTTGGATTCGTAAAGTAAAAGGGCCTAGATAATGCTATGATACCTATATGTTTCTTTTAAATCGATTCTCGCACTTCGATATTTAATACGACGTGCCTGTGCAGTAGTATTAGTAAGTATATAAATGAATTTAAAACGCTTTACAACGTTACAAATTATTATTAAATGAAGCATTACCTGTGCATTCGCAATGGGCGTCGAGGAAAGTGATGACGTCGCCCTTCACGTGTTTAGCGCCCAAAAGACGTGCTCGGATGAGACCGGACCTGTTCTCCGTACGGAACAAATGCGTCGGCACTGGCAGCGTCTTTATGTAGTCTTCTAGCTTCTTGCCAAGATGTTCTGGTAACAAGGGAACGTAAAATACATTACAGTTCAACTTTATTTCATGGCAAAAAAAAACCTTTTTTAATAAAGCCTTTCAACCCTTACGTTAAATTTAATCAGCCTCATAATTCTCATAAAGCTTGCAATAGTCTAGTTTACAAAGAGTCGATGACCTAAATCAGTATCTAAGAAGCAAAAATATCAGAATATATCATACACACAGTGTCGCCTTTATGCCGACACATAAATTATAGAAATAATAATATTTTTGCTGTCGTGTAAATATAATGCAAAGTAGTCAGATATATGTTAATAATGATCCCCTAACAGAATTTCACTCCGGCAAACTCAAGAGCAGTCCATCCCCTGTAACTCAAAGTCATAACCCAATAGACGATAAACCCACACGACTGAAGAGAGATCGCATTATTATGTGCCAAATGAATAATAAAACAATCAATGATTTGACTAAAACTAAAATCCGGTCAGTTGCAATATTTAAGAAATGCTTGAAGTATAAAGGTGTGAATGTACTGGCTATGGTAAATATTCCGCGTTGCCGCGCGGAAATAACGGTGAAGAAGTCCACCGCCTTTGTGACCATGATAATAGCATTGTATTGACTATACGACAAGGTCGCAGCATCACGACAGGTTTGTAATACAAAGACCTAGAGGAGTACACAGGTAAACGTGATGATATTATTTCCTTTAAGTCTTGAATATAAGAAAGACAATACAAGCTGTTAACACATACATTGAATTTCACATAAACGACAGTTCGACGAATTATTATGATTAATATCGTCATTGAACTATAAATAGTGTACATCTATATAAAGCGGACAAGTTATTACAATACAGAGTGTTTGAATATTATGAGCGACGAGAACGAAATAATTTCGCACGCCTCATTTGTAATGCAACCACTGTCCGTTATAAGCAGTTTAGGTGCATGGACGTGCTGTTAGAACTATTATATCGATGCGTGTATTGTATAAATATGAAGTATTTGCAATAAAATGTATGAACCAGCGTGAAATGATCATATTCTTAATATGTCTGCAAAAAGTGGTGCTGTTAGTCGCGTATCTGTCGCGTCGTTGTCGACGTCACCATGCCAGTGTGACAGTAGCCTAAGAAGCATTCAAGGTGAACGTCGATTTTATTCATTCATGATCTTAATCTACATATTTACTCAATAATGTGGATGGAGAATAACCACAACAAGAAGGTAGACAAAATAGCAGCAAGATATGGTGCGCACACGTCTAAAAACAGAGTTATTTTAGTATGCAGAGACGCTTGTTAGAAACGAGTGACGAGAAGTCCTGGTTTTCGCTAAGAATCTCGCGGCAAGTTAAAAAATGGTTTGAGTGAATGTTGTTTTTATCACATGATCATCGAGCTAGCCAGTCGAATCGATAGTCGCAGAAAAACAAGTAAAATAATGCTGTTAATGTACTAACGTAGGTACGTAACTAATCCCTGAGCTGTTTTACGACACTAACATAAAATATGATATGACCTATAAAAATACTCAACAACACTCATTAATTCATTCAAACACAGCACTTAGTTTTACTTCAATAGTTTACGTGGCTTACGTACCCACGTTGCGCAGAACACATCCGCGATTTTAAATACAAAAATAATGTTAATTAGTGATAAGATACACGTCGTAGTGATAAGATGTCATAACTTAAGATCTACAATAATTGTTTTCATTAATATTTTTTGAGATAAAATATATTTTCTAGATTACACTTGATTGATAATACTCGTATTGTAATAATTATATGTAATAGGCGAATTGGCGTTTAGAACCAACTTTGCATCAAGTTATGTGGCAAGTGATATTATGTCATTTTAATGATCTTAACCATATCTTCATTTGATTGTAAGTCGCCAACATTGACACTTGTGCAGAACTATGATTTTCAAAAGACAAATTATGTTACTCTTGATACAGCCTGGGGACAGCGCCCATACTAATTTGCCCATTCTCATTGACTCAGCCATACCACTACAATTACTACACCTCGTAGAGTACTGTGGGTGTGACCTAACATAAAAAAAAAAACTTATTTAGGGAAATGTTTGTAATTATAGACGGGTCCATCTTGCAGTGGTCACCTACACATAGCGACTTTTTGCAATGCACTATAGATTGTAACGCACATTTGTGAAACCACGATTACGTCGTGACATTTGCGATATTATATCGGGATGGTAAATTGCAATAGGCTTGCATTATTACACGGGATTTATATGGACATGACAGGCGAAAATATGAGTGAACCTTATGCACTTTAGGGAAATACAGGTGTGATGTTATGTCTTCATGGCGGTACATAGGGATTATATGCCTACCAACGCGAAAATCATCAAACTAACTACCTTTGCGTATTAGTTTTGTGGAAAATACAGGGCCTTACATATTTCGGAAAGTTTCAACCGTTTTTACACACCGAGGTTATAAGCGTCGCGACCGATTCTTGACCTCACGTACGAACTTAATAAATGCTTATCAATGTCACTTTTGAAAGTTTTGTTATACCTTTCAACCAAGTAATAACAGTCGGTTAATTCCGTCATAATAAATGTAATACAACGTGTTTGTTTGTGTCTAACACAGATTACACTCACTAAAATAACAGTTTTTAAATCTTAATGGTCAAAGCGGAGTACAACAAACGAGTCAAGACTTCATACAGCTATAAAGTATTCCGGTACAGTCTATAAAGAACTTTTCCTGCAAGAGAGACAGAACCTTGACGAACCTTTCGGGATAGAGGCGATATGCCTAAAAGGTCAGATGTATTTCAGTACACAGTAGCTTCCCAGTCTTAATGTTTGCGCGAAGTGGGACAAACATCCAAATATAGGACAGAAAATCTCGTAAAATACACATTTACGGCGATATTAATAAACTGCATAGCGGATGAATTAATCACTGATTTCTCTCGGGTACATTTATTAGGAAGGGTCTAACGATGTCAGCTACAGGGACTCCCACACACCGCAAAGGTCTTGGTGATAATTTTTAAATTCGAAATACGGGCACAATTACACAAAATTACAATTAAACAAAACAACATATCACCACTATTTACCGATATCAGTAAAGGGAAACTCTAAGATATAACCTTAGTTGAGTTTCTAGTTCATGTAAAGCTGGTTTTCTGTATTCTAAGCAGAGACTACAAGTTAGCCTTTACAACTTATAAATCTCTAAACTCACCCTTTTCACTAGCATCATCGACGAGTATGATCTCTTTGAGCAGCGGCCGCGGCGACCGGTTGATCGTACTCCATATCGTGCGTATGAGTGTCGTCCAAGCTTCGTTGTGGAACACTATCACCACGCTGGTCGTCGGCAGCAGTCCTGGATACGGTTTGTCCTTGCACCTGATGACATATTGATGATTAGATGTAGTGACAATGTTATAGACATATAATACTATACCTAGGTATCTAGTCTAAAGACCTAGTGAGGAGGTTGAAAGAAACTGGTTTTGCGACGTAGTCATATCTAACACGAAAAAGCACATTATTATCCCTACTATTATAAACGCCAAAGTATGTAAGTATGGATGGATGTTTGTTACTCTTTCAAGTAAAAACTACTGAATGGATTTTAATGAAACTTTACAAAAATATAGCTTATACATCAGAATAACACAGGCTACTTTTTATCCCGAAAAAATGTAGCGGGTAGCACCGCGGGGCGAAGCTAGTATACACGTCATAATGTGGAGGTATTTTGTCATTTAAGTCCTAGTGACTTAGTGAGGAGGCTGAAAGAAACTGGTTTTGCGACGTAGTTATATCTAACACGTAAAAAGCACATTATAATTATGGTATTGCTTACTTTTTAGAATATAATAAGTGTTTAACATGGTTATGTTACTACCAAATAGGTACGATTTTTTAAAATAGGAAATTGTATGAACTTATTACAGCACAAAGATTCTGAATCAAGGGTATTTCAATGATTTCACGTTCTAACAATTAAACTAATAATATTATTTGATAAAATTTTACCAGTCCATGATATCAATACTAATATTTAGGTGTGCCTATAGTTTCCTTATTCAAATTAATTGGGTAAACAGGGGAATTAAAATGTAAATTACAAATGAACACGCAAAACATCGTATCTAATCCAGTTTTATCCCGGATAACTATATATAAGTCTAATACTAGGGACAAAACGGAATAAATACGTATAACGAACGTTTATGTTAACAATTGTTGTTCATGTGCATTGTTGAAAAATAGGAATATAATCATAGTCTGTATATCTTCTCTCTTTTACGACGGAAAGATCAATCTTTAGGCTCACCACTAGGCCATAATACTGTGTGTAATGAACCGTATGCTTGAAGGCACTTTCAAATTGTGACAGCTATGTGGTTGCGTCACGCATCTATCTAGAAGTTGACAATTAGTTGAAGTAACCACTAGCAAACATTGCACACTAAACATTGAAACTAACTTCGACAATAACAGGAATAATGTACATTGAAGAATATTTAAACATGCACTCTTCACTTTTATCGTATTTAAGGTACTTACTCTTTTAAAATTAAATACCTTTGCTTCTGAAAGAATAGTAATATGCATTGCTACAATTTCATCGGCAATAAAGACGTCATTAAACTACCATTGTGGATTAAATCCCCTTGGTTTAACGACGTTTGAAGGACATAAAGTCAATCGCAATGGGTCATAAACAGTATTGAAGTCAAGTTACTATGTACTTAGAAATAGTCGGAAAAATATAGTGGATGATAAAAGACACGGACGACTCTTATTTCTAATGGATATACATAAATAACATCAATGAAGAACGAGTATTTTTGACCGGCTTTATTTTTTATATTCTTCTTAAGTAGACCAGATCAATACCACAGTAAAAATAGCGCAAGGAGTATTTTACGACCTTACACAGCTATATCCGCAACTCCAAACTTACCTTTAGGATTAATGGAGTTACTCATTTACTCAAACTATACCTCATTTATTAAATATTCAGTCATTCGTTTGACGGAAGTATTGTCGTGCTGAAGGATAATTTTACTGCGAGGGCGATGCTCCCAAACCTTTTGTAAAACAACAAACAGCTGCTATTAAACCAGTCTGCAGTAACTGTTATTTTATTTTACTATAATAACTTTCGTGAGTGTTATCCATATTATTTACTATATATTCCGGTTATACTCACGGGTGTATTCGGGAATGCCCGACTAGTTTCGGACTCGATCGGAGCCCTTATTCATGAGCTGGTTACGCGGCAGAGTCGCGAGCCGAACTGCTGTTCGGCTCGCGACTCTGCCGAATATGCCGAATATATAGTAAATAATATGTTATTTTATTGTCTAGAACAATCGTAGCATAATGACACGTCCAAGTAAAGAGGTCAGTATACTTAGTATCCTTTTCCTAATACATGTCCTTTCCTTTGAGTTATTTTGCCGAACGAAACACCTATGTACATTGCAGTGTGTGTATGTAGTCTTAATACATCGAGCTTAAGTCATCACTGTCAATATCAGCATTTATATTAACGTTTTAGGACACATATTTGTAGCTAGCCGACACTTAACATTAACTATAGCAACATTGCGAATTCGAAGTATAAAAACTATCAATTTAGCACGTGACTTCCTGAGTGACAACAAGACGGCAAAAGCATAAATTGATTATGTTACCGGCCTTTTACAAGATATTATTGCATTATAACTGGCTGGACAGGTTTTATAATTTTTAACAAGAGATAATTCTACTATGGTAGTTTAGGTGTTTGTAGAAAGTGCCATAATATATTATATATAACAAGTTTACTGATAGCATGCCACACAACGTAAAACTCACACTTCAGTAGCTACCATAAAATTGTGTCAAAGTGCCCCACTGAAATAAGTACCTTTTATCCTTTATTTTCATGTGCATGAGTATATACCAAACAATATTAGTATCAACGTTCCCTCAAATTACCAAAATAGCCGTCTGCGCAAACATAGGTGTATAGGGTGTACCCCTCACTTTTACCAAGGTCGGCGGCGAATGAGGAAACTCCTTTGATTACTATTAATGAATGCATCGAATCGTCACGAAGATGATCGATGTTGAAACGCATCTTGGTCAATATTTATTTCATACGTGTAATCTTGGAACTAGACACCTTTAGCACAACACACTACACCACGATGTTCTCAAACCAAGAAACCTGCCTCTTGGCTCATACCTGTAGACCGGATTATGCAATTGCATAATTATATGACCAATTTCTAATAGCTTTTTTAGAGAATAAATATTTTAACTTTGAGAGACTAAGTAATACGAGAAATTAAGGAAGGAAGTAATACAAATGACGGTAGCATAGAAGGTAACGCAAGACGTCGGTTGGAAAGAAGTGGAAAACCGCTTGTTTAATTTTATAAGGGACATCAGTTGTCTGTCTTCGTTGGTGGATATTTCATTTACAATTAATATAATTATAATACTGAAATTAAATCAAATACTAATCAAATCAAACAATCTTGAAACCTAAAAGATAAATGATAACAATGGAACTAATACAGTTTATACAGTAGACGTAAATATAAACCGATACAGCAACACGTACAACATCCGCTTCACAGAACAATATAAATTACATGTGACACACAATTAATATTCACATCCATGTGAATTTTAAAGTCAGGAGCCTGCACTAAAATCATTGTCAATACCAATATAGGTAGGAACATTCCCAATACAATCCCAGTTTTATTTATTTAAGTTTGTAGATACACAAAACATGTATTAGACATATAAAGGGGATAAAAGTATCTCAACTGCTTATTTTGATGTTGGGTAATCACAATCCATTTAAGCATTATTTCTTAGAGACGATTCTTATATAATTTAATTTCTGTATATTGCATCCCCGAACGTCTTTTCAAACCCTTGTGTTTATTATAGATTATTTTATTTTATTATTTTTTTTAGAAAACGTCGCCCCACACTAGGAATTTCTCCTGTATCGTGGGTGCGTTTCACAAACATGAAATATCACAAACACAAACACCCAGATTCGGGACAAACATCTGTGGTACGCACAAAGTTTTGCCCCGTGCGGGAATCGAACCCGCAACCCTTAGCGCAGCAGTCCAATCGCTTAGCCAATGCGCTAATCAGGTCGTCATATTACAGTCGATTAGTTATCAGTTGCTAAAACGGTGAAGGACAACATAGTGAGAAAACCGGCACACCTGAGAGATTTTTCTACGGCTAAAGCCATGTCAGAGGTCTACAGGCGGTTTAAACTCTGACACCAGGCTGTTCATCAACCATGCGATAAGAAGAAAAATAGAGCTTGTAATAGAATGGTTACTGATTTGGAAGGAATTGTTTCATTGCGGTCAATGGTTTAGCCCGAAAAGCAACTTTATACAAACAAGTTTATGATATGAATATTTAAACGTTCCATTGAATTAATTATTTAGGTCGAGCAGTCTTTACCGAGCTCCCGTTTTGCAGACTAATTTTTAATAAAAAGTTGAAACAGAATTAAATAAATCAGAATATAGTTGCGCAAATGCTGTCCTAAATAATTTAAAAAGGCAATTAATGAATGCCAAGTCGGTAATATTTTACTGAATGCTACGATTTTAAAGTATATTTATATTTAAAGTATATGTATAAAATTCTTAGGTAGTCAGGATAGGCTAATTCAAAGTTTTATTTACTGTATATTCCGGTTATACGAGGGTCAAACTGAAAGTTCTTAGAAAATCAAAAACTGATTACATTAGCCAGTTATTAGTTTTATTATATCTTTTCAAAATATTGTCCATTCACGTCAATACACCGCTGCATGCGATGGAACCACTGGGAAAAGCACTTTGCCCACTCGTCTTTAGGGTTCTCTTCAATGGCATCGCGATACGCAGCCACCGCTTCTTCAGCATTCATAAACCGCTTTCCTTTAAGTTTTTCTTTAATTTTTGGAAATAAATAAAAATCACAAGGGGCGAGGTCGGGGCTATACGGCGGGTGACCCAGTAATTCAACGTTTGATGTCGCCAAATAGTCGATCGTTCGCTTAGCGGTGTGCGACGAGGCGTTGTCGTGGTGAAGGAGGATCCTACTGCGAGGTCGTTTCTCTCGAACTTTTTCCAAGACAAGTGGCAAACAATTGGTAGTGTACCATTCTGCAGAAACTGTTTTTTGATCCTCTAACACAATTGTTGCGAAATGACCTATCCTTCCAAAGAACGAGGCCACCATTTTTTTTCCCGCACTTCGATCTCTCTTCACTTTAGTTGGCAACCTCTCGAAAGGAAACACCCACTGAGCAGATTGTCTTTTGGTTTCAGGATCATAACAGTAAATCCAGCTTTCGTCACCTGTTAGTATGTCGAACACAGCATTTGAGTCACCTCCGTTAAATCTTTCAATCATTTTACGGCACCAATCCACACGATGGAGTTTTTGAGCCTCAGTCAAATTATGAGGTATCCACCGGGCGCAAAGCTTCCTGACTGCTAAATGTTCGTGGAGGATTTTGTGCACTTGACTCATACCGATGCCTAAGCTTGTCCGAATCTGCTGATAGGTCACTCTTTTGTCAGTCTCTATCATACGCCGCACAACACAGATGTTATCTTCAGTCGTCGCCGTAGAAGGCCGTCCCTCACGTAAATCATCAGTGAGATTAGTGCGACCACGTTTAAACTCATTAAACCAGTTGTAAACTGTCGCACGAGATGGGGCTTCATCGTGAAAGGCCAATCGTAGTCTATCATAACTTTCTTGTTGACTTAAATGACATCGAAAGTCATAAAAAATCATTGCATGAAAATTTTCTCGTGTTAAATTCATGTTGACGTGACACAGACAATTTTCAATTTGCCGCCAAATCGTAAAACAAATGACAAATTAATGAAATATATACTCAGTAATATTGGCAAAGAGTTCTATTTTCAAATTTTAGAATTATTTTTTTATTATATTGTTTATAAATGGCCAGTTCTAAGAACTTTCAGTTTGACCCTCGTACTCACGGGTGTATTCGGGAATGACCGACTTGTTTTGAACTCGAACGGAGCCCTTTTTCATGAGCTGGTTACGCGGCAGATACAGTAAATAATATTGATAACACGAAAGTTATTATAGTAAAATAATTCAAAGTTACTAATTTTACAACAAAATGTCTTAACAGAATCATCATCTTCGGCTATTGCGTCTATAATCGACGCTGTTAGTAGTATAAGTTGCCTTCACTAAATAGGTAAGTACACAACTGTAATCATAGCCCTTAAGTGGAAGAAATTCGTAGTAGCTGGTAAATTAAAATTGTAGTTCAATCTGATAACATAGCGTGACATTTCAAACTGTTGTAAGCATTACTTTACTATTCACGTAAAAATGTGAACATACATTGTGGAACGTAATATTTTATTTGCTTTTATTGAAATAACACTGGCAGTTGGTTATGTGGTATTTGTTATTTGATTGATAGGCTAAGTTTTAGTTATACTGTTAGTAATTAATTTCACCCTGCCCGCCCTTAAGAATCTCAAGAAAATGTGTTGCATTAGACATGTTTTTCTTTTTTTTACCTTATTTTTGTTTCGGGGCTTTCGTTTCATAGAACAAGTCAGCCCCATCGTAACTTATACTAACTTAACTTTACTTTAGACACGTGACTCAGATATTTTAGAGAATTCCGTGATACCCTACATTCTACAAACAAAAATTGTGTAAACCAAGATTAAATAACACGGTGGTCAATAAATCGGTACATGGCTCACCCACCGTGCTGTGACTAATATCTGTATCGAAATTTTATCGCACTTTCTACATCATATGTGATGTAAAATTACTACCGTTAATTAACGTTATTAACGTATTTATTGCTTTGCATACTAATTAATTGCCCCTTGATTTCATTTGCCTACAGTTTTTACATTATTTGATTATTAGCTTGCCAGTTGGCTTGTTTATTCTGTTAAGGTATACTTGTAATATTTGTATCTAACAAATCATTCACTAAATATGTATATTAGACAATAATGATTATTCATAAAAAAAATAAACTGTGTATTAAGTTATACCTATCACTGTCGTTTGCACGTCAAAGACTAGAGATATCAATAGATTTAAGAAGGGTTTAAATTAAGACAGGTATCACCATAGTTTATGAACTAGAGGGAAAAGCTTTTATTTCACATATTATAGTCTGGTAATAAGCATAAGCAACTATCAATAGTCTACTCAAGTCTTACGGTCTTGAACTGACATAATGGAGATGAACTAGCAAAAACATCTGGTTACTTTAAAGAAAAATCATACATCAATGATTAAAATACTATATAAGCTACGTCAGCAATTAAGTATTAAAAATAGCCATGTACATGATTCATTACAATACAAATTATAATCGTGGAGAAAATGATACATTACTCCATCAAACGCACGCACTATTAACTTTTTTTTAAAAGTAAAAGCGATAACATGTACGTCTTGTATTTTCTCTGAAATACAGTTAATCGTAGTCGATTTTAGCGCCGGCACAGGAAGTCTGAATTATACAAGTAATAAAATAGTGCGACAAAACAATAAAATTAATGTCAAGGAGTTTATGTTTAGTATTTTTACGAGCTTACATACATACCTACGTAACACGTAGAATAAAGAGTAAAACACGCGTGTGCTTTATTAAGGGTTACACGGGGGAATGTAATATTATACTTATCACACTAATATTATAAACGCGAAAGGTTGTGAGTGTGTTTGTATGTTTGTTACCTTTTCACGCTCAAACGGCTAGACCGATTTTGATGAAATTTCATATGGATGGACCCTGAATTAACACATAGGCATCTTTTTATGCCGAAAAAATGTAGCGGGTAACACCGCGGGGCAGGTAGCACTAAATATAAATAATTAATTAATAATATCCGTATCATTATAGTATTCTACATCGAAATAAAAACGTAACATAGTGACTGTTATCATTGCATGAAACGATGATAAGTCCTATCCTTTGAAATCGATCCATATTAATTGTGTTTCCTTGTAAAGCTGCGAGTAGCGAGACATTAAGTTACAGCGATAGTACTAAGTGATATGGTTTCACGGACGCTGATAAGATAACAAATCTTATCAATTACTTTGAAAATTAATTAAGTAACATGATAATAGACAGGTATTCCAGCCGACTTAGGGGTGAAAGCGAATCATTGGACTCAGCAATGCTATTGACAGATTTAAAGACAGACAAAGAGAAGTCCTAACCGACTTTTCGAACCCTTGACAGGCAGATTTCTCTGTGAAATCTAAACGATTGGCTAAGTAGTACATTTTATTCGTTGGCGAAAGGGGATTGTACCTTGTTTTGTTGAGCAATAAACCCAAAATACCCGCTCGACGTGGTAAACATTTTATATCATCTTGTTCACATATACAGACACGCGCCAAATCTTCATACAAAATGTAACATAGTACGCATATCTATGTATTTTATATGAACTTTGCCGGTCACGCAGGCCGTTCGCACGAGCCAAACGTTTGTAGTATAACCACAAACCGTAGTAAACAGGTCTTATTCAAAGTATTTATATACTAAAAATAATGTAGTACCTAAAGCAAAATCTTGAAGGGCTAGAATAATGACTTATAAGTACAATATATGTACATTTCGATCATCTTTCTATCGTATGGTTAATGAACAACCTGGTGTCAGAGTTTAAACCGCCTGTTGGTCTCTGACTTGGCTTTACACACCGTTGAAGAATGTCTCAGGTGTGCCGGTTTTGTCACGATGTTTTCCTTTACCGTTTTTAGTAACTGATAACTAATTTATAGTACGCACATGAATTCAAAAGACATTGGTGCGTGCCGGGATGTAAACTTTAAACCTTTGACTTGACAATCAGACGGTGATGCCACTCGGCTATCAGTGCCATTTCGGTAAATCCCAGATGTGACGCACGATAGGTACCTATATCATACATACGTGCGTTATACGAAATAGGTAGATGTATCATGCATTCATTGCACATCCTTATGCATACAGAATACGGGTTATTCTTATAGGGCTTGATAAAACGTACGGGTTATATACCAAAGCGCTATAAATTAAACGAGCCTTTTGAAAACATCTCACAAAGAACGACGCAAATTCCATAAGGGTTGTTACTGCGTAGAATGTTAGGATTAAACATTCTCGCCTTCTGTGTATAAATAGAAAGTGTAGATAACGTAGACAATGAGGGATGGACCGATCAATAAATGAGTTTCAAATCGTAGACTAGTAGCAGCGGTCTTTGGTAAACTGATCATAATGTAAATAGTACAAACTGGTTACTGGCGATTTGCCGCATGATCGATTTCATAGAAAATCGACTAGGCTGCGCTGTTTAGTCGACAATGTGAAACCGGTGATAAATTAAAAAACTCACTTTTCAAATCGGACGTCCGTCAGTGATCTGTTGAGTGAGATCATGTCACTGGCCAACAGGTTGAATTGATTCTCTTGGAACTTGTCCAACATCAACTTCTCCTGTTCTATTGGAATGTTCACCGCCTTACCTGAAACAACGACATGATTAAAAACAAAGCCTTTTATGAATATAGGTACAATAATTTCTAATCAATATTTATTTTGATGGCGTATTGCTTGATCATACGAAGGGTTAACTTTGATAAATATTCACGCGACTTAAGTTGTATTTATCAACGAAGAGTACACCGCTTGGCTTTCAAGATTACCCGGCGTCACCTTTGTCTTCAGTAGAAATTGATTACTAATAATCGTGTGTATTTTCCAAGTAAGCAGTTACGATTCCGTAGAATATCCTAGTGAGGAGATGTAACAAGTTAAATAAGCAAAAAGCCTGCATCAAAGATTCAGACGCTATACATTAATTTAATGAATCCTTTCTCTTTTCTCTAGACACAAACTTTCCTAACTACACCTACTTACGTATGTATATGTATATCTTATATCTATAGCAGAGTAGAGCCAGCAGACGGAGACCGTAGACTGTAACTGCATATTTGAGTTTCGATATCTTTAATGATTTAGCTTACAGCACAAGTAGCTCTTCTGACAGATCTCATTTTGTAAAGATTTTTAAGCCTAGAAAGCTAAGTATAGAAACACTTAGCGACATAGTCTGCTACATGCCTATCTTATTATCCTACCTATCTACAACCCCAAATTGTGCGCTTCACTAACTCTGTCAATAGGATGACCCAATAAAGTAACATTTACTGCCGTAGGAAGCGCGTTTAATTGACTTATTAGGGTTCAGTACTAGACAATTATCAGTATACTACTGCGAGATTCTTTTAAGGCCCTCATTCAAACTAGTAGTTGCAACATTATACATGCTTGGTTTGAAAGAAATATAAACATTATCCGCATAAACGTGGTAACTACATGATTAGATACTATGTCCGCTCAATATAAAATGAACAATATTGGGCCAAGTATTACACCTTGAGGAACTCCTCTCCCAAGTGTGGCTAGTTCTGAAGTCCTGATACTACTATGATGAATTGTTAATTCCACAAGTTGTTTTCTATGGCTAAGGTAGCTTTTAAACCATTACACATTATTAGGGTTAAAGTCATAGTAACTCAGTTTAGAGGGTAGCAACGTAGTAACTAAACAATCAAAAGCGCGGGAAAAATCTAGCAGCAATAGGCTTGCGCACATGCCTTTATCTTGCATGGTCAGGATGTTTGTCACATATAGAAGTGCTGTCAATATACCGCGATGCTTCCTAAAGCCTGATTGCAACTCTAGTAGCACAGAATTTTTCTATAGATGCCCTGTAACTTGTTTAGATGTAGGCTCAGATTTTGTCTCTGCTGCAATGGTATCGAATAACGCTTAATTTTTCTCTATAGTAACCCAAGGTTTATTGTTTTGTTGTACTTGAAATAAGCAATTTTTAGTACAGTTTTCTTGTCACGTTTGTATTATACGTGTTGGCCTAAAAGTGATAAATAGGTTTAACTGTATTTTTTACTACATAACTTAACATTATTATGAGTGATATTTCTTTATATTACGCTTTTAAGTGCTAGTTTACCACTCATGAGTATTAAAATATTCCAATTAGTTTTAATCATTGATTAATCTTTATTGCCAATTATAATAACAGTAAATGAAATCGTAGATTTTTAATACTAACCGCCGTAAAGATTAACAATGAATAGCACTGACATCTAAGGTTAGCGGAGTTTTTTCAGACCCGTCCTTATCATTCAGACATCACTGTTATGCAAATAGAAAGTAACAGTCAGCCCTGCGTTCAATATCGCCAGGAGGATCATTTAAAAAAAACTTAATTTTGTACAGATTAGCTCTAGATTTATAGAATGACTAGCTTATGCCCAGGACTTCGTCCCCGCAGATTAAGATTTAAAAACTTGTACGTAGCAGCAGTAAGCAGATTTACATTGAATCTGACTTTGTTAAAAATTTTATGGGTTTTCATTTATTTTCCGCGGAATCCTAAATAGTTTCAAAATTAAAAGTAGCCTTAGATACTTCATAACATCAGCTATCTGCCAGTGAAAGACCCGTCAAAACCCGTCCAACCGTCCGTCGTGGAGAAACTGTATCCAGCGAATTTCCCGCGTTTTTCTTGTTTCTCCGCGGAGCCCTATTTTTTTTTCGAAATTCATATTAGTCTATATTTGACCCCTGACCATAAGTTACCTGCCAGTGAAAGTCCCGCTCTCCAAACGGTATGTCTAATTATGATTTAATATTTTAAGCTTATTATACTGGCGAATTAGTGACAATCAATCTAAAATACATTATACAACAGTAGGTATCTGTTTTTATTATATTCCTAACATAGCTAATATTGTTTATGATGGCAGAACTCAAATACTGCTTAGGTACCACAAGCAATTATTACAATTACAGCATTACATTAAGTTCATCGAATTTACGGACTGCTATAATAATTATTAATTGAGTACTTACTAACTTGAACTATTGTGATAATAAAAAATAACACTGCATAGTAATTTCGATTAGGTTATTGTTCTCACAAGTGTTCGCAAATATAATAACGTATGCACTCTTACGCACGATGTAGGTATTTTTCGTTACGTCAATATGCATTCAAATAGTGTCGATATTATTATCGATATAATTATACATTGAGTTATTAATAACTCTTGCAAGTAAATTGTTTTCGTTACACAGGTATTTATATACTTTTATGAATCAAATTACTCTGAACGAGTTTTTTATGTATGTGTAATAAAAATTGCCTAACCCTAAAACAACAGTTGTACAATACGCCCAAACTTCACCAGTTATAATATAAGGTCCCAATTTAGTTCCCATAGATAATGGGAATGGTGAAAAACAATAACATTTTTCCCGATTCGGAAATGAGCAGTCGCACTGTGCGGCCACTAGATGAACGAGGCAGTAATGTCCTATAATTCTCTAAATAAAAAAATAAATGCGTGTTTGTATACATTTACGAGTTTAAGGAAGCCTGGTTTAACGAGAATTGTTAGGATAAATAAATTCATATATTTGAAACAAGTGTAAAACAGAACTAAATAAGAACGCAGCTCAATATTAAACACGCAGTAAATGGTCAAACTTTAGCTTATTGTATATGGAATACTCGGAAATACCGGGAAAAGGCGAGGGGATAAGTTAGCGCGAAGTGCGTGTGAGTTTTGCAAGACAATGCGACGCGCCATGGTTCACACGCCGCGCGTGTCGACGCCTCTGATAGATATGTATAAACATTACCAAAATTGACCACTGCATCTTCAGTATTGAACAGTAAAAAGTTATACCAACACAGCCACAGGCAAAATTCATATACCGTAATTTGTAGTGTCACTAAAAACGAGATAATGCAATCTGCAGATCACTCGATTTGTACCGCTCTAGGATCAAACCCGTAACCAGTAGCGCTGCGGTAAAATGTGACTTTGCGACAAATGTCGTCGTAAGGTACAATGTCAATAACTTTACCGACCACTTGAAGTATTAAGTAATGGTTAGTCATAAAATACACCAAAGGCAAATTGTTTTACTACATACTTAAGCAGTTATTATTTTAAAAGTGTTCATAAATATGCTCATAAAAGAACACTTAAAAAATATAGTTAATATGGATATGTTCTTTATTTGAAATAACATAAGAAAGGAACCCCTATTTTACAGCCCAGTTAACCAAATTTAACTTTTATTTTATTGACAAATAAAAAACAGCAGCAAAACATAGGTGTTATTGAATTAATCTTTTTAGTTATCCTTATACATTTATGCTTATGGAACAGAAGTCGAAATTAATTGAAGAAAATGTAAATAGGTTTATAAATATTGTAAGGAGTCTATACTTAACAACTACTACCATAACACTATACTTAATATAAATTTTCATACCCAATTCTCCTGGTGATTCAGCTATTGGTTTGACAGAGGGAGCTGGTTCCCATCGCTTGAGCCTTGACCTGGGGTATGGTGACAGTATAATACCATCTTCTCCAATATCTTGTTCTACTTCATTGACTTCTAAGTTAGTATCATCATCATCAATCTGGTCTCTTTGTAAAGCTGCTGCTATAGCAGCCTTTTTGCCTCTGAACTCTTCTTTAATCTGTTAGATGAAAACAAAACTGTTTTAGCTAGTAGCTAGTTAACCACAAAATAAATCCTGTAAAATTCCCTAGGTATTTCAAATTACTTTTAGTACCCTTATGAATATTTTGTCTGTGTGCATGTATCAAGTATTCTTACACATATCAAAGCAATTTTTATTATCAGTACAGCTAAGTAGTATAATATACTTAGATATGTAAGTACACATTATATTTGTAAATTGACCTCTAGGTTCACTTTCTCAACTTAGAACTAAGATATAAAGATGTCAGTTATGTCCAACTTACAATTTATATCTTGCAGATTTAGTAGGTATCTGATTCTTAAGACAATATTTGTTACTTTAATTTACATCAATAGATAGTACAATAAAGTATGGTTAAAAGATAACCAAACTTAATTCGTGATTCTCTATTGTTTAATAACAGTTAAATATAATACTTACAGCTATAGTTTAGTTTACTCTCAAAAACTATACTTAATTTCAAAACTTGTTATTTCCAAATATTTATAGTATGATGATGCTCTATATAACCTTTTTAGGAAAACATACATATTTAATAAGCCTATGAATAATAAAAAGATTGGATAAATAATCTTCATCAAATCAAATCAAATCTTCATCCACTATATATTATAATATTATTTAGCATATTGATTATGGCCATGGTCACCATGAAAAGCACTTTAACAGTGACATCATCCAGTGATTGAAATTGATTTGAGGTATTTGAACTTAAAGGACCTTACTTCTAAATCAACATTAGTGAAATAAACTATGTTTTGTCTTTTATGCAGGAATTTAAAAGGACATTTAGATAACAGAGACAAAACATTGTAAAATCATGCCTAATTCATTGTTTGTAAGTAAGAGGATAAGGTTTTACCACCTCCATGAAAATCCAATTAAATTAGTCAGTAGCTGTCTTAATTTTTTTGTAGTGAGTTGTGGCTACTCCCTCAATTTTAAATATACTTTTATATTGTAAGAATTTGTGTGTAAAAACAATGTCACTGACATAGTACACAAGCTCTATGATTAAATAGTGGGTATAATACTAAAGGTAAATAGCTAAAGAGGGGGAAAATAATATTTAATATTTTTTTTTAACCTACCCTCAGGATTTTGGTAAAATATGAATGTGTCTATGCCAGACAGTCTGATAAAAATGTTCCAATCAGAAACTTCTACCTTCTGTTTTGGGTCATATTGTCAATTGAATTAGGAACTAGTTGTCACCCTTTCACTACTCACATGCTCATACGAAATTTTAATGTACATACAATGTCACCTACATAACTTTAACAAACTTGTTGCTCTGTCAATACATCAATGAGCTGATATTTTGGCTTAATGAATGAAAGAATAAGCAACTACCAAGGTAGATTGAAAACAAAGAGTGTAAACAAAAAGTATTAACAATGCTGTCATCATCAGACCTTGACCTGATGACATATTTATCGTCTGAATCCTTACCTGGATAACATTTTCACTGCCTGTCTTTTTACTGCAGTCCCAGCCATCACCGAAACAGTCGGAATACATAGCCAGGAGCGCAACGTCCACAAGTAGCCATACCAACGAAGTGAGCAATATTATCCGGCATGTGTGTATCCGTATTTTACTTCTGAACATTTTAAATGATCAAGTTCGTACGCACTAGAGTTCACTGCCTCATGACAACACGACCACACGAATGTCACGTTATCTCTCCGACCTGCAACACACGCGAATTTTGAGCAAACAAAGCAAAACTACAGACGAACGTATCCTCGAATTAAACTTTGACACGACCTAAATTTAAATAATTAGAGCCTGCGATAGTTTACTCGTCCAGACAGATTGTATTTACTAAAACTAAAATTCTAAGCACAATTTCACAGTAAGTAGGTTTCCGGATCTAAATTGTGAATAATGCACTAAATACTTCACGAAGTTTTATTAAGATATAATCTATAACAACACCGGTTAAAACCTATCCAATAAGGAACACTTAATTCACAGATAATTATATAAATTACCGTTTTATTTTTGTGAAATCTATTTAATTTAATGGTGAAACGATAGTGAATGTTGGCTTGCGGTCGACATTCATTCAACTCGTCGTCGACGACAATCAATTCCATCGACAATCGCCAATCGCGACAAGCCAAAATGTATACGTCTAACTTTCTACCGTGTCAAATTGTTTATCTATTAAATCCTTATGTTTATTTACTTCAGTTTATTTGCAACTTTTTAGTGTCGATATAATTATTGTATGATTATTTTATGTTTCATAACAATTAAAATTATACTTTAATTACAATGAATTCAGTATAACATTTATTTATTGATGCTAGAAAGACTGGTATCCATGCATATATTACAATTAAAAAACTCTTTCTTCGTCTATGATTCATGTTCAATTAAATATTATGAATAGGATACCGTGGCCTAGAGCTTTTATACGTAGAATAGTGAGTGGTGACAACTAATTTTAATTGCAGTTAATCATAACAAAATTATATTTGTCCATGGTACTATCACCACAAATGTATTTATTATATCTGTGTGTACGACTGTCAACAATGTCAAAACGATAATTTAATCGGCTACTGTCACAGTGACAGCTGTTATCAATGTTTCGGTAGTTAGGTATCCACTCTACCTAGCAGTAACACGGCTACTGTTTGATTTAATTTTTAGTTTGTCGATACCAATTTAATGCGACCTAGTATACATTTTTATATACCTTTTACTGTGCGTTTAATGTGATATGAACGTTAACATTTTTATTGACATCGCGTACTATACAATAAAATTAAAGTCCCGTCACATCGTCTACAAAAGTCGCCGTCAAGACATTAAATTAATTGTTTTCTTTATGAAACTCGATTTATAATGCAGATATTTGGTGCCAGAAAATGAATTTGCATATCGTATATACTACAAACACGGAAGAGGACTGAAACAGCTGGATCTTCAATAAGTGTACGTCTCGCTTTTGTTTATAATTTAAACAAGTGTTTTCCTTTTCGCTAATAAATACGTGTCATTTCATATCAGAATAATATAATTTATAATTATGAACAGAAACAAGAACAGTTCTAGGATGGTGCGAGGTACAGAACTCGAGCCCGAAACAAAGCCTGCGAACGCCTATCGACTTATTAATGAAGATAAACCCCCAGACATTAAATATGAGAAAGAAAACTCATGGGTGGCCGGAGTTCAAATGTTTGTATCATTCTTGCTGGCCGGATTTGGTATGGTAGCAGCCAGCCTCCTGCTTGATGTGGTGCAGCACTGGGATGTCTTCACCAAAGTATCTGAAGTGTATATCTTAGTGCCGGCCCTCCTGGGGTTGAAAGGTAATCTGGAAATGACATTAGCATCACGCCTATCAACTCACGCCCATTTGGGTCACCTGGATACTAGCTTGGGATCCCTGGTTATGGGCAATTTGTGTCTAATACAGTGTCAGGCGGTTCTGGTGGGGTTCCTGGCTGCCATGGCGGCAGTTGCCATGGGTTGGATACCAGAGGGACAATTCGATATCCATCATGCATCATTGTTGTGTGCGTCTAGTGTTTTAACAGCATCAGCTGCTAGCTTTGTACTTGGCCTCATCATGATAGGAGTGATAGTGGTATCAAAGAAAATGAACATAAACCCTGACAATGTTGCCACACCTATAGCTGCTAGTTTGGGAGACCTGACAACCTTGGCACTGTTGTCTTGGATAGCATCTCTACTGTACAAATCTATTGGCACTAGTTTAATATTACCATCTATTATTATCATAGTTGGCGCACTTCTAGTGCCGGTGTGTGGGTATATCGCTTGGAGTAATAATTTCACAAGGCAAGCATTGGATGAAGGATGGGTGCCAGTTGTTTCTGCCATGGTGATCAGTAGTGCTGGAGGACTGATATTGGATCACACAGTGTCTATCTACACAGGTATTGCTGTGTACCAGCTAGTTATCAATGGTATAGGAGGCAATATGGTGGCAGTACATGCCTCCAGGCTGTCCACACAGCTGCACACTGGGCAAAAACCAGGTTCTGTTATAGGTAGCACTACTAAACTGCTACTTGTTATGGTCATACCAGGCCAGTTAATATTTATTTATACAATAGGATATTTGAGAGCTGGCCATACATCAACCACACCAACTTTCATATTGATCTATATGTCTGCTGCTATGTTGCAAGTATTCTTATTATTGACAATTAGTCACTATATGGTTGCCTGGATGTGGAAAATGGGTATGGACCCTGACAACTCAGCAATACCATATCTGACTGCACTTGGAGATTTGCTGGGTACAGCACTATTGGGAGTGGCCTTTAGCATACTTTATGCAATAGGTGATAAAGACAGTGATTTAGGAGACTAGCATATAACATAAAACGTTTACCTGATCAGCTCAAAACTGTGAAGTTTAAAAATAACTATTATTCTAAGGTTCTATTATAAGAGTGTATAGTGATTAAGTGGCATTTATGGTTGCATGCCATTATTTTTTTACCTGCTGTGTACTTAAAAAGTGGCACACTGCATACTTATAAAAAACAGTTTAATGCTATCAGTAGGCTATTTTCCTGTCTTGCCTTACTGTCTAATTCTGTTTAATACTTTTTTACATATTCAATTTTATTGATACATATTGTACTTACATTATACAAAATCGTTTTGCGAATGTACATAAATATAAGACTTAAATACTTACTTACATAATTCATATTGGTGCTACTTGTGTATAAGTAAGAACTCCTTTAACTTAAAGATGATATTTTTATAAGTACATAAAATAATAATTTAGTTTTGTGATTTTAAATAAACTTGTTGATTTTAATTTGTCTTTATACAGATCACCTGGCTTTTACATAAATGTATTATGTGTATAATAAGGATAACCGTGAATAGTATACTGTAATTATGTATTTTACTATGAAAAGCATCTTGAGACTTATCTACCAGCCTCAGATATTATCTTGTTTGTGACACCACATATTGTGTCTAGCGAGAGTGTGTGTGCGTTTAGACGTCGTCGGCGTCAAAGACGCAAGACTCTGCGCAGCTGTATAAGGTAATTTAATATTAAGAACGATAGGCGGTTTCGATATTTATCGTCTGTTATATTCAATACAATTACTGGGCACAATTCCAAATCCCGGGCCACAGTGACAAAATAACTCAATTACAATTAACCCGCATCAGAAAGTAAACCCAGCTGCCACGTCTGCGATCACACAAACTACACGAATATGAATAAGTTTTATAATGATCCGAATAAGAGAGCAAGAATGTTATTACCTACTCCTATTTATAATTAACTTTAAAAAGTAAGTCATTATTAACACTCGCGGGGAAGAGAATGTCATTTTTAATAATTGTTATTTCTACAATATTTTATGTAGGTATGCAGGCACCTATAGGTGTTTTATTAATTTTGGGCTATTAGTAGTGAAATACACTTAATTTGGAATGTTAATAGCTATTTAACAGTAATCGTTAAAACTTCATTTAAAAATCTACAGCTGGTTCCAATTTAAATTCTATTTCGAGGGACTTGTCTCTTCTCTTTCTTTAAACTTTTGTTATTGTGAGTTATACAGATGGTAAGTAATTATCATACTCAAATACAGACTCAGGACAAATAATTACTGCGCATAACACATTTTCGTATCAGTAACGATACTGCTATACCTAGCGCTGCAGTCCACTCATTCAGCCACTGCACCTATCCGACTATACATTTTTTTCTCTGTTTAGTCTTCTGTGGTGCATAAATGTAGACATAGATACCTACTGGTAGTGAACCATAAAGGTGATCACAAATTATAATTAACTTTACGAGTATGTACGTTATTAGGTAGATATATGCAGTTTACTAATTGGAACCTGTTCTGCTTAATTAAACTACCTACAGATAGGCAGCAGACAAACGCATTATTTTTTTAATGAAGATAAAGTGGCAACGGCAATTAATTTTGTAGCTATCATACGGTTCATTGTAATATATGATTATAAGTTACAATCTTCTCAAAAGGCTATTAAATTGAGCAGAAAAAGTGGCTATACCGAGGTACCTACCTACCTAATTGTATCCAGAAGATTGTGAATGATTTCTGCACTTTATACAAAAAATAACAACTTGACATTTAGCCATTTATCACAAAACGTAATACCTACTTATCTTTGTTAAGTAGAGATAAAAATATGGGTGTTTCCTTTATAGCGATTTTGTTTGAAAAACATACTAAACCGATGACGTGCTGACGCTGTGTTGCGCCGCGCCCGCGCCGGCTCATACGGCATTCCTGGATATTTAGTCAATGCCGGCACTTATTAGCTACCAGACCAGGGACGTAGCTACTGCCGTATCAATGATACAGGGCCCCGAACGTATATCTTAACGTAAGCAAAAAAGGCCCCCCAACAAATTTTGACATAGGGTCCGTCTAAGACACGCTACACCACTGTACCAGACCTACACGATTATACTAGCGTCTATAGCATTTCGTGCCCCGCGGTTTCATACGCACTTCTTGCTCTTGCTTTGAATCATGATTTGAAAGACGTAGCGCCATCTAGCGGCCTAAAATGTCTGTCGAATAATATAATTATTATTCTTCTTCCTGATTCCTTCCTTTGTCCATATTTGTATTTCTGACAACGTATACATTAATCAAAATTGTATGATGTTCAGTCGTTGGCGTAACATCAAAATAAGCTACAGCTTTTTACATAATGCATTTAATATTATTATAGACGAATTTACTTTAGTCTACACGATACGTACCTATAACAAAAATGCAATTAATATTATTTTAGGGTCTCATAAAGGTCGAAGTATTTTTTTTTATATAATATCCAATATCACATACTCAATCACCCAGATTCGGGACAATCATCTGCGGATTACACAATTTTTAGTTCCGTGCGGGAATCGAACCCGCAACTCTTAGCGCAGCAGTCTAATGGTTTAACCACTAAGCTAAACAGGTTGTCGTATATTAATATATTATTTTGAATACAGATTACAAAAGCCTACATTGAATTTCAAAAATATTTAGGGTACCGTGGGAAAGAAACCCTCTTCTGCTGCTACGTATCTGCTTACTGCTGCTATGTAGGTGCAGGTAATTTTTATTGAAGTACTGGGCATAAGCTAGTTAATAATATGGGTTAAAACTAATGTTTTAGAAGACCTTGTAGGTAGGTACATAATGCTTTAGCTTTGTTCTGAATTTAAAACTATAACATATGAAAAAAGTACAGGAGAAAAGCACCTTTGTTCATGGCTTTATATAAGATAACATCACGCCTGTATTCCCTGACAGGTAAGGCAGTGGTGTCTAATAAAAATAGGTATATTATAGGTTCCAATTATGTAGGTAATAGGGGGAGGCGCTCACTTCTTCATGTTTTTTTTAATGTTGTAAATCGATTACCCAAAAAGTATGTCAATATACAGAATACTCATAACTTTACAGAGAATCACGCCCACCGTGTGTTGTGAAATGATAGTTGCCGTTGTTGTCACGATGTATTTACAGGTGCCAGTCACGCTGTCGCTGTTTATACGCAGTAAGTATTTGAGAACCTTATCGCTAAGCAACGTAGCTAAGTAAAAATTGTTCGTGTGTTGGTGGTTGATATAATATGCAGCGTGCAAGGTAGAACCCACAATTCGTACGAAATCCTCTTCTACTGGGCGGAGCTTGTATATCACAAGGTCTACGATAACAATTCAATTATTATTGTGACCTGCAGTGACTTTTAAAATGTAATAAAATTACTACATGGTTCATTTGAATTGCATGAGTAATCATGAGGGTTGACTCATCTTAATCTATGTAGGTACTGTGTACAATTTCTTTGTCGGTATCTACTTATTAAGTACATTCAATGGCAAAACTCAAGGTAGGTATGTAAAAGCAAGCGAGCTTAGGCTGTTGTTATCCTGGCGTGAGGACTTCTGTTAGGTCTTGCCTGACACATCACAGGGTCTCGCTAAATGATCTTCGGGCGGTGACCGGCGGCATGCGGAACTTCATCAGAAGCTTACAGCGAGAGAGCATCGAAAGAGGCTATTTTGTTACCTTTGTATTTACCATTAGCTGTATCTGCTGTTCATTTATGGAGCCAAACCCAACATTATGCACGCCACATAATAAGTAATTTACATATATTTATCACAGTATTGCTCGACGGTGTAAGAAGTAAAACCCCAGCTATCCAGTCCGTACCTACGTGGGTATAACCGAAGCTGACTATAAACGAGATTTCGGATCAAAATAATTAGTTTGTTCCTAAGTCCATCCCAAATCTAATTGAATCACATACTGATACAATATGTGACGCGTTTCTCGAGTTGTTAGTAGTACGAGGGTCAAACTGAAAGTTCTTAGAACTGGCCACTTATAAACAATATAATAAAAAAATAATTCTAAAATTTGAAAATAGAACTCTTTGCCAATATTACTGAGTATATATTTCATTAATTTGTCATTTGTTTTACGATTTGGCGGCAAATTGAAAATTGTCTGTGTCACGTCAACATGAATTTAACACGAGAAAATTTTCGTGCAATGATTTTTTATGACTTTCGATGTCATTTAAGTCAACAAGAAAGTTATGATAGACTACGATTGGCCTTTCACGATGAAGCCCCATCTCGTGCGACAGTTTACAACTGGTTTAATGAGTTTAAACGTGGTCGCACTAATCTCACTGATGATTTACGTGAGGGACGTCCTTCTACGGCGACGACTGAAGATAACATCTGTGTTGTGCGGCGTATGATAGAGACTGACAAAAGAGTGACCTATCAGCAGATTCGGACAAGCTTAGGCATCGGTATGAGTCAAGTGCACAAAATCCTCCACGAACATTTAGCAGTCAGGAAGCTTTGCGCCCGGTGGATACCTCATAATTTGACTGAGGCTCAAAAACTCCATCGTGTGGATTGGTGCCGTAAAATGATTGAAAGATTTAACGGAGGTGACTCAAATGCTGTGTTCGACATACTAACAGGTGACGAAAGCTGGATTTACTGTTATGATCCTGAAACCAAAAGACAATCTGCTCAATGGGTGTTTCCTTTCGAGAGGTTGCCAACTAAAGTGAAGAGAGATCGAAGTGCGGGAAAAAAAATGGTGGCCTCGTTCTTTGGAAGGATAGGTCATTTCGCAACAATTGTGTTAGAGGATCAAAAAACAGTTTCTGCAGAATGGTACACTACCAATTGTTTGCCACTTGTCTTGGAAAAAGTTCGAGAGAAACGACCTCGCAGTAGGATCCTCCTTCACCACGACAACGCCTCGTCGCACACCGCTAAGCGAACGATCGACTATTTGGCGACATCAAACGTTGAATTACTGGGTCACCCGCCGTATAGCCCCGACCTCGCCCCTTGTGATTTTTATTTATTTCCAAAAATTAAAGAAAAACTTAAAGGAAAGCGGTTTATGAATGCTGAAGAAGCGGTGGCTGCGTATCGCGATGCCATTGAAGAGAACCCTAAAGACGAGTGGGCAAAGTGCTTTTCCCAGTGGTTCCATCGCATGCAGCGGTGTATTGACGTGAATGGACAATATTTTGAAAATATATAATAAAACTAATAACTGGCTAATGTAATCACTTTTTGATTTTCTAAGAACTTTCAGTTTGACCCTCGTAACTGCAGATTTTTTTTATTTGTGCTACATTTTGTAAAGATTTTCACAAAAGTTATTAGTTTTCCTAATACCTAGTATTGTTAATTCATTTGCAATATTCACATGGAGCCAGGCAAGGCATTTCAGTGTTCCTTTCAAAAACTCTGCATGTCCTTTCCCTTCTTTTTGTAAAGAAATTCATTGTGAAATCTTATGCAATATGTTTATACCTCCTAGTTATGACACTACATACGTGAGAAGATACGAACTTTAAATGAAACAAAACATTGGTTTTTTTGTTTATTATCTTAAGCTAACGTCAGATGTTTACTTGACTTCACGCAACCTTCTGACAGCAGACCTGCAGGAGGAAGCGGCGGTTGTGGAGAATACCCAGGCGCCACCAGCTACGGTTCTCTTACAACGCTTGCATGACCAGATGCCGACACAGGAACGTTTCATGGCATCCTGGAATTAAAGAGTATTTGATATTATTATATGCCAACATTTTTACTTCAGTATTACATAAAATGTCCATCCAATAAGAATACAATGTTCTATTTCCAGGAATATATATATATTATCTTATGAGGCATTCAAAATGGCATAGCCCCAACAATAGGTGATATGTTTAGGCTCGGCCACCAGTGGCTGTGGTCGGTGGCCCGTTTGCGCCGAGCCTTAATCCTGCCTTTTATAGTAAGTGGTAAAGTATAGAAAAACTTCACATAAAAGAGGACAATTCTGCCTATACAAATAATTCAATATTAACTATAATCATTGATTATAGTACCCATCACATTACAGATATTTGCATGTCAAAGAATAGGGACATCAATAAACTTAAGTATGAGTCAGTTAATAAGTTAAATTACGTTTAATCTATGTTTATAATTAACAGAATCTATATTCAAATTTAATATGAGAATATTAATATAATAAACAGGAGTAAAGCAAAATCTGCAAGTCTTCTTATGTTACTACTTAACTAAGTTTACCACTATCCCTGGGTAAGTGTAATTGAATACATTTTAGTTGATTATATTGCATACATTACAGCTTTATCAGTTATTAAGTTGTATTAATATTGTAACAGTCTCCATTCTTTATTATTAAACAATAAGGGAAAGCTCGCGATAAGGCTTCTGTTAAATGCACTAGATTTAGATTAGATCAAACCTGCAGTATGTATGGCCTAAAGGCTGTTTATATTAGTTTATAAATGCGAAAAATTAAATACAGTTTTGGTTGTAGGTTATCTTAATGTTTCCATATACCAGGACGTAAACAATACATGATTTGCAATACTATTGCTCAATTTCATGATCATAATAATAATCGAGAGAGCCTTCATCAATAAGCAGACTAAAACACTTTATAACCTATAATATACAAAAGTGCATTACCTTTCCACAGAACGAGCAAGTGTATTTAGCGTGCTGGGTCACTTCCATTTTCTTGACCATCTTACGGAGGGAGGCACCGTAACGTGTACCATATTTGCCAGTGATTCCGACCTTCTTCGTGCGTTTGGCCTGAAAACATTACAATACTTTATTGTAGCTTCAATCGAGTTGCACTGCCACCAAAGTCTATTGAGTACTGGAAGAGGTACACATCCGCGGCACGAAATATTGAGTTAGCACTTAAGAATGATTCACTAACACTCAATTTATCTAAAATAACACTAATAATTGTATCGGATTTGTAAAATAATAGCAAATTTAATTCTCACCATTTTTGATAACCTGTCTAACACAGCGGTTGACAGAAAAGAAGAGACACTAGAATTGACAGTTCAGTGTTACCCCACGAAAGTTATAAAGTTTTGACATGACTTTATACCATAACTACTAAATAGAAAGTACAATTATTATACTCACTGATTATACTACAAAAATGATTAATAAAACAAAGAATTTTATTAACATTAAAAGAAGTATTATAATACTTATATAAGGTGTTTACTTGACTGAGTTTTTTAAATTCATATATTATTTATGATTACTGGTAATACCTTAAATACATTGCGCTATTTACGTAAATGAGATTACAGTAGTATGTAATTATTAAGACGTGATCATGTTTCTGGCTGGTGGTCAATGTGACTTTTTCAAAGTTACTTTTAAAGTTTCTAAGTTATACTTTCTTAGTTATTCTAAGACACCACTGACTAACGGTGACGGAAAACATCGCAAGGAAACCTAGGTTTGATTATCTGAAGTCGCCAACCCGCAGTAAGCTAGCGTGGTGATCAATGCTCAACCCTATACGAGAAGAGGCCTTTGCCCTGCAGTGGGACAGTTATGGGCTGTTATTATCATGGTCCTTGCTTACTTTGCTCATTGAAGTTCTTCTTCCAAAACTTGTTACTATAACAGCACGAACTGCAGTAAATCCTAAAATCTACCAGTATTACTGTATTTTAGATTTAGTATCAGCCGCGGTTTTACTCGCATACTTTGGACAAGGAAGACGCAGCGTCAGCAGGCCTCTCACCAGGTGGACCGACGATATCGTCAGAATTGCGGGCAACCGGTGGATGCAATTGGTTGATGATAATGGTAATTGACAAAGGCTCGACAATTTTTCTGACATTTAGCAGGTCTTTGAAATGATTGAAACCTAAGATATATAGAGTGAATGCTGGTGAAAGTTCGAAATAATGATGATCGCAGAACATTTCGGACTATTAGTAATAAGGGTTAGTAAATCTTAAGATACAATGTTCCTAGTAGTAGATCGTAGGATTTAGTAGTAAAACCTATATATATTTTCGTATTTATTAAAATTTACACATGGAGTGTAGTGTATGTTCATATTAATGTTGACAATTATTCATTTCAATAACAATAAAATAATTTCCCTTTCTAAGTTGGAGAAATATGCAGTTACAGTCTTCTTGTGCGCATATTTCTGTGCTTTTTTCTTTTGTAAGTCTGTGGAGTCGGAAGCTTAACATTAGGCAGCTATATTATTGGAACGCAATGCTTTAGGCACCAATCAACGCAAAGAATAGAAAAATCTAACTAGTAATATGATTGGTCCAAGATATGTCAAAACGTTCGTTTTCCAGCACCCTACTCAGTGAGATTGGCAGCATTTTCAACGACCTACAACTTGTAAAAAGGTCGATCTTACGGCAATAAAACCGTCCCGATCACCTGGACGGATTTAAACAAAAAACAAATCAAAATGTTGCGAACGATCCTAGTACGAAACCAAGTTTTAAACGATGGCTTAAAAAAAGCTATAAGGTCAAACATCACAAGATGTATGAGCACAGAACTGTCCAGGAGGAAACTTTCGAACAAGTAAGTTTTTACACTTTTTTAGTACATTTGCATTATTTACTAATACCGTGATTATTTGGGTAACAGTATAATCCTATCGACATGAGTTTAGTACACTGTTTAAGTATTTACCGCTCAAATAAATTCTACTAGTTGCATAACCAAAACGTCAATGGTCTTCACCTTGCAGATTGTCATTTTGCCGAATATTTGCCGGCTATTCCACGTGTCTAATATAACAAGTATACTTTTAATTACTCGCACACTATCCGTGAGATAGTACTGAGTGACTTTATAGCCGATACTCTTATAAATTCAAACATCTTAGTAGAATGTTTTCCTTGCATTAGCCCTAAAGTCCAGTATGCTTGGCAATATGAAAAGATGAAAGTTTTCCTTCTTCTATTACTTATAAGTCAGCTCCTATACTAATAAAGAAATTATAAATTGAGTCAATTTGCCATATTAGCTTGAAATCATACTATAGTTAAGATGTAACCATTATTATTGGAGTGTCCTTCAATGATTTATTGTATTATTGTTAGGTACTTACCTATTGAATAGTGGATGTGTCCTTAAGTGTGTTTAGATAGATAGACCTAGCCTAATGTTGTGGTTGTAAATGTATCTAGATAAAAGTTGGTTTCATAGGAAATAATCATCTTGTATGAATTTTAATAGTTAAGAAGGAATTAACGGTTGCTAAAGGTGACAGTATATTAGATTTTTATGTGACCTTTAAGAGCTGCCTTCTAATAGAAACAGGGCGCCTAAAAATATAAATTTGTAGTGCTTACGAAATATTTTTTGTTTTATTATCTTAATTTAATTATTTCTGATAATTGTTAAATATATCTATGAATTTTTTACATAATATCTGTGTCTGAATAAAAGAAGACATATTATTCTCATTATCTCATGACTGATAAGATTGTCTGAGCATTTTTGTGTTATGTCTATATTTGTTTAAAATGTTAGGTCTTATGACATCATAACTTTTGTCTTTATCATGTTAAATATTTGTGTGATTCAAGTCTCTTACCATTTGAAAGTACTTAATTGTAATCATGAATCTGAACTGTCAACCCTGCTATGATCTTGTTGACTGACTAATTTCTAGTTCATCAAATAAGCTATATTAATAAAAATAAGTGTGTTCTTAAAAATAATATAATGAATCTCAAATCACTACAGAGATTTTTCTTAGTTAATAGAAGTAAGGTATAATTAAGAAAATCAAACGGGGTTATAACATATGGTGAGATTATGTTTTTGTAACATTAAAGTTAGAGATTAATACAGATATCATTGAGATGTCTGAACTGTGCATGACTGATAAGTTAAAACATAATATAAACTGATTACTTAATCTCGCGGTGACTTTGAAATCAAGCTTTACGCATAATATGATAACAAATTAATATTCTACAAATGGCATTGATAGTTTCTTGTTGTGTACCAAACCTAATGTGAATTCAATCTCCTCATTTGTTTCAACCAGGTCCATACAAGATATTACTTTTAGACTACTTGCTGAAAGCTTTATTCTAAGGCTAATAATATGGACTAAATTTTTTTTTCCTGCTTCTACATTGATCAGATCATTTACTTACAGATTACAATCAAGTTTAAGATCCATTGATGCCATCAGACCAAAGCCAGAAACATCTGTAACTAAACTAATACTGTTTATGCTAATTGAAATAATGTAATTTCAGAGTATTAAGTGCTCAAAACAGAAGAATTTTGGCCACCCCACAATGGACAACTCAAATGAGGTATTATGCAGACTTACCAACTCACACAAAGGTGAACCTGCCAGCCCTGTCTCCTACCATGGAGAGTGGTTCCATTGTCAGCTGGGAGAAGAAGGAGGGTGACAAACTGAGTGAAGGTAATTCGATACAAAATCTTAGTAGTTAAATGTGGTAATTACCTTAACTTAAAACTGTACAAAATATAAAAAAAAACAGATATATCCACCTCCCAAGTTTGAGGGTATTATTGCATGATAGACTTAGCAGTTTCTAATAAGGATCTAGTTGTAGTCTCAATAACTTATGATACTGTTGGTCTAGAAATCATATGAAATGTGCCATTTAACACATGGGACTGTACCAAATCTATGATTTTAAATTATGTGAATTGCTATTCACTCCCAAGTACTACAAACATTTCCATTTTGATTTTAGGTGATCTTCTATGCGAGATTGAAACAGACAAGGCCACAATGGGTTTTGAGACCCCAGAAGAGGGTTACTTGGCCAAGATCTTGATCCCAGCTGGTACCAAGGGTGTGCCTGTTGGCAAACTGTTGTGCATCATTGTAGAAAGTCAAGCAGATGTGGCTGCATTCAAAGACTTCAAGGATGACTGTAAGTTGAATGAAAAAATACAATTGTTTTATGGTGTGTTCACTAAGATTATTGTGCAATTTTTAACAGATCATGTGATTGTAATGGTGTACATTTTAGATATTTGTTGTAGTCGTAAATCAAAATAATTAAAAAAAAGTTTAAATAGAAGTTCAATTTGATAAAAAAAAAATTTGGTCTTCTCAAGGATTCAATGCAAAAAACATTGACACAACATGACTGAACTATGACTGTGTGTTTATTATTATGTCCATTGTATCTCTGGTTACCTACATTTGTATTTCCTGTTGATAATCATGGTTAGCTAGGACACTATTTCAATAACAGAGTGTGTATAGTTTTTGTACATGTTGAAAGATATTTTGATTTATTGAATTTGTTTTGCAAGCAACTAATCAAGATCCATACATTCCATACCATTGTAAACTATTATGATGAAGAAGAGATTTATAACAAAACTTAAATCTGAATATTTATTCATCTTTCATGGGAGAAAATTAGAACTAGGTACTTACAATTGTTATTTATTCATAGTGTGAAGTGGTAAAATCTTTGGTATCTCACTGATACATAGACAAGAAGTCTTGTATTTACAGTAACATTCATAAATACATAATACATTCTCATCAATAAGGGTCAAATTCCAAACAATTGATTATTCCATAAATATAATATACTATGGAGGAAGGGAGGCCTTTGCCCTGCAGTGGGACGATCATGGCTGAAATAAATAATATACTAATGACTTTGTGGTGTTATATACTAATGATCATTTGCATGTTCTAACAATTAACTATAACCCACAGCATTACCCGGCGCGGCGCTGCCTCCTACCAAATCAAAAGGTTAATTTTTCATTAATTATACTGTATATTATATTTCTTGTATTTCGGTAAGCGTATATAAAATAGTCTATGTATGGTGTACACTTATATATTATCTCTGTACAGCTGAAAGATATTAAACTATTTTCTTTTACTGGGCAAACATAGTGTTACATTTGTTTGTATTTTTCCTGTTTTTTTAATTATATGTACTATTATATTGTTATATCAAAAAATGCATGGTGATGATTTGTCTCCATCCTTATTATTTAAGCAAATTAATTGTATAATTAAGACAGAGGTAATTCTCGTAATGTTAAAATGTTAAGTTAGGGACATGTACTTCCAGTCAAATCTCTATGTTTTATTATACATTTTGACATTTCCTTGTAGTATATTATTATTATGATATTATTCTTTCTTCCTTTCGTCTTTATTTTTCTACGCTATTTAGGTCATCCTTCACAGAATCTTCGATTTAATAATATTTAATGTAATATTTATATTATTTGATATTTAACTTGCATTTAATTGTTGACATTGCAACTAGAAATAAACTACATGTAAACATCATTATTACAAGAATGGGCTTTCGACTTGACTTAATTGTGTTTAATGAACTTAATGGTATGTACAGCAGCAGCAGCCCCAGCGGCAGCGCCTGCAGCAGCGGCCCCGGCCCCCGCGGCCGCTGCCCCGGCCCCCGCCGCCCCCGCTGCCGCCGCCGCCCCCGCACCCGCCGCAGCCCCCGCGGCCGACGGCAGGGTGTACGCCAGCCCCATGGCCAAGAGGCTCGCTGAAATTAGGAATGTCAGGCTCGGAGGTAAGTTGTTTTTACCCTTTTCGCCTGACTAATAACAACTCATAGCTACAAGGTTACATCATTTTAATCACAACTTGTTACGTACATTTTATTGTGAATTAGTTTATAGTTTTTGGTACCATTTAAAAATAATGCTTGCAAAGTGTAGTAGTTTTTCATACTTATAATTTAATTGCTTAATAGGTAGCAGTTAATTTATCATTTCATACAATAAATTTAGATATTCCCTGATTAAACTTGTTCTCTTTAAACATCTGCCATTGTGATTGTAATTGTAAATATTGGTATTTACAACCACAAAAGGAGCCTATAACCAGGTTACATGAAATAAAATGCTAAGATACTTTCCGTTTTCGGTATAGTCGACTTTCATATTGCCAATTTTAATAAAGAATATTTACTTGTAAGAAATTATTTCAAGAATAAGGCTCGGTATCAAAAAGATTATTTCATGCGACCAGGTCAAGGCTCGGGCTTGTACGGCTCGCTGAAGAGCGGTGACTTGTCGGCGGCAGCCGCGGGCGCCCCGGCCTCGGCCCCCGCCCCCCCCGCGCCGGGCGCCAGCTACGTGGACCTGCCGCTGTCCGGCATGCGGGAGACCATCGCCAAGCGACTCTCGGCCGCCAAGCAGACCATCCCGCACTACCAGCTCACGGCCACCGTCAACGTGGAGAAGACCATTGCCATGCGGAAGGTGGTCAACGAAAGACTCGCTGCAGAGAAGGCCGATGTCAAGGTGAGCTGGAAAACCATAGATTCTTAGTCAATGACGTAAATCTTGACAGTCATGTCATATTCTGGGACTGTTTTAATAACAATGTTACTAAAGACTAAAATACATAGGCAATGGCAGGTTAACACCAGTATATTGGATTCATAATAAATGTGCTGAGCTTGTGGAAAATAAACAGTTGTTGTTTACATTGAAATACAGTTGTGAAGTGATTAAAGCCCCTTGATCAACAGGCCTGACTCGCACCTTATATAAAACAAATAAGGATAGGTTCTATAACCTATATAGAGCAGTTTGAAACAGTTCTGGTAGAAGGTGGGTTATTGACAATGTTCTTATAATTCCAGGTTTCCATGAACGACTTTATTGTGAAAGCCGTCGCCGCGGCTTGCAAGCGAGTACCAACAGTCAACTCACACTGGATGGAGTCTTATATCAGACAGTAAGTTCTCAGTCTTACTATGAATTTTATAGTTAACACAATACATATATATCATTCGAAGAACCCATAACCGCTGGGGATGAAAGGTTCTCGAGTGGCGACCACGAACCGGAAGTCCCTCCCACTAGGTGGACCGACACTGTGGATGATATATGAGTTGAAAAAGTAAGGTACATATTGAATTTATTCATACATACATTTCAACTGAAGTTTAACTTTTTGTTCAGGTTTAGCAACGTAGACGTGAGCGTAGCAGTAGCGACCCCGACCGGCCTGATCACGCCGATCCTGTTCAACTGCGACTCGCGCGGCATCATTGACCTCTGCAAGAACATGAAGGAGCTCGCGGCGAAGGCCCGCGAGGGCAAGCTGCAGCCGCAGGAGTACCAGGGTGGCACTGTCACCGTGTCTAACCTCGGAATGTATGGTGAGTATGGAAAATTTATCTACTGCAACTGCATTACAATTTAGTCGCAGCGCTATAACAACGAGAGTTAGACTATTCTTTTTTAAGTGTGTTTTGCGATTACTCTGCCGTCTAGAACTTGGTTATATCATTTTTTAAAGCACTTTTTAACCAATTTTTTAGTTTGGTTAGTTTTAGTGTAGTAGTATATTTCTTTGGTATTTGTAGAATGTGCTTGCTATTTATTGCAGGTATCACAATGTTCAACGCCATCATCAACCCTCCTCAGTCATTAATATTGGCGTGCGGAGGTCTGCAGGAGTTGGTTATTCCTGACAAAAATGAACCCCAAGGGTAAGTCCAATTTATTATATTTTATCTAACAAATTTTACAAACTATCTGATTATTGTTTTACTCATAAAATATTTTGTAAGTAGGTATTTTAATCATACGAATAATAAAAAATATAAATAACTGCTGGTTAATAATACCTTTCAAGTGTTAGATGTTTAGTGTGTGATTAAAGGGAAAGCTAATAATTTCTTTACATTTACATTATCTTATTACACGATAATTATTATAATCCTTTTAATTTTGTTCAGTTTCCGATTGGCGAAGTTCGTGACGTTCACGGCTTCCGCCGACCACAGAGTGATCGACGGCGCGGTCGGCGCGCAGTGGATGAAGGCCCTGAAGGAGAACCTCGAAGACCCCGCCAACATGATCCTCTGAACACTGCCCAACGCTGGCTCCACACAATTTGCTACATGGACTACTACTGTGTAAAAATAATCATATCTTCAACACGGCTCCCGTGAGAAAAACTTGTGCAAACATTTTTTATCTATTTTGTTTTTATTTATTTTAAATATTTAAGGGTAACTTTAATGTAAGTAAACAAATCGTTCTTATTTTAAATCATGTCTATTTGTTATACATTTTGTTGTTATTTTCTTTTTACCAGTCGGTACCCTGTTATCAAATTGTAAAGAGGCGGTATTTGCTGTGTGTCCTACGATTAACGTGCGATACTAGTTTTGATATAATTTAATTAGTTGCCTCTTTATAATGTTATTTTACAGTGCTGTGATTATAATGTTCGTACGTTCACTTGTACAGGGAGGCAGTGTATAGTATGGCCTAGATATTAGCTAGACGTTTAATGGAAGGACACATAGTGTTAACAAAATTAAGTGATTATTTATTTAGTTTAATAAGGAATGGTAATCGTACAATGTTCAATATAGGACGCTCCATCCATTTTGCTATACTGTGAATATATAAATGAAACAAACGCATATTGTAAGTTCATGTTCTATCTGAGATTGTGTTTGCATATTTTTATTCGAATACCATTCGCATTTTTGTATAGTTATTCGTATTTATTGCATAAAAATCTAATCGAGTTGATTGAATAGAGAATCTGGAGCAAAGATCTATCGATATTTATATTAATTATTTTGTGCCTGAAGTGAAATTATTATGAGATAATATTTGTAACCATATACGTTGACACATGTATACCTACTTGGCGCAAAAAGAAGCTCATGTGGTCTTTTTGTTCACACCTGTTTATAACATTTTGATGGTGCAGATGATTTTATGAACGTTAGTGGAATATATTTTACTTATAGACTATTTGTTTTATTTGATCTGTTAAACCCTGTAGCCCTTAGAGCTTAAACACACTGTCAGGTTACCCGCACCTGCGGGCAGGTATACAGCGAAACTAACCATACATTATTGATACTGAATCGGGACTGAACCGAAACTGCAGGTTGAGTCCTAGAATTAAATCGATTCATACTTCATGGATTTGAAGCTAAAAAAAAATAAGAAAATCCAATTATAACAGATTATAACCCTATAATTGGCAGGTATAATACATGTTATACCGTAGTCCCTAAGAGCTCATACGCACTGTGCGGGCGACCGCATTGCGGGTAGCCGCACGGCGCACGGCTGCCCGCAAATGCAATTATGTACGTAATATTTATTTCTATGCGCACTGCGCTATGAGCCGAAGAGTTACTACATAGATATGACTAACCCAAATATATTTTAGTATATGGAAATTAAAACCTGCAATAACAGAAAACAGTCTCATTGCGTTAATTAGGGCCATGGTCACAGTTCGCGTGCAAAACATCACACGCGAGGTGACATAATAGGGGACATATCACCTGTCAACCTAGAAATATATTAAAATTATTATAAAAAGCACGTTGACACGACACCTGTGAGTATTTCTATCACTTATAATTTGCGCAAAAATTTAATAGGACAAGGAATTATTTTGGTACGTTGGTACGTGTTCTACCCGCCCTCTTCTGCCGTCTACCAAGAGCTATCTGAATTTGAATATGCCGAATTATTTAGTCTGTTCTGTGTCGATAATATGCAGACAGGTCAGCGCGTTGGAGTGTCTGCTGTAGTATTGGCTAGTTGGATAGTGCTCCCCGCCATCCAAAGCGCAGAGCAGGCCAGGTGAGGTATGTAGTGGGTAGGCCCCCGGATCTTATTGGGTTGGGGGGGAGTCCCACATACCCCCGTCGTCTTCCAACGGCGGGGGATGCGTAACGCATTTCCCTCACGGTAAAAAAAAAAGTGCATACTGCTTGCTTCTATTTGCCGCGTCTCTGGTACCTACTAATTATCTTATCTGGTTAGTGTGATTAAGGACAGAAGTGTGATAGGACCATAGGAATAGGAAGTGTGGAATTATAGGATGGTAAAGCGTGGGGATTATGGCACCCCCCCCCCCTTTAGGGGGAGGCCTTTGTTCAACAGTGGACGTCTTCCGGCTGATGTTGATGATGAAAGCACATTAGAGCCATGTACTTTTCTCATATTACCAATGGATACTTATTGATCTCGAAGTCTAGTCTATATCGACGATCACAGCCGGTATTCTACTTAATGAACTAAATACAGGCTGAACCTAGAACTTACTCCTAGTAAGTACCTATATACTTATACATACTAATGTTCGTGCATCATGATGTTCTTGTTGCAAGCAGTTACCAACCTATTGGGCAAAATTACCTTAACAATAGACAATGCGATTTAATATGAGAGTACCTACGTTTAGGTTTATGACCAATATCCTTTTGTTGCCCGGAAAGTTATGCAGATGAGTGCACTAAGTGGCATAAGAGACTCCGCTATTAGGTACTTTAGTAAAGCCTAATGCTTGAAGTTCTGCTGCTCTAATGCAATGATGAAACTGTTATTTGGGTTCGACTATTGTATGTAGGACTGTAAACACTACCAGTAGGTATGTTTGTATAGTAGGTAACTGGTTCTTACTAGGTAGCTTCCAACAATAAAGATACCAAAACGTTTCTTATTTATACATACAGGTAATATAACGACTCGATTAGCACAGTAGCTAAGTGTCTAGACACGGTCGATTCTCATAATAAGGCTTCGAGTCCGAGTGGTTGTGCACCAAACTCCAGAAGGAATTCCTGGTCTATACTTTAAAAGCTATGCTTATAGTTATAGGCTTTAAATCGAAATACCGAAATATAGAGAAAATAGCTCTGACTGCCTCGTTGGTCCTAGTGGTTGCTAAGCGCAACTGCTGAGCACGAGGTCCTGGGTTAGAATCCCAGGTCGGGCGAAGAGTTACTGGGTTTTTCCATTAGGTGATTCTCAGTAGCAGCACGGAGTCTGGATTTGTGCCGGTTGATGACAATAGGCTCGTCCCCTATTGCATTAGGACCTAAAACATAACTGGCGAAATGTGCGTGTACTATATGTGCACCTTCGCCTACCCATTCGGGAAATACAGGCGTGATGTTATGTTTGTGTTATGTAGAGAAAATAAAATTCTGCCACTTGGGTAGTACAACCTTAGGATATTAAATATCTAAATTACAGGAAACATGACCGACACGACGACGGATGTCGGTTCTGAGGATACCAAAAAAGGACCTCCTGTAAAGGAAGTGCCCATTGTACAAGATCAGGGCTTCTTCCGCCACACCACAGGAGACTTTTACGATGGCTTCTTCGAAGCCAAGAAGAAAGATCGATCTGTTAAAATGCATGGTATGATGTCCAAAACTGTCTATGAATACCTATCTCTACATACATTTCAATTACGAAGGTTGGGCTCCCCGACTGCGAAGAAACTTTTTCAAGAACTTTGCGCGTACGTTGAAGTGGTAGATTTGACACAGGTAAGTAGGTACCGAGGCTTTTGTTCAACAGTGGAGGTCTTGCAGCTGATGATGGTGGTGATAAAGTAGGTACCTCCCTTTGTTATGAAATAATGAGAAAACTTCGATCGATGAATTTCGACAACTCGGTGACCACTGATTCCCTTATAGTCTTTTTCCAAAACCCAATGAGACGCATACTGCAGTCATTATTTTACAGAACAAAGTTCAGTTAAGAACAAAGTTCTTTATTTATTTATTTTATTTATTTAAACTTCATGTACCAAAAATAGTATACATAGGCGGACTTAATGCCTGGGGCATTCTCTACCAGTCAACCTTAGGGTGGTGCAGAGATTATAAGGTAGGTGCAACAACAAAGCCGAAGCAAATACTGTATTAGTAATTCTTAAGTCAACGGGTTTAATTCTCGTACAGGACATAAAATTATGTGTTCCGCAGATGTTTGTCCCGAGTTTGGGTGTTTGTGAAAGTGTTATTTCATGTTTGTGGAACGCACTCACAATACAGGAGAAAATAGTATACATCAACCACTTCTAACATTTCGAATGTTAGATTAAGTATAACGTTTTTCACAAACATAAATCCTTTATAATAATATCTGCATAAATACGGTTATAACTCAGTACATTCCCGACCAGCGAGTAATATGCAAATTTTAAATTCTTGCAAGTAACTGCACTTCTCACTGTACATTACACTCAATCTTGCATTTGCGAAACAAAATTATCTATTGTCTTGCAAACACATCTATTCTCATCGGTTGTTAAACTTCTTATATAGCTGAATATTTTTGACTTTTATCGAGTGTGGTCTAATGGACCGTAACGTAATCCATTCTAAACCGTGCACAGAGCGTTACGCTCTAAATACCTAAACTGTTGCGTTTGTAATGTTCTTTGTACTTGCTCATGTTTGTCTTATACTTTACGAGCTGCCTTAACGGGTGCACCATTAAGCCGACGCGTAAAATCTCGGTTTCAGGGCCCGGCGTGTATACTACTGCTGAAGGCGACTGCTACACAGGACTGTGGGAGGCAGACAAATTCGGTGGAAACGAGGAAGTCACCATAACGTTCACAGACGGTTCAAAATATGAAGGTCTATTCAAAGATTTTGCTTACTCCTTTCGCGGGAAATACACCTATCCCGATAACAGCGTATTGCAATGTGATTTCATTGATAACTGTCCAGTAGGCTACTTGACATTGACGGATCCTAATGGACACATTTGGTTGGGGAAAGCTGAGCAAGGTTTTGGCTGGTTCGATCCTGTCAATCATTTCTATGAATTCCTTGAGACGACTCGGGATCAAAGTAGAAAACGACGGCAAAAGAGTCCAGTTGAGGCTTTGACGACCAAAATACCATCGCCAATAATTTAACATTGAATAGAACATGTCTCTTCTTTAAAGATGATGTTAGAACGATGTTAGAAGAAAATAAATGACGTCAGAACTGAAAATATTGTGATTATTCCCATAAGTCATGATTTTATACATCTATTAAGAGAGTATTGACCCTAAGCGTCTCGAGTCGGATGATTGAACATCAATGCGTAAGTAACGTACGGACGTAGGTAGGTCAACGAGTGAATGAGTTACGAAGTTGTTTTATTGAGTGTGAACTTGTAAATGTATAGGCGTGTTCCAATCATTTATGTAAACAATCGATAGGACAAAGTGTAAACAAAGGAAACGTTCGGTAGATTGGGAAACTGGCACCGCGGTCGGAGGTGCCCGGCCAAGTCGCTAATGCAGTTAGTCACTCGACTAGTTAGGAGCACTCCATCTTGTGACACTCAGTTTGAGCACTTACGATATCCATGATGTTAAGTACTTAGAGGTCCACTATAAAAACAGTTGGCATTGATACTTCGTAGCATAGTGATGCACTGTAAATTCTCACGTAGACCAATTGTAAAAGCAATTTAGCAATCGTAAAAACGCCAGGATTTGCTGCGTTTCTTGTGGTTTTTATCATCTTACAAATTTGGAATATTATTAATTACACACAACACTAATTTACTAAACGACACCAAATTGTATGTACTAAGGGCGTGTAGTATACATGACCGAATAGTAGATATGATTGAAAACCACAAACATTGCACAAGATCAATGGGAAAAGAGTTGCTGTTAAATTACGTAGCTTTAAATTATTTGGTGGGTAAAAGCTAACAAATTGTATAGTATTAGGGTATCTTACGGTAATACGATTACACTTAATAGGCCACCGACGCATGAACTGTGACGTAAACAGAAGGTAGCGATTCGGGGCGTAACTTTAATAATGACTAGCCATAAGAATCAAACGGTATTATGATTTACAAACAAAGCAACAAGTGGCAGCTTAAGCTAGTCGAGTGATGCAACTTTGTGGGGATTGCGCAGTTTTTCCACACGGCTCTATTTGGCATGATGACATTTATTCGCGTCGCCATATGTAGGTGCCTACAGCAGACTGCCCGCCGCCTACAGGTCATTTGTATCACGTCAATGATCACAAAGCCTGTGAACGAACTCTTAGGTTTGTTATTTTGGCCTCGAATGTACACCCACATTTGAATAACCGCTTACATAAGACCCCCATAATCGAAGCAGCGTATACTTTTCACGCCTATTTATTGTCCAGAAATGGGAGACGAGGTAGGTCAAGCTTGAGTGGTAAGGCTTTTGAGTAGCGAAGGAGTGGCTCAGTGCGTGACTTACAGCCGTGTATCTTGCGAACTTATGTTCGGTGTCCATAATTAGTAATTAGGAAGGACATCGGAATGGCCTCGAGATGAAGGACACTGATTTAAGTACCTGTTTAATAGCCAATAGGCTTGCTGGCTGTTAATGTATGACTGAACATTAGGAGGTTTATAATGTTGGGTGTTAAGTCGACTGCAGGGTTCATATCGTAAACTCACTGACAGGGTTAGAACCGACGTTGCATTGTCGTGTGTAGTCATTTGACACGTTTTGGAGTTCAATCGTGATATTTCAAGTAATCGTAATTGGTTACAAGAACATAAAATGTCTATAAATATCTATGATAACAGCAGTCGATACCTCAGGTAACTTAGAATGCATCTTTTATCCTATTCTATTATTTAACAATACAATCCAGCCTTATATTATTAAGATTTGCGTCCTAACTCCGAATTATTTTATGGGCTATGGGTATAGTGATGTACTACCTAGTCGTATCATAGAAAGGCGTATGATGTCATCTGAGATCTACTATGCGTTAATGTTGAGTGTTTACGCACGAAGGACATAAAACTCAATCTCCTGCCTCTATATACATATTTATCTTATTAACCTAACTAATAACTACTAATAGAAGATTAGGGATTTTATTTGTTATGTTTTTATAGGCACATGCTTACGTTCGTTCGCTATATGTTATGCTCCTTTTAATCTTTTGACTTACATTCTATAGTCTCTAATCTTTACTATTATCTTTATTTACAGATCTTTTTATGAACTTTAAACATCGGTTACACAAATAATGTTACTCAAATGAACATACTTTTATCGTCGACCAATTATGGGACGTCTTTTTGACATAATTCTAGGATATGTTATTGGTAATAATTAATTTGGGAGTCTACGCGAAGCTTAACAGTTTTTCGCACAAATTGTAGAGCACCCAAATCCTTGTTGGCAAATACTTATCTCCCTAACGTGTTAGTGTGTCCTCATTAGTGCCCCTCTCCGGTTTCGTAGGTTTTGAGGTATTTATGCTCTTTCAGATTTAAGAACATCCGAACACGTGTCAACTTGTGTTTAAAAATGCACTAAGTAATTAATTACGCCAATTTTAAAACATCATCATCATCAGCAGCCGGAAGACGTCCACTATTGAAAAAAAGCCTCCCCCTTAAAACGATACAATTACCAATTTCAAATACTTCGATTCGACTATCAAATCCCATCATCAAACAATGGCTAAGCTTAAATCTTTTACGCCGCTTGCAGGATGTAAATTGTAGCCACGATATCGGTAACTCTCGACAGATTTGATATAACAACAGGTATTAACGAATTGGCCTATGTTACTTCTATTACATGTGTTATCAAGAAACAGCATATTGTAATTCGACAAGTACTTCGCGCACGAAAGCGAGCTGCAGCCGGCTATGTTGTTAGACAGTGTTAGAGGCGCGGCAGATGTCGAGCGACGAAGACGTGAGTCGCGAGCCGGCGCGCCGGTACCCGCCGCCCGCGCCGTATCGCTATCACCTTATCAACCCTTATCACTTACTCATCGCGAAACCGATCGCACACCGCCATTCGATACACGCGCAACAACAGTTCAATCCAGATGTGATTTAATTGTTACTGATCATGTACGGGGTCTCTGTGTTTGTTATCCTGTGTCTGTTGTACGTGAACATCGATCATGGAAATTGTCAAGGTAAGTTCATGAATTATTCGCGGATTTTCATATTGATGATGAGGCATAGAATAGGTGTTTGTATACCTACTTTTTACGGTTATGTATCTAGGTATATGTAGATATGGCTGTAATTATCTTACGCTGGAGTAAGTTTGTTTAGTGTAGATCTTTTAATTCATGAAACGGTTAACTGTATGCCTTATTAAACAATTTTTTAAGTACAATATTTACTATGTGATTAACTTGTGGAGGTTGTGATAAGGAACTAGTAACTCTACTGAATGGATTAGATTTGTATTTCAGTTTAGTCATACTTCTAGGTACTTAATTTTTCAGTGAAAATACGTAATAGTCTTCGAAGCTTGTAAAATTATGGCTGAGCAAGTATAAAAGTAATTGTATGTAACTTGAATTAAAACAACGCCCCCTAATTGTTACTCTGGCTCCTGTTTTTTTTTATTCTACAAATCCTATTTTACAAATTATACCAATTAGTAAGTAAAATTAATATCACCTTAAGGCAAAGTTATCATAAGAACTCTACATAAAACATATTTGCTTACTGATTTTAAAATTGTAATAAATTGGGGCAAAGACATAAGAAGAAGAATGTATGTACTTTATGGAGAACAGAGTACATAGAAGCATGTGGTCATTCCATCACACACACGAGTTACCGATGTCCTAGGGACATGATGTCACTTCATAATATAGAGGTCATACCTATAAGTAATAACCGAAGACTTATTTACCACGTCCATCGTATTGCAATATAGCCAATTAGCCTTAAGCACCTGTGATAAACAGCCAGAACGTATTTTTAAATAAATTAGCGTTGAAATTGATTTCTAAGTAAGATAAAGTGTTATTGGACATTCTAAGTAATAGGCTGGTTTAAGTTATGTTTTCCGATAATTGGCAATAGCGTAACCCTTCGAGGATCCGTTTAATGTCGTAATTATTTCAATAGAATTACATTTATTGAAGACTTCTAAATGAATTCTTATCAGGGATACTCTTAAGTGGGGGCTTAATTACTTCAGTAGAGCTTTTCTGGTCAACACTAGAGAACATACGTCTTACTATACAAACCTCCTTACGAGTATTCTGTGTCTTTTGGTGGATCACTTGATGCGCCTCGATTGAACACTGCGTTATAAAATTAAATTGCCTACATTCTAGCACTACAAAGTTAATACAAATTTAATTATCTACAAACAGGACGGAAGTCAAAAACTATTCATGTTAAATGTAATAATAGCGCAGCTCAGCGAGATTAAAACGAAATAAAAATATATTCTTTATCTCATCACGGACATAAATGTACCTTCAAACGGAATGATTTATTTTATGTTCATACGTTAACTAAAATAGCCAAAACAGACGGGCGCCGGAACACACCTGTTTCGGGCATAAGTTCTCTGAAATAGAAGATATCCCGATTCCCGAATTGGATTTGACAGTTTTATTTAAACGCGACGAGGATGAAGTTTCGTACGTCAAGAACTTGTGAACACGGGCGCGACGAAAATTGTGGACATGTTCATTTATTTGAAAATAGATCTAATTTTAAAAAGATAGGAATTTGGATGCATAGGGCGAAGTGTTTTGTTTTTTTCTTCCAAACCGATGCAACAAGTTAAATGGTTGTTGGAGAAGTGGGAAAAGAGCGTCAAAGTTTTAATCACGAAAAGCATAGAGATGTCCAAATTATAACTGTCTTATCCGCCACTAATGAAGCATATTGGAGATTGAACGTTGTGAAGAGTAAAAGGCAGTTATGTGTTGTATATTGTCAAAGCTGTGCTGAACTGTCTTAATTTTTAAGTAGTCTGTCTCTGTACAATCTAAGTATATATGAAATGAATCGTAAAAAATAAAAATGCCATAATACCAAAGCTTTCGTCACACAAGTCAGAGCTGCGTAGTTTTGCAGTCAATAAATCATGTAATGCCCAGAAGTAAGCTCGAATTTAGATTTATTATGCCCGTTAAACCTAAGAACAAATGAAGTCCACTGTCCCGGTTGTTATTTTAAGCGTGGTACTCACGATGCTCCTGCTTTTCACGCAAGAAGCTTCCTGGGCGTTAATAGTAATATATTGCTATCATTATCATCATTTTGCTAAGAGCAGTGATTGCAATAGTAATGTAGCCATAATTTTAGCTCATCCACTTGCGTACATGACACATTTAAAGGACTCTATTAAATCAGGAAATGTGCCGTTAGTACTCTAGATGTGAGTACGATCCTTCAGTGATGTTTTAAGGAAAAATCTGTGTGAATTTCAAGCAGTTAGGTTACAAGGATGAACGTGACTTCTAATTATTGTTATTTTTAGTTAGGTTAGTATTTGACGAATGTTAAATTATCCTAAGATCGTGTTTGTACAGTTGGATGATTAACTCGCTAAGTTCTAACAATCGAATGTAGGTAAGTTCTTGCTAGTACACTTATAATAGATCGAAGCCCAGTTTACCTATGTGTATCACTTACCAGTGAAGTGATCATTATGCTGTGTTTGACCACCAGATAACGACGGCTGAAATAACCTAGGTTGTTGCGCATTTCCTAGTACAAATATCACGTAACCGAACAATAACTACAAGAATTATTGTGGTTAACTTTGACATTGAAATAAGTTTTATCATGACAATTAGTCATCACTTGTTTGTCGTGTTAATATTGTTATTACAATTATGTGAGATTGATATATTAATACCTCTAAGTTTGTATTGTTTAATTATATAAATATATTACTCAACCACCTTTATAATTCCAATTTCAAGCGGTTTAATTACCCCTTTACCAGGAACTCTTAAAGCAGGACAGTTTACGCTGTGGAAGCGAGAGGTCCAGTGTAATGCGGCTATATATTTCTACAACGTAAACTATCGTGCCTTAAGAGTTCATGGTAAGGGGGCTGTATTATGTGTATACGGTAATGAACGGTTTGCATATTGCTATATCCAGTGCGTGGCGTACCCTGGAGGAGGCCTACGTCTAGCTGTGGACAGCAAGAGGCTGATGTTATGATGATTATGAACTGCAATGTCCATAGGTGTGCACTATGGCTATTCTACTTCTTTCTAACTTACATTAGTAGCAGTGTATTTTACCTCTATCCTAGTTTGCAGTATCTAGCTCACGATAGAGGTGATTGAACGAAATCAGCAATTTATCTTCCGGTTCTATTAGTATCTAAGGGTTGGACCTCATCTGGCAGCACGGAATCGCCTTTTTCCGTCGCCTTTTCTCTTTCAGTCGCTTAAAACTGCCATTTGCTAGACCTGCATTTGCTGCCAGATGAGGTCCAACCCTAAGTCTTCTTCTTAATGTTGCCGTGAACTAATTGTCACACGAAACAGGTCAGGCCGCGGTACAGATTGTATCAGTCAACAAGGATGGTAGCAAGACTCACCGCTCGGTCCAGTGCTCTCTACTTGGAGTCCAACCAGCCGAGTTAAACCGTAATGCTTAACGTCGCAGCCAACAAGAGTTATGTTAACGTAATGTGTTCATTATAGTTTTTACAAACGTTGATGAGAGAAATTTGTTTGTTGAGTGGACACTTAACATAGAAAGTTCGTCTCACATTTTATGGGAACTTTGACTTGCTATGGTTTCTTTGGTTTACAGATGCTTTTAAGACAAATACACGACATACATAAGAACAGCACTTTTTGCGAAACAATTGGATTATGTGCGGGTTTCACTTTAGATACATCCTTATTTATTATGCTTGCTAAAGTAAACAAAAAATACTTAGTACTTATAATCTACTGTGCTGGCATGAGCTATGTCACATAGAATAGCTTATACTGTGGTGCCTGGCTAGTTAGTATGGTCGTAGCGGATCTAACTCGATCCTACAATAAAGTATAATTTTTTTGGAAGATTCTACCTTACTACCCTGATGAGACAAACTGGGTGTATGTGACAAGAGAGTCGTAGACTTTACGAGGCATAGATTTTGATTTGCCAATAAAATATTATATCCCTTAGACACGCATTTAAATCGAAGCAACGAGTGCTGATACGTCAAAGGAAGGTTTCTTCACGTTTCTGAGACAGTGGACTTAAAGAATAACACATTTGAAAATGTGTGTGCACCTAGCAACCATGGCTCTAGAGACATATATAAATCTTAACACATATCTCGTAGTTAACTAAGTAAAAAGTATTTAACAAAATTGATTAAATGTTGGCACCAGTGTGGTGATTGTTATTGTATAACTACATACAATATATATCAGTTTCTGGATAGTATCGGTCTATTAACACCGCAGGCACGTGCTAGCAATTGTCCCATATTCGGGGAGATAATCTTCGCTACGCAAACCTATAGAAAACTCAGAAGGACCAAATGATAAAACAAAAATGTTAATACAATTAAGGACGGAGACAATGAGACAGCTCGTAGAGACGTGTAAAACGTGTATTGTAGTTGTTTTTATTTGACTTGTTGAATTGTAGTGGCTTGTCTGAAAACTCAGTAACTACAAACTGTGCATAACTGTAGGTTTCGCACCTGAACTTAATAATATGAAATAAAAACAAATAATGGTATTCTTTCTACACAATTAATTCGTTCCATCTTCATAATTGAACTTTCTGAAATATATTAAATTGATCTGAATATACTTCTACTTATTAATTAATTCCTGACGTCTCAAAAGCTTAATAGTACTACATTTTTTTTGCGTACCTTTATCTGCCACTACCAGTTTTACCTGTAAACTTTTCTGCTCATGGTTTGAAGACGTTTTTCGAGTGTTGTGCGGGATAACCCTTCTGTACTTTCCCGTATGCATCGGATCGCTCGTAATCTCCACTACGCCCACATAAATTGTGTCAACGCGATGCGCGCTCCTTACACCTCCGATTTTGGTGGTCTATTTTAATGCGTTTGTTGCTTCATTCCATGTGTCAAGTGCTACTTAAGAAATACTCTACATTTTTAAAGTTCCTTTCTTGAAATGTTATCCTTGCCCGTCCCTTTGTTGAATACACATAATTAATGGCTTGTTTAAGTGTAGGTGCTTTTAATATAGACAGCACTTTAAAAGGTTTGTTATAATAGCAGCTGTTGCAAAGTTTCGCTGAATGAAAACATGGGAATGCACGATTTGCGTAGGATTTGAAACTTATTAGCTGAATGGAACAGATGTTTGATCTTCCTAGGACAGGTATCATAATCAATCTTACTGTTACTCTATTAAACCATATGCTTTAATGACACTGCACACCACATCTAAACCAAAATTTAATGTAGGCTCGACACAATGGTATTTCGTAGACGAAGCTATGGCAAGTCTATAAAGTTAATACTTTCAAATAACATGAATATAGGGTTTAAATAATTACCTAAGCCTAATGTTTGTGTTGTAAACATTAATGACATTGTGATTTGAATTCAACCTCATGTTAAATTATTGTATGGTAGCCACTAGCTATGAATAGTAGAAAATAAAAACAAACACATCAAAATAGGTTCATCTATTTGAGAGCTATGATGCCACAGACAGATGAACACACATACACAGGTTTAACTTACAACACCCCGCTTCTTCCGTCGCGTCGGGGATTAAAAATTAGGTTTTTTTATTGGTTGTAATTTATGGTTGTTTGGCCAACAGTGCAACAGATGGTGAACAAGCTGGTCTGCATCGAGCACGACGAGTGTGGAGCGTGTCTGTCGGCCGCGTCACACTGCCGCTGGTGTGCCGACCCCAACTACAACTCTGGAGCGCCTCGCTGCAATGATGATGAGAGGTGAGTCTAACGCAACTGGGTTTGACGAGTTATAAGTTCCCTTTTGCAGCCTGGGTTAATGAACATGACTATCCTTGTGGCTCGTCTTGATTTCATCAATTGAAATTAAAATAAGAGTCTTTATATAAAGCGAGATAGAATCAGTGATTCCCTTCTTATTGAATAAGTAAGTAATGAGGTTAGTTGAGGAGTGGCACCTTTTTGTTTAGTTAGGTTGTAGACCTTCATGATTGGAATGGACAGTGTAGTATTGTAAAGAAATTGGACGGTAAATTGTAATGTAGAGAGGGTAACTCAGTCTTGAAGTGATAAACAAAGGAGTACTGCGATTTTTCAAGACTAAAAGCCTGCCTAACTGCCTCGTTGGTCTAGTGGTTGCTAAGCGCGACTGCTGAGCGCGAGGTCCTGGGTTCGAATCCCCGGTCGGGGAAACTGTTACTGAGTTTTTCTATTAGGTAATCCTCAGCAGCAACACGGAGTCTGGATTTGTGCCCGATTGATGGCAATAGGCTCACCCCCTATTACCTACATTGGGACCTAAAAACATAACTGTCGAAATGTGGGTGTACTGTATGTGCATCTCTGCCTCCCTTCGGGGAATACAGGCGTGATATTATGTGTGTATAAAAGCCAATATTTTGTGCGAAGCAAGGCACGATGTTAGATCGTAAGATTAAGAAAATTAGTATTAATTAAAGCAAATTGCTGAGTGGAAACCGTTTGCAACTGTCATAATAACGCGGGTCGTAAGTCATGCAGGTAAATAATAATAAACATAAACAAATTGATAATTACTACGACTTTCGCGATATAGCGCTAGTTATTCATAAGGTTGAAGCGTTCTGCAAGCTCTACAGTCATGTTAATTATCTAGCCCATTAATTAAACGTTGTAGGCAATAGTGGCGAATGGCCCATAATATAATATACTACCGACTGGGTGTGGACCATGGTATCTTACTGGAGTACATTACTGTATAATTTAATTTCAACACAATAATTGCCAGCCCCCATATTTTGAAATGTACTTAAGTACTCCTCGCCACTGCTTGGCAATATGCTCAAATTCAAATTCAAAAATGTATTCGCAAATATATGGTGTACAATGGTGTTTCAGTTAGTTTCACATATTTTACCATTATTAAATGACATGCAAATATTCATGATAACCTAATTAATACTTAAATTATCATTTACCTTAATTTAACAGTAGGTATATATATATGTATATATTAATTATGAATTCTAGATTCATCAAGCACATAGAAATACCAAACAAAATAAAATACAAATACGGGTAGATGCATTTTTTTAGCTTCACAAATCACAAACATATTTTGTCCCCTATAATGGTTTTTCTTGTCGCTTCCAAAACAAGAATCTCCATCAATTACCAAATAAAACCTAACACGTTTTCCAAACCATAAATTGAACTACCAAAATATTTACGCCCGAAAGCATTCACTTTAATTATCGTTTTCATCATTAGATCTTAACCAGGCATTTAGAGGAAATAGCCATCGCAATAACAAGGGGTTATCATCTAGTTATCTCGCGTTGATCGCAGCGATTAAAAACGCCCACGACACACGATAATTGGACGGGGACCGTTTAAGAGTAAGTTCGGATACTGACCAGGCCTTGACGTCACTTAAGATTGGCGTTTCGATTTGATAGAGGATGTGAACTGTGAAGTATCTAGTTGTTGATAGGAATATAAGAACTGTCGATTGACTAGATGAGGCCGGTTTCTGAACAAAACTGTTCATTTGTTCAGATGTTTGGTATATGAAAATTCTCCAACGCAAATCCAAAAATATTTTTAGCGACTCAAAACTTTGAGTGCTACTTACTCGTATATTAAAAAGAAATATGGTTTTGATAAAAAGTAAACTTTATGACAAATGATACGTCTTAAAAATAAACAGCCCATCATCATCATCAGCCGGAAGACGTCCACTGTTGAACAGCCCATCACCTATCATCAATTACCATCAGCTTAAAATAATAAATAATGTTATCCCACCGTCTATAATTCAGCCTAGATTTAGAAAAGTGGATGAAGTTACCTAATCGGCCCCTTCATTCAACGCATCTAATAACTATTTACCTCTATCAGAAAGAGACATTATAAGTTCCGTTGCGTTCCTTTTATTTCGCTCAATCAATTACGTGTGCGACCACGGCGCAAGCGCATTCTCCGTGCCCACTATTCCCACGTTCACTGACCGAAATTTTGGTACTTGGCTGACTAATCAAGAGATCGTTGTTTGATAGATTATATTATTCATTGTAAGCTGCGCAGCGATAGAACGATTTTCAATGGGCTGGTACTTTGGTATTGAGCGGAGGAAAGTGGGTAACGATTAATCTGGCTCACGTGGAGTATACGAGGTGGTACTGTCTTATAACATTGAAAAGTATATGCATAGTTAACAGTTAGAACATAAACAAAACTTATTTCGGGTTCTTCTTAAACTCTACGTATGATCCTGAGGCCTAGGCGTAAACAGAAAAATTGTGTTTTTAAATAATAACATCATAACATGACGCCTGTATTCCCTAAAGGGGTAGACAGAGGTGCACACATAGTACACCCACATTTCGCCAGTTATGTTTTAGGTCCCAATGTAATAGGGGGCGAGCCATCAACCGGGCACACATCCAGACTCCGTGACGTGTCAAATGTATTGTAAAACAATTAGCTTTTTTTCTCATTCTAGCCTCGTGAATACTAACTGCAGTCAAGGATTTATACAACGACCCGAGAAGCCTGTTTGGAACGTGGTAGAGAACAGTTCTCTTCAGGATATGACGCCCAACAGTGCCGAAAATGTAATACAAATCCAACCCCAGAGAATACAGCTTTCGTTAAAACCACGTAAGAGTCTTATTTTTTAACCGTCCTCAAAATGTTCTCAACTATGTAAAACCACTATTTTATGTGTATAGTCGAAGTACTAGATAATTATGCTCTTAATAATAGTGAAGTATAATAAGCTAAGATACAGAAACGACTAAAATTATATGCTTACCTAGAAAGATTCGGACATCTTACTTACAAACATTTACACACATTAGTCACCTTATTGTTTGTTTTTCAGGAGAAACGAAAAAGATTAAGTTTTCCTTCAGGCCTGCCAAAAACTACCCTCTAGACTTATATTACTTGATGGATCTCACGTGGTCGATGAAGGATGACAAGGAGACGCTTGTATCTTTGAGGGATGACTTGCCCGGGCTCTTAAAGAATCAAACAGATAATTTCAGGTAAGTTCCATGTAACATGCCGATTACGTACTAGTATATCGTTAAGTGTTATTAGTAAACGGCTTTATCGCCGGCCATTCTTGCTCAAGTTCTCTTCACTGCAGGATATGACGTATACTGAAGGCTAGATGTTAAGCAGATGCTGACAGTGACATAACAGTTTATACTACGTTAAAAATGGCATAAAAATATGAGAATATCTGGTGCTTCGGCTTTAGTAACATAGTTATATAGACTAACTAGCTGCGCCCGGCGTTGTTACCCGCTACATTTTTTCGGGATAAAAGTAGCCTATGTGTTAATTCAGGGTGCCAGCTACCTTCAAATGAAATATCATCAAAATCCGTGTAGCCGTTTGAGCGTGAAGAGGTACCAAACGTAAACTTTCGCCTTTATAATATTAGTGTGATGTGTGATTTCGAACATCAATATTTTATTTATTTCTTATTTAGCGGAGAATGTACCGTCATCATCATCATCGTTGCAGTCCACTGCTGGACATAGGTCTCTCCCAATGCCACAAAAACCGGTCAATTAAATGTACCTTATACGATGTCAAATAATTACTTTGTCTTACAGACTCGGTTTTGGAAGTTTCGCCGAAAAGCCTCTAATGCCATTTATAAGTACAGACGCAAGAAGACTGGCTAACCCTTGTTCCGTGGAGGAAGTAGCTTGCGAAGCTACCTACAGCTACAGACACCATCTGTCGCTTACAAATCAGGTAACATTGACCATTTGGCACAACTTCCTTAAGTTCATAAAAGGAAATCCTTAATACTCTTTCCCATATTTAGATGCTCGTAAATACACAAGGTTAATTTACCTTTATTACATTGTATATTTTCTATGTAGTGATCAATGCTTTGACTAGTATCATTTGCATCGGGCATGCAATGTCGGCTTGGTCTAGCATATTGGGAGGGAAATCAGGTAGTTTGTATTCTGATTTGCTGAGCTCCAATCAGACAATCAGAACTAAGTAGACTTACCATTGGGAGTACGGCTTTTGCCACAAGTATGGCGTCACGGAGCGTCGATCTAATTGTTTTAAATAATGTTCTTTCTTTTTAAGGTAAATGAATTCATAGAACATGTGAACAGCAGTTCTGTGACAGCCAACTTGGATAATGCGGAGGCTCAGCTGGATGCTCTGGTGCAAGTCATATCGTGCGGCGACCAGATCGGATGGGCCACCCACAGCCGAAAAATTGTCATTTTGCTTTCCGACGGACTTATGCACACGGCTGGGGACGGGAAACTTGGTAAATTTAATTATTATTCAATACTTTGTTTTTCTGTCTTTTACATTACTTGCTAACACCGGCTTGGCGGGTTTCCATGTCAAACACCCCAAATAAGAAGTACCATTCCTTTTTTACTAATACCTAAATGTGCCTAAATTTAGATTAAATCATATTTTATGTTCTTCGTCAGTTTTAAGACTGCCTCGTTGGTCTAGTGGTTGCTAAGCGCGACTGCTGAGCACGAGGTCCTGGGTTCGAATCCCGGGTCGGGCAAAGTGTTATTAGGTTTTCACATTAGGTGAATCTTAGTAGCAGCACGGAGTCTGGATTTGTTCCCGGTTGATGGCAATAGGCTCGCCCCCTATTACATTGGGACCTAAACATAACTGGCGAAATGTGGGTGTACTGTATGTGCACCTCTGCCTACCCCTTCGGGGAATACAGGCGTGATGTTATGTTATGTTATGTTTTTGTCAGTTTTAAAATAGATACTATTAAATGATTATTTGTTTATAAATGATTTAAGGCGGCGCTACAAAGAAGAATGATGAACAATGCCACTTGGACGAGAAAGGCTACTATTCAGACGCTGCGACTTACGACTATCCATCAGTGGCGCAAATATATAGACTCTTAGATAAATACAAGGTAAAGTGTTGTTACGTTTAAATAACTGCTTCAAACATTTTAATACTATAAATATACTTCAATAGATTCGATGTTTACCGCTTGAAGTTATTTTTAGGTCAACGTGATTTTCGCAGTAACGGAAAGTGTGAAAAATCACTACGATAGTTTGAATCAGCTGCTCGAAGATTTTACTTACGTTGCCAAGTTGGAGAGTGACAGTTCTAACATCCTGAAGCTGGTAAAGACCGGTTACGAAGACATCGTCAGCGTGGTCGACTTCCACGACGACTCTAGTTCTGGTCCGGTGAAAGTTAGGTACTTCACTGATTGTGGAGTGAAGGGAAGACCTTTGACCGAAGGCACGAGATGTACTGGAGTGGAATACGGCATGGTTCTCAATTATGAAGCTCATGTCAGTTTGGAATCTTGTAGTGAGTTTAAATCGGTAAGTTTATATGTATAGACCTTTTATTAACGATACTCTTAGGTATGATTTGGGACATGTAATTATGTAGTAAAGTACGATTGATAATTATGAATTTTGAAACATTGCTTTAAATATGCCCTAATGAAGGTGCTTCTCTAAATTGTCTTCAACAAAATGTATTCGTTATGTCATTTGCAAAGGTACAGCCGTCTTATCGCATTTATCTACGTACTACACACAGAAAACCGCAAACTATTTCCTGTAATGTTCTTCCATTAGGTACATACTACCACACACTTAAACGTAGTTTAAGTGTAAGCAATCGGTTGCGTTCAGATCTTGGCTTAAGCAATAAACTGACATTAAAACGCAAGAATACCAAATGTACTAAATCATCTTATTTTTCTTCAGTCAAAACAAACGATCCGTATTTCGGAGTCCCAGCTCGGGCAGGACGCCCTGACCCTAGAAGTGGATATCCATTGCGGCTGCAAGTGCTCCGCAGAAGAGGAAGTCACTCCCATGTGCCCGGCCAATTCACACCTTGTGTGCGGCGTGTGCCAGTGTAATAAAGGATGGTATGTGTTGTTGTCTTAGCAGCTCTATGTTGATTGTTAAGCACTCTTATCTACTTACGTAGGTATAGTTATGTGAAATAAGAATGTCGCTAGAAAAAATTAGCTTAGTTTTTCAAGAACTCAGTAAAAAGTAGGATAGTTTAAAACAATAAGGTCATGAAGTAATTTCGGCAATTTTGTCAATTTTGCGCGGAACTGATTTATGAGATCTCTACTGACTTGCTCTTGAACTTTACACAAATGTTTGTTACTTATTTAAATGCCTAAAACTTTTAATTGTAATATTTATGTATTCTTTTTTACATACCTACGATAAAACCCCTTTTTCAGACAAGACATTTTTTGCCTAAACCTTGCTGAAAAAGATTTAATACTAATTAGTCTAGTCAAGTCGCACTTCGGCTTTGTTGTTTACTAATACAATAAGAACTAGTTACTATTCCCGGAAGATTACTTGCCACTTCTGGCCACAGTTGTCACCATAACGGACTTGTCCTTAGTACCATGAAGCTCTCGCGTCTTTGTTTTGCAATTTCTTGCTCTTAGAATTTGAGTAGGTATAGATTTTAAACTGTTGGATATGTTGAACGTTATATAGTCTATCTTTCTTATGGTATATGGTACATAGGCAGAATATACATTATTGTGCATTATATAGGTGATATAGGTACGTTACAAGACTCTAGGCTTGGCTTATCGTTAAAAAATGAGGCTTTTTCTAGACAACTGCCCCCTAACCATAAACTCCTAAAGTAGGAAATTTTCCAATGTGGAAACGAGATGTCACTACGTACAGTATAGTGCATCGTCTCACTTCCTCAACGGAAAATATCCTGCTTTACAAGTTCATGGTAAAGCGGCAGACGAAATAAAATAAAAACTCTTCCAGGTCGGGTCCTCTGTGTGACTGTGAATTAGGTGACGAGAACGCGTCAGCCGAGCTATTAGCTCAGTGTCGAGAGCCTAATACCACGCGAGCGATGGCGTGCTCAGGGGCAGGAGACTGTCTGTGTGGCAAGTGTGAATGCGACTGGGGCTACAGTGGACGCTACTGCCAGTGCAAAGCCTGTGAAGTTAGCCGGTAAGCTCCTACTGTTTCTTTATTTATGTCTAGGTCAGAGTATAGGTGCCCAATAATAATATCCGGCTGGAATTGTTCTAAGGTAGAGATTCTAGCAAAATAAATCTACACCAAGTTTGCTTTTTAGGTTTTCTTTACAAGAAGATCGTTATGGCTTCAATGGCATGATTTCATTAAGCTATTTTTTACATAATCAAATAAATTATTATCATGGTCTGAAATCAAAATAATGATTAAAACTTAATTATTAGTCTCAGCTGAGAAAGGCCACCGGTTAAGTTTTAAAAGAACATTATTTAAGGTACCTATATCGGCTTTTACTTAGTAACATCATCAGCCGGAAGACGTCCACTGTTGAATAAAGGCTTCCCCCTTAAGTAAAGGGAGGGGTTGCCATAATCCCCACGCTTGGCAAGCGGCTTGGGGATCGCTGTATTGGTGGTGAAGTTACAGAAGAAGCTGCTGCCCATTTTGTGGATTTTCCCTTAGTCGCCTCTTACGACACCCACGGGGGGAAAGAGGGTTGTCAATTCTAGACGGGATACCACACAGCACTACTTTAAAAAAAAATTACTTAGTTAAAATTATATATCTACATTGGAGAGGCTGTTGATGTTACGTGATAATAGCCTTACGCGAAGTAATGTTGATAACCTAATTTTAAAGAAGATTTGTGATGAAAATGTAACGGTGTTAGTATCAGTATGAGTTTATTGAAGTATACCAGATGAAGTCGGAAGTAGTTAAGAGCATTAGTAGCACTTAATGTTACCGACTATCGACACTAGAGTATTTTGGGATAGTGAGGAATGTGTTTACATGTCTCAATTGAAAATACGCGCGTTAGTTTTCATTATGCTGGGTTTATGTTCCTATTCAAAATACATAGATTGATGTTTGTTGAAAACGTAGGTACCTTGCATGAAGTTGCTTTTTTATAGCCAAGAGGACTTTTTTGTTTAGAAAGTGTCTGCCTGTCATTTTTTCGAGCCATCATTACGGTACATAATCATTGTTAAAATTTTGATCTAAATGTCTATAAGACAACATAGTAAAGATTGGCATCTATTGATCATACACTATAACTTATTCTTGCTTAGATTTATTAACTTCCGAACTCCTTAGTAATTTTCAATTGTTTTGTTGATCCCAAACTTAACCCAGTCAATCTTGATTTCAGGGAGAATGACATAGAGTGCGGTGGCGTCGGACGCGGCGTGTGCGTGTGCGGACAGTGCGCATGCGCCTCCGGGTGGAGTGGGTCAGCCTGCGATTGCACGCACTCTACCGACACGTGCGTGCCCCCCGCTGGTGGGGACGTCTGCTCTGGACATGGGGACTGCGTCTGCGGTGAGTATACTTTTTAAGGCTCAAACATGGAAAATACATGAGTTGCTCTACCGGTGACCTGTGCAGACCTAGATTCCGAATACCATTTTTAGGGATGTGTTGAAGAGCTTAACTTGCTCTCCAAGGCCATTGTGTGAAGAATAGCCGGGTCTGCTCGTAGCAGCATTGCTGCTTCCCCTCGTTATCTTAACGGTAGCAATATATTATCAAATGTATCGTACATCATATCGCAATGCCTTTTTGAACTTCTTACGAGTCTAAGATCCCTTGCAATTAAACATGGTGCAAATAAAACTGGTGGCATATACCGGGAACTATTCCTAACTATAAATAAGTATACCATATTTTAATCACTTAATTAAACTTGCAGGTCGTTGCCAATGTGAGGCTGCGGAAGACGTCGGCTCTATGTACACGGGCACGTTCTGTGAGACGTGCGCGAGCTGCGAGAACCCGCTCTGCTTGCACGCCGAGCCGTGCGTCGCTTGCCATCTCAACACCAACTGCACCGACTCCTGCACCATTGGCAAAGTTAACTATACCGTTAGCGAGAGACTCGTAGAAAGAGGTTAGATGTTTTAACTTACTAGTGTGCCCCGGTACTTATACGCAAAATTTCATGATGATCGATTCAGTTGTTTAGACGTTTTAACTTACTTTGGTTTTTATAATATTGGTAAGGATTGTTATGTAGTAACCTGCTTACTTTAGCCACCTTTAGAATAGATTATGGTGAAAAGAGCGGCCTCAAAAGATCAGCCGTGTAAAATACAATGAAACTCTAAAAGGTCAACCCAGGAGACCATTTCAGGGTTGAGCTTAGGTACTTAGACAATTATTCACTAAGTTCATTGCGCAGACTGCCTCGTTGGTCTAGTGGTTGCTAAGTGCGACTGTTAGGCACGAGATCCTGGCTTCGAATCCCGGGTCGGGTAACGTGTTACTAGGTATTTCCATTAGGTAATTCTCAGCAGCAGCACGGAGTCTAGATTTGTGCCCAGTTGATGGCAATAGGCTAGCCCCATTACATTGGGACCTAAAACATAACCGGAGAAATGTTGGTGTACTATATTATGTGCATCTCTGCCTACCCCTTCGGGGAATACAGGCGTGATGTTATGTTATGTTTCATAGCGCAATTAGCAATTATACCTATATCTGCATGATAATGTGGTTATCCTATCCTAGTTCAACGTTACCACAAACATCTCTAATTACAAATTAACTAACAGTTCTAAAAGTGAACTGTAAATGAGGAGTAATGAAAGAAAGTGCCTCATAAGAGTTAAATTATGGATAATTACGACGCCGACGACTCAGTTTGTGGTTAGCATCACACTTGAAAGTGCTAATGACCGTCATCATCTCAGCTTGTGGCTTGCGGTTAAAGAAATAAATGGTGATCTTAATTACCTTGAAGGGTCAAATTATTGTCTTACCAGGCAAAGGTAGCTGCGTTATATATTGACTGTGACTTATCTAGAAGTTGTAATAGGTTAATTAGTAGGTCTTTTGACTGTCACGCTGTTCCAGTAGTTGCAAAGAACGACGGCTGAGCGTGGGTTCCCGGGTTTGATTTGCAAGCCGGCTATGTTATTGGGTTTTTCCAGTAGCAGCACGGAGTCTGAATTTGTGTCTTATTGAAGGCATAGGTTCACTCCTATTACATTGGGACCTTTCACATAACTGGCGAAATGCTAATTGTACTGTACTCAAACTATCCCATTGGGGAATATTATGTTATGCTTTTTAAAATTTTCTTATTTTTTTACAGATGTCGATAACACAGATGAAGTTATGTGTATATTCCGCCAGGAAGAGGACCAACTAGAATGCGAGTACAAATACACATACTCACCTATTGACTCGGCTACCGGTGTGGAGATCACTATCAGGGAAAAGGAGTGCTACCGTCCAACCAGCGCTAAGATCATGACCAGTGCCTTAGTAATCATAGGCTGCGTTATAGCCGCCGGCTTACTAATTATACTAGCTATCAAAAGTGGACAGATCGTGTCAGACAGAAGAGCGTACGCAAAATTCTTGAAAGAAGCCCAAGAGAGCAGAAAAAATATGCAGGAACTAAATCCTTTGTACATTTCGCCTATTTCTGAGTTCCGTTTGCCTGACTCTTTTCCTAGAGATAAGAATGACTAAGTTGTATGGTCTGCCTCCTTACCATAAACTCTTAAAGCAGGACAGTTTACGTTGTGGAAGCGAGACGCTGATACGTGCAGTGTAATGGGGCGTCTCGCTTCTACAATGTAAACTGTCCTGCTTTAAGAGTTCAAGGTGTGGGGGCTGTACTTGTGTTTAGGTCAGTGACGTTTAAAATATGCTTGTTAAGAATGATCAAGCTTTCTCAAGTTTTAGATTTGTTTGGTGTTAAAATCCCGAAATGTAGGAGAAAGAACTCTTTCGGAATATACGGCGCTTTTCCAAAGCATTTATCTAATTTGATGGTTCCATTATATTAACACAATTTACAAAGTAATCGTTATTATAAGTGTACAAAAGTAGTTTAAATGATTTACCTTCCTATTGATCGCAGTTTACCAAGTCGCATAAAAAAATATTGCATAATTTTTATTAGCCGAGCTAATATTTTTTTATAATTAATTGTATATTTATTATGAATTATATAATAAATAAGTAAGTATATTAATAATGCGGATGAATGTTCGTTTAAAAAATGCGTCTACATCGAAAATGTTATCTATTATGTTAACTTGCTTGCCTGTGTTTATTCGAACTTTTGAGATATTCCATGGTAACCTACCCCTCTGGGAAACAGGCGTGACTTTATGTATGTATGTGTGCGATTTACCTCTTATATTTATTTAATATGGCGAGTGTGTACCTATTCCTGTTGATGATAACTAATTTGTACAGGCCTTGTTAAATATGTACCTAAGTCTATTCATCGTAGCACACATTAGGTAAAATTAGATTTTTTTAATGTCATAATATTGTATAGTTGTTGTCATAATGTTGTTACATATAAAAGTACAAAATATAATACTGAATAAAGTAAAACCGTCTCGTTCGTTAACAATATCTTTAGATCACGTTATATACCAATAAGGCGTTTTATAATTCTATTAAAACATGACCTAATCTAAGTTTGTTTTTTAGGAAAAAACAAACCTAAATACATAAGGATATCATAACATATTTTGACAAGCGAGTCAATAGAATATTGTAATGGCTTTTGACATTGATACATTACCAATGTGCCTTAATTACCATTCATATTTAATTGCGCCTCCTAACATTTAAAATATATACATCATCAGTCGGAAGACGTCCACTGTTGAACAGGCCTCCCCCTTAGAACGCCACAATGAACGACAGCTTGCTAATTGCATCCACCGGTTGCCCGCAATTCTGACGATATCGTCGGTCCACCTGGTAAGAGGCCTGCCAACGCTGCGTCTTCCGGTTCGTGGTCGCTACTCGAGAACCTTTCTTCCCCAGCGGTTATCGGTTCTTCGAGCGACACGAAATATATGCTTAAATAAATGTTTAGTCTATCTCTCATAATAATTTAGATAATTTGCATGTACGTATTACAAAATTGTACTTAAATTCGACAAATTGTAGTTAGAATAATTTAGTATGATGTTTGCTAGTCCTGCAGTATTGCATTTTACAATTAGGTTAAGTTCTTACTTACTGTCTTTAGTTAAGTGTTATAATATCTAAAGAACGTTAAAAACCCTGTTTCATTATAATTATCGCCATTTAGTTTTTATTTTTTATAGAATTTTGACGTGTAAAAGTGTTTGTGAAAACCTATTTACAGAAATAAACCATTTTTTTATTTTATTATTATCGTTCCTTTTTTAAAGACGCACAACCATTTTTGCAAAAATTTAAACTGTATTTTTGTAACATAAAAAGTTTTATACCTTTGTTATGTGTTTTCAAATTATAAAATGTCTAAACAGTTTGTTGTAAAAATGTTTTTATTAACTAAACCAAAAATAAAACTCTCGTTAACATTTAAATAGTTTTATTGATTTTGACGCATTCATAAACATTTTCAATATGATATTTGTAATACTCAAAATTAATATTGAATGCGCCAATATTTCCACCACAACATATCTATTGGTAAAAAATTAAGTACAGCGGTAACACTAATTTTCTTAGGGTAAAATGTACTATCATTACTTTATATTGTAGTTTTGTACATGGTTACACTTATTGAACTTCTATTTACGTTGAACATAGTTATAAGAGTCGTCGATTGTCGGTTACCGGATAAAAGAGACACGTGTAATTGTGCATATTAAAAGGCTCATTACATAGATCTGGTATTTCTGGCATTGTAACGTAATGTCAAAATAGAATTGGGATGTCGTCACCAGAAACCAATAATTCCAAGGCGCTACATTGAAAAATCCTTTATTTTAGCCCTTAAAACCCTATTCATTTTTAATTAACAGAGAATACGATTTTTATTAGCTTTGAAATCAATAAATAGTAAGTCAATTGAGTTTGCGAACTAGTGACGTCACTTGTTCCTATTGGTGTACAAAATCTATGGAGAATAGTTTTGACAGCTCATAAAAAGTATATCAATTGATTTGTGGTGTCAACATCCCAACTGTGCATTGTGCACGTAAACACCTCTTCTTAGTACTAAAAGAAGCAAAATCAATTTGAAATTGGAACTACCTACCTACTTCCAATTTCGAATTGATTTTGCTTTTTTTAAGATTAGGATTGTTCGACGTCAGTTTATACGAGGTTTTGTTAACGGTACAGTTTACCCTAATGGCCAAACGACGTTGTTAGCTGGAAGACTATACAATTACTAACTTAACATATGTACATAGCTTTAAGTACTTACATCCCCACTCCGGTATTATACATTAAAGTTACAATTAATTATTATCTAATAAGAGGTAAACTTGTAAGTACAGCCCCCTTACCATGAATTCATAAAGCAGGACTTTTTCCGTTCTGAAAGCGGGACGTGATTAAGCGCAGTGTAATGTGGTATCTCACTTGCACAACGGAAACTGTCCTGCTTTAAGAGTTCATACTCAGGGAGCAGGAGGCTCTTTATCCTTTAAATATATTACAATAAGTACATATTTATTCGACTTTATCTATATAATTATAGAGAAACATATATATCAATTACTTATATCAGCGGTAGAAAAATCCTTATTTATAAATCACATCCAGTATACCTTATTTAATATCTTAGTTTGACTAAGTACCACATATGTCCGTACACAACAAATTCTTACAGAATTCAAACAAAAATACATTATATACAATTATAGTTGTAAAACAAAAACATTGGAAGTCAAGAATTCTTACGGTATCACAATGTGAGATTGTTTATAAACAGCTTGAGTTCTAAACAGTAAGGATGTGGTTTTTGTTTGTATGAAAATGCTTATTTGTTAGTCTTGAGTGTATTATGTGTCCCTTCGACAGTTGATGAGACAATAAATGCGTACGTAATATTTTGAAACATACAATTGGCAAATGGTATTAATACATACACAATAAGCAACAGCTGGTAGCTTTTTATTTGTTTTCTTGCTTTCTAAATACAGGTTTTATGTGTATTGCGGTTTTAAAATTTCATATGCGCACGAAGGCCAAATCAGAGCCAATTAGCACATGATTTTAATTTCAACATTCAAGTTATCTAGAAAATCTACAAATTGTTTTATAAATGCGTAATATTTTGTCTACTTTTAAGTCATTTTATAAGGCCGCGTCATTATATTTAAAAGGCAATAGCAGTCATTTATGTGACTATGTTGGTAATGTTAACATATTTGAAATATCAAGTATCAAGATTGGTATTCACATAATTTAATTCTAACTGCCAATCGCTACACGAGCTACAAGTCTTGGTCATACACGATCGCGACACGCGACCAGATCATGGCTGGTATTGTAGCATGACTAAAACTGTCGTAAACATTTGTACATACTAGATAGTATTTTATTAGTTTAACTCCAATATATCACATCTGCAATTCTGCATAGTCCTAATAAACTTCCAAATAATCAGCCATAAGCTCGTACAATTTTCGCTAGCGTTAGTAAAAAATCTATTTTTTTACTATTTACAAGAATTATTGTTTTGTTGGAAGTACGCTCGTCTCCTGCACGATAACCAGTGCATTTAGTGCTGAGGTGCGCGTGACGTGATAGTGTGGCATCACACGTGTCGGTCGGGCCGCGCGGGCGGCAGCAGCGTCATGGCGCCCGCGCCGCGCTTGGCGGCCGGGGAGGGGGGCGCGCGGGCCGCGGGGGGCGCGCTGGCCGCGGGGGGCAGCGGCATGGGCATGGGGACGGCGTCGGGCACCAGCCCGCGGATCAGGTCCGATATGCACGGCCAAGGCACCAACCTGCAATGTTACATGATGCAATGACTTCACTGTTTCGTAAGAATGTTGTGGCGACAGTACCTATAATCCCGGTCCAGCCCATACACATTACACAGCCCTTAAAGCAGTACGTTGTGTAAGCGGGACGCCGCACTACCCTGCTCGTAGCGGCGTCTCACTTCCACAACAGAAAAAGTTCTGCTTATAGAATTCATGATAAGATAGAGGCTCAACTCAACTCTCCATGATGTTGTCTATATATACATTTTTAGAGATTGAGCATTCCTCTGAATCTCTGTTCACCTTATATTATTATGATGTGATTGGTTTTGAAGGATTGTGGAGTACATCTCTTCCCAAATCTTCGATATATTTAAGAGACATCCACCCAAGAATTTCGAATTAAGTCCGATTTTACAAGACTCATAATATAAGATATTGTAATACACAGATCAGATACCAGGTAGTCCGAAAATCCAAGTTCATATTACATTAAAGTTACGTCGCAGTCTGAATCTCAATTCAACGACATCTAAACATAACACGCTGCTGGCTGCTGGTGTGACGTAAGTGGTGTCACGTGTCAGTGTCGAATGTCAACTCTTGTTGTCTGGTTGTGTCATGTCATGCTTACCACTTGAACGGCACCAAGACGCGGAAGTAGCCGGGGATGAAGGCGAAGGGCTCGTCGGTGCGGATCGCCAGCACCACGCGGTCGGCCACGTCGTTCGAGTTCAGTTGAGGCACGAATCTGAAATTAAGTAGGGAATTAAATTAGGTACTTGTAGTATATATTTTTTTTTATTTTTTTAACGTTGGTCTATTTCCTTATGCAGTTCAACTTCAGCCACTGCTTGGTGTAGGCCTCTTTTCTCCTTTGTGCTGATGCTACGCTTCTGTCCTGTTTTATCGGGATTCCCGCATATATTTTTCCTGCTATCATAGCTGCTTTTTGATTTATCACATTCCTAATTGCTTGACGGAAGTGCCGACATAAAATGGCATGTGTATAGCTGGGATATGAAAGGATTCTCAAAGCAATCATGTTTACGGGGAACAAAACACAATGGTTTCAGTTTTTAGGTAAGAAACATTGCCGCTCACACAATGCATTGAAACGAATGCTAGAGAAAGGTCATAGCCATAACAGACGGTAGAAGTTAATTAACGTGCACACAAAGAATGAACGCGACTGTAGGAACCCTCCCATAACATTTGCTAACGATATCGTTTGCAGTTATGACTAAATCTAACAAACATAGTAAAAACATACATACATACATAAAGTCACGCCTATTTCCCTGAGGGGTAGGCAGAGTACATAGTAAAAAAACAGCCTTATTGACTTTGTAGCACTTGCATAGTTCTTTGGTTTAAAGAAGAAGACTGTATGATGTAATGTTAATAAATGCATTCATTAAGTATTTTGTGATTGAGTTTAGTGATAAAAGGGTATGGTTAGGTAGCTTTTTTACAAACTCTTATAATTATTTTTATAGCCAAACCTGCATAAAATACTAGCAATTAACTTTTTTCTCGGTATATAAGCTCAAGTAATTATTGCAGGTTTTTACCATGGAAGTAACACTATAAAATAACGCTTAAACAAACACTTACCTAGAGTTAACCTGCTCAAACATGCCAGTAGACCGTATAAAGTACGGGCATATCAGGGAGGTGCGCACTCCACTGATGCCTTGGGCTTCGAGCTCAACACGTAGAGCTTCGTCGAAGCCACAGGCGGCGGCCTTCGAGGCGCAGTAATCGACCAGCTTGGCCACTCCGACGTGGCCCGCCATGGACGCGATGGTCACTATATGGCCATCGTTATGCTCGATCATCGATGGAAGGAACGCTTTCACCGTCTGTGGAAGTAACATCAAATATTAACAAAGAAGTAACTTTAGTCTGTTTAAATTCTTCATCATCAGGCTGAACACGTCCACTGTAGAACAAAGGCTCCCTTGGAGTGGGGGGGGTTACCATAATCCCTACGCTTGGCAAGCGGCTTGGAGATCGCAATATTGGTGGTAAAGTTACAGAAAACGCTGCTGCTCATAAAAATGTTATAATAATTTTTTATGTTTTTTTTTAATTACAACGATAAATTTTTTTTTATCAGAAATTGTTATATTATTTCGGTAGTTACCATTAAAATTAGTCTGAAAAGTTTCCGTGTAAATCTAATTGCACCCAAGAAGTTACTTACGGATACCTAATGGCTTGTAAAATCTAGGTCCACGATAGTGGAAGGAAGTACTGAAGTAATTAGAACAAATTTATCGAACATTTCCTTTAATCATTCATTTGAATATCGTGATTGTGGTAGGTTCTGTTGTTGGCTAATCATATTGCGATTTTGCGAATATCACCGTTCATTTGTACAAATGTACAATGTGGTACCTATGTGTACAATTTGTACCATAATTGTACATGTAACTGTACTGAATAAAATGTTGCCCACAGAAAGAATTTACTTTGGTATTGTAATAATCGAGTAGGCAATCTGCACGCAACATTTTTAGTAAAAATATTTTCTTTTCTATGTTTTCTATTTTGTTTTTAGTTACATTTTATTTCGTATAATCATAGAACTATATTAAAAAAATTAATAGAAGAGGCAAAAAAATAATCAATGCATTAAAGTAAAAAATCCTAAGCTAAAAATAATGATTAGATTTGACTTAGATTTTTATAAGCCGAAGGTTTGCATGCTGCACGTCATTTACAAACCAATAGGCAATATTAAGTAATGGCTCTTTGGCCTACTAAGGCACCTATGATTAATAAACTTCAGGAGTAATTTATTAATAGTATGGTAAAATCCGTTTTCACGCCTGTCATGACTGAATTATTTATCCTGTGAAAAAGTTATGTTTCCGAACGATAAATACGTCTTTAAATTGCGGACAACAATGCCGGTAATAAGGTAATAAATGTGTATCGCGAAGTATGGCTCATTAATAGAAGAAATATTCGCCCTTAGGGTTGCACCCTCCGGTGCTTTGCTTAACGATTGTAACCTTTAAAGCCGCCCCTTGTGTTGGTCCACTGCACATGTTGTTTATTAACATTTCAAATTCTTAATAGAAACGGAATCACTGTTTCTTATTAGTCTTAACTTATTGGTTATTACATTACTCTTTCGTCGATACATTAGTATAGTTCCCGTCACGTAAAAAGAATGCTGACCGTTAACTTATTTTTTTAAATTCCTGTCTATACCAGAGTGTTAAGTAACTAGTAAATTACCTATATTGATTCTACAATAAAATAATTATACTTAATTATAAACCACAATAGCCTAGGACCATAGGAAGCGACTGTTTCCGAGTGCAAACACAGTCACTGACAATCGCTCAGAGTTCTTCTTACGCGACAGGAACTATACATATTAACGATTTATTTACCTTACTAATATGGTTAATGTTTGCTTAAAACTAATATTTATTTACTTCAATAACGAGTTAAAAGCCTTAAAAACAATGCAGCCATAACATATGATGCGATCGTTGATCACACTTTCACACTAATATTATAAAGGTGAAAGTTTGTGAGTGTCTCTTGACGCTCAAACGGCTACTCCGATTTTGATGAAATTTCATATGGCGGCAGCTGACGCCCTGGATTAACACATAGGCTACTTTTTATTCCGAAATAATGTAGCGGGTTACACCGCGGGGGGCAGCTAGTTTAATATAAAACTGACTGCAGATATAGTTAAGTAGTTACTTACCCAGCAATGCGCTAGGATGTTGACATCGAAGGTCCTCTGGATCAGGTGGTCGGGCGTGTCCAGCAGGTACTTCCCTGACACCACACCAGCGTTGTTGATCAACAGGTTTACCTGAAAATCACAAAAATAACGTTAATAACCTTACACAACACGGCACAACCTAAAACGCAATATTTGCAGTAATGGTTATGTCTCAAGGGCATGTTTACAATATATTGCCGACATCACATACAAATTGCCGTGCAGCATTTTAGTTCCTAATGAGATTATAGAGGTGAAGAATCCAATTTTAAATTTATATGTATTTAAATTGGTATTATGTGTACAAGAAAGGTAAATATAAGTACCCTTGCTAATAAAAGTAATCACATTCGCTAGCTATATACACAGCCGCCCCGAGTTGAGAAATGGGGCGCCGCGGCCCACCAGGCATACCACCGCCTGGTTGGACGATCTTCCCTTTTCGTTGAAAGAACTCCACATCCCTTCCTCCACAACATAAATACTACCTATCGAAATTGTTTCAAAATTGGCATAGTTTTCATGAATTGTCAAAACGCTATTCATCATCATCATCAGCCGGAAGACGTTCACTGTTGTACAAAGGCCTCCCCCTTAGAACGCCACAATGAACGACAACTTGCCAATTGCATCCAACGATATTCCCCCATAGATTTTGTATGGCAATAGGAACATTTGACGTCATTAGTTCGTGAACTCACTTAACTTCCTATTTATTGATTTCAAAACAAATAAAACACGAATTTTACAGTTAACTAAATGCGTAGTTTTTAGGGTTAAAAAAACACCTTTTTAGAGTAGTAATATAGTAATAATTGTGTCAACTACCCAGGTGGATTCATAATGATAATTATGTAGTACTTAAATCATTCTTAACACGTAGGTATAATCATGTAGACATATTGTTCATAATTTCACAAACTTCTGACGTCACATCAAGATAATACATATCCGCTATGAGTGCCTTATCTGAATTTTATAGTACTTGTAGCTGTTTGTACACAAGCTTACTGTTAAGTACCCGGTACGAAATTTAAAAGCCAAATATTAAAGGTGAAGGGACCTCTTTGCTTAAAAAATCGAAATACTAGGGATATAGAATACCTGTTTACTTTTTTGTATACCATACATGGGATAATGATGGTAATACTAACATAGAGTACAATAGTTCGTTTTTCCTTTCTTTAAATTGTGACGCGTTTTGCTTTTTTATCGCAAAATAGAAGTTATCGAAGTTTTTTTTGCATTTTTCTCCTAAATCCTTTTCTTTAAATTTCCTTCTCTCTTTCATTGCACACAGTCTCGCACTTGGAGTCAGCATTGACTCGTGTTTTCATACTTATAGTTATTGCTCAATATGCATGCATAATTTATGATCAAATTGTAACTGTTATAAGCATTTGATCATTTGGATGTTGACCCATTTCTAGCGGTGTTTGGAATAAAATCTAGATTTCTCAAAATATCTAGGACACGTAAAAAATATTGGCCAATTTTAACCTCGAGCAGTTAATAATTCGATATGAGTATTTAATTATTTATTAGATTTATTATTTAATACATGATATAATACTGTCAGATTAATTGATTTATGTCCCATCCAAGGTTATAGCATCATAATAAAAAACATCTGAATATTAGATACCGTTGGTTGGCACTGACATTTACATAAGTATTAGACAGTTTAAAATTAAAATCTCGTAGCGTACACGATGTTTTTAAACATTTACATTTTACAATTCCCGAATTTGGAAATCTGGCCCAACACAACCGTATTAGCTGCCCAATAGTCTTAGGTCTCTACCTCGCGCAAGTATTGTGCTCAACGGTAATACACAACATCTTGCACTAGGCGAATAATATAACTTTGTCGACAGGAGATACGAAGCCACTAAACTCCTATGGACACATATAGACAGTATAGAATTATGAAGACAAAAAGTTCAACTGTAGTATGAAATGAAAACTGGAAGGAGGAAAACAATCGGAAAGAATTTAGAAGAAGTCACACAAGTTTTACAAAAAGACTTGTACTTGCAATTTACTGCCAGCATTGGTATGGAATTTTCCACTTCGTCTCTTAATATTGACGTAGAGAAAGGTTTCTTGCCCTTGGTGTCACGATAATAATAATTCAAACTTGTGTCGCGAGAAGAGACGAAGACTATACACTCTCTTTAGACACATATAAACAATACTCACTATATTCAAGATATAATTATGCAGAAAAAAGTTCTACTGTTGTAAGAAATGAAAATTGGAAGGACGAATATAGATTTTGACTTTTTTTAAATTCTATCTGAATCTTTCTGATAGCAGAAAGATTCAGATAGAATTAAAAAAAAGTCGTTCTAGATTCACAAGAAGTACTTGCAATTTACTGTCAACATTGGTATGGAATTTTCCCCTTCGCCTCATGTTGACGAAGACAAAAGTTCCTTGCCCTTGGTGTCACGATAATAATAATTCAAAATTGCACTGCAAAACTTGAAATGAGTTGAGTGAATTTGAAGGCGACCTGACGTCAATACCTTGTACCGATGGATTCTTGAAAGTTTAAAGGAAACACATTGATAATAAATTTGTAACGAGAAATGTAAGGACACATGAAAAGGAGGAAGAAACAAGGGCACATTAACCTTTCTAACATAACAACATCACTCCTGTATTCCTCGAAGGGGTAGGCTGAGGTGCACATATAGGACACCCACATTTTGCCAGATATGTTTGTCGGTACTAATGTAATAGGGGGCGAGATTAACCTTTCTAAATGTAATTTAAAATAGAATTTCGTCTTAATTTGTCTTTTAAGGAAAACTATCATTGATCTTCTGTAAAGTGATATTATACTTTTGTATCTCTACTTAAAACATCGTTTGGAGAAAGGTGGTTACCGAAACATATCTAAGTGAATGGATGGGAAACGCAAGTGCTGCGCCACGTTTTTGAAAAAAATGTTGGAGATAATTCGTTGTTGACTTCAACTTACGCTAGTTAGTGAGCCACTTTGAGAAATAGGAGAAGAACTTTACTTACCCTGCCAACTTCCTTCTCGGTCTTCTTGGCGACTCTGTATATATCTTCCCGGCTAGCCAAGTCCACAGTATATCCATAGCACTTGCCACCAATGCCTTTCACAAGCTTCACAGTGTCTTCCAAACCTAGAACAAAACACATTCGGTCATCAATGTCGTTGCCTTGACTTGTTTCTCTTCAAAGTTAATGTAGACATTTGATTTTACGAGTTTACTGCATCTACATTCATGGCTTTGACTGGCAATGACGTGATTGCATGTCTATAATAAGCAGTTACAGCCATTAGAATGGTCGGTCAAAGACTTTTTGCATTGAAACCTATGTTTTAATCAGAAATGTTACGAAACAAGATTGTTACTAAAAGCAGATATTTATAAATTACAAACTACCTTCAAATTCATGACTTTCAATCTGGCATGCCAAATTATGTTTTTAATTTATCAAAAGAATCCTAAAATTCCTAACGATGTCGTAATTCAAAAGTGATTTGTATACCGATGAGTTTTTTTGATCACGTTAACTTTGAGAACATGTCCCAGATGAGTAACGACGAGGGTTGATGACCTCTAGTATTTTTTATTTCTTGGGATTAAAAAGTGGTACTAATCGAATGATAGATTGACATGCGAGTGCGACTTTAAATAAAAACTTTGAACAGTTCGATGACTTTCATAACCTTCTTATTTATGGTACTGATACCGAAAATACAGTTCACTTTCTATAATGAAGTTAATGGAAATTCTCATTAATGCGGCGGCAGATCCGTTATAAGTTTTTTTTGTGAATTTGGTCGAGTGTGTGTAGAAAGTAACGGGTCGACTTAAAGCGAGGCGATGATGGTGTTATTGTCCAGTTTTTATAGCACGTATTTTAGACAATATTGAGATGAAATTCAGTCAGATATTTGTACGAAATTATACTATTTCTGGAAACTCAGAAAAGGTTACTTCTGATATAGCGAAGGACCAACAAAGGCACTTCAGGTGGATAAAGCTTGGCGATCCGTCATTCGTCGTATGATTAATTTACACGACTAATTAAAATAAACGATATTGGCGCTGTAATGTGGGAGCACGAAAACAGTACGACCTTCTAGGTAGCTCTACTTTCTATCTCACTTGAAACCGTTAAAAATACTGCTCTATTTAATTAATACTAATCAGACTTAAAGTAATGCAGTTCACAAATCTTGTATGTATGTCAGTGTTGTCCGTGAGCGTAGTCCGTGAAGCACGGAAGCAGCGGAGTGTGCGCAGCAAGGTGCACGCATGCGCGGTGCGTGGGAGGTTGCCTTTTCAGCCGTTTTATAAAAAAAATATTGTTACTATCGATATAAAGGAAGTGCAGTAAAACGTTATAGGTGACGTAAAAGACAGTGAGAGACTTTTCTTTGGGATGCCTTGAGCTTTATTGCCAATGCCAATTGTATTGGTTCTTTGGGATTATCCTTGTAGATATCATTATAGAGACGAGGGGTGGTTTTGTCCCAAATATAAAATGCGTTATAGATAAGATATCTATATATAAATGTTATGTATATGCAAGTATGAAGGTACCCTCGGTCAGAATAACAGTAAAATAGCGGATATTCTGCCCCACTACTGTTTGGAAGAAAAATAGTCCTTTTGAAACAATAAGGAAAATGATTCTTTTAACATTAATAGGTACGCGTAGCGGGCCTAGTATTAAAGTAGGTAGCAGGTAGAGTCGACTACTGCGTTTCGTGCAATGTTTAAAGGGCAAACAGTTTGATATGCGTGCGCACAAACAAGTGCTCTTGGCCGAATACTCTTGAAACATGCGCCTGATTCAATTGATCGAACACGAGGTTTCTTGCACAACCACCGGAATCCGGCTCACCTTGACAGTTTCATGTAATTCGGTCCACAATTTGGGGTTCTGTTCAGATCTAATGCACTTTAATGGTGGGAACCATGCGTCATTATTTCCTTTCATAATGAAGACAATGTTTTGTAATTACCTTATTAACGCTAACAAAGCGGTCTTGTGTTCGTTCTTATGTAGCTACTATAAATAATAGGATAGATAAAGTTATATTATTGTCTTAGAATTCCCAGTGACCGACTATGTGATTGCTATTTTAATTGGTCTGCACAAGGAGAAGAAATTCTACCTCGTCTGTTTCTAGCGAGCCTTACGCATCATCATTAATAATATAGTCTGGCACCAGCCTAAAACCGATCCTACGGTAGGGCGACAGCCTTAAAAATACCTTAACACATTTTACATAGAGTACATTTTGATTAAATTTGTATTGTTGTACATTACATTTCTCTTTACATATCTTGGCCAACATTTTACAAATAATATCCTCAAGCTCGAAAGAGATTCATCGCTAATATCTATTAGCTGAACTGTCATTACGGGAACCATAATTCTAAAGTGTTTAAAAGTACAAAAGCCTATAAAATTTGGTTTTTAATGTAACAACTAACAATGCCCATCATTATGATTACCATTTGTTTGTTAACCAATAAAATAAATATTAATTAACTATTCAAGTGAATATGACAGACAACAATGGCTAAACATCTTCCTGGATATGATAACGGACCCTGTGTGTGAGTTCTTGTTTCATGGCATAGGCATAGCAAAATGTGGATGTAATGTAATAAAATACCTTTGCCTACCCTTTGGGGCCTATTAGCGTGAATGTAGTGTATATCATAACATCATAATTAATTCTGGCCAAACATTCACAAAGCGGCCTTAACATTACACTTAATTAAAATAATTCAGCATTTTATGCGCGAATATTCTGGAAAGTTGCGAAATTGTGAAGAATCGAGTTCTTTAAACTGAATGGGCAGCTTAAATAATAATTTGACCACAAAAGAATAGCGATCAACATAATATATATGTATATTATGTTGATCGCTATCCTGGGGCGCAGCTAGTAATAATATAATATATTATTTCTAGCTGCGCCCGTGTTACCTGCAACATTTTTTCGGGACAAAAAGTAGCCTATGTGTTAATCCAGGGTGTCAGCTATCTCCATATGAAATTTCATTAAATTGCATTCAGTAGTTTTTACGTGAAAGAGTAACAAACATCCATCCATACTTACAAACTTTCGCGTTTATAATATTAGTAGGGATTTGTGTATTCACTGTCGTTATGCCAATACAATGCACATCTAGACTAGAACTATGCAGCGGTCCAAATTTTGCAATCTTAAATAAAAAAGTATTAGAAATCGGCGAGAAGTAGGTACAAAGGTCAGGTTTCTCTTACATTGCCTCTATAGAGAGAAAAATGACAGACCAACCGCAGAGCAATCACTTGCATGTAAGACAAGCAATCTAAAGCGTTATTTTCTAGAATATAATGACCTATCTCGAATATCATGCCTAGGGCTGTCCAAATACGTAAAGTGAATAAAACTACGAAGTAACGAGGTGTGGATCTTTCTCTTTTTGAAGTATTCTCAGGCTATTATATACAACAATGAGTTGGTGCCCTTTGTAATAGTTCCCCGCGGCAACAATGGTGGTATTGCCAGTCGCATCAATACAAATATGTGTGTGTACAAATCGTGAGAAGAGAATTACGTCACGTATGAATGTTGTACTCAGTTATTTAAGAAATTAAAAGAATTCTTTTAAAGTAAATGCTTCCTAATAAAACCACACATTAAATCCTTATGCGTATGATACTCATAAATTGCTTTTATACAAACATTGTATTTACTTATTCAAATTTTAGTAGGTGTAGCGTGATGGTAATTTTTTTATTGCAATATTGCCCACTAGATACTTGACTACTTAATATAATGTATTATACTTATTACAAAAGTTGTGCAAAATATAAACACATTAGATTAATGTTTATCAAACTTACCAATTACAGTTATTCGATGCGGCAACCCTACAGAAATAATGATGGCAATTACGGTGCGTTATCTGAGATAGATAGACACATGCACAGTGTGAGGTGGTGTTATTACACATGGAGATCGATAGACAAGGCTTTGATAGATTACAGCTGTATTAAGACCGACGCAACGCTTAGTAAACAATGTAATTAGATGCTATGTGTCTATGACTTCGATAGCGACTGCCTTTTGTTTTGCATTTGCATGTTTGCACCTTTGATAGGGCCTGCATCAATTAAAGCTCATACTTCTACATATAATAGGTTTTCGTTTGTATTGTATTTACTAGCTGATGCCCGCGACTTCGTCTTTAAGGATTTTGGATAACAATTATATGCGTCTCCAGAAGACTCTACCAATGTTTGATTAATGTGATCAATGATTTAAGACAAACCTTCATTTTTATTTATATAGGTTATTGGATATCCAGTCAATTATTTTCTGAGGTAATCAAATCAAAATATTTGACGATTTAGGTAGTCTTTTATAAAATACGCTGATTATTTATTTGGGTTTTATAAAAAAAAAATATTAGTTATCGTTTTCAAGATCCTAAACAGAGAAAAAGAGTCTTTATAAGTGTCATTGGCCGAATATATATACCTACTTAATAATCATAATTAACTGTAATGTATCTACTAACTTCATAACACGAGTGGGTGTAATGTGAAGTTGTACACCTCTGCCTACCTCTCCGGGGAAAACAGGCGTCATGTTATATATGTATTATATGTATAAATTGATAAAGGAAACTTGAAAAATGATGGACTAGAGCGGGACTCGAAACCGAGACTTTCGCCGTACCATGGCGCCGCTCTCGTGTCCCGCTCGTGTCCATCATTTTTCAAGTTTCCTTGAACTTTACGTTGACGACCTGATTAGCGCAGTGGCTAAGCGATTGGACTGCTGCGCTAAGGGTTGCGGGTTCGATTCCCGCACGGGGCAAAACTTTGTGCGACCCACAGATGTTTGTCCCGAGTCTGGATGTTTGTGTATGTGATATTTCATGTTTGTGAAACGTACCCACGACACAGGAGAAATTCCTAGTGTGGGGCGACGTTTTTTTAAAAAAAAAAAAACTATATGTATTATATGTTTTAATAATATAATCGAAATCGGTTAAATAAACTCTTCTAGTTACATTGTTTACATTTGTTTTATTATATTCATACTATAATATTAGAAAACCCTACGTACTTAAAGCAACTGCATAAGTTTGTAAAGCTGCAAGCATTTCATTCATACACCGCTTCAATGGCGTGTAACTCTTCACAAAGCATCATAATATATTGGACAACAATTTTAACTTTACGAGCCAACGACGTGTATGTAAATACTAGCATTGACACACTGTGACAGCACTTTCATAATACACTCTACATATTTATTGTTCCCAAAATTGAGGTGTGGCTATTCGAAAATGTATGGCCTTTTCCGCGAAACAGACAAAGTATAACTCTCGAAAATCCACTATTTAAGTTATTTATTTTTATTGATAGAACTGGATATAAATATAGTGGATTTTTACGTTAATGTAGTAAAGCTTAAAAGGCTTGTGGTACACCAATTTTGTAACAAGAAGAATTACAGAACAACGGTTTTAAAACAGGGCTGTATTAAAAAAAGGCTGACAAAAAACAAACTTTAAATAGATTTGAATTTGACTACAGCTATTTATTGATGTCGTCAGACAATGATGAACATATACGTGCTACATTTAAAATGGTTGCCTTGGTAACGGGATTGCCTATTAAGTTATGTCGAAGCTCGAAGTTGTATAACTGAAACTTATTGCAGCTTAAATCAATTAATTGTGAAACTTAACTAACTTAAGTTCTGTTCTAACTGCTTGATTTAAAATTATATTACTGTAATAAACAATAACCAACCATTATTCTATTATCTGTTGCTTAGAAAGGGTAAAACATATTTTATTTGTAAAGTTAACTTTTACGAGTAAATCTAAGCTTTCCTTTATTTTCGACTTAGGTAGACCTTTCCCTCAATTGGCACTATGTTAACACTAAAATAACTCTTAAACACACTTAAAGATCGCAAGCGCATAATGTATGCGAATAAGTTACTTTCTAAACGGTTTTAAACTTTGAATTCAGAACAATTTTAAACTTCTTTTTTTATTTAAACAACATCTAATAAATTTAAACTAAGAACATATATATATTGAAATCTATCAGATATATTATAATATGCGTACAATCTACGCATACCTTAACGATTTACTTTATGGCATTTACGGAAAAGATTTATGGTAATCTGTTCACAATAAACTACAAGACTAACGATACTATTCTGATGAGATTAAACAAGTTATTTTTAACTAATATGTTGTATTAGTAACGCTGAATTAAGTATATTGGTATTTGTGTGTATTATAAACGTTGACAAACCAAACTTGTCGATACGCTTATTATAAAAAAAAACTTTGTTTAAGTAGGAATCTATATACACGTATTTGTTTACCTAAACATACAAAAATATACTGCTTTGGCTGTACATTAATGTTTGTATTATCACTATCTGTGGGCGTAGTAAGCCTACTTCTTAAATAAAAAAAAACATTCGTACCATAGAGACATACCTAGACGGTTTCAACTTTTACACAGTTCAATGTTTAACCTCAAAAGTTTTGAGTCGTTATAACAGTAGATACTTATTATGTTTATATACACTGGTAATGTCCCTGACATGATGTTTTGTTTTGAGGTAAACCAGTATTTTTTTGGAAAAAGCAACTCAATTATCCTAATTGTATTTATGAAGACGACATGTTTAATTAAAACGAATTTGGATTACAAGGTTCAGTTAAGGTTACAACAAAATTAATTGACAGAGATTTTATAACCTAGGTATTTATTAAGAAAGGTAACCCAGATTTAAATTCGTTCTTCAGAACTTTAAGGCCTATCTATATTGTAAAAAAAATGTGATAGATAACACATATATTTTAGTTCTTACATTGTACATCTTTGGTAGTCAATGAATACAGAATAGAGTTATTCCAAGAGGCACGTTGACTAACAAAACGACTTTATTTGGAGAGAGAAACGTTGGCACATATTTGTTAGGCGCGACTAGAGAATGTGAAAACATATTTTCTTAGACAGTAAATAAGAAAATTACTATTCCCTGTAAACTATTGTCGTCTTAATATAACTTTTCCACGAACAATCTATTCTAGATGGATACTTTCAGGTTTAATATCTGACTATTCAATAAAATATCGTATAAAGTGATTCAAGTGTGGTACATTAATATTTATAAGGCTCAGGTTTTCTATATCTTCATTGTTCTCCACGAGTGACGATACTTAAGTACGTTCGGCGCACCCTGGACGGTCTACCTCACTACCATTTTTGTTGCCAGCCAATCTCTACACCACGGCATGATCTACCTATTCCATGTGCCTATTGGTTCATGCCGATACGAAGAAGAAGATTGTTATGAAGATACGATAGATTCTAGACAAAACGTGGTGCAGGCTGACTGAAGGTAAATAAACCACAGTGCTAATACTCAAGTAGGCTAATAGGTAATCTACGTCCATAATGATGATAAGTAGTATATAATAATAATAACAGCCTATAACTGTCCCACTGCAGGGCAAAGGCCTGAAGGATTGAGCATTGATCACCACGCTAGCTTGCTGCGGGTTGGCGATTTCAGATAATAAATTCAGGTTTACTCACGATGTTTTTCGTCCCCGTTAGTCAGTACGGTTAGTTAGAATAACTAAGAAAGTATTTATAACACTGAAAAAGTCACATTGATACTTGCCCGGGTTTGTATCTGCAACCTTGTGCATACAAATCCGGTATGTTAACCACTAGGCCACCACGACCTGCAGTAGTATAAACTTAGATATAATTAAAGTTAATAAGTTCTGCTTACATAATAAAGGTGGTAATGCTCCCAGCATGTTACTTTACGACAGCGACGAGACCGATGTAGCCTGTAGCTAACATTACGACGTCGGAAGTTGATGAGCAAGCATTTCTTGGTTCCATTAGAAACGCTTGTTCCGGTTATGCTAGTTACGGCACCAGTGAACCAATTCGAATCGATAATCGTACACACACGTTAACATAATTACATCACTAACTACATTAAAGAATTAGCCACCGAAATCTGATTCGTCATTCTTGATAAAAGTTGTTAAGGCGATATTCTATGTATTTCTTTGTATTAGATGCATACAAACTAGTAAAACTGTTCGTGTAAGCCTAATTACTTAGTCTAAAACGCTTGCGTAATGACTACAATGTTAATCAGAGCATATTATAATTAACAACATATAACATTTGCTCCTACCTAATTCAAAATAATAAAAATGAAAAACCAGCATTACAATTTTGATTCAACTCAAATATTATATAAAGTTGAATTTGTGTCGTTTCGCTACGTTGTTAAGAATAATATTAATTATATTTAATGCAATTAAAATTTTTTTGGGTATTCATTACGAAAATGCCTAAAAAATCTAAGTAAAGAGCTAAAACTATGAAGAACGAAACGTAGTCCTGATGCAAAAAAAATGCTGAAAATTACTTCCTCTAGATGCCTTTCGGGTCCGATAGTCAAAAAATAGTAAATAATATGTCTAGCGACGGCATTAATGAGTAACGAAATGATCAGAGTCCTAAATTAAAGAACGCCCTTAGCACGAATATTATGCACTATCGCCACGTATTCGTATCGAGTAAACTATTCTATAACGTTAACTATTCGATAGTCAAAAATATTCGTGCTAAGGGCACTGGCTCCAGAATGCAAAAAACAAAGTTTTAAAACGAGTCAAAGTAAAAAAAGAATCCTTTATCAACCACTTCCCATTGGCCGCAAATGTATTTTTTGTCGATTAAATTAGACTGACAACATCTTTATAATCTTTATTTAGTGCAGCTGTTAGTCATTCAGTGTGAAATTAAAGTTAGGTGTTTCGCATCGTATTACCAGAATAACATGGCCATGTAAAATGGTAAACACGTCATTTCTGTAGACGAAACAATGGAAATTTCTGCAAGCAGGCAACTAAGGTTAGCTTTGCTTAATAAACAACCAAACGGTTAATCCGAAAAGTCCTGCTCCCTTACCATGAATTCTTTATACAGGACAGTTTATGTTGGAAGCGAGACGCCACATTACACTGCACGTAGTGGCCTCTCGCTTCCTCATCGTAAACTGTCCTGTTTTTAAAAGTTCATGGTAAGGGGGCGGACTTTAACAAACATTGCATTTAATGTACTTGTACAATTTCGAGGTTTAAAAGACTATGATGTATCTAAGTATAAATATGCTCGCATGTCTGCTCTAATTCATATTATGTATCATATTATTGCATGCGCGCGTGTCTCGTTCCATTGTCATTAAAATGTTTTAAAACAAGCCTCGAGCCGTTTATGTAACACCTGTTATCAAAACTAAGTTGGCCAGTAATCATCATCTGTTTTGCCTTTCCCAACTGTATCGAGGTCGGCTTCCGTCCCGTAACGACTGTCATCCTTGTCTAACCTCCACGATCTAGTAACTATAAAACGATACCCAGGGTGGTGATAATGATATGAACACTAATTTTAAAAAGCAATCATAATAATAAAGAAGAAGATGGTGATCGAGGAAGTAATATATACACAGAGTAAAGAAGAAAGGTGACGCGTCAACGGGCCAAGAAGACTTAACCGAAATGAAATGGAAGAGGCTACATATCTAAGACGAGAAAGGAGATAATAGTTATTAAACAAAAGAGTTATATTGTACGCAATCATAAGTACAAATGATATTATAACAGAATAGTTTGAAAGGCAAAGCGAACGTTTCAGATAGAAACTAACAACAAACATAAACATTAATAGCAGCAGTTTGACTGACGCAACTTATTCGGATCCGATCGCAAATAAAAATATAAATCTAAGTATAGAAACGGCTGTCGATAATCATGACTAAGATTAATTGACTATGATGTACTACGATTGGCCACGAATTTTGCAATATTTAGTCTAGATTGTGATGTCGGTTTAAAAGCTAGTAAATTATATCTTTGCTTTATTAGATAGTATATTCATTAAGTATTATGGGTTAGTAATCATTGTCAATCAATATAATCTTGTCAATTCATAAATGCATATTGTAACTTGAAATCTTTTATGATAAAAAATAATAAAATTTATAAAAATTAGAATTCCTGTATCATTATTATGCACCTACTTGTTAAGATGTAATATAACCTTTTTGATATGTCATTGGATACAACTGAAAATATACCTTTGTCTTTCTTTATTTTTTTAAATAATTCTTACATACAAACATTACCTATAATAATTTCATATCTACTCGCGCTTTAACAAAGTCATCAATTTATACTATCTTAAAAAAAACTATAAATAAAATGTAAGTAATTCATCTGTTTGTAGAACTCAGCAGCAACAAAGTAGGCGGCCTTGGCATGGAATAAATTATCGAGCCTTGAACTGCTAGACGTAAGTAGAATTGTATCTCAGGCGTTATTAAACCTCCATTCTCTATGTCATTAAACCTTTAACCTTAATAACCTGCAGATAAATATTAAATTAGAGTCTTTAGCCTACATCAGGCATCCATTTAATTCAAATACCCGCTATCCCATCAAAGTTATATTAAACCTAAACGATACAACAATTAAGTAGATATAATCCATAAATTGAGCCCCAAAATAACTAATTGATATTTAATTATTCTCGTGCTCAATAAAGAAAGATAAAAATATATTTTAAGACAAGAAACTGATTGATCCATTACGGCAAAAACAGCCCGTGTTTTCCTTAAAACAATAAATCCTACAAGGTTTTAATATTCTTAGCATTGTAACCATGAACGTTGAGGAATGATAGACACAAGTAGGATCCTCAATACTAGTTAGTTAGTTACTATATTCTGTGCGAGCTAGGATCAAAATACGATAAAGAGCTGCAGTTGTATTTATGATACCACAACGCAACAACCCACCACACACTAACTTATTCTCGCACGTTACATGGCCCACTATCAGCTCGGTCAAGGATGGTCGATGGTCGGCTATCGACAAGTATATTCATATATTTCGTCGTCCCACGAAGTATTGTTGGCAAGAGCAAACAACTAATAAAAGGCAAGGCCGGTCCTCGAACCGCTTGACTGGCCACTTTTACACTCAAGAAACGTTTTAATTGAATAGAGTAACTTGTAACAGTCCATGAAGCACGTAACACGATAATTTCTACTACGTGTCTTTCATAATTGAACTTAGTTCTTTTGAAAATTCTTAGACCCATTGAAAGGATTCGATTGAAAAAAAATATTAAAATAACTTCAATTATAAGTAATTTAAGTAAGAATTAGAGGTATTGTTTGGGAAGGATTTATGTAAAGTATGTTTAAGACAATAAATAGGTACACAAACTCCGCTAAACCATTCTCAAAGCAGGTTGCAGCAGTGGTGTACCTCAAGGTGCTATTTTAGGACCTGGGTTCAATTAATAACTTTTAATGATATAGGCGTAGTTCTAAAACATAAATATGAATAAGTATATCACATAACACATAGAATTCAATATTTAAGAAACAGATACAAATTGGAACTTACTCAACCACGCATACTGGCATACGGTAAAAAAACATACTGTATGAGGGAGTACAACTGTACAATAGCCTCCTTAATATCATTAAAATGTGTACCAAAATAAATAAATATAAACAAAAACTAAGTACCCATATTCGTAGCCAACACTTTTGATATTTATATAACTTGTAACTGTACTTATAGAGATTGTTATTAACTATAAATGTATCTATAATATACTTGTATTATATAAGTTAACAAACCTTACCGCGAAGCTAAAGCGTTGTTTATATTTAGTGTTAAGATTATTTTTTAAATCTCATTTTAGGTGAACTATGTTCTTATGGGATATAAAGTTCATTAAACCTAAGTCGTTATTTTAAACATAAGTTTTACATAAGATGACATTTTGATTGTAAATTAACGTGTTTTATAAGATGTTAATCTTTGTTTGTTCGTGTAGCTTATTGGTACGGCATAGCATGTATTTCATAAACCAATCAAAGAAACCGCAAATATTTAATATTTTGTGGTCTACAAATCAAACTATAATGATTAATTACTTTTTATCTAGATCACTTTTTACCAAATTTAATTTAATTTATTACGTATTAAAGACTTAACGAATAATAAGCATAACATAATTGCTTAGACATTATTAGATAATATGTATTTATGTAACTAATTCATTCATTTAAACTACTTCCTTCTTTTTCAAGTGCAGCGCTTTCTTTATATATAATTATATCTTACTTATGAACGTTCATCATTGTTGGCTGACTTCACCTACTAGATTATATCTCGTTGCCTGCCTCGTTGGTCTTGTGGTCGCTAAGCTCGACTGTTTAGCATGAGGTCCCCAGTTTGAATCCTGTGCCGTGCTAAGTGTTACTGGGTTTTTCTATTACGTAATTCTCAGTAGCAGCATGGAGTCCTGATTCGTACTCAGTTGATGAAATAGGCTCGCCCCCTATTACTTTGGAGCCTATTAACTGGCGAAATGTGGCTGTTCTACACACCTCTGCCAACATCTTCGGGGAATGCAGGCGTGAAATTATGTTATGTTTACCTATTCGCCGACGACGCCGGGATTAAAAATAAAATATCTGTCCTTGGCTATAGGCTCACTACAAATGTAGGTGAAATGACCTCAGCCCCCTTATTATGAACTCTTAAAGCCCCATTACACTGCACTACACAGTGGCGTCTCTCTTTCCTCCTGCCAAATCCATTTTATTCCTACATCAAATCGGCAAATTATTATCTGCGTTGGCCCTGCAGCATCGTTAAAACTAGTAAGTTGTAAACATAACAAACAACAAAACAAGATTCCGTTCGACGTAACAGCTATTTTTATGGTCTCTCTAATGGTCAACAGTCAAAAAGGTGAGTTGAAACATAACAATTAATTAACATTCCGACCGTCTATTGAACGAACACATTTCGGCTTCCATACATAAAATAATACTGCCAGAACTTGGCAGCATTAAATAAATATTGGCAGTAGATGAGTGCAGGATGCAGAAGACCAAGTTATACTCTATTATGTATAACGGGGTATAGCATGTTTTCTCTTGTCTCCAGTTCATAAATTCGGTCTCCTTTTAAGTCTGAAATAGGGGCATTCTCTAATAGACCCATGAGTACCACAATACCGGGATGCTTAGTGTTCTTTGGGGAGCCACAAGTTGAAAGGTGAGGAAACCGGCACACCGGAGAGACTTTCCAACGGTGTATAATGCCATACAGCCTACAGGTGGTGTAAACTCTGACATTAGGTTTTTCACCGAACCTACGATAAGAACAGGAATTAGCTAAAATTCCATAAAACAATCATAGAAATGGGAATGTGCCCGGTTTGTCGCCATAGGCTCGCTAACTATTACATTGGGACTTTAAATATAAGCGAAATGTGACTGTATCACACGCCTATTCGGGGAGTACAGGCGTAAATATGGTATGTATAATGTAATAATCATAAAATATATCATGTACTAGTTAGATAATTACAATTAGCGCCAGCGTCTCTTAACGGACCTCTTAGCATAATTTTGTGCTTACGTCAATGATCAAGGTTAACTGGCAAGTCCATTGGTTCCGTGTTTCAGGTATTATTAATTGAAGTTTGTAAACAATTTAATTATTTAGTTGGTTATGTTACACTGATCAAAACTAAAGATATTAAGATTTGTTTTACTCTTAAAAATAAGAAAGTATGGCTCTTAAAAATACTTGAAAATTAAGGCTTTCAAACACAAACATTAATTTACTTTTTACATTTTACTGGTTTTTGTTGAAGCTTTTAGCTCATACAGAGAAAATTGAAGTATGTGTTTTATACCTATCTAGAGCTATTTTGTTGTTGTTCCCACTCATTACTCGGACGACCTACATTTTTCGGACACAAACTTCTGTTTGTCTGGACTTTACAAGAGACATTGACCCCTGAGTTTGTTTCGGAATTTCTTCTCATAGGTAGTCAGGTCGGAAATGCAGACGCCATAAAGTTTTTATTTTTTTATTAAAATCTGACGTGTGGGTTGTGAAAACCTATTTACAGCTATAAATCATTTATTTTCCCATGTCATTTATTCACCCACTAACTTTCATGAAGTCTAAAACCCAAGAATCTCCTAAGAATACTATAAACTAATGGTGTAGCTTAAACCTTAACTGAATCCATATTAACCTGCTTTGTCCTCTGGCCTAGACAAATGTTTATTACTGGCAATAAACTGTATCACACCCGAATGGTAAGTGTCGACGTCTAGATTGTACACCACTTATATTAACTCTAGTCGGTGTTAGATGATGCAAACTGTAAGAAATCAAAATAAAGCATCATAAAGTTTAAAGTTCTGTAAGTGTTTATTGCCCAGACGACGGAGGCATGACGAGCTGCTTGCATTTAGGAGAGACTGGTCCACTTTAGCACACGACCGAATAAAGTGGAAGAATGAAAGGCCTCCCGCCTTTGCTCTGCAGTGGGACAACATAGGCTGTTAAAAAAAAAGTGTTTATTGTCGTCTTTCTTGAAGTAGAGCACCATAGATCGACGATATCGTCAGAGTTGCTGCAAATGCATATGGCAAGTTGCCGTTCATTGTGGCGTTCTAAGGGGGATGCCTTTGTTCAACGGTGGACGTTTTCCAGCCAATAATGAAGAAGTATTTATTAAAAAATGCTTCCAAGCAGTAAAATATACTTTTCTTTAGGATATTATCACCCATTTAAATACCATGATTAATTAGGGGATATTATATGACTTTTGGTGTCACTTTTGCATGTTGCCCTTGCTAACCTTGAATCTAAATTGATAAAGGAAATTTGAAAGGGATATTATTTGAATTTTGCTAAAATGTTATTTCTTTACATCTTTTTGACTGAAACCGAAGAATAAAGAATGATTATACTATCAAAATATTCTTCAAGCATAAATATTTAGGCTTGGTAATGTCACATATGTCAACATGAACTAACATTGGATAATAAATGTTTGTTTGTAGAGGTGATAAGCCACATTGTTATGAAAATATCCTGTTATAAACGATACTTATATAAAAGTCTATATTACGTATTGTAATAGACACTACAGGTATTGGAAATATTACCATGATTGCAGTAATAACTTGTAAGTGCACTAGACACGTAATTAAACGTTGTAATTGCAGTTATCATGATCATCAGCCAATGTGAAGGTCGTAAAATTGTAAATAGTGGATACTTAATCGTTACGTTCCGTTAAATGAAGACTGCAATGGCTCAATGTAGAAGGAGAGGGGGGTAGAAGCCAGCACGGCACACTAATAAAGTTTACACTTTTTGTTAACAGCCCCCTTACCATGAAAGCAGCCTAAGCACTTTAAAGCAGGACAGTATCCGTTGTGGAAGCGAGATGACACACTATACGGCACGTAGCGGCGTGCAGCGTCTCGCTTTCACAACGAAAATTATCCTGCTTTAAGATTTCATGGTAAGGAGGCAGACCTTCAAAATATAAAATACCAGAAACACTAATTTACCTTACTACAATATTTTTTTACAGAGACACTACTCTCATCGAATTAAATACTTAATTAGTACTCGCACATGCCCACTTTAGCACCCTTTGATTACATACTACTATTATCCCTTATCCATGGAGGTTGTAACTGGAAGACTCTACATAAACTTTTCATATACATCGTCGGCCTATCGCCCTCCACTGCAGCTGGACATAGGCATTTCCTATGGCATTCCATTGAGCTCGATCTTCGGCCTTCCGCTGCCAAGATTTCATACATGCAAACTGCAAATAAAACGCTTATGGCCTTTTCAAAGGACATCACCAATAAGGCTAAAGTGTGTATGTAATAATTAAATATTGAACATGTTTTAAAATGTTATAAACAATGTTAGCACGCGGAGCATTGTACAGTCGCGAGAAAAAATATCAGGAAAACTAAGATAAAATGGACGGAGACGGATTTTTTATAAATATTTTTTGAAGCAAAAAGAATACCTATCAGTATTCATTTTGATGTTTTTGCTCTCGGCTCATAACAACAGACTAAAATAACTATCATAAACTGCTTAAAGGTCATTTAACATCGCTGTACAGCACTTTCCACTCTATAAACACTCGTAGCTATTGCCTGTAATTAAAAGCTTGGTATTTTCCATCTCCCACATGTCCGTAGCGAATTCTGCAAATAGCTATTGCATTACAGCCTTAGGCTGCGACAAGCGTCAGATCAGTTTCGACAACACTGTACGAGATAAACAAATATTTAACCGACTTACGTACAATGAACTTCGATTAGGTTGCACGACAACTACTACGTAAACGCGATACTTAAATGCTGGCACGAGTACATTGCGCATTTGCTACGGACGTATGACAAGGATGTTGAAGTCTTTTCGTAATGCACTAAACATAGCCTGACATCTTTCTAAACCACGGTTGCTACCTTTTTTAAATAGCAAGATTTTTTTAAATTATACATATATTTTAAATTATACATATTATGTATGTTTTTGTTTAGGAATATTTTTAAAAAACTCCTACACTTTTTGATTTTCCTTAAATACCTGTTTTTAGTGACCTACTTTCGATATAATCTTATTCCAAAAAGTATTACATTTTCTACTATATTTATAATAGATAGGCAGTCCTTGATTGCCTCTTTAGTCTAGCTGTCGTTGAACGCGACTGTTGAGCAAGAGGTCCTGGGTTCGAATCCCGAGTCAGGCAGCGTTTAATTCTCAGTAGCAGCACGGGTCTGGATTTGTGCCCGGTTTATGCCAATAATACACTGTCTACCCTAATTCATTCGGACCTACAAAATAACTGGTGAAATGTGAGTGTACTATAGCTACACCTTTGGCTAACCCATGTTTTTTTTTAATAGTGCGATACCATATACTGTCGTAAAAGTGGCAACCCTGTTCTACACTGCAACCATAGACCTTATTATAATACCACGTCGGCGTCGGTAGAGATTGATGATGGCTTATGTATTTCACATCGATTGAAAGCTTGTTTACACCATTCGCTTTATGATGTAATTCGGTAGTTGGACAACGAATTTTATTCAACCTTTAAATATATTACCTTAACATAGAGTAGGAACTATGAAGCTATCGATTAGATAATCGGGCCAAGGCTTACAGCTGACTCGATTACGAAATTTAAGATTTTTAATCGGATCAGGCAAGACCGATGTCAAGAGATACAGACTCAATATGGAATTATTTAATTAAGTATCACTAAAGTATTGTCTAACTTTAGTTTAGCATTTAGTAGGTAAAACTATTATTGGCTTACTGACGTTTTGAACACAAAATATTCCGTGTGGTGTCTTACAGTGATACACATCTACAAAGCAATTTATTACTGAAAGATGGCACCTTGAAGCCACTCTAAGGTGTCTTCCATATCATTATCAGCCTATCTCAGTCCACTGCTGGACATAGGCCTCTCCTATGGCACGCCACTGGGTTCTATCTTCGGCCTTTCACTTCCAACCGCTGGCAGCCATTTTGCGTATAACGTCGCCCAACATAATTTTACATAATATTTTAAACTTTTTTATCTGACTGTACCAAACTCCTTCAATAATTTGATAGTGACTGAACTGTCAGTAAAAAAAATATTATAATTAATGTGTCAATTCGTGTCCAAATTGACACATTATAATTTTAATTCTGTGTCCGAAACAACAGCAAGCCGTATTTTTGATAATGTGAACAGGCATACCGGTATTTCTTAGGTATTCTTAATACAATAACCTCTACATTTACATACAAAAATTAAATAAAAAACACCGTGGAAAAACCAACAAGATTAAAGTACCTTTATTAAAGGGAGTGCTAAAGTTCATTTACAACTCGTTCGTTTATTCAGCCATCATGGAAAAAAATACATTACAACCCGCCAGCTATTAATTTTTTTTTATAGGTATAAATAACCGGTTAGCGACAGCACGTACTACCTAATCTTGCACAAGATGGAACTTTAGACTGCTTAACGAGCAGTTTCGTCCAACTGAACTAGCTAACTAGAGTATGAGATACCAGTGACTTGAGATTTGTACTTAGATAGACGTTGCCTGATGCCTTAACTTATTATGTTGACAAGCTTTGTGAAGTCGGGATTGACCCCATGGTTTCTTTCTAAAGTAAAGAGTATCGTACGTTTACAAATTTATAAAGATATAATATATATTATCTTAGGTCATTCTTCGAGGATAAATAATATTCTCAGTCTACAATATTATAGTGACTCTACATCTACGCCATCTAATATCTATAACAGTCATTATTGTGAGCTTACATACAACTACTACACAAATCCACACCTACTTGATTCTCTCTTAAATTGAGCTGTCCATAAAGATATTTTTAAGAACAGTTGAGATGCTGTGATTATATAGGTAATTCGTTCTAGTATTTAAACGGAAATCAACGGATATAAACGGTACTATAGCAGACACAATTTAAATGCTATCGACCTTAATCTTACGTAACATAAAATCAAATATTCAAACTATTCCTATACATTAGAAAGTACCTATAGGTACCTTCCAATTTCAAAGAAATCTCAGTATATATAGTGATATTTGGTAAAGCGACCTATGCCAAATTTTGAATAGGTACAAAAAATGCCGGAAGCATTGTCTCCTAAAAAATTGGTCTACTCTAAATAGTTGCTTTATCATAACATTATAGTGGAAATCACTTTTCAAGAGCCCTTACTAAGAAGAGCGAATGCACGAGTTATTCCAAGTGACGAGTGTAATTAGTTCTAACAATGTCAAACATGACTAATTGGCTGACTTAGCACAACTCTCCCTGTTTCGCGCATTTCGCACATTATTTCGAAGTAAACTCGGTAAAACCAGCTCAATTCGTTATCACTTTCTTTTTTTATATTTGTCTAAGTTATTTAAAGGTGAGATTTGAATTAATTACAGAAAAAACTATGTAAGATACGTCTCTATTATCGTATCACTTAGAAAGGACATGGGATCTTAAGGTCGACAGGTCGCCAATGACCCCCCAACACTTAAAAAAAGTAAGTATGTCTATGCGCCAAACATTCTGTATATAATCTTCCCTCATTGAAAACATAAAGTAAGAGTTTAATTTGATTGTTCTCATGTTAAAACGCAATAAATACACAAGCGCACACAAATTAAGGTAAATAATAAAATATTCTTACCATACAGTGATGTTAATTAGCCTGTATTCATATAAAATACCACAAAGGTAAATAGCGTCTTTAAAACTAGGAAAACGCTTAGTTCTGACCTTAAATACCTAAGTAAGTATATACTTACTATATATAGCTAATTATATTTACCTTAAGATTGTATTCATCACCTGTTAAGTGTCTTTTACTTAGTGCTTTACGTGATATGCATTTTAATTTCAAAACTACATAGCGAGAGGGACTGAGACTCTTTCGTCTCGACTCGTCTTTGTGGCCTAAATTACCTGGGTTCGATTCCCGGGTCGGGTAAAGTGTTATTGGGTTCTTTACTTCATGTAATTCTCCAGCGTATTAGCTTTTACCGGACATAAAACCAGATTTTACATTTGGACTATACCGTAACTGGCGGAATACGGGGTAAAGTATTTACCTCTGCCTACCCTTTCGGGAAATACAGGCGTGATGTTATGTTATGTGTTGGTACAGAGCATAGTTATTTAGTTTAATCAAATATATTGCATACCGTCTCATGCATATTAAAGTGCATCAATATATCATGCGGTTATCTTATAATTTTTATTATATCGAATAAATCTTGGTACAATCCTGCCATTTACATGATTGATTTGATATAATAATTCCTCATGTAATTATTATACGAATTTATTCATTCGATTTTTATTTGAATCGATTCAAGTTGTGTCTGCTTATACTCTTGATACCGATACATAGCTAACCACGTCAGGTGCAGAGTGAGTAGGTGTATATGTATGGTTAAGCAGTAAAGTCCTCTTAATCGAAATGTCAAGTTAAACTAAGTTTTTACGACAGTGACTGATCTATTCACATTAAGATTTCTCCGTGTTCACGTTAAACTAGGTCTTGTAGTTTTCATACAATTTTCTATGAAAGAGGTCAGGACTCTGTACATAAGACTGGTTGGTTTTGAGGAAGGAAAGTAGAAAAAAATAAAGATGACAGCCGCTCCATTTGAAATACACGAACAAGAGAAGGCTACATAAACAGAATCACGGACAGCAAAAAATAATTAGGTATATACCTATTACGTATAAAATAGCTAAACAATCACGTCGTAGGTATTATGTGCTCCACTTTAAAATTAACATGGACCATTGCACCAACACCATGAATGCGGGAAGTGTAAGCCAGAGTTGAGAAACTCCTCGGTAGGTCTTCACGATGCACGCGCGTTACAACAACAATATCTCGTGTGGGGATGTTAGTCAACCGTGTAATAAACCCTACACATACCGACCAATAGGTAGTAAGATAGAGTGTTTGCTATAGAACAAAGCAAGAACTCGTATATGAATGATGCGAATGAACAAATAGCAAAAAGTTAGTTATTATTTATTGTTCACAAAGAAAATAAAACATAAAGTTATAAATACATCTTAATTCTACATAAAAAATTATAAATACAACACGAAATTTGATGTACAGAGGCGAGCTTAACTCAGAATTGGGTTCCTCATTTATAAGGTAAAAATGTAGAGTCAATACAAGGGCTATTATTATTTAAATTGGTGTTGACTAACAAACTCCTTGAACCTAAGTTCCATCAATGGTGTTGAACCAGAAGTATAGATCAATAGATTGATTCACAAAAAAGTAGTTGATAGTCGATAGGCGTCGGTGTCATCAACAAAAAAGGGATCTTTGTACCTCCAAGGCCTTGAAGTACGTATTTTGGTGCACGGACGCTTGACGTCGATATTTTTTCACACTGTCGCACGTATAGAAGTTATATAAAGTGCTTGTACATCATACTTAAGGCCAAAGAGCGCTGATTACAGTAAAAAAGCCACAAAACACGCGCATCTGTTGTGGTACATGTGCGAACCACATTGCGGTTTACAAAACAAGTACAGTCAGAAACAAATTTACTGAAACGTTATGTCAAATATAATTTAAAGAAATACGCGTTTAAGAGAGTCCAAAGTAAATAATAACACAAAAGTATGGTTAAAAACTTAAACTTTCAGCTATTGGCTGTGCTTATAAGAATAACACAACGGTGTGTTTTTTTACACGCTTTATATTAGCTTCACTTGTATGTATGTATGTTTGTTTGTATGTTTGTAACCGACTTCTTTGGGCGCGATTTTGACCCACTTTAAACGGCTAGATTTCGTTCAAACTTTGTAGATTTATCGAGGACCGATGACAATACACTAATTTGATAAAATTATTTAATAATATAATTAATAAAAAGTATTAATTAATAAAAATAGCATAATTACAGCCCGCAACACAAACGCCCTCTGCTAAGCCGCTAGTCGCTACGGTAAAGTTCCGTGGTAGCTAAGCGTCGCGCGCGTGTCCCGACTCCAACGCCCTCTGCTAAGCCGCTAGTCGCTACGGTAAAGTTCCGTGGTAGCTAAGCGTCGCGCGCGTGTCCCGACTCCAACGCCCTCTGCTAAGCCGCTAGTCGCTACGGTAAAGTTCCGTGGTAGCTAAGCGTCGCGCGCGTGTCCCGACTCCAACGCCCTCTGCTAAGCCGCTAGTCGCTACGGTAAAGTTCCGTGGTAGCTAACCGTCGCGGGCGCCGAGACCGGCTCGCGTTAAGGTAAAGCTTCGTGGTAGCTAACCATCTTAATAAAAAATAGAAAATAAATAATAGTTTAAAAAAACTAAAAAACACGCTTTTTATCGAAAACCGAACTAAAAAATAGAAAATAAGTTTTAATCAATTTAAATTAAGAATAGTGTTAAAAATTTCAATAAATATAAATTAATAATAGTGTGAATAAAAACAAAAAATATTTTATTTAAAAAAGCGTGGGGTGCATGGTGTCAATAGTTATAAATATTTTATTGACAGATACGAGTAGAGTGATTATCACTTTGATAATATCTTAAAAAGCACCCCACGCTTTTTTTAAATAAAATATTTTTTGTTTTTATTCACACTATTATTAATTTATATTTATTGAAATTTTTAACACTATTCTTAATTTAAATTGATTAAAACTTATTTTCTATTTTTTAGTTCGGTTTTCGATAAAAAGCGTGTTTTTTAGTTTTTTTAAACTATTATTTATTTTTTTAATACAGTCAACAACCTCTCACTAAATTATGCTGATGACCTTTCAGTTAGACACTGAGTTTCAAAACAAAAGCAAGGATGGGATCTTTGCATAATTCGGGCAATTGGGTGACTGGCCTGCCTAGCACCTTCTTAACTAATTATGTGTAATTATGACGAAATTGTTTGTCTTCTTTTAAGCAACCATGTAATTCAATTATAGGTTTTCATACTAAGGGGTTTGTTCTGTATTTTGAGCGTGGCGTCAACCTTAAAATGTCCTGTCGACATTTCCGACCTGGTCCGGTCGAGTGATATCAAAAATAAGGTTAAAAAAGGTTTTAAGTAAAGCTTGACATGGGTAAGACATACCTGAAGCTTTTAAGTCTGCGTTAATCTCTTTTGTTTTAATGATATGCAGTGGCTTTATAATTTAATTCTTATCGTTAAACATTAATTCATACTTACTCAAAATTATAAATGTAAAAGGATTTTGATGACATTTGGCATGTAGATAGTATAAGATCCGAGGAAGGACATAGATTACTTCACACGGGCGAAGCCGCTTGCAAAAGCTAGTTTATGAAAACCGTAAAAAGTTAGTTAGATATGTGCCTTACTTTTTAGATTATACATTATTATTAGGTACTAGCTGCGCCCGGCGGTGTTACCCGCTACATTTTTTCGGGATAAAAAGTAAGTCTGTGTGTTAATTCAGGGAGTCAGCTACCTCCATATGAAATCATTAAAATCCATTCAGTAGTTTTTACGTGAAGAGTAACAAACATCCATCTATACTCACAAACTTTCGCGTTTATAATATTAATAGGGATTATCATGAAGGTAATAATTGGTCTATAGTATTAGCAGCTTTATATTAGCTCTGAACGCTCACTTTATGTGGAAATAACGTGTTGATGGCCCTTGCAAATTGCAGTTGTGTATTTCTCACACATCGTAGGTACTCTACGTGTTCGGTTATATATAGCGTGCTATTTATAACAATCACCTCAGTTGTTATTTTTTATGTATTAATGTCAATTATATTATTTTGTTTACAGATACTCTGACATTGTTCTTGTATCAAACTTTTTCACGTGAACTCACAATCGAAAAATTTTTTCACACCATTTTTTGACTATCTTCCAAAAAATACTGGTTCTCTGTTCTGTGTAGAAGATTACAGTAATCTGCATTTCTGTAACTACATAACATCACGCCTGTATTCCCCGAAGGAGTAGGCAGAGGTGCACATATAGTACACCCACATTTCGCCAGTTATGTTATTTAGGTCCCAATGTTGCCATCAACCGGGCACAAATCCAGACTCCGTGCTACCACTGAGAATTACCTAATAGAAAAACCCAGTGACACTTTTCCCGGCCCGGGATTCGAACCCAGGACCCCGTGCTCAGCAGTCGCGCTTGGCAACCACTAGACCAACGAGGCAGTAAGAAATACTATGTTGGTAATATTACGCAACTAACATGCAGACGTGTCATCGAGTAAGTCATGATTATAATCTGTACGTGCGTTATAATAAAGTAATTAGTTAACTGACCTTGTTGATTAATATCCCATAAGACGACAGTGCAGCCGAGCCGGGCCAGCCTCAGAGCTATAAGACTGCCCAAGCCGCCACCTCCCCCAGTCACCACGGTAATTGCACCCTTAAGGTCCTTTTTTTGCCGACCAACGATACTCTTGTATGTAGCTTTTATCACATATCCGATGCCGACGATGACAAAGATTATAACGTCTATAATCGCTTGCACGACGGTGTATTTGTTCCTCATGCATTCTGGGATCTCCCTCGTGAGGGGCCCTGGCCTCATGCCGTTCATGTATTCCTGAGTTTCCACGGACATCTTGGTTCTTGATATTCTATTTTAATGTCCAACCACTGAACATCACTTTCACTGAATGTTTGTAACACTACACTCGGTGGTACCTGTAACAAAACGATATTGATTAATCACACTAATATTATAAAGGCGAAAGTTTGTGAGTGTGTTTGTTACCTCTTCACGCTCAAACGGCTGGACCAATTTTGATAAAATTTGGTATGGAGGTAGCTGACACACTGGATTAACAAATAGGCTTCTATCCCGGAAAACTGTAGCGGGTAACACCGCGGGGCGCAGCTAGTTAAATATAATTTGATTGCAACTACTTACTAAGACTCCTAACCTAAGACAAGGTCTAAGTCATTACGTGAGATCTTTATCATCCATAGCATGATAGGTGGGGATTCATTATAATAATTGTTATAATAGTTGATAGGCATTACTTAAGACCATAGAACTTACTTAAAAATGTATTATAAGGATCTACCATAATCCTGACAAGTGTAAAATAAGTCTAAGTCTAAGTGAAGGCAGTATAATGGTAATGTTGTGTTGTTAAATTCTTACTCCACACTTAACATCACACGTTGAACTACGTGTTGTGTGGCATGCTGGACTCATGTTGATTTTAATAATTATGGCAGTGTTCAGCCCCCGTACCACGAACTTTTATGCAGGACAGTTTACGTTGTGGAAGCGAGACGCTGATACGTTCAGTGTAATGTGGCGTCTCGCTTTCACAACGTTAACTGCTTTAAAAGTTCGTGGTAAGGGGGCTGGTTGCAAGTACGTAAGCTTCGGAGAATTACATGGTTCAAACTTGTACTAACACCAATATTGGTGTATGTCATATATACTAATCTAATCTAATATTTAGCGTTCATCATCTTAATTCCAATGCAAATATATCCTTAACAAAATATATTGGATTACCGTATTTGAGAATATAATCCTGCTAATGTTTTACAAACAAATGTGCATAGAGCTATAATATTGACAATTTGCGAATCCCCCGAATAGAATTTCGTATTATCTGAAAAGTATTTACTGCCTCGTTGGTCTAGTGGTTGCTAAGCGTGACTGCTGAGCACGAGGTCCTGGGTTCCAATCTCGGGTCGGGCAGTGTTACTGGGTTTTGCCATTAGGTAATTCTCAGTAGCAGCGCGGAGTCTGGATTTGTGCCCGGTTGATGGCAATAGGATCGCTTCTTATTACATTGGGACGTAAAAAACATAAATGGCGAAAAGTGGGTGTACTAAATGTGCACCTCTGCCGACCCCTTCGGGGAATACAATCGTGATGTTATGTGTATTTACTGAGTTCACTAAAATACACCTTGACACACGTCCTGTTATGAATAACATGATGTCCCGAATGATATGTTAGACATGGATGTCTAAAAATGATTAGGCAAAAAATATACGTATAATAATATGACAACCGGATTTAACTCAATCTGACCATCAGGAACCGGCTACACGTAGTTTTAGCCGGTTAAGTCCACCGGTTAACCCACGGGCCGTCTCTAAATATGTTTTGACTCCACGCCCATTTCCAAAACTGGTCCGAATCAAGCGGACAGGTTTTTTGTTTTCGTATTACATGTTTTATGAAGGATGGCATTAGTACCACAATAAAACAAACAAAGGCACAATATACAAAAAGATAGGTACCTACTGTGTAATGTATTGTACAGATAGTACCACCTCAACCGACGAGCGTGTATGTAGAATGTAATGCGTGTGAATGAAGCAAAAGAAGTATGCCAGGATCGTAGCAAATGGAAATCCGTGATCTCGGCCTACCCCTCAGGGACACAGGCATGACTTTATGTATGTACCTATAAGTATATATGTATTACCCCTGTCTATCTATAGATAGGTACGTACGTATTTAGGGTCATTTAGACAAATCTTACGACCAGACCTTAGTCGAATGAAACCTTCGCACATTCATGCCGAAATTAGTATTCATTTATATCACTGGTAGGTAAAGACATCAGAATTGGTAACTATTTCTCATCGCTCGGATATCTCAGTCGTCCATATCGCTTATATTGGTTACCATGATCGAGCATGGCGGAACCATGAACATTAATTAACATAATATAGCTATGAAATGAGCGGCTCGCACCTACACAGCTACTGCACAGATCAGTTTATTAACAGTAAGGTTAGGCAGCAGTTACTGCGGTCGGCCTTTTGATGGGTGACCATATATCCGTGCCTTGGAATGCACGATAAGCTGTTGGTCCTGCGTCTGATGTCCGGTCTTGACATCCTGTTGCATTATTGCGAGAGAATAATATGTATAACTTTGAATATATTTATAAAGTTTACCTGTATACTGCGCAAACAATTTACGGACTCAATATATTTCAAATAAAAATATAAATCTTAATGAATCAACAACATTAATTGGCAACAGTCATAAATCTCATTATTTGGGTAGGTAGATATAAAGTTAATTCGTATCGGATATTACAAAATTGTTTTTATACTTAACAACGCGACCCAATAAACTTAAAACTTGATTCAAGATCATCGAATTACGTTTTATTATTTATTGAGATTGGTGTTGCGTGATTCAATAGTTGAACACCAATCAAGATGAAAAACATACCATTTTTAAGGGCTGCTATTAATTATTTATTCGAATTAAGTAGACATAGTCGTTACTAATCTTAATTGCTCGAATTGTAATTCTTCATAATGACAAAACAACATTTTTGGACAATGCTCTCGTACTTGGTATTTTTTCTCAATTAAAATAATGAGACTTGATTTGAATGTACGTCATATTAAACATGGGAATTGGCCTTCAGATGTGAATTAATTACTTAAATCACCCTTTTATTATAACTTGATTTACTATACCATTAATTTTTATTCATTGCTTTGTAGTCCTTCTTGCTAAATAATGTACATCTATTCTAGATAGATAAATCTTTCAAAGAAATTACTGCATGAAATCTTAAACTCAAATGCGTGTCACTTCAATCGACAGCCATTTTATGATGCTTTGGTTGGATGAAAGTTCGCTTCAATTTATCGTAAAACAATATGTAGCATTTATATACCGGTACTACTTACTTTCAAAACGAATACTTTTTTACCTAGATATTTTAGCATTGCAAAATTTGAATAATTTTTATATTCTCTTGAAAAAAATGCCTTTGGATCTAGAACTATTTAAATATAATTATGCTACTATGTAGTTCAATTATCTATGTATTCTATAGCCACCTGTAGATAAAGACTATCAGTTACTGTAAAAAACTTTTTGTACTTGCACAATTTTGATCTACTCCAAAGACTTTTGATATACTTCCAACATCATCAGAATTGTTAGTCTCCCATTCATTTTAACTATATCATTTAGAATATTAGCTCATAATTATATGGTTTACGAGAGAGGCAAAAGTATTGAAACATCTTGTGTTGCCATATCTATTCTCTTCCAACTACACTGGCCTGCTAAACTAAGTTAGCAGGCCAGTGTTCTTGCATCTTAAATACTTAGTATATTTTCGTCATGTCAACTTTTCGAATAAATTAACATGTCTAAGACTAACTATGCCTAAAACATTATGGGAGTGGATGGCGGTGTTTCTCCCTCACACATCGGCGGATGTCGCAAGCGCCAGCGGCCGGTGAATGCAACCAGCATTGCACAAACCACTCCGGCATACTCCGAGCTACCGACTATCGATACGAAGGTCGGCTTAAATACTATCAATGAGTTTATTTGACTCTTGAGCAGATTAGGCAGTACAATTATTGTCATGGCCACTCGACAAGTTGAAATTAGAAGCTGGCCAGTAACTTTGTCTTATAGAAAAACAAACCTTTTTAGTGCCATTGTAAAACGTTTAAAAAAGTCTAAAGCACATTAATATAGGTGGTAGGCAGCGATCAAATACCTAAACCTCGTTTATTTAAAAGCTTTAAATAAACAAAAAGTTGTTGCTATCATAATTATTATATTTTTGACATCGATAGATGTGTTGGAAAAGCCAACATTTTACAATATTGTTAATAAATTAGTGACAAAATTTATTACAAAAACGTTACAAAACTATAAGGATAATATGATAATATTATAATGTCAAATTAGGAAATACCATTACAAAAACTGTTATCAATTAACTAATAACTAGTTATGAAGTCAGAAAGCAAAATATCAACTTGATTATGTTCGAAAAGGTACATTTAGGTATGCTTGCATTATAATAAGCAGCTATACAAATAGTTAATTAGGTAGGTATGTACATTCTTAATTACAATACTAACACAAAATAACAAAAATGAGAATTAAACTCAAAGTTAACAAAGACGTACTTTTAGTCTTTTTTAACAGATGCGGAGCTCACACTGCTAAGTGCCCATTTTACCTACCTATATAAACTACACATCTAACCATACACGCTGTTTAATGAACATGCACTGTGTCCGTATTATCGGTGGCAAATTCCAAGGTTAATGGTAAACTTAAAATAAATTAAATCAAAATGGAATAGTACCTCGCTCATAATAATATGATTTCTTTTATTCATCCTACAGCAAAGATTTTAAAAACATTGTTATGCCGGCTAAGTCTGTTAGATTCAAAATCAATTATAATTTTATACGAGTACAAAATACATAAAAAAACAATCGAATATCAAAATATGATAAGATATGTAGAAATAGAAAGCAAAGACGCACGTCCTCGACTTGTTTCGCAATAACAATATAAAATGCTATTTGATGTAAAAAAACATAAAACATCACGCCTGTATTCCCCGAAGGGGTAGGCAGAGGTGCACATACAGTACACCCACATTTCGCCAGTTATGTTCTTAGGTCTCAATGTAAAAGGGGGCGAAACTATTGCCATCAACCGGACAACAATCTAGACTCCGTGCTGCTACTGAGAATTACCTACTGGAAAAACCCAGTAACACATTGCCCGACCCGGGATTCGAACCCAGGACCTCGTGCTCAGCAATCGCGCTTAGCAAGCATTAGACCAACGAGGCGGTCTCAATTAATAAACATTAATTAAACAACGTTGGAAAATATGCTCGTAAACGTGTGAGTCGTTTGTTTTCGGCCCAGAACATGTCGTCATGAGTAATGAGCGTGAACTAAAAAACGTAAAAAAGGTACATACCTACTTAACTACAATAATTCAACAATCTGCATTTTTGGCAATTACTTCATAATGAGGATGCAAAATTTTATTAACATTGCATATGTAGGTATATAAGCATTTGGAACAAAACAATGAAAATGTTGGACTTTATTAGAAGCACCTTCAGTTTTTATGTATTTCACAAAAAACTGAACGCCAGGCATCATAGCTAATTGAAGGCCATAGTTTGTAAGCAGGTACAATGTTATTGCGTTAGAGAAACAAATTACTAAAACAATAATTACATTTACATTTGATAAACCTGTTGTAATTTGCTAGCTGGAGCTGCACGTCCGAAGATAAACAAAGGAAAAGTTGTAAATTGATGGTACGTGGAAATTGCAGTGCATAATCTATGGGAGAGATTTAGATTATTTTGTAAATTTCTTATTTCACCTATAAATTACCTTCTCTGTAATCATGTTATCATTAGCCCGTAAACTTCCATGAACACGTGAATATCCAATCCCTCGTACTGGCCATAAACGGCCGTGAGGAATTCGATCTAATCTCCATGCAAACAATACTAGTTAGTTATGGCACTTAATAGTTATAACAGCGTATCTTCTGGATTTAATACGTTGGATATAATCATATTATGCCATATAAAATTGCTGCTTATAAAGGTAAGCGTTCCAAGTCTTTTCCAGAATACTGTAACAGTACAAGATTGAAGGCCCTCTCATCCAAATATTCATCTGCCTCGTAAAGAGCTGTGCTCACTACACTCACTCATTGCATGTTGGTTATTCAGACAAGAAACCAATAATATCACCGTCAGTCATATTCTAGACTTCAACACCCTTATTTACAAAAGCCTGTCACTTTAAACCATGGACTTTTATATCCGTCAATGTAGTTTGCATGCCAAAGAATAAAGATGACAATAGACTTAATGCGGGATTAGTTAATGCCGGTGTGATCCTTGTTTATTAATAAAGAAGGAAAAGTATAGATGACGTTGAAAAAGTCATACCTGCTAATATATTTAATTTAATCGTCCGTAAACTACATGCCATGACTATGTAACCGCTACAAATAATTCTAGAAATAAAATCATTGTTATTCTGTCTTCCATTCATGGTTGTCGATCAAGCACCTAGTAACTTGCCAATGACGCACACCGCCACACACTATCGTTCACCGTTTACTCGTTCGTGATCGGAATACAAGGATCGTAATCTTTGGGCGATGCATTCAATGTCAGTTAAACACTCCATTGAACGATTCAAGGACAAATGACTCCCGACCACTATATATTGCCCGCAATATACAGGTAAATAGTACGTTGACGATTGAGTCCTTTTAGTTCTATTGTATTACAGAGCCACATCGTTTTCCATAATCATTGTCAAAACAACTTGGAAACTTAGTTATGTATCATTACGTTTTATAAATTCCTTAATATTAAATATGTATTTGTATATAACCGAAATACATGTGAATATTATGCTGCCTCGTTGGTCTAGTGGTTGCTAAGCGTGACTGTTAAGCACGAGGTCCTGGGTTCGAATCAGGTACCTAATTCTTAGTTGCAGCACGGAATCTGGATTTGTGCCCGGTTGATGGCAATAGGCTCGCCCCCTATTACATTGGGACCTGTAAACATAACTGGCGAAATGTGGGTGTACTGTATCTGCACCTCTGCCTACCCCTTCGGGGAATACAGGCGTGATGTTATGTTATGTTTTAATATTATGCGACTTAGTATTAGCTAGTAGACTAGTGTTACGAAATACAAGGTCGGTGTTGCGTCCACTGTTATTATCGTAACCGATGCAAGTTTTTTTATTTTGATTACTTCAGCCATAATAACGTTAGAGTGACGGTAATCTTGATGGATAATTTCGTGTTATTTTATACGTCTGTTGCGATCACGCACTGTTCATTAAGTGTAATATCAATCACATAACTGGGCGTTAGAGAAACAAATAATAACATAGAGTAAGAAATTACGAGGCTTATATAGCGGGGAAAAGCAATGTGGTTTTGACGTGTATTAATGTATTTTCTTCGATCTATCATGTTTCTCTGTACATAACAACACCACGTTCTATAAGACAAGATTTAATTATCATCATTCATTATTTTATCAAAATCAATGCTATCGCACGCATAGAAGCGACCCATTTCTTTGCTCAAAATAAAAATGTTACAGAAGAAATCCGATATCGGAATGCTAAATAGTTTCTTAGAAGTAAAAAACCTAAGTTGGGAAATAACAACGGACTCGGTTTCATAGCTACAGTAACAAAGAACGGCGAATAATTGAAGCCGTCGAGTTACCCACCGTGACAAGAAAATATTGTCCACCGAATGGCCGCCGCAAAATATTCTGTACTTCAGCATTGGTATTTGTAGTTTACTTCACTATGTTGTTGCAATGTTCTAGTGATGACATACATGTTGCTGTGACAGTCGTTTAAAATATTACGTTGACACTAGTAGACATTATTATAAATCGCTTGTATATTCATGAACCTAATTTCATATTTTTTTCCATGAGCCGTGCACTAATGCAAAGGCATATAGGAGGTTGACCGCTAGTCTGCTACAAATGTGACCTTTGCTCTCCTAACTGCCAACTGGTACATAACAATGACTATAAAAAGGTAATTGGTAGAATATATCCAAGTATATTTAAAAGTACCACATAGGGTAGGAGCCAATATGCAACCTTGAGGAATACCTTTTCGTACAATTAAATGTACTACTTGTACCACCGTTAAAAATACCTACAGCTTTTCATACTTACTTGGAACAATCATACAAAGATACCTAGCGTATATATTATTGCTAATACCGATGGAATATGTATGAGATTCTTAATAACGGTTCTAAAAGCTGTATCATATTAAAAAGCATTGAAATCTTCCATCATATTAAGTCGTAAATATATTTTATAGCACTCAGACTTTAGTGAAATGTGTTAAAGAATATAAAAAAAACTGTCTTCATAGTATTTTCCATAATGAACACTAGTATTACTTATGAGTCGACCCGAGTGGTATCCGGCCTAGAATTAAGGACTCCTTTCTTCCCGTGGATGTCGTAAGAGGCGACCAAGGGAACATCTAGAATATGCAGCGTCTTCTGTAACTTCACCACCAATACTTCGATCCCCATTCCCCAAGCTGCTTGCCAAGTGTGGGGATTACGCTCCCCCCCCCCCCCTTAATTAATGAGGAGGCCTTAATTCAACAGTGGATGGATAAAAACACAGTGGATGGATCACAATTATTTTTTTATAAACCAATAAAAAATCAGATTTGAATAAGCAATTAAGGCTTCTGTAATAAAAATGTGCAGTAAAACACTAGTGCATCGCAAAATAAATCAAACCAAATCATAAATTAAAACTATAAATCGTTTTTAGTGATGATCGTTGATTTATTAATCGGATTGGATTGTGTAGCTAAGTCGGAAGTCCTACTAAGACTGATATTAATGTTTACTATGCAACGGCCAGTATGTAAAACCGAATTATAATAATTATAACTTAACAAACTACCATAATTTGTGTTTCTTTCTAAAGTCTAAATTAAACTAGTGAAGGTTGCATTAGTCTAAAGCAGCTGTACCAACGGAACAAGTCGTTTATATCATCTTTTCCAACTCTGCATTATCGGATTGGAACACAGTACGCGAAAATAAATAAACATTAGACGTATACATGAGAACGTCACGTAAAATGCTGTAGATGATTACCCTAATTCAGATGTCAATTGCAAATTGTTATTGTGTTTGCAGCATAGTAAATAAATGAAATGATTACCTACAAACAGACAAGCTATCCGAATCGAAAGAGTAACTATAGGTTAGAAACATATCTCCAATTTAATACACTATACATTTCTTCTTTCATTAAGTTTAATTAAAATAACTTCCTATAGTTTGTCAGAAACCAATCAATGATGAGCCGAAGCACATTTCTCAATAGCACCACACCCAACCTGTCCAATGATTATTTTAAAACAATAAAACAAGTTATATTGACACAATCGATTCATAAGACATTTTTCCGTGTAGATGAAGCCATATTTCCAGTTTAACAGCATCTGCCCAATGGTTTCGGCGCGTGAGTATTTTTTGCGACCGCTTTCTCCATCGTGCTTTCACCATGGCAACCGATGGCCCGTAATTTTGGTTATTATTTGACTTAAGAATGTTTGATGTTTGTTGTCCGAGTTCTAACACGTCATAAATTTGAATTTAATAACGGTTTAATTTAGAACGTTGACATTAATTTATGTTAATACAACACGGTTACTAATCGTAAGATAATTTAAATATTTTTTTGGTTTTTTTTTTAATGGATTACTATTAATTGTTGACTTGAGTTCCGAGAATAATGGACCAAGAAATTAAGAGTAACGCAGTGAAGAGTTCTTTTACGTGAAATGATCATGGCTTGATCTTTATGGCTATTAATAAAAGAACTGTGCTATTAAAATGTTTTGAGCTTGTAATGGTGAAAACTAAGAACTACGATTCTTGCTTTCCTCCCCATTAATTATGCCTTAAATACTCTTATAATAATAACTCATGAAATAGTAATCAACTACAGATAATTAGGAAGTTATAACTCAGCATCTCAGCTATAAACATCGAAGTTTTTGGAGAGAAACCAATTGTACAAAATCTTACGGTTTATTTCGAGAATTTCAAGATGTAGCCGCACTTTCTGTCCAATGAAATGCTTTCGTTGACTTACCGACTTGAAGTGAGTCAAGAGCCTTTCAAATTAAAAAGTTAAACCAACTGCGAAACAACCAGTCTCACCAAATTGCGTTCCAACTAAACATGTCATAACATTTCTCAAGCTAAACTCAGCTACCTATATACTATTTCGATACTAACTCGATATCGCAACTCCCGACCGGATCATCGCAGATCGATCGTGGACGCGTATCTGCGAGCGGGCGGCCTTCTCGGGACCATTTCCCAACAGCGTGCGCACGCGCCTCATGACGTGCCCGGCGGAAGGACGTACTGCGGCTTACACCATAGACCATACACTAAGTGTTAGACTGCTCTATTACATATATTGCTCTTACTAAAGTCTTGTTAAATAAATAATAGTTTAAAAAAACTAAAAAACACGCTTTTTATCGAAAACCGAACTAAAAAATAGAAAATAAGTTTTAATCAATTTAAATTAAGAATAGTGTTAAAAATTTCAATAAATATAAATTAATAATAGTGTGAATAAAAACAAAAAATATTTTATTTAAAAAAAGCGTGGGGTGCTTTTTAAGATATTATCAAAGTGATAATCACTCTACTCGTATCTGTCAATAAAATATTTATAACTATTGACACCATGCACCCCACGCTTTTTTAAATAAAATATTTTTTGTTTTTATTCACACTATTATTAATTTATATTTATTGAAATTTTTAACACTATTCTTAATTTAAATTGATTAAAACTTATTTTCTATTTTTTAGTTCGGTTTTCGATAAAAAGCGTGTTTTTTAGTTTTTTTAAACTATTATTTATTTTCTATTTTTTATTAAGATGGTTAGCTACCACGAAGCTTTACCTTAACGCGAGCCGGTCTCGGCGCCCGCGACGGTTAGCTACCACGGAACTTTACCGTAGCGACTAGCGGCTTAGCAGAGGGCGTTGGAGTCGGGACACGCGCGCGACGCTTAGCTACCACGGAACTTTACCGTAGCGACTAGCGGCTTAGCAGAGGGCGTTGGAGTCGGGACACGCGCGCGACGCTTAGCTACCACGGAACTTTACCGTAGCGACTAGCGGCTTAGCAGAGGGCGTTGGAGTCGGGACACGCGCGCGACGCTTAGCTACCACGGAACTTTACCGTAGCGACTAGCGGCTTAGCAGAGGGCGTTTGTGTTGCGGGCTGTAATTATGCTATTTTTATTAATTAATACTTTTTATTAATTATATTATTAAATAATTTTATCAAATTAGTGTATTGTCATCGGTCCTCGATAAATCTACAAAGTTTGAACGAAATCTAGCCGTTTAAAGTGGGTCAAAATCGCGCCCAAAGAAGTCGGTTACAAACATACAAACAAACATACATACATACAAGTGAAGCTAATATAAAGCGTGTAAAAATATGAAATATTCAGTTATAAACAATACATGTAATAATGGACGGAATTCGCACGATCTCTACGAAATTATTTAGCTCAATGACAAATAGAAATTGTATGAGAATATGGTGTTATGCAACACTCACAGTTTCCATGTCACACATAATTAATTGGAAATTAGGTAACTGGTCCACATCCAAATATGCTGAGACTGCAAGAGATTCGATAGTCTTAAGTTGCGTTTTTCTGAAAAATGCATTCTAATCACTTTTTAGTCAAGCTTGCAATACAAGAAATCTCTTTGATTCTCTTTAAACAGATTTAAACATGTCTTTTTATTTTAAGTTCGTTTCGATGAATAAAATACTAGCTGCGCCCCGCGGTGTTACCCGCTACATTTTTTCGGGATAAAAAGTAATCGGTAATGTGGTAATCCAGGGTCTCAGCTACCTCCATATGAAATTTCATTAAAATCCATTCAGTAGTTTTTACATGAAAGAGTAACAAACATCCATCCATACTTACAAACTTTCGCGTTTATAATATTAGTAGGGAAGTAGAGATTCGCATGTATAGGTATTGCACGCATTTAAGGTCTCAAGAAATTAAATCCAGTTCAGTCATAATGTGGTTATACCGGTAGTATTTGTAAACAATGATCAAGTATAAACTTATCGGGCACGCCATTGTAAAGTGAAGGCACTCCACTATGAATCTACAGCACACTAGTGTGTAAATGTTTCAAAATGTTTACGAAGCTTTGCGGCACAATCAAAACTTTGTATGCACAGATGTAATTTATCAAATTTATTTTCAGCTACCTAGACAGGTGGCAATTGAAATCGAATAGAATGTTAATGTATAGGGATGATAACGTTTCGACAATGTTATCGATGACATAATTATGTCAAACCCATATATTTTTCTCTTTATTTATTAAATTTCTATTCGTCGTTTTGCTTGTCTAGGGTGGTTGGTACTTACTACTTACTACTCAAATATGACTTACTTTGTTTACTTGTTAGTTGCCAAAAAATGGTTTACATGTCAACAAAAGCTATGAGGAATTGTCGTAGGGAGATATTTAAGCTACTGACTACTACACAATACTGAATCATTCTGATTGCTGCAAATATAAAACGTCTGCAACTTTTCCAAGGGATAACTAATTCATTTCTTTGATGTTTTGAAGGCATATGGAACGTCTAATTGGCTTTTCTGATAGTTGACAATTTGGAATTCAAAAGCACTGACAATATTGAATCGTTTTAAACGTAAAGAAATACAACAATTGGTGGAACATACGTCTATCGGCAGCATAAGACCCGTTATAATAATTACAGTGGAACCAATTAGATGCTGTACAAGAATACGTCTGAACAGTACATCTGGATCATTAGGTATTGATGTAATGATATTAGAAAGCCGAAGTTTTTCGATGTGTGGAGCCGCGGGCAACACAGTAGTCTAATTAGTGACGCCCTTGAACGATATTACTTAATATCGAGAAGGTTTCTTAATGCGACTGCGCCTATTTCTAGATAGCTTTAGCAATATGTAGAAATATTTATCATTAATGTGTTGGCGATCACGTAATCATAATTTATACATTCCTCACATAACTTACACATCGTTACATCTAATACTTTGATCTGAATACTAGATGTTTGCTTAGTAATACGATTATCTTTATTTACATCGACATCAATCAATCTCGTCAATTATGATTTGTATTTTAATTTTATTGGTTTTTTTATTGCAAGCCAGTTCGAAATATCGTAACCATAGCTAACAACTCGATGATTAGTATATTCTTGCGTGTTTATTAATCTATATTTTATGCTTGTGAGTCAGGCAGGATATTAGCTATCAATTAAAACATCGCGCTTAGTAAATTCATTCAATAAGCTTTAAACAATTAGATCGTCCTTCAATTTATTAGGCTGAAGGCATCGTTTATTCAGCGATTGGTTTAACCTTTATTGTCTGCAACATGAAACAAGAACTTTAGATAAATATAATAAACCATGTTGTCTAACTCGAGAGCATATAGAGGCAGGATCGCCTTGAAATACTTTCGAACCACGTGAACTATGCGAAAACGTTTACCTAACCGAATCAACATTTAATTAACCCTTTAATATAGACAACAAAACTTACCTGTAAGTACAGGTGTCTTTCAGCCGGTGTTCAGTTGGCCACTTACACTGTCACTTAAAAAACTTGTTTATGGATTTTTTTATTGAGAATAACAAGTGGTTGGTTTATGGTTTTAAAAAAGTGTTTGTCCGCGACGGAGGTGTTTATTTGGAGTAGAGCGACGGCCTCTACCGGCGCGCGACGCTGCAGATCGACTGAGCGAGACTCGCGGCAGTGTGCGCGCGCACGGCGACCCCCAAACCCTCGTTAGCCGACCTTCAACCGTCTGAGATACTGAGGGGTGACTTCCCACTGCAATACAAAAACAAACAATTATCATTGTTTAACTTTTACGTCACGGGTAATAAAAAAAATATCCGTTATCTAAATTAATTTAGCATAAGATATGGTTACTATACCTACTTATATTAAATGAGGGAGGTATGAAGAGTAATTTGAAACTGTAAATGAATGTGTACAAAAACACAGTGACAGTACCTATTCTGAAAAATATTAATTACCTACCTAATTGGTTTTTTTACGGTATTTTATGTTTAAAGATAGTTTTCTTAAGCAAAAATATGGTAAGTACCGAACGTTTGTCTTATAAGTTAAGTTGAATCAATACTGCCTCGTTGGTCTAGTGGTTGCTGTGCACGAGGTCTTGGGTTCGAATCCCGGATCGGGCAAAGTGTTACTGGGATTTTCCATTGGGTAATTCTCAGTAGCAGCACGGAGTCTGGTTTTGTGCCCGGTTGATGGCAATAGGCTTGTCCCCTATTACATTGGAATCTAAAAACATAACTGGCGAAATGTGGGTATACTATAATATGTGCACCTCTGCCTACCCCTTCGGGGAATACAGGCGTGATGTTTTGTTTATGTTTTAATGTGTCTTTACTAGCTGCGCCCCGCGGTGTTACCCACTACATGTTTTCGAGATAAAAAGCCTATGTATTAATCCAGGGTGTCAGCCACCTCCTTATGAAATTTCATCAAAATCGGTCTAGCCGTTTGAGCGTGAAGAGGTAACATACATAACATATTAATATGATCGTTTCACCTTCAATTAGCAAGACGGGAGTATGGAGTCCCCTTGTGACCCTAACTAGGGCATACATTTTCTTGATGCCTGAATTGTAAATCTGCATAGCGAAAAGGCCAAGCACGATACCACCTGAACCAAAAACTTATGTACACTTAATAGAGGACTTTAATGTTAGTTGCTATCGCAATAACACAACATACAGCATAACATCACGCCTGTATTCCCCGAAGGGGTAGGCAGAGGTGCACATATAGTACACCTACATTTCGCCAGTTATGTTTTAGGTCCCAATGTAATAGGGGGCGAGCCTATTGCCATCAACCGGGCATAAATCCAGACTCCGTGCTGGTACTAAGAATGACCTAATGGAAAAACCCAGTAACACTTTGCCCGACGCGGGATTCGAACCCAGGACCTCGTGCTCAGCAGTTGCGCTTAGCAACCACTAGACCAACGAGGCAGTCTATCGCAATAGTATGTCCTTTCCAGCCCGGCTAGACATCGAGGGTCAACGTTCTCAACGCGCAAAAGCGGTCAGTCTCCCGAATTATAAATAACTGTTCCCACGCTTCTGACTACGTTACATTATTTTAGTCACGGGTACAGTATTGTAATCTTCTTGTTTTAGTGCCAGCATAAGCTAATTGTTACACGGAGAATTCGGACATTGGTCAATGGTCAATTGGTCGTGCTGTAGGGTAGAGACTGGTCAGTCAACAAGGATGGTAGCGAGGTTGACCAAAGACCAACCAATGTCTCCAAGGTTACTGAACATAATTAGGTCATCAATCTGGACTCTTTAAAGCTTTCATTTTCCCAGTTTTAATACCAGTAATGAAAAACTGCAAGACCGAATGACACAATGAGCTCATTTTGCGTAAATCGGATTGTTAATAATAATTAAAATGTAAGGTACTTGATAGTAATGGTTCATATTAGACGTTTAACACCTCTTTCTGCCCGTAACCGTGAATGCTGTAAAGGATTCGAAACGTCGGGACCAAAAAATCGTAAACGTAGTTTTATTTCAATGTGTAATATTCGCGTAAATGATAGAAATCATTATAACCAGAAACTATGTTATATATTTCGACCAAAACAGAAAAAACCAGTTGCGGCAACAACTTTCCGTCATAAAAAATAAATAATAATAAAAATGCAGTTCAACCCTAAAGAACAGCCGACAGAAAGTCTGATTAAGTAATGTTTTCATTTCCTTGTGATTACTTACTTTTACTTTAGCTAAGTTAAGATCAATGCACTGGAGGTGCAGCGATTCAATACACTCTATGTAACGGTATCCAACAGTAGGTAGTTATTGAAATAAAACTAGGTTTACGGATTTTATCGCGGTTTTTTAATTGATATTTGGTCAGCATTCATGGTCACGGGAAGACTGAGGGACCAAAAATCAATTAAAAAACCGTGATAAAATCCGTAAACCTAGTTTTAATTCAATGTCTAATATTCGCGTAAGTGATAGAAATCAATAAGTAGGTAGTTAATTCTAGAAAGGTGTTATAGGTATTAACGGTATCCGAACGTAAAGAAATACTTATGTCCCTGACAACCGAACAATATATGACATCTACATGTTAATTTGTGCGCGACACAAAATTGTTTACTTAGTGTGTGCATTGCTATTGACAGCTCACAAAGATTCAACCGCGGTAGAACACGTAAGGCTATTGCATACCTTTGTCTTCCTCATGGCAAGGAGAAACTGTGAGAGAATGTTCTATAGTTTTTGAAAATACATACAATTTTGCCTGTAATCCCTGCAGGGTTAAGTAAAGATGAATAGTATGTACATTTTGTCAGTTTTAGGGATCCAGACTGCGTACTGTTATAGAGAGGCACCTAATGGAAAAACGAGTAGAGAACGCCTGTGGCATTAAGTCCGCCTTTGTACACTAACTTTGTACATAAAGTATTATGAAATAAAAACGTAGTGATTCTGCCCGACCCGTAAATCGAATCTAGCACTACAAGCTCAGAGGTTGCGGTCGCACTAACTGACGAGACAGTCATAAAACACGTGTCAGTAGTCAAGCTCAATATTTAAATACAGAAAGAGATTAATTAACACCTTTTAAACCGACTACTTAATATTTTAAAGTTCGATATAACGAATATGATTTAAGACTCCTAATAAATTGAACAACTAGTTACAACGGCTTTTGACCAAGAGCAGATACCTGTTCTTGGTCGAAAAGCCGTTGTAACGGTGTTTGTCGAAATAAGTCGTGATGAAATAGCTACATATCTTTATTTGTAAAGCTCCTTAAATGACGAAAGAGAAGGACATAAGTTTCACTGAAAAGGCAAAGTTGCACTTACATCGTTAACTAACTTGATCGAGAACTTTGAAGGATCATGCGCATACGCATGTTTACAAAAATGTTAACTAGACTAGCCCCTGGATAAAGGAGAACACCTGTGTCCAAAACTTTGGGCGGTTGTATGAAATTAAAATATACTCAATCAAAACTCAGACTCTTTAATCGTTTGACCCTGACGGCTCCAGCCGTTCAACCAGTTTCGGAAAATTACGAAATCTTAAGTTTAAAACTTAACAATTAATAATAAGAGAGATAGATAAAAATCATTTAAATGCAGCCGACCTAAACGGCCAGTTGGGTAATATGCCAGAATCGTGAATTATGCGCTTGTCAAAGAAGACTTTCAGCGTAAGATATTCTTATATTATTTATTTTACGCTCATCGAAAGATAAATTGAGACCCAAAATAACTTATAAAGTATAATAAAACCATTAGGATTGTATGTACAGATCTTAACGAGTTAGCCAAATATCCAAATAACCCAGTTAACTTAATGGACTACTGCTCACAAGGCTAAGGTTAGGCTTTGTCACAGGGTAGATACTTAACTCATGAAGTTTGAGAAAGGAGATAGACTTTATTTTGCCTGTTGATAATTGTTGGTGTACAAAATGTTGACATTATGAGATCATGAACTACGGTTCATTCAGGTCAAGAAAGTACCTACTTATCTCTAATGAGATCAAATTAGATATTCAATAAAAGTCTAAACTAAATACTAAGCTATAGTATAACAATAACGAATATAATCAATTTAAACCGCATAAATCAATATACGCTGGGTTATTAGGCTTACCCCACATTGGGCGTTCGCGTCGACTACACGCTCGAGGAACGCACATGCCCAATGAGGAGTAGGCCTTATTTGTAGTTACATACACATAGATAGGTTTTAAGTGTAATATCTTTTATGAATTCAAATTCTCATCTTTATCTCACGCTAGAGTTACGCTGTACCGATATTTGCAACCAATAATGCCATTAATCGAGCACCCTATAAAAACTACCCAGTACCCATCTATATTTAGGATCTATGACATCATGCAGCCGCGTCTGCTCTCATGAGACTTGATAAGACGGCATGGGTATAAAAGAAAGGTGTTCCGAATATTAGTGGCATACATTGCAAGGTCAAACAAACGCCTTTCTCTCGGACCAGGGTTATCCTTGAATATAATCTTTTGACTTACTTTTACCTTTTAATCTTCATTATCATCATCCGCCCGTTGCCGGCCACTGCTGCACATATGCCTTTTAATGTTAAGACAATTTATTTATATCTTATCAACGTCAGATCCTCAACTACTGAAACTCACGTCTTTCCGCCTTCCGCTATGTGACGGGAATAGCTAAGCAGGCAACCCAGGACATCAGCACCACCAATACTACCAACCTCGACTACAAGATGAATATTTGAGGTGGCATAATTTCTTGAAGATCCTGGTAAAGATTGCTTCTTTATCTCATGTTTTCAAGAACAGTAACTACGAGTACGCCATAGTATATCAATAAATATTTGTACACGTCTTCCGGTCGGCCCATTATGTCTCTACCCACGTTTAAGAACGACCGGAAGTAGCCCTTGTACTTGTAAGTCATAAAATAACCTTGTTTTTATACATATTTGTTGAAAATAAATGTTTGAATGGCACACCATCGGCTACAACCTTGGAATGGCAATTAAGAGGCAGTGAGATTGTTTCTAACCGATGCATTATTGCCAATATTAGGTGTGTAATGCTATATATGCATAACTATTATTGGTAATAATCCATACCTACCTACGGCTACGTTGCTCAAAATCAACCAATTCTGACATTTGCCCCAATACTTCCATGTCCCCGACTCAGTGAAAAACTGTCAGGCCTATTATTTTTATTATGCCCTAAGGAATATCATTCTTTAATTAAAAAAGAAATCTATAATATACGTAACCTTGTAATGCTTAAGGATAATATGTTTATTGCTGATCAGATTAACGATAAATAAATATGTATTTAGTACTAAGTAAATACTCAAATGTCACAGATATTTTGCTGGCGCTCAAATTACAAAATCACTTTAATATACTAGTCTGTAGAACCTGTATTTTTTTGTAAGCATTAAATTAAAACTCTACGGTGTTCGCTCGCTACGTATTTGTTTTTTTTGGCTTGAGTATATTGTTCATTTTGACTTCAGTAAAGTATCAGTGGGTTAAAACTATTTATCTTGTGCCGTACATTTCTGAAGTACTTAATCTTCATTTGTTTGTATAATTTAAGCACCTAATAATGTAGGTAAATACACAACGTAAATATGAAACCCATGCTTACAAAAAACCTTTTTGACAAAGGAGGTAGGTACCTACCTACTTATGTTTCAAGTCTTTTAGGTACTCGTAAGTACCTACCTAATAACGACACAACAAAATAAGAAACCCTGTTTACCAAAATGGTTTTTTAAAATTTGATTAACTTAGAAGAATATTGGGAATCCTTTTAATACAAAGGTTATAATAACCACAAATAACAAACAGAAATTGTTACAATAATTACAAAAGATAATCCCACGAAACTTGCCAAATATTGCTGACCAAAAAAACTGTTAAAGTAATTTAATCGCCATAATGACTTATCAAGATAAAAAAGAACAATCTTTTTAACCATGATTCTCGTTTTGTGGTTACTACCCGGACTCTTAGTTACGTGTGTAAACCATTATTTATAAAAAAATACCCTACCATCACGCGCTCACCCACTATTGTTAAAAGTATTCACATCATCATCCACAACCTTAAATATCCCACTGCTGGCTATAACTTTATATATTTGAAATATGCTTGTTCGTAATAAAAAAGTTGTTTAAGTTGGCAAATGTGGTGAATCCGTGAAACAGACGAGATCAGAGATCCAAGAGTTGAGACTGGTTTTTAATGACTTTCCGAGACTTATAAATAAATACAAATAAAAATTATAAGAAATACAATAAGAGCTGTTTGGTAATGCGTATACGAATTATTGACGAGATATCAATTAACATTTTTAAATATAAGTTTACTTCAAAATAATTTTTTAAAAGAATGTAACTTTTAACATAAAAGACTTTTTGGAGCATAAGTTTTAAAATGTATTATTTAATTTTAATGTTTACAAGCTATGTGTCAGCGAAACAAGATTGTACGATACCATGTCCTATGCAAATAAATTATTTACTTACTTAAACCTCCCATAAACAATGCCTTCCTCCGCGGTCCTGTGCCCTTATCTAGGTGTACCGTGTACCCTACAATCTTTCTAATTTCATCGACCCATCGCCTTGCACAACTTCTAGAACTTCTCCTCCAATCATGACATTTGGAGTCGAAATTCCAGAAATGTTGGACATTGCTTTTCTCTTCGCCATATTCATCTTCAAACTCAATATTAAAAAACAACATCACAACCGTCGATCACAACAATTACAATAAACAGCTGACTAACGGTAACATTAACAACGCCATTTCTACATGGTCCTAGCGAGCGTTTTTTTTTAGACATGGTCTGCCGCTGAAGCCGGCAGGCACGGAGGTGTTATCTGCTATACAGAACTATTTGGCAAGACCCAAGGACCTCCAGTCAAGAGGCGATTGCTTTAGTTTCAAGTTATATCGTGCTCTATTATAGTGTCGCTGCTAACGCCATCTATGTGTTACTTCAGAAACTAAACGATGTTAACTTGCCTCTACCTGCTTGGCTTACTAGTATCAAGTTACAATCAAGTAACGCTTTTCACTCTAAATCGGTAATGAGCCAGTAGATGGCGCCTTATTTATACGAATGAGTATGACTATGAGATAAATTAACTAGTCAATTAGTTGAATGTTGATGGCGCAGCGAAGAAGAAAAATAAGGAAAGCTATCCTCACGCCCAGTGCGATTTATATCTTGGAAGTGACTCAATCAGCTGAAAATCCATCCTATAGATCTTGAAAATCGATTCAGTTTTTAGTAAGTTGACACTGATTATTCAAATATGGTATTATAGGCCTGTAAGATATTGGACAAATTGCTGAAGAACCACGATTTTGGTACTATGCAAATCTTGTAGATACTAAACTTATCATAATACTGGCCTACTGGGTCCAAGTAAGTCTTTACCATTCTTAATATCCTTAATAAATAAATTATAGCCTATTAATTAGGCTAAACTAATATTCGTGTAATAGATTTAGTTATGGTCAGCACAGCCCTGATAAAAACCTAGGAAACCTTGAACGTTGGTCTAAGCCCTACTTTCAAAACAGCATTCTGTTACAACGAAGCCGTAACACCTAAGACAAAGTTTATATCAAATTACAAACATTTTTTTTTAGAGCAATGTGTACTATGGGTTTTTGCGTTTATAACTTAGACACTATCAAAAACGATTGTTATTTCTATGGCAAAGCACCCTAAATTTAAAATTTTAACAACTTTTCCAAGACAGCCGGAGGACGTCTTGGAAAAGTTGTTAAAATTTCAGCCGGAGGACGTCCACTGTTGAACAAAGGCCTCCCCCTTGGAACGCTACAATGAACGACAACTTGCCATTTGCATCCATCTTACCATTGCCAAAACTTTGTCTTTTTCATTCTAACTTATTTTGCAATTCTTTATTTACATAACACAACACAAAATAACTATGTCGTGCGTGTGAGTCTGTTATTTTGTTGTAATATAAGTGTCTAGTGTTAGTCTAAGTATGGTGACCTCATTACTCCACAAACTCTTTGTTGGTTTTTAAAAAGATCTGTTCAAACAATTTGCCTATGTATTTAAAATTGTAGATGAAAACTCCAAATCACATTTTTACCACAGATTGGCCTATTAATCCTGTAATGTGGCAATCTGTGTCTTCAGCCCAACTTTTTATGCAGATGATACGAAGTGTTGCTGTGGTCTAACATGTAGTCGGTACCCGATAAACCAGAATTAGTACTTTCTCTCATTCACTTCTGTATTCGTTACTGCAGAATGCATTTATACCTAATCCCAAGTAGACATCAAATTGATATCAATAATCGCAGCTAATATTCAATAAACTAATGACAAAAGTGAAACGAAAAACATTACTAGGAAATGAATTAATAACTTCGTGCAATCCAATAATAAAAGCTAAATGACTAACGCAAAATTTTGCATTGATGCTATCGACACCGCGAGTTGCAACCACGAAGGTGTAAAGTTAATAACGCCGTCTCGAATCGAGGCAGACATCAAGACAAGCCTAGCCACGAAGGCATTATACCGGCGCGTGCGGCCTCAGGTAATGAGTATTTTACAACTCCAGAATACAAATAAGCTGATTTTGCTATTGTCTCTCTGTAGACTCGGGGGCATAAGATATTAGTATTTCAACCTCACATAAAAGAATCTACATACTTGGCTGCGGTAAACTGGCTTGTTCCAATAGGTGCTTTAAATCTAGATTAACGAAAGTGTAAGTTGACACGGTTTTCTTGACGATCGTCATTTACTGCATTTACTTTATTCGGCAGTATTTTGTTTACAGGGTCTGGGTCTCTCTCTCTGTCAGGGTCGTCTTTAGAAGATCTTTTCGCTTAAGAATTGCATTATTTTGCCACCAGAATGCAGTGTAGGCCCAAGGGCCAAGCAAAGGTGTATAGTACACACATTTCGCCAGTTGTGATATTATAGGTCCCATCGTAAATAGGGACAAGCCTATGGCCACCAACCGGACACAAATCTAAACTCTGTGCTGCTACTAAGAATGACCTACTGGAAAAACTCAATAAAACCTTGCCAGACCCGGGATTTCGACCAAAAACCTCATGCTTAGCAGTCGCGCTTAGTGACCACTAGGCCGACGAAGCAGTCAGAGCATGTATCTATTATTTACTCCACCTAATGAATCAAATCAAAGAGAGAACCTCTTAATTATTTTCAAGGCGAATGAACATGAGCCCCTAAGGTAAAACTTAGAAGGGCAAAGGATGGTGATGATTATATAAATGACTTATCAATTATAGGCTAATGTAGTATCCTGCAGTCAACTGTATCCGTTATATGATTTCTTGCTTCTACGTTATCTAAGCGAAAAATCTTAGTTTTACTTAGGCATGTTTTATTAGCCCTTGGACTTATAATTTCGTCGCTAATAAACCTATAACATAATGAAAGCGTAATATTAAATTCAAGAAGGTTTATCAAGAATAAAAAAGTTTTGTCGTGTCGTTCCTGCAACATGACACGAAGTCGCATATGAAATGAAGGCAGAAAAACATTACACATTTTGGGTAGTCATGTAAAAAGGAAGCCATGGCAAGTGACCTACCAATAAAAAAGAATAAAATAAAGTAGAAGACCACCAAACATGTTTTATTCCTCTCTCTTATTTAATGTTACTTTCACTAGCTCATTTACAAGCCCGTATAACATAGGTATCTAGATTACCATACAATCACATGACTATTAAAAGTAAAAGCCAAAAGGTCACTTAGAAAAAAAAGCACCATATCTACCTAAATATACACCCATATTTTATACTATAATATTATGCCCATTATTTAACCTAGAAATATACAGGTATGCACTATTTTGAAGTCACACGTCGGGAGGCGCGGGAAAAGCGGTGGATTTACCGTTATCGGAGAAAGCCAGAGAGTAGAGCAGCGCGCAGTCAGTGGTCGAACGGCGCACGCGCATCAACCCGCATGCGCAATAAAGAAATTTAAATTGTGATCGATTGTTTTTTGAAGAGACTTTGTAAAGGTTTCGTGAATTCGGTTATTAAAAGGTAAGCAATATTATTTTTGTTATTAAAATAAAAGGTTTGTTTTGATTGACGATATTGGTAAAATATTTTTTTATTTTAATTAAATTCAATTTAATATCTCATATCATTTCCATGCATACTTTCATTCCATATTTAAAAAGTCAAATGTTAATTTAATTATCTGAATCATCAAGGTTCAAGGTAGGGTTCAATTCTAAATTCCCTTTGACGCCTTGCAAGAACACAAAATAATAATAAAGACATATTATGTGATATATTTCAACTTGTTTGACCTAAGTAAAATAAGATTTGAACATAAACATCATAAATAACAAAAATAGAAAGGTGGATCTAGGACAGTCGTCAGTTCAAAGCCGGACGTGTAAACCGTGTAGTCTAGTTTTCGTATCTTATTCATAATCATTTCATAAATACATAATCATATTATATATGAATATAAATCCCTCTAGAATTCTTATTACTTGATAGAAAAAAACAAAGCTTACTGTTAAGAACTATAATCTTTTCAAGATTATAAGCCGGCGAGCTGGTATACGAAAACATTGACGGCACCTAGAGACATTAAATAAAATAAAAACAAAAGAAGGATAACCACAAAAATCGTAAAACTATGTCAAACTTTATAGACCATACATTAGGAAAGTTGTTAACATGCGTGTTTGGAACGAATGAAAATAAACTTTGTTAATACAAATCGAGGCAATATGTTAGCAGAACAACTTTCGTAAAGCCACTTTCTTATTTGTAGAGCTTGTGAATGTTTGTTTATTAGAATACACAGTGTTACACCATTTACACCTGTACTTATTGTTAAGTATAATGTTTGTCGAGACGCAAAAATAGGAATGGCGAAGAGCCTCGTTCAACGTATCCCATTTTTATAGCAAATTTTTATTCACTCTATAAATTGTTATTTATGAATGGATACAAATTTGCTTGTCATCGTCATCTTTTTAGCCGATGAACATTCATTGTTAGACATAGGCCTCCTATATAGAGCGCCAAGCCCCACGTTGATACTTATTAAAAAACAAGTCTCCTTGAAACATCACCTATATACTAATTCTGTTATAACACCCTATATATATATAGGTATTTTTTAATAAATTTACTATGCTTATATTTTACTTAGTTAATGCAACTTACCCCTTATATGTATTATCTTATTAAACTTATGAGGAGAAACCAAGTCCCTCAGAATCAGTAGGTACATAAGCATAAACGTACACGTTTTACATAATAATACAAAATAACCTAAGATCTAGATAGAGACATAAATAAAACATGTACCAAGTTGTTATTCTAGATGGAGCTTGTACTTTTAGATCTCATTTGCTTAGATCCTTCACGGCCTAATTAACAATGTTGCACACTGCACTTTACCAACGCAATAGGAACGCGATAAAATCGTGTAAAATGTATTAGGAACCGTCGTAATACCCTGATCCAAACGTAAGATAGATAGATGATAAGTTCTATAAAAAAATACTATCGGTAATATCCCATTCCCATCCATTGAGACCGGATTTACCCCAAACGAGTTTTGAAGATTTGAAACTCCAAAAATTTAAATTAGATAAAGGAAAGTTTTTTTAAGGATCAAGCTATGCTCTGTTGACATCAAAATGTTTATTTTGACGTTATTACACTAACAATATATTGATCTCAAAAAGTGTGACAGTAACCGAATTTACAACCCTCAGGTTCTGATTCTGCTTTTACTTATTCTGTACCATTAATGCCTTCCGTATGTGTCGCCGTAAAGGCATCATCATTATCGCCCTCGTTGTCGCTAATACCTCATTGCTAATATCCCTAGTCTGCTTGTTTTGCGAGGTGATTATTACGCAACGGTCCGTTGTTGCAGTAAGCATCATCACTAATGGGTGTCTAAGCATAATACTTGATCTGATTCGTTATCCTTATGTATACAAGTTCAATTTTCAAAAGGTGGAGACCTAGTAATGGGACTTTTGCAGGACATTTTCAGCTGTGGAAACAAGATGTTCTACCCTGCATATAGAGGCGTGTTGCTTCCACAGCGGAAAATGACCTGTAACGCAAGCTACTATACTAAGGCACCAGATGAGAGAACACGTCCACCTTCTCCTTTTCGGAATACTGATGTAATTGTAGGATGTATAATTAGCGTCTCGAGGTGCGCGAAACCATAACGCATGCTGCATTAAGTTTAGATAGACCTTAACCTAATGACTTGACCACAGCATTACTTAACTCTTGGCAATGGTAACGTTAATAGTTTATGATGAGTTCTTGAACTCACTCAATAACTAACGAGAGGAACGGGCAACAGGCACTTTCTATCTGTCAATCAAATAATGTTTTAGCCTTGAGATTTCAAGCACATCTCCTATGAAATAAGCATGCAATAAATCTAAATCTGAATAATGCTTTTTACATCATTTAATGTATCCGATAGTTGGCCGTAAGTGCTTTCGGAAACAACAAATGTTTGCATACAACGTTTGTTTTTCATAATTCTTTTTTTTGTATTATCATTGATAGGTTTTAGGGTGGAAGGGAGTGGTAGCTGGAAGCCATAGACATCACAAGAAATAGCAAACAGCTTCAACGTTTAAAATATACCTACAGCAAACTATTCAAATTGTGTGTAGTAATACTTAGAAACGCGAACATAATTAAGTTAGCCATAATTATGTTTAAAACACCCTAATTACGTATCTTTCTCTTAATGACTGCACTTCTGAGCAATTTCATAATAATCTGACATCCAGCGGCGAATGTCCCTAATGCACACTGTCCCCAGTGGATTAAACTAGAAACTACGTATCATTATAGCTATGGCCTGGTGTCTACAGACCGCAACAGTGGTGTCCGTTCACTATAATCACAGTGAATTAGTTTTGCGAAACACGACGGAAAATTTTACTATCTGCTGTAGAATACGTTCTTGACATAAACGTGGTAGTGAGTTCAGTTATTAGTTTATGGTTCTTCGGTTAGGTTTATGCTTATTTTGTGTTGACACTAGCCGAAATACCCGCGTTACACAAACATTTGGATCGTATATAAAAGGTGTTGGTTTTTTGTATTAACGAAACCAGGGCCATCACGACTTTTTGTCAATTTTCACCGCATAATTTGTGTTCACTGATCTTACGTCTGCGTACCTATTATTACCTATTTTACCGAATGGTACCCAGCCTAGAATTGACCACCCCCTTTCCTCCCATGGGTGTCGTAAGAGGCGACTAAGGTTAAAATCCAAAAGATAGGCATCCGCTTCTTCTGTTACTCCACTACCAATACTGTGATCCCCAAGCCGCTTGGCAAGCGTGGGGATTATAGCAACCCGTCCCTTTACCTAAGCGGGAGGCCTTTGTTCAACAGTGGACGTCTTCCAGCTGATGATGATGATGATGTACTACATCATAATAGGTACCTATTATGTCATATATATCATTATTCATTGTATAATTCAATATATTTAACCATAGTTACATAGACCAATCATATTGATTCACTATGTATTTAGTCATTTAACCTTCAATGTGGACAAACATTCGTAATTTAATGCACTTAGACCTCTATTTGCGAAACCCTAATTAATATTTTGAAACCTGTCACTCTATCTGACTGGACATACAAATTACCATCATTAACTATAAGGAAAGGGAATACTGTCGTTGATATCGTCAATATAATATTTAATAATGCTGTAGCGTAATAAAAATCACCAGGGACCTCGCGTCAAGTCGGTCTATTGAATATCAATAGATTTAAATGGCTTTACACAATGGTGTGTACACTGACGAACTGCCTCTAGTCGACCATTTAAGTTTCGGATATAGTTGACGACTGCGTCTGCAGCGTTTGTGAACGAGACGTTGCATGTTCAGCCTGCTAATGTACTATTGACGTGCACAGAAACAATCATAATTATTAAAATTTCATAGTGGTGAACTATTCCGTTATTTGTTTTTCATTTTGACTACCGAAGTGAAGTATACAAAGCAGGTAGACAACATTTTAAGTTTCGAAAACGAACTCTACCAATTCGATTCATAAATTCGTCCAATAAAATCGTCGGAACATAAAAAAAATTGCTTGCATAAACAATTTCTATTTTTTTTATAATTTTGTTACAGACACTAACAATGTTAGAAGGAACGAAGATAAACTCTCCGTCACAAATGGCGAGTGTGTTCGACATTGCCAAGGACACCGTGCTGTTCCTCATCTTATCATGCTACTACATCCTGGAGTCCCTATTCTGGACCTTAGTGCCTAACGCCATAAGGCCCATGAAGAACCTGAAGGGGGATGTCGTGTTAGTGACGGGAGGAGGGGGCGGAGTGGGGCGCCAGCTGGCTGTGAAGCTTGCCAGACTAGGAGCTAAGGTCGTAGTATGGGACATAAGCAAAGAAGGTTAGTTGAATGATTTATTTTTCTTATGTAGAACTTTGGTTGGCCGTTGGTCAACCTTACACTCGTTTCGTATTAGGTATCGGCCGCGTCGATTGGTTTACGCTCACTGCTTACAAATTCATTGAGATTTTTGGGACACATAGTACTAATTGCAAAGATTTTAAATCTTACTTCGTATAACTCTACTTCGTACGTAAACATTTAAGTATTTGTAGGTACCTACTAACCCACTTTCCTCTATGTCATTTGTTATAGGTTTGCAGAAGACATGCTCAGCTGTTATCGACGAAGGGTACGAAATTGCGAGCTACGTCGTAGACCTAGCAGATCGTAACGCTGTCTATGCAACCGCTGAAAAAGTCAAAAGAGAGGTAAATAGTACTTAATAATATTTATACAATATAATACCTACTTACACAATTATTTTTACTAATATGCGTATCTAAAAATATTCTTTCGTTACTTACGTGAGTCTTTTGTTAATAAGTTTCATGTAACATTTACCATTTTAATTTCAGATCGGTAAAGTCGACGTGTTGATCAATAACGCAGGCACCGTGTTTGGCGAGACACTGTTGGATCTCTCCGACACAGCCATAGAAACCACTTACAAAGTCAACATCCTCTCACACTACTGGGTAAATAAATTAACTTTTAATTAATGACTGCTTGAACTAAGAATAGTGAATGTTTGTTCCTAGCAAATTTATTTAAACTTTTAGCAGCATCAGACGGTGCTGACAACATTTCGTCAAACATAAAAATATTATTTCTAGCTAAATGTAAATCGTCTACTAGCTTTTTTCTTTTAACTTGGAACCGGACGTATTCCATTAACAAAACCACGTCTTCCACCGTACCACAATCTCAGTTTGGGGAATTGCATTTTTGAATACATAGCCCAATTTATTCGTTTGAGGACTTACCGTGAATAAGTCTTTGAAATAAAAATTATTTCTACGAGCAACGAATCAAACCTACATCTTATAACGTATTAATTCCTAATTAGGCATGATTGGAAGATAATACCTGAGTGCTTCAAAAACTTGACAGGTACACTTAGGTATAGGTAGTTAGTTAGATAGTCTCTGCATATTATTTAATTATTTTAATGACAGTTGCATAAAGCAAGTCTGTACAGTCGGGAACAGTGTGTCAAGGTCGTTAGCTAATTTTATTGTAAGTGCATTTCATCAGTTAGGCGGGTACTTGTAAACCAATTAATGTACAACTGTTTAGATTGCTCAATCTTATAGCTAGAAGAATAACTAAATGCTCTTTTCACGTTTATTAGTAAGCACGTTGTGTTTGTAACTTACGTTTTGCGAGGTTTTTTCATAATAGGTATTTCCTATCTTTCGGGTCAGGTCAGGAGTTGTGAATTAACTGCCAACTTGGTGCAGTGGTAGCAAAGCGCGACTGCTAAGCCTTAAGTCCGGGTTCGTTTCATGGGTCGGACAGTGTTATTGGGTATTTCCATTAGATTATTTTAGCAGTAGCACGGACTCTGGATTTGTACCCGGTCAATGCCAATAGGATCGCTCCCAGTACATTAGAACTTATAACGTAACCGGCGAAAAGTGTGTACCTACACACCTCGGAATACCTACAGGCGTGATGTTTTGGTATGTTATCAAGTGACGTTATGTTAGAAAGACCTTCCCGAATAGGTTAAATGATCATTCTTGGTTGTGTACCTGTTTTGAGCAATTACCCTTGTTGCAGACGGTGAAGGCGTTCCTCCCAGAGATGATCAGCTCCGGCAAGGGCCACATAGTGACGGTGGGCTCGGTGGCCGGCCTGCTCGGCACCTACCGCTGCACAGACTACAGCGCTACCAAGTTCGCCACCGTCGGCTTCCACGAAAGCCTGTTCACAGAACTCAAGGTAACCACTTTTTTATAATATACCTAAGTAAGGAAGCACTGTATATGAAATAAAACTTATGGCTATGATTATATGGCAAAGTATAATGTACCGTCTAAAATCGTAAAGAAGAAATCGTATTTGCTGTCGTCCTCTACTTTAATCACCAGTACCCAGCTGTTGTATTATCGGTCTTGGCAAAATTAATCACCGTATGTAGCATGACGAATTAGAATTTTAACCAACAGATAAAAGAAAGTACCTCAACAAAAATATTGGTTTAACATTCTACAACAAATGAGACGATGGTTACAAAAACATTGAAAATTCCAGGCGCACGGCCATAACACTATCCATGCGACCCTTGTCTGCCCGTACTACATAAATACGGGCATGTTCGACGGGGTCACGCCGCGCCTGATGCCCATGCTGGAGCCCGACTACGTGGCCGACACCATGATCGACTCCATCAGGAAGAACGAGGTCAACTGCATCATGCCGGGCTCTGTCAGATACCTTCTGCCTCTGAAGTGGTAAGAACCGCCATTGTGATAGTAAGATGTGGTACCACTGAAGTGGTAGGTTGATATACTAACTTTTTAAGTATCGCGTTGCATGATTATAATAGAATTAAGTTACAAACACGGGATTTAACGCGAACACAAGTTTTAAATTTTTGGCTTGACGTTTCGACCGGCCGTAGTCACAAAGCATACTGTAGGTAGGTACATATATTACATATTTGTACAACTGTATTTACCTATTCAATCAAAGAAAAAAAAGAGTACTTTATCTACCAAAATTTAAAGCTATAGCTTATATAGCTATAGTATGTGGACACTTTTATATTTCCGTTCGATGAAGAATTTTTCGTCGGTTCTCTACAATCTTTTCTATAGGACAGACATTCAAAACCGTGCAACTAGAGTGCTATTTACGTTTATAAGCGCAATTCCTACGTACACCAAACATGTAATTCTCGTAAATTAACGCACCGACTTTATTATTGCGGTTTCGCGATAATACAAATTGACCCTAAGAAAGACACAAATTTCCGACTTCCTTTAGGTAGATTATTAATGGTGTTAATATTTTTTTTTTTGTTTTAGCCTCCTCCCCGCCAAGATGTGCTGGGACCTGATGCACCGAGTAATGAAGGGGCCACAGTCCATGATGGAGTTCAAGGGAAAGCCTAAAGCCATCGCTAGTTAGAACTGTCGTACTTGCTAAGTTTACTATGTAAATAACGTAATGTATACTTTGTTTAAAACTGTTGTAGATCGGATTACGATCGCAAATTAATTATGAGATTAATTAGAAGACTGAACGGTTTCAGTAGCATTTTATTATAAGGTTAGGTAGAAATAAACGAAAATATACAGTTAACTTTAATTTATTTCTTTTAAAAATTCCAGAATTATGAATATCACAAAACAAACATTAACTTATAATTATTATCACACACAACTAAAACAAGTCGTAGAAGTAGTCCAGGCCCTGCCCTAACTCCCAGATGGCGACACCAGTGCCGTACTCCTTAGCTAGCTCGAGACGCTTCTGTATAGAGTATAGGGTCGGGTAGAATATCTTCTTGGTCCCTTGTGACGTCCTTAAAGTAAAAAAGTATATTTAATATTGTAAACTGACGTTTCGACAAACTTATCAATACAAAATAGATCCCTTCTGATCGCATCTCTTAATCTGACCTATAAGTACAATTTCATAAGAGTTGTTAACTATACTATCTGATTAATAACATGATAATTATTTATATGTATTAAAGAGGAATATTATGAGTGCTATATACTACCAAACTCGATGCTTACCTGATCTCTATATAATTCTCCGCCGTATTATTATTATACGACAATGCTTGGTTATTTTTGGCATTCTTCAATAATTCTATGTATTCTGTGCCAACTATGGGGCCGCCACCGTTGGCGGTATACGAGTTTCCATAGAAATTCAATCCAAGTAAGATCTTGGAACTCTTTGATGGGTTCTCATCACTGTCTAGAAGTTTCTCCACACATAACCTTACCCAATACAATGGGGCATTAGGCCCTGAAAAATAAATATAATCATAATCAACCATGTGACTAAAGTACAAACAAAACTTCTACAGTACTAAACATATATTTTCCTTTTTCATGTACTGCTAGAAATATAATGTTTTATCTGATATCTCAGTGCCAATCAGATGCAAGATTGCAAGGGGATTCTGGATGAGTTTGGCACAGCTGTAGGCCAGACCTAGCAAGAGGACATTAAACACCATATTGTACTAGTTATCTAAATTAAAATTCCATGTTATGTCAACTTGCCTGGTTTCTGTGGATTAGAGAAGTCATATGTCATGACTGACACAGCCTCAACATACGGGTATATGTCATTAAATGCTTGGATGAAGAACTCATCAGTAGGATACCCGCGGAACGGTGGGTAGACTAGAATAAGACTAAGATCATCTTCTTTCATTTCCAAACCTAAAAACAAATCATTTTAATATGTATTAAGATACATAAAAACAATGGGTATGTGTCACACTATTGGATACATACAGATAAAGTTAAATTAAGGAGAAATTTCACCTAATTATTTAGCATTAAGAAACTGCAGGTGGCAGGTGGAGTAAGGCTCTAACAGAGTGGTGGCCTAGAGGATTCTGTAGAGCCCCTGGCAGACCTCCAGCGGGGTGGACTAATGATGTACTTGCTGTAAAGGAAAAGACCTGGATGCAAAAGGCCCAAAACAGGAAACAGTGGGGTTTAAGGATGGAGGCTTATGTCCAGCAATGGGTCACTCTGATGATAATGAAGAAACTTTGCAATTTATTATTATTTGCCTTCTCCTAATGAGAATTGTCAACAGGGAGCCTCAATTAGCCTGAATATTTAAGCAAAAATTGGTCCAGTCATGTTTTCAACCGCTAACCTAATCAAATATAACAACTATAAAATGTACAGGCCTATGTTGCAACACTGGTACAATTGAAGGCTAATGGTTACTGATAAGAATGTTTCCTTACAAGCATATATAGGTACAAACAGGAACTAAATGTAATACATACAATTTTAATAGCTCTACTTCATTTGAACGTTCTCAAATGTCACATTAGACAAAAAGTATCGCTGCTAAATTCTGTTTTAAACCCTATTGGCTGACTGCCTAGGGTGCTAGCAATAAATTCAGAATTGAAATGTCTTGTGGAGTTTTTTCAAGTAGAGTATTATCATTTGTGGAGGCATTTTCACACCAGCATTTATCTTGACTGAAGAATAAACTTACCAAATTGCTGAATAAACTTGACAGACTTATCAACATATTTCCCAATTTGTGAGAGTACCTCTAGTACCATTCCATCAAACTTCCATTGCTTGCAAGCTTTCTTTATCTCTTCGATGAGAGCCTTTTGTTCTGTGTGAGATGTTGGCTCCATAAAGAAAGCCTTCAGGTCTGATGGCTGCCAGTTCTCAAACAGTATTCTTGGTAGCACTAAAATTTAATTGCAATATCAACACATTAAACATTTTATCTTTAAAAATTGTTAAGGTATAGGGAAATAACCTACTTAGATAAGTGAGGAAAAAACTGGCATTATAATTTTAATATGACTAGTTATAAGATGAGCTTATAAATCTCACTGTATAGCTAAAGCCAGATATCAACAAAGAATCTAGCATTAATAATTGGCTACATAGAATTATAATGAAGTAATACTTACATTTCAGGTTAGTAGCTGAGCCTTTTTGCTTAACAGATTTCATCCAGGCATGGTCAACGTCATGTAGTCCCGATATAATGTAAATGTTGGGCGATTGTCGCTTGATTTGAAGCCATACCGGCGAAACGTAGTTAAACTTAGGAGCCCACGTCTTTGCCACATCATAACCTTTATTATTCCACTAAAAATCAGAATTACAAAGTTAAACAAATTAATATTATGTTGATAATGTTGTAGGCCATTGATATTAAGAAAAGCCACATAATCAATGATTTTCTAAGAAATACTCACAGGTGTAACGTAACCCAACACAGCATTCTTAAAATTCCGCGTTACAACGTCCTGGTGATAAGTAGCATGGTATTTTATTATATCTTTGACTAAAGGAGCTTCATTCACTAATTTACGATCTAGGACGTTGTTCTTCCTGGAGCCTTCTTGTGGTTTTACACCTTTTTGGCCCTTCTTATCGGAGGGTGGTGATAAAGTAGCCAAACACACATTTAAGAGGAAAATTATCTGCAGTACAGTTTTAATACATCTCATTTTTTCGATTAATATTTCAAATTACACACTGTATTCTCACAATCCACTGTTAATTGTATTAATTTTAAATCAGCTTTGTCAACAGAATAAACAATTCGCCGGATTCGCCGGCTAGTTAGAGATGACATAAATATCAATAATGTTGATATCGATTTTTTACCTTGACGTCTTAAATATAAGACTCTTTGTAGCATAATAGAAGTTCATGAAAGACTCATAAAAGTCTTTCTATCATAGGAAATACTAATATTATGCCATTGTACATAAATTCATAAGATTCGATGCCAAAATTGCCAATTAACAACAAAAAATAAGGTTGAAAGTCATAACTTATCGATATATAATATTTTTAAGTAACATCACTAGAACTACGTTCACCACAGGTAATCAAGAATATGGTCCCAGATTATAATGATTTTCAAGGAAAACCGCGAAATTTAAACTTTTTCTGTGTAACTTCGAAAGTGAAACAGATAATGAGAATTCGATTAGGGATATTTAATGAATTTGCGTAAAACATTTAATAATCAACTTTATAACTAGAAGCAATATAAAGTATTATTTATACATTATTTTTTACACGCTACGAGATTGTTCCTAAAGTTAACCACAGTATTTGTTAGATCATACCTTAGTCTGGTAATTATTTACTCAAAAGTCATCCAGAAAATATCTAATATTCCTAACAGTTACGCTCCGTAAGGGCACGCAGTAGCGACGTGAAAACCTTTCAATCTTGTGAATAGATTAGGGATACGACTGACACAAGCACCCATATTCTTCCCTAGATATGAAATGCGGATTGTTTCCTGAAACTAGCACGACAAGAAGAAAGACGAAACAAGTGTTATATTAACGTTGAGTTTCCGCGTGGCCCCATGGTGTAATGGTTAGCACTTTGGACTCTGAATCCAACGATCCGAGTTCAAATCTCGGTGGGACCTTTTTTTGAAATATGTGTAGTATTTTTATGATATTTTTATATTATTTACCATTATTTACATCTCAAAATAATAATGGTGTAGGTCCTATAACTATAAGTTTGCGGGATTAGTCTCCGCACAATGCATAGCAAGTACCTAGAAGATCCATATTACAGTGCTTGTAAGTTAAACTTGCATTTAAACAAAACTGAGAAAACGAGAGTCTTTCTCGGTAAGGTTAGACTAGTCTAACCTCTGGTTGTACGAAATGTAATACTTACCTAGTAGAAAAGTTGTATTGTAAGACAAGACACACGTAATAAATAATTACATGTGCGCACACATACGATCATACATACCTACTTTGCCTTCATACATTATAATGATTCTTTAGAGAGTTAATCAGAGACAACCATGCCAGTAATTTAATAAACAAACATGCGACTAACAAGACATACACCAATTAAATTTGCACTATGTTCAACATGTAAGAAGGTTGTTTTATTTCCTTTCTTTTTGTGTAGACAGACAGCCGGGGGCCGTCGTCGATATTGTAAAAGAAAGTAACGCGTAGCTCGATAGTCGACAGTTGTATGAGTGGTTTGTTGTTGACTCAGTGCTTCTACACAGGCCGGGCTCTCAACATGGCTCGACAAAAACCATATTTTTCTCGGTTATTAACAACTATTGCAATAACTTACTTATTTTTAGGTAAACTGTGATGATTACTTAAAGTTGTCTCTTAGATCTTTTCCTTTTATTAATAGTTCGATTTTCAAAATAGTTCTATCAACAAATATTTTGCAGGGGTGCACGGAAAGCTTAGGAGTAAAAGAAGCTTAACGGATGTGAAGTGTCTTGAAAATGGAAGGTTTTACAGGTATGTTCAACCCTATTTTTATGAACGTGAGGTGTTTTTTTTAATAATAGGTAGTATTTTTTTCCTCTTATCCTTGGTAACCCACTGATCGTAGGCGTTCGCGGCTTCTGTGGTCCAAACTTCAGTTTAGCTTTATTCTTTCAATGTTCTCTATTTCAAGGGTTGATAGAGTAATGTGCCTAGGTACTAAGTAGGATCACCAAGCCTTTTAATTTCTAATGATTTCCCTAATTGATTTATTGATTAAGTATATAAACTTTCTTCAAATTAAGCCGTCGTAATTTATCAATTAAATTGTTCTATGTTAATAATATGTTTATCGATGGAGGGCGCTTTTTCACAGGTTTTAAGCTAAGCTTTTATATCATTTGCACATCCTAATTGTGTAAGTTAAGTAATTATTTTTTTCTAAAAGATAATCAACAATAGCTGTGAATTTCTTTACAACCTCTTTCTAAGTCAGATGTCTTGGAAAGATAAAATGAGTAAAAGGTAGATGTTGTAGGTGACTTGATTCGTATCTAGGCTACTTAAAAGAGAAGTTATATTCTAAATATCTGAGAAACATTCAGAAAAACAACTTAGACGTTTCACATGCCAGAAAACTTAATGCAATTTTTTTTTTGGCATCAAACCGTCATGTACAATCAACATGAAATCTTAAGATAAATAGTTAGGTAGCAAGTTGCAGCTAGGTACTCGTAAACATTACCAGAAGTCAACTTGCACACTAGTTAGATAATTGCGTAGTCTTTGCCACCATCTGTAATTTATGATGATAACTGGAAAACAAAATTGTTCCCACGAACGTCGACAGACGTAGATACAACCAGATGGTTAAATAACAATAGAAAAAAACACAGGGCAGATAGAGAAATATTGTCTACGTAAATCTAATTGATTAAATCTCTAGTCCTAATGAGAATAGACTGCATGAGGTCCTGGGTTCGAGCATGAGGTCCTGGGGTCAGCCAAAGTGATACTGGGATTTCCATTAAGTAATTCTTAGTAGCAGAACGGTGTCTGGATTTGTGCCCGGTTGATGAGAATATTCTCGCCCCCTATTACATTGGGATTTTTAACATAACTGGCGAAATGTGGGTGTACTGTAAACCTCTGCTTACCACTTCGAGGAATGTAAGCGTGATGTTTAAGTCTTAATGCATGGCAAATGCACACAAATCTGTACACACATAGTAGAAGACTTGATCACGAAGTTGCGGGCGGAAACTTGTAGAAAGCACTTCTTCTTCGTATCGGCATTAGCCAAGACCAAAAGTCACATGAAATAGGTCATGCCGTGGTGTTGACATTGATCAGTCAACAAGGATGGTAGCGAGGTTGACTGTCCAGGGTGCGCCGGACGTACTGAAGTATCGTCACTCGTGAAAGCTCTCTACTTGCACCCCAAAAACGCACTAAAGAGTATAAATTAATACCATGAATTAATAACGATGGGTAATTCGAATCGCTCTTTTAAAATAAATGTGGCGTCACAATATATGGTTATTATATAAAACCCGATAACCAGACGTATAAACAACTAAGTGAAACTGTCCCATAACGACACCATCAGCGTGTCACCGACCACAATCAGCTTCCAAAGTGAAACCTTAGTTAATAGCAGAGCTAGCTCAACTAACACCTGGAAACGGTTTCTAATTTGTCACGGATGATGATGTTTGTTCGGAAGTGTGAACTATTGTGTAATAGGCAGAACCAGTAGGTAGTGACCTGTGGCCTACTCTTGATAATTACATCAATTATACCAAGTTTATCTTTAGATGCACGTAGGCAAAAATTGCTTGTGATTTGGGTTATGGTTATTTTTATTCGTATGTCTATTACCCATTGTTATGTCATAGTGTTTCGTCAGTAACAAATATAATTTTATTTTAAAACGATAATACTTAGTTAGAACTTTTAGGTGTATGTAGATAGGTTATGATATTCCAAACTCTCACTTTTGTGTCAATTAATCATTAAAAAACTTAAGAATAAAATAATCATTATTCACAAAATTATCTGCATAATGCTAGATTACAATACAAACATAGTTAATTACATCCCATTCGTTTTTAAATTAAATTCTTAGGCTATCGCGTACCGTATAACCAGACACTATGGTATTCAAAATAAGTACTTACGGACTAAACGGAAACGACAAGAAGTGTGTTCCTCATAAAAAATGCATTAACTGATAAACAGTGCACTGCTTCCTCACTTCCGTAACTCAACGCGAAATACATATTAAATTTAAATATTCTTCGTCAAGTAACACGCAAGTAAAAAACAATGTATGCTGACTGCTGCGTGCATTACAGACGGATGATTTTTCCGCCATTTTCGTTGCGCGCCCGGACGTCGACCCCGCGCGACTTTCGCCGCAACCTTGACTGAGGCTACCGTCCCGGCTCGTATCAACATTACCATTTCCTACTGCGTCTTGAGAAATCCACTTTCGCTATACAGTAAATCTATACGGACACCCCACGTGCCGAATTACGAATAAACAGCTCGTATGCTAATAAAGTCGCTCGACAACACTTCTGGAGTTATTGGCGAATTATGACTAACTGCTTTACATTTTACTTTTAAAGTTTTCCTGTAATATCAACGTAACTTTTTAGTTCACTGATATTTATGTTTAATTGTTTTTTGTATGAGAGTAATGAGAATGGACAGGATAGCAACAACGGTAAAGGTAATTATAAAGTAACTGTTGTGCCATCTTACTATTCTTTTTCTTGTTAGTCGCTCAAATTTGGTGGAGTGGTGGTGGTCATGGATGGTCTGATAGGTTGGTTGCCTATTGCTATTAACGTCCCTAACGTTGATTTTGAAATTCTTCGCAAATAGCCGGAAAAGTATTCATAATAATCATTTAAAATGCAATTATATTTGGATCTAGGAATCCTGACAGAGCTGAAGACACGATGTGGACTAATGATGAGTGCGCAAAATACTATCTTTGCTTAGACGGCGATGTTTTCGAGTTCCATTGCTCGCCCGGCTTGATGTTTGATGTCAACAGGCAGCTGTGTGACATGCAGCAAAATGTACACAACTGTGATCTCACCATGGGTATGTTATTTAAATATCTAATTGCCTAATTACAAACATATTACAACAACAGTATTATAACCTACTACATCATTTTAATTGACACACAGAAGGCACAGAGTATCTAATTCGAGTCTTATTCGTGTATCTAGATTGATTTTGAAAACAATTTCTAGACTACTCTTGACGTTACATAACATCAAGTTACATGTTTTACTTCCGAGAAAACTGATGTTACAAATTGTACCATTTTCATAGTTGTCGGTTCGATTCCTGCTGTTATGTGAGGTACCTTCCTGTATTGTCGCTCTCCCTCATAAAAGAGCTATATTTTTACCGTATTCCTAATCTTTGCTCTAGAGACACGGATTCCGAAGCCTCTATTGGATATGGCAGACTGCGCTAACGGCACTCACATTGGATGTTCAAACGGCAACTGCATTCCCGCCGAATACTTCTGTGATGGCTCTATCGACTGCACGGATGGATCCGATGAAGTAATTTCACTATCACCTTACGAAACTTAATTGTAATTTCTCAATTCACTGCTTCATTATGACTTGCAGATCATTAACACCGCTGATGATTCGGTTTCTAATCGTCACCCTAATTTGTACTTTCACTGGTATAATCGTGGATGTCGTGTCATTATTGCTAAGTACGTAATCGCCTTTTCATTTCCTTTTAATGATTTCTAGGGATGGTGCGATATAAACTACGACCCTAACGCTGCGGCACCATGTGATCCAAACATGTGCCAACTTCCGGACTGCTTCTGCTCCAAGCAAGGCAATGAAATACCTGGAAACCTTGTTCCTAGCCAGGTAAAAGGCAGAAAATTATATGATGGAGATTACGAGGCAATTTAATCTGCTATAAAACCTGAATCGTTACATCATTTTCAGACGCCACAAATGATAACACTAACTTTCGACGGCTCAATTAACCACGAAAATTGGGACGCGTACACCAAGCATTTGTTTACTCCAGAACGAAAGAACCCCAACGGTTGTCCAATCAAAGCTACGTTCTTCGTATCCCATCCGTACACAAATTACAGGCATGTGCAAAAACTGTGGAACGACGGACATGAGATTGCAGTAAACTCCATAACGTAAGTCATGACTTACCGCTCCCCCGTTTATCTATACTTAATTAATCAATACTTGCAATAGGGACAATACTTCGATGAGGATTTTTACTTTTTTTTCAACCTTAAAGGTAAAGTATATATTAAAGGAGGTAGGAGGTAAAAATACCAACTAGGAAGGTTTTTGTTTCTTGTTCTTATAGGCATCATCCTGAGCATCTGAGTGCAATAGATTGAATTTATTTTAATTCCTTTGAAATCCTCTTCTACCTTTTGATCAAATTTACCCCGTTTGACTACGTATTTTGAATCTCATGGTTATTACTTATTTATAGTTGCCGAGGCCCGGAAGACTGGTGGTCTAAAAACGCAACAGTAGAAGATTGGTTCGACGAAATGGTTGGTGAAGCGAATGTGATTAACCGATTTAGCAGAGTTCACATGGAAGATTTCAGGTCGTACAATGATTGAATCATAGCATACATTTTCCTTACTCAACTTGCAGTTATTGATGCAATGATATTATCTCATTCAAAGAGAAGCAATGTTTATTGGTTTAACTTTTTTAATGATTAAAAGTTGTGTATGTTCTTCTACTCTTTTAAGAGCCCATTTACTGAACTTTGTTTAATTTCACAGAGGACTGCGAGTACCGTTTCTTTCAGTGGGATGGAATCGTCAATTCCTGATGATGCAGGAGTTCGGTTTCGTGTACGATGCTACAATTGTGGCACCCCTGGCTGACCCTCCATTCTGGCCTTACACCCTTGATTATAATATGCCTCACAAGTGCACTGGTAAGTTAAACTTCGTAAAAATTTGTTTACAAATCATTGGTGTGGAGTCTGCAGTGTTCTTATATTTTTATTTAAACACAACGGTCATTTTACTCGCGAAAGTAACGGTCTCTTATAGCTGCTTAATGAAAGTACTGATGACGAATTACATTAGTTTAGGATGCTTTAAAACACACCATTTAATAGTTATTGATTCATTCCCGTATCGCAAGTAGAGCGTGTGAGTGGTTAAGTAAGATGTTATGAGCTATGATTGTGGATGACGGTGCACGCGCACAAGACGAAGAGAGATTGCGTTCTGCGTGCCTATTGTTTGTGATATTACGCATAACTACCTGGAATGCGGAATCGCACAGCTTTGGAATCACGTTTCCATCAAATTAAACGCTTTTTGCAACATTTATAAAACATTAGTTATACGAATCTACTTAGTGGCAAAAAGATCGTTATGTTAACAAACGCGGTGCGACAGAGTTTTAATTTTAGTCGACAAACTATAGTATAATCGTATAAATAATTTAAGCAGTAACATTTCAGTTTGTACAAGAGAAAGTAGACACTTTTAATATGACAAACCTTCGTATATGTACCTATTGTGCGTAGAATGAAACAAATAATTATTTTAAACAAAGAAAACCATAACAATTATAAGGCCCGGAATCAAACAGAAAATTACCTATGTATAACAATGGGAACGATATTTATCAAGCGTATTTCATATCTTATATCATTTTTAATTCTCTATTTATGAGAAGTTTGTCGTTCGAGCTAGGGTGAATGTATGCGTCTTCTATGGTCGACTTTTATTGCGCTATAGCTCGCGCATCTAGGGACAATGCAATATTGTAACAGATTACTGTTTAATATGTTGTAAGATCATATCTTAATCTTTAGGTAGGCATTGTATTAGCAAATTCGTTCGTAAACTAGACTTGTTTTGACTTGAGAATTGAAATGTACGTAGGTGAAGGTACACGAATTACTTCAATAAGGGTACTTACAACAATAGCAACTCTGAGCTAAAAACTATTGGGTAGGCTCATTATTTAACTCTTATAACTTTCGTGAGTGTTCACGAAAGTTATTTACTAAGTATATGGCTCAGGATTAAATACCTAAGGATAATATTCTGAGGCAATGTTGCTGCGTGAACTTACGCCTACAATTTACCACAAGGAAGTGGTTGAAACATCGAAGAATTCGCGCCATGAATCATTTTGATTTTAGATAACGTGAGATTATCTTTACAAAGTTAATTTCAATTGTTTTTGTTTTAGGAAATAATCAGTACTGCCCAACAAGAAGCTACGCAGGACTATGGGAGATGGTGATCAATCCCCTTTCAAATGGTGATCACACTTGTGCCACCCTTGAGTACTGCCCATCAACCCTCACTGGTGAAGATGTGTACAACATTCTGGTGAACAACTTCAAGAGGCACTACCTCAAGAACAGAGCTCCATATGGCATACACTTGAACTCAACCTGGTTTAAGAACAATGAATATTTGCTTGCTTTCAAGGTAAAATAACCACCACAATTAATTTTTTTTTTTCCAGGGTGAATATTCTTATTAATTAAATTTTCTTCTTCTAGAAATTCATCAGTGAGCTAACAAAGGTACCAGATGTTTACTTTGTGACATACAAAGAATTAATAGATTGGATTAAGAGACCAACTCCAGTTCTGCAACTGAAGAAATTCCAGCCCTGGCAGTGTAAGGAGCGGCATTTTGAAGAAGCAGAAATTGCTTGCGGCAAGCCTAACACTTGTAAACTGTCTTCTAAAGTATTAGAACATGACAAATACATGATCACATGCAATGAATGTCCCAAAACTTATCCTTGGATAAGAAACGAGTTTGGCTTTGATTAATATCCCTTAGTACCTATTGTAATTTATTAACAATTTACCAGTTACCAGTTAAATTTAGTTTAATTTAGAAGTGGGGACCTGATGTTTATTATATTGTCTATGAGATTAATTAGGAACACAATTCCTTATAATTCAGCTGAACTAAAAGTATTAAGTGTTTACTCTGTGTAGCAGTATTTTAATTATAACTTTTTTTATAAATGTTGTAAATGCTTCAAGTGCAATAATTTATTAAGTAGAATAATAAATGAGCTTTTATAACTGAATTGTTCTTATTATATTTACTTATTATACAATTACACCTTAGATATTAGAAATATTGGTACATAATTATCCTTCCTGAGTGATGAATGGATTAGGTATGGCCTCCATACCATCCATGGGACATATTAGAACAACTGAGGTTCCACGGCATACAACAAGTCCAAGAGCTCTTGTATCATCTAATAGTTTGTAAGGATCATCAGGGTCTGAAACATAACATAATACTAATAATATATCTTACTGAAACAAGCTAAAAGAATGAGCTAAGAAAAAACTGTTTTGTTTAATCTATGAATCTGCTGAGTGGTACCATAGATAGGCGATAGATGGAAGATATTTTCACTAATAAAGAACATAATTTTAAACTATGATATAAAAATGATAGAAGCCTTACAAGACTTAAGTTAGTTTTAAGATACTATACATTTTGTTACACATACATAAAGGTGTTAAATTTGAAATTACAGCAGTCGCACCGAACCTTACCTCTGAGAAACTCTGTAGTGTTGTCTAGTACAAGATTTAATAATGGATCGTAGCCTTTCAGTATTCCCGCTGCTTCTCGACCGCCAGCGAATTTCACTCGAATACTCTTCTCTAAATATTTACTTAAGTCTAGAATAGACTCTTTTCGCCTTTTCTCTTTATTATCTCCAGCACCTTGCGAAGACTGGAAGTGAGAATTGAAAGTACATCAAAATATGAAAACAACTTCTGTTTGTGTTGCATTTAAGTGGATACGAGGATTTAATAGATGGATTTTGTTACCTTTCCTTTGTCACCACCTTCTTTTGACGCCATTTTATAAATACTGCTTATAAATTGTTACAATTTGTATATTTATTCCGAAGTATCGGTGTTTTAAAACAGTAGGACATCAAAAATAATATGGTAATCTGGTTGCTTGAAATCAGAATTTTAAGGTTAGTTGTTGTCATTCGTTCAGAAATTACAAGAACAGACTATAAAATTTACCGAAGCACAGAACGACAACACGAGTTATCAAAATATAATGATTAACCATTTTTAAGGTTTCAATACTCTAAATTGTAGCTATTGCTGGTCATGGATTTATAATAACTTAATATTCATTGGATTGCAATGATAAAACAGCTGCTTGAAATGAATAAAGGGTTAATTAACTCTTTTAAAACGCTCTAATGAATGTCATTAAATTGACATTTGTCAAAATAAATGTCAAATACGCCCCGTCTTACGAAAAAATCGCGACGTAAACAAATATAAAAATATAAATTAATTCTGCTTAATTTCTTGTTGATAATCACAATATAATCATTGAAAACTTTCATTCTCGGCGATGGATAGTGTATTTGATGTAAAACCATTTCAATATTTTTATTGATAATAATCAAATGAGATATCAATGCGCTCTTCGGTGAGCTACATTCTATCACACGCGCCTGGCGAGTCCGTGATGTCGCACCCTGACTACTCGCAGCATGCCCAGCACCACGCCTGCCTGCTGGTGCTCGTCAAAGGCATAGGCGGAATGCTAAAGAACTTTAACAAGCTCTGGGAGCGGATACAAAGGGTCGACAATATAAAAGTTACTGGTGAGTAGTCTTAATAATAACTAGCATTATCTACTAGATAGGATAGAAATACTAGCTGTGTATATTACTAAAACTTCAATGAAATGCCTATAAATAAATCTAAACATACCTTCTAAAAAATCTTTAAAAGAAAGTAGTGTATGGTTTGATAATAAAAGTATCAGTCTATTCAACATATTTTAATGATTGTTCTCAATTACCGACTAGTTAGTTTAGTTTTACATGTACTACATACCTTTATTAAATGTAAGAATTAATTTTTATTTAGATTCAGCAGGCCAAGTTAGAGACATATGGGTAAGATATGTTAGAGATTATCCTGTTGAAAACAATGACTGGGGAGACTTCCAAACTCACAGGTAATCTTATCAACCATTATTTAATTTCTACATGAATATAAAAAGCAGTTTTAATAATAATAATTCTAAGAGTTTTAACTCTCCTCTCACTTAATTTTATTTGCAAGTCATGTGACACTAACAAGTAAACAAGTGAAAGTTGCAACTACTACAATATAGACCACTTATGCACCACATAATTGGTCAATTCAAAGTTCAATGTTTGCTATCAAATTCTGGAACTATTCAAATTCAAATTCAAAATGTTTTTATTTCACATAAACCTATTACAGGCACTTATGAAACATTAGGATGCTAGTTGATATTTGTGGCATGTAGGGGTGAGGTAAGACTCCTTGGCTCTTGCAATAGGATTGTGTCTTCCCATGTCGCTGGCATAGTCACCTAAAGTGGCTAAAACGCCGTCAAAAACAAGATATAAAAAAAAATTGCTATTTTTACATATATATTAAATGAGTCAGCTCTGCTTTTCAAAGTCAATTATATTACCCATAACAATAATAAATATAGCTTATTATGTTAATATCTATGCCAACTGCAGGGCAAAGGCTTTGTCTGATAAATAGAAGGAACATACATATTATATTCAACTTGACAACAAAAGAAATATGGTGTATCCAACACTGATATGTAACAATTAGTACTTCATCAATATTCCTTTCATGACCTGATAATTACATTGCACATGAAGTAATTAACTTTGCAACTGTTTGCTTATTATTAAGCAAATTAGTGTGGATTATCATAATGTATATTTTAACTTTTTCTTGTAAACCTCCTAAATAAAAATCTTTAATTATAATTCCTAATGACTTCAAACTATACGTTTTTTTGCAGTTATTTTCTTTTTATGTAAATTTTTATTTTGCACCTAGATTTTATGCTAGTATTGTGAATGTTTTAACAGAAGACTCACCTCACTCACCTACACAATCATATTTGAGTTATTGAGGAAATGCACCTTTAATTAAAATCAGCATAATTATTAAACAGGAAGGAAGAATATAATTCTAAAACCAATCACTGTGCTTTTTTTATGTGAATAATTACATTTTTAATTTCTATAGACTTTCAGTTTACCTCTATAATTAAGTCACATACATCCACATTGTATAAAACTAGTAAAATTATAATCAATAGCCACAATGAATACAGACCACTATTTGTATCCGAATGTAAACTTTTCAGGCGATTACTTGGTCTAATAACATTGAGTAAGTTCACCAACCAAGTGGAGCTAAATGAAGTATGCAGAGTACATGAGTCTCTCAAAGTGAAATATTCAAACACCCTGTATGACTCCCGAGCCTTTATGTTTGGTCCTGTCAGCAATATGAAGAAACCAGAACAGGAGCCTGAGACTTACAGCTACTTTGAGGAAGAGAAACCGCTAAGAGATGGTAGCTTGAGTGATAGGTAAGTTTTGATTTACTTGGCCCATAATTAAGCATGTCTTAAACTTCAGACATATTCACTGTGCAATCGTTCAGGTATAGGATTATTTTGCTGATACAAGAACTACATAAGAGGTTGACCTTTTTGGTAAAATTTTAGGTATAAGTCTGACACTATTTACCACATACCCTGCGCTTGTGTGGCTTTAAAACCCCTTGAATAGATCATTGCTAGATATTGTTTTTGGCATACAAAATACTTTTTAATCTTTCAAATGATTAATGCTATATCACAAGAAATAATATAGCTTCCCATTTTTGCACTTCAAAAACAAAGACCCGCATTAAAGTTACCCTCACAGTAACCATTGATTCCAGGACATCTCTACCAAGTGAACAGGCAGACAGCCTCTCATCTTCAGAAAGCTTCCCTCAGTCCTCATGCTCAAACTCCTCGTACCCTATCCAAGAGGAACACTTCACAACTCCGTCCAACTTCAAGACTCACGCCATGTTCTATGGAGAGAACGACCCAGTGCCTGACTTGGAACAAAATGTGGCGGATCTTATTAACTCGTTGTTCTGGGTTGTGGAGTCCAAGAGACTGGAGAGATCCAAGGAGAAGTTGGAGAAGGTCTCGCTGCTGTTAGCACCTTTTGAGAAGAAGGATTTTGTAGGTATGTCATCATCTAACATGTTATATGACAGGCTGTCGACATACATTACCGTGACTCAGATATTGTGATTCTCCTACCTTATAATTTAATATACCAGTTTGACATAAAGAGCAGCCAGTTAAAACTTTACGCATGCTATTTCACTTTTGATGTTATACATATTTACTGTCTAATAGGTCTTGACATGGAGTCTCGGAATAACAAGAAACGTTGCATGGGCCGCGTAACGAAGAACCTAGCAGACCTAACGTTACAAGCAGGCCTCGTCGCCGACAGTTTGAGCTTGTACAACTCTTCAGCAGAATTGCTTAAAACTGACTGGCTCTGGTTAGCTGCAGCTAAAGAAGGTAAGAGACACTTATATGTAATATTAAGTGCATACATTCATGATTGATAGTTTATATTTACTCATGTCATTGTTACAGGCCTCTGCACCGCGTCAGCTATACTCCTCTATCCAAACCTCCGCAACCCCACCCCATTGCATAGAAACGCTAGTCTACAAGAGAACTCGCCAAATAAAGCTAAACAGCTATCTTTATTCCAACCGAACTCCGACTCCTTCAAAAAGTATAAGCTTACTTCATCTCCTCTAAAATCTTCTAAAACTTCTAGTCCAGTTAACCCTCCAAGTGAACTCACACCAACTTCTTCTGACAGTGTGGAGACATCGTCCAGACAGTCGGAGACTGATAATGCTGACTCCGAATCCTTGGCATCTTCAAGCGACATTGAATACCAAAGCCACAAGTCCTTCTTAGGTCCAGATCTACCATCGATTCCTCGTCAACCTCCGTCCCAAATCACCAACCAGTATTTGCTGAATAGCGAAGAAATTGCCGAAAGGTATCGCGAAGCTATAATGGACTATAGTAAATATAAGAACGCGGGTGTGGTGGAGACAGAGGCTTGCTTCAAGGCGGCGAGGATCGCAGTGGAACAGTGCAACAGCTTGCACGCATCCAGCTTTCTTCAGAACGTTATATTTATTAACCTTACTTTAAGTGAACAGGAGAAGATTCAGCGGTTTGAAACTCTTGCTGAACTTTATAAAGAGATTGGTGAGTTTTGTGTTGAGTAAATAAACAGAATAAGTATTTAGTTCGTAAGGTTTCTATATCTAATAAACTGTGCTTATTTGCCTAGGATTCCACCGCAAGGCAGGGTTTTGCCAACGTCTGGCGGCAACTCGACAAGTGAGTCCAAACAACCCAAGCCCAGACTGGCAGAAGTGTTATTATTTGATGCTACACAGCTTTCCTGGGTATAAGCTAAGCTTGGACCCCAATTATGTCATCCAGCACCAAGTTGGTAAGTGAACTTGTTGATTATATGAGATCTCTTTAGCTATTTTGTGGCCACGAGTTAGAAGATTTTTTCGGAATTTTCTTATGTCTTTAGCATCACAGTTGCGGAATATACATCGTATTAGGATAGCTTCCCAAATAGCGGTTGACATACTTAGACACCACGATAATTCTTTCTTGCGACATGTAACACTAATCCACCACGTAACCATCTGATCATGCCGTCTCATCTTAGGTTGGCCGGCACTTCAAATCCAGCTTCTCCAAGAGCTGGTGGTGGCGTCCCGCCGCATGGGCCACCCCGCGCTCGCCACCAGACACATGACGTTCTTACTACAGACCATGTGGCCGCATCTGACGAGACAAGAGCACAGGGAACTGGCCATACAGCTGCAGGTAAATTTATGTTGTGAAATACGTTGCAGATTTGAAGGAAAATGATGCTTCTACTATTTAACAATGAAAAATTAAGCTTGCTTAATCGCACATAATAAATACGATATTAAGATTATATACTTTGAAGAATAATGCGCCGAATATATGCTATACTTTAGAATTTTAATGTTACTTTACACAATTGGTACTATATTGACAGCAATATGACATGTGATACTACTAGTTACTCAAATAAAAGCAATTCACTTATTGTGAATAGAAAATAAATTATAAGTCATCAACGTTCAACCCCAGGCCTTATCAGCTCAATGCGAGGGTGGTCCGGTACCCCTGGTGCTGGAGACAGGGGAGGTGATCCCCCCAGCCAACCTGTCCCACGTGCCGCACTGCTCGTGGTTCAGCGCGAGGCCGCTAGCGCCTGCGCGGCTGCCGCATCTGAGGCAGGCCAAGCCGACGCATGGACCCTTCATATTCACACCCATACACTTCGGCACTCTGGAGAGAAATGGGAAAAAGGATGAGGGGAAACTGGGTAAGTGTTCGTTTGCTGTAGTAGTATAGAAAATAGAACAGCCACAATAAATGTTTATGTACCTACAGAACTTTACGAAGTAACTAATAATCGTGATCGTCGACCTGTATTTATAGCTCACATAAATAACTTATATTTTTTCCTTACCTTCCAGAATATTTGTGGGTAGAAGACGATATATGCGAGGTGCAAATGAAGCTGACCAACCCGCTTCCTTTCGAACTCAAAGTGTCTAACATGAGACTGCTAACAACAGGAGTCGTATTCGAGTCTATCCCCGAAACTATTATCCTTCCTCCCGACTCTCCAACCACAGTAAACCTCCACGGTACTCCAAAGGAAGTCGGAGAGCTACAAATACTCGGATATTCCACCCACACTTTGGGCGTGAAGTCCAACTGCCGCTTGAAGAACATGCCTACTCCACACAAGTTCCCTGCTTCGTACACTATTGAAGTGATCCCGAGTCTCCCTACGATAACTATTGAGACCACGGTAACGCCGTCAGGTAACCTGAGTCTATCGAGCATGGAAAATGTTGGGAGTACCACTAATATATCGCTGTACAATGGAGAAAGTACCGACTGCTCTATTAAGATCACTAACACAAGTAATGTGCCGATTGAACATCTTGAATTGGCTATTCAGGTGAGTTTCGCGTACCTATGTTTAGATTAATTGAATATTTGTTGTGTGCAAAATCTCTTAAGGCTTGTAGCAGCAGAGTCGAGGTATTAATGAAACAGTAGTATCGTAAAAGTAAAACTGTATTTTTGTGTAAACTTAACCTATTAATATACAAAAACTTACGAGCTAGAGTAGTGGGTAATCGGAGATACACAAAATATATGCTCGGCCAATCGGTGTGCGCCGAGTTCGGTGCGTACACTTGCCGCTTGCCTACTGCCGCATAGAGGGAGACAGACATATTCACTTGAGACAGAGCAACGTAAATATAGCGCGGTTTACTGCGCGCGGCTTACAGTTCTTGTTGGTGTCTCGTATGAATATGTCTGTCCTCTTGGTGGTGCGCAGGCACTCACAGTACCCCCTCCTTAGCGAAGCGTACATTTGGCTTGACGGTCCTGCCGGTCCTGGTGACGTATGGCTGGAGCGGCTGCGGAGGTACCGGAGTCTCGATGCTCGGCGGGCTGGTAGCTGGTACCGGAGGCGGTGTTCTTGCTGGGCTTGAAGACGTAGATTCTGGCAACTCGGTGTAGATGTATGCTGGCTTTAGTCTATCCAGCGATACAACTGTCTCTCGGTGCGGAAGTTGTATTTTGTAGAACTTCTCATGTCTTTCAAGCACTAGGTATGGTCCATCATACGGCGGTGTAAGTGGCGCGCGTACTGTGTCATTTCGTACAAACACATGTGTACAGGTCGCTAGGTCCTTGTAAATGAAAGGACGTGCTGTTGTTCTAGCGGTCGGGCGCGTCGGTGAGAGTGACGTCATCGCTTGCGTGAGACGGCGCACGAAGTCTTCGTCGGTCGTATTCGTAGTTGTACTCGACGCGAAGAAGTCAGATGGCACGCGTAGTGTAGTACCATATGTCATTAGCGCGGGACTGAGGTTATTATCTTCACGCAGCGCTGTGCGGAGCCCAAGTAGTACTGTAGGTAGTTCGTCGCTCCAGTTGGTAGTTGCGCCTCTCGCCATTAGTGCAGCTTTTAGCGTACGATGCCAGCGTTCTATTTGCCCGTTTGACTGAGGGTGGTAGGCAGTAGTACGTATTCTTGTAATGCCAAATCTCTTCATAAGTGCGTTGAACAATGATGATTCAAATTGCCTGCCTTGGTCGGTAGATATTCGCAGCGGGCAACCGAATCGAGCAATCCAATGTTCGTATAGTACTTTTGCGATGATCTCCGCTGTTATTTCGTGTACTGGGATAGCTTCAGGCCATTTAGTGAATCGGTCCATAATAGTGACACAATATCGATAATCATACGATAGTCGTAGTGGGCCGACTATATCGATGTGTATGTGGTCGAAACGTTGAGATGGCGGAAAAGTTCCTAGCGGCGTGATGACGTGTCGTTGCACTTTCGCTCTTTGACAGCTGATACAGTTTTTCGTCCAAGTAGTAACGTTTTTGTTCATGGAGGACCAGAAGAATTTTGATGTTACTTGCTTTCTAGTAGCCTTGATACCTGAGTGGCAGAGATCGTGTTGCGCTTTGAATGCTGCGTAACGATATGCGGTAGGTAGATAAGGGCGAAGCGTTGATGTAGAAATCTCGCACGTGATTGGTCGCTGTGTTCCGGGTAGAGTGACGTCGATGAACTTCAAGTTAGGTTGTAGTCTTAATTGTTTCAACTCTTCGTCTAATTGTTGATCACAGGATAATTTATTGTAGTCGATGCTTGACGGACAGTTTATCTCTTCGATTCTCGATAAGGCGTCAGCGACTGAGTTATCTTTTCCCTCTATGTACACGATTTTGTTGCAGAATTGACTGATGTAATGAAGTTGTCGTTCACGTCTCGGTGTGTCGTTGCTACTTTGTGGTTTAGTGAGAGCGTAAGATAGCGGTTTGTGATCCGTACAGATCGTGACGTCACAGCCTTCGATGAGTCTTCGGAAGTGTTTAACAGACATGTAAATCGCAAGGAGTTCGCGATCGTACACGCTGTATCTACATTGTGTAGGACTCATAGCTTTCGAAAAGAATGCTAGCGGCTTCCAAACTTCGTTGTCTCGCTGTTGTAGCACTGCGCCTATACTGTGGTCTGAGGCGTCAGTCATGATACAGAGTGGAGTGCCGGCGATGGGATGTGTAAGCGTCGTGCATTCAAGTATGCTTTGGCGGCATTTTTGAAATGCTTGTTCGGCGACGGGTGTCCACTCGATAGGTGTTTTGTCGTTCTTTTTTCCGTTATGCAGATATTTGTTGAGTTCGCTCTGCATGTCGGCTTGATGTGGTAGACAGTCTCTGTAGAAATTCAGCATGCCAAGGAAACGACGAAGTTCGATGATAGTTTTCGGCTGAGGATAGTTCGATATAATCTTGACACGTTCTTCAGTAGGTTTGATGCCGGACGCCGTAACTTCGTAACCAAGAAAGTTGATGTTTGCCTTAGCAAATTCACATTTTTCGACATTGAGTGTTACGCCATATGTGTTCAGGCGCTCAAGTACTTGGTGTAACAATGACTTGTGTTCGGCTTCGGTTTCGCTGTACAGTAGGATGTCGTCGACGAATGAGTAGCAGCCCTCGATGCCGCGTAATACTTCGTGCATGAAACGCTGAAACGTTTGGCTTGCGTTCCGTAGTCCGAATGTCATACAGTTGAATTCGAATAACCCGAAGGGTGTGATAATTGCTGTTTTCTTGGCATCTTCTTTACTGATTGGTATTCTGTAGTAAGCCATTTTCAAATCTAGTTTCGAGAATATCTTCTTGTTGTGTAGTTGATAGGTAAAATCTTGTATTCGCGGAATTGGGTATTTGTCTGGCAACGTCACTGAATTGAGTCGCCTGTAGTCGCCGCACACTCGTAGACTGCCATCTTTCTTCTTAACGACGTGAAGTGGGCTGGCCCATGGGCTTTTCGATGGTTGACAGATGCCCATTTCCATCATTCGCTCGAACTCCTCTTTGGCCGCTTTGTACTTATCGGGAGGCAGCGGGCGGGCTCGAGCAAAGAGAGGTGGGCCCGTTGTCTCGATGTGGTGCGTGACGTCATGCTTCGCAGGTGTCTTCAGTGACATTGGCCGCAGTAGATCTGGATATTGTTTGAGAATGTCTTGATATGTATGGTTGTTGTTGAGAACGTAGACAGTTTGTTGAGTAGTTGTAATTTCGCAGGCGTTAACTGACAGTGTCGTTATCTTGTCGATTAGCTTCTTTTGATGCAGGTCGACAAGAAGTTTGAAGTGGCGAAGGAAATCTGCTCCAAGTATAGAGGTTTTGACGTCTGCTACTACGAATGTCCAACGAAATAGTCTTCTTAATCCGAAGTCAACTTGCATATTTTTCTCGCCGTAAGTATTGATTGGTGTACTGTTTGCAGCATATAACTTGTAGTCGCACGGCGTACATTTCTTCATATGAATTGGAGTGGCGGCTAAAACGGAGATGTCTGCGCCTGTGTCTACGAGGAAACGATGGTTGCCGTTGCGATCGTAGACGCATAGGCGGTTGCTAACCGTAGGTACACCGACGTCCGCCACGGTCGGTGCGCCTTCTAGTTTTCCGAAGCTTTATTTTTGCGACTGGCGCACGGCGACACGCAACGTTTAGCTTTGTCACCGAAACGATAGTGGTATATGCAGAGTCTGTCAGGATTATTGTGATTTTGATATCTTGCGTTTTGCGACTTGGATCTTGAGCGAGGTCGTTGGAAACGATATTGTGGTCTGCTTCGACTTCGTAGCTCGGCTACTTCTAGATTTAGCTTCTCTATTTGTTTCGATAAGACTTCTAACTGCGCAGAAATTACGGGATTTTGCGAGGTTGTAGATACAGCGGCGACTGTTGCTGGCTCTGAATATTCCGCCATTTTGTCAGCCATGGCAGCGAGAGTATCCAGCGACGACTCGGTGTTTACGGATAGTACAACACATACTTGGGTGGGTAGGTGATTGAGCCACTCGATTTTCAATCCTTCGTCTGTGATCATGCCGCTTCCAAGTTCTCGCATTTTTCGTAATAGTTGCGTTGGTTTTTGATCTCCTAACTCTAGACCGCTGATTAATTTTTGAAAGTTCTTGACGTCTGACTTGTCGTACACCGTTAGCAGGCGATTCTTCACAGCGCCATATTTATCTGAAGCTGGTGGATTGTACAAAATGTCTGTGATGTGCTGGAGATCGGTGGCTTGCAATTGTTGTAACACATACCGGAATTTTTGATCGTCCGACGTTTTCAGCGGGTCTATGACGGCTTCAAACTGGATGAACCAAGCTCGAGGTATTTCCCGCCAGAAGGGAAGTAGTCTGGACTGGATGGAGACTGCAGCTAGGTCAGCTGGCTCGCAGACAGGGATTTCCTGCTGTAGTTTCTCCATGGTTGTGGTTCTTCACGGGGTCACCAAAATGTAGCAGCAGAGTCGAGGTATTAATGAAACAGTAGTATCGTAAAAGTAAAACTGTATTTTTGTGCAAACTTAACCTATTAATATACAAAAACTTACGAGCTAGAGTAGTGGGTAATCGGAGATACACAAAATATATGCTCGGCCAATCGGTGTGCGCCGAGTTCGGTGCGTACACTTGCCGCTTGCCTACTGCCGCATAGAGGGAGACAGACATATTCACTTGAGACAGAGCAACGTAAATATAGCGCGGTTTACTGCGCGCGGCTTACAGTTCTTGTTGGTGTCTCGTATGAATATGTCTGTCCTCTTGGTGGTGCGCAGGCACTCACAGGCTTATTAGTGAAATTTATCTTTCAAATAAATTGCTGTTTATGGAAATTGTTTGACTACCGGACTTGTTCACTGAGTAGTGGTTAAACGATTGGACTGCTGCGCTAAGGGTTGCGGGCTCCCACACGGGACCAAAATTTGTGAGAACCACGAAATTTGTTCCCTGTCTGGGTGTTGGTATGTAAAATTTCATGTTTGTGAAATGCACCCACAATACAGGAAAAATTCCAAGTGTAGCGAGGACTTTCAAAGAAAGAATAATAAAAAAAAATTGTTACAGTCAAACATGGACAGCCAGTTACAATCAAAAGTATTCCAGTACTCTAACGAGGACATTCAATCTCAACTGCCAATACCGCCAAACGAGACCGCTACTATCGCTATAAAATTATATGGAGAAGCAGACTTCTTGGATTTGGGTGGTGTGGGTGGTGACAACTTGTTTCCCAACAGTCTGAACTCTAATTACCCGTCGAGGGTTGGGTCCCCTGTACCGAACGCTCAAACTTCTCTGCCTACCCAGAGTTCTAACCCTCAAACGTCGTTGAGCAGTGGGCTTATACCTAATAGGACTTCTGGTAGCTTCAGGTAAGATATAATAAAATTATTTAAATGTATGAATTTCTTGGTCTGATTCTTGAGATGATTGGTGATGGCACCTCGATGTCAGCAAGCCTTTTTTTTTCTTTTTTTTTAACAGCCTTTGTTGTCCCACTGCAGGGCAAAGGCCTCCCTTTCCTTCTTCCACTTTATTCAAAATCTTATACATATATCAAGCAAACCTTAAATATCAAAATATGTATTACACTATGAGAACATACAGATTAAATATAAATATTATTTTTATGTTAAAGATTCTGATGATGAATGTATAAAATTAATAAAATGTTTTAGGTCTACAAATTCACACACAACTAGTTGGTCTGCCCCCATCTCAGTAATGTCTCCATCCAGAGGTCGACAAATTGAAACACAGGTATAATAACTTTCTGCTCTAAATAATATTATGACGTAATGTTGTTCTAAATATAATTATATATGTATTTAATCTTCTATAATTCACAGTTAATGATAAGATATTCGGGTGGGGACGGCAAAGAAATGCACTGCCGCCAATCTACGCTGCAGATCAATCTAGAACTAATGCCGAGCGTGTCTATCACGCACTGGGACGTTTTACCTGCAGAAATGTAAGTACACCTGAACATTTCTATTGAAAATAAATGTTAAGTAAATAAGCTATAAAGTATGTACCTTTTTGTTTAAGCGCGAAATTTAGATATCCAAAATTTTTGTGTACCCTGTAGACTAACTTATAGTGCTGAGTCGGCAGAGACATGTCAAATTCCCATTTGCAACAATACATGCTTCTAAAATACCTGGATACAATTTAAAAAATATGGAAAAACATTTTATGTCATAATAATAAGTAATTAATTTTCAATAATAATTATTTTACTCTACATTCAGTCCATCCCAACTGTACCTGGTCCTTGATGTGACGAACCTAACATCGGAGGAGATGGACTTCCACTATGCGCCGAGCAAGCACATCCTGATCGAGAGCAAGGAGTCGTGCCGCGTGCCCGTGCCTTTGGACCGCTGCCCCTTCAACACTACGCCTGCTAAGCCCGCGGATGAAGGTGAGAGAATCTAACGAGATTTATTTGCAACGCAGTAAAATATCTATGCAATTCACTGGAATGTGATAACCCTCCTTCGCCCTTTGCCACCCTGTCGCGTTCGAACCACACCAAAGCGATAATATGACTTCACCAACGCTAGGTGCACATATTTTGACCGGGTTGTACATGTGTATGTAGTGACGAACTCGATCGAGGACTCAGGAGTACTTTTGCAAACGATACCCATGATGCAGGGGAAACCATTTTTTAAAGTATACTTTTAAGTGGAGGTTATTACGTAGTTATTGCCTTGATCAAACTTCTATAAATACAATGCATGTTTACGTAAGAATTAACTTAACATTTACTTCCGTCATTTCTCTCTCATACCAGATCTGGTGGAATCAAAATCAACAACAACAGGCACATCAACCAACAGCCTGGAGCTGATGTGTTCGGAGCACATCACCAACAACATCGACCTGCGCTGGCACCTGATGCAGTCAGACATCACGGGCCGCGCCTCCGTCAAGGGCATCACGCTTTCACAGGCCATGATGGATATCGTCAGGATGTCGCCGCTGAACTGGGGTAACCTGCTTTTATAAGTTGAAGTATTCTATTCTTTCAGTCACGATTAGAATTTTTAAAGGAGTTACATGTTATAAAATGTTGTAATAAGTGCATGCTCATTAACAATAACGTCGATATATCAAACATCAATAATATAATACAAGCGTAATAAAGGAGTCGCTTTCAGATATTGTTTTTATATTCCTATATCAACCAATTAACAATTTTCTTATATGTATTCAACAGAAGTGAGCGTAAACAGTCAATGCATCAAGCCTCAAGAGGAGTATAACTGCTCGGCGGGCGAGTGCCTGTCGCTCGGCGTGGCTGTGTGGAACCACCTCAGCAGACCGCTGCACAAGCTGTGCCTGTCCGTGCAGTTCTACCAGGACTATAACAATGGAGTGCTGAGCTACAAGCTTGACAATCGAGTCGCTACTGCTGGGAATAATAAGTATGGCTCCATGTTAACTGGAAAAAAAAAGCATAAATCGGGAAATCGAAACTATGGTGTGATGAACTTTTTATAGAAGTACAGATTATAAATAGTTGGATAATTCCCTTAATTTTAGAACACAGTTGTAGTGGAAAGTTATTTTTTGAGATTAATTCATTGAATCTAGACGGTAATCCTTAAAACGTTTAATATTTAGCCTTCTAAAACAGCTATTGACAACTAAATTTTCAGTTGATCAGACCTAAAAATTATAATCATCGTTGCGTCCACTGTAAATGTTATTTTTATTAAATGTTTTTAAATTATTATTTCGAATTTCCAGAGTGGTACTGTCAACTCTACCAGAATCAGCCAAGGCCTATCACGAATGCACCGTCGTTTTCTTGACTCCTGGAGAATACAAGATAGACATTCAGTGTTCTACAACTGAACCAATCCTGGACGAGGTTCCTATTATTAAAGAAACCGACCACCCATCCATAATACAACCTTGTGCTGGAGAAGTCAGTCACATATGGCGGTTCATACCGCCTGTAGCTATAAGCGTCACTGATTAAGTTATAAGAAATTATTAAATTATACCTACTTATCTAAATTGTTTACTTATTTATGACTATCTATATTATGTATTATTTTTATGTAATACTCATTTATTGTTAAATATATTTTAAATTAATTTCAAGTGTTTCGTTAACAAAATATATCCATAAGTTGTTTCGTCAGCGTGCTCCATGGTCCGATCTTTAGTATATTATAGTAGTCTCCGATTCGAACTGGTTTTAACTTAACTGTATAATTTGGACTCGGCAAGAATTGAATCAAATCGTGGTGCACTTCTGCCTGATGATAAAACAGGATTCCAACAATGTTATTAAAATAATGGGATATGACAGTGACAAAAACAAATAGGCAGTTATAACGTTATCTGTCGTATTTTTTATATTTTCATTTTAGATTAAAATCTTCAATATAGGATATAATTTAGCTGTTATCAGATGGATAGCTAAACTAAAAATAACAGGCCCGAACGGATCTCCTTGTAAGCCAACTGCCGATTCTAAATGATTATCTTTATAGACTTACTAGCGGACCCGGCAGATGTCCTGCCTGGACGAGCAGCAGCTTGACTTGAGCTATTAATTGCGAAATATGACAGAGTACCAAACCTAATTTATTAAAAAAGTAACTATTTGTTTAAGCATGCATTTCGCATTTTTATCGGTTATTCTGCTATTCTAGCGGAGACATATTCACAGACCCGACTTTGTTTAGTATAAATATAGATTTGGAGAGATTTTATAGCATTGCTAAAGGTAACTGTAAATTTCGGCACTAGAAAATGAACTTATTAAAACAAAGTTGCGGGTGAGTCACTAAAGGTGACTGGGCGAAGGTCGTCGAAGAAACAAACAACATAATTTTCGAAAATTTCGTACGAGACAAGAATTCGTAACTCGTAGCAATGTTGGCCGTCGTAGCAAGATTGGCCCTCGTAGCAATGTTGGCCGTCTAGCGTTGTTCTCTAGTTTTTTTTTAAATATCAATGGACCTATTCAAAAAAAAATATGTTCAGCTACATGCTGTGTGTGTGATGCTGAGTCATTACTCTGAGGATGCTGACTGTACAGGTCTGGCTGTTAAAGAGACATCGACCCTTGAGTTTGTTTTCGGCATTTCTTCTGAAAAGTAGTCAATTTTCCAGAAATGTTGATACAAACGGATTTTAAAATATATTTCATTTTTTCAGCTATAAATAATTAATCTCTTACTCATACTTTAGCATTTTTTAGCGTTAAATCTTATTCTTGCTTCTTCTTTTTCTCTGTTTATGCCTAACATACCATAAAACATGCTCATAATATTTATTGCTCGCTATGAGCCTGAATGACAGAGAAAAAACTTAAAACGTCAACTGTCAAACTCAAAAACACATTATTTGTGGCTTCTCAACTTGACAAAACATAAGCGTCTCTATTTTTAGTTCAATCTTAATACTTATTGACTACTTACTAGTTAATCCAAGACTAGAATTAAGTAAACGGATTATGAAATCTTCCTTGAGCCAAAACCAAAAAATGTCTACGACTCATTGTGCTATTGAAAACTGCCGGACAACAATACTAAACAAACCACCGGGAGTTTCGTTTCACTCGTAAGTATAAAGTTTATAGGAACTAGATATGAAAAGCTGCATGTGCGTTAATCCAGAATGCTTATTAATTCATTTATTGTACTATCTACCGACAGACAAGACACGTTAACAAAATTTAATGCAATAGCTCCCAATATTAAAATTATAAATAGAAGTTCTCTACGTCTCCTAGGGTCTCCTATTTTGGAAGAATCCTACCCCGAATTTATAGAAGAAAAAATTCAAAATTTCAATATGATTTCGGACAGACTTTATAAAATTACCATGCATTCGGCCATAGCTTTGATTCGATATTGCTGTTTTGGACCCAAAATTACTTACAATCTCCGATCAACCGCATTGTGGAAGCATACCCATCTTTTGGACAAAATTGATCAAATTATCCGGTCCACTCTAACGTCGATTCTAAACATGTCCTTGGACGACCGAGCGTGGTCCCAAGCTACGCTTCCAGTCCGTCTGGGTGGTTTAGGAGTTCGTACAGTTTCAAGTTTAGGTTTACCGGCATTTCTCTCCTCAGTCCACAGTACCGAAAAATTAACCAGAAGAATTCTAGCTTCTTGTCTGGTTGATTTTGAGGTATCGTGCTTGACTGAGGCAGTAACAGCTTGGAAAATAGCTTGCCCAAATACTGATCTCCCGAACCAGCTTTTCTCCCAGAGGCAGTGGGACGAGCCGCTCTGCAGATTGATACGGAAGGAATTGATTAATACGTCAATCAATACTGCTGAGCGCGCTCGTCTGCTGGCTGTGGGCGAATGGGAGTCGGGCCTTTGGTTACAGGCACTTCCGTCGCCCAACATTGGAACAATGTTGGACGACAACACATTCCGCGTGGCTACTAGTTTACGCTTAGGGGCTCCAAGTGTTGCACCTCATCGATGTCACTGTGGTGAAGCAGTCGACAGCCTCGGACGGCATGGTCTATCCTGCAGTAGGAGTGCTGGTCGCATACCGAGACACGCTAACTTAAATGACATCATCCGTCGTGCTCTTGTCACCGCCGGCGTACCAGCCGTACTAGAACCAAATGGCTTGGTACGTGACGATGGAAAGAGACCAGATGGTATGTCGTTGTTACCCTGGAAATTGGGAAGGCCTTTGGTGTGGGACGCAACGTGCGTCGATACCCTTGCACCTTCTCATGTTTCTGGCTCGGCAATTTGCGCTGGCACTGCTGCTGCTGCTGCGGAGACCCTCAAACGGCGGAAATACAATAACCTGATAGGTAATTGTATTTTTGAGCCGTTTGGGGTTGAAACATTTGGGCCATGGGGTCCGAGCGCTCGTGCTTTGTTTAAAGAGTTAGCAAAGCGCCTAGTCGACTCCACACGTGACCAAAGGGCTGGTTCATTTTTTGGCCAAAGAATTAGCATTGCCATTCAACGTGGCAATGCTGCCAGTCTTTTGGGCACGTTACCGGTTGACATCGATGGGGATGAATTCTTTGATGCTTTTTAACTTTTTATTTTTGTATATATTGTTTTTTATTTTGTATTAGAATTAAGTTGTATATATTTGTAAAATAGTATGTTAATCTATAATTAAATAAAATAAACTATCTTATTATGGAAAACAATAATTTATAAAATACCTAGCCTAGCCTAAAATCCCTAAAACTGCTCTAGATACTGCTGTAAAATACATGTTTATTTCCAGATGTCCTACAAGTTCTGAAATGCGAAAGCAATGGCTTAAACTATTAAAGAACAAGTGTTCCACGCTAGATTGGTACAAAAGTCAAATCTGCTCAAAGCATTTTGAATCTAAATATCTTGATTCTCAAAGAAGACTAAAGGACAATGCTATACCTACCATCTTTGCATCAGCAGCTACAAAACAAGTTAAAGTAAGTTTATTATGATAATGTTACCTTGTGGATAACAGACTACAGAAGAGATTTGAAGAAAAACAGTAATTTATCTGGATTAAAAAGTAGATATCAGACCTTTTAAACTGGATAAATTACTGTTTTTCAACCAATTGTGAGAGAAATATTGAATATTTATTGATTAGTTTAATATACAAAAAACTCAAAAGGCTCTTGCCTATCAGTTTTATCTGAAAAGACATGATTTTTTTTCATTACTTATTTGTGACCTTTATTTTATTTCTGTTCAATAGCAAAGTAAATACACAAAGGTTGACTCGGTACAATCATCACACAGCCAAACAACGCGTGCCGTTGCACAGGATGCCGGGCGACCAGGGATTCAATCACGCAGCTTGTGGAATCAATCAAGTAACTCACCTCCACGTCATGTGAGTTATACCATACATAAATATAGAGATTAGATGTTTTCTCGTATGACTTTTAATATTTTGTAACTATTGGGAAAAGATCGAGTTTTAAATAAAATCCATTTTATTTTTAGCTTATCGAACAACCCAGGTCCAAAGTGGACAGATTGCTGAAAAAACTGACACAGGCTGAACTTACAGCTGATATAAAGCTCAGCATCAACAAGTTAAATGAGCCATCTGATTTGGACTCTTATGTTAATGAGGACCTCAAGTGCCGCTACGATGCACCAAAAGAAGCTCAGCTATGGCTTGTGATTAAAAAACAAGACCACTTGAACAACAGACTCATGGAGCTGGTTGTACAAACAAAAAAACATGTTGAAATTCTTCAAAATAACTCTGAGCAATCAAAGAATTCCAAGAGAGAAAATGAACAGACTATCGAGTCTTTGAAATATGTAGTCAAATGTCTTCAAGAGAAACATGCTACACTGGAAGAACAGATTGAAATCCTGACTGCTGTTGAATCTAGATAAGACTAACATAATTATTATTAGTTAGGAAAAATGCAGACATTGAACTGAACTATAGGCGAAAAATGATTATATTTTTGTACCTTTGTCAAGCAGAGGTCATGTGTGAATTAAAGTTATAATTTAAGTATTAAAAGCTTTTATAGGACCAGTTGCACTGCCAACACTAAAAAGCCGATAGTTTTGTTTGATATGTGCATAAGTTTGCTAATTATTATAATTGGTTTACAGTTAGGTATGACAATGTATGAGGTACACAAATTATTGAGGAATGAAATACAAATAAAACTCATGTTCAAAATAAATTCTTTTATTTCATTTAAGCACTAAATTAAATATAGGAAGTAATTATGAATAAAATATATTTAATCGTGTTCATTAAATACATTCAGTCTTATTATTGTTAAATAGATCATGATTATTAAAATTACAATTGACACTAAATAAATACTTTGCTCTTATACTAAACTTACTATTTCCTTCTCATTTGTTTTTCAAGTATATCCCTTAATTTTAATTTTTTATTAGTCTTATCAGTCAGAGGTCTACCTAAAGGAATAAGCTCCATTTGTTGCAAGCGCCGCCTAAATCTCTGGTAGAATTCCAAAACATTTGGGTCAGCCCATACATGCCGTGAATCAAAATCTAATACCCTAAGTGTGTCCAAGCTTTGTGCTCTACTGAGGGCCACATATGCTTGACCAGCCTCAAATATTTTAGATAAAGACATCTCAACACAATCTAAAGTTAAACCTTGAGATTTGTGTATTGAAAATGCCCAAGCCAGATTCAGGGGGATTTGTCTACGACACAGCAAAGTACCATTGGAATTCTTAACATACCAGCGCTCAGTTCTTGCTGTGTACTCTTTTTTATTTTTAAACCTCACAACAGGGAAGCCTTCCTCAAATCTTACAACTACTCCTCTTGCCCCATTCACTAAGCCTGCATTTACATTGATATTTTTCAATAACATCACTTGTGCTCCTGGTTTGAGCACCAGTTTTGAAGGTGCTATTGTCTGCATGTCAAGTAATTTTGTAGAATTGTCACTGTCTTGTGAAGAGAATAGTTTTTCTTCTCCATCAAGGTCAGATAATTTTGAATCATTTATCATTTTGGAGTCATTTGTGTGAGAGCACAGCCTTGTTGCAAGAATTCCATCACTCTCAATCTTCTGTCTGGCGGTGCCAGTAAGGCGGTCAGTGATTTCTTTTGTTACCCTACCAATTCTTATGCTATTTAGTATAGTGATGAATTCTGAATCCTTTTGTCTATGCACTTGTTTGAGTTCAAAACAGAGTTCAATGCACTTGTCCCAGCAGGGTGACTGGAAACAAAACCTCTTTCCTGTCTTGCCTTTATCAACAACTGGAGGTAATTGAAGAAAATCTCCACATAGTATGAGTTGAATTCCACCAAAAGGCTTGTCATTTTTCCTTACATGTCGTGCAACAGCCTCTAACTTCTGCAAAAAGAATAATTTTGGTTAAAATTTACACTTTGATTCATTTGTGAGGTACTATGATATGCTAATAATATTTTCCAGTCTATGTTTGTAAGTGAGAGATCAAGAGCATACCTCAAAATATCGTCCATCTACCATAGAAATTTCATCAATAATTAGGTGTTTACATTTTCTCCATTTCTGGGCTACTAATGGTAACTTCATGGCTTTTTCACATAGGTTTTCTAATGTTCCACTTCCATCACCAATCCCAGCGAATGCATGAAGGGTTGTACCACCTGCACAAAAATAACACAAAAAGTCATACATACACTATTATACACATTATTCAATAACAAAATAACTTTCAATGACTTCTAAAGTCATATTCCATCAATTTCTCTTTTATTACCACTCCCAGATAACCTAATTTATCATCAAACTTAATATGTAATGAAATGCATTTTAACATATAACCTGATACATACCAACATGGCAAGCAGCAACACCAGTAGATGCAGTAGGCACAGTCACATCAGGTGGCAGTGCAGCAACAATCCTCTTTAACAGAAAACTCTTCCCAGTCCCAGCAGAGCCCGTAAAGAATATGTTCTTTCCACCCAAACACGCTTCTAGAACTCTTTGCTGCTCTGGATTCAATGAACTTGTAGCAGACAATGGTGATGGAGAGTACAACTTCTTAGGTGCTGGCCCTCGCGTAGCATCTTCTAATTTACGCTTCTTGGAAGGTGGTGAGGGCGTTGTCAAGGTTGACTTTGGGATTTTACTTTTGGCATTATGAACATCAGCTACAGTCACTGGACTTACTTCTTCAAAGCCCTGTGCTTTGCCACTCAATAGTTTAGACCTCATCGTCTGTTTCGAAGGTGTAGTATTACTGCCTTGATCTTTATCACCAGTCATTTTGACAAAAATTGTTCTCAAAAATCCCACGAGATTGGTAGGTGGCGCGTTTGATATAAACAAAGTGCAACCAGCATCTTGGAATTTGACACTTGCCTTACCTTCTGCCATGAACTTTTTAAACACATTTATGCCTTTCAAAGCCAACCTTATAGCGGCGTTTTTATCACTTGAAATCTCCATAAACATCTCACGAAATTCGTTTCGTATCAGTCGTAGTGAAGCAGTTTTGTAATTTACTTTTCTTATGATAGATCCTTGTGGAGTCATCCATTCTAAAGTCACAGCACATGATAAAAACGAATCTGCACCTTCCATTTTCAGTTCAACTTCACTTTAATTCATAAGAATAGTAAATAAATAAAGGCGCGTAACGTTCATACTCAAAATTAAATGACAGTGACACAATACAGTACACATCTTTCAAAAGCCGTTGACCGCTTGACATTACGACATTTTTTTTATTTAATCTTTGAACAGTAGTATTTTGAGCTAACATTTTTTGCAGTTGCTACATTACCATAGTAATTTACCGTATATTTTGCCATTTTGTTACATAAAATAAACTAACGAACTCAAACTATGCAAAAATATTGCATAAAACACATTAAATCTTAAAAAAGTTTTTTTTTGGATCCTTATTGTCCGGGAACAAATACAGACTTTGAGGGTCGTTGCTGCTACAAAGAATTACCTAATAGAAAATCCTAAACACTGCCTGACCCGTTAATCGAAGCCAGTTGCTCACGCTCGGAAGTTGCGCTTTACTACCACTAAACCAACAAGGCAGTGGTTTATTTTATGTTGGTACATTAAAAATTTAAAAAGTACATGAATAATTAGAGAAGACTAGCTGTCATTAGACGTGTGTTTTTTAGTCCATCGTTAAATCCTATAAGATAAATAAACATGCCGTAACCAGTATAAACAGACGTCAGAATCATAATATTGTTAGAATCACAAATATACTGACTCAACTCCAAAACATGATTAAAATTAATTATTCAAAACAATATCTATTTAGTGATCGAGACACAGTCTTAATCGAAATAAATTATTCTAGGGTTATTCATAATTATATAAATATCATTTCTGCTTACTTCTTCGCTGATTTCATGCAGGATAAAACATATAACTAGGTATAAATGTGGTGACATGAAATTGTTAACAAAATCAGATTCATATAGGTAAATCTGCTCACTGCTGGTATATAAATATTGTCTTATCGAATGCCATAGGGACGAAGTCGCGGACATAAGCTAGTTTCTAATAAGAACCAGTGTGTGAGTTTCACACCTACTAAAAAGCCCAAGTGCGGAATATGCCCAGCTAAACCAAGCCAGTTTCTAATAAGAACTTTAAAATGAACTGGTTATTACAAGGTATTACCTACTAGGAAAAGAAATGATGGCGTATACTTATACTCAGAGTTCTCGATCTACACTCGAGTACGGCAGCATCCCGAAATCAGTCTCTTCATGTTTTAACTCTCAGCACATAAGATTATTCTGATGCTTACTCCTAACCTGACCTTTCTTCCAACCTAATTTTAAGTACAAAGACTTTTTACTAGTTAGTTACGTTATACTTATATTTATACAACTTTGTAGTACAGACTTACTTAGATATTATCGGTAGGAAATCCAGACCAATGGTAACGTGATCCCTTTATAAGCCAGGACCGTATCGTCTCAAAGGCTTCCTATGCAGAAATCGGTCCCTTCTTGCAGCCATGACGCAACCGCGCAAACAGACGCCCGTCAAGAGAATTTCATTAGGTACACATGCTATATTTCAAAAGCCTACTGTGACATTAACCATTCCTCGATGCCAAGCGATATGAGGTCATCAGTCAATCTCTTTGTAGTTTCACTGAATTAGATTTCACCGCTCGTTACATGACAGCAAACTAATCGATCTTATACAGGGTGTGTGTAAGGTAGAAAATTCGGTGGCAATAATTTGGCACAAGAACTCCGTCTTCGTTGTTCTGACAACATTTAGACGTTTAAATCCTGTAGCGTACCTAGTTAAATAAATTATACGCAGTTATTATAAGTTTGCTGCAAGTAAGGTATTAGTTTGAAGTCGTAATTAAGGTAGAGTCGTAAGCCGTCGGTACCGATTTATATTTAAGTAAGGACGTATTAAAATAAAATGATGAGCCAATATTTCGAGTGTATGAACACAGAGAGGGGCAATCGGTACTTACTTTAATATGAACGGAAACCGCCACTAAACGTATCAACGCCGTTTGCTCTCAAAGTAAACACGCTTATTTTCGCGATCGTTTGAAAATATTTACCGCTGATAGAAATAAAGCTAATAATGTATCGCCCCTAAGACGACAAAATTTTAAATGAGAATTCTGTTTAATCCGTCGATGACTAGTCCATAAGTCCAGACTCCAGTCTTGGTCTGCGTTAACTTTTTCAGAGTTTATTATGAGTTAGCTTCTTCTTTAATAAGTCATAAAATGTTCATAAAAACTTTATGGTCTATATCTCACAAATATCGATTAAAATGTCACAGGCCAACAAATTTTACTCAACATTTCTCTTCCGCTTGCGGCCGTATAACTTTAGAAATCATTTTCTTCATCATCATCATCTTTACCGTTTTTTATTTGTACGAATAACATCATGCTTATATTTTTCGAAAGATATCGAGCTCTATCTCTTTCTAATGTGTTGTTGCATGCCTTGCCATTAAGGAAGGTCCTAATTAAAATAAGGGGTGTGTCCTCTTGCAGGACCCCTGGGCGGCGGGCTCACTATAGGCAATATAATTATCAGGTAAACGTAACCCAAGTATTTTTTGCCGAACTAGGAAATAGAATCGAAGTCCTTACGCTTGGACCAAGATGGCGTAGTCTTATAAGGACTTGTTTTGGCGTATTTACCTACCTACCTAATGAAAGTATAGTATGACAATCATGTGACTTTTCAATTAGGTAAATATGGGAATGAAAAACTATCGTTCATCAATTTTATAAAACAAAGAAACTTTAGTGCATCCCAGAAAAAAGAAAACAAAAAGCACTAGGCATGATCATAACTAATTTTATGAAGGCATCAAAGTCAAATGGATTCAAATAAGTAAATATGAGATAGGTTTATACTTCACAGCAAACCATAATTCCAATGACTATAAAATAGACATTAAATTTCATACACACAGCTTTTAGTCCGGCAGTGGATGACAACATGACATGACATGCACAAGGAATCGATACAGGAAACATGCGCGCGCGCACATAACCCAGAATTAGCAATGTCCCTGTCGCATCTGCCATCAGCGTCAGCCGACAAACGGTCGCGTCGTAAACGGAACTGTATTGCGAAAATTGTTTTAGCTAATGCATGTATTATTAAAACACCTACTTACTAGCAGGAATCAACATTTTAAGGCGAGGCACCTTGATAGATTTTTAGGAAAGGAATAGTGACGTCTATTCAGGGATAAACTGCGATAATTTAATGTGATGTCCAAACACGGTAGTTTAGATACCTAATTAATTACTTACTTCTATAGTTTGATGATGGACTTAGGTTCCATCGTCATCATCATCAGCTAGAAGACGTCGACAGTCGAACAAAAGTCTCTCTCTTAGAAAGCGACAATTGACGACCTTAAGTTATTGTAGGTACGCATGCAATAGTTAGGTCCAATTTTAAGTGTTCACAATTTAACCATTTTCTTCACAAAACTTTCACATAAATTACTCCAAGAACGACACGATATCACGTCCATATTTCGCCTCGTAGCGTAATGTCTGCAGTCAACAAAACTAATTCTGCTTATACTGAAGAGGCTATAAAGCCTGATCTTCCGGCATAGTTACTGACAGTCCTATAACAGCTGTTATTTATGACTGCGTGTTATATACATACCTACCTGGAATACCTAGACTGACAACTTATGTGCTTCATTGCCATTAAATCTTACGCATTTGACACAAGTGTGCGAACAATCCTAGCCATGGATTATTGGTCGTAGAAAACCAGACTGCGTCGTCTAAAACACTTGACTACTTATTTGCTACACTAGCATCTGGCTTGAGTGAACGTTCCCTATGTAACACATTAAAATAGCATTTGTAATTAGAGATAGACACAGACAGACAACGGATTAGCATCACAAATGAGATGTTTGCCGACAACAGAACCTAATTGAATTTTCCTTTCGGGGAAATCATTGTCTGAGGATCTGCGGACATGAAAAACCAGATACGTTCATTGATTATGCAGGTGCTGAATCCTTGTTAATATAAAGTACGAGACGGCATAACATACATACATAACGTGTACCTTAACTTCTAAAATATTAAAGCTTAATTTGCTTAATATATTGAAGCAATGATAATTTCGTGAAGTTTAGCAATGGCGTCGGTATACTTGACTTTCTGTGAAGATAGACTGACAGATACATAATATGCATACGAAGTAGCCCTAGCAGTATGATCACGGAAATATATAAATAACCAAAATCAATAGTACAGCTGCAACTAAAATATTAATGCACGCTAGAGACATATCTATTTACACAGCAATACATCATTTGTATGTCTGAAAAAATAAATTCTGACTTCATAAGCCACTCCGATTCCACAATACATGTGAAATGTTTATTTATGATAGTAAAACAAAAACGAGATGTTTAGATTTGTTCATGTGTAATTAGTTGGCAAGGTTCCGAGTAGGTAGGAATGCCCGGGGTTGCGTTACGGGCATATGCTGAAACAAAACAATTCGTGAGAATACCGGACAATACCGGGGTGACGCTGGGTTGGCCACACGTTACATGTTCTTTAGGAGAACATACCTATTTGTTACATCATTTTTAATGTACATTTTCAAGTAACTTGTATACACCTTAGTTACGTAATAACTGGACTCAATTGCCAGTATCTAATTGCACGGCGAAGGTCTCAAAATGTGGCCGTTACACTTGTCTAAATGCCTACGACTGGCGACCAACCGAACACACGCATCACACATCATCAGAGGCCGTTCACATTCACCCGGCTCGTAACATTTTTCTTTTTAACCTTGTACCTAAATCTAGCTTTCTTGCTACGAAGAAAAGGGGAAAATACCTGATATTTTTTCCTGTTTGATTTCACATTATTCGGTTGATTCCAAAAACATCCGACATTTTTTCTTTCTTTTCTAAAGAATCATGCCGTCTCAGAAAAAGTCCGTTCCTTGAAGGAGTATTGAGGTAGATATGATCTCCCGCTCGGCTTCGACAGGCAAATATTTGGCCCGACATCGACGATCATCTATAATTTCTGGGGCTTTAATTAGGTATGCACGTATGGCGTAGTTATAGCTAGAGTAAAGATTCGATAACTTTATCATTATTGCCATTTTAGTCACTACCCATGTGTTTTCTTCTAATGAATTTCTAAGTTACATAAGAATTTAACTAAAATGTCTTTATTTTTATTAAATATTCTTGCATTATTATCTGGAATTGTCCTGAATGCGCATGAGTTTGGTGACGTTAGAGAAGGCGGCGTCGGAGTCGGCGGCGCGAAGAGATCGCCACACATGGGCCGCATCTGTGCGCGCGCGCCGGAGGTGTACCCTTCCAACCGTAGCTATAGTCCGGTTCACTTCACTTTATTCTAGAAGGTTTCGAATAAAATGTATGAGAAAAAGAATATTCCCGAATAAAATCTGTAGGTAGTACAGGTCGACAGCACAGCACACCACAAAACTAAAACTTTAATCTTAAAAATATTTTTTATTAAAAATAGATAGGTACTTTAGTACATAATATTATAGATTTTCGAAATACTAATAGGTACTTATTCATAAGTACTTACCTGCTTTACAAAGCTAATTAAGGCCTTGGTGATAAGAGTATTAAGATCCGTGCGTTAGGACATTATCGGATTAGCAGAACCAAACAATGAAAGTTTCTTTCTAAAAATCTATTTTACTTGAAATATTAAAAGTAGGTAAATGCGACAAAACAATATCATTTAGTCAAGTTCCAACTAGTTGCTAACACCCTATCTATTATAGCCGACGCAGGTGTGCAATGTTGATTAAAAGAAAAAACGAATTTGCCGAATTTCGCACAAACAAACAATAGGGTCGTTATCAGTAATGCAGGTAGTCCAGAAACTAGACTACAGATTCGGCACACGTGTGACGTATTTTCTTCTAAGCGCAGCTGCGGAGGCCTCCGCAGATGTTTTATGGCGCTGAACATTTCCAAGACGCTTTATTATTTATTACGATATTGCCGTTTAGAGCCTAATCTTCGTTTTTATTATCCAGAGAAACAATGGTCATCACTGGCCAGTACTATTTTCGGCATACGGTCTGCAGATGGGGTAACTCTGCGTGGGAAAGTATTATTTTCACCGTTTTATTTATATGTCTAATTTAGCCAGTTACTTGGTCGTCTGAAATTAAATGATTGCATTTAAACCGAACCACAATGTTTTACTTACACAATTGGACGGGTTCCTACGCCCCAATACCTCAATAATCTTTATGTAATAAGTAGTTGCTTGGCAAACTAATATTGCTAAAACGTTTTTTTATTCTAATTGCATTTGCATTCGGCCTCTATAGTTGTTGTTACCAAGTTGCTTGCATCTTGGTGGCTCTATAATAATAGCGCGATTTTTTTGTAGTCTATGAAATTATTAAATTTTAAACAACTTAAAAGTCCAAAGTTTATGGAAAATCTTCCTTGTAAACACAGGAGAAAATAGAATGAATTGCAAGTTAGTCTGCCTTAACTTTGCGAGGTGCATAAATGTCTCTGAAAGTTAGTTCCAGCTGAAAAGCTGAAGTTTGGAAGAGTAAAAAAGTGTCGGTACAATTTTTTTTTAAATCAAGAATTTTGTAAATCTAAAAGCGATGTAAGTGAATATGTAGATTATTTTTATGTGGTCGGCGTGACTATGATACTTGATCGAATGCATTGCATCCTCCAAACGGCGGCTTCAACTGAAGCCCCGCTTTTCCCACAACTGTTTACCACTCAAGAGTTCTCGTTATCTAAAGCAGGTGTCATTTACACGGCGAACAAAAAATATCAAAAATAAACCGCAGTGCTGTAAAACTCTTAACTAAATAAACTTGCCAACGCGTTAATCTCACAGTTAAAACATCTGTGGCGCTGTAACTAGGGGATGACGTTTTATCATTACTCCGCATTAAGGGATGATCTGTAGGCACTAAAGATATTTGGAGAATAAGTTTCTGCTTTAGGCATCTTTCTGATACATATTTATTTACTGAAGCTATCATATATTTTGGCAATCATTTTAAAATAAAACGCATATTCACTTTTTCATACATTAATAACTAATTTAATGGATGATTTACGATCACTATAGAAATAAGAAAGTAGGTAATTATTTGGTCTCTATCACTTTTAATTTCATATAATTTTATTTATCAATGTCGTAAAACAGTGCTAATAAGCTTCAATGAATATCGGAACAGGTTCATTCATGTTTGGCCGTGGCAGTTGGCACTAAGCCTTATCGATTGCTATCTCTATCCGTGAGAAACCAAAGATAACGGTAAGAGTAGGTAAGTACGTCGGTTTATGAATGGAACTAAATTACTCGTTAGGGAATCCCATGGGTCCACACCAGATGCTGACTTGATTTATCTTTAAAAAGGTACGAAAACGCTGTTTTGAAAATATTTTTGACGCAGAAAGGTAAATGTTTGAAGTATCTTACCATATTATGATACCATAAACTCTAAAGTTATTGTTCTTATTTTTACGAATATAGGGCATTGAGCAAGGGGTTCTTCGCGGAATGCGTTCAAGATTTTCAATCTAGGTTCTTATTATAAACCACTACGATTTTAAATTTATATATTTTTAATTTTCGATTGTTTCACCTTTATTTTCCCTAATGCCAAACAATAGTTTAGCTTTTTTGTGCATGCTTTCATTAATGAATGAATACAATTTAAACGAATTTATCGTTTAGAATCTGCCATTCTTGATATCTCAATCTAACGATAGCGAAAAATGCCTGTAGACATCTCCGTTCTTTGAAATGTTGTCCTAAGTTAGTAGTCACCGCCGGATTAAGACAGTGGGCTATATGATGAATGCCTATTATTAGAATCTATTAGTCCACTCACTTTTGCTTAGGTGTAAGGGCTATAAACGGATTTAACCGCGCCCTTGACACACACTAGTCTATTACAAGAACTGTATTAGGATGTAAATGCAAAATTAAGATAATACTCAAACAAGAGCTGATTCAATGAGGATTAACTCAATCTTATCCTATCCTTTTAATTCCCTATTCCATTAATCTTATCCTCAATATATAAAAAAAATATGGTTATTCGTATTTATAGATATATCGTTATGACGATCATTACCTACTAGTAGCGCACCGAGGTGTTAGCCGCTGTATTTTTTCGGGTTAAATAGCCCATGTGGTAACTGAGCGTGTTAGCTAGCTCCATGCCAAATTTTAACATAATTGGTCTAATCGTTTTTAAAGCGTGAAGAGGTAACAAACATACAAACACACACGCTCACAAACTTTCGCCTTTATAATATTAGTTTGATTTATATTGAACCACGACAAGCTAAAATGATTGAATTGGGTTTCACAAAACAATATTCAGGTTCTAGTTATCAAAGTTCTCGTCTTTGGTTAATTAAGTACAGAATGATAAAAAGGTTCTATTTATATAAATTGTTCAAGTACTGATTCTAAACCACCTTTAGTTCGCAATAGGTAAGTACTATGCATAATATAGAAATTAAAAAACAACTCATTCATGAATCTCAAGAATTTATGTTAGATATTCTTTGCATACCGTCCTATGGATGTATACTTAATCATCTGTGTAAGATGCATTTATCTTTATAATAACTTGTTATATTTAGAGTTTGGATAATGAAGCTATTAATATTTTGTCGGGTAGGTACGTCACCGGTGTGGTAACTATTCCCAAAATATATTAAAACTCGGTGAACGCATCGTTTCTCTTCCCGCCTTTTCGTCCTTTTAACGGTTAAAATTCAAAAATAGTTTCAAGTGCGTTAAGATGTGACGAATTAGTTATTTTAATATTACTTTCTATTACTACCTTTTCTGTAGCCTTATTTACATTACTTAATTAGAATTTTTGAGTACATATGCCTCTTCTAAAGCTGTTTAAGCTGCATTTAGCTCGACCGTTAATTTAATTTGAAATGTTGTTTTATTGTTTTTTTTTAATAAATAGGTATTACAACAGAATAAAAACAACTATGAGAGATCAGAACCTCATTAGAGAAGGCGTTTATTGATTCTAAATAGACCTAATAAAAGCTCCTTTGTGTATGTAGTATGTTGCAAATTAGTTAAGATGTCTTTAACTTTATCAAATGTAGGCTGATGATATTTGGTCATCAGCCTACAGTAAGCCACGTCGATAACGGATTACAACCTAACAAACTTACCTATGTAGATAAACAAAAGTAAAACATAAAAACCATACAAAAACCTATCATAATCTCCAGCCTGTTTGATGAAGACCATTACCAAACGTCTGTCACACCTAACACTGTGCAGGCTCCTTCACCATACCTATCCAAGCTAGTGAGATAAATATATTAAATATTTATGATATAGTCGAAGGCATCGCCTGGCGGGCCGTGGGACCGATCCTGGGACGATTGCATCACGGATATTTTTAGTAGCGACCGAACGACGCGTCACAAAAAATATTACAAGGAAGGGTGGCGCCATATATCAAGTTATAGGTGGAATAATTGCTTAGGAATTTTAAAACAAAGACGTTATCCGTAGGCATTGCTACATTTAATTTTAAAACGTCGTTGTTGATAAGTATAGTGTAACCAAATAATTATAAAATATGAGTAACGTTTAGATTTCAGTTAGCTACTAATAATTCGAAAATTCATGAACACAACAGTAGTTCTAATGATTTTCAAAAGACAGTTAATAGTTTCATGTTATAATAACTTGCCATTAGCACACTGTAGGCGGCTGAAATATCGCATCCCTCACAGGAAGCGCGATCACCGATGCGATCGGTTATGGCGACTGAATACCATACACATACCTATGTGTAGGTACCTACAGTAAATATGGTGAGATGATGGACAAGATAAACAGAAAGCGATCAACACGTCTTACTGTCGCCGTCCCACTCTAACGCACGACGCGGGTAGGAGGCGGCGCGCTGGGAGGCGCAATGGAGTCGCACCGCGGTGGAGATGGTTATTTTTTTTGTATCTTGTCAATGAAGGGACGGGTAGGGGCGGGCCGACGCAGGCGCAGGACTCAGTCTGTAGCTGCAGTCCGACTGCGCTTATCACACGCACATGTTTGTCCACGGCGCGCGTTACGCTTCCTTACCGTAGAACGATGAATTACGAAAGTTGTGAAAATAGAACAGTGCCGATTAAGCGCGAGGAGGATCTCGAGTACCCGGAGGATGATGATCAGTATTACGGTTACGTGCCGGTAGAAGTCGAGAGACACACGGAGGCGCAGGGCTTCGCGCCTTCCTCGCCAACACACCTCATGGATCTGAGCAACGGCTCGGAGCGACCCACACAACAACACCCCTGGCCTTCAAACGTTGTGTTTGACGGTGAAGATCGTGACTACCAACAGACAGCTTATCCATCCTTCGAACAACAATTTATCGATCAGCGGCAAAGACAAATTCCCAGAAGCTATTATTTTGATGATTCTAATTCACAAGATCGAGTCAGAAGCTTTTACGAAACAACGGAAATGCCAAAGATGGGTGACGTTGTTTATCGAGGAACTGAAGACAGGAGGGACGAGACCGAGGAACAAAGACGGTCGAGATCCAAGAGATCGAAAGCGTCCCGAAAGAAGACGCAGTCGTTTGAAGAGATGCAGATACAGCGAGTGATGGCCAACGTGAGGGAGCGCCAGCGGACGCAGAGCCTGAACGAAGCCTTCGCAAGCCTGCGGCAGATCATACCTTCGTTGCCGAGTGATAAGTTATCAAAGATACAAACTTTGCAGCTCGCGACACAGTACATTGAGTTTTTATATCAAATACTGTCGAACAGTGATTCAGCGGGCAACAGCGACACCAACAGTGACGCGGGGAGTGAACATGGGAAGTACCTCGCACAAGATAAGTTAAGTTACGCGTTCTCCGTCTGGAGGATGGAAGGTGAGTGGACGAATGGACAAACGTGACAAATACACATGTCAAGTGACCTCATGGACTAGGGAGACCTAAAAGACGCTTATTTTATTCCATTATGATTGATTAAAGTGTTAAGTGAAGTGTAAATGACAAACAAATAATTAGATTATAAAAGAAATTGAATATGTGATAGTAATTAAGTAGGTTTAGAGACGAAGCAAAGAATAAATTGTAGATATTATAATGTATACGTCTAAAATAAAGACAATATTAGTATTAATGATTTATTTCGATTAATTATAAATGTGGCAACAAAACATACAGCTGTATACCAAAAATTTGAATAACAATGTGCCATTACTAGTATTGTAAAAACATTTTTACTACTGAGTATACTTCCAATAAAAATGATTATATTAAAAATGTATGTAGCATTTTTATTTTGTGTCCTTTACGGAATGATATGGACTAGAACTGACACTGAACTGTATCGGAGAACTTAATAAAAAAAAACAGTTTGATTTTAGATCAATTAAATAAAGATATACTTGCAGATGTAGGATCAACTTTATATTATAGAATACAAAACAAGAAATATTTTAATATGCAAAACAAAACATTTCCCGGTATAGCAATTTGCGCGTTTTCAGAACATCTCACACTGTATAGTCTAAATTCTTTATTTACAAAACACATACTTAACAATTAATTATTTACATACACTGGGCTAAAGTTATAGGAAGTAGATTAAAATTTGGGAATACATTTATTACATATTTTAATATCCTTTAATAGTATACGAACATTGAAAAAACAACAATAAACATGATATTATGAGATTTATAAGATTTCTATTGCATTATACAGCCGCGATTATTTTGAATCTGACACTAGTAAGTATGTAATTTTAGTACTATGAATAGCAAACTATCTAACTTCGGTACCATTTCCAATAATCATGACCTACGTTGTCGTAAAATTGTCTGTAACTTTACATAATTATTATAATTAACAACAAGACTGTCAATCTTAGAAAATATTATGCTATGAATCGATAATTGATTATTTGTTTAATAATAATTTACTATGATGATAGGTTTCTCTAAATATCAGATTTTTTTTTTATTGCATCCCTATTAGTAAAATCTACTTGAATTTTAACACTTATTTTACTGATATTGCAAACAATTAATTATTAATATTTATAATTTTAACCTTGTTTATATCCCACAAAAATCTTTAGATCGATTTAGAAAAAAATATATTAAATTTGAGTGTAAAAAATAAGTGACTATACATAGTTAATTCATAATTATTAAAGATCATAGATTGCATCGCAATAATGTTTATGTATGTTTGGGTAGAATAAAGGTTAAACTACAATAATGTAACACATAGTGACGAAAGCGGAACGCCTAACGAACGAACGGAAGGCCTATTAATGAACGAAACATAACTGAATTACGGAAAGTTTATATTAGACATCTAACATTCAGTATTATTAATAATTCTAATGCATTGTCAAACGCTCTAGTCGTTTGAAGAATCTTCAAAATAGCCTGGGTACTGTCTAAAGGCTCAAAACCAGATGATCGAGATACCAATATGCGTGTCTAAGAATTCTAAGCATCGAGTATGAGCCCAAAGTTATAGTATCAAGTGGATTTTACTATTGTTTTGAGTTTACTAAATAAGATATCCATGTTATCTACCTATACCTTTTACATAAAAGTATTGACTTAATGGGTCCAAATATACACCCTATGAGAATCAAGTACATCACTACATTGCTATACCATTGTATTCTAGAATCATCTGAGATGTTATTGTGATTATGTTGTGATAATACTGTAATAGAAATCTATTATTATCACCATAGTAACTGTTTTATTTGTATAACAAACACTTTTAATGACGTGTTTTTACTCCCGACGCGCTACGCAATGGTACGAAAATTACAAATAAATTATTGTAAAATTATAGTTACTATAGAATAGTATTTTGAATACGGTTTTATATTAGATAGTGTTTTATTACTTTCTTAAAATGTATAATGAAGGTAAACACACTATTTCTTTGTTTATTTCGTGAATATTTCTTTATAACTAGCCCTTGTCTTCGTAAAAATATGAGGGCGAATTTTAACTCAGTCCGGCAATAATTTTGATGCATTCGGCTGACTTAGGCGGTCAATTTAAAATCTACCCTATTCAGCAGGTTTTAAAGGTCAATGTTTTCGTTTAATTTTATTCTAGCACAAGTTCATATAGGTATGTCAAATACCTTAATGATTACAGCTTTATTTGCGTAAATCGTCGGGAATAAATTAGTAGGGCTGGACAACGATAGCTCGGTAATTAATCAAACTACAATATCACCTCAAATCTATTTCAGAATATTATTTAACAACTATAGACACGAATTCACATTTATTCCTTATAACTTACATATCTAACGTATCAAGGAACTATAAGCTCGCTGGCATTCATTCCCAGGTCTGATATCTGTAATAAAATATTTTTAGATATAATAACAACATTGCGGAAATAACGTTTTGAAGGTAAATGAGTAAAGTTTTCTCGTAACTGTTTTCATACATACATACAAAATATCACGCCTGTACTCCCTGAAGAGGTAGGCAGAGGTGCACATATAGTAGACCCACATTTCGCCAGTTATGTGGGTCTCAATGTAATAGGGGGCGAGCTTATTGCCATTAACCGGGCACAAATCCAGACTGCGTGCTGCTACTAAGAATTACCTAATGGAAAAATCCACTAACACTTTGCCCGACCCGGGATTCGAACCCAGGACCTCATGCTCAGCAGTCGCTCTTAGCGACCACTAGACCAACGAGGCAGTCCAGGCACTGTTCAAGGTTCTCAATAATACATTTCTTATCTTAATCACCACAGTAAAGCTGCCCAAGCCAAAATCATATCCACACAGGTTTATTTAAATCCATTCATAACACAATACAAAATATTCGGGTTATAGTCGACATTACTAATAGAACTTACTTATGTGTAAGTTGTAAAATAGTGTAAAGTTGCATTAATAACTAACTAAATACTAATAAGTCCGACGACCTGATTAGCGCAGTGGCTAAACGATTGGACTGCTGCGCTAAGGGTTGCGGGTTCGATTCCTGCACGGGGCAAAACTTTGTGCGAACCACAGATGTTTGTCCAGAGTCTGGGTGTTGTTGTATGTGATGCAATCGAAACGAACGAATGTGGGGCGACGTTTTCAAAAAAAAAAATAGTCCAAAGTAGTAAGATCAATACGAACCTCTTGTGTCAAATCTTTATTCAAGCCCTCTGCATCTGGATTCCAATCGTCATCCGGGGCAATCTGTAAAAATATTCATATTACTGCCATCATTATTCCTAATGTAAAGTTAAACACACTGGTTAATTTGTTTAATATTTGTATTTTTTTACATTGGTCCATTATTTCCTAAAACTCCGACAAAAGTTACAAATAGTGCTTAGAACTAAAATGAATAGTATTAGTCAAATTATTTCATTAGGTATCATTGTTCACTTTTCACTTCCAGATTATCATTTTTCATAAGTCGCTGAGTACAAGGACACTTGCCTAAGGCTTGACGAATAGAATGATAAATATATTATGAAATTGACATCACATCACAATATTATTATAAAGGTGAAAGTTTGTTTGTGTTTGTTACTTTTTCACGCTCAAACGATTTAGATGAAATTTCATATGGAGGTAGCTGACATCCTGGATTATCACATTGGCTTATTATCCCGTATAAAATGTAGCGGTAACACCGCTGGGCGCAGCTAGTATGTAATAAAGAAAGAAAAACGTTTATTTATTGAATAGATTACATAGACGACAAATTGTATCAATCTTTTATCTATTATAGTTTTGTATCCAGGCCCTGAAACCATCTGTACTTACCACTTGTGGTGGCGACTGTTCCTCCTGCTTATGGGCTTGCTTGACGTGGTCCTTAAGGGCGAAGGCCCTCGCGTAACTGGCGCCGCACTGTTGACACGAGAACTTCAGATTGTTCTGTCGCGCGTGTGTCTCGGTGTGAACGCGCACCGCGTACAGAGACGCAAACGGCCTGCGACGGTAACATGTGGTTAATGTGTTATTATTAAAAATACAAATCAATGTTTGTAGACGTATGTTATGTTTACTATTGACTAGCATTAAACACACGGATAGTAAACATTCTTTATCAATATACCGTAAGTAAACTGTTTATGATAGGTTTGTAGCGAGCGATAGCGTGTGTACCCGGTGTAATTTTTTTACCATACAAAATGGAAAGGAACTATCGAGTCGATGAACATTTGTTAACACAGCGCAGTACTGTAACTATGTTAAAGCTTGCGTTGTAATCAAAATCTAAGATTACTGAAGACGTTTCTGAACGAAATTAAGATGTAAAGTAAGTTCAATTTAGGTTTTTAAGTCATTCATGTGGCTAACGTAATTTTGTAACGTTATTATTTATTTACTGAGCGCATTACCAAAAAAGCCAAGATATACAAACATAATTTATTTTAAATAACTGTAATTTTTTCTTAATTCATTATTCAAGTTTGTTTCATTTTTAGTAGGTGTTATCATAAACACCCTATACAATGGAGAATAGCTTGATGTGTAACATATTGAAACTAGTTAGAACCTTGATGAAAACCTGAAGCTGTCACTTACCTATTGCAATGTTGGCACGAGAATGGTTTGGTATGGGAGTTCTTGTGTCCGGCTAGCTGCACGGAGGTTTTGAACGCTTTCGGGCAGTACGGACACTTGTATGCGCGGACCTCGGAGTGCGTGAGAAGGTGATGGTTGTACACGCTGTGCGCTTTGAACCTGGATCGCAAATATTGTATGGGTGTTGGTTCTTTAAGTAGATTAATTCTTCGGGAACAATAATTTTGACGTTATTAGTTCTATCAGACACGAGCAAGTTCATTATTAGGCTGTAAAGTCTTGATTCACATAATGTGTTTGGGCCCACAATACGAATATAATAATTTATTCGGATTTCACCTAACAGCCCCCTTATCATTAATTCTTAAAACAGTACAGTTTACGATGTGCAAGCAAGACGCGGCAACGTGCGGTGTATTGCGGCGTCTCGCTTCCACAACGTAAAGGATCCTGCTTTCATTGTTCATGGTAAGGGGGCAGAAAGTTGCATTCATCTAATTCGAAACCCAAGCTTTATTTCCAATTAGAGTCCGTCATACTTTACTAATTGGAGATTGTAATAGAAACTTACCTCTTGCCGCAGTGTTGACAAGAGTATGGTCTTGCGCCGGTGTGCGTGCGCATGTGTAATGTTAGACAATATGACACGCGGAAGGACTTGCCGCAGATTTCACACGAATGGGGCTTCTCACCTACAGAGACCATTAAAATCGATTACATTCCTATAAAACGCAATAAAAAAACAAAAAGCTGTAATCACACTAATATTATAAAGGCGAAAGTTTGTGAGAGTATTTGTATGTTTGTTACCTCTTCACGCTCAAACGGCTTGACTGATTTTGATGAAATTTTATGTGGAGGTAGCTGACACCCTGGATTAACACATAAGCTACTTTTTACCCCTAAAAAATGTAGTGGGTACCACTGCGGGGCGCAGCTAGTATGTTATAATGTTACTTAAACATGAATTATATGTATATTAATATACTTTATTAGTTTGTATAAACATAACATTTATGCGTTTTACAGGTAAACTAATGCCATTATAAAAACGTCGCCCCACACTAGAAATTTCTCCTGAATCGTGGGTACATTTCACAATTATGACATACTACATACATAAACACCCAGACTCAAACAAACATCTTGTTGCCTTATTTAACACATGCCTAATAATATTATATTTATCGTGTGTGTCCCTCAAAAATGTAATGATCTTGATCCTTGACCATGAACCATAATATAGACATAAGCAGATCCAGTTCTCGTGTTGACAAATGCCAGACTGTGTTGACAGATACCTAACGTTGTAATAACACTTTGTCGGACTCTGTATGAAAACTCGTACGATATTATTTAACACGCAATATGTCTTGTTTCATTACCCTTTGTGGTCCGCTAGTTTCTATCTTATATTTCGTAATGTTACTTTTATTATCAATTTTACGCTATACTTACTATTCCAAAGTGGTGATGACCAAATAAATGAGAGATGGCTGGCCTTACTAAAGATCACAATGATCGGTCTACGTTACATGATAAGGCGAATAGATTTTTTTTTCGATATTTTGAGTTTTAACCGCTGTAGTTCTAGGTACTTAAACATAAATAAAACAAAAAGAATCTATAATACAATTAAATTGTGACCACGGTTGGAGTAACTCGGTCGAAAAAGCCAAAAATTAAAAAGTTGTGTTCGCGTTAAGTCCCTTGTTGTAATTTAATTCTAATATAATCATGTAACGCGATAGTTTTAAAATGAGTAAAAAACAAAACTTTTTAATCGACTATTTAGTTAAACCTAATGGCCTCCACTATTTCCAGCCAGGACGTCGACTTGAGAATTGAACGCACCTGTATGAATCCTCTCGTGTTTGACTTTTTCGTGCGGCCTGGCGAATCTTCTGTTGCAATACAAACAGTTGTATGGAAGATTTTGATCCTGTTGACTTACTGGTACCTTTGGATCAAATTAAAAAGTGTTCCATTCTTACAACTTACAATATGCATAATATAAGGTTTTCTCAAATAGGGATGAAGACTACATTTCAAAAATCTTAGTAATTAATTCAAATCTAAAAAAGCATACCAAAAGGGATGGAAAAAATTGAAGAAATACAACGTTTTGAAGTTTGTAGAGGGGGTTTTCTTTATCCCGCACCACGCTAAATGTACAGGGTGATGTGATATTTACATTTCTAAGCAGATGCTATATGTCTGACAATAAATTTAAAATGCTCATAACTTTGTAAATGCGTAATTAATTTGTTTTTTTTTTCGTTTTCATATTCATTAAAACCATGATTCAGGATATATTTAAAAAATTCGTAGTTAACATCCCCGTTAAAACGACAAAAAATACAGTCGAATTGAGAACCTCTTCCTTTTTTGAAATTGGTTAAAAAAAGACACTGGAAAACATGGGGCTAGTACAAAAACAACTGCCAACTTACTTTATCCATATTATGTACATTCATATGCATCTCCAGATACTCCATTGAGGTAAACTTCTTGTTACATATGCCGCAATTCATTTTGTCGGAAGACTTGTGCGAGTTCTGGTGTATAGTCCTATAGTCTACTGGGATCATCTTATCACACACGTGGCAGTGATATCTACCTTCGCTAACTTCAGAACCATCTGTATTTTCCACCGGCGGCTCAATAGGACGAGATCTAGGAAGAAAGGAATCCTTAATTATTGACAAATGGGATGAAAGCTGGTGAGTGCTCGACCAATGGGATGCCGGTGAATAGCTGTACCGTATACAAGACCACGGGCGTTACGCGGTGGAGACCAATTTTATCTATGAGAATAACGCCAGAATTTAGTGACAAAATGCACTAGACCGCCCTAAGTACTTTTTTTTATTCAGGGAATCAGCGTGACTCCAGATATATGAACACATAATACAGGATGGACATTCGGAACAGTTTACCGCAAATATATGACTACAAGGACCGATTTGAAAATAAATGTTGTAATACTCACTTAATTGGGTCGTGCATCCGTTTGTGCAGCTTCAAAGACTTGTTTGTTGGGAAGACTGTACAACATATTTCACATTCGTACGATGCGGGTTCTTCAGTGATACTCTCTATAACAAAAAGGATAAGTTACATTTACTTTTCAATATTTTTCTTGTTATCGTATGGTTGATGAATAACCTGGTGTCAGAGTTTAAACCTTTGAGAGGTTTAAATTCTGACGTATGCATTAATTACTCTTGTTTAACCGTTCGCAGCTGCAATAAGACAGAGTCGTAAGTAATTATAGAAGAAAGCAACACCGACAAGAATTTTTCTAAATTAAACTTAACTTACGGATACAATTATATGTCTGTATGGTGTACAACTGTACATATGATGATGATGGTGTACATACCTGTTCTAAGTTTATGTACTTTCATGTGAGCACATAGAGATTTCGAGTTATCATATGCTACAGGACATTGTGTGCATGTATATTTTACTGAAACAAAGCGATAATACATTAATTTCAGCCGCGACATCATCATCACCGTGATTATATAGTATGCTACGATGTTACCTTTCATTTAAAGTGCCTAGTTTGGATTTCTGATTTAACACTTTTTTTTTCATGTTGGACTTTTGATATTCTAGGGCCTTTAATGTTACTATTACATAACATAACATCACGCCTGTATTCCCCGGGGGTATGCAGAAGTGCACATATAGTACACCCACATTTCGCCAGTTATGTTTTTAGGTCCGAATGTAATAGGGGCGAGCCTATATTACTATTAATTATTATAAAAGTTAAATTTATTTAGTGAATGGAAGAAAAAATAAGATTTGAATAATACGAATAATATTAACCGAGTTTTTATTTCTGATATACAATTCCTTTTACACAATGACGTAATGCTTTGCGGCCGACTTATCAGATACAGAAACTGACATAGGAAGTAGGTTATTGAACGTTTAGAATAAACTAATGTTTTATTAGCTTGTACAATGGTAGAGAAGTCAGTATCGCGACTGCTAAACATGATGAATGAGTTCAATCCTCATTTTGTTCAATAGTACCAACATTTTTATCCGTTAACTCTTAGATTTAGTATGGATAAATGAATCTGCAATATTTGTTATAATATAATCATACATTTACTTACGTGATTTACAGGGGTGAATTTTGAACTCGTTCAAGTTAGTGACGCAAATGTCGCAGGACATGCAGTGGTACATTTTGATTGCAAAACCGGCTTCTGTTTCCATCTCTTTAATAATTACCTTGTGGTACGGACCGGCAATCTCTATATGACAATAAATTACATATTAAATACGAATTCAACCCGATTCAGATCTTGCGTTGTTTAATATTAGTGCTTGTGTTATATGAGAGGTTTAGTGATAGGGTTGCTCAAGGAACCCCTACGTTGTGTATACGATAATATATTTTTATTTAACAATTGAATTCAAAATAAAAAGAAACATAATTATTATCTAATAAGTTATGTTTGATTTAAGAATATTTTTAAAAATAAAGGAAGTATAAAAATATGTTTTTTTTTTATATTAACAAATCAGAACTCTAATATTAATAACGAAATCTACTTAAATATTAAAAATAAATAAGGCTATAATATTTTAATTTTGGACGACTGGCAACCCTATTCGGCTGAGTCTTGCTATATCAATAAATAACTTCGTGTTACTAATTACACAACCTATAAAAGGCGGATCTTGTTTATTATAATAATAGATTTGTATAAGTCTAAATGCCAGTGCACCTGGCGAAGCATAGAACACAAGATTATTCAATGACAAAGAGAGATTTATTACCTTTGTATCAAAGTAAATGTACCAAGCTAGCCTATAGCACATTCTGAGGAGGCGGGGGTAAGGTTGGCTTTAGCAGGTGTTCTTACTAGGTGAAGTTTAACGAAAATTATTTAATAAAAGTTCCATTAAATATCAATGCGACACAGCTCGTAACTAACTTCAGTGCGGTCAACTTAGAAATTAATATCTTATTTTATAGTGGCTAAGCGATTGGACTGCTGCGCTGAGGGTTGCGGGTTCGATTCCCGCACGGGGCAAAACTTTGTGCGTACCACAGATGTTTGTCTCGAGTCTGGGTGTTAGAGTATGTGATATTTCATGTTTGTGAAACGCACCCACGACGCAGGAGAAATTCCTAGTGTGGGGCGACGTTTTTAAAAAAAAAAAATATCTTACCATCATTTTTAGATTTGTCCTTGAAGACGCTGCTAGTGAGTTTTTCGATTCGTTTTGTAGAGATACGCCCTAGTTTATCATCAACTTTCCGTGGTCGTTTTTGTATTTCATCTGAATAAATTTTACATTGCTTAATTAGGTATTTCTTATTATTAGATCTATTAGCAGTAAAACTTAAAAATAACATTACATAACGCCTAATTTTCCGAAGGTGAAGAGTTGTAGATGAAGGTGTATAGTATGCTCATATTTTACCAGTGTTGTTATTGTTCCCATAGAAGCCTATTGCTATTAATCAAGCACAAATTATTCCATGCTACTATTGAGAATCTAATGGGAAACCCTAATGACACCATGTCCGCGCATAGTTAGCAGTCCCGCTTTGACTAACAACTAACAAGGCAGGTACTAATTAGAAAATAAATAGTGTTAGTAAAAGTTTACACTCTACCTAAAGGAATAGTCTCTTTCTGTATTAAATCATCAGTTTTAAAAATGAGTTCCTCCTCCACAATATCACCGGTATCTGTGATCACGCGCCGCGGCGGTTGCTTGTCAGTCGATACCAATGCTTCTTCACTTTCTAGGGTTTCATATTCTACCGGCAGTGTCGCAGTATCACCATCTTCAATAGGCTCCTGAAATAAACGAAATTGCTCATAAGAGAAGATATTTTGAAATAGATACTTGAACATCAAATATTTATGTAAAGCTTGTAGACCATACCTCAACAACGACATCTTGATCATTGTGATAGTTCTGTATATGTTCTATAACTGATGAGAATGATACTTTGCAGGTGTTGCAACTATATATCTCTTCTTGTGTTTCTTCTTGCGGCACATTTTCTGTTGCTATCTCTGCATCTGTTACTATTTTCATATCTGTAATGAAAAGGAAGTTTTAAATTACTATAAATTATTTACTTTACTGTAAAGGTTTCTCATGGATTGGCTCAAGATTAGGTAATCTAACTTGTTATATTGGTATTACTCTTAAATTTCTTTATTGTTTTATATGAAAACGTCACCCACACTAGGATTTTTTCGTGTATAGTGGGTGTGTTGCACAAACGTGAAATATCACATACACCACCCAGACTCCAGACAAACTGCAGATTGCACATGTTTTTGTCCCATGCGGAAATCGAACCCGCGCACTCGAAACTTAAGCGCAGTAGTCCAATCACTCAACAGCTGCGCCAATTAGGTTGTGGCCGTGTTAGCCCTCTTACTGGCATTGTGTCAAATAAATTACTTACGTGCTCTCCTTTAAGCTATGTATAATGTATTTAAGATAATAAAATAAAGTAAATGGTTAAGTTACCTTTCACTGTTGTCAGAGATATTGTGCCATCATGATTTTGTTTGGTGACTATTGTACTATCCACATTTAAGTCAGAATCATCATGAGTGACTATCATGTACCGACTTTCTCCATTTTCCTTCACTAGTTTCAGTTCCCGTGTTTGTAAACATGGTTTTGTCAACTGTTTACTAAACAATTCAACATACATTTTGTTGGTATCATTAGGATCAATATGTGTTTCATAGGTTTGTTCTGTAGTAAAATTTGTGCCTTCATTACTTGTAATGTCTGAAAAAAAATTTGATGATATTGCTTATTCAGTTATGGATCAAATTATTTTTTTATTAGACAATTGCTTTCATTTACTACATAGAATGGGTGTTAATATAACACTGCCTATAGAATAAGTACCATAAAATGTTTGGATAATATATAACGATTTCTACGCGAATATTAGACATTGAAATAAAACTAGGTTTACGGATTTTATCACGTTTTTTTTTTAATATTAGATTAAAAAACCGTGATGAAATCCGTAAACCTAGTTTTATTCCAGTGTTTTGATAGAAACCTATGAATAATAACAGTAAAAACCTTTAACTTATAGGTAGATTAAATCACAATCCGATTAAGGGTCATACATCGATCTCTAATATATAAAGTTAGCTTGTTATTTATAAAATGACTGAAACAGGAACAGAAAATAAGTTTGATTCTTAGAACAAACTGGTTATTTTTCTAACATTTCAAATGGGTCAGGCTTGGGTTTCCTTATCTTTCCCCAATGCACTACATCATCCTGCCATCTTAAACAACAAACCAAACCACCATCTCAATTCTATTCTTTTTATAATAGTTAAGACTCTCAAGAACTAGTCCATATTGATTTAGAATATGAATATGTTGCTGCATGGACCATGTTCTATGTATTTACCGGCTAGTATAAGAATAGGAAACATTTATCCCCATTGTACAGATTTTTTGTCTTGAAAGCATGAAAACAGGCAGTTTTCTCTCTCAGATGTCTTTTTATTGGTCAGAATAAGGGTGTATTTTATGTTATATTTTCCAAGTTTTGTATTAAATGCAAATTGTAAAATGTCGTTGATTGTAGAGTTCTAAGGGGGAGGCCTTTGTTCAACAGTGGAAGTCTTTCAGCTGATGATGATGATGATGTATTAAGTGTTAGTCATCAAAGTGTGATTTATTGTATAATAAGGGTATATTGTTAGGAATGTTTGTTGATGTTCCTTTAAATGTAGGATGCTGAAGTATAGTTATAAAACACAATTGGTGAAGTAATCTTACCATGCTGATATACTTTGATTTCAGAATTTTGAATATCTGATGAGATTTCATTACTGTCCCCCTGTGAGCATTCCTCCTCGAATATAATAGCATGCACTGTATTATTTGACCCCGGCTCGCAGTTATCCTGGGCTAAATGTGCTACAAGTTGGGCTAAGGAAGTCCATTTATTATTGCAAACAGGACAATATAAGTTTTCTAAGACATTCGATAAGTGCTCCTGTAGTGAATGTTTAGAACTAAAGGTCTTATTGCAACAAAGAGGGCAATTTAGTAGCAGTCCACCCATTATCGAGAAAATAAATCAATTTAACGCCATTACAGTGTTCAGACAACAATAATTTCTTATGGGAAAGATAGATTTATTTTGTAAACAATTCACATTCATTCAACTTCATATTATGTGCTACATTCAGTTTGTATCTAAATTCTCAACACAAAACCATATGAAATCAGAAGAACTTCACACTAATTTGTTAAACGTGAAGAATGCACCAAACGAAGAACGCACCATTTTTGTCAAAACTGACGTATTGAGCCTGGCTAGGATTTAATGTTTATGAAGATACCTACTTATGGTTTGTATACAAAATAAGTAATTAAGATTAATAAGATCATTCAGCATTATTTGTTAGTTTTAAATAGTTTAACAAAGATTATAAAAAGTAAAATTAAAATATAGATTTTTTATAGTATTTCAACTTACATTCTGAATTAGGTGATAAACTAATTGATAAAAAATAATGAAAGGTATCAACAAATTATTGTAATAATTATCCAAAGTTATTTTTTTTATTATTTATCTAATCCTCATAAATAATTATTTTATATAATAATTGTTTTACAACTTATCTCATTTACTATCTCCAAAAACGCATGTTATGCAAATGTAAGCACCACGTAATGAATTTACTGTTTGTTCAAATGAGTGTAAATAAAGGGAACTAATGTAAATTTTTAATTAAAGTGTATTGTTATGCAATTGGGAATTTTGCGGACATGATTGCTCTTATATATTTTTTTCTTAGTATCTACTAAAATGATATCATTGCGCGGGCAAAAGTGGGCAACATTAAGAAATTCGCCATTTTGTCGTGGTGGTTTTTTAATCCTAGCTATTTTTATTTATTCGTGTTAATTATTTCTTTACAGTGAAATTAAACTAATATAACTAATATCTGAACACCAGACTGTGCCTGCATATAATATAAACTAGTTAAGAAAATACATTTTACGAACGAGATATTGACGCTTGATATGTTTATGTCGAAGTGTTTTCGCGGGTAAATTTGATTGAAACAACATGTTGGGAAAGAGAATGCACCATAATACCAAAGGGAGACTGGCTAGCAAGGGCCATGACAATGGCAAGCCTTCAAGCCCGGGTATATCACCTTACAACAAGCCTGCCAAAATACCAGGAGCCGTATCTGTCGGCAAAACTAAGGTAGAAATGTGTCCTATTCCATATATAAAGATACAGGATAATGCTGTGCACTTGCCTCGCTTCACTGCCATTGCAGCTAGGTCTGCTGATGAACCTATAGGCATGGATGAGTTAGACTCTCTACAACTGGAGTTGGAGTCACTTTTAGGCAACACAGCCCTACGTTTAAGATATTACCAGTCTGAAATTGAAAGTATTGACACAAATGAATCTAAAAGAGAAAAGAAAGGAAAAGCTGCTGGCAAACAATTACAGTATCCTGTTAAAAGAAAATTTCCAGATGACAAATTGGTGAAAACTAAAGATTACACTAAATTGTCCAACCAACCCAAAATGTCTAAGTTCAAATTATCCAATGCTTCATCGGGTGGATCACAGAATTATCAAAATGACATAGCAAATTCAGATAACTCAGTCAAATTGGAACTATCACAGTTTGCACTTCCAAAGAATAATATTCCATATAAGTTCTGGAACTCGGTAGATCCCTATTGTGCACCTGTCACTTTAGATGACATAAAATTTTTGGAATCTTTGCTGGCACAGAGCAGCAATACTACTTTGCCTCCTATCCCACCTCTTGGCCGGCACTATTCTGAAGTGTGGGCAGATGAACACCTTGCTGAAGACCAGAATGCTTCTAATCCTAATAAACAAAAATCATCTATGTCTCCCGATGCTTCCAGTATTCGCAAGAAACTTGAAAAGTCCAATGAAAACATGATTACTGGTCCTTTGACACAAAGATTGGTTTCAGCACTTATGGAAGAGAATTTAATGAATTATGAAGTACCCGATGTAAAAGTAAAACAGACCACTACCACTAAAAGTAGCTATAAGAATTCACTTACATTAGAAAAATGCCTTAGAAAGGAGTTGGTAGAGCAAGGTATTTTGGACCCAGAAGATTTGCCACCCTTGACTAATGCAGCAGACGACGAGATACTGGCAGAAATAAAAAAATGCCAGACTGAACTGACTGCTGTGAAAAAAGACAATTGCCGCAACCTGAAGCATCTCATTGGGCTGTGTAAACAAGAGATGATTAGACTGAATTTGAAAAAACAACTGGATCAAGTTGATATGGAATGTATTGATATTTATAAGAAAATGGTAGCTGCTAAACAGAAAAAGAGGCCTATAACTAAAAAAGAAAAAGAAGATGCATGGAGAGCTATAAATGAACAGATCAGGCTCAACAAAGATATAAATGCTTTGCCTTTAACAGGTCCAAATTCAATCTAAACAATATTTTTATTTAAAATATTCTATGGGGCTAGTTGTTTAAGATTGTTATAGGTACCTATTATTTAGAAATAAATAACATCAATAACTAAACTGTGTTACATTTTTCAAATCCTTTATGAACCATATACTTTGCATCAGTATTATGACATTGATACCTTAAGTTCTGAGAATAGTTTCCTCTTTGTCTGAATTAATTTATGATGGATGCCTAAGTCTTTATGGTTTCCAACTCTCTTCTGTAGATTAAACATGTAAATGTAGGATAGAGATTTTATGAAGAATGACATGTTAGGAATATTAGACAATTTTTTTACACACTTATTGTAATTATATTAACCCTAAAGTAATAAGCATGAATAATTAAACCTAAGTACATATCAAAAGCAAACTGAAATTTTGGGATCCCTGTTTACCCTACTGGGGTGTAAATTTACAGATGTAGTAAGGTTCATTAATGATAATTATGATCATACGATATCCCATCATTATCTGGATAAAGTCCACAGTCATCTACTGCTTGGAACGCTACTTTATATGGTAGCTATTAGGCGTCTGTAACTTGCGAAGACAGGAGATTAACCTCTGCATGGCACCGCCTCCCGCCGAAGGCTAACAGCCCTCCAAGGGAGGCACATACGTCGAGGATCCGCACTTCTCAGAGTGGACAGTGCCTGCAGGCATGTGCGTAGTTATTGGAGGCTATACCCTCGTGACGTGTAGTTTTCGACCTAGAATACAACACCCCCTTTCCTCCCCAAGGTGTTTCAAGGGGTGATTAAGGAATATCCGTGCGGAATGGGTAGCAGTGTTCCCCTGGTTAGGTGTCATACTCATAAGGTCAAACCACCAGCTTAGCGTGATGATTATGGGTAAACCCACCGTGAAGAGTAACCAAAAAACGGTCCCAAGTTCCTGGCCGCCATACTATTCCAGGTCACTGGCAGTAACTAGGTGGCGAAAATGGGAGAGCCGGCCTTGTGGCGTACTCTGGTGGAGCCGTCTAGCAGTGGACTGCAATAAACTGATGTATATAGCCTCGTGGGCCGATCTCTTTCACTTCACGGAGTCCCACATAACTCTGTCGCCCTAGCGGCATGGTAAATGTAATGCATCTAAAGAAAAAAAGGGTGTTGTAAAAGTAATGTCGATTTCAATCTTCTGCACCAGGAGACGATATAACTAATCCAAGCTGGCGAATTCAAGAACAGCAGTTAATTTAAATTAAATATTACCATGGTGTGTATGCTTTTCAGCCTTTTCATCAATGAATTTAATAAATATATTTTTTTTTATTCAAAGTAGAATTTAAAAAGACCTGCGATTATCGATTATGCTCTTGGTTAGATGCTCTAAAGATTATACTCAACAAATTACGCTTTGTTAAAAGGCAGGATACCAAATAAAGTTACGTTTTAAAACTATGGTGGAGTGACGTAAGGAAACATTTGAAAAGTAACGAAAGTACTCGAATCAGTGAATTGAAATCAAAAATATTATTATTGTTTGCAAACTATTAGTATTGAGTTCGTGAAAATGGATAATCCTATAATGACTCCAAACAAAATACAGCGACTGATACATTTAGCTGAGGACAAATCCTTTAATTTGCCTCGGCGATTGTTGCTCAACGATGAAGACTTGAAGCGGTATGGGCGTCTTTGTTTCAAATTTAAAATCTTTATTTACATGTTACAGCTGTTTCATTTTATGTTAACGTTGCGTTTTTGTTGTAGTTTGGCATCGAATCAGACATCATTGAACAAAACCAACAATAACTGTGAGTCTTCTTCTGGCATTTTGGATTTAGAGAGGGTCGAAGGTAATGTAACATGTAGAGTAAAATAGTATTTATTTCTGTAAACATAGCTGAATAGATCTCTCTCAAATCATTGAAAGAAGTTTCTAGTTAGATTTGCCTTTTAAAGCAAACAACATTTTTTACTGGGTTTTGCGGTAGGTAGGCACCTAAGTAGCTGTGAAATCAATGTTAGTAATTAATTAATTATACCATATTAAAATTATTCGACATTAAATTTAACATTTACAATCACCAACACAATGTTCCTATTTCCTTAGTTGTTAGATAAAGGGTAAACAAATGAAGTAAAGTTTAAGTATGTAGCCTGATGGCATTCTATGGGGGAGGCCTTAGTTTAACAGTGAACATCTACCGGCTGAAGATGATGATGTAGTCTGATAGAGTTGAAACAATACTTTATGTGTAACTTTAACATCAATTGCAGGTTTTGGAGACTCTGATATGGGAGATATGTCGCTCAGCAAATCTGTGAGTAAAAATGAGTGTTTACATTTATTTGCATTAAATTCTTATAAACACTGGTTTGTTTCCTGATAATAACATAAATAAGTTAATATTAAAAATATATTTTGAACACAAGCTTTTTAATCAAAAGTACCATAATATTGTATTGTCACCAAACCTTTTTAAGTATGCAAAATTTCATTTCAATTGGATGTCAAAAAGTGTTTACAAACTCACATACATACAAACATTGCAAGTTAAAATAAATGCTTGGGAAAAGTTTAAGAGTACTCTTGCCTAAAAATTATAATATTTTGTTGTGTTAGCTAAAATGTTTAAAACAATTTCAGACTGCTTTTAATCCTGGTGAAATGACTGGAAGATCAACTGGGGCCGATGACTTCAAAGCTATGCCATTAGGCCGACACTCTATAGCCCTAGACAGTCTCACCAGCAAAATGGACAAACAAACATCTGAGATACAAGATATTATGAGACATTCCATTGCCTCCAACTACTCTTTTCATTCAAAGGTAATTTATGTAACCCTCTTCGTCTCTCTGCTTTTTGCTGTGCCCGACAGGGTCCATAAAGATCTGTATTGTTATAAATCCGTCTATGTACTATTATGGAATGCATTAAAGTATTGAGTATATGCAAAATAATGTGAAACTTCATGCTTAATATATAAGTGCAGCAACATAAGTAACTCAACATGTTAAGAAACCTGTCTCAAATCATTAAAAGAAGTAAACATCAATCTATTGTTTCTTACAGAAGTTTCTGCCTACCCCTCAGGGAAACAGGCGTGACTTTATGTATGTATGTAGAAGTTTCTAATAAGTTGTTCTTCAATGAATAATATGTTTTAAAACTTAAATGTTCAGCTACTTATGTTGCTGACTGTACCATAATTATACTATTCACAAGATATTGCCTGAATGTGAATATATTAACAGCTTACATTATTGTTTGTTTGCAGAGGGACCTGACTGCTGATGAGGCATCACTGATTGTCCGGGAAGCACCACTACCAGTACCTAATTCCACACATACACAGTTTGCTGACAGCATCTCGTAAGTTATTCTTCTATGTATTTCACATAGCCAGTTACCTGATAGTCTACCTAAGATTTCATCAGTCATTCCATCAATGAAGAGATTACATGACTTAGTCAATCTGCTAAGTGAAACAGCACTTGCTGCAACAGTTAATTGAATAAACCCTTCCTCTTATATTCATAGACACCCTACTGTAGCAAGAGCATGTTACTGTCCCATCACACAATGTATGTTCCTTGGTGTGCAACAAAGAGCAATCTATGTATCTATGTGTGTGAAGGAACAGTGCTCATGTGTTTGTGCACTCTTACTTACTTAAGAGTCCCCTGTATAGTTGGCTAGTTTTAGTTAAGATGTTGCCTAAAATTGGGTCAGAAAGATTGTTTTATCTCAATCATGTGATATTAAATTACTGGTACTAACACAGCCTATACCAAACTACAGAATGAACAACTCAAACCTGTCAGTTGGAGCATACTTCAAGAACAGATGTCCAGAGTTTGGAAAAATTCTTTGTAAGACTGACAGTCCAGACAGGTCATGTATGCCTAGCATTACAGAAGGTAAGTTACAGCCCTTTTAAGTCCAATAGGATTGGATTTCTATGTCTTACTGAAAACCATTGAATGCTTATTGACATTTATGTAAAGTTGTAAAATACATATAGTCAAGGTGGGGTAGCCTTCGGAGGATTCAGGCGTGACGCGCAGACGTGACTGTAGAGGGCACCCGCATTTCGCACGTTATGTTATGGGCCCCAATGTAATAGGGGGCGAAACAATTGCTATCAACAGGGCACAAATACAGACTCCCTTCTGCTATTGAGAATTACCTGATTGGAAAAACCCAGTAACACTTTGCCTTACGCGGGATTCGAACCTGGAACTAGGGCTCAGCAGTCGCGCTTATCGACTACTAGACCAACGAGGCAGTCGAGGCATGTAAAGCTTTGTTTTAGCCTCATATTTTTAGCAAGTATAGTAGGCAAACATTAATCAAATTAAACACATCTCTTTCGATTACCAATTTTACGCCAAAAGTAGCACTAATGAGAGTTTCGTTCTAATTGTTACCAGAATAAAAAATTGATATCAAAATCAATTTAATCAATATTTTATGTTTTCAGTGTCAGTCGCAAACTCAGAATCCTTACGGTCTAAGCAATCAATACATAAGATGGACCAGTCGTTAGACTGCGTGCCAGTACGACAGCCGAGAAACATTATGGATAATTACACAGATAAACAAAGCACGCTCAATCAAGTCCAGGCACAAAATACATTTACATTGCCTAAAATAGAAAAGCCCGTTGAACCATCTACTAGCAAAGCTGTTGAAAAAGATCAGTTTTTCATGAGTCAAGTGCCAGATAAGCCAAAGTATATACAGATGTCGCTCCACTCTGTCTCGCCGCAAAAGCCTGTTCCTGTACCCACAACTAAAGATACAGATTTATTGTTAAAGAATTTGCATGCATCATTGAGGTTGGTGAGTGAGGATACAGAGGGATCAGTGGAGAATTCTCTGAGCATTTCCCGAATCGCTGATTATCTTGGTAAGCTATCAAATGTTCGTAAAATGCTGTACTTTGCTTTCTTTACATTCACTCTCTTAGAAAATTATTTTTCTGATTACAGGCAAGCAATCTAATGTCAGTGTAACAGATATGTTACAATTAAACAACAAAAAGAAACTATTGAACAAAAAACAACCCCTCAGTGAACTGCACATGAACATTCCGGAGTCTAAGAAACTGAATCAGGTCTTACAAGAGTTGCAAGTCACTGCTTTAAAGGATACTCGAAACACTGATGCTGCTAGTTCTTCAGGCACAGTAAATACGGTTATATCACAGCCTAAATTCAAAGTAAACAATGAACCGGCTGTCCCAGCGCTCGTAGTTACCCACCACACAGAAGATCAACATGTTGAAATAGAGGATGGTAGCTCAAAGCGAACGGTTAGATCTAAGTCGCCGTCGAGCAAAAGCCATTCTACTCTCAGCACGGTACACGAAAACTTTACGAGTTTCAAATCAGGAGATAGTCCTATACATACCAGCAAAGGTATATGATCCATTTATAGTGTAACATTGACTATACATAATGTTATATGTTTCCTATTTATGTTATTCGGGTTTGATTGGTTGTAGTAACTTTCTAGTTGATATTTTCAGGCGAGGCCAATACGTCACATGTTCCTTCCCCAAATATTGTTTATAAAGAATTAGATAAGTCTGTAGATTGGCACGAAGTATTACAACAGAAACATTTGAAACAAGAGGGCTTAGCTAAAGGTTTGTGGGCCTCGCTTCATTCACAGTACTGTGGGCATCTCTTAACATTTTTAATAACACCTCATACTAACGACTTGAGAAACTGATTGTTTCAGCCTCTGTAAACTGACCTTTATTAGGGGGAAGTTTAGGATGATGATAATTATTTTAATTGTACTAACAGTTTCGCTATTCACGAATGGAATCATTGGTCTAACTATGCATTTTTGACGGGCCTGTTGGTCTAGTGGTTAGAGACCCTGACTGCTATACCGGAGGTCGTGGGTTCGATTCCCACCCGGGAAAAATGTTTGTGTGATGAGCACGATCATTTGTTCGGTGTCTGGGTGTAATTTATCTATAATATGTATGTATTTAGAAATATATAAGTATGTTTATCAGTTGTCTGGTTACCATAACACAAGCTCTGCTTAGCTTGGGATCAGACAACCGTGTGTGAGATGTCCCGGAATATTATTATTATTATTATATTATTTTCATAAAATAATACATAAATTAAAGAAGTTTATTACAATTTTATTCTTATTTATATATTTTTTTATTCTTATTTATATCAATGATCAATATTTCAGAGCAATGGGTGGACATAGAAGCTACGGTTGCCAATGGATATGTAGGTAAGTTCAGAACCCTCACCATGAAATCTTAAAGAGGTGTTTACGATGTAGAAGCGAGACGCCGCTACGTGCAGTATAATGCGGCGTTTCGTTTCCTCGACGTAAACTGGCCTGTTTTAAGAGTGTTTGGTAAGGGGACAATTGTTTAAAGTAGTTGTAACAATTAAATAAATGATCCCAAAAATATAAGGTAGAAGGCTATAAAGACGCCGTTTCAACCACAGTTTTTTATTTGTTGAAGTACCTATCACTTATATATGTTTTTTAAAAGTGTGTTATTTATTTATTGCTAAACATTTATTTACAGGCGTCAGTTGCGCTGTATTGCTGACAGTCACTACGTTGTCAGATAGTTGGCTGACTGCGAAACTACAATTCGATGATTTACCAAACAATGGAAAAGATTTAACAATAGAACTACCGCGCATGCCTCTCTTGCTATCGCCGGGGAAATCCGAGAAAATAACACTGAACATTACATCTAATGTGGAAATAAACACTACACTGAACTTTACCGTGTATCTGAAAGACGCGTCTATTGATGGCGACATAGAACAGAAGGGTGAAGTGGAAGTGAACATCAAAATGCCTGTTATACAAGCCATGTCGTGTGACGGCGTTAATAAAATAACCTTCCCACCGATACAAGAGAACAGCACACTAATAAAGTCCTTTGTTCTCATTAGTGATTGCCCCACCGACCTGCAGCTAGTCTTATCAGTTATCGAAGGCGACAGTATATTTACCATCAAAAATGTACAGGAAATTAAGAAAGCCGATGTAAACAAGATACTGATGGACCGTCAAGGGTCTACTGACGAGCAGCAGCAGGGGAAGGCAAAGAACAAAGGGATCAATAAGCAGCTGTGCAGGTTGACCAGTGGAAACGCGATCAAGGTTACAGTTAAATTCAATGCGCCTAAGTTGTCGGATATTCAGATAGGTTAGTATTAAAACCACGATATACAATACTATTGCCTACGCAGACTAGTGGCAAAATGTGTGACGAATAGAATGATAAAAGGGGATGACATCGACGACATAGACATAACATCACGCCTGTATTCCCCGAAGGGGTAGGCACAGGTGCACATACAGTACACCCATATTTCGCCAGTTATATTTATAGGTCCCAATGTAATAGGGGGCGAGCCTATTGCCATCAACCGGGCACAAATCCAGACTCCGTGCTGCTACTAAGAATTACCTAATGGAAAAACCCAGTAACACTTGGCCCGACCCGGGATTCGAACCCAGGACCTCGTGCTCAGCAGTCGCGCTAGCAACCACTAGACCAACGAGGCAGTATCGACGACATAATTATGTCAATCCCATATATTTTTCATTTTATTTGATTCAATTGTCATGCGTTTTCCCACTTGTCTACGGCGGCATTCCATTACGCTTGAACAAAGTTCGGAACATAAACATAATGTGTAATAATGTTTTTTCATGTTTACAGCAGACTCGATAGTTACGTTCAATGGCGTGATGAACGTGAACTTAATTGGTGTGAGCAGTGTCCTACGTAAAATAGATCTCATCGGCGTGGTTGGTACCGTTAACTTAGTGGTAAAACCATCGGCCAATAAACTGCAACTAACCCAAGGTAAGTCCCTGTCACTAATGTAAAAGGGGTACATCTTTGTTATATAACGATACTTAAAACGAACTTGAAATTCGATGGATGCGAGCAGTGACACGGTGGCTCAGTTGGCAGAGCGGCGCTACGGTACGGCGAAAGTCGCGGGTTCGAGTCCTGCTCGTGTCCATCATTTTTCAAGTTTCCTTTATCAATTTAAGATACTGAAAACATCAATAAATATGATAATCAATAATAAAATAATGAAAACATTATTTTAACGATTTGGTAATTTAGTAGACATATTAAATTAGTCCAGAAGATGTGTAGCGTCTTCTGTAACTTCACTACCAATACTGCGAACCCCAAACCGCTTGCCAAGCGTGGGGATTATGGCAACCTCCTTCCCCCCACTCCAAGAGGGAGGCCGTTGTCCAACAGTGGACGTGTTCCGGCTGATGATGATTAAATTATTTAGTTTACGTCTACTAAATTTCCAAACCGTTACCAACACTAAGTCCTAATATTATTTCAGAACCGACAACCTTGGATCTATGTAACAATGGATCTATACCTGGAATATGGATTGTCAAATTCAAGACTAACAATCCGACTGACAGCTTCCCGTTTAAGATAATGCCGTCTAAGTTTGACATTCGGCCGGGCACCTCGAAGCCTGTGAGCCTGGTGTACACTGGACTTCCAGACAGTTGCTGCGAGGCGTAAGTTTATCAGAATTATTAGTAAAACACATTCAACATAACCATTAATTGGTCTCCCTGTGTACGGCAACAGGTCGTTTACGCGGCCCTAGTTTAGGCAGTGATTTTTAACGTTTTTTCCCCAATTAATATATCCATCTGTTCAGACATATAGATGCACAGACATCAGCAACATAATTATATGATTTGCTAAAAAATAGTGCAAATATTTAATACATATTTGTGCATAAAATTTCCAGGTCTCTCATATTCGAAGATATAGTAACCGGGAACAAGACAACAATAGATATTGTTGGAGGCTCAGATAAACCGAAATCATTTCCAATCAAGACAAATTACTGTGTTATGTCATGGGTGCGTTCCGGCAGAAAGGAGCTTAGCCTAAAGAATGCCACTAACAAGAAGATATATGTGAGATGTCAAATAGTCGGCGACGGGTTCGCTATAGATATGCCGAGGGAGTCGCGAGGGATTTACTGCCTGCCGTTCGGGCCGTGCGAGTGTCGACCCCTGCCTATAGTGTTCACACCGACTACAAACGCACCCCATAAGGCCACACTGCACTTAGTGTATGATAAGAACTGTGATTATTCTAGAAAGGTCAGTAAAGCTTTTGATTTTTTTGGTAATTAGTAAGTCGTTATTAATTGTAATTGTGTTAAGGCTCGTAGCTACCGTGCAGATTGTCGATCTGCAAGCTCGCTGCGGTCAGTCTTGTGATGGGTGACCGTGTATCACATGTCAGGAACCCTCTGAGCTTCGAAGGAAAAACACTTAAAACTGTAGGTCCTGTGCTTGATCCCTAACTAACCAAAATAATGCAAGCGAAGCTGCGGGAAAAGCTAGTAGTGACAGTCAGTTATTTACTTAATTTCATTTCTTCTATTTCCATACATTTTTCTACAATCCTGATGTGTACACGCAGGTGGAGTTATACGGCTGCGCGAGCGGCGAGGCGATGCGCTGGTCGGGGCTGGTGACGTACGGCGACACGGCGCTGGTGCGGGCCGTCAGCCGCCAGCCCATCGTGCTCGAGCTGTACAACAAGGCAGCCGCGCCCGCCTTCGTCTGCGCTAGGGTACACTTCAACTGTAAGTATATGCTCAAAACTTAATTAAACGTAGTTAAGGGTTAGTAACAATAAGTTATAAATATATAAAAATAATTTGTTATCCATGTGCGAGGATATAAACTTTGAAACTAAACATAGAAAAAAGCTAGTTTTTTAATTTAACTTCATTTTATTGAAGTAACTATATAAAATTCAATTAATTTATTTGCATTGGTTTCGATTACTCAAACAATGTCAGGCAGGTCATGAACAGTTTTATTTTAAAACGTAACTTCTTGCAGTGCATAATTAAGTGCTCGATTAAAGGAGGTTAAGCCCCACTTTTAAATAATGCAACCTGCATTATTTTAACCGCAGGACTTCCGTACCTTTGTTTATTTGTGTCATTATCCCCCCCCCCAGTGCAGTACATGTGCGTGTCGGGCAGCGCGGCGCTGCTGGGCGCGCGCCACGTGTCCCGCGGGCGCAGCCGGCAGCGCGTGGAGCTGCGCGTGGACTGGGCGCGCCTGGAGCGCCGCGCATGCTCCGCCTCCGCGCTCGCCACGCTCACCGTGCTCACCGGCGCGGAGTTCACGCGCCGCAGGATACTCAAGTTAGTCAACACTACCTACACCTACACTGGTTCTATACACCAGAGACTTCCTATTGGACTATTATTACCCATGCTTGTATTCCTCGTAAGACGTAGGTAGAGTATGAGTAGTATGTACAACCCTATTTCACCAGTTAATTAATATTATAGTTTCCAAGTTCGGCAAGCTGTCGTTCATTGTGGCGTTCTAAGGGGAAGGCCTTTATTCAACAGTGGATGCCTTCCGGCTGATAATGGTAGTTCCCAATGTAATAAATAAAAACGGATCGATCACAGATCCAGGCTCCGTGCTACTATTGGGAACTACATAATGGTAAAACCCAACTCTGCCTAACTTGATGATCGAACCCAAGATATCAGGTTCAGTAGTCGTGCATAACGATCACTAGACCTGACCACTAGGCTGTTTTAATAAACATTATGTAACTATTATTTTGTTTGCGCAGGGTCGTTCGTGATGAATGTAACGGGGAGCTGGATACTTCCCTACTGCCCGAGCACTTGAGAGTATTAGCGGACAAGTTTGAGGGCGAAGATGAGTCAATGGATGAGCTAATTGCTGATTTTAAGGAAACTAAGGTTTGTAGGATTCCTTGTTAATATGTATATGGTTATGCACTAGATTTTAGTCATCTTATGTCTTAGTCGGCAGCTACGTTTGCAACATACTCTATTTCCTCAAAATCTCCATAAACATAACCCACATAATCTTCACATTACAGGCGTCGTTGAATGAACTAATAGGCGGTCTGCAGGAGCTGACTGCGCAAATAGATCTGCCTCAGGACTTCGCAGAAGAAAACACGATCATTATAAGCGACGAGACACTCGTAGAGCACCACACGCTGTGCGACTGAACTGCATCCATTTACTTCATCTTTAATATTAAGTTTAATTTATGGATTTATTATTATGTATGTTATTCAGTATTTTTTTGTATCTCATTCATAACGGAAGGTGTGTAAGTTAATATAGATTGATCTAAATTTAAACAAGTGAATGGTCTGATCTGGAGTAAGTGTGAGAGATTTTTATCCACAAATAGAAATATGAATATTAAACATGACGTATTTTGAATTAATAATATCCAGTCCGTCCTACAAGGCCTTCATGAAGTGTTTGATCATTGTGATAATTATCATTGAAATATACGTGTAACAAAAATAATAAAAAGCAATTTTAATTTATATCATTTATTATTTTCTTAACCATATTTATTATTCCAATCGTTTTTCCTATTTTTTTTAATCATTGTATCTAAGAGATTCGACTGTCAATCGCAGTTATCTGTTAGAAATGACCTTTTAAAAATATTGCCTACAACTTATAAAACTAAAATGCATTTCCACTTACAATAAAGTCATTAAACACCGCAAAAATGATAAACTTTAATATATACAAGACTAAATTTGACGATTCATAGAATTCACATGGTTATTTGTTGCTAATAATTATACTAATCTTTTACAGTAAACCCCTTATGTTGAGGATGTAGATAGAAGTGCGGGAGACAGATAATAACATTATTCCACATAAAACAATTTAAAATTCCGGGTGTTCAAATAGGAAAGTGTTGGTCCTTTTGCGAGGTTTACCATAAAAGACTATCTCAACAATACATCGAGCTTGGTGTATTTTATATTATCATGATTATATCTCTTACACAACGAAAAAAAATATCTGTGTGTCGCGTCTGAGCACGCTACACGAACACACCGCGCACCGTCCATCACTCACCTAGCACATACAACACCGCTGCACATTCACACGTCGCATTTGGCAGTTTATCTTAGTCATTCTCACAGTTGTCAATATTCACATGAAACTCTTTAAAACTTATATTTTATGCGACTCGATGCGGCCACGCGTGTAATACGACATGCCATGAAATGTATAATAATCATTTGGGTGGAGATAAAATGTGAATATTAACGCCATATAAAAGTGAGCTCCACTTGGGATGTCTACCTTGCCGTACAATCTACATATGAAAAAATCTTATTAAAATGGAAGTACTTACACATTTTTATAAAGGTTACGATACAACTAATTGGATCAAAATGGCTGACAAATTGTTTATAGTGCTTCGAAAATTACTATTTTCATGAATTCATGGAATTACACCTATAAGTCTAATAGTCGCAAAAGAAGACATTGTGGAGACACGTTTTTGCAAAATACGCAGTCTATTAACCTAGAAATGAAATAAAATTGCTCCAAAATATAACAGCTAAATATTCCTGGGTGACACATTAGTTGTGGTTGCGATGCGTCGTATAATATATACATTACACACTCACACATTTTTACAATAGGAATTAAAAACATTTAACTAAAAGTAAACCAGTCGCTTAATGAGCTATAAAATAGATTGCCAACGATACACTGGCCTAGCGCGGGCCGCGGAGCCCACGGCCCGCCGAATGCTATTGTTATAACAACAATGACATCTCTAACATATTTATTAGTAATTGCCGAGGCTCGTGAGTTATTATAATTTGCAGTTGTTCTTTCTAAATTATTTATTAACAAGTAAAATACGTTTCTCCGCTGACGCCAGCCAGAAAGCTGGTTTGAGCGGAGAGCGTACTGTTAAGAGATCAATATGGCTTTATTCGTGTGGCTTGCATTAAAGTTGAACAATGTTAACTCAGGGTTTGGCATTATTTAATGCCACATCTATCTTATAAATAGTATCGTATATAATTGTCCAATTTTAGTCGGTAACATAACAGTACCATGTTCGCCCACCAATATAAACTTTACAGATCAAAACGGGTTCTCAGCTCACAAACCCTTCACCACTAAAGTCGAGGCTCCAATATCGACATCCAACGAATGAACTAATGTGAAAGTATAATGCATTGAATTCAGAAAAATGAATGCTGATTTCAATTTGTCATTAAAGTAAAATTATCACAGATAACGTTAAAATAAAAGTAGGGTATTCGCGTTGAAATCGTTGCAGGGGTGCCAAAACAATTTTTAACTAAATCTAACGATTACAGATTTGTTGTGTGCTTATAATAAATTACATTTTGTATGTATCCAGTGCCGATATCGCGATCGGCATCGAGTTGCGGCTGGAGACTGTTCGATGTTAGACTCTGTTTGTTAGTGTTGACGCAAACCGCACAGACCGTATAAAATGTTTGTTTGTACACTCGACGCTCACCGCGACACCACGTCACTATAAGCTATGTCAGAATTAATCAAAGGTCCTATAAAGTTCTATCGCTTTTCTAGCGTAACACTCGTAAATCGGCCAAACCGTTTTTGTAAATATAGTAGATCTGTATTTCTGTCTATTTTCTTTATACCTTTTATATTCGTATATGGAAGTCATGGTTACCGGTATCCGGCAGTGTCGGTCACTAGAGCACAGCGCTGGTACACGGGCGGACAAGGACTAGTAGGTAATCGGTTGACACTCTTCGGAATCGGTCGGAGCGGAAGCGACCCGCTCGGTAGTCTCGAGTGCGTCGGCATGGTGCCGAGAGCCGACGTCCACTCGCTAATGACGCATTGCGTCTCCACTCTCAGGGGATCAGAGCACTACGCGAACAGCGTGAACATCTCGCGGTTGACCTTTGCAGTCCGCCTCGTTCGTTAAGTACATTCAAGCGTTGGAAATAAAATTCTAATCGGTCGTGTCGGCCGCGGCGGCGGGGCGAGGAGAGTCCGATTTACAAGTGCGGGCCGGCGCGGCCGGGGCGGAGGCCGGAGCCGGGGCCGAGGCCGAGGCCGGGCTTGGGGCCGAGGCCGGGCCCGGGCCCGGGGCCTAGCGCTCGGCGCGCGGGCTAGGGCGCGCGGTACAGCAGGTAGGCGGTGAGCGCGGGGGGCAGCGCCAGGCGGGACGCGGCGGCGCGCAGGCGCGGCCGGCCCACGCGCTGCCGGATCACACGCCTGCACAGCTCCATCAACGGTAAGGGTTCGGCTGAAACAAATTAGACAACCATATTTAGTTGTTGTTCATGTTATACATTTATCATAATTATATCTTGCGATACTATTTCCCAATGACTCATATGGTAGATCAAGCATGTAAATTGGAGCTGCCAAAGGTTAATCATTTTATGAAGAAGACTACTCTTCCTTATTACATAGTCTTAGATAAATACTTCTACCACTGTCCTACCACTACCTACCACCTATTTTCTCAACAAATAGGTGCAGTTCATAGCTTGTCGCGTGCCATTAGCGTGTAGCGTGTACTCACGGTCGAGCCCCCCGATGTACTTCATGGTGATCTCGGCGTGCCCCCACACGGCCGACACGATGGGGTGCAGCACCTTGCCCCGCAGGCCGCGCGCCGCCACCCCCAGGTAGCGGCCGTCGGCGCAGAAGGCCAGCGTGCCCTCGTCCATGTCCAGCACCACCAGCAGGCGGTCGGGGACCAGGAACTGCTCGTCGGGCCGCAGCAGCGCGGGGTACGTCGTGCCGCTGCCGCCCGTTCCTTTTGCGTTGTGGTAAACCTGGAACGGTTTGAGTTACGATTAGTTTTCTTCTTATAGAGAAATGATTTTATTTTCAGAAGTTACTTCCAAATACATTTTTCGAATATGACAGTTTAGCTCATATGTTTTGTTGGGAACATGAACATACCTTATTTCTGCCCAAATCCCAGCCCCAACTCTGGTCCGTGGCGCCGACGAGGCTCTGGTAGCCCACAGAATGTAGCGGGGCATGTGCTGTCGCCACTCCGACCACGGCGTGCGTGCCCCTCTGCCGCGCCGGCCACACCACCTCCCAGCAGTGCAGGCCGCGCGAGTATCCCACCCGGCCCCTGATACAGTCCGTACTCTGGGCTACCGGGTGCCGGTGGAACGTTAACGCGTCTTCTTCTTTTACAAATATGTTTAGTGATCTGAAATCAAAGAATAATCATAAGTAACAATACTTACGAGGCAACCTATGCTGCAAAAGAATTTCATATTTTTCAAGGTTCTGGAGAGAACAGCCTGGCTTCAACGTGGGAGGTACATAGCCATCGACGTTTACAGGCTACGCTAGGCAGACACCAGCACTGATGGACTCTTATGTTTCTATGTAAAGATATAAACTGAAGAATCGGTAGGCTAAAATCATTTTTTATTCAGGGCTGAAAGTGCCTTGTGAATTTGAAAATGATCAACTTTACAGATACGTGTGAGTCCATATGGACTATATCTTATCATATCTTCATAGCGAGTTAGCAAGAAGGCGAGTGGTACCTGTCGTCTGGGTTCCAAGCGTGCTTGAGTTGCAGCTCGGGGTGCGCGGGCGGCGCGTCCAGCAGCGCGTCGAGGCGCGCGGGCCGCGGCGGCTCGGGCGCCAGCTCGCGCGCGACTACCGCCTGCGTCAACAGACAAACTACATTAGAGTACAGTGTTACATACACTACATAGCTCGTTGCCGGTGTAATGTGGCTTTGTCCTTTTGTATACAGACGGAGTTATATCGTTAACATGGAAAACTGTAGGCTTGTGCTATATACCGATCAATGTGAGTGTGTAAGGATTATGGCAAATTTGAGCAGTGGGCTTCAAATTACCAAGTCATCAAAATTATATTTGTATAGGTACCTGATACACAGGACCATTTAGAATCGACGTAAGTCGTTGTTAGGTTATAATATGTTTCTGGGATTCATGTTATAGTTAAAGGTGCCTTTATTACCTTGAAGGGCGCCGTGCACTCGCGCGACACCGACTTGACTCCGCCGGACAGCTTTTGCCCCATGTTCATGCCCCTACAGCGAGTGCGGGCGCGCTTGGGCAGCGCCTTGAGGCCGCCGCGCCGCGCCTCCTCCGCGCCGCCGCCGCCCCCGCCCCTCACTGAGCGCACCCCGCTCTTGTACCTGCAACAACAAATTAATAATAAGATCAATTTGTTTAAATATGAATCAATATATGTATTAGGAACATACAACTGAATTTGAAAAGTTGATTATTTTGGACTTCTTTGCTCGTTCTTTTAACAGATTTTTTTAAGTTAGACTAACTACATTTGACTATTCGTATATTTTCTATAATAGGTATGGTTAAAATTAGGAACGGATTAATTTCAGTAAAGGTTAATGGAAAATTTCTAGTTTGTTTAAAAATAGTCTAATATATTATCAGCTCAATATTAGTAACATGTAGTCTAGTCTGTAGGACCTACGGCCAATACTTCACTTTTAACAAGACCAGCTATCTTGTGCCATATAGTTGACGAATTTTATTATGGGCGTAAAAAAGAAAGTAGGTGACGAAAGACGCAGTGTATGCGTAACGTCAGACAGTGTACAATAACACAGTTTATGGGACGACTATGTTGACCTGCAGTGGTCAGAGCAATGGGAGAGGCAAAAAAATTTAGAGAACAGACATGTGCACCTCGTTATCAACATGTAAATGTCAATGTGTGATAATAAATGGAAGTCACACGTGATTGAGCAACCTCCTCATCGACCTACATTGGGTTTGTTTGTTGTTACGCGAAATACTAGAATCGTATATGCTGTAGCAATCACTTCCTGACGGACGTATTGAACAGTGATAGATCGTCATAACATGATTGTGTATTGTCAAAGTTCGAAGCAACCGGTTTCCAAGTGGCCGGTGAGCGGTGGTGTCGTCACAGCAGATGCCGGGCGTCGGCGGAGTACCCGCGCATCTTATGTAACGCGCCGGCCGTCTAACCGTGAAAGTCACCGCTCAAAAGCCAAGGTTAACACGGCCATGGAACCTCGTTCAACACATGCGAATGTTCTATGATCGCTTCTTGTTAATAGATTTATTTTAATTGCTGTTTATTTTTTCCACAGTCGTGATGTCATGTAATTGCTCGGTTATTCTTTAATTACACACATGGTAGTAAAGTTTGTCTGCTCGCAACCAAACCACTTCCAAATATCAGCCACGTTGCCGTCACATCGCTGCAAACGGTCACGCGCGTTTGATTCGTAAAGAGCACTGACAATTGAGGATGGTGATGTCATCGAAGGACGCTAATAGTGTTGTTAAACCGAGTCGATATTTATAGGACTATATAAATAAAGGATAGCCTATTGCCATTGGGCTCATTGGCGTCCTATTTATGAATTGCTCAACTGTGTTCCAGACGGTACGTGACTCAACTGTGAAATAGTGACACACGGCTTCTTGTGGCATGTGTTGCAGAGCTGGTGGCTCGCATGCGGCTGGGTATACACTCTATGTATGATGGGAAGGGACGCCTAGAAGGTACGCAAGCTACAAGGCCGTCTGCCTTTCCGTCGCCTAGAGCGGCCGCATGACAAAAGCGGGAAGTGAAAGGCAGTGAATGCGTCCCCTCACGTCGCGCCGCCTCTTGACTTCGTACCAGCACCGTTGTTTGGCGCTTTTAAATATTGCGTAGTTAGGGGAATTCATCATCGTGCAAGTCATTTGGAAGGAAAAGGTAGAGACATAATATATTTTTTTGAAACTTTTAACTAGACGACTTTCATGTTTAGTATTCCTAGTTCCAATACTATAGTTATAAGCCAATGTAATAGATTATTAAGATAAAATATTGACGGGAATCAAAACGTAATCAAACTCACAGACTAACTTTACATCTTATCAAATAGCGAACAGTTATTGAGACAGACAAGTATTATCTTTAGACAACCAAGGGAACAATTAATTCATTGTATCATGGGGCATATTGTCAATATTTGACCGATAGTGAAAGATAATCTGGCAAGCTCACGTGGCGGACGATAAACAAACAGTGGGGACACGTGACTGCCCGGTCTCTGACGTCTTCCACCACGTGTGTGCTAACACCTAACGTTCGTTTGCGAACACCTATCTTGCAGCCTAAAATAAACCGACATGAGAGTATCCAAATGTCCAATATCCGTGTCTAATTTAAATTGGCCTTTGATGTGTAGGTACTCTCCAGCCGACTTTGTCATTTGTACGTTTTGGCATTATATCCAGGAAACCTACATTTTTGGACAACAACAAAAACGCGTGTAGTGTTTTCCAGGAATTACCATCATTTATTTCCAAGTATTCAGCGCATTCACACGGACGATTTGTTAATAAAATCATGTGCCGCTAAAATAGCTGTGATATCACTTTGCAAGTTTGCAATAGGAACGTCGCGGTCGGCATCGTGGGAAACGTCAGTTAGTTGTGTCGAGGGTCATGTCAGGAGTTTCTGCGTAAACAGAAAACTTGCTGGCTGACTTGACTTTTGAAAACCCTGAATAAACGTCGTCGGGTGTGGTCACATGCAATATAACCGTTCACGCTCGGTGAGAGGTGAATGGAACATTGGAAGAGAACGTTGCTAGGCCGACAACATTAGCGTGTGCCAACGCGCGCGAACAATGAACTAGTCGAATGACGTACGTCTGTGTCACTATTGTAAATATTAAATCCGTGCTTGCTGCTCTCAGAACCATTCATGAGTGTCACCGACTTGCACACGAGTGCCACTGTCTACAGTTAGACTACCGATATTCGTGCTCGGTGAATAGCATGTTTAGACGTCACACATAAAGTGATCAAAATCCACGACATTATCTGGGATGTAAATTTAATATCGGTATGGACAGCTTAAACCTCATGCATGAATATTACACGAAGCGCTGGATTTTAGGATAGCTAGGATAATACACAATACCTAAGCTTGGAAGGATTCTCTGCACACGAATCATTGTAGCAGAACGTAATTAAATGGTATTATGTAGCTAAACAACGTTGCACGTACACACATACCGGAATAATTGGATATGTATTCTTTATTGAAGGTCTACAACATGCACAGTTGCAACGGGGGTGTGTCTTTTAGTTTGTATTACCGATGTACTACCGATCATAGTCTTAACTTTAAAAGTTTCAGCAGGCAATGGCACCTAATTATTGAACAAAAATGAAGTATCTAATTAATCATCAGCTGACAGAAAACCAACAATACATAGTAGACTGTTAGATCCGTCAGATGATCAGTGTATCAAAATAATAAATAAAGATAAAGACAAACGAACTTAACATAAACATTTGATTTAGTAAGGTTTAATAAATCATCTACAGCTGTAATACACATGTTACAGAGTTCACACTGCTAAATAATGTATGTGGAACAAAAATCAATCGATAGTCTAGGTTTAAATAAAACCCTGATTGGCGACATTTTAATTTGTAACACAAACAAAAGTGTCATCTACATGCGGAATTGAAACGTTGGTCCGAAACTGAATTGAATTCTGAACCAACGGGGATGAGAGGATTAATTGTTAATTGAATCACAGCATGTACATTTATTATTTAACCGAATTTAAAACGATACCCTGCCAGACAGTGTTTAATTGGAGAAGCGATGAGGATATCGTAAATAAAATAAGTAATGTGTTTTAAAGTTTCCAAAGTAACAATTGTCGCAGATTTCGTTAAAATTACCTACCTACATATTACGTGTGTGTCCCAAGCCTCGGCTGCATGAAACATAATTTAACATTTCTCGTGACAGTTGTAGAAAGCGTCGACTTCGATTCAGGGGTCATCTTACGAAAGAGTCTCCGAGCGATGTCGTGCCATCTGGAGGTATGCGTTTAATTTTTATCGTGGCCTTTACTTATTATCATTTTATTTTCAACAGTAATTATTGCTGTGAAGAAACAACTTTCTCAGATGTTTGCGAATCGCCAACTGCTTTGTAAATCCTTTTCGCTCTCGACGACTTACAAAAACTGTATGGTTTTATATTCAAAGTTATCTCATTTACGGCTTCGCATAGATAAGTGTAGAATCTAAAGTCAATCATTTATCGATGCTGCTTCAATAAAATTCAGATATCCAATCAATGTGTTTAAAAGTGTGTTTTAGAAGACATTATTTACGTATGTGTTAGTCACCTCTACAAAAGAATAGAAGACTGTATTATCTCAAGGTTTGCTTAACGTATGGTAAATATGTATTCATCCGTCTTTGGGCTTTCTAAACCGTATAAAATAAACCAGTACAAGTAACAGTCAACGTGGAAAAATGTAAGCGCTAGACTAAAAACGAGTTGTCACCTTGATCAGTGATTTTTCTACTTCGCTTGGTTTACTTATCTTAAGTTTCTGATAGCGCGACGATGAACTATCTCTGGTTTAAATAACAATTAAATAATCGCTAGGGCGTGTCGGTGCAACCTTGTACCGGTTGTAGCGTTGCAACAGGGCCTTGTGTCAAGGAAAAACCTACTTAGCGGTTTCCCTGGCCCCGAAAACTTGAGTTTTTTTTTGACAGTTCTATAGAAATGTCCACTGTTAGGAAATGCCACCCGTAAAGTAAAAGTAATGTCGTTTCTGCCTTTATTTGCAAGTTTTTGTAACACTACGCTGTCTGTTTGTTATGTATGTTCGGGGTGTATGCCGTCGAGTCGCGGTGCATTAGTCGACAAGTAGTATGATATAAGAGATGTTGAATAACTACAGTGGTGGGTGATGATTACATAACGAGTGTCGGTGAGGCGACGCGGCGCGTGCATACTGCGGTGCACTGCGCCGCTCCTCATGTCAAGGATGCCTTGACTCCGTCATATTATAATGAAGCTTTTGTGCCATGGTCACACATATCATTAACATTATCTATTAATAATTTTCTTTTAAGTTTTTGTGTCCTTCAAACTTAATCTTTGGTGGAAAGAGGCGCACGCATAAAACTCAAGACATTGAAAGAAGCAAAAGTGTAAAGTATCGTAGCACGTGGCGTTGTCCTTTAAAGCGTTTTTATTTTTGGGAACAGTATAACAGGATACCCGTTTCCGCACTCAGAACTTTAAACTGTATAAAATGACTACTGACGTTGCACACAATGTGCTTAGTCATATATAAATAACGAACAGGTAAAATTAATACTTATATCTTATAGACGCATGGGAAATCCAGTTATAGAAACGTCACAAACCAAGTTGTTTTGATGCCAAGAATAGCTGAAGTATAGTTTGTATTACGCATTAGAAGTTAAATGCTGACACTAATAATGGTCGTCAATCAGTGATTTTAGAAATCTGAGTATGTTGTAGTTGTGATTAAGGCTGATATTGTTTGTTCATTAAGTGGGAGTGCGTTTCGTCGGGTCGAGCGCATGCAGCAGTCGAGGGCCTTGACTGCAATGCCCGCGCGCCGTAGCGTGTCAAGGGAGCGCTGCTTTCGCTGCCACACCTGCACCCGGCCTATACAGTCATGATGGAGAAAAAACCTAATAAGGCAATTAAAATGAATGTACAACCAGCGCAGGTTTGTCAACACAGCTGGACAGTAATCAGGTCAGAGGTCGTTATGTAAAAATACATCTAGAAACGCCATTTACACAAAACTACAATAGTTTACAAATAAGGAAGCTAGTATGGATAACTGAAGGTGAATCTGGGTCATTGAATATTAGCTCAGCATTAGTACACAATGGCTTATAACAATATGGTGAAGGCAAAAACAATTTGAACAAGGCCTTCGTCGAGCAGTTGTGTAGGCCTAACGTGTCATGTGAATTACCTATGCCACTAGATCATTGCAAGACGAGTTCGATCACTCAAAATACGTTGTTAGAACCAGTACTACACGAACCTAAATTAATATATCGTGTTGGTATACAAACAGAGTTAAACGAATGGCAACTCTCAATTACGTTAAATCACAGCGCGAGAAAATTCCGATTTTCAGTTCAATCGTGCGAACTAAACAGGGACTGCTGTAAATAAATCTAAAACCCAAATTGGAGGCGAGACCCGGAGTATAAAGAAGTATCGTGCGAAGACAAAGCCGAGCAATCTTCTAAGTGGTCTGGAAGGCCGGCGCGGGAACAAAGCCACCCTACACCCCGCTTGCGCCGCCGCCCTCCAAAGATAAGCACACCCTCCGCTTTTAAATGCCTTTAGCACCGCTGAATGAGTCCGCGTCTAAGAAGTCCAATGACAAACTTAGGATATCTTCTTTAGAAAACATTTCTAACAAGATATTAATAAGTTAATATTGACTGAAATTGTTACTGGGAAACTTAAAAAAAATATTATTATATGATAAAAGCGTAGCATGACAATGCCGTGTATATATACAATAATAAATATGACACAGTAACCAGCAAGTAGCTACCTATGAATGAGGTAACTAGTAAATTTAATGCAAATTTTGTATACTTTTAATTTCTCGGTTATATTACGCTTGGTAATAAATTGTAGTATGAAAACAAATATAATGTGTAACGTGACGTCATATAATAAATACGTGATTTAGTACACATATACTTTAGGTAGTCGCACTTTTATTTTAAAGTAAGGCTGCTGAATGTTCAGGCAACGAATGCATTCATAAAATCCTGTGCTTCAATACATAGAGAGACATGTGAATTTTAGATGATATGACAAGACGATGCGCGATGGAAGCCGATTTAAGATAGATTTATGGAAACTAATATTTTTGTACGCGAGACAGCTGTGAGTTCAAGTAACTCTATTTCCTAAAATTTCGGGATGTAAAACATGATGTGTTGTTACAAGTTTCTGTCCTAGATTCTTACGATCTTCAGGCAACGTTTCTTTTAAAGTCCTGTATTACTCTCCGAGCTAAAAGTTTAAAAACGTTTTCGGCTCGCACATAAAACTGGTAGGAGAGCTTTTCGAGTGGCGTGCGCAAATAAGCGTCGCTCTTTGAGTTAGAGGCACATTATACTTGTGCCTCAGGAATGTTACAAGACTCGTCTGTCTGAGCCAGCGGCGGCCGCAATTTTCGGTTGAGGGATTATTTAAAAAGGAATACCTTTTTTGCGGGCATTTATCACTTCGACCCAATTTTACACTTCATAAGATCCTTTAGTTTTGTGATTTACTTTGCCACAACGATGTATTGTCTAGTAAGCACGACAATGGATATTTACTGTTCATATTTCTTGGTACTTTTAGTTAGTTTAAATAACAATGTATATACTTAGTCATTAAAATAAAGAGAATGTCTGGCAAATAAATAGACGACATAGAAATCGATAGTTTAATTAGAGCGGATTTCACAACTTTCCACAGCGGTGTCTATGGAATTCAAGCGTCTTGGTGTGCCCGGCTGAGGGGTGCACCCGATGTGAATTATTCATACCCTCGTACCTCAACCGTCAACTCGTTGTCAGCCTGAGAAACTACCCCTCAGGTAAATCAACGTTCCAGATTCAAAAGTATTTTAACACGACTGGTAAAGGGGTTTGCTAAAAGCTTTCATGGATTTTCAACGTTTATCTCATTAGTACGCTCTCTACACATAAATGTTTGATAAAAATAACTATGTAGATCTGACTATATATAAAAGTATGGTTTCTTTAAATTGCTTCCAAATATACTGGTTGACTCCTTTAATTATAAACGAAATATTATTTGAATACATATATGCTAGGTACCACTAACAAAGCATTGCTCATACGATACTAACAAAAACTATTATGTTGCAAAAAATAACTACAAATTAGTTCATAGTATGGTTTGTTGCTAGCTCGAAGGAACACGTGAAGTTCTTACTAAAATATGGTGTGGGCAGGAAGCAGTTCTATTTGCTAAGCAAATCGCGTCAACGAAGCGTGACCCAAGTTGATGACGAGGATTCCGTCGCTTCCGTGAACACTAATGCCAGCCAACCTTACATTGTTTTTCAAAATAAATTGAAATAAAGCAGGTATAGGTACTAGTACGATAGAAACAAATGCAATGGTACTACAAAATTCAAATGAAATGGTAACACAAGTGAAGTGAAGATAGCAAGCGAGCAGCTCGCAGCGTGGAACAAAAAACAGATTGTTTCATTTTGTTTTTCTGTGGAAGGATCAACAATGCCGTCTCGGCTTGCTGGAAACCGGTATGAGGCGCGGTGGTGGCCGGATCAAACGCCTCGCGGGTATCGACCATAACTTCAATGTCACTCCCAATACTTTTCTACTTCTATAATACTGATAATATGCTCCTGGTATGTCTTAGACCTAATTGTTTACCATAATTACGTTTCCTAATAACTTTTAGAGCAAAAGATACATGAAAGCTATCAGAAACCTTTTATTTACATACCATATACTAATCTCACGATAATTTGCTTTAATAAATAGAAATAGTTATAAAGTGTGCATTAAAATAGGTTTTTATTTTGATTACCTATTTGATGAAGGTTTGTTATTTATACGTTAAGCTTTAATACCGGAGTCGATTTGTGACGTCAGTTACAGACAATATTTTACGGACGATAAAAGTAATAATAATACATAGTAACCTTTTATTCAATGAATAACGGATTGAGCCCGTGTACATGAAGAGTTCCTGGTGTAGTGAATAGAATTTGTGTACCGAATCGAATGACAATCACTTGTCCATGCAAAATGGATAAACCGGGAGCGTGCAAACGAAAAAAGCATAGGGATGTAGTACAGTATGCGCTAAAACGCTATAAATAATAGAGAACACAAAAGGCAATGGATAAATTGTGTGGCGTGCGTATGTGTGTTGCATGGGGCTGCGAGTGGGGTCAACGACACGCACCCCGGCTCGCAGTGGGGCACACAGGACGTGAGTCACTGCTGGGGTTACCAGCTGCTGTCGGCAAAAACTACCCTCACCATCGACACGGGCGTACGCTAAGCTTTATTATTGTACTAATTAAACTACGTCATTTTGTTGGCACGCTTACTGTACTTTCATTTATATAATAATAATAATGTCTACTATGTTAGTCAACTTTAAAAATTATGAATGTAATGTTGTCTTTGAACTTAACCCAGTATTCGATAAGACTGATATGGAGTACAATGCAACAGTTGAGAAGCGATTGATACCGTCCAACTTATGAATTTATTTTCTAAAGGCACGCATGTTGTGCGTCGAGGTTTTGTTATTTTTCAATAACATAAAAGTTAAGCTAACGTTTCGAATTCGGTTTTGTCACCGGTTTGTTTCGCGACTACGCACGCGGTTATACGTAATATCGATTGTGATGTTGGGAGTGAAAGCGGCAACATATGCCGGCCTCATTCGCTTTATGAAGTGTGGATCTCGTCGCCATATGGTACAGGCAGCTGATTCAACTCATTGGACAAAGATTTAAATATAAATGTAGGTGAAATGCATTGAATACGGTTTACCATAGGAGATCGCTTCCTACATTTGAGCTTATTTTGGATGTAACTAGTGTGTCAATTGGAACTAGTTACAGTACAGTTTAAGTAGAATTGTATAAGCAGTAATGAATTTACCTGAATACACAATACAAATACAAGGAAAATTATAAGTAAGATATATAAAACGTTCTTTGTCAATGAGGCGCAGTTTGTACAAAGGGCGAGGAACTAGACAACCGTCCTTCAACTAGGGCTCGTTGGCCATCGATCCTGTCTGCACTGCACAAACGAGTATTTATAAATATTACTCTACAATGAGAGTCACTTCACTTGCACATAAAGAGTACCAGTATAGTGGACACTTCTGACGTAAATCTTAGGACCAACTGAAGGACAATGCACCTAAACCTTTAGAGTATTTTGTTTGCTCACACAATATCTACATTGTATGCTGCCGATTTATTATGAAGCGTGTCAGTTGCGTGACTCACGTCGTTAACTACCAAACTTTGAAGGCGGAAACTCGCTTAGCAAATGACGTAATGACTATTGTAGTTATTCATTATAACAAGATCGTCGTGAGAACAATTGCTACAAGGAGAAGGCGAGCATTAAGCAAGCTCGACTCGACATTGCTGTTAGTGTTCCCATGATAAAGAATAGTAGTTAGGTGAAGGCACCAAGCCGCGAGGCGTCAATAACCTCGTCGGTACGGATCGTGGAGGTTGCAATAAATACGACATCGGCGGCGCTGGCCTGGTCAAGAGCCTTTCAAGGCCGGGAGGCGAGGCGGGGAGTGCGCCCGCGCCCCACATCTGCGCCTGGGCCGAGCCACTCTTGCCCTACCGCTTGCATTCCACCAGAAATGAGGCGCTCTCGCAACCGACACAGTAATGTAATGGTGGTACTGTTTAAAGCGACGTTGGTGCAATCATTCAAAATAGGACATACAAGGTTTCTTAACAGCTTTTCAATTAAATAGGTCTGTATGCCGGTAATAACGAAACTTGAAACGATATTTTTAGATTTATGTAAACTGATAAGAAAGTCTGAAGGCTGGGGAGCTTTAAGGTTGCAAAAGAAAATCGTGACCGCTAATTTCTTAGACATTCGTGTGTACGGGGTCGCTGGTTTCGTAACTTAGTTGTCAAGGTCACAACACAACACTAATGACTTTGTACTTGAAACCAACGTTACCTAGTTTTATGCCAAAAATTATAGTGAAGAAACATCCTTAAAAACACTAAATACATAATTTCCAAAAACGACTTCGCTTCAATATTTCTTCACTGAACTACAGCTAAGTGAATGTCCACCATTCTTACAGGAACATAAGACAGATACACCAGGGGTAAAACACAAACACTATAACCATCCGACTCGACAGGTAGAATGCGTTAAAAAGAGACGGACACACGTCACTCGGAGGATTCAACTTCAACAAAGGATCGGTGAATCGGCTGTGACGGGAAGCGTGGTACGGCATTGCGACTCACCGCAGCTCGAGGAAACGCGCGGCCCTTGTTCTCCTGTCACAGGACATGTCGTATATGATAGGGTCCACTACTTAAACCACTTCACCAACGAGATGTAGAAACCATAATTGCGAACAGCACGCGTGCGTCCGCGCACCACAAACACTACCAGCGGCGGCGAGAGAACGCGCGCACTGAACCACGTTCGGCGTAGCGCGAGCTACCTGCCGTTTCCGCGGCGCGGTGAAGCGGAGGTGCGCATCGCGGCGCACGCGCAGGTATACGTGCCGCGGCCGGGGGGCAGCCACTCTCCTAAACCTCAGGCCCTACCGCCCGCCAGGACTTGTTCCCCGTCAAAACAATCCCGTCGCCGCCCCCGCCCTTTAGTGCCATGGAACCTAATACAATGAAATCTTAGTGTCATTGCAGACAATGTCATGAATTGAACTGAACAACACAATAAGAAAAGAATACACTTCACTGTACTATGAACAATTATAATGAATGAATATTATGATGAGGATGACTGTAACATACAAAATTGGGTTTCATTCGATAAAACCTAAGTAGGACATAAGTTTTCTTTTGATGTTCTACTCGAGGATTTTGAATTCATAACACGAGGAAATTAATGTTGTTTTTTAATTGCTTGTGTGTTTGAATAGATATACATCTCTTCCAAATCATTTATTCAACGTTTTAAAGAAACATTAAGACTGGACGTATATGAGTTTGTCCTAATTAACATCTGAATATTGTTTGTTCAAATACGAGTCATTTCGGAAGTCTTGGCCAACTTTCACCAGCACTCGTGCAACAACAATTAACCGGACAAATTTTACATAAGGATCTAATAAACCTTTGTTGGGCTGTGCTGGCATTCCTAAAGATTGCTGTTCTAATTTCCAGAGTGCAGCTCTTTTTATGTTAATAGGCTAGTTGATTTTCATTATAATTTAATCAACTTTATATAACACCGTTTAGTGTCTGTGTACCTATAGTAAAGCTGGAATTTTAAACAGTCGAGAATATGCAAATGGCTCTTGGTCTGGACAAAAGAACTGTTCACAACTCGCATTAGTGCCAGCGAAGAAGTGCTGGATCTCATTAGCAACATTTTAATAATGGGTTTTTAAATAGCAGTCAAAATACGATCGTGAATAATGAAAGTTGAAAAATATTTCCTAGAGGGTACGACACAAGTCGATGACAGGAGTTACCTGCACGTATTTTGAATAGAAGGGCACACCTGCGAATGAACGGTGACGTCACAAAGTTCCTTCACCTGTCTGTCGGCCGGCTATTCATCTTGTCCCCTGCCACTCTTATAACTACTTAGACTAAGTAAGGAACGATGCCAACGATCGAGCCGTTACTGATATCGATTACTATATGCATTTCCAAGCTTGTATGACTATTATTTTAAGTATAATATATATTATAAATATTATACCATTGTATTGTTGTACATACTTTCTTTTCATTAGCACTACTGACTAGCTAATTTCGCGTAGCTATGATTTAATTAGGTAGTTCAAATCTTTTTGTTTTCAGCCTGGAATAGATCTTATGCCAAAAATGTTTATTTGTAATAATTTTTCTCATCAAAAGATATATCTTTTTCGTACATAATTATGTAGATATTTAGAGTTATTATTATTGGTATTTTAATAATATTATGAATTTCTGAATTTGTAACAAATAAATGATGTACCTACATACTTTTAAACTTTTCGATAGGATATTGTGAAGTTAAGTTTTGACAGCCTAGCTATAAATATATTGAACCAACCTTTTAGTATTAACAGATGAATGTTTTTCCTAATCCTTTGAAAACCTTGTTTTGTTTTAATCCATCATCGGAATTAGTTTGATCACGGCAATAAATTGTACTGAAAACTAATCCGGATGCGATGGAAACGATTCTAAATAACGCTTTTAAGGGTCAAAAATCGATTATATCGTGTTGTGTTAGGGACGGGCCAGATCATTTTTATTTTACTCTTTCCAATTTCATGTTGGGTAGATATTTTGTTGCATCTTGGAGACGAGTTTTCTGCAAACAATCATTCATTATTATAATCTAAAGTATCTCTAAAGAAATTCACTATAGAAAGTCTTTTGAACCTAAAGAAAAAACAGAAGATGACATTAGGACAAGGTGAATTCGTCTAACGATTCTTCTTCGCATCTCGTTGACGAGTATTAATGTATGTGCATAAAACAACATGGTTAAGTATTTATCCTTTGTGCTAACAGGTCGATGGCAGGGTATAGAACCAAACAATAATGTTTGTAAATGTATGTCACATGTATGAATACGCATCCAAGAAACAGGCGAACATTGACAAGGAACTTCATTCATGGAGATCGGAGACAAAGTTGTTTTTGTAAACTTATCAACGTTCAGCTTCTTGCAGCTACAACTTCAACATGTATGCTGTCTTCGCTAAATTGTATATTACCTACATATACTACTACTACATATACCTATATTAATATCCTTCACACCATTGGTCACAGGCACATAATTATGACCACTAACGCCACTAAATGAATTTATCTAGAAGCTATGTTGTTCACTTAATTTTTGTTGTTCCTAATTACAAGTCAGGAAGATTCAAGTTATGTTTCATAAAAAGCTAGTTGTAGGCTACATAAAAGTTATATTAGCCATTACAATTTTTACGAAGAATATAAATAATGATAATGCCTTGAAATGTTTAAGTACTATGACAGTATAAATAGCAGTATAATGTACTGTATCGTGTATTTCCGAGTGCTTCTCGGCTGCTTGGGTTGTTTCCGCGGCTAGGCTACAAAACGGGACGGGATGTGAATTCCCACCGGAATCCTGAAACGACCCTCTTGTTTTTTCATCACTACCGAAATATCATTGTTGCCTCGCTCCCCGTTGTTCTCGGCGTAATTTAGTTTATTGTACACCAGTCAGAAACTGAGAGGCGGCGCGTAGACAACGAATTCGCATTTAAAAAGATGAGGGAATTTCTACAGAATACTTTGTTATCTTGATGTTATTAGTAACCTACTTTATTTTAGTTAATCAAGATTGTCCTGTAATGAAATCTAAAGGGCTTCAATTGCCCAAAGCTAAGAGCAGGCGAGAAGATTAAATGGCTGTTTACACTAATATAATTGAAATAAACTTTTGTAGTTAATATCAGATTGATAAAACTTAGCAACGGAATATGATAATCATGACAACGCAGAAAACGTCGGTACGGTAATATGAGATGCCGTCGCAACGAATGACCAGTGTCGATTGGCTGACCAGCTTCACCCAATACGACTATCATAAAACCCGAATCGATAGCCATCGTGGATACGATATTTACGGTTACCGAAAATACACTCAATGCGGCCGACACAATAAAGTAATTGTTATGGTTATAATTTACGACGCCACTATAACCACAACATTAAGACATATCTTAGCTTTCTCTATAAGTTTTCTAGCATTATTTTTCAAGGCAATATGGTTTCAAGTAGATCGATATTGTTCTGTTAGTGAAAATTGAGCTATGTAGATGAAGTAGGTAATATAATGAGGCCATATAAAGGCGAACAAGTACCTTCAGCAGTCGTTTATATTACGTACCTTTGTTAGGTACATAAAGGTTCAGAATATGCACTTCGTACATACATAGCAGGTTAGGTAGGTAGTAATAAAAAAGCTAAATGCACGCGAAGCCGCCATTAGGAAATGGGCGCCGCCGCAACGAACAGACGATAACGATTTCACTAGGCGGCCATACTGAATGGAGAAAATTGCGCTTTTCAGCGAAATGAAAGCCCGCTACCGTTGCAGAATTCCTGCTAGATAAAAAAAATATTATAAATTTTCGGTTCCGCTTCTCTTTTCATATTTATATGCATTCTGCTCGCAATAAATCCCAGAAGTGTAACCAAAATTTCATTTGTATTGTTGATACTTTTATATGCATAAAAGGACTGTATAGGTATGTATAGGTACCGCTTTTTAACGGCTAGATAAATCTTTAATCTGAGTGTCTAGGATTCAAGTTACCTATTTTGTTACTAACAAATGAATATTAAAAGGATTCTCTTAGTACCTAATTACCAAGCTGTATATGCGTGTAACGTCTAAAGCAGTTACAGATGCCAAGATGCGGTTACAGCTGTTACCGGTTGTACCAGGTGTTACTGACTTGATTATGGCGCAGCTAGATGTAGTGGCTTGAATCGGTTAGACCTGTATACTTGTACTTTAATAGTATACACATCATTACCTCCTTTGCAGATCAAGGACCTCATATACAATTTAATTTAATGAAATAATGGTATCATTGAATAGAAGCAAAGTAGAAAACATGTGCATTTGAAAACGTTGCACTTAGATTGACTGCAAGCGGCTCAAACTAAGTTTCTAAATCAAGCTTTATGCGGCTGATTAATAGAAGTTACAAGGATATTAAACGCAATTTCGTCATAAATAGCAAAAATAAATAAAATTACTGTTTTAGGATTAAAGCTACAGGTACGGCTCATCAAAAAAATATTCAACGGTTTACCAATGAAAACGTATGTACAAAACCAACATGCGGAGACGAAAGTTTTAGCGTCTCTGTTACTTAAGTACATAAAATAGATGTTAGTAAGCATGTTCGTCCCGGTCTGGACACAGTAGCCACCCACCCTTGGGTATTGTTATACCTACTGTATAAAATACAATACTTTCAAGCACTTTTGTCTGTCCGTACTTCATTCTCGACTAAAAACAAAGGTCAGTCGCCGACACCGGACGCTGGCAAGTTAATTTACTTTAGTCCCGCCCTGACGGCAGCTATTGCATGGTACCATGGTATTATAGTATACATATATACATGACATTGAATTTGTAGATTTTTTAAATAATTTTCCTATACAAGTTTCCTTTTTATATAGGACTAAATTGGCAGGCACGAATGCTATACAATATTATGCAGACACACGTCAAGACTATAGGTGTTTGGAAGTCTAAATCTTGAAAATACACTTTGCTTTGTCGTTTTACTGTATAAGCAGGAGTACGTAAGATGTAGGTTCACATTGAGGAGACATTTAATAAGCTATCAAACCCCATTTCTTCTTCGGTGAGCCCAGCAAACACACCGAATCATTTTGATCGAACTTATTGATGTTAGGCACCCTGTTTTCGGACCAAGTTAAGGACACAGTGTTAGTAGTTGCTGTTGTTATTGATATATTATATCAACTAACATCATTAGATGGCAATGGTAGTAGTAGTAATCAGACTTCATATACAGGGCACCCCACTAGTCTGCTGAATGTTCCTATAAAATTAGTTAGTTTGATTGTTATTAAGTACATCACGTTATTTATAGAAAGAGTGCTTTATCATAATTTAGAATCGAGGTTAGAGCTATTTCTAATGAAGCCTGTACATTAGTAGATATTAATGGCTATGAAGTCATTAATGAAACATTTCACTTTGTGGTCGACAAGTTAATGTAAAACAGTTTTGCTATTAAGTTCTGTGGTTTTACAAGTTGAAATGTAAATGCGTGTCTGTATTATTTACTTCGGCAGCAAAGTTTTTGTTAGACGGAGACGAACAAACAGTCGATCAGCGGAAGTGGGGCAAGAGCATTGTGCCTCGAAGACCACAACTAGGAAGAGGAAGAGATGTGTCTTACGCAATAAAGGTCGTCGCGAACAAGCAAAAAATTACTTTGTTGACAAATTTCGCACGACCGCGTCCTCAACTAAGTATGTACCTACGCGTTAAATATGTATAAATAAACGTTTTATTAGCGGCTATCTCACGCACGATAAATATCGATGTTATCAACATGCATTATGTTCATGCTAATAAGTAAAGTATTTAATGAATTCAAAATAATAAATAATACGATGTTGTAATAACTGGTTTTGCAGTTTAGCAAAGCGAATATTTAAATAAACGAAGATCACAGAGATGAAAATAGAAACATATTTTATTAAGAATCTCGGCCATATCAAAACATGTGTTCAATTTAAAACACTGAATGAATACATTCAGCGTTTACTGTGAATTCATCTAGGTACTTGTGGACTTAATGCCGCGTTATTGAAATAGATTTCTGTGAGTATCTAAATAAACCATTGGAGGAATTCATTAAGGATTATGATTCTACAACTGTACGGCGTAACTTTATTGGACGCTTGTTTGTTGTTAGCAAGGTGTATGCTAACTATAGGCACTGTTTTCACTGAGGTTTCAAACGAATTTGAAAGCTGTCGATAAAGGATTTGCCGAAAGCCGGGCTCTCTAACGAAGCCACGCTTGTTTGAGCACAGAACGTGTATCCCGATTCGATTCTAGATTTTATCAACATTCAAAGCTTTTTAAATCCTCTTTTAAGTAACGCATATATGTATGTCAGCCTGTTAAAACTAAAAGGAAATAAAAGGAGATTTATTTAGATAAATGATTCAACGTTAACATGTACTTTAATTCAACTTTGATAAATAAGGTAAATGCAGGTATATACGAATCAAAACATATTATAATTATGTTTCATCTATTTCAATGCTAAACCTACGTATTCAATTTAGCTAATCAGACGAAATCATTAGCTAAAACTTGGAATGAAACAGTGAGCAAGAAAGCGGACCCAATGATAGTCAAGTTAAGTTTTGCAAAGCATGGATCTCGTATACACATTATATAAATTGTATAGACATTAATATAAAACTTGCCTTAAAAGATTCCGAACGAAACCATGCAAAATTAACTATGCATAATGAGTTGGGCCAGATAGTCGTAAATCCTAGGTATGGGTAAACTTGGGATTCTCTACACAAGCACTCTTTGCTAACGCCATGCATAATTTATTATACGTCGGTAGTTACGCGGTATTGTTGCCTTGATACCGGGATCGAATATCTTCTAAGCATATCGCCTTGAAATCGCGTTAATACATACTATAATGAGTTAATTATAATCTTGTTGATCATGCTATTTTAATGTACATCTTGTGAATAGACACTGATTAGGGTGTTAATACGGACGGTAATAAATATATTTGGTTTTTTGTAAATATTTATGACCTTGACTGCCTCGTTGGTCTAGTGGTAGCTAAGCGGGACAGCTGAGCATAAGATCCTAAGTCGGATCAAGTGTGACTGGGTTTTTCCATTAGGTAATTCTCAAAAGCAGCACAGCGCTGTGCCCGGTTGATGGCAATATGCTCGCTCCCTATTATATTGGGACCTATAAAATAACCAACGAAATGTGGATATACTATAGTACAAGTACATACGCACCTCTGCTTCTTAGCACATCGGGGATTACAGGCGTGATGTTATGTTATGACCTCACAACAATAAAAAATGTGTGGGATTTATTACTGTAAACTAACTACTTCAAAGCAAAATAACAGTTAACTAGCTAAATGAGAATAGCAATTGTTAGGTAAAGGTAGAAAAATACGTGTGCGACATAACAAGAGGTACATTTTGACAAAACATTGGCTATTCTTACACAAATGGTGATTTGTACTCGCGAATAAAATACCAACAAACATTTCTCTTTGTTTACTAGAGAACGGCGCTTTGGGAAAACAGAGCAGTCGAATAATACACGTAGGTGGTGCAGAATCTCTCTGGTGTCGTGAGCACACCCCCCATATTTGTTTCTTGTCACGGTGGCGTACGTGGCCTCATTACTGGATACATTGTACCTATGCGTCGTTCACTGATATCCACATACTATAGACGGTTATAGGCGACGTTTTAATATGCAAGAAACCTTGTTCGTTCGAAACTACAAGGTGAGGCAGTAGGCAGCATCTTCAAAAGATAAAAATCATGTCTTATTTGAATGAAAAATAACACCACGTTGGAATCTTAAGCTGTCTCAATGCCATATCATTGTGTACATAATATTGGAACTGCAACGGCATTGTCATTAAACTTGTTTTTAGTTAGAATATTTTTACGTTTTGTACCTCTTCATTTACACAGAAAGGTTTTCTGATTTTCAGCGCTGATTTATTCTTAAGTAATCCAATGGCAACTGCTAGCTAAGAATACATGCCGACACAAATATCTGTTTAATTCGCATTGAGCGGTTAGTGCGGCGCTCAGTAAGCATGTACTCTTACCTCCATATTCGATAATACCAAGGCTTTCCACTTTCGGTAACCAACGCTTAGGTCGCGACACGGCATTCGTATTGAAACGCAAATTTTGGCCCACGATAATCGTTATGCTGAATGCTAGTGTGTTGAATTCTGTATAAAAGAAGTGTTCGAATTATTAACCCGCACAGAATTGAACATTAATAAACTTTGTTTATATGTAAAAGACAACTTTCAAAACGTGTGCCGAACTTGACTTTTCATTGCCGAATCAAGAACATTAGTGTTAATTTAAATGAGTTACAACACAAAAGAATTCTAAGTTCGGTTGTTAGTTGGATAAAATTAGGAATTATAAAACGTCATAGCGGCCATGCGAGGGCTGGGGTCATATACGATGTATAACATCGTGCTGATAACGGATAAGCGAAGTGGACGGCTCATGCGTAGGTACGTCTTGGCTATGCCGTCTGTTATTAGTACTATTTACGACATCAGCTCATTGATAACGCTACCGTAGACGATTGAACGGGCAAAGTACTAATGGCATAATAGCGTAATAAGGTATACAAATTTATTTATAAAGGCAATCACAATAAATTTAAACTAATTACTGTTGATCTATTTACCGTTATAAAGTTAATAGCACAGATAACATTGGACCATATTCGTCATAGGGTAAACATCTGGCAATGTTTTGGTTAACTAGGATACAAAAAATAAGATTTTGAGATCTAGTCCCTATTTAGATCATAATTATTAAGATTCAATATACCAGTGTTAAAGTGACGTTAAAATTACAACAAATACGTCACTTATAGGGATGTTTACTAGTACTGGACATTATTCAGTAAATAGTTACGCTACACATAGTGCGGTTACTGTATTAGACTACCTTTTCAATGTCACAAAAACCAATTCAACGCATGCAAAGCCGCAGGCGAGCCGCAACTACATGCCCAACGTAATATAACAACGTTAAATAAACGTGAAACTTTTAACATCACGTGAATTCGTTCAAGGCTCACAACTAGACTTATAACGTTTGAATAAATCTTACAAGGAATAATTTAATACGTAATAAGTTTTAATGAAGCCTCTAAACTCGGCCGGGAAACGTAAGATACGCCAGAAGTGGATATAAAAGTTAGGAGGGTCCAGCAATTGATACAGGATTGGTACATTTGAAGAGATTGTTGAACCTAATAATATCGTCCCTTCTAAAAAGTAGCAGTGGGTGCTATCTTCGGGCTAGCTATTTATATTCATAAAACTCTTACTATTTTCGTTACAAAAATGCGCTATCTATTAATACACAACTCTACATTGATCTCCTTTCATAAAGGATTTACAAGATGTAATAAACAAGTACATATTGGTTCTACTTACGTTCAAATGCTGCCACGAAGCTACACGATACATATAAGGCCTAATTGTTTTTTAAACTGTACACTAAGTCAACATAGTCCGATAGAAACAAGGCAACACTGAGTGGTGAATATCGATTCCATTATCGGCAACACCAAGTGATATCACAGCAGAAAGTGATTTATAACGGTATTTAACGATATGCACATAATGTTCGTGTGTGTATATAAACACAAAATGTTGTAAATACACGTGCTCGGTGCAACGCGCCGAAACCAACTGGGACGGGTGACGATCTATTATACCGGTGCGCGTGCACAGGCTCTCGGTCCATTTCCCCCACGCAACTCACTCCGTTAGATGTTTGCCGTATCGATAGTGTAGAATGCTATTACTTCACCATATACAACGCTCTGTTCGGAAAATAATACGGAACAAATTAATCACATCGACACAACTTGGGTAATTAGAAACAATACGGATCATAAATAACTTGATTCTTTAGAATTAAACTTAGTACTCAATAAAACAAATGACGTATGTGCGTAGTAGCTATTAGGTATTTATATAGAAAACTGACATTTCTTAGTTATGTATTATTTAAAATTTGCAACGTGTCAGATTTTATCCGAAATAGACAGGTACTACAAAAGCAATTAAGGCAGCACTAACGTACGGCTAATAGAAACTTTAATAATGAACTAGATAGATAATAATTACGGGGTCTCGATAAAAATTTCGGGTTGATACGTAGCATTGTACTATCAAGTTATTGTATTTATTATGACATGATTCTACTGGTGATATTTTATGAAAGTAGTTTTAACAGAAGTGGCACGCAAATGATTGCATTTTATATGATGTATGCCAAAGTATAGGAAAGTGCAGATGCTGTGGAGATTCACCGTTATGCGATCAAGTTTTTCCATGCATTCGTGATGTCGGCTACGTACGTAGTGCTACTAGCAAGGCCGTTATTCACCGGTGTCAGGACAGGTGTCGTACTCATTGTCACGTTCTCTGACATTGCATTACAATCCCCTAGTTTTTAGAACTACTTTTTTATTTCTTATGTGGCCCTATCTGTAAAGTAGCATCGGTAAACTTTGATGACTAAATCCGTATACATATGTAGCCTCTTAAGGTTAATTTTATAAGAAACCTTGGCTCTTCTTCGCTGTTTGAATAATAGAATCTATAAGTTAGTGAGTGTCACAATCAAACTGACAAACTTGGAGCATACGAAATGTGTTGTAATTTTTGGTATTGTAGAAATCTTTGTACTGATACATTGAATATTCAATTTAAATATAACCACTTTTGGGTAAATATTATAGCTTTATACTCCGTCTAAAGAATGTATGTTACTTACATAATAAATCTCATTTTCAGCTTGTTACTAAACACCCAAATTACCTGTAACAAAATTTAAGATATTTACTGTGGATATGAAAAGTTATATCTGGAAATTAAATATTATTTGAGAAGGTTTGAGCTCTCATAGCGGACACGTTTTACGTTGAGCATAAGATCAATGTAGAGCGTGTGACAACGCCAATAACGCCGCTATGAATAGTGAAGTATGACATCCCTCGCCTATCATAAGTATAAGAGACACGTATCCTATCAACATAATTTTGCACAATAATCTACATTCCTGTATAAATATTATACCAGCAATTGCAAAATTTGATGTGACTACAGATGACGTTATTGTCATTCACGTTGGTCTATGAAGGACTTCACAACCTTCATCCATAAAAACAGAAATAACACGGCAATAATTGCATAATGCTAAAATCCAAACGTGTTTTACTAAAGAGGTCAAGTTCTAGAACCGCTTTGCCTCGTAATTAACGATACAGTCGCTTACTTCTCGTAAATTCATAATTTTATGGTAATATAGCTTTAGTTTAAACGTCAAACGCCACAGATTTATTTATAAAGCCTTACAAATAAACGTAAGTCACATAAGATATTACAATAATGGTCAAGCAAACACAATTGCGAAATGTTTACTTAAAGACGAATAGTGAATTACGATTCGAGTGCCAAACCCGCGGTTTCGGCCTTGCGAATGACTAACGAGTAGATGAGGCGGTAAGGTAATAGTCGGTAACGTTTGCCGCCGGCGAATGGAGCAAGGTTAGCAGTCAAGTGTACGTTTGAGGGTCACTGGAAATATTACGTATGATATCGAACGTCCACGGCTATCTTCGGCACTTCATGGTTCGCCATTAACATCAGGCTTACACGATGATGTCTCGCACATTAATACGGTATTATACCCATCTACATAACATACTACACGCAAGTATGTATTGTTGCGGTTTGCGCACGCTGCCTGCCCTGCACATAATAGGTGCTCTTCATTACGAATGATAGGACAATAAACATCGTCATTGTCGTGACAATAATTATAACTGCGATGAATTACCAGTTCGCTTCCGATGCGTAATTCTCTTTTTATTAAAAACGTGTCAAAATTAATGGACTATCGACGAGCGCTCCCAAAACGATATTGGGAACGCCCAAACGTTCGCTTAAAATAAATTATTGCATCAAAACACAAGTGTACGTTTCGAAGTTTAAGTAAACAGTATACACTGTTATTCTTCGTGGTTTACATTGAGGTACAGTTATTTATTCCAATAAATATAACAATACGTACCAGGTGGATAGCAGTGAGCACTTGTAAAGCACTTGTAACTATGCAATTATGAATGCCAAATATAATAATAGACCAACCACGCCTTAAAAAACATCTTCCTCTAAATAAATTAATTCACAAAAGGAATCCTTGTATCCATATAAAAATGACGTGTAAAAGTGTTTTTTTTAAACCTATTTACAGAAATAAAATCATTTATCATTTATCATATTTCGTTTTCTCCCGAAAACCTTGGGAACGGTTTATCCGACCTCAGAGGGTGCCGTCGAGTCGACTGAGATATTCGGCAATTCGATATCTTCAGTCCCAGCGGGTTAAGCAGGGTTTTGATCTTGGTCTTGTGTTAAAGATTGTTTAATCGTCGGCTTTAATCAACGCTGCTTCACCATTAATGATATTAAAATCTACAGGCCTACTCAAATAAACGGCATGCCTAAAGATGTTTTAAAATAATTGTGACTTCATTATTTCTACAGTAAGATTTCCTTGGCTTAATGTGATTAATACATTTTTATACAAATTCTTAAAAAAAGTTATTTATATTCAGGAAAAGATATAATTATAATAATGCCTTTGTATAAATAAAATAGCACATAATATATATTGCAAGTAGCACACTGTGTCTTTTCAGTGTATAGGTCTGTGTCCTTGCGGTTAGGGTGTAGATACAACGGGACTATTTATCACGCGGGAGGATGTCAGATAAGCGACCCCGCCACGAAGCGGGGGGAGACCGCCAACGATCCACACAGCTGATCGCGTCTATTACACGCCGCAAACTATGTTTAGTCGTGCGAATTACACAGGACACGATTCACGTTTATTTTAGTGGAACGGTTCAGGTGTAGACAATACCTATGAAAGTTATTCATAGGTATTGCTTTTACAGCAATATAGAACGACAGGATACCAGAGGCGGCGAACTCGAGCGGTAAGTGGAGTTGTCGTGGCACGCCGACGAAACGCTTCACCGACCGTCTGTGTACACTTGGGCAGACGCTGCGCGCGCACACCGATCAATACGCCTCGGCTGCGACGAGTTCGCACCACGCGGGCTCTTCTCTAAATTCGTGTGCTTATTTTTTGCGATGCAGCCAAATGGTTTTAATGGAAATTTAACATCAGCAACGAAAACAATTTTATGCTGACCGACTTGTCCCGCAGAAAGTTTACATTATGAGTTGGCTAACTTATTTACGCCGAAAGTTGTGGTAACATCATGTAGTTTGTTGACGAGTGACTCCTCATCAGTAAAATGTCTTACTGAAGTTGATTATTGTGTCGTACACCAAACATTTTGTGACAAACTATATATTTTACACAAGGCTTGTTAGTTGCAACGTGGTGTGAACTAAATCGATAGTCCACTTAGCTAGTCCGTGCATCTACACCTTTCTTACCTACGTTACTTATAGGCAATTAACTACTTAAGTTTTAACTTCTAGCGTGTTTAAACCCAACAACTTTCCAAGGCAAGAGCACTATAAAAACAAGTGCGAATTGACACTTTTAGTATGCCTAACTTTTATAATATAAATCAAATACACATTACAGAATATTGCATGGGTATTCACTGTTAGGTATTGTATATAATTTTGAAGGAAAAAGATATGTACAAATGAAACCTAAAAGCGTTGGAAGCGTTAATTCCTGAGTTGCGGGTTCAAACCCGGCAGTGTTCTTTAAGTTTTGAGCTTCTTTAATATTATTTTATACTAGCTACCGCCCACGACTCCGTCCGCGTGGATTTCGAATGTTTTATAGCCTTCCTCAATAAATGGGCTATCTAACACTAAAATAATTTTTCAAATCGGACCAGCAGTTTTGAGATTAGCGCGTTTAAGCAAACAAACAAACTCTTTAGCTTTATAATATTAGTATAGATTGTCTTCTATCCACGACTTCAGTCGCCTAGAAAAATTTAACGCGGTTTGTAAGAAGCTTGTACCTATACTGTAAGACAAACACCGAGTTATATTTTATATTCTTCTGTCCTAAAATACCTCCATATACACATATTTTTATTCTGACCCCGTTTTGTCTTAGTAAAGTTTGTGATTGAATGATTATTATAATACGACATGACAATGATGAATCATATTTGCGTAAAAATATATTATTTAATATCTATTAAAAACGCACATGTGGTATGTGCCGTTTTTTATACCTAGATATTAAATAAATAATACATGTAATAAAAAGTTTAGTCTGTGGTTACTCATATTACACCAAACAAGGATTTTAAAAGATTTCATGACAAGGAGCTTACTTTGATGGAATGATGGAAATCAAACATAATCTTTGGAAATTCAATAATCTTATCCAAGTTTTAGTGTCTAGAAATGTGTAACTGCTTAACCAGATAAAATATAAGAAACTATTCATTACTTTGACAACTGGCTAAAAACAAAGGCATGCTGCACAATGTGAGTCTTAGAACAGAGTAGCGCGCTATAAGGCAGAGGAAGTGACAATAGCGACTTGTACTGCACGTCACAATGACGGACTGGGTGGGCGGCACACGGGTTGATTGAACTCCATTGTCAATCTCCAGGTACCAGCGAATGCCTTCACCTTCACACACGATGCGTCCCTCAATGAAAGGTAAACTTCTATAGAGGGGTTCCGACAATGCACTTTCCGCGACTGAATGGCGTCTAAAAACTACCGGAGAATGCAAATTTTTGAAAGCATTGAGTTCTTTAAACTTCCTTGCAGTTTTTGAAAGTTCACAGTAAGTAGTGAATGGTTTCCTACTGCGGAACATGGGTTGTCTCCATTTCTACAATGCAGTATGCAAAGTATATAAGATGCGAGAGGTGTGAGGCTTGTAAGACGCGCAAAATATGAATATTTTAGTGAGTTAAAACAGTATCCAAGTTGGAGAGCACCGGGTGTCGTGTGTTGCCGGTGCACACGTGTTGTCGCGGTTAAATATAACCGGCAGTTCAACGCACGAGGGGGCGCGACGCGTCCGGTTAACCTACAACTACATTAACTGATGTTATGGGTAAATAGCTAAATTGGACACATGTACAATGTAGCTAGGTAGGCAACATATGCCTATAATGCCTACATAACTAACAAGTAATGACATTCATTCCAAATCTGAAATTAACAAAGCATTGTATAACCAAGTTTAGCTGAACTAATAAGTGGTCTGGAATTGTTTTAAAACCATAGTTTATATGCGTGACTAGAAAAATAATAGATATCGTGTAATACAGCTAGTTAAAACAATATTATTGCATAATATGAGTTAACAGAAACTTCCTTGAGATAAACATAACGATTGAATCAATCGTAAACACATTACAAATTCGATTCGATCATTTACAAAACATATTAGTAGTGGGCGATCACAAGCAACAAGTTAGTAAAGTATTAAAAAACTCACTAATTCTAGTCGGCCAACGCGCCGCAGTGTACATTGTGGTAAATTGAAAACAAAGTTAGTGACGGTGCGGCGGTAATATTCCCGCATGCCCCTAGACAAGGTAACATAATAAAACAATGATCTCATTACGTAACTTTTCTTGCAACTATCTATCCATTAACAACTGCTCCTGTCACATTTGCGACGCAACATAGAATTATATTTAATTGTGTATTGTCATTTAACTGAGGCTAACAGAATACATTTTCCTTTTATGTTAAACTGTTACTGCAATGGATATTGAAACAAATGTTGTGGGTTAGTGCAACACCATTGAAATGGGCTCTGCGAGAACAAATGTATCGTCATCGTAGACGTTGCACAATGTCTGTCCAGAGCGCGTTGTCTAAACGCTCACTTTACTAGTACAGTTGAGAAAATTGTGATGCTGCAACAACAAAGACAGACGTTTACGGAAGAGCGAGCACTGACGATGGCAATAAGTTGAAAAACCGGATTTACATTGCATTACAAAAGTTAATCTGTGCAGAGATTAACTGTGACATCGGAATGAACGTTAAAACCAAGTGGATAAAAATGCTATTGACTTTTTGGCAATAAAATTCCGCTAATTAAATACATTCATTTCACGACTAAAAGCAATTTGTAACCTTGTTAAGTTCGCTGCCTAACTACACTGCCGAAAATGTATGAACAACAGTACTAAGTTGCATTAAAAGTTAAACTAAATAGTTTCAGCTAATCTCTTTGTTTCCACAAGTCTTCTACAGCAGTGCTGATGTCATCAATCTTGGGAATGGGTTGTTTTGTTTTTCTCTTAAGTACGCCAATAATTATTATCATATTTGGACCTAAGACCTCATTAAATGAACTGCGAGTGTTATAGTGCATTATGTTGCATCCTCTGCTTATCTGCGCCTGAGAATGGATCAGGCGATTTTTTCATCTCGGTCAATCGGCTACTTAGCTCTATGCTTTGTTCGCTACATTTAGTAATCGGAGTATTCTAAGAATCACTCATACTAGTCGCTATCGAAACGAGTGATTTTCCGTGAGCTTATTCTTAAAAAAAAAGATTAGCCTATGCAGAAGGCAAGTATTATTTGAATTATAAATGATATCTAAAGTCTAGGTTATATGTTGAACTTCTAGGAAAACGATAAACTTTGTGTGGTTAGAGGTTACAGAATAAGAGTGTTCAGTTTAATTTAAGTCAGAGAGCGGGTTGCGTGCAAGAAGTGGCATGTGAATAACCGCAAATTACTTTTGAGGCTTGCTCGCGTCAAAAAATAGACAAAGAGGTTCACACGGCCTTGCTGGCGTGTGCCGCACCGACAGAACGCTGACGAATGCGGAAATGCTCGACGAACTGCCGCCTACAAACTTTACGAATTAAGTGGCACCATGATGACGATTTTCCTTACAAACAGCTTTGATGTTTGAACAAGCAAGTCGTAGAGTTCCTTGAAGACCTCATACAAATATGAAGAAGAAATATATCAAATGCACCACGTGCTACAATTTATTTGTTATTAGCCTGCATGGAAATTTAATAAACAACGATAATAGTCTGCGATTGAGACGTACATTATGACGTCAATCTAGAACGATACGCTTGAAACTTGTAGGAAGCAAGTTATCGGCATAACCTCCTAACACTGATGACTTAATTTGAAATATTAAGATAGTAGTCTCTAGTATTTAGAACATCATGACGCGAATTATTATGTGAGATGAATTTTATAGTTTCAAATGTGTCGAGCGGGTTGGTGTGCTAGTACGTGGTTGCTATTAAAACAGTTGTACAGCAATTCCATCTCTACATCCTAATTACGTGTTGTAATGTTGTGTCCGTGACAGTATTTAATTATTTTTTTGCTAATTACATTTCATCACGTATGGATGACTCGTTAGTACTTGCTCACTCGTATAAACATAGTATAACAAGTTTTAACAATAGTATAATTTTGTTTTCCGGTTTCAGAAACTAGAACAATAACTTTAAATTGTTTACAATAGTTTAAATTGGATTTGTAGCGTACTTGTAGAATGTTTGTAATGGAACGTTAAATATTTTCATAGACAACGTGGATTTGTGCAGTCATTAAATCCAAGTAGGTACCAGATATTTCGTACATACCTACTGAATCAATGTTTCTAATGTTCAGAAATTTAAAGAGAATGATCGAATCGATAATCTCTGATCGCTGTACGAGTTCGTATTGTTAGTCAGCAACTAAATTAAGTACAATGACCTGAAGGCAAAGTCGGCATTTGCGCCATCAAGTATTGAATGTGTAGTTCTCTATTATTATATAATATTACACAAAATTGCAGAGTAGTCTTTGTGTACTGATAAGTTTATTACATTAGATATTTACCACAAAACATTATCGTCACTATATTAATGATTGTTCAAAATGTTGAATCAGTAACAGGCATCAAGGTAACATTACTATATAGTGAACAGCAGTTTCCGAACACATGTAGGTACATATATGCAAGGAACATCACTTTGCGCCTACCGTACACGGTGATTACGGCTGTATCCCCCCAGGATCGTACATTTTGACAGTTCGTGGGGGAGCCCATGTTCAGCAAGTCGTATACGGGTTACTGTCATATCGAGATGCAATATCAGTAAGTTTGTCATACTGGATTTGCCGTCAGTGTTTATAACAGGTAATAGTAACTAAGATAAAATTAAGAGTAAATTGATTTGTATGCTTCACTTATAGAAACATCTTATCATCACGATCTACATACGAGCACAACAATTTTTTTGCTTATCTGTCACTAGGAACATTGAAATTGTCAACGACTGAATGACTAAACGGCAAAAAAAAGCACTACGTAGTGAATGTTCACACATAGGAGGCCAGTCGAGTTGTTCTCTGGCACTCGCCACACATGTTTACATGCCCACACCGTACACTGAACTCGGATAAATTGTTGGCAGTTCGTGGAAACGGGACAAGTGCGAACGGCGGCGGCGGTCCTTTCGTCCACGTCTGCCGTGTGATTGTACGACTAAAACCACACATACCATACCAGTTCATTGACTAATTAAGTGTCGACTGTTGTTAATTGTATACAGATAATGTAAAAACATGAGTAAAAAATTCGTTCATCTGTGTACGAGACTTAGTAAACAACCTTTCTAAATATTATATTAATAAATAATCCGGTTTCGTGCACGCACTTTTATTCTTTTTCAAAGCTAAACCTTGGTATAAAGGCATCAAGATTACTTACGTAATATTAAATTTTCCAAGCGATTACCCAGTCAAAAAGTAGATTATTTAACTACAAGGGGTTTATTCGTGGAGCGCGCCCGGAGTTGCGTGCTACTCAGTCTTTACGGACTATTCCATGGCAAATTACTTAAGATCAGCTAAAGTTGATAGACCGATATACATTTATCGATTGTAAACCTGTACATTAAAACTGTTTAACATCATTTATTTTTGTTTTCTTCACTAAAATCCAACATGGCCTTCCATGCTATATTACAGAAGCTATAGAAAAGGTTTCAGGGAGTTTAGTATTTTAGTAATTGTAAATATAACGTATTTAGAATAGGTAAAATACCTTTTGGTATAGTATTTATAACAACAACAGTATGGACAATAGAAGTATATTGTCTTTTATGTGCATACTTGAGCGTTATTTTTGTGATTTATATAACAAATACCTGCATGACAAGAAAGAATAGGAAGATGAAAATAACTATTGCATGGCTAATGAAGCAATAAAGTCATTGTGGGCGCAAATCTATCAATGGTAGTATCTCGGCTGTCAAGTAAATGTCATATTTTCGCGATTACATACGCCGAGTACGCTCGAGACGCGACAACTCCTGGGGGAGATGAGATATATTGCTATTGTACAACGTTACTCCAAGGAGAGAGGTAGCCACATACATATATCACAACTGTTGGGTACATATCATGATATTTTATACTTTGCTGGAACATCGCCGTGTATAAAATTGTATAAAATGACATGTGAACTACGCTCGGCTGTCCACAGTATCATAACATTTTGCCACCAACATAGGTGTCTCCGATTTCGTCGTGAGGCCGTGAGCGTCAAACGACGCGGGTGGTACGCTCCGCTGAATATAAACGTTCCATAAATGTTACGTGGCTACTAGAATTCACTGTAAGGCTGTTGGGATATGAATAACAGAGTAACTACATTATATTCATTGGACGGTTTTGCTGTCAGTGAATTTTTGTCTCCACGAAAAGCTAATTTATTTGGATCGTTTATAAACGATTCGCGAGTGATAAGGCAGTCGCGTGTTGTAGCTTCACTAGTCATATCGTGGCCATGTGAGGTTTAATCGTAATTCAGATAGCCTTTATAGTTGTGCCATAATTGGTTATGTTTCATTGTTGATCTAGCTATACTGTTGATGACATCAGACTTCATGTTATTGTTATTATATTGATCATTCAACACAAATGTTTGTTAATGATATAACGATCCAACTATCAACACTCGTTTCGTCCGAATGCCTTTTCAACGTTGTGGCATCCAGAGGAAGATAATTATTTATTAATAGTAATAAATGCTCTGAACGTTAAGTGTGTATTAGGTGTTTATCAGCGCAGTGACGGTATTTATAAATACAGAAGACAATCAATAAGAAATAATTACTAATAGATATTTACGTTATAGATTATTAACATGGTTTTCTACTTGTACTACTGGTTAAAATACCACTGTGTAAGTCATAGTAATAATGACATGTAAATGCTTGAAGTAAAATTACTTAATTTATCCCAACGCTCACATTTAACATAAGTAGGTACTCTATAATGTGATAATATTTAGGTCATTGACATTGATATCAAACTGAGTTGTATACACAACAAATGCATTCCATTGATATGATGCGGATATGCACACGAAAGTTTGATCTAACAAAGTTAAATGCAAAATGTATGCCTAACGTCACAATAAATAACATGTAAGGCTGATACTGAATACCTAATATACATATATTTCATTAAGTAGTTTCATAAGGAAATCCTAGATTGTATTTACATTTGAATCGTAATTAAGGCCTCGTTTAGCATTTGACGTAAACACAAGGAACTATTGAGGATGGTTCATAAAAATCATTTACCCTGTTTTACTGTTCGTGGTGTTCAAATTATATTTTATACATATTTATAAGCTACAGTTAGTATGTTATTAATAACACGTATGTAGCGATTATGGTAACACAATACGATATTGATTTAGTGTTTAGTACCTAGTTAGGTCAAGAGCAGCTGGCATTCCAGCCGGCACGATCCACCAGGGCAGCAGCGGCGTGCACATCCGCTGCGGCGCGCGGCTTTGCTTTCACGCGACCATGCACCGCACTCCTGCACACCGTGGCTCACAGTCCCGACACCAACAAGCACCAGTTTCACATTCACCACACAGTAAAAACTTAACAAGTCAATGTCAACGTAGTGTCATGGTTCAGCGCGCCTTAATTGACCTGAATACAGATAACGGTGACGCAAAACCGTTTGGCAACTTAACACTACGACCGCCACAGCCTCGATGATCTACGAGTTTTCCGGATAGTGAAATAGAGGAAAAAAATATTGTACCCTGTATAGTTAAATTAATCAGTTGAGGAAATACGCGAAGAAGGAAACGAAGCGATTGTGTCGCAAAACTATAACTAACAGAAATGTCTGCTATGAATTGTGGCAGCAGCGGTAGACACGCTAGCCAAAGAGCAAAGTAATAAAAATATTCAAGCTATAAAAGGGCAGAATCGAGAGCGACCGGATTTTTCAACAAACTTTAGGGGAGTCAATAATTAAAGGGAGCGATTGGCTGAGTGATGTGAATAAGGGTTGTTATGGCTGCAATGTTAGGGTCGATAAACTTTTTGTGTTGGATAAAATTATTTCTAGATGAAACGTTGAATATACCTATTTATGGAATATGTTGCTTACTAAATCTAGCAACAAGTTAGCCGGGAAATGCTACGCTTGGAGGAAAGTGAACATGTAATTGTTTGTTTCGCGGAAGACGACGACGATGTGCGGTCGCGTGGCGCGGGGCGATCGGTCTGTGTGTCGCTCGGTGTGGCACTGACGTCTGACACCGGCCCGCTCCGGCTCCGCGTACAGACTAGAGAGTGCCGCTGCGCCGCTCGCCCGCCCCCGCGCTGCTCCTAAAGTGCTCTGTGCTTGAGCCGCCCTATGATAGCGCAGTTCACCCTGCCATCGCGTCGCTCCCTCAACTTAGAGACGTGACGCTAAATTCATTATTACTTTATGCTAAACTTTTAAAAGTAATTTTGAAAATATGCCTACGGATAGTAGTTATGTATTTGTTTACTTTATTTTCCTTACTTCGTAGCGTTATTATACTTGTTCGTAGCTGTAGATAGATGGAGATTTTAAAACTATTCTATTTATTAAAAATAATTACAATCACGGTTATAATTTTTTTACGATTTTATGTCGGTTAAAAATGATTTTACTAATTCATACATTTAAATGAATTGTAACAAATACTATTAAATGTTACATCAATAACACATTAGGGTTATTACAAAAAACGCAAAATATCAACCAACATGCATCCAATTATATTCAGATTAAAATTACATAAGTGTTCATCTACATAGCACAACATGCGAAATATCCAAAGTGTGAAAAGAGTAGTGGAAATTTGTCGTTACCTGAAGCTTGATCACGGGTTCGGAAACACGGATTTGCTAAACGGATCTCGATTTACTACCCTCGGCACGTACTGACGACATTGGCTATAAACCATTCCGATATCGGACGTCGAGGAACTGAGCCGTTCAACTCGCTGAAATAGTAGCTCATACGCGACAAAGAAACCCCTAGTCTTTATGAGTATGTATATCGGTTCATGAATTGGCTTGGTGAATTTTTTATATAGTTAATTTGATCCCTTAGAACCTAAATTAAATATTTCGAATGGTTCTCGTGGATTATCCTCAACCCGATCTTTTTGCGAGTAGGAATGTCAGGGGTGGCTTTTAGTCTCATATAGGGTTGACTGTCCATTAATATGACTTCCTTTATTCTAAAACATGAATCTTATGTGATATTAAAGACGCTATAAACACTTTTCTTTTGAGGGACTTAACTTACTTGATGCTTCAAAAGTTTCAACGATCCATTATGATTTATATAAAGGTGCGACCAAAAATTAACAGACGCAATTCAATTCATTACGGTTGGGAATCTGAGTGATCAATTACACACTGAGTAATTATGACCATAAAACCTTTATCCAGAATAAAGATTTTATGGCTAACTAACTTTTTTTACTCAGTGTGTCATTAAGCAATATGATAGCGTTTTTTTGTTATGTGCCGAACGGAACACCGTAAATATATTCTATTGTATAAGTATTATGAGCCTCTACTAATAAATATAGTTCTATCAATATTTATAGAAGTATGTTAATGTAGGGATATAATTTGGTCTAAAGTAATGCTAATGTTTTAGTTACACGCTTCTGATCATGATTTATGATAATGACAACGGCATAAAAATGGTAAATAGTTTCAGGGAATTAACGCAGTAAAACGTTTTATCATAATTGATTTTTATTACTCGTTAATGGAATAAAGATAAAATTACCAATCAATATGATAGTTTTGAGTAAAGAGGTTGTGTTTCAGTTAAGAGGTCTATTATTATGTAAATTGTAAGTTCGTCATCGTTCACGCCCGTCACAATCGTAATGAGAGCTAATTAAATATTATTTATTAGATACTGGGAACCGCCCTGAGTAAGTCAAGGAGAGTAATGATAAGATGCTAATCTTATCGTGCATCACGTTAAAGGTTGTCGAGCCAATAATGACTTCCAACTGTCCTGGGAAACAAATTAATGGATTGCGATCGAGATACTTATAGTTTTTATTTGTTCTGTTGTGTACCTAGTATTGACTAGGTAACGATCTAAATTACTGTTTCCAACAGATAACGCTTCTTAACGATCGATCGTTTTAGATTGTGTAGCTATTTGGCTTTTCTGTTCGTAAATGTACTGCTACTTGTAGCCCGGAGTTGGAACAGTGCCCAGGGGAGCCAGTTCATATCACACCGGGATCTGATTCTGTACACCTCCCAAACGAACGTAGGTGCTTTTGTTGGTGGTTGTAGAATTGCTAGTATATAAGATGCTACAGTAACTGAAACTGTCTTTATAACTTCCATCACTTGACAGAAATACATACTAATACATGTTTATAAGATCAATGCTTGTTACGTCAAAAGTGGGACAGTTATGTGCAGGCATTGTTAAACAACTATTCAGAAAATTTGTAACCCACTCATAAATCCATTATACCTACGTCCATATTCCATAAGTATTTGCACAACACATTTATTAGATACTAGCTGTTGCCCGCGACTTCGTCCGCGTAAATTTCAGATAAAAACACCAGGAGACTATAATCTGATTTTGTAAGTAAGTGAAAAACACTATAATTACTTATCGAAAGGAATATACATAGTATTTTAATGATAAAGGTATTTTTAAATTATTAAGATGGGGCTAATTTACTTGCTAAACCGATTTCGTGGGTATGATCGGTGAATATTGAGTGACTAACAGGAAAGTTATTGACATGATTGGTTTGCTTATAAGGAATTTTGAATGTACCTTTGTTTTACTGTATCTACATATGTAGTACATTGATGGCATGCATTTCTCTAAACTACGTTCGTAGTTTTGTTCTCAGCAGACAACATATAAAGAGAGTGTGGACTGGTAACTCGGAAGCGAGCATCATACAGTTAAATAATAATAGCAGCCTATAACTGACCTACTGTAGGGCAGAGGCCTCTTTCGTAGAAAGGGATTAAGCATTGATGACCACGCTAGCTAACTGCTGGTTGGCGATTTCAGATTATTAAATCCAGATTTCCTCACGATGTTTTCCGTCACCGTTAGTCAGTGGTGTCTTAGAATATCTAAGAAAGTATTTATAACATTGAAAAAGTCACATTGATACTTGCCCGGGTTTGAACCTGCAACCTTGTGCATACAAATCAGGTATGTTAAGCACTTGGCACCACGACAGTCATACAGTTATCCGACTAAAAATCAGCTGGTCTCTATTCCTTAATTAAGTCTACCCCTGCGTGTGCTAATGGTGATAGTTTTTATGTCAAAATGCGCCAAACGGTTATATTGGAATTGATTGTAGCAGACATTTAAACGAACTGCTCATGTCCCTCACCCACAGGTTGGACCTGTGGGCGACGAACTTGGGCAGTTCGTTGCCTAAACAGAAAAGGCGGTGCGGGCTGGCGCTTCACGTGCGCCTTTTAAGAAGGGACGTAAGTCACGTAGGTCGTATGTGGTGGTCGGTACCAATCGTGAAGAGGCGAGTCAAAATTTGTTTAAAAAGACGTGTAGTACATGTAGCATACATGTAGTTAGAAGGATACCCTGAGGTTTCAGCTGGTAAGAGACCGGCATAACCCTCCATCCGCTCAGTGTCGAGGAAGTACATGAGGACTTTCCTAGCAACAAAAATACTTTGATAATTGTGTGGAATTTAGAATTTGACTGCCTTATTGGTCTAGTGTTCGTAAAATGCGACTACTGAGCGGGAGTTCCGTGTGTTCGTCTACCAGGTCGGACAAAGTGATATGGCTTATTTAACTAATTCTAAGTACCGGTACCGACTTTGAATTTGTGCCTGGTTAATGAAAATTTAATTGGCGTAAGTAACAGGGGGCGACCCCTGTTATTTTGGGACCTGTTTGACACCTCTGCCTACCTCGAGGAATAAAGGCGTGATAGTATGGTATGAGTATGGCCACCGCTACAATTTGTTATAATTTCTGCGTCTATGATGTTTCTCTACAAAACGGTAACTTTGAGGTGGATCTCAGACCTTTAACTTAACGATGGGTGCCTACAGTACACTTTCTGCTAGAGAGTTAAAACATATAAACAAAAAAAACTTCAAATTTGTATGTTGTTTGAATATGTTCCAGTGAATAAATATTTATGTTGTCGAATGCGGGAATAACACTATCACATCACATCTTAACCAAATTTTCCAGGAACGTGAAATAATGAGAAGAATTTTGTATACCCCGTCTAAATATTAGATACCATTTATTGATATTATGTATATCCAGTGTATAAAGTGCAATATAATATAAGGAAAGTTTTTACGGAGCATTTAAGGCAGAAAATATTTATCTACAATCACCGACGAACAGGAATATGACTTGATCCATTATATGGTGGTTGTTCCTGCTGAGTTTTATCTAAAACTTTCACTATGTACATTCTTAAGGGTGAGGTCTTCCTGAGGGTGCTGCGCGGGTCAGTTCACCACCCGGACGTACTGGAAGCCTTGCGGCTGCGCGTGCCGGATGGGTACATCTGCGCGCGCCGCCGCACGACTCTACTTAACAAACCGGCGCCTAGGACTAATCTACTAAAATTTGCTCCTATGTCGCGTGCCATAAATTTAATCAATATTCTCCATACAGAGGATATAGATATATTTTCTAGCAGCCTGGCAAGATTTCTCATATCGACACAAAAGTGCTTAGAAATTATTATGTAAATAGTAAATACCTAAACTGATAATGTTGAATTGTCATATACAGTATTTTATGTAGGTTATTTTTCTCATATTTATAGGTTTCGTAAAATATATTATTAATAATTGAGGATACGATAAGGCGTTGTTTTTTATGTTGTTTATATTTTATAATTGTTTTTTACTGTTAGTTCGTAAGATTAATATAGCATCGCTTTGGTTATAAACTGTAATGGTGTTATGTTGTGGTAATAATAAATAAATAAAATTAATTTATGATTACATTTTAGCAAATGTCTCTTAAAACAATAGCGTAACTCTCCAAGAACAGACGTTTTGTTGCTTCAAATTGATGTGTATATTGAGTATGGTGATTGGTGAGCGCTAATTTGCCACCTAAGAGAGAGAGAGTAATTCTGAAAGACAATTTTGCCCCTATTATTTGTTTCTTAACCTTATGCAAGAATGCTGATACTAAGTAATAAGTGTTTCAAAGTGGTCTGTGTGAATGATTGTTGGTAGACAGCGCCTAAATGGTAAATTGTTTCTCCAGCGTTTTCCATATTTCTACGGTATTGATGAATCAAAGGTGTAACCCAAATTCGGCAGATGAAATAACTTCGATGTAAAATAAAAAAAATGAGAAATCTAACATTTTGATGGAAAAGCTAAAATAGAAAATATTACTGAATATTGTTATTAACTATTCTGTGGTTAAAGTAAAACAAACAACATTCTATACATATTTACAATGGTGAAGTTACAAATTTATTAAAGTAGAAAAAAATTAAAAATTAATTAACTGTAAATAGTTTGGAATAATATTATGTTAAAAATATGTTATAATTGTCTTTTTATTAATATTTAAGTTCAAAAACATCTGAAAAGAAATTAAAGCCTATGCAAAAAGAAAATCCTTTGGCAAGGATCGATCTCTATACATATAAAACGCAGGGCGATCGCTTAACCGCCACGCCATGATACTTGACGTAAATTTTAAAATAGATGTTTCCAAACATGTTATGATTTACTGCTCAGCTCCTTATGGATATAGCGTGATGATTTCTACTTCAGAGGTTCATCTGTAACTAATCTGCATATTGTAACTATTGGTTTTGTCTTAAAGTGCTATAGAATGCGCCGCCACGCCGGCCGTTACCGCCGCAACCGCTATGTCCCTGCCTTTTATCTGTAATATCTTCGAAACTATTTATTTAAATTACTTGCTGTAAAGGGTAATTTTGATCTATATTAAATGGACAATATATTGAAGGTACTTAATTGGATAAGGATTTATGCTGTATTGCTCAAAATCGCTTCGTAAATAAGTCATTATTTCTCGTAAAAAGTAAAAGATAAAAAATGGTTATTGTGGGCTATTCGTAAGAGATAGACATATGCCATCGCGGACTTTTTTGTAGGCATTTTTAAGGTGTACAATACTGTAGTACATTGTTTTGATATATCTCGTAGGGTTTAGCCAGCGTTTGCAATGTAAGCGTTGCCATTTTCGACATCACATTAGAAAACTCTAAAATTATCAGTATTTCTCTACTATATTATGCATGTATTATAGACATAAACCTTCCTCTTGAACCACTCTATCTATTAAAAAAAACCGCATCGAAATCCGTGGCGTAGTTTTAAAGATTAAAGCATATATAGGGACAGACAGACAGCGGTAAGTGACTTTGTTTTATAATATGTAAGGATTTACATTTTAACGTGTATTTGTCATATTTGGGTTGGCGGACTTTACCTAGCTTTTTAAAGTTTTCCTTATACATGCCTCATTCATAGTGATGCAAGCTAGTTAAGGAAAACTTGTTAGAGAACAATTGGTTGATTTAGTATGACCACTAACTCACGCTCAGTTTTATCTGGTCATATGTACTCATAGGTATCTACATACATTAAATGAATAAGTAAACTTATTAGATACCTGTTATTAGAAGTTAAGTTGTAATTATTAGGTTATTTACGTACCAAGTGGCTGAAAACCATACCATTTTTTATGTGGGTCAAATTTGTTTGTTAAACATAGGTCGTCATTTTGGGTCTTAAATATATTATTGGGTATAGGTACGCATCTTATAAGTTAAGCTAGTCATAAAAGTGAGTCCTATGTAGAAGCAGTCAAGTAAATCCGTCAACTACTACAAATTCTATTAGGCAGTACGAATCTACAATGATAACTATATTATGTATAGTTATAACTGGTGAATATTAAGTGGAAAATAAACTGGTTGAAAATTAGTTACCATGTCTCAATATCGTTTACTTGGGAAAACTGAACAACATTTTCTTTTACAGGGCCTCTGGCACTATATCGCCTTATATTCGTTTACGTATTTCTTTTGTTAAGAAACAAAAATCAAAAATTATAACGTAATAGATAGTTAAGTTACTTCTCCATTTTAAATAGCGAACTTAATGTACCTACTTTGAAGTCAGTTTCGTAGGTACTTTTATTGTACTTTTAGCTCCAATTGGTTTTCTGTCTGTTGGATGGATGTAACGTAAGTGCAGTGCTATCGTTATGACCTTCGCATGTTACCTAATAACTTAAGGTGTTTTCTTCCATTCTAGGTAGATAACCTTGGCAATCCCAAAACAATTTTTACATCTCGACCACAAATGACAAGAAACTCGATATAGATTTTAGGTAAGGAACGCGTATCCGTTTTATTAGTAGGATAATTTTATTCGCATATAAGAGTCGCATCGAGTGTCATGATGGTTGGTAGTTCGTGGGATAGTTTAAACATTGCGACAGTACTCTAAATTCTCCTACTGCTTATCAGACAAGTGGCAGTACCTATAATTATTGTACCTATCGATGTATTTCCCACGACGCGCGATATTATCTGTCACTCAACTTTAATGAGGTCGTTATGATAGGTAATAGTAAATAGTGAAGATTTTGGTGTCTACGTATAGTAGTGACACAAAACATGGGTCATAAATAAACGCAGCGTGGGTCTTTTCGAAAGAGAGTATAGAGAAAGCGTGTTTTGGTTTAAATTTCATCTTAAAATTGTTTTTACCCACTGGTTTAGGAATCGTGATATTCGGTAATGACATTTGTGAAAGATTTTGAATTAAGATGTTATTCCTCAATTCGTAATCCTATCCTAAATAATATAAAACCACGAAAGACGCTTTCATGAATTAAGAAGACGTATGTTCGCATCTCGAATAATCTGAATAATACGATATACTAATTATAGCAATTTCGTAAACAATTTAATTGAATAACATTGAGTTAAACCTGAAGCTTACAGTAATATTTTTCACTTATAAGAGTAGGCCAGGTAGGGTTGATAACAGTCAACTTAAAGTTATGAGCCAAATAGAAGACAGACTTATGACGAAAATTGAAAAGAGTTCATGAGACTCCAAATGTATTCATGTTCACTATGTTTAATACAAGCAGATATATACATAATCACGTTTAATCCATCCCAATAACCTCCGCAATTACGGAAAATTACTGAGCGATAGGTAACGGATATGCTAAGGTTGGGTTGGTGTGTCAGATCCTCGTGTTTCTTGCCTGCAACGAACGTCATAAGTCATGACCTATTACAAATGGAAACGCAGCTAGTGCGCTCTGCCACATCTTAGAGGACTCTACATGTAGTCATCTACATAAGATAATCAATCAATCATTATAGCGCAATCATTAGCAAGGTCACTATTAACCCCAAAAACTGTATTTTTAAATAGTGTATTTTATCAGGCAATATGACATGTTGCTACTACATGAAAATACAGTCTTAAGTTTTTCAAAAATTCAGACTAGTAGGACAGTGATATTAACTTTAAAGTTTGAGAATGCCAAGATATTCTCAAACTTTAAGTAAATATCACGGATGTCTCTATTCCTTTTACTTTTATGCGATGGATACGCGAATACTACATACACGACAGGAACTACATGATGTACGAAACTTGTTTACTGCTCCGCTATCCTATACTTGTTTTGTACGAGTTTTATCTGCAAGCGCGAAAAATAAGTAAATATTTATGTTCAGTACTATGCAGAATTAATATATGGAAATAATAAGTGATCGTTGTGAAAATCAATTTATAGATAAAACAGACTTGACGGTATCTATAGTAGTACCTTCGGATATGAATACAGAACACTAGTTCCAGTTCTGACTTTATGAAGTGAGGAGTTCGACAAAATATAGAAAGCGTTGCTTTCACGTAAAATCAGGTAGGCAGCGGCGGATACCATTTGACATATGGTATAACCGCGTTGTTGACCTTTCGCACGATGTGAACGTTGATGAAATACACAATGCAGTTGACACAAGGTGAAATTTTGTACAAAGTGAACGGCTCGGCTAAAGTAAGGATGCCTGCTGAGGACACGTTGACCCGCGTAAAAACCTTGATTGCGTTCCCTCTGCACTGTTGCCCAATTCCGTTGCTAATGACTGCATAATCACAACTCTAACCTTAGATAAAAATTAACATGGCAATGGCAACCAAAATAATTTGTCTTAAACGGTTATGTCTTTACGAATTGTTAACTTGAAGTTAACTCAGAGGCGCCCGTTGAATGTTAATAAATTCAATATAATTAAATTTTTATGTCAGCTATTTGCGATTCAGTTAGTCGGAATATATTTTTTAGATACCAACGCTATTATATATATTTTTATAAGAAAATAAAGCGTGAAAATATATGATGATGATACATCACGTAGGCAGCTTCACAACCTCGACTGTTATTTAGCCTTCAAGCCACCTTACCGTTTGAGTGTCGCGAGGTAGCATTGCGAAAGTTGACAACACCGTACGTGAGCAGATTGTAGAGGATTGACATTCTTGTTCTGTCGCGTTCGCTTTGCAGTTTCCATTCTAATACGATTTTGCCGCTACATTTAGCGCTGAATTGAGGGTTTAATTAAATTAAATAATGTTATAAAAGTTTTTATACGGCAATAAATTGAAACCAGTCTTATTACCTATCATAGTGGACGACTTGAGACTATTTTAACGATAGTTGGATAGCACATTAAAGTATATTGAATACAGTGAGCTACAAGAGCTAGCTTAAGGGGCGCTTTATGTCGCACTGACGATATCATAAGAAACAGTTGTGTGCAGATCATAATTAAGTAGGTACATAGCGTCCAGACTCTTGGCGTTGTTAATGGGTTCGGTAGTAACAATACGACATTACGACCCACTCGGAGTACCCACACAAATTATATCCATACACATCAAACAAATGGGCGCTAGAACAACAAGGTTGCGGTAAGTAGATGGCGTAACTATGAACAGTAAAACCTAGTGACGCTCATAGTACTTAGAAGTCTACAACAATTCTAGTAAACAACTAAAAACGGAATATTATCAGATATAATATCTGAAGCAGGCTTCGACTTAAGTTCATCTCGGCTAGCCTTGTACCTTAGCAATGTTAATTATAGATCACTTCTAAACTGTCACAGGCATATAATTAATTTGTGAATGAAAATGGAAAGTATTATTGTTATTTTTATTGCAGGAAACAAGTGTTACGAAACGCGACCTTAGTACCAAACAAATCAGGCTTAGGTCGGGCTTGGGAAATAATTAATCTTCGTCCAAACGGCAACGTGATATGCCCAGTGTCTGAAGGAATCGTGTTGCGGAATCTTATTAAATATCTACACCTCGCTGGAGTTATTGTTCACCACTCATTGTTATAATTAGTCATTAATAATCTGTCTTGTCAGCGTTGGTTGTATGATTAATAAACCGAGATATTAAACACCAGCTGGCCGCACTCAGAAACAATAGGTTTTTCTCAAGTAACAACCATAGATACAGATGTTGGAATTACGTACACAATTCCATAGTAAGAATAACTATTCATAATATTAATATTCCAATTGAAAACATAATTTAATATGATAATTTCAATGTTATAAAATCAATTGCTAAGTTGCTTTTATGATACTTAGTAGAAACTTATCAAGTTGTAAATCTAACTGACAAAACTGCTCATTAACTAATATGTAATTATGTGGTTGCTGGAATCAACGCATTAATGAACATAATACCTGATCAATTTGTATTTAATTTATGTTTATTTAGCCTACTTAAATGTCAAGACGTTTCATAGTTATTTATAATACGTAGGCACTAGACACATAATATCTTAGTCGCCAATCTTCCGTGTTTAAACAGGCCGAAAGTTATGACCAGTAAAAAAACATAAAATAAGGAATATTTTGAGAATAGTGCTGTGTTATTGATATCTAGGCAATATAAATAGAAGGGGGTCATCGCCACTTCGTATCACTATCTGGTTAGGTACGTAATTATTTCAGTGGACAATTGTTCAAGTGGTTATTTCAGGACTTAGGTGAACGGCCTAGACGTACTCAAGGCTTAGAACAGCCCGGACCAGCTGAGTGGTGAACCGGCGAGCAGTTCAAGGGCGTCAGGTGAATGCCACTAGTCAGGTTTTTTACCATCAAAACCCGCTTACGTGACGACTGGTCTTATCGAAGCCGGATGAACGTTGAGCGTTGCTAATACCTAACGACTTTGGACTGCTCAGAGCAGCCTCATATCGACTAAGTAGATTTGGATAAATTCACTTTGCGTGTTATCGGACGTGCATGCATAATGAAACACAAAAACGACTACCGATAAATGCATTCGACAAATGAACCAACCAGACTCGTAAATGGCGTGTATTTCGAAAAATTCACGCTACCATGAGCAATTTAAAATCTCGTTTAGACTCTTCCGTAGTACGAGGAGGCAAACCTTTACTTAATTTGAATAACGTATGAGATTCCGCTGTGAGCGGTGTCGCAATGATAACGAGTAACAACCATCTAAACACAAAACACTTTACGTGGATACTTTTACACCATAGACATTTTTCTCTCGAGATCCTTGAGAAAAATAAAATAAAGGAATTCTCGGTAAAAGATAACAAGTTACACCTGCGGGGAGCCTGTATAACTAGCTATAACTAGGTAAGAGCGTAAAACCTTTGTTCTTTCTCGTCCGTGGCCCGACTCTACGAAAAATTATCTTTTTACTTTTTTGCTGAGTCGCTCCCCAAGCGGTGCGGACCGCCCGAGCAGGTAGACTGCTGAATATAATAAACGTTTATTCTATACGTACATATTTAGGTAACATTTGGAGAATGTCGTTATACGTTACAACCTAAATCCTACTACGAAGGTGTTTAAACAAAGCGGTCCAAATGGCCTTTGTTAAACTTAAAGCTTCTTTTATAAGTCTACTAGCTGTTGCCCGCGACTTCGTCCGCGTAAATTTCAGATAAAAACACCAGGAGACTATAATCTGATTTTGTAAGTAAGTGAAAAACACTATAATTACTTATCGAAAGGAATATACATAGTATTTTAATGATAAAGGTATTTTTAAATTATTAAGATGGGGCTAATTTACTTGCTAAACCGATTTCGTGGGTATGATCGGTGAATATTGAGTGACTAACAGGAAAGTTATTGACATGATTGGTTTGCTTATAAGGAATTTTGAATGTACCTTTGTTTTACTGTATCTACATATGTAGTACATTGATGGCATGCATTTCTCTAAACTACGTTCGTAGTTTTGTTCTCAGCAGACAACATATAAAGAGAGTGTGGACTGGTAACTCGGAAGCGAGCATCATACAGTTAAATAATAATAGCAGCCTATAACTGACCTACTGTAGGGCAGAGGCCTCTTTCGTAGAAAGGGATTAAGCATTGATGACCACGCTAGCTAACTGCTGGTTGGCGATTTCAGATTATTAAATCCAGATTTCCTCACGATGTTTTCCGTCACCGTTAGTCAGTGGTGTCTTAGAATATCTAAGAAAGTATTTATAACATTGAAAAAGTCACATTGATACTTGCCCGGGTTTGAACCTGCAACCTTGTGCATACAAATCAGGTATGTTAAGCACTTGGCACCACGACAGTCATACAGTTATCCGACTAAAAATCAGCTGGTCTCTATTCCTTAATTAAGTCTACCCCTGCGTGTGCTAATGGTGATAGTTTTTATGTCAAAATGCGCCAAACGGTTATATTGGAATTGATTGTAGCAGACATTTAAACGAACTGCTCATGTCCCTCACCCACAGGTTGGACCTGTGGGCGACGAACTTGGGCAGTTCGTTGCCTAAACAGAAAAGGCGGTGCGGGCTGGCGCTTCACGTGCGCCTTTTAAGAAGGGACGTAAGTCACGTAGGTCGTATGTGGTGGTCGGTACCAATCGTGAAGAGGCGAGTCAAAATTTGTTTAAAAAGACGTGTAGTACATGTAGCATACATGTAGTTAGAAGGATACCCTGAGGTTTCAGCTGGTAAGAGACCGGCATAACCCTCCATCCGCTCAGTGTCGAGGAAGTACATGAGGACTTTCCTAGCAACAAAAATACTTTGATAATTGTGTGGAATTTAGAATTTGACTGCCTTATTGGTCTAGTGTTCGTAAAATGCGACTACTGAGCGGGAGTTCCGTGTGTTCGTCTACCAGGTCGGACAAAGTGATATGGCTTATTTAACTAATTCTAAGTACCGGTACCGACTTTGAATTTGTGCCTGGTTAATGAAAATTTAATTGGCGTAAGTAACAGGGGGCGACCCCTGTTATTTTGGGACCTGTTTGACACCTCTGCCTACCTCGAGGAATAAAGGCGTGATAGTATGGTATGAGTATGGCCACCGCTACAATTTGTTATAATTTCTGCGTCTATGATGTTTCTCTACAAAACGGTAACTTTGAGGTGGATCTCAGACCTTTAACTTAACGATGGGTGCCTACAGTACACTTTCTGCTAGAGAGTTAAAACATATAAACAAAAAAAACTTCAAATTTGTATGTTGTTTGAATATGTTCCAGTGAATAAATATTTATGTTGTCGAATGCGGGAATAACACTATCACATCACATCTTAACCAAATTTTCCAGGAACGTGAAATAATGAGAAGAATTTTGTATACCCCGTCTAAATATTAGATACCATTTATTGATATTATGTATATCCAGTGTATAAAGTGCAATATAATATAAGGAAAGTTTTTACGGAGCATTTAAGGCAGAAAATATTTATCTACAATCACCGACGAACAGGAATATGACTTGATCCATTATATGGTGGTTGTTCCTGCTGAGTTTTATCTAAAACTTTCACTATGTACATTCTTAAGGGTGAGGTCTTCCTGAGGGTGCTGCGCGGGTCAGTTCACCACCCGGACGTACTGGAAGCCTTGCGGCTGCGCGTGCCGGATGGGTACATCTGCGCGCGCCGCCGCACGACTCTACTTAACAAACCGGCGCCTAGGACTAATCTACTAAAATTTGCTCCTATGTCGCGTGCCATAAATTTAATCAATATTCTCCATACAGAGGATATAGATATATTTTCTAGCAGCCTGGCAAGATTTCTCATATCGACACAAAAGTGCTTAGAAATTATTATGTAAATAGTAAATACCTAAACTGATAATGTTGAATTGTCATATACAGTATTTTATGTAGGTTATTTTTCTCATATTTATAGGTTTCGTAAAATATATTATTAATAATTGAGGATACGATAAGGCGTTGTTTTTTATGTTGTTTATATTTTATAATTGTTTTTTACTGTTAGTTCGTAAGATTAATATAGCATCGCTTTGGTTATAAACTGTAATGGTGTTATGTTGTGGTAATAATAAATAAATAAAATTAATTTATGATTACATTTTAGCAAATGTCTCTTAAAACAATAGCGTAACTCTCCAAGAACAGACGTTTTGTTGCTTCAAATTGATGTGTATATTGAGTATGGTGATTGGTGAGCGCTAATTTGCCACCTAAGAGAGAGAGAGTAATTCTGAAAGACAATTTTGCCCCTATTATTTGTTTCTTAACCTTATGCAAGAATGCTGATACTAAGTAATAAGTGTTTCAAAGTGGTCTGTGTGAATGATTGTTGGTAGACAGCGCCTAAATGGTAAATTGTTTCTCCAGCGTTTTCCATATTTCTACGGTATTGATGAATCAAAGGTGTAACCCAAATTCGGCAGATGAAATAACTTCGATGTAAAATAAAAAAAATGAGAAATCTAACATTTTGATGGAAAAGCTAAAATAGAAAATATTACTGAATATTGTTATTAACTATTCTGTGGTTAAAGTAAAACAAACAACATTCTATACATATTTACAATGGTGAAGTTACAAATTTATTAAAGTAGAAAAAAATTAAAAATTAATTAACTGTAAATAGTTTGGAATAATATTATGTTAAAAATATGTTATAATTGTCTTTTTATTAATATTTAAGTTCAAAAACATCTGAAAAGAAATTAAAGCCTATGCAAAAAGAAAATCCTTTGGCAAGGATCGATCTCTATACATATAAAACGCAGGGCGATCGCTTAACCGCCACGCCATGATACTTGACGTAAATTTTAAAATAGATGTTTCCAAACATGTTATGATTTACTGCTCAGCTCCTTATGGATATAGCGTGATGATTTCTACTTCAGAGGTTCATCTGTAACTAATCTGCATATTGTAACTATTGGTTTTGTCTTAAAGTGCTATAGAATGCGCCGCCACGCCGGCCGTTACCGCCGCAACCGCTATGTCCCTGCCTTTTATCTGTAATATCTTCGAAACTATTTATTTAAATTACTTGCTGTAAAGGGTAATTTTGATCTATATTAAATGGACAATATATTGAAGGTACTTAATTGGATAAGGATTTATGCTGTATTGCTCAAAATCGCTTCGTAAATAAGTCATTATTTCTCGTAAAAAGTAAAAGATAAAAAATGGTTATTGTGGGCTATTCGTAAGAGATAGACATATGCCATCGCGGACTTTTTTGTAGGCATTTTTAAGGTGTACAATACTGTAGTACATTGTTTTGATATATCTCGTAGGGTTTAGCCAGCGTTTGCAATGTAAGCGTTGCCATTTTCGACATCACATTAGAAAACTCTAAAATTATCAGTATTTCTCTACTATATTATGCATGTATTATAGACATAAACCTTCCTCTTGAACCACTCTATCTATTAAAAAAAACCGCATCGAAATCCGTGGCGTAGTTTTAAAGATTAAAGCATATATAGGGACAGACAGACAGCGGTAAGTGACTTTGTTTTATAATATGTAAGGATGTTTGCAATAGAATAAAATTATAATAAGAATATTAATTGGTTTTTCAAGTAGGTATATAGAGTGGCAATAGATTTTCCGTAGTTATCTTAGTGGCACGCAATTAAAAAAACACTCAGATCGTGATTGGATTTCATTAGCATTTTATTGGAAACTATGGTCTCAGAGGGACTGTTGAAAATAGGCACTGAAAATGGACTCGGTTCCTATAGAAAGAATACTGCTGTAGACTGTGTCACATTTTTAATAGTATAATTTTCATTTATCAGAATGTAGAAAGGATGGATGAAAGAAGAGTGACACAGCGAATATATGAGGCAAATGCTAGTAGATTATCGGGAAGCGGAGAACTCGGCGAACATACTTAGACCATATAGGAGATGTTCTCCAAAAGGGTCAAGTGAGGAGTACCCTTAACCGACAGGCGAGTATGAGAAATGTTATGTGAGTGAATGAGGTGAAAGAAGTATGCCAGGATCATAGCAAATGGAAATAATATAAGAGGCTTATAGTCAACTACCAGCCGCACTGATAGTTTATCAAGCTTTAGCGACAATGGGTAACCTATTATAGACCACCCATTTCTATAGCTACGAATCTCTAGTCTGTCGGTCCCGGCTGAAATACGTAGTTAGATGTTTTAAACTGTTACGTAATTTGCAGTTTGCTGCATGAAAAATACTGGTATTTAGCTACATCTGGTAAGACTGGCCAAAAATGGTAAGAAAATCATTTATCATCCATTTTTTTCCTTTTTAAAATACTTCGCCCCACCCTAGGGATTTCTCCTGTATCGCGGGTACGTTTCACAAACATGAAATTTCACATACATTAACAACCAGATTCGGGACAAACCTTTGCAGATCGCAAATTTTTTTGTCCCGTGCGGGAATTGAAACCGCAGCTCCAAGCACAGCAGTCCAATCGCTTAGCCAATGCGCCAATCAGGTCGTCACATTTTGGCATATGTTTATAAATATTCGAACACATACCTAAACATTGTGTCTTTACAACTAATTCAAAACACCTGCTCAGGTACTAAAATATTAAATAATATGACCTACCAGCTACCAGGAAACTAGCAAACCCAACTGATAGGCAAAAAATATAAAACACTAAAAATAAAATAATCACTATGAACTGAGATTTAATAACATGATATCAAAATGATATATTATGCCTGATTTCAAAGGTAATAGTAGCAAGGAATAATACTGAGCTTGATTTAAATTTAATGTAAATTTTAAGCTATCATTTGAGACTTAATTGAATTCAATTACTCAATTATGGCAAGTTATAATTTATGCAATACAAATACATTAACTTACATAATTGGACTATGAATTGAATTTATATTATTTTTCAGAGATTGCAACTCATAAAAGTAAATAAATATATCTGAGTAGTTAGGTCAAGTACCCATCAATTATGAATTAACTATTGACATTATCCTTTAGTTTTAATATAATTTATGTTTTCTGTAATATAATTACAGTGATATTACCTGAAAATGCTATTATCACAGAGGGATTTATAACAAGACATCAGTGTCTGACACCAATATTTCTCAGTACAATTAAATGACTAATTTATTTAATTCAATAGGCTATATTGTAATTCAAAATGAGTCAGTTTAAGGTGAATTTACATGATTAAGTAATATATTTATATAGACTAAATATACCTAGGGATTTACCCTACTTTCTGGGAATTTACATACTAAGGAAATATGTAAATAATAAAATCTGTGTGAAATAGATATACTAAAAAAACAAATAACTAGAAAAATATATTAAATTAGTATGCAGTATGTTACCTTTTATACAAAAATTGAATTTAACATTAATAAATATACTTTTATCTTTTATAATTCATTAATAATACATTTGCACTGATATGTATTGTGTTTATTTTATTTCTACAAGTACATATTAACAATAGATTCTTGGATAAAATAAATAATTTAAAACTTGGTTCCAACAAGAAAATATTAATACTTGGTTAAAATTTAATAAACATATAAAAAACAATTGGGGTAATAAAATGTGACAACTAACAATTTGAGTTTGGATTTAAAACAAAACAAAAACTAGTAAAAGTGGGTAAAATAAAAATGTTTATTTTATTGAACAGTTCTTATACTTCTGCATTTCTGGTTCAATGATAATATATTTTAGATAAATGCATTCAAATTAGTACACTGAGTCAGAACTCAGACCTTGGTGTTTAGGTAATGCGAATGGCGCAAGTAGTGACGCCTGTTTACTTAGTCAGATACCCAGCTGTTCTCAAAAACACATGTATCCAAGTACCTGCACACAAACACCTGGAAAAATTTGTGTTACGTACACACCAACATGAATAATACAGCATTCACTTCCTCATATCTTTAAAACTACCGAATTGAAGCCGACAGGTTACATTTAATGATTATCGACCCATGTGGCCCGCGTTGGTATTGGTGGTACAGCTAATAAGTTTATCGTAACAAACTAAACTAACCAAAAACAAATTTAAACTAACTTTTCTACATTTATACTATGACTGCAAGTTTAAAGCTTGCGTGTAGCCATGGCGTCGATTTTTCTTTGCAAGCCAAGCGTCACTAGAAACAATGAAAACATTTTTTTTACCTTCGTTTTCGTGACTCCACGGTGCCGCTTTAGTTTCCCAGCGCTGAATACTATATTTATTCACAGCACTTATCATCACAATACTATAAATACTTGAGTTACTTATGCTACCATCAAACTTTTAAAATAATCGTAATTAATTTAAATAACATAAAATACACAAGCTATGGATAATACAAGCAAGGGTTCGGGACATGACACAAATCACAAAACAAACCAATAGAAAAAGAGAAAAAAACAAAACGCACGACGCGCATGCGTCTCTTGTCTTCTGTCGGTAAAACAGACGCATTATTATTTTTAACATCAATAATAGGGTTGTGACCATTTACTTACATTAATACAATTAATATCATTTACTCGAATCTAAATGTTTTTGAATTAACTGCGCTATTACATTTTAATGATAAAATTATTTAATCAGAAATAAAAACATTGATTTTTTTCCTGATTGTTATTAAGTGACAACATTTTCTGCCTTTTTGTTTTTATAGTTATTCAATAAACTGTTGGTGCAAATATGTTTTTCTTTGAATACTCAAAGTTGGGTTACTTTTCGGTATTGACAATATTTGATAATTGTGTACGTTATTTAATTAAAATTAGTAAGACCTTTGTTTCTTGATTATCTGTATAATTACAATCTTATCACTAGTCGGTAAAGCAGGATACAGCGACATCTAGTTTAACGTATTAGAAGCTAATGTAGTACTATTCAACTTGGTGAGTTCACTAAAATAATCTAGATGTCGCTGTAAATGTAGTATTCAAATGTAGTTGGTGTTTATACAAATGGCATATAGATGGCGTTATTACATGTTAAACGTACAATGTACATGCTTTTTTACTGGCCTGAGTTTATAATTATTATAAGAAGAACCTTTACGGCCATCTATAGTATTAAAATAAATCTGATTTACGTATAGAATTATGTTTTATGTCTAGTTATAGGTAAGTACATAGAAGATGTTTAATTAATTAATAGGCACTGCATAGCAATTATATAGCACCTACTTATTTAATGCATTAGTATCGTTTAAGTAACTACATAAATAATGTACCTAACTATAGCTAACTTAGCAGGCACTACCTGAGTTGGTGTGGCAAATCGAAAGCTTCAGCTAAGTACAATAAAGGGTGGTTTGTAAGAGTAGTTTTACATAACGATACGTAGCAATTCCACATTGTAACCTAACCCAACTACCTTATATCTAAGTATCATAGGTATGTAACTAAGCACGTACGTAGGTACCTATATGGTGTTATAGTAGGTCGAATTATAAACGACGATATAAGTACCTACCTGTCTACATTTTAGTTCCTTTTTATGACCTAACTGTACCAGATATGAAGACTTTCTAAGTCACAATAATACCTCCTTTCATTTTCTCTTGATAGGTATACGTACCTAGGTACGCTCTACTTCGATGTTCACATGTTTACGACTTCCTGGGATAAAACGCACCTAATAATAAAACAATAAGATGAACTCTATTTCACGGCGGATTATCATCGGCTGGCATCTTTAAGGACGAGCCATAAATGTGAACGGAGAGTGTCGCTATTCCGCTCATTTTCTACACTTGTTATTGACAGTTATAGAAATCGGATACATGCATCCTTCACGGACGCGGGGACGATTAGTCAAGGCAATTATACTCACCACTTTTATTTTTGTTAGGCCGCTTGGGCTGTATCTGAAGTTACTTTTGTGTATTGTGTAGATTTACAACGTAACATCATAACATCACGCCTGTATTCCCCGAAGGGGTAGGCAGAGGTGCACATATAGTACACCCACATTTCGCCAGTTATGTTTTAGGTCCCAATGTAATAGGGGGCGAGCCTATTGCCATCAACCGGGCACAAATCCAGACTCCGTGCTGTCACTGAGAATTACCTAATGGAAAAACCCAGTAACACTTTGCCCGACCCGGGATTCGAACCCAGGACCTCGTGCTCAGCAGTCGCGCTTAGAAGCCACTAGACCAACGAGGCAATCGTGTAGATTTATTTGAGGTTATCTGTGCCTTACCTTCAAATTAGACCTCAGCTCTCCTGTGGGGTGTACAGCTAGTACCATGAACTCATAAAACAAGACAGTTTACGATGTGGAACTGAGACGTCGCTACGTGCAGTGTAATGCGGCGGGTCGCTTCCACAACGTAAACTGACCTGCTTATGTTATTACGTTATGTCTTTAGGAAGTTTAAAGTCCTAATGATTCATTAATCTACTGTTTAACTAGTACTTGCTTGTCACTGTCTTGCAAATGTATATAAAAGCCACAAACAGTGAATTTATATATATATATATTTTATATTTCAGCCACGATCGTCCCACTGCAGGGCAAAGGCCTCCCTTTTCTTCCTCCATTTCTCTCGGTTGTTAGCTGCAATAGACCAATTTTCTTTAACGGAGTCCATAACAGTGAATTTAATTAACTCAAAAATGAATGAGACTAACTAACTAAATATTTCAAAGAACACGCTTAGCTTCCTTTTCTAGTTAGAAGGTACGTATACGTAAGTTAACGCGTACAACTTTAAATATCTGAATAACCAGCTTTGCAGGGGATGTGCTTTGAATACTAAATACCAATGCATAATTGGCGACATCTTCCGGCACTTCCTGCTCATTACAATCTGCCAGTTGTTAAATACGTCAACGGGGTATGCGACTCTGAATGGTCTAGGTTTGTTAGCAGTCTATACAAAGTAGGTAGGTAGGTACATTCCTGAATAAAGGATCATAATGATCAAAGGGTCAGGTTAATCCTTCTACCGAACCGAGATACCGGTAAAAAGTCAGTCTAACACGAAAGACGGTAGAGTCGTGAAAACAATCAAGGAAGATAAATCTTTACATCCTTTGATGTCAAGGGTTCTTTTTATAGTGAAAAATCAATCATATTTACAACGACTTCAAATTCTGAAATAGATCTATATAATCTTTAGATGTCTACATATCTACCTACCTTACACTTTACCGAGATATTGTACTAGTGGTATATTGAAACTGTCGTAGCCAATGAGAATCCGTGATCACTGTCTACTGCTATGGGAACAAGATGTCGTAAAATGATTTAAAGTAGGCACTGGCAAAGTCTGTGCCTTAAAAAAAGCGGCAAAAATATCCTAATATTATCTGTGACAACAGTAGGTAAGTAAGTAGGTTACAGCCAAAATTCCACCTGACGTCTTACCTTTTTAAATTGCCTTCATTTCGTCGGCACGTCAAAGGTGGAAAGGGCACGGGAAGGCAGTCTTACAGCCTCGAGTGGCCCTATTAGGTCCGGCCTCTTGCCTTTGTCGAGTCAGTGAGGCTTGACGTGTCTTTGAGATAAGAATTGGGTCGACATTTTCTTGGAACATCAAAGAACGACAAATATCCAGTTAGTACATACTTGTTTTATTTATGTTAAAGGGCCTAATAATGTTTATATAATTGGCGTTTATGTACTTTATACTGAAATTATGTACTTACCTGGAGGTCGGTAAATAAGATTTAAGCTGACGTTTAAGACACACTCGCGTGTTAATGTGTAATATGTTTTAGTACTAAAATTATAGTTGTAATTAACTAATATATTTTTAATTTATTATACATACGTGGTGATATTTTTTAGTTTTTATGGTATTGTTACGGTTTATTTTGTGCCTATGCCTATATTACGTTAGTTTTATTATAAGCTAGACCTACAAACCCCGAAAAGTTAGTTCCGTCTACTACGCACGCTAAACCTCTGGGTACAATAAATTATTGGGCGTAAATCATTGTCTGCCATCTCTGAAGCCTGCCGATATCCATGAACTAGTTGTCTGGCTTGTTTTTGAGCCTTAGAAACCGTAATTTAATGATTCTTGAAAGTTATGCTAATTTGGGACGAGTACCGAATGTCTAATAAGCCTATCCTCAGCTGTGAGGATTATAGAAACCGGCTAATATGAATACGCAAAGAGATCTTAACTGTCACAATAGTCATAATTATGCTTTCCAATATTTAAAATATTGACTCGTACTCTTGAATATAATTCTTACAAGACAGGCTCCGCCTAGTGTGAGAAGTTTTTGGTAAACATACTTTGTACAATATAAAAAACTAGGATTTGTTCCAAATAACTGGACTGCCTCGTTGGTCTAGTGGTTGCTAAGCGCGACTGCTGAACCCGGGATTCGAACCCAGGACCTCGTGTCCTGGGTTCGAATCCCGGGTCGGGCAAAGTGTTACTAGGTTTTTACATTAGGTGATTCTTAGTAGCAGCACGGAGTCTGGATTTGTGCCCGGTTGATGGCAATAGGCTCGCCCCCTATTACATTGGGACCTAAAAAAAACATAACTAGCGAAATGTGGGTGTACTGTATGTGCACCTCTGCTTACCCCTTCGGGGAATACAGGCGTGATGTTATTATGTTCCAAGTAATGTAAGTTTGTGTAAATTATTGTTATTTGAACCTGTAAAACTAACAGAAACATTAAAAATCCCACGAATTTGGATCCACACAAACGGTATAACCCTTTCAAGATTTTATATTCACTTTCTTCTCGACATAAAGAAGACTTGTATGGAATCAGCTTTGTTCAGTTATTTAACGTTGGCTTTTGTTCATTATTTGCTGAACATTTTGTAATGCGTATTATTTAATGCTTCATAAGAATTACTTTTGTAATAAATAAACAATGTTTCAGAAACATTATTTCTATTGTTCCAATCTGCCTGCAAGACTTGTTTACTTAACAGTGATATAACACTTGGGTTTAAGAAGCTTTATTTCTTACTAGCTGACCGGGCAAACTTCGTACCGCCTCACCTTTTAAACCTTCCCTGGACTTCCACAAATAATTCAAGACTAAAATTAGCCAAATCGGTCCAGCCGTTCTCGAGTTTTAGCGAGACTAACGAACAGCAATTCATTTTTATATATATGTACTTATAGATTAACATTCACTATAGATAATATCTTACAAATATTTGCCGCAGGTCGTAAACTAGGTAGGTACTACTAATTGATACTAAAGATAATGACGTTTATATAAAAGAACGAAGTACCTACTAACCTAAGTTAAGGTTAAGTTATGATTTGGTTTTAGGAAAAGAAATTAATAAGTACTTTTTATTTATCGCAATCGACTGACCAATTACTCTTGTAGACCTCAAAGGAATCCGACTATGCTAAGTCAGTCACAATATATAGGTACTAAGACAAAAAGCTTTGCGAACCAAAAGTAGGATTATTTTGGAAGGAAATTGTCTTGTCTCAGACACTGAAAAACTTCCTGAGGTGAAGGTGCAAGTTTTGACGACGAATAAACCAGTAAGACTATAATTTTCTATCCCAAATCCAATCAAGAACGCAACATAAAGCATTGCCTACACAACACGTTCCACTACATGTAGGTAGGTATATAAAAGTAATAAGTTTCCCTCAAAGCGCATACAAGTACAGCGTCATAACAGACTAATTAAATGTTAACAAACATCGGTCCTGATGGTCTCGGATGACCTGGATCCGGGCGGAGGCTGCCGGGGCGCGGCGAAGGGGGTGCGGGGTGCAAATCGATGTGTTGCCATAGCAACCGCGACGTCTGCCGAGGAGCCTGCGCTCTACTGTCCCTTTCTGTCTCGCCTTGATATCATATCACATGGCGTCTACAGAAAGAGAGGCGTAAGCAACGAACGGGTTAAGAAGTTTTCGGTTTTATTAAGTAGATTTTAAGGTTGATTATTGAGTGTGTCTTCATGTTTCAGGTGGCCTTAAGTGTTTGGTAGCACATCTTCGTACGATATAATATAAGGAAGAAACTCTCTCGAGTCGATAAAGTCAAAAACACCGTTCGCGTTCCTGAAAATGCACTCTTCGTGGTTTCGTGTTTAGGTGGCGTCTCCCGGCGCCGAGCCAGCGACCTGCTCCAGCTACCTATGTCTGCGGTGACACTGTGGGTGGCTTTACAATATATTTGGGGTTTGTTCCGAGTCTGTTAACATCTGGCCCCTTAATTTATGGGAAGGGTAAAACCTGCTCTCAAGGTGTAGTAATTAATAATTTATTTTTGTTCATGATTGCTTGGGGTTGGATTCTGAGATTGAATTTGTTTTATGTTATCAAATCTCGAAGCCTTATTTGTTTGATGGTATTGTTTTGTAAGATATCGTTAGGTAACGTTTAATGGAATGTTTTGTAATGTTACACGTGTAGTTATATGTTTTTATTAGCGAAGTATTCACAAGATTTATAGCGGAAAATCGTATTTTCTATCGTCGGAAAAGCTATTGCTTTGATGCTCAATACCAATAGCTTGCTGTTTGATCGTAAAAGGATTTTTAATGACAATACTCATCATGCTTGGCTAGCAGGTTTGTGATGGAAGTATATATGTATGTATACATATATTCTTTACTGCCACAAATATGGTTGCCATTTTTACCAATGGGGATTTTTAATTAGCCCTCGATTTTGCATTATAATGGTTTAAGATGTTTTTAGCAGTAAGTGCTTCTAAAAAAATAAGATATGTTAAAATGTATAGATACGTTATATGCTATCAAAATGAACGAGAAAAGTATGCCGGACGGAGTCCAAACTGCACTAGTCTCATGTCAAATCGGACAACAAATATACCTACTACCTAAGTACTAGAATAATATTTGTCTCTTTTTCGAGTCTTCAAAATGAGTGCACTACAAACATATCTGAACTTTTTAAAACATCATTGGTTGCCATTGTTACGTGCTATCAAACAGACATATCCCAACATATCTGATCGTTATTCTTTTTGAATATGCATAGGCAAACATGGCCGCTATAGCCGTAAACATTAATAAACATTAATCACTCATAAAAAAGACAAAGCGACTTCTGAGCTCCGTCGTATCTACCATCGACCTTACGGTATCATTAAAAGGTACGTGGACACCGCTCCTAATGACCGTCCAGGGTTGTGCGGCCATAAAACTGTGTCGCACAACCCTGGTGTAAGTGGCCTTGCAAGTTTTCTTGTACGGGCTAACCTTATCCTGCTTCCCAGTGGTGAAAAAACATGTCGTTTCAAGTCTCCTTCTCCAATAAGAAGTTTGTCTCTTTTCTATGTTAAATCCAAATTTGTTTTGTCGTATTCCGCGTCAGATACATATAGGTAATCCAATTTATTGAAAGGTTCAATTTTATATTTGTTTTATGTAGAGTTTAAACGTTCTGTTACTGAGACGTTTGTCAATTATCGTGGCTGTGGAAACAACATCACACTAATATTACCTATATAGGCGAAAGTTTGTGAGTGTGTTTGTATATTTGTTACATCTTCACGTTGAAACGGCTAGACCGATTTTGATGAAATTTCATATAGAGGTAGCTGACACCCTGGATTACATTTTTATCCCGTAAAAATGTAGCGGGTAACACCGCGGGGCGCAGCTAGTTTAATATGAAATAATAATACCAACATAACTGGGTACTTACTTATAATTACCTCTAGTATTAGTATCCTTGGTCACCGGACAGCCCTGCCGGTCAGTCGTGTGACACGGAACACGCTAATATTTATGTAAATTGCAGAGAATATGATTAGTCCGCGTCGCCTCCCCCGCTGATAATCATATTTACGGCTCGCACCCCCCTGCCCCCACCACAAGAGGGGGGGGGCGGCCCCGTCCTCCGTGCTATCAGACTTGGAATTAAACCAGTGAGCAGGTAATATTAATATTGATGTTTAAGGCGGATTAAGAATGTTTTTACCTTTCCGACGTCGGTTTAAACGTAAGATGCGATGAGTTCCCGCGTGGTGAATGGTAATATACTCGCCACCTATTAGATGGGACTATTGGTGTAGCTGTTTTAGGTGGAACCTGGATGAAACTGGCAGAGAAGCGTGGAGACTGGCACAGTAAGCCATTATTACCCAGTAGGCGCTATGTGGTCCCAGTAGTGGGCTATGGATGATATCATGAGCGATGTAGGTAAGTAAAATGTGGATGTGTACTAAAAAATACGTAGCTATCAGAGACCATGCTCTGACAAAATTGGAAAAGTTCTGCGGAAGCGTCTGGTTAGGGACCAACGAACGTGTATGAGGAACGTGATGCAAGTGAATGAGGCGATAGAACCAGGAGCGTTCAGAAATCCATGGGCTCTACCTACCTCACTGGGAAACAGGTGTAACTTTATGTAGGTATAAACTATTGATAGGAGAACTGTGAAAGCACCTCTGCTTACCCCTTAAGGTATTACAGGCGTGATTGTAGCCACGTTTATTATGATAAACAAATTGTTTGGGCAACTGATTACGTAACGTTAGATAGCTGTGGCGATGTTTGAAAGTTGGATTAACTTCCAAAGGTCAGAGGCTGGTTATGTAAGGAAAAGGTTAAATCACTGTTTTTGGTTACAGGTGTACTGCCTCGTTGGTCGGAAAGCGCGGCTGCTGAGCATGAGGTCCTGTGTTCGAATCCAGATCATTTTAAGATTCAATGAGTAAGTAATAGAGATTGTGGAGATAAGAATAAATTTTAACAGTGAAAAAAACACTGGTAGGCGTGTGGTAGGACCAATGATTGGACTGCCAAGTCAAAGGTCGCAAGTTCAAACCCTGGCACGCACTAATGTCTTTTAGAATGCATGTGCGTATTATAAATTAAACAGGATAATTATGATTATGGTAACAGAGAGATTTGGAAAGAGAGTGGAGAGGCCTTTGCCCAGCAGCGGGACATTCCAGGCTAGTAAAAAAAAATATGATTATGAATTTGTTATCAGTTGCTAAAAACGGTGAAAGAAAATGTCGCGAGACTCACCTTAGAGATTTTTCAACGGTGTGTAATGCCGTGTCAGAGGCCTACAGGCGGTTTAAACTCTGGCACCAGGTTGTTTCATCAACCATACAATAAGAAGAAGAAAGAACAGCAAACTATTAGCACAAAGATAATATTGTTAATAACATAATATTACACATCTCTGCCAACCCCTTCGGGGAATACAGGCGTAATGTTATGTCTTATGGTTACAGAGGTTAACCCGTTATTGATTTGTTTTGAAATAAATCTAGAACACAATTTAAATATATATTTGCTTTGCGTCTTTGCTCGAGAAATGATTAGTTTTTTTTTTAAAACTCTTACTAATAATCTTCTGAGTGGAAAGGTTCTTACTTCTGAATATTTCTTCTTCTGTTGCAATCATCTGTTGATGTATTACAGGGTCGAAGTAGCTATAGAATAATTTATAAAATATCACATTAATATTATAAAAGTGAAAGTTTGTGAGTGTGTTTGTATGTTTGTTACCTCTTCACGCTCAAACAGCTAGACCGATTTTGAGGAAATTTCATATGGAGGTAGCTGACACCCTGTATTAACAGAAAGGCTTATTTTTATCCCGAAAAATTGTAGCAGGTAACCCCGCGGGGCGCTGCTAGTTAATCTATAACCATCAGGTAATTTTAGGTAGAATAAAATACACAGAAATTAGGAATTCAATTTTTATCTTAAGTACCTAGGTATATATACCATTTTTTTGTTTTCAGTGGGAAACCTTCAAAGGGCACCTGGCCCCTATGGGAATGTGGGGTTTCTACTTCACTAAATCCTCCAAGGTGCTCACCATCTGCACGAACAAGGAAGGTACCCCCTAATGCGATGCCTATTAGGCACACCCCTGAAGAGGCTGTAAAAGGGTCCCCCAACTGTGGATCCTACAAATTTGTCACGTGCGGGAATCGAACCCGCGATCGCAAGTGCAGCAGTCTAATTGCGTAGCCACTGCGCTCATCAAGAATTAAGTAGCGTTGTAAGTAGAGTAAGATCAACTCACAGTCTTTTTCAGAGCGCCTCTGACTCTAAAGTCCTCCTCTTTTCAATTCTATATACCTACCTACCATACCTCTAACCAAGTCCAACCAATACCCTTTCTAAGAACAAAACAAGTAGAACCTTACAAGCTCTGCAATTCCGCACGATAAGTCTGCCCGTATGTCTCCGGCGGAGAGGAGGGGGTGGCGGCGCGGGGAGCGGGCCCAGCGGGAAGGGGGTGCAGGTGCCCCCCCTGCTGTCCACCGATACTTAGAACTACGCTACAACATGACACGGGTGCAAAGCAAGTCAATATGCTGCCTTTGTTGTCTACGTGTATTTGGGGAGTTTTGAAAATGTGTGCTAAATTGCTGATGAAGAGTTGTTCCTTTGAATTCAAATATTGATTGCTTACTAAGTGTAGTAGGTTTTGTTTAGTCTACCACCTCCTTCTTCCGTATAAGCTACAATGGGGTTGACGTATCCATGTGGATATGAACCCTTTAAACATAAAAAAAAAACTTCTTCTTGATTGAAAATGAAGCCCTTAGCCTGCATGGTCGTATATAGGCTGGTACTATTGTTTATTAATATAGGTATAAGTCCTATTTTCCTAGTTGTTTTCCTTTTCCCCGTCGAAGTTTGGCGTTGTTTTTATTCTCACACCTGTAGGCTGTACCCTCAATATTGTACACATTTTTCAAGCGCCTACAAAGATCCACGTACCCCCAAAAAACAGATATCTCTAGGTATCTAATACGAAAGTGTTACTGGGTTTTTCCATTAGGTAATTCTCAGTACCAGCACGGAGTCTGGATTTGTGCCAGGTTGATAGCAATAGGCTCGCCCCCTATTACATTGGGACCTAAAACATAACTGGCGAAGTGAGGGTGTACTAAAATGTGCACCTCTGCCTACCCCTTCGGGGAATACAGGCGTGATATTATGTTACTTATGATGCTGACTGTTCCTATAGGTATACTAATCGTAAAGTCTTGAATAAAAGTCCTAATTATTATGATACATACTCATACTCATTAATTAGTTTAAAATATCAGTTGCTAAATACGGTAGGGAAGCCACCGTGAGGCAACCGGCACGCCTCACCTGAGAGATTTTTCAACTGTGTGTAAAGCTATGCCCGAGGCACGTGCGGTTTAAACTCTGACACCAGGTTGTTCGTCAACTATACGATAAGCAGATGAAAGCAAAATCTTAGTTACTTTATACACCTACTTAGACAACTTTTTTTTAAATAAACGTCGCCCCACAATAGCTATTTCTACTGTGTCGTGGATTTGTTTCTCAAACATGAAATATCACATACGCTAATACCCAGACTTGGGGTTAACATCTGTGGTTCGCTCAAATGATTTCCCCGTGTGGGAATCGAACCTGCAACCCTTAGCGTAGCAGTCCACTGCGCCAATCAGGTCGTCTAAAGTTCAAAGCTGTTTCCCAAAGAAGTCCATAAGCATTTCCATTTGCACAGGATCGTTGTTCTGATAGGTACCTACACATTCTACCATGATGCACAGTCATCATCAGCCGGAAGACGTCCACTGTTGAACAAAGGCCTCCCCCTTAGAACGCCACAATGAACGACTACTTGCCATTCGCATCCACAGTACCTTCCGTGAAGATTAAAAAAAAATCGGATTCTAAAAATCCTATTAAAGACACACATACGAAGGACTAACGAAGGAACTAATATGTCTCCCAAGGTCGTACTCAACCATAATCCGACTTTATTTCTGAATGCATAAGGTTTAAAATCCAACGCTCTCGTAAATTGAACTACTCGACTTCTATCCGTTCAGTGTGATCTACCTGCCAACCTAACAAACGTTGGGATATCCTAAAATTAGTTTTTCTATGTATAATTTTAGGTCAGTTACGTCAATCTTTCAATTCCTGAATCTTTCCAAAAGGTTTTTCCAAGTATAAATAATAATTAAATAATAATCAACTATAAATAATTGACTATAATAGCTTCTTACTGGGTTTTTCCGTTAGGTAATTCTCAGTAGCAGCAGTTGATGTCAATATGCTCGAATTATGGGTGTAGGTACTATAATGTGCACCTCTGAGACCTCCGCACCGCTTACCCTCTCGGAGAATACAGGCGTGATGTTATGTTATGGTTATGTACTTAGGTATACCTACAATAGAAATAGATAACATCACGCCTGTATTCCCCGAAGAGGTAGGCAGAGGTGTATAGTAAACCAGTTATGCTATAGGTCCCAATGTAATAGGGGGCGAACCTATTCCCATTAACCGGGCAACCCTAATGAAAAAACCCAGTAAGAATTTGCTTGACCCGGGATTCGAACCCATGACCATCTGCTCAGCAGTCGCACTTAGCAAATATTGCATCAACAAGGCTGTTAAATGAAGTAGAAGAAAGTATCTATCTAATAACGTTTAATAAAACCATAGATAGCTCTAATATAGTCGTAGTTCTACGCCCTGATCTACACAGCGCTTAGGTTAAAAAACTCGTAGTCCTGTGTTCGATTCCCCGATGCACGATGACGTAGACAGTTTAGTATAGGTACTAATAGGTATTACTAACCCATACTTATATTAGGCATAGTTCAATTTACATCTGTAATTGTAGAGTCAACTCTATATTGACACAACTCAGATTAGAAGGAGGAAAGTAGAAGGCGTTATATTGATTCCCATCGCTCGTTAGTTCTTTCCCAAAGTCAAAAACTTGTCTTCGTAAACAAAGCCCTATGACGTACCTAACAGCAACAAAAGAAAATATTTGACATTTACAAAAAGTCCAACCCCACATCCCTAACTAAAGTTAGTTTAATTGACATTGTGTAATCCTCGGCCATTTTGTTTCTTAACTTCGTCGCAAACTTTCGGCTCCTCCGAACTTGTTAAAGCGATTACAGATGTTGTAACCTGCTCAGTTGTTAAAAGTTGAGTTTTTGATCTGAAATGGGAAGCATTGGTCGTGGAGTATTGCGAGGGTGCCCCTTTAGAGGTGTGTAGAGGTCGGAGCAGAGCGAGCTGGCGCGGGTGTGTGGGCGCGTGCGGCGGCCGGGTGACAGTTGGTGGTGGGCCGCGGCTCGGGCCGAGACAGCGCGGCCGGTCACTATCGTTTCCCGCGTGAAAATCGCTTTCCCCGCGGCCGCGGTGCGGTGAGCACGTGAACAGTGTCCCGCCGACCGCTCGCGTGACACGCCGCGCCGCTGGCTCCGCTCGGCCACGTACGCTCCCGGCGCCCGCCCGCGCACCACTGACCACGAACCCGCGCGCGCTCTTCAGTTTCCCCGTTCCGTTTTCCAAAAACTTTTCCAATTACATCGTAGTGTGTCGATCGACGTTTGAAGTGTCCTGTGCTGTCGCAGCGGTGGCGATGCGGTCCAAGGCGGTCGCGAGGCGCCTCCACGCGCAAGGTGAGCTTTTATAATTTCTTTGTCCAGTTTCGAAGAGTTTGTTTTGTTGAACAACAGAATGGATTTCGGAAACTCGTGTAACATAATGTACAAACAAATATATAGGTTTCGGGGATGCGCAGTAGGTATGTACAGATAAGGACAGTGATGCGCTGAGCGCGCGTGCCGATTGGCCGGCGCCTCCCCCGCCAGACAAGATAGCGAGGGACATCCTCCGCGCTACGCCACGCAATAACATGCTCTATAATAATGCGTTACGGCTTACTTTCGAGTGCGTTGCTTTTAGAGGGATGTTCCCTCCATTGTCATTTGTCATTGGATGAGCACGGAGGCTTTTCATTATTTACTTTGTGTATGTACTGTTCTAGAGTGACGCTTATCTTTTGTTTTATACGTCCGTGTATCTTTTGTTATTGGGTTTTGGTGAAATTTTCTTTTGTTTATTTTACATAATGTTATGTTATGTTTTGACAACGTAAATGTTTAAAGTGGTTCTTTTTAAATACCAAAAGTATGCTCTATAGCGTATGTTCTAAGGTAGAAATCGCAACAAAACTAAAAATACTAATTAGGTAAGTACTTATCAATTTGTTAGGTAACTAAGGTACTTTCCATTACAATTGAAACGCATCATTCACATGAAATCCAGCCAACAAAAGCCATCACAGTATTGACATTAGTCGATAAGAGAGTTAGTCACTAGCGGCGCAAGGCGGTGTTGATATTTCTGTTGATTGTTCTTTAAACCTGATGAGTCAGGTGCAATGCTCACAGATGTTCGGCCTAGGCTGTAATCTAGACTTTTTGCCCAGCTCGTTTTATTACACGCATTTTTATTCCATTTGATAAGTCATAGTTTTCGTTTCAATTGGTACGTATAGCTTGGGTGGTGGGAGGGTTAACTTTTATTTTACTGTGGAATAGTTTCCTTGAACGTATGATATAGGTAACTATTTGATTTAATAAAGTTCCTTTTAATATCTTTTGTTTGAAAGATAAGTCAAAAAAGATAATTGCATTTGTTTGTTTGAAGAAAGAGTTTATAAAAGATATAATTACCTACAATAAGTTATTAACTCTGTCTACTCTATTATCTACTTAATTGTTATTGCAAACCAAACCACCTATACTTAACCTATCTACTTACTTACCTATACCTTAAGTTAAAGTTAGAAAACCTATAATATTTAGAAAACCTTACAGATAGATCTTTATTCTCTAAAATAATGTCATTTTTAAATGGTAGAGTTATGTTTGTTAGTCTAGTGGTCGCTAAGCGTGAGTGTTGAGTCCTGTGTTCGAATCCCGGGTTGGGACATTTTCACAATTAGGTTATTCTCAGTTGCAGCATTGATTCTATGTGCAATGTGAAGTGAAATAATACTAAACCTATGGAGAACTATACGTCTGTCTACCCTTTTGAGGAATACAGGCGTGATGTTATGTTATACCTAAGTAATAGGCTCGATCTATAATAATAGGTATACTGGCTTGTAAAACTAAGTAGGAACATACTGCACTTTAAAAAAAAAAAATCTGCACTTTTCCTATTCAATTTAGAGATTTAAAATAAAATTAAAATTATTAAAACTACACATCAGTAACATTAACTTAAAATTATTTTAGTCCTTTTTATATACCGAAGGTATTGCAATTTTTAAACTGTGATAGGTACTCCGTTTTGCTGGCCAATGTATTATAAAGAAGTATTTGTATGTATATAGGGTACCTAAATACATTACATACATAACATCAGGACTGTATTCCCCGAAGGGGTAGGCAGAGGTATACATATAGTATACCCACATTTCGCCAGTTATGTTTTTAGGTCCCAATGTAATAGGGGGCGAGCCTACCTACCTAGCCCAACCTAAATTACCTAAGGGAAAAACCCAGTAACACTTTCCCGCCCCGGGATTCGAACCCAGGACCTCGTTCGTGCTCAGCAGTCGCGTTTAGTAACCACTAGACCAACGAGGCAGTCAAGTATGTAGGGTAATCTTCGTAACTCATGATTTGATTTTTAACTTTTCAATTATGATAATATTAAGTGGTATTTACTGACTAACGGTGACGGAAAATATAGTGAGGAAACCTGGATTTAATTATCTGAAGTCGCTAACCCGCAGTGAGCTACAGTGGTGATCAATGCTCAATCCTTCTCTATACGAGAAGAGGCCTTTGCCTTGGAGTGGGACAGTTATAGGCTGTTGTTATTTATTATAAGTAGTATTTACACTGAACCTTTATTGAATGTAGACTATTTAACCCCCAGCAAAGACACGATCATTTTTTTACGTAGACAAACTCCCAGGCAAACATTCTTACGTAAATAAAAGCGGCAATGAGTCCCTAAAGTAACTATACATACCTACATTAAAACCGCTTTCAATCCAAACCAATCAGTCCTTTGTTTGCAAGTACAAGGTTAAAAACTATAGATATAGTTTCTTGAGTGTCAACATTGTGTACGCAGTTACCAATGTATCGAGATATCTATTACCCGAAAATTTATAGTCTGTGGAGGTATAAAAATAATATGATGACGTGTAAACCCAGTCTATTGATTTGATTATCTACTAGCTTTTGCTCCCGTTAAGTAGTCTATGTCCTTTCTTGGGTCTTAAACTTTCTACATGCCAATTTTCATCGAAATCCGTACAGCGGTTTAGTCGTGAAAGCGTAACAGGCAGCCTGACAGATAGAGTTACTTTCACATTTATAATATTAATATGGATAGCTTTTTTAAATAAAGAGTCAGTATATTGCCCAACACTACTAGTTTAAAAAACGAACGCAGACCGTTAACTTCAAATGTTGAATTCTAGTCTATTCCAAAGAGTTACGAAATTTAAAAAGTATCTAATGATTCTCCAATAAATCGACTACTCTCAATTAAACACCACAATAGCCTAGGACCATAGGAAGTGACTATATCCGTGCAAACAGACTCCGACACTCGCTCATCGTTCTTTTTACGTGACGTGAACATGGGCGTCGCCAGGATTTATTTCAAGGGGGTACATAAAGTACATTTGCATTAGTAACTACCTACACACTGCTACACAACTAATACAAAATGTAGAATAAATTGACTAGACGCATTGGCTTCGTCAAGCACTTTTGAAAAGATCATAGAAAGTGGGGACTAAAGGTGCATTTCAAACAAAATTAATAAATAATAAAAAAAATCTATGTTTTTTCCTGCATGCCAGGGGTCCAAGTCGTCCCCTTGGACCCCTGCCGGCCCCATGGACGTGAACTATACATACCTCCGTAACTCTTAGAGAATTTAACCAATTTGCTCTAAGCCATACCTAGACATAGTATAAAACCTCCTTCACTCCAGAACAAGCATACCTTTGTTTGTATATTTTCTCGAGTGTCAACATTGAGTGCAGCCTGTTATCAATGTATCGAGACAGCTATTTCCTAAACATTGGTTCGGTTGCACAACCGCCGCGCAACCAATCATCAGTTTTTACGATTCGGTTTATAGCGAGCGTGTAACCGACGTAGATAGGTGTATGGACTTGCTATGTTATATGTCTTACAAGGACATTATATTGTGTAAGGGGTAAAACTACATGGTTACTACACAGATCAGTCGTTTGCAAGGTTATGCCGTGCTCGCCGCGGTCAGTTTGGTGATAGGTGACCAGTTTAAAATACAGACTCCGTGCTGCTACTGAGAATTAGCTGAAGCAAAAATCCAGTTACATTTTCCCGACCCAGGATTCAAACCCAGGACCTCATCCTCAGCAGTCACGCTTAGGGACCACAAGACCAACGAGGCAGTCGTGGATGCTAAACTTAGCGACCAAACCATAAAAATATTCCATTACGAAATACTCATAGGTACATGACATGTCTTGACTTTAATTCTATCCTCTTCAAAGCCTGCCTGTTTTGAGCTACAGTTCGTCATAATGAGCTATCATTACCTTAAAGTGAGAGAGCCTTAAATATAAGTGAACATTATTGAGCTAATACATCTTATCGGTGCTACGCTCCAACAGATACCTACATTTAATGAAGGCTCGTAGCGGACAGTGAATGTTATTGCTACGAAGATGCTACGACAACAGATAGCCTACTATCTATGGGAATTAAAACAATGGTTGTTTGATTTGACGACCTGATTAGCGCAGTGGCTAAGCGATTGGACTGCTGCGCTAAGGGTTGCGGGTTCGATTCCCGCACGGGGCAAAACTTTGTGCGAACCACAGATGTTTGTCCCGAGTCTGAGTGTTTGTGTATGTGATATTTCATGTTTGTGAAACGCACCCACGACACAGGAGAAATTCCTAGTGTGGGGCGACGTTTTTATAATAAAAAAAAAAAAAAAAAAAAAAAAAAAAAAATTAGTTGATTCAAAAAAAGATAAAAACAATTGTAGAGAAGTCCTCATCATTCTATCGTTGTTTGTTAGTACATACTACGTACATACATTAAAGAGTATTTTACAATTATTTTTACAATCATTTTTGTCGTATCTATTTCTAATTTTAACATTCATCATCATCTGCTATATGGTTTGGCCGTAATCACCATGCTTGGAGGCTTGGGGATCGCTGTATTGGTTGTGATGTTACAGAAGACAATGCTGGAGATTTTCTGGATTTTCCCTTAGTCGCCTCTTACTACAGCCAACGGGACGAGATGGGAGGTGCTAATCTGGCCCACGGGACATTCTGCGATACACATGGAATAATCTGTTTATTTGAGTTAAATTAAAAGAAAACTTTCTTCGTTAATTGTTTTGTGAAGCGGACATTTATAATGTTTTCAAAGCGTTGTAAAATCCAAGTCCAACCCAACAGCTTCATTAATATAATATAAAATAAAACAGCGCACAGCATTGGTAGCATGTATTCCAACATCTATACGAGTAGGTACGTATCGTTCGTTCAGTACATAGGCTAGATATATTGTACGTTGGAACATAAAGATTATATTGATATAGCGTTCATATCTGGCCGTTTTTATCGTGTCATTAAATTGGAATGGTTTCGAAACGCTATCCGCACCACGGTTGCACTTTATCCGCGTTTATAACGCGTGTAAATTGTTACGATTTATGTTTCGAATTTACATATCCATTGGATTTTTTAATTGACATGTTATTATTTTTGTTGTGGGCTCCTTTTATGGGGGTTTAGGAGCGTATGGCGAAAATTATGGTTTAATGCTTTGGTACGAACGTATTTTTAAGTCTCCTTCCAAGTCCATTTGTTTATAACTAGGATTCATAGTTGACATTTATTATAATATAATCGTTTAAAACATACTTGTATCAATGTATACTAGCACAGTGATACAAGTATCTTATAGTAGGTACCTATGTGACTTACCTCTATCCACATCTATGACAAATAACTCGTTTGCTATATACCGCATCAATGGCAGGATACCGCCCGGCAACTAGCACGTTATGGATGATCTTCTTCAAATAGTGATGTACGAGCAGTCTACTATAGTCTATATCTTTGGTACCATAGGTACCTAGTAAAGTGTTATCATGAATTTCATTCAGTCTCTATAGCATAAAATGGAATATAAATAAATGCATTGTTATAGTTATAAGTAAATTTATTTTTACTTATTGGTTTGATGTAGAATATTGTTGAATTATTAGGTAGCTATTAGTATAAATAACTGAAGAAAAATAGTTTATCGACTATACTGATGATAAATATTGTAAACTAAATTCAATCTAGTTACAAAATCTATTGTAGTATAGTAAGAACTGTATGTCGTGATACGCAGAAACTCCAATTATTTTTAATGAAAACCTGATAATTCCTGATACGATAAATGTAAGAAATTCCTTTTCGGCGTCCCAGGTAGAACTAAAGTTTTTTTATACATACCTCGTCTTTTTACCACCGGCTACACCTCCATATAAGTTGTTTATGTATACAATATATACATAAGGATGTATATATGCTCGTTCAATATCTGGCCACGTCTTTACGACGATCGTAAACGTGTGCGGAGCTCAACGATCTTCACCGAGTGTCGGGAAATTCGATCCCTGACCGTTGCCCTTTTGTGCGAGCGAGTTGATTGCCCAGGCCCGGCTATTCGTTTGTATTCGATTCTACAATCGATGCTCTGGATGTACCGATTAAGTTCTCGATATTGGTTCTTAGATGTTATCATGTCAATAATGTTGATACGATTTGCGTCGCTTGGGGAAGTGTTGACGGTGTTTTTACGGTGTTTTCTAAAAATATTTTGGTAGAGGAAAGTAAGGTAACTGTAGGTTTACTCCACGCATTACGTATTAGGTAAGCTTGAACTTGAACTCTAGGCTTCTATTAGTATTAAATAATACCAGAAACAAAGACATGAAAGGATTAGTTTAGGCCAACAATAGCCAATGAACTGTAAATACGCGATCACAATGGTTCTCTAAACAAACTTCCAGGGCTAAGAATTCGCGTCGCGTTCTGGACAATGGCGATGTCTTCCATAAATAACCTGAACAATATTCAATAAGCACGACGGTTTATTCCTCCAGGAATAGTAGTCGTAAAGCTCGCAGACATACCTACGGACGGATCCTCGAATCACAATAACGCTGGAGCTCAGCAGAATCCATAATCTTATTTTTGTACCGCACCGCGAAGCGTGAATTTCGCAATTACGAGAAAGATGGTAAGCGCAGCGGAATATCGTCGCAAAGCTTTCTCCGATAGAGGTGAGAATCGCGCGGCGCGACTTTCTCAAAATAAACACTTCTTGTCTGTACACGTGCGAATGTCGACTTTATCTCGGAGACGGAGAGTTACGTGGCGGGAGCGGCCAGGTGGCGCGTGAAAGCGGACTCTTTGCGATGGCAGGAGGGCAGATTATGCGTCGCAGATGTTGCCGGGCGACATCCATTGTGTTCCCTCCTATAATTTTATCGAAGCTGATTTACGATCGATTGTTCGGCCGGTGGACAGTCGGCGAGGCGTGGTGTGTGTGCGCGCGCGCATGTGTGGGTGCGTGCGTGCCTGCGCCGCAGTCGTAACTTACCTGCAGATGGCGCTCGGATATGACGAGACCACTCGCCACAAAACGCCCTCGTAAATTAAGAAACGACGTCTTGGGTCGTGTTCTTTTCAGCTTTGTTTTACGCATGCGCTGAATTACTTTCCAACTAGTGACGCCATTATTTATAATATTTCAGTGCTGACACTTATTTGTACTAAAATATAATTATACATTACCAACTTGTAAGAATCCTTTTTTTCATAAGGCTGTCAGCTTAAATATTGATATCATTTAGGTATTATACTTTTGTATATTTCATTGTTTAGGTATGTTCTTTAGGTTATCTTGACCATTGGAAAGTTTCATCTATATTTTTATTTTAATACATAAGATTTTGACAAGTAAAAATGAACAGAATACGAATTACCTTACCCAAATATTTATACAGTTAAAATAAAACAGCAAAAGCTACTTCTACAAGAGAAAAGGCAAATACAACTAACAAATAGGCATCAGGCCACAAATGTTTTGCATCCACAATCAATATTTTGATCTCGCTGACTCCGAGATGTATACAAGAAAAGCTTATTCAGCAGATGTTTATACAGGGCTAGCGGCTGCTAATGCCATGATAAAACGCTGACGATAAAACAGCCATTATGTATTTTACCTGCAAATTGTTTTCCGGCACAATTAAGATTGAGTTTCAATACTCAATAACATGGTGTAAATCTGCAGGGAGCGGGTGCCGGTGAGAGCGATTGTGCCGCACGGAGAACTTAGTCCTGGAAGTCAATTCGATTGTTATAAATTCTTTTAATCAATAATATAATGTCTTCCGTAATGTGGCAAGGTCGATACTTCATTTAAATCAGGGTCCGGTTTATTACACCGGTTTTGACAATCTTTCTGCAGTTTTGTCATTACAAGCTGTTTGACTACAACCTTGAACGCACAGCACGCAGTGGCAAAGCGTTTTATAGTGGTAGGGCAGCAAATTATATTAGCATAGAAAATAGATAATTGTCTGGCTAATAGAGAGTTTCGACGGAAGAACATAAACTACGATAGAGACATTATGCCAGAAGCTAATAACGTTCTAGAAGGATTCGATTAAAAAGAAAAATAGATTATAAAATTTCGACTTTAGTTCGAAAAACCGATTCTAAGAACGACTTGGTTATTCTATGAGCCGATTAGTCCCAAAATCTGGCTGAATTTCTACCTTACAAAAGTGTAAAATCATCAATGTTCCTAACTTAATCTAGTTAGGAACACTGATGATTTTACACGACTATATTGCTAATACATCAAATACAAGTACTCGCTGGCACTGCCGCCGTGTCGAGCGGTTTGCAGGTCAAACGCAAGTAAAACAAGAAATTATTAGGGAAAGGCGTTAACTTCCAAGTCGTTAACATATTGACAGGCGGGCGCTAACCATAACAAATGTATTGATTCCTTATGTTTTGATTCCTTGAAGTTTTATAAGCATTACCTCATTGTGTCGACATTTCTTATGCTCCTATATTGTACTTTGTTATGTTTGCTTTAGTGAGCTTTTGATTGTGGAACTGAATGAAGTTGTTGAGTGGAAAGCTAGAAGATTTCTGTTTTAATGCATTTTAGAAGATTATTTTGGTTTTATTTTAAAAGGACAATATTATCATTAAATATTAAAGTTTAAATCAAGGCTTCCCTATTCTTATTAAAGATCCAACATAAAGACACTTTCTTGTAATTAAAATATGTTTTTTTTCTTAAAGATATAACGAAAACACTGATATGAATGCCATCATTATCTTAGATGAAGAGCATACATTTTGTAAAGTTTTTTAATCTAAACCGATATTATGTTTGCGAATCAAAAATCAAAATTTGCATGTCGCTCTTCTAATTAATTAACAACTTTATATAACTTACATTGTACGCAAATAAATAATATTCCAATATTTATCTCATGTTCGTGACTGCTGCAAAGTCCTTACCTAACAGCTTCCACATATTCCATAGACTCAAGACAACTATTGGCATAAACAAACTGGAGTAGAGAAATGTGGGCGAAGGCGAGCTATAATTAAACTGAGAGTCAAGGAATCGAGGTCGGCAGCGCGGGGCTTCACTCTGAGCGCAACCTTTCAATTACCCCGGGAAATGTGTTCCGGACGGGAAAAACTAGAGAAAGGTTTCTCTTGTCTTCATATGAAGGTACTTATAGAGGTAGCTACTTCGATGGCAACCCTGATTTGTTAGGGTTTTTTATTTTTAATAGGGATTTTATCACTTAGTGATAATGTCACCCCTATAGAAGAAGAACAATTTTCACCTTAAAACTATTATAAATTTAAGTAGATGCAAAACAATATTTCAGATTAATAAATCATCCAGCAAGTAGTCTAACAACTGATTTACTCTTACGTGTTAGCTATCAATAGGCGACACAGCATTTTAGCCTCTTCCGACCTCTTTAGGGTTGATATATTGGTTGGTGCAATGTACCTGGAGCAAAGTGGAACATCTGCCCCCAAAGACAAGCGAAAAACGATTGAGGAATAGAATGAAAAATATATGGCTTTGACTTATGTCATCGATAGTATTGTCATCCCCTTAGACCAAGTATACGTAAAAAAAAGTATATGATACTTGGATCCAAACTCTATGGTCATCCCTATACTATTATATATCATTCTTTTCGATTTCTAATTGTTTTGCCACTTGTTTACGGAGGCTGGAAAGTAACTAAAGTAATGTTTCTACAGTATTGTCACGTAGGTACTTATGTGTATTTAGTAGCGTAGATGTAAGCTCTAATTATCTGATAGTTTGGTCTAACCAAACTTAAATATTTATTTGTGAAGCCTTATAGGATGGGCGGGACCAAATATTCTTGATCTTTTGTTTTGGATTTGGCTTTGCTCTGCCCCTACTTATTATAAGCAGTTTTTTGAGCAAATTGGTGAAAATACAAATAATTAAGGAGGTTGAGTTAGTATTACTGGAATAATTAATGGTTCAGTTAATACTTATAAAAGAACATACGTAACATTAACATAAAATAAAAAATAAAAAGTTTTTATTTCAGTAAATCTTTACAAATAAGTTGCCGGGGCTTCCCAGAAAGCAATCAAAAGATACTTGTGTTGGGAAAACCTCGCTCTTCCTACGTGAACATATACTTAGATTTACAACACTATCAATTTCACTTAATACAATTTTTAAACAAAGAAGAATAAAAAGAAAATATAGAAACGCACAAACATAATTATACAACATATATATACATGAACCCTAAAAACAAAACACTTCTTTTTCTGGCCAGTCGTGTAAAAAGAGAGAAATATAAAAAAAAAACAATTAAGAAGTAATACTAAGTATTTTTACAACAATTAAAGGTTGAGTCTATACAAAATGAAAAGAACACACATAACATTGAAAAAGAGAAAAAAATCTAAGATATAAACAAAACTCAATTAATTACATTTCACTTGCAGAACGCATATAACTTGGCATTGTCTTGCTATCAGCCAGACAGAGTTACGAGTCGAGCTTCACAATAAATCATTAATTTTTATTTGTTAGTTAACCTTATCTGGCTGCCATCTACAGCTATCCATTACTAAGAATATTGATAAGTCCAATGTTAATTTCCTTTAATATCCCTAGTTGAAATCTATCAAGTTTTAGAATTCCGCATGTCGTCAATTTTATGTGAAACCTATCTTGTTTTAAATTATTTTGTTTGCTTTTATATTCAAATATGTATCACCAGTTATCCCCCCCCGTCAAGTATAAATAATGATAAAGATTTAGATATGTAAATATTTATTTTGATACTCTACCAATGTTCAGTATTTACCCAAATTTCGCTGATCATCATAATTAAGCCTATTGCAACTCATCGGACTCGCCTTTGGATAAAGCTGTTTCGGCTATAGAAGGGAATTATATTCTTTATGTTTCGCTACAGATAAAATATATTTAGGGCGTCAAAATTGTGTGCAATACTTATTAGGTATCTCCCTGATATTTTTAATAGAAAACATGAACAACATGGCCTCAGTAAACCTAACTTTGTCAGTAGAATTTAGATCAATTAAACTACGTACTCGTACATTTTTAGGGCTACGGAACCTTTGTTTTCTTAACGATATCTTTTAATAGAGTCAGACAATAAGCTAATAACTAATGTAGACCATAAACTAGTATCAGGCATTCTTTTGATATCTTAATTAAATCGATATGACATCTCGCGAGATGTGACTAATGTGCAGTCGGAAAGAGAAAAATACTATGCATGTGGAACAAAACAGGCCTTTTTCAGATCTTTAATTAAACTTTATGACTGCCTTGTTGGTCTAGTGGTCGCTAAGCCCGAGTGCTGAGCACGAGGTCCTGGGTTCGAATCCCGGGTCGGGAAAAGTGTTATTGGGTTTTTTCATTAGGTAATTCTCAGTAGCAGCACGGATTCCGGATTTGTGCCCGGTTGATGGCAATAGGCTCGCCCCCTATTACATTGGGCCCCAAAACATAACTGGCGAAATGTGGGTGTACTATATGTGCACCTCTGCCTACCCCTTCGGGGAATACAGGCGTGATGTTATGTTTATGTTATTAAACTTTTTATCTTTACTTATTATATAACATTTATTTGGTGTTTACAGATACTATGTAAACAATATTTAATTATTGTATTCAAACTATTTCTTCTTGGCACGTGTTGGTAACAATGAGCGTGTTTTATGTAACTATGACGGTTTCTTCTGAGTCAGAAATGTATCATCATCACATTGGAAATACGGGAACTATTGTACACCCATTACCCATTGCAATGGAAAATGTAGCAAGAATTATGTGTGTATTATAGAGCAAAATATACAGCTAGTATTTAAGTATGCTAAGTAATAAAAACCTTATAAAAAAGGTATTGGCAATGTAAGCTTTAAAAATATGTTTTTTATCCTTTTTACCGAGGTAGATAGATGTCCCTTTATTTTTTATTAAACATAAGTACAGTATAAGGATAATGTACAATGGGCGGTCTTATCGCACTAGGCGAGCTTATAGACAACCTTAGGATGGACAGAGTTGAATATTTGATATCAGTATAGTAAAATTATGTATCATACCTATTGCAAAGTCACAAATCATAAATTACATGCGTTAGGAATAACTTTGAATTCGGGAAATTATTCTTTAAGGAATCACTAATAAAAATAATTTAGCCGTGCAGATCCGTCTTGCCTCTTATAACGTTGATATCTTTTAATAATTAGTAGAGTATATTGGGAAGGGAAAGACCTCGGCGAACATACCTCGATTAAATTGGAGATGTTCTGCAAAAGGGTCAAGTGAGGAAAGAGAGGAGTTGTCGAATATACAAACTTAACGGTGTTTTGTATAAAAGTAAATTTAAATTTGATAGGTAGTTAGCTTAGAACAAGTTTTTATTTTTGACTTTTGTACTCTGTGACAATTGATGTTGATACCGTAAAATAGGAATTAAATAAATCTGGTTTTCTTCTTCTTCCACGATATACCCCACATTACCTTTAACCGACGGGTGTGTATGAGGAATGTGAGGCGTGTGAATGTGGCGGAAGAAGTATGCTAGGATTGTAGCAAATTGAAATCCGTGGTCTCTGCCTACCCTTCATCATCATCATTATCAGCCGGAAGACGTCCACTGTTGAACAAAGGCCTCCCCCTTAGAACGCCACAATGAACGACAGCTTGCCAATTGCCAACCCTTACTACCTTACAAATGTTACAAACGTAATCAAAGTTGTAAACCTCTACCCACGATGATGTGATGCTTACTAAGATCATATCTAGAGTTACTTTGCGATAAGAGAAGTGATCTCAGCGAGATACGTGTGTCCGTGAGTCACTGCGTGTTTCATGCAGCCAGCATCCGAGTGATACGCCACGGTTTATATGACGCGAGTTTTCTTAGTAATTGCTCGTTTGTGGTATCGTCATAAAAATGGATACGATAAACCTTTATGTGCGTAACCGAGTAAGTACTTACTAGTTTCTTTTTTTCTGTAGATATAGACTGTACCTACGTGCATGTCTGTAATAGCATTTCTTTGCTTCGTTTTCTTTGTTCATTTAGTAATTTTATAAAACATACCTAATGAAACTTAATAGTATAATTATGATGACCTGGCGCAGTGGTTAAGCGATTGTACTGCAGCGCTAGGGGTTGTAAGTTGGATTCCCGTACTGGACAAAAATATGTGCCATCCGCAGATGTTCTTTGTTACTATGAATGCAAAAATAACTTCATCTGACAGCCTGATTGTTAGCCCATCTCGTATACTTCCTAGAACCATTAAAAATATCAGATCATTTATCTTTGATGGATGGATTTATTTTGAAAGTTCATTGAAATCATTTTTTCTACGTTACAGTTTAGGTAAATCCACTATAGGTAAACAGTTTGATTAGTCACAGAGTTATTTCAAATATTACTATTTTAATTTTGACAAATTTGTGGAGTTGACGACCTGTTTAGCGCAGAGGCTAAGCGATTGGACTGCTGCGCTAGGGGTTGCGGGTTCGATTCCCGCACGGGGCAAAACTTTTTGCGAACCACAGATGTTTGTCCCGAGTCTGGGTGTTTGTGTATGTGATATTTCATGTTTGTGAAACGCACCCACGACACAGGAGAAATTCCTAGTATGGGGCGACGTTTTTTTTTAAAAAAAAAAGTTAAATGAAGATGTTTATTAAAGCTTGGTTGCCATGTCAAAGTCAAACATAAGTAGGGAAGTAGGAAGTAATTGTCCAAATAGCAAGGACCTTGACACCTAATGCTGCACTCAGTGGGACTCGGAGCCCGGGGCGCGATGGTCAATACACATTGATTGGCCGGGCCTACTGGGGCAACTACGGACCTCAAGGGTAAGGTTATAGTTATTGCCGTTATTACATTAATATTGAAGGCGGAAGGGATTTTGTGATATGAGAAGGAAATTCTATTAAAATTGCGTTTATTTTGATTATGTTGCCACTGAAGTTGCTAATGTTCTAATGTTGCTAATATCTTATGAAGGGTTTTTTTGTTGAAAGATTTTGTTTATATCTATATCTTCCTTTTTATTTCACATAAAGCTGATAAACTGGCTTTATATTAGCTTACAGCAGGTTACTTTTTATACAAATTATTTTATTATAGGTATTTATTAAGGTGCCGAATGGTATCCGGCCTAGAATTGAGCACCCTTTTTCCTCCCGTGGGTGTCATAGGGGGTGACTAAAAAAATCCAGAAGATGGGCAGCAGCATCTTCTGTAAGACGAGCCAGTTAATTTGAAGAATGAAGGGGAGATTTTTGCCGTGCAGTGGGACAACACAGGCTGAAAAAAATACTATTTAGAAATATATAAGTATGTTTATCAGCCATAATACAGGCTCTGTCTAGATTGGGAATAGATGACGTTGTGTGAGCTGTCCCAAGATATTATTATTTGTCATAGACGTTAACAAAAAGGCTTTTGAACTCTTTCCCTTGTTCGAAATACTTAGTCAAAGTACTTTCTCATTAAGTTCGCTTCCTAAAAACAATAAAGCATATCACAAAGTCATGCAACATCCAAAAGTAATTTCACGGGCGAGTAAGCATAAGTTTTCACACCGAACCTCACCAGGTTTCATGGTAAGTGTTACTAAATAAAAACTAATGAAATAGCTGAATTAAAAGTAGGGAAACGACCTTAATAGCCAAGGGCCTTATCAGCACATAAAGAAATATGTCCCAGCCATAAACATAAGTTATAATTACATCTGAGAGCGCAACCGTGTACTAGATAGCAGTTGTATACCTTCTACATCATACTTGATACTTTTGTGAGGAACCAGAAATTTTGTAGTGATGGTAGTGTCTGCTATATGATAGGACTTGGATCTATTTGTTGCTATCAAATAAAACTGGTAGATAAAGTAAATATCTAAAAATGTTTGAAAATTCTAGCTAATTTACTTTATATATGAGGTATTGAATTCCGACTTGCTAAACTTGTGATGAAAGTTTTGTTGAAGTTTTGCTTATGGTGTATGTGGTAGATATACCTACGTATATTTATTTAAAACAAAGAAAATATGATGTCTGATTATAGATTGCACTTCGAAAATTTTTTTGATAATGTATTATACCATTTTACTTGAAGCAAGCTAGTTACATTACCAGATTCATAGCAAATAGTACTTTATGTACGGCACAAGTAGGTAGATATAGTCTTACTTACCTACAATTATATGAATCATATACAAATTTTAATAGCTTGGAAGTACTGAGGATTTGACATAATAAATAAAACCTAATCCAGTATTCAGTAAAGTCAATTCTCGACTACTAAGCTCAGGCTAATGTACCAATCGATAAACACCAACAAAAACTATAGAAAGTCATATCTCCAGTGGTTTATGGTAATTATAATAAATAATTGTGGGTAAGGGTTATTGTCCAGTGCGCGCGATGCGATACTATCTGGCTTCCGAGCGTCGCGCCGACGTCATTATCATAATAGTTTTGAGACACGAAACTTATAAAAGGCAGTTATTGTGATCAATCAGTTTTAGTTCATTATGTCTTGTACTGGTGCGTTAGAAAGTTGAAGTTAATAGTGTAGTTTAAAAATAAAGTGTCGTTCTGGATTTAAACACACTTTTTAATTTTTTTTTCAACGTTATTGGGTTTTTTCATTTTTAGTAACAGTTCGGAGTCTAGATTTGTGCCCGATTAATGGCTATAGGCTCACCCCTTATTACACTGGAACCTATAACTTACTATATAACTGGCGAAATTTGGGTGTACTAATGGGACACCTCTGCCTACTCCTTCGGAGAACACAGGAGTGATGTTATTTTATGTTTTTTTAACCTTTGCATTTATATTCTTTTGCTTGTCACGTTTTGCAGTTAATAGTAAAATAATGGCCACACGTTTTTAGGAAACTTATAGTTATAGCCCTTTGATGAACGAAAACAAATCACAATACTGTATAACTTAAGACACATAATTTATTCCAAAACATTCTAATACTGCGACTGTTTTTCTATCCGTTTCTTTAATTTTTACCCCTAAAATACTGAAGTGATTTGGATAGAATTTGATATAGATATAGACCAATAAGATTGTTCTTTTGATCTAATCTATAAGGCTAATTTTAATACAGATTTCAGTAATATTTTTTATTTAAAGAGTACCTTAGAAGTTTTTTTGCCATTTTTTTTCCATAGGAATGACATTATTGAAACCGTGCATCTCGCATCTTGACGTTTCATGAGCGCCTGTGATTGGTTTTTTATGAGATAAAAACATATTGAATTGAATTTCGTAGTTCACCAGTATAACGTCGCATACGTTAATGGAATCCAACAAAATTGGAAGTTCGGATAACTATCATTGAAACTTGTGCAGCGCTTTCAATAACGTTATCAGAGTGATAGATGCTTCTTGCTGACAGGCCAGCGTTCGGTTCCCGGCTCGGTCCTATTGTCCCGGTGACGGATCGACGGAGCTACTCAGATATACTGTCACGTGATATCTAGGAGGTTGGCGACAGTCATTGTGTTTATCTGTGAGTTGAGTTAATAGTGGGAGATTTTCTTGGTTGTGTTTAAGTAAGAAAATGATACTTAAATGCAAGTGATCTAGATAGAATGATGAATATATTTTGTTTGCGTGCTTGTATTCCCCATTAAGTTAGTAAGACTTCACTTTAGGTAACTGTATATCCCTCTTTTTCTTGACAAAGAAATATGTGACACAATTTTGCAACCTGTATTTTTAAAACCCCATAATATAATGATTAAAAGCAGTATTATAGGAACATTACAACGCGTATAAAACTTAAAGACAAAATTCAATTAATGAAGGAAAAAATCCACAAATATTTTAGTAATAAAATTAATAGGACAACATAAATTCATATCTATGAATATGCTACGTCTGCTACGAAGCTACGGCTGTAGCAAGACACTGACCGCGTAGCAAGGAGATAATACTATCATGTGGCGTAGCTGCAATGGAGAGGATTCTTATTATAGCTCTGATTAGATCCAGTTCATTACGTTTTAGTGGTTGGGTGATGGTGGCTTAAAACATGGAGTCTCATACACTTTGTCTTTCTTAGGAATAGAAATTGCAAGGAATGATATTTTAAATCTTATAAAGATACGATTAAAAGGACATTTTTAGTGCCTAATTTCTAGTATTTTGTATATAGTGCTAAGTCATATTTTTGCTTAGAGCAATTTATCTTTATGTATCTGTGTTCTGCCTTCTCGTCATTAAAACCTTACCTAGACTTCCACAAATATTTCATGACCAAAATTACCTTAATCAGGCTAGCTGTTCTCGATTTTGTTGCGAGACTAACGAACAGCAATTCTTTTTGATGAAATTAATTAAACTGTAATGTCCTATCCTATAACCTATAGAAAGTAATGTCAGGAGTTTATTGTTATAGTTTCAATTGCAATGAAGGTAAGTTAAAAGTAACTTCGTAGATACTACATACATACACAGTTAATATGCTTATATTTATTCTCAGGTACCTATGACCTTAAATAAGCTTCTAAAATCACCAGTTCAAAATGACACCAATCAAAACACCCAAACTATTTGGACTTACCCAACATTATAAATAATTTATTTCTTTTCATAATACTTTGTAGCATTAAATTCGAGTGTTTCATCGGTAGTCATAATACCGATCGGTTTGACACTCAGACAAAACACGTGTTGTTTATAATATTGAGCACGTTCCCTTATTGGTGTGCATTGTGTATTGTTCGTGATCGTCGTATTTAGGATAGCGTTACGAATACGACACTTGATTGTTAATAGATAAGATTGGGCGCAGAATGAACGCTACTGTTAGGTTCAGCTTTTGATTTCTTGGAAGGTCTCTAGAGCTTTGTATGTGACGTCATTGATATTGGACTATTGACGTTTTAAGGTAAGTAAAGAGATTTTGTTGAGTTGGACATATTGGTGGACGTATAGGTTTTACTGTTTATGAGCTGACCCAGCGAACTTTGTACTGCTTTTAAACCATTTAACCCTTCTGAAACTGGAAACCAACCCTTGACTTCCACGAGTGTTTAAAGACAAGCCAAATTGGTCCAGCAGTTCTTGAGTTTTAGCGAGACTTACGAACAGTTATAAATTTGAATATATCTTCTGAATCTATATTCAAAAAGATGAGATCTAATTTTAACACATAGGTTTGATAGTATGGCGAGCGGTATAATTTATTTATTTCAGCCATGATCGTCCCACTGCAGGGCAAAGGCCTCCCTTTCCTTCCTCCATTCCTCTCGGTTCTCGGTATATTTAGAACTGGGATAATTATTGTAAAATTTAATCATTTGATGTTTTCATTCATTATTTTTGTAATTTATTTACACCGAATAGTAAGAGATACGAGGGTCAAACTGAAAGTTCTTAGAACTGGCCACTTATAAACAATATAATAAAAAAATAATTCTAAAATTTGAAAATAGAACTCTTTGCCAATATTACTGGGTATATATTTCATTAATTTGTCATTTGTTTTACGATTTGGCGGCAAATTGAAAATTGTCTGTGTCACGTCAACATGAATTTAACACGAGAAAATTTTCGTGCAATGATTTTTTATGACTTTCGATGTCATTTAAGTCAACAAGAAAGTTATGATAGACTACGATTGGCCTTTCACGATGAAGCCCCATCTCGTGCGACAGTTTACAACTGGTTTAATGAGTTTAAACGTGGTCGCACTAATCTCACTGATGATTTAAGTGAGGGACGGCCTTCTACGGCGACGACTGAAGATAACATCTGTGTTGTGCGGCGTATGATAGAGACTGACAAAAGAGTGACCTATCAGCAGATTCGGACAAGCTTAGGCATCGGTATGAGTCAAGTGCACAAAATCCTCCACGAACATTTAGCAGTCAGGAAGCTTTGCGCCCGGTGGATACCTCATAATTTGACTGAGGCTCAAAAACTCCATCGTGTGGATTGGTGCCGTAAAATGATTGAAAGATTTAACGGAGGTGACTCAAATGCTGTGTTCGACATACTAACAGGTGACGAAAGCTGGATTTACTGTTATGATCCTGAAACCAAAAGACAATCTGCTCAGTGGGTGTTTCCTTTCGAAAGGTTGCCAACTAAAGTGAAGAGAGATCGAAGTGCGGGAAAAAAAATGGTGGCCTCGTTCTTTGGAAGGATAGGTCATTTCGCAACAATTGTGTTAGAGGATCAAAAAACAGTTTCTGCAGAATAGTACACTACCAATTGTTTGCCACTTGTCTTGGAAAAAGTTCGAGAGAAACGACCTCGCAGTAGGATCCTCCTTCACCACGACAACGCCTCGTCGCACACCGCTAAGCGAACGATCGACTATTTGGCGACATCAAACGTTGAATTACTGGGTCACCCGCCGTATAGCCCCGACCTCGCCCCTTGTGATTTTTATTTATTTCCAAAAATTAAAGAAAAACTTAAAGGAAAGCGGTTTATGAATGCTGAAGAAGCGGTGGCTGCGTATCGCGATGCCATTGAAGAGAACCCTAAAGACGAGTGGGCAAAGTGCTTTTCCCAGTGGTTCCATCGCATGCAGCGGTGTATTGACGTGAATGGACAATATTTTGAAAAGATATAATAAAACTAATAACTGGCTAATGTAATCAGTTTTTGATTTTCTAAGAACTTTCAGTTTGACCCTCGTATATTATAATATATAAATAGAAGTTTTAGAACTACAAACAAATATTGAGTCTTAGTAATATTTCAAGGTTTTACATGAAGCTACTCGAGTTCTCATCGTGTTTTAGGTATAAACAAGCTAACAAAAAAAACTTTATTCACACCTTACACACCCTTAGTTCCTGCTGACCACTTGACCACTGACAAACCACCTACAAAATCGAATCAGACGAACCAAAAAAATATTTTCAACAAGTCCACACCAAATCCGATTAGGTTAATTAGGTTAAAATTTATAATTGGCCACGCATACCGGGTGGCGGGGTTTTGTGGCAGGCTGAGCATTAAACACTAATGAGTACATATGACATTTACGAGGTCGCTAATACTGCTGTAGGCTGGGTACACACGGCTTGGCCCAATACTTGTGGCCTGTTGAGCAGACGGGTCGGCCGTGTACCTAGAGGTCATTGGCTTAGATAGGTAGAAGAGGAATACTTCCTTATATACTAATGTAGAAGTGCTCAACCGAAGAGCGTGTTTGAGAAATGTGATGCGTGTGAATGAAGCAAAAGAAGTATGCCAGGATCGTAGCAAATGGAAATCCGTGGTCTCTGCCTACCCCTCAGGGAAACAGGCGTGACTTTATGTATGTATGTAATGTAGAAGTCTGTTAGTATCAATAAATGTAATTTAAATATCTACCATTTGATTTAATCGTTAACTCGTCTGAAATGTAGCGTTTTGATAACCTGCCCCCTCTTAAAGGGGCTGATCGTTGTAGGAAAATATTAAATGGTTTAACGTCGAACATTCTAAATGATTTGGATTTTAAATACAACTTCTAAATGTTCACTATGTATCTTCAAAACCTCAAACGAGGCAACTCCAAGTTGATGATTTCACAACATATTGCTATATCCGCTATAGGTAACTTTGTCCCATGAAAACTCAGCTTAACAGTATAAAACGTTGGCGAACCGCGAACGTTTCTGAAGAGGCTTTAATACATGTAGTCTTATAAATAGGTCAGGAGAACATGAGTGAACATGCTCTGAATGACGGTTTATTTTCTATTAAAGTTGCGTTTTCTCAAGTAGCGCTGACAACTTATTTAGTAACTAAGTAGTATAATTATGTTTCAATCTCATGTAAATATAATTCAAGTACCTATTAAAATTAAATTAACAAGAATTTATGCGAATTTATGATACTTATCTATCTATTAGGCCACCTGTAAAAATATTAGAAAAAGTAAATGAGTTTGAACTGGCACACGTTCGAAAAAGAACAAAGAATACACGTTCAAATATCTCAGTACCAACCAGTATTACCGACTCAAACGAACGCTTATATACCTCTCTATTTACATATTAATCTCGGCAGCGATGGCGGTTCATCGTAAACATTTAATTGGTGATAAAGGCGAATAATTGGTCTCGGCTATCGATCGACCGCTAATGAAACTGAATTACTCTGTTACAGCCTAACGAATAACGATCTGTGCGCGATATCTCAATCTTTTATACGCACTTATATAACCAAGGATATAGTCTTGTTGTTTTTGTACTGGCTGGTTTTCCGGTTTGAATTTGGAATGAAATTTGTTTTTCAAAGATGGTAAAATCGAGATGTCTTTGGTTGTTTATCAATGTAGGTAGGTACTAAGATTTGATATTTTTTTATTCTTCACGGTGCAGGTCGGTATGTGTAAGTTCAGTTTTCCGTCTTCTATCTCAATTGCGCCTATTTCAGTTAGCTAAAAAGAGTTTTGTGTTTGAATATTTAGTTATTTTCTTGGTGCTAGTAATTTTTTAAGAATACGAAGATAACTCATTCAAGAATTCTAACATCTTGCTTTGTTGTCAGTTTCTATCAAAATTAATATAATCTAACATGTTATGATATTGTCAGTTAGTCCTTAGATTCCTAATAATAGTATAGTCTGTGGTTGTGAGAGTCACGTGTTTCTTCAAATTAAAACGAAAACATTACCAAAATGATATAACGGTAATAGACATGTCCCAACAATAATTCCCAACAGCTTAGCAATGTGGCCAACTAAAAAATATAGCAGCATTTTAACGGCTGCCGTTAACATTCTAATGGACGCGACTTTTATAGGTTAAGTATTTTTGATAATAGGTTATATCGTTATAAATGCTTATTAACCCTGCGTAGGGCGCAGTCACGTCAATTAGTCGTAATCTTGCTTCGTGACTTGTGACTTATGGCAGGCCGATCTCCGAGCGTGGTCATTTCACGATTTGTATCAAAGAAATCGGGCCACAATAAATATGATCACGACATGTAAGCTAATCGCTTGTGTATACTTTAACGGCGTATATTTGTCACCGCTCGACCTTGTGTGGAAGTACCTAAGCCGCATGTGTTAGTATAAAAATAATTAAATACTTGCTAGCGGTGTGTGCGCCGTGTATATGTATGTAGATTTAGTTGCAATCTTGTTGTGTATTATGTCGAGAAATTATGCTGTTGTACTGGAAAAACGGATGGTTTCATTTCTTTGAAATGTTTAGAATAATCTTGTATTCTTTACTTGCATGAATGTTAATATAAATATTGTAAATAGTATAATGGATTTTACGCTTAACTGATATTTTTTTATTTTGAGTCTCCTACATTCTTGCATTTGCATTTACATTTGATCTAACGTTGAGAGTTGTGACGTCTGAGGTTTTAATTTCTGAATAGTTACAAGTAATTTCTGACTGGTAGGTAAGTCTTGCTCCTATTAAGATTGCTTTAAAAGCGCAATGGCGTTGTCATCCAAAGGAAGAGACAGCCGTATTCCGAATATATCGCTTGAAACTGCTAAAAGTACCTAGATCTATTTCTATGGTAATTAAGGCATTATATAAATTAATATTATAGTTATTTAAATGGCTTGAACATTTTTTTCTTAATAATGCTACCACCATGGGGTCTCTACTATACCCTACAGTTGATGCACAACAGTTGCGTAAAGAAAAAATAAATCGAAAAACCTGACGATGCATCTATACTATAAACTATACCTACTATAATTATATAGGTACATTTGGAACATTACACTACATAGTACTTTCCCACACAACCCAATAAATACATTGCAAACAAAAACAAAAGACACACAAATTATTCCCCTCGTTACCATTAAATATATCTTACTTTTTCTAGTATTTAGCACAACCATAAAGTAGTCACGAGCGGGCCGTGGAGGCGGTAATTAACTTTCAATTTGCACACATCAGCGGTGCAAACAAAGAAACCGGCCATCTGATACTGGCTATTTACATAGAGGGCTGGCCCCTCCACTAACAAACAATTATACTTAATTTAGATGTTAGATTTGGTTCCCAATTATTTGTCTTCAAGAAGGTTTTAAGTCGGATTTATTGTTTTGGTCATGTCAAAAAAGTTCAGTTTTCAAACATTTTATCAATGTCATGTCATATCTGTCAAATGAAATTGACAGATAGGAGGTTAAACATTATTTTTCTGTGTAGGTACGATACTTAAAAAACTATATCTAAAATTTAAATAAGCAGTGTAAATAAAAATTATTATGAACAACAAAACAGCCGTAAATGTGAGATATAAAAAGTTTTAAAAGTAATTTCTGTTTGTTGCTAAGGAAAAAATTGGGCAGTTTTAAATGTCAAGTTTGTGACTTTTATTAAAAACAAACTCTGCAAAGAGTAAGGATTAAGTATTTCGACATTTGATTTTCGAAAGAATTGTAAACTCTTAAACTTTCGTCTTTGGAATTTTCTTTATGGAAGCTTTATAAAATAATTAATTAATTTCGATGAGGGGCTTGCTTATGCGTTAATCCTTAAAAAAATTAACAACTTTTTATTCAGCCCGCGTGCATGATTGCCTCGTTGGTCTAGTGATCGCTAAGCGCGACTGCTGAGCATGAGTTCTTAAGTTAGAATCCCGGTTCGAGTATAGTGTGACTGAATTTTAATTAGGCAATTCTCAGTGGCAGCACGGAGTCTGGATTTGTGCTCGGTTAATGGCTATAAGCCCTACATTTAGGACATTATAGGATGACTGCCGAAATGTAGGTGCACCATATCACTTTTCGCGGAATACAGGTGTGATATTAAGTTTATGTATTACACTAATATTAAAAGGTTCACTAAAATTAAGTTATCAGTGTGTTTGTTGTCCTTTTCACGCTCTAACGGCTGGACCGATTTTGCTGGAATTTGATATGGATGTAGCTGACATTCTGGATTAACACATAAACTAGCAAACACCGCGGGATGCAGCTAATTTTATATGTCTATCGTGGGCTTTTAAACTGCAACACATAAATGCTAACTTTACCTAATAAAGTCTTAACTCGAACCACATAAGGTGCAGTATATATATGTAGCCTTAGCACTGTGTCTCAGTGTACACTTTGCCTTAGCTGTCGTGAGAGAATTCCTTGGATTTCAAAGAAGCCGAGTGGAAATGACTGCTTGTAGATCGATACGAAAGGTTTTCTTTCGATAATGGCTTCTACTGACACGATTTGTAGATGACCTCACTGATATTTGATGTGTTTGTTCTTCATTTTCGCAGTACGGGAACATAAGATAGACGTGAACTTTATTTATTATAATTTATGATAGACGTATTTAGTAACAAACATACTTTTAATCAATAATTGTTCTTTATGTGCCTATAAGTTCCTGAAAGCATTTTATAAGCGCCTTAAAGAAACATAAGCATTTTGAGTCCTAAGAAAAAAATCCCAACTAAAACAATTTGTTCTTTCTAATTTTGTCGGACTGTTTCTAATTATTCCATTCTTGATCACACTAATATTATAAAGACAAAAGTTTGTGAGTGTGTTTGTAACCTCTTCACGCTCAAACAGCTAAACCGATTTTGATGAAATTTCGTATGGAGGTAGCTGACACGCTGGATTACCACATAGGCGTTTTTATCCCGAAAAAATGCAGCAGGTAACATCGCGGGGCGTAGCTAGTATCTTTATATACTTAAAACTTACTCTAGAAACATTGCAACATTATTATCTAAGATACTACCTATAGTAATTTCCTAGTTTCTTATCGTACTAAAGTACCGCATGACTGTAATACAAATGAAATAAGTTCCTAATACAGACTAGACATTACCAAGGAGTTCGCATGTCTGCCGCAGGAAAGCCATGATCCACTTACCACAGTTATCGGGGTAGGAATTCCGCTCCCTCGCCCCTTGTAGGATTAGTGTAATATAAACTCGGCGTGGTCTCGCTTTATTGAGAGGGCAGATTTTACTGTCTATATTAAATACGTGTTACTAACAGAATTATGTTCGAGTTGTCTCAGGTATTCGATTTTTGTTTACAATTAAAAGTAAATTATGTTTTTTTAACCATAATATTTAATGGATAAAGAAATATATAATACAATATACTTATATCATAATATTTATCAGTAGGTAAGTTCGTAATAATAGAGCAAGAATTCAGGCTTTTACAAAAATGTTACTCGTAATGTTTCTTAACTAAGGTCAATACATGTACATTATATGTAAAAGATATCTACTAAATGTAAATATCTAGATAATGTACTACGATTTTTAAGTAAGTGGCTGGCTATAGTCTTGAAGAACGGGGCAAGAAAACCTCTAGAAACCGCACTGGACAACGGTATGATATTTCATCATGCATATCTAATAATTTATTTTCAGGACTGTAAAATTATCAAAACAACTCGTGTCTGCCAAAGTCTGTCGCAAGTATTATTATTTGGCATAGTGCATATTCTTTGTTGGCCGATTAACCAGCTGATCTGCTTCGCTTTGCTCGACGTCTTATCTATTTTTGACTCAGTCAGATAACTGGCTTCACGGTTTATGTACCTATGTACTTATTTCATTCGTTTTCGGAGCTGGGTCTTGAGACAATATATGTACTCGAACGATGAAGTAGTTTTATAATATTATAAGAGAGCTAGGGATGATTTTTATTTAAAGAAAAGCTTTGATTAAAAACTTACTTCATTTCGCTATATCAAGATGAAACTCTACTTTAATTTGGTACAACAATGCTTGTGAATGTTCATTTTAACGCTTCTAGACTCTAAATATTCATAATCAAATCTAAGTCGGAGCCATAAAAGCTAGGCAAAGTCATTAATAAACGGCGGAGTTGGTCACGCATGTCGCCGGGTCCGCCGCGTATCTCACCGGCGAACACATTTTCTTCATTAACTTGTCCGCCTCCAGCGTTTTTTCTACGCCGCAGTAAAGGTCTTTTCATATTAGAATATTCGCGTGTGTGCGGGCGTAAATCACTGGATTGTCACTGCGGTGGACTTATAATTTTATTGTCGGACGAAGGCGAAGGCGACACGACAACGCGGCCGTCACGCGACCGACGCCCGAACGCCTCCTCGCCTCACACGACAACACACGGATCCTGCTTTTATTGTCCCCGCTCTAATTATGGAGTTATTTAGAATTAGATCTCACCTGAGATTACTCGTCTAGACTTATGTACGCTTGCCCAATCAGAGTCGCTCTTTCGTGAGAGATTAATTATAATTGGGCGGTAATATAAAGTGGATGATTAAAATATGTTGATAGCTCGAGCACTCACGACGTGCCTCGCTTGGTTTACACAAAAATGTTGCCGATTTGAAATTCTCGTTCGTGCTTATGGAGATATCGCGTGAATGAATTAACAAGGACCATTATAGATGGGCAGTTATAAAAGGAATCATAACTTTATGTTTATTTCTTGAGACATTAAGGAGTTGGTCCTTTAAATTCCTTTGAATAATTTGTATGTAAATTATGTACATAATAATTATGTTGTAAAAATAGGGGTCTATCTATAAGGTCTATTTCTGAATATAAGCTTATTTGCTTCTGTTTAAGGTGTTTTGGAGAGTTAGCCATATGCAGTCAGCAGTGTTGACGACGACAAAAACAAATCTCTAATTCCTTTCACTATCTTGAGCATAAAGTAACAATATAAAAAAAAAGAGATTGCTGCTATTTGTCCAGTACTAACCAAAGATAAATTTGTAAATACTTGTAAATCAGAACTCGATACAAATATGTTTGTCTAGTTCGATACTCCGTAGACACAGGCAGTTAAGCGACTCACATCGACCACTCCACGCCGTCTACATTCAAAACTAGGTTATCCATTCTGCCCCTCCCCGATGCCGTGGCGCTATTATGCGACAGGATGTCGGCAGGTCCCGTAATAGGTGTCATTACTGTGTCGTTCAGAAATTGCTTCACTATCGGAGGAGTTATCACGGCCGCTTTATAGGTCCAGATTACATGGTAGGTATGTACTTTTTACAGGCGGTACATAAGTGGCTTTGTAGGCCGAGCTCCACCCGCTTATTGTTCATTACGTGTTTTAATTGAGTGTGGTTTACCTGCCGCTGTAAACTGCGAGCTTGTAATGATGTTTAAAAATACTTTACATTTATTATGCGGACAATTTAAAGGCTTGCTATCGTTATTTTTTGCTTAGTAAAGAGTGTAGGTTTCTTTTCTTTGTACGTTAATACCATTGGCAACTGAGAAGGTTAAGTTGTGTTTTAATTTTGAATATTTCGATGGGCAATAAGTCTTAACTACTGAGGTTATCGATGAAGTGAGAGCTGAGTTAAAAACAAAACAACACTACAATTTCGAAACAAATTTTGACGTATGCCAAGGTTCGTTATCTGCCAGTAATTTCACAGACAAATAGCATTCATAAGTGGTTGTGTGCGCGTTAATTTATGCACCGGCCGTCCTATACTCGTATTCTAAGTATGATAATGAGTGTTGCGATGAATAAGTGGCCACAATACAGGCGGATATCCTCGCGCGCGCCATTCCTGGCATACCACCTTCAGTGCCATGCTAGCCTGTCAAATTTCTTATAGATTCCTGCGTTTTTGTTAGAGTTTTGGGTGCAGTCTGACTTGTGTGTTGTGTGGTTCATTGCTACCTTATCTATTTAGGTATACTAGAGGCTATGGGACTTTGTAGAGTAATGTAGAATTTGTAGAAATTCAATTAAAAGAGAGTGGCTTATGTTGAATTCTCTTTTTTTACTAACGCGTATGTATTATATAAGAGAGTGATTTATAATTATTTTATTATTGTATGTTTCTCAAAAAGAGACAATTGGCCTGAAGGAAAATAGAAAACTCAAATAATTATGTTGGCCAGATTACTGAGTATACAAATGATAGGTACGAAAGTTTTATTAGTGACTCTACATTGTCTATAATTATAATCCAATAGATGACAGCAGGCAATTAATCGGTGTTATATATTAAAGTGACATTCGGTATTATTATAAATGTTGAAGCTATTCTAATATCGAATTGGCTCCTTGCTTGTTCCTCATTATTTGCAAACGTTCAGCTTCGCCTTAAATTAATTATGATTTGAGTAAGTACCTTGATATATTTCTAAGGACGGTCCACACCTTAAGGGGTAGTTCTACAGACATTGCCCTGCGTTTGCAGTGAGTCAGCGTCACCTTATTCTCATATTTTCCATAACAAAAATGTAGGTCGTTGACCTGGGCCGGCGACATTTTACTAACCGTGTTTATGTTGAACAACGTTTTAGTTATCACCGCTTGGTAGGATTTTGGTAAAGTTTTACTGATTAATCTTAACTGTGGTTAGTTAATCATGATACAACAATAAATCAATCAAACAGGTATACCTTGTTTACATTATATACACCACAGTAATGTAAAAAAAGTAAATAATATATCATTTATTATGCATAAATATAATAATAGATATAATATAATAATAAAAAGAAAACATTCATGAGAGTTATAAAAAAAGAAGATAAATACACATAGTACGAAAGAAAATTGTTTTAATTTCGTAAAAACTAATTATTTCTCAATTGTTTATAAAAAAACCTTTAAGTATTACTTAACACAACGGTTTTATCAAATGTTTAGTATCTACCTACCTATATAACTAACAGTATACTATGAATTGCAATAAATTTAATGCCGATTAATGAAAACTTGCAACATAATAGATATATCTAAAAGCGTAAATGAGTTATGAGTAAGTGTATAGAATATAAGTACAATATTTTATAGATAACATTGGTTTATCGGTAAATAAATCGGGGTTGTACGATGACTATGTTTTATTAGAATAGCCACTTAACGCCAATCGTGAACTGTGAATTGTGATTACATAAACCTCCCATGATGAGCTTTCACTAGATGTGCTATGAGTGTAGTTGTGTGTGACGTTGAGCGTAGGTACCTATTACGTGTAACAGCCCCCGCTAGAAAAGAATAGAATAATAATGGGGATGTTTTTAATAGAAAATAACAACTCGGGAATTAAGGCGAACACAAGTTTATTAATTCTTGGCTTGACGTTTCGACCGAGTTACACCGGCCGTGGTCACAAGTAGACCAAAGATGTGTTCGCGTTAATTCCCGTGTTGTTATTTTCTATTATAATCATGTAACATGATAGTTTAAAAGTTGTCATAATGTTTCGACAATGTTGTCGATGACCAATGTCAAACCTATATATTTTTCATTCTATTCGACTTCTATTCCTCAAGCGTTATGACTTGTCTAGGGGGCAGAACGCACGGCCAATAGAATGCACGTGTGTATTGTCTTTTGGCGTACCCTGGGGGAGGCCTACGTCCGGCGGTGGACTGCAATAGGCTGATGTGATGGTCTATCGCTGTACAAATTAGGCTTCTTAAAGCAATTGTCAGTTAACATGTTGGGCTTTAAAATCTGGTAAATGCTAATGAGGGCATTTAAAAAAAAGTTTGCCTTACGCTAGGAATTTCTTCTGTGTTGTGAGTGCGTTTTACAGACTTGAAATATCATTTACACAAACACCCAGACTCAAGACAAACTTTCTGCGGTTCGCACAAATTTTTGCTTCGTGCGAGAATCGAACCCGCAACCCTTAGTAGTAGTCCAATCGCTTAGCCACTGCGCCAATCAGGTCGTCAAAAGTTTTTAAGTGAAAATTACTTTCCATATTACTTGCTTTGTGTTACCTATCAGCCAGTAAAGTTACTAATTATTTATTAAAGTCCTTAATTAATAACTACACAACACGCATTGAGTATCGTGGTGAATAAATAAAACTTCTCAATTTAGAGGCTGTTTATTATTTAATAACAGCTGAAAACGGAACAGCCTTTTATGCTATTTTCATCAATATTATTATCAAAACATACCTATAATCATCATCAACAATCAACTGTAAGGTAATCAATCAATAAATTTACTGGATTTCCCGAAAAAAACACGTGCGTAAATCAGTAACAGTAAATAATAAGCTAATTAAATTATGAAATTACTCTAATATTGGTTCATTGTGGCGGAGGCCTTTTTTCATTAGTAGACATGCTAATGATGATGATGAGGTATTTCTAGTAGATTTGGGACCTTCTCTGTATCCCCATGACTAGAGACCGACCTTTATAGGGCTTTTTTTATTATTTATAAGGGGTTTTTTATCCACACGGACACGTCAACCTCATTTTCACGGGGCTAAAATATTATTTGTGACCTTTATAGTTAGGCAGTAGGTGACTATTTATTAGAATACAAACATAATTCATATAGGTATTGTACGTACTGCACAAAGGAACTTGAATAACGTAATTTATTTCACAATAGAAAACCATACTTGATCAACTTTATATCACTTCCAGTTACGTTATTATGGTGTTATGCCATTAGTTCGTTTTAGGGGTAGATGATGAATCCAGATAGGGGGGTCAAGTGTCCCCCCGGGGGGTAAGATATCCATAAAAGGGGGGTAATTTTGACCGCGCAGTCAGATTGAATATTGCGATAGTGACCACTGCGGGAAACAAGACAGAAATTTTATATGAAATTCTCAAGTCCCTAATTGACTTGCAGATTGTTTATCACGCAATGGATATTAAATATTGGCTTTTAATTATTTTGTTTGTGGCGTTGCGGTTAAATTGTTTATTAGCGTTTGTTTTGATTTTGTTTGCAGTTTTGTGGGGTGAAGGAAATGTTAAAGTAGGGTTTTTAAACTTAGACGTTTATAGGAATTGGTTTCATAGATTTATATGTTATAGTTTTTTAATTAAAGGAAAAATACGAATTTGTCGTTATTATATCATTATCTTCTATATTTTATATTGCTACGTATCAGTCACATCAGTGGTTATACACGAATTGTACATAGTTTTGAGATTCTTGTGTTAAATTCAATCTAGATGCAAAATACATCAACATTTACATCATAGAATTCACACTGAACTTTGGTTCAATGCAAATACGTCAAAGTTTCTTGGAAATAATACATGAACACCTCAACACCTACTAACATGTACAATTGTACATATCACATACATAGTAATTAATTAAATAAATAAATACATGACAGGTACTATAGATACTTATATATCTAGGTACTTACTATTCTATTCTGTTTGTTACCTTTGGGTATTGATCAAGTGTCGCTTAGCAAATATCACCGATAGAACTCTCTCAAACGTCATTAATCAAAGTGGACGACTTCATAGATATTGTAATTTTGTACACCAATTTTATCCACCTATATAAGGCAGCCCTTAAAAGCGACATCCCTTTACTTCCTACAGCTGGGAAGAAGAAACTGTAGCACATCCCTAGCAAAGAAAACATTAACGAGCATAAGTTTCCGAGTGTGGAGGCAACAACCCGATGATATGAGTGCCCACCCCTTACAAGAAACTATCACGACTAACACGAATATTGGCTACAAGAGGGTTGTTTTTATAACGTCCGCCAGATGGCGCATGTCATTTACTGCAGCCCTACACCAACCAACGTATAAAGCGCTCCCATCCTCCCTCTATTCTCCGCTGACGTTAGTTTTTGTACTGCATGTAGAGGGGAACGGTAGGTCTATGTAAGCTGGTGATCTACTCGGAGGTTAGGAGTCAAAAGGATCAGTTACGGTATAACATCAATTTCTGCAGCTAGTTATTGATAGTGGGCTATAACAATATCATAATTCAAGTTTACTTGAAAGGTACGAGTATCATTTGTTTTTGTCCATGTTTTTATTGTTGGCACTGGCTAATGACCCCTGTGTTTGTTTCGGCATTTCTTCTTAGAGGTAGTCAGTTAGAAAATGCCGACGCCATCTAGTTTCTTATATAAAATTGAAGTTTAAGGTGTTCGTAAAATAATTTAATACGTATAAACACATGAAAATCACATAGGGATAGTCATAGATGTTGTAGCTTATCAGAAGTCGATGCACCTACATTCTGCCGCTCAATATCGTCCCATGTGGCGAGCCTAAAGCCATAGCCAATATAAAATGAAAATGATGCCTCAACAGTACCTGAAAATGTAAACGATGTCGGTAATAAACAGTCCAATTTGTGACTTAAATGCCGTGGTATGCTTTGGTTCACGCTATTCTTGCCGATTTCCACTAATGACACCATCAATAAGTGCCTATTGCGATGTGAGGCAACAAGGATCGTGTTGAAGAGTTTGTTGAAGGTAATTTTTACGGGTTCTCTTCAAGTTAAGAACAAAACAAAGTTATTAAGCAAACTTTACAAGAAGAAAAAAAAATCTGTAAATATTCTTTCGTAACCGTTTTGATGTCTTTGTAAGAAAATTAAATGCTAATAGACGTCTATGTACTTTTACCCTCTTACTTATAAACTGTACGGGATGTTCAAAGGGGTGATCACTATTCCCGTATTCTTAATTTGCTGGATTGGAAGAGTCAACGTGTTTACATAAAACTTATGTTCTGGGGCTTACATACTATAGGTACTTACATTCTACGTATCTCTGTAAACTATTAATAACTCTATTAAAAACTAAAGTATGCAAGCCAGCTATATCTACCAGTGTATTTCGTAATAAACGTTGCTAAAATGTGTTATAAGACAACCAATTCTTAAGTCTATTGACATCTCTATTCTTTGACATACAAATGACAGTGGCAGGTAGGTATAAGTTAATCGATTGTTTAACACTGACAACTTTTTTGACCCCTTACGGGTTACTGTGTGTATTATGTGATAATTATCAACACACCATTGTTTGTCACCTCTTACAGAGAAACGCCTAATCACACATCTCATCACACTATCAAATTAATATTATAAAGGCGAAAGTTTGTGAGTGTGTTGTTTGTTTATTACCTCTTCCCGCTCAAACGGCTTGACTGATTTTGATGAAATTTCATAAAATGGAGGTAGCTGACACCCTGGTTTAACACATAAGCTTTCTATCCCGAAAAAATGCAGCGGGTAACACCGCGGGGCACAGCTAGTGGTTTATATGCTTCAAAATATGCACGCTTTATACGTACGATTGTACACATTATATCTAACTACCTAGTACCTTTGTTAACAATTCCTTGGAAAACCTCAAGTTACATCACAGTATCATAACGGTATGTGACGCAACATCTATGTAAATAGGGAGTGGAGAGCCAGAGATGGCTTCACACAAAGTAATTACATCGTATATCGTTGTATGCGCCCATCGACACTTCGAATCGGCATTCCGCTAATAAGTTTTCGCATAGACATTTGTAGGTGAGAATTCCATGGAAATATACCATTGAGGACATGTTATTTGAGTTCTGTTATGTTGGTTTCACTTAGCAACACACCTGTGTTCTGGAAAGGGCTCGGCTGGGATGTGTTTCTATACTGCTATATTTTGACAGCCAGAGTCCGCCTCATAGAGTAGGTTGGTTTAGTACATTGGTATTCTTAGGGAAATATTTAATCAGTGCTGTGAATATAATAAGGATCTATCTACATTTATTTCCTTTTTGATAATTACCTGGCTATTAGCCTATAAACTTTTCGATTCAAATGCAGTCCATAAACTTCAGAACAGCCCCGCTATCTGCCACAACACTAGTTTTATTTACTGTCTATAATTATTTATGATAGCAAACCTGGCGAACTTCATTCCACCCTCTCACTATTTAAACCTTTACTGGAATACCACGAATATTTCAGGACCAAAATTTGCTAAATTGATCCAGCCGTTCTCAAGTTTTAGCTAGATATATACCAATTATTTCCTTCTAAGTAGTCCACATATCAAAAGCGTGCCTTTTAATCAGCGTGTAAGTAGGTATAAAGCTTTGCGATAAATTATACAGTGTTATGTTATGGAGGTTTTGAGGACAAATTCAAGTTGGAAGTGTGTATTTTCATCGATAAACTATTAAGAGTCAAGCTTAACCGTATTTTGAGCATTCGCCCTTAATGAAAAGTCTCAAACAGAAATATGGTCAGTCGTTAAAGTAACAAATACCAAACAACATCTCTTATATCACGGAGAGAGATTTTTTTCAAGTTCTCCAATTTAGCAGTTTTGAGATTACATAAACAATAGCGGGGTGTGTTAGCGTAATGGTGGCATAACGGCTGGACGAAGCGGGGGTTAATTAAACAATAAATAGCCGCTTGCCGCCGACCTAACGATTATTATATTCAAAGGCGGCAGCTTTGAATTCGCATCACTCTCTGGTAATGTGTCAACGCGAGCCGTGGGTGCCTATTCTCTAAGTACAACTTTACGCGACTGTGTTTGGATCGCTGAGACGTTGTTGTGACATGATGTTCGTTAATACAATACAATTCTTATAAGTCTGTGATGATAATCAGTTTCGGCACATTCCAATAAGATTAAATAATTTCAATTTGAAAGTATTGAAGCCATTCTACTAAAATAGTAAACACTGCATCGCATTTAAATCGTTAAGTAAAATTAATCAAGATTTTATAGCAACACCAATACGATGGAACATACCACAAAAATCATAATAGATGACGTTAAATGTACTAAAACAGAATGACGTTCAAAAGTAACACGATACAATATCATTCGACATAAACTCGCAGAGAGTTGAGAATAGTCGCCCGCCAGTCATTACGACTTGCTCGTTAACGCTCTCTAATTGCATCGGGTTAATATAGACTTTGTTAAATAAAATCTCTCATCTAGCCCCCTCCCCCCGCCCTGCTGGTGGCGTTTTTTCGTTATTTAGCGCGCTGCAGATGCCCTTAATGACGCGTTTTGAAACTTACGATGACACTTGGCGCTGCTCCGACCTGGTCCAACGTCGGATGTTAATTGCACAAGGAATTAAAGAATTTCCGTTCTTCCTGTGAATTAATGGGACGGCCTATGTAGGCGCTGGGGGAAGCAAATGTTATGATTCTATTTACAAAAACGTATGTCGCTTGCTGCTCATGTAAAGAGTTCTTTAGGAGTTTGTTTTATGTGTCTGCTTTTGTCCGTTGTGGTCTTATCTTGTTGGGTGACACAACTGTTTAATGTTTAGTACCTAATAACTAACAAACATAACATCACATCTATATTACAAAGACAGAGGTATATTATACTGCATAGTACACCCACGTTTCACCACTATGGCCACAAGATTCCATCAGCTTGTTTAGTGACTTTATTTCATCAATAGATAATGTTATATCGTTATCAATAACTAGAGTCGTCATTAAATAACGTAAGAATTTATTTTATCACAATGTTTAGTATTTTTCCAATTAATTCTTAAACAAATTGGACGTTAAAATTATCACGTTTTTATCAATTTACATCTCATCGTACGTCAATGCGCAACTGATTTGCGCGTCAATACTACGTCCACATCGCATACGTATCAACCAAATCAAAAGATTATTACAAACTTCGCACATTTTCCAACGATCTAAATTGAGCGCCAAATTAAATTCGGAAGGGCGAAAGATCTTCCCCTGTTTTTACGTTAACTGTCCAAGTTTTGACTGCGACATAAATACGAGCAGTATATTTAATAAAGTTGAAATTTAGTATAATTACCGATGAGTTCGAAGATTCGGTAGAAGTCGCAGTATGAGTGTAGTTGAGAATTAGGCGCGCGCCACGTGCCCCGGGCATTACGCTTGGCAATTCGCGCACGATTAAAATTATCCTTCTCGGTTATCGCTGAGGGAGTGACGAGTGACGTAGACATGAGTATAAGTAGAAATGACGCTGGAACTCTACTTTGTATTGTGTTGCACTGAATTGTTGACTGATTTACGGCCAGTCCTAATTCAACAACTGTTTATTTCTCTAATCGATTGCAGATAGGGTTGCATGTAAAAAAGTAACATTTTCTAAACCTTAAAAACACAAATCATTAACATTTATAAAATATTGCTATCTACCGTAACCAATCCGAGCAACACTAATACTCGAGACAATTTAAAACCTAACAAATTCGCCATTCAAATACACTACAAGAAAAACACCGAACGTAAATAGAACTCCAATTGGAATGTCAAGAAAAATACGAATCGAAAATCAAATACGACAATCGAATTCAGTCTATGGTTCAGTTGGTCTGTAGTCAAGATGTTAAGAAAGACGTTCAGCACAAGACGGGCGTGACTAAGGAACGGATGACGACGTGATTGGCGCTACTTAATTAATCCAAGGGCCCTCTCTAATTAATAACAATAATTCCTTAGCGAGTTGTCGCTCGATCCGCCAGATGACGTCACTCCCAACCAACAATCAACACTCGACAGTCTTCATTCGAATAAAGTTTAATTGTTTTGGATAATTGGAACAATAGAGTCTGGGAAACTGGAACCGAGTACTCGGCTCGGATGAAATGTATTATATATTATTTGTCGAGTTATGTCAGACACTGTTCGTTGTTTGAAAACTTTGACATCTATATTTTTTATTTCAGTATTCTTTTCTTTAATTTGGATATCATGTACTTTATCTGGTTTAAGAAGATATCATTTATGGTTATAATTATTTTTTAAGAGAGATACTAAGTGGCACCTATATATAAATCCTGAATAGGACAGCAGGATAATCGAAATAAATAACTAATTATTTATTTAGATTATCCTGCTGTCTTAAAAGTGCACAAGAATGTGTGGTGTGGACCGGCCGTATCGAAGTACCTATACACTTGTCGTGTAATTCATTGTGTACATAATCAAGACGGAAATAGAGACGTGTCATAAATATATGTATGTTTATACGAATAGTTTAACAAGTTCGATACTAAACGATATTCGTTTTATAGCTGTAAAATAATCGATTAATTCCACTTTGTGAATACACCTTAATAATAATAACATGTAGCGAGTAAATCAACACAACATATTTGCGTAACACGCGTTTAGTTTTTCATTTAACATTACGCAAATGAAACAAGAGGTGACAATGGGGTAGTGAAGCCCTGTAAGCGCCCATCTTCCGGCGTTACGTCTCAATTATACGAACAATGGCCGAAACTTGTCTCAAGTAAATTGCGTATTGGCCTGATACCTCTCAAGTGTCTGAGGGCGAAGGATCAAACGAACCTTTGTTTTATCTTCGTGTGACAGGGCGCCAACGATCGGGCTTCGCGTTTTTCTTTTGTGCCACTTGGAAATGTGTAGGTGACATAACTTTGTTGCTTATTTCCATCGTATTGTGAACAAAACGTTTCGATTCTTTGTGATGTTTTAGACATGTTTTTAACGCGTAGATATTTTCGCTATTGACAATAGAAAAGAAATCATCAAAGACCTTTTATGGTTTTGAATGAAATGTATTCAGTGTTTTAAGCACTATATTAAAATGTGTGGCGTAGATTTTTAGTCTTAAAATATATCAAATTGAAAAAAAGGTATACCCGAGGTGCTTAATATTTACAAATGTACACTTTATTTATTTTAGGAATTATGTCGAGGACTGAATAATTCCATCTTATTTTTATTACTTAATAATTTTAAGTTCGGTGGTCTTTTCGGTTTTACTCTAACTAGTTCTATTTAAACAATTTTAAATAAGTATTAGGTTCATAATTTAATACACAATGAAATTAGACCTACATTTCTAAATACCACAACAAATTATACGCTAAATAACTAAATGTAAAAGTAACTCACACATTTATCGGCACATCACTCACAGCGATAATAGAGGAACTGTCGAAATGTGTTTAAATCTGGCAAACATATTATGAAGTGGGCAAGTCTTAACAGATCGGGAGCCAATGTCGTAAAGTCCGGGTTTTACGAGCTCCGTGACGGCCGAGACGAAAACGCTGCGGACGATGACGGATCGTGTGTCTCCAGCTTTATGGATGCAAAAAAAGTTTGGAGATCTGTCACTTTATGCATTCGTAGGAAGTGGACCACCTTTGAGAAGGGTTTAGGTTATCAGTACTCGTTTAATGTCAACAAAGATTCGTTTAATTGTTATTCCCGTACTTAGGTACTGTGTCGTGACACTTATGACGTCATGAAGGTCGTGGATGACGTGTGTAATGTTAATAATAATGTTGAAAGTACCTATGCGTGGTTTCTAGTGAAAAAAATTACCATTCGTTTTAGTTTCATGTGAAAAGTTAATTCTATTACCAGTGTATTCTTTTAAAGTAAACATCTGATTCTAATGACTGAGGGCCGAGTTTTTTTATCGCCTGATAACATTTATCAGTTAAATAAATTTGACATACATTTTTCATACATAATTTTATCCTTCGAATATAATTAACTGACTATTAAAAATCGGCCCTAAGTTGTGTAGAAAACGAAACTATCAGATAGCTAACTCTAATAGCTTTAGAAGCATCAACAACCACGGACCGTTCATCCATGGGGTTACGCGACACATGCTAGGGGTACCTAGTGATAATATTTCACGCAATTGTAGACCAAATCCCGCGCACAATGATATTACACAGTTACACATGTCCCGCTAGGGCGCGAATGAACAAACACAGATATGAAATAAATGGCCTCCACCGACCATTATCTGTAATGACCCTATTACTACTGCATGGGAGGTGTTCATGTTTTTTTACGATAATTTATCATTTTAATTGTTTCAGAGGTTAACGTTTTTGGGGTTTTATTCAACAGTTTCCTAATGTAAAAAATGTTTTTTTATTCGACTAGGTTAACTGATAAAATAATTATCGCCCAAATAAAATTTGTGTGTTTTTTGACGAGTTTTGGTTGGTTATTAGAAACAGTGTCTCCATATTTGAATAATAGTCTTAAGTAGAGTTATTTAATGTCAAAATCCAAAATACACTGCCGCATTTATGTGCGACCACCACAAATCTCAAAAAAAAATAATTCGATACATAATCGATACCGATACTACGCTTAATATATCCGATAGTACGGCCAATATGCGAGGTTAACGTTGCATATTCACAAAGTAACATTCCAGCTAATCCTCAATATTATGATATCGCTTTAAATTCGTCAATGCTACGCTAATTTGCCGCACGCAATGGGGGAGTGATGACTGAAATCTCCGTGTCCGACGGCGCACAGATGAAAAAATATGACATCTATATAATGATGATATTGTTCCCTTCTTTTATTAGTTGCTATTTTATTTCTGTTGTTATGTTTTGGACTTAGCACTGAACTAAGAATGGAAGACTCAATGAAAGATTATATGAAACACTTGCATATTTTTAGTACCTAATTCTCGTAAATATGTATTTATACCTGTTTTAATATGCTTCATCTAAAATACTTGTATCTCAATTTTGGGTTTTTGCGCTAAAAAAGCAAGTCATGTTTTCGATGTTCGTTAAAACCAAATATAATGTTATATTATCGGGGAAATCTTAGTACCTACCTATATCAGTAAGTATATTAGAAATAGTAAGTAATCCTACTTTAAAGGAAAATTTTACACAAAAGAAGCCACTTATCTGTTAGGTATACCTAGCTATAATATTGTACCTACTTCAACACTACTTACAATAAATTATGCTATTATCTGCTAAATTAGTGCGACTACAATATAATCAATAATACTGTTGTGATATGTTTGATTAGGTAACTCACCGATAGTGCTGTTCGTGTACGAGATAGCGCTTGGATGACTATGATAATACGTTATTAGATCAATATATTTTAGTAATAATTGAATAGTTATCTTTGTTTTACAACCTTATAAAGGCAATCGCAAGTACTCGATCCTGTAGCTAGGCATATTTATTTTAGAATTAGCTTTATAACTAAAGACTTAAAGAGGTAATAAGGCACAGAACTATGTCTAAGTTTAATCATCATCAGCAGGAAGACGTCCACTGTTGAACAAAGGCCTCCCTGAAGTTATACGCGCCTTGAGGATAGCGGTATAAGTGCTGGAGTTACAGAAGAAGTTACTGCCCATCTTCTAGACTGTGCCAAAAAGTCGGTTGTCAATTCATATAATGACCTAATCCAATATGCCACAAAATGACTATCAATATAACCGTATTAATACACTAATGGAAGTAAAACTTGGCTAATCCTCTCGACTATTATGTCAGGATCATTACTCGCGGATGTCTCATCTCCCTAAATCGACAATATCTGTAGAGTCGCGTGGCAAGTAATCCCGTAACCCTCCGCCCACTGTGTCGCGTGAGAAGTGAATTAAATCGCCGCGGGGTCCGATCGACCACTTAACGGATCGTGTTCGTGTCTTAGGATTGATAGTGCGCCGCGGAGGGTTGTTGAAAGTTAATTCGTGTTTGGTGTCACTGCAGTCGCTTTATTACGCGTTAGAGGAAATGCAGTTTTTCTTATGAACTTTGTTTCTCAGTGGGGGCGGAGAAAAGGGGCTAGTTGATCTATTAATTAAATGTATTCGTCACAATGTTTTCACATGCACTTACGTTTTTAGGTATCAATGCCAAGTAACAGCGGCAAGTTTAATTTGTTCGTTTAAGAATATTCTTGTTGTTCAGCCCTCAAAAACGAAAGACTACGAATGTATGTGGAATAGTTAATTATAAATAATCTATGAAATCAAATAAAGTTATTGTCTGTACTAAACTTTCTAACCGTCTAAAACAATTTAACAACTGTATCAATCTGTTAACATAATAAAGTCTTCGGTAAACCACGAAACACATAATTGCACCAATTTAAGACATTGTCCAAAGTTTATTAATCTTTATTAGTACATCAGGCGTGAACAAAAGTGATAAATGTTCGGAAGTTATTGTTCTAAATAATCCTTTGAGTTTACAAAGACGACCCTCTGTCAGGGCGCAGTGTTAACCCTTAAATGGCGTTGTACGGGGGACGGCGCGACACGCGGACTGTCACATTCACAATATAGCTTCATAGTTTATTATAATATTTTCGTTCAATATTGCCCTCATTTCCCCTCAGTAGCTTTACACGTTACACACTGGTGAATTTATTACGCGGTTATTTTTAGAATGATTTTAGGTTTTTTTTGTGTTATTAAGTACTGATAATGTAATTTAATTTTTACAGGTACTACTGTATTTACTATAATAATAGAAATTTTATTATTTTGTCTTAAATGTGTATAGTAGTGTTGTACAACTCGCAATTTTAAACTGAATTGAAATCATCTACATTTATGTCATTACTTTGACTCATATTTTAAAGTAATGTACTATATTCAGACTGCGATTCATATTATTCTACTTCTACAAACCGCCTCGTACAAACCCACGCGCCCTACTATGATCCGCGATGACAATAAATCATGTAATTTGGTGACGAAATACGAATTCCGCATCCTGTGCCGCATTATAGCCATGGGTGGATTTGTACCGTTCATGTGACAGGGACATGTGGTTATTACAAGAATTACAAGAACATAACAATTTATGTTCCGAAACATATTACATTTTCGGGTTCACTCATATGATCAACTGTAAATCTCACCGCTTAAGGGGTGGAATAGATTTGTCATATCCTGCAAAGCGCTGCACGCAAATGTACTTGGATATGCTTAAATACCTATATAACAAGCATTCCGTGGAAACTACTCGGTGTTTACACATCAAGATTTCCTTCAGTAGTTTCTAGTGCGGCTATATCAGAACATAGGTAGTGGAAGTCATAACAGTGTATATGTAAGCCGATCGATGTGGCTGGAGCGGGTACATACACACGGCGGAACAATAGGCCAAGGCGTCGACACAATGGACAATGCCCGTACCTTCGATACGATAAATACACTCATCTAATGTTTGTCTGTGTGAGTGTTGATATGTGTTTTATATTGCATAACGCGTGTTTGTTGGGTTTCTCGTAACTATACTGGAAAGTTAAGTCTAACTCTGTTATGTTATAATTCCTTTATGTTACCGAACTGTTTTTGAACTTTGTAGATCCTTTTAGAGAAATAGCTAGGTGTCTATCAAAATTCGTAGATTTTTTTTTTAATAAACACAGTTTAAGTTTTCGTTTTGATTTCTTCGTGCGCCTAATTCTTGAAAGTTGCAGATTTGTTATGTTTATGCTTGTGGTATACCTATCTAATTATGATTGTTAAATGCACCCATAGTTAACACTGATAGCAGAGTGGTATGACCATTGGACTTCCTAGTCAAAGGTCGCAAGATCAAATCCCGGCACGCACCAATGTCTCTTCGAATTCATGTGCGGATTATAAATTAGTTATGAGTTGCTATAAACGGTGAAGGAAACATTGTGAGGAAACCGGCTCACCTGAGAGATTTCAACGGTGTGTACAGCAACGTTAGAGGCCTACAGGCGGTTTAAATTCTGACACCAGGTAGTTCAACAACCATACGATAAGAAGAAGAATGCACCCAAAATACAGGTGCAAAAAATATGTGAACCACGGCAAGTAACAACACATGTCTTAGACATTACAACAGCGGGTGAGCGCTCATCAGGTTTATTTTGGGTAATTCATAAAACTATATTAGCTCGCAGATGTCCGTAACGCTAAAGCTCGTATTATTGAAGGCGTGGTTCTGGTAGATAAGTAGATTTGTGACAGTACGGTAACGACACACATAAATTTGTACGAACAAACACCGTTACCCGGCTTAGCTTTCTGGCAAACAAGGGCGACGGGTCCAAATGACACTACCGCGCGTTTGAGGGTTGCAACTGTTTATTAGCTCGGAATATGTCGCTAATATTGCAAAATAAATATCATAAAAAATATAACTCGCATATTACTGTCAGTTTTGTTTTTTAAATTCATGACGTGACATTTGGGTAAAATATTTTTTAAGATATGACTTAATGATGTGCTAGGTGTCATGTACGAAGGTTTGCGGTGCGGTTTTAGTTTTTGCATGAAATGAATATATTTTGGTTAGGGTAAAGTAAGGTTGTGTTTTCTACAATACCGATAAAAATCTGGCGGCATACATACTGGAACTGAGTATAGGCCATGAAATAAAAAAATCTACTAATTGTATAATGATACACAAAAAAAGTTGTATAGCCCACCTCAGACGGAGTGACCTTAGTACATCTGACACCATAAAGGAAACTATCGTTGCAAGCGCGTGCGCCGACCGGTGTTCCTTCACAATGCAGCGGAAGACGCCGCCCTCGGCAGATGGCGCTCCGAGCTACCATGTTGAAACTGGTTTCTAATAAACGCGGTATTATTGACCCCAGATTTGAAGGCTGGTATTATTCGTAGTCTTGAGATGCCACGTGTCTTGCAGACCATACATTTTAGGGTTAATTATCACGTTTATAAATCGAACAAAAGATTACGCGCATAAAGAATTATTCGCGTTATAAATTTTAAATAAATAATATTAATATGCATGATGGCAATAAAAAATGAAAATCCAGTTTAGTTTAACAATATGTAATGTAGCAAATAAAGCAGAGCATGTTAGCAGGCACTTCATAATTAAGATTAAAAAAAACTTAACAATTTTTTTCAATTATTGTGCTGAATGGACAAAAAATTTAGGATTTAAAATTTATTTCCTATTTTTTTAAAATTTTTATTTATTCAAATTAGGAATGGTACATAGTGTAACCTTCATTGTGTGGGTACTAAATCAACAAGATTTGTCCAAACTCAATCTATCGAATTCAAACAGTGACGAATGACGACTCAGAGACTTAGGCACGCGACACACAGGCTAACACACAGACACGCAAAGATAAGAACACGCGCCAAATCGAGTGGCGTAATGAATGTGCCCTAAAATAAACCATACAATGCGAGCATCTTGTATTACACAGCTTTGTGAACAGAGGAAGTAGGAGGCAGCTGGCTGACTTCTTTTCTTCAATAGTAATGATGGTTTGTAGTGCACTGCGCTTTGTTCCGGTGTCCTGTCGCGTGCCTCTGTATTATTTGACTAAGTAGGTGGAAAGGTGTGTACCGTTGAACGTCTCAAGATGTTTTGATTTGATAGTGAGGGTTGTTGCTAAAGCCGCGTAATTATAATCATTATGAGCAGTTGTGCTTGTAAAGATGTTGGGGAGCTTGCAACGTCGCGTCGCTTGTAGGTTTTGGAGGTCAGTTCAGGATATTGTCGATTGAATATGTTCAATCTTATAAGGAAGGGTGCTGAGCAAAAAAAAATTACCTACTTATTATATAGTTGGTTTCTGTTTCTCCCTTCTTCAATAAACACTAGGTTTTGTTTATATTTGTTCTAGATTAGAACATGGGTCGATAGGTTTTTGCCTCTAGTAAAGTATTATAAGCGAGACAGAATTCGTATTCTATACACTGCCGAGACCATGTGTGTACATACACAAACCATACTGTAAATAAACAAAAGCCTGTATGTTTTCGTCAACAAAACAATAAAGTCTTGCTTACGTATCACCAATTGACAGGTTGTGCCACGTATGACGTCATTTTTGGGGAAGTAGCCATGTAGTTTTGTAGCGTTACAAATATCGGCTCTCAAATCTAAAAATGACGTCATTTGACACATCTTGTGACCAAACCATGTCTTATTAGGCGTTACTTGAGATATTAAAACAAGCGGAAAGTATTCCACGGCAACGCCAATTTTCCTCCGGCATTACATCGATAGATAGTCCACAAGATACCAATAACGTGTGATAAGATAGCGTTACGTCACAGATAATAAATAGATCAAGGTTCCCCGGATAAGATTACACTTCCAAATAAATGCTAGTATCATAACTAATGTGTTATTAACTTTATGGACACAAGATTACTGTATGAAAGTTATTGGTTTTATTGTAAGATTTTGGGCAGTAGGGGTATTTTGGAGTATTTCTTATTACCTAAGTATATAGGTAATGTATGTAGCGAAATTATGAAATTCATTCTCAAACCTAAATGTGTCAGCTGAATTTAGATATAGGCTCATCATCATCATCATCATCATCAGCCTATCTCAGTCCACTGCTGGACATAGGCCTCTCCCATGGCACGCCACTGAGCTCGATCTTCGGCCCTCCTCCATAGGCTCATATTAATATAAAATCTAATTTAAACTGTTAAATAAATCATTCAATAAATTTCTGGTCAGTGCCATCTTGGGGGTAGATTTACGAGTCTACTCTTTCTATGATGTAAATTTAGCGATCGTGTATAATTTTATAATTTATTTATTTAAACAACAATATAAGCTTACAGCTACGCCAATTGAACAGAAAAAAAACAATGAAAACATTTACAGATGAGCAATATCGGCAGATCTCACAAAAAGTTTTGTTTAGACACTCAACTTTCCACTAATCGCATTTGATTGAATAATGAAAAGTAAGCAATTATTAACCCTCAAAAAGTGAAGCATCGCGTAGCTTAACAGACAGTGTAACATAACCTATAAGTGGAGGTGTTTGAGGTGATCCATTACGCACGCAATTTAGTGTAATTATCCGGTAATATCCTGCCTGAACCCTCTTCAGTGCTGGTCGGTGCCAGCACATCATTTGTAAGTCGATAGATAATGAACCTCTTACTTTCTTGTGCTTTAAAATTCTATTACTGATGTACACTTTATAGGGCTAGCTAAGGTGTAGGACTGTAGGTCCACATGTCAGAGTTTCGTTTTTATATTGGAGTAATTACAGCATGTTTTTTAGGGTTAATCGTATAATTATGTAAACTAAGCTAAGTAAAGCTATGATTAGTACTATGATAGGTACATAATTTATGAAACGATGGATTAAGGAACTAAAAGGGTAGATTAAAACAATTAGTTATATAATATGGATATGATTATTAAAGAATTTTTCCTTGTTTTTAGGAGCCGAAGAAGATGGAGAACCTTTAACAAATGATGATAACACGGGTGAGTCACTATGAATTAATTTATTGTTTAAACTCGTGTATTTATATTTAAGGTTTTTAATATTTACTAGCTTTTACCTGCGGCTTAATTCATGCACTTAATTTTAACAAGTCTTTTCCGGAATAAAACGCAACGAAATACTTAAGCCAGATCTTAAACTATCTGTATCTTAATACGTATAGCACAAAGTTCGAAATTTACAAACATCCGAATTCTCTCATGAGATAGTACGTTTAAAATTACTTTATTTTATACTACACTTAGGTTAGATAGATAGATAAATTTCTCTTTATTGTACACCAAAAATAAACATAAGTACAGTAATATAAGGATAATGTACAATGGGCGGTCTTATCGCACTAGGCGATCTTACAGACAACCTTAGGATGGACAGAGTTGAATGCATACAAAAGGCAAGGGCAGTTTGCGGTGTAGCTAATATTGATAGGTTGTACCTGACAGTTACATATCGTCGGAAAAGTGCGCGCAAAGTCGCTGACACGGCGCTATTATGTCATCAAAAGTTCGGCTTCGTTCGGCTAAGATGTTGTAAAATTAATCCCCGCTTGTTTGTCACGAAAATCGTGGAAAGAGTATACGATACTACTACGTATATATAAGCTCTGATAAGTTATCTATACTATATATTATGTATGCTGTTATTATGTGTAGTGTCTACTAGCTCAAGTTGTAATGCTGGTGTGTTAACGACTTAAGATTCAGTGGCCGTTTCACCCTGTGATTATTAAATAAATTTCTGAAGCCATTGCTAAACGTTAGTTAATTCTAGAGGTTTTTTGGAACAATATCAGTAGACAAACAACTAGATATGATAGTGACACACGTGACGTCTCTCTAGATACGACAGATTACAATCTAAATATCCACGTGTCTGTACTAACATATGGTTTGTGTATGTGTTTTAACTTGTCGATAGCAAATTATGCATTTTGGAACACAATTGTGATTACCATACACGCTTTATATGATATATCTATACAAATATACGTGACACGTATATAACCGCATCATCTTTATTACATAACTTGATTATAGTTCTTTAAATACCATAATCAGTGATTGGAGCAGGTTGGTGTAGGTTTTATCTCTTCTTATCGGTGACGTTTTTCTATTCATTTTTGCCGTTTTCAAAACAAAAACGAGCCACTTGGAATCACGAACAAGAATTGAAGGCTATTCCTGTTTGTGGTTCCACGAAGATTACTTAGATTTCAAGGAGTTCGTCAAACTTGGTTAATGTAGCCTACTTTTGTGGGATTTCCAATGAGTTGCAAAATAGGGATGTAAAGACTCATAATTAAAGAGCGCTACTTTGAACACCCTTCTTTTTTATTTTTGTTTAAAGACAGTATCTTTTAAACACTTACATGGTTACTTGGTTGTAAATTCCCGAAGGTATTAGGTTATACAGAAACATACAGAACAGAACTCTGTCTTTTGCGTCGCGACGTTTCTATAGGTACATTTTGTATGAAAGTAAATCAAAGCGCATAAAGTCTACGCCCTGTCTGCAACGCGTCCTCGTCTAACATCTTTTCTGTGTAGTCATCGCCTAACGGTTTAGAGGTAGGTAGTTAGGTGAAATTATCTCTCATATTCTTGCGGCTAATTATTTAATACTGTTGACGTAAACAATGATTCCTAAACCTTAAGACAATAGTCATATTGAGTGCCAAACTAACGCTCTTTCGCATACCTATTGTAATCAAACCTTTATCGATTCAATAAATTCAAGAATGAGTCAGTTACAGACATCAGACTAACGCAGCTTAATAAATACTGATAAATGCATATTAGACTTCAAGGAACATGTAACTGCAAATTGCAATACAATTGAAGTCGGGTGTTACTTTCTTTGAGTGAAAGTAGTGGTAGTGTTGTTATCGGCTGAGAATGAATAAAGAGGAATGATTTCGTTAAGCTATCGATCAGTAGAAAACCAGTGTCTCTGCTGACACCTCATAAAAATAGGTGTGTATGTTCAGTTTATGCTATTCTGACTAGTTATATTTATACACGTATATTTTTTTAACCTTTCTGTATACCTATTCACAAATAAATAAATTGATTGATGTTATTATATTTATTTATCTGGTTAATCATATTTTGAAGAACAGCGGCATCGGCGATTAAGACAGGTACGATTACCATATCAGCAGTGATCGCTTGAAATAATCTAGCTATCTGGAATGCTATCTGAGTACGTGTTAGGGTTTTTTGTTCAGTGATGAATAGTTCCTTGGAAGTAGGCAGGTGTCTCTTGTGTTTGTCGTCGGTTGAGAAGCATAGTTTTATTAGTGTGTTGGTACAGTTCGTTTGTTTTACGGAGTGCTTTTTGAAAGTGGGCGTGACTCGTAATAAAATTCGGCGTATGGTGAGTTATTTGTTTACTAAAGTGTTATATAATACATGCGAAGCGAGAACTTCTGACTGTTTTAACTATAGTGTTTATGGAGAAGAGTGAGGTTTGGCATAAAGTTTAGGTAAGTTTGGCATACAGTTAAGGTTATATGGAGAAGTGTAGAGAGCTAAATTTTATACATCACTAGCTGCGCCCCGCGGTGTTATCCGGTACATTTTTTCGGGATAAAAAGTAGCCTCTGTGTAATTCAGATGTATAAGCTATATTATTGTAAAGTTTCAATAAAATCCATTCAGTAGTTTTTACGTGAAAGAGTAACGAACATCCATCCATATTTACAAACTTTCGCGTTTATAATATTAGTAGGGATTACGGTTTCGAGTACAAGTCTACCTATATAAAACAGCAACAGTTAAAATAACAAAGATATTTTATAGTAATAGTGTTTAGGTATTAATACTTTGTCTATATTGAGTGAAATTAAATAGCAAAGACCTCATCTTTGGTTTTCATCCATATTGATTTTGTTTAAAAAAGGAATAATACTAAAGACTTTGACAGGTACGTGTTTTTGACATTGGATTGTTCTGCGGTCCGGAAATTGCTGATACGCTATGCGGTTGATTAGTAGATAATTATAAAATTCATCGATAATGTGTGGTATGATGTTTATACAAAAAACGCAATTTAAAACTAAATACAAAGACAACACTAAGGCTGAGTTGCACCACCTTACTTTAACATTAACAAAGTACCGGTTAGGCAAAAAATGCGTTGCAATGTTAAAGACAGCGTTACTATTTTCGTCAAATTTGAGATAAACCATAACTTTAACCACTAATATCGTGCAACCCAGCATAGTCACTAATAGTTTAGATAATTTTATACAAACTTTTCTTAGCAACCATTCCCTTTCTGGCTACCACCTACCTATATGCGTACAGTTAATTATTGTTATAGATCTCTTTTAATAAGTATCTATAACTATAATACTTTGGTCATAAGTGGTGTGTAATGTTCTTGACGAAATAAAATTCTAACCTAACTTAATATGTGTTGACACGTGTTTGAAACACATAATGTCTGTTGTTGATGTATATACCTATGTACTACCTACACACAAACATATGTATGTATGTACCTATGTTTGTATGTAGGTGACAATAATCTGAACTATTTAACCGATTTCCAAAATTCTTTCGCCAATATTTAGAATGTATCTTCAGGGCGGTCTTAGGTTTTATTCCCGGAAAAGACATTTTTTCCATGTAGACGGCAATCGAAGGAGGAGGTTCTGTGTTTATATAAGAAGTACCTAACCTTAGAATTACCCAGTGGAGTGCCAGGCCAGAATAGAACCTCCCTGTTTTTTCCCGGTGGGTGTCTTAGGAGGCGACTAAGGGAAAATCCAGAAGATGGGCAGCTGCGTTTTCTGGAACTTCCCCAAGTGGTTTGCCAAGCGTGCGTCTTTGCCCAACAGTGGACGTCTTCCAGCTGATGATGATGATACTGTTACCAAGTCGTACTTCAGTGGCATTAAGCCATCCGGGTGGATACTTATTATTATAAGATTGTATTGATGTGTGCCTGAAAGTCCTAAGTAACCGATACAATTCAGGCAATCAGTCACTACGTATCATCTAATCTAGACGTTTTTAATTCGGATTTGTGACGCGGTACTCAAATTACTCTATCTAATAAACATTATATCAAAGTGTCATACTGATAAATTATTTCTAGAACTGATAATTTAATCATTTGATGCGAACGGAATGTGAAGTAAACTAAAGTCACTTCTGGCGGCACAGAGGTTTTTATGTAATTTTTTATTAAAGCATAATTATCTTCATCTTTTGTTTTGCCGCTCGGGTACCATCAGCTGTTCGTAGAACGATGTATGAAGACGAACATAGTGACGAATGCTTCAGTGGCTCACTTTTGCGGCATGCCAGTCGGACTGTATAACATACCTACAAGAGATTTTATTCGTAAAAATAAAATATTAGCAGGAATATTTCAACAATTACCTAAAGATGAGGTATTTATAAAAATTTGACTGCCTCGTTGGTCTAGTGGCTGCTAAGCGCGACTGCTGAGCACGAGGTCCTGGGTTCGAATCCCGGGTCGGGCAAAGTGTTACTGGGTTTTTCCATTAGGTAATTCTCAGTAACAGCACGGAGTCTGGATTTGTGCCCGGTTAATGGCAATAGGCTCGCCCCCTATTACATTGGGACCTAAAACATAACTGGCGAAATGTGGGTGTACTATATGTGCACCTCTGCCTACCCCTTCGGGGAATACAGGCGTGATGTTATGTTATGTTATTTATATTAAAGTTCTACTAAAGCCTCTGCCAAGCAATATGTGATGATTTTGTACTAAATGTGCTAAACCCGCTCATGTTTGATCCGACCCCCTGAATGGCAAAAGTACTTCAATTTACTATCAATGAATGTACATTGTACAGCGAACTTAACTCGGTCTGATTGTACTAATGCTAATGACTTAATTTATTCCATAGTCTTAATATGTTAGCACATAACGGCTTCATTAAATCGGACTGAGAGAATATAATGACACAGACAACAAACTTATTAAGACAGAACACGAACAGGGAAGAACAGAATCAAAGCAACTTAGCTCTCGGAACAATTAACCCAAATACGATTCGGAATAATGAAAACTTGATGGGCGACGGAACTAAGTATGAATAACAGGAATCTCTCGTTGTTTCATAGTTGGATAGTTAAATGTGTCGTGAATCGATTCTCTTCCCGGTCGTAACCGCATGTCATTAAGTGTCGGTCGTAAAGCGCGGTCGCGGTCGCGTCGATCGGAATGCGCCGTGAGGCACGCCCGCAACCGATAAACCGGCTTCTGTCTAGTGTTGCCATGCTCCTATAGGCTTGCCGGCTTTTTCTATGTAATTCACAAGTAAATAACACATAGTTTCCTTGTAACGTGCTGTCTTGTGCTTGCATACTGTTTCGCGTAAGTTAATGCGGTAAAGCCAAACTGTTGAAGTCAAAACATTATATATCTATTCGTGTAGATGTGGTATTTTGTGCTTCATCAAAAGCCCCAGTATTGCTAAAAGCAACCGGTACACCTTAGAGATTTTTCAACTGTGTGCAAAGCCATATCAGAGGTCTACAGGAGGCTTAAAATCTGACATCAGGTTGTCCATCAACCATGCTATAAGAAGAAGATTGATAAAAGCAATAATATATCTTTATAATGCCTTCCATCAGCATTAGAAGTAGTGTGGTGATCGCCGACGTCGTTTCTCACACACCTTTCTTTTCAGTACTCTGTTCATTATTGTATATGCTCTATGAATATTAAATTTCTTTTTAAACTGGCAACACTAGGCCCGATATACAGGCTTCTGTCTGAGCACTAATAAGCGCCTCCTCGCTTCCTTTAGCTTGCTTTACGAGCGGTCCGCGTCGAGGCACCATTCGTCTCGCTGCCTAATTAAAATATGCAAGCGTTGTCTCGGCGAGCCACAATACCTGAAATACAAACAACATTAGTTGCGTTTTCAATTCTTTCTTAACTTACAATGTAACAAAGGATTTTTAGTGATTACTGCGCAGTAGAAAGACTGATCTTGGTTATAGTTTAAGGAGTTTGGTTTTTCTTTTAGAGATTTCACAGGCTCTGTAGTTAGAGTAATTTTGTATTGGTATATATCATTATCAGCCAGAAGACTTCCACTGTTGAAGAAATAAAACATTACTTGATTGTAAAAAGTTACTGTCTTGTAAAACATTAAAGGCTAAACACAATCCTTGTAGCTACATCGTGTACCTACTCATTGGTCTGTATCAACTATTTTTGTTAGTACCGTAATCTTAATGGTGACCCGTTGTTTATCCCTAGTTTATGCATACTGTTTTTTTCCGGGTCAATACCCTTAACTAGTATTCGCCGGATTTTTTCTATGTATTTATTTCTGTCTCTTGTTACTACCTACACGGATTTAGGTAGATATTTATGATTTCAACATCATATTAAAATTGTACCTATGTTCAGAGAAGTTAGGCGGGTCAAAGGCCGATATGTAAATATTAGATACCTACCTATAGTTAGTTTTTTACTCTTTTGATTATTATGTAGGTTTATATCTTTATGATATAATGGGGCGTATATTCCCACTCTACATGGTACATAGGGGTGGCGCGTGCAACAGTTTTACATGAGGACCAGCACCAATTAGAAGCAATATCAAAACCGTCGGCTGAAGTGCCATCATTATCTCGGTTGTCGCACGCAAAGCTAACTCTTCCTCCCCTGCTATTTGGGCATAAAATTCTATAAAATATTCATGGGTTTTTGGAGACAAGTGGAGTGAGCAATCCTGGAGCATGGGGTTGGAACATAGTTAAAGCGTTTAGGTTGAGAGTCGTCGAGTACCTTTAGCCTTTTGTAGAGTTTTCTATCGTTTTGGCGGGTTTGTGCGGTGGAGCTATTTTGTCAATTCGTGGGGGAGCGTGGCGTTTTGACAACCCTCGAATAAGGTAGCGAAGAGATGCGGAAAATTGACGAACATTATGTGCAGCGTTATGTTATATCCAGCCACAAAACGTTCTGTCAATTATCATTCATCATTCACCTTCATTATGCATTGTTTCTTCTTCCTTCCCTTTCCATTTCATTCATTCTCATAATATTCCATTCATACTTTTGTTTGAAACTAATGAAGCCATAAAATGTATGACAAACATGCATTACGATCAAACGGCAAACCGCTATAGAAAAATATAAACGCTTTGATAGTTGCTTCACAAAAGCAACTGTTCTTCAAGTGAACCAACGTAGCGTAAATTTTATTTAAAGTAAGCAGGAATGTAGTCACCGCGGAGGGTTAGCGATGTATTAATATCGTGAACATTACACTACCTAACGACTGTATAAATGCACTGAAGCATGCGCACACTGATTGGATACCTATTTCTGATTTAATAGGATCCGCATATTTAGATATCCGCGGTACGTGAGCGATGGAGCTATGAATGTAAAGTATGGGCGCACATTTTGTTATTAACTGTCAAACAAGTCTGCGTTAATTTTAGCTTTATATATACATAAATAAAGGTCATAATTGCGTACATTGTTATGATATAAGTGACAGTCAAGTAGGTATTGCCGTCGGTCGGTGTGTGCGTTGTCGTATTCTTCACGCTAGCAAATCGTACTCATTTTAATGTGAACGCGTGAAATTTTAATAATTGACGCGGTTTCTGCGCCTATACTTCGCCTAGATACGATTTATGTATTTATTGCCTTATCTAAGAAACCCAGCTAGAGTTTAGTGCTATCAGCTCAACCTACATTCAAAGGTTTTCATATAAAATAAGCATAAAATACAAACAAATTATTTATTCGAATAATCGACTCATTGTCTAGCTAGCAAGTGTTGAACTTTAATAAAAGCTAAACTTAGATGTGCGTGTGATTTATAATGAAAATAATAAAAAGTTGGCTTCAATTAAAACGATTTCATCCAAACCGGATTCCGTTCTTCTCATATTCAAACATAATGGGAGCAAACTCTTACATTAAACTGTGACCATTGTTTTCAGCTTTTGTTCATTTTTATTGTTTTAAAACCCCTTTTATCGCTCACAGAGCACCATCGCCCGATAGGGAAAAGATATAAATTTATGTTATAATTAGTATATGCTGAGCAAGTACTGGCTGTGTTTGTCCTAATTAAAGTACCTACCTATGTATATAATACCTATACATGTACCTACAAGGTTCATTTTTAAGGCATCTATTATTTTTTGGTATTTTGCGGATCATATTAGGTACTTAGCTACCTACTTCGGCCTAATTAAATGAATTATACCCGTATTATAATATTTTTTTCTGAATTTAACGTAGATAAAGGGGCCAGCTATATTAATTTGATGTTTTTTATCTTGCTTAATTAATGAATATTCTTGTACCTAACTGACCAAGAAAGGGAGAATTTATTTTCTCCAACCCTTTAGTAACAGACCGAGTTACAAAGTGATATCAACTAGACATATTGTGCATAATAAAGTTAACTGTAGGTACAGATATACTCACTAGATATCCACATCGATATCCCACAAATAAGTATAACCACCAACTTGTTGAACAGTCTACTTCATCCAATTATCTTCAGAATCGCAACGATGATTAACTTACACAATCGGATATTAATCAAAATCGCCGTAGGCTATTTGCGACGTGGTAAAACACGGTGATCCGTGGCTCCGCACGTGTCTGTACTCCGTAGGGTGGGGCTACCCCCGCAACAGTAGCCGGCGGCTATATGAAATTAATTTCAAGTACGCTGCAGGATTTGTGTACATTGCCCGTGTTCATCTCTCGTTGATGTGAGCGTAACTGCAAATTTTATATGTGGTACCAGGTTTATTACGTGTCTCAAATGATATTGGACTCTATGTCTGACTTTTATCTGTATAAAGATATCTTTTGAGATAGCGATATCGGGATCAGATTGTGAATGATACCCACTTGTTTGGGGAAATACAATAACAAGATAATTGATAATAGTTAACTTGTTTAAGTGCATGCTACACGAAGTACTAAATGTACTCTTCTAAATATCCGATTATCATGATAAAATACAATACATACGTATTCATTTCATGCGCACTTATGATGACAGGCAAAATAAGGTAAGAATCCGAATAAACAAGAATTACATTCCTACCTATCGACACCTCCTACGTATATTATCGTAACTCCATTTGGTCAACTTTACAGTAGGGCCATTCAAAGATTTTGGAAATATTAATTAGTGATCACACCTACAACCAGCTTCGTATGATTATCAAAATTTGCATGTCAGCGTTAAAATAGGTTCTGCACACTACCGTGGATAATAATAAAAATAAGTCGTTTTATGTAAAAAAAGCAAAATCGTCATTTTGTTGGTTACAATAATATACGTAGGAGGTGTCGCTATGTGTTCATAAATTGTAGCTGATTGCATGTACTTACGACATATATTTCTATCTTACCAACAATCCTACAACCAACGGTACAATTAAAATATCCCAGTTAGATTCTAATAAGCGTTCACTTACTCCCGTATGCATGTTGAGTGCGCTAGTAAACAGTGAGAGCAGGATGTTTGCTTTGCCCGGCCACAGCGCGTATTATCCGCAGATACTGGCGTTTATCTACTGTACTGTACCACTAATGTTGTTCACTAATACATTTTTTATTAGCTAATGTTACTGTAACGTTGGCCCCGCATTGTGTAGCGCTTTAGTGTTGATTAGGTTGCGGGAAGTTCAATTAATTGATGAGATCGGTTCTAGCATTCAAAATTATTTATAGTATTTTAATTATGTCGAACTTACATGCAGGAATATACAGTTAAATAGGTACGTACGAAGAGAAGTAGATTAAGTCGCTCATGTGCCTCATTTACATATTGAAAATATAATATAATATTTACATACAGAATGTTATTTGAAAATATCATAAATACTTCAAAATTATCACCAGAACAACATTTTATAAGTCTTATACTATACTAACAATCTCTATCCATCTAACAATAATCATACAAATAAGGTTTTTAGAAGTTCGCTATAGTTTAAAAAAAAACTGATCAATAAATCTAAAGTACTCACTTTTTTAGTAACTTTATCAAGATTGAATATTTAACTATCTCATAATTATACCTATATATATACATATTTATATATCATATACAACAAAATATAACTAAGAACCATAAAAAATGATGCGTCATTTAAATGGTGAAAAGTTATAAAAAGTATCAGTGGCCCCCAGAATTATACGCTCAACATACACACGAACTAACCAAAATTCGCATTCTCTTTACAATATTAGTACCTATATCAGTGTAGTAGATTGCTTTTAAATATTGTACTATGCACAGCCATATCACTGATAATAATCTTTTGCGAACTCTACATAATTATGTATATTGTTGATAATGTAATATAATCTTTCAACATAATTATCACGCTAATACCAAAATATTGATTGAATTAAATACTTATCAAATTCCTCCACTGTGTTATGTATCTCTACATACTTCGAAAACAATACAGTTTTTAGAATTGAGTGAGTAATCAGTAGGCTTTTTTAGGTATATAATATTAGAGCCAACTAAACTAAATTGTTACAAAAAATTGCGTATATATTATTTATAAAAATATTACGTAACAATCAGACTATGGTTATCGTCAAGATAGTATTCTACGGCTTAATAATAATAATTTAATTACACGGACAAGATATTCTAAAAAATGCTACATAACGCCTACACGGGCTACGGCGTAGACGTCGTAGACACAGAGTCAAAGTCAATTTTGTCTACGCATATTTTAATTTGTAAAATTATAATTACAGTCTAAATATATATATCTATATCTCTCTGAAGCTATGAACAAGTGTAAATAATAAGTGAAAATATTTTCCAAAGCTCTAGTGAAAAACAATATTTACAACGAAAAGTGTAAATTTCTTTTGACAGTGACACTCACGGCAAACCATTAATTAAATTATTATAATAATTATATTTAATAGGATATGAACTATATTTTAAAACAGTTCGACACAATGAATAAACAAAAACATTTATCAAAAGCTTTTTATCAACGGACGGCGCTGGGCATTTATTGCTGTGCAGTTTATTAGTGTGCAGCCAAATATTGTTTACTTTGGAAATTTACACTCCACACAAGAATAACATGCCGATAAATAGATCCCCACCGCCTACACCTCTATCCAAGACGAAAGTGACCAAAAAATCGTCGTTAAGTAGCCCACTACACCCTAGTACTCCGGAGCCTATCATTGTAATGTTGAATCAAGGGGAGTCAGCTAGCGCTGAAAACGATTTTGCTAATATAACACAACGTAGTAAACATAAACGCTCTGTATCTAAAAACGAAAACAATGTACTTTCTAATTTTATGACAGAGATTAAAGCTATGTTCTTTGAATTTAAAGAACAACAAAATAGTAAAATTGAGAAAATCTACGAATCGGTCAAAGAAATAAAATTACAAAATTCACAAATACAGTCCAGTGTCACCTCGCTGTCCGATTATTATGATACCCTAAAAACACAAATTGACGAAATGGAGTTGCAGCTGGAAAGTGAGCGGAAAAATAATTTACTATATTTAAAGTCCCTTGAAGACAAATTAGAGAAGCTAGAACAGGGTGCACGATCGAGTTGTGTAGAAATTAGAAATATACCTATCAGCAAACCTGAAAACAAAGATTTCTTAATAAAAACAGTGATCAAAATTGGATCAGTAATAAACGCACCAGTACAATCTCATGACGTTAAAGACATTTATCGAATTGGACCATCGGACTCAATTAATAGGACAATAGTTATGGATTTTACTACTAATCTACAAAAGGAGAAGTTCATACATATGTTTAAGGAACACAATAAAGCAAATAATAAACTATCTACAGAGCATCTAAATATAACAGGACCATCAAAACCAATATTTGTTTCCGAAAACTTGTCACCAAAAATGAAAAGGCTTCTCTTCCTGGCCAAGGACTTTGCCAGCAGCAATAATTATCGCTATTGCTGGGTGACTAATGGCAAAATATTTTTAAGGGAAAAAGATGGTGCGCGACACATTCTAATTAAAGACGAATCGGACATCCCTAAAATAAATACGTTAGAATGACTAGCCGACCATATTTCTTCCTGTTCTTATATGTTTTTGTTGATTGTTCCTATTATTTTAGCCTTCCATTATTACTATTACCTCGTGTTTTTAGATTATAGCAACTTACTTATTCAAGATAATATTTTTATGTTAATTTTTGTATACTTTTATCTCACACACTTATTCTTACACCACACACACACAACATATCTCACTTACATCATTCACACATACTTGCGAACAAAAATATTTACATGTCACAACATAAGGTATATTATATACTTATCGTCATATCGAACAGCTTTTTATGTATTTTATTTTATTTTATTTAGCTCGCAACAAACTTTTTTATCTTTTTATGTTTTGAATCAGTATTATAGAGACCTTTCTTACCACAATCATTTAATTCAAAGTAAAGAACATGGATAACGGAATTTCGTACATAACAGATGATATTGAAAATATCTCAGTTTCTAACTCGTATTATTGTTTTCCTGAAGAATGTAAATCACATATAAATAATATTAACGGAGGTTTAAAATTTTTTCACTTAAATATTAGAAGCCTAGGTAATAACTGTAATTTCGATAATCTTCTTATCTTGTTAAATAGAATAAAAGTACAATTTGATGTCATTGTGTTGTCAGAATGTTGGTTAAGCAAATGCCCTTTTCTTCCAAAAATCCCTGAATTTGAATCATTTCAATCCGACTATACTAACCAAAATGACGGCGTGGTAATATACATTAGACTTGAAATCCGATATAATGTTGAAAACCCATTTTCAAACGATGTAAATTGTTTAGTAGTTAAATTTAGATCAGATGTAGCACTAATTGCAATATATCGCAGCCCGTCGAATCGTAATATCCATAATTTTATAAATAGCTTAGATGTAACTTTAGATGCACTTAAAACATTCAAGACCATTGTCATACTTGGAGATATTAATATAAATATCTCACCAAATACTACCGACTCAAATTCAGACCTGTATTTAAATACACTAGCACTCCATGGAATGCTTCCTGGACATACTTTTCCTACATGTAATAATAGCTGCATAGATCACTCAATTATTAAATCACACAAACCAGCTGTGACATTAGTTGTAGATTCTTTTATCACAGATCACGCTCCAGTTATTGTTATTTGCAACCTACAACTTAAAACCTATAGAACCCCTAACACATCCCGCCGAATTAATGTAAGTGATTCCGTAACAGAGCTTGAAAAAACAGATTTTTCTTCAGTCCTTAAATGTCACGATGACGCAAACGGGGCGGCTTCTAAATTAGTCAATATAATATCTAAAGTAGTTGATAATAATTCGTGCACATGTGTTTTACCAAGTAGTAAAAGAATTATTAAACCTTGGATAACGCCAGGGCTCTTAAGGTGTATCCGAAATCGCGACAAAATGTATCGTAAAACAAAACGAGATCCCGATAACTACATTATTAACCTAACATACACGCGTTATAAGACATTTTGTAATAATTTATTAAAAAAAGTAAAAAGGCAATATGAACGAACAGAATTTCAGAAACATCGTAAAAATCCAAAAGCCACTTGGAATCTTATTAAGGCAGTTTCTAATATACCTAATAAAAAATCAGCCTCTAACAACAATCTTCTATCACTTACCACTGACCCATCTACTTCACTTGATGCTGTAAACGTTTATTTCGCGAACGTGGGAAAATCACTTGCCTCTAAAATCTCTCCTCAGAACAGCTTTCAGACTACACCCAACTTGGGAACTCCGAATCATATCGCAGACTCAATGGCGTTATTTAGTACAGACAATGAAGAAATTGAACGAATAATTCTAGAACTTAAACTAGATAGCGCAGTGGGCTGGGATGGTATATCTGCTGTTTTAATTAGGGCTGCTAGGAATACTCTTGTTCCAGTAATTTGCCATGTATTTAATGTGGTTTTATCCACTGGGGTCTTCCCTTCTGTCTTTAAACATGCCCTAGTTCACCCTATATACAAAAGTGGAGATAGAGACAGCGTCAACAATTATAGACCAATTTCTGTTTTAACAATACTCTCAAAGATACTGGAAAAGATCTTAAACAAAAGGCTACAAAATTACATTAAATCTAAAGACATTTTGTCAGGAAATCAGTTTGGTTTCAGAGCAGGGAAAAATACCGAAGATGCTATTCTTGAGCTAACTAGCACAGTTGCAAGAAACCTAAACAAAAAACTTAAAACTGTTGCTGTGTTCCTGGATCTCTCCAAAGCCTTTGATACTGTCTCCATCCCACTCTTGCTAAATAAACTCCATAATATTGGCATACGAGGACTATTACACAACTTATTTGAAAGTTACTTAACTGACCGATCACAAACAGTAAAACTTGGGAACTATGAAAGTAAAGTTGAGTACATTAGTTATGGTGTCCCACAGGGGAGTGTCCTTGGCCCCACCCTTTTTATTATTTATATTGATGAATTATGTAGATTGCCCTTAGCTTATTCCAAGACTTTAGTTTATGCAGATGACACAGCAATTCTAGTTCATGGTAACGATTGGCTTGAAGCCCGCTCACATGCTGAGGCTGCTTTGCAAACAGTTATGAGGTGGCTATCAAACAATCTCCTCACATTGAACGTTGATAAATCAAAATTTATTCCATTTGCAATAAGACCATCTTCACAGCCCAGTTCATCTTTCACTCTAACAGCCCATAAATGCAATCCAATAGCCCATGTGAATTGTGGATGTAATACAATTTCTCGTACCAACAGTATTAAATATCTTGGCGTAATTATAGACAGTACAATGTCATTTCACGAACAAATCGCGTCACTGGTCTCGCGAATTAGAAAATTAATTTACGTTTTCAAGAAATTGAGATCATCAGCCGATGTTCCCATATTAAAAACAGTATACTTTGCTCTTGCCCACTCAGTCCTAAACTATTGTATTACTGCATGGGGAAATTCGGATAAGACAATAATGCTTCGGCTCGAAAGGGCACAACGGGCGGTTCTGAAGGTCATGATGCACAAGCCCATTCTTTTTCCTACTCTCGATCTTTATTCTCTCTGCAAAGTACCTACTGTCCGACAAACTTTTGTTATTAATACAGTTTTGCGAAAGCACTCGGAGCTTATTTTTGACCCAAAACTATGTAGACAGAACCGAAGATCGGGTAGGGTATGTGAAGTTGAATTTACTAACACTGTAACAGTAAGACGACAATATCATATAATAAGCTGTATTTTGTACAATAAAATAAATCAAAAGCTGAACATTTATCCCTTAACTATTCGTGAATGTAAGAAGGCAATTTATAACTGGCTCAGTACCCTTAATTATGAAGAAGTAGAAAATCTTGTTAAAGTTTAATCTTAAAATTATTTTTCATCAATACACACACATACACAGACAGACACACAGACACACACACACACGCGCACACGCACAAATAAACACACACATCACACATACTTTAATCTCATTTCCTTAATTATTAGTAATTATTTTACTTCCTAGATTTAAATATTATGTTGGAACGAACACTGTCCCCATCTTGGAGGTTAACAGTTGCGACACAGTTTTTCTAACTAATGTAACTGTTAATGCACAATTAATTTTGTAAACTTATTTTTGTCCCAATAAATGATTATTATTATTATTATTATTATTAATTTATATCTCATTACGTGAACACAATAATCTTGTCAATATAAATGTACCTACTACATAACGTGAGTCTACCAGTACCTACTTCGAATCCAATTCAGCGCACGATCCGGTATCAAAGTAGCGACACTCACACAGATTGCCCATTTACAGATCCCTCCGACATAAAACCACATAGACACTTACGTGCGGCTCTGCACATGTATTTCTCAGAAACGTCCCTCTGAGGAAGAGAGGCTTTTAAGAGGCCGAGTGAGTGGAGAGCGCTGTAGCGATCGGCTCCACTGCTCACCCCGGCCGACAGTAAAAAATATGAGCATCCCCCTATACACCCCCTCTGCCCGCGCCATCTTGAAAAACTTTGTCACTTGTAGCCGCAGATCGATCTGTGTCTACGACGTCTACGCCGTAGCCCGTGTAGGCGTTATGTAGCATTTTTTAGAATATCTTGTCCGTGTAATCAAATTTTTTTATTCTCGACTATTTTGTCTTAAAGAATTTCGGTTTAATGTTTCGTAATATCATTTTAATCGCATTATATGATTAGTAACGTGCTGTAGGTACTTTTAATTGCCAGTGCATGTCAGATAATTAATGATGCATAATGACTTAGCAGTTCGATAATAAAATGGCTATCACATAACATTGTATGAATAAGACAATAAATTACATATGTATTACATAACTCGCCGACTGTTATGAACCATTCATTCGTACGATTTCTCTTTTAAGATGTTGCATATAGTTTGTTCTGTTCAGACTCTGATTATTATGTACCGGCTATTGTTGTGACCCCTCATAACATGACTAATGTCATTGAAATGATAATCAGTAAAAGGATTTGTGTGGAATTATTCACATGACTACCTTGACTAAGGAGATACGCCCTGTGGCTAAGTTCTTTTGATTACATCAAGAGCTATATTGAACCTTAATGTTTTGTAATACGGTTTATATTAGCATGTTGATTTTAGATTTGAATACTAATAAGAACACCTAAGGGCCTCAGCAGGTGACTTTACAAATTGTACCTTGTAATGTCCACGTTATTTGTGAAGTCAAACCGATTGAATGGTTATGTTGAATTGAAAAGTATAATCAGAATGTACGAGACAAAATCTTAAAAGATTTTGGGGAAGTATTAACGCTATAGTTTATTTGGTCACTAAAGGGTTACATTTTACACATACGCAGACATTTAAAATGGAACATTTTCTGTAATAATAACGGTAATTTATGACAATAACCTACTGACAAATTTGTCAGTTATTCAAGGTGACAATAGGCCCAATTTCTCGAAATCCAAGAAAAAGATAACGCGTCAACTGCTTACCTATTTTTCACAGATAAAAGAAGATCAGCTTTTTAACAATCGATGCTGATTAAACTTATCTGAGATTCACACATTCCACAAAAAAGTTAACCCCAACCTTTGTGTCAAAAGGTCATCGGTAGGATCGACCCTTGACGCATCTATAGAGACAGGTAGGACACTGAACCCTTCCGAAGATAACCGAGTCATTGTACCATCAAAGGGTTTGAGAAACCAAAATTAGTTGCATTCAAATCCGCGTGACATACCAATTGTAATAACGAACCGTGCGAAATTTCACACAAAGCGGAATATGTGGGGTTAAAAAACTGAAAAAAAAAAGTGTTTTTTGGGCAATTTTAGGAAAAAAAGTGATGCGAAAGGGTAATGCTATGGCGTGACCCCCCGCGTGACATATTTTGATTGTACCGTGTCGCTTTTTTAACGGTTTTCACTAGTCATGACTTTTTTAAATGTAATTTTGAAAATTTTTAGTTTTCTCCTTTGGATATTGTCAATCCTTGTACCTACAAGGATGATAAGAAGAAGGAGGTAGCACCCGAAGGAAAAAACTATTGTACAACACCTAATGTGCTTACATATGGTGCAAGACTAATTCGTTATAATGCACTTATATAACCAATTGGCCTAGATATTGCCCAGACTATAGGTACCTATCAGCATGTATGATAACGTAATCTAATTGATTCAATTGTTTTTGGTTGGAAAAAACGTTCGTTTAGATAATATTAATTAACCGATTGAAGTAGGTTATTGAGGATTACTATTGTTGCTCCATTTACATTAAAAAAATGATATTATACTGTTGAAATGTCATTAAATACTTCAACTTAATTGTCGTACATTTTATAGGTCCACCATTTTGGATTCGCCATGTTCGTACATGCATCCAACGGTTTATTATTGTCATTTTACAAGTAGGTGCGCAAATAAAACAAGTCAAGAACAAATGAGGTATATGAACGTGGATTTTATCAGATGCATTGTGGTGCAATCGCTCAGGGGTCGCAAACAATTCCATCTTGCTTGAGACTGACTCCGGCTCAAAATGTCCGGATGCCTTTATTATTTCAAGGGCCGATCAAGAGAGTTGTGTTCTGTTTTTTCTGTTCACATGATGTTTTAATTTTGAACTGTTTAATTAACATTGAAAAATTACGATGGATGTATGTGATGGTGCGTGTCTGGAGTTGGACGTAGCTTTTATTTTGCCATTTTCCTACCACCATTTTTAGGTCCATTTTCAGTCGGTGTAATCGGGTGGACTTAATACTGGTGTATCCTACAGTAAGCAATTGCCAATCTGATTTATGATTGATATGATGAGAAGATTGGTTGTCAGATTTTTGGGTTTCTGACTACTTGTAATCTGACGCTGGGAACAGTAGGAATTAGGTATATTGTCATTGGTCACCAACCAATCGATCGCGCCTATCGCTGTTACATCGAAACGAGCTATTTATGTTGGAGTAGGCATTGAATAACTATTATAGTTTTTATGAATATTTGTACTGAGGGAAAATCCTACCGCAAATTTGGTTCATACTCCTTTCTATCATATTATTATAAGTAATTATTAATTGTGTAATATTTGTAACGTATAGTTTTCCTTATGGATCATACACATGATATACCTAAATAGCTCTATTGATTTATTATTTTTGGCAGTAAAAATGTCCCATCCTGTATATTTACCTACAAAACTAAGAAGTATAATATTAATTTAAGTAAAACTTTTGTTTATTGACGATTTCTTTGGTAGACACTCGACTTACTACCTTAGCTCAAATTAAGTCAATTTAGATTCTATTACCATTACGTAAGATTAAATTTCGTGTGATATCACGTTTCTTGAACTAGGGGTACCGAATAATAGATACGGGGTCGGACTTGGATAGAATTATTTTGATTGTAAGGCCCATAACGGACCCTAACGTATATTTGGACAGCAATCTGAGAGGTTTGAAGTGGTCCCGAGGTTTATAATTACTATAATTTGAAGGCAGATGAAGAAATCTCAAACGGTAAATACTACATAAATGTCTTTACTTGTGTGCTATTGTAGGGAAGGTTAACGGGCGATTTATGTTATTTAATTATTAATTTATTAACAGTACATTTTGATTTTCTTATTGAGTTTCTCAGGTACATTTTTGCTGACTATTTTTTGTTAAGTTTTGCCTAATGAACTGTCAACAGCTGTATACTTCTCATGGCTGGCGGCTTGATATTGCCTACGAGTGTTCTACGAGCTTAGGTAGACTTTTACTGTGTATAATGTATACATACTAGCTGATGCCCGCGGCTTCGCCCGCGTTAAGTAGGAAGCCTATGTCCTCTCCCAGTTCCTAACTTTCTACATGCCGAATTTCATCAAAATCCGTCCAGCGGTTTAGTCGTGAAGCCGTAACAGACAGACAGAGTTACTTTCACAATTTATAATATTAGCTTGGAAGTATGGGTATATAGAATATCACAATCACTGACAATGCTTGTAGTATTTCATATCTATGAAGCACTTAATTAACGAAAGAAAAATACTTATTGTATTGACACACAGACTAACAAACTAGCCTTAAGTCCCTTTCACCGACTGATTAATCTAATAATTAATAATTGATCTGTTTATAAATTGACACGAGGTTGTAAACTCATGAGAGTCGAGCAAAAAAGTGTAAAAACAAATACGTCTGCATCAGTTTATATTAAAAACGTGATGAGCTCCGCATGATATATGGACTCGGACGCGCACTGAGCGATGCTTCACAAATTATGGCTACTTTTTATTTATTACTTTTTGATATGTATAAATTAGCTAATTGTTCGTATTATTGTTGTTCCACACTTAATTTTATTTAAGAATATAGGTTATACCTTACCTATATTGGCATGTCGTTTTCAGTTAGAAATTAGCAATAAGTTGCTTAAACAGTTAGAACTTATTGCTAATTTGAATTTATTAGAAGGTCTCAATGATGACTTAAAAGAATTTTAATTTTAGTTATAGTTTTTTTTAGTTTCACATGTATTTCTTGCTATACTACTACTCTACCGATACTTAGTCTTTTATCCTTCTTATCTTGTATTTCTCTTCTGTCGTACGAATTGCTCATAAGATATCCAAAATAAAAACGCATGTTATCAAAACGTTGCGCCATTTGTGAACACCGTTGCATTCGAATCAAACAGTACATCCCTATGCGTTGAAAAAATCTCGTTTTAAAATAAGCAATTTTTCACGGATCACGCGCGCGCCGCGCCGGCACAGTTAAAAATTTGATTTACTGGTGCCAAATGTGTGTGCGATATCTGTTTGACTTATTGCGTTGTTAATGCTGCTTCACACATCTATAGGTGCTACACACAAACTCACCTCATTGGATACGCATATTGTTTGTGAAACAATCGTACTCTTACAGTATCTACCTTCATTTATTTTCGTCTACGTAAAACCTACTTAGATATTCTTGCACGCTTCGTCTCTAAATAAGCTCTAAGCTTTTTTCAAATTTACTTTTTATTTTCCATAAGTTGTAGAAACTATATACATTAATTAATTATTATTATATTAATATATATACCTTAATGTAAACTACGTGAATATCAGTCAAATTGGCAACAATTATTTTTGCACACACATACAAACAAACAAACAAAACAAAAAGAGGTTGTCTACCTCTCACCTTCTGTCGTGGATAAAAATGTCACAAATATGAATTAATTTTTAGATAAAATAATGTAAACACAGTAACACCTGCCTAATGTATGTGTGTAGTACTAGTGCAACAAGACGTACCCAATTACGCATGACGGTGACAGGCCCTTTGATGTCATGTATCGAGAGGTGCCATTTGACGTCATCCCGTCATCACCCGCTAACTCAATTAACGTGATAAGCTGTTGCTGCCTCATGTCAAGCTATTTGGTATTGAGCTGTTATATTGTTTATTTTATATATTATAGGATTAATATTTGACCATATAAGGCCATCAGTAAGATAGGTAAGGTTGTCAGATAGGAAAAAAATAGATTTTAATTTAAATATTTTTTTGAAGATTCAATTATAGTCCAGGTATCAAGAGACTTATTACTTACCCACTTTTCTCCGGTAAAAGCAGCGTTCATAAAAATTCGAAATTGAAATATTGTCACAAAGAGAAACTCTTATTGGAAAGTGGCAACCGCCGAGGGTACCAACAGAAAGAAAATTAGGATGTGAGCCGTCAAAACTTCAAAACCAGCCCATCAGGACGACATTTTAGAGGGATGTAGCCCCCGCATTACACCTCTCTCATTATTTATCACATTGTCGCCAAAATTAATGGCAACCCTCGTCAAATGATTTTTATTTTATAAAATAAAGCGCGGCTTCTGACAGTTTAATCATATCTTTGTGTTTCTAATGGGGTCGTCTAGACACTTGAATTACGTTTAAGTTGGAATAAGTTTACATAGTCACTTGTGATATTATTTTTGAGTCGCAACTTAGTTGAGGGTCACGCGCTTTCGATATTGACTTCAGAATTTTCAAGTTCAACTGAGTAAAGTAAATTACTTTTGACCTATTTGAAGTGGTTATTATTTAATAGTTTTAAGCCAAATATTATAAAGAGATATAAGCCAGTAACTTTACACATGAATTTTATGGTTTCAAAATGGTGTGACAGTCCAGCGCATCAGGAAATATTTAATCTCTATCAAAATTATAAACCCGAAAGTTTATAAGTATGACTAAATGTTTGTTACTCTTCCACATAAAAACTACTGAATGGATTTTAATGAAATTTCATATGGAGGTAGCTGACACCCTGGAACACCACATAGGCTACTTTTTATCCCGAAAATATGTAGCGGGTAACACCGCGGGGCGCAGCTAGTTCTTAATAATTGACGGTATTATCCAACACACTAAATTAAATATTGTTTATAATATATTTAAATTGTATGTAGGTATTTTGTTAAAAAAACGGTGACCCGAATATCGACCGCGATATATAACATGTCTATTGTTTTATATTTAATCTCTTTCCTTACGAAAATCCATTGCATTGAAACTTCTGAATGATGGTGACCAGTTCGCGCGTGCCAATTAGGCAAACTACTTAGCTTATTATGTTATTTTTGTTGTAATATTCCTGCCGATAACCGACATATTTAATTAGCAGGATGATAGATATCTCGTGTCAGAGGTCAGCTACGAGGAAACCAAGCTTTTTGTATACACCATCGTTAAAACTATGTTTTTAATCATCATTTTTATCATTTAACAGCAGCAAACAGTTTTAATTACGGGAAACTTAGTTAGTGTCCGCCATTAAATATCACTTATCACATCACTTATCACACATTTTAAATGAACATTTATCTTTACTTTTTCAATGTTAATGACTCAATGATAAAAACCAACATTCATATCTAAAATTTCTTTTCGAATAATTTTGATTTGAAAATATTCAGCCGAAACTGAAGTTTGATTGTAATTCTTAAAATTCTGTTCCCTTGACACAAGAACGAGACTTGAACTTTACATCTCGGGTTTGTGACAATCAAAATTAGCCTTTGTGCTTGTGTAGTTAAGGTTGATATTCGCTTAGTAGTCGGTCGAGTTCGTGCGATGTAAAATTTATAATTGAAGGCCGTAAATTAAGGTGACATCGACAGTTGTGGCTCGCGGGGAGGACGCGCCGACGCCGACGCTAGGGAAAGCCCTGCCAATATTTTATCGAGAAGGTAATTATTTGATCGGCACATTGGGGTAACAGATGAAACTCGCTTGCTGTAATGTCTTTCTCATACTTTGTATTAGGAGAATGATTAATGATTAAGTTATCATTTCCAATTCTCTATGGTAGGGCGACGCATTGTTTTAAAAATGTATTGCTTCCGAGCATAGCAATCGATATGGGATTATTATTCGATTAGTTTAGAATTTTTTGTGTTAATAATCTAGACAGTTTGACTTGATGCAAAGGTGCACTGTCATTTAAGACGTGACCAGGATTGTCATGTAGATAAGTTATCAATTGAAGATACCTGTAGTGTGAACAATAAAGTTTACTTAAATGTCACAACATTGTAGATAAGAAAGAGTAATTGTTGCTAAGGCTTTATCAGGCTGTTCTATTTCAATTGCGACACTTCAGTCAAGGATCCGTAGAATTCACCAATCATCAATATGAGACTCAGTTGAATGCGTCCAACACATCAATGGAAATTGAAAAAAAGTGCCGTATCAAAAATATTTTGTCTACATAATCATGGTAGCCAACTCCCAGTAAATCGGAAGCTGTACCTACAGGGTGCGCCCTGACTCGGATATAACTGGCGATCAATCGCGCCGTACCTCCCGCTGGCTGATTTAATTCGCGCCTTGACAAAAACCCTTTGACGCATTCACCGGTGACAGATCACAGTCGGGCGTCTCGCGCCTCGGTGACGGGCCCATTATCATTGCCGAAACGGTTTTGTGCGAAACGGGAATAGACCGAATAACGATGATGTCTCATTGATTTTGTTGAAGTTGGAAATACGGTAATATAGGTTATTTTAAGTTGGTGACGGGTATTGAAGAATCATTTTCAGTAGGTTGGTATGACAGAGGTAGTATCTGGCTATTTGACCTCTTTGAAAATTATTATAGGTAGGTACTTTAGAGTGTAAAATGTTATTTAACATTTCTGTTGTGTCGTTTAGCTGTCTATTTCCTATGGGCAGATAGGTAATTGTATATTTGCTATTTTATTACTATCTAACCTTAATAAGCAGTGTTGCACAACAATTCTTAGTATGTACAAAGGTGTGTTAACCGCCGAATTTTATGATAATTTCAGCACAAGTAGTTCAAACACGTGTCTGTTTTCTATATCGATAGGGCCTTGATATATACAAAAACTTACCTACATTGATAAGATACGCAACTTATACGTATCAGTTGACTATAATATGAGTATTACTGTTAATACCGGATATATTTGTGTTTACATCTTCAAATAAAGCCAGGTTGGTTGTGTAAGGATTTTATTAGAAGAGATTAAGACAGTAGAAGTAACTGCTTTTAGTAGGATAGTAAGAGGCCTATGCTCATCAGTGGACTGCGATAGGCTAAAAGAGAGAGTACGATAGTGGATGCCTTTGAAAACAACTGGCCAGAGCTGGTCAAGAATAGGGGCTATTGGAAAATCAAAGCAGTGATCTTTGCCCAGCAATGGGAACTTATTTATTCATTTATTTATACTTAATGCATATTTTTGGCACAAACGTGGACTTAATGTCATTGGCCATTTTCTACCAGTGAACCTTAGGGTGAAGAATGTTAAACAATGGTAGACGCACTGAGTATGGAATAGAAAAAAAAACGTACCATACCATCTGAAGACCAACAGAACAAACAAGTTGACACTTCGATAAAACGATATCTTATTTCGGCGAACACCTATCATGGTTATTATAACAAAGAAATACCGGCTAGCTCCTCCGGTGATGGCACAAGAGTTCCATGAACGTTAGGATGCGGGGTGCAGGTCAGCGGGCCCTATCAATTCTGGGAGACCGCCGGAAGGTCAAACGTCATCAGATAATACGCTGTGATGCCGCTTAATTACTTTTTAATATACGAACTTTGCTCGTTATTTTTATGTTTCTTTTTATTGGGTGTTTTTGTTATTATTTTCACGCTTCTTATCCCTTTGTAAAGTTTTGTGGATAAGTATTTTTTTCTTCTCCTATCTTACTCTATTGGAATCTGTAGAGTATCCACTGCATATATTTTTAGTCTAAATTAAAAAAGAGACATTCAATCTTAATAAAGACAAAGGTGCTGGCTAATATGAATAAAAATAAGTTGCAATTGTGTGAGCAGATTCTTGTCTTATCGTTGGTCAAGTAATGGACACTTATCTAACGATAACAATAAAATAAAACGTATATTATAGTATAAACATTAAAGATACTTAGTCACGTGTGCCGACCGAGCCAGTTTATTTCCTGATACCAGTCAAAACAAATGATAAAATGTGCCAAACTTACCGTTTCCAAAACTGCACTATTTGTTCTCACAATAAACTCATAACATCGAATACAATATCATATTTCGCAATAAACTCGATCATTGTCATACAAATGTATCTGTTGTTACGTGCACGTAATTGCCGGCCTGGTGTGTAATTTGCGAGAGCCCTTTGTGCCGGAGTCAATGCGCAGCGCAGTTGTTATCAACTCGAATACGTATACACTTGGTAGGGTCCGAATGTGGATGCTTGGGTATAGAGCAAGATTTGTGTTTCGTGAGAATGTGTTTGGCTATACATAGGTACAGACTGGCTGTAGGTATACATACCTTTTTAGGGGCTCATTGGGCAGGGGGGAAATGGGTAAAATTCTTGCAGAAGATAATATGGAACATATTTTGTCTGTATTGCTTATGTCGATGCGACACGAGAGAAGTCTCTTTTTGTTCGACTAAATCATATTAGGTACTTTTCTTATAAAGTATCTGCCAAATTTTTTGGTTCAATACAAAAAAACATGGCCAGCAAAATTTCACGAATTAACTAGAAATAACAAAAACATAGTGATATCTTAATTGCCGCCACGTAAAAAACCTAACACGATAAATAAACTCTCCCCTCGTAGAGAACACGGTACCTACCACACTCCGAGACGCATTAGTAAGATTCCTGTAATGACTACTAAAACTGAAGTCAGGATAACACTGTTACTTGTTTCGCGGAGACCAAGTTATAAGCGACTCTTAGAAAATCGTGTGAATTGTCGACTTAGAAGATTTTAAATTGTTGTGTAGTTCTGGAAATATATTTTTTTAAAGCACTTTTACTCGTCAGCTTTTAAAAATGAGAAACTAGTTGGAATCAACGGCTATGAAGCTTAAGTTACTGATGTATTTAAATTATGCACAACGTTAATGTAGAAAGGGATTCTTAACCAGCCGATGAGGCATATTTTGAAATAATAGGTAAGTATTCATGTAAGTATAAAAATGACAAGAAACCAAATGATTGTTGCTGATAGTTCTTTTGTCATCTTTTCATGATTTCACAGTTGTCACAAATAATCTTTGACTTATAAAAACGACTGCGTTTGGGCTAATTTGCTTCGTCAGCATGACATTGATTATGAATTTTTAAGTTGGTACAGATGGATGGATATTTCTACGATTATGCGGTAGGCTCGGTGAAGATGGCGATTGAATACATTAATTGGACTTACATTTATAGGACTAGCATTAAGTTGCATATTGGCTTACCTACTAACCATTGTCTTATGGGTATGCTACCAATCGACTGCAAAAGTTTGATACCTGAAAGCCGAACTTTTTTTCCCCTTCCTAAATATCCTTAACGTCTTAAGTGTTAAAGTTCTTCGTTGAATGAATATCGCTATCAGTTTCCGCCTTGTACGTACAACACTGTGTTGGTGGGGTGGGTTGATTGATGAGTCGGCGCTGTTCTCTGATAGCCGGCTCAATTACACTTAGATTACTTAATTTGACATGATACTTGGTGAGTTTTGACGCTCCACGATTAACCGCGATTGTTTTAGAAGTGTGCTCCTGTAATTAACTCGTGACTTCTTGTTTTTGTTTAACGACAAATACGTTATGCTAATTGTGAAATATAGGTAGATGAAATACTTTCTAATGTGTGATTGAAGATTGGTTTTACGATTCTGTATCGATCGCTTCTTAACCATTTCCCAGTGTAATGACCCACGGATGGGGCATAGCTATTGTTTTACTATTGTGTCTGCTTCACGCAAAGTGTTAAAATAATGTGCTAAATATGTCGCGTTAAAATCAAATTAGTAGGTAAGTAAATAAATATAATTGTGATTGCGGATATAAGGTCTCATGTCCGTCTCTCATTATATAAGTATCCTTCTAAAAACACGCACTGTGGCCGATAACTATCAATTAGGTACTCCATACTACATATATTACACAATATTACTTAACTTAACTTAAGGAACTTCTGTTTTAGGTTAAAAAACTATAACAAAATGTACCTCATTATCGATTCTCACGACACTGAATATTGAAGCCCAAATATTTTCGACAACAAATGCAAACATTAGATTCTATCACCCTGATTCAAATGCTATAATTGGCCGGTGATCCAGTGATGGGAATAATCAACGATGTGGACTGCACGCTCGCGCGCCATGCCACAAACATTTCCATCATGTTTCGAGACATTATTAACTTAGTTGCTTCCGCTTCTGTCGTGTGCTGTTTTTTCAAATCGACCCCTATTATACAATTAAGGTTAAGTGGGACTGTGCAAAGAAACTAACTGAAAATTTGGGTCTGTTTTGTGTGAGTTTTTTGTATCATTTTCATTGTTTTGGCAGTTTTCGTGCCTTGATTTTTGTATTTGTTGACTGATTTGATCTTTCTAAGTACATATTTTTTGAGATTCTTTAAAGTGCAACTAAAAGTGTAGTGTTCAATGTTCAATAACATTGGTAGTACCAATCTATGTATATTGTAGCAAATTTTAGATCAACCTTGATGCGATGAGTTTTATATTCACCACTTATCCATAATGGGTGCTTACGTAGATCGCGAGGTAATCTCTATCCACAGTTGAACAGCTATACTTTCTAATGCTATTTTATTACGTCTATAAATTGTATAGAGTCGCCCCAGGAGGCGCTTACCGAGTGGCTATCGCACTTTTCGATTTAGAGCTCTCCTCACTCAAAATTGAAATGGCTCGCCCCTTTGTCGGAACAATTTAAATTGGACATTTTAAAGGCGATTCTTTCGGTGGTCGTTGAACGGTCGGGTGTTCGTGTTAGTAAAATGGCTTGTATCGGTGTTACAGCGGGTCTAAGGGTGTTGCGTTCTGTTAACACTAAACAGAGACTTAATAGATGAAATACGGACACACACAGACTAGCGGTTTAAACAGCGGTGCTGTTTTTGAAGCGATCAAGGTTGAAAACCATCGTTATATTCACACTGTCTTCGCAAAATTGCCAAAATTTTGAATAACGACCACGTATATTGAATATTTGTAGTGAAACGGATTGTACCTAAGTGATTCTCTCCACATAGGTATATTTGTATAACTTCGAACCCAGCAAACTTGAACAGTATGTACCTTCAAGACACTTCCAATTCTCATTCCATTCTCCTAAGATTACATTTCTCCAGGAAACTGCGATCTATTGTGTTCGGTCCACTGAGGGACATTTTAAAGTCGATCGTTTATCCTTTGAAAGTCGGCGGACAGTGGCGGCGGTAGTTTATCAAGCCGATAGCGACGATCACAATGCATGCCCCGACATTCACGGACTTCGATCGCAAATGTACCTCGATGTGTATCTGGATAGCAAACTCCTTGTTATTTTATGATCTTAATTTGAATGTTTGTATTGAAACGGAATATAACGCCTTTGGATTGGTTCGGACAGCATTCGTAATTTTTTTTTTAGTTTTTGTTTTTAAATGGTTTTTTTTCTTGGTATAATACTTTATACAAGTGGTACCTATTCCTATCGATGGTAAAATATTCTGTACCTATTTGTTGCCTATTTGTTGCTGCTTTGACCACTGAACTAAAGATTGGTTTATTTTTTCCGTAATAGGAATTATGAGGCAAGCCAAGGTTGCCGTCGTTTTCGTGTTCACCGATTTTTCGTTAACAAAAAAGCTATTGCCAGTCAGTTTATTCCAGAAGAATCGTAAGGTTTTACCATTAGTCTTCAAACGTCACAAACCTTACTTTTCATAACTGCCATTAAAAAGACAATATTAAACCATTTACCCAATAAAAACCCCGCCAAAATATTCCCGTAGGGTTGCCTAACAAAAGATGGTGGGGAGACAAGTACAGTCGGAGCCAGAGTAACTCTGGACTCAAGCCACCTCACGTAGCCAAGTGATTACGAATTCAGCTCGGATCACTAAAGCTCGGAGCTCCGGGTTTGTTTCGACGGGTGCCACACTTGCGTGTTGTGTGTACAGGAGTGTACAAGTTACGAGTTGATAAATCATATTAATGTGTACGTAATTCTACGTAAAATTAGGTATGTTTTTAGGAGAGATGTGTTTGATGTTCAAAACGGCCAAAATATTGTAAGGTAAAATTAGAAGTAGGAACGTATGTATAATAGAGATATGTATTATAGATTATTGGGAGTGAGAAAAAGATGAGTTGAGTTCAAACGAGCTGAATACTTTTCAATTGGCGCTTTTGATCGTGTATAACTTACCTGTCTCTTTATGCTTACAATATTGTATATAATTTTAATAACGTGTGTAACTATAGTTAAGATTCTATAAAGTTGTTGGTATTTAGGCATTTTTAAAATCCTATAACTCCTAAGCTGTTTATCGAGATTTCCGATTAAGAGAACCATGTACCTATTATGATTGATTGTTAATTATGAGTTTTTGTTACATTTGTTTGTACATCTGAAATTATCATCGCAATTTTAATTTATAAACGAACGGAAGACGGAATTTAATTTTAAAGACAATTCTTTGAATTAACACGTGGATATTTATGGCAGTCACTGTACTGAATAATAAATTGAAATTCGATGGTCAAAAACTCGCAAAAAATCGATGTCTTATTAGATTAGATTTCAATATTCTCTCAATAATCTTGTAAGAAGTAGGTATTAAATGTTACCTACTGAGTGCAGCCGCCAAAGGTGCTTGAGTATGCAAAATTAGAAACGCATTATTATTTATTTATTTCAGCCATGATCGTCCCACTGCAGGACAAAGGCCTCCCTTTCCTTCCTCCATTCCTCTCGGTTGTGAGAAACGCATTATGTAGGTAAATAGTTTTAAGTCCGGAAAAGCTTGCAGATTAAAATTCTGAATGTTGCTGGTAAGATTGTTGGTCGATTTTTTTTATGTCCCATGATCCCATCTAAGGAAATATCAAGTACCTATAGTTATACGGATGTGATATAGGTATGTACCTAAGTAGAAGGAAAATAAATTTGAAGGTGGCTAATACATCCTGGAAATCTAGTATTTAGGTACCATTTAGTGTTTACATAATACCATACTTCACAGAGACGGATCTGAACAAGGATAGGAACAAAATGATTATAAAACTGTCTCGTTGGTCTAGTGCACAAGTATGGGCGCAAACATAGGTGCACTCCCTATTCCCTCACTCCCATAGTCCGGTGGGACCGTAGACCGACACGACTGGAGAGAGAATAGGCGCAGAACGAACGGCTTAACGTGTCTTCCGAAGCATCCAGCTGTTTTGTCAAGTGAAAACGATCACCCAACACAAGACTAATCGCGGCGAGCACGGCTAAACCTCGCAGATCGATTAATCTGTAACCACGTAGCTAAGATCCCCTTTGAGGAATACTGGCGTGATGATTTGTTTTATTATAAAACCAGAAAGAAGTTAATAGGTACCTGTATATGTAGTAGATGTCTTTCTATATAAAACGTTGCTCTCAACGGCTCTGCTTCATAAACTCATAATGTTGGATATTAAATGATATAAATTTCCATACGCGGACTACATTTTCATATGCACGGCCGGATAAATGTGATATGTGGGGAACGTTGTGAGAAACTACTCCTTCTCTCTCTGCCTTAGATTGGATTTATGTTGTACCTATTACTGTTAGTACATTTTTCAACGGTGTGCCGCATGACCCGACACGCACCAACGTCTTTTCGAATTCATGTGCGTATTATAAATTAGTAATCGCCAACCCGCAGTGAGCTAGCGTGGTGATCAATGCTCAAACCCTCTCTATACGAGAAGAGGCTTTTGCCCTGCAGTGGGACATTTATAGGCTGTTATTATTATTATAAATTAGTTATCAGTTGCTTGAAGCCGTGATGGAAACCATCGTAAGGAAACCGGCGGCAATTTTAAACCAAGGCTTAGCTATAGTCCTAGACTAAAGTATCTCAAATAGGTTAGTAGGATCTACGCGTTATTAGGTAGGTACTTAACTATACACTACAGTTACGTTCAACATTTTAATGAAAGTTTTGTTTACCATAGTTATGTAATGACGTACCTACTTCCCTATAAACACTTCAACATTTACAATTTGCCAATTTCCATAAAAACTTGACACACAATCGATTAAACAAGAACCACGGAATCGATTACAGCATCGGTAGAAACGGGAAATCGATTATCGGCCATCGTGTCTGTCGCAAATCGATTCTAGTTGTCACCTTCACGTTTTCGTGTTCAGTTTGTCATTCTCAGGCGAAGGTAATAAAAAAATAAATTAAACTCAGTTGGTTACATATCTCTGTTGATAAAATAAAGAACGATTTTGTTTCTATGTTGTTATTGTAGATTTATTAGCCGAGATACTGTCTATGGATATTGAAGTTATAAAAAATAATTCTAATGTTTTATGGAGGGTGGATAACACGAGATATAGGTATGTTTTCCATCGCGTTTTTCTTTAGTCCCTTTGATTAGTTTACCTACGTTTTCAGCGTGTGTTTTTAAAACATACAATCCGGGATAAAACCATTAAACGGCAAAACAATGCGTAACAAGGTGAAATGAAAAAAACGAACAGGAAATACGTATATCTTTTAATGATACACGGATTGTTGGGAAATTCTCATGGTTTACCCATAGGATTAATCCCATCCTGATAAAGCGCTGATTAAAATCCCCTCATTATTCGCGCTGAGCACCGTTACCTCAGACGGCCATTAGCGCACTTCACTTCACTTAACATGGTTGATGAACAACCTGGTGTCAGAGTTTAAACCGCCTATAAGCCTCTGACAATGCTTTACAGGCCGTTGAAAAATCTCTCAGGTGTGCCGGTTTCCTCACGATGTTTTCCTTCACCGTGTTTAGCAACTGATAAGTAATTTATAGTACGCACATGAATTCGAAAAGTCATTGGTGCGTACCGAGGTTTGTACTGGCGACCCTTGACTAGCGCACTTATCCATAGACAACTATAGTTAGGGCTACGTCCGTAGGTATATACAGCCGGCCTCATTCTCTATGCCCGAAGCACCTGGCCACATCACTACAGAATCCGCTGACAGACAAAGACGCAGATAATAAGGCTCATCCCATTGGTGCATCACCCACGACGCCCCGCCCACTGGCCGCGGCGACCAATCGCGGCGCCCGCCAAAGATCTTGAGCGTTATCTTGTTATCTGCCGTCTCGCTTGGCACATTCTAAGCGATAGCTATTTTCAGATACGCTGAATAAAACGCAACGGTGCACTGAAATTTTATTCGGATAAGAAAATGGCCGTGTTGCGTTTTATTTAGCTGGTTGCAGATAAGTTTCTTTAATAAAAACATTGGTTTATTATTGTTTGAGACGTATTACGCCGATTTGAAATATTAGGTATTTTTGTTCTTTATTATACCTATTCTATATTCTATACCTACCTATAGATATCTACTGAGAGAATCTAGGAGCGTGTCTGTATAACCACAAACATTGAGTTTTGTTTAATCAAATCGTTATCAAATACGTTTTGGCAATGAAAGAGTAAATTAAAAAATGTAGGTAATTCAGGAAGCTATGTAGGTCGTATTGATTAATTCATTGAAATTACATGACAGATTTGAATTGGCAAAACACGGCACAGTAGCATTACAGAACGATCGAATACGATACGATAAGAGTCCAAGATTGCTGGCTTGCATTCAATCAAGTTTGTTTTCTTAATCGGCGCCTTGTCTCGTATCAGTGACCAGTATCGCTCGACCCCCTCCTCCCCCCGCATTCGTTACAATCACAGCGCACCGAGACGTGTTCGATTGAAATGTCAGAGCTCAAAGTTGTCTGGTCGTGTTATACAAGTGATTTGTTATAAAGCACCGTCGATAACTGAAGGCCTATTGTTTGTAGGTCGCTCCCGATGTAAAATATTGTAATAATGTTGTTATTGTAATCAACTTGAGAAGTTTATGAAGAATTAGCCTTTCTAGAGGAGGAACGGCTATAAGGAAACTGGTGAAGATATTTATGTAAGACAAGAATTCGTTCTCTATCTTACGTAACCCAGGAAGTATTCGTAAATAATTTCGATTTAGGGTAGAAAGCTGAAAAATAAAATAAAAAACTCAAGCCACCCTTGATCCATCTTTTTCCAATAAAAATCACAAAGCCTAACATTCAGAACTCCAGCGAACTATTTTCCAAAATATAAAGCGTTGTCTATTGAAAAAGCTCAGCGATTATTTTCAGACGATAACCTTGTATTGCGACCCCGAAACGGTTGTGTGAGAGAGAGGGGTGTAACACAAAGACACAGGCGGGGCGCGGGCCGCGGGGGGAGGGCGGCCCGGGCGAGGGTATGTGATTCGGGATTCTAGGGATGAGCTGGCTCTCGCTTCCTCTCGCGTTATTCTGGCACAGTGCGTCGCCGACGCCGCACATACTGCCGCCACTATCACACGCAAATCGCACGCGGGTACACCGACACGCGTACGAGGACATCACTATAGAAAATTCGGCTCCAAACGGTGAATTAGATTTTATTTGGACTCATCTCGTCTTCACATATAGTGCTGCAGATTTTTTTTGTGATTCGTTTTTCTTTTTTTTCTGTGATCAAGACACTTGGTGATATTAATTCGCGATATTAATTCGAAGCTTGATTGCGGCTAGTGGTTGCGGACAATGATAAAATATATTTTGACGAATGCTGAATTTTGACACCAGTTTGAAAATGAAGATGTCTGGTAAGTTGAAAGTGATGGAGAAATTTAATTGGAATTTATTTGTGTATCGAGTATAATTGAGATAATATTCTATTATCATAAAAAAATATATTGAAGATATTTTAGTATAGGTACAAAGAATATTATCCATAGAATTGATAAGAAAATAAGACTTCGAGAATATCGAGGTACTCATTTAAGAAAAAGTATTAATAGGTGTTTAATTATCGTTGATTAGGTATACTTATATTATTATCTTAAACATTACCTGTATGGATATGACTCTGTCGTTTTAGCTGAGAAAGCCGCACTGCGATTTTCCTGCAAGAAATCGCATGATTTTCCTATGCCTAGATAAATAGAATATTGGTTGGTACTTTATTATACACCTTATTATTTGAATATTTCGACTTATTTACATCATCATTAATTTAAAATATTCTATGCCAGACTTATTGCTTAGATAATACCTAATATAATTAACCTAGGTAACTCCCTCATCTAATACATACTTCTTCTTCTTATCGTATGGTGAACAACCTGGGATCAGAGTTTAAACCGCCTGTAGGCCTCTGGCTTTACACACTGAATACAAAGAAAACATCTTTCTTATTTATTAGCTATATTTATTACTAACCAATCAGACTATAATTACCTATTACAAAATCTATAAAAGAAAAAATAGACACATTTTAAATTATTTCGAAAATTGCGTAAAATTCACTCAATATACTTGTAACATGCCTTATAAACTCTATATTTTATTGCCTAAATAGTAATTCAAATACACAAAGGTTCTAATGACCGTAAAATCAGATAAGAGGATAAGCCGAAAGCTCTCCAAGTCTTTCGCTTGTTAACCACAAATAAACATCGCTAACCGTCTCTACATTTTTTATTGAGCTCTCAACATTATCTGTGGTTCTGTCAAGGGTGTGCGAAAACATGAAAAAATTGATTATCATAGTTTATGGTTATTTTACGTCGGGTAGGTATGTGTTGCGTGTCGTTTGGCGGACACCGCCGGGTTCGAACCTTGTTTGTTTCTTTAAAACACCTTGTGTTGTTCGAAATGTTGTTTACAACAGGCCAGTGCGAAAAAGAATCAGTATAAAGTCCTGTTTCATTTGTTTAAGGCGTTTGACGGCGACTTTAACAAAAAAGTTTCATGATGATTAGTTTTTATTGAAATGTGGTGACTTATTGGAGTGGTAGAGCGCTTCTTCCTTGCATAGAAACGTGAAGCCTAAGTATCTAATATTTATAAATAGGTAACATTGCGGTTAATCAATATTACAATCAGTTGAGCTTCTTCCAAACCGCAAATCACGCATATTATGATTAGACCGTAATCTACGGATACTCGGCCAAACCTATTCCCATTGCAATCGATATGAATATTAAGGTATACGCAAGCCTTCGAATACCGATGAATGATTGCAATACCATGAACCACAATAAGAGTACGCACCCACTTTAAGATACCAAGACCCTTTCATATGATAATGTTTAAGTTAAAAGCATCTTTCAGTTAATTTCTTATGTGAAAATTTACATAAGCAACCATAGTTACAACTGACTCATTAAAGCGCACCGCACCTAAGTAATGTTAGAAAGTACGGGTTTCCGCGAACGTCCAGCCATTCAGTCTCGGGCCAAGTGAATTTCTCAACTGTGCCGCCGAATCTTAGATGAGCAAAACCTAGCCTAGCTAGCCAAGCCAGCATCACATTCACATGCAGCAAATACAAACAAATTTAAACCTTAACACGCAACATTAGAGAAATAATTTTATTGTGCGTTTATCGCGCGTCTTTTGTCGCGTTAAGAGTGTTTTATGAGTCAACACAAGTCGGGCCGTGCACTGTCGGTGACAGAGCGTAAACCGCGCTTATTGTCAGTCGCCGTGGCTAACACGTGAAATCGCCTTGCAGTGGGGTCTGTCGGACTAAAAATCTTGTGAGATGCTCTCGATATCTCCTGCCTTAACCACTCTATGAACAATGAGTGTTATTTTGTATCAAGTTTCTAAAATCCGTTGCTTATTTATATAGTTTTAAGAGAATTACCAGCATATAATTATATTGGTTTACCTTCATATCTTTCAGTCAGTTACAACGCAGACATCAGTTTACATCCTGAAAACAAATTGAGAATTCAATTACAGATCCACCAATCAAACTCTATACTTTCTAAAGAAAAAAGAAGAACGCTCAGCCTCTCCACTGCGTCCTAAGTCTGTGCATGTTCTTATTTTAAATCTGTCGCGAGTTTCTGCGGAAACCGGAGATTTAACGACGGCTCGTCCGCATTGTCCGCGCACGAAGCGTTCGCGGTCAAACGCGACAAATGGACCTTGCGACGGCTAATTTGAATTTGAAATTCGAACATCAGTTTTATGGCACACCATTCCTTAAGTTGATAGACGTCCCGGCTTGCATCGGTTTATTTGTATAAGATGTCAGTGCGAATGTAGGTTCGTGTAACATTTCACATATTAACTAATCTTCCATCTTCAAATTTAACTAAAAATCAAACGGTACGATAATTCAGTAATCTGTGACTCAGTCGAGTTTATGTAACTGACGCGTATTTTCGTACTGTACTTAAACGACATACGGACAACTCGTGTAATAGAGTCACGTAGCATGCGTCTGAATGAGGCGCGCGCGCGGGTCTGCGCGGGCGGCGGACACTAGACAGCGCGTCTGCTTGCGTCTGCGCGTACACGTGATTCATGGAATCGTCACTATCTATTCATTTGACATGCTTTTATCATCGAGACAAACTTGCATGTCGACACTACAATCAAATTTATAATTAAGTCTGATGAACTTGCTACTGTCTTTTGTTTTATGTGGTGATAACGTTTGGTGCTATATGAATAAATGTTATTGCGTTCATCATTGGAGCCGGAATCTTTATTATAAATTAGGCGGATTAATTTTCCTTATAGTGAGTTTGATAATAGTTTACTTAGCTAAATCGTTTGCGTTTCTTCTCCAAACAAAAGATAAACGCGAATATTTTAATAAAATTTACTCGCAAATTCTTAAGAAAGAAGGAAATAAGCATTTATTTGCTCAGAACACTGGTGGTGCCAGATTTAACAATGCTGCATAGTTCAAGCTATATTCTGCCTGTATTAGGCATGCAAATACTAAAAGCTCTCTCAATGTATCTTTAACACTACAACAAACAATCAAACCGCAACAAAACAAGTGAACTCGACCAATTATAATAAAAATAATCGGCGACAGGTGAGCCGGCTTGGCAACAGCGTGCGAGCATTCAAAGCACTTCTTTAGACGAGATGTAGTCGCATCCTGCCCATTGAACTGCACTTTTATAATGCTAAGCAGTTATCATTATAAACGTTTATCGTCTAATTTTATGGTTTTTTTCCCCGCCACGTGCTACGAAGACTCGGACAAGATAGGGGTTGTTTTAACAAGTCTATTAGTTATGGGGTTCTATGATTAATGGTGTGTCTCTTTCAGCTGTATTTGTTAGGGGATGTTTATTGATGACACGTGGATCTGTATGAATTTAGTTTTCGTAGGTAAATGTTGCGTTTCAATTGTTTTATTTATGCAATTATTCACTATTATAAATAGTACAAAAACACGTAATGTTTTTAGAATGTCGATCGGATAGTATAAAAATATTTGGACTATTGGCTAGCTGCGTTCTTTTTTTTAAAAAAGTATAGAGCATGTTTGGTAGATGTGTTATTTCATTTTAATTTCGTGGTATAAACCTTAATAAAAAAAATATTAACCTATTTTAAGGTGGGTTAGAAAAAACACAAAAGCAAGCAATTGCGATATATCTAAATGAGTCTATAAATACCTAGGTAGAGTCCGTTTTAAAATTTCTGTCTTACGTTGACAACAAGGTAGGTATTATTTTTGCCATCATTACGTTTGAACGTTCCCCATCAGTAAACAGGTTAAAGTTTAAGGTTGATAATAATAAAAAAAAGGGCTATCTGTCTGTGGATTTGCATGTTGTAGTGATGTTCCGAAGACAAGAGACAAGCGGAAACGCTTTGTGAGCGGCGGAAACAGACATAATGCGATCACCATCTTGCACGTCTTCACTTTTTTATAATTCGAACCTCGCTAAAGTATAAAACATACCAGACATGGGTTTATTACTCCCATTCTTAATTCAAATATTAAAAATAACAAAAATAAATCATGATTAATTTTCTGGCAGATTTGGAATTATTTTTATTACAAACAGTTATAGAAATCTAGTTGGTTGGTATATTAACAAAATATAAGTTTAATTTTCAACAATATTACTTTAAACACAATTAAAAGTCCGTACGTAAAAAAATACTAATTAATCCTAAATAGTACCTAGCGGCGTCTCGCTTCTACACCGTGAACTGTCCTGATAAGATAAGATAAGATAGATAAGATATATTTATTTGCTCAAAGAATTCTCCTGCTTTAAGAATTCATGGTGAGGGGCCGATAATTCCAATATACTCGTAGTATTCATCACTATTATCAATCACGTTACAGTTACAAAAAACAGAACCTATTCGGGTCTCCATAATCTGATTAGATTAAAAACGGTGCCGGTAATGAACACAATGCCTTGTATTGATATTAAATTAATAGACGTGTCGTCTAGATGTCTGGAAATTAGAACGTAATCAATATAATAATGAGATGTAATATATAACGCTACTCTTTGTTCATTAAATGTCTGTCGCCTAAATACAAGATAACATTGTGATACAATCTACCTAACTCTTTGTAATGAACTTTTTGCTAGGTTATGCGTTACAGCCACTTCGTTTTAAGGATCCCAACCTTTTGTTGTATTAATCAACCGTATTATTTACTTACAGACTATTTTAATTGGTGTTATTTGATAATAATGACCCCATGTTTGGAATTCTTTATTTGGAAGTTTGGAATGTCTTCTAGTTAGTAATATAACTTATTTTGTCAACAGCAGCAGACAGCCAAGAGTCTGGCAGCCCACCGCCGAGCCCGACTGACTCTGCCACATCTGAATCAGCGCCCACCCTAGTCCACATCAAGCAAGAGACCATGCCTCCTGGAACAGACATCAAAGAATACTACGGAGCATTAGACTTCGGCCTCTCAGACACATATCTATCCTCCAACTTCCCAGATTATGGACGAGGATACCTACCGAGACCTCTAGAACTCCAAAACCAAAGGTTCCATGATAATAAAAGCCCAAAGGAGGAGAAAGAGGATGGGATGAAAGATGACGACCCCGGGGAGAGAGACTTTAATTTGCCAAGCGAATTGATGTTCAAGAATGGAGGAATATTTGCTAGACTGAATATAGCTAATGAAACTCAATATGGACCTTACCTGGGCTTGTTGGAGTTGCAGCCCAAAGACAGGCGGTTCGCTTTAGAGGTGAGTGTTTAAATTTACTTGTCTAAACGAATGTGTGAATCATAGGTCTGTGCTGATAGAACAATATATGCGCGAGACTAAAGTAAAGAAAACAAACAAGGCAGCGACCATCGTTAGTCATATTTTAAGAAGCAATAACTATTCCCAAATGGTCCACCTGCCCTGTTACTACTAACAACAAATGTCACGTTGGTTGCTATCATAAAAAGGTGATGACAAAGCGCTCTTTCTTCCTCGTTTTAGTTAATTTACTTATGAATGAACCACTTGTACTCAGGTCAAGTGCAAGTCAAAAATGTCAGTCCGTCAATAAATAATGTACCGAAACTGAAACGCTGTCAGCCGCGGATGCAATAAACTGTAGATTTTATTGATCTCCTAAGTTCCTTGCGTGTCCTTTTGAGTGCTCCTTCAAGTGACGACTTGCACACTTCATTATTTTTAATTTGTCAACGCTCGTTTTACTGTGACGTTTGAACAAACTTTTAAATCATTTTGAGGTCAAAGACCAGTTTTTTAATCGACAAAAAAACGGAGGAGGTTATTTACTGTAGGTATGTCAATTGTTTTATGATAAGAACAAATTATTTTTCTTCTTATTTTGAATTTCTAAGACTAAACATAAATAAGACTAAATTTAGCAATGTAAGCATGAATTGTTTTTTTAAATAGGGATGCCTACGTAATTTTATTCTCGTATATCTATTCTGCAAATGTGGGTAGCCGATGAATGAAGTTGTTCAATTGAACGCATCAGAGATTTTTGCGAGGGGTGTGGCGAGTTTATCTCTGGTAGGAAACGGAAATCAATTGTTGGATCGGATTCCTGGATTATGCGAACATGTTTAGAGTAAAGTAAAAGTATTGAATTACTTGCAATCTGCGCTACCGATTATTAAGAGCGACGAATAGGTATTCCGTGATTAAAATAAAAAATATAGCTTTGCTCTATTAGTTTACGATTATGGTTAATTATATTACTTACTATTTAGTTAACTTTCCTGTTTTACTATAATAACTTTCGTGAGTGTTATCCATATTATTTACTATATATTCCGGTTATACTCACGGGTGTATTCGGGAATGCCCGACTAGTTCTGCCGCGTAACCAGCTCATGAATAAGGGCTCCGATCGAGTCCGAAACTAGTCGGGCATTCCCGAATACACCCGTGAGTATAACCGGAATATATAGTAAATAACTTTCCTGTTTGCTCTAGCTGTTAGTCTTCCAAAGTTGTATATAAATAAATATTTGTTTAATCGTTTTACTGTAGACATTAATCAAAACCGTGATCGACCACTCGCTGCTTATTCAAGAAAAAATATTAATGATGTTTTACCAAAGGTAAAATCTAATCTATTAAAAGAAAAAGTATAGTTTAAACTTGACTCCCATAAAAATTCTAAATTTCTAATAAATGAATGGTGAAAAAATAGTTTACAAAATATGACTGCAGTACAATACTCAGCACAAAAGGCCGGACGCGAATCGGACATAATAGTGCATTAAGATGCGCAAACGCCTATCGAATGTCAGAATGTGCGCGACAGATAACGCGCATGCGTAGTCGTGGGTGTAGAGTTGCAGTCAAACCACACTATTGTTGTGTTATACGACGGACATCTAGTTCCGGCTGTTAACGGATCCATTTAGACATAACAACATTATCATCGTTTGTACAATATATAGAGCGTTTACACTTTAAGGAAATTATACTCATTTGAGTGCATTGAGATCCGCATCCTGTTAATTATACCTAGGTATATAATTACTTTATTCACAAAATATTAGGCAGGTTCTGATAGTTATTTCAGTTGCATTTAATTAAATATGAGACCAATTTGAAACGGACAAAGTCGTGGGTGAATTATTGTCTATTTATGATAAATAACCTGCTTGCCGCAGTGGCTAACCGATTGGACTGCTGCGCTAAGTCGTTTGATCCACGGGGCAAGAATTTGTGCGAACCACAGATGTTTGGCCCGAGTCTCGGTGTTTGTGTATGTGATATTCATGTTTGTGAATCGCAACCACGACATAAGAGAAATTCTTAGTATAGAGCGACGTTCTTTTAAAATAAAAAAATATTCATATTATCAGATTTCAAAGCTATAGAGACTAAATACTTCGTTACATTTAATTGTAAAAACAAATATACATACCTATTATTCGTTAACAGTAAAGATAAATAATGAATTAATTATTTATAAAGGTACGTTAGTTATAGTGTAAATAGCAGGTAATTTAACAGGCGTTAAATAAAAAAAAAATTGTGTTATCGAACGATTAATTAATCCATGAATTTGGAACTGGTCCGGACTAATAGCATCGTGCCACCACTGTGTGCTTGTTGAATGATAAATAATAATATCTATAGGTATAAGGAAAGAGGATTTATGGAATATATGTCAGTTATAATGCGCGTACGCATACCTATACTTAGCGTACCTATTATCACAGTTGTTAAATCCAAGACGCTTCTTAAAATGGAGTTGATTGACTCATTTTCCCTTTTTATTCCTTCGTAGAATAATGAAAGCTTCTGTTTCACTTCTTCGTATTTTTCTTTGGACTAATATTGAATAAGATATAAGTATAAATATTGCCTCGAAGAAGCGTATACGTAGGTACGTTAGTAGAGCATCATAAGTAGCTGAATATTTTTTTAACATACCTTCAGTTGAAGAACTATTTCTTATGAAGTAAAAATTCTTCATCTTCATCACCCGGATGATGTGTACTGTTGTACAAAGGCCTCCCCCTTAGAACTCTTAAATATTCTCAAATCATCATTTGGACGATTCTATAATTTGAAATATTAAATTAAATTGATGTTTGTTTCTTTCAATTATTTGACATAAAGTTTCTTAACATGATAAGCTACTCATGATACTAATTGTACCTACATAGATGTACAGATGTATGAAAACCCTATAAACACAGTCCTTTCTAGAAACAATAACACGTATTCGTAATAGTTGCCTAATACGTAGAACTTTCCATTTGTGCGTATTAGTATTCTATGAAACTTTACGGTATTAGTTCTAGATAGATCTTACTGTCGTAACAGATATTTTGTTCTGTAACAGATTAGTAACAGTCGATAGCATTCTTTTTAGCTACAAAAATACTTGTGGATGTAGCAGTAGGAACGTATCTACTATGCTCATCTCTAACATACATTATTACAAAACCGATAGAGCATACTAGATCACACGTTTAGCGTAACATTTCTGTAATCATTAGGAATGTTATAATGAATTCTATCACTTACGCGAATGTTAGACATTGAAATAAAACTAGGTTTACGGATTGCGGTTTTTTAATTCATTTAAGAAACCGCGATAAAATCCGTAAACCTAGTTTTATTAAGAATGTTACCAATCATTATATTCTCCAATCCGAATTCTTCGCTTTAGTGACCGCAAGTCTCTTGATCTGGCTCCCGTACGTGACGTCAGTGTTATTGTGCCAATGCTGGCACGTCATTAGAGGTGCCAGTTGTGGCACAAACGCTGACCACGTTTCCGAGTCGCTGGCCATAAAATGTCCTTTGATGGCATTTGGCTTCAGTAACTATGTTCTAACGACTGTCCCTTATACTACAGTTTTGTTAGCAGATCGAAAGATGATAAATTGGAAGGACAAAAAGAATATTTTCTATTTCTTATAGCTGATGCCCGTGACTCCATCTGCCTGGATTTTGGATAAAGTATATAGATATTTTGCAGTATAAACCGTCTCGGGCGTCCTCAGAACTCTAATCAAAAATTATCCTAATCAGATCAATGGTTCAGGAGCGCATAGAGGACAAACATACATACACTCTTTTTTATTTATATAGATAGAAGATAGATAGGAGACGATTTATATATGAATATGCTACGTTAGGCGTTATGAGTTTACCGTAAAACGGTATTCCGATCGATAAACTACGCCGCATTTAACACTTCAGCTAAAATGATTAAAAAAGTGTTCGTGCTTATTTCACATGTCTGCGCAGACTTTAAGGGGTTAAATCCATTGTTAAATCAGTGATGGTTACATTATCTAACCACCGTTTCCCAAACGTCGATATCTCAATAAAAATCTTCAGCAAAAAACATCGGGGTAATCAAAGAATTCTTTATTTGAACATCCCGTGTCAAAGTGCAGTGAAAGGTTGCGAATAAACCCTAATTTTGGTTTGGGCGTGACCCTATCAACAATTTTTTTTAACAAATTTACAGTTTTTGAAGTAAAATTCACGGCAACGGTGAATTGAATAAAAGAGATGTCACCGTATTCGTTTTTTAAAATGAAAACTTGATTGGCGAGTTTTTTATAAATAAAAACGTCACCAAGTCTCTCGTGAATACATCTTCTTTTGAATTACCTGATAAAATTTATTTTGTTCGATTACCACTCAAGGTAAGATCCAACATTTCTCACAGATCTTTAAAAAACAGCAAAATATATTTTATTATTCCAAATAAAGAATCCGTCAATTATGTTATTACTTATTTTACATTACACCACATGCAAATTCAAAACTGTATCTAGTTATTTAAACATTCTTACAAAAAAACTAATGTATTAATTTTGATGATAAACCAGTTTGTAACAAAGGAATCATCTTCAAACGTCAATCAAGTTATGGAATATGAATTTATAGATTTGTTCGTTATTATTTTTGAGAGGGTAGATAGGGGACAACTGTCAAACATGATGTGAAATTGGCATGTAATGGATTCCGCTAATTATTGGCACATGAATTTTTTATCGGTGGTAAATTAAAAATGGTATCGGTAATGTTCGGTTTTGGCTCCACAAAGGTCGGTCATGAATGATTTATTGCGTTCTGTTGATTTTCACCGGGAAGCGTTGGTGCCCGAGTAATATGGTAATGATGTTTATTTAACCTGAACATCAACGGCTTTTTCAATAAAGTAATATTAAATTAAACTGGCTTTTATACTAAATGTGCTGCGTACTTTAGGCCAAGGTACATACATAACTTTATGATCATGACTGATAACTATATTCTTTAAAATTATTTAATTTTAAATAAACTGTTATAAAATTTTAAATCCCTTGGAATCACGAATTAAAAAGTTTTAATTTTAAGTCCGTTGATCAGCGAGCAGCGTCGAATCCGTTGCATTACTGTCAAAATATCTGTCATATTCGTGTGACATCCTTTCATTGCTGGTCACCCCTTTGGCAAAGGATTAGTGATACACGCGGCCCTATTACATCTTCATTACGGTAGGCGGCTGTCATACCCCGCGTATAATAATAACAATATTTTTTATTGTTATTATGTTTATTGCCCCCATTGATGATATTTATACGATCCGCGTTGATCTGAGCTTACAAATGGTATACAGATGCGATGTGAGCCTCAATGACAATTGTCTCTTTGTGAACAGTAGCGGACAAATTGTGACCACAAATTATGATGAAATAATTTGCTTTTAAAATAAGTTTTTATTCCAAAGTAGGTATATGTAACATAGGTGTACGGTGATAATATGAGAGTGCTTTTTGTGTTGCAATTTGTGACTTAAATATTTCTACGATTTGTCAAAAGAATACTCAATAATCTACTATACTTTATGCAAGTCTTATATAATGATCTTCTCTAATGTGCTATCTTTACATTATTTATTTTAAAAGTAAACTACTAAAACATAATATTTAATAAAAACCAGCTCTACCAAAATGAGTATTATTTATTTGTCCCGCAATGCATTATCAATGGCGGATCAACGCGGCATCTATGTCAGACAGTAGCTGTCACACTGACACCTGGTCCATCTGACACCAGCGATCGGCTATCGTTTGAAATAGTATTGATATACCAACAATATTCGAAAAAAATATGCAGTTTTTTCATAAGATGTGTAAATTGTTTTGAATATTTGATATTCTTGATAATTTCTAAATTATTAGCCCAACATTATATAACTGTGAAAAAGGCAAAACTAAAATTTTACTTCAATTTTTTGAAGTGTTTCTTCTAGTGCCAAATTTATTGATCTTCGATACTCTTTTTAATTGGCAAGGTAACCCTCAAATAAAAAACATCTTCATAAATATTGACAACATCTTGCAGGGGCTCGGCCCCTCGCACTATCTAAACATTACTCTTATTATTAACAAGCAGACACTTATCAGTTAATCTAACACTGTTGTACAATAGACGCTAATCCCGGGCGTGATAGAAATTTATCTTTCCTACACGGGCATTGTCACTTTGCCCCGGCGTCCCCTCTTGATGTATTCGAAGAAATCGACGGATATGTCGATACTTGTTCTTGTATGGATTGTCAAGAAGTTTGTGATTCATTTATATTAGGTCTTTTTTTGGAAAAAACTTTGGGAACCAGTGTCCTTAATTACCAATTAGACGGCTACATTTTTTTAAGGAACTCAGGTATTTAAATGTATTTTATTGTATTTTCTAATAAATATATTTAGGATACATGTTTTCTTGCTCGCATATCGCGTATTTATTGTTCCGCAGTTTACAGCTAAGTAAACCGGGAATTGGCGTCGACGGTATGGATTTTCTATTTTACCTCAAACTTTTTCCATACCCCTATATATTGTATAGGTAATCTCATTGCAAAGTTTACTCACGAGTCGTCTCTCTGCGGCTTCTTATTTGCTCCAATATTTTTCCCAACAAATTCGTGTTCGCAAAACAGTGCGGGCGTGCACAGTGGGGCAATATTTCATCTGAGCTGGCCAGAACAATAATAGCCTGTGGAGTCGAAGCCACGGCACGTTCGCGCCACAATGTTACCCACCACCAGTTTACTGAGACCCCCCGCGTCCTTACCCAAACTTCGATAATTAGACGCGAAAAGAGGATGGCAACGGAATACGAAGTTTCTTTCTTGGCTGGTCGGTTGTATACCATCGCCAGCATCCGTGTAGACAAAATAACGAAATACTCCGAAAGCAATGCGATATAGCACCGGTTATTGGGTTAGGTTAAGCGCTGTTTACACTGGAAGCTCGGCAGAGGCGATTGTTGATGCGTTCGATGCCAAGTTGCTAACTTTGACGCTGCACTGTTATTCTATTTAAAAACGGGTCAGAACTCATGAGTATATTTGTGAAGAATTCCAACAACACTGGCGTGTATTAAATTATTGTTTTCTATATGCATAAATATCTAAGTGCAGTTACATACAGTATAGTTTACTCTAGCTTCGGTTAATCAACCCCAATCCGTGTCTGCAGCTTAAAACCGTGGCACCCTAAAACCTATTTTATCGGTATACACACGACACCAAAAACAGCATCTATGATCACCAAAAAAACGCGTTGGAAATAACCGAATAATTCCGGATCCCACCAATTGTCACCGTGACGGTGCCGCCGGTGTCTTTGTCGCACTGTATGCGTTTTTTTCATTTGTAATCTTCTAGTTAATCCGTTTTAACGCTTCCAGATGTGAGGTTGCACATCGCCTGACGATTTGCGCTCGTTCCCAAAGGATTCGATCACTGTTACACAATTATTACGCTACTATCGATTTTATAGCTTTTTAATTTAGAAAAGGATGAATTTTGAACAGATTGATTGTAACTCGTATCATCGGTCTAAATAAGGTCGTTTACTTTTGCTTCATTAATTGCTCACTGGTTTTCTTTAGTCTTGTCTTCTGATGGCAATTCTTTATCATTAGCTGCCTAAACTAAACTCATTCTTTACATGTGTATCATATTCTCTACTTAGGTAGGTTAGTACGTGACGCTACAAGAGTATGTTTTATAATCGATAATTTTTAAAGCATTGTACGTACACTCTGCTTTTGTACACAAATATCAAGTTACTGTTCGACTGTTTGTGTTATTTTTACAACAAAACAAAACCGAATACACGGACAATTGGCAGCGGTGTGATTGTTCGCCGATCACCGAACAAACGATAGACGGTCTTTGTGCCAATCAGTGGGGAGCTGTTGACGCCAGATCAATGGGACATCGCGACACCCACTATGCACCTAACCAAACCATAAATAGCCTTAATTACCTACACCGTAAGGCTTAATATCAAATATCGAGTAGCAAAATACAGCGGAACATGTAAAACTTTTTTTTGCGCAATGATAGCGTCCGTTCGTGAATATTTGGTGGTGTCAGGAATTAGAACGTTTTGTCTCCAGTTAATGGTTGGAACGTGACCGTATAAGGTGTTCGTAATTTCACAATAATGTGTCCCGGATAATGTGACAATGATGTACGGTGAAATCCTATTGAAAGTTCACGGCTAATTTATGGGCGAGAAGAAATTGATGAACGAAATTATTTGTGACTGGTTGGGAATGGCTAATCTTTGACAAATTATTTGAGGACTGCATAATATCCCTTTATAATAAAAAAACGAATTTCGGCCCATGAAGTCGCTCCCAACTCATTTTCACACACGATCAATGTTGCCAAACTAATCTATTTTGTTGTGGTTGGCTTCTAGTCAAGTAGCTGCTAAATATTTATATTTTACCCAGAGCAATTTACCCTTCAGAGCATTTCACGATCATCTGTTTATACCAAATAATTTTCGTACGAAACAAACTAGCGAACATACCAAAACATCAACTGGCTAGCTAAACACCTGAACAAAAACTCGCCTCACCCCAACAACTCGCCGATGTGTAACACAAAACAAGACACTATCTAATCGTATCGGCGGAAAAAAACAAAGAAATAAAGAAAAAAGCTTCGAATAAAAGTCCGGTGGATAACACCGGAAGCAATGCTTTTCCGCAGCTGATAAACCAGACAAGTGAAGGAAACGCCAGAAATGTGAGCAAGATGTATGGAAAACCCTGAAGAGGGTTAGAGGGTTACTTTCTGTTTTTTTCGGCGAGCCGTCTTTTTTCCGCAAAGTCCGTCGGAAGCGTTTTGTTAAGTGATTTGTTAGGCTAATTAGACGGGGTTGAAGCGGTCTGTGAGGAATTGAATACTTATCTGCATGTTTAGGAGCCATTTCTGTTTTACAAAGGTTTGCCGGTGTTGATTACTGCTGTAATTATCAATTTCTTGCTGATCGTAGATAGTCAGTGTCTATCTATCACATTATGTCAATTTAACATACCAAGAAGATGTCCTGAAATGGCTTCCATCAGATAAATGAGTCATGTATAACTATAACAAGTCATAATTCGATATATAGAAAAAAGACCGAAGATAGCATCGACAAACTTCCATAGCTTATATTCCCAACATCCACTTTACTTCAACCGTTCAGAGCGATCGATAAATACCTGTACTTCACACAGCACTATGTAAAAACCACCCTATTAAAAGCGTGTAACCTAAATTTGAAGATACATAGTACATAGGTACAGTATGTAAGATCAACGCGGTCCAATTTGGCGCAGGCGTAGGTACGCGCGGGTAAATAAGCGCTCACAAATTGTTATCTTGTGAAACGAGACGTGTGATTCGGGCAACGACGCGTGATCCCCGCAAACCGCGCCAGGAAACGCTCTTCAGTTGGCGCTAGTGGTGGCCGTAGTTATATCGATAAAACTGTTTTTCGATACGCTTTTTTGTGTAAATATTAAAAAAAAAATGTTTGGTTTGAATGAATTTATGTGTGGTGTTGTTGCTAAATTGTGTTTTTTGTTGAATGGAAATTGAGTTGGCTATGATTATGTAATATCTACAAATAATTGAAGTATCTGCTTTTATATACGTCGAAGTGTAGCTTTTTGTATTTGATTATTTACAATTTTATATTTGTTGATAGATTTTTAAACAGTCAATACGAAAACTTTAAAAATGTTTGTGCTCATAAAATTAAAGTATGTCGACATTTTAACACCACTAAAGTTTATGAAATGTAATTTTCTGACGTGAACGAGTCACGAACATTTGTAGCTTTTCCGAGTGTACCGGGAAATTGCGATCTCTGCTCTGAGCGCAAAATATGAGATCTACCCGCAGTTCGTTTAAATTGCGGCCGAGATTTTTATAATATAGTACTTTAGTCGCTTTGTGAACTCTACGAGCTGCACTGTAATTGGGGTTTGAACAAATACTTGTTTACAATTTACTGGACATTCATAGGAATAGAAACATAGGAACTTACACATGGAAAGCCAATAAACGTTGATGCAGCTAAAATTGGATGATTCTGGCACCATATCAGCTGAATAATCCATGAAATGAATTTCGTTTTCCATTCAAAATTTCAAGTGAAACATGACTCATTTGACAGCCCTATCTATCACCAAACATTAATTTAGCTTGTACCTCATATTTCAAATCGTAACCCTAGCGTCGGTAGCAAGTGTCCACGCAATCGGCATCCCTGCATCCTTGACCGGGCTTCGGGCGGCATCGATGAGTGATGGCCGACATGTGGCACCGGCACCCGGCAACTCATCGCCCGTAACAGGGCTGCACGCCAATTTTCATATCCAATAATGGTCGGGGTTTTCATATAAATAGTTTTAGGTACGTTTTCTTCGAGGTTTTGAAAAGATTTGCATGTTGCTTAGACTTTTGTAAGGCTGCCGTTTTCTATCTAATCGACACTAGAAGAAGTTTTCATAGACAGGCAGGACCTACAATAATATCAGGTGATACAAAACCATTTAATATAGGTTATCTCTTACGTTCTTTTAAATGCACCTACCACACCTTTTCACTGTGCTGAAAAATGACATAAACTGATGGTGCAACTAGCACACCAAGAGCGTCGATGCCTATAACTTTCACTACAAATAACAAACAAGCTCTATCTAATCACGTTTCCGCTGTTAAATCGCTAATATTTCCGCAAATCCGCAGCATCAACCCTGGCTAAGATGAGGGTGCTCTAAGATAATTATCTTTTTTACCGAGCGCACCCGACGCAAGTTTTAATAACGTGATAAATGCCGCGTAAAGGCTTGTCGGTGACGCGTAAACGGAGGGTAGGCAAACAATCACGTTTGATTAATACCTCACTTGTTATGTTAGTTTCATTGTGCAACAGATGCTTTTTATTTTTCACGTCATTTTCTTCTAGATTTTTTCCTCTCCGTAAAGATAAAGAGGGATCGTGTTTTAATTTTACGCTGAATTAGCCACCTCGTTTTCTTGACTATTTAATGCGTTGTCAGATGTTGCGCTCCTAATTTGTTTATTCTGTGAATAGGTAAGTTTATGACTTCCAAACCGTTATTATTGACGGTTCACATTGTCACTATTTTGTGTAAGAAGTACCTTTAAGTTGTCGTAGAAGATATTGATATAAATGTATAGGATTAGTTTGTATTATCCCTATGAACAGACCAATTTATTGTCCTATATTTAACATAATATTATTTTAAAAGTTTCATTATTACTTTAAGTAAAAAAGATAATCGGATAATCAAACGTCATACTCTACCTAAGTCTACAAATAGAAGATAATTTCTAATGAAGGGCATAACGTTCATCAACTAAAGGAGGTTAGTTAAAGCCAAATTCACTTGAAAATTCATATAGAATACTACGGTAATAGATACTACGGAACAATACAAAACTGATCACTAATTTACTACACTTAAAAATCAATCAAGCGATCACTGACGCATAGTTTAAACAGTCACCTACAGGTCGATATCCCTCACACCCTTCTTCTATTTGCTGAAGCAATAGATCAAGTTTAAAAGCCCTAATTTAATAGTACAAACACGGAACCCCTGTCGGGAAGGTACACATCTTCATGAAATAACGGCTATTATTGGCATTATGACTCAATCGAATGCATATCGAAGGGAAATTCGAGTGTCCGTCCGCAAATTGTAGGTTGGGTGCCCCTTGTTATACGCCAGTGTTTTTATGACAGCAATCATGTTGTTTTATGATATTCTTGAGTATTATTTTAGTTTCTTTGAAATTTTACTTTATGCTTTGTTACCTAACTTATGGAGGACGTTTAAACATCTAGGTAGGTAGCTATCTGATACAGTGACTAGCTTATTAGTTAAGCCTAAGTAATCTTTATTCTTACACGTGGTATAGGTATTGATTTACAATTATTAACTTGAGTCAGTTAAGGTCAAGTCTGGGTCTAGTCTATTTTTAACACAAGGAGTTTATAATGTTAACAATATAAATTTGTTAATCTGTGGTCGAATCAATTCAGGCTCTTGCAAAGCCATGCTGAATAGGTAGGTACATAAATATTATATCTGCCTATCTAATAGAACTAACTTTTACTCCTTGTAAATTGGTGTACAATAAAGTATATATAAATAAATATGTAAATAAATAAACCGTCGGTATAATCTAATAGGTACTTACTTAAAACTCAATACTAATGTACAACTTCTTATTAGATAACTCTAGAATTCATTTCTAAACCAACAAGCAAATTCATACACAAACGGTAACCAAGTATAAATTCATAACTCAAATAATATTCCAATTAAGCTCTCACAATAAAAAATAGATTTATAATCCCCGAATGTAGATATTTATGAAAATTAAATCATCACGCAAAGGGGACGGTTAGAATTGGGGAGGTTGATGACAAATGGACAAGCTGCGACGAGCCCGTTACATCGTGACACGGACTAATAGCGCCATCTATTGCGGCGGCGCGGTGTCCGGCGACATGTCAGTTGTCGATATACGCCGAGAGATGGCGGCTATTACAGCGTTTTAAAGTTACATGATTAATTGTTGTTGTCTTTGATTTATCTTTATTTTATACTTTTGCCTTTTCATTATTTGTAATTCTAATAAATTGGGCGCTATGACTAATGAGTACATATTATACAGTATATATTGCCAATATTGGTTGAAGATATCAATGAAAATACTCATTTCGTAACATTTAGAATATTTCGGTATACGTATTATAATATTTGTACTCATTTAGTTAAAATACCTTTATACTGTCACAAAATAGAGAAAGTTCAAGACATCTTTCTTGTGCTCTACGCCTGTTAAAAGTTCTACTTGAAGCTACTAGGTGGCGCTTTTTTAACATCTTCGAATGGTTGTATTGTCTTGTTTTCTTCTTCTTAAAGTATTAGCTTTATTTAAAAAAAAAGTTTTGTTATTTGTGGATAATAATTACTTTACTTTATAGGTTTCTAAAAACATTAACACGTACAATATGTGCTTAGGTATTGAAAAGAAAATACCTAACTTAAAATATGCTTCTTTAGGTAAACTGTTTTAGCAAAGGAAAATAAAATAAATAAATTTGACCTGATTAACGAAATGGCTAACGGATTGCACTATTGCGCAAAGGGTTGGGTTCAATTCCTACACGGGTAAACAATTTGTGATATCCACAGATGTTGGTCCCGAGTTTGGGTGCAATGTGTATGTGATATTTCATGTTTGTGAAATGCACCCATGATAAAGGAGAAATTCCTTTAGAGCGTTTTATTTAAGAAATGGCCTTAGTGTTTGTGTATCTTTAATAAACAGAGACAGTAATAGCTAGGTACAGACAAAAAATCTGATACATTTAAGTAGGTATAAAATTATTATTTTTATTTGCAGGTGCGCGATAAAAACGGTGTTAGTGGCTGGCTTGATGCAACCTCCGAGAAGAGCAACTGGCTGAAGCTGGTGCGCTCCACCAACTACCCTCACGAAGTCAACGTGCAGCACCTACTGCTTGGCGGACAAGTATGAGTTCCTTCTACTGTATCATTCTTATTTAAAATTCTTCTCTAGGTTACTAGAAAAGGGATGTGGCGAGAGACGTCAAGAGGATTGATCTGAAATTGAGATGTCATGGAAGAATAGTTCTATAGGTCATACATATACGGGCCATTCTAGTTTGACGTTAATTTAAGGAATCTACTGAAATACGAGTCTTTGTTACTTGTGTTAATCAGCTTACTAATTTTATACCATAATTAGGAACTTATTTTGGGAGTGTCTGCATAGAAATGATTTTAGTTTTTTTTTCAAGCAAATTCTATATTTAAAAGTTGTTACGAAAATACATCACAGCTTTTGTATGGTATTGAGTAGTTTTTTTTTTATTATATATTGATCGACAATCTTTGTATTTTGTAGTTCATTTCCAAAAGACCCCATTCCACTCTATTTCAAACATCTTACTTCTCATATTTAAACTCGCAATTAAAACTAATAACGCACAAATCAACAAATGATTATCACAACGGTGCTCACAAGCCATTGTGGCACTACCCCAATTAAATTTGAATGTGGAACGTTGGTACTTCCGGTGGCAGAAAATCGGTGTTCGGCTGAACAACTGTGTGCCACTTCCGGTCAATGAGGGGAGCGAACAGATGCGGTGATTAGATTCACTTATTTGTACCCCAGCCGAGGTTAAACGCTATTTGATATTTGAATACCTCGGTATGATATTCAGAAATATTTTTTAGTTAAATGACGCGATACCGTGTTCATTTGAATGGATCTGTTTTGTTTTCATACAATCGAGTTGGAATAATCGATTTTGGTTTACTTTGAATGACTAGTACAAGGTACCTTTTGTTACATTATTATTTGTTTGTGCAATTTTAAATGAATTTTAAAGAATTTGTGAAGACTACCACGGGCTCTATTAATACTTAATTCTGCGTTAAAGAAGCCAGTATTTTACCTTTTCTTTTGTTTTGTTAATATACGACACTTTTGAAACCTACAAACAATACACTACTATTAAACTACTACTGCATTGAGAACCTCCTCCTTTTATTGAAGTCGGTTAAAAACAATGATATTATAGGTAGATATAGGCTACCTACTATATCATCGTTTTTAACCGACTTCAAAAAGAGGAGGAGGTTCTCGATTCGTCGGAATCTTTTTTTATGTATGTTCCCTCATAACTCTGTCATTTATGATCTGATTAGAATTTTTTTAACAGATGTTTTGCTACAATGTTTCAGGTGTGGTACAAGGTCGTGCGCGAGATCCCGTCCGGCCAGGAGTTGCTGCTGGGCCCGCGCACGCCGCTGCCGCTCGGAGACCTGTTCTCTTCTCTCCTTGATCCTAGTGAGTATATAACATAAGTACCTACAATACTTTGAAAATTTGTTTGCTTGTCTGTATATAGGGGGCAATCTCCGGAACTATCAGGTTCCCGAAATACCCAAAATTTGGGACAGTTATACGCTATTATTATACATATGTATTATTATACTCATAGGCATGTTAATCAAACAATGCTAAATATAAATACATAGCAGTTCTCACCAGTATATCAGCAAGGCGGTTGAATCACGGTCACGCGTGTTCACGCTTCGTTGACACGCGGGGTGACAGTTAATTGGAGTCACCTGCCCTCTGCCCCGAGCGGCGGACACGACCCTTGACAAGTCATACCTACACCGAATACAGGTCGATGTGTATACACACCTACTCCTAAACTCACTAATGATACCATGTTATAGTCTAGACTAGACTGGTAAACATGAAATGACGCAGCTGTCAACGTATTTAAAAAAAGAAAATATAATCAGTTTTAGAGCGCAACTGCGAACCTTAGGCCTTCGTCTTTACAGTTGGGATTGTCATTATTAGTTTCGTTCACAGGTAATGTGTATTTAGTTTAATTTATACGTAGTGAGTACGCGAAGGAAAGCATAACACTAGGACACTGAAATCTGTAACTAATTTAATCAGGGCATATTTAATATGGGTTTGTTTTCTTTAAATTTAGGCACACATTGTCCCGGATATCTAAGATAAGATATCTAAGATCTAGATAAGACTGTTTGTGGTTTTTAGAATTCATTCTAAAAACCACAAACAGTCTTATCTCAAGTTACAGGTTTGTTATTCGTACTGTTAAGGAAAATAGTATACAATTTGGATATGGTCATTATTAAGATACAATTAGATGTAATAATATTATTTAGTAGTCATCACGGATAAATTCATTCACAACTTTCGCGACACTAGACTGGCAGTAACTCGATTGTACTTATATTTGATGACATCATCGAGTTTACATTTATATTCACTGTGTCGATGTATTTCAATCTAACCAATGCCAAAACTTGTCTCGATATGAAGAAGAAGATTAAGACAACATTTGTGGCAACGTCGAACGTCCAACAGCTCCAAAGTTTTGTCAACACGCTGTATACACAGAAAACAATCCTAGGGTCTGGACACACCGGTGCCACGCGCACATGCGATATTTAATTTAGATAAATCGCGACGTACGCGCGGCTGATGTGAAAAATCACGCATATGCTTTAGTTAATGCGAGGGTGACTGTTTAGGGGTGTTTGTATACTAGATGAGACAATAAGGTACTTTGGATTGTACAATACACACAGTCATTGTTTAATGATGTTGGTATAAGCTGAAACAATAATTGTCCTAGTAATAGTACAACGACTATGCAACAAAAGGCCTAGAGTAGTTTAGTAGCATTATTTTGATAAATTAAATTAGCCCAGGAAGCTAGAACAATGATAAAAACATGTCTTAGAAAGATAAAGGTGTCAAGTAAATTTCCAAAAACTATCCAAGAACAAAAAGCCCAATAATTATCCAAGAAGCCATAGGAACCTCGCTAAAGGAACCAAGATATTTTTAAATAACCATATACACAGTAAATCTCTGTCAATTACAAGAAATTAAAACAACCTAACCATAATTAAGAAAATTTAGCTATATTATTAACGAGTCAGCTCAAGCACGCCCAATAACTTACAAAGACACCGTGCCTCATCCAGTAACCGTGTGCCGACCGGTAAGGGTCTTCCGCGCTTCCTGTACCGGCTTCCGGAGCGGCGTCGCAGCCGGCACGGTGCTGGTGATTTATGCGATTCCAATTGCACGTAATTGGTGCCTTAGTCTAATTACGTTACGCGTCGACTTAGACTTTCCCTTACATCGACACTTTCGATGTGATTAGGATATTCTATAGGGTCGTGTTGTGCCTTGATTAGACGTAATGGATGTGGTACATTGCTTTCTAAGAACAGTTACTAGTTAGAACTGCAGCAGTAATAGCCGAGTGGTATGACCGTTGGACTGCTAAGTCAAAGGTCGCAAGTTCAAAAGCGGGAACACACCAATGTCTGTTCGAATTCATGTGCGTACCTACTATTAGTTATCAATTGCTAAAAACGGGGTAGGAAAACATGGTTAGGACACCGGCACAACAGAGATTCTTCAACGGTGTGTAAAGCCATGTCAGAGGCACACTACAGGCGGCTTAAACCCTGGAGACCACGTTGTTTATCTACTATACGATAAGAAGAAGTACAGAATAATACTAAATTTTTGTAGGCAGAAAAGCGAACTGCGTGTAAAGACAAACTTACTTACTTTTAAGCTTTAACTTTACTTCACAATTCATATTGTAAGGACATAAACCCACATTAAGAAACGGATTAGGTATAAAGTATGACCTAGACAAATGACTAAGGATAGAACAGCCAACTTAAGCTATTTGCACTGCTATAAGCACTAGGTTTTAGTATGTTAATTACAGTTCGACACAAACCATATGTTAGTGTAATTACATACTCCCAACTAATACATGGACCAAGCAATATTTACTTAAGTAACCTCATAATTCACCCACATTCGTCATTGTACAAACATAAGCTGCATGACATTCCAATATTGCGTCCACAATGACTCTTAAATATCCGTAATTAGAAACGATTTGCAGTCAGCATCAAGCATTTGTCACAAAGCTCCGGGCTGTATTGCACAAGACATGATTGATGGCGCCTTTATCGCATCGGAGGCCACCTATCGCTCCAGTCATTGAATAATTTCTCGATATGAATAACTTTTTTTGCGAAAGGATTAATTCGAATCGAGATAAAGTAGGTTTTTGAATAAATAGTCTACATGACAATGGTGATCGATTGATCACGCGGCTAATTTATGACCAAATATTTACATACTTTTTCTTAGTCCATACCGATCTGTTGCATCACTGGCCAGTAAAGCATACGCTTCTGATGATAGGAACAGATAAACTTAATAGAATGAAATATGACAAAGATTAATTTGTGCAGAAACATTTACTAAAAGGTCATTTTAGTATTCCTAGCCTCATTCCTTAGTTCTAGTATTTAGAAATATGTCGTCTGTGGCCTATATTTTATGTGACCTCAGATTATTCGGATTCCTCGTGTTGTGAACGATGCTGAATAATCATAATGCGCGTTTGGAATAGTAATCATTGTAATCCATCTCCCGTCATACGCAATAACAATAGTGCGGAGTTAACCCTTCATTGGCCGTACTTTTTTCAAATCGCCGCGTGCATTCGTGCGCCTAATGAATGAGTGTCGCGCGCGCTGACATTTGTCATCGCGCAATTGTCGCACAGATTAAAATTGATGACGTTGCTTTGTCCGACAGCGGCGCACGCACTTTGTATTATGTAGTATGTTATCTTGCCTTGTGATTATATATCTTTAATATTGATAAGAAAAAATGGATTGTGATTATTATAATCAGTAGACAATGTTTTGGTTTTATCTGTTTGTTATTAGACAACCTAATATGTATTATGGTAGGTACTTGTGTTAATAAAGATAACAACACACCTTACTTCAAGATTAAAAAAAGTACATTTGTAGATAAATTTATTTTGTTTTAAATAACTTACAATTTGAAAATAACTTATATGTTGTAGCTATACTTTGTAAATACGATTGCTAAAATCTATAACGGACAGTCTTGCACAACAATAAATGCAGCGTAAACACGAAAATTGAAACGTCACACAATCGCAACGAAGCCCTCGCAACCGAAATGATTAATCAAAAAATTAACCAACGACAATAGTCGCACCCTCCATTAAGCCGGCGACAATCGCTCGGCGTCCCACATCGCGTATTTATTTAACAATCAAATAAATATTACGCACAATAAAATAGAAATATTTCAATTTAATAACCACCGCCCCAGTAAAGGGTTGAATCTCGTTCGGGGATCTGCGAGCTTTTTGTGCTCAGATTAGACTGATGTCTGCTATCTTGATGTTACGCGAAATTGAATAATTTTCACACCACAATGCATTCAAATGAGTCGTGACGTCACATTTTCATTTTGGATTTAGTGGACACCAGATTAAGTAGCTTTCAATCCTATTGTCACTTTTCGGTAAATTAATCTGATGTTGAATAAAATATTTATGATTTATGATCGACACACACTGTTTCCCTTTGGAAAAATCGGATGTCAAGAAGTGGTTCTAATTACAATAGCAAGATTTAACTTAAACAAACTAACAGACATACACAGCAAGTTAAATAATACCTTGTAAAAAAACTACCTATCTATAGTATTATAACACTACTCTTACACACTACGTATTGACATAACTACAATTTATCTTACAATTTTCATCTCGAGCCTTCATCGAGCTAACACAAACGTACAAAGTACTACGACCGTTTTCGCCGGCGGGCGTAACGGTAAGATGCGCGTGCGACGCACCTGATGCGATGGTACAGCCGCGAGCGCTAATAGGACCTATTTTCACGCAGGAAGCGAACCTTGGACTAACAGATTATGGACACGATTGTGCTCTAGAACATGAGGGTATTAAATTGAATTGTTTTACTGCGGGGATCTGAAGACAACTCACATTATTCTTCTCTCGTGCCTTGTTTATTGTTAACAAGTTCTAGTTATATGTACCTACTACTATTGTTTAGGTAGGTATAGTTGTATATCACACGCATACTATGTATAAAAAAAATATGATCAAAGTTATATCAATCTTGCTGCATAGTTAAGATGAGGAGTCTGAAAACAATATCTTTATTGTTCGTTACCGAACTAATATACATCGCAGGCGCAGATCGTAACGTTCTCATATCCCTACCATTACCGCTTTATTTACAAAACAATAAAACCGAATATTCACTATAATAACTGCAAGTCAAAACTGACACTTACAAATTGCGAGAAACAACAGGTGCAGCCGTTTGGGGTGTAATTCATTACAGAATCGGTAAGTCACCGTCACGGTGCGCGGGCGCCGATGTCCGACATCTGTGACGTCGGCGTCGTGGGAAAACTTAACGACCGCGCACCCTGTCGTGAACGTACGCAAATTTCGTATTCTAGGTGCTTTATTGTTTTGGGTAGTTTATTTAGTGTGGGAACTATTGTGAAGCATGTGGCTAATGTGTGTAAGATGCAACACGTTGAGTTTAAACGTTTCATGCAATCAGGAAAAGCGCCTATTTTATATGGTGGTTAGAATCGAACCTCCTTTCGAAGTTATTATCGAATAGTATTCGGTATTGTGTATTTGACTTAAACAAACTAACAGACATACGTACAATAAATAAAAGCTTGTAGAAAGTATAGTATAGGATCTTAATAGCAGACAAAACAAAGTTGCTCTACTTAATGTTTTCTTGCGAATATGAATTGTCCAACATGGAACAAAACTTTAAGCCTATACTTTAAAATTGAATTATTTAGGTACTGTCACTCGTTAGATCGTAACTGTTTAATACTTATACAAATTACCTTTGTGCTATACGTTTCTATAAAACTTTACTTTTTCGGCTTCAAGTCGTCCAACATTTTCCTCAAACAAAGATTTCTTGCCCATAACTTGAATACGATCTCACGCTTCTACAGTAACAATTTAACCCTTCGCCTGAAATCGGCAATTTATCCTTCTAAACTTAAAAACCACAAACAGTGTATATGTCACGCACAGATGATTTTCCATATTTCCCCATCGGGCGGGTCAAGTGAGCATATTAACCCTCGCGCCGCAGGTGGGGTGGGGGTGTGACTGCCCCATGATAATTTGTAACAACCACTTCAGTGCTGCACTGACAACACACATAGTTTCACCTCTGACCTCCTGTGACATCCTCGGTGTTCCAGTGGCATCCTGACTTTGACCTCATTCATTCAGTTTCATATTCTCTAAGGTACGTGAGGGTTGAAGAATCCTAATGATTGTTCAAATGTTTTTTTTTGACGCTCATTAATTTGTCGAATCCTAATTACTTATATTCGTATTATAGTTGTGTTTTTACTAAACTTACTACACGGTATAGTGCTTTAAAAAAAACCAATTGATTTATAAAAACTTTTAGAAGAATTTTTCGTAAAATAATATTCAAATTAAACGGCTTCAATGCATTTCGCTTAGAAATAGTTTGAGATTAGCATCTTGAAGACTTAAAGTGCGTACTCCCATACATCGACATAACCACAGCTCCTCCTGAGAAATTGTAATTTATCTTCCGAGAGTGTAGTGGCTCATGCATTTCCATTCTATATTCATAGTGTTAAAACATTTGAATACTAATACCGATTCGCGGAATCAAAACTCCTTGTCTGAATCTGCTACATATTCAATAGAATCATTTTCAAATATCTATTCATATTTGTCCGATGATATCACATAGTTATCTTAGCCTTGCCTTATCACGGATGCGGCTCGTTAGACAATGCTCGAGGCGTGGCTTCGCCCGTCGTGACTCGAATTAATTCTGCATGTGTCAATGCGAACCATTTTATACTTCCGACGCCCTGATCGTGATTGTCTACGTCAGAATATGACGATAATTCAGTGCAAACGTATGACAAGTTAGTGTTATTATAGTCGGATATTTCAAATGTTTCCTAGAGTAAATAATTATTTAATTGTATCCAGTATTCAGTAATTACAGAACTTCCTTTACTTTGAGTTCCCTAAGCAAACAATTTATGTATGCAACATTTTCTAGGCATTCATGTTATTTTAAATTTAGTATAGTTGCACAAAATTGAGTAATCCGAAGTGTTTCTGTTAGCTTGACTGCCTAACAGCGGTTAACAACCAGTATTATCAATGTGCAAAATCAATGAATAACAAATTAAGTCGTGTCAACGCCGCATCGTACGACGATGAATTATGTACATTACAAAACTGTTTGCGGCTTAATTGCACGGTTCCTTTTGATTTACATAGCCCTCTATGGATGACTTACACTGTAAGGAAATGGTATAGTCATCTTGTGATGGTGTAACGTACATTGATTTCTAACTGTAAGCGTGCAATGCTTTAAAGAGCAGATATTGAAAAGGATCACTGTTTAATAAGCATAATATTCTTAGCTTCGTTCTTCGAGTTGCCTGCGAAAATACTGAATCTAATTGAACAAAGTAGGCCTAGCTTAGTTCCTAGCAAAAACTGAGAGAAAGAGTCTCTCAGTATTAGCTAAAATAGGCCTATTTTATTCAATTAGATTCAGTACACATTTTTCCTTGTCAATACAATAATTTCCTCCATTTTACATATAACATATTTTACGCCTACTAAACATTACACCATAATAACCGTTGGCAACAGATTTGATTCAAAAGTATTTTATTTTTAAATGGATCCTACATGGTAGATCCAAAAAAATATTGATAACTACGTAGCTCTATTAAGACTGAAAACATACCCTGACATGCTAAGGGTGGGTAATCCTAGGCTGATAATGGCTGGTAATACAAGCTATGAGCAAAAGGTTAGAAATAGGTAAATGAAAGCTCTATTGATAACTAAACAGTGCCTATGTTAAGAGCTAAAGGTTCTAATTTCCGTGATATTTGTTTCAGAGCGCCGTCGTCTTCTGGCCACGTCTTCTGCCGACAAGCCCCAAGTTGACGAAGAAGAACAAGAAGACGCTGAACCCCGGTGCAACTTCTGCGACATACCCTTCCCTAATATTGACATGTAAGTACTTATTTTGTGCAACAGATATGTAGGATTATAGGGCTGTGACAAAGAGTGATAGAACCTGATTTTACCGTTAAAATCGATTAGTTTTCCGAGTAGGTACCTATAATAGCGATAATTTTACAATACAATATAGTGTGTTATATCTTTAAGTTAAATAAGATTAGAACCTTATTCTTTAGTAACTATTTTAGGCATTCATATTAAGTAGTTTCTATTGTAAAGATAAATTCCTGTTATTTGATATCTCAAAGTAGTTTCTCAGGTTTTATAAAAGATATTCGCTAAGCCATGCTACGATAGACGATATGATTGTATCGGTCGGTAACTCTATTTATATCGGTCTAGGAAATTTATTGAGGTCTAGCTAGCTTAAGTGGCTACTAAATAATTCTTATCAAAACCATTGTTCCACGCATTAACATTAAACAGTTTATAATATTGCCATTGTAACACGCCATAGATGCGTATCTATGATTATTTTTACCGTTTCATATTCAATAAATGTGATGCCCATCCAAAAACTGAATACATAATGGTACGACTTGTTACAAACAAATTAAATTCAAATCAGTCAATCGGGCGTTCCATCTAAACGGTTCATTCAAGATGTCCGCTGGTAGACGCAGAAGTCTATCAATTTCAAACGTCTTCGGAACCATTAACCTCCAGCCATTAATATTATTTGGTCGTAGAGGAGCGGGCCGGTAACGATTTATTTAGTGCTAGAGATGTGCTCGTTCGATAAGACGCACCTCGATGATTTGTTGTCGAGCGGGTCGATGGCACGCGACGATTGCCCGTCTTCACTGTGACGGTGGCGTACAGATGATCGGTGCTCTACTATATATATGAGACTCATCCACTACATACAGTTACGCTAAAAGTGTTATTAGAACTCTGCAATCATCATAAAACACCAACAATACAAACAGTCGCTAAAACTACCGATAAACATCAGTAACACAAATAAACTAAACGTCTCATCACGAATGAAACTATATCATGAATTTATTATCAATGTGACAAGCGATGGAAGGCCATAATGGCGTGTGTCATCATATTCTATCGAAGCGTTGGCTCGTCAATAATGCAAGAGATCGAGATTATCGACATGCACCGTTCTAACGTATCCTCGCAGTCCTTATCGCGCCATCACTATTGTTTTAAACGTTTACAACGTTTCTAGGGCATCAGGAGATCGATTAGTAATTAGATGTGCGCTACATTGTTGCTTTTTATACTTTATAATAGGTTGTTAGTTCATAAAATAGAACTAAGATGTTTAAAACCCATGAGAACACTGAAGTTAGTAGATATTTTGCCATTGATGTGAAAATGAAAAACTTTTTGTAGGTGTGAAACTATCAGATGAATCTGTAAGATACAATTCATTGACATCGGTAATGCATTAGATGCTTGTATCTTGTAGGCAGAAATAAAATCAGCTGTTCTTTATTGATGTATTAAATTATACTGTCACGTTCGTTCCTAATACTTGTTCAGGCGTATTGTAATGCATCATATGGATTACGAAATCACATTGTAATCACTCTTATCGAATCTCTCACTACTCTTACTTTCGTCAGAGTGCTGTTCAATTGCAATGATCATCGCCGCTGTCACACCTTGAATCGATATCTGATCGATCAGGTAGCGATTGCGCAGTCAAACACTAAAATTACAGGCTATTCGATCGTGATCGGTTCTTTTGTACAATCATTATTATTTGTCTAACGCAGATTTATTTTTATTTGGTATCGATCCAGTTTTGTGCACCGACTAATTCAATATAGGTGGTAATTTTGAGAAATTAAACTTGCGCTTTATTGAGCTGTAACGATCTCATACGATAATTTGATCGGCGAGTCAATTAGTGTTTCAAGGAACACTGATGGATATGACTTTCAGGATTGTGTAACTGGTGATTAACATGCTATAATAACGGGTTCATTTCCATGCGATGTTAAGACAAACGGATCCGACACGATGGGTAATATCGATGCTATCTCTTCGGACATGGACTGAGCTACGGTATTTCTCAACCGATTGTTAGCGTTAGCCGGGATCTACAATCGATTATTAAAATGTAAGCACGTTCGTCGGTAGTACATCATTAGTCTGGAGAGCACCTAAAATGGCGCTGTGCAATATACAAAATTAATTTAGCTATATTGTTATTTTAGTATTTTAACCTCGACGAACCTATTTTAGTTATTAATTTAACCATAAAAAAATTGCCACCAGTGTATGAGTGAGTGAGTGTTTACTTTTGTTTTTGTATTATTACCATAATACTATCATGGCTTACGTATGTACCTAAAGAACCAGCTACACACACCTTATCTGAAAATATGTAGTAGAAGGATTTTATTTACAAAGTAATCTATTACAATAGATGTTTATTAACATAACACTACGCTTGTATTCCCAGAACGGGTATGCAGAGGTGTACAAACAGCATACCCACATTTCGCCAGTTATGTTTTAGGTCTCAATGTAATAGGAAGCGAGCCTATTGACATCAACCGGGCACATATCCAGACTCCGTACTACTACTGAGAATTACCTAATGGAAAAACCTAGTAACACTTTGCTCAACCCGGGGTTCGAACCCAGGACCTTATTAATATTCTTTTTCCTAATCTGTCTTCAGTCTTATGTGTTAATACTTTTGTCATGAACTTCTAACCCTAACCAAATCGTGTTTATCATCTTGCATATTACGTAGCGCCATTTTAATGGCGAGTTAGTATCGGTGGCTCGTGTGGGTGTGGCTTAATAGATCGGCTTGGAACGAAAGTTGTTCATTGGATGTTATCAATTCGTGAACATGTAGATTATTCCTATGATCGGAGAATATCGACGTGTACAGCGTGTTCACTATCGATCTCGTCTGTAAATTTAATGTTGGCCGGACTTAGATTAACTGGTCGTTATCTAGGAGAAATTCTTCATTAATTGATTGTAAAGTGAAATTAAATTATATTTCTTTAGGGTGAGTAAAAGGGAAAGTAAAAAGGACTTAAGTGGGTTATACGATAAAATGTTATAGTAAGAATCCACCTTATATCATGTTATTCATGAATATTATTTAATCCTGAGCGCTGATTCCCAGACAGTGTTTTTATTTTGAATATAAAGCGCATTATGTTTCAATACCTATAACAATTGTCTGTATCATTATCCGTCTATTAGAATGGCCGCTACGAACTCTTAGTACGAATACACACATTTAAATTATAAACAAAAGAATGCAATACACTTTCAATTGTTACAACAATTATGTAATACACTATTAAAGTATACAGCTGTTTAATAAGAACGTTTACTTTGATGCTATTGGGTAGTAATGAAAAAATATCCAAGAATAGTTACCACTGAAGATCGTATGCGCAGATAGGCGGTTGTTGCAAGCGAGCCCTGGGGCTACGCGTTGTATCTGAGTTGCGCGTGCGTCGATTACGAATCTAGTAAATAGCATAGACGAATGTACTTCGCCCTCATTTAGATGATGTGTTGCAAAATGTATATTTTATTGAACTAATTGTTGAACTGCTGCTAGGGGCAAATTATACCATAAGGGTCTACTTAGGCGGTCGAGATAAACCAGTACAAACCCACGAGGGAAGTAAGGAAACATCGATTGATTTATTTCGTTATTAAATAATGGAAATGGAGCGACACGTCATTATGTATGTGAGTACATACGTCATGTTGGTGACTAGTTGATGTTCGTAACAGACGGACAGACAGCGTATAAGCGACGGAACCATTACTGACGGCAGATTTTATTCCTCTAGATTAATTAAAAGATACGGCGACGGGCCCGCCGCGGTGCCACAGTGAAAACGTTCCATCTCAGCCTTTTGACGACCACGACGCTTTCGAATAGATCAGCATAGATCTACCAGCGCAGCAACTAGTCAATTCTATTTCCTTAATAAAAGCGGCGATGTAATCTGTGTTTATATTAAAACGCGACTAACGAGGTGTAACAGGTGCAACGTTAGAAAATAGCCGGAGGCAGCAAGGGTTGCGTGCGCAGACCAGTTATGCCAAGGAGACTCACTCGGACCGTTTTTGCAAATGATATACGTTTTCCATCAAATGTCGACACAACTTATTATGACGACGATAACAGTATTTTCTATCGGATAGACAACGAGGGTCATATACTGGAAGCGAATCGGACTTCATAAAGTTTGCGAGTGCGGTTTTCGCTCATAAAACGTGTTCATACAGAATTTATTGCAAAAATGAATTCATATATACGCAGGCGAACGAAAAGCGATCTGAATTATGTATGGCCGAGTGTAAGTTACGTCCGCGTGGGCGATCTCTATGCATAAAGATGTTATTATTTTGTCTTTTCCGGTAAGTAGTCACTGCATGGGTAGCTGCAGTGCCCTATTCAAGTTCGTTAGCGTAATCTCCTCACTTTCTAATAGAGTCGTTGGTGGTATGCGATAAAATACAATTAGAATATAAAATGAAGTTAAATTAATGGGACCATGATAATGCCACGGATATGGTCGTGTTAGGTGTTTGGAATGTTTGTATAACTGCCATCAAATATTGAACTTCATTATTGGTTATCCAAATACAGAATACGTAATTTTCTATATACTTAAGTAGCTATTTATAGTGATACCCATAGAATTGACGACCTGATTCGTGCAATGCTAAGCGATTGGACTGCTGCGCTAAGGGCTGCGAGTTCGATTCCCGCACGCGACAAATCGTGATCCGCAAATACTGTTTATCTTGATAAACATAGATAATATTTGTCTCGAGTCTGGGTGTTTGTGTATGTGATATGTTATTACGTAGATACAAATTCATATGGAAAACAACAAGGCCTTTTAAAGTAATAGGTAACTTTGGCTTTTAACTTTAACCTATAGGGGAATTACCTGCACCCGCGACCCCAAGCAAAAATAAAAAGTATCTTCTACCTACATAAAATTGTATGCCATCAATGTTATCGGTATCGGGCCAATTACATGACTCACTCAACTCTAAACCTTTGTTTGCACCGCGCCGCACACCGGCCACTTGAACACATTACCCTGTTCAAAGAATGTTACTATCCTTGAGAATAACAGCTAAATCTAAACGACCTTCAGGCTGAATCCCGTACGTGTTTTGTTAACTAACTTTCTCTAGACTACGCGGATGTCAATACCAAGGGGAAATTTTGTCGGCCTTGACATATCTCCGGCTGTATGATATTTTATATAAATTTTCTTGTGTTTTGTTGCAGTCTCGATCGCCACTTGATAACGGAGCACGCTCAGCCAGCCGCAGCATTTCACTGCGAACTGTGTAACAGAGCTTATAGCACCCGCGCCCTGCTCCTGCGACACCGTGCGCTTGCGCATACCGACATCAGAAAGTATCCCTGCGAGAATTGTCCTAAGGTGTGAATTGAATACTTGTAGTTTTGTTGTAGTTAGATAAATATACAGATTTTAATGTAGTTTAGATGACTTAATATTGTTGCCTGAAAAAACATGGGTTTATTAAACAAAATAAAGTAGTTAATTCTCGTTAACTTGATCTCCTCTTGAAACTCTAACTTTAATATTTAAATGGGTCTCTTAAATCTCCCTGGGTTTAAATTTAATTAGTGGGTCATTCACCGGTGGTTTATATTTCACCGTTTGCGAAACCTGATGTTATTTCAGGTATTTACCGATCCTTCCAACCTCCAGCGCCACATTCGCGCGCAGCACGTGGGCGCCCGCAGCCACGCCTGCCCTGAGTGCGGCAAGACCTTCGCCACCTCCTCCGGCCTCAAGCAGCACACGCACATACACTCCAGCGTCAAGCCCTTCCAGTGCAAGGTGTGCTTTAAGGTGAGAACCTTTTTATGACCTCCAGCTTATTATTGTCCTCATTCAGACGCCTAAATGGCGGTAAAGACCCACATGGGCCCAATTAATAGTAAAATACTCACTACTGTACCTACTAACCTAAAGGATAATACTCGTGTACATAAAACGTGTCGGTTAAATTTAAATGTGAATCAATTTAAGATTGGCAGAATTAATATTTTCTAAATATGTTTTTCTATTTCCAGGCATACACTCAGTTCTCCAACCTGTGTCGTCACAAGCGAATGCACGTTGCTTGCAGAGCACTGGTTGAATGCGGAAAATGCGGTCAGTCCTTCACATCATACGCTTCTCTTACTAAACACAAGAGATTCTGCGACACCGCTGCCGCCGCATCAGTCAACCTTCGAGGACAAATGCCACAAGGCTTACCGCAAATATCGTCTTTATCAAACGTCGGCATGAATACTCCAAACAATACCAACCCGTTCCCGATGTACAGGGGACCTACTCTGCCCCTCCCATACAACACGTTTGCTCACTACCCAGCTTTGTTTTCTGCGGCCGCCGCCGCTGCCTGCCCACCAGAGTTCCTAAGTCCTTTACTATTCAATGTGCAAGGAGCCAGACTTGCTATGGAACATGATATGGCCATGTCAAATGCCAATTTAGTGTCCAAGCAACAAGAAGGCCGCTTATCTGTAAAGAGCATGGATAGTTCCAATTCCTTGGAAGATAACAAGAAGCCTAAGGATTTGGACTACGAAACTAAAAGAGACAGCTATAGTTCAGATAGAGCTACACCTAATAAGCTACAGAGCCTATATTCTAAGCAATCCCCACCATCAGCTGAAGAAGCATCTTCTCAGCAGCGACCTTCGCCGGTAATGCCAATGCCTACACCACTTGCTCCATTTAATTTTTCAAGAGATGAAATGAAACGCCAATCTCCATTCAATTTCTCTTTAAAGCTCAATAACAATGATATTCAAGGAATGAAGCCAGAATCACCGTTACCTAAAGACTTATCCAAGAACGTCATAGAAGAAGATAAGGCTTCAGAATATTCAGATGTTGAGGAAGATACCAAGAAAGACGAAGGTGATCAGCCTTTAGATTTGTCAGTTACAAGGAAACATAGTGATAAGGATTCAGAGGTAGATCATGACGATCGTTCCTTTCGCAATTCAGTCAAGTCTTATTCGCCTCCTGAAAGCCCAGCAGAGCGCATTAAGACTCCTGAAAATGATACCACCGACGTCGATGTCGAATGCGTAGAGCCTAAAAGAGAAGAATCGCCACCACAACTTGTATCCCCACCGTTGGCTTTTCCTATGCCCGTTCATCCGCAGCACAGCAGCTTAATCGATGCTATGTACCGACCTCGATTTCCATCATTCCATTCTTCAGAATCGATTCTCAATTCCTCGCATTCACCTTACGTACCGAGCCCGTTCAATTTTTTATCCCCACTTCTCGGTACTGATGGGCCGGACAGGCAACCAAGCGCGTATGCTAAATTCCAAGAGCTGAGTGCTGGATCTGGAAAGCTGCGTGATCGATATGCTTGCAAGTTCTGCGGGAAAGTGTTCCCTCGGAGTGCGAACCTAACTCGTCATTTACGCACTCACACTGGGGAGCAACCTTACAAGTGCAAGTACTGCGAACGCTCGTTCTCAATTTCGTCAAACCTTCAACGACACGTAAGGAATATTCACAACAAAGAGAGGCCATTTCGTTGCCCATTGTGCGAGAGGTGCTTCGGACAGCAGACCAACCTAGATCGTCACTTGAAGAAGCACGAAGCCGAGGGTGGTGATTCTCCAAGTTCTGCGGATACAGAGAGAGAGGATGCGTACTTCGATGATATCAGGTCATTCATGGGCAAGGTGACGTGTTCTCCGGGCACGCGCTCCCCGGCAGCGACACCCCCGCACGGCGCGCATGCGCGTCCTTCACTGGCCATCTCCACATAGCCATCGGCCTACCCGCTGCCGCCGCCACCGCCACCCCTGTGGACGCAGCCTTTCAACTAAGGATACGCTCTGGAACCTTACAGCATCTACACTGGACGCAACCGATGCGTGTAGTTAACAGACTTGAGTTCCCCACGTGTCGTCTCAGTCCATGTATAAATGCTCTATGGCTGAATGGAGCCTGCTATAGTGTACTGAACATTGACTTTGGATCGTTGTAAATAAGTTGGCCGGTTCAATTTCAGTGGACGGACGTAACAGTGATGCGGGTGTATATTACGTACCTTTAGTGACATATCTGTAACGGTCACGTCGAGAGCAATATAGAACTGTACAGATATGGATTAAATTTGTAAATTTACTTTAGTGAAATCTACAATAATTTGAATATAAATAGATTTTGTTTGTGCTTTGGCTTACCTATATTAAGATATTATTATACTTAAGTACTATAGTACGCCATTGGCATCTAACTTAATACGTTCTAGGTAGTATGACCGTATTGAAAATCGTGAAAACAATGTGACTTGTTAACAACAAGACACGGGTTCACTTCACGAATTAAATAAGATTTCTCCTTGTTAATTGTAAAAATATTTAATTAGATTATTATGCTAAGCGACATGACAAATCACTAAGTATATTATAATTAACTAAATTTAAGCTTATGAATAAGTTTGTTAAGAAAAACATCGTTTTGAAGATAACTTAAATATTTGTTCCTAGTTCATATATTGTGATTTAAGGTTGACTTAAAACGTATTTTCTTTGTATCTTGTAAATAATCATGTTTGTCTGTTAATGTGTAAAGTAGAGAGTAAAAGTTAATGTTAATTAATGGATGTTTAAAAAATATCAAAGCTGAGCCGAGCTTTTTAATTATGATTTTAAATTATACTTTTTAAACACAAATTAATTATACAACTATAATATACAGATATATGGTATGGAATTGTCATTATATTGTGTAAATTTATTAAATTCGGTAAATTATCGGGGTCGCTCGTTTAGTCAAAGATCTACCAAAGTTTTTCTTTAATCAAAATTATTGGATATTTACTTGAAATTAACGCAATTAACCCAGTGATTGGTAATGCGAATAAAATCGTTATTTTATTCCGTCTTTAGAAAACAATTGAAATATTTTGTTAGATTTGTTATTTACACGTTTGTTGTACATAGAGTTTGCGATACACAGAAGCATATCATGTGTTTTATATTAAATCGAAGCTCAAAGATTTTAGCGATTACAATACTAACGAGTATCGTATAAAACTTAAATGTATCTTTAGAAAAAGTAATATATAAGAAAAAACTTCGTAAGATAATTTTACAAAGTAATTTTTCTGTCACATTGCTATTCTATGCCTATCGTCTAGGTATAGGAAAACTAGAATGGCCTGATTCCATTGTTTCTTGTCTTTGAGACGTGATCACAGAGTCACAAATAGTTTAAACAAAAAAGGTTAAAACATGAACCCTCTTGCTTATAAACTATGCTAAACTGTGTTTTAAGTTAACCACTTCTTAATAGACATGTCCATTCTTTGACATGCGAATGACAGTGACAGGTATGAATTAATCAATTGTTCAGCATTGTCAATTTTTATAAGTCAGAGGGAAGTCTTTTGTCATCACCTCCTTGCATGAACTTTCACATAGAATATAGGATACAGTACCTTACAGAATAGATAGATATGCTTAATCTGATACCCTGTAATATAATCGAAAGCAATGCAATACTTGTAAAGTTAGATATTTGTAATTACATCACTCGGAGGCACTAGATCGATAAGGTTTTAATGTCACACGATATACTTGCGTATGTTAAGTACACTTGTACCTATTTAATTTCAAGTTCAATTAAAAGATATTAAATATTGTAAACGCATTGAAAAATAAAATGATACAATCTATTTTCTTTTGTTTTTTTTTAATGTTCTTTATACTTTTTGGGACTCAACAATTTACAGTCTCGGCCGGTATAGACTTTTATTTGTACTACCGTTGAGTTGGTTTTCTAGTTAAAGAGAAGTAGTCCCACTGCTATCAGTTATTGACTTCATCTTCTTTCATACATTATACTATAACATAATCACATATATACCGACGAAAAAGGAGAAGTTGTCTGCCGAATCAGCTTAGTAGACTATTACTATAAATTAGTTATTAGTCGCTAAAATGGTAAGGGCAAATATCGTAAGGAAATCGGCACACCTGAGAGAGATTTTCCAACGGTATGTAAAGCCATCTCAGAGGCCTATAGGCAGTTCAAACTCTGACACCAGGTTGTTCATCAACCATACGATAAGATGAAGAATTGAGTAACTAGGTATCATGGCTCACGTAGGCTCTATGAATTCACGATAAAATTACAATATTTTTGTTAGGTACCTAAGGTCGTACTCATACAAGAATACTACCTACTATCCTCAAGGCATACTATAAGCTATCTGAGGTACATATTATACTGTACCTGAATAGGTAATATGAAGGCCAAAGGTCAGCTCAACACCGCTCCTCGCCCATGAAGCACAGTTTTGAAGGCGTCATTAAGATAATATTTCCATTAGTCGCCTTCTACGAAGTTCTGAGGGAGAGGACCTATTGTTTTATTATCTTAATTATGTCTTGGTGGCCTAGTAGTTAACACACCGGATTTGTAAGCACAAGGTTGCAGTTTCAAACCCGGGCGTGTATCAATGTGACTTTTTCAATGTTATAAATACTTTCTAGACTGCCTCGTTGGTCTAGCGGTCGCTAAGCGCGACTGCTGAGCACGAGGTCCTGGGTTCGAACCCGGGTCGGGCAAAGTGTTACTGGGTTTTTCCATTAGGTAATTCTCAGTAGCAGCACGGAGTCTGGATTTGTGCCCGGTTGATGGCAATAGGCTCGCCCCCTATTACATTGGGACCTAAAAAGAACATAACTGGCGAAATGTGGGTATACTATATGTATACCTCTGCCTACCCCTTCGGGGAATATAGGCGTGATGTTATGTTATGTTATAAATACTTTCTTAGATATTTTAACACACCACTGACTAACGTTGATGGAAAACATCGTGAGGAAACCTGGATTTAATTATTTGGATCGCCAACTCGCAGTAAGCTAGCGTGGTGATCAATGCTCAATCCTTCTCTATACAAGAAGAGGCCTTTGCCCCGCAGTGGGACAGTTATAGGCTGTTATTAACAAAATCCCTTCCCTATCCTGTTTGATTGGACAAGGTTTTCTTAAAACATTGTATAGAGGGATTTTGATTAAGCCATGGTTTTTCTGGGATCCAGTTGCGACTATTATGCGTCTAACCTTTACAGTTCTATATTTACGATTTAGAAACAAAAAAAAAAGAGTAAGTCCACGTTAATTATAACTGTGCGTATACTAACCTACCTTAGTACACACACAGATATTATGTGAGATGACTAATTTTTAAAGAAACTCTGCTCGCGAACCTGCATTCCGACGTAATAACAGTAGACCCTCAATTTACACAAATATGTAATAAAGTTAAGTCGTGATAGCCTCACCATCATGATGTTACCTACCATAATGTCAGAATTCCCACGTGACCACGTCTCTACTTAATTACCGCGGCGGTGACACGATTCTAAATATCATCACGTTAACTTGCCAAATAAGCATACCTGAATAGTAGTTAGTCATCGTAGCGAAGAATAATTGCTAATTAAATTTGTGGAGGAAGGGATGTGGAGTTCCTCCAACGAAAAGGGAAGATCTTCCAATAAGGCGGTGGTGTGCCTGGTGGGCCGCGGTGCTCCACTTCTCAACTCGCTAGCAAATGCGATTACTTCGCTAGCGCGATGCAGGATTCGCAACGTCACTCGTCCTTTGGCGTGTAGATGTCGCTACAAATTCGAATAACGAACGAACCTTTGTTTCGAACTTTTGTCCCAATGCTTCCTTTTTTTTTACAGGACCTTTATCAATATACATGCCAGTCCTATTGTTACAAATAAAAATTAAACTACCTTACCTAGAAATAATGCTTACCTTTGAATAATAAATATTCATGCAAAATGAAAGCTATGCATAAAAGAACTTGTGAAGAATGCACTGATGTTTAACAAGAAAAGGTTAATTTAATGGTATTTCATCCGAAAATGTAGTAACGCTCTCCGTAGTAATATCCTCCAGTCCTGCTCTTTCTTGTGCCCATAATAATGTTTCCATTAGTATTTCCCCATACCACCAGTTGTTAATTTGATACAAAAACTAAGTTATTGTAAAAACCATTCACAGTTGCTTGTAAAACCCCTTTAGCTTTGGTAAAAACCCTGAATCTGCTACTTCTACATGATTACACATTAATCACGGCCATGTGAACTTGTTTTTCGCTCTTAGTGAACTCTGAAAAACAGTTTCAATGGTATTAATGTTTTAGTAGATAATAACTAACTCTAATTCATAGAAAGTCACGCCTGCGTCCCAGAGGGGTAGGCTGTGAGCACAGATTTCCATTTGGTACGATCCTGGCATACTTATTTTGCCTCATTCACTTTCATCTCATCTTATCGGTTGAACGGTACCCTTCTGCAGACCATGGACCATCTACTATTAGCTATTATTAGGTAGGCACTCATTACCTATTGTTATTTGATAGATAAATGTCACGTATTTTTTAAAATAGTTCTTCGTTCTAATAACATTCTATTATTAGGTATTACATACATCTTTGTCAAAGTCGCAGTTAAATTGTTACGTGCACAAACATCATAGGTTAATTTAAATGCTTCGTTTAATTGTGAATCCACCAATGATTACTTGTGTCTAATGTAAGATAGTGACTTTAAAAGGACACGCCGCCGTCGCACCAATGAGAAGAGTCTCACGATCCACACTTACTCACGATTGGCTGCTGAAGCCCTCATCCGAAACATTTTATTATATTCGATTGTAGGAAATGGTGACCTACAAACGTAGACTTTACACGTTGCAAAATGATATAACCTTACAAGTGATATCCATCGCATTTACGAAAAATTAATGTTATTTGTCAGGTTTCCGTCACTACATGCGTTTAACATGTCAATTGGGCAATCGGATATGTTCGGTAAAATTGGAAAGTACCGATTGTCACATCGTCCTTGAAACAAACTCGACGTTACGAGAATATAATCGATCCTCAGTTTAATGTCAATAATCAGTTCACTGGAGCAAGGGTTCACAGGAAAGTTTGACCTTTTGACAGAGTTTAATATCAGTTATATAAGAGATAACCTCGAGCGAATGGCGTTATCAGTGAAAGCAAGGACGGAACAAGGACGCAGATAACGCAATTACACTCATTATCGAGCGGCCGGTCGCGGCGCGCGCGCACTCGCAGCCGCCTTGGTACCCTATAATAGAGGATTAAGTGGGCGATTGAGATCGGTCCCTGACACGCCTCATTGTCTAGTACAAGAACCGGCGCACCTTAGGCGAGTTACGTTCATCTTCCAGATTACGAATAGATTTAATTAATTGATATTGTAATTAACCGTTCACAATATTATTACTGTGATAATTACATTAATAAAAGGAAATGATTAAGCAATATTGTAGATATGATTCGAGTTTTCTCTAACTTAATACATTTCAAACGGTATAAATAAAATAGTGATGTGACCACGCTGCATTTGCTTCGCGTATATTCTCAATAAGGTCTTGCTTGCTAGGAATCTCGCGACACTATCGCGACATGTAGTCACCGCGCTGCCCACTCTATATGTTAGGGTTTGTTTACATGACCTTGCCGGTTACCTAGTAATTGGTAATTTACTGGCATGTTATTTACAGATCAAGAATTGCACCTATAAATAATCCATGTAACCATAAAAATACCAGAAGCAAAACCCGTTTGAGAGAACTGAAAATAGTTGAGTTGTATAGCGATAAAAATATCTGATAACAAGCTGCACAATTCAAGGAAAATAACTACTTAACGTGAAATTTGTTGGTGAGATATTCCTATATCAAAGGAAAAAAGTCAGCCATAGGCTGACTAATGTACGTTATGTTCTAGATTTGCGCTATATGCATTTTGGATACAAAGAATAATTATGTTATAATGCTATAAGAAGAGATTCAATTGTAGAAATACATCGCCCACATTTGATTTCCATGTAATACCGCGCTATATCGGCTTGACACCGCGGCCATTGTCCGTCCTTCCCCACACAAGGCGCCATGGTGTCCCGTTTTACACAATCGCGGGTACACCCTACACGAGAAATGTGTCTTATTAGCCGGCCCTTGCAAATGTCATAGTGGTCAAGTGGCCCTTAATAATTGCAACATGTGATATATTGCACGAATTCTTGATGGTTGTGCTGAAATAGCTGGACATTATCAACATACATAGATCTCATCTTGAGTCGAGTAAGTAAGCTACATTTTTAGTCAGGTGTGTCAATTACGCACTGAGTTGTGACACCAATTTTGTACAACTTATGAGGTAAAGGACTAACGCCTTGATGTTTTTACTTTTACAAACTATTATAAGGTTTTATGAAAAAAATACCAATTTCCTAAAGGTTCTACGTACCTGGGAATTTGTTTTAATGAAACTTAATAAACCTAGAATCCTATCAGTACCTTTCAAATCAATAAATAGTTCTACCGTTGTATTTATCTTAAGTGTTGCCAAAACAAATGAACAGTTAGAGGCTATAAAGTATTTCACGCCATATTTTACTATGTCAATACAAATTGCCGTTGTATTGTTCACTGTTCGAAGCAAGGAACTTGCCTTGTGCAATTTAATATCGACTTGTTCTTCATACGTTTTTTACTTTAACCACTGGTCATTAGTACTGCAATAAATCTCCCTTCTGTCCGTTCGTTGTCGTTAAGAACTTCATTAACTTTTCGTTGACATGAGTTTTTCAATTGAAATCATGAGCATGGGAACTTGAAACATTTTAATTCAGATATTGCGATGTGACAAAACGTCTGGAAATCGATGCAGCTTATTATTTACCGTTCCAGCTTCTGTGATGTCAATGTTTTTGGGTGTCACTATTACAATAGTACTAAAGTTCAAAATGATATGGTATTATTCAATTATTACATTTATTCGATTCAATATAAAGTGTAGCGGGTAGCCGCAGCTTTTAATTTGACTTAACAATAATTTAATGCCACTTATACGTGTAATAAGGAGAATTACGTTTCTTGGAACATTGTGCAGGGGACAAATAAAAATAGAGCGGTCAAATGAATGTAATTGGCCAGTTATTGATTACAGCTACAAAAGCCTCCACCCACAGCTCAGATAAATCAGGAATGATAATTTTACGAGCCACATCCGTTTTAATTATAATCTGACCATTGGTTATGACTTATGAGTTATGACGTATGACCGTGCAGCATTGCGGATGTTGAACGGTTAGGATCTTATTATGATATGTTATGACTATTATTAGGTTGGCTCTATTGATTCAAAGAACAATATCGTTGTTTATCGGTTCCTACTCCACCTTAATTTTTTTGGGCAAATAAGCACCTAATGTCTTACGTATGTTTTTTTGGTATTGATTTTAAGTTTCGTACAGAACAGTTAATCAAGAACCAAATCTAATATCTTTTAGAAACATAAAGAATATATTCAGGTTTACTAGAAAAAATCCTCACCAATAATACCTAAACCGTATTTTTCAAATCATTGCAATTTAAAGCTACACCTAGTTACCCCTTTTGTTGATCGATTGGAGTAGACTGATTATAAATACAATTAGTCTATGTTTCGTAAGCCAAACGCAATCAAACAAAATATATAGTACCTATTATTTCCCTTTTATCAATTTTAATGGCAGGCAGGTCCAATCAGCCGTCTTATAAGTATCTAATAAGATATTCAACCTCCTTGGAAATTACTAAACCTATACAAGGAAGAAACGTCATGCTCGTGGAAGATTTTTTTTGCACCTTATATGTTTTGTTTTGTAATTCATTATGGCGTTTGGAGGGGAAGGAGGCCTTTGTTCAACAGTGGACGTCTTCCGGCTGATGATGATGATGATTTGAATCAGCAGTGAAAACAATTAAAAAAAAATTGAAGATACTAAACTAGAACTGTAATCGATGCACGCAAGTTGGAGTCTCCATCCAAACCTTGGCACAAACAACTGCAGACCATTCAAACATTTGTGCCAATGTGGGCCAACACTTATTCTATTATAATATTTAGTATAATTATTACTGACTAGTGACTACCGCTTCGAGAGTGAAAGGGAAACAGTGTATCTGCTGATTACCCGCCCTCGCACTTTGTATACCTAATTGAACTGATGGAATTAGTGTACCTAGTCCCTAGTAGGCGTCGAGTCTAGATTATTGCGTCTGTCTCCGGGTGGCTCAGAAATTTCCTGTTTGTATACTTTTGATTATTATGGTCCAGAATTTAATATATGAATACTGGATTGGATGCAAATGGCAAGTTGTGGTGCATTGTGGCGTTCTAAGTGGCAGGCCTGTGTTAATGCAGGGTGTCACCTAACTCCATACTGAATTTTATCAAAATTGGTTCAGCCGTTTGAGCGTGAAGAAGTAACAAACATACACACTCACTAACTTTCACCTTAATAATATTAGTGTGATGTATGGTATGTCTATTCCCTATGCATATACTAGATCAGACCAATTTCCAACAAACAATAACTTTAGGCTCTCTCCCAGATGAACTGGACTGTGACGGCCCTTGACATAGACATATGGAAAGAGAGAAGGGAGGTCTTTATCCTGCAGTGGGATATTATAGACTCATAATAATAATAACTTCCAAAATAGTCAAAATTTCTTTCTCTGACGTAGGCACATTAAGCACGCTAAGTGCCACGGATGTACCCGTTTAGTGAGTTGAATAGTAATTACATTAATTAGTTAGTTAAATATTCTGTCCCACGTTTCAGATACGTAAAAAACATGGAGAACACGTGAGACACGATCAAGTACTTTTGACAGTTTAGTGATGGATGGTGTTACTCTGATCATGATACTTTTACAAGCGGGAAAAATGGGAATTGTAAATCGTCAGAAAGTGACTTTCGTGGCTTTAAAGTGTGTCAATTGCTTACAGACTAAATTCTTTATCAGCCCCCTTAGGCAAGTAATAAGTTATATTAAAAATATAAAGCTATATAATATAATTATAAAGCTTTTAAATCAGCTAGGCTCAGTAGGAGTAGTAGTAGGTACTTGTATAGACGAGTTAAACAAGCCCAAACACGATGGGGTCGCGTCATTTCTTTACAGTGTTCCTATTACCACCTTAGTCTTCACCTGTTTTTTTTTAACGTCGCCCCACACTGTGTATTTCTCCTGTGTTGTGGGTGCGTTTCACAGACATTAAATATCACATGCTCAACCACCCAGACTCAGGACAAGCAGCTGCGGTAGGCACAAATTGTTGCCCCATGAATGAATTAAAACTACAACTCTTAGAGCAGCAGTCTAATCGGTTAGCCACTGCGCCAATTAGGACGTCGCCTAATTGTTATCACACTATTATTATAAAGGCGAAAGTTTGTGAGTGTGTTTTTGTATGTTTGTTACCTCTTCACGCTCAAACGGCTCGACCGATTTTGATGAAAGTTTTTTATGGAGGTAGCTGACACCCTGGATTAACTTGTAGGCTCCCGAAGAATGTAGGGGTACCACCGCGGGGCGCAGCTAGTTGTTAATATAATTGTTATTGTCACAACAATACATATCGACTCATCGGTAGAGCTTGGTAATTCCAACAAGCGATTAGTAAGGCAACGCGATCGCTCGTGACGAACTCGAAGCTTTGCGGAGATCCTGAATACTGATCAAATACTTTACATTATTGGATATCATACTTATTGCAACTATTTAATAATATCTTAATAATATAGAAAAAATAATTATTAATGAAATGCTCAGTTATGATATATATGAATGGTGACGGCGGCTGTTAAGTATGTTATGTATAGTATCACAGTTTATTAGCTGTCGCTTTTATGGTAAGGTATACTAGAATAAAATTAATTATTACAAACTTCATAGATGGTTAAACAGATATCCAGTATAATAACTACACGATTTAATAAAACATGCTGAAAGCATTTCTTGCATTTTTTTTTTACTAAAATATATCGATTGGGAGTTGATCTAATGCTATTTTGGCTATAATTATTATTTTAGCCATAAAAATATTTTGTTTCTTACAGACCAACAGCCTGCTGACGATATCTAATAGAATCTCGTCGCCTCCTTGGAGGTCGCTAATTAGGAGGGTGATTTGATTAGTGTGGAGTGAATTTTCAATTCTGTTAATTTTATTTTCTACTATGGACTGTAATAGTTGTCTGAAATAAAGTTTTTTTTTACAGTCTCTACAATTTTCAAAACATTACACTTTCTCTACTCGACTCTACTATTACTCATCGAGGATAAAGCTATTTTAAATGTGACAACAGATCTTTACAGCTTAGTCTAAGGAAAAGAGTATATACCTAAGAATAAACAACAACAAATCATGATTTTAGTGTATTTGTTAGGTTTCTTGTAGAAAGCCCGTGGACAAGGGGCGGCCGGCGCGTGCGCACCTTGTGTTGCAAATACTTACGTTTAATTTGTGTTATCGCTCCGTTTTGTAGTGCTGTACTTACTTAATTCTTGCATGTTTATTTAACACAGATTAAGTTTTTTTTAATCTATATTACTTCTACCTATTAGTAGACAATACATTGCTTTATTTATATATATCTTTAAATTCCAGTTTGAAAGTACTTATTCAGTAAGTATACAAAGTTGCCATTTGTCTAATTAAAAAAAACATATCCTATTCAAAACTGTTGATATAATATATTACATTCAACACGAAACTATATTTATAATACACGTAACAATACCTCAACAAAAGTCACATACGAAACAAGAGCAATTGGTCAGGAAACAAACCGTTACGTATGGCGGTCGATGCGGAAATGAGTCGATCGATATAACATCGATATTGTTGTACGCACGCCATCACTAGTTAGGCGCGGCTGCGGCACGCGAGCCCAGTGCCGCTATCTAGCCGCGGTGGCTCAGTATTTGATACAAGTGTACCTACCATATCGATACGCAACGTGATTAATTTTGTTGCACGCACGTCACTGGCCGGGTGTGTTGTCGTAATAACACGCAAGCTCTTATGTCTTTAAATTTAGTGACGTTACTGTGTTTGATAGGACCAATATTATGTCAAAATTTTGAGGTAATCGAAATATTTTCAATGTCTGTAGAAGTAATTGTCAAAAATTAAAATAAAAAAAACAATAGGTCATTAGCGTAAACACTGCGTAGCGCAGACCGTGTAAATAATTCTCACAACGAGTTCTAATCTAAAAGGCCTGCTGAAAATATCTAATTATCCTATATAACAGAGTGGGGACCAAGAGGATCCTGTAGAGCCCCTGGCAGACCTCCAGCCAGGTGGACTGATGATGTTGTTGCTGTACAGGGAAAGACCTGGATGCAAAAGGCCCAAAATAGGAATCAGTGGCGTTTAGGGGAGGAGGTTTATGCCCAGCTGTGGGCCATTTAAAAGCTGATGATGATGATGATACAATGATATGAACCAAAGTAGTAAATTAATAAAACGCTCTGAAAACAAAAACTAATCACCGCTTTACACTTCATTTTATCGACAACAAGCAATTAACTTCGGGATTCCCATCAATGTTTTCAATCGGGAATGTGTCTGGCAAATAAATAATGATGGTACTATTTATCGATGTGCAGTGCGATCGATTCAGTTTAACGCACGCACATCACTAGTATTAGTGGTTGGGCGCGGCACTGTCGCAACGGCACGCGAACTCGTGTGCCCTGTGCCTGCACTACTGTTGCTGTCACTGTATTAGGTCTTAGAGAAGTGTATAATAATTATGTATATTGATAATGGTGCCGTTTAGCGATAGGAACACCAAATATAGTCTATAGGTTTATCTATGCGATTTTATATTATGTAGTGAACAAATATAAATAAATACTGTATACATATATATTTTAGTTTTGTTCTATTTATGATACATAATATCACATTGTTAAAATTAAATGGTCACTTCAGGCTTCTTCTCAATTAAGGTAGCCTCATAAAATTTAGTTGAGTCATTACTATTTAATTGTGTAGGTATATAATATTATTCCTCAAGCATAAAATTAGCTTATTTGGAAAATATCCAGATAAACATTTCAACAAACTCAATCAAGATTAAATTATTATTTAAAAAAAAAAGGAAATCAGTAAGTGATCCATTTTTTTAACCACTAGATTCTATTTTATTTCTCAATATAATATCTTTCTCTTTAGAAGTCATTTAGTCTTCAGTATCAAATGCTCCGACATCACCGCGCGCCCCAAACTGACCTAATCTCCGCAATCCGCATGACGCGTCGCTCGTGATCTTATTCGTAGCGTGTGCCGTGTTGCGACCACTGCACCATTGTACACCGTATACCTTAGATCTGTGGTGACACACTACATGACATCTTGTCAGCCTATTGCAGTCTACTGCTGTGTATAAGACGCTACTAATAACTAAATAGCCTTTGCTGGAACTTGGCGTAAATAAATTGCAAAATTATCCTAAAAGGAGAATGTGTACAGTTGCCTATGGGACCTAATACATTGTGATAAGACTGTGTATTTTTATTTATTTATTTCAGCTATGATCGTCCCACGTGTATTCTTATCACAAAAAAAACAAATTCAAACCAATAAGACTAAAAAGGGAAAAATTGCTCCACTAAATGCTTCCTGATAGTCATTATTACCAGCTGGGTTCACGGTTAGTGTAATACATTAACCCAAATAAATCAGAAGGAATCAAAGATATTGTTAGGTATTAAAATATATTTTATAAAGTAGGATCATAAAATATTAAGTACCTTAAATCTTAGGCAAATTGACCTAATCTCAGCAATCCGCATGACGTGTCGCCCGCTATTATTCTCAACGAGTGCCATGTTGTGACCACTGCATATTACCTTACTAGCTTTAGTTTCCTGGAATCATAACAACATTTATAACACGCAATGAATAGCGAACACATCGCTGTGTGTGGATAATTTGATTTACATCATAGAATTCTTATCATCTTGGATTTAAGAAAGCAGCATTCTACATTTTACATTATATCAAGTAAATAGCGTAGAAAAATAAACGTGAATTTAATATTCTCAATAATCATTATACCAGAGCTTAGTAGCAGTTGCTTTGAATAGCGAAGTGATATACGGGATCAGTCCGCTATACAAAAAGTTAAACCTATCTATTTCGTCAGCACGCAATCCAAAATATTTATATTTATAAAAATTGGCTATTTTTTTTTTTTAAATGTCGCCCCACACTAGGAATTCCTCCTGTATCGTAGGTGCGTTTCACAAACATGAAATATTCACATACACAAACACCCAGACTCGGGACAAACATCTGTGGTTCGCACAAAGTTTTGCCCCGTGCAGGAATCAAACCCGCAACCTTTAGCGCAGCAGTCCAATCGCTTAGCCACTGCGCTAATCAGGTCGTCAATCTTTGATAAATGAGATCTCCACTATCTTTTAGTTAGAGCAGTGCTGGCTTAGGTCATGTGTGTATTATGACATGTAGGTTTTCCCCAAAGCTTCCGGCTTTTCCACTGAAATGTGCCCTTAACTAACGATCAACGATAAGATGACTAACACCACAGTAATTGTGAACTGTCCTAGAATGTAAGAACACAATATATTGATAGCGATGTTTGAAGTTACCATATTTGTTGGAAATTTATGTTATTAACTTATACAATTCTGTTTCGAGGAAAATGTGTCATTGTAGCGCTCGTGGGCGTTGGACTGGTGATCTGTCACTACTTAGGATTTAATTTCAATAATAGTGATTTATTAATATTAAGAGATTACTGCGGGGCTTATCCTAAAGTGATACTGTTTGGAGTACATCGAAATATTATGTAGGCGCTACGAAGTATTTCTTTAGAGTGTATTATTCTGTAGAGGATTGCTGGTAAATTGTTATTATATTAGGTACCTGTTATTTTTATTTACAGTTTCGCCTTCAGAGTTATCTGTTATTCAGTTGCTTATTGAACCAGATGCTTGGCCAATGACAGCGCCACAATCATCACGAATGCAACTGCACCATAAAGTTTTCAATCATATTGCCTATCCGACATTAACACATAAACTGCCACGCAGCAGATACAAGTAAAATCTATTGTTCGCGGTCACCGGTGACCGCGGGGGCGCTCAAAGGATTAAGTACTATAAAAATAAACAATCGTGAACTATTCTTAAGAAACTATAAATTAACGTCTTATAAAAAGAAGATGTAACACCGTACGTCATACGACGTCTTCCCATATATACCCGTTTACAATCACTGAAGAGTAAGTGGTTGGATAAGCCCGACTCTATTTTGGCCCCTTATAAGGCAGAGGATACATTACAAAATTTCTACGCAAGACGAACACCGACCTAATTAATGGGTGGCCGCAGAAAAAACGCATTCTCTTTAAACTGTAACGGAAACGAGTTGACACATTTTTAAAGTTCCGCAGACGTATGAGAAAACGTAAGTTTTGTCTGAGGCTTGAGAATAGTACGATACGAGTATAAACCATATAGTTGGGTACTTGTCCATATAATGTCGGTTTATAAGGCTTCAAATAAGTTTATGATTTTGTGGCTAAATTTTCATCATTTTATACTTACAAACAGTCTATTTAATTATTGTTATTGTGCATTGTTGTTCAACAGTGGACGTCTTCCGACTGATGATGATGATGATGATTAAGTATTAGGGCTTGTCCATACGCCCATTTTGATGTGGAGTAGTAAATGTTGAGTCTCTACAGAGCTGAAAGCTTCGATGTCTACACAGAGCTGCATTTTCATGTAATAATTAGCTCACATGTTTGCAAATTTAAAATTACTGGCGGCTAATAATGTAAAGAAAATAATAGGTCACAGCAAAGGTAAATATTTACATGCCATTATCAGCTTCGACAGGCTAGTTACCGTATCCTATAATACCTATTCAAGTAAATATAAAACAGAAGTTGACACTAGCAAACTTTAAAGATAGAATTATCAGTAAAACACATAATTCTTAATCCATTTTGAGTTATCTCGATAAAGTCAACTCAAAAAGTTTCCTATTCTGGGACACCATTAACAATAATTTATTATTAAGAACATAGCCAATTACGGAAGGTGTTGGCATTTACCGTAAGCTCTAAACCACACTTTAAAGTGTATTACCATTACCTACTGCTATTAAATGTATCTGCAGAACACTTTTATAACCAAATCGTTCGTGCCTAGCGTGTTTTTTGCCTAGCATCGTTAGCCGCAAAAAACATAGCGCACCAGTGCACTCGGCTAAAGATGTTATCGCATCAATTAGTGCAGTTGACTGTTTAATTGCATTGTAATTAAAGGCTATATTCGCTCGGCTAATCAGCACGTTACCGCTCTATATGGGAGAGACGTGGTGAGCTTGGGAATTTGTCTCACGGTGAGCGGATAGACCTCGCTTCTAGGCATTTTTGTGAGCTGTTTTATCATCGTTTTGCTGTTACCTGAAGAATATAATTTTCTCATTACCGCCTTGATGTTAAAATGCATATTATCAACTGCAATATGTTTGGAATTTCGTCTTATATTTATAAGCACCTAAGCGTGTCAGGAAAAAAATAAGTCAACTCTTCTCTTCGAAACAAAACCTGGCGGTCATTTGAAACGTCCTTACTTATAATTACCACTGTTTTCTCCCCTCTGCCTTCTTGAAATGACTCAACTCCATTTTTTTCCTTTAGTCGTCGTTATGTGTTCTTTTTACCTCTTTTTTCTCTATGAATACCTAACTGGTGTGTCTATCTATAGCAATAAGAAAACCTACATATTACGTCATAAGCAAAAACGAAAGTCAATTCATCGCTCTCACTGCGACCAACGCCTCTCCAGCAAAAAACTAACCCTATAAAGTGTGCGTTACATTTTTTTTCCAGCCAGATTCCCTGAGAGTGGAACGTATTCCAGTAAATGAGTTTCATCACAGCGTGTCAGTGCAATGGGAAGACTGGCCGGTCATCTAGACCCATACGTATATGGATTCTAACACAGTCATAAGCCATGTTAGTGGATGGAATGCACATTCGCTTGTTTTTCATGTATTAGTAAGCAGCGATAGTAATCGGTACAGTGCGGTTTAGACATACATTTTGCCACGTTCTGGATGTGTAAAACGTAGTGTTTACTTCATTGCTTTGCTTAGGTAACTTTGCTCATTGCGCCAACTATTGCTTTATGATTTTAAGGGTAGGCCCTCAGGGCTGTTCAAGACTGCCTGTCTGTCAATCATCATACCTATATAATTATATATTATAGTTTCACATCACAATACGCTTCACACTACATTATCACACTTAACACTAATAATATAAATGGGAAAGTTTGTGAGTGTGTTTATATGTTTGTTACCTCTTCACGCTCAAACAGCTGGACGGATTTTGATTAAATTTAGTATAGAGGTAGCTGACAGCCTAAATTAATATATAGGCTAACCTTTTTCTTCCGAAATGTAGCGTGTACTACCGCGGGGTGCTGATAATATTATATATTCAGGGCTGGGCATAACATTAAATCAGAAATAAGACTGAAAGAACATGTGTATAGAAGACTAGCTTCCGTCCGCGACTACGTCCGCATGAATTTCGAATGTTTCATAGCCTATAGCCTTCGTTGATAAATGGGGTATCTAACACTGAAAGAATTTTTCAAATCGGACCAGTAGTTCCTGAGATTAGCGCGTTCAAGTAAACAAACAAACTCTTCAGCTTTATAATATTAAATATATATAGTATAGAAGAGAATGGGCTAAACAAAAACATGAAGTGTATGACTTTATACCCTACGTGTAACCTATTAAACCTATCTGGTAGATATGAAACCTAGGTCCTTATACCTATATGGAAGATCAAGAATCTCTCAAAGATCAAGAACGTGTTACTGTAAATGCATTGACATATGCAGACGCTCGCGGACATTGTAAAAGGGTAATTACCTAATTACTTTATGAACTGATAACTTGGCTATCGTATAAGGTCACGGCAGACCTATACAGTAAATAATGGAGTTACCTACATTTAAACTTTTTATATTGTGTTCCTACAGTCCTGATTTTTATATGCTTTTATTCCGATATAACCAGTAATGTGTAGCAAAATAATCACTTTATTTTAGGTTATGTTCAATATTTGTCTTTAGGTAGAAAGAGTACTTCTGCGAAGAAGAGATATCTTTTATCTTTTGGAGGATACGTTGAGGTATATAGAGAGATAAATTACCAATGCTTCTAAGTTCTACCTATAGCGTTTTTAACACTAAGAAGTACGGAATATAGGTAATTATTATAAGAGGACTTTTTATCTATTTAATTTTGATTTATATTTTCCTATGTGTGAATTTATTATGCCGAATGGTACCCGGCCTAGAATTGACCACCCTCTTTCCTCCCGTGGGTGTCGTAAGAGGCGACTAAGGGAAAATCCAGAAGATGGACAGCAGCGTCTTCTGTAACTTTACCACCAATACTACGATCCCCAAGCCGCCTGCCAAGCGTGGGGATTATGGCAACCCACCCCTTTTAAGGGGGAGGCCTTTGTTCAACAGTGACCGTCTTCCGGCTGATGATGATGATGTGTGAATTTGTCCTTACCATCTAAAAAGCGTTCAATTAATATACCAGCTTAAGGCTTGATGATCGGCGATATCTAGTCTCAAGTTAAGTAATTAGTGACACAATCTAAATGTCTGCAAAAAATATACTACGATATATGAGGTCACCTATTACCGTAAATCACTCTAAAACCGATTACTTTGTATACAATTTGTCTAATTTGTCAGTTGTATATGGCAGTAGATGCATTAACGGTTAGGTCAAAAGCGGCGTTTTTCGAACACTTACCATATTTTGAACATGTAACGTAGCGATGCGTGCTATGTAGAAGATGTCACAACTCGAACCCCGACAATGCTGACTGCTACTACAAAAAACTAAATCTTTCACCGACAATTGTACTTAACATACCAATTGAAAATACATTACGGCTTTTCTTACCCAATGATCTGCAGTTATGTTCACAAAAACAGTAATGGATTGCGAACACAGTTCATACATCGAGATATCGATAGTAACTTAAGCGGGCTGAATCGATTCTAATTGGGTAAATCAATGGTGGACGTGCGTTACTCACTCGATGTTTACGAGTTCTTGTTAAACCCAACAGATACACTGATTGATGGATTAAACGTACTTGTAACTAGAATTTAGGAAAACGATCGTTAAATTGCCTATAAACTATTAGTGTTTATCTACTTAGTAATTTTATAGAAGCCGATATTATATTAATGGCGATATAACGAGGTAAGTTATTATCTTACATTATAATTGATTGCCAAATGGCTTTTAGTATAGACAGAGTTACACTCAATTATTCTGTGCGTACTAATAGAAAAATTTAACGAGCAGCGACTATATACGTAATTTTACGCCGTGAAATCTAAGAATAAAGTACATAACAGTTTTACAAAATAAATGAAACTAATATACAATTATACAGTGTAGTACATTATATCTATGCCAAGTATAAAATATATTGTTTATTACATAATATTTCAATTAATTGGTCTTCTTCTTTTGATATCACAATAAATTCTCGCAGGTGAACAGTACAGCCTTAAAATAAAGTATTGGAGAATCATAGATTTTTTTATAGTCTTCAGAAAGGTATGAAGAATTTTTAACCCACTAAGAGTAATAATGTACATGTAACACATACGGGAACCGAACCAGCCTGAATCAGCTTAGAAGGCCATGTACCAGCTAAATAAAAGGATTTTTAAAACCATTAAATATACTGTTAGTAACATTAATGTAAAGTAATTTAGATTTTTTGGTTATTATAACCATAGCTATCTTTAAATTAATCTAGATACTTAAATAATTAAAGCCTTGACCTTAATAAAATGTAGTCTGACAATTTAGGTTATCTAACGTCTAGTTAATTATATTAAGCCATGTTTAGTCATAGCTTAACCGTGTTTACGGCGCTGACAAGTGAAATGTAATGTGTACTTTACTTTAAGGAATGGTTAACAATTGTTGTCGTCTAGAGTAGTTGATAATACACCATACACTACTAGCTAATTTAGCTTATTTAACTAGTAATAGAAGTGTATCTACTATATATACCGGTTGTACTCACGTCGATATTCGGGAACGTCCGACTAGTTCTGTCCAAGAAGTGTCAGTCCAAGAAGTAGTTAAAGAGGTCTGGACTCCCTCACAAAGGCTGCATAGTAGCTTGAGCATATCTAAGGATTATTCCATACTCCAAACAATGTCCCACCAGCTTGGCTATATGCTCTTCCCCTGAATTATGCCAGGCCTGTGCAAAGCCAACACTAACGCAGTTGATGCAGCCGAGTAGGTTTACAAAAGAACGCAAACAGAAGGTTCAGATTGATTTTTGTGGCAATATGCAGTATATCAGTCTGCCCGTGACCATGAATGTTGTAAAGGATTCGAAACGTCGGGACCAAAAATCAATTAAAAAACCGCAATAAATCCGTAAACCTAGTTTTATTTCAATATGCAGTATAATTATATAAGTCCGGCACTTCATCATCAGATGGAAAACATCCAGTGTTGAGAACAAAGGCCCTTAGAAAGCCACAATGAACGGCAACATGCGTGCCAGACTGTGTTTACCTCTTCTTTAATAACGACACGTGTGCCACGCACACTGCACAGTTTCTTAAAATTGCGTGTCCAGCCGTGTCAAAACCGGACGCGGACGAAAACACGGTAAAAACTATAAGAGCTAACGAGAGAGGCCTAAGTGAACAAGAAAAAATTCTTACGCTTGTGGGTCATCGGATATGGACACGCCGAGTGCGCCGCAAAACTCACCTCCCATACAGAGACGCATTAATATTTCATTAAAACACACGTTCACACGTATTACGGCCGATGCATGTGTCAAATTGAAATATACGACAATCGCACACAAGTGACGTTTACAATAGATACGTTAATTATATGTGACTCAGGTTATGTCGCAGTGTCGCCGTCTGTAGCTCACGTTCCTCGGGATAAGTTACTGTTATAGCCGTGAATCATTTGTATGTTATGGTGTAACTTCGATTGTAATCTCTTAATGACTTAATTTTATTTGCCTTAGAATTCTTTGTTGGCAATGATATACTTTTATTTGTTAACTGTAACATTTTTCGCATTATCTCCATCCATATTAATTTACTTCACACGTAATATATTTCTATGATATCACGCATGATCAATGTATGTAATAGATGTCATAGCAAACGATTTATGTCTACATCGCGATGCATGTAAACTTTATTCTAAAGCCTTCTCAACGTAGGTAAAAACGGATCAGGCTTGGACATTAAAATATTTTAAAGATTTCTTGATATGTATCTTGTATTTTTCCTTTTTAGGTAACCCCAGACATCAAGACTACTGGAAGTGACAACCTATCATTAAAATCTTACGTAAATGGATAATGAGATGCTGTGTATTAATCATTTATTTTTATAGCTATGTGTGTCATCTACTATGATTTGTGTTTACAAATTAACTTCAACACGTTGTAGTTTCCACAAATGATTTGTTAGAATTGTTCACTTATATAACCAACCTTCATATTTGTAAATGTATGCCACCTTGTGTGTTCTTAACACATACTAAAAATAATAAAGAGAAAAAAAAAATTTTTTTTCAAGATCTCGAAGACTTTCATGAAGCTTTTATTCTGTTGCAAAATACGGCTTTACAAGTCACCCTTCGATCGCCAAGTTAGTATAAAAATACTAACAGGATCTCATTTTTAAAGGACGTCCAAGCTTTTTCAACAAGAAAAAAGAAAAATCGGTTTGTTTTTTTTATTGTGCAATTGCAGGTTAGGGAACAAACTTGCTACAGTAAGTACCTTTCTAATCGCAACTCCGTATCATGAAACACATTAGCGCACTGTACTGCTCTGTTCGCTATTTATTACAGTAGGAACTGTTAGCACAACTAACTGAACTTCTACCGAGAGCCTCATTAAAATCGAAAGTACCCCACACAGCGGGGACTACTGAAACAAAATAATAAATACTTGTTTATCTAAGTGGTGTATTGAATTGAAACATTGCGAAAACTAGCGTTGTTGCGTTACAAATTGTGTCGGATACATAATGGTGGCTTCACACGACGCGTCTTAACATGGAACGCGCACGCGCCGAGCCGAGCAACAAGCCGTAAGAAGGGGTTGCGCGGGCTCGTACGTCGTAGTTGCTGGCCCGTAAACATCGGCTCCGGGTGGTTTGGCCCGGGTTATGACGCGCCGTGAGAAGCCACCATAAGAAGGGGAAATTCAAAGGAGCGTGTGCTTCTAATTTAGCGAGGACGTCGCTGCCTGTTAGACCAGTTCTGTTACAAAAGCCGTAGGATCCAATGCTGAGGTTTTGTTACACAAACCTTCGGTATAAGTAGGCATCCTTAGTTTTATCTTGCGAACGTTGCGACTAGTTTCTACCTTAGAATCTACGTTTATGTTTAGCTGTGTCAGATATCGAAGAAGTTTACAGATTAAAATTCGTATTTACAACAGCATTCCCTTGCTGTTACTTTGTTAATTGTATCGATATTCTAGTTTATTTATTTGTGACAGAACTTTTACATTCGATAATAAAAAAAGAAGTAAAATAAGGTTCTTAATGCCAAACTATAAATAGCAATTTATGGATTTGAAGACAACTTATTATTTTTTAATTGGCTGAAACAATGCTCAATAGAAAGGTAGGCGACGAAAAAACAAACAACGATCACCATTGAACACACCATCTCCAAATGAGACTTATGAATCACGACAATTTCAAATTCAAATTCGGAACGGAATATTCAAATGAGTGTAATTATGGGGCACGCGCACACCGATTAGCGGCGCGCGCGCGTGTAGGATGCCCTAGCAGCTTTCACTAATAGACTCCATATTACTCAATTACAGTGTCAATACTTTATCTAGGAAATTACTGGGATTGTTCGTGCGATTAATGTTTTATACGGTAGTATGTATCTACTATGTAAGCTCGGTTAAATATGTGCTCATGCTGGCCAGTAACTTGTGAGGAAGTGAACTTTACATGGCAACTTAATGTAATAGTCTAAGCTTAGCGATACGTATACGTTATCAGCTTGTCAACTTCTACATACAACATGGACCGTAGATAGACGTCTACAAGTAACCGAAGTTAAGAAATGACTTCTCATTCTAAACTCGACACGCTTTGAGTAATGAAGGTACGTTGTCATGCCTACTGATTATAATTCCTATTCGGAGAAACAAGAGTGTCATGTAAATGCGTTTGTAGAAACCTATTTACAGAAATAAATAATTTATTCATTTAATAAAAGAAGAATTTTAAACGAAAGAGATATAATATCCAAATTTTGATGCACTTCTCAACAGTCTTGGAAATAGTGCGTTATTGTGTGTATTACTTCTTGTTGTAGGTATATACGATCTACACCCTCTTATGCATAAACGAGGATCATATCGGCATTCACTAAATTAAGTCTATCCCATATTTTAAGTTATTGACATCTCTATACTTTGACATGCAAACGACAGTGACGGGTATTATTTAGTCCATAATTTAAATTGACTTTTTTATGAACAAGAGGGAATATATTATATGCCAGCAACTGCTAGGATAACGTGTGCCTCAAACTACATAAACCAATCAAAAAGGCAGATTTATTCATAAAACATCAGGATTAACAAAATAATTATACTTCCTTTGAAGTATTCCTTGTTTTTATTGAGCGTCATCATTATTTTAGAAATATTTTATGACGACCCTACCATAGATATATTTTAAATACCAAGTAGTGGCTACATATATTATTGTGTTTGTCATACCTACTTAGGGTGAACGCAAAAGGTTACTATATGGCTACTGTGTTTCTCTTCATCATCATCATCAGCCGGAAGACGTCCACTATTGAAAAAATCCCCCCCCCCCCTTATGCTGCTCTTATTCGCCTGTAAAGCTCTGCGTGATCTAACAAGTTTATAACTGAACCGACTTGTGACTGAGACGGATTCCTTCCTGAGCATTAGGGTCCTTTCACACAGACCGGCTCGGAGAGCATCGGCGAGCATTTTTCTTTTCACACTGACCGGATCGTACAGGCTTGGAGTAGTCGGAGCGGAGCTGCCAACTATTTCACATAGACCGGCTGGAAGCTATCTGAAAGCGGATGCGCTCGGAGCCGGTCAAATGCGCTCGCAGCCGATCGGTTGCTCTCGGAGCCGGGTGGATACACTACGAAGGCAATACCAGTATTCCACGCAGTTCAAGTTTTGTTTTCGGTGTTAACGTGTGCTTTTCGGAACATGGATTTAGATAGCTCCGATGAAGAAATATTTTTGTATAAATTGTTTTGTATAAATTGTGCTATCAAAATGGCGGTTGGTGTGGGGCAGCGCGCACGCAATCGCAGCCGACCGGCTGCACGAGCGAGAAAGAGCATGCAATCGGAGCCGATCGGCTGCGCGAGCGAGAAAGAGCATGCGATTGGAGCCGATCGGCTGCGTGAGCAAGAAAGAGCATCCAATCGGAGCCGAACAGCTGCGCGAACGAGAAAAGTACGCGATCGGAACCGGTCAGCTCCTCTTATTATTTCACACCAAGCGCGTTCAAGCATTCTTAATGACATAAACAGTGCAGATGCAAAAATAAACCTTACTACAAATACTAAAATCTCTGTTTTCAACGAAATAAGAATCTGCTCTCCGCTCCGAGCCGGTCTGTGTGAAAGGACCCTTAACAACTTAAAGCAACATTAATGCTTAATGTCTGCACTACGATTTTCCCGCCAGCGCATTCATTTCATCTTGGGTTAAGTTATAAATTCGTCTGTATTATAATATACGTACATTTATGTTAGCACCATTATAACAGGTCTATTTGATCGAAATTATGGTGGTACACTTGGTAATATTTTTTACTTCGCTTTATTATGTTTTTTTACACGGTCCTTACTACCCCATCATGCATACAGAGGTTCATAATATCACACCTGTTTCCCATAGGGGTAGGTATAATTATTAATAGTTGATTTGGACTTCTGGTTCACGACACTCAATGTGCAAATTGTATCCTAATCATAGTGCCCTACGGTATTTCGAGGCGTAGTCGACAAGTGGCGACAGTCAGGCTCTACCTCAGACCAATACCCGTATAAATTAGTCGGACAAGTACAGCCTTCAACAAGCCTCTGTTGAGCGTGCGAGATAAGAAGCCACCGATACAAAACAACAACCGCGAGGAAATATTTTCTAACAATTGTCATCAACATTTGAGGAAATCATAAATTCACTGTCACCGATACCGCACTAAACGCGTACATTGAGTGGAATCCTGGTGCCCTACCGAGTACCGTACACAATCGTTCGCCAGCTGCGCGATATCGCTTCGCGGGCGAACGGCAATATTTCACCGGTCCGTTGCTATCACCTGTCAAATCGTACAAGTGTTCCGCCCGGCCCGGACCTATTTAAATATCAACTGTTTTAGACGTAAATACTTGCTCTTTGTCTTACTGTAAAGTGGGGTGTAAAATGCTAATTGTTAAGTAGAACTTGTTTTATTTTACTATCGGCATTTATCGTGGACGTGACTTGGTATTGGGTAATATAAAACTATTAACAGTAACTTCAGTCGATGGTCCAATCGATATAATGTAATGGCTGCGTATTAAGGTAGGCGCAGCAATGGCTTAAGTATACTAATAAACGTTTAATCATCCAGTTTATTCAAAGGCTTTGGTTTTCAGGTATAGGTACTACAGATAACGTGAAAATTTCAAACTACTGCTAGTATTTCGCGACACTTCTTTTAGAAACTGACAATATTTACTTCTTAAATTCAGGGTCGTAATTTCGTATGGTAATTATTGTAGATATAAACAAACTACTGTAGAATGGTTTGTAGACCAGCAAACCATTGTTTTTTTTCTCTACAAGAAACGTTTTTCATAACGAGACGACTCTGCTTTACATACATTTACATCCACTTTGGCGCATAGTATACAGTCGGATGTATCGACGCGTGTCATCCGGCCGGGCTTTCAAAACGCCGAGTGCGACGACTTAGCCATAAGAAATATTTATAATGCTTTGTATGCAAAATAACCTAATGCATTTCACTACACATAAAATAGTGTCACCTTAATAGACACGTCGTTATACACGATTGTCGACCTTACAACTATGCGGCGTCGATGCGCTTTTATTGTTTGACGCCGCGGTTGCAAAGGCGAATATCGAATGCGAATATCGTCACGTGGGTGAGCCCGACAATCGCACTAGGATTTGAATAAAATCTGCATATGGCCCTTGTAGTTTTTGATTGATGATATTATGTAGTGATGTAACGCAAGGATCTGCGATGTGTTTGCGGTGGAAAGGTGACTATATGTAGATTAGTATCACGCGTTTCGGATTGACACGTATGTCAAGGTCGCAGTTTCACTTCTGACTTGTCAAATATTGCTTTGTTCGATATTTTTTATTGTGTTATCATCGAATAGATTTGTTTGGAATTTTTATCGAGTCACGCATCGATTGTGACGTTCGTTTGACTAAAATGGAAATGTTTATAGTAGGCATAGTGTAACGTATGATTATGACATATTTACAAAGGTGTGAACACTTTTATTATAAATATTTTAACATAGTAAGATAATAATATTATTATGGTGTCAGAGCTGGTGATAAATCCATGTAGTAGGATATAATTAATAAGATGTGAGAAATAGTTGACATATTGTTTCTTGTATGGACGTGCTGCATACAGTTTTGTTTGCGAGTATGGTCTTTGATACTTAACCATTTATATTTAATCGTTCATTATGTGTTTGTCTTTATCGTTTACGATAAACATCAATAGTAGTTTCTATTCAGTTTGATTTCAACATAATAAATTGTGGTGTGTACTATAAATTGTATGGCACAAAGTCTAGGTAGGACTTGAGGAGGCTAGCGCACGCAAAATGCATCCGCTTAAAGACAGAGAGCATTCTTGTTGGCGAATAAGGTTCTTCCTAGTTATTTGCTGGTCCTATTGAGATGTTCCGAGCCGGGCCGCTGACACGCGTATGGTCTCCGGCACACCGCGGCCAGCTATTTCAATAGAATGTTAGTGATGTTCACAAATACCAGTTACAGACATCGAATAAGGCTCGATGCACATTCAAATAGCATTTGCGTGCGCCTTTGGTTGCGTACTCGAGAGTTTCTAGCTGAAATTTTCCAAATGCGAAGTGCGAAAATAAATGAGGGGTCCATTGATATGAAATCAATGTGATAAAACATTGCCTAGTTGTGCTGTTTAAATGACCCGTTATAAAGCTGTTTACTCAGAGAGAGTCGCACGATTGTAGAGATTATCTGAACTCATTACCAAAAGTATGTGAAGTTTCACGCAATTGAAATGTAGGTGGGTTTTTGATTGTTAAAAATGTAGGTACTTAATTCTAACAGATAGAATGGAGAGGTCCCAATTAGGAACATGACAATTTTGGTGGCTTCATTTCTAAACGGTTTAGTTCATAAATTTAGGATACCATGAAGTTCCTTAGTCTGAGGTTTGGTTAATATTTTTACTAACGTTACTTGTAAATAAAGTTTAAAAAAAATAGACTTTTATTTAAAATCTGACATTGGTGATATAAACATCCGTTTCTTGCTTGATTCAATCCGAATTTCCAGAGCCCCAATTATAATCCTCTTTTTGCAACAAAGGCTTTAATCCAATTAAATTAAATGCATAAAGAACTAACTAATGTCACCTCAACTCCATATATTTTTTGTCAACAATTTATCCTATTGTCTCACTAAGCCACAGGCCATGTCTGTCCCTTATATGGTAATGATAATATCCCGGTATGTCCCGGGTGGCGAGGACATATGTCCTGGGACAAAGCCGAGGGCCATTGTAATTGCTAAAGGTTATCATAGCGCTACAGGTCATAGGGTTGTAATGAAATGGATATGTTTTAGTTGCTGAGGATTTGTTTTGTTTATGTTCTGCTGGGATGAATGGATGGCAAAAGGTAAGTTAAAGATTTTGTTTAATCTTAATGATGTATTGTGTGAGTTTTCAATTTACGTTGGTTACTGACGTTGAAACTGCACAGAAGGAACATTTAAAGGAGTCTCGAGAGGATTTTTGACTCTATATTTTTACAGCTATAATGTTGTTTTCCTTGTTCATTTTGAAATAATACCACACACTAAAATAAGTCATTTTCATTTTGTATTGCCAATATGAATTCAATTCCTATAAGTTATGTCATACTATAAACAAAAAGACACTACAAACAGAAAGTAGGTAGTAGTATCTACCAATTGTGTTTTTACTCATTTTTCTTGATATACTTTTTCTGTAAATATTTTAACAAATTTTGAGTGATGCAGTATTCTATCACTTACATATTCAGATAACTTTAAAAATTCTAAGTAAATAATACTAGTAGTTAGCTGACCAAATATGTGAACAGTAGCAACCAGTGCTAATCTACACTTACCATCATTATAATACTTCCTTATACCATATATAATCAAGAGATGTTCTCAAGCCAGATAAGTATAATAATATTATTGTTTTCTTAGCGTCCGCGGATCGTCGCGATGTATTCCGGGCATCCGATATGGAGCCACCATCAGATAGTTGGTAACTCGGTAGGATCGAGCGAACGCACTTACAATACTAAGCTGTAGGTATTATCTCTATCTTACCCCTTCTTTATAGTTGGTAATCATCATATAAATAGCAGCATTATTCCACTATTTAACGGTAGAATCGTTTTCAGATTGCAGTTTAGTATAATGCTGGGATATCTGATTATTGGCTATATTAAGAGGAATTTGTTGTATTTGAACTCTCATGAGGGTTTTTTTCTATAATACCGGATTTGTATGCACAAGGTAGCAGGTAATGTAGGTTCAAACACAGGTATGTAGGTACAGGTAAGTATCAATGTGACTTTTTCAATGTTATAAATACTTTCTACTTCCCAAAGAGCTGACTCATATTCATAATAAAGTTACACTCATAAGTCTTACCTTAACACAGCATTTCTTAGAGTTGAATGACAAACAATGGTTATCATAGATATAGTGGTGTACCCACAATACGTCCCCGTCGACACGCCACAGTACGGGACTAAAGGATTTATCAACGCCGGGAGCAGTGAGGAGTACCCAAGTAATTTATGTGTGCGCGGACAAACAGATGTGCGCCGCAGGAGTCCAGTTGCCCACGCGCATGCGCACCGCTTTGATTTACTTCCCAGCCTCAAATATATATGTTTGTGTCACAATGAAAATATCATAATGACCGTTATCTCTATTTGTTGATGGTATGAGCCTATTAAGAAGTCCGCGAAGATGGTTGTTAATTATGGTAGAGTTATGTTTTTGTTGTGTAGGAAGAAATTACAGAGTGGAATTTATAAGATGAACAGGTTGCTTGCACGCAGCGCATACGCCTCTTCCTTTTGTTTGTTAGTTTTTCTATGATTAAAATAGTTTTAAAAGACATTAATTATCACGCCTGTAATTCATGGACAGGTAAAGGCCCTTTATAATGATGGCGCTCATCGTAGGAAATAAAAAGCCTTTTCTAAAATTCATTAGTATGACTTCCAGTCTCAATACCCGGCTGGTCGTATCTTAAATTACTACCCGCTTAAGCATGATTCGATGAAAACTATGTTTACAACATCATCAACATCAGTCGGAAGACGTAGACACTGTAGAACAACGGCCTCCCCCTTAAGTATAGAGCAGAATAGCAATGCTTTACTAGTTCATCCAGCGGCACTCGCACTGATATATAACCAGTTCTTTCATCCGTTGCAGATATGGTGGGTGCACAGAACGACTGACATCTGACCTCTGACACCCCTAGCTAGACCAGTATGGCAGCTTATCAGTACTTACTGATGTATCAAGTTGTTTTATACTTGCTTAGTCCAACAGCCAATCTACAAAGTAAGGCAATAAACATGGCCATTGTATTAAACAAATTAAAATTGGTATCCAGAATTCTGTTTATCATGATAGTTTAATTGCAAATATCGTAAGGAAACCGGCGCACCTGATAGATTTTCCAACGGTGTGTAAAGCCATGTCAGAGTCCCATAGGTGGTTTAAACCCACACCAGGTTATCAACCGTACGATAAGACGAAGTTTAAATTTTTTTCAGATTTCCTCGTTCTTATAATTCACTCTGTACGGAATGTTGTTCATAGATCTGTCACTCGTCAATGTCCTATGAATAAAATGACCAATTATTTTTCTTTTTATTCATAGGACATTGGAATAGGAGGAAGCGCTTGTCTTGTTACTAGGTGCAAATAAAACTGTCTATTTGTAAGGCGACCACTGAAACTCCAAAAGAAAATATTTCCAGAATTAAAAACACAAAAATCTCCAGCCCTTTGATCGAAACACCGGCACCAATTCCGATACAAAACAAGAAGCAGGAACAGTAGACGATGGTGCGTGAAGAATCCCATTATTATAAGGTACATCATACATTCCGGACATTGTAAGTGCATGGTATGAGTTAATGCGGCCGCAGCGGTGAATAGCCCTATATCTGCCGCCCGGAGAATGCAAAAGGATAAGCTACCTGAATCTTACGTTAGAAAATGGTAGACTGGGATTTTTAATTATTTATTTAATAACCAACTTTCACTAACACATAAGTATACATTTAAGTTACTGATATATTAAGAGTTTCTTCATGTATTAAGTTCGGAGAAATTCAATCGATCCTTTTGTGCGATAAACCCTTAATCACCACTCTCTGTATATATAGTGGTGATTAAGGGATTGTTGCACCCATGATCTGAAATTTGGCAGATATGTACTTACTTGGCTGTTGCTTTATATTGTAAGTTGGTTCTCTAAATCACCACTGTCTATTTAGTAGTATACATTGGTGATTAAGAGTTTGCACCCATTATAGGGTTTAGTTGTGTAGGTTAAAAAAGTTCAAGTTAGGGTGCCATGTTTATGTTAATAAAATGTGAAATAATTTATTTAAATTGCAGTCGGTATGTGTACTGCATTACTGTTATGTAGTCTGTTTAGTGGTAGTGCTTTGAATAATTAACTAAAGATTTGATTTAAACTACTAAAACAGATTTAATTATGTCCCTTTGCTATTAATGAGGTTTTTAATTATTTAATTAATTACTAAACAGTATCTTAAGGCATTTTTTCAGACTCGATATTATATTAATTATTCGGTCTGCTCTAATCCATTCTAGCTCTACATTCATTTGGCAGCGCATATCTTCTGCGCAAGAGTGCATTGTTTATCTGCCGCGGCGTGGGGTCGGCCAATAAGGTAGCGGGTTCGATCCCAGCTGCGCACTGTTTATTACGGCACGGGTATACAGCTAATAGATAGAGATGTTTCATGCAACATTAGTGCTCTTTGTATTAAAATGTTTATGGAAGATTGCTTTCTTAAGAGATTTTGTAAATTAACGTTGGCGGATTTATAATTGGAGTCTATATGGTATGAGATTCTATATATAATGTACATAAAAATGAATTGCTGTTTATCTTAAAAGAATGAAACGCCATTGTCTTTTTTATCACCAAAAATATGTATGCTGATGACAGCAGGAAAACGTCGACTGTTGAACAAAGGCCTTCATTTTTACGCCATTTTTATTAGCACAAAGCGTGCAAAACTCTTCATACGGTTAGTACAGCTGCAGGCATTATCGTGACGATAGGTCAAAGGTGCTTTGCGGGCTACACACTACCTGTCTTCCTTTCATTACGAGCTTGATATGGCGGTACCCACCATTAGATAATGCATGCATACACGTCATCCCGCCAGCGATCTATATAGAGATGATGGACCTCATGAAGGGATAACGCCCATTTCTGGTCCCGACGTGTTACGAAAATAGTGGAAAAATCCCCAATTTATTTTTACAAAAATAACTAAATTAGTGGCAAAGTATGGACAATACATAATTTAAATGTTGGAATTTTCTTTGACAACACCGGGCAGACATTCAGACTGTGCTGCTAATGAGAATTGCCTAACAGAAAAACACAATTACATTTTTCCCGACATGGGATTCAAACCCATGACGTCAAGCTCAGCAGTCTCGCTAAGCGATCACTAGACCAACGAACCTCCTAAAGCCAACTAGGTACTTCAGTAGCTTCATTCGTCGATAGTTGGTAGGTTTATTGTTTTTGTAGTAGCAATTTTATCTATTAAGCTCTAAGTTTCGACTGCCTCGTTGGTCTAGTGGTCGCTAAGTGCGACTGCTGAGCACGAAGTCCTGGGTTCGAATCCCGGTTCGGGCAAAGTGTTACTGGGTTTTTCCATTAGGTAATTTTCAGTAGCAGCACGGAGTCTGGATTTGTGCCCGGTTGATGGCAATAGGCTCGCCCCCTATTACATTGGGACCTAAAACATAACTGGCGAAATGTGGGTGTACTAAATGTGCACCTCTGCCTACCCCTTCGGGGAATACAGGCGTGATGTTATGTTCGATTCTTAATTCGCACTGGATTCCATCGCATGTGTATATATAATACTCTTGTAGCCCATAACTACCACTTTTATTAGTCAATGCAGGTGTGATGATAAATATTCAGTGAGCTAAAAGTACCAGTCACTTTTGACAAGACGTCAATTCCTATCGTCATGGAATGGGAACCCAACTACTGAATAGACTTAAGTTATCAATCTGTCAAGTGATCCGTAATTGGCTTTGCCATACACTTAATTGACGTAAGTGTACTCTTAGCCGGCGGGGAGTACGAGAGTGTAGAAGATAATGTATGTGGAATTGTGGATGTAATAAAATAACCTGTGTTTGGATGACATAATGATTTCACAAGTTAATTTATTATGTATGTAATACAATGCTCTGTATTGTATTGAGACGCTCGTAGGGAATTAAAATTGTATTGCTTACCTGATTTTCTGTTTTTTTTTTGGTGGTCACAAAGGTGATTATTATCGACTATACCACTTATTACAACGAGTATCCTGAGGGAATTCTAAAGCTAGTCTGTGCCGCGCTTTATAGAGTAGACCTTTTTTTAATTTAGTAAGGTGGCCGACTGCAGTTAATTCACATTTCGCATCACAAGTTAAGTCGCGTAAAAAAATGTTTTCAATCAAATGGACTGACTAAATAGAAAAATGATAAGTACCTACTTAGAGACTAACTTTGCCATGATTATCATTAAAGGGACTTCAGTTCTTACCAACGAAAAAAATATACCCAACAGAATAACGCTCATTATAATATAGAAATTGTAGTACAAATGTCTTTGAAACGAAAAGAAAGTTAGTATCCAGATATTATCTAGAGGTGTACCTATCAATCTTCAGATGTCGTATCTCAAGAATGCTCTAAATTAAATTAGAAAGGCGGACGTATCTAATTTGCGTCAGTTCTGCGTTATTAATACGCGTAGGCTAATTGTCGGTGGCCGGTCATCTCTATTATGCTGGGACACAAGGATGTGTTGGCACTGGATATGACACTAAGCATGGTGTGGCAAAAATAATAAGGCAAGATTTGAGACATGGACGGTTCTTTTACATTATGAGTATTTCAACTTTGTCCAAGTTATACGTATCTTTTAGTCCTTGGTACCGTCTGATTGTAGTTTTAATGTTGGCTTAAGCTTACTTACTTACTTAATGCTTAAAATTTCAACTTTGCTCGCGGAAGATGGCATCTAGTAGACAAAATACAGAAATCATACTTTGTTTTGTCTAATACGGAGCTATCTCAGCCAGGCAACATAATAATCAGTCATATTTATATTTTTCTTATCCCATCCAACATGGAAAACGAAATATTTAAATTTTTTTAACCGTTCTTATTTATTTAAATGAAATTACAACATCAATTAAAGACATTACTAAATACACACACACACATACAAACTTTTAGCTACATTATGCAAGGCAGTTACTCCTTTTTCCATATTAAGGTTTCCTTCCGCAGCTACGCCACAATCAATCACATCTAGTCGCCTCTATGCCTCACCTATGTTAGCCCACACATTTTGTTGATAAATACCAAGGCAGATTCGCTTAGAGGTAATAAATTTCACAAGATTACCGACGGCATGATTAATACAGAGCTTCGGTACAAAAATGAAGAGCCGAGGCCGATCGATCAACGTGGGTGTTTAATATGAGCGTATGGTCATTTATCTTTATCGATTAGTGCTATGCGGAGTACGGTACTGAGGGACGGTAATGATTGTGGGGTAACTAGATGGCGCGATGGTAAAATTACAGAGAGCGGAGTGTCTTTGTGGTAAGGAGGCTTTGTTGTAATGAAATTAGAGGGTGTTGCCGGTGTGTTGTTAGTGTCAGATGGTGGGTAATATTATGGGAGGTAGGCCACTGGTAAAGCTGTAAATTTTAACTATTATGGTATTGTATAAATGACTCACATTTATACATTGAGTTTATTTAGGTGCTGCTTTGTGTCCTTAAACTTAATATAAAATATATAGATAGAGGTCAATAATTATTTTAAGTACGTTTAAATCGTAGTTAATATGTATAATTAGTTATATTATTACTTGTTGACTTAGTAAGGACATTTACAATACGAAAATGTTAATAATACAATTTTATTACAGCTTAAATAGAACTGGCGTTGGCCCGTTTTTTGATAGTCCTGCTATCTCAAATCGGGAGAGGCTTATATATAATTATGGAGGATAACAAAGTCTGTCATTGATGATACTAAATGATTTGTATGAGATTTCATTACTATTACAGGTGATCAATATAATACGATAAAACAAAAATGACGGATCACCTTTTACACTGTATTCAGTGTTGCGTTACGTAAAAACTGAGTGCAATTGCAAAAATCATATCCATTCACTCCGTTATCTTTGACAAGTGCAGCTTTACAGTTTTGATTGATAAGACGGAGGTGTAAATCACCTGAGCTGCGGAGGTGAAGGGTTCCGAGGCCCGATCGACCTCAATTTGATAAATCTCACTGCGTCTCAACTTACTGCTAATTACTGAAAAGTCAAGTAAGCTTAATTATTGCAACACTGAATAATGATCGACATTAAAATGTTGCCACATTTTGCACTTAATAATCTTGGAAAGTGTATTTATATTTGTTTGTGGATACATCATAATTAAACTTGAATTATAATAAGTGATCGGTCGTTTCATATTAAGATGGAATCATTTTCTTTGATATAATTATATCAATTTTTCTTTTGGGATCTAATTAAAGCTTTCGGTTAAAAACATTATTTTTAACGGTTATATTAAAAGGAAAGAAAGTATTTCAAGTTAAAAATTAACTGGACTTGCCACGGTTTTGTTATGAGTGGGTAAACGTCATCTACATTTATCTACTCTACAATTTTTTACCCTCGTATAGACGTATAAAAAAGCTCCAAATCGAAATTACATTACATTAATATAGTTATTGTTTTTATCCCTCATTTTCATCGTCGTTTTGATTGAACTTATGATACATTTTGAATTTATCAGATATGACGTCAAAATTTCATCCGAATTATAAACAAAACTATGTCAAACTCTACCAATGTAGCTTACCATAGTAGTAGATAGACACCCTTATGTTTAAGTGTTTTATCACAATTGAAACATTTCTATCAAATATGACAGTTGCGACACAGTTACATTTAAAACCGCAACGCAAACTGAAAAGGATTACTCGGCTTTAAATTTAAATTCTAAATAATAACTAAGCCTGTCTGGTGCGTACGCGCACAGAACGGGGCACGCGCGGGCGGGAGCGTGCCCAATCCGCTCTAATTTCGCAAGATAATCGCACCAAAGAGGTTAACGACAGTAGGTCAACTTAGATATCGATGGGGTACACCTGTGGACGTGTTGTGTTACTTTTGGTGCTGTTTGTTAGTGACAATTGCCTCATTACGACCGGTGTTGTCTGGGAACACATGCTTAATTAGGATAAGGGTGGCACGTGTCCAGCGATTTTAATATTTTTCTATGGATATCGAAAAATTTGTACGTCTATTGGGTATGTGAGATTTCAGATATTATAAGTGTTGTTTTTTTGTTACTAGGTTATTCCATTAGGAACGGAAGAGTGTCAACTTTCAGTGCTGACGTTATATACCCGTATACGAGAAACTTCATCCAAAAGTTCAATTATGACTTATCTATCTATGAAGATCTATCTATCCATTCACGATGTGTATTATAATCAATATTCGTATTGCTCATTACCCAATGCCCAGCAGCCTTCCTTCCTTATCACGAACGTTGCGTAGAGCAAAATTTCTGCCTTATCACCGGTACATGGCCGCTCACTTGTAGACGTCGCTTCGTCGCGCAGTATATCACGGCGGATATTTACCGCCGGCCACCGCCTGCCGGTGACAGCCTTATCTGTTATCAGTATATGGATAGATACCTTATTGGATGCTAGCCGTATCTATAGTATGGGCTCTGGCCTTGAGATTTGTAATCGATTTACTTTTTCCAAATTTTTGTCTCTCGATAGATTTTTAAGTTTCAAAACGTGTGTATGGTAAAGGCCACTACGCCATACGATAACGTAAAAAATGTAGGTATTCCTAAGTGTCTTTGAATACTAGGATGGCAGAACTTAAATGGTGGCTTCTAAAAGAACTGATATTAAGACAAAAGGCTGAATAAGACTTAATAAGGTAAGATTTGATACTTAATAGTAGCTGTGTTCATGAAAATTTCGAGAAGCCTTAATCTATTAGTGCACTTTGATAAGCCGAGCTTGAAATAAACTTCTTCTCCTTAAGCCTTTAATGTGTGATGAAATTATCAAAACCTTACTTTCACTTCCGAGTGATCTGTAGTCAGCTTTTCTTAGCTTTTCTTCTTGTTGCAACTTCTCTAGTTTGTTTTGCCGAAAAATACCTATCGTGCGTAGCAAGTCATAGTTAATTTTTACAACTTAATAGGATGAATCACAGAATTCTACGAAATAAGTCCAGCACGTCTTTACGTTTGAAAGTTAGAGAATTCCGCGTTGGCTAATTGGTGCTGACAAGCGTCGGAATAATGTATGATTTAGATTCAGTCTTGCAAACTTCGTTACACATACCGATGCGGCCTACACATGCCTGCGGGCTAACAGTTGCGGTTTGTGATGCTTTAATTAAGGCCCGTGATAGATGTAGTATTGTAAATTCTAATTAAATAATATAGAAAGACCGTGTAATTTATATAGAGCATTCAAACTAATGGGCAGAACATTTAAAAACTTTTTGATGCATTATTGAGAAATATTTAAACTACGTCGTTGGTCTATTGGTCGCTAAATGGAACTGCTGAGCATGAGGTCCTTAGCTCTATTCCCAGGATTCTCTGGATTTTTCCATTAGGTAATTTTCAGTAGCAGCACGGAGTCTGGATGTGTGCCCGGTTAATCGGAATAGGCTCGGTCTTATTACACTGGGGGTGTACTAAGCACTCCTTCGGGGAATACAGGCGTGATGTTACGTTATGGTTATGATTTATTTGGATACACAAAATTACCACCATGATGTATATCTACGTGTATGTCCTGAATTACCTGCCAAGTCAAACTTCGGGACTAATCTTAGCCAAGCTTGTTAAGTACTGCGGATACTGAAAGCCTAAATTTATTAAGATTTAGTTGGTAGAAGACTAAAGATTTGCATCTGATTATGTTGGAATAAGTACTATACGTGAGGATCAACCATGATGGTAATGACAAAACTAATGATAGATACTACAAACTAAACGGCCAAAGATAATAAATGGTATCAGTACATGCTACAATCGGCTGAACTATAACTGCGGCACTGTTACGCCAGTGAAAGGGAGGGTGGCCATCTATTTTACTAGACCAATACTACAACATCTTTTGTGTGTGTGCATAATAGTTGCGACAAGGGTTAGTGGCCTGGGTGTGGCTGGATATCGACAGTCGCAAGTGTTCGGGCTCGCTGCAGGCCTAGATAACATGGGAGCATGCGGAAGCTGGTACGTCACGCGTTATGTATTAATTTATCTCTGGTCCGTTAGACGAGGAGTTTGATGAAGTTTGGTTGTGATGTTTTGACTGTTGATTTGTTTATGATGCAGCTAATGTTGACTGAAAAGGTACTTGAAGATTGAGTACCTACTTACTTATTGTTAATTCCATAGTCTATCATAGTTATGTTAGTAACAATAAAGATGAAAATAAGTTTAGGATTTTACATACACTGTCATCGTTAGCAATGGGTTTATCGCAAACTCATAAATAGTGAAAAAGTTTAGTATTGTCAAAATGAACTGATTTTAAATATTTCACTCCATTGATGCAACAAATAAACCTATGTGTTCTTGTATAATAAATTTAATCATTTTAGTAGACTGAATTAGGTGTTTATTAAAATTAAATCCAACGCACTTATACAAAAAGTGCTAATGAATTGACAGTTAGACTAAATTGCAGACAAAAATGCTAAAGTTCTAATCTATTGCGTGTTCTTAGTGTTAACTAAATGGTCAAGTAGAAATCTATCAGGTGCGTGACTCACTCCAATACACCAATTAAACTTGTTCAAAATTCAAATGCTTAACTAGACTAACGCGATTATAAGGATATTGGCAATCTAATCAATTATGTTTCCCTACATTTAAACGCGACAATACTTGAACGTTTTAATTATGCGCCATGAAGAATGTTTTAGCAGAGATTATAATATGCATGCATGGACTTGATTTAGCCTTTTTGTTGATAATGAAAAGGGTGGAAATAAGAACCTATTGTTTCTAATATGTTTGAAATTTAGCTACATACTTACCTAATGCTACTGAAGGACAATAAGCTCTTTTTTTTTATTTATCATCATCATCAGCCAGAAAGCCTTCCCCGTAGGAGGCGGGGAGTGTCATAATCCCCACGCTTGGCAAGCGGTTTGGGGATCGTATTGGTGGTGAAATTACACAAGGCGCTGCTGCCCAAATTCTGGATGATTCTTTTTTGTTTAACAGGAGTCAATTGATATTTATCCTTAGTAGGTTTGCCACCTCTTATGGGTTACTTGTTTTCTCGGTGACGGATATCATTGTATTCTTCATTCTACTCTCTGGACGGTATAAAAGCTGTATGTCTGAATTTGAAAACATGAACTCACTTTTCGCATTTTTAACAATTTACCTACATAACACGATATAATTATGTACTTATGTTAAAAAAACATACCTACCTATAGCATATTTATATATGATATAGAATAGCTAAACGTTGGTACGTACTTAGGACTCTTTATCAACCTGAACCAGCGCCGATGCTATGAATTATCAGCAATCTAGCATTCATCATGATAATTCTGAGACAGTCTTCGGAATACAGCCTGATATTTGATCTGCCTGTCTGCCCTGCCTTTAGGCTCTGAAATATTTATCTGTAGCTCATAGGCATAGTATGAGGAAGTTTAGAAACCGTTGTTAAGGCTTATTGTGCTCTCAGAAGGATAGAAGCGTGAACATTAATAAGCTGAGGTATTGTAAGTAAAATGTATCACAAAAACTTAGCCTATAACATCAAAAAATTACACACGCATAGATTACTACTGTGTCAAACCTGTATTTTGAAGGACAGTGCTCTTTTGAGGATTGTATGTTGAATAATAAAGTTATTGATTGTACCTAAGTGCATTATTCAATTTGAGGAACATGCAGGGTTATTGACGACTGAAAAGAGCAATTTTGGGTTCACAAAGCAACAAAGGAAAAGTATCCAAGAAAACGTTCTCGTGTCAATTACAAAGCCGCCGCGCAGCTGCGATCTCAGCACAACAATGAGTCAACATCCCATTTAAGACCTCTGATGGTCCTAATAGGCGCAATGTAAATATCGACACCAATTAAACGCACTCCGCATAATACATGTCGAAACATCGCACAATTATCGCGTCACAGATACAATGTCAGAAGCGCATAAATCCGGTCCAACCCTGAACCCCAAGGTTGTCCCTAATTATACCTTTCGAATGAGACGTCATTTCCTTACGCTTACGAAACATTAAATGTAAAAAGAGGCTTTTTCGCGTTTCAAAGGTGTGAATTTAAATAATTGCAATAATCGCGGCGTCCGACGGACATGCGAACTTAATGAGCGGGTGAACGGTACGCGTGAAGAAGACAGCCAGGCCGCCGACAAAGAGACGCAGCATCGCCCATCTATACGACACCTTAAGTCTCGGTTCACACACCTCACTCCGCCGGGAACAATTATAAATGAGGTCGATTTCATATTGGTAATTCTCGCCTCGGGTATTCACATTTCCCTTATGTGTTGGCATGGATGTACTAAATGTTAAAAAAACATAAAATGTGTAATAACGAACGTTTTAAACACAGGCATCCTGTATTTTTATATTCAATTTTATCATGTGACAATTTCTTTATGACTGAGAGCGTCGCCGTCGTTTAACGAGTTTACGGAGAGGTATAATTTTTCAAACTCTCTCGTGTAACGTGTGAATAAATATTTTGTTTTTTTGTACTTTTTTCGGATATGAAAAATGATCTTCATTATGTTAAGTGGTCTTCGTTTTATTTTTATGGAGGCAACTAAAACCTTTAACGAAAAAAAGAAATAATCTAGTGATTCAGCATAACCCTTAACAAAGTAGGTCAAAATTAAGTAAATTCGATTCAAATGAGCCCGTATAACAGGATTCTCATGGCAGTACGGTAAGTACTGATAAAGTAATCGAGATTCACTCATGGTCTTGTTCGCTGCACACCCGTACTTTTGCCATTGTAAAATTTTATTACCACGAATTTGCGACAATTGTATTACCGATTGATGGAACTCGATTTTGCTAATTAAGGTCTTAACCTTTCCCGTACACGATCTGAACATATTTTCCGTGTTATTTTCTCGCTTTTATTGCCTGTAATAAGCCATTTAAATCGTCATAATATTCGAATAATGAGAAGCAAATAGATCGAGAAGTATCAGTTGGCAAAAATATCGTAATTAAGTAGACGATATTGCAAATGTAATTAGGTAGGTGCTTATTGTGAATTTGCAATTACGTCGCATTATGTCATTCGAAATTATTGTTATTTTGTTTGTTAACGGCACCGTGAAGTGAGGTGAAAAAGATGGCGGATCCAAATGTCAATGACTTTTTAAAGGAATAATCAATCGGCTTCAACGAGGATTGGTAGGAATCATAGGCAGGTACCCATTGATTGCCTGAATGGTACTTCTAGATAATTGATATAATATTTAATATTTATTTATTAACTTTTCTTGAAACAATCTGGTACACAGCTCGAAAATATTTAATTTATAATAAGACATGTCATCAGCCTAAAGACGTCTACTTTTGAACAAAGGCCTCCCCATTAGGTAAGGCATAATCTAGGTAGGGATAATCTGGGGAGTATTAGTGGTGAAGTTACAGAAGACGCTACTGCTAATCTTCTGGATTTTTCCTTACTCAGGCGAGATACGGCACCAACGGGAGGAAAGGGGGTGGTCAATTCTAGACCGGACACCATTTGGCATGTATATATTAAGTCTGAGTAATAACAGAAGATTTTGCACTTGTCTACCTATATGAAGAGGTCTAGTGCAGATACTCCGACCCTTACAGATTAACCGATGCTCACAGATAAACGCAGGCTCTTATGTTTATATGCAGATCGAGCATTGTCCGGACTAAGTACTACTTCAATCAACCATTTAATTAGTACAAGCCTCAAGTACTTGTGTACGTTTATGAATATTTATACAGAGCATAGTGGGCTATTGACAACACTGTCAATCCTATGTTAATAACATGTCTGCTATGTCAGCACTCCTTCTTGTTGGTAATAATATTGATGAGATTGACAGCCGTCCAACTATAAATATTGGAACCTGCGAAGTATCACTTTCAAAGCAGGACTTGTAATAAATTAAAGTAGAAAACGAGGTTATAACAGTCTGTATTCAAATATAGTAATTAACTAATGCTTGAAAATTGTTGCCTTTGCCTTCATTTGTTATTTTGGGATTAGGTATGTAGTATGGGAGGATGTTGGTATAATGATACATCATCATCGGCCGGAAGACGTCCAATGTTGCACAAAGGCCTCTTCCTTTAGAACGCCACAATGAACGATAGCTTGCCATTTGCATCCACCCCGATTGCCTGCAACTCTAACATATTATGTTGCAATTCAAAAGCGCTTATTTTTTTTTTAATTACTGTACGAAAATATTATTTCTTCTATAGTATACCTTTACCTGACGGCCAAGAAATATTTATGTTTTATTCAACGTTTATTACGTAGTGCCTATTACTGAATGTAGCGACAAAAGTGTAGGTTCTTTTCTTCTCTTAATCTGTTTTACTTTAATTTATTCATAATTAAAGTAGTTACTTAAGTATAAAAGCTCTCTTAAAATAAATTGATTTCCAATGAGATCACTTTGAGTTTAAGTGTCTTACAGTAACATGTTTAATTTAGAAGGGTATTTATTAATCGATATTCGAAATGTTGAGTAAGTTATCCTGTGGCCATCGTGGCTTCCGGCCGTTGGCCATCAGTCACCAGGCTGGCAGGCAGCGGACACGAGACAAGCCAACAGCTAAACTTGTCTACGCATGCGCACCGCCCGCCCCGCCGCGCCGCCCCCCGACCGTCCACCCAAAGTGATGAATGCCCCGACTTAACCCACTTGACAACTCATTTTCTCGTAACAGATTCCATTACCAAACGCTCAAATAACATAGTAGCAACGATCACCTTCGCAATACCAGACCATAATGGTAGCCTTATTCATACGACCATCATTATTTTCTGTCTCGCAACAAGGCAAAAACAATCAATAAAAATAAATCATTTAAATAACCATAAACACGTATTACAATGCGCCGACATTACATCTCCTAATGATTTCGCTAACGAATCATTGAAAGTGGTCGGATCGCGTGCGCGCGCGCATGTCCGCTGCGATCTAATCGCGGCCGCTGTGGTGTGTGTAAGTGTGTCGGTGTGCGTGCAATGCGGTCGTAATAATATGAAAGTGTTGTCCGGACCCCGCCCTAGCCTCGGGCCCGCTCTGTGTTCCATTTACATCTGCTCGAATACTTTATTAGGCCTTCTGTCGAGCGCGCGCCGGATTCTGTGCCTTGTTGAATTACTGATAACGATAACAGTTACCGTAGTATTCGTGTTGTTAGGCCCCGCAAAAACGTGCAAAATACAGCCATTCGCAGATAAACTTCTGTTACTTGAATTGATCTACTTTGACTGCAGATTAATAATCGAAGGCAAAACCATGTTAAGATACATTTTAAACTTTATTCAACCTTTAATATTGAGCAGATAACAAGAACAAATTATGCTGATAGCAACACAAATTAATTTTCAAAAGTACGGGTTATTTAAAAATAAATTGTACGAGTGGCTAACCGAATTTTTTTGTAATATTAAGGAGCTCCTAGGAAATAAGTAATAAATTTGCATGCTTTAATTTTAAGCAAAACATGTATGTCCATTGTCCTCTCACTGTTATAACATCTCTGTATACCATGTTTTTATGCAAATAAATATATTCTATTCTATTCTAAAAAACAAACCAACCATAACTGTCTTGTATCATGTAGGTATCAAAAGAAAATTCAAAATGATTTAGCTACATTACATGAACCTGCTTTGAAGTATTTTTTGACTTACGACGATCGTGAGCCACTGTCAACCTGTCCTGATGTATTGTTAAAATTTATAAGGCAATTATTAATAAGCGGTACAATCAAGCTGGTATTAAATCGGTCGGCGAAACGGCAATAAATCGCAATAATTCAGTAAAAGGCCCATTTATAATAATCATCAGTGGCTATTTTCTAGTTACCCTCGCATTTTGAGTAAACTATCTAAAGGAGATCAAGTATCAATACCTGTCGGAGTTTCACTGAACGATACTAATGTTTGTGTAATATCTATTATTACTAAACAATTACCTCCCGACACGTTTTCTGTAGCGGTCTGTGGCACAAAGACTGAACCAGCTGCAGGTAATGGAAGATCGGTACCTACTCGGACGAATCATTTGGGTATTTTAACCCATGTACACAAAAACATAACATCTGGTTTTCCTTTAAATGTTTTCTAATTATTGTTTACCTACTAGCTGCGCCCCGCGGTGTTACCCGCTACATTTTTTCGGGATAAACAGTAGCCTATGTGTTAATCCAGGGTGTCAGCAAATTTCATTCAGTCGTTTTTACGTGAAAGAGTAACAAACATCCATCCATAGATACAAACTTTCGCGTTTATAATATTAGTAGGGATTTCTGTTTGATTTTAACGTTCGAGGTATCTCCCAAAATAAAGTGTACCGTGTAACTGGTAGGAGGATCTTCGGCGGTCAACCTTGCTGCACGGCATTCGAAGAACGATACGAAGGAGATCTCTGCAAGAAGGCATGATCGCTTAATTTTATATGTCAATATTCGTCCATCTTTGGTACCTAGGAGCAAATAGACTTGAAAAAGGCTATGAAAACCCCATGACTCATTATTATGATACATAACGCAGTATGATATAGACTTCATTCTATTTCATTTAGAATGTACTTAGGTACAAGTAACACATATTAGGAATTCCGATTATTCCACCCTCAAGCCGACTTACTAGACATTGTCTAATATAGCACAGAGTTACAAATGAGGCCATAAAGTATGACACACTTCCGAGTCATGTGTCATTATTAATACAATTGCTCGTAAATCAATCAGTATACATTTACTTTTTCGTATTTCATGTCCTATCTTGGAATCTGATGCATCACGGGATAAAATGCGCAAGATTTATGTCATCTGATTGTTTTTCTCTTGTTTGTTGAAGATATCTGTTGTATAAACAACATCAGATAACAAATCATTCATACATAAGTGTTAATGTGTACCTACATACAATATAAAGACTCGCCTTTTTCTTAGAGGAATAGGCGAAGTAAATTTTCATTGCCACGATCCTGACATATTATAATCAACGATTTGTCCTATCTGCTCTATTTGTTCGTACGTCATCAACATAAAACCGCCTCAGTGTCATTAAATACGTCCATATACTACAATTTATGAATATATTTGTTGAAAGACGATCATTATTTTTTTTTTTATTGTAAACTTTTTTGTTAACTTTAGTGGCAAATAATTTAAGTTTGAATGATTGTACAATGCTTACACCTCTAATTAAGTCGATAGAAACAAGTAAAAGTTATGTCAGTTGAAATGATTGACTAAACAGGAACTATTTAACTGCGTCCGCAAGTGTATCGACGAATTGTTGTACGCAACAGATCCGATTCAGTTATTCTGCGCAGGATCACGTCTCAGTGTTGAGACACTAAAGGTTGTCTCTGTGCGTGCGCTTGCGAAACCTATCGTAAGTAAATAGAGCAGATAGATGCGGTGGGCGCAATTTCTACGAAGCCTAACTCGCAATTTGTTCGCAAAATTCGTTAATTACGCAACACTGAAGTATTGAATGCTCATTCGTGCTTGAAAAATGTACAATCCAGTTCGCTGCTTGTCAAGTTGTCATCAACATTTTGTTACGTTACAATTCTTTGTAGATCATTAGTGGATGGCGAAAAAAATGTTTTGGAACAATGTCGTCTCGTGATTGAGACGACATCGTTTTTGTAAAGAATACGAATCATGTTTTTTGTTTGGCTTGAAGGTTTTTACGAAGGGAATTAGATGATATTACCGAAGGTAATAATGGAGTCTTGATTATTAGATGGCACGCTACATTTTTTAACACTTGTTCACGTTCTTGTACGTCTGACAAGGTTAATAGATTCCAAATATTTCGTTCACTGGATGTAGAATACTCTTGCTTAGTGCCTTAAACGTAACCCTAACATAATTCGTGGTGTTTATAAAATACCTATACATTTTATTAACACAACACTAACACTTCAATGCATAATTTTGGTTTTTTACATAAGTTTTAACGTAGGCTATAGTGTTAATTATATTGTAATATTGATTTCTGTGATAATAATTTTGAATAAAATAATGACTCCTATACATTTTGAAATGAGATCATCATGAGTTTTGGTGCACTTTTTTTTTTTTTTTTTTTAGCCTATACTGTCCCACTGCTGGGCAAAGGCCTCCCCCAAATCCTTCCATTGGACCTTGTCTCTGGTGCACTTTGACGTTGTAAAAACAAAACTACGCCTAAACGTATTTGAAACCAACAGAACGTTAATTCTATATTATTATGAAACAAATTAGCGAAATGTGTTACAAACGGTTTTGTAGAAGAGATGTCACACAATCAAATTGTAAGACAAAACCACGGTCGTTTGTAGCAATCACTATGATACGGTAATTGTTTGACCTTGTTAAATGATATTGATATCTGGCTTTTAGTTCCTAATTGTTTTTTAGCGGCCTATTTTATTGTAGATAATGTTGACGTCCATTGTGAATTGTATGCGATTATATTTAATGCGATTTATATGTTTCTGTTGTATGAGTTGCCAAAGACGACGCCGCGTCAGAGTCGAATCCGGCTGAGGTAATATCTTCTACAAGAATGAAATATACGTAAAGTACTAACAATAAATCCAAGAATCTATAGCAATATGAAATTTTGTGTCAGAACTTTTGGCTAATTTCCTCCTTGAAGTGTTCTTTAGGAAAAATCCCATAACTCATCTTACTTTACATAAAACATACATAACATCACGCCTGTATTCCCCGAAGGGGTAGCAGAGGTGCACAATGCACATATAGTACACCCACATTTCGCCAGTTATGTTTTTAGGTCCCAATGTAATAGGGGGCGAGCCTATTGCCATCAACCGGGCACAAATCCAGGCTCCGTGCTGCCACTGAGAATTACCTAATGGAAAATCCCAGTAACACTACCCGACCCGGGATTCGAACCCAGGACCTCGTGCTCAGTAGTCGCGCTTAGCGACCACTAGACCAACGAGGCAGTCCTAGTCTTACTTTATATATCAGTTCTCAATAAGAAGTGGTGGCTAGAAGACTAACATTTAGCTATTTCGTAGATCTACAGCAACGACGCTACGACCAGTAACCATAACCCCGCTACGTCAGATAAATGATGGTTTCAAAGAAAGTGAGACAATTATTTCCATTGACAAACATACACTTTTCTCTAAGAACAATAAATTAGTCGTACCATAATTACTCATGCGCATTGCGTCTCTGTACACAGTCATTATACGGTGTTCGGTGTTCTACTTTATTGTCGTTACATTTGGTCATTAGCGATGTATCATCTGGTGATTAAGCAACTTCACGCCGATTGTTCAGGGGTTGCGAAAGAGGCGCACGCGCACGTGCGTCAGTGGTCAACGCTACCGTACATGGTAATGATAGAAAATTAATATTATTGCTACAGCTTATAATAAACACCTATATCGTACAATTTATGACTAGTATACATAGATACGTAAAGTCACGCTTATTTCTCAGAGGGGTAAGCAGAAACCATGGATTTCTATTAATAATAATAATTGAAGTATAGTTGTAGAAGGTAGTGTTGGCGATTTTAGAAAATTAAAACCAGGTTTCCTCACGATGCTTTCCATCACCGTTAGCCAAAGGTGTCTTAGAATATGCTGCCAACTACCCAGGGTGAGGCCTGCCGTCTCTTCTGGAACTTCTTTTGGAAAAAGGGGCAGCGTACCGAATTGAACTGAAAACACTTTCGCCTTTAAGCGAAGGGGATCATTGAGGATTTCCTTGTGATTAAAAAGCAATGTTTTCCGGACCGAATTTCGGTCACGGCGGCTTATCTCAGCTGAGACTAGCCAACTTCGCAGCAGATATTATAACAAACATAGGTGCACTCCCTATTCCCTCACTCTCATAGTCGGATGGTACGGTAGACCGACGCGATCGGAGAGATCAGGCGCAGGACCAATGGCTTAACGTGCCTTATGAAGCACGGAGATAAAAAAGTACTGGGCAGGTTTCTCTTTTTCGATGAAATTTTTTAGGTCATACCCGTTAAAGACTGCTTCGACTTATTTCATCAATTCATCATTTTTGACTTACCGATCCCTTCACCACGGCACATTGGCACAGTCAATCTAACTCTCAAAATGGGCTCGTCATTTCCGCGAAATTTAATTTACATCTGCTCGAAGCGAAGTAATTATGCGATAATTGCAAACCATAGTAACATACGCGATTAATTTAAATAATAAAACAGGTAAGTACGTACATTTACAACGCTGTTAATGTTAATAATTAATTTATATCTCAGGATGTATTCTATATTCATATCTTTTTTATTTTTCTCAAAGTAACGGAAGCGGATATTTAATAATTAATATTTTTATCTTTAATTCCATTTATAAATTACAACTTTACCTAAGTATTATGTAATACGATACCCCAGATTTTACTTTATTCTATATATTTTAGTGATTTTTAATTGGCAATTCGTTATAATTATCAGCAATGCCATTTTAATTCATTATCCACAATGGGATCATTAAGATTGTATCGATTGATTCTTAAATACTTTTTGCCTTTTACTGGTTGATTTCAGTATTTTAAGTAGTTAATTGTACGTGAAGGGATCGCGAACATTTAAGTAGGTAGAGAAATTATGTTAATGTTTATAATCACACTTAAGTCACCGGAATGGGTAACTAAATGTGTGCATACTTAGATACATTTTCACTGAAGGCGTGGACGATATTATTACCATATAAGGCACCTTTTTTTTTAAATTTTATAGCTTTGTTCTTGTCAGTGGAGCAAAACCTCGAAAATAGAGAGCTATTTTTTGCATTGAATTTGACCACTCGGTACAGCTTGTAGAAGAGGACACAGAGTTGTTGAGAACAAAAGAAAATAGAAGAGCAGAAATCATTGGCCACTTGATAAGTCATGCTAATTTCAAAAAGACGATTCTAGAAGGAAAGCTATAAGGTAGAAGGCCAAGGCGTAGTTTCATTCAATTAGTAAAGATAAAAAAACCTACCTACCATAAATTGCTGCTAAGAATTTTCTAACCTAAAATTCCCAACATATTAATGGGATAGCCAGATAAAAGAGAACATCTTTGTCTTTTGCTAAGGGGAGAGTTGAACACGGGTCGCTTTTAACTTTAACTGTAACACGTTTACTGTCCGCTAAGTAGACACAATAATTAAACAATCGCTGAGTATCATTTGTGGTACACTGAACAGTGAGAGGCTTAAGCGTAGCCTTAGAAAAACACGTCAGGCTTTAGAAGTAGCATTTTGAAGCAGGAACAAGTCTTCCAATAGACGATACTTTATTGCATTACATATAGTACATAGGTGGACTTGTAATATTACAGATCATTATAGACCTTGCCGGGCACAGCAAAAGCATTAATTAATAATACGATTGATACCCGACACCATAAAAATAAACTTCATATGTCTGTCATAAAACAATGTAACCAATGGGTAATCCTGAGATATACAGCAGTTAATCATTAAATAGAGATACAATGTATTGCCCAGGGCGATTTGCCTGGGCGGGCGGAACCAGGAGCGGCAATTAGCCCTAACAATGTTGCCTTTATGCATTATCATCGATATTTCGATAGCATCTGTTGAGTTATTGTATTATATCCGTGAATGGTCGTGGATTTCCATTGGAAGGCCGACTGCTGAATCATCAGTATAATGTTCCTATTTATATAATTTATGAATTGTGTATAATTAAGTACTGTACTGAATTGACTTTAATAAATAAACATGCTACTTAGTGAATAATTGTAATTAATTAAATTTAAATAATTCAAATCAATTTACCTACAACATACACCTGTTTCAATACAATGTAAGTGATTTTCTTTACATATTATCCACTTAGAGAATGCTAATTGACCTAAGAAAAAATACGCTTGTAGATACTATTTGATGTTAATTGTTCATGTGAATTTACACTTATCTAACAGGCTATGTATATATTACGATAGAATTCACTGAAATAAAAAAATATTATTGTAGAAATAACTGCTATATCATACCAACGATGCTGCAATTAACACTCCAATTAGTTGTGTAGGTGGAGCGATTAGTTCTTATGAAACACGCCCCAATCGTGATGCATTCTTCAATTAAATCTCGATACTGCAATCATAGGTATTTTATATCAGAAGCAGCATAATATACTAAACACCTAATTACCCAATAGCTAGCCAGTGTTCTTCTTCATATCGGTATGAGTCAAAAGTCTCATGGAAACAGGTCCTTCCGATGTCAGCGAAGTTGTATTGAGGTATCGTCAGTCATGGAGCTTCTTTACTTGCGCCCTAAATACGCCAGTTATACCATCACACTATCACTGGAGACTTACAACGACCCTCATATGTACATTGTACATATACTATACAAACAACATTTGAACTTATGCATTTACGGAATCTAAAGTGACGTCATATCTGCAATAAAATAAAACACATGGGTGAAAAGACTATAATAATAGGGACCTGATTGGCGCAGTGGCTAAACGATTGGACTGCTGCGCTAAGGGTTGCGGGTCCGAATCCCGCACGGGTCAAAATTTGTGCGAACCGCAGATATTTGTCCCGAGTCAGAGTGTTTGTGGATGTGATATTTTATGTTTGTTAAACGCACCTACAACACAGAAGAAATTCCTAGAGTGGGGCGATATCTTTTAGTAAATAAAAAACAAAACAAGCCATCGAAACTGGAATAAGTTAAGCGGACGTTAGTACCGTCCTACTTCCCTGATTAGCAACGGTACACAAAACCTACAATCCAGATTTCCCTGAACTCAAAGCCTTGCCAACAAAGTAACTAGTGTATGTACCTGTCAGCCCATCCTTTACGGCGTATTAAGCTGAAAGTGGGATTGTTAGATGCGCCCACGCATTATGTCGGTGGGACACTATCCACGACATAAATCAGGCTTGCACCACATCTTGTTCACTTCATCGATAACATGGACGCGACATGAAGAGGTAATGTATTTATATTAAACAGTTTTAGATTTTTTTGTGATTCTACTTTACTAATTATCTACGCCGGTTTTTCTTACTTGTGTATTCTGGAAACCGGCGTATACCTATCCATGTTAATATTATAAATGTGAAAGTAACTCTGTCTATCTGTATGTTACACCTACACGACTAAACCGCTGGACGGATTTTAATGAGATTTGGGATGTATAAAGTATAGACCCAAGAAAGGAATAGGCTTCTTAACGCAGGCAAAGCCGCGGCAAAAGCTAGTAGTAAATAAATTTGATAACACTCATGAAAGTAAAAATTGTAAAATAGATTCATCATTATTAAGGTTTTAGTTAGTATCTTACGCAAATTAATGCGATTCGTAGTTTTAAGTTTAAATAAAGAAACGATAAAATGTTCAAATTCAAACTAAAAAAACAATAAAATCGCGACTCGCGAATTATTTTTGTTTTGACTTATCCAACTAAAATTCTGTGTTTTTATCATAGTAGTAACCTATCCATAATAATCTTTACCACTTCTCTTCGGACGCATGTCCTTACCACAGCTAAATGGATACACAGATTTTCTGTTTTCGAACATAATCTTTAATTTACAGTTCTTGTACGCCAAGTTTAATCTACAGATAAATATACATCTCACGTAGAGGTACCTACATATAATGTATACGAATTTGTGGATTATATATTTAGAGTCTATTAAATAAATAATGTCTTAGGACAGCACACAAGGTCATTTGATCCCAAATTAGGCGCAGATTAGGCTATTATGGCTACCAGACCACTGATAAATAAAACAAAAACAAAAAACATATCATCACGCCTTTATTCCCCAAAGAGGTAGGCAGAGGTGAATATATAGTACACCCACATATTCGCCAGTTATGTTTCTAGGTCCCATGTAATAGGGGGCGAGCCTATTGCCATCAACCGGGCACAAATCCAGACTCCGTGCTGCTACTGAGAATTATCTAACGAAAAAAGCCAGTAACACTTTGCCCGATCCGGGATTCGAACCCAGGACCTCGTGCTCAGCAGTCGCGCTTAGCAACCAATATACTTTAAATATTCCTAAATACATACAATTATAGATCAATTACACCCCGACACAGAACAAATGATTATGCCCATCCAAAAGATTTGTCCTAGGTGGGAATCGAACCCACGACCTCCGGTTTTAGCAGTCAGGGTCACTAACCACTAGACCAACAGGCCTGTCACTATATTGATCTTTAGTTGCAATGAAACTTACAAAAAAGGTTTTTGTTGTAAGACTTGACTTTATCAGCCAAAAACACATAAAATTCTGTCCTTTCGTTTACTGTCGGTGGGATTGCGCAACTCCCATATCAGGGCATTGTGTCGCTGACGATCTACGGCTGGCCCCCGTCCACACGGACCGTCACTTAATTATACCACTTAGGTGCTCTAAAGGTCCGATTTTTAAGTATCTGTTGACAATCATTGTGTATGACATAAATACAGCGAGATTCGACGACGATTTCTGTATATATCTGAACTTTTATCGTTTTGTGTATGGTGTTGTAACAAGCTACTACGAGTTATAAGATAGGTTAACTCTGTCCATAATCATCATTTTCAGCTGGAAGACGTCCACTGCTAAATAAATGCCTCCCCCTTAAGTAAGGGGGGGCGGGTTGCCATGTTGCCAGTACTGGTGGTGAAATTACAGAAGATGCTGCTGCCCATCTTTTGAATTTTCCCCTAGTAGCCTCTTACGACACCTACGGGATGAGAAGGGGTGGTTAATTCGACTCCGGTCACCACTGAAAAATACTTCACATAGCCAAAATAATTAACATTCTCTAATCAGTCTGGTATAGTTAGTATCTACCTTAATTTGTAATACCATTAATCACCACACTCAGAGGCGTTGATGATTACTTAAATTAACACCACGTAAATTTCACGAAGTAAATTGGCTGTAGGTACTTTCAATGAGAGTGTGACTGTAAGTAATTTAAAGGATATAAAATGAGAATACTCATAACAAAGGTCCTAGATACATAGAACGAAACTTCACGAAACAGAAACGACATTACAGTAACTGGCTCTGACTAAATTTACGCTCAGTTTGCAAGAAAGTGTTGTGGTATTAATTAAAATTCAGTCGGTACATAAGACAAGCAATACTTAACAAAAATCCACGCTATACTTAATATCCGAAACAATATACCTATATAAGTAAAGTAGAGGACAATTTATGCGACGCGATAAGATATTGGAACAAAGTAAAATAAAAATTATTTCACTTTTACTTTGATCCATTAATATAATCTTGTTAAAACAACCTTTAATCGCAGAGTTTATTAAGCAAAGTGGATGGAACAATATCTATAATTTACACACAAAACATTACCGGTTAATGAATATGTTTCACAAGCTGGAACAAAGTTTTCTGCATACATTTGCCAAGTGAAAGGGGTCATTTAGCGCTCTGTTCCGCGAATCGGTTTCAATAAGTTTTGGCGATTAATGTGCTCGGACAGGCAACAGTGGAACTTATTAACTTATTTTAACAGGTTATGTCATTAAGTAGCAAGTATTGACCACGAATAGACCGCTCGGGCCTGCAACACTTGGCAGATTGGTTAATTGCAAAAGTTGTTTAATTATGTGGGTGTGTATGAAGATGCACTTTTTTAGCGGTTCGCAGAAATTAACTGAACGAAAAATATCCCTTAACTTAATTTATTATTTATTAAATTACTTTTCCTAAAAAAGTAACAATCAGTATTTACTGCAAAAAAAACTATATTTTATTTATTTTAAATGATGACCATTGATACGTTTTGTGAAATGTTATATTTCATGTGCTTAGGGATCTACACTTAATCTCCTCAGATTATTCAACTTTAATAAATTACGAAATGCATCAAAAGGTGACAAAAAATATTACAATATTAATCATCTTTGAAATCGTCTACAAATATTTTTAAGATTAAAGGAACTAACTAAATTCATAAACATGCTACTGCTAGTCTCAGTTATTTTCATACCAGCCATTTCTCATATCCATACAACTCATAAACCAAGCAATTACATAACAATTTGCAGTGAGCAAAATACAATTATCATTTCATTTGTCCCAAGTGTTTCCTAGAAAGATATCACAACAAATCCGGCATAGCATCCTGAATTCAATTAATTGGAGTAAGTAGTGAATATTATGTTTTAATGCCCATAAATTACCTGCTGAAGCTTTTCTTCCTTACATTCGAGGGCATACCAATTAAGCAAGTATGTTCAATTTGCATTAAGTTTGACCGTGTGGCTTTCTATATCCTGTTATGTGCAAATATTTTTATGACTGAAATCCTATAACAAAATTATTTATTAATTGCCATTCCGGATCCGTGATGAATATTGGAAAAGTCTTTTGTCTTGTTGAGGAAGATGTATGACGGAACTCTTGAAAACTTTGTAAGAGGGAGATTTTCTTGAAGATACTCGTATTAGACTTTATGATATTGAATATCTTAGAGGTCAAAAACAGTGAATCTTCCGATAGATCAAAACATATTATATGCAATCATCCAATTCGCCCTAGATTCCGTTAGCTAGCTTAGACGTGTAGATCAGTATGTGTGTAATCAAAGCTAAAATGGAATTCCTTAACTAAAAATGTTCTTCAATAGATACCAGTTCATTTATCAAGGAACATTCCAGCATAAAACATGTCTAAGAGTAAAAATTCAAAACATTATGCACGTCAGCAATAGAACCAGCTGATGTTTCTATGCAGAGCAATCAAAAATGCGTGATGTATGCGTGCATTGCGACACGTATCACGAACATCTGGCTACATTGTCTACATTCAATTTTTATTTTATAATTACTAGATACTCATATTCAAGGTGCACCGTATATCATTATAAATACCAACTTCTGTGCCGAGCACGCAAGCATTAAATTAGCACTTTCTTCATTGTTAGAAGTCAAAAACATTGCTCCGGGTGGTTTTATAACGAAACAAGGACGCGCCCACAAGCTTTAACATTTCGGCAAAAGATACACATCAATCATAATTATTTGCATACATACTGTTAGTCACGATTTGAAACTAACCAGATCACCAGATTAACAAGATCCTCCGCCCTTACATTTGAATTTGAATTGCGAGTTACATTTTATTTTGTCTTTTATGTTTGCCATAGAATTGATTACTTTCTTTCTTCCTGTCGACAGGTTCTGCCAATATTTAGCGAATGTAGTTTTCACCGCCTTAAAATTTTTACAGTTGCGTAATTTATTGAACTTTAAAGCTGTAAAGTTGAGTAGTCAAGGCATTTAAACTTAAGGACCTTAAAATACAACGAATTGAAATAAAAAAAAAACTGATTATAACCACTCATCCGCCGGCCGGGGACTATGATCCCCGAAACCAAATATTGGGCTCATGTTAAAACGGCTGGGAACAAATTGATTTTTCATCTATTTTTTAACTATTGTGTATGTACGTGTATTATTGATGATAGTAACATTTTGATTAAATTACTGAACACTTCCTTCCTTGTTCTAATGGTGAATATTAACATCCTGAGACAACAACTAATCCCAAGCTTCTAGAGAAAGCTTAGTTGTGAACATCAACAGAGATACGTATATATCGCAGAGGTCTACGTATACTGGTCGTTCGTTATCTACGCATACCGACCGATATAATCGAAGCAAAATATTGGCCATTAACGTCGACAGCACTTTAATAAATTTTAAATACCATCGTTTGGACAATAACGATTATCTAGTATGTATACCTTGGTTATACATCTAGATATAGTTTTAATTATTAATGTTTTTTTGATTTAATAATGTGGTCATAGAGCTTGATAATATATTGAGTTTTTTATTTATTTGATTTAGAATTTTGTAATAGCCTGTAATTACTGCTAAGCAAATGCCTCCCCTTGGATATGAGCGCTTAATAAACCTAATAGTCATATATAGAATATATTAGAATACTTATATATAAAACTAGTTTACAAATAAGTTTAAGTTCTATTTTAATAGACTGCCTCGTTGGTCTAGTAGTCGCCAAGCGCGACTGCTGAGCACGAGGTCCTGGGTTCGAATCCCGGGTCGGGCAAAGTGTTACTGGGTTTTTCCATTAGGTAATTCTCAGTGGCAGCACGGAGTCTGGATTTGTGCCCGGTTGATGGCAATAGGCTCGCCACCTATTACATTGGGACTGAAAAACATAACTGGCGAAATGTGGGTGTACTATAGTATGTGCACCTCTGCCTACCCCTTCGGGGAATACAGGCGTGATGATGTTATGTTCTATTTTAAAATCGATTTACGAAAGTATTATTAATTAAGTTTTTAAATTATTTGAACTATGTGTTTGTTTAAGTTTCACAGGAGAATTTCTGAAACCCGGTTGCTTATTTCATCATCATCAGCCGGAAGACGTCCACTGTTGAACAAAGGCCTCCCACTTAGAACGCCATGTGCTTATTTAGCTAACTTAAAAAAATAATACTGAAATTCAGTTGAATTATACCTTATAGTAAATACAGTCTTTGTATTACTGAACCTATATGTTGCCCAAACTTTGAAAAGAAAACCAATGCAACAAAAAATAAAATTAAAAATTAAGTATCTACATTTGTTACGTAGCAATAAGTCAATGACAAAGTAAAACGCAAAAAATCCTTGAAGGAAATAAGCTTACATAAAGGTTAACTTAATAGCATAAGTCACACGTACAACTAATTATCTGAAATAATTAGTGTTACATGCAAAAAACTGCAAAGGTTGCCAGTAAAATAAAATAAATAGCTACCAACAAGAACAAATGACTTAACAGTAATCTATTCTGACCTAATAATATAAACAGACTGACATTAATACCTTACGATTGACAATCCACATATTAACAACGAACAATTAATTATCATTAACAAACGCGAAGAAAAAAATTCGGATCTTCGTGTTTGAGACGGCATTGAGATGACAACGGATAGGATTATGTCGTAACCACAATAACATGAACTCTACACCCCCTCTTGAGCTGTTTATTGATTAAAGGAAAAGGGGATTGTAATACTAATTTGCGGGTCATGTTAGATTGGTTGTGTAGTTCGCTCAAGTCACGCCCGTGTCGCGGCCGGCCACGACCGGCGCCCTAGCGCTACATTCCTCCTGTCAAATTTAGCTTCAAAACGAACGGGAAAAATACTCGGAGCACGCAAGGACAAACCACTAAATTCTAGGGAATCAAAAAAATATACTACATTTAAAATCTAGGTATTGCGATGATAAAAAATACGCCTCATTGAAATGGCATGAGTAAGTCCTGATTTGCAATTCAATACTTTTTGCATCGCTTGATATAGTTTAGTCGTTCGAATAATTGGCGTGTGATCGTTTTCGAAGTATTTAGTTTGAGAGATCTCTGTCGACTAACTTTGTAGGTTTGATAATGACCATCTGTTGCCTCGTTGGTTTAGTGGTTGCTAAGCGATTGCTGAGCACGAGGTCCTGGGTTTGAATCCCAGTTCGGGCGAAGTGTTACTGAAAAACATAACGGGCGAAGTGTTACTGAAAAACATAACGGGCGAAGTGTTACTGAAAAACATAACTGGCGAAATGTGGGTTGGTGTGTACTGTGTGGGTATAAATCTGCGCCTCTGCCTACCCTTTCGGGGAATACAGGCGTGATGTTACGTCAATCGATATTTCATTTGAACACATAATCACTATCAACTAAGAATCTAAATAGTATTTTCAATATAATACCAGGAACCAAACTAAACGCTGTAGGTATATAACAGCTTTAATTCTGGCCGCAAGTGATGACATATGGATGAAACTAACACGACATACTCTCGTTCTTGTACTGTCAAGAATAATTATGACGTCACATGTCTACCTTGACGATTAAAACCATTTGCACAATACATTCGCGATCTCAATTTCGTGATGGTAACAAAAGTTGATTATTATAGTCAAACTAGTTTCTAGAATCGATCGTAATATTTTACGATTTTTTAATATAGAAAAGATTTATCGTTCATTGGTCAATAAATTACAATTTCTTCAGTTTAATGTTCATTCGATCGGCTCCCATTAAGTAGCGACTACTTTATTAATAAAAAAACCGGATCTGAACGCTGTACTTACGACAAAGGATCCGTATAAGATATGTTTTGTCTTGTTTAACTATAATCGTGTTTTTACAAAACTGAAAAAAGAAAATACCAGATGAGATGCAGCGTTATTACCGCCGGGTGTAGATAAAAACATTAACTAGGCTAGTAATTTTTGTTTAATGTTCTCAGATCATATTTTATCATAAGTAGGTACCAAATATCCACATACCTACTTGAAACCTTTTTTTACCCACAAAACACACTTGCGCTTTTCTTATTTCCCATGGAACCCCAAAATCTTTCTGTTAACCGCCCATTAAAACTGGAACAAGTGAAAACTGTCAAAAAAAATTCGAAATGTCAACTTGCGACCTTGCTCCAGACACGTCTACTGCAATTATTTGTAGCATTTAACCTGCTTGACAGTCGATACTTTCGTTTTTCAACAAATTGTTTTAGTGCCTACATACATACATCCTCGCCGAGGTAAAACCCGATAGAGCGGTAATTTCCACCGGCGAGGGACTCCGAATTCCCTAACTAATTAGTGGGGTTTATTTGTAGATTTTAACTTGTTTTATTTTTCTTTCGTCGGGTTTTTATTTAGATGTTAATATTAACTATTCATTTTCCGATTTCACTGAATACATTATAGTACTCTATGCTATGGGTTGTTCAATCTGTTATCCTGACTTTACTTGTTTTACTCACGGGCCAATTTTTTTATGATGTTATTTTTTTTAAATTTCGCTCCACACTTGGAATTACTTTTGTATTGTGGGTGCGTTTCACAAACATGAAATATCACATACACAAACTCTCAGACTCGGGGCAAACATCTGCGGATCGCACAAATTATGTCCCCCGTGGGAATCGAACCCGCAACACTTAGCGCAGCAGTCCAATGACTTAACCACTGTGCCAATTATGTCGCCAATTTGGATCCAGTCTAGTGTGTAGGTAAATTACGCGTCAAACGTACAATAAGTTAGATGGGCAAAATGGCGGTGACGCAGTATACAACGTGTGTGATAGTTTATTTCTAAATATATAAATTATATTTAGACTCTAAACCAAAACTCTGAGTGGTGCCCTTTCTTTACAACTTATAAGTCTTTGCACAGAAAGCCAAGTCCCAAACTCCGTCCTCACTTCGCCAACATTGTAAAATTTATTTAGACTCTAAACCAAAACTCTGAGTGGTGCCCTTTCTTTACAACTTATAAGTCTTTGCACAGAAAGCCAAGTCCCAAACTCCATTCTCACTTCGCCAACATTGTACAATTTTCTAAAAACTCCAAGCTAAATTACAAGCTTTATTACTTTAGTCAACATGATTCAGATAGCAAACAGTAATTATTTATGATACGCGATCAATCAAGCAAGAGCTTCGAATCAAATGGGTATAAGAGATTGCACGATAAGAGCCGTGACCTCGTCACTACCTCGACGCTCGGATGTCAACCGATCCTTTATGATAATAATTAAAAGAGTTACTTTGTCCGGCTGCAAGGTCGCCAAATTATTTGAGTTATTCGGAGCGAGGTGAGACCGAAGAACGGACTTTTCACTCTTTTGCAATATTGTAATGCACGCATGTCCACGAGGATAGGTAATTATTTTTTAGTTATGGACAGTGTAATGCGTGCAATTGAATTTTGACATTGAACGTGTGATGGCTTGATGTCTGTTGTACAAATTATTCGAAATTTGAACTCCCGTGTATTACTTTACACTTTTATATCATCATGTATCATGTATTTTTTGAAAAAAATAGGAAGCTAGTTATACTTTTTTTGTATCTTAATATAGACAGAAAGACACAGAAGAAATATTGTACATCAGGTGAAGGCGAAAGCAGGAGTTGTGTTATGTCTAAAAACTTAAGGTAGAAAATACAGAGCAGGGGCGATTGCTTCACCTTAAAGATACGGGCTCCTAAATTAAGATGACTGAGTTCAACACATCACTAAGTTAACACAACCTCAAACATCACGCAGAACTTTTATAGAAGCCAGAACATGACGTCATCACAACATTTTTCCTACTAATTACCCGCTCATATAATTCCCATCGACGGAGAATACCGAACTACCTGAAAGGCATGTTGTCGTCATTATCTGTGTCATCTGTTATTTCTTATAAATACCGCTTCGCTATAAGCAGTAAGGATTCACTTGTATGCAGGAAATCATCAAAAAGCAATGATGATTACCGTCGATGTTCATATACACCATAGAGGCTCATTATCGCAAATTATTGCATTAATTATAAATATTTCGCATATTTTTACGTCGGTATTGTTGCTTGTTTATTTATTGTGTAGGCTTTAACTCTAATGATTCGTTTAAACCAATGAACAAGTATAAAGAATGTGATGAGATTGAACGAAGCGAAGGAGGTATGTAAGGATCGTAGCAAACAGTAATTTGTGGTCTTTGTCTACCACTCAGGGAAACAGGAGTGACTTTTTTGTTTCTTTTTTATGCAGCCTTAAATAGAAACTCTATAGTCTCTAGCGTAATGATTTAAATTCAATTCAGGCCTGGCAAAATGTGAGTGTACTTTATGTACACCTCTACCTACCCCTACGGGGAATACAAGCGTGATGTTATGTTATGTTCTGTGTCAATTCAGCTTTTTCAAGAACTGCATTTTGCACTTTTAATTTTGGATTCGCATCATTTTACTCGAATGAATTATAATTGCCTATGAAATTATAATTCGACGAAACAGTTAACATTATATGTAGCTGTAAATCACCGTCCGTAAGTACTTTAATTAATTACAATTCATTATTACACGCTATTTACATACTTCTTATTAATTTTTAGTCGCCGTGTATGGGTAAACGACGCCGTTCTGTTAATCCAATGAGTTTTAATTATAATCTGGCGAGACGAGAAGTCGTTAATGTGGCCGAGATGATACTACTGTTTTGTTTAACTATGTAACACAAACATAACATCACGCCTGTATTCCCCGAAGGGGTAGGCAGAGGCGCACATATAGTACACTCACATTTCGCCAGTTATGTTTTAGGTCCCAATGTAATAGGGGGCGAGCCTATTGCCATCAACTGGGCACAAATTCAGACGCTGTGCTGCTACTGAGAAAAACCTAATGGAAAAACCCAATAACACTTTGCCCGACCCGGGATTCGAACCCCTCGCGGTGCCCTTAGGCGCTGTCGCTTAGTTTGTAGTTTTTAGTTTATAAGCCTGGCTGGAGGCCTTTTACTAGGTCTCGCCAAACGCCCGGTTAAGCAGTAAGAGCACCTTCAGAGCTAACTGCGAGAAGTTCGGAAAAAAATTGTCATTAACATAATATCAAAGTAATTAACAACCAAATAAGTGATAAATAAGTCTCTCATTATCTCCGGAATGTCCTGAATTAAGATATGTATAAAATTACAAAAATATTCTAAACACTTACTTAATTGACACGTGTGACTTATAACTCAATGTAAACATTACGAAACGGAGCTTAATTTAGTATTCTGATATTAATCGGAATCTACTGATACGGATAGTCCTACTAATATTATAAATGTGAAAGTTTGTGAGAATGGATGTGTGGATGTGTGGATGTGTGGATGTTTGTTACTCTTTCACGCAAAAACGGCTGGACCGATTTGGTTGAAATTTGGTAAGTAGATAGGTTATACCCTGGATTAACACATAGACTACTTTTTATCCCGGTCAACAGGGGTGAAAGCGTTTAAGTAACGATAATTCTTGACAATGACGGAAAAAAATAAGTTGTCTGGGAGCTTTCAACGAAAACGCTGCCTAAACCCTTTAAGATATAACAAAATAATGTATAGTGTAATTGTGTATCTTATATAGATCTACAGAAAAGTCCGCAATACCATATGTCCAGCTCTTAAGGATAACATACTATATCCATTTAAATACTCAAAAAAATAGGCAATTATAAAGCTAACTTGGAAAGCTATTTATACAAATACGTTATTAATAATTTAAATAGATTGGTTGGCTTGAGCATTTCATGAAGATTATTTTTTCCCTTTACACCATGCAAATTAAATAAATACTTTAGGAGATATAGCAAAATCAAATAACGCGCAAAAAAATAATTTCATGTCGCTGACTGACTAGACTGGCACGCGCTGATCAAGTCGCTCATCGCTGAGTGCGCGACCCAAACGCGGGCAGACGCGTGAGGGCAGACGTCGTTGACGGTTGTGTCCGTTACGTGAATTTTTAAGGCACTAGCAATTTGTTAAAAACGCACTGTAGGGTACCTATTATTGTATTGGCGCGCCTTCTTTTTAGTAAAACAGCCGTTTAATAATATATTAAATTTAATAATTAAATAATATTAGTATAAAGGTAATATAATAATAATAATTGAATTACTTTGTGTTTATTTTTAATTATTACGTAGGTTAATATTTTCTTTTTTTTTTGGTATTGATAATAATAAAATTAAAGCGTCATTTGTCTGTGGTTAGCAGTTAATTATAAGAATTTTTTCAGTTATATTTTTAATTATTATTACGTAGGTTTTTTTTGTATTGATAATAATAAAATTAAAGCGTCATTTGTCTGTTTGTTAGCAGTTAATTATAAGAATTTCTTCAGTTATATTTTTAATTATTATTACGTAGGTTTTTTTTTTGGTTTTGATAATAATCAAATTAAAGCGTCATTTGTCTGTGGTTTGCAGTTAATTATAAGAATTTCTTCAGTTATATTTTTAATTATTATTACGTAGGTTTTTTTTTTGGTTTTGATAATAATCAAATTAAAGCGTCATTTGTCTGTGGTTTGCAGTTAATTATAACAATTTTTTCAGTTACATTTTTAATTATTATTGCGTAGGTTATAGTATTTGATTTTCTTTTTGGTATTAATAATAATAGGGTTTACTCATAACAAAACAGCGAAAACGTAATTTGTCTGTGGTTGTTAATGATAAGCATTTCTTTGTTTTTATCTTCATTGAACACTTGAACAGTTATACATAGATAGGTAATTTTCTGTTTTTGGCAACAATATATATTTATGTGATAATACCACCGGCATCGTGATTTTGTTTTGCAATTAGCAAATTAAAAATATTGTATTGCTGTCATTTTAATTGAATAGGCAATATTGTATTTTTTGGAAGTGTAGAAAAGTAGGTACCTACTAAGAATTATGCCGCGAAAGCCTAAGTCTAATCTTTCCCAAAGCTCTAAACGAGCTCGAGTTATGAAAGTAGCTAGACTTAACGAGACGTTTCCACAAGCTGAACTGCGAAGGCTTGAACAGGCGGTGCGTGGGGCAGCTCACAGAGCTGCTGAAACACCAGATCAGTCTCTAGATCGGCGTCGACAGCATGCTGAGTATCTGGCATCTCAACGAGCTAATGAGACTCTAGAGCAGTCCCAAGCTCGGCGTCAACAAAACGCTGAGTATATGGCATCTCAACGGGTTGCTGAAACACCAGATCAGTCTCTAGATCGGCGTCGACAGCATGCTGAGTATCTGGCATCTCAACGAGCTAATGAGACTCTAGAGCAGTCCCAAGCTCGGCGTCAACAAAACGCTGAGTATATGGCATCTCAACGGGCTGCTGAAACACCAGATCAGTCTCTAGATCGGCGTCGACAGCATGCTGAGTATCTGGCATCTCAACGAGCTAATGAGACTCTAGAGCAGTCCCAAGCTCGGCGTCAACAAAACGCTGAGTATATGGCATCTCAACGGGCTGCTGAAACACCAGATCAGTCTCTAGATCGGCGTCGACAGCATGCTGAGTATCTGGCATCTCAACGAGCTAATGAGACTCCAGAGCAGTCCCAAGCTCGACGTCAACAAAACGCTGAATATCTGGCATCCCAACGTGCTGCTGAAACACCAGATCAGACCCGAGATCGGCGTCTTCAGCAGGCAACTTGCATGGCATCTCAAAGAGCAACAGAAACTGTTGAAGCAGCTGAATCTCGCAGACGCGCTGTTGCTGAAAGGGCACAACAGCGACGTCTCATATTCACAAAAAATACGTGGGGGGTATTCGATAAAGCTGCATTTGAGTACGACGAGACTCTTGATTACGAAAGCCATAAGCTTATTAAAATAGAAGCGATGAATAAAGAATGCCGATTTTGTGGTGCTCTTAAATGGAAAGAGGAAGCTGCAGGCATGTGTTGTTCGGGAGGCAAAGTAGCTCTTTCTTCAATAGACGAGCCGGTTGAACCCCTTAAAGAACTTTTCTCTCATGAAACAGATGAGTCTCGCCGTTTTCTAAAAAATATAAGGAAATACAATACATGCTTCCATATGACATCTTTTGGGGCGGACAACATTGTTTCGATGCCAGGATTTTACCCGACTTTTACAATTCAAGGGCAAATATATCACACAATTGGCTCTTTGCTTCCTGCTGTCAATACGCAACCAAAATTTTTGCAAGTTTATTTCATGGGTGATGAGGAAGCACAAGTTAATAGGCGGTCTGAGTACGTCCAAGGTGTGGAAAGAAACACGGTTAAAAAAATACAAGAAGTGCTACATGATCACAACATTTTAGTGCATGAATTTAAAATGGCTAAAGATAGAGTGACTGGTGATAGTTACAAGGTTGTGATACACCCAGATCGTTTACCACGTGGTGAACATGAGCGACGATTCAATGCCCCGACTACAAATGAAATAGCTGCCGTGGTAGTTAGTAGTGAACAAACTGCTTCTCGGGACATAGTTATTCAGACGCACGATGGCCGGCTATCTAGAGTTCCGGATACTCATAGATTTTATGATGCTCTCGAGTACCCAATAATTTTTTGGAAAGGTCAAGAGGGATACAGTTTTGATATTCCTCAGACAAACCCAGTGACAAAGCAACCCATACCAAACAAAAAAGTGTCCTGTAAAGACTTTTACGCGTATCATATGATGGTACGCCGCAACAATTTTAATTTATTGCTGCGATGTAGACTTCTCCTACATCAGTTTTTGGTGGACATGTACGTCAAAGTGGAGAGTGAGCGCTTAAGGTTTATTGCCTTGAACCAAACGAAACTGCGAGCAGAAAATTATATACATTTACAAGACGCGATAAGGAATGATGCGGATTTAGATCCAAATAACCTGGGTCAAATGGTAATTCTCCCGTCATCATTTGTAAATAGCCCGAGATATCTTCACGAATACACGCAGGATGCGTTCACATACGTGCGTAACTACGGGAGGCCTGATCTATTCATTACAATGACATGTAATCCCAACTGGCCAGAAATTACTAAAGAGCTCATCCCAGGTCAAAATTCAACGGACAGACATGACTTAACTGCCAGAGTATTTAAAATAAAAGTTCAAAAATTAGTTGTTCTACTTACAAAAGGTAAAATATTTGGTGATATGAAGTGCTTCATGTATTCGATCGAGTGGCAGAAAAGAGGCTTGCCTCACGTTCATCTACTGCTGTGGTTGATGGAAAAATTACGACCTAACCAAATTGACGACGTCATAAATGCAGAGATACCAAACCCAGAAAGTGATCGAAAGCTCTATGATACTGTGACCAAAAATATGATTCATGGTCCCTGTGGAGTCCTAAATCCGTCGTCACCATGCATGAAAGAAGGCAAATGTACCAAAAAGTATCCAAGGGCGCTTTTAAAAGATACTCAAACCAACGACAAAGGCTATCCTCTATACAGACGTAGAGCACCAGAAGATGGCGGCCGTGCAATAACTCAAAAAATCCGAGGTGGAACACAGGAAGTATTGGTTGACAATAGCTGGATTGTCCCATATTCTCCTCTTCTAACCAAAATTTTTAATTGCCATATTAATGTCGAGTTCTGCAATACGGTACAGGCGATAAAATATATTTGTAAATATATAAACAAAGGTAGTGACCAGGCTATTTTCAACATCCGACACCAAGGGAATGTCAATATAGACTCGAGAGATGAGGTGCAAACATTCCGAGCCGGTCGATATGTTAGTAGTAACGAAGCAGCGTGGCGGATTTTGGGTCTGCCTCTGCATGAAAGATACCCAACAGTCACTCATCTTGCGGTACATCTGCCCAATGGACAGCGAATTTACTTCACTGAAAATAATTTTAGAGAGAGAATGGCCACACCACCTAAGACAACTCTAACTGCATTCTTCCTGCTTTGTCAAAATGACGCATTTGCTAAAACATTACTTTATGTTGATGTGCCCCGCTACTATACGTGGAATGTGTCGTTAAAAACATGGAAACGTCGTTTACAGGGAACACCTGTTGACGGCTGGCCAGGTGTGAAGGCAGGAGATGCTCTTGGGCGCATTTACACAGTGCACGTTAGTAACTTCGAATGTTACTGTTTGCGAATGCTACTAAATGTAATACAGGGCCCCACTAACTTTTCGGATCTAAAAACTATTGACGGCCAAGAACTAGAAACTTTTCGACAAGCGTGTGAAAAGTTAGGGTTGTTGGAAGACGACAACCACTGGGATGCCACAATGGAAGAAGCCGTTCTGTGTCGCTCTCCTTCGCAAATAAGGGAGCTATTTGCAATATTGATATGCACTTGCGGCTTATCCAATCCACTCCAATTATGGGATAAGTACAAAACTGCATTATCAGAAGATATCTTGCACAGACTGGAAAGAATAAATCAAGTCAATAATGATCTATGTTTGAATGAAACACTCAGACTCATAGAAGACAAAATAATAACGATTTCCGGCAAGAAACTGTCCGACTTTGGTATGCCCATACCACAGCGTCGAGAAGAGCTGTCGACCGATTTAGTCAAAGAATTAAGCTACGACACCGCTTTATTAGACGCTCAGGTCAGCGAAACTGAGCCAAGCCTGCTACCCGAACAAAAAGACATTTACAGTAAAATATTGCAACGAGTTGGGCGTGGTGAAGGTGGCCTTTTTTTCCTTGATGCCCCGGGCGGTACAGGCAAAACATTTTTGCTTAATTTACTACTAGCAAAAATTCGCAAGGACCATAATGTTGCTTTAGCAGTGGCTTCCTCAGGTATTGCTGCTACATTACTGAGTGGTGGACGGACGGCACACTCGGTATTTAAATTACCGCTTAATCTGGCAAGCGAAGAAACCCCAATGTGCAACATCAGCAAGAACAGTTCCCGTGGCGCCCTCTTAAAAGAATGTAAGCTGATCGTGTGGGACGAGTGCACGATGTCACACAAACGCGCCATCGAGGCGCTAGATCGCTGCCTACAAGACATACACAGCACACGAAAATTGATGGGTGGTGTAGTTGTATTATTGGCAGGGGATTTCAGACAGACTTTACCTGTTATTGAGAGAGGCACTGCAGCAGACGAGATTAATGCGTGTCTAAAGGCATCATATCTGTGGACTAAAGTTGAAAAGCTTTATCTTACCACCAATATGCGAGTCCAGTTATTTAGCGATACCGAGTCAGGAGCATATGCTGAAAAACTCCTAGAAATTGGTGAAGGCCACCTACACACCGACCTAGAAGGTATGGTACTTTTCACACATCAATTTTGCCATGTCGTGGAGTCGGAAGACGAGCTCATTGATCAAGTTTTTCCGAATCTGCAACAAAATATTCTTGACGAAAATTGGTTGTGTGAAAGAACCATACTGGCACCAAAAAATGACACTGTTGCAAAAATAAATAAAAACATCTTGGACAAACTAACGAGCGACACATCAGTGTACAACTCCGTCGACACAGTTATGTCATCTGATGACAGTACGAGCTACCCCGTGGAGTTCCTGAACTCTTTGGAGTTATCTGGTGTGCCATCGCATAAGTTAGAATTAAAAGTAGGTGTACCCGTTTTGTTAATGCGTAACTTGGATGCGCCAAGATTATGCAACGGTACTCGGTTGCGAGTGACTGAATTAGGAAGGCATATTGTGAAGGCAACCATCCTAACTGGAGAAGCCAAGGGAATCAATGTTCTTATACCGCGTATCCCAATAATACCCAACAATTTACCATTTAATTTTAAACGCCTGCAGTTCCCTTTAAAAGTTGCGTTTTCAATGACCATCAACAAATCGCAGGGTCAAACCTTAAAGGTAGCAGGCTTACATTTAGGCTCACCATGTTTTTCCCACGGCCAGCTCTATGTGGCTTGCTCCCGCGTTTCTAAATCGCAAAATCTACATGTCTTTGCTGAACGAAATAAATCTTTTAATGTAGTTTATAGGAGTATATTGCAGTAGCTATAACTTTTGTATTACCATCACCATCAATCATTATATCCATACCTATCTATCCTTCTCAAAAATTTACAAATTCTTCAAATTTAAATTTTTAGGGACCCGTTCTTACATTGGAGACACAACCTTAAAAAAAGACGTAAGCATATTTATTCTTCGATTTTGTTAATTTTGCAATAGGCTGCTTTTTATCAACACACCACGCGGGCGAAGCCGCGGGCGGAAGCTAGTTGCTAAATAAAACGCGGAGTTAGTGATATAAGACGTTTTAGGTAATACTGGTACTACACTACTACATTGGTAAAGGAAGACGAGGTTTCTATCTTGTTTAAATGATGATGGGAATTAGTTCACAACTTAGTAACTCGCCTGTATTCCCCAGACAGTATTCCATCATCCATTTCCCAATACTTCACCTATATTCGCCAGTTATGTTATGGGTTTCATCGGAGGCAAGCCTAATGCCATTAACTGGGCACAAAATATACTAACTCCATACTGGTACTGAGAATTACCTGAAAAATCCCGATAACACTGCCCAACCCGGGAATCGACAGATCTCACGTTCAGAACTCGCGCTTTGTAACCACAAGTCCGACGAGACAATCAGGTTGGAAACGAGGCAATCAGTTCACGATGGGAATCGTTCTAGATGGGAATGTAATCACCCGACTTCTTACCATGAACTCTTAAAGCAGGACATTTTCCGCTGTAGAAGCGAGAAGCCGCACATATGCACATATCTGCGTCTTGCTTTTACAACGGAAAAGGTTCTGCTTTAAGAGTTCACGGTAAGGGGGCTGTTCACAGCATCAGTTCGAAGTACAAGAGCCTATTCTATTGGCTCATTATAGTCTCAATGCGTTGGCGAAACGCAAATGAGACCAACTTCACTGAGATGCCGGAACCGCGCGTACGTATCGCCTTTACTGATGGCATTGCATTATTAGTACCTGTAACCACATCGTGTTATTAACAGAAGGTAATATTGTTTAAGATAACCAATCTACAGCAGTAATAAATAGACTAATGAGTGTCAATATCAAGTGGACCAATCGTCGCGCAGCTTTATAGAGCTGTTCATACCTCTTGCTTTTCTTTTTACACGCTTTTTATTAGCTTCACTTGTATGTATGTTTTTTCTTTACGAGTTTCGTGTCTTCTTCCTAACGTATGGTTGATGAAGAACCTGGTGTCAGAGTTTAAACCGCTGTTGGTCTCTGACATGGTTTCACACACTATTGAAAAGTCTTCCAGGAGTGCCGGTTTCGGTTTCATTCACTAATATTTTGTGCAATTGTTTATATACCTATATATATAGGTATAACGTGTCTAGACATTTGTTTTTATGCCTAAATTGTTATATTATGTAATGATTATACCTATAATAAGGATTTTGAACAAGGTAGCTTTTAACTTGGACCTGTTGGACCGTTAGATGAACTTATTATACCTATTATTTATTTAAGTTTTCGTCAGTTTTTCGTATAGATAGGTAATATGTAACTAAATAATTTACATATTACCTATCTATTACAAGACATTGTTAAATTCATAAGTAAATGTATTTTTAATTTATAAAACGTTTATCAAAAGGAGGTAATAACTCCTTTAATAAATACAGAGTAATGGTCAAAAATCGTGCGCCTGCGACGCCCGAAGGTCGTAACGACGCTGAGGCCGATCGGTCACCGCGAACAATGGCCATCTGTTGTAATTACTATTACTTATATCTTGTGCGACCGATAGTACCTATGATATTCGATGGCGATCATTCATGATTTCGAACGCGACAGTACCTATCTATATGTATAGGTATATATCGCTAAGGGACCACCGTTAGTAGATCTCTACAGTACCTGATAATAAGAGGCTGAATATTGCAACTGTGATTGGAAAGTTTTGTAATAACTTATGCAATAATAGCTACCGATTATAGGGCTGCAATTAAATAAATTTTAATACAAATATATTTAGCAGTCGTTATTTTTTATGCATATCAGCAAGGTAAAGAAATTGTAACCATTCGCTATGTAGACTGCCAATTTAAGGAATGTTGATAATTTGCATACGACGCTCATTATTGGTACGTAGGGTAAAAATAACTGGTGCGTTAAAAAATGACATGTGTTTTAGTACAAAATAGTAATTATTCTGTATGTGACAATACAGCTGCGACGGTAATTAACTCAGACTTATTTACACTATTAAAATTAAAAATGTTAAAAGCAATGATATCAATGGTAGTTAGTAGGTTAGACTGCGTTTGAACTGACTGCCTCGTTGGTCTAGTGGTTGCTAAGCGCAACTGCTGAGCACGAGGTCCTGGGTTCGAATCCCGGGTCGGGCAAAGTATTACTGGGTTTTACCATTAGGTAATTCTTAGTAGCCGCACGGAGTCTGGATTTGTGCCCGGTTGATGGCAATAGGCTCGCCCCCTATTACATTGGGACCTAAAAAACATAACTGGCGAAATGTTGTACTGTATGTGCACCTCTGCCTACCGTTTCGGGGAATACAGGCGTAATGTTGTGTGTGTGTAAATCAAACTATTGAAATTAAATAAACAATTTCCGTTTTGGACAACCCTAATGAAAGCACACAAAGAAACAACAAACAATAATATTCATATCGTAGATGACAGAGTATCGATTACTTTTGTTTTAGTTTCTTTGCTCCGAATATCATATTTATCAGCATCAGAATATTTGATGAATTCACTTCCTATTCTAGCGGAGAAAACGTCACTTCGCAGAATTCGATTTATTTTTAATACTTTTCAGAATTATTAATTTATTGACTTAATGAGGTAATTGTAGTCAATCAATGTTGTGGCCAGTCTTCGTCAATGGACAACGTTCGTATGTAAGATACTTAGTTTGTACCGCAAAACAGGAAAATACATGCTTTTAGCGACAACTTTTTAAGCAATTAAATACAGTTCAAAGGAATCAATTACACTGGTTAAGTTTGTTGGCTATTCATTTTTTAAAAGTGCCAGGTACTGTGGTTTTAATTTAAAAAATACATAACTAGGGCTTAATATTGAGCTCTGACTAAATTATAGTACCTACCTTCTACGTAATTCTAGCAAGAATCTAAAACGAATAGTACCTAATCATTTAGGTAAACTAGCTGAAATTCAATGAGACCTATAGGTACTTGCACGGTATACGTATATTGGGTATCATTAACAAGGTTTTTGTTAGTGTTTTTAAACTTTTTCATTCGAAGCTTCGCGTTGCATGTTGAGTACCTACTACAAAAAAGTTTTTGATACTCTGTTTTTATTATAAAAAAATATTCAAAGGCTCGCGTTTACTACACTTTCTCATCACAACAAAAACAAGCCGGAATCAATTGAGACACATTTCCATCGTGACAAGACCGAATAATGCAGTTTCCCCGCAATCAATAATGTAACAAAAATGACGCGTAAAATAAAATCATCAAATTGCGTGTTGGTGTAACAAAAAAGAGATTGACCGAGATCTAAATAGTGCGATAACGAAATGTTTTCGATCGAATATCGGTTTCATTGTCCGCGTGGTATACGGAAGGCGGGTGGACGTAAGTAATTACTGTTTTGCACGTAACAATTGTGTAATAGTTATCGATATAAAAAATATATCGATTTATGTGATCGAATCTATTTGTGCGATGAATGACGTGATGATGTGGTTACTTGGTATTTTGATTAAACAATTGTGTAATTTTGAGCGCAAAAGGACGTTGGTATTCACGTGCTTGGCCATGAAAGTGAGACGGTTTACGTTGCAGTCGAGAATTAATGTTCCAATAAATAATAATGACATAGCAATGATAAGGCTACTATTATTCCACATTAAACACACGGGTTAGATGAACGAGGGTCGAAGAATTCGCCTTGTATTGCATGTAACAATTGTGATTATTAAATATCTTAATTATTGTTAGGTTATCTTCTTACCGAGTACTTAGTATCTACAAGTTACAAAATAGAAAAATGAGTTCTGGTGGATGGTGATGAACCTCATTGGTGATGTTTTTCATAAATCATCGGTTCATCACCCGCAGCCCGAATTCACTTACAGCTAGTCTTAGACCACTCATTTTTGTGCTCGTATTTTTAGCTTATAGTAGTATTTTGTAGATTCTTTAGACAATCGCTTTTACATGGTGTAATTAGATAATGCATTAAAACACATTTTTCTTTAAACAATAACCACTATAAATTCATAGTTTTCACGCAATTTCGAAGGATTATTTTCTACGCCTTTCCTAGTTTTCTTTACCTACACTACTTATTCGCCCATACTAAACACAAGTTTCCATTAAACTATCGAGTCTATAAAGACGGTTATATTAATAGTAACATGTTTAACTACGGATTAATGATCGTGATTAATGATATAAAGGATAGTATGTATAAACAAAGTATCATTATCTAATGCTATGTCAATATCGTTCGGTGTCCGATCGTTTAGTTTGAATACGTCATCAATTAGTTAACATTTAACGTGTGGCATGTAGAAAGTATTACCGCATTGTCGTTTTGGGTCAATGCGGATATCATTAATATTCATTTTCAGAATAACTTCGATAATATTGTTTATGAATTACTAAATTAAGTGAATCAAGAACGAACTGACTTTAAAAAAACATACGTACAAGTATTGTAATAACTTACTGGCTGAAATAATAATAAGAACAACTTTGATTTTAATTAAAGAACTCAATAAATTAAACAGGAGTTAACCCGCATTCCCTAAAATAGATAACTTTGTGTTTCGTGAAGTAAGACCCCATCGATCATCGTGATAAAACCTGAACTTTTTGATCCGAATTCACCAACAAGTATGATAATGTGAAACTGTAACTTGTATTCAGACAAGTACAGGCTGATATTAAGTCAGTCAGTGAGCCCTAATAAGTATCTTTGAACGGTCACGTACTTAATTAAATTTGCAAAGTGTACCGGATCTCGACTGCGTGCGAGACGTCTTCACAAGCAAGCATAGCTCTGACGTCATACATTCTGTACATTCGACAAAATTTCTATCACCAAATTCTATTTAACGCTGGGAAACCCCTTACAAAGAAGAAGCCTAACATGACTATACTAGTAAGTTGAAAACTCCATAAAAAATTAATAGACGCCATTATGTTTGACATTAATTTCCGTAAACCAATAATGGCTACATTGTGTGTTTGTGCCTCACTAAAAAATTAATTGACGCATCGACTGCCTCCCAGAGTCAGACAAAGCACATCGGACAATTTAATTGGACTGTCAAAGGCGACTTAATTACTTCCTAATATTGACAAAGCTGGTTTTTGTGTCACCCGGACCATTATGTCTAATGAAAAAAAGCATAAACAGCGAATCATTCCCATTACATCCTACTATTAAGCCTAGCTGGGCTATATGAGCTGCTAACGACTATGACGGTATACTTTACATACTATTTCTATAAATATACTGCACGCAATTATAGACAATAAGCTATTAGTATAAAGGCTACATTAGCGTGCGCGTATTTTCACATTCTGTAATACAGGGTTTATTTAATGAGTCCAATTAAAGTATTAGTTACAAATCACCTCTAGTTTGTTGTACCTCGCGTAATGTCCTTTTAGGGTTGGATATCAATAGCTAATGAATATGGTAATGGATTACATTCACACGTATTAGTGTGATATGTAAGGCTCTTAGAAAAATCACCATTTTAGGATTAATTGGCGACACTTTCATTGCTTCCTTGGCCTTTTACATGTTTTCTGAATATGGAAGAGTTTATAGTTAGTACCGCGATAACACTGCGATAGACTTGGGTCTTGAGGACATGGATTTGTGTAAGTTTATTCGAACGTAACTTATATGAGTAGTTTTCTGAAGTAACGTATATTTTTTTATGGAAATAATCTAACATTCATAACGAACGAATAATTGTATTATTCATTTGATACAAAGTCATCAAGAGTTTCAATCATTTTTGAGATTCAATCATGTTGGTAAACAATTTTTATTTGTAATTTTGTTAAGAAAATATTTATCTAGAAATTTTAAACAATAAAATGAAACCTTCAAACAACACGAACTGAAAAGTGAATTACAATATTTTATTGACTTCATTTCACATAAGCAAATTGGAAATTAAGAACCTCCTCCTTTTTGAATTCGGTTGAAAAATACTTTTACCTTTCCATGTATATATATAATAGATATACTTAACTAAAGCTCCTATAAACTTGCTGTCTCATAGAATTAACTAGTTTCCTTACAGACAAAGCCAGTTCCGCCGCAGATGTTCGAGCCCTGCAACAAACTGGAGCAGAATGCAACGAGAGCGAATGTATTATTCAGACGCGTTATCTGGCTGCGCGCGCACGAGACCCACAAATTGTGCGCTTGCGCCGCGTCGCTAGATAGCGGACACGTCACGATGCTGTTGTAAGGAAGTCTTGTGATGGATGTTGAATGGTAAAGAAGAACAGGACATGTGAGCTGAGTAAATGAATTGTTGTTTGTTAACCATTATAAATTACTAACAATATTGTGTTGTGCTGGTGTTATAATAGCAGTCTGGTAAAAACATCGCCCGATATTAGTAATTTCTCCTGTATCGTGGGTGCGTTTCACAAGTATGAAATATCATATACACAAACACCCAGCCTCGGGACAAACATCTGTGGTTCGCAGAAATTTTTGCCTCGTCCGGGAATCGAACCCGCAACTCTTAGCGCAGCAGTCTAATCGCTTAGCCACTGCACCAATAAGGCCGTCACAATATGTGAGAGTTATTTTCATCTTAACACTTTAATATTGATTCCACTTAGTATTTACTACCCATATCTCATTGATCAAGTCATGTATTATCGTACTATCAACTCTATCTCATGCCTTCTCTTTGTCCTGCTTTTTTCAGTAACAATGGGTCTACGTTATGTGTCTCAGCGTCCATGCTTAACTTGCTAAATATTTGATTCATGTAACAATATCCAATAACTTTTATAGAAAGATTTCCAAAACACTTTAGAAAATATATCGAGGGCATCATTCCATAGGGGCGTATACCCAAAAATGCAATTTTTTTTTATTGCATTTTTGAAATCTAGAAGTGCGAATACACAATCTGGCTTGACACCCATATTTTTAAGTCTTATAGTTTTATTTATATTTAATAAAATATAAAAGGCGTATAACTTAAAACGACAAAAATAATGTAAAAATACATTATTTTGTCGAGCCATATAGGCGTACAGTAGATAATTATCACATTTCTTTAGAATTTCTTGGTACTTTTACGATACTAAATTAAGTGAAACATTACAAAAAGAAAAGAAACCTTAGTCAAGTGTAAAATACAGGTTTTGTGTACTCTTATGTTCGTAAGAGCTGGTCTATGATATAATATTTACCTCATCTTATGCGATTATCCAGGTCGATTTAAATTGGGTTCAGGTTAGGACTACGAGCTGTTCATTTAATCTTTTCGTTGAATATTGACATCGTCTTGCGAGGTATTCACTAGCCTTATCGTCAATTAAAATGTAATTATGGCCTATAGCATAAATGGAACCATATGTGATTCTAGAAGTCCACTAATTCTACCTTAAAATATTTAACAAACCTTTCTTACTACGTCTATACGTTCCCTGACATATGTACCTACATCAGGACCTATCCCAGCAATTGTCCAGCATTGTGTTAAGACCAATTTAAATTTGTTATTAGGCAGTCTCACACTTTTGTGCACTGCGGTCAGTTGTAGTATTCAAGTCGATCGAAATGGGTCGTAATCTCTCTACGCTAAACCTTCAACTTATTTTTTGATAGCTAACACTTTGATTTCATACTTCAAAGAAACGGTTACATTACCGTATTAAGAAGACGGTTCACAATATGCCCTTTATACTATCCAGAACTTAAGAACGTTCTAGACAGTATATGGGGCCTTGCTGAGTAGTAACTGGTATCTCAATGGTATCTGACAGCATCCTATATAGTGGTACGTACTGTACGCAGATATCCAAGCGAATGCTGGCTAACCATTGTCTTATTTCCCGTAAATACCGCTTTTCAAAAACATCAACTTATAGAAGAATAGTCAAAAAATAGTCTTGGAATTCATATTTTTTGGAATATTAATGACTTCAGTAAACAACGAGAAAGCATAGTAGAGAACGTAAGTCGAATCGAAGTGGAAGAATATCGTATAAAAGGGGCTATAAGTTTTACGCCTCTATAGAATTATTGGTGTTTTCATTTGTTTTGTGCGTGCCATATGGGCGTATAAATTAATTATTTCGAGATATAGGCCACCTAAAAAAAATCCAGACGATTATTAATTTAGTTCAATGAATATCGATTAATTTACCGTAACATTATTTAAGATATAAGTAAGAAAAAAATTATACGCCCCAAAATGTATGGTGAGTTTGAGCAAATACTTCTCTAATATTCGTTACGCCATATAGGCGTAAGGACCAAAAATACCATAAAGACATAAGCTACGTTCACAAAGTTTATACCATGATGTGTGTCACAATAATATATAATTTTCCTAAAAATTTCATTTCGATTCAACATCCCATTAAAAAGTTAGACAGTTTTTTGTTCCTCCTGAAAAGTAGCCAAAATTGGATACGCCCCTATGGAATGATGCCCTCGATATAAACTACAATTTCAGTGACAACTGAGGAAAGATTATTAGAACTGAGGAAATATTAGAGTTGATCGTTGAAGCGCACAAGATGACACTTTTGAACATGAAAGAAAAGCCGTGCGTACCTATACATTATAATCTTATTTATAAAATTCTCGTGTCACAATGTTCGTTCCCGTACTCCTGCGAAACGGCTTGACCGATTCTCATGAAATTTTCTGAGCATATTGAGTAGGTCTGAGAATCGGCCAACATCTATTTTTCATACCCCGGGTCAGCTAGTATATTATATTATTTACATATTATATAATTAAGGTAAAAGAGTAGTAAAGTAACAGATTCAAGCATTTGACTGGTGTACATTTTTTTACGCGGACGATATCGTCGTGGCAGCTTATGCTACCCAGTTTCCGAACTTTTTTATTTTATTATAATTAAAAACTAAGATTAGTATTTGTAAATGTATTTTATATAGATTATCTATTTATGTAATAGAAAAAGTAATTTGAAATACAATTTTAAGAAGCTAATAATTGATTTCAGCGTTGAATAAATGTTCAACATGTAATATGTAGGTAGCTGATAAATTTGTTTCGTAAAGTTATTAGTGGATATTGCAAATAGAGTAATGTGTTGTGAGTAGATTAATTTTGACCAGTCGTTACGGTCTGGTGATTATACAAATTACTTTCATATTGGTTGACGTTCGGTTTAGGTGGGGTTAGCTTTCGTTGCAAAAGAATAATCATCACAATGCTTTGTTGTTTAAATTGTATGTAAGATATTGTTGAAGAGGCGTTTTGTTTGTAATGAAAAATTGTTACGATTCACTTTCGGTTGCAATTAAAGTTACGATTGAGTGATAGATAGGTACCTACAGGTATGTATTACATATGCGGCTCATTGAAATTAATTAATTACGCACCTACTTTGTTTAAAATTTTCTCATGTGTTTTTTGTCCATTCATTCCTGTCCTTACTATTATGAGAAAGTAAGTTTGTTTGTTTGTTACCTTTTCACGTCTAAACCACTGAACGGACACGTTGCTTATACATTGCCAGGAGTACAGAAAAATACATGGGATATCTTTCATCCAGAAAAATGTATCCCGAAGATAAGAACGATACCTATCAACCGGCGGTCACAATTTTTTTGGTCGCTCGATGGCGCTACCTGTCTGTCAATTGAAAATGAAATTTAACTCCGGGGCACCCCTATTTGTTTCTATACATGCGATATTTACTTTCAAGATCTTCTTTTCCGTAACCTGTTTCGTCTGAAAGTCTTAACAAATTCAGTACTAAAGGGTTCCCGTCTAAACAGAAGCTCTCTTTAGTATTCAACAGCGAAAATCAGGGACGGTTCGGATACAGTCATAAACATAAAGGTACCTACGTGACGTCTAACGGAAATGCCTTACAATATACTCAATCTAAATAAACAATCGGTAAGTTACACAGCCTACTTTCTTCCTTATCTACTAAGCCACCTGTCGGGGACGGACGCGAGTCGAATCGAGTTTCCAATACAAAGCGAAGATCACTATCGATGTTTCATAAAAATTCCAACGCGCACCTACGATGTAATATTTCGATTTAGATTTTCGCAATAATCTTCTCGAAAGTTTGTTTTTCTGCGATTTGAAGGTGAAAACATGCAGATGTCGATAGATCAACCGGATGTAGATGGTATTAAAAGTATTCGTTTTTCAGGTTTCACGCGAAATGAATACGATTGCAGAATGTCAAATCAAACACTATACCAATATTACAAACGAAATTCGAACGGAAATCATCTCGTTGCATTGTACACGATAAGATTTTTACTATTTACATCGTATTATAATCACGTAAAAACTTCAAATTGGTGGGTTTTGTGACAAAAACGGGTTGACGATAGCGAGATTGATCTGCCAAGATGTTTTTGTTCATTACTCAGAATGCTTTAACAATGTTTTTGTGTACAAAGTTGATTCTAGTTCACCTTTTTGCTAACATAATTACGCTTACTGGTTTCCGAGAACTTCGTATATAGGTTTTAAATTTAAAGCAAATAGTACACACGTAAATGTGACACCTATATAAGAAAGTAGAGCATTTAATGCCGCAATAACTTATGAAATCTAAGAAATAACGTTTTTAATTCCTAGAAAACCAGCTATGGAGCATACAATTATAGCAACAAATCATTGATGCACTGTTCGAACTGTTTACTTATCACAATCATCATCTCAACACAAAGCGTTCCATACAAACTTATGTAAAGTCGACTGACCAAACAATGAATTTTAATTTCGCTATTTATATTAAACGCAGCGGGCAGGAAGCCTTTGTAGTATCGCCTAGCTCAAATCATAATAAGCCTCCGTAATCAGATACTAAAACACTTTTAATTTTGTGTCGACCTTCGAATGTCGGCCGTTCACGAACGGTGAAACCGAGAGGCAGATAAACAATCGCAATCGTGTTCTACCTACCACCGATTGAAGAGTTTTATTGTTGTACTGTCGCGGGTAAAACGATTCAGGGTAACTATTTATTACTGGTTTCAATTGCAGGTTGTAATTGTATATAGGTACTTATGTCGATAGGTTTCTTCCGTTATTGTGCAGATCAATTTCTCGTCTTTTTAGCTCATTGATTTGGGAAAATGTAACTGATAACTGAATGATGAAATCTAATATAAATTCTTAGACTCAGACTGTTTTTAAAATCGGTCTCTCTGACAAATAAGAAGAAAACGATTACTTGAACATATATCTATCAATAGGTAACTAGTTTTAAGCGGAGATTATAGAGATTATTTTTCAAAAAAATTTGTAAATCACCCAATGCATAGTGTTTATAATCACAACTAGAACATATAAGAGGCAAACCTTTTCACAAGCTTTTGTTTAGTTTTTAGTCCTTAGAAAGAAATGCACTCCGAACTGAAGGAGTCAGGCAGCCATAAAGTTGCAACTACGTTTTTTTTTCAAAGGTGCATTGACTGTGCATATTAAAAAAGTTCATAAAACATAAAAAAAACATAAAATCACGCCTGTATTCCCTGAAGAGGTATGCAGAGGTGCACATACAAGTAGTACACACACATTTCGCCAGTTATGTTTGTAGGTCCCAATGTAATAGGGGGCGAGCCTATTACCATCAACAGGGCATAAATCTAGACTCCTTGCTGCTACTGAGAATAACCACAAGACCAACGAGGCTATACAAGAAATAATTATAATTGTGTAAATAAATACACCAACAGTTTTGTGGTTGACTGTACGCGCCCAATAGACGGGCGTCGCCGCGAAGCCTTCGACTGCGCGGCACGTGCGCGGACGCAAGAAGTGACGTTATTCCATTCCTATACTATGTTAAAATAAGGTAGAAAAGTTTTAATAAAGGTAGGTTTTTGTACAATGTTGTGTACTATTGTCATTAAAATGAAGAAAAAATAGCCTAGTTTATTAGTAGCATAGATATCGTTGGTAGAGTAGTTAATAAGGTAGTTAACAGAGACAATGAAGGCGAATTCTGTCTACCTATTACTTATACGATGGGACGAATTTTAGGCTAGATAACTATAGGCATGCAATTTACTAATCTATGTAGATACATTTTCATTTTCGTTGAAAAATCTGTCAGGTGTACTGGTTCCCTCACGATGTTTTTCTTTACCGTTTTAGTAACTGATAACTAATTTATAGTACGCACATGCATTCGAAAAGACACGTGGGCACGTATTGGATTTTAACCTGAATATTGTGCTAAAGGAGCCGGTCTGTAAAGCTTCGGGCCTTATCGACATATATAGAGTCTCTGTATGGTAAAATAATTTAAAAGAAGTATTTTAAGAACTGCGCAAAGTTATACAATAATAACCATTTCGTTGAGCACCAAAACCGTTCGTATTCATTTATTTTTTCGCATTCCTTTCTTGTATGATTAATGAGGTTCTTAATGTAAAACAATGTAAGTAGTCTGGGTAATTGATGAAATGGTAATACAGACATCAGTATTTTAAAATTCAGTGTTACCGAATTAGCATGTAATGTTTATAATTAAAGTGCAGCCATTGTATTTTTAACCGACTGTCAAGGGAGGGTTATGTTTTTAACAAAGACCATTGAACAATTTTTTCAAACCAGTGGGTCCCAAACAGTTGCAATAGACTTCGTGGCAGGCCGAGAAAAAGATGGCGTGATGAACTAGACTCTTACTTAAAGGACTGGCGTCAAGTGGCGGCAGACAGGGACAAGTGGAAAGGATGAAAGGGAGGCCTTTGCCCTGCAGTGGGACAATACGGGCTTATAATAATAATTTCTTGATATTCTATAAACATTTTAACAAAAATTGGCCTTCTCGTCCTCTACCGCTCCATATTACGTAAGATTACTTGAGTAAAAAAAGGGTAAAGTCGTGAAACCGTTATAAAATTAACATGCTTTGAATTCTAAAGATCTCCAGATGAGATGATATCTCCAAATGCTCCTGGTGTCTGGGTATGCTGAATGCTGATGTTTCGAAATGAATTAACTGTCCTAAAATGATTACATAAAACCAAGACAATTAATTAGCATAAAAACAGCAAGTTCAAAAGGTATTTTTTGGTATAGGAATGGCACGTGACTTCCTTAGTCTGTTTAAAAATATAAATTACATAAAATGAATAATAATTAATGTATTAAAATTACCTAGTTCTTAGTTTAAACGTATTAAGACATCCCCCAAAACTAATAAAATTATAAAAACTATACAGATATAGTTTTCTCAACTTACGTACTCACAATTATCTAATACTATCTGTGCCCCGCGGTGTTATGTTGCGTCAGCTACCTCCATAGGAAATTTCATCAAAATCGGTCTAGCCGTTTGAGCGTGAAGAGGTAACAAACATACAAACACACTCACAAACTTTCGCCTTTATAATATTAGTGTGATTATAACTCAGTTTTGTTCCAATAAATGATTTTAATTCAATTTGAGATTTATACATTGAAACCTGCAGTAACACCTCTTTACAAGAAACAAGCTCGACTATAGATTTAATTAATTTAACACTATCTACTACCATACATTTTTATACAACTTATAAACCCTTTCTTTCAGCTGATTTACGACGTGAAGTGAGAACAGACAGCCTGACCTCAGTCATAAGCGTCGACATTGTATAACTGACAGATTAAAATATTAAAAAGTCCACACGCCAATCAAGTAAAATGTACATGCCGTAAAGTTTAACATAACATAAATATAACATCACACCTGTATTTCCCGAAGGGGTAGGCAGAGGTGCATATACAGTACACCCACATTTCGCCAGTTATGTTTTTAGGTCCCAATATAATAGGGGGCGAGCCTATTGCCATCAACCGGGCACAAATCCAGACTCCGTGCTGCTACTGAGAATTACCTAATGGGAAAAACCCAGTAACACTTTGCCCGGCCCGGGATTTGAACCCAGGACCTCGTGCTCAGCAGTTGCGCTTAGCAACCACTAGACCAACGAGGCAGTCGAGCCGTGAAGTTTAATTACGTAAAATGGGTCTAATATAACATTTACCTTTATTTTTCTTCTGTTCTTCTTCGCATCGGCATGAGCCAATAGCTACAGGAATAGGTCACGGGCTGGTGTGAAGATTAGTCTGTCAACAAGGATGGTAGCAAAATTGACCGTCTAGAGTGCGCTGGACGAACTTAGGTGTCGTCACTCGTAGAGGCTCTCTACTTGCAACTCTCCTGTTTTACACGCATTTCAGTTATTGAATAGTAACTAGCAAACGATATCGTCAGAATTGCGGGCAACCGGTGGATGCAATTGGCAAGCTGTCGTTCATTGTGGCGTTCTAAGGGGGAGGCCTTTGTTCAACAGTGGACGTCTTCCGGCTGATGATGATGATGAACTAGCAAACACTGTGACCGGCACGCCTGAGGAGCTAATGCTGGCTGCTGATAACGCCGTACGCGCAGCGGAGTTTTAGGGCGCTAAAATTCACCTTTGCCATTGACTCGTTAGGAAGTCTAGCAAACACTTGAAATGTACCAGCAACCCCCCAGCACCCCCCACATTCCAATTGCCAGCCACAGCACATATCTGCTCGTCATTTTGTATACGTATGAATTTCTTACACAAATTATAGTTATTTTTTTAAACGAAAGTGGGTGCGTGCGGTCGACCCAAACCAAAGTGGGCATCATACCCAAAATAACTGTGGAATATTTCGGCAAGATTAATTTCGTTTCTTTTTTTACATTTCGTAATTATATTTTGTGCAAGGTTGATTTAAAACGAGAGCAAATTGGTTTAACTTTGCACGTAAACCGTTGATAATAAAACGTATGCAGAGAATGGAGTGACCTCTGTCCTGTAGTTGGTAATTGTATAATCTTTCACCAGCATTAATTAAAGAGACATTTTTATGTACTAACGTATAAATTGTAAGTTATGTAAAGGCTTTTAATGTTCAGGTTTTATTGAGTGCGATGTAATATGTTTCTTATTACTTGCTTAATAAAATTAAATAATTAATTGGAGTATATTGAATATAAAAATGTGGAATAGGTCTGAAAGTCTGACTTTACCTGTTATAAAAAATAATACGAAACAGGATCACGTTTGTATTTTCAAAATCGCCACCGTCTCTTGTAATAATGATCTCCGGACCGAATTTCGGTCTCAGCGACTTATCTCAGCAGAGTCTAGCCAACTACGCAGGAGATTATTGCACTAGTATGCGTGCAAACACAGGTGCACTCTCTATTTTCCCTCACTCTCATACTCCGATTGGACGGCAGACCGACACCACTGGAGAGAGATTAGGCGCAGGACCAACGGCTTAACGTTCCTTCCGAGGCCCGGAGGGAACTTGACAAAATAATCACAAACTCAGCTGTCATCATCAGCCGGAAGCCGTCCACTGTTGAACAAAGGCTTCCCCCTTAGGTAGGTAGGGGGGGTGTCATAATCCCCATGCTTGGTAAGCGGGTTGGGGATAGCAGTCTTGGTGGTGAAGATACAGAAGACGCTGCTGCCCATCTTCTGGATTATCCCTTAGTCTCCTCTTGCAACACCCACCGGAGGAAAGGGGGTGGTCAATTCTAGGCCGGATACCTCTCGGCAAGTCGCGCAACGCAGCTATCAACAATACATACCTACAAAACCTACTCACACTAAAGCCGCTATAGCCACTGAAATTATAAATCATCGCTATTACAAAGGCATATCAAACCAGCTCAGGAATAATCTAACTTGAATATGAAACGTTTAGCGAGAATAATTATAATTATTGTTTGCATAGTCATGTTCATTTTTTAATTGCTGCGTAACATTTAGCCGCACCTGACCAGTTTAAAGATAATCTCGACTGAATACGCTGTTAAAATGTCGTTTTAACTGATCGAATCCACCTCTTTGTTTCTGTGCAACAGCTTGTTATGCGATTTTCTAAAGATAAGTACCTCTATTATTGTGTAATGAACGGACTAGAACACTTAGACATAATCGAATCAATGTTACAATGGCCAAACGACGTACGGATTATAATTGACCTTGTTTTAAATGGTCAACTGGTTGATTGTGCGTTTTGACTTTTTTGGTGTGACGGCATCACAGTGTCACGTTTCAGTGTTATTTTAAATACTTACCTATACGCTGGAGATCAGTCCTACACCTTTAGAATAGTCCAGTGGACCATCAGACACCACAAATTCTCACTTTCCATCGAATTTTCGAACCTGACGTAACCCACTTATCTCCTATACTCACATCTCCTTCTTTAGTTCAGTGCGTCTCTAACCTGGTTTTCTCCACCAACTGGATTTGGTCTAGGTTTCATTTATACATTTCGCATTGCTAAGCACTTTTCATTAGACACGTCGTGACAGTATTTTTCTTTTTTCAGTGATCTTTTAAATTATTTACTTTATAGGTACCTATTTCTCAAAGGCATGCCACACCTATTGTGACCTCAACGCAGTTAAGTATATCCTTCATTGTAACATTTGACCCAATCAACACTTTTTTGTCAGCCAGTTCTTTTTAAGTCACTTTCTTGCGCTCAAACACCAATGTCATTTCATTCAACTTTTACTATACATTGATCGGCATGACATTCGTGATCTATATAATTAAACGCGGAAAGACGATGGTGAATCAGGCAGCCCTCGGGAGCGAGGTCGTTGTGAGTTCGTGATTCTGACTCCATCATTCGTACAGCCACGCCTCTGCGTAATTGTTATTTTAATCTATGTACCCTATAGATTCACGATCAGTTTTACGGGGAGTTTTGTTTAATTTGTTGGTTGGACTGGGTTGTTATTGGTCTGTACACAATGGACCATGCTGGCTGGTGTTTCATTTGTTTTTAAGTTTATAATGGATCATTGTTTTATTTTTATATTCTTAGTAGGTACTTAAGCTAACTGGTTTATTCCTTAGTTTTTCTTATTGGCGCCGTGCATCACAAATTTCAATTTTGTATTTTTCAGTTAAGTTTTCCATTAATTGATTTTACATGTTAATGATTCCGTCTTCTTTTAAACTTTTTGTACATTTTATCCAATGTAATATTGTTCAGGCTCTAAATATTGGGTTAATTACCAAGGCTAACAATATTTTTCTGCGTATTGGATTACCTACCTCTTACAAGTAAACTTTTTTTTTAGAGCTGCGTCTCGCTTCCATAGAAGAAAGTAATGGCTTTAAGTTCATGGTACGGGGGCTGGAAGGTAGAAAAAAACCTTCGTGATGATATATGTATATTTTTGACTAATCGAATTCTTATAACGCTCACAAGTTATCTATGATAAAATCTATGGACATAACAAGCTGATGATTATAATTTATAGGTTATTCATTAAATCTAATGGTAATAATTAAATTATACTCTACCAATTTTTTTTTTAGCTAACCATGATAATATATATGGCACTCGACTAGCCTTATTATTGTTAAAAAAAAACTAACATTTGCAATATCTGAACGTAATCAAAACTCGTTTCTTATCATGCCTCAATCTGTGCGATCGAGATATTAAAAAAATGGACGGTAACTAGTCTGCGGACACGACGAATAGGCGCGGCTGGCAGTATTGCATCTTATACAATTATAGATTTAATTTATTCCACACCAGCTTTACCTGCTTCGTAGTGAAAGAGTCTGTATAGTTATTTAAAAAGTTTATTTTATAGTTCAATGATGTTGTAAGAGGAAGGAAACAGAAAATAATACTGAAAAAAAAAGAATCGATCCATTTGAACAGTACAGCACCTATTTTATTTATTATACCATTTTCTAATGACTGAACGAAAAACCTCGTTAATTTTTTCTTTTCTTATTTAAATACCTTACAGAATTCCCAAGTAACATGAGGAAAACGGTCATTAGAAAACAGTTGAACAACAATAAAATCCTAATAGTTTCCATCACAACGTGTACGGTCACTTTCATCTTCATTATGATTCACAAAAAAGAAGAAAGAAAAGATATAACAGACGGCGAAAGCGATCAGATAACCACCGAAGATTTGTAATTAGTTCTTTGACACAAAAAGGCCCAGAGTATTTAGTAATCAGTCAACTCTCGTTGAGATTAAATATTCTTATATAGAGATAGCTGTATCATCGACACTATTAAACGGGAGTAAAACTTTCGTATACCGGCACCTGCCTACCATTCTCTTATAGTTTTATCGGTCGCCATTGTTTTGAGAATTAATAGACCCTAACAGGAGGTCAACGAAAGTTTTTTCAAAATAAAACGAAACTTTCATGATAACGCGATCATTTGTGTTAGCAAATTGCTCGGGTAATGTTTATGATCTTATCGGCAAAGATCAGACGCGTTTGTCTAGGTATACATACAATTACTAGGTATACGGCTACGTCAAAAACAATTACCGGCATACAACGCTTGGCCGAGTCATTGACAGGTAAGAGCTTACAATTTCCTTCAACATCCATTGCGGCTTGCCGTCCGCCCTATTGCACTTAACCTAATAACTGCAGCAATCTCGCCCGGTATTGCTGACGAAATTGCGGGGTCATCTATCCGGGCACTAATTGAGACAGTTTAGCTTAAGACACTGGCCGGTCGACAGACGTCCGTAAATTGGCCGTTTACGGTGAAAGTCGAGACCATCAGGGGCCCTATGTGGAAATGTTAAAGTTCATTGTAGCTCCCGATATTACAGCCATGTTATGGTGTTGCTTCGCTCCGGGGCGCTGTCCGTGCTTCTAGACGTATTCACGTTAAGGTCAATTGATTGCCCTGTTATTATTTTAGGAATTCTTAAGGTGGTATGTGCAGTTTAATATTCGCTTTGGCTAGCAATTTAAAGTAGTACAACATCTAATTATGCAGTATTTGGACCTTATTTTAATTTTGGTAAAAAAATAAACTTAATTATACTTGATTACTTTATCGAGGTTGTCCATGAATGTTAGATAGTTGCACGTAATTCTTCTAGCACCTTTATTTTTATCAAAATCAACTGCTAGTCTTGGAGTATCGGCTTGCTGCTGGGGCACCCGAGCGTTAGTTAATTCCAAGACTTAAAATTCTTAGTAGCATGGCATACGCTGCTTTTGTAAAGTTTGGCGAACACTCTACTGGCAACTACTTCTAGTAATAGACAAGATAACCTCTTTTTTGCCGTTCATCAAAAAGCTGTATCTTTTGGAGATAAAACGGAGTTAAATAAAATACAACAGCAATTTCGCATTGGAACTTCCAAAATACAATCAACAGCATCGTTAACAAAGGTGCAAATGCGACCAGCGTTAACAAGAGTGCACCGATACCTCGAACTGTTCAAAATGGTGTAGTGTCCATGCAATCTGATTTACGCGCGCCGCTCCGTTCCTGAAGCCAGTGTCTACTATAAAGTATGCGCTTGCCTTTTTAGGAATGCTAATTCCTGTACAGATTATTCATTGCTCTTGTCTACATAAATTTGTTGGTGGTATACTAAAATTCTATGGTAGGCGTAGCTTGTGACAAAATTTACCGAATTCTGTAATGGGTGACTTTGTTGGTATTGGCTGTGAGGTAAACGGATTCTATTACAAAACGATGATCATCTCTGCATATATTGGTACGTCTAAAGATGTGTTAAAGTAAAACAAAGCTATTTTACGAGTATTTTAGAACTAAGCTCTATTTTACTATCTAAACCTTATTTTTAATTAAATATTTTATTAGGAATAATTAACAATCACGTATTGCACACTTTTTTGGTAATGAGTATTTTAATTTGATGATTAAGTAATAACCTAACCTAACCGCATATAAAACACCAAAACAAAGTATCGTAGACTTGGAATTAGAACAATACTATTGTTACGTCGAAACAAAATAAACCCATTCAAAGCAAGTTGCAAATGCTACCTGTCAAAACTTCTGTGAACTATCTCACTAATGTGACGCCCAAACCCAACAATTTACGATCAAGATTATAGAAAACGATTTCATATCAAACACTAGTACCTACGAACTAATTTGTATTGAAATGTATGTATATTTATCTATCCATTTGCTTATAAAAACATAAACATATAATTTACTAGGTATGTTAATAGTGAAGACCTTTGCTGAAACCCCGTCAAGGATCTTAATTAGCGATCATTGTGTTATGACACATTAATGTATCAAATGCTCTTATTCGTTGTTCTGTTTGTTTAATTGAATGATTGACTATAATGGAATAGGTTAGGTTCCTAGGTCGAATGCTGATCTAGATAGATTGGTTTTATGACAGACCGATTGATTGTTTTTCGATTTATTAACTAAGTTGCATTGATGTCTGTACGTGCCTGACTAATTAAACTAGTAATTAGTCTCAGCTTGGTTCCACAATTTTTTGTTTCTCGAGTGAACAAACATTTAATCAATTATTCGATTTTGGCTATCGATGCCTTGTAAACTTCTATAGTGTCGATATTTAAATAATGTACAGCAATACTAGCCACGACGATAGCAAATTATTTATTTGGTATGTGATTAAGATCTTTACGGTAATTTAAAAAAAATCGGTATGATTCTCTTACTTTTAATATAAATCACTAAAAAAGGATCCTTAACCCCTGGATTTGTTTCGGAATTTCTTCTCAGAGATAGTCAACTAGGAAATGCCAAATCCATAATTATAGTATTAAAGATTATGACGTGAAAAAAATGTATCTTTTTAAGTCGGTTTGAGATCAGCAGACCTCAATTATTTAACACATCGACTAACTAACGCAATATCATTAGACTAGAGTAGCATTTAATACTGTAATGCTTTTACAAAACATTATTTTTTTTCTTATAAATACATAAGGATAAAATAATTGAAGGTGTGGGACGTAATTACACCGTCTCAGTTATGGCACTCTGCTATTAAACGGCCTGTTTGTATATAAATGAGTATGAGGCTACTAGACCCCACGCTGTGTCGCTCGACCGATTAAAATTCATGCTTTTTATTGTCTCACACTAAACAGATGTTATATTTTCTAGCAGTTAATGAACTGTTTATTAGTTGTTAAACTAGAAATATTTCTTTCAATGTGTCATAGATTTTGAGCAGTGTGAACGATATTTTTGTGCATTTCGTAAACCCTCATTTGTTGGCATAGCTTTAATCTTACCATTAAAACTAGTTGACAGGCTAGCAGTATTTTAAGCAAAAATATTCGAACTGTTGAATGTATAGGCATTTACAGCGTAATTAGAATAACTACAACAAAGCAGTTACCGCGCTTTGTATTACCGGAGTTGTGTTATTTAATTACATCGCCAAGCATTTGACCTAGGCACAACCCTTTCGGTGTATCTACATAAATATTATCGAAATTCCATTGAAACTTCTAATACTGTGTAACAAAGCATCAAGCGCCGATATCCTGCTGTTTTTAACCAATTTATTGTTTAATTTCTAAGTTCAAGAGATACGAAGCGGAGTCAAATACACTAAAACCATGACTAACATATTGTGATACGTCTTAACTTTACCAATTTATTTGCTGTCCAAAGTGGCAGCTGTTGGAAGCTGAAGGCTAGAGATCGAGCTTAGTGTCGTGCCATAGGAGAGGCCTATTCCAGCAGTGGACAGAGATAGGCTGATGATGATGATACTTTGCGGTCTCAAGGCGTCCTGATACCTGGACAGCTTGGACATCAAAGGTTATCAGGCCAGCAAGTAGTTCATCTAATTTTACCATGATACGAACAAAAGAAAAACAAATGCTTGACCATAACAAAACCATTCTGTATTGCAAGAACATTTGGTCGTTGTACATTTAGCCTTTGAAATAGGAAGGTTCCTATCGTGATCTGAAATATACCTATAATCGAAATTCCTCCGAGACTCCGCCTACCGCATAACAAAGCAGTAAGTGCGGTATTCATCGCGAATGTCCTTTGGCTAATAGTTTAATTGCGTTGGTCGGCGTTCGGGGCAGATAGAGATCAGCGGCCCGGAGGTCACCTGCCTGCACCGTGTTTTACTGAACTATTCATCAGACTTGCATAACTTGGGGAGTATCCATAGTCACGATCGATAATTTAGAAGCTACTTTTATTTTATAAACTTTTTTTGTTTTACTGCAAAAGGTGACAAAGGTATGCCGTTTCAAACTTATACTTCCCCAGACAGTATTAGTCCTATTTAATAGGGGGCTATTCTAACGCAATTTATTAGCTTCGACTCTCAGGGAGGATATAAAAACAACTAAATTGTATTTACTTATGGTATTAAGAAATTCTTCTTATCAGGGTTTCGGGTTCAATTTTAGTCATTTGCATACTTTTTATGTCTCTTATTGTATGTCGCCTAATCCGAACCCTAAAACTCTGTTTATCAAACTTTGAGGCCAATAAGAAACACAAACGTGTGTAATGTACCTATTGGTTGACGTAAATGCTGAAAGTAGACTAGGCCAACGACGATAAAGACATTATAAAGATAAACCTAAGACGATAAAAAATCTACAATGTTAGTAATGATGTGCCCGCTAAAATCATCTAATGAATTTAAAATCGCCACAGCGCCATGTCGTTGCATTGTAAAGTTTACGGCTGACTTTAGTTAGCATCAATGAATCGTAAACCGATGTCCGACTATGAATACGGCGCACATTTAACGTCAGTGAGTCCGATGAGTTAATAATATTATATAGAATTATCTTGGAACGAGCTTCATAAATAACGTTATAGTTAATTTTTGTGCGTTGCCTCTGAGGTTGAGGTCAGATCTAAATGATCGTTCCAGAACAATAATTGATTGGTAGTGTTCTTTGTTTGTTATTAAGTAAGTTGTCTGACATGCGAGTGTATTTTGACTGGCGAATAATAATAGAACTATTTAGTTTTATTGCCGGGCTTACAAACGGCACACCAAGGTTTGATCGGAGTTTTAATTGGAAGGTGCCCTTAATTATGACTTCGTGTTTTCGACTTCAACCTGGTTATTTTAGACTTAACATTAATTATATAATAAGATATAATGAGGACTTTTTTTGCAGTATCTTCTTTCCAGCTATGCACTAATGCATTTAGTCAAGGGAGGACGATTTTGGGAGCTGTTTTATGTATGACAAACACAAAATACTGATGCAAATTTTTGGTGACGTCATTGAGTTTTCGACATTTCCAAAGATCCAATTTCAAAGTGTTTAAAATACAATAATTATAAAATATACATTTAATACTAATTACATTGGTTTTTGAATTACATTACATTAAATTATTACATATTTTTAGGAATTTTGATTTGCACCCATTCTAAATTCTCGTCCATGGGTTTTGGTGGGCGGCGTTCTATGTGGATGGCTGAAAGGGAAGAATCATCTGTTTATTAACTTTGGAAATTTTATGATATTTACTAACACTATTAATAAATAACATTTTGGTTCTAAGGTATGAAAAAATACCACCAAAATCTACGATGTTTTCCTGGCGCGCATGTGTTGGTGGTGTTATGCCGCTGGACCAAAATGTTAACATTATAGCTGGCTAATATAATTTTGTTGTTAGTAAAAATACTCAAAGAATGTTATTAATTTTAAGAAGATTCTACTTAGAAGCTTTGAATAACCTTTCTTTAAAATTTGCACGATATCATCAATGTTTCTGACTGGTGGATGGCCATGCTGAATATTCAAGGGCAGTCGACTGGGACCACCGTTACAAGGCATTTCCCCTCCTAGAAAAATATATTTTATTTATTTATCATCACGCCCCTCCTGCGCATAGTTTTTTTTCTTATATGGATTTTATTGAACACCCTAATATGCTTAGTAGGATTATTGCGAACAGTATTTTATATGAAAAATATATCTATACAAAACTATTTTTACCCAACACAGACGGTGTTGAAATGGTTTATAATATGTCAAGTCACTTGGTATTTAAGGTTCTCACATAATCATCAATAGAGGTTACTTACTATTACCATATCCAAGAGATCTTAATAAGCTTTTAAGCTTCTCTATTCTGCTTTATTTAGCTATGACATGTTAACTTCACTACTACTTGCCGTGTGGTATCCGGCTTAGAATTGACCACCCCCTTTCCTCCGCTGGGTGTCGTAAGACCCGACTAAGGGAAAAACCAGGAGATGGGCAGCAGCGTCTTCTGTAACTTGACCACCAATACTGCGATCCCCAAGCCGCTTAAGGAGGAGGCTTTATATCAACAGTGGACGTCTTCCGGCTGATGATGACGTTAACTACATCTTTCGCTTACCAAAAATCCTAATCAAGCATTCAATTCGTTCTCAATACCATCAGCATCTTAGTTCATCCGTGTATACTTGGTCCATTTAACATAGTTAATTTGTTACTTTACCTGGATTTTGTGACATCACTGAAAGCATATAAATAAAAACCATCGTCTAGTGAACATTGAATTCTAAAAAGAGAAATTAATATTGAATTATGGTTTGCGAAGACTTACTTGTAGTTATGGGTGGTGGAGTTCCTTGATTATTGGATAGTATCTTTTTTTCAAGGTCTTCTAGGGCTTTTTTCAAGTCATCCATATAGACAGGCAATTTCATTTGATCACCTGGGGGACCTGCTGGAATGTTTTGTTATTATACATGTGTCTTTATAATGTATTATATATTATTTGATAGGTGACCCGGGATATAAAAAATAGATGTTGGCCGATTCTCAGACCTACTCAATATGCTCAGAAAATTTCATGAGAATCGGTCAAGCCGTTTCGGAGGAGTACGGGAATGAACATTGTGACACGAGAATTTTATATATAAGATTAGTAGGATTTAGAAATTGTGCCAAAAAGTATCATAAAAAATCATGTACCACTTGTATTATGATTTAATCCAAGTGCGAGTAAATTTACTAATAACATTATAAAGTGATAAGTCACCTGGAAGAGGAGGTTCAAATGGAAGTGCAGGTGATGTGATGACAGCAGCAGCTGTTGAATCTGGTGTCACTGGTGCTAAAACATGCATCGTTATAAATGTATCTACTATATATACTGACGAAGAATACAAAGAAACATTACCAATAGCAGGACACCTTATGCATACAGCCGTAGTACAAGTAGAACGAATGTACGAAGTATTACACTAAATAAAATAGTACCTATTCAAATTTTACTAAAACTTATATAGTTACTTCACTACTTACATGTTAAGTCATTAGATCGCTTCACTAAACAAAGAAAAAGACAAAATATTAGAAAATCACAAATAATAAGTATGGACAATATAATATATTATTACAGTTAAATAAGAAAATTGTTTACAAACCATTTCCTAAGTAAAGGATTTCACGCCATTACAATGCTATTGATTTGTTTAACTTAAGAGAATGTTTAAAATCCAATCTTAATTAAAGTACTAAAACACCAACGCTGGAGAAGTTTGGAAAATTAGGATAAAAGAACCAACATATTTCATACTAGCGTTTGCCTGCGGCTTCGCCCGCGTTAAGTAGTCCTTTTTTGGGTCTTGAACTTTCCACATGCCAAATTTCCAAAATTCGTCCAGCGTTTTAGTCGTGAAGGCGTAATAGACAGAGTTGCTTTCGCATTTATTATATTAGTATGGATTCTAACCTGCTTTTTGATGATGAGAATTTATTACACGAATCAATCGTCTTTGCGGAGTCTGTGACGAAGGAGATGTATTTGGCATTGAATCAAGGATTTCGATTTGCATTTCTATAGCATGGTTAGGTAGTTCAGCTGGAAAAAAGTTTTTATTATGATATGATCAAAATTCATTAATAATCGAGTTATATACATTGAATAAACCATTGTCTTAATAAATTTCCGTATATATTTCTTCTTTGTTTTCAGTTACTTCAGTGCTGAAAGCAGTACGGTGTTTAACATCGTTGGTTAGTACCTACCACATTTATAATTATACTATTTGTCGCCAGAAGTCAAAACCTATAATAATAACTATAATTATTGGTCTTAGAGCAAGGCTTAAAGATTTTAAAGAAATATTATAATTTATTAGATTATTTAACATAACAAAGGGTATAGAACAACATTAATAAATAAAGTAATTTAGGTACTGGTTATAAGTGCCTGGAATAGGTTAGTTTTATTTTAAATAAATGTTGCCAATTCATAAATACCTGTTAACTTTCGAAGAGGATTCAGATACTTCTGCATAACGTATTCAAGGCCGTCTTTCATGTGTTTACCATGATTCACTTAAAATAAAACTGATTTAATTTATCTGTCGTATGGTCAAGAGAGTTATTGATTTAGGATGCTGAACCAAATTAATCAAATTAGTTAAACATTTATTGATACTTATTAACTCTATTTTACAACAACAATCTAGGTGTAAGTCTGAGTTTACTAATCTAGTGTTTAATGTGTGTAATTATTATAGGTATGAATTAAACCTCTGGTCCCAACGAATATTCTATGAAGAACATAAATATCTCTGACCAGAATCCCAAAATAAAATGGTCATTTGGAATCTTTTAATATCTCGTTGTCAGTTCCAGACAAGGATCAACAACGGTATTTTGAAAATCGAATCTTAGCTGTCACTATGTTTCTGTCAATTTGTGCAAGATTTATTCAGTAGACGTGCATAAATAACATATACTATACGCGAAACTGTTCAGCGCTATATCCGTATTAATTGATTGTGAATAGTTGTAATTTAATGAACTCACATAAACTATTAATGTATCATTAAGTAATTGATTATATGCTACGACTAAACAAAAAATATTATCCTTCACAAATCGTAGAAATTTATCTGAATATTAGTTTCTTCATTTAATCCTGAGGACAATAATTTATTTAAAACTTACAGCGTATAACAGCGCACTCCTGTTTTCGAATGAACGTAATCCATAACAAAAAGTAAACCATGAATGAATACATGACGCAAAAACAGGTCACCTAATCATGATGCATGGTACAATTAAGAGAAATTGACAGTTATCCTAAATTGGTAACTTGTACTTTTCTGTTGAGCATTTGATTATGAAACTGAAATGTTGTTAGAAATAAATTACAAAACCATAAACGTTATCAAAAACACTTCATGCGGGCAAAACAATAATATAAAACACTATGCAAAAATATAAATAAAAGAGGATAAAACACAGGAAATGAGAAAGGAAGCCAAACTAGGAAAGTGATGATTTAGGCACGTATGATGCTGCACTTTAATTAGATCCATCGGATTATTTAAAGATTTTTATTCGTAAAAAAATATTTTAATATTGACTTTATTTGTACTGCCTTGGAGTAAAAACTCACGATGCAGTTTACCTTAGGTCAGCACTCCTTTTTGTACCCCAATTAAAACTGTGTGGTCGGACGCCTGAAAAAAAATATGGAAATGGAGGTTGGCAACAAGTCACGGGCATATATCACCGTGAGTTCTTAACTCATACATTACCTACATTTTTAAGTCTACGTATGTTGCGCTGCCGCACGTGTTGTGAACGACGCCGAGTGTTTGGTCTTCTAAAGTTTCTGAACGCATCACTTTTCTTTTCCTCGTATGTGTCTTCATTTAATTTATCATCAAGAGCAAATATAAATGGTTTGCCAATTGCGTCGTTAATTACTGCTGTTTCTGTAACTTCGTTTTCTACTGCTGTTTCGTTATCTAGTGCAGTGTCTGCAGCATCATTCTCTAATGCTGCTTCTGTAACATCATTCTCTAATGCTGCTTCTGTAGCATCATTATCTAATGCTGCTTCGTTATCTAATGCAGGTTCAGTTGCATCATTATCTAATACTGTTTCAGTTTCATCATTTTCTAATACTGCTTCTGTAGCAACATTATCTGGTGCAGCTTCCGTAACATCATTCTCTAATGCTGCTTCTGTAGCGTCATTATCTAACACTCCTTCTGTTGCTTCGTTATTCAATGCTGTTTCAATTGCATCATTTTCTAATATAGTTTCTGTTGCATCATTTTCTAATATAGTTTCAGTTGCATCATCTTCTAATACAGTTTCAGTTGCATCATTTTCTGATACAGTTTCTGTTGCATCATTATCTTCTTCATTTACAACCTCCGTTCTGTCTTCCGTTGCGACTGGATCTTCAGTCAATTCGTTATTTTCTCCGGCATCTTTGTCGTCATTGACCATCGTTTCTGTGTGATCATTGTAATCTACATCGTTTGGATGGTCTTCGTCTGCATGTTCGTATTTTATTGTTTTTGTATCGTCTGCTATATTTTCAACATACTCTACCGGTAAGTCTGAAGGTTCTTCTCCTTCTAAATCTAACATTACTACATGGTCTTGTGAATCGTTTTTGTCTACAGTTTCCTCTTTAGGTTTTATTGTGTCTAAGTTCAGTATTTTGACTAGTTTAGCAATATCTTTATCTTTGGTTTCATCTTTAGCTCTCATTCTCGCCTGATTTAGTAAAATGCTTGCATTTTTCAAAAATGCTCGGTTTTCTGCTTCATATTTTTCTTTGATTGTTTCAAAAAACGACTTGTGTCTTTTGTGTAAATGTTTTTTAATAAAAGGTATATCTTTAGTCAAAGGCAAATGTAAATCTCCGTATGGGATTATAGATGTTTCTTTATCTTTTGTTGTAAACCTATTTTGTACAGTATCTAAGTATGTCATCAGTTCTACGTTTTGTGAACCTTGTTTATTCATAATATTGTCTGAATTTAAATGTACATATTTGTCTTTTGGACTGTCTTCATTTTTTACATTTCGTAATAAATATCTACCTTCATTTGATTGCGTAAGTGTTGGTGCAACTAAAGCTTCTATTTCTGCATAACTTAACGGTACGTCTGGCGAGTTTTTAGATTCCAAATCAAACCTATCGTTTGCATCGTCTAATTTGGTATCATCTGATTGGTCTATTTCAACGCCTACAACAAAAATAGAAGACATAATGATTACTTTATAATGTACATATATGTATATATATATTATTCAACATTTTTAAGTCTCTTTTACATTTAATGCGTGGCAGATCTATATAATGTATATTTATAATTTACCACATTGTCAAAAATAACTAATAATAATAAATGGCACCAATGGTATGATAAATAGTGGCAGGAAAAAAAATATTGTTTAATCGAACTGTACCTAAGTTTTTTCATAGTAATAAGGAACTAACACTGGTTTTTACTGTTTAATATTTGACTGACATCCCACCCACATTATAATTATACGACAATGATTATAGTTTGACCATTATAATAGACAATCATTAAAATAAATGCTCAACTATTGCAAGTATCTGAAGGTTGATTCCTATCGCGATAAGTCATCAGGATCGTTGTAATGCGGCAGTATCTATAGGTCATTAGTTCGAATCTACCGTTCACGACCAACAATACAATTAGAATAAGTTTAGTTATTTATGTTTGTGATAACATTTCGTGCAGTTTCCGGAATAGATTTTTGATTTCATTCGAATTCGGCGACGTAGGCATTGGAGTAAGGAGTCTATAGCTGAATATTAACTGATTAAAGGGCATGCTCTTTTAAAGAGCAAGTAGACACTAAAAGTCCTCTAAAAAACTAGCAAAAAATCGAATATTATATTCATATTGTAATTAAATTAAATTTGTTATAATAACTATGCTCAATGTAAGTGAACTGTATTTGTTCTTTTTGAGTAAATAAATGTCTTTAAACCGATAATATGCAGAGAGCACATACAATCAGGATTACAGTACTGATGTATTATAATTACAATCATCATCAGCCGGAACACGTCCAGTGTTAAACAAAGGCCTCCTCTTAGAACGCTACAATGAACGGCAAACTGCCATTTGCATCTACCGGTTGCCCGCAACTCTGACGATATTATCCGTCCATCTGGTGGTCCACAATAACTTCCAAAAAACTTAGCTACATACAAAACGTTTTAAAACAACATAATATGGTACCGTCAACAAGAATTGTTGCTAAATCCTCCAATCCATTTATGTCGGTCATTCTATTCATGGCCTTTCTACCACCAGAAAGTAAATATTCTGGATAGAGGTAGTTTTGAGGGAGTTCCGCTTCGCAATCTAAAAAAAGCTTTGTATTAAATTCAAATTTGTAGGATGGTGCACAATGGTTAATGTTTCAAGTACAGTATTAGTTGAACATGTTGGTCTAGGGTCATTTGATTTGTAATATATACTTATATAGTTTAAAACTATTCTCAACGGGATTTGTTTTTCTTTAACAACAAGCAATTCAATTGGTATAATTTATAGGCAACTGGTGCATAATCACTCTTAAAAAACCAAAGATACACTTACTAGCAGTACTTTGCTTCGCCTCTATAGCTTTTAGTGAACTGGCAAAATCTTTCATCATGACCATCCAGGGTTCTGGAATGGCTGTGGTTGCTGAAAACAGTATAGAAACGCTCAAGAAATTAGTGTGGTTGTATAACAACACAGGACATCATTGCACCCTGTTTTAGTGCGAGCAATTAAAGTAACATTTAATTAATACAGAGACAATATGACTATTAGAAGTTTTTTAAGTCAGGGCTTACTTTTATAATGCTCGATGACTATAACAGAATACAATTTTCGCATGGTCCATAACGGTACAGAGTACAAAAACCCAAATTTTGTTTGCTTAAAATTCTTCTCTTTCGTATAGGCACGAGCAAATTGACTCATGGAACCCAGTCATGCCGTGATGACCGACCACCTAACAAGGATGGTACCGTCGACCGTGGCAACATTACCGTATTTTTTTACTTTTTATATTATAAATCAAAATTAAAATTAGTTATCTAAGTGTTTCTTTTTGCAATACTTATAATCGGCCAGGACCTACACGGTAACGAGGTATACCCCCATGGGTGCGCTGGACGTAGGTACTTAGTTATAATCACTCGTTGCATTACATTTTAAAAGGGGTTTTTAAACAGGGATTTTGTGTAACATACTTTTTGTAGTCGGCTTGCTGGTGGTTTTCGCAATAGGGTTTGTGCTAGATTTGTAATCATATGGTTCTTTAAGGAGAAGTTTCGGTTTCTTTGCAGCTTTAGTTACAACTTTCTTCGTAGTTTTAGTGGCCACTTTCTTTGTCGTTTTAGTCACTACTTTCTTCGTAGTCTTCTTTGTAGTTTTGGTTGTTACCCTCTTTGTAGTTTTAGTGGTTACCTTCTTTGTAGTTTTAGGAGGTGGCCTCTTAGTAGTTTTCTTGTTTTTGTTTGTAGTTATAGCAAATGCATGAACAGTACGTTGTGTTCTTTTTGTCAAGCTATTGTTTTTCAAATAGTGACAGTTATTGGCACATTTCTTTTTTTTAGTAGCATTTTTTACAGCTTTAGTGATTGATTTTTTCGTGGTTTTGCTAGTTATTTTCTTGATGATATTCATGACTTTCTTAGTTACTTTAGTTATAATTTTTGGTGTAGTTTTCTTACTCTTTGTAGCAATTTTTTTCCCACTTAATGGAATTATATTATTGTCAATCTCAAATGATAAACTTTCATCCAAGCCTAAATCTATAGTGATATTTGGTCTTCTTGAACCTGAAATTGAATGTACTGGATTGGGTAGGCTAAGCAAATGACTAAATAACTACGTGTTACATACGGTAACTACCTCACAGCAAGTGCCAATAATAGATGGGATAAGGAAGAGTAAATAACTGGTGAAAACATCTTTTTAAAACTGACGAGTTTAGTTGTAACCAAACTGCAAAGCAGAGGTAATCAAGTACGTATTGCCTTACCTAATGACCCATTCGGTCCGCGAGTCGGCTGTATAGTTTTCCAAACTTCACCATCGAAATATATCATGGGCTGGTTTTTCGGAACTGCAGATTCAAAAAACATGTTATATTTTTTTTTTTATAAATATTCACACACTTTATACTGTTCTAATAATTTACCCTGATAACAATAGTAATTGTATTTCGCATACAAGTAACTGAATGAAACTATAAACAAATGAAAATTCATGTTATTTCATTTATGTTTTCTAATAACATTTAGACGTTAAACAAGATATTAATCGGTGTTTAGTTCCGAATTTATTTACAAAATAAAAACAACATCACTGCAACTGAACATACATTTACAGAAATGTTTTACTGCGACTTGTGTGGTACAAATATTAAATTTAATAAGAGAATCGATAAACTTTATTGCGGAACACAAAATTATTGCGTTCGTGGATCTCGATAGTTTGAGAACGTACCTAATGTTGTTCTTATCGCGTGCGCCGGCGACAATCGTGACGCAGCGGCCATGTGTGATATGATAACTATGATCTACTGGAATGTGCACTACGAAATATTTTAATTCTGAACGTTTTACGTGAAGAGGAAGACAAAGGAATTTGATCTATTTGATAACGGATAAGGACAAGAGGAATTTAAAGGAGTTTTATTACTATTTGTTTTGAAATTCGTCAAAATTTTGAATTAACAATAGAACCACTATCTTAATGCTCTGGAATTACTGGTGGGATGCGAATATAGAGTATCCACGAATGACGATACCTAAGTGCGTCCGACGCATCCTGGACGGTCAACCTCGCTACCATCCTTGTTGACTGAATCTCTACACCACGGATTAACCTGCTCCCATATAATATTTGGTTCATACCAGCACTAAGTTGAAGAAGACTCCTCTGATTGCTGGCTAAGTTATGAAAATGGCGCTCGGTGTCCTGGATGTTTATGAAAAAACCGTGGTGTTTGTGTGTGTTATAATATTCTTTTCATTTTTCCTTATTTATGTGAATACCATATTAAGGATAATCTTTTAATAAGTATACAGTGAAAAATTTAATAACATGTGATTTTAGATACTTTCTATTTCGTTTTTTGTATTTATGGATAACTAGCCGCACCCCGCGGTGTTACCCGCTACATTTTTTCGGGATAAAGAGCCTATGTATTAATCCAGGGTGTCAACAATCTCCAAATGAAATTTCATTAAAATCCATTCGGCAGTTTTTACGTGAAAGAGTAACAAACATCCATCCATACTTACAATCTTTCGCGTTTACAATATTAGTAGGGGTGTTCTTAGATTAACTACTATGGTATTAAGTTGCTATTAATTTTTAATACATAACTAGGTATTATGATAAATAAGCAGTTATTAGTTTTTAATAACTAGGTATAGACTCGACCTACATGCAACGGTCCAATCAGACTTGAAAATAATACTATATGGCTAAACCTAGAATGTAATTTTTCCAGATCCTAAAATTCAATTAAAAGCCAAACAATCCATAAGTGCGAAATGTAGACAACTGTTTAAGGTATTTAACTAACTAAAATACTAACTGCGTAAAACTTATTTATTAAGTCATCTAAACTCATATTTTTTTATAAAGAGGAAAGATTAAATTTTTTGTTTGTTTGATTTAACTCAAAAACTGCTCGACCGATTTTGAAAAATTCTACCCATATACAATAGCTGTAATCGATATAAATGGTCCTGTAATATGCTACAAGCTCCTATTCCTTTAATGGGAACAGGTGTTATATTAAACTTAAACAAATCACGTCCTGAACCTACAACAATAATATATAGTAAACAGAAAATCTTTACAAACGATCAAACACACATAAATTCCTATTTCCTAAATTATCATCGGCAAGTATCAAGATCGGCAGCTCCCACTGAGAGCTGGCTACTTTACGATACTTATAAAATACCCATATATGTATAGGGATAATATTAATAAATATGAAAACGACGACATTAGCACATCGTTATGGTTATCAGTGACAGTTCATGGGCGGTGCGCGGGCATCCAAAACGGTGTGTACCGGTCAGAATCGTGACCGAATCCGACCCTCTTTGTTCTACATTCTATCCTTTACCTATACGTGTTTATATTCAAATGTATAATAGAAAAACAGCGTGAATCAGCTGCGCCTGTTGTTATGTTGTACACAATGGCCCAAGCTGGCCTAATGGAGTGTGGGTTGCAGTCAGATAACGTACTAACAGTTTTTGGTAACGTTGCAACCCAGTGTCAGACAAACATAATTCTTTCGAAAATTAATTACTCATAGGTAGGCACTGGTTGCAACGTGGACATTGATAAAGATTTCACGTATGCAAGCCATAAAAATGGCATGAGGAGCTGCTTGCCTACAGGAGAGACTGATCCACTTTAGCACACGACCGAATAAAGTCGGAGACTGAGAGGCCTTTGCCCTGCAGTGGACCGACATAGGCAGACAAAAAAACAGTTCATAAATCATAGGAATAACTCAAAAATATTTAGATCGACCCCATATCAAAATCTTACTGTCAAAACTATTCTCAGGCAGCTCTTCGCAAAGATTTTACCAAGCAAGAAAACTCCTAAATCAACACAACTACCTAGGTATCTACATAAGCTCAATTAAAATTAAACTGATCGCCACACATAAACCTATTAAAGGTACTTAAAAGGAGTTCCATCTACAGGTCTAATCTATATCGTTACGCTGGCCAGGTGAGCTCTACGGGCTAATTTAGGGGGATTTCTATGCAAATTTAATTACAGCAGTTACCGTATGCATAGACTAACGAAGTATAGGTACCATTAGCTCTGCAATGCACTCGTGATATTAATTTTCATGAAGGATTGGCATATATTTACGTACTTTAAGAGACTACTATGCACTATAATCATATTTTGTTTCTTCGTAAGTTATTTTTATTTCTTTTTGTGAGCCTTGGAAAGCATCAATTGATGAGCTGATTGGCGCACTGGCTAAATTGTTGGACTGCTGTACTAAGGGTCGAGGGCTCAACTCCCGCATGTGACAAAAAATTGTGCAATCCGCAGATTTTTGTCCCGAGTCTAGGTGTTTGTGTATGTGATATTTCATGTCTGTGAACACACCCACGGCACAGGAGAAATTCATAGTGTGAGTAGAAGAATTTTTAAATTCACAAGGCAAGGCTGTCGTGTTTAAAAGCTTTAGAAATAACTTACGCGAAACGGTCAAAGGGTGTTTAAATAGGTACCTATTATTACCATCATCAGCTTTTATGCCCACTGCTGGGCATAAGCCTCCTCCCTTAAACGTCACTGTTCCCTGTTTTGGTACCTATACAAAAAAAACTTGTGTCAAGTAAAATGTAATGCACCCGCTTTGGACATCAATAGTGATCTCAACAGATGAAGCGTTGCGGTGAAATTATTATGACATCTGTCGAATTACAACCGCAACCTTTATGGTTACTTGAAATCATTATAAAGACATTAATTTTGATAAATCGGATGTCAATTTGGACATGTGGTCTTGATCACCTACAGACGACATCGTCATTTTACAAAACGATAATTGTAATAACTTAAGATGGTGGTTATTATTACGTAGCTACTTCGTAAGGTATATCAGCCCCTCGCCGCGCTCTTAAAGAGAGGAGAGGACACCATTCTTCATTCTTCGTCTTCATAAATCAGGACCAATTTGTGCCTTAATAAGCACATTCAGTCATTGGTCCTGCACCTGATCTCTCTCCCCGTTCAAGTCTGTTTTCCATAGTAGATGAAGACATTCTCCACGCAGAAGAATTCGTGGGCGGTAGCTCGTACCTTGGTTACTATCAACAAAATAAGGATTTAAAATCGTTATAAGATTCGACAGTATAAAGGAATATAAATATTTCACTGTATTCCATTTAACAACACCGCTCATATCCATTGCTATCAGAATAACAGTTTAGCCATATAAACTAAACTCAAATTACACTGTGGAAGCCTACCATTGGTCACTGAGTGGGCAATCGACACACCGTTTTGGTAGTAAGGGGTATCGTTCAATGGGAGCGAACGAAGGACTACATATTTCAGCCATTTTTTTTGTCAAAACCAATTTTTTGAGACCAATGTCATCGTAAATAGTAATAACATCACCCTTTAACTGTGCCAATTTCAAAACCATATTGTTAGAAAAGAACACACTTGTCCACTGCCTCTTAGACTATTTTCAGACCACTGAAGTGTACATCTACGCTGTAGATTGCTTTGACCGATTTAAATTCACCTATGTTCTCTTGTGCTGCTTTGACATCACACCTACCTAAAATCTCAGGAATACCAAATTCTTATGCTTTGTCGTGACACAAAACTTCGTGTGTCTATCCATCAATACGTGACAGCCAAGCCCATCTTACACGGGTACGGCACCAAACTCACCACAGTGAAGTTTGACGAGCTGACTGTTTTCTCAATGTACGGCAACCCTAACAGCACATAGCAATTGACACCATGTAAGTCGCGCCGGTGGCTACGTTCGCCCATTAGACCACTTCCTTAACAAAAGAGGCTCGGAGCCTCCCATTCTAACAATTGTATGAGCTATTTACCTTATCTGTAATGCGGCGCGATCACACCCGCTCCTGATCCGACTACGACCAATAAGTTTTGATCGTTCGCCCATTGTTCTGTCACGTGATAAATATTAGTCCAGATCGTACTAATACGATTTCATTTATTAGCTCCTTTTATCTTTCACTGCAATTTATAATTCCGTCAACGACGTTTTGGATGGCTATTCATCAAGAGTTATTTGTGATAGGTACTTGTGTTTTGGATGTTAGACATATTTAACTTAAACTTTCGCAAAAGCTGAGCTGTTGAGCAATATTTTAAGGCTTACTATTTTAATAATACCCTGTCCAAATTTGGTGTAATAATCATTTTTTACCGGAGCCATGTTTGGAAATGCTCATTTTTAAGACAAATTGTGGGACATCCTTCAGCATTTCATTCAAACTCCTTACTTATCTTTATGTTAATTTCCATATTCAAAATGACCATTTTACTTTACCAGAGTTATCGTCTTCTGTAATTAGGTTATGGGTACAGATATTACTACTCTATACTTTCACCATTTTTTTACAGGAGTTAGTGTTATTTTGGGAAGATTAAGATTTATGACTAATGTCATAGTATAATCGTTAATGTCAGAAATTGCAGTGGTTATTTATGTATTATCATTACCTATTCTGTGGTGCGACTGATAGAGAATTGCTTACCTTCCAAAGAACAGACCACATCATGTTTAGGGTTTTTGAATTACATTTATTAGAGCCCATTTACAGATTCTCAGTGTACCAACATCTGATAACCCGTCCCTTTTAAATTTATAGCAAGTTAATTTAAAACAAGAAAATCAAAATGCTTTCTTCGCTGTACTTGGAAGGCTGTATATGTGTAGGGAGGCGCGGGCGCAGGTAACCGCGATATAACAATGATAGCGTCCGCGTGATGTGACCATAGCGGGACACCGCTGTAGCTCGCGCGTCATTTTACACTTATGCTACTATACTATGGGATATATGTTCTGTATTACCGCTAGGTAGCATTGTCTAATAGGTTTTGATACGTGCTAAAACTTTACTACGTGGTTTAATAAATTGGTATACGTTTTGCACATGTTATAGGACGAAATCTATGGGACTAAAAGTGTGATGAAATTAACACTGAATCTGTGTATTAGCCAGGAACGGTCAAAGATGAAGAATGATGGTTGGAGTATCAGCGTAAGAGATAGAGACGGAGATGATAATTAGATGGACCGGAATCAATGGAGGTTTTAAGGAAAAAATGCTGTTTAAGGCATTGAGTTTGTTTTGATAATTATCTAAAATTGCGGTTAATTAATTTGGATTAATTACACGAATGTGGCAATTTTTTACTTTTACGGACTAAAATTAATTACGGCAAAAATAAATGTATGCATAGAAAACAAAATAAGGCATTTGCGCAAAGACGTATATATTAAAAAACAAGGCCAGGTTAATAAATTTGACAACAAACAGCAACAATTAATTGAAATAATTAATTGGTCCTAATTTAAGACACTAACCTTTCTTTGCACATGCAATACTAATAAATTTGACGTATTACTAAATTTTCCAGCTCACGATTACGACACGAAAACGGCACGTGCCTGCGCCTGCGCCGGCCGCATGGAACAGAAGTGTCCGCATCGAGTCGTGACATAAGTCGACGGGCGCCCGTAATCTAGAATAAATTGCGTACACTTAGTGACTCTTTATAGACCTTTTAAGGTAGAAAATTTAAGATGATGATCACCACGCTCATAATTAAGATCAGGCGTGATAGGGGACTCGTGACGTGGTGTGGGTGGTTCCGCTTCCGAGGTCACGGGTGGTCCCTAGCCAATTTGGGCACGCTACCGAGATTTTTTCTATTCTGAGGATGATGAATACGAGGTGTTTGGCCTGCTCGCCGTATCCGGATTAAGAAGAAAAGATCGATGTGGAAGATTAAACGGGACTTGCTATACGCCTATTTTTGATTGTTGTAATTACTGGTTTGAATTTTGGAGAACAGGATAATCGCCAAACTGACGTACATAACTGATAAAATATATTTGCACGAACTTGTTTATACTGTTGGTGACAACTACGTATTGTCTTCCTAACACGGTCCTAGTTATAATAATTATATTTTTGCAAACCTTAGCCAACACTCCTAGTTTACAAAACCACCGAATACACTTTATTATAAACTTAATATAAATAAACCACATCATAGACCAATAAAGCAGAGATCCCATACATATTGAAGATTCCATAAATCTCTCTAACAAAAACATTCAAGGAAGTTAGCTTCGCTTTAACAAAGTAAAGTAAGCCTTTATGGGTACGAGTCGCATACGGTAGCGACGTGTGTGGCATCCCCAGATACTTTATATAATACTCGGCTGCTGGACGATCCCCATATCTCAACGGGAAGTATTTTGCATGCAACCACCACCTATCTTTTGGAACAATCTGAAAACGGGAGCAAGTTGCAGCTAAACAACTTATAAATGTATTCCGCTTCTAGCAAATCACGACTGTTTATTATTCAACATAAAGCTCATTTTCTAATGATTCAAATTGCGTAAAAGCCTTTTTGGTATACGCAACGTTTTGCCAAACGCATTATTTATCGTAAATTCGTAATTGCTGATTGTGGACGAAGAAGGGAATCTTTGGAGCGCTTGATATCATGTATTAAAGTGGACGCTCGTTGTTTACTTATGTAATGTACAGATAAATGCAATATGCTTCCAGCAGCCGAATGTTACCGCCAAAGGCTCATCGATAATGATGAGAAAGTATCACAAAATGGAAACTTCTTAATAATTTAGGATCGTTTTACCGTCCGTTTAAAACTTTATTCGCAGGCGTATGTTGAGTGATCAAAGCAAAGCTTTTAGTGGTTTAGTATCAAAGAGCAAGTAGACAGTTACTTATTGGAGTTGGTCTGGTTTTCCCTGAACTGTCAACGTTGATGATTGGCCAATCACTACACCACGTGGCGCTGAGAAGATTTTCATGGATACAGAAGATAAGTTACTATTGCCATACTTAATACTTACCCACTGTTTTTTTACATTTCTGATATCGTAATTAAAAAGTAAATATTGGATAACGCTTCGTTTATATACCTATTACATCTACATATTAAAGCACTATACAACGTTAATTGTAATAAATAAGGGGGAAATTAAGTCAATGATAGTGGAATCTTACCATGAGTACCTATTACGAAATAAATATAAGCTGCCTTAATAAATAACCCTTAATTATAAAAATTGGCAATACTGAACAATTGCTAAAACTATACCTGTCACTGTCGTTTTCATGTCAAAGAATAGAGATATCAATAGACTTATGAAGTAGTTTTAAAACACATTCCAGCATCATTTATAAGTAAGGGGGTTAATGTTTATCATTATCTATAATATATATTGCAAATCTAATTATTGGTTAACTTCCTTTATCCTTATCTTGAATCTTAACACCTAAGTTGTTTACGAGTTCCCAAGCCTACTAGGCTTTTTATCTTTAATATATACAACTGATTACATATACAAAATTCTAATAGGCAACAAGCAAATCGCGGATTGTAATTTAATCACCTTTTAACTGCGGGGTTTTTTTGCATAACACCATCCATGTATCAAACCAATTGATTTTTAATGATCCTAATCGTTTGATCGCTTAATTTTGTATCAAATTTAATTGTCTAGAAGATAAAATTGGCATTCCTAAATATTGTTATAAAAATCTTGTTAATATACAATTTAGTCAAACTTACTTAGAAAAGGTCGGTCGGTTTGATCATAGGTCACCTATTTTACACACGAGGTCAACAGAGAATTTTTAATACATTATTTTATAAATAACTTAGTATATTTTATACTAGCTGTGCCCGCGACTCCGTCCGCGTGGATATTCGGAAACAGCAATAGTATTCTATGATTGTTTTCTCACCCGGACTAAGTGACACAATATATGTATGTCTTAACTATAATATGACATTGACTATAATAATATAGTATTTTGTAACACTAACGCAAAAATTGGACGGTGATAATGCAAATTAGAAAAATTCTGTCGTACATGATTTTAGCGAATCCTAAACCGTTTACGCAGCGCACGCAGGAGAAGCTATCAAATGGAAAACACAACGCGATTTTGAAACATTCTTCATTGGTGCTCCGCTCCTATTGACCGTAGCGTGATGATATATAGCCTATAGCCTTCCTCGATAAACGGGCTATCTAACACCGAAAGAAATTTTCAAATCGGACCAGTAGTTCCTGAGATTAGCGCGTTCAAGTAAACAAACAAACAAACTCTCAGCTTTATAATATTAAAATAAAATAAAAATAATAAGTATAGATTAGAAGACGTAGTAATATCAGCCACTGATAATTACTAGGTCACTATGAAGCCGAAGGTATAATACAGTGACAAATCAAAACTCGTTTATTCCACAGCATTCGACAATTGAATGTTCTTACATCGGGTCTTATAATATAATCATTGAGGATCGCAACTAAGCGAAAATCCATTTTCCAATACAGCCTAGTCTGGCGCAGTAGGTACACACTTCTATAGACTATAAATATATTATAATTATCTTTTTCTTCTAAACTCAAAGTGTTTGCCAGTAAACTAATTCCATCTTTGTCTATACCTTGCCAGTATTAGAACCTCATCATATATTTATGCCTACGTTTTCATATATCAAATTAGTTGATTCTTTAATTATAGGTAGATAATTGTTAATATCAGGCTTTATTATAGCAACAACTTCAATAATCCTTTTGATAGTAGAGCAAGTGTGCCTTTAAGTTTATTCCAGCCTTCAGGCACGCATGATGTTTATAGCCACTATTTCACATTTAGAACATTTCCTTATGGACACAAGGGAATTACTTTCCTACTTTACGTCATGGTTTTGAATGCCCAAATGGTGGAACCCACACGTACTAGCTCGTTCTGTCATTCATAATTGCTGTAAAGATTGAGTAAATGTAGTCTTACGATACATTTTATTTTGATAGATGGACCGTCGGGCGCAACCTACACAAGGAATAGAGAGCTGTGTCTTCATTATAGGATAGCATAAAATGGAATTGATTGAAAAAATCATTATGGACTTTGACTTTATAACCATAAGTCTTTAATTTTACGTTCCTCAATTTAATTCAATTCATAAGGTATATTTATATATAACCATAAGGTATAAGCTGCCTACTGTTAAGTCTCGCAACAGTCCGACGAGTAGCCAAAACTATAGACCTAGACCCTAAAGTACCTAGTCGAATCGAAGAAAAAACCTTTCTTGATTCGAATAAAACATAAGGAACAGTTTTTTCCGACACCTAAGCACAGATCCTCCTTACAGATGGCTAGGCGGTAAGTTCAGTTTATCACTTCATTAGCTGAGGTCGGGGCGCCTCAGCGACACCTCTCGTGCTAATGTGGTAGATGTGTTGGCCCGATTGTGTCCAACCAGTGTTGGCACGCGAGCTGAACACTATTCTGTAACGTTCTTAGGTTTTAGGCTCACTCGAAAGCTCACAAAAAAAAAGAAAATATATAGCCTCTGGAGCTACGCTTTATAGAGCTACAAAATAGCTCGTCATGTTAAAAAGATTTCCAAGTCAAAGGGATGGTTGGTAGAGAAGCTGTCGATGTCACCAAGGGTTTGACAGTCAATTGAGTGTCGTTCGTGAAGGGTATTATAATGCACATTTATGGTGAGATACGTAAGTATTATGACATTACGTAATGACGTTTCCGTCAGCGCATTCAGTTGACAAGAAGACAAACTCACTCTTAATTTTACATGACATTAACTGGCTTTTCATAGTAACATTCTTCTTCATCTTATGTCAAGCACATTAGGCCTCGGAACACATTACTCAACTTCTAGATTTAAACATCGGTCTTTTTTAAACTACATACAACCGCCTAACGCAAAAATATATCGACAAATTCACTATTTCCAGTCGATACCTCAAGAATTACGCGAACTAATGTACAGTCATTCACAGGCTGATGGTTTTCGCGCAGCATTGCCGTTAAACTACAATGTAAGCAAGAGTCGGGCCATCAGTAACCTTACCTCTGAACCACGAACTATTACCGTTTGCCATCTAATTTACATTTCGCTGAGGCGCAGGCGTGAGCGCCGTAATTTTTGCACGTACTGAGCACGCGCGCCGCGTTTCGAAAAACTTCTGAACATGAATGTGCATCTCGTAGTTGCTGTTTTGCCGATGATTGGTGCTCTGAACTTTGCATGTGTTGTAAATTGTGTGCTTTCTGATGTAAGTCGGTATGCTTTGTACTTACGTGGACTAGCAATTGCTTTTGAGAACTGCAGGAGACACATAGATATTGTGCAACCAGTCATCAAGGTATGTAGGTATTTATCTCATTCATAACAAATATAACTTGCCGTTTTAACCACTGTAGTTCTTCGATAGCTAAATAGATAGCTTTTTTTATTGGGACAATCTCGTCTCGCTTCAAAAGCTTAAAAAAGGCATCTGTTGCTACTACTGCATTGCTACTAGTAGTAATAAATTAAGGATTCATTGTTTTGTTCTTATTGGTCTAGCCCACAGAAACTCGTATAACTTGAAGTATAAATATTAATAAGACAGTATTTTAATCACAAATTAGTTATGGATTATAAATAAAAGTTTGTACATAAGCTTCCTGAATAATTTTGATGCAATTAAATTTTCTCATCAGACAGATCATACTTAAAAAATAGCTAGATACTAGTCTAACACCTAATATATCATATCAATTAAATTCAAGATAACTTAGTCTATTTATCAAATTAGATTAAAATAAGTAAAAAATTATATCGAGTTACTAAATTAAAAATATGAAAAACCGGTGTACGAATTACCTTTCCATAAGTTGTTCGTGAATCTATAAATTATAATGTATAACAAACGCCCATTATCTAATTAAGTAGCCGTTGTGAAACGATCTTATAAGTAGTTGATAAAGATGACGTGGTGTTACTCAAATAGGTCGAAGTACGTACTTGTTTTAGAATATAAAATTATATATGATTAAAATTCCAATACAGAATATACACATGTAGTCATAAATCTATTCATATAAAAACTTGTCATTCAGGAAATCATTATTTTGGCGATCAAACTGAGAGAGCTTAATTTATTGACAATCGTAGGATTCAAATTATTCTGATCACGATATGTTTATAAAACAAAGCCTGCGGAGGCTTCTGTCTAGCTTTATATATCATGATAATAATGATTGAATAATTTTGAGTTATAATATGTGCTGTTAAGTGGTGTCCGGCTTAGAATTGAACACCACCTTTCCTCCCGTGGGTGTCGTAAGAATCCAGACTTCATGCTGCTACTGAGAATTACCTAATGGGAAAATCCAGTAAAACTTTGCCCGACCCGGAATTCAAATCAAGACCTCATACTCAGCAGTCACTTAGCAACGCCTAGACCAGCGAGGCAGAGGATTAAGAATAACGCATAAATGTTGTTGTTATCAAATTAATATTTTCTTAAAACGTCATAAAGCGTGTTCAAAGATTGGAAGGTAGCTAGGTAATTTATTTTAACAAATTATTCTTTTTGCGCATTGACCACTGAGTAAGTAAACTCATTCGAGTCTCTATTTAATTTGGAATTCAATTTGCGAATTTCAAAACCATCAATCTTTAGTTCTCTATGTAGCACAAATTGAATTTTCTAACAATTGCAACACTTCCTATAGCTATTATTGTTCAAAAGCAAATAGAAAGCTCTATAATCGATTTACGTGCATCTACCATATTATTATGAATCGTATTCTTATTAAGTGATGTTCGGCCTTCAATCCCTAATCATTAAACTGGGCTGTTCCACATCTTAATTAGAAATTGTGAATGGTCGTAATGTGTTTTATTGGTTCGTTTGATTGCGGATGCCAATATAAATGTACGTCAATTTGACTTGAAGCTTTGATTGAACCGGCTTCTCTAAAGGAAGCTGCCTTATTGAATTACTCAATGAATTGCGTGGTCGCACTGTTAGCGATGCTTGTATTGTGGGCGAATAAATGTAAACGACCTTGCCTTATAAGTGGTTTGAATTAGCTAAAAATACACAATTACAAAAACAAGGAAATTCCTTCGTTGGTACTATGTATAAGAATCATTAGGGGTGCATTGAACTCAAACATTATGATACGAGTAATAGTATAGCCATGTTACTGGCGGTTTAAACTCTGATACCAGGACTATCAACCCTACGTTAAGAAGAAGATAATAGTACTTTTAATTTTCTTGCCTCCTAGTAATACTAATATAATAAAATCGATGTACATATATACATAATACTTCGTCGGCACTCTCATGTTGATTTGACGACACCCGTCTATTTTCGGACTTGGAGTCGTGTGTACAAGTCTGATACTGGGATTTTGAATTTGATATTATTTATTTCTAATTTTGTGTAGTTTATTGATAATATTAGTGTAAATATTTTCAACATGATGTATATTGTTCAGAAATAAATGACTTATGATTTATGGACGGGGCTATAGACTTTGAAGTTCTATGCCAAACGAATAAAAATGTTGGATGCTGGAGACAGTTGATTAAATTACTCCTGTATTATCTCACTGTCGTTTGCATGTCAAAGAATAGAGATGTCAATAGTCTTAACGAGTACCTAGTTAATAAGTAACCCGTTACTTTTTAAGGATGCTAACATGAGTTTTAAGATGACTACTCATTAGCGTTAGCGTAGCGATCATATTAACGAAACGTAAACTAACCCCCGTTAGTTTACGTTTCGTTAATATGATCGCTTATGCTTTCCGCTACAAAACGCACCATCACCCAATATGACAAGTATATTATTATGTTAATATTCCAAATAATGTCACAAACATATCGTAAATCGTATATGACCGTATTAAGCAGCATCATAAATACGCGCGGCGAAATATAATGTGTGTTGTAAAGTATAATGAGCCGCCAATAATTAGCCTTAGAACAGTCTCTATAGCCAATTAATTTGCTTGCAAAATAACTTTTGACTTTTAAACCCATTTTTACCACACCCATGGGTTTCATCATATGGTATTTATGGGTATCGATTTTGTTTTAATTCATTTTTTGTTGTTAGAGGTGTTACGTAAGATCAGTTGCGGACCGATTCGCTTGCGGCGACCATCGTAACTACTGTTTGATTAAATATCAACCAGTCAACCTGTATCGATTCAGTCATGTAAATCGATTTTTGCTAAAGATGAGTTTGATTCTTGTATGCATATTTTTTCATGCAAATCTTCGCCACTAATAACTTCTCTGTATCGTGAGTGCTTTCCAGGATTTTCAAAAAGTATTCACGATTATGTAAAGCATTTCTCTGCGCGAAAATAGTTGTGATTAATTAAAAAGAATATAATTTATGTATCAAAATAAAAACACATATCGGCATATTATACATATTTTTAGTTAGCCTGTAATATGTCCCACTGATGGGCAAAGGCCTCTTCTTTATTTCTCCACAAATCTCTATTTAGTGCATTTCCGGTCATGTCTTCCCGACAAAGGTCTATACTGTAAATACTTTATATGGGTATATTTAGCGCAAAATAATATCTACCTACACGAGCTCTTTTTATCACAAACACAGGTTTTAAATAAGCTGATTTCCTATCCATTTCCCCCACTATACCAAGACCTTAACCGGAAAAAACAATTACCTTGAAACCCATTCCAAAAATAAACAAAAACAACTACATAGGCTACTTAATTAAACATTGATTACAATTTTCCCATTTACCGGCCATTCTCATAACTTTCCCCACAGTCAGATAACAGAGGAAATACGTGAGGACATCTAAATCAAGCGTGCGTCAGACAGACGGACAAGCCGACAACGTGGCTGGCGGCAACGGGCCATAACTCTCAACAGATGAAGTTATTAATGTGTTCGGAGGCAGGTGCTCTGATGCACTGAATATCTTGTACGTGAATAGTTATACCTCTAGATTGTCTGGAATACCTTATGTCTTACTTAGAGTCTCGGGAGTACCGTTCGGTTGGAGCTAAGAAAGCCCCATGTTTAAAGGCGTTGCTATGGGAACTTCTTATTGTTGTATTGATAAACAACCTGGTGTCAGAGTTTAAACCACCTGTAGGCCTCTGATATGGCTTTGCGCACCATTGAAAAATCGTTAAAGTGTGCCGGTTTTCTCACGATGTCTTCCTTTGCCGTTTTTAGCATCTGATAACTAATTTATAATACGCATATGAATTCGTAAAGACATTGGTGCGTGCCAAGATTTGAACTTGCAACCTTAGACTTGGCAGTACAACGGTCATATTACTTCGCTATCACTGGTACAATGCAATGAGAAGATTTTTGTAGAGTCAGCAGGAATACTATACGTATTTTAAGCCAATTTTGAAGTGCCGTTTGGTTACCAGCTAAGATAGGCCCTATGTTTAAAGGAGTGGTTATATGATTGTAACAAAGTCAGCAAGAATTTCTTCTCCCTAGAAAAGTGGTAAAACGTTTGACGAATAGGAAATAGGTATACGTTATACGCGTTTAATGCGAAACTACATTTTTTACTATGGGAATTATAACATACATAGCGTCTCCTTCTTGCAACACTTCCCTACATACAATTACAGTTACTACATCCTTGAAGCTATGGGGAGAAACTTTCTCCTTTATAGGATCACTTCCAGTCTCTTATCCTTTTCTTAAAGACCTTTCATCTTCCAAGAAGGCCTTTCGTTTTCGTAGGATTAAGAAACTACTTATAAACAATTTTACTCTAAACAGATATACCTCTATGATGAAATGCAGCATCCTGTCACTCAATCACATGCATCGAAGCAGTGCCTTGAAATCTGTCTACATAATATATAGTTAATACAGTAAATTTCCTTTACAGGAAATACGAGTATCTACGCAGTGTGGCTAATAAAATTGCCACAATGATTAAAAGTCCAAAGTACCCTAACAAGGTCCTTTCTGATTGGCCAGTTCCGGGAAAACCCATATCTTTGCAACGTTGTACCGACCGCAAGCGATTATTTCGGAATTAATGTGGGTTTTCATACTGGCTGAAGACAAAAACAAATGAAAAACAAACTTTCTAGAACCTTGGCGTGACCTTTCCTTAAGGTTTTGACACGGAAGTGTTCTCGGAAATAAAACAAATGTGCAACGCAGGTTGTAGTGCAATAAATTCTCCTTGCTTATTATATCTAAAAAAAATAGTTGGCAAAGGGCTATCTTTCCTGTTTCTTTTCCTCTTTCACTTGAATGTGCGAGGAGCTGAAATTTAAATAAGGAAGGTAAAACTGCTCGTGGCCTATCTATTTAAAGTTTTTTAACATTTGTGACACATCATTCCATAGGTATTTTTATTGAGTCATATGGAACTTTGGGACGTTTTAAAACCCATAGCGAGGGGATAACATTGTGTCTAAGACTCTTAACCCTTTTTCTTTTAGCGCTTTTTGACCACACGTCGTACAATCAGCATTGTAACTATTTTATTATATACATATTTTTTACACATACCATTAATTAAAAAAAACCTTCTTCTTATATAGTAAAACGTCTCAAGTCATCACTTGGACGTTTCTATAATTTGAAATACTATCTTGAATTAGAGTTTTTTTCTTCCAAATATTTGCCAAAAAGGTTTCTTAGCATGTTAAGGTACTTTAACGCTAACTGTACATACATGGCGATTTTTTTGTGGAAAGTCCAACGTTTGTAGGCACTATTTATAAGTTGTATATTTTTCTTCTTGTTGGTCATGATTATGCTGTATTGTAGAGACTGCCTCGTTGGTCTAGTGGTTGCTAAGCGCGACTGCTGAGCACGAGGTCCTGGGTTCGAATCCCGGGTCGGGCAAAGTGTTACTGGGTTTTTCCATTAGGTAAATCTCAGTAGCAGCACGGAGTCTGGATATGTGCCCGGTTGATGGCAATAGGCTCGCCCCCTATTACATTGGGACCAAAAACATAACCGGCGAAATGTGGGTGTACTATATGTGCACCTCTGCCTACCCCTTCGGGGAATTCAGGCGTGATGTTATGTTGTTGTTGTTGTAGAGATTGGCCAGTCAACAAAGATGGTAGCGAGGTTGGCCGCCCAGGGTGCGCCCGACGTTAAGTACGTACTATAACATATGGAGGTACTCTACTTGCACTCTCTTCTAGCTTTAAGAGGCATAGTTACATTTTACCTATAATCATGCAATTAATACCAAATAGGTAACTTAAACTGAGCAATACATGTAAATTCCGTAAACGCAGGTAAACACGAATGTAAATTACTTCCCGTTCTTTACACAATCTCATATAAAAACATTACATAGGTATGTAAGGTTTTTAACATGTGAAACTATTTTGGTATATATAATTTCATCACCGAAGAAGCCAGATGTGTTTTTCTCAATCAAAGGTCTAAAACTCTAGAGTACTTTGAGCTGGTCTGATGATGGAGTCGAAGGTGGTCATAGGAACACTGTAACGAAATGACGCAACCCCGTGTTTGGGCTTGTTTGATTCGTCTTTACTTCGAGCCTAGCTGATTTAAAAGCTTGGGTTTGAAAATATATTTTTAATATAAACTTATTTGTCTCCTTCACACGCATTACATTCCTCACATACGTTCATAAAACTCGTCCACAGCTTTATATATTCCTTACTGGAAAATTAACGGCCTAAGTTATGCATAATTACGCTCTATGCTAGATTAATGAAAATCAATCAAAATCCACTGACAGCGTTCTACCGGCGCAAGAGCAGATAATATCTCTCACTTTCGCTAGACAAGTAAACAAGCGGAGACGTGCGTTGGATTGACGCGAACCCATTTTAATTTGTGCCCGCTTCCCGCTATTAAATACGCCGGTCGATCGTATGCGTGTGCGCAGAAGTGTTGGGAATATTTTGTGGTGATTACTTTTTTTGTTGATTAGTATTCCTAGTTTACAAAATTTAGACATAATTTACCAATTGTACCTAAACTTGAATTTTGATAATACACTTTTTATTTAAAGTGTCTATCGCTTTTTGAAAAAACGACAGATTTTTATTTAAATCGATACGTTTTTGCCTTATTTGTGTTACGTATCAGGAGTCAATATCCCAACGTATCACTGCTCATAATAAGTACCAAGTAATGCATTCAGAATTGCGGGCAACCGGTGGATGCAATTGGCAAGCTGTCGTTCATTGTGGCGTTCTAAGGGGGAGGCCTTTGTTCAACAGTGAACGTCTTCTGGCTGATGATTATGAATACATACGTATTTATCCAGCCCGTACATCATCATCAGCCGGAAGACATCCACTGCTGAACAAAGGCCTCCCCCTTAGAACGCCATAAAGAACGACAGCTTGCCAATTCCATCCACCGGTTGCCCGCAATTCTGACGATATCGTCAGTCCATCTGGCGGGAGGCCTGCCAACGCTGCGTCTTCCGGTTCGTGGTCGCCACTCGAGAACCTTTCTTCCCCAGCGGTTATCGGTTCTTCGAGCGATATGGCCTGCCCATTGCCACTTCAACTTGCATATTCTTCGAGCTATGTCGGTAACTCTAGTTCTTTGGCGAATTTCCGTATTCCGGATCCTGTCGCGCAAAGAAACCCCGAGCATAGCTCTCTCCATAGCTCGTTGAGTGACTCTGAGCCTCTCCAAAAGGCCAACCGTTAGCGACCACGTCTCTGAGCCATACGTAATCACTGGCAACACACACTGGTCATAGACCTGCGTCTTCAGACACTGCGGAATTTTGGACGAGAAGATGTCGCGTAGTTTCCCGAACGCTGCCCATCCGAGTTGGATTCTTCGGGCGACCTCTTTGTCGAAGTTGGACCGGCCTAACTGAGCAATTTGTCCTAAGTAAACGTAGTGGTCGACAACTTCGAGGGTATCGTTCCCAACGACAACCGGTACAGGTGCGACATGGACATTGGACATGATCTTTGTCTTGTCCATGTTCATTTTAAGACCCACCTGTTGGGAGACGATACTGAGGTCGCTGAGCATAGTATTGAGCTCCTCCAGCGACTCCGCCATGATAACTATATCATCGGCAAAACGAAGGTGAGTGATGTATTCGCCATTGATGTTGATGCCGAACTCGTTCCAGTCCAAGAGCTTGAAAACGTCCTCCAACGCATTTGTGAACAGTTTCGGAGAGATAACGTCTCCCTGTCTCACACCACGCTGCAGTTGGATTGGTTTCGTACTCTCGTCCTGTAGCCGAATTGACATGGTGGCGTTACTATACAAACACTTCAACACCTCGATATACCTATAGTCGATATGACATCGCTGGAGGGACTGCAATACAGCCCAGGTTTCGATAGAATCGAAGGCTTTTTCATAGTCCACAAACGCTAGACACAGTGGCCGATTATACTCCTCGGTCTTCTGTATAATCTGGCGGAGCGTATGGATGTGGTCTATGGTGCTAAAGCCTTTTCGGAAGCCGGCTTGTTCGGGGGGCTGGAAGTCATCAAGCCTGCGTTCGAGACGGTTCATAATGACTCTCGAAAACAGCTTATACACATGGCTCAGGAGCGAGATGGGTCTATAATTCTTCAATAAGGTGTTGTCACCTTTTTTGAAGAAGAGCACCACCACACTCCTGTGCCATGCTTCTGGCGTAGTACCCTCGAGTATGACGGAATTGAATAGCTTCTGGAGGACTAAAAGTACCGGTTTTCCACCCGCTCTCAGAAGCTCTGTTGTAATTCCGTCATCACCCGGCGCCTTGTTGTTTTTAAGCTGTTTCAGAGCCACTCTAATCTCGTACAGGCTGATGTCTGGGATGTCCTCGGTGTAGTGTCGGGTCAGTTTAGCCCTAGAGTCCTGAGCCAAACCGACAACGGGTTTCCGTGTCGAAGTGTACAACTGTCCGTAAAACCTCTCCAGCTCTCTCAATATCTCCGGTTTTGATGAGATGATACTGCCATCGTCGATCTTCAGCTTCGTCATTTGGCTTTTCCCAATAGAGGAATTCCCAGCCCGTACATATCCAACAAATTCAATGTACTTACCTACCTAACTATTGTATCTACTTAATCTATATTTAAACTAATTTGCGTACCATTTGTGTGTTCGCCAGTACAGCACGTCGATCGTCAAGGCACTCCCGTTAACAGTCGGCGCGTTGTCAGTAGGTCTTCGTAACTAAAGCTTCCTGCAGAGCTTGATATATTTTACTCTATAAACCGAGCTAGGGAAATGAACCAGCCAGCCAGTAACGAGGTACTGATCACTTTTTACACAGGATGAGAGAATTGCTTGCGATCTGCGTTTGGTAGGACGTTTGACTGTTTTTTGTTGGCTAAGGTTTTGATGTCGCAGTTAGTCTACAAACCTACTGTAGGTTTCTTTTAAATACTGGTTTATTGTATTTTAAAACCCTGAGAAGGTTCTACGTGCATTATTACCTAGAATCGTACCCCATATTCTGCAGGTCCCACAAAATGCAAATGTGCAATGGCCTAATAATTTAGCCACTTGGCTGATTGGGTTCTTAATATTGCTTTTTAGTAAACTCAACAGTGCCTAATTTAACCATATCGAGATTCTCAATTCTAAATCCTGAATGGATATTTAAATCACAACCCTATACTAGCCTATAATACCAATGCTGAGCCATCGAGGCGTCAAAGAAATCTAAAATAATGTAAAAAAAAACATGTATTAGTATGAAAGAGTTACATTGGTGATATTTGTCAAAGTACATAGTGCAAGGGTGTAATATAATATACCTAAGGATTATATGGATATGTACCTAGGTATTCATCATGTATTCCCTGAAAAAGTATAAAACACATACCTATTTCTAAATTGTACGAACAAAATCAAAATATTTATAACTAAGCATACAGTTACATGAATCCGAGTAGAAAGCTCAAGATGGGTCGTTTGTAGTGTAACATGAAAACGGCGAATCATCAATGTTTATACCGGGCTAATGTCAAACATATCCGCGGGCGTCGCAGCCTTTGAGTCCTCTACAATGGGAACAAAACTTGTAACATTACAAATATTCTCTTAGCAAGAAAAGTTACCAGTTTAACACGTTGATTGTTCTCAAAAGATACACAGTAGGTGACCTACATATTTTTACAGAATCCTAATTTTTTTACGTAGGTCACTGTCAGTGCACAGGGAAAGGGCCAACTTTATTTTTCTTCAGTAGACATGTAGTATTTGTAGCGAATTACAACTAAGAACTTACTTTTAATTAAATTTCAAATTTTATAATTTTTGAAATAGTTCATTAAAATAAGTAAAATCACTTTTTTCATTGACACTATTTGGACAATTTACGAACATCGAAGATTATCGAAGCAGTACTTTACGAGTTTAAATCAATATCAAATCAATCATAAATGCAAGTTACATACTTTCTTGTAAATAGTACGTTACAAAGGATCTATTGTAGAATGTCGAGGTGATGCAGCCGGGGCGATGTGGCCGATGCGCGTGCGCATTAGCGCGGCAACGAGCCCCGAGCGCGGCGATACGGCCGCAACGAGGCGCGCGGACACTTGCGGCTAACTTAATTATCATTGCCCCTAGACCCGTTGCGTCAGACTGATAACTAGCGTGATTCCTTTGTTTCGAAATGTAAGGCTTAGTAAGAAGCAAGATGTTGTAAGTAAATGAAGGAATTAACACACACAGGTTGTGGTACCGGCTAGTAGAAAAATACCTCAAGAATAAATTCTGTTTTTTCGGAGGTAGACTAATTCAGGTCATTGGTCATAACTAAAACATGAGAGTATTATTGGTGGGAGAGTACTAACCTATACCATATATATACTTACTATATATTTATATTTAATGTATAATTATAATAGAAGGCGTCGTTTCATATTTTTGACCTCTGTCACAATGATAAAATAAATAAACAGGATATAGGTACTTATTGCTTTACTTTATTGTGTCATTGTGTGTATCGCGTTAGACATTTGTTTTTGGTGAATACGTAACGCCTCTAAAACTCGAATATGGGCATAAATAATATTAAGGGTACAAACTCGCAAGGTAACAGGACAAAGGCACGACAATGCCCACACAAATCAAACAGGATTCCTAATACATTATCGGCCAAGTTGTTGTGTACACCAAACATTTGCATGGCGCAGGCCAACGAGTTGCGTGTCGACGCCCACTCCGCACGGTGCAATACTGTGCAATCTTACTACGTATCGGCATCACATTAAACGTTGTAAAGCCAGCACAATGCGGATTTCTCCACGAACTTATAAAAACTTATGTGTAAGGTTTTCTTGAGTGCGGTGTGACATGCGAAGACCATTGCCGCAATGTCTGATACAATTGTTGTTTGGCTAATGAATTTACGAGACACTAAAGGGAATCAGTTTTTTGCTTTCACTGTCTGCTAATAACTGCTTAAACTTCTTGCTGTTGGCAATTATCTCTTCAGCTCACATACTCGCAATTGATAAGCAGTAAAAACAGATGCGTTGAACAATGTTATTGAACGCGCAACTTTGGCACACGTATGTCTAGGTGCCAGACAGTTTACTGACGACCCAATTGTTGTATTAACGCAGTTAATTAGTGCGATACAAGTGCGTTGACATTCTCGGCTCGTGATCGGTCGATGGGTAAGTCGATCGCATCGTCGGCGACACCCGACACCGTCGGATCGCCTGTCGACGACGATACTGCACGGGGCCTTGAGATAGCGCTTACGGAATACGCGTCTCATGCGTATCGGGTTTTAGTTCGAATACTTTGGAAATATGAGCGTGCACTTATTTGTGGCCCGCAGTGTAATGCGTTGATGGTTATAATTAGGATTTTATTTATTTCCGACTGCACTTAGATCGATCAATTAGGGAATTTTGAACGGTAGAGCAGGCGATAAACCTACATAGCAATATATTATTAGGGTTTCGTGAGATTTTTGTTTTATTCTTCGTGCGGCTTTAGATTCGCGATATTATGAGCAGAGAAAAAAATTGGGTCGTTATTCTTTTGTTGATGTGAGATTTTATTAAATTATATTTAATTTTGTTTAGCTTGAGGGCAAAGAGCATACCTCCAACTGGTCAGAAGACACGCCTCCACATCAAAAACACGTTAACACCTTTTTGAAATAAGTTCTTAAAATATCGAGGGACGGAATATTATTGAAAATTATTGATATACCATCTTCATGCCTACAGACATAATTACATAGCGCTGGATACATCTGTTGGCGTTCCGGTTTTAATAATATCTAGCCAGTCCCTTGGTATTTATTATACCTACCTGTTTAAACCTAAATAACTTACCCAACCTTGAAGAAAAATATCGTGAGGAAACCGCCACACCTGAGAGATGTTTCAACGGTGTTTAAAGCCATGTCAAAGGCCTACAGGCGGTTTAAACTCTGACATTGTTCATCAACCATACGATAAGAAGAAGACTCAATCAACCAATGACCTTAACATTCTCGGTGACTGCAATCACAACTTTCTTTCCTTTTTTATAAAACCTCGCCCCACACTAGGCATTTCTCCTGTGTCGTGGGTCGATTTCACAAACATGAAATATCACATACACAAACACCTAGACTCGGGACAAACATCTACGGTACGCACAAATTTTTGCCCCGTGCGGGAATCTTACCCGCAACCCTTAGCGCAACAGTAAGCAAACTATCTACTACATCACTAGGTACCTACATAATTTAAATAATACAGGTACATTACGTCTAATTGAACACTCATAAGGAGGTAATGTGTTTCTAGCACATATATTACACGCGTTATTCTAAGTATTGATAGGTGTGGGTGTAAAAGGTTACTTGGGCCTTATATCAGGGGGTTGACAGCCGCACCCATTTGGTTTATGTACTCGCATAATTGTATTGTATCCGCATCATTCTGTGGAACAATAAAACCACAACACTTGCTTCGCGTCTGTTTATTTATTATTTGCGCAAATAGTTATATACAACATAAAAAACATGATGTATATTTTATTAGTTCTAATGTAGTTTATATAAGAATATGTAATATATAAATTGTTAAAAGAAGTAAAAACATACTTCTTATTTATAACTTACAGAGATTATACACCAAATATTGAACAGCCAATTGAAAATTGCTAGAGATTTCTTTTTCCATCTTTATCAAACTACAAACTACTTTAATGCATGATTTTCATATTTATTATCCTTGTGTCACCCTCCAGACTTGTAAATCACTAAAAACCACATTGAAAACCAATAATTTCAGTAGAAAAAAAGAATAAAATCATTAGTCAAGTGGTCATAGTCAAAAAGGCTATAATCCCCACACTTGGCAAGCGGCTTGGGGATCCCAGTATTGGTGGTGAAGTTACAGAAGACGCTGTTACCCATCTTCTGGATAGTGACAGGTATAATTTAATCAACTTCAACACTGACAATTTTTATAAGTAAGATGTTATTCTATACAACCATATCAGCCTAAACATAGCCTTATAGTATAAAGTCTAAAGACTTCAAACGGGTAGACATCGCTTATTATTCTTCGTGTACATTACACTGTTTTATTCTTAGGTATATTAGATATGAGGCATACCTATTTGTATCGTAGTGACAAAACCTGCGCAGTCACATGGGAAGGAATTTCCGTCTGTTGACATCAAGTGCAGTGTTTATAAGTTCCCATGTCTTAGAAGTTGTGTTGATTGACATGTCGGTGATTTATGGGCTATTGTAATCTGTGATTTGTAACTAAAAACGTTGGAATCGTATTTTGTTCTTAATAAATAACAATAATTGCTATATCAACGAGATTGATTATACAATCCTAATTTATAGTTTGTTACATAGAATTAACTGATAGTAACTAACAATTTAGGGCAGATTTTTCCATCGTTAGTAAAGTTGTCATAATATTATGTCAAAACGTCAATATTTTTCTACTGATAAAAATATCTGGCTATTGAAAAATCAGCCCTAAGTCTTCCAAAATGAAAATATGAAGTGATCAACATTCAATTTTATTTTGAAGGAACTATTAGGTAATACGAATTTAGAATAATAATAGGAATTATTTTAGAAAAAAACTTTATTGCATACTGAGAAGTGCTTCAGGAAAATTACCACAGTTTTAATTTCACTATGAAGATGGGTGGTAATGTTCACTATTTAAATGGTTCAAATACAAAACATTTACAGACCAACAGATTGTTAGAAACAATACCTACTCTAGTCTAGTTGGACGGTAGGTAGGTATTATACAAGTAAGAAGAATAACATCATGATAAGAATTATGATACAGTTTAATTAGCGTATTTACCTCTGCGGCAGCAAATACTGTGATAGGTATGTAGTTATGTGCCATTACCAATTACATATAAGGTCGAGAGGCTCCATCGAAGACACACATTTGAATAATTATATATGCATACAGATAAAACTGTTTTGAATTGGAAATAACCTATAATCTAACTACCGGTATCTGGGAAGATATCACATGTAAATATATTTGTGACATACAATTATTTTACATAAATAATTACGAAATAATTAGTCTGAGGTCTTAGCAGGAAAGACTAGGCAAGTAACGTATATAGTAAAAGGAAAAAAACGAACTTATATTTTAAGTATACACTTGTCTAATGTATTTATATGACTACTGTTGTTTTTACATCTTTTACTAAAAAAATACAGATAATAAATGTAGAGAAAACTTAACTATCGATGTCCTATGAGATAATTACGGTTTATAATCAGATCATACTTACCGTTACTTAAAACGTTGAAGGAAAACATCGTAAGGAAACCGGCACATCTGAGAGATTTTTCAACGGTGTGTAGAGCCATGTCAGAGGCCTACAGGTGGTTTAAACTCTGACACCAGCTTGTTCATCAGCCATACGATAAGAAGAAGACTTAACATGAATGTCTTTGAAACTAAACCAACATTTAAGATTTTAATCCCATGGTGGAAGTGGGTTTAATAAATTCATCTCGCAAGATTCGACCAAGACAAACTGATAAATTCAAAATCTTTTATTTGTAGATCATAGATGTTATGTAGGTATAACATGGTTTTAATTTAAAGCCTGTATGGCTATGTCCTACCATAATAGGCGAACAAATTCAAAAAAATCAATTACTTAATTAACAATATTCTTGCAATCATTGCTAGTTTGAATAAAAGCTTGCAAATACCAAACAATGCTCAATACTTCTCTATACGAGTGCAGTGGGATAGTTATAGGCTGTTATTATTATTAAATACCAAACGTTCAGGAGAGACCGGTCCACCTTAGCACACGACCGAATAAAGTAGAAGAATGAAAGGGAGGCCTTTGCCGAGCAGTGGGACAACACAGGCTGTTAAAAAAAATGTATTGACATAGACATACTACGTGAATAGAACTGACAAAACATGAGATCTGTCTACCGCTGCCATAAACAAGGCGAACGTACTCATATTGCAGTGTGGGTGCGGTATTTGCATGTGGTTTCCTTATCCAATGCTCTACATTCTGTGTCTTCCCTCGTAATTACCAGCCGACTAGGATTAATGAATATGAATGCTGTGATTGGTAAACGACGCGGAAGGTGGTGACTGATAGCTTCGACGCTGTGACGTGATTGCAGCTGATATGGTCATGTTGCTGCATACCAACTAGTATTGTAATTGGAGAATCTATTCGTCTTATTATATCATCTATTATTTTGTAGATTACGACAATGTTGGTAGTTATGGCTGTGATATGACAAGTATACGTTATCGACTCGTTATTGATGACATTTAATATTATAAATTAACTAGCGGACACGGCAGACGTTGTCCAGCCCGGAAAAGCAGCGCTACCTATCTGGTCCAATTGTAAATTCAAACCATCCGGGAACCCATTGAAATATACACATAAATGTTCATTCTAATCGCTCCAGCCGTTTAGGAGGAGTTAGGTGGCAAACACACAGGAGAATTATATTTTAAGATTCAGTTATTTCCTCCTAAAATATACATATTGATTTTCTCAGTATATCAGGATTTCTAATTTGGAAAAAAGGAAATTCCTTAATTCTACTAAAACAATAACTATATACTATGTAAATTTATTGGTTGATATACAGGGAAACCGATAAGCACAGAAGAATAAAGCACTTCTCGGTACGATAAAAAATTACCTTGAATGAACAGAACCTGATGCTCGGTTGAATCCGGGAAAATACGAATAGATCCGTAAAATACCGTCGCCGTACGCTGTCCCTATTATGAGCTACATCATTAATGCATTTAATCCTAGGAAACTAATTGAATTAAACTCTTAACAATTACCATAAAAAAAAAACAGAAAAAAAATTGTACCTATATAATAATTTCCATCGATTAACTTAGCAGAATAAATCCTGACATTATTCAAATTATAAATACATTTAATAATACGGTTGTACTAGTTCTGAGGACAGTTTAATTGTTTCTTGATCTTTAGTTTTCTATTAATTAACCGGTTTTACCTCACGTGTGTATTCGGGAATGCACGACTAGTTTCGAACTTGAACGCAGCCCTTATTCATGCGCTGGTTACGCGACAGAGTCGCGAGCTTAACAGACTCTTCCCCGTAACCAGCTCATGAATAAGGCTCCGTTCGAGTTCTTGGAGTGTTAAGAGTGCTCAAACATGAAAGATATTTTGTCATTTTCTCTCATTCTCATCTCTAATCTCAGCCCTTAAATAAAAACGTATAATCAAAAGATTATTTACTCTACTCGTGAAAATAGAAACCACTCAACCAACACCAAAGGTTGCTTATCTATTTGCTTCGGTTAACATTTATTGTCTACCTTAACTACCCATTCTAATGTCTACCATCAAGAACCAAAAATCACATCACAGTAATATTATAAAGGCCAAAGTTTGTGAGTGTGTTTGTAACCTCTTCACGCTCAAACGGACTAGACAACTAGACCGACTTTGATAAAATTCTTATGGAGGTAGCTAACACCCTGGATTAACTCATAGGCTACTTTTTATCCCAAACAAATGTCGCAGGCAACACCGCGGGACGCAACTTATATATAATTCATGCAAAAACTCATCAAACGCATCAACAACATTAACGTCACTTATAAAACTGATTATACGTAATTCATCCTATTTACACACACTTCAATGAGTAAACCTGTAATCCTCCACAAAGTTCCTCAATGTTCGACCGCTTGGCATACCTAAGCGTACCTAATGTAGGACATATACACTAGGTCCTAGGGGCTATCAATAGGTATTGCGGACAGAAATTCTGCTAAAGTCCTCTTACTGGGCATCAGTCTTGTTTACGCCTACGCAAGGAGTTAGATATTCAGTTTTATTGATAAAGCCAGCCTTACGGCGACGGTGGGCTATGGGAAACATACGCACGTAAGATTGACGAAGCTTTGTATAATATTTTACTGTAGGTATCAAGTTTGTTTAACAGTGGACGTCTTCCGGCTGATGATGATGATAAGGTATTGAGTGAATTTGACTTTCTTTTTATAAAAACATTTTTTTATGGGTCGTGGATGCGTTTCACAAACATGACGTATCGCATACACAAACACTCAGACGCGGGACGAACATCTTCGGTTCGCACAAATTTATGTCCCGTGCGGGAATTCAACCCGCAACCCTTTGCGCAGCAGTCCAAACGCTTAGCTACTACGCCAATGTCGGTCGTCAGGTTTGTAGCAAGGTAATCAAAATTATAAGATAAGTTTTAATTAGATAACTAGAATCTCTTCTTACTTTAAATATGTGAATTATTTCATAATTAAGCTATAAAATTACTAGTATTCATTTATAATATTAATTAGTTTAAGCTGCTATGCAAATTAGTCTTTCTACGAGGTTAAGTAGCGCTTGCTGCAATCAGTCCTTGGATGGGTCCGTGACGTACCGAGTTCTCGCTAAGCTTCGGAAAGCTCCATAAACAGTTGGTCCAGCATACCAATAAAAATATCTTCTACGACAGGACGCTCACCCAAACATCGCTCCGTATGCTTACATTATAAAATCCTCTAACAGAACACAAAATACTCCCCATGCTTTTTACTTTTCGTCCACACTAATCCTTACTTTAGTAACCTTTAATCCGACAAATGCCTCAATAAGAAAATTAACAAACATTTGAATGGAGCCGGGATCGCTTCCATCCTATCTGCGTTTTGACTAAATATTATAAATTATACTAAGCAGTCCGATATTGAAATTTACGGCTTTCGGATTGCTTTTAGCGTTTATAACTGAGACATTACTTTTGACGTTCATTTTAAATAACTTTCTGTATATTAAGTGACGGGCATGATTGGTGGACTAGGTTTGACGTGAATAAGAGGCGTCTATAACAATATTTTATACCATTTTTATTAGGTACAGCCGGCATTATAAGTAGCTGTACATTGTATTTTATACACCATTAATTAAATAACAACTTATATAGTCATCATCATCATCATCAGCCGGAAGACGTCCACTGTTGAACAAAGGCCTCCCCCTTATATATATATAGTATAAAGTCTTAAATATTCTCAGATCATCATTTGGAATTTTCTATAATTTGAACAATAACTAGACAACCTTTATATTAGACTAACATACTATTTTACAAATATATACAACTTAATTCTAATACAAAATAAAAACAATATATACAAAAATAAAAAAGTTAAAAAGCATCAAAGAATTCATCCCCATCGATGTCAACCGGTAACGTGCCCAAAAGACTGGCAGCATTGCCACGTTGAATGGCAATGCTAATTCTTTGGCCAAAAAATGAACCAGCCCTTTGGTCACGTGTGGAGTCGACTAGGCGCTTTGCTAACTCTTTAAACAAAGCACGAGCGCTCGGACCCCATGGCCCAAATGTTTCAACCCCAAACGGCTCAAAAATACTTACTTACTGTGGACTGAGGAGAGAAATGCCGGTAAACCTAAACTTGAAACTGTACGAACTCCTAAACCACCCAAACGGACTGGAAGCGTAGCTTGGGACCACGCTCGGTCGTCCAAGGACATGTTTAGAATCGACGTTAGAGTGGTCCGGATAATTTGATCAATTTTGTCCAAAAGATGGGTATGCTTCCACAATGCGGTTGATCGGAGATTGTAAGTAAATTTGGGTCCAAAACAGCAATATCGAATCAAAGTTATGGCCGAATGCATGGTAATTTTATAAAGTCTGTCCGAAATCATATTGAAATTTTGAATTTTTTCTTCTATAAATTCGGGGTAGGATTCTTCCAAAATAGGAGACCCTAGGAGACGTAGAGAACTTCTATTTATAATTTTAATATTGGGAGCTATTGCATTAAATTTTGTTAACGTGTCTTGTCTGTCGGTAGTGTCCGAGATAAAAATTTCACATTTTGAAAGATTAAGATCCAAACCAATAGAATTTAATTTGTCCTTTAGAAACTCTAGATCTTTTAAAACTGTCTCTACGTCACCTCCTAGAGTTCCATCATCCAGGTACCATACATTGAATAACTTAATAACAATAACTTGAATTGATTGTGTAAACTGTTTAAGAAGGAGTTGAATTTTACGAGGGTCAAACTGAAAGTTCTTAGAACTGGCCACTTATAAACAATATAATAAAAAAATAATTCTAAAATTTGAAAATAGAACTCTTTGCCAATATTACTGAGTATATATTTCATTAATTTGTCATTTGTTTTACGATTTGGCGGCAAATTGAAAATTGTCTGTGTCACGTCAACATGAATTTAACACGAGAAAATTTTCGTGCAATGATTTTTTATGACTTTCGATGTCATTTAAGTCAACAAGAAAGTTATGATAGACTACGATTGGCCTTTCACGATGAAGCCCCATCTCGTGCGACAGTTTACAACTGGTTTAATGAGTTTAAACGTGGTCGCACTAATCTCACTGATGATTTACGTGAGGGACGGCCTTCTACGGCGACGACTGAAGATAACATCTGTGTTGTGCGGCGTATGATAGAGACTGACAAAAGAGTGACCTATCAGCAGATTCGGACAAGCTTAGGCATCGGTATGAGTCAAGTGCACAAAATCCTCCACGAACATTTAGCAGTCAGGAAGCTTTGCGCCCGGTGGATACCTCATAATTTGACTGAGGCTCAAAAACTCCATCGTGTGGATTGGTGCCGTAAAATGTTTGAAAGATTTAACGGAGGTGACTCAAATGCTGTGTTCGACATACTAACAGGTGACGAAAGCTGGATTTACTGTTATAATCCTGAAACCAAAAGACAATCTGCTCAGTGGGTGTTTCCTTTCGAGAGGTTGCCAACTAAAGTGAAGAGAGATCGAAGTGCGGGAAAAAAAATGGTGGCCTCGTTCTTTGGAAGGATAGGTCATTTCGCAACAATTGTGTTAGAGGATCAAAAAACAGTTTCTGCAGAATGGTACACTACCAATTGTTTGCCACTTGTCTTGGAAAAAGTTCGAGAGAAACGACCTCGCAGTAGGATCCTCCTTCACCACGACAACGCCTCGTCGCACACCGCTAAGCGAACGATCGACTATTTGGCGACATCAAACGTTGAATTACTGGGTCACCCGCCGTATAGCCCCGACCTCGCCCCTTGGGATTTTTATTTATTTCCAAAAATTAAAGAAAAACTTAAAGGAAAGCGGTTTATGAATGCTGAAGAAGCGGTGGCTGCGTATCGCGATGCCATTGAAGAGAACCCTAAAGACGAGTGGGCAAAGTGTTTTTCCCAGTGGTTCCATCGCATGCAGCGGTGTATTGACGTGAATGGACAATATTTTGAAAAGATATAATAAAACTAATAACTGGCTAATGTAATCAGTTTTTGATTTTCTAAGAACTTTCAGTTTGACCCTCGTATTTGTTGAATGAGGATTCTCATATTTGGCAAATCCAATCGGTAACCTTAGGCAATGACCACACAGAAAGGATGTAAGATGAGGATGCGTTGTGGACGGGGCGCAGACATATTCGTCCTTGATTTACTTTCATACAATACGTACACATCGCGACGCAAAACGTTAAGAAAAACGGGGGGCAAACACAACATTTATTAGTTTTCTATGCTTTATAAAGCTGCGACACGTGTCTTGAGTCTTCTGTGTTGCTATTGGATAAGATTGCCAAAAGCTGTATCTGAAAAACTGTTTAAATAAACTATTACATACGAAAAATGTTAAACAAAAAAAAAACTATATTATTATGTACTACTAAACGTAAAGCATGTACAAAAATCAATAGCCCACAAATAAAAAGAAAACAATGAACCTTCGGACTCCCAACTGCTTTTTTCTGATTAGTTCCAACATCAAAGGCAGGCAAGTGATTACTGACCTCACGTACTCAGCGCACTGTTTACTCGTGACCCAGAATGAATAGCGTGAAATGCAATGATATCCGTCTCTCAGAGAGAATACAAAAGACAAATGAAACTACAGGATTTCATATAATTAATTTTAAGTAGTGATGTGAATATATTTCATTAAAATATACATACATACATACATAAAGTCACGCCTGTTTCCCTGAGGGGTAGGCAGAGACCACGGATTTCCATTTGCTACGATCCTGGCATACTTCTTTTGCTTCATTCACACGCATCACATTCCTCATACACACATATATATCATTAAAATATATATGATTTTAGCATGTTCTCCATGCAAAAAATATGATACGAGCAGGACTTGAACCTGCGACCTTCGCCGTATCGTGTCTCAGCTCTAACCAACTGAGATATCGTGTCGCTGCTCGCACCCTTCGAAAAAAAAAACTAAGTTTTTGGTGAGAAAAATTGATAGTATTTTTTTATACTTTAGTACAAATGTATTGTACCTAGTTAGTGTATAAACAATACTGAGTAAGTTACAATCATTTATAAAATCTGTGATCTCCTAAGCAGGAGGTAAAATAACTTGAGGCAACTCAACCACTCCGTACTTATTATACAGCTTTTATAATACGTAGTTTAAAGCTCATAATGTAAGCAAATATAATTCTATTGGGCTATTTTTGTGAATAGATTTTTTAGAACTTTTGGAAATACCTAATAGTTGTTATACTACAACTTTATTTAGGAAACTAAAACGTAAACAAAAATGCGTTTAACAAACGGCACAGAACATCTGTAATAGTGAGTATACAGCGACCATGCAATATTGGTAGTTGTACTAAAAACACAGCATGCCACAAAAGCAGTAGACACTAGGAGAGCACAAAGCGTGCATTAGCGCGCGGTGTGATAACGGCGCGCTGCCGCCTTATCACCGCGCCCGCGTCCACCCGTACAGTCGCCACATTCACTAAGAGTGTACTACGACCGCCAAATCTTGGTACTAGCTACAAATTTTTATTATTTATTTTGCTGTTGAACTAGACTTCTTTATGGAGGACTGAACAGTGACAGCCCTTGATAGACAAATGGAAAGAGAGTAGGGAGGCCTTTGCCCTGCAGCGGGACATTATGGGCTCTTAATGATAATAATATTTTTTTCTGATATTATAGATTAATGCTTACTGATCTTATTAATTTTAGAACACGCCTTGATGTTAGAAAATACCTTGTTATGTTAGGTTATGTAAATGTCCATTGGCGTTAACAGTGCACTTAATATTTCGTTTAAGGAGTCCTGTTTTTCCTTTATATATAGAAGCAGTAGAATATAGTATGAAGCGTGCGTTTTGCAGCCTTATGGCTAGTCAGCGAGCACGAATTACTAGATCCATCGCGATCAGTACAAATTTAAATCTTAGAAGAAGTGGCTTCGTTCCATATTGAAATACTTAAACATGGCTATTAATAATTAATTGTTATTAAGGCTTGTATTCAGGTGTTAGAAATAGTATTTAAATTTGTTTCAAGACAAGTGTCGAATAGAATTATATAAAAATACAAAGTCCAAAGAAGCCTGCGCTCTATGCAGAATGTTAATTTCCGCAAGATAATTATTACATTTTCATTTAAATCCACGACATAAATTCATAAAAGCTGCAAATACCTATTTTTAAAGAATTATTTTGCATATACTAGGAAATACATACTCACACCTATGAAAACTTTCAAAACTGATTTATAAAGTATCAAAACTGCTCGAGCGCCTTACACTAGCAGAGATCATGCGATGCTTGACGCTGGAGTCAAGGAGAGCGGCCGGCGCCGACCACGCCCGCGCGCCCCTCCCGCGCACCGCGCCTCACCCCCCCTCACCCCTGCCCGCGCTTCATGCAAACTATGCCGGTACATCGATACATTCAATTGTTGGCCATTACGTATCCTGGTCTGTAATGTATTATTATGGGTTATAAAGGCTATGATATAACAAATATTTCCAATTACAACCGGCTTCCGTGACGTAGCGACCTGATTATTAGCTAGTAAGGCTAATGTAGTCAGGTGTAGGCTTAGAGCTTTACATCTCATTGAGTGATCATCTGCAAAAGTTGGTTTTAATTTTTACATGACCTATAACATTTTAAGTAGCATTTTGTGAGTGTTTGTCTTGATTCGATTCAACTAAAACAAAAGAAAATCATGAATTGGGAAAACGGTTGACGACCAACCTGATGTCAGTGTTTAAACCGCCTGTAGGCCTCTGACATGACTTTACACACCGTAGAAAAATCTCTCAGATGTGCCGGTTTCCTCACAATATTTTTCTTCGCCATTTTTAGCAACTGACAACAAATTTATAGTAGGTATGCACATTAATTCAAATTCAATTCGTGCTGGGGTCTAGCGATCTTTGACTTGGCAGTCCAACGGTCATACAACTCTGCTATGAGAGTACCTATTTAAGGGAAACACTTCAAATATAAGTATGTTCGAAAAGAAGTGAGATTATAAACTGAGTAATACGAGTTACCCTGTCTCCAATAGAAGTATGTATTCTCTGAATCCCACTTGCTACGATCCTGTTCTACCGCTTTTCAATTCACTCTCATCAAATTCTTTGTACGTACTCATCGGTTACTCTATCCCCGGCCTTATATGTAAGTAATTTAATACTTTTATTATATCTAACGACAGTAATGGAACTTAACTTATAGACTGAACGATCAAAGTCGGCTTTTAATAATTACTAACTAGTTGCAGCTAGCGCTTTACTTACGGAAAGTTTAGCTACTTTTCTACTTAAAGCTTACTATGTTTTACACTATATTTGTTTTTCCGGGAATATAACTGATACAGCTACTTACTACTTATGTAATATTCAATGTATTAAAAGCTACATCTTAGTTTTACATAAAAAAATAGAGTCGTTTTCACGCAGTAATATCTACCAGAAATTACTTAACTTTTCTTTTGTTTCCATTCATCATCACCAGCAGAAAGAGGTTCACTGTGAACGACAACTTGCCATTTGCATACGCTGGCCCACAAACAAAAAAAAATTACTTCCCAGAATACCTAGTGGCGAATATACATTTGAAGTTTATTATTTGTGTATTTTTCGTAACTCAACAATGGGAGAAAATCTTAAATTATGTATACCTATCAAGTCTTACTTGCCAAAAAGCTAGGCTACCTCTCACTTTTTTCATCAACACCGACCAGTCAACATGCAAGTTCTCTCCCATTTACAAATTAAACGAGTAATTATAACAATCGACAGACGGACAGGCGAGTTAAACGGGTGTTTAAGTGAGTGATTACCGCTGTGACCTTATAGGGCGAGCAATTAATGCGAACCTTAGGGTGCCTGCACCCAATGAAGACGGTAAAAAACTTCTTTTCCGCGTTCGTCTCTATGTGTGAGACGACATCGGAAAATGCTGGACAGATTTTAAACAGGTTTTATAAATTAAATGTATGTGAATTTGTTTTACATAATATACAGCTATTAAATGGCACGTTTTTAGGAGATAGAAACTTTACCATTAAATTTGGAACTGTCAAAATTATATTACCTATATTCCAGTATCATTTCCTAACAAAGAATTTTGGAACCGAAAAGCTCAATGACTGTTATATAGACTTTTCTACACACCTGACATAATAACAAGACAATCGAAATTTTATCAACAGTCAAAAGCTAATTAGATAGGTATATCGTTTTACTAATCGATTCCATTTATGCATTTTAGTCTAGACGTAGAGTACATTACATTATACCTACTTACTTATAGCAATGTTGGCAAGCTCTATCACGAGCAACTACTTTTCTATAGTATTTTTAGTTTCAATAATGCATTATAAACATTTGAATAACACATGTAGTTACACCCTTATTTGAGCTCCGTCATCGTTTTTGTCCGAACCGCTATTACACATGCCTATCGCTCTATCACGTTTTAAAACATGCAAAAACTGATGTTTACCTGCGCTGTCAACTTCGTAAGGAAAACAACATGTCCATAAAACATTGATACTCCATAGCCACATGATCAATTAGTTGTGATTTTAATATTTACATACATTACACGGCCTATTACGTAGACTGAAGAACAGGTTAAGAGAGCCAGCGATCGATCGCGAATAACTTGATCAAACGTATCGCTGCTGATACAGTCGGCTGATATTGTACTCAAAAATTAAAACAAAGAAACATCCGGATATAGACACTATTATTATTTTATTAGACATAATCTTATCAATGTCTGAGTAATGATCGCAGTACGGGCGTTTGACAAGCGACGAAGGACTAATATCCGCGATTGATTCGCAGTAGCTTACACATTAATTATTAAATCAGAACAATTCCTTAAGACGCGGATCTAATTGTACGTAGGTATGTTTCTGGCAAAACCAGGCGGACGCGATGTAATTATAAATTAATTAGTGATTCAATCTTAGTGTTGTTCATTGACAAAAACCTGACAATATTTATGAATTCGCGAGATCATAGCGTATATGATATGCATAGTAATGAACAAACTAAACTGTATTATGTATTAATATAATGTATTGTAATGGTATGCCTTCTTGATTTATTCTGATCGATTACGATGTTATTTCAATTAAACGATTAAAACCTGTAAACCACTTTATTTGCCCTTCAGAAAGAAATATTGACATTTGCTAAAGAGAAAGAAATGACTTGATTGCGTAAAACTTGCACCAGCCGGTACAGGTTTTAGGAAATATGGATCACGTAATGAAACTTTCATTGGAGTTAATGTCAAAAAGAAATGAGCGATCGCGGTTTGATATATATAATTTTTGCTGAACATGAAGAGAAATTGAGGTGCAGCATGTGAGTACGTAAGTTTAAGAAAAAAAACACTAAATAATTATACTTTCATAAAAATATAAATATTTTTGATTGTATCTGTACTGGGCATTTAGGTGAGCCCGATTCAAGTTATAAATCTATGTTTCTTATATTTGACATTTTTTTTAATGTTATTATAAAATTATTTATTTACAAGGTTATAACACTTCTTAAAAATATATACAAAATAAAAAATTTAAACTAAAAATTATGCATCAAAGTATTCCTCATCATCGCTGTACCTTAACTAGCCACGTTATAAAATAAACCTCTACGTTAAATTGATGGTACAATGGTTACACGGAGGACAAGATCGCTATGAATTTTAGACTTAATTAGCTGTAATCGCCAGCCACAATATGCAAAACAGTTGTTCAAATATTTTATTGTTTCCGTATTACCATATACAAACACTAAAGCACTAGTAATAAACTCTACGTTTAAAATAAAACGATTATTGTTTTCATTAAAGCAATCCCACTTCTATGTGGAAAAGAAAAAGACGCTGTTAACGCCCATTAAGTGAACAAAAAACTATGGTGATAGCTTTAACAGTCGGATTCTTGTACTATTTAAGTAAATTCACGGCAGTAATTAGTCCATATATTTGTTCACTCACCACCGCTATGACTCAAACGGCACCATATTTGTCCAAGGCGAGCAAAAACCAGGGATCGTTTTCATCCTCTCGGCTTAAATAAACAATTAGTATAAAACGGCAACATTGCCGGATCCCTGCGGCGACGCATCGGTTCGTCGAACTAAATTAAGCTATAAAACTTAACGATACTATCTTACCAAAATGTTGTTGTAACTCATAAATTATCATATTATTATTTGCCGAAGAAAAACCGTCGATAGTGTCGGAGATGGCGACAGAGGCGACATTTCAAGTTGTCAAACCTACCTGTTGAGTATTGTGGGGGTAATGAATGTAATGATTATTATTTCGGACTTTAATTTCGACGCAGAGCTGTCTGACCTTTTCACTCACGCGGTTTATTTTTTATTATTTCAGATGTGGTTATCATCAAACGTCGATCTGGATAGGCGGTGGCCCGATCGAGGCTGCTACATCCGTTCTCTAAGGTCTCCGGCGGCCACGCCTAGCTCAAACGATGCCTACCTCTCGACTATTACGCACTGACTGACTTTGAGTGCTCAGAATTAATAATTTACTGTTTCTACTTCACATAAAATGGCATGCGTGTTAGTTAAGTGCATTTAATGTTACGCAATGAGAAATCTCTTGCCTTTGTAACGTTGATAACTGGAACGGAGCTAATATGGAAACTTGGGGAGTCATGAGACTGGTCATCGTAACTGGTCTTGTTGTCACATTGTGATATAAAACAAAGTGACACTTTAATATTTTAATTTTACTTGCCTACTCTACTACTTGTATGAATATTAAGATTTCTTATTAAAGTGAGTATTGATACGAAATAATCGACTTCTAGATTAACTTATGTTTTAAATGTACTAAGCATCAGTCAAAAGTGGTAAACAAAGGGACTGCGTTATCTGCAAGTTTAATTGTACATATTTACTGTCGTCCTAAAAAAAGTCCTATGTGTTTGCTTACAAATACAACGTGAAATAAACAGCATTTACCGCAATAAAGCGAACGAAAACACCGCCTTAATATAGAACCAACCAACTCTTAGCCGAGTACAAACTCATAATATGACATTAAAGTTCATTAGTCAACATCTGAGGTCCCTCATGAGTCGGTACCTTCATCTGTCGACCTTAATACAAATACGCGGCCATCATACAACCTTTCACTACGTTTACTTCAATTCAAGAAATTACTCAGAATTGTATGAATCACGTTTTAAAGCGCGTCCTCCGAACTCCATTGGACTGATACCATCAACTTGATTGACAGCCTTTAACGATTCTGCTGCCTTATTATAACTCATTCAAATAAAAAGTAAAACATTAGCGCTGTCCAACTAACTACTGTTTAAATTGTTGTTTGCGTAACCGATAACCGAATGGTAGGTATATTAAATAGGTTTCTCTTCTTGTTGGTTTGTAAACGATATTTTTTTGTTTTATGTAATAGGTACACGCACTTTTGCGTAGTTTAGTTCTGTGTGTGCGTTGTAATGGTGTTTAAGACGTATTGTTTAATTATTGTAAAACAGCTTGCTTGGCTGCGAGTAAGTTGATTATATTGACGCTGAAATGGGGTGATGAAATTAAATTTTATAATACCACTTGAATTTCAAGTTTAAGTCTTGCAAAAATCGCCCTATCTCAACATTGGTATAACCAACCTAATAAACAAGCTTCGAGAAATTAATAGGTGCCATAGTTTAAGTACCTTTATTCAATTTATTAACTGTAATTTTTTTAAGTTACTTATTTCGTTTTTTATATATTGGGGAAATCCGTATGGTATTCCTCTGTCCTAGGGTGAATGTAAGAGGCCGACTTTTGCAGGCTTAATGGTCGAGGGCCGCGGGAAATGCGCGTACAACCTTCTTCCATCGCATCCTAAGTCCAGGATACTTTTACAAAGTTCTTACGGACACAACAATGATTTTAAATTCAAACAAAAAGCCAGTTTTAAAACCTTTCGGGCACTGCATTTACATTTCGTACCACATATAACATACCTCATATAACAAATTAATCATTTGACACTATCTTACGTCAACATCAATTAATATTTGAATGTTCGAACACAATGAATGTGTAAATAATTGTGACATTACGATCTATATTATATAGCTCAATGCTTAATTATTAGCCATAAATAATATCAATAAAATAATCAATCAAATATCATAATTGCGAGATAATTGCAGACCTTGAACGGTATTGTTGCAAAAGGGTGGTTCGTATAAGTAAACGGTTATAATTTGCATATGTATCTGTAATTAAATATTTAATAGGTTACTCTAATAGCTAATAAATGTCCTTTAAATGTGTTACGATAGGATTTATTAAAGGAAGTTCTTTGTATGTGGAATATCTATATTATATGACGTTACATTTACTGTTCTACTAAAGAAGTTATAAGTCAGAGATATTATATTCTTAAAAACAATCAACTTGACCCATAGCAGCCCACTGTTGGACATAGGCCTCTCTCAATTCGCATCACAACACAACTTTTACCTGCATTTAACTATCTCCTTAAACTTACGAATTTTTTTTATTTATTTATTTATATACACACTTACAGCTACCTTTACAGAAATTTAATTCCAATACGATAGTGTAGACACTTATTATTATAACCTTAATTATCTAATTTACACAGTTAATACTACTAGGAACTTATTTATGTACCTATATCTAACAATTTACTATACTTAAACTAATAACATAACAATTGGTATACTTACAGTTTTTTTTTTTTAAAAAACGTCGCCCCACACTAGGAATTTCTCCTGTATCGTAGGTGCGTTTCACAAACATGAAATATTCACATACACAAACACCCAGACTCGGGACAAACATCTGTGGTTCGCACAAAGTTTTGCCCCGTGCGGGAATCGAACCCGCAACCCTTAGTGCAGCAGTCCAATCGCTTAGCCACTGCGCTAATCAGGTCGTCAATTGTCGTCAATTATAGTGCCCTACCCCTAAAGATGAACTCATAAGCAGGGCAGTTGACCTTGTGGGAGCGAGACGCCGCATTACACTGCACGTAGCGCTGTCTCGCTTCCACATCGTTTACTGTCCTGCTTTAAGAGTTTAGTGACTGTCTCGTTGGTCTAGTGGTCGCTTAGCGCGACTGCTGAGCACGAGGTCCTGGGTTCGAATCCCGGGTCGGGCAAAGTGTTACTGGGTTTTTCGATTAGGTAATTGTCAGTGGCAGCACGGAGTCTGGATTTGTGCCCGGTTGATGGCAATAGGCTCGCCCCCTATTACATTGGGACCTATAAACATAACTGGCGAAATGTGGGTGTACTGTATGTGCACCTCTGCCTACCCCTTCGGGGAATACAGGCGTGATGTTATGTTATGTTTTTTTAAGAGTTTATGGTAAGGTGGCTTGTATAATGATTTACAATTACAGGACATGACGCGTAGATAGAAAAGCACTCTATATTAAACATAAACATAACATTCTGTATGTGGGTGTACTATATGTGCACCTCTGCCTACCCCTTCGGGGAATACAAGCGTGATGTTATGTTTTAAAAAACACAGAAAAATGTCTCTAAAAGTATTAAATATTGTCATTGCAGCCACACAGGAAATCCTTTTGCTTGAATCTGCGTAGAAAGTAGTCCTTACCAACACCCATATCCTGTACTAAGACTTGGACAATGGTAGTTAATTCATATAAATTACAGCTTTAGGATGCTGAAAGGTCTTATAAGGATAAAATATCTGTTTAAAATAATAACGTTATAGTTTTTTTCTGTCAATAAGGTAATATTTTTGGTTTATATGTACCATAAATTACAACTAAATTAGAAAAGGAAAACCTTCATTGTACGTTAGCCTGTTAAACTCAGTACCACGCTTTTTGCAATAATTTTTGAAGTGAATAAAAAATACTAAAATTTAAATTTTGATATAAAAAGGAAAAAAACCTCTATACAAACACCTCTATATAAAAAAAAGCCTCTATACGAATTTAATTTCAGGACTATGACTATTTTGAGAAAAATATGGCATTCTAACAACACACGCCTGCCTGCCTCCTTGAACAATACACATCATCATTATTATCAGGCTTCCCCTTTAGGTAAGTGGGAGGGTTACCATAATCCCCACGTTGGGGAAGCGGCTGCAGGATCGCAGTATTAGTGGTGAACACAGCACACAACAATACAGAAGACGCTGCTGACCATCTCCTGGAAAGGGGGCGGCAATTCTAGGATACCACTTAGCATATACACCGGATACCACTCGGAAAATAGACGTGTAATGATAATATGTACCTACCTAAATAGCCTATATATTACACATACAGATAAATTAAAATGACATTTTATAATCAGGAAGATGGGTAAACAAACAAAAGAACGTCATGACAAACTTATTACTATCATATAAAAAATATATCATGGTTTTAATTAGGCATTCAGCCTTACTGTCACTGTTAACGTTATTAAAGCTTACAATTTAGATTGTCAGTTCAATTACTCTGTAATTGAATGGCCAATGAATATGTTTGTAATGTTAAACTCTATTGCTATTATATAATGCTGGTGTAATATCATATAATTCTATCTGTATTTGTTTTCATTGTCTTTGTATATCGGCTGTGTGAACCATTGTTGACTTTGGGATTATAGAACGACAGAGTTCTAAAACTGTTTGTTATGTGTTTATTTTCTGTATACTACTATTATACTCCACGATCTTAAGCATAGACGTAGAGCATGGTAGAATAATAGATAATCGAACTTGCGTGTTTTCTTTATAAATAAAATTAATTAGAATCAGATGAGTCTACTTATGGATATTTAAACTAGATATTTTCTTATTGAATCATGTGTTATGTTTTAAAATAACTCTTTGTTTTTGAGGAAATTTCAGAAGAAGCTATGCTATGCCCAGCAGTAAATACGGAACAGGCTAATACTCCTATATATTATTTTATGATTGATTTCGTTGCGAGTTCCAAGACAGTCGGGTCATATCTGGGACGCCTCGAGCTTCATTGCTTCGATGGTTCTCAATGGTTATCATTGTAGATCCTGGCTTACAGAAATCGCAATGATAGGTACGAGTGGTGGACTTGCTATGTGTTTAAAAGTACACTGTGGCATGTGTGAGGTCAGATGTACAGCTACTAAGTTATACCAATCAGGTCGTCCCTGACTACCACTTACTCAGTGACGGCTGAAACGCTCTGAAACACGTAAGAAAACTATTACGTCCAATAACGTAACCCACGTGTGTGCCGCTAGCAATAAACACTAATATAGCCATGAAATTTACAACTGACACGACACAAAATTATGTAATTTACAAAAGACTCGAAGATAAAACTCGCGTTTAATTGAAACTGAAAGTAATGGCGATTTTATGATAGCGACTCTCACAAGGGCCTGCGCAGACTGGTGGACGGGATGCCAGAGGAATTTTAATTCATCAATTGATTTTATTACTTATTCAATAGATATAAGGTTTATATTTAAGCGCTTAGTGATTGACATCGGAGCATCACAGCGCAGTTTTCACCGAGCACGAGTATTGAAATATATACTTTATATCGATTGTATAAGTATTAAAGTGAATTGATAAAGTTTAAACCCTTTGCCATCCCGCCCGCCAGTGTGTGCCGGCCCCTACTCGCCACATGATTTACTGTGTCAACATACAATACTGCCAACTTTTTTCACTGTGCAGTATAATTTTCATATAATTCGTTCAATTATATTTGACATTTTAGTCGGAGCACATTAATTAGGGTAAAAGTATTGCATTAAAGCTCATGGTAATGAATGAGATGATTTTATTGGGTCAGCACTCAGTCGGCGGTGACTGTCGCGGATCGCCGGAGTATCGACGTGATAGACAGGTTGTACGTACCTGTCTTACCAATAACTAAGGTTACAATTGTTTACTAGGTATCATACATACATACATAAAGTCACGTCTATTTCTCAGAGAGGTAGACAGAGACCACGGATTTTCATTGGCTACGATCCTGACATACTTATTTTGCTTCATTCCTCATACATGCTCGTCGGTTAAGAGTACTCGGCACTAGACCCTTTTGTAAAACATCTCCTCGTAATTACAATTATCGCGACGCTCATATGACACTAGAAAAAACCGCGTATTGACGCGACATGTTCCTTTACAACATCATTAATCGTACGCTAAGTAATCCAAAGTAATTAATTAGCAAAAAGTCACATTGCAATGGTTTGCGGTAACCAAGACAGATCGCTTACAGACACAAATATGATAACTAAACGAGACGTAGTTGATTAAACAAATCCATCAAGATAATATTAGCATAAAACAATAAAATCTGTTGTGATTGGTTTTCATATTATTCAAGAATGCTGAATATATTGGTATGTCATCATTATCACACCGACTCATAAGGTTCTGCTGCGCTTAGGCGTTTTATTACACTGCTAGCACCTGCTACACGTCGGGGTTGTGGTAATTGTCACTCATATTGACACACTCATTCTTACCGGACAAGCCTTCATAAAACTAAATCAACATTTGGAAAAAATTGTTCGTAAAAAAATTGTGGTAAAGATGGTACTATCACGCTTGCTTGATATTTCCCATATCGTTGATAGTCCAATTCCGCGTAACTAACATTGTTAAATACCGCGTTCACTTTCGCTAACTTCACACGAGGGCTAAAAGCTAAGTTACTAAAAAACTAATCGGCATTTCTACAGACTTGAGTATAAGACCGTTTCGTTCTCTATAATCTAATGTAGGTACTATTCTTAAAATCAATATTCTTAATAGTTAATTTTCGTAATTTCATTTTTGCTTTTTTTGTTCATACGCGGTATTTAACAATGTTAGTTACGCGGAATTGGACTATCAACGACGATATATGATAGGACTTTAATAATATATTTTGTAGGTTTTGGTTTACCTAAACTTGACCTGTCAGAATCACATTTATGTCGTCTTGTGCTGAAGCTGAATGAATGACGGCTATTCAAATCTACCTAATCATTATGCGATGGTAACTTCACAATGAAGACTGCCTCGTTGGTCTAGTGGTCGCTAAGCGCGACTGCTGAGCATTAGGTCCCGGGTTCGAAACCCGGGTCGGGCAAGGTGTTACTGGGTTATTCCATTTGGTAATTCTTAGTAGCAGCACGGAGTCTGAATTTGTGCTCCATGGATGGCAAAACGCTCACCCTCTATTACATTGGGACCCATAACATAACTGGCGAAATGTGGGTGTACTCTACAGTCGCCTCTGCCTACCCCTTCGGGGAATACAGGCGTGATGTTATGTATGTAACTTTACGATAACAAAAAAAATCGCCCGACTATAGTAATTTCTCCTGTATCGTTCGTGCGGGAATCGAACCCTTAGGGTAGCAGTCCAATCGCTTAGCCGCAGCGCCAATCTGCAATCAATAAAACTTTTATTATTATTATTATTTCAGCCATGATCGTCCCACTGCAGGGCAAAGGCCTCCCTTTCCTTCCTCCATTCCTCTCGGTAATAAAACTTTTAGAACATTAATTAACACTGATGAAAATTGTCCCTGTGTAAATTAAATGGTCAATTTTAAATGAATGGGAGCTCACAATGAGACCATTCTTAGTTACATCTCAGCGGCCGCTCTGTTCGTATGGCATCGTGTGAAATTGCATCGATAATGAAACAGTTCAAGGTATTGGGAAATTCCCTGCATTGTTTCAAAAAGATACGTACTCCTTTGTATTATGAACTGAATGACCTTTGAATTAATAAAAGATGGTATTTTTGAATTACTTAACGATGGTACGGAATGAATTCGTGATTGTTTGTTTTTTTTACTAGATGCTGTCTTTCATCATCATCATCATCATCATCATCATCAGCCTATCTCAGTCCACTGCTGGACATAGGCCTCTCTTTAATTTACGTAATTCGAATAGGGGTAATGTAATTAGAGTAAGACAAAATTGCTATTTAAAAAACGATCGAACAAACATTTACCCTTTTCTATGGGAACTTTTCTAAGACATACTCCATATTTTTTAAATCCTAAACAACTTCATCTTCATCACCCTTTCAACCAGTATCAGTCACTGCTGGGTGTAGGCCTCTCTGTTTGTCTACCTATCAGATAAACAGCTAGACGATTTTTCTTAAAAGCTTGAAAGAATCACTCAAATCCATGTGCTCTGTGGTCAGACATATCACACAAATAATTCCACGTTCATAGCAATAACAACAGCAAGAAAACCCAGCATCATACATTATAGCCATACATACAATTCATACATACAACTAGCCATACAAGATTAAAACGATATAAATTGTGGCGCACATTTCGGGTAGAACCTGAGGCCACAGTAATGAAGAGTTACTACGGTGTTGATTTTAACATAATGAACTGAGTAATTTCAGAAACGGCTCGAAAAAACTGCGTGACACATTGCGCCGGCGCAGGTCGTTCTTAAATTAAATTGAACGGGGATTTTTGTATATATAACTTCCATATAATTATTTAGTTTTACTCGGTGAAAATAACACATACATAACATCACGCCTGTATTCCCCGAAGGGGTAGGCAGAGGTGTACATAATATAGTACACCCTCATTTCGCCAGTTATGTTTTTTAAGTCCCAATGTAATTGGGAGCGAGCCTATTGCCATCAACCGGGCACAAATCCAGACTCCGTGCTGCTACTGAGAATGACCTAATGGAAAAACCCAGTAACACTTTGCCTGACCCGGGATTCGAACCTAGGACCTCGTGCTCAGCAGTCGCGCTTATCAACCACTAGACCATTTTTTTATTAATCACATCACATCACACTTAATTATAAAGGCGAAAGTTTGTGAGTGTGTCTGTTACCTCTTCACGTTCAAACGGCTAGACTGATTTTGATGAAATTTTATATAGAGGCAGCTGACTTTTTATCCCGAAAAAATGTAGCGTAGTAATATATATCTCTGCCTTCAGAAACATTTTAAAATGTCTAAAAATTGTAATTTTGTTTTAATAAATTTAAATATTTTTTCTAACTTCGTTGGCTACACAGTCGAGCAGTGTGTATCACTAAAGCGGGCAGAATTTTGGCAGTTTCTCGTGAAAAACGATTAAATGTCATGACTGTTATTGCATTTTAATAAGGCCCCGTCCGGTACCGCACTGCGGCCCGCGGCGGACCCCGTACCTTATTGTTTGAAGAGCATTTTTAATAAAAAATAATATAACTCTTGCTCGAATTATTTATTGTGCCCAAGATATGCTTATCTGCCAGAATGTACTCACGAAAATAACTAATGTGAATAATATTCAAATCGAAATTAATTTTCGCTTTTATATTGAAAATTGGTCAACGATTCGTATTTTATTGATTTATCGTGTATTTAATATGAATTGGATTGTGCGGTTATTTATTATAGGTATTTATAGTTTTATTTATGAATTACTTTGTCGAAATTTAAAGTTAATTTTTTTTTAGCCTACAGCATGAAATATTAAGAAAATAAATTGCAATTACTTGAAACGTACTAAATGTACCATTTAAACTTTAATAAAGTAATGGATTAATTAACAAATACTACAGTTCAGTTTAAATTAAAAGTAACAATCAGTTACCTTAGCTCCATCCGTTCGTCCATATAATAGACATCAACGCGAAACAGGAGCAAAAATGTTTTCATTCGTAATGAAAAGTAAAAGTGTTTTAGTTTAACTGAATAAATTAGAGACAACTAAATAAATAACAACTGCTCTTATATGGTAAGATGATAAAACAAGTGTAAGATTAGTATCGCTGTGCAAATATTATGTAAATTAAAAAGTGTAACAAGTTTCTACAGATTCTCATTTAGTCTTATCTAAAGCCTTTAAATAGTTAATTAATTATAATTGCAAATAAGTCTTGCATCCTTTTACTGAAGGATTGATGAAAAAGTTCCAACTATTTATTTTAAGTCTCCAAGCGATCTCATTCACGTAAAAATGGCGGGAAAAAGGAGAAGTGCCAAGGTTCGCCCGCGCAGGCTGTGTGCGCACGGGGCGGCGTCGCGCTTGCGACTAGCCGCGCTATCGTTCACGCGGCGCGCGCGCATCGGTACCGTTAGACAAAGAGAGCGAAACGCCGCCTTACGTGCGAGCAGTACCACAGCCTGCCCGCGCCCCGTCCGCGACCCATCCGGAAGCCCCGCTGAAACTGGACCGTTTTCTTTTCTTGTTATTATTGAGATCGACTCTCAAGTTCTGTTGTTGTCGCGCGCCGCGCCGCTCGCGCTGATAACGCGATGCCACGCCGACCTGCGCACGCGCACATAGTAACGCTCCGCAGCTTAAAGCTCGCGCGGACACTTTAAAAAAATAATTCGCCCCCAGTGATGGAATGGATATTTTTTATGGACAAGTGCTCAGTGGTTAACTGATCGCGAATAACTTTTTGTATTTGTGTGTTTGATTACTGTTTGAACGCAATATAAGTGTTAATGAGAAAGTGAAACCGATTCTCTGTGTAATTATAATATTCTGAACGAAAGGATATTTTCAATTAAACTCTTTAACAAATTATATTTTGTGAGATATTGTAAAAGAAACTGAAATATTGAAAAGGATCAGCTGAATATCTGTTTTTTGTTTTGCTGTGACAGGTAGGTGATTTTCTTTACGCATGTTACGCTTAGCAAAAGTTTTAAAGTTAAACACTCTAGAACGGTTCGTTATCTCCAAGGAACATTAATTAAGGTGTTGTAAATATTTAGTCTTGACTATTATAAATTAATTAAAGATCGCGCTTCAATAATTAAGTTTTATTCAAAATTTATATTTTATTTAAGACAATTATTATGTCCAACAGATTAAATTTTTCATAAATCTCCAAGCGAATGGATTTCGGAATAAATTAATAATTAAAAGCCCGATTCATTCTGAATAGTCTTAATAATATAAAAGATATAATAAAAAGTTAACAAAATTTTACTTCATATTACAAAAGCATTTAATTTAAATAATTATTATAATAAAATTATTAACAGAATTGTTATATGATTAAGTCAATAAATATTTTTATAATAACAGTTTTAGCTAATACGGACTCCAAAACTTTGTTAGTTTATTTGTTTTGGCATATTTGATTGGAAAAGACTAAACAATAAAACACAAATTTTCAACAATAACGTGAAGACGTTTTACGATTCCGAATAAATAAAAACTAATTTATTGGATGTTCCGATAAACGATCATTAACTTATAAATACTCGTTTAGCATAAATTTAAATACATCTGTTTGATCAAACATATACCTTTCGATGTCTCATTTAAATAGGAAATTAGGCTTTTAAATAAAACATCCAACACTGGTATATAAAACGATTAATAAAGCCATTTGATGAAGTCAAATAAATAAAAATAAAAAACGTGCTGGCAAACAAACACTATTTTTAAAAACCGTGTGTCGATTAAAAGAAAACTAAAAATTGAACGAACATCTGCCGATTTCAGCCATCCAGTGCAAATTGTTAAATAAAAGTGAAGGGCAGTTTCACTACTATTTTCACTAGAATAAAATAAAGTAAAAAAATCAAATAAATGAGATAATTCGACCTAGTAAAGCAGAACAGTTATCCCGCCCGCCGCCGGCCGCCGCCCGCCGCCCGCCGGCAAACGCTTTTTTGCTCGAATTTTACTCATTATGCTCCAGTGGTGCTCGATATTGATACTATATAATCGCAGGTAGATTATGTTGGTGGTTGTTGCATTGAAAAGGATTAATAAAGTGTTAAATTTATTGCGGATTTTGTTTCGCTCTAGTATTGCGTTGATTTGTGCTGATATGCCTGATTCAATGGAAGTGGTTTAAGTTTTAATTGACAAGTAACGATTTTAAAAACATTTTTTTTAATCTTTATTTAGTTCGATGTTTAAAAACATTTTTTAAATTTTTATTTAGTTCCATATTTAAAAACATTTTCTTAAATCTTTATTTAGTTCGATATTTAAAAACCTTTTATGTCTTCTGTTTTTGTTTTAGTGTTTAATCCTGCTCTATATTTAATCATTACTCACACGTGTTTTAACCCTCGCCAACCAACGTTCTGCACACGCATGCTTCTCAAATCCTGTTTGAAACGTCCACCACACTTCATGCTTTCACGCCGCAATTTAAATTTAAAACCGATTGACGTTTTTAAGATGAATTGCTTTTTGTGGGTTAATATTTTAAACTACTTTTGACAGTTTTTGTGTAACCTGTTACTGCGATGGTTTATGTATAGTATTTACAAGTTACATAATTATAATGCAATTCTGAAGCATCTCCTGTCTAAGTTATTGCAAGGAAATATATATTTAGTTCGCAAAACAGGCTCGCTTTTAACACATTAGTAATTAATAAACGATAAAACTTTTAAAATTATCAACGCCAATAAATCGCGAACCTTTTATACTTATTCGGACGTCTCAACTACGGATAAAATCAAAGTCCAACCACGCCAAACCGACGCAATTCTGCAACCCACGATACATCTGTGGGCAGATATAAAAAGACTACCGCGAATACGTGATGAAAACTGGATCGCTGTCGATTTTAAATGTGTAACAGGCCGTAAAATGTATTTCTCACATGTATCAGCTCCTTAAAAGACATTCACTACTCAGGCGGCTACCAAAAATAAAGAAAAAACTGTTGCAACCGGGTTCGCGAAATTACTCTTATCGTACCTTACATCACCCGGGCGAAGGTACATATAAAAACGTATGTTTATAAGCACAGCACTACAGCTTCTGTTAAAACTTTAAGTGTAGAGGATATATTTTTATACTTCCCATTTAATAAAATAAAAACATAAAATGTTTAATTTGTAATAAAATAAAAATAATATAAAAGCGATCGCGGTGCGATTCGACCTCTTTTTTATTTTATGTGATGTGTATTATTTAGATTATAACAATTATTCGAGTAAATTATGTTCCATTTACAATAAAATTCCTTTTTTGGAGATCAGTCGCTTATTAGGCGATGGATTTTTTTTAAGTAGGTTCAAAGGAGTTTTGGCAACACATTGTTTGTAATTTAAGAATATATATTGTACTAACTAATAATTCAAATATAATTTAGTTTATTTCTGAATTAATCATTTTTTTTCATCAGTAACACCAACTACTTTAATATTTATTTAAATATAATTTCGCCTAAGCTTGCATCGCCTGGAAGGGCACTAAGTATACCTATTCTAGATTATAAAAACTTTTTGTAAACTTTAATGGCAAATAAACTATATGAGTTTAGGTACTTACTGCAAGTATTTTTCGTAAAGTAAAAGACTTCTCTTCATAACAGAATTAATACAAATGAGATTGCGGTATACCATCCCAATAATAAGCATCACTAAAATATCTTGCAGTTACACTCCACATTTAAATTCATTCGAATAAAGTGTTTGGATGCCACGTCAATAAAAAACATATTATAACCTCTTCGGTGGTCAATTTAAATGACGCGAGCAAAATAAATGCTTCTATTTTCGAATCTTCCATTTAATCAAAGCCGCTACTTTAGTTTCGTACATTCGGGAGCCAATCGCAATCGCTTTTCTTTTTCTTTTAAATGTACATTTCACATTGACCGAGAAGATGGTGTTCTTTATCATTAAAAGTGTGCAGTGTGCGTATTGTTAACATTTATATGGTTCCGTAGCACTTAACGTAAGATTATAAAATCGGATGATAAAACTGAAAAATAATGTTGTGTGAAAAGCACTTAAGTATAACTAAAATGCATTTACATTTTCGTGTTACATACAAAGAGTACCGTCAGTTTTTCACAGGAGTATTAATCCACAAATTTCTACCTTTATACGGTTACATTTTTTTTTATTTTGGGACAAGCCCACCACTCATGCCCATCATTGCAACTCCTGTAAGCCAGGATCTACAATGATAACCGTTGAGAACCATCGAGGCAATGAAGCTCGAGGCGTCCCAGAGAAATGACTCGACTGTCTTGGAACCCGCAACGAAATTAATCATAAAAGAATATATAGGAGGAGTAGGAATATAAATTTAGTCCGACTTCCCTCCATAGCAAGCGGGAGACACAAAGATTAATATGCCAAAAGCATAAAAAAAAAAAAACTTTTATACGGTTACATTATGGCATTGTATTCGTCAAAATATCTATTCAATATTGAACTGCAATAATGTCATTTCACAGTTCAATTTCAATCGCAAATTGAACCCCAACAATAGACAGCAAAACGCTGTGTCATCTCTGTTGGGAGTAAAAAAAAGTAATTAAAAAGTTCGCTTTCACTACTGAGACGTGCGTAGAGTTAGGTAACTGACGGACTTGTCCGATTTAATATCGATCAGTTATACGACATATAGCCGGTTTTTTATCTCGTTACAAGTACCCGCGTATTTTATACCAGGTATACATTTCGCAACGTAAAAAATACTTATTAAATGTACCTGTTACTACACGCGAATAAAAGTAGTCTTTATTGAAATAATTTTAAATATTACAATGAATTATCTGGCTCTTTAAATCTTTATACTGTATAGCAGCCAGTTTCTTTTTTCTAATAGACAGGCTAAAGAGTAAATAAGAATATCTAATACAATTTACAATGCATATTAGGCCTTCTTTTCAAGAAACCACGGAAAAAGCAAATTATTTTTGAAAAAGGATTGGAAAAAATATTCATTCCTAAACTCACTTAATTCTTTTGTCCAAGGTGCTATAAATAATTGTAGTCTAGAATGATTTTTTCTTGCAATGCGCTCGAATGAATAACAGATACTAATCACCAATTAAAATTACGGTGATTATAAGTCATAACCGTTTTCTGTGTGATAATATAGGCCTACATCCAGCAGTAGTTTTTAACGAGCTGATATGAATATATGAAGATGGAGACCTTAGAGCTTGTGTATTGCCCATCTAATTACTTTATTATTACTCGATAGGAGCACCACTTAAATATTATATGACTTAGATAAATATGACTTTAAAATTGGATTAACATCGTTAATTTAAATTGAGCGTTTAATGATTATCTTATTATATTTAGCTATTCCATTTTATGGTATGGATAATTAATTTAATAATACATCGTATAGATATTTTGGATTAGGTTTTTAATAACGCTAAAGAAGTACTGATAAAAATTGATAGATAACGCAGGCAAAATAATTAATTCTTACTACCTACTTACCAAGTGTAGGCAAAAATTTAAGCCTAGAAAAGCAGCGCACTTGGAATGGAACATCAAAGCCTACCTAAAAATCATAAAATGATTATGTATTTAGCAAATGCGTTGATTTGCAGACGTGAATATCAATGCCAAAATAAATGCTAGAGGATCTTCATACAAAGATAAACTGCATCCTGGTAACCCTTTTAATAAGAAAGGAAGATTTTCCCTCGCGTATAATTTAATTATTATAGTCCAAAAGTCAGAATAATATAAAATCTACACTATTTTTAAAGCCTCTATTGTTAGTTTGATAATGGCTTACTTATCTACGGTTGCGCTTTTGTTGAATGGCAAAAAAACAAAAGAAAACGCCGACGCGCTGGATCAGATACCTAAGTTAGGCACAAGCAAATTAAAAAGAAATGGACACTAGACGCTCTGTTGCCAAAACAGTTAACACTGCCATCTATATCTGTTCGAAATTAGTTTAAGGTTCCAAAAAGCCTTGATTCATTCTATCCGTTTGAAATTGGTTTAGGGTCCAAAAAGCCTTGATTCATTCTATCCGTTTGAAATTGGTTTAGGGTCCAAAAACCCTTGATTCATTCTATCCGTTTGAAATTGGTTGAGGGTCCAAAAAGCCTTGATTCATTCTATCCGTTTGAAATTGGTTTAGGGTCCAAAAATCCTTGCTCCATTCGTGGATTAATAGCTGCGCAGTTTGTGTGTCAAGTCGTTTGAAACCATTGAGCGTCATTACCGTAAGGCAGTGGGCGTGGCCACCAAATGCCTGGTTTCAAAACAAGCCAACTTTGTCGCGCGTCCCATTTGCATATAATTGCAGTTCATTTCTAATTATCGCAGTCGAACGGCGTCTCGGACGATTATACTCTTCCTAGAGTGAATGGGTGAAGATGCATTGCATTGTTGAGATAATAGGTTCCAAATGGGCTACACTTAGGATGCAATGCATTTGAAAGTAGATACTTAATAGGTGTTTTTAATGAGAATATTGATTATGTTTTGGTTAAGTGTTATTTTGTGTCTAAAGAAATTGCAGTGAAATGCAAATGCGAATAATAGTTGTTTCAAAAAGTTTCCTTTATAGTTTTAAGGCAATAAATCTGCTGAGAATATCTGCTAGGTATAGTAACAATAAGCAATAGTTAAGTATCTATTATATGCAAAAGTCTATCGTCTACCTATTAACTTGTAATAAATATGATACTCAATCAAAAAGTCCGTAGACGTATCTTCATCATAATGCTTGAATTACGCAGATTTATTGTAAATACAAAACGCTGGGAAATGAAATCATCGTTTTACTCCACAAATGTGTTTTTTATTCACCGTATCAAGTTATCTTGTAGGTATAGAGTTGCAAAGTATACACTAGTCTGCTTGCACAGGTACCCCATGCAAATATCAATATTACATAAAAATATATATAGGTATATTTAAAGATAATGTTCTCCTGACCGAATTTCGATCACGACTGCCTTGCTCAGCTGAGACTAGCCGAACGTAGGAGATATTATAGTCCACAATTAGTATGATAGCAAACACAGGCACTTCCTATTCCCTCATTCTCATAAACCGATTGGACGGTAGATCGACACGATCGGAGAGAGATCAGGCGCAGGAACAACGGCTTAACGTCCGTTCCGAAGTACGGAGGGATCTTAAAATGTGAAAACGGTCACCTATCATAAGGCTGACCGCGGCGAGCACGGCTTAACCTCGCCGATTGAATGATCTACGCGGTAGTCACGCAGCTATGAGCCCCTCTATTACCTTTAATACCTATATATCATAGGCATATAATAATGTGCACTTAATGTATACCGTCTGACTTTAATATTTATTTCAATTGTCTTCTGTTTAGTCCAGTTTAAATAAAAACAGACCAATTGCATTGACAAGAAAAATGAGCATTCAACCTCAAAAAATGTCTCAACCAAAGTACAATTGTATTCGTCTACTGCATCAGACACATGAATCACGATGCAGACGATAAATAAACTATTTTAGGGGTGAACTCACCACAGTCACTATCTAAGCACACAATTTTAGTCCTTAAAACCGTCAAGATCGAAATAAAATAAACAGTATTCGCGTGCACTTTTCAAACGCTTATCACAGACATAGACACAGCCGGCTGATCAAAATTCAAGGAAATTCGACATATTCTGCATTCAAGTACATCACTCTAGATGAAATTCAAATCTTGAAAAATGCACAGACGACCGTAGACGGTGTCGCATAAATTTTATATACATTTTCATAATGTGCAGTCTAATGTTGAGGTCATTCTAGATCTAAAACATTTAGCAACATATAGATTCTATTACAGGTATGCTATTCTGAAACACTTCATCTCACTACTCACATCGCTACACATCGTTCGGTGGCGCTAGTGTCGAACTCACCGCGGATTTAGAAGTGAGTTCGTAAGTTATATCTTTAGAATAGCATGGCTGATGCGAAACTTCACTTAACAGTTGTGTTATAAACATACCTAGCTATAGACCTAGATGAAACCATTAATAAAACATAATAGGGAAATTTCAAATTCAGTTTCCATTTTTTCGCAATTACAGTACTGGCAAGAAACAACTCGAAGCTCAATAAACAAAGAAATAAAAGAATATTGCTACAGTTATATATGTATTAATTAAAAGTTAGTGTTGGGTAAAACAATTAGACCTTTCTCCGTCGACCGGACGTCCGCTTTACATGTAAGGATGTCATCGCCTGCAGCCGGAGAAGATTAATTCTCCATTAAAGAGAAGCGGCACCATAAACAAGGCTAACGAACCACCATTGATATATAGCCCACACTTTACGCTATATTAAATATTTACATTAATATCTCGTATGACAGAAACAATTATATTTTACGAAATGAGCTCATTAATGTAGAAAACGATTTGTAATGTTTATGAGAATCTCAAAAATTGAAATATCGTTATCGATTGAATAATACTCGTTTAGCTTATTAATGTGAGCGTCCAATGCCGTAAAAGGATGTCCCGAATGTGAAACATTCATTAAGACTCTTCTGTTACTTAGAAAGTTAATTAAATATGACTTTTTGTCGCTATAACTTATCTTTTAAAGATGAAGCTTTATCTTAATTCGAAAAGATATATTTTATAGAACTGCTATTAAATTAAGTGTCTATTAATGTAAACATTTAATTACAGTTTTAGTTGGAATAAACAGAGTCCTTTTGCAGAAAATCCTGTTTGGTTTATAATTCAAGGGACGATAAATGTATTGATATAACTAAATATAAATAGATACTACGTAATCTACCTTGATATTTTCAATAGAAATGAAATAAATACATTTGTAAATACACTAAAATCATTATATTTAATTATAATTACATAGCTTTTACGGTTCCAACTATATTAGCTGATAGAGCGTAGGGAACAGCAGAGTTTTGAACTAGAGTCGGTAGGGTATTATAGGTTATGGAAGAATACGATACAAATGACCTAAAAACAATTAAACAGACTAAGATCTTAATTCCATTTTATTGTTTCAAAAATATTATTTCATTTTTGTATAAATGTATACCTAATGCAATGGTAAATTAGTTAACAAAGCATATTAATTCGTTCTTTTGTACCATAGACGTGTCTTTTTGTATCATACGATTTAAAAAATTAAAAAAATAGAATTCGTTTTAGAATTCTTTAAAAATAAACCTTTTAATATAGGTTCGATAAAAAAGCAAATGACATAAGTCCTTGACTACAAAAAAAAAGTGTGTACAGAATATGAAATTTGTTCTAGAACTGGCCGGTCATAATAATGAATGTTTTTTTGCTCATAATAATTTCCATTTAGGAGCATCCGAGTGTACATAAAGCAGTAACAATGTGGAACTATTAATTTAAGTTCGTCTTGAACGGTTGTCGATATTTTTTGTTAACAAACGAGTTATGTTGCTTCGACTAAGTTACGTTGCTGTCAAGAGTTATATGTCTATCGGTATCTAGTGTGTATCAAGAATACCAACGAGTTAGAGAATTTTATCTTAGCAGCTGATACGAAAAAGTTGTGTCATTGGTTTTAATGTTCTAGGTTTGTTTGTTGGTTGTTCTAAAGTTTTCTTAACCCTACATTTATCTGCATTTATCATCTATACTATATAATATTATAAAGCTGAAGAGTTTGTTTGTTTGTTTGCTTGAACGCGCTAATCTCAAGAACTTCTGGTCCGATTTGAAAAATTATTTCAGTGTTAGAAAGCCCATTTATTGAGGAAGGCTATAGGCTAAAACATTCGAAATCCACGCGGACGGAGTCGCAGGCGGAAGCTAGTAATCCATATTTAATCATTGAAAGGTTGAACTAAAAAGTTTGTATACAGAAAAACCCGATATCGTGCCTACTGGCCGCTGCGGATAAACCAATGTTTCGGAAATCTTTATATGCTTATTGGTCGATAGCACAGCTAAATATAAACCTACATCTCTACTTATCTATCAGCTAGGTGTATCAGTTATAAAAAGGCGTACTTTTCATGTATTTTCCTTTTTTATGCATACGATACGAAAGAATATTTTTATTAAAAACACGTATATATTTAAACAGGGAATTCTAATATACCTACCTATACAATCTACACATGCCATTATCAGTGCCTACCTAAGGCTACATCAACACCTACATAGTTTTCAAATAATTATTATAAAACAAGAGCGTGTATGAGGAATGTGATGCGTTTGAATGAAGCAAAAGAAGTATGCCAGGATCGTAGCAAAAGGAAATCCGTGGTCTCTGCCTACCCCTCATGGAAACAGGCGTGACTTTATGTATGTAATTATACAACAATTACTAATTAATTTACTCATACCAATCCTTTAATATCGATTACTTAAACAATACTACAAATATTTTATTGTGGTTACAAATAATTAACATCAATAATTAGGTGTAACTAACGCGCTGTGGTTACTACATTCATATTTAATAAATATCAATCAGTTTAATAAAAAATATTTGCGGTTATTTTAAATCTAAATAAATATCCGTGTTGTAAAATTATAAGAATTCAGAATTCCGATAAGGTAATGGTAAAAAATAGTCTACTGAATTACTTCCAATTACTCATATTAAATGCCGTACCTAGACCAATACAGTGACTAACTCATCGATACTCTTAGGTACATACACATTAATAACTCAAAGAACTCCACTTGAAAGGGTAATTATTTTGTTTACGGAACGTACCTGTATGAACGATCTTCAAAGTTCGTATAATTAAAAATAATAATAATAACAACAGCCTATACTGTCCCACTGCAGGGCAAAGGTCTCGTATAGAGAAGGATCGAGCATTGATCACCACGCTAGTTCACTGGCTTGTATTACATTATAATGTAAAAAAAAAAGATAATTTATTCCTAATGTGTCGAGTGTTATCCGACCTAGAATTGACCAACCCTTTTCCTCCCGTGGGTGTCGTAAGAGGCGACTATGGGAAGATCCAGAAGATGCAGCGCCTTCTGTAACTTCACTATTAATACTGCAATCCCTAAGCCGTTTGCCAAGCATGGGCAACAACCCAGTAGGAGGCCTTTGTTCATCAGTGGACGTCTTTCGGCTGATAATGAAGTGTACAGACAGTGTACCTATTCTTTACTTGAAAAGCATCTCTCAAATTCGTTCTTCTCCCAATTAGGCTAGCTGAGAACTTAAAGAAAACTCACAGTTAAATAAAGTATAACATAGTCAGGAAGATTTACGAAGATAGAGTTTCCAATCAGGCATCACACACCTTTTTGTAGCAACTTTCGTCTTTACCAGTCCTTACAAACAGCTCATACGTACCACTGCGTACTCTATACTTTACCTAGAGACCTAAATACACATATTGTTCGCTCACACGTGTTTAAAACACACAAAAAGTGCTTTCGTTATCTACGGCATACGTCTTCGCATTGCGTAAGGATTGCAAGTTTACAACTGATGGCAATCAGTGCATGGGAACTCAATTGTTTGAGCAAATGTTCGCACACACAAATACCAACATTACGGACTGTTTGTACTGGCTTTGATACGAGCCAATAGGCTTCTGTTTCTTATTGTATTTTATTGTGTAATATGCTGTATCATGTGTAGTAGTATCCAGGAGTTTGTGTCATATTAGTGGAAATAAGGTGCAGGGATAACGTTCTGGAAATAAACCATGCAAGTGCTGACCAACTCGCATGTATAGCATCTTTTTCGATTGCTATCCTATCGTGATGTCTCTCTAGGTTGTTGATCGCTTCAAGCAGTGGCTATTTTCCTTGATATTAGTTAACGGCACGCGTTAAGCGATGGCATAGACAGCTAGACGTACTTTCCGAATCATGAACTTTACAGACACAATACACTTAAATTGATCTTAATTTATATAAAAAATCTAAATCAACGCGTCATCAAGTGGCCATAATTCACTCAGTAACCGACTAACCGCTTAGAACCCCACTTTCCCCTAATTGAACACATGACCGGAGATAAGTACTTAAGTGTAATGCCTAAAGTAAAAAGATGTAAAAATCTCCATTTTAGTGGTCTCTTAAAAATTCCCCGTTATGTTACAATGTTTAATACTTACAGCTAAATTGCTACTAGTATACGCGATGTGAGTTGAAAAGATGCATTAAACTAAGTGATACCGTACATTTTTAGAATCACTAAAACATACTGTGTGAATTTTTACTTCGAAATAGGTCGCTCAAACCAGTACGCATATAAACAATGTTTAGTAATATGAGGTTGTATATTTGATGGTGTGACAGAACTCCGTATTCAATTTACATTTTTTATGTTCTTTTTTCATACTTTGCTGGCAATATAAATAGAACGAGAAGAACCATAACGACTTATGAGTAAATAAATTACATTATGAAACCTAAAACAAAAAACGATGCATGAAAAATAGGAGCAAAACCAAACGATAAAATGCCTAGATGATTTTCCGAACTTCCTAAACACCGGCACTCAAATTCACACTAGACTCACTGAACAATTTAAAAAAGTAAAATTGATAGTTGAACCAAAAGACCTTGGTCATAGCACCACTTGCAATTTCATTAGTACAGTTAGCAGCAAAAGTCTGCTACGATTTCTAAAAACGTACAATAATTTGTACTCAGAGTTTTATTTGAAGCAAAATTTATTTTAATATTTACGTATTTTAATTTTTTTTTTGAAAAGTTATAGTTTTGAGAAAGCAATGTGCATATAAAATGGAAAAAGAGTCTTGAAAAAAATATTTTTGAGAAAGTTTGAATAAATAACTATGTAAGTGTGTGACTGCGGACGATAAACTACTTTTTATAAAATATAGCGGATTTTCTAAATTTATCTTTTTTCTCTGTCTGTACAAGTTGTGTGAGCCAGTATCGTGATCATTCACAATAAGCTAAAGACTCCCACTGAGGCAAGTAATAGCGAAAAAATGCCATTGCGTCACACCAAAGTGTTAATTGGCGTTACCGATTATTACAAATCCAATCGTTTTCAGTCGATTTAGTAATAACTTCATCCCATTTATATCGGATACGCACGAGAGCTTTGACTATCGATTTCATTTCGTCGGGTATTAATAGTTCGACATATATTTTGAATATCAGTTAGGATGACAAGACTGCAATAAAGGTACTTAATTTTGTTGTATATAAATACTAGCTTTATTCCATTTTTTAGATATGGACTGTGCCGCAGGCCATCCCTTTCATTTTCCTAACTACAGGTTGTTTTTAAAATGAGAATTTTAACTTTCACTTTCGACTATTACTACAGACTGACAAAATTCATAATACCAATTTTTTTAACGCTTTGTTTTTTGATACTTAGAAAAATAAAATACTATTTTTCTGTTTCAAATTTTGCTATGCTAAATCATCTGACAATATCAAATTTTTAGCTGATTGACACTTTCCTGGTACAAAGATTAAGATTACTTGGTCGGACTACAAATCAAAATAAGACACTTCGCCACACGTGCTACCACTTAACAAGTCGTTTTGTAATATCCTTTTCAATAAATCGGTCAATATAATTGCAGCATGGTAATTCAAGAAGTTTCATCAAACTATTATATCCATAAAATTATGCATATTTGGTCGCCATGACAACTTATGAGACCATTATCATTAATTCACAATTACGTAAACTCGTCTCGTTTGCTAATTGTAATAAAACAGTATGAAGCTAGACACAATATAAATCAGATATTGTTCGTTTCGCAACATTTAATTGGTCGTGATTCTATTCAGATTATTTTGAACGCCATTTGGAATTTAATATAGGTATTTTCAGTCATCGTGGCGCAATTAAGTAACGATAAATAATCGTGATTAATTACGTATCGACGCGGATATCTTAATAATTTTTGCTGATAAGATGTAGCGACTTTAATAAGTATTAATCAAATCCTGTTATACAATTTCAATTCCTAATTTATTTTCAAGTACTTACTTAATTAATGCTTAAACTCTGAATGCAGTATACAATAATTTTCATATACTTCTTCTGATATTAGCTTTTTAACCCAGTCTGTGTTTGAGCCGAGCGTTTGTACTTCATTCCTAAGACAAGCAAGCTGTTGGTGCTGCTTAGCATCGCGAGTAAACTAGGCGAATAAATCAATCAAGCCTGTTAGTTTCTGCGTGTCAAAAAATAAATGAACGCTCTTTGTTTAAAATAAATAGAATATCATTTATTTCCTTTAAACGTTCTATCCTTTGTTTATTCTAACTTTTCACATTTGTTTGAACTCTTCTTAACAAAATCCGACTCTTCTCCTAGCTGCCTCCTTAACCCTACTCAAGCAATCCAATAGATTGAATCCATGCTTATCCATGCATCCATTCTTAAGTATTTCAAACTTTCCTATTCACCGAATTATTTACCACTAGCTGCGCCCCGCGGTGTTACCCGCTACATTTTTTCGGAAAAAAAGTAGGTTGCCCATGTGTTAATCACGGGTGTCAGCTACCTCCATATAAAATTCCATTATAACCCATTCAGTAGTTTTTACGTGAAACAGGAACAAACATCCATCCATACTTACAAACTTTCGCGTATAATATTAGTAGTGACTACAACACCAAACACAAAAATAATGAAAAACCCGTCCGCTAAATGTAAAATAGGTTACCAAGCACTTAACCTAGATACAGTTTTAATATTCAACGTCCACCGTCTATAACTCACGGGAGTTTGTGATTCATTTATGCATAGTACCGTTGATTACACCGCATTTAATACTGCAGCCTGCACGTGTACTTACTAGGTACGCAGATGTGCGCCCAAATTTGCATAAAGCCTTCAGAATCTGGAGCGTGTTGTACTAGTCGTCGGACACCCTCGCAGACGTTATTATTTGTGTTGGCTAGCCTGCTAATAGTTTTGTGAATTTATTGTTAAATGGATATTTTATTTGAGGAGATTATTCTTCTTTTCTAAAGTTGGTAAAGTGGTTATTTAATCAAACATTTTTGTCGATTTATTCCGCTTAATTTACATATTAATAATCAGAAAATTGAAACCTTTTAGGGATTCGTAATATTCTTGGACAGATACGAGTTTTTAGAGTTACAAAATCATCATAAAATCCAATTTAAAAAAACACCCTTTAGTATAATTCAATACATATAATTAATATTCGAGTTAGTGGTGCTAGCTATGTCATTTGAACGGTTCGTTATGACGGTACTACTGAACACTGTTTGTTAATTTCCCATTAACATTTCTTACTACCTACAGGCTGTTATAGATACCCATTAAACACCTCCCGATTCCGATTCCTGCCGTGTTCAATTATAGTAGGACACTCATACCAAATCTGGTTGGTTCCAATTAACGTGACAAACAATATTTATGTTTATGATGATGATAAACATTGATGAGTTGGTTATTTAGTTTTTATGAACACTTGAGAAGTTGAAATTAAAATACTATCCCTGTGGGATGGACTAAGAACACAACGCCTTTCAGTCGTTGGGAAAGGAAGGCGTAAGAGGCGATAATCTGGGTGAGGGGTCTAGGTGCAGAAATAGGCTAAATGGAGAACGCCTTTACCTATTATGAGTAATTGCTTGTATTAACCAAACCCTTATTAGGAAGCTGGTAAGATAATAGTACTTAACGTACTTATTATTACAACCAATTTGCAAGACAAAGTACCCACTTGTACCCAATTATAGTACAACCACTGTTACACTTGTTCCTCTTTATATCACAGAGTAGAATAACAGACGGTCCAAGTCCTTTGGAATGCGCCAATCAAACGAACAATGGCGGCCACAAAAAATATCCCACGGCACATAATAATGAATAGTTAACGACGAAAACTAGGTGAATCTTTGTGCAATCGCCGAGTGTCTTTTAAAAGAAATATGATCATTTTCAATTTCATAACGTTTCCCACGTGAGGCGATATGAATGGACCTCCGTTGTTAGCTATAGAACTGACAAATTAGTGTAATCTAAAACAGATTTTGTTTCTAATACAATTTGTTGACGCGTGCCGTGTGTGCGTGCGCCGTCAAATTACGCGATGGATATTAACATAATGAATATCATCAGACATCGGCGTCGTATTGTGCCGTTCATTTCTAGGTGAAATTGAGTGACTGTAATTGTTGATTGTCTGTGTTATTTGCATCTGGTAATTTTTTGTGCATTAGCGAACCAGTTTGTATTGAAGGATATCATCTTGAAGTGTTGGGCCCAGACCTTGAGTTTAGCATTCCATTGAAACACACTTAGTAGGCTGTAATGTGATATTAATAATGATTTAAGGCCAGTATCTATCGGCCTACTGTGTTTTTTACTTTCATTTTTTTTGACGTTGTATTTCGCAACTATGAAGAGAGGTTTCACTGCTTAAACGAACTTTATATATTTTTTTGTTTTTTTTTAACCGTCACCCCCTCACTAGGATTTTTTCCTGTGTATCATGGGTGCGTTTCACAAACATGGAAGTCATATACACAAACACCCAGACTCGGGTTAAAAACCTGAGGGTCATACACATTTTTGCGGGAAACGAACCCATCAGCCATCCCAAGCGCAGCAGTACAATCGCTTAGCCACTGCGCCAATCAGGTCTATCTAGAATTCAATATACATATATAAGTTATGTATAATTACACCTCTTTGATAAGAGCGCACCCTACTAGATCATTAAAGAATAGAGATCTAGTTGTATTCAATCATCAAATGCCGAACTCAAATCTATACCTACGTATCTCCATAAAAACAAACACGCCATACATTCAAATAACGAACCACCCTATACACAGCCCACAGACACAACAATGGAATAGAACGTCCGTTCATGAAATTAAACGCGAAATCCTCAAACTGTTCAATGCAATGTCCGAATGTCAAGCTGAAGTGTCATTCTTACCCAACATGCATCATGACATTCCATTTTGTTCGTCAAACAATCGGATTTATCCGTGCGAAATGTTCTCACGTGTAGATAGCTGATCTGTCTGAAGTATAGTGCTCACCGAACCAGCTAAACACCGGTTAAGATAACGGCCGATTAGTGCATCTGACTTGAGATACGCATCTGCTGTTAATGCTTTCTTATTAACGGAGGTTTTTTTAATAGTTTATCTAATTGGAGATTTAGCAGGAATAGTTAGTTTCGTTAGTTGAATGGTTGAATTAATAGAAGAGTTTAAAGTTAAATCACATGTTAAATGCTGCCTAGACAGTATATTTTTATGTGTGACGTACCAAAAAGTATAGAAGCCACGAAATATTTAACAATTATTTTACTGTATTTTAAAACATCGTAAATTAATATAAAACATACAAATTGATACTAAAACAAATCGTTCGATTCTTAATCAGACTATTAATATAATAATAGTCTCACGGATATAATAAAATTAATTCAATATGAGTCAGTTTCCGCCCAAAGTCAATATTACAAGAGAACTTTGAGTGTGTCCTCGCGAGTTCCCGTCTGCCTATTGAGCAATCGACCTACGAAATCTAAGTACCCAAATTACAACGCATCCTATAATCTCATATAAAGGTTGTTAAACACCCCAAGAGAGGAGATAAAAGCTATAGAATATACTTAATGTATCATCTATGTAGAGTTCTACAAAACTTTTGGTAACACTGGGTAACGAGACTTCAATTGTTCTTACACAATGTCTTTATAGTTACTATCTGTTAGATACTGCAATGTGGCAATAGACTATACTAGCCATTAGTATGCTGTGAGCGACATATTTTAAATGTAGATTATAAATGATAAGAAAAGGAAATTTAAACTGACGATCTGAGTGGTGCAAGGGTTCGTTTCCCGTACGGGACAAAAATGTATGTGATCCGCAGATGTTTGTCCCGAGTCTGGGTGTTTGTGTATGTGATATTTCATGTTTGTGAAACCCACCCACGACACAGGGGAAAACACTAGTGTGGGGCGACGTTTTTAAAAAAAAGGAAAGGAAAGAAGATGTTGTGTGTCACAGTCACCGAGAACGTTAAGGTTCTAGGTTGATTAAGTTTTCTTTTTATCGTATGGTTTATTAATAATAATTCATTCTAGTCATTCTATTTTTAAAGTTAAAACATTTTTATAGCACAGCGCAGCTTCGTACATCTTTTAGTGGACTGAAACCTTTCCAATGCTAGTGCCATTTAAACTACTTTGTAAGAGAATGCCGATTTATTGACCACTGGAGGCACAAGTAAGCAATAGTTATCTAATAAAATGTGCCTAACCCCTAATTACGGGCACATTAATACGAACTTCATCGTATTAACAATACACTAATATCCTCGGGAGTCCATTTGAACTGTTAAATATTATGTATAATTGATACTTATGTGTAAGTATAATATTTAGTGTTGCGTATTACAATTTAATGTATTCAAATAAAAATATGTATGTATATTAATCCAGACACACGTTTTGTTGTAACTTACCTTACCATGGTAACTTTTGTGGTATTTTTAAGCAGTGTTGGTCAGTAGGTAAAAATTGCCGTTGGTAAAGGTTAACCCAGTTTTAATGCCTTCGGCAATGCCTTAAAGAATAGTTATTTATTCCAGGAGTAGAAATAGGATTTAGTACTTCTATACTTTATTAGCTAATCGATAGAGCCAACCCAAGTTTGTTTCGGTATTGCTTCTCAGAGGTAGTCAGTTAGGAAATGCCGATGCCATCTAGTTTAAAAAAAAATGACGTGTAAAAGTGTTTTTTTGAAACCTATTTGCAGAAATAAAATCATTTATCAAAGCGTCAACGGTGAAAAATCAAAAGCCCAACCACAGAATTAACATACCTAGCTACCAGACACACGCAAACACACACACACACGTACAACAGTAGCATCTATGTGTATTAATACTTACAGGCGCATTTTTCGGGAGTTACATCATACGCCCACAAAGAAACACATGTTCAGGGTTTCGATGTAGATTTATGATCTCGAACGAAAAGCAATCAGGGGAGGCGTGACCAATGGTAATTATTTCTTAACACCTCCATGCTGGCTACTGGAGACTATTAGCCACTTCCTTCTATCTAATCGCTTTGATTGAGACGCGGGTAACCGAGGGTTAATTAGGTTGAATGTATTAATGTAACGGGTTTTGGGAAATGGAATTTTGTTATTGTTGATTCGGTGCTTAATCTTTACGTAATTTTATATATATATATATATATTGGTGTGTTAAACTTGGAAGTCGCTTAAGTACCTATAGATAACCTTTGACAGCTACTGATATATATTAAATATATAGTATACTTAATTGACGTTTTTTTCTTAAATTGATTTTAAACGAAGAATCAGAGCAGTCCGAACATTAAAAGAATGACTTCCGTTTTCCGACACGAATATCAACACATTAAGTAACATCCATAACCATATCACAAGGGCATTGAACAACTACGAGTAATTTAATTAAAAACCAATAATTAATACAGACTACCTACATCCTCGAAATAAAAACCATAAGGAAATCCTCGTTTCCATCACGAAAATCTTGCAGCTAATAAAACAGACAGTAAAACATTGAATGGTAGAATAAGGTACTCTTGCGCATGTCCAACGTTATAAGGTCCATAAAAGATTTATATTGGCCATGAATGAACTAAGAATGTTTATCGTAGAATGCTATAAATCAGGTCTATATATGCGCGATAAGTGTTGGACGCTGTACCCACTGTGATGGTGTTGTCATCTTAAATTATACCTAGATACGTAATTATATGCTTAACTATTATAAGTATATATTGACGACCGATTGCCGGAGTGACTAAGAGATTGGACTTCTGTGCTAAGGGTTGTAGGTTCGATTCCAGAAGACAAAAGATTGCACGGTCCGCAGATATTTGTCCTTTAAATTTATGAAATGATTAAGTCCGTGCAGTCCCGAAGATAACAAACAAGCGTTTATCGATCGAAATTCTACAACTAGCTTCAAGCAGTATTAAAACTATTGCTATGTATATCCATTTTTGACATTTCTAACAGCCCTTAGTCCTAGTTTGCTTGTCAGGACCGTGTTTATCCCAACCACTCCACTGGAGATGTTGAGATAGTCATGGTATTTAAGTACGAGATGGTTATCACCCGGAAACCGTGCAAGTCCACCAATGAAATCAGATTACACCAACATCCCTAGGATGTCTTACATAAACGAGAAACGTTTCTTCATCTGCCATCCTGTAATTTAACTGGCGTCAAAATAATATTATATTTAATTCAATATAATAAAGCACTTTAGAAAGTGAAGTACTTAAAAAACTAATTGATTGCTTCCTTCCGAGTAGAAAGTATAGCTAGTCCAACGGGGATGTTCGCAGGCTACCAGCTCAAGCAGTAACACCTAATTGAATTTATATATCAATGTAAGTCATCTCAAATGTAGCTAGTATAAAGGAATTCGATTGCGTCCGCAATCTATAAATAAGAGTTTAACTGCAAATGGGATAGAGAAGAGAAGTTACACGTTTCAATTATTGAATCGTTGTAATGCTTTGTTGAAATAATGGTCTAGATCTCGGCCGATATATTTTTTGTGCACTTTATTTCGTGTCGAATCAAACGTTACTACTGAGTTAGCGACTTGCTCAACGGAGGCCGAGTTATCTATGCACTGCGGGGGTCGGAGCCATCGTTTACGCAAATGTTACAACTTAGAATTTAGGCAATACTTTGGTTTTATGAAACTTCTGGACCCTTGGATAATAGAGAAAAATTATAGAAAAGATAAAAATTGTTAAAAAAAACTAAACGTGACTGAATTGCGTCATTGGTCGCTTCACGACGCAATACAGAAAAAATGTTAGCAAAAACTGAATCAAATAATAACTGGTTGTATAATATTTAATTTAATAATGCTCGGTGGAACATTGCGTTGACATTCAGACGACAAAGCCATTTTACATTGTAATTTCATGCGTAAATTAGGAATTATTTGTTGCATCAAAAATATGAACAATATAACTTCACTACGGTAAGAAGGTTTTTTAAAATTAATTGTATAATTATATTATTTACTGTCGTAACTTAGGTCGAAATTTAGAGAATAATTATTATAAGCTCTTTTATTCTGAGGCAATATGAAAAGTTATCCAAAGTCCATGAATATTTTTATATTTATTTATATTGTCTAATACTAAAGGAACTTATCTCGCAGACGGAGCTAAGCACACATAGTAGGTATAACTCACTAAATAAGACTTAACTTTGTCAATCTACGAAGTGGCCACGAGTCAGCTTATCGTACAAGGAACAAAAACACGTACAGACAGAACATTACAACATCACGAAACATGATATCAATTGCGGTACAGTCTAAATACCGCAAGAAGACTTGTGAAAGAGGCGTCAATGCGTCATCGGTACACTGGAGTACAGAGCGGTGACACCTGGGCCCGATGTCATTGTCATCTGTCGGATGTCATCCGGTGACATCTAGTCTGACAGCTAGGGAATCGAGATCATCCGATAAACAACTGACATTTCTTAGTTAAGCTCCGACTAGGTCGTGAAAATATATCAAAGCGTTTTCATTAAGTCCTAGTATTAAGCAACTGCTAATAAGTAACCTTATGGTTATTATCTTCTCAAACATCTAGAGCAATCTAGATTTTCTCGCGAAAAAATCCCGCCTCGGGTGTGACAACTTGATCTACGAGAGCAATTTCAACATTAAGTTCATATTTAAACCCATAAATTATTGAAACAATTTATTACTGAACGATTCAATATAGTAAATTGGTTTGATATATTCAATTTCGATAATATTTAATACAGTAAATAATTCACCTCATTCCAGTTCACATTTTAGTACGATGTACGAACAATTTGGGGCAAATTAAATGACAATATAAATCAAATGTGTTCTGTTTCAAAATCAAAATTGCTTGTCATTAGCAAGACTGAAATGTCATAGAACAATGCTTGTCCCACTCGATCCGTTGTCGCAGGCAAGCCATACGAAGGCCGCACGTGATCGCATTTCCACAGACATTCAACCCGAAAACGGTCACGCAGATATAATGCTTTTAATAAATGTCTCGATACCAAAACGTTTTGGCAACACTATCAAACCATTACACGACATCGAATCGTTCGACTATTCAGAGAATTCAATTGGAGTAATTCATAAAGCAGACAATCTCCAATACTATTATAATAATCGCTGACCTACTGCGGAAATGGAATCACACGAAACAAATATACATTTTTCTGTCCTCACTATAAAATTACAAAAAATAAGTGACTTTTCCAGTAATAAGCAAAAACTGTCTTTAGAATAGAACACCTAATATTGTGAAATAAAAGGTCAAAGTTTTAAGTGGACAATGAAAAGATTGAATACAATAAAAAGGTAGTAACAATGCGACAGTTGTTTGGAAGCTTCATAATGGAGTGAGTGGAGGAGTTACAAAACGATGAGTGTCGGGAGTACCGTGGCCAATGAGGGCCAATGAGAGCGGCAGCACGTGTCGATGGCGAGGCGCCGGTCAGAGGTCACGCGCGCCTCGGGGAGCGAGCCACAGCGCATGTGCATCTATTGTTAAGACGCTCTACGAATTATGATGAGGTGCGCCGTTGAAAATGAAAATCTCTATCGAGTCACGTATGTCAGATAAATAGCAAACATTATGTAAACTGCAACACATTTATAAAACACACTAAACAACTGCCATGTCCGACAATTTATATAAACGAGGTACATCGGATGCCACAGCAATAAAGTTAGCACGGCTATCAGTTAAGTCCGCTAACATTAACGAATTAACGTACGCGGAAACCACAAATCTTTTAGCATTCCACACTATTCATCAATTAAGACAACCGTTAAAAGCATATCTAATCTGGCTAACCCCGAGTACGACACACGCCCCGTTATCTGTGGCTTGACAACGCCAAGAGAGGCTTTAATTCAATCAGCTACGAGTTTCAGAGATAGGTTGTATCTAGCCGTGTCACAAGAGGGGCGCGTCGGCCAATAAATCGGCGTTGGCCCGGCGTGAAAGATGAAGTGCCCGCTTAACATACAATGAGTCTGTACTCTGTCGCAATACGGCTTAAGCTTAGGACCGCGTTGGTTGGGTGACAGGCGCGTTCAGACGGTGTTAGGAACTCGTGCTAGTACTGGCGACACCTATACGTCATATTCTATTAAGAATATTGTTAAAGGGGAGACATTTTAGGGCTGCAAGACTAAGATAAAAGGCTTGGGATTGCGCATAAGATTTACCAACAATGACTCATGAACGCAGGATCACTATTAAGATTTCTTGTCACTATTAAATGCTGATAACATCGCAAGGAATATTATATTCAACATCAAAAACACGAGCAATCACGTGTCCTTACTATCGCATTCTTAATCCAGTAAAATAAGCCAAGTCTAAAACATTTGAACGGTCTAAACGAGGCATAAGGTTAGTTGCTAACGAGTCTGGGTGTGTCCTCTGCACCAAATAACGCCGGTAATAATAATTGTGGGTGCAGTTAGATGCAATAGAACGGTATAAGATGTATACTGGCCCGGCTATTGGGCATAATTGAAGAATATTACCAATAATTAATGTCATACAAACAAATAGGTGTACAACAAAATTTGCATACGGTCTGCATAATCTTGCGTATTCGAACTAATACTAAACTAAAGTAGAAAGTGTACAAGGCCGCTAGAATAGAATTCATGTACGTTTAAACGGTAATTACGCTGACAAACATTATGCGGCGCGCGCCATTCAAAAAATAAAACCAAACTAAAATTAATTACATTCGTGAAGCACGTGATTAACGACGAGTAGTCTCGAACCAATTACGCTGTCAAAACATCACCTTGAAAGTCGAAATAAAGAAAACATCAAACAATTGGTACTCGACATAACAATAATGGTTCTATTGTTGCATGAAGCGGTCCAGATAGTGATGTAGATAATCGGGCCATGCGAAAAACAAAAATATTATCTACCTTTGTATTAATTACTCGGTTTAGTGTTGCACAAGTATTTGTCCTCTGCCCGGTGTTGTAATGTCTTGCAGTGATTTGTCATTGTAGACGCGTATTAAACTAATCAACAATGCTTGACAGCTGGTCGAAATTGACGAAGATATTGTACAACCCTACAGGCCTACGTTAGTATAGCGAATAGGGTTGTCACTTTTAAGGCTGTGTACGTTATAATCATGATGAATTTATTAAAATACATGGTTAAATGAAACTAGCAAAAATAATCAAGTATGTTAAGTCTATTTGACCTGGGTGTGAGTGGAAGTGAAAAAGTCGGTGTGATATTGGAGGGGTTAAGATTTGAGAAATAGAGTTAAAATTCGAATATCTTAACCCTACAGTCATCACTGAACATTCAAAAATACTGTTAAATTACAGTATAAAATATACTACTTATACTAGTTTACACAATAACAGTTACTTGAACATTTGAAGATGACTCTACGTCAAATATAAGCAGGATATCAAAAGCGATTATAGAAATTCTAATGTATGATTGAATTACGGTAGGCAACAGTAAAAAATCTGAATGCCTTCAAGCTAATATAGACTTTATTTTCACTAATATTAGGTTAGGAATCCAATTAACTATTTAAAACGAGAATATAATAATTGTTTTAGCAATAACAAAGCCTTATTTTTTGTGTCATGTTTCTTATTTTGTTACTGTTTGATATAATTATTTTCTAGTATAGTTTAAGAATTAAAATGTGATATGCCTTTATTTTATCAAGTGATTCGTCCCATGGACTATTTTGAGGGATTAGACGCATGAGATGGTGATGATGATAGAGGGATGATCCTGCTTATAAACGATGCTAAAATGTGTCTTAAGATTACCACTTCTAAAGTTGATAACCACTTGACATCTCAAGTTTTTGAGACATGCAAACGACAGTGACAAGCTTCATTGTCATCATCAGCCCGTAGCAGGCCACTGCTGGACATAGGCCTCTTCCAATATACGCTACAAAGCCTGGTCTGCTGCTTTATACAGGGTTACTCCCTGAGTACCCCAATCCCCGAGTACCCCGTCCCGCGAGAAACCCGATTTATTTATTCGTATTCGGGGTTCTCCGGGACGGGGTACTCGGGGATTGGGGTACTCAGGGACTAACCCTTTATACATACAGGTATAATTTAAGTAAGGGGGGGGGGGGGGGCTCGTATCTGCTGGCCGATGAATAATGTATATTTCCATAATATCCTTAAAGTCATAAGTACCTATCTGGTAATATTGATTGATGCAAACCAACAAAGTAATCGACCTTATACGGTACAACAAAACCAACCGACAATCGATGGCTATACCTTTGTTGACGTAAATTGGTTATTATCATTTTATGTACTACCAACATAACAGCGATAAAGCTGTGTGACGCATGTTGTTAAAAAAAAATAGCAAAACGAGTTCGCAAAATTGACAATTGAAAGTTTTTGGGATAATTTCACGAAAACCAATTTAGCTTACTGGATGAGGACTACTGCGCCAATTTCATATTTCTGTGGCCTGGTAAAAAAAAAATCTTTTTTTAAGGTCTTTTTCATTCATTTGTTAGGCTCATTTGATTGGTATGTATACATTGCATACTTCAGTATTAAGATTAATTATTGCGTTCAAACGACTGAATATCTTCGCTTAGAGTCTAACATCTGCACTAACAACCGTATTATACCCTATCCAATACGAAAACTACTTAATTCACACAAAAGAATAGCTACGAAGTCTCGAACATGGCCGTCAATCATTCTTAAACAAATATCAGCCAACAATGGATTACCGTTTAAGTTTACTTAAGTACGTTATTTCCTCAAATAATTTATAGCGGTGAGTCCAAGTGTATCTGTCGTTCTTGTATCAATCAATAGGATAATAGTCCTAGTAACTAGGCACTAAATAATGCAGTTATCACGCTTGACACCTATGAGAAATCGAGGAACATTAAGGTATTCTGAAGACGTAATTTTCTGATGTATTGTGGATACGCTTGTATGGGAAGCATAGTACATTTGGATTAATAGGGTGTCTTTTTAACATAACGTAACATCACGCCTGTTTTACCCGAAGGGATAGGCAGTGTGCACATATAGTACACCCACATTTCGCCAGTTATGATTTTGGGTCCCAATGTTATAGGGGGCGAGTCTATTGCCTTCAACCGGGCACAAATCCAGACTCCGTGCTGCTAGTGAGAATTGTCTAATGAAAAAACCGAGTAACATTGCCCGACCTGGGATTCGAACCCAGGACCTCGTGTTCAGCAGTCCCGCTTAGCGACCACTAGACCAACGAAGTAGTGATTTTATATTGTTTACAATTATTACAATATAATGGGTGTTCACATTTCTTTCAAATATTATGTTAATAGGTGTTTATTCTAATAAGAGTGACCGTGAGAAATGTTGTAATGTCCTGTCTGAGTCTGCGCAGTTAAAACCATAAGAATAGTTCGTGTCTCAGAATGCCTGCTACGAAGACACAGACGTAACAGATTAGTCTTGCATACCTTCGAACACTTTCGGCATATTCGTCAATGTACAACTACCAACAAAAGTATTAGTATTGTAACTTGAATACGGAGTAGCCAAAATGAAGGCTTCGTCGATGGCATCTGATAGGTAAGTGGTTTTCGTAACGCCCCCCGAGCGGTCGCGATACTATCGGACGCGCGTGCGCACCACGACTCCGTGTGTTATTTTTTAAACACACGTAACAGCACATCTGCGATCAGCGAGATTAACCAGTTTTGTATCATCTTTTTTTCGACGACAAAGACGAACTAAAATATCGATATGAATGAGATCCTAATGGAGCGATACAATCGATTGGAGGACAGCCATTAACCTCAATCCCTGTAGGATTTAATTGACCTTGAAGCCACATGTGATTATATCATTAGTAGCTTTCGTACCGACTCAATCGTATCGATACGTTAATCGATACTTCAACTTTGACAAGGGAACAAAAGGGGCAAGGTTGTAGGCCTCGTTTCTGCAACTGAGCTGTAAATGTCAAAGTACTCTTACCTTATATATTACACGGTTAATATGTTTATAGCTTAGTTTATTGTATATTATTTTAAGATAACAGATAAAAAGCTCTATAGACGGTAGTTATATTAATTCTTATTTAATAATTACCTATATAATACAACTAACCTTTATCAATGACTTGAATTATAACCTTTTAATACAACCTCTTTGTAAAACTAAAGTACATTTCTCTTTTTATAATAAAAAAAGCTGTAATACTGGCAATGGCCTATTTTAAAATTAAAAAAAGATTGTAAAAAATATTTTTTTAAACCAAATATGAATAAGCTGTAGGTAAAAGTAATATCTAGCCGTTATACACAGTGGACCCTGATTTTTTTAAAACTAGGTTTGCGTAATTAATAACTTATGTTCTAGGGATGCGCTACAAAAATATTACCTAATACTACGAACGTAGGCGGGTCAGAAATCTGTCACCACTTACACACTATCGCTACTTGTAAATCAAACATTATTACCGTACATAGCTCCTAGCGATATTGACGCACCCAGGTTTTAGTCAGACGAGACATGTAAATATAAATGGTAGATGATAGTTTTATTGAAATAAAACGCCAATAATCTGTAATTAGATATAATAAATTAAGATTTAATTAGTGTTTTGCACGCTATAAGGTAATATCTGACGTTTTAATCAATCGTTTCAATTTTGAAACTTTAGAATATGAAAGTTTTTGAAGCCGCGTTTTGGATAGACGACATTTGTTTCGCGACTGTTGCTCGATATGAAATTTACATGTCCCGCGCGACGTCTACAGGTCGCAGGACTTGTCGCAAGTCGATGCTCTGCGTGGCACGACATCTGTGTCAAAAGTTTTGAATAGTAAGGATGCGACTCACTTAATGTAAGTTGCACTGAACAATACTAACCTCCTCGGGAAACATACTATTTACCACTGGGTAATGTGAACAAGGCAAATGTCGAGCGACATTGTCCCACAAAGTCGCAAAGACATCACGTGAATGTTGACCGACATGTCTCCGCGACATATCCCCAACTAAAATCGAGGCATAATCCTAATCATAGTACTACAAAGTATTCTCATACTAGACTATAGGTCTTAGTCTATACTTAGTCTAGATACTTACATAATACTTGTTTACGATAATTTTTACTTTCATACATTCCGAATGCTACATGTTGATTTATTGCAATACTACAAAGGATGGAATTCATGCATACTATACCTCGTTAGATTATGGTGTATATACAATGGAGTCTTCGAACAAAAAATTATACCTAAAGCCTCTAGCTCCGACGGTAGATACCAAAAGGAGACAAACAACCGGTATTTTTTTTACCATGTTACATAAAATATGTAACTGGAATAAAAAACAATAATTTAACACCCTGTACACCACACTACACTACCCACTTTATTGCTTTTACCAATTGTGAACAAATAAAGGAAGTTTTGCTGCATCGACCTCGCGTTACTGAAGCGATCAAAAGAAACCCGAGTACGTTACCATCATAACTTCAATCACGTTCAATGGTTCGAGTCATCTTGTTATCAGCGCCGAAAGCAAGGTTGAAAGCCGGTCAAGGGATAGCTGACACCAGGACCTTCGCCTCTAACCTTGATGAGTCATGACATGAACGGATCAGCAGCATTGTTCTGTGATATTGATCCTAACGACACGACTTGCAACATTGCACACTAATTATAACTTTATACCGTTGCCTAATATTAGGGTTGGCCAATTTAATTTATAGTTATAGTTTGGGTATTAAAAACAAATCACATTCGGTCATTCGTATTCTTAGTCTGTTTTGTCTTCTAATGGTTTATTTATTAAACATACTTTTTTTCTGCTGTGAATGCACATTATTTTAATATAGTTTAATTATATTAATTTTGTCGCAGTTGGCGTTAAATGTAAATATATTTCTAATAGGTACATAATAACTAAGGATAATGTCACCATTTGCAGTATAGTAATAAAGATTTTCTTTAAATATCCAATACCCACAAATTTCTTTCACAATTTAAGCTCTAATCTGACCTATAAAACCGCACTGTTCAAAAAAAATGTCATAAATTAATTGACTCGTGAAGCAACCCTACGCCACATTGTTATGGCACGCGGGCGTTTCTATGACGTCCGCGTCAGGAGCATTCGAGTTCGCTTTCGACGGACGCTTACGCTTTATCTGATCTTAACCGTTTCGTAATATAGATCTCTGCACGCATCGAACTGAAATTCTTCGGCCGGCCTTGTCTTCTAACATTTGTAATTTCTGAACACCTGATTAAGATACTGTTGTTATCTGTCCATCGGAGATACTTTTACTTTTAGTTTGTCTTAGCTCGTTCAAGGCAATTATGGTATTATGATTGAGAAAATTGACAGGATCCCGCTACGATGTAATTATAGATTAATGCGTACGATTTAGTGTCGGTGCTTTGTTTGTTGAGTTTTAATTTCAATCAGCCAGACAGGCTTTTGTTTTTGCTTTACTGCGAGTTACTTTTGTCTTGAATCTGGGTAGAAGCGATGTAGCTATAAGGATGAGTTTTATATCAGTATAGACATGGCGAAGTCAAAAGAATTTTCTGTAAGAAAGAAAAGTGGTTCAAGGGCTTGCTTTTATGTATTCATTTGACATTCTATTTCATTTTGAACCATTGTAAAACCATCATCAGCCCATTGCAGTCCACTGCTGGACATAGGCCTTATCCAAGGTACACCACAAAGCGCGGTCTGCTGCTTTATGCAACCATATTTCACTAAAATAACACGTCTTGTTATTTCTAAAACCTGCCGATAAGACACGCGTGTATCGATAAAATTGAATGATTTGGAAATGTGTAAAGTTCTTAGGAAATAATACAAAGAGTTCATTTATCATATCGGAGTAACAAGTCGATGAACGAAACAATAGGGCCGCTTGTAAACGTTTATTTGTTAGTTATTGTTATTGATTTATCTTTAACTTTTCGACAAGCTAACATATTGTTACGTTATGTTAAACTTGTGGTTTCGATAGGTACATATACTTATTGAAATACTTCTACTTCTGGAGAATAGGCGTGACTTTATGTATGTATGTTCTTAGAGAAATACGTAACTAGCTGTAGGTAAAATATTACAGAATACTTAAATGTATGCACGTAAATGTATTTTTCAAAGGGAATATAGAGACAGGGATATACATACATAAAGTCACGCTCATTTCATAGGTCATTATATACAAAATTCAGAATAATTGCACGTTTTTAAATTGTTTATTTCCATAAAATGAGTGGTAAGATTGAAGTTCTTCACCAAACTCCTCTCGCTTATAAGTTACAAATAACTGATTATGTTTATAATCACGTTAAAAATGGCTATTGTAAATATATCATTGCCTGGTGGGAAAACAAATCCCAGTATACTGCTGGCGCCAATCACTTAACAACTCAACAAGTAGGGAGCTTGATGTCTTAGTACGCATTATAAATGCCAGTGACGGCTATGTGAACAGAGGACACATGTCAAAGCAATCGTAAGTTTTTGTTAAAATAGCTTTCATCAATTTCAGAGAATTCAACAAATGCAGTTAGAGTATCGAAAGATTTCCCGTCAAAGTGGCATTGCTATTGGATTACAGAACTTTATAAGGCGTGCCAGTGAAAAGTGGACGGGTGATACGCGTTTTTGTAACAATATCATATACGGACGCCATAACTGGATGACGCCGATCGACTTTCTTGTGAGCGCACAATTTGAGATTGTAGTCAATCGATTTCGTCGGCGGAGAACTATATTTGGAACGATCATAATTGAAATTCTAAACAAAAACAGCGATGCGTTCTGACGGCTTATTAAGCTATATTAACAGGTGGTCGGGAAATGTTCCACTGTTGATTCACACAATGAAAGCTCTCATGCGCAGCATACTGCAAACCCAAAGATTTATCAAAAGAACTGTTTAAACGCTTAAAATTATCGCTATCCCAGTAGTATCATTTATTTTATCACCATCAGCTGGAAGCTCTCCCGTGTTAAACAAAGGCCTCCCCGTTCCCTTAGTCGCCTCCTACAAACCCACGGGACGAAACGGGAAGGTGCTACTCTGACCCGGCATTTCCCGGGATTTTCTTTAATTGTTTTTTTTTCTTTTGCCCTTTTTTCCACTGGCCTCTAACGTCCAATATAAACAAGTGACGTGAACTTTACTTGTACTCATGTCTTCAAATACTCATTTCGTAATGGCTACCTTTGTACAGTGGCGGCCAACAAATTCTCAATTAATATTCATCTAGATCGATATCTCTGCGCTCGACTTTTGACTGTTCCACTGTACCGATTTCAGAGATATGGCATAAGTAAATAGAGGTTCAATTAAAATATTTTTAACTGAACGCAACTGTAAATTATCTCTGCCTATCTTGATCTACGGTTTCGTCATGCAAGTATTCGATGTCAATAACTTGTAATTATATATTAAGATTTATAATTGTTTGTGAATGCGAAATTACTGTTTATAACCAATATTCAGATTAATTACTCAATGTTTTCGGAGTTGTGGAAAAAAACTATAATTTTAAATTCAGAACCTGCCCTTGGTATTCGGCTGTTTAAAAAGAAGTTGAGTAAAGCTTTCCAATCTATTAGTATATACTTACCTACTTCCTATAATGTCATTACTAATATTTTATTTTTGTTTTGACCTCAGTCTATAGGCGAAACTATCATAATAATTATTTTCAATAAACAGTCCCCAATTTATATGCTACAAAAAACAAAAAACACAAACTACTTTAATTAAAAATAAACCGGAAAGCATTACTAAAACATTGGCATTAAAAACTTTTTCATCAATAAACATTGCCAATATCATTCATTCACGATAACTTATACCACGTCTATCCATATTACGTGTTACACTAACCATTGCGCTCATTAATTATGGGAACGGGTGAAAAAATGGGGGACCACCCGCGACCAGACTCTGAGCCCCTAGAGTATCGAGTTGCACTTCCTAGTAAGCGAGACAGTACATCATTTTTAAAGTTTTTTCTTTCTTGTTATTTTTTAAGCAATTACTTCGGTAGTGTGGGAAGGCTTCGCTCGGTTTTTATGACGTTTTTTCAGGCTTATACCGTGTATATAGTGGGAATGGAATGATAACGGCTACTCATGTTTACTCGTAAGGTAGCCGACACGTCTTAAGGGAAAAAATGTGTATACTTTAAAAAAATGCATAGAGTCGCAAATATCTACCTATAGTAAGTAAGTGTGAGGCTCAGGCATAAGGCTTTGATTCCAAGTTGGACATTTTACAAGTAGGTAGATATTATTGTTTTGTGTTCTTTGGAAAAAGCTATGACGCGTTTAAAATAAACTTAAAAATTACAAGTCTTTCAAAATGTAGACGACCAATAACACAACTTTGCTTACCCCATTTGAGATATAACATGAAATATTGATATGTAATAACACACCTCTGCTTACACCATCACTGAATACAGCCATGATGATATATATCTATAATTAACATAAATAATGATATCTTTTAAAAAGCAATTGCCCATATTTAGGAATACCTGCCTAGTTTACATAAGTTTTGACTGCGTACCATCCGGTAAGAGATGAAGCGGAAACATTATATTATAGGTTATCATATCGTAACTATTAATTATTTCGCTTATAATACCCGAGTTAATTACTCTCTAACATGCTCACTACGTAATGAATTCATAATTTATAATAGCGTGTATACAAATTTGTTGGTAAATATTTTCACATTTTAAAGTATAGTTAACTTAACTGCGTACAACTCATTATAGTACCTATAACGATATGTCTACTGCATTAACTGTAAAATATATCTAAAAATTATACTTAAATTACAAGCTATTGGTAATTTAAACCAATAACGAATACGCCTGTGAACTACGAAAAAATCATTTTACAAAAACATTAATATTTATTCATAAGAAATCAAAATCCAACATAGAACCTTCAGTAAACGTATGTACTTATATAAATAATTAATAATTCATATCTATTATAATTCCTATAAAACAGATTAGCATACATTAGTAAGCTTTTCCCACAAGATGTCACAGAATCAGTGTTACGAAGGTCATTACACCACGAAATTAATTCTCACAGCGTCGCATTAAGCTTTGATCCGTTTGAGATGAGACATATTGTTACCAACATAACACTGCACTTGTCTAACTCTATTGCGAACCTTAAGTCGAAACAATAAGGTTCTTATTTATATAAATACTGTAAGATATAAATTTGTATTGTTACGTATCTTGAAGGAATCAGCCGTCATTTCACACGAGGCTTTGGACGATTCGAATGAATGTCACCGACTCATCTCGTTATCAGCAGGGATCTATAGAGAGATGTTTATACTAATAAATAAACGATGTTACGAGGAGCACCCGAATTACCTGCGCAAGATAAGTGCATTTATATTCAATGGTGACTCTACACTTGGCGTATTTGTACAAACATTTGCGATATTTACGACTACAAAAATTAACCTTATTGCATTCAACTCACGGTGTATTTTGCATTACTAAGATGCCGCGAATATTTGGGCAAATACGCCAAGTGAAGTGCCAGCATAAGGGAAGCTTCTTTGGTAAACGACATGTTGGCTAAATGGGTGATTCTTTTTCAAGAGTTTCGTCCATTAATGCAGATAATTCTTGCTTGCCATTATTGCAAATATTTATGCAAATAATATTGATCGTTCTAATTAGTTAGGTCCATTTTTAAATCAGCATCATCGTTTTTAGTCTCCGATGTTATCGTATATTTTGCATTCGTTTATCAGGTCATTCATGTCACATGCAAACATTAGACTTAAAACCTCTTTGAATCTTATGGCCTTCGCAGGTAATAGAAGCCTCAGAAATTTATTCACATCTGTTAAAATATTAAAAATATAGAGGTACACCTTCTTGCCTTCAGTTTCCGTCATATTTGTGTGTATTAAAGCCGGCTACATCGTTTAAGTAGGTAGGTCCCGGATCTACAAAAACAGTGATCTCGCATCAAATGTGAGTGAGGGACCTACAAATATTTACGCTTCACATTTCAGTTGAAACCTGTCAAGGTTCCTCCAATAATAATTTACTTATATGGACACAATATCTGAGTTCTTTAACCACCCACGAAGGTTTTAATGCTCTCAAGATTACAGCGTTGCAGCGAAACAGTAATTTTGTACCTTATTTAAGACATGTTATAGTCAAATTAATGAAATTTGCGAGTTGCAGATGAGTTTTTTCGTGTGGGTGTTTATAGTATTATGCTAATCGAATGCTGGTCGATAGTGGCATAGCCTACGAGGGAGGCTTAACAATCAATATATTACAAGTCGAAGCCGTTTGTGGTGTAATTATTGTCCTTTGGAATCCATGTTTTGGAATTGAGTCACTACGAAGTGCTCGTAACTTTCAGAAGCGATAATAACGAAGCGTAGTGGTTCCCGGGCTTGTACGAGGTACTTCACGCCATGTAGAGAAATTAATGTCAGTAACTGAGTATAAAGCCTATACTGGCACGTTTTTATTCAAGTTGTTAACACAAAAGAGTCGCGATGTTTAACATTTTCAAACCCTATTACTATACAATATAATGTGACACCAAAATATCTTCACACTTAATTACCATTTAAGACAATATTTACACAATTATTAACACTAAAGCGCTATCATTAATAAAATTAAAAAATAACCCTATCGTGGAGCTCGCAAAAAGGCGAAACAACGAAAGTGAACAATTTTGATGAGTGCACAGTTTTTGGCGAACGCGATACTTTTCGCGCTTAATTGGCTGCCCAAATGAGCGAAGTGCCTTAATTTAAGCGAATTTAAGCGAAGCGGCTACATCAAAAGCCGCTTTATTTATTGTGCCAGCGAACAAGATTAGACTTGACGTTGCTTCGAAGATAATTTTAATGGTGCGTTTGACGTCACGTCACGTGTAAGATTCTTATGTACATCGGCATTTTAACAAGCTTTCACCTTTATTCAGTTTAAAATACGCTTTTAAAGGTCATAACGTAATGAGTATAAATTAATTGAGGTATAATTTATTGGTTTCATGCAAATTCAGGTAGCTGATTGTGTGTTTACCTGTATTTACTTTTGGTATCATTGCTGTCCTCTGCAATTTATTTGGAAGTTCTGACTGCCATTACGACTGAAGAAAGTAACAATGCTTTTGAATAACACGATTATATAGTGCGAGTCACTTCATGGTAATATGAATAGAATAGAAGGTTTTATTTGTAAAGACATAAAACAAAAACATACCAACACGCCTGTATTCCCCAAAGCGGTAGGCAGAGGTACACATATAGTACACCCACATTTCGCTAGTTAAGTTTTTTAGGTCCCAATATAGGGGGCGAGCCTATTGCCATCAACCGGACACAAATTCAGACTCCATGCTGGTACTGAGAATAACCTAATGGAAAAATCCCAGTAACACCTTGTTCGACCCGGGATTCAAACCCAGGACCCAGTGCTCAGCAGTCGCGGTTAGCAACCACTAGACCATCGAGGCAGTCTTTGTATTAGCAGTATTTGTAAAGAATGTAGCCATCATTCAATAAGGTGTTAAAAGTTTGACAGTTCTTGTATATTCTTTTGGCATACATACATTTATATGAAGACACAAGATTCAAAGTTCATTTTTCACGCAATATAATAGGTACTTATGACATTTATACATGCATGATCAACTATAAATGGACTCGCATCAAACAAATGTAACACAGTTTTCCTCCTCTTTCTCGATACATTAACTGACATTAAAGCGAGAAAAAAAACAAGTAAGAACGTCTGGTAACATTAATAAGACGTAACATAATATTAATAAAAATAAATATGGCGGATATACAGAGGTACCGCGAATGCGCGGGGGCCGGTGTCCATCACCGGAGTAGCTGTTTGACCGCAGCGCGAGTATTGTTGTAAGAAATGTACACTTCTGGCCAAGAAAACACTCACACATATAATCATTTTTTAAACTTTTTTAACTGTGTGCTAAGGATCTTCTGGTTTGTTCCATCTAAATCCAGGTAGGAAATCTTATAAGTGGATGCTGTAACGGCTTTTGCAAATACCTACCTATATATTTTTAAGACGACTATAATATAATAGTAATAAACACTCAATTTGTAGGTTTTGTTTGTTAACTTTATATAGATTTTTAACTAAATTGGTTATATATTTTGTTTTCATAAACTATAAAATTCATTATAAATTTCTGAGTAGCTACCTGATCGTGGCCAGCAGTGTAAGCCGGTTTCACCACTGCTTGCCTCACTAATATCTCATTCACGCATGCGTCACTCTCTTAACAATCTTTAATATCAGTTTTAGATCACGCTTGATCTCTATGACCCTTGATTTCGGCTACCGTAAGCACGATTCTTTCGAAACCTAGACATTCGATAATGTACTTAAAATCGATACTAATAAAGTTGATGTTTGAGATAATGGTTGTTTAGGAGCGGATCGTTTGAACCATCTCATGTTAACAATCAGAGATTAGTATGTTAAATAGCCAAGTCTTGTACGATTGGCATTTTAGTATTGAATAAGAAAAAATAAATAATGTTCTGCCTTTGATTGAAGAGATTGTTTTAAACACTTCAGGTTATGTTTACGGGGCCGTGAGATTAGGCTTTTAGTTACATAATGTTACGTGGTTTTTGTCCCAGGTTCTAATAATAATTCAGGTAGATTTTGCGACTAAATACTGAACTAATATAAGATTTTTCTGTTATTTAGATACTCGGTTTTTTTTTTAATTTCGAACTCAAATAGAGGCCTTTTTCATGAGCTTTGACAACTAGCTCACGGTGCTGGGTTGCAAACCAAAGACAACTAGCTCACGATGCGGGGTTGTAAATGAAGAGACTCGCACTATTTAATTTAAATATTTTTTTACGAATGCTTCTCATGGCATCCTTGGCACTTGACAACTTACTTCCCAGCTGACTGACCTATAATAAAATCTCAATATTACTTTGTCTGCAGACTTAATGACACGAAAAGACAAAAATGACAAAAGACACTAGTTTCATTAAAAACCCATTCACACGAACCGTCGCGCATTCAGATCGATGTTTCGCAATAAAAATCATCGCGGCCCAAAGCCATTAACTTAATGAATGGCGTATATGGAGCAACATCCTGTGGACGTAGGAAGTCGGACCAGTTTCTGACTAATAACGGAGATGAGTCCGATTTAATGTGGCCACATTAAAATGTACGGAACGATGGCACGAATGTCCGTAATGTCTGCCCGCACTTAGTGAGGTCGGGTGTGGAATTTTTAAAAGTTGTTTCGTGGTGACATCTTCTATTAAAATTGTTGTTTATCTGTTACGAGATGATGGCGTAGCGCCGTAAACGATAAAATAAATTTAACGATAAATAAACTTCCAAATATTGGTAACACAGGTATCAATATTGATAATGCAATTAATTGAACTGGACTGGATAAAGCAGTAGACCGGGCTTTGTGGCGTACATTGGGAGAGGCCAACAGTAGGCTGCAGTAGGCTGATGATGATGGTGATGAATTAATATATAATAATCATTAGAATCTAAGTTACCGTCTTCAAGTCGGTGTTTACCAGGTTTTAATTAGCTCACAGCAGGGTAAAGGCATTTTCGTATACAGAAAAAGTACTAAAAATTACAGACTTTTGAGTGTAGGTTTTATTTTGTATAATTTTGTACCAAAAACACAAAAATACATTAAAAAAAATAGTTATACCTTTTTAAAAGGTTTTTATTTAAATATTATTTAAATTCTTTGAACATATAAATGTACTTTCGCGTTCGTTGATGTCTTTTGTACGGCAGCACTGTCAGACGCGATCGTGTAGATGAAAATCAAATATTACAGCTACAATTAAATTGGGCGAGCCTTCATTTGTACTTACCGATGCGACATTTAATTCAGTGAAAGTTGTTGCATTAACTTTTACCTACGTGCGAGCTTTGCCTTTTTACTTTAGTTCCATCGCGTGTTAAATTGATTTCTTCTGTTTTGGCCTTTTGAATTGTACCTATACATACTAGACATGAATATAATTTTTAGTATATTAATTTATATTTTTACGATGTGTTTATATATTTTACTATAATAACTTTCGTGCGTGCTATCCATGTTATTTACTGTATATTCCGGTTACTCCCGAATACACCCGTGTGTATAACCGAAATATATAAATAAATAACAACTACTGTATATGTAAATAACATGTTTTATATACTTTTAAAATGACTAAGTTCTTATTCTTTGTAACGTTTAAGACTTGCTTTCCCACTAACGAAAAAGAACTGTATTCTTACTCCATTCCGAAACGAAATAAAAAGTAACTATATTTTAAATTCAGAATCTTCGTGTTAAAAATCAATCAACTCTTTAACCATAAACAACAAACATTATGTCATCCCCAAGACCATAAAGCAGGAATATCGAGCCATAGAGCAAAGAGGATCACACAGATATTAAATCATACACGATACGATATCGTGGATTCCGTTGGGTGCTTTATCATATATAAATCACTAATAGGAACAAATTATTCATGCGCATAATAAACAGGGGTCGTGCAGGGACCTTACTTCGGCGACTATCTGATTTTATGTACGTCATATCGTTAGACTGCACCATTGATTTTACTTTATAGTAGAACAGGTATGTTTATCGAAATAACTTGTATTTTGAACAATAGAATAACATAACATCACGCCTGTATTCCCCGAAGGGGTAGGCAGAGGTGCACATATAGTACACCTATATTTCGCCAGTTATGTTTATAGGTCCCAATGTAATAGAGGGCGAGCCTATTGCCATCAACCGGGCACAAATCCAGACTCCGTGCTGTTACTGAGAATTACCTAATGGAAAAACCCAGTGACACTTTGCCCGACCCGGGATTCGAACCCAGGACCTCGTGCTCAGCAGTCGCGCTTAGCGACCACTAGACCAACGAGGCAGTCAAATATCAATAGAATAACACTTCACACTATCACACTATTAATATAGATAGATAGGTAGATAGAGTATGCTTTATTGTACACCATATAAACACATCTTAACTTAATTTATAAATAACATCTTTAGTAATATAATAATAATAATATTCGATTTCTATTTATCAAAAGTTTTGCCACATGTCTAGGGTGCTAGCAGTTCCTGAGATAAATACATTCAATATAACAACCCTCTTCAGCTTTATAATAGGCATTAAAGATACCTATACAAATAATATGATGACTGCCTCGTTGGTCTAGTGGTCGCTAAGCGCGACTGCTGAGCACGAGGTCCTGGGTTCGAATCCCGGGTCGGGCAAAGTGTTATTGGGTTTTTCCATTAGGTAATTCTCAGTAGCAGCACGGAGTCTGGATTTGTGCCCGGTTGATGGCAATATGCTCGCCCCCTATTACATTGGGACCTAAAACATAACTGGCGAAATGTGGGTGTACTATATGTGCACCTCTGCCTACCCCTTCGGGGAATACAGGCGTGATGTTATGTTTTTATGTTTATACAAATCATATTTTTTTTAATATTTTTTTTTCATACATTTAACAACATCCTCCATCCTCATTTATATATTTATTCCATTAATGTAACGTTTAGTTCATTCTAGTGTAATTTAAAGTGTAAAAATACTAATTCGAATAAAAATAAAAATTCCTATCTAAATTCTTTGTGGTTGTAGAAAAAAATAATGTTAAGTGTTATTACTTAGAATCAAGCATTCGCACATAATTTTGTTCCTGCATTATTTACGGAAATAATAAATATGGACACAGCTAACTGCGTCGTATTTTTTTTACGTTTTTACTACGTTACTCGATGACGGGCGTTTTTAGAGTTCCGTGTTGCAAAGAGAAAATTTTGCGAGGATTTTGAGATGATGGTAATGATTTTTTGAGATAGCCAAATTAGCATAACAACATAACATCACGCCTGTATTCCCCGAAGGGGTAGGCAGAGGTGCACATATAGTACACCCACATTTCGCCAGTTAGATGTATCTTTTATAACTTCACACTAATATTATAAAAGAGAAAATTTGGTTTGAAGGTTGCCTGGATTAACATGAAAGCTAATTGTAATCCAGAAAAAATGCAGCGGGTAGTATAGTCTAAATGTTAGCCATGATCGGGACTTGAACCCTTCTCCTGCTCTGCACTCCCAATTGAGCTACCTTGCCCTGGCTTGAGTGTATGTCAATATAGTTTCTTATAATGTTTTTGTAAAATTCTTACAATAATGCGCAGGATCTAAATTCGCAAACCATAACATTTGGTAGTTACCGTCAAGTATAAAATTCTGATGATGACCGACGCACGCGCAGCCATGATCTACGTCTCAACCAACTTCCTTATAACACGGAAAAAATGCGACTACAATGACTAACAAGATTTCCATGAAAATACGCCGTTTGTGCGTACTGAAATTTTTATGTGCATATGTAATATATTAACCGAGTTTCTGCCAGTTTTTTATTAATCTGAACCTTGACTTCATTTGTGGAGACGGAAGTAGAAAGAATTTAGTTGGTGGTTAATTTTTTTTTATTACAATGGATGTTTTAATAGATTTTATATATAAACTCCTTGTATACTATGTTCTATAGGGGACGCCATTGTTCAACAGTGGACAGCTCGGCTGATGATGATAGCTAGGTAGGTTTTTGGACTATGTCAATATGCATCATGAGAACTGTAGCATGTGCCAGAATGTCTTAGCAAATAATAATTGAGTGCAAAATACTGTCCAACTCCTTTAAAAGTCATGCATGACTAAATAAGAGGATTACTAAAGGGCGCAGTAGCATTCCAATGGAGAATTCATAAGATTACGTATGTGTGATTTTATTTGCGCACATTACAGAAGAAATATTGAGTAACAGTCTGGATCCTTCATCGTTATAACAATCCTCCTTATAAAACCGATCCATTACGCAATCCGTAACCGAATAGCAATCACTTTCAAGTCATAAAAAATCCAAATACGTTGTCAATACAAGGACCCTTCTCTTCATTCTGGTCATAAATTTCCCAAGTAATAACCCAAAAGTTTAATCCATATTAACATCTCCGTGCCCTACATATTTGTATGAATCATGTTCGTATAGTCGAGTTTTAGTACCTTCAGTATATCGTTACGATGGTCAGTGGTCAGATGATCGTTAATTGTGAGTATAAGAATAGTTGTGAAATTCGTATCTACCTAACATTTTGATTCTTTACTTTGGCTTCGCGTTTTTTTTTAAGCTTTACTTAAAGTCATTGCTATGTCATTTTAGCACTATGCTGCAAAACCGTATGTGTTTTTAAAGTAACATATATAATAATAATAATAACAGCCTATAACTGTCCCACTGCAAGGCAAAGGCCTCTTCTCGTATAGAGTATTGAGCATTGATCACCACGCTAGCTCACTGAGGGTTGGCGATTTCAGATAATTAAATCCAGGTTTCCTCACGATGTTTTCCGTCACCGTCAGTCAGTGGTGTTTTAGAATAACAAAGAAAGTATTTGTAACATTACGTCTGTTAAATTAGAGGCATCTGTCCATCTATAGCTATAATATCTTCAGATTACCACCATACTTACTTTTCAACCTTAGTTTTCGATAGTTGTTTAGTACACCTGGTAAGATTTTTGATTTTCTTCTTAAAAGCAAGTCACGGTAGACGCTGTAAAACAAAATTTCCAAGATCATTCTGCACCAACACAATCATACGTATCTCCGGAATTCTCGTGAAACTGAGTCGTACGCAGCTTCGTTGCATTCGGGTCGCCTCCCAACGGACGCTGAGGTCTTAATTATTGTTATTATATGCTCACAACCGTAATACTGGCCTGCACCATCTATACACACGTACACGGCAATATTTTGTGTATACGAGCCACCGGAATTTTTGGTCCCGCTGCAATGTTGCCTAATGTCTACTAGTACTGCGTCAAGGGAAATTGCGTAATGCGTTCACAGAAACTAGAATAATCACCGGTATGCGTGAATTAAGGTAATAAACACGTTATAAATTGTTTAAGAAATTTTTCGATGATTTAAAAATAGATTTTTATGTAAATATCTACGCATTAAAATTATGTGTTCGACTTAATTTAACGGATGGATAATTAAAAGAAATAGTTTTAAAACCCAGTTTCCTTTTGTTTTATTACACATTTCATCTCACACAGACCGCCTCGTTGGTCTAGTGATGTCTAAGCGCGAAAGCTGAACATGAGGTCCTGGGTTTAAATCCGAGTCGGGCAAAACGTTATTTTGGTTTTTCCATTATGTAATTCTGAGTAGCAGCTCGACATCTGGATTTGTACCTGGTTGATGGCAATAGGCTCGCCTAATACATTGGGACCAAAAACATAACTGGCAAAATGTATATGTCTACATCATACATGTGCACCTATCATCTGCCTACCCCTTCGGGGAATACAAGCGTGATAATATGTTATTTTATGTCTTAAACATTAGTCTTACACTTATATTACTGTTAGTTATATGAAGTTTTTTATTAGGTATATTTTACCCAAACAAAGAGCATTCAATACACAGACTAGCTACCATTAAATAGGCATCAAACCAATTCTTACAATTCTAAGAAGTCGTTACCATTGTACATAAACACTCCGTTATATTTATCAATAACGTTTATTAACTCCGATAAATCATAATCTCTTAAGGTTTAATGTAAAAAGGTGTTACGGAACATCAGTATTATTGCTTAAATACCTAATTAACACGTACATTAGTTTCACTATTGTCCCGTATTGAATAACTCGCTTGCTTCACATTAGAACCTTAACCTACATCAAGATATGTTACTCTGTCACATCAATCTTCAGTGAGGATTAATAACTGAGGCTCCCAACGCTTTGTGTATCAGAATCATCGGCTATTGTATCTGATGTGTTACGTAGTTAGACACACGGGCGACTAGACTGACGAGCTTATTTTGTTCATCGAGGACCGGGAATCCATGATAAGTGGCCTATGAACTGATATTCCGAATTGTTTCGCAATCTCACTAATATTATAAAGCCGAAAGGTTGCATTTTACCTCTTCGCACTGAAATGGTTGGACCAATTTTGATAATATTTGGTATGTAAGCCAAAACCCCGGATTAATACATAAGCTACTTTTTGTCGTAAAAAAGTATCAGCTAATTAAAAATATTTTTTAAAGTTAGTTTTAACTACTTGAGCTTGTTACTCGTATATGTTATTTCATGATTATTTAAGTAAAAGCCGGGACATGATGGAATAATAGCTTCAAAGGAAATTTGGAAACCATTTGCAAACAATTGGCAAACCTTTGAAACATTTAATTATCGATTTAATTACTATTTTTCACTCAACTTGCATCAGGCACGTGCCAAAGCTCATCAAACCTAACCTCCGTATGTCACAAGAAGGCGCGGCTCGTCAATTTTTTCAATAGCCAACACGTAATGGATCTCTCGAATTGTTTGTACCTTTGTTTCGATATCAAACACAAACTCATTGGCGCATACACAGTGTACGAAAATGATCTAGTGAAGCAATCGTATGAGCATTATTGAGAAACGGCCGAAGAATGCAGGAGTTTGATCGGTTTATCTCCAGACATATTCAGGCAAAGATTATCACATCACACTAATATTATATAGGCGGAAGTTCGTGAGTGTGTGTGTTTGTAACGTCTTCACGCTCAAACAGCTAGACCGATTTTGATGAAATTTCATATGGAGGTAGCTGACACCCTGGATTAACACAATTATAGGCTTTTATCCTGAAAAAATATAGTACTTATTATGTAAATAGAACTAATGCCATCCAAATTAATACTTAAAATTAAAATAAGCTCTTGTTTATCGACACGGTAGCTCATGGTTTATATAAGGGTAGTACGTATGCTAGTCTGAAACACTCCGAGACATACTTACCCTGTGCCAATTTCTGCACCATCCTAAGGTTGACTGGGAAAACTGTTCAGGCATTCAGTCTCTGTACAATTTGTGCAAGAATAATAAATAAATACCTACTTGAAACAAACAATTTCTCTAAGCATTTTAACAGCAAAATGTTTTGACATAAAATCGATGTTCTAACTACGTGCACTAACTACAGTTACTCCTCGCTCATAATTACTGATACTCCATAAACGTTAGTAGCGTTCAACTGTAAACGGTACCTCCCAGCACACGTCACCTATAATTAACCCCACCTCTGTCCTACAAAACATGGAGTCCAACCTAAAATTTGCATAAAATTTTAACTACCTTAAACATTTATTAACTTCTGCGGTACAACTCTAATTTTTCATTAAAAGGAAGTTTTAAATCATTAATAACAAGTTAGTTACAACTATGTGTAGGCACCCAGTACTTATGTACAGAGTTCTGCAATAAAGCTGGCACCCGGAGCGGCGCGGGCGCATCGTAAACCGCGCTGCTAATCGATTCCATGGCTATAAAGAAATTATTTTCCGCTTATGCGAATAAAATACGTCTAGTACTCAGTGTAGTGTATAATTTCATCTGTGTTAAGTAGTTTTATGAATATTTAGATATTGCTTGGGTTTGCCACTCATTTGGGTTTCACTAGTGAACGTTATCTCGTCTAGTGTAGGTTTTAGAGTCACTATTATGATAACGTCTCAATGGAGAGCACTTGAAGATTATGTAAGTTTCCTGCTGCATTTATCAGACATTACGCGTAGCTTACACGATAAGAAAGGAATAAACTCATAATATCTTACAACATTATCAAGTTATTTAACCAAATAATTTGGAGGTTTACACCCCAACATGTACCATGACACCTTTTTTACCACCAAGGATATTTACGACCTGGATGAGTGAAACTTACAAAGAAATGTTACAACTTTAGCAATATAGTTAATTTACGAGCTCATAAACGGGATCGTTAACATAAAAATTACGACGTACCACCACAAGCTTAAAAATAATATCACGTAATCTCGTCGGACATCGATAATTTATATAATTTGTGTATAGTTAGGAACAACACTTTATTTCAGATATAAAGGCATCGTGAATCATTGTATAGCGACAATACAGGGCTCGCAAACATTTGGCAACAGTTCAGAGATCACGTGATTAAAACTCAATAGACTTCTATATCGATCGGCAGGGTTGTCACGATGCAGCTAATTTGAAGCCGATTTTGCAATACCTACAATGAAATAATTGCAAGCGAGAGTTTTTGTCGCAACATTATTTGGGGACGTCTGGATTGCGCAAGAGCAGATGACGTCGAAATTAACTTATTGCTAAGCCTTATTATTTGTTAACAACCGTCATTATTTTGTTGTGACTCAACCCTGTCATTATGGTCGGGCTAGCCGCTTAATTTGTCATTAATACCTATATATTTTTATTACCAATTATTAGCCTGGTTTCTTTGCCATCTTATGATCTTCTTTGTATGTAATGTAGCATGTTATTTGGAATCGATTTGTTGTTTATGTCTTCTCATCGAGTTTTATGTGGTAGAGAAGAGCTGTAATCTATAGTTTCATTCAGAGAAAGGTAATAACATTATACGTACTTAGTAACTAAAACTAGAAGCACGATTTCAATCAATGAATGAAGCTATAATAAACCGGTTGTTTTAAATATATGGAAGCGCACAAGACGAGTAAAATGCAATTTATATTCTGTTGTACCTATTGTACAATTCAGTCATTTGTGTCTTGCCACAGGTTATTTTATAAGGCCGTAGATATCACTTTTAATAATAATAAAACATAACATAACGCCTGTATTCCCCGAAGGGGTAGGCAGTTGTGCACATACTACACCTACATATCGCCAGTTATGTTTTAGGTCCCAATGTAATAGGGGGCAAGCCTATTGCCATCAACCGGGCACAAATCCAGACTCCGTGCCGACCCGGGATTCGAACCCAGGACCTCGTGCTCAGCAGTCGCGCTTAGCAACCACTAGACCATCGAGGCAGTTCTAATAATAATAATATATACATCTAAGTATTGTACACATTTTTGTGCACGATAAATATTGTATTTATCTAATGGGCAACAGTGATCACTTTCTTTTACGTGCCTCCACGTCTAATATTTGGTTTCCCTTACCACTTCAATAATAGTGTTATTCTTTTGTTTCAGTGTACCATTACCGCCGCCAAGCTGACTACCGCAAATGAGATTATACCCAGTTACCACGTCGAAGCGCTAATAGGTATGTTTTAACAAACAATTTGAAGTACCATCTAATGTTTATAGGCCTATGTCAAAAGAGAACATTGATATCGATGTTTAAAAATGTTTATTCTTTAAGTAAGTCTGATTTTTATAACACACCACACTAATATTATAAACGCGAAAGGTTTTGAGTGCATGTGTTTGTATGTTTGTTACTTCTTCACGCTCAAACGACTGGACCAATTTTAATAAAATTTTGAGATAGCTGACATGCTGAATTAAAACATACTTAGGTTACTTTTTATGCCGATAAAATGTAGCGGGTAATACGTGGGGCGTAGTTACTAAAGATTCAATATTTCTTGCAAAACAATAATGTTAACATCAGCTTATAACTGTCCCATTCAGGGCAAATGACTCTTTACACACAGAGAAACACGAGCATTGATAACCAGGCTTCCTCACCAAATATAACTGCAAAATAACATTACTTTAAATACTAAACAACACACTAAAATATTTCTTCCTTTTAATTAAAACAAGCACAAAACCAAATCCGTTGTCATCCGAACAAAGCAACAAAATTAATGTGAAAATAATTTCTATAACATAAACTGAGCACATAAAGGGCGATGGGCAAACTTTATAATGGCTACCATGGCTTATTATAATAAACGTGGAGGGCCGGCGGGCTCCTACACGGTTTGACCCCAGGTCTGCGATTAGTCGGCTACTAGTACAGGCACCTACTTGTAATGCCTGTAACACTGCACTGGAAGCGTAGGGAACTACTGAATAAGCCACGTTCCGTGGGCGAATAAAATGAACATTCAATTGTTTTGGAAACTGATTTGTGAGAGGGTTATTCTATTAACTGCGAAGACGTATTTGTTGACCCATTGGCTGAATGAAAATTGTGGGTTGCTGGCTAAAGAAGGATAAACCAACTAACGGGCTTTCATGTTTATAGGTTGCTTATTATATTATATTACCTACATTTATACTACATTTATTTATATTATTGTGGCGTTCTAAGGGGGAGGCCTTTGTTCAACAGTGGACGTCTTCCGTCTGATGATGATGATACTACCATACGGTTAATAAATACGTAATAAATTAATACGTCCTGATGTATGATATAGGTATACATTGAAAATAAGAATATAATAATTCTGTAATTGAAATTTCAAATATCAATCAGAGAATTTCGTCTTACAATGGAAGCTGAATTTGAATACCACTCATATATATATATATATAAAATGTATCTTGTACAATGATTGAACGTACATTTCATATCGAAATGACGATGTTCCTTTTGTCAGACTTTCTCTAAACAGATTGATAGGTACGACAGTAAGTAACATTAAAAACAAGTACTGTTGTACATTATCTTAAAACTCTTAGAGGTAATCACGAAAAGTGGCAAGTTACGTAAACTTTCTATCAAAATTAGGACAACAATTGGCGCAATTTATTGAGCAATTTCTAAGTCGAATAAGGAAAAAAATTTTTACTAAACAATAGCACTTACGAAATTGAGTCATTTATAGTTTTAGAAACAAAAATACAGGCATGCAGCACTTTTTAATGTATAAACTTCTTATAAGTATAAGCTAAAGTAACTAGATTTTCAGACACTACCAACACTAAGATGCTAGAAGATATTCAAAAGATAAAAGGTTGACTAGTGTCTCCAGCACTCATAAAAGTACAGACACACACAAAACTGTATCACATACCTACCTAATTAAATATTACAAGTAGGTACTGCATACGCACACAAGCGCTATAAAAAACAAAAGAAAATAAGGCGTTAGAAACCGAAATTCAAAAAAGCAATGTTTACAGCGACCCTAAATTAGTTATCTCATCCAGTCAGTGTACACGGTGTGATGATACATCGTCGGCGACTGTACATGGAACTGCACACGCATTACATGCTCCGATATTATCGTACGGCAAACGACCGCCGCGGAGAAATTTTCCTAGGAGCACCGTTTTCCATCTTAAATCTGTATAAATTAGAGTAATTTACATTACACGACCGTTTTATTTTTATTGAGGTCGCGTGCTGTATTTCCAACATATAAATCTCTGGTTTACATGGTGGAGATGCTGCTCTATGCTTTTTTATTCAATATGGAATAGGTAAGTGTATTACGTTTCCAACAAATTCTTGCAATACTTGCCTTTATTAGCAGATGGGGGACGGTTTAGCGGGCGTAAATATTTTTCTGCGCCACTCTTTAGGAGATAGAAGGTATTATAAAAAAATGTATCTAAAATATTTTTAAATGAATAGTATATTCCATCAATACATGTTTTTTTTATAACTGGACCTGCCAACAGAGCAAGTGTTTAAAAAAACGTTGAACTAAAAACAATATTGATAACTAAGCAAAAAGTTGGTAGAAACTTACCCCTTCAAAAAAATTAAGATTTACAAGACAGATTCAATAAGCTTCAAGTCACCCCAACTAAAGCCTATTAAATACAATATCAAAACACAATATCTAATGACTCAAGTAATATACCAAATCATTCAACTCGAGGTTGTATCGTTGACTCCGACATCCATCACTAACAGTCACGCCAATGATGGATTGATTAAAAATACCCCCTTACCATGAGCTCTTAAAGCAAGACAGTGTACGTTGTGGAAGCAGGACGCCATTACACAGCACGTAGCGGCATCTCGCTTCCACATCTTAAACTGTCCTGCTTTAAGTGTTTATGGTAAGGGGGTAGAATAAATTCGTTTTAAATTATGCGCTAACACAGAAGGTTGGTGCGTAAGCTTCTGTTATTATTCCATTTTAATTAACGTTTAATTAAAATTGTTGGGTGCGTGAGTTCTAATTGCGTATTTAGTTCGATGCTTGAATATCTGTTTAAAGTATAAATGTATTCAACCTGCGATTGTAGTGCTTTATATCGTGAGGAAATGGGCACACCTGAGAGATTTTTCAACGGTGTGTAAAGGATAGAGATATGGAGGATAGAGGCCAACAGGTGGTTTAAACGCTGCCACCAGGTTATTCATCAAGCGTACGATAAAAACAAGAAGTAGAGTACTAATAGAAAGGCTTCAGTTTTGCAAAATGAGGGTTACTTGAACTGTTTTTCCCTGGTGGACTTTTACGAGACCTTCGATAACTATCTAGCGAACGAAGCTCATTTGCAATAGTTTAAAAAACATATAAAGACAATTTATATACATACATAAAGTCACGCCTGTTTCCCTGAGGGGTAGGCAGAGACCACGGATTTATATGTTATTTAAATAAACACTGTTTGTGTGATTCCGTTATTTGCGTAAAATTTATAACAATATTCGTAACATAGACCTGATTGGTGCAGTGGCTAAGCGATTGCACTACTGCGCTAAGGGTTGCGGGTTCGCTTCCCACACGGGACAAAAATTTGTGCGATCCGCAGACGTTAGTCCAAAGCCTGGGTGTTTGTGTATGTGATATTTCATGTTTTTGAAACACACCCACGTTGCAGGAGAAATTGTGTGGGGCGACATTAAAAAAAAACCATTAATCATATTATATTTGGTCAAGATTTTCTCAAGCTATGAAACATGTAGCCTTCCTTATCCACAACTATGCATCTACTATTGGAAGCATTTAACACTGATCATTAATTATACAAACAAAGGCTACGCGATCCAATTTTATAGCCGCAATTACAACCGCTAGTGCACCGCACGGACAATTAAAACACTAATAACGATTGAGTGGGCCTCAAAATAAATTAACCGTACGGTTATCTGTTCAAACATTATCGCTCGTGACAAGACAAGTCAATACAGTAATATTAATATCCCATTCAGCAGGATGTTGGCTAATTGAAAAGTAATTTTCATTAAACGCCGCGTAATTGTCTATTTAAATAACTAATCATAATCGATCATAAAATTTTCATAAAATTCAATCTAATATAACAGTAGCTCCATTGGAAATTGGCACGTCAAGGCTAGCGAAAAATATTGCCCAGTAATTATAAATCGATATTTCAACCGGGTATCGGTGCAGTCATTACATAGTTATCTCCTTGTTTTAAATAATTAATTATTTAAGAACCACTTAGGTAAGTTATTTTGTGAAAGTTGGCGTTGTCAGGTATAGATAATTGTTTTAAACTTAATTATTATATTAAAAAAAAAACATTAAAGATTGGTTGATTCAGATAATAGGACAACAAAAAAAACAAACAACCGTCCCCACTAGTAACATTTCAACGAACATTCGTCCGGTCTCGGACGAATGTTGAGGTATGTTGTACCGGTTACCATGACTACACGTTGGACTACATCGATAGAAAAATATAATACAAGGGTATTACTTAATAAGTTAATTAAGTGCTAAAACTCATCGTAGAGCACATATTGAAAAGACCATGGTAAACAGCTGACCATCCTTTTCCAACGCTTGAAGATTAACAGCTCTTTATTTTAATCCACGGACAAAAGAAGCAATAACCTCAGTACTTCGAAACTACATCTATCTCTTTCTTTATCATCATAGAAACAGCAACAAAAATGTCGACCTGTTACCTATGGAAGTGCGAGCCTAGCACGTGCCGAGACGAAGTGTTTATAGAAAATAAATTATAGTAAGCTCGCACCAAAGTATTTTATTAGAAGGCTCTACGGTGCCGCAGAGTTTCACTAACCAAGCATTCAATGCAAAATATCTATACTTTATTTATTCGTAAGCAAATTATATTTTATACCGGATTCAGAATTAAGTATACGATATTATCTACTACGAATACTACCAGACAAGTTAGTAAACTTATAAACAAGTTGACAGTATGTACTTTTAAATCACAAACGTACTCCAACAATCATATTGTCAGCCTCATTAACTTTCTTTTTTACACATAGAGTCAAATCAGATCAATTACTCGCATATAATATGGATGCATAGATTATACAACAGTATGTAAGTATCCATATATTAACCATTAGAGTCTTACAAATAGTTTTCTTGAGCTCATGAGAGCTTAATTTCAATAATTCAGCTAAATTTTCAGTGAGTTCTGAACCCGTGTTTCTAATAAACTAAAGCACCAAGCGTTCCTCTTGTTTATCATGATAATGTGCATTAAAATAACTTCATCATCATCAGCCTATCTCAGTGCACTGCTGGACATAGTCCTTAAAATGACTTAGCTTGAACTTAATAGAAACAAACCTTATTCAGATGTATCTAAGCAAATCTCCAATTTACGTACAAAAGTGATCACGCGGCTTCTTATCAAACAACGCCGAGAATCGAAGGCCCACTTTCATCCGATACATCGCGAAAGCAACGGATCCGAGTATTTGCGGTTACCTACAATTGAATATTACGCGGGTTTGCGCCACTACGCCGGTAACTAGCTCGATTTCAACTCGATTGCTTTACAGGCATCGATGTATCGTAATTGCAGTGTTTGTGTATCGAATAGTTTGTATATCTAGTTATACCGTAATTGGTGTTCTTCGTTTTGTAATGTGACGTGTTTGGGTAGGTCGGTCATTTCAATATTCGATTTGTCTGGTACACAATAATATATAGGTATAATAATGAGAAGCCGAAAATGTATCTACGCATAGAACATACTAAGATATTAATATTTAGTAATTTTCATTTCATTGATTGATTTATTTACGCTGTTTTTAATGAGTAACGTGCCTGATTAACACTACAGTTTCACGTGAAGTTAAAAATGTATCTAAATAAAATAGACACACAAAAGCAAATCTATATAACAACACATCGCCAAATAAACAAAAAATATAACCAAAACAATTTATAGCAACAAAATCGTAAACGTTCGCAAAACGGTATCGATGCTGACATTACTACCAATTTCTTACCATTTAATATTATAATAGAACTATTTAGATTCTAGATAAAGCGATCGAGAGCGTCAAAATGCTACTAACATTAAAGTATGTTAATATGCAAATGTTGATAGATAAAAGAAGGTTATAACATAGTTAAGTTAACGACGGAGGTACGCGCACGCACCGCCTATTTATTATGGAACAAGTTCCAACAGCCCGGTAGCCACACTTAGCCGTTTCACTGCCAATAATTGCTAATTTCCTTTAATACAATCTCATCTAATTGTACGACGGCTAACGAATCATCTGATTTATTTGAACAGGTGCATTGAAATTGGATTTTCTTGTTAAGAAATAGTTATCGGATTTCAATTTATTATGTAGAGTTATGGCCCCTTGGGTTTCTTTTCTGTAGACTTCCTATAGTACCTACCTGCTGCCTATGTATCTCGGCGGTATGAATTCACCGATAGGGAAAGTGTACGTCGATCGGATCACCTGTTCAATGTGGATCATTGCCCAATATACAAGTCTCTATGTTATAATGTTAGTCCATAATGCCTTCTTTGACTACCTACCTCAGCGGATTTGATTACAGCATGAACAATAAACTTGTTTACATTATGATTCGAGTAATAATTTAATAGTATCGTAACATTTTTTGTGTCTTCTATAGATCGTTATACTGCTAACGATCTAATAGCAAATTGATATTGGGGAGCTACGTAAAAATTTATACCGGCAAAAAATTAGGAGAAATTTTTACATAGAATCCATTCCCATTAATTGAATTACAATTTTATTAAAGCCTAATTATCTTTTCAGCACGTAATTAATAAACTAATTATCAATTAGCGTATCGCGTTGATAATGTTTATATAAAAGCTTTGTGCATATCGCGTTATAATTACCACAATTGTTTCACAATCGGCTTATCGATAAAATTCCGCACATCACTACAAAAATAAGAGTGTAAGAAAATTGCGTTTTGAAATCGCAAAACCGCGAATGGATACAAGATGCATACATAATAGATTTTATTGACTGGCTCCGGATTAGTAGAGATATCTTGTTTAAAATGAGAACACTTACGCCGCTCCAATTATCGTACCGCATCAGTAAAAATCGATATTCTAGATAGTGGTTCGATTATACGATGTGGCTTGTACAACTTTATAGAAAGGATGCTTATCGACTTTTAGTATTCTCGATTTTGCATTCGATTACTGTCGTTTGCACTTCATGTTATGTTTGTGCGGTAGTATGGTATGAAATTTTGTTAGCATGTTGATAAGTAAGTTAACTAAAGCTTTTGGATTTCGATGTTTTATAAATTAGGCATTTACATAAGTAACTATAGATCATAGATGCTCCTCATCTTAAGCTACTTACTTTCCCAATTATTTATTTTGATCGCTTTCATTGAGAAGATAGAAGCAAATTACTTTATTGCTGCAATTAAACGTCGTAACTTGATTAAAGTCAATTCTAAACAACTGTAAAAGAAGCGACAGCCGTTATAAATTTAAACACGTTTTTATCTGCAGTACTTTTATGTGCATAGATCACACTGCTAATAAGGCGGAAGCTACACTATGTGGCCATTACAATAAATGCCAATCTCCGACGAATGTGTTCATCACAGTTTTCCTGGGAAAAATTATTAGGAACGGATGCGTCCACAATTATAGAGAGGAAGTCTAACAGTTTTCCAACAAATATGTGATGCCAATTTACTTGAGACACTGCTCGTAACGGCTACTAGTAAAACCACTAGCATAATTGGTTATTGAACACGACCAACTTACTACCAACTTATGGTGCTGTTAAAAAAACATTTAGCTGCAAAACTGCTACAAAAAGCGTACCTTTTAGGGCAGACATTCTAATGGAAACTGTAATGCGACATTAGAAAAATACTATTTCACCACGTAGTGTAAACAATTGGACATTACTGTTACATGATCGAAACTATTCAAGTACAAGTCGGACCTCTCACTCAATAAGCGAGACACAGAAATGGATGCTTTAAATCACGAAGCACTCACGCGTAAAGTGACTGGACAAAAAAAACATTATCAAATTTCGTTTTTATCGATTTGCTTTAATACAATTTACCGAAATCACATGGCAGGGACTTTTACCTCCATTTGCGCGAAAGCCGAAATAAACGTCGATCGTTAACAGATACGCCGCTTTGCAGAGCTTTTAACATGATTGGCGGAGCTCCCGTGTTGGTTAATTACCAACCGTATATAAAACAATTAGATGATTAAAAGAATGTATTATATTAATATTGCTTCATATAACTAATGACATAATATAAAATAAGAGTCCTGTAAAATGACGTAACTCGTATCTGGATGAAAATAATTTAGTATATAGGTATATCCTTACTTTTAAATACCCAAATTATATAATCTTGAACAACGAAAAAATAATATACCATTGATAGTACCGTAGGAACCGTCCATAGCATCCTTAATGGTCGATTCACATACAAGCTAACGTGCATATAAAAGCGCAAGCGCAAAATCCAAGCTTCAATGGTAAACCTTCAACAATGAAACTGATCCGCGACCAACGTGTCTAACATTTTTACAGACGCTACAGTTTATAAGCGGTATAAGTTTAGCGCGTGCTCGCTCAGTGTGTTAGAGCACTTATAACGGCTCGCCGGGTGCGGGCAGGCACGCGCGCGCAAGAGAGCATCAATTACCGGGTCGTGAGCGCTCCTGCACTACAACCAATATAAATAAAAGCCGGTCAGCACACGCCACCGACCACAATTTCACAGTGGCGCAATTGTAAAATGCTAGATCGAAAAGGTCTCGAGTTCAAACTCCTTATCTTTATGTCAGATGTATTCCACATAGAAGTTTAATGTTCGCCGCTGACAGATACGCTTTCCGCGCCGCACGTGCCGTTTGAACTTTAAAACAGCCAAGGTCTGCGAATCTGGTTTGGATGTGTTTTGCGGAAATAACTGTGCCGCGCACGTAGTAAAAAGTGAAATATCGATGCTCCATGGTTTATAAGTCGGTAAGGGTATGAATGTTGGTCGTGACTGCGGGTGACGCGCGAAGTGGCACGCGTCCAGCCCGTCACGCCCGCCACCGAGTAGCCGTCGCGCGCCGGACGGTTGCGTTGCGCTTGCGCCGCACAAAAACGCCCAGTGAAGCGCGCTGCCGCCTCATTCTTCTATTTTTCGCGGCGCCTCCGTCCCATTTTCCCTTTCCTAACAATGGCCTCGGTCACGCACCGTGTTGATAAAAGCCGGATTGATTCGCTTTCGCTTCCCCGCCGGCGATGTCGTAGCCGATGACGACATGTACGGCCCTTGCGGTAAACCCAGACGCTGTGAAATCGACCTTAAAAGTCTTTGTTTTGGAACGGACTGTTAATTTAACCCCTCATCAAGTGTAAAGTTGGCTCATATAAATCTTAATCACATTAATCTGATAAAGATCCCTAGAAAATACCATGTCCGAAAGAATATTGCCATTATATGTAGACGTACAGAGCGGATTGGGGTAAAGACAATAATTCAGACGCAGATGGAATCAACGTCACTTATGACCCAACCTACATGTGTCAGGGAATAATTCTTTGTTAATGTAGACTGACATAAAACGAAAGTAAAATAAAATACAGATCTTAACGATATCTTAATGAAATCACAACATTTATAATGATTTTTAATAGGCTCAAATAAAACCTTTTTTATTTCATAATCAAAAGGAAACATTAAAACATTGCGAGTTGTTGGTCAATTTGCAAAAAAGAAACTGATATTTATTATTGCGATTTGTCGGATATATACATCAATATTGTCGTTAGTCCTTATCGAAGTGATTAAGAAACATCAAACAATCTTAAATGTCGGCTTTTCGGCAATAATTAAGCTCGATAAAAGGAAAGAGCGTATATTTTAGCGGCGTGTGAAATGGGCCTACAATATCATCGTGTGAAGTCTGACTCCGGTACTGTAAGTGATACTAAATTACAGGATATGTGTACAAAAAATGTAACAGCATTTATATAAAACAAACCGCGCATTTTAATGTATTACGAAATTCAAATAACAGATGAATAAATATACACTGGCCTGCGAAACGAAGCATCACACATTTGAAATTACAATAACTTTTTATGTACATACAAAGGACTGAGAAAAAGTAAGAAGAAATGTAACTAATTTATCGTTTACTATAGTTTCAAAGAAAGCTGATTAAATTTGCTACAAAACGTTTTTTGTTTTAATTCTCTAACTTGTATAGTTTAGAAAAAATTGAAATTTTAAAAGTAGGTAATACTTAGTTTTGCAGTCTATCGTATTTATTTTTCGTCCTAAGGTTTTCATGTAAAATAATTTCGTATTTTACATTCTGGATGTAAATAATTACGTTTTTATCAAATAGACAGTCCATAATCGTAAACATTTTACTACAAATCATCATGAAGATATCCCGATAACTCACTTGAAACAAAGTATAAAACCTTCTGAAACCGCACTCAATTGTTATAAACGAGGCTCATAAACCCCATGACGTAAATACAGCATATTTTCGTAACAGTCTTCCTTATAAATTCAAACACATAATGAAGTATTCGCCGGCTTTATCTTCTACATAGATATTCCGCATTCCATGATGTAATTCTCGAACGGTGTCCATTTATCTACAGATATAGTGGACTACAATTGCGACTTAAACTTCACCTTTAAAGGACAATACACAAAGCTTAATCAATAATAGAACCCATCTATCTAACCTTCGATGGTCATTAGAGGAGGTTGGTGTTACCATGAGATTTTAAATTGCAGGATATTTCTCTATGCATTTATTTTAGTGAAAATATCTGTTTTCGGGGCAGATATAATGTAAAATAATTAATCGAAAGTTTCACAAAGTTTTATCGTTAACCTATAATGTACTGTTACTTATCGTTGTAAAATATACTCACATTAAAGTATCTACCCCAAAATACCTTGGAAAACATTATGAAAACCATTTATTTTGTCACACATATCAGAAACGAAATTTACAATAATTGTATAGATGACTGACAATGATGATAGCAACTGACAATGATGATAATGCCTAAAATTTGCCTGTAAAAATCCATTTTATACCGAGTTTTAGATTCAATATATTTAATAACATTGGCACATTATCATTGATTTAGTACAATATTTTGGTATATACCCAATGCTTTGCCAGTGTCTCTGACCACCAGATCAAATGGTTACCGTTCACCGCGTCGCAACCAACGAACAATCGATCAGAGCGAGTGCGTTGCGTTATCTCGCTCGCCATTCGGAACAAACAAATTCAATTAGGATTAAGAAATTAAACTACAGCTCAAAGGAACCGCCGACCGCTTCCGATGATACCCGAAAGAGTTCGTTGACATCCGAATTGAAACCACATAAAACAAACTACTTGTCTTTTAATCGATCGAATCAATTAGCTGACAGGTCTTTGTCCGAAACCGTCTTTGAAAGTTGTTTTCCACTTATTTGTATAGGTATAATATACTTCTTCTATATGTGGTACATAAACTGTTACTTTATCTCCGCTCCGATCTCCACGATCTACTGTATTTGTACATTCATCCTCAAGCCTAACTACCCTCTTCAGGCCATCAGAGAACTAAAAAATCTTATCCTCAGAACTTAACGGACAAAATTTAGACACGCGTAATATACTGTTTTTATTATGTGAAACGCGCGGCCAATTGACGCGCGCTGCTTCTGTGTTGCGTTTATTTCGCCACGATGTTCTCGCAAACCATAAAAAACGTGCACGCAATTGTAGGCGTTTTTTTCACTGCATTAAGAGTCGTAGTGAATTGAGCGAGATTACTGTTTTGATGCTACTGTTGGGACTTAATGTCTCAAAAACTGACGTACGTGAGAAAGGTTGCTCTACTTGTGGCACCTTTGACACAATATTCGATGTGTTGAACTCGCAGTTGTAATTAAAGCAACGATTCACGTAACTCGGCACATCGTAAGCTGGCGTTGTATGTCATTTGCGATGTGACCATACGACATTCACACCATTAAAAACTGTATTTTATGATGGCATTCGTTGACATACGCCGCCGCCTGTCTTTATGGCCGTGACTCATCTTTATTTTGTGCTAGTGAGTGTAGGTATAAAGTTGTTGAAGCGTTAGCTTGCTGTTCCTCGTCTGTGTAACAAATTTATTCGAGCTCGTTAAAACTCAAGTCAACAAAACGAGCCACTAGTTTATAGCCCGCTATTTTGGTTTGGTATTTTCTATTTTTTAAGGTATGCAGTAAAACGTTACGCACTAAATTAAAACACCAAGATTAAATTAAAGCAATTAAGCGAGAATATCTCAAATGATACCAATTATGGCGATACTATAAATATTGATTTTGTATTTATTGCATTCGTCCCGCTCGATATAGCAATACGAAGGCGTTATTTACGAGACGTCATCTATAAGGGGTAGTCGCACCGCAAACTACTTTTCCTTCGATCGAGTTTTCTCGCGGGGACCGGTCACATCACTTAGAGGAAACTGTCGTTTTCAATCGTAGAACCGGAGCGATGATTCCCCTTATCAAATTACGGGTCTTGTCGGATAGTGAAAATTTTCCCACATTTTCTCACTGTACATCGGCGTACAGATGATATAAATCGGGTGAAATTGTTGGTTGCGCCCGCGCCGCCGCCGCTCGAGGCTGCTAATGGGTGGTTATTTGTAAGTTTTCACTGGACGCCCGTTACGCGCCATCGAGCTCTTTCCTCCAACTCGACCGCTGTGACGCACGGCCACCATTTTTGCCTATAATCATAACACTTTCGATTCATACTCAAAAAAAATACGGCGATGGAGACCTCAAGTTTAGAGCGAGGAAAGTAAAAGTTGGCTCTCACAGTTTTGTAGGAGTTGATAAATCAGAAATGAAAAATGGTGTTAATAAAGTCTCCTATAACACATAAAACCATAATAGAGCGACACAAATGTCTTAATATAACATTTTTAATTGCTTGTTGGTCGTTGCTCAATGTTGTGTGACTATTCGTGTTGCCTTCGCTAACAGCTGTTATCAATTAATATTAGATAGCGATCGGTATGCAGTATTCGGTAACAGTTCCCTGCTGCGCCCTGTCGTGGCCAGAACTCTTAAGTTGACTATCGAAATTCGATTAAAAGATCAAGATCTTTTATAGTCAGTCATGTCCATTGTACCTGATCTTCAGAAATAATAACCTACTTACTAACCTAGTTGACAACCTAAAGTAGTTCTAGTAACATTAACATTGAACATACATTATTACCTTACATACACCAATTGCATCCCCCTTTGGGAACATCCGATACGGATGAGCAAAGGTTCATACCATTTTCATTTAAAAAAAAGTATAGAGAGTAAAATAATAGTAGCTGTACAATCTATAATATGTAATAGTTTAGGAACGTCAAACACAAAATGTAGAGTCTTTAGATAATCCAAAATTTTGTTCAAAATCCGTTACAGTTAATAATCATCTGCTAGTACAAAATAATATCAGCTGAGCCTGAAAATACAACACATTAATTTTAAATATGAATGCTTGGTTCAATAGGTTCTATTAGATTTCCCGATGTAATGACAGCGCTATGAAACGGGATTGGTGGGACCATTACGCGCGGGCACGGCCGCCGCCGGCCACGGGCGCCGATCCACTGAGGAAGTGAGTGACGCCGCGCCTAGCTGCGCACGCGCAGACCGCGCGCAGGGGTGCAGCTTCCGACAAACGGTGTTTTTTTAATTAGCTCTCTTTAAGGCTTCGTAAAGATTCTTTTGGATTGAAATGTATGATGTAATGAACAGCTATGTAGTTGATAGACAGATTTAGGGCACTCGTATGCTAAAAATGGAAAGAAAAAACTTAGAAATTATTGATAACGTATATACAGTTTTACGTTGGAAAAAACATTCCACTGCTAACTGTGTATAGAAGCATTACTCAAGACAGAAACATCTATGTATTTATACATTTAACTTAAGCAGGAAAAAATCAGACAATCCTACCTATACTTGATGAAATCCACCAAAAAGTGTGCAGTAACATCCTTAGGCTGAAATTTAGTTTACGCAGGGCCCTTAGGCCATAAACTCTGATTTAGTATTTGAACAAAGCAACGCCGCGCGCCGCAACCCGCCGCCGGCCATCGAATGTCATTCCAAGATTCAACATTAGTTTCGCGTCTCGACAACCCTGAAATATTCGCACACTTTGACCACGGATATTAGTACCAAACACGGCTTGAAGAAGTTATAAACATCACACCATATTAGTTTCACCATATATTCTGGTAAAACAAGTTAAAATTAAAATAAAATGTAAAGTGTTCCACTTTTATGGTCATTTCCAAGCTTTACGTGCAAAAGTTTACGCCAATTTACAAATCGGCTCCCAGACACAGTAGCTTGTAGCAATTTGATCTTATAAAAAATACTACGAAGATTTTTTATGTTTACGCATCAATATTTGAATTGCGAGCTTAGACGAGAGGCAATCCATTCTTGTATTTTTTAATTATAAATATTATTTTCGTGCATATTTACTTAGAAAATTGCAATTTAGTATGAAAGACTACGAACTTAAGCTGAACATCCAAGTATAAACTTATTACTTTAACGCTCAATTCTCACTTGAAGTGCTAAATCCCACGTCCCAAACGCTAAAACATTGAATGACAGCAAAATATCTAAAACATTCCGTCTTATCTCAACATGTTTATAGCTTACCCATTTACAAATATTTGAATACATATTTTGCAACGCAGACTATGGCAGTGTTAGCCATGACTACGGCACTCTATAAACTAAGATATTCAGAATACCGATACCAAATTACTTCCAAATAGTTACCGATCGAGATCTACGATACTATCGGGGCTTAAAGACAATCTCGACTCGAAATCGGGTATTCAATTATGTCAGCGAACACTCGTTTGGTTATATTTTGTGTCTGCGGCGCCTTTTTAGTCTTCGATTGGATACCGGAGCCTATGCTGCAGTAAAGCGAATAAATTAAATTTCTACGCAAATTTTTGACAACAACTTAAACTGCGGTATGAACAAACCGGTGCGTGCTGCGTTTATTGAACACACTGACAGTCACTAATATAATATGTATGGTTTCACGTACCTATCCGATATAAATTTCCATTGATTCCCGATCAAACAGACACATTTATCAAGATCGCATACGCTTCAATCGCGGCGACTATTAAATGGAGTCATGCCGTTTCAATGGATGCTGTATTGAATGTGTTCGACACTAAATACTCGGGCTTGGTTGCATCATACGCGTTTTATTAGGTGAATCTGTTATTTATCGCCTCGACTCGTGTTTTGCTGTGGATTTGATGGTTTATTGACGGCTCTACGACTTTTCTATTCGCACAAGATACAAGAAGATAGATAGAGTTTGTAATCGCAAAGTTTATTAGTATAGCTGTTGATTATCCCGAACACATCTTCACAGTTAGTGTTGTTAGCCAGTTAGGTTATTTCAAAATATCAAGGCACCTTTGAATTTCGAAATATGAGCTGACAAGCAGAACTTGATACTGGTCAAATGTAAACGCATGAAGATTGTAATACTTGCATCTAAAATTTACAGATCACCAAAAGATATGTCAAGAACGACGTTTCGATGCACATACTGAATAGAGCTTTGATTATTCGAGCATGATGTTTGTAATATTAGTGGTCTCGCAGTCTCACCCATGTCCTTAAAATAGATGACGTTATAAGATTAGGGACTTCAATGTCTAAACCCACAAAATAACCTGTATAGTTCGACTAACAGTCATGATACTTGAAAGTGCTTTAAGTATATTATTAGGAATTTGTTCTTCGTGTTTAGACTCGGCTCTATTATCTTCAAGGACCACTTTAATCATGGCCTTAACTTAATTACATCTAAGCTCCAGTTTAGCAGAATTGTGGCTACCTCAAAGCCGTTCAACCTGTCTCATTACACAAAAATATAATGTGATTCAGAGTCGATAGTTACTGTGTCGCAAATTAGGATTATGTACATACAAATCAGTTTTCGTAACGTATCAAGCCGCTTACATCCGCCGTCTCGGTGCCGTGGTGCATTAAACAGCGCGCGTGGGCAGATCCGTCCACATTTCTATGATGAATCGGTCGCCGGCGCCGCCATGTTACGAAAATTCGCCACAATTTGCATATAGATACGATCCTACGACGACGCTTGAGCCTCCAATACTTCACAGCATTGTTACAAGCATTATTTATCTAACGACCACCACACTGGTCCAACGGCCTCACAATAAACATCGCAATTGACGCCTACTTATCGACGCCAGCGAATTACTACAATGTTGTAAACATAATTTACAATGCAAATAATATTAAAAATATGTGCTTACCGCATATTTGCTCAAACACTGAATAAGTTAAGACATCGTCAACATTTCAATGCAAATTTAATACATGGTTCTTTACTCAATGTTTAGTCTGCCAATGCGGGCAGCAAAGCCTTTTAGGAATCTAAGGAACTCGTCCATTTTGTATCAGCCAACTTCTATTTGCTATGATAATATTATAGCACTCGTTGGCATGTGCGAAACCTCACGTTACTGGCCTTATAAATACATCTTAGAATGTCCATACATATTAAACATCATTTTGAATACAGGCTCTTTAAATGTCTCGTCTACTAATTCAGTTTGAAATGAAAATTATACATACAGACTTAATGTGGTACATGTTGCAGTTCCACAAAAAATGAAAGTGCCAAATTGAGCTAGAATTCTCGAGCACACCCAAACCACAAGTTATCAACTCAGTACACGAGTATAAATAACCACACAACCTCAGTTTTATCCAAAGTCGATTAAAAATAATGTGTACCTCTGTTTAACCTACAACAATAATTAAAAATACCGCTACACTCAATGACCTCATGTTCTAAAACAAAGGATAGTACCACAATGCTCCGGTCAGCTGTTTGCGAAACGTTCGGCATTAGAACGTCATACGTAACGAATGCGCGCGCGCATGATTGATGGCAGACGCGTGGGCGGGAGACGCATGCTGAAAATGCGCGCCAAATTACACGCTACGGACGAACAGGGCTGTGCTTAAATTGGTGAATGAAATTGATTTACGTTTTTGCTAAACTTGACAGTTATAAAAGATCTTTCGTTTTTATTACCTGTTGAGCTTTGATGGAGTTACAGATAGGATTAGAATAATAGATTAGTTAGGCGAAAAAATGAACTTGTAATATATTATAATTACGCTGTAGATTTATTTTTTGTTATGCCTTGAATTTAGTACATAGTTATTTCTTATTTAATTTTTGTTATATAACGATATAAAGTTATAATAGCCATGGTAATCCGTAACATTACAGACGTGTGTGTAACCAAACTATATTAAATTATTGCATTAAAGAGACAGCCCTAAACTAAAGTATTATTTCAAATTTGATGATCGGTGTAGACACAGCCGTTCACGCAATGACATTGAGCTATTAGTGCTATACTTCGATTATATTTTATTTAATTAACTATTATGAAATGTTAAACTACTATTTTGTTTCGACAGACAAAGGAATTTATTTTATTAAGTTTATAAGAAACATATAGTTTTAAGATAAACAAACTTTTTCGCGGTAGTGACATAAATATAACATAAAATGACGCCTTTATGCCCAGAAGACGTAAGCAGAGATGCACACACAGTACACCCACATTTCGCCAGTTATAGATCCCAATGTAATAGGTAGCAACCTATTACTGTCAACCGGGCACAAATCTGCTGCTAGCACGGAGTTTGGAGAATTACCGAATGAAAAAACTCAGTAACACTGCCCGACCCGGGATTTTAACGCAGGACCTCATGCTCAGCAGTTGCTTAGCGACCACTAGACCAACGAAGCAAACTATCTTTATCTTTAAAATTCTCTTTAAAGTGTTGGCCCTGTTCACCCCTATCTTCCTATTTACCTTATTGAACTGATTACAATAACCAGCAATTATACTAAAACAAGTCTCATTATTAGCGCTGAAGGATATTTAAGCCCGTGACTTTGTTGGTTAGTTAATTTTAACGCTATAACCAAATTGCAACATAAACTAACTAAATAATTAATAACTTTTAATCAATAGAAAGCGAGACCTCAGCAGTTTACTATAAACTGATATAAACTGGACAGAACAAGCGTGACTGTATCTGATGGAATATTAAACAGTAAATTTACGTGTAATGTATACACTATACATTACATACACTGCTTCAATTTAATAGTACTAACAGACGATCGAACTTGGTGCGGTTCGACAACTGCTCTGTGAAGTGCCTAATCTTTCACCGCGTGCAATGGGCAAACGATCAAACCAATCGCACTGATCCTAAAAATAATAATTAACTGCCCTACACACCATCGAATGTTGTCCGGAGCGCACCAAGGTTACGGTACGGACCGCACCAAGTTCGATCGTCTGTTACGGGTATAATAGCGCATCGCACGCGCTGCGCACGCGCCGCTAATGATCCACGCGATTCTGCTACCTCTATCAACTTTACTACTATTCAAATAGTTGCACAACAAATTGTAAATAATTATGTTGAACTCTATTTCGTTGGCAATTCAGTATAAGTATAAGGCTGCTGAGGTTTATCGTTTTTATTATGGGTATTGACTTTGACGTTGTCGTTATGAGTAAAGGTACCTAGGCACTAAAAGGTTCATTCATACATACATAAAGTCACGCCTGTTTTCCGGAGGGGTGGGCAGAGCACGGATTTCCATTTGCTACGATCCTGGCATACTTCTTTCACTTCATTCACACACATCACATTCCTCATACACGCTCGTTGGGTTCATTTTATTTAATAAATGCTATTATTTGATGTCCAAGTGATATTGAGGAACAAAATCTGGAAGCAAAATTATTATATCGTATTCATTTAAAAATCCTTACCTTGATGATCAAAATAGTAGAGTGCTTAAATAATACGAGAACAATAAACTTGTTTATACCTACATAGATCTGAAAAACAACTGACTACGTAATAAAAACAAAAGTAAGCTCATCAAAATTTATACAGTTTTACTAAAAATAATTGAATCAAAATGCCAGTAATTAATTCTACACAAAAAATACCATTCATAAATTATAGTTACAAAATATTGCAGAATCTCGTCGGACGACCTTTCGATGTAGCACCCATCCATCTCTCAAATCATTTTCGTAAACCGTAATAATTCTATTCAGTGCAGACGTATCAAGCGTAAACGAGTAAGTAAATAAGTATTGCATCGGATACTTAAGGTCGATTCTGATACATTACACGGATATATTTATACAATATCGAACTAACGAATTGTGTGTAATACGCTTAATATTTATAATCAGCGAATGATTTGATTTATTGCTGCGGCTGGTTTGTTTTGTTGATGGTACAAGCTGTGTTACGTCAGTGTTAAGCATCTATTCAGAAATTCCAACAGTATATTAACCATTTATAAGTATGACAGAATATTGATCGTAAATAGATTCTTGTAGGCTACTTAAAAGTGCACTAACTAGAAAGTTTTATAATTAAGTTTGTTGTGAAAGACCCTTATTATTTCCCTGAATACCCTAAGAGCTAGGTATGCTTAAAATTTGTGTGAAAGCAGTTATTTTTAAAGCAGTTAGTTATAAAAGTCGTTGTTTTCTTGTTTCTGTTTAAGCTTTTATATCAATATCATCATCATCCACATCCCTTCAATATCCCACTGCTAGGTATAAGCCTCCCTTAAACAATGACATCCTGCTAATCTCATAGAGCGATTCAATTCTCGTTGGAGAAGTTTGAAATTTGTACAGATGACATTTTGTCTAAAAATCAAGCAGAACGAAGTCAGACGGTAGGTATCTGTATACAGTAAATGCAGTTAGCAGGTAATCAGTCATGTATTCAATAAAGAAAGTACTGAATGTCTAGACAGCTAATATTAATGCCCACACTCACAAAACAATAGTTCTCAATCTCCAAAGCTACCCAACACCGTTAGAATAATGAAAAATATAAAATAAATAATACCAACATAAATAACATCGGTGTTGTAATCCGCGCCCGCGGCGGAGTTCTCAATTATCCGGCTTCTTCAGTTATGTGCATTAGTGGAACATATTTATGTTGAACATTAGTTGGGCCGTCTCACCGCGATTTAATAGCGCGTAGGCTTAATACGAGCAATTGAATATCGTTTGCATTTGTTGTGCTTCAAGTAATTATTCTTCTTCCGTCGTGTTGGCACGAGCCACATTTCATCTAATCAGAAAGCGAGCGCATTCGTTTCGCCGTCTTTGCCGGACGGCTTCTCGTGGATTTTTATTTTTTTGTCTGTTTGTAGCTCGCGCAGACCATGGTGCTAAAATTGGCCCGTCAGCTAGTTCCAGTAATTAAGATAAAAATGATTTATTTTATGCTCTTGGCTTATACAAAAGATACATTTTGAACGTATGGACTGGTTGTATACGAAGATAGAGTACAAAAATCTAAAGAAATATCAATATGAGTCCCACTGCTGCATAATGCAACTTGCCTGAAGAAATCTATAAATCGCTGTAAGACTTTAATTAAGTGCAAATCAACTTTTACCTAACAATTAACACAAAACTGCTTCTTAGTTGAAGTACCGAATTTATTTCAGTAATTAGTCAACAGATTTATACTAACTGTAGTTGAATTATAATTCGATTCTAATTAGAACAGTTAAATTATAATCGTAAAATATATCGATACGCTTGAGATTCGTGCATCGATATCATTTAATTCACCATCGGTATAGTCGTAACGTATATTATTTTACGAGGTGAAGTAGTCCTCGTAGATCCTCGTTCTTACCTCATAAAGTGTCATTGGCACCGGCGGTACCACGGGTACCTCTGCTTTGTAACTTAACACTTATTATCCGATCAATGAACACATCGATATCGATTTGAAATAGTTTCTCGATTCCGTTCTTTTGTTTATCGGCAAATCACTCATGGTCGGTCATTCATCGAACATCTTATGCGCAATTGCGCGCATCTTTTTACCAATTTTGAATAATTATTTTTTTATGTATAAGTACTGCATTTTTGTCGTATATATTTCTTTGGGTACTAAATTAAAAATCGACCCAAAATCTTATATAAGGCCAGCAATAAATCGGGATATTCCCACACCAATCAGCTCATGTGTTATTCCCAAAGTTTAAACCATTTCCGCGATAATTCCTACTTAAACATAAAAACCCTTTGACGCTTACAAGACGCTAAACTCGAATTGTTAATTGTTGAGGAAGTTACCAAGAAAACCGCTCTTGTAAGTGAATCGTAGAATTACCATGAGTCATAGCTGACGCATATTTTCCTTGCATATCCCTAGCCTTGACATTTTAAAACATCTTTTTAGGGCGACCATTGTAATGCTTACCTCCTACAACTGTAATAAAAAAAACTGTAATGATCGAGGATATGCATTACCAGAAATTATGGAGATGTGAAACGAAAAAAATATATTCGCAATCATATTTTTTATTTTTGCACCTGGGTTCATTAAGAGAGCTTCAATTCAATTCATTATTAAAATAATGTTGACAGATGGTTCAATGTACAATGCATCCACAAACTAGTTATTTTATTACAACTGTATTTAGTTCATTTAGGCATATACCTACATACCTACAAACGTGTTTATGACTATATATTTGAGCCTATAATGTCCCACTGCAGGGCAAAGGCCTCTATTCTTTTTCCATGAGTCTCTGTCAAGGGCTGCCAATGTCCAAATCTCCATAATTCAAACGTATAATACGTCTTCGCACATGATTGTATCATTTGGTTTTTACAAAACTAATTTCCATCCGAAATGCGTGTTTAAGTAATTGTGGTAGCGACAACATTATGCTTAATGCTCGTCGGAATCGGACATGCGTAGGCGCCGATACAGGCACTCGATGATGAACAACAGCTCAATTTGTTTCGTTTACACCCAGGGTTGGCACGCGTTAAAGTCTTGATGAACTTTATTACGGTACTCAATAAAGCAGTAAAGGTTATGGGCTAATCTAAAATATTACCGTGAATATTCATTGGAAGATCCACGTTAAGATTATATATGCAAATATGATACGGTTCTGCTCATAAAATAACAATAAGGCTTACACTGGAAAGCTCTTGGCCCATATTGGCGGACTCTTGAACCATGTTACATTCTGAAAAGCTATGGTGATTAAAATCTTAAGTATCAAATTTAGATGTAAGATGATATAGAATTTTAAATACATTGTATGTTATCTAGACAACATCGACCTGTCTGGAATGCTGAAAAGCTATAAATCCATAAAATCTACAGAGGTGCGAAGACATTGTAGAAACACTACAAATACAACAATATATGTAAGAATATTATGTAACTAAACTTGAATTACAAAAATAAAGACACTCTTCTACATTCATATAGATGAGGCAGCCCTACAGCAAACACATCAGTATTCCAGAGACGAACCGAATTTCTCCGAAACTTTTACGAACCGTCGATATTTCAACTAGACAGAAATTTTCTTCCCCAATCGCTGATTTATGGAGGCATTCAATGCGATGTCTTCATTGAGTAGCTTCGGGCAGGTCGTGAGTGGGAGTATCTCTGATGACCCGAAAATACATTCAGGGTTGCCGATGAAGCAATAAATCAAATTCATTGTGCGTAAGCCGTAATACTCTCCTTTGTGTGACCGTCGTACATTTATCATCGCGATCAACACACCTTGCACACAACAATGGAACACGAGTTTTTAAATGTTTTTTATGTTGTAGAAACGGCGATACATTATTATATGAAGTAGCTGGAGAGACCCGGTCTTGACCTGCAGATGACCGTAATGCTCAAATGAATAATAACGACATTTTGTATTTGGTAACAGGTATTGTTTTGTCATACATATGGCCTGATTGGCGCAGTGGCTAAGCGATTGGGCTGGTGCACTAAGTGGCAACCCTTAGGGGTTCGCAGATGTTTGTCCCGAGTCTGGGTGTTTGTGTCTATGATATTTCATGTTTGTAAAACGCACCCACGATACAGGAGAAATTCGAAGTAGGGCGATGTTTTATTTAAAAAAACGCTATCAATATCCGAACCGCAATCAAAATTTAATTTCTGTAATGTCCAAATATGGACCTGCAAGATCCACTAAACGGTGGAAATGTAACGCTTCCTCATTCAAATATCCATTTCTAGTTAACCGAATCCGATTTATTACACTCGTGCGCACTAACTCACATAAACATATTTAGTGCACCTACATTGAAGCTTAAGCCCAGTTTATGGCATCATAGAAAGACTAAGTAGAATTCACTTCATTAGCACGCAAGATCGTTTATTTTACCACACTTGATTGTAAACATTGCAAGCGAACTAGAATCAAAGCCTATCGAATTTCAACTAATGTAAGCCAGTTAAGAGAAATGTTAACTAGCCTTTATATTTATAGCATATTGGTAATGTATCCAAAATGGGAGTAAAATTAGAAGTTACGTAGGAAATTGTGGAGTCATTAAAATAATTGTGACCCAATACCAAACTAGTGCAAAAATTTGAATGATAACGTTATACTCAATCGCTACGAAATATAGGTAAATTGAATAATTACGTATTGAAGCAAAACAGAGTGCTTTATGGGTTTAAATGAATACAATATAATAACAAGCTAAAATTACCATTGAAGGCCCTCAAAATTGATTTTACCGTATTTCGCACCAAACATTACCATTCACTGGAGCCAAGTGACCCAGAGCTCCAAACAATAGTTGTATGTAACAAGGAAGTGGTCTTAAGCACCAAGTTATCGATAGTACCTAAGTGCAGTGGACAGAGGGCAGTGTCGCATGCACCGTTGTCCGTGCCCCCCTTGCATACTTTCACCACTCGCTTCCCGATTCATCGATAACAAGCGTTTGGACGGCACTAGTGTACGAGTTACTAGGCGAGGAGCTTTCGTTTCCGATGATAATGGACTGGATTAGGAACCGTATCTGTTACGTAACAATAGTATTTTGCATTAAGGGTTTCTATAACAGCTTGTTACGTTGAATATTTAACTTCGGCCCACCTTTGCCTTTAGCCACCGTGCCTTGGTTTTGTTAAAGTTCTTAGTACCATCTAAATTGATAAAGGAAACTTGATTCAAGCCTAGCATGGCAACATGCAAAAAAGATAAAAAAGTATTAAAGTATATTCTTAGTATCATTTTGTAAGATAAAAATTCTTGAAGAAATACATATTTTTTTGTGCGAGTATATTGGAAGCTTTGATAGGTCTATGGGTATACAACATATCAATATAATATAGCTATTTATTTCCCTCAAAAACAAAAGGTGTACTATACATATTATTCTAAATTTCAACGCAGATCTCAAGTTATCGGAATAGTAACTTGAAAGTTAAAATTTAAGTTTTAAGTTAAAATACTTTGAGTTTCTTTGCAATGAGTTGTATTTTTACTAGCACTAGTGAACTGGCGCAGTGTAAACGGATCATCAAAGCATTTTCCGTCGGCGCAGTCGCTTGTTTCGCATTACTTATACAGAGCGGCGTTCTCGTAGGAAGCAACACAACTAATGCCTACAGGCCGTCTTTATTTACCTGTTTTATAGAACGTACTCCGAACTGTACCAGTTGTAGTCTGGTCGGTACAACCCCAACATATGCTGTTATTTATCGATAGTTATTAGAGCAGTGTTTAGGTCTGTTTGACCCAACTATTGATGTTGTGCGTTTCAATATCGATTAATAATGTTCGTGGAACATTGTTTGGTTTTCGCTGGAGGACTGAATATAGAAATTGTAGCAGTCTTGAGAAGTGTATTGGAAAATAAACCTACGCATGCGTAAAGGTTTTAAGGAGTCATCAACCTAACAGTTGGATGAAAATCATCAACATTTTTGTACTAAATACTCCAAAATAATATTTATTTTCCGTTTTGTTTGAACTTTTTAAATTCCTTTTGTAGAACAGAAGGTTTAATCTTCGAAGCTTAGCCTGATACCATCTTTAAGAAAACGTATTATGCCTACAAATTCATTAACCAAATTAATTCATAAGGAGCGCTCGTTGATAAATACTTTATTCTTATTTTTTCATTTTCCAAGTGAATGTGCCGAGTTAAAGCGCTGAGATGTAATCTGTCAGTCCTGCAGCCTCATCTTACGCAAGATCGCTGCCGTTTCAACATGTCACTAAAGTACCAAAATAATTCGTGTGTTGGTGTGTAAACCGTCCAATTTACGCTTATTCGGCGTTTTTTAAACTCACTTTCCTTCGAGTGGTCGGTCCTCGAAAGTTTACGACGCGATTAAAATGTTGTCAGCTTCTGCTGACGGTGACAAGTCTAAGAACAATGCGCATGCGCCGATTTGTTAGTTTTAGCTGGCTCTGTTGATGATTATAGTGTTATGTCAGAATACCTTTGTAGTACTATTTTAAAAGTTATTTGTGACAATAATAGTAGTTAATTTCAGTAGTTTATGAAACATTTATTTTTGCTAAAATAATGATAATTAAACACGAAATGAACTAAACTTTTATTTACTGTATGTCTTTTGTCTTTTAAGTCAAATTGTTTATTATGTGACTTATAGGCACTTTATTAAAGTACAAAATGCGATAAATAACAATTAACAAATACATAAAACTACAAAAAGCCGATCGAGCAGCCATAACCCAAAACTTTTTCAATAAAAAAACAATTTTCCTTAACCAAACCGAAATTATTTAATTAAATGTAGGTAATACATTAAGTTGCTTTCTTATCTCACTCGCTATGACCTTTACAACACGCATTAACATTTTGCTTTCATTATTACCTTTTATTTGCAAATGTGTTAAGTCTTGTCGAGATAAGACGAACGGTTGCCACATACGACCTTTTTCCTCCTGTTCCCATGAAGATGAATAAGTCGACACGTAGATGGGCTGAGGCATCTGTGTGTGACGTCATCATGAGTCACCTACCCGTGTCAGTCTGAAGTGTTTTGGTACAGAAATGGTATCTTCACTCAATAAAGTCAGTGAAGTTATTTAACTTCTTACTGCCCCCTTACCATGAGCTCTTAAAGCTGGACAGTTTACGTTTTGGAAGCGTGATGCCGCATTACACTATAAAAATATTTGCACCCTGTACCACTCTTACCAACCTGGGCCGATCAGCACCAATGAACCGCTTATTAAGAACCTACAATGAATCTCAAACGCGCACCAACTGCATCGATATCTTTCGCGATACCCTGGATTAATTTCGTAGGCATTTAGCATCTGTAAGTCCGCCCAACCCATAAACTTTTCTGACTTTCTTAATTGTTCTTCATTATTTTTTATTATATTTTATTTTACTTTATTTTATTCAGGAAACAAACAATTATACACTATGTAATACACAGGAATTTGTTTGTACTTATTATGTTAAGTGTACAATCCATAACATTTCCACAGATTACTATCAGCTATCGTTACGGTATGGAAGCTGGACTAAAAATAACAGTAATTTATTAAAAAGAAAGATACTAAAAATTAAAACAATAAAATGTAAAAGACCAAAAAATAATAATTAATTAATGTTTTTTTTTTAAATTAATGAAAAAAATAAAGCTGTGCACACCTATAAGTGACAAGGTCACGATATTATTAATCTAAGCATTATTTATTGTGTACGTTCTGTGACTTTGTTGTTGGAGTGCCATGATAAATAAATAAATATAGCGACGCGCGGCGTCTCGCTTTTACATCGTAAACTGAAGGAGTTAAGAGTTCGTGTTAAAGGGGGCTGAAGATATTAACCTTTATTTGCTACGATTTATCAATACCTATTGATAAAACTAACGTTATTTTAATATAGCTTGGTGTTCTGGCTGTTTGTGACAGTTTTGGGTTAAACTACGGTCGCAAGTCACGTCACTAGGCTACTGACATAAAAACTATAAAAAAACGTTGCATTCCAGTACAATAAAAACTTAAAACAAGAGAAAAGCTGAATCACTCGCCAAAGAGTATTAAAAATACAGGTGTAACATAAATAAAAACTTTATTAAAGGATTGTTCGCCGCTCTTTTTACTCCAATCAGTTTCTGCAGTATTCAACTAATTCGCTATAAAACTCAGCACAACTAATATAAAAATGTTGACATAATAATTATGTGAGCAAGCAACAAAGCACCCGCCTTGCCCCACATCGCAAGCGGGTTAATTACCGCGATCAGTCAATGCTGAGATCTTCATACGATACACTGGTAGATCTCTTTATATGAATAACCCATCTTGTGTTGTGAATTGAGTGAATATGTAATTAAGGTCTGGTAACGTATTACTTTATTTGGGTAATTTATAAAAAAATATATTAAGAGGCAGCTGTGGAATATTATTTATTGATTATGCTCGGACAAAGCTTTGCGGCGTAGAATTATTGAGGCTTAAGATTGTGTGCTTAAGGTTTTGTTTCTTCGAGATAATGGTGGCAGTAAATCAGATGAAGTAAAACAGTACACTTTTTAATTACAGTGCCTCTTAAGAAATAATGAGGGCTAGAACATTCCAGGTACAAAATTTCATTTGTTTCATCTTATTTTTTTCTAACAATCCCTTCTGTAACCATTTGTTGATGTCTACATTATGAACGACCTTCTCATCATTCGTTCTCAGCCAATCAACTAGTATAAAGGTTGAAATACATTCTCAAAGGATTGATGACTACAAAAAGTTGTTCAACAACAGCAATATTAATTAAAACTGAACTATATTTCTATGTAGCTCATCTACCCGATAAGGTAGTGCCAATTTATTAACAGCAACTTCAAATAGATTCACAAAATCGTAAATTACTAAATCAAGCTTTGAAAACTGGAGCACTTTTATCAAATATTTATAATATGCCAATCATACGCATTTACGACTTTATTCATTGATTTATATATATTTATTGCTTCGGATTTAGAAACTAGTCAGAGTATCCGGCGTAACAGCCTTATGAGGCGTTATCACCAGTTCTCATTATGTTATCACTTTGGAATGGAATCGAGATTGCTGTCGTAAACGGCAATGTTTGTTTTTATCATGAAGAGAAACAAAAATGTGTTCAAAGCTGATGGCTTAGTATTTTAATTTACTCGATTTCTTTGCATGACTGACTCTACAATTTGACCTCACAACAAGTTTATTTCTTACTTTTACTTTACTAAATATTACTTTAGTATGTGTTGTGCTAGTTTTCGTACAAAGAAGCATTTTAGCGAGCTGACGTTCAAATTAAATACATAGAATCGAACTTATTTTATTGTACTATAAGTTTATAGTATCGTAGTAAGACCTCAAACGTATAAAACTACACTTTTTGTGTTTTATGACTATTGACTATTTACAATCATCGTGTCTCCCACCTTCCAAGTAGCCGGCACTATAAACGCTTCCATCAAAGTACGTTGAGGTAATAAAAACGAATTTACTTCAATACATCATTTCAACTCGATATAAAAGTAATTTATCATTTTAATTGTTTATTTTTATGGTCATAACTTCGTCCTTAGGATAATAGATTTAATTTTGCTCGTTTTCAATTCGGAATTTTAATTGACTACATATCTGTGATATTTTATTGAATGAAGAGTTATATTTATATCTTATACAATTATAGCTACAAAAAGTTTTAAGTACTTTAGACTCATTTATTTATGGAGATAACATTTGTTTTAATGTAAAATCTGTTCAGACTTAATTAAAACACACACATGTCATCCAGATTTCGTAAGAACAACAGAACCAAAATTAATTACATTAATCGCAAAATCGTTGTTATAATTCTGTGTCTCATATTAACAATCACGCATGTGTAACATACTGCCCAAATGTCTCGGTGTTGAATTTCACAATGTTTTAATTGCTGGCGGGGACAGTTCCTTTTATCGGCCGATGCCGACGGCCGATTGCCGGCGATTTTAAATTGAATTATGTTCCGTTACGATATGAACGCTGACAAATATTACACGATCACGAATGGTAATACAAGACGGAGAAAAATTTAACTCAATTAATTTAAATATTCAACGGATACTGTTAAGTGGACGCTCAAAGTACAGACAACTGTAGTTACAAATCGAGATGCGATAAACGAAGTTATAATTAACGATATGCTACTCGCAAATCTAATTAAAAATCTGCAATTTTTTTACCCATACATGTACATTACACACACATACAAACATCTCATCAATATCTAAATAACATTGAAGATAAATAAGTACATTTAAATGAGTTCTAATCTCATACTAATTCACACGAATAAAAACAGTTAATCGAGTAACGCGTATAAATGGAAATTTTCTAATAAATTTTATGGAGTACACTAAATTTTGATTAGGTTAAATGTTATATTTGTGATATTAGTTTATGGCGCATCAATATTTTTACAATCAAAATAACTACTTTAGTAGGTTTATGACCACTCTAATTTGATATAATTCATCAAACGAGTTCATAAAGACGAGTAGATAATTGGTGAATATTTTATAAATACGAACTAGTGACGTGCTATCAAATTATTCGAGAAGATTAAGTATTTATCAATATCTGAGAGTATTTTACCAACTGATGTGGACAAGACATCTTTACTCACACTTGAGCCATAAAAAACCCATCGAACTACGCAATTTTCAATACTTCAAATCGTTTAACCATTACAGCTACGAATGACTCAATAATTTATAGTTTGCACATAAATTATGTGTTATATGTATACTTACGTTGTCCGGTCAAATATGTGCATCCTGAATTGCTCACAACGGTGTTTTACGCACGGCCTTAAATAGACATAGAAATCTTCATTCCTGAATACGAGGACACCAATAAAAATAATTCCCTAGCACAAACTATACGTCAGTACACACATAAGCGTCAGGTGGGCACCACGTCGCATTCATTAGCCCGTCCGGGCGTGAGCATGGCCGAGCAGACGTGTCTTGCGCAAATGTGTACCACGGTTTATTGGCCACATGAAATATTATTAGTTTTCAATCGCGTCCGCTTGTCCGGCTGTCCGTTCGGTTGTCGCCGGATGCGTGTCTAACTATATTGATGGGACCAGTCCGCTCGCGATTATTGCGCTATGCCAATTTCACTCTGCGCATTCGACCCGTTATAATTGTACGAAATAAATGAACACCCTTTAAATTTCCACATTCCTTCCGTCAATCAGGTCCACTTGCGAAAAAGTGCAAAGAAAGTGCAATAAAGTTTATACACCCAATTAAATTAGGTTCAAAAACAACGTCGATAATGAGGCAATCAATAAGGTATGTTTACAGTGGCGTGATCCCTTTGAAGCGTTTTTCGTTAACAATGATTGAATTTAGCTCAAATTAAAGTTTCGTTAAAATACCGAACTTTGAATATGCATGTCGGCGGGGAGGAATTTAATGATAAACATAAATTTGATAGAAGCTTGTTGGCTGTGAGCGCGTCGCCTTAACGAGACATCTGAATCAAAGACAATGGGTGGTAACTGCCGCTTAATTGATTTGTTCCAGCGCCTTCGGGCCGTGCTAGCCGCACCGAGCACGTGGTACCAAGTTATGACCGTTACGTAAACCAATAAGTATTAAAAATAAACCGGTAAATAAAGTTTTATTGTGTCTGATTACTCTCGCTGCAGCCTTCGGTATATTTTTGTAATTTTATACGTGTTCTGTCATTCTTAAGGCCCAAAACGAAAGGCGTTCTTTCACATAATGCAACTCTCGTTTTGTAATGCATATCAATCGCTCTAAAATTAAGCATAAGCGTTTATTACATGTTTTATGTAACGTTATTATCTGACTGAGTCAATGTTTGCATAACGCGTACCTACCATATAATTTAGCGTAACTATCCAATATTGGGAGTTCATAAAATTTAATATAAAATCAATAACCATAAAATGGAATAATATCTAATGATGATTTAATGGTTGCCGTGGCCATCATAAACCGATATGTTAAACACGGTAATCCACAGTGCATTAACGGGCGGTAAGTAGGAGCGTGCGCCTGCGCACCGACGCGCGTCAATTACGTTGTTATCTAGAGTCCACGTTTTGTCATCTGGGTCTACAAACCTACAACCTTACGATTACTTGATGATTTTCCTTGTAATGCCGAGACAAATTGCGAGCCGGATAATTCTAATAAAAATTATTATTTTTATTAGCTGCAAAAACTTGCATCTTGGTATAGTTATTACGAACGTTGTCGTTTCCGTTACTATAATATTACCCGTTCCATAGTTCTAGATTCTCGCAACACACTTGATGAATTAGCAGTCAGTAAATAAAACGGATTAATGACATTCAAACCTGCACCATGTAATGTTATATTCCTCACTCCAGCACATAATATGAATTAACGCGTACAATTCTTAAAAACAAATATATTCGAGTACTTGAATAAATTAAGTGTGAATATAATGATAGTTACGTAAGCGAAGTGAAAACGGCATGCGACGCAGATGTCCCTCTAACAAGAGCGAGTGTCCGAGCGGTATCTAAATTCCGCACGACGAACGTGCGCCCGCGCAGCGGTGAAATCATTGCGGTGTTGCCAACTGTTTTAAGTTTTTTATAGAAATATGATGAAAATATTAGGTAATTTTATAAAGCGACCTATACACCCTTTACTAACTATAATTATTAGTATTTCTTATAGTCAGGTAGTCGAAAATCTGCCAAAAGTTAAAACACCATCTATACTAGCTATAGTTACTGTCTATACTAAACTAAAATGAATATCAGAATCTAAGTACATTAAATAAAGTAGGAATTTAAGCGACCCAACCATAAATAAAAAAATTGAAAATAATTATTAATTTCTTTATTATTTTGTTACAGGTAATTATCAACATGTTTCAAAAGCCCGAAAATCATCTTCATTCATTTATACTAAAAGGTATACGATAACAACTTTATAAACGCTCCAAATGGTTGTAAACCCCTGTCCAGTTTCACCGCAAGAACCAGTCCGCAGTCTTGTTGCTGATGCATCGATCCTCGCTAATAGTAATTAACGATACTACCCCGTGAAATCGAATTATGTCGACAAATCGATTCGCAATCATCGTTCAAGCATACTTGCGACAATTTATGATATTTACTCAACCGTGCGATGGACAAATATATAATTGCCATGCGACATTTAACATGTCTTGATGTCTAATTGAAAATAGTAAAAATCGATGTATCGATAAACGCCCCAAATTATCGATTGTTATCGGACAATAATCTCAACGTGTTCCAATCACTTTATATAATTTCCTCTGGCCAATGGCGACGCGAAGTAAAAAAACGTAATCACGTCCGGACGAACGTGTGGTAGGTCTTGAGTTCATCATAATAATAAAAGAAGGGAAAGTTTCACTCCTTATTATTGAGAGTACACAGTTTTTTGCGCAAATTGGAGTACTGCGCCCACCCTCTGAAACACGATCGCGACCAATTTGACTTGACCTGCCCCGCCTTCTTTCAAGTTATTACTGAAAATGTATGAAGATGATGCACCGCAACAGGTCTCTGTTACCTGGCCGGTAAGTAATGATCTCCTTGCGTGTGGTCTTCCGCGTAAGAATTTCGAATTCGATTTTACGAATACAATTATAGTACGGTCAATAACGGCAAATTTACATACTAATGATCTAATTTCAATCAGAAATCTCAATTAACTAAGCAAAAAACACAGCAAATGATGTGCCAATTAAAGTGGAATTCAAATTAGGTATGTTGATTATATAATTACCTCAAGATATCGATGTCGATGAAATGGTTGTTATTTTCTACAAAAAATCTCAAGACGGCGCACTGCGACGGAATGCGACGTCTACATGTATTTATCAGAGTCGACTAAGTCTATCGTAAAACACTACAAGTGTACGAGATTGTGACTAAATAAAGAGCGGTTTCACCGTTAATGGCTACTTACATCTTCGGCACATCGGCTATACCTAATGTCAATACTAGTTTTATGACAGAGACACAATTTATCGATAGTCGATGAGATCAATTATAATACCTTTAATACATTCAGAGATTCTAGATTTCACTTCCATCTACATGGTCCTATTCGTAATTTGCATAACACATATTTAGTACAAGAGAAAAGCTATAGATTAGATATGCAAAAACTTGAAACCAATCGATTTGCAACACACGCCTGCTTTTCCAGGGGTGTAGACCGATACCTCAGATTTCCATTTACCTACTACGAACGTAGCAAGTCCTCTTTCACTTCATTCACTCATCAAAATCCTCACTTATGTATTTTGACTTAAAGTAGGTACTCGTAACGCACTTTTTTACCTATCTATCACAAGATCATTCTGCATAAAAAAAATTGCCGTCAATCTCTAATTCCAGTAAAGAAACCTTTCTAAAAGCTCGAGTGTCGTATCGATATTTATCGGCTCTAGTGGTGTCACATCACTTGGAATTAGTGCACGCTGGCTGGACGGACAAGATCAGTATGTAAAGCAGGTGCGAGGTTGCGCCGTGTAAGGCGTAATGGCTTGAAGGCTTTCCAGGAGACTTCCTCTGCTTAAGAGAAAGTCTTTCGACGCCTCATTGGTGATTAAATGAATCAATGGTGATCTCATTGTTAAAAAAGTTGTGTTAGAGCTTTGAATCTATACTGTCTTATTTAAGGTTTTGTCATAGTCAGTCATGGCTAATGCTTGATTGAATTGCCAATTTTCAATTAAGTAAATTGTAATTTAAATTCAATTATCCTTGACCCTTTTTTACCTTCTCAGTAGTAACTAGACGATTTTAACTGATATATAGGTGACGTACATTGGAAACTAAAATTAATAAGAAGTCGGGTATATCGGAAAGCAAATAGGTTAATCTAAGTTTACGCGCAGGAGTTGAGCGAGTTACGCAAGCGTAGCGGAGGAGCTGCCTGAGGTACGAAAGCCCGTTTCATTCACAATTTTTTGTTCCCATCTAATAATTACAGTACACTCTTTTTATCATTCCCAAGTCAATTATTAGTACTCCACTTGATTAAATACCGCCAATAAAAATATATAGAGCTACCGCATTAAATAATGTGTTACAATAAATTTAATCGGCTACCGATGCCACTTTGTTTCCGTTACGCATAACGCGTAAAACATTAAACAGATGATTATTACGTAACATCTCATTACTACTCGTTTGTTAGTAGGACAGGAAGACGGCCGGTTCTCTCTCCGTTATTAATTAAATACATTATCGAAATCAGAGTTGATTCTGACGCGGTTACTTTGATACGCGTCTTACGCGTTATGCATCAGAATATAACGCCCGAAATTAAAGGAAACGGCAATTAGTGTGGTTCTAAGATATTTCGTTGTTAATTATGTTCGTATGTGATGGATAACTTCCTTTATATTGTCATTTAATATCAATCAATTGAATAGTTCTCGTATGGTTTAATAGAATCGGCTTCGCAGCTGACACATGCGTTCGTTCCAAATATTTGTGTTCGAATAATCAATTTGATGGTTTAGGTTGGGTATCCTAAATTTATTGTATGATACTGGTTTTTACGTCGTATAGTTTTTTTTTTATAAACGTCATCTCTTCTTTTTCTAAACGATGTCAACGGTTCTATTTGGGTATCTACTTATTAATTTGTTGACCAACTTATACTTTAGATTTAAATTAAACATTGCCTGCAATCGAAAATAAATTGAGAGACACGATGCAATCAGAGTTAATGGTAAACCTGAAAATCGAAAATCAATAAACACTAACGTAAACCACGAGTTAAGCCTTGAGATTGTCGATAAAAGACATGACGTTCATGTCTTACAAACATGAATTTATTTGAGCTTCTACAGTTAGGAGCAAATCAATAGCGGCGAGTTGCGCGTGCGCATCGGAAGCGGCACAACCCGCCCCCGCACCATTGTGCGACCAACCGCCATCTACCGAACGATCCGCGTTCTTTACGACCGCACAGTAATGTTCAGTTAGCGACCCTTTATTACTCCGCTGATGATTTCTAATAGATACCAATTCAGTTAAGAATACTAATACAGAATTTATCGCAGGTAAAAGTTGTTTTTCATTTATTTTAACAGCCTGCTAAATAGAAGAAGTGCAGTAAATAATAAATGGTCTTTAAATTGCGGTTTCACTCAATCTGCTAACTGTTACGCATGATCAATTTTAGTTAACACAAATATCAATTTGGCAGATCAACTTAAACAAATAAAAGAGGCAATTAAAAAAAGAATAAAAAGTCAAAACGAGCCCGCTTAGTAATAAACTTCTTTTACCCCAATTCAAGCCACATAAAACTTCCGAAAAATTAAGCAATGCTCCTTCAATTAAGCCTGAGTTGAACATTGCGCAATAAATCGAAGGCAATCTTAACAGGATTACAGAAAATTTCGAAAGCATCCGTCACGTGAGATGCAAGCAAAGAGGCCGGTAACAAAAGTCCTCAAGTTTATTAATTAAAACCGTTGCTATTTAAACGCCAAGGCGAACTCAATACTGTTTTTTATGTTCCCTTAATGAAGCCCATAAACGGATCTGTCGTACGCTCCAGAATTTGCATTGATCTTAATGTAATTGCATATAGGAAATTTCTTCGTCAGTGCACCAATTTGGATCCAACTTGTCGACTTGATATGTTGATGGTCCATTCAGTGTTTGATTGCGTCCGTGTAACACGTCACTTTTGTTTAGACTTTATTTATAGTAACTTTCTATAAGTAATTGCTTCTTTAGAATTCAAGCTGTGTAATTTTAGTGGAGTAGGATTGGCGGTCTGCGCCCACAGGCCAAAAACGGATAGCTATTTGACGGATAGCTTTGATAAGCTCTGTGCTTGTATAACAATTGTTGCTATGGCAACTTATTATGATGTGAATGTTAGTAACTGTCAGAATAGCACAAAGCTAAAAACATATCTATAGTTTAGTATTTATAGACTTTAAATCCGAAATTTAATAGCATTTACCACATTATAGGTTTGCAAAAAATATGTTTAAAAGTAAGATAAAATATTTCCGGTCTCTTCTTTGTTTTCAATTCTGATTATTTATAAATTACGGATCTTTATGTCAAAGCTAACAGTAAGCTCACTGCATTTACCGCTCAGAAATGGCTCAGAATCAATATTTCACGATTATTATTGCAAAATACAGTAAGATTCAAACTACAATTCACAGTGTTCCAAAATGCAATTCTCATCGACACTATTATAATGGGCTTAGACTTTGAAGCAATGAAATAAATCGTCGCGTCAACACCAATAACTTGATACACACGTGGGCAGCATCCGAAGACTATAATGCCGACTGATCTTGCTCAACTCAAACAATAGTTAAAAAAGGAACTTTTAACAATGACATTGAAAAATGATAGACCCGATTTATAACTGTTCGATAATGAGAAATGTAGAAGTAAGCTAACCTTATCAGCCATCTATGATGAATTAAAGTAGGTAAATAAAGATACAGACGGAGACAAACATGATATAACTGCAACAGGAAAAGGTTCGATCGATAACATTACACGTGTCTCCTCAGGCCATGTAAATATTAATCTAGTAATCATCCTCATAAATTACAGAACAAGGAAATTTGCTAAATATATAGTACCGATTTATGCCGAAGATAACTATAAAAGACTAGCTTCTGCCTGCGGCTTCGCATAGGCTTTTAACCTATTGACTATCACCTATCACTTTCTGACACCAAAAACAATTTATATGGAAAAAACTAGTTCCTTCCGTCGATCTCTTGCCACATGACCGGCATTTCGTCAAACGCATTTACTATTGTAGTATAAGAATAAGATAGGATTTACAATAATGATAAAAAAAAACCAATCCTATGCTTAATAGCTTGACAAAAAAGGTTTTGCTGCAAAATAATAAGGCGTACCTTATTACTTGGAGACAACATTTTTTGTTTGTTTGCGCAACTGGATGCCCTTGTGTAACACATACTCATCAATATGAAACGTCGCATATCTAAGCATTAACACTTAACAATCGTCTGCCATATCATCCAGAGGAATCTGCCAGACATTTGAAGTGAATGCCAAGGCTTCTCGCATGTGGGCAGACCATTGTGCCCGGGTGTCATTGTTAATTTGTATCGAAAATATTGGGCCACTTCTATTATTATGTGTCATTATAAATGTTACAATATGAATATGAAAAGACATTTGGCGTCGTAGGTAAACTTGTTTCAGGACCTTTGGGTTTTTGCTTCACTAGTCATATGTTGCAACCTTCCGCCTTTCAATGTTTTGTTCGATTCTTTTGTTATTATCAGTGATTGATAATTATTGGTAAAAAATGACCTATATTATTTGTATGTCCTGGTAGCCCACGCCAAAGGTTCTGCTAGTAAAACTAAATGGTAGAAGGGTAATTATATGTTAAGAATTACTTTTTGCAAGTTTTCATGACCAACATATTATAAGCCTATTAATTGTAATTAATACATAACGTTTGTCAATCACTCTGCAGCCTTGCAGTAGAAAAGCGACTTTATTATCTGTGGGAGAAGTTTTTATTCAAATGAACTGCATTTCAAAGCCAGGGGTCACTAAGTAAGGAATGCAGTATTACTTTACAACCTAACATTACATGCTTGAGTAACCTTAAGCAAAAGTAACACCTCATACAAGACCATCAAAGCGAACTAAGAAAGCACTTAAAACCCGCACACTCAATGATTGATACTTTTTCACTGCTCTTACAGCTAACAGTAAAATAAACGGCTCAAAACGGCTCCACATTAAACGTAGGTACCAGGGCTACATGCGGTATGAAGATCTTGACCCACAGCATTATGTCCCGCAAACTGGCGATTATCCCGCGTACTTACGACCCGCCTTCATTGTAGCGGCTACTACCGCCGTAATGACAGCCCGAGGCTGCACTAGATCTGTGTGTTATCACGCAGAAGGTCGATTGCCTGTAATGTGACTGATTAATTGGAGGTATTGCTGACGGTTGCGTAATAAGCTTGGCCATTGTGTGGCAGGTGTTGAGTAGACAATGGTTAAAGGATACAGTTATGTGTATTGTCCATATTGTAGCGCTTATATTTGATCTAGATAGAGATGCGCAGCTGCATACCGGTATCGACTATGATAGATGAAGTCTGCTGATAGTAAATCTATTGCAAGACAAAATTCTTTATATAAATATACACAACTTTGCACACCACTCTTCACAACTGCCTGTTATCTCCACATCTAACCCACGCTGTGGCAGTCATTAGGCACCACATACCTTTAAACCTCGCATAATATGCCTCCAACTCTTATCATGCACTAAATATGTCATCTAAAACGAAGTCGTCTGAAATGTAGCAATTTTGTTACATAAACCCTGCAATACTTAACGGCGTTGCTCGCAGCATATAAATGGCCTCTGCATAAATCAGTCCACACATAATACGTAAGTATGACATAAAGCGCATACACACTGGCCTCGTTAGGCCCGATGCTCTAATGGGATGCAATTATGAGGGTCAGAACCACTGATAAGCTCCGCATTGGCTAGTGACGTGCTTTGAATGATCGAAGAAATAGCTCGATTCAGAAGCGAGAGAAATCGAAGGGATATCAATTCATTGTCCGCGTTTTACTGTCCAATCACAAAGTACGGGTTTAAGATTTATACTTTCAAAGCTCTCTCCTATAATTATTGTTTATTAGCATGGTAAGGTTGTACTTATTTATCGTCTTCGGAATAATTGCGTCTAATTTGAAACTCTACACACTAATTTAATGTATATTCTGGCTTCTATATTAATAACCCTCTATGAATGAAGTCGTATCGATTGATGATACTCCCTATTTTACAACTGTTCTTTCAAGCTTTTATAAACTGAATGATTTAGTTTTACATCGATGTTCATATTCTTACTAAACTTACTCAAGCATGCAGCATTACAACTCGCATCACTATTATTGAGCCATTTACAAACGCGCTCCATATTCTCCGGCAATCTAATCCGTATGTAAAGTACCGATATACATATACGTACTTGTTACATGACTTTATGGAGACTGGTTTCCCTGTTAGACGGTATCTTTGAATCTATTGACGAGTTTTCACTGTCGATATCGAATGGTGAATCAAAATAAATAGAAACGAACTCCGAAGTGCGAGTATCTACCTGCTGTGGTAGTATGGATCTAACCCTGCCACTGCGAAGACGTTTTTGATGATGATCGAGTATTGATGAAACAGTGTTGACATTTTTATTTAGTAGAGTTAACCTACCGGATTTCGCTCGGGTAATTAAATTAAAGACCAACATGTTGATACCCACTGAATTTACATGAAACAATATATCGTATAATTACGTAAAACAATTATTAATTAAGGAAGACCAATAATGGACTGAACAGCATGCCTTACGCATGTAAAACCAAAACATAATTTTATAATAAAAAATTGAGTGCACGACACCGATAATTATATAAAAAACATCAAGTCTCATATATTTTCGTTAAACATGATGTGACAGAACAAAAACTAGTCATTATTTTTTAACCAGATGTTCAGTAAAAATTGGTAATATCTCAATTTTGACTTTAAAAGCAGCAATTTATCACGTATGAATACTATGATCATCTGTGCAATGCATAAATCTTACCTTGGCAAGATCTTGAACGCCGCGATATCGGCTCAAACGCAACAAATTACTGTAATCATAGTCGCATGCGCACAATTTTAACCATTTCATAACTATACCAGTGTCATTACGTCGTGCATATGTACAGATAGCATCTATGGTTGCGCTTTTGATAAATGTTGAAGAATGTTTGTCTTTGATTTTGTACCGTTTGAAGCGAAAGTAATCTCTACATAGTATAAAGCAAAGTTCCTTCCTCCTGTCTGTCTGTCCCTATGTATGCTTAGATCTTTAAAACCACGCAACGGATTTTAATTTTTTTTAATGCGATTTATTTTTATAGATAGAGTGGTTCAAGGGGAAGATTTATATGTAGAGTACATGCTTAATATAGTAGAGACACAAAATAAATTAAGTTTGTTACTCCGCCATCCACAATCGACAGCTCGCGTCTTGAGTACCAGGATTACAGAAATGTAATAGAAATTAATCTTAAAAAAATTGCTGGCAGGAGCATTGTTTAATGGAGCTTACACAGATGCAAATGACGCGGGTGAAACCACGGGGCACAGCTAGTAATAATAATAATGTTTATTTATCATTATATTAGGTACGTAAGAGTCGATTAATGGTCTCCATGCTAGGAAAATCCTGTTTTATAGGAGTCATCCATGCCGCTGTTAAAGTTATCTATATAAATAAAAATGAATTGCTGTTCGTTAGTCTCGCTAAATCTCAAAAACGCCTGGACCGATTTGGCTAATTTTGGTCTTGAAATATTTGTGTAAGTCCAGGGAATGTTTGAACTGAAAGTTCGCCGGGTCAGCTAGTACAATATAAAAATTATATGAATAGAATATTTTATGAAAAAACATTTTGCCATGTACGTATTGATTTCCTCCCTAGCTATTAATTACATGCAAATGAGATTAAACCACATTTTTTGCAATATTACTTAACGATCATGTCTTAACATGGCTTGGCGAGTTAAATTAGCTTTATATTCTAAAATATAGTCTTATAATAAACATTTGAATTTTAAATTAGTCATAAATATTTTAAACACATGATACCTACTTATTATTCAGCAATATACCTAAATAAATTGATAAATCTTTACACAATGCCTTTTTAATCCTAATAGTAAGTATAAAAAAGTGTCTCAACAAGTGTATGAAAAACTTGTCTAGATTGTCCGTCAACTGGCACAACAATAGTGTATGGTATAAGAAACTGTCAGCCATTACTGATTGTATGGTACAGTCAACAGCAAAAGTAGATGATCAAAATCTGAAATTCAATACTAATGAACGGTCATCACGAATATATGGCAGCTGTACTAGTAGTAAATGTTTTGTATAATTTACAATCACATACTTTTGAATCGCTACGACGCCACAGAGTTCTGACGCGAACTCCGTTCATTAGTATTAAATTTCTGATTTTGATCATCTACTTTTGCTGTTGACTGTACTCTATTTGCCATACGTTTTTGCGCTGAACTGTACTTTTTTCCAACCGTACAATTAATTTTCCGAAAATCTAATAAAGCCTTTGGTTTTAAAAGAATAATATTTCGTCTTATTTGTTACCACAAACTGATAACAACAGTCAGTTGTTTTATTATATTTAATCAATGAGTAGGCTAGTTGACTCGTTCACAAAACCGGTATCTAACGTATTTCTATTAAGTCCAAAAATATAAAACAAAACAACTTCACAGTACAAAACACACAATCGACGACACATAAGTAAACAATCAGTAGCCGAATAAACTCCAAACAAATTGTAACGACATGTTAATTATGAATCGAGTGAATCCGTGGGCAGCAACCGGTTATAAGAAACCAATAGAAACACACACGCACATAATGAGTGAACTTGCTAGGGAGGAGACAGCCTTGCCCGACTTCCAACCGATAAACATCACTAGTTATAGATTTATGATGATATCACTCGATGTGATGTGATATTATTGATGTTAACGTCTCAGGCTGGAGCAGGGTTAGCTCTGAATAGAGAGAATTGTAGTGTGCTTGAGTTACGATGTAGTTTTAACCTGTCAATGCTTGTTGTTATAACTTGAGCTTGCAAATGAACCACTACAATCAGATAGGGTGAAGGTTTATGTTAGATCAACAATACTTCACAAATATCTAAATAAAACAAAATAGCACAAATAGTTTTTTTATAAAATAACATCAAGCTTGTATTCCCCAAATGATTAGGCAGAGATGTACACTTGATAAGTACACCCACATTTTGCCAGTCCCAATGTAATACGGGGTGAGCCTATTGCTATAAACCGGGCACGAATATAAACACCGATCTGCTACTGAAAATTACCTGATGGAAACACCCAATAACATTACTTGACCTGGGATACGAAGCCAGGACCTCATGGTCTGCAGTCACGCATACCACTTGTCCAGCGCAGACATTTCTTTTATTTTATTAGCTGTTATAATTCTATTTTTAAAGATGTAAAGGCAAGTTCTTATTTTAATTTGAATTGCCATACGACACAGTAAGGCGTCAGGATTACATTTACATTCAAATTAGTGACAGTCGTTTCTATTTCTTGGTTTAAAACTTTAAACTTGTTTATACTAATTATGTATGCTAAATAAACAAATATAATTAACACATTCTTTAGGCCCACAATTTTATGTATGTTAGTTTTGGATTTATCATGGAAAACATTTTGATTAAGCCTGTCAAAACAGTTAACGTGCATACATCAATCATTAAGCGTACACTGTATTATCTGTTTTATACAAGTGTGACATTTAACTGTATTGTAATTTAACGTGTAAGTCCTCAAAATATGTGGCCCTCCGTTATTTTAATCGAACAACATCTGTATCAACGAAAACTATTCCTCTAGAGCTGTATCTGCAGCATCTATTCAATAGGATTTTATATTCGGCTCGAAGGGAAGAAATGCTGGGAAAACTCCATTTAAATATCATGCTACACGTTTATGCGAAAACATTCATAATATACCTAGGTAATTTTTTTTACTTGAAAACGTCCTAGGTGTGTTGTGATTTTCTTTCTAACTAGGACCACCTTCTTCCTTACTCTTAAAGCAGGACACTTTCCGTTGTGGAAGCAGGGCGCCGCTACGTGCAGTATTGTGAAAAATGTCCTACTTCAAGAGTTCATGGTACGCTGATGTTGCAACATGGGCATTAAAGATGGAGTTACACTTCAGACTTCTGTCTACGACTAACTACACTTACCAGCAAATTTACTACATTAACTAATTCCTATTCATATAATCCAAGTTTATGAAACTGCGGGAAAATTAAGAGATTAAATCTTAATCTGTTATTTAATAGGTGTTTAGCAATCTTGATCATTTGCATAACGAAGCGACATCTAAACACCGGTCCAAAAAGATTTGCAATAAAAGTAAACAATATTTTTATGTTTTCTTACAGAATACATTATTTTCGTTTAGGAGTAGGTGTCCTTAGCTGACGAGCGTGTATGAGGAATGTGATGCGAGTGTATGAGGAGAAAAAAGTATGAAATCGTAGCATATAGAAATGGCATGATTTGGTTATGAGCTAGCATTGCAGGTCATTTTCACTTTTCTATGAACTCTTAAAGCAGGACAATTTAAAACGTGGAAGCGAGACGAGAAGTATAGTGCGACGTCTCTCTGCATAATGCTAGCTAATAATAAAGAACTCGAAAATATTGTACACATTATAACAAATCGAATATAAATGGTCTTCCTACGTACTGCGATGTACGATAACAAACCTACGGAGTTACGACAATTTAATTAATGCGTGTGATTATGATCTGTTACATAATCGAAATAGCATAGAAATTATTTTGAGCTTGATTTTCAATCCACATAGACATCCTGCCTCATTATAATAATTATGTCGTAATAACGGCTCGTACAGCCATTCATAATTACAGTGACTGTAATTTTAAGTGTATTTTGACTTGGCCTCTCATATCGACTAGTCTTACTGCTTACCTAGCCAAATGTAGTTCACATCTCTTACATTTTATATCTCAGGTAAGTACCTACATTTTTTATTGTTTATATAGTTAATATATCGTCTGTATAAAACGAAAAACGAATATGTACTCTCTAACTGATGAATGATGCTAAAATGTGTTTCTATTTACATCACTATTCTTTGATATGCAAATTATAGCATCAGCCACCTTACCATGATCTCCTAAAAATGGAAAATGTCCCGCCATTTTCCGATGTGAAAGCGAGACACCGCTACGTGCAGTGTAGTGCGGTGTCTCACTTGCACAACAGAAAAGTTTCTGCTTTAAGAGTTCATGGTAAAATGGCTTGTATAATTTCATCCATTGGTCTACGCTGATTTTGTTTTTCATTAAGGGGTAATACTTCCTTTTATTTGCGTTTCATTGCCAGATGTTTGATCCTACATTGATGTTTTTTACGCATGTTCTACATAACGATATCAAAGCTGTATTATATGATGTATACGAAGCATTACGTCACCTATAGTCACTTGTATATGGTGTGCCAGTGATATAAAGCAGGGTCAACTCAGAATCCTCAACAACAATGCTAACTACTTTATTAACATAACATAGATGTTATATGTGGACCATATGGAAGGCCAACTATAGGTATATTATATATATAATAAATACATGCTTCAAGTTATATTTCAATAGCCTGCATCTACATAATTGAATATGTTTGCACATAAAATAGATTTGCCTGAGGAATTAATAGTATCGAAGCCGGTAAGCTCTTGTTTCCTATTTATATGTAAAACAATTCGATCTAAGTTTTGGAACGGAAATTAAGTTTAGTATTGGTTTCTAAGTTGAAACAATTAAACAAAAAAAACAGAATATTCAAATATTTTCGTATTTTACTCTTTTACCATGGCCTCAGATTTAAAATATCAGATTTAATATAATATCTGTTTAGGCTGACAACCCTCTGTATACAATTGCTGGAATACTGACATTAGTTCTGTGTATATTAAAACTATAAACATTCAAACTTTTAAACAAAAGAACATAAACAATGCAAAACTTTTTTCAAATTCGAAACTCCTTAGTCCGATGGTTGGTTCAATCTTAATTTTATATTTACTCAGTTCTATTCATTCGAATCTTATTTTAACTAATGAAAACCACTAAACCGTCAACTTATATGTTCATTAATAAACTTAATTAATATGGGAAAGAATGTGGTGCTCACCGATAGTTAGTGGATTTAATATGTTATAATTATAAAGTGGACATCAACACACACCAAAAATGGATGTGGTTGCGTTGATTCAATAAAAAGTTGGAGCGCTGTAAAGTTAATAGGTTTAGGTGAGCTCGCAATTAATATATGACATGACACTTTTATATTAGCGTCTTCATCAAATAGGTTTAGTAAATACTATATAAAGGAGTTTAATTAAGGTTATACAGCTCTTGAGTTATTATCAACGTTCTTTATATGATGTGTCAATAATTTATACTCAGAATTATTTAAACGTTCTGACCAATGACAAACAGGCCGATCCTAAACCGACGTATGTATGTATGGGCTAAGCCTCAGGAATGGGTGACACAAAATGGTTATACCAGGAACGTAACGACTGGAAATAATTGTGCTCTACCTACCCCTCTGGGAAACTGATTTTATCTATGTATATATATAATAAACAGTATGAGAATATAAGTATCTAATTAATCTTTGCATCAAACCCCGATTGTATAAAAAGCAGTGTACGTAAATCAAAATACAAACTTTCTCGCAGCGAACTAATAGGAGAGCAACAAATGAATTATAATTAAAAGCTAATGGGCCCGTCTTACCTTTACGAGTGACGTTATCATCTTTACAGCCAGATTCTACGCTTACATACTAAGTAATATTAATTGAGTTATAAAATTGCGAGTTTACGATCTGTCAAAGTGAAATCTATAAGCTAATATGATACAGATAGCATCAATATCTATAATGTCGGTGTTTAATTGCACATATCTTCTTATTAAAAATAACGGTTTAATGAAATTAGAAAATTATTTTATTGGAAGTTTTATTGGTAAATAAAACAATATTTTTAAAAGTGCCAGTTAATATCTTTCTCTGTTAATTAATCAAAAGATTTATGACTCGCTCCGATCTCAATTAAATGTAAAGCAATTCAAGTTTTGATCCAAAACTATTTCATATAGATTACGTTTTGTATCAAATTAGTACCTGCCCTCCAGTGATGAATTTCTCATCGTTATCCTTAGGCAATCGTTAGAAAACGTGAAATATCGGAATAACAACAAAGGTCAACTTCTCAAATTAATTTAATAGTAGGAAAGAATAGATAAGAAATATACGGTAAAAACCATCTCAGACTGTATTTATAGACTAAGCTACATAATTAAAAAGTGCTAGCTGTCAAACAAGCTGACAATCTTTCTGAAATATTAATCTACTTCGAGCTTTACAAAAACTAACAAGGGGTGTCAACATCAAACAAAAGATCTTTTTGTCCGACGACATTTCGGGACAAAGACCGCAATTCGCCGCAATTTACCTGACTTATTGTGTCCAAATTTTTTATAGTTTGCGGCAACCCTAATTGTAGAAGCTAGAGCGACATCAATGCTTCGCTTTCACCGATCAGATGTGTAATTATTGTAGGCGTTAATATCTCGTTCACTAATAACCCGCTGCGTGTTTATTACGTACGGACGTGATAATCCCAAGCACTTGTCCGTAACAAGGTGTTTGATGGTGACAACCTCACGTGATGGGTTTTATACATGTCGCGTTATGTGAAGATTGATGGTGATGTTTTTATGTGAAAAATAACATCAACTTGTGTGTCAGTGACGACAAATTAGAATCTTCTGCGTGAAGTCGTCGGCAATGAAATGGGTCTAAGATATTACAAAGATTGCGGGGCGCATCTGGATAAGATTGGTACAGGACCGCAGTGGGTGGCATTGTTCAAGGGAGGCTTATGCCCAGCAGCAGGGCCTTGTTGATGATGATAAATACATACATGAATCCATACATACTCAAGCATATTGCTGATCTGTAAGAGTTTTGACATAGTTAAAGTAACGCACACGTAAAATGTATGCATATATTAAGAAAATAAATTAAAATAATGGTGTATCGACCACTATAGGTTCTTGACTATTTGTTAATTTCTTACAAGAATACATAAGTTCAGTAACGTAACATCAATTGGTTAATCCAACAAAAAATCCACTTTGCATAACTTGCGACTACTTACTATGAAACATTAAAGTAAATAGATTAAAAGTAATACCAATACAATTTATGCAGATGCATCTAATACATATAATTACCGAACATCAAATACCGACGGTAAACACGTGTGTCCAAATTAAAATAATAACTGAGTTACTTAATATGCGCTATGTACACACTCGTATTCATAGATAAAACTATTAAAAACTTTCATAATCTATTTGACCATCGTTATAAGAACTAGTTGTACGTCTTTTGGACAGATGTCCTTATTTCTATATTATTAGCTCAGTGCACACAAGCCAATTTAGTTTGCGTCATGCTTTTAAATAAATCACTTTCGTTTGGAATATTCCGTGTTCTGGCATTGGCCCGCTATACCTATATTATGATATCAACCTTTTTCATGGGACGTTTGATGAGCGTCTAAGAGTTGTCTGTGGGATGTAGTGAATAGCATTATGATTAAAACAACCTTGCCCATCTCTTCAGGGATTGCAGTCATATACTTCCTGTTATCATTAAAAAAAAAACAAATTAAAAATCGATATTTTTTTTTATTTTTCAATTTGGAACGCGTAGCGATGCTTTACATATGTTTTTACACTGTCATAAATTTTAGATATAGAAAATCATTAAGAGCCATAACAGCTGTGAATGCATCAAATCTTAAGATGAAAACTAACTTGATACTTACGTTCTAAACTAACACCATAACTCAATTCGCCCGCCCATATATTTCACTTACGGCAAATCTCTTGTTCTAACAAAGTTACCTGGTATGGAAATATCAGCCGGTCCAGGCACCGATATTTACTAAGGGGAAGTCTAATAAAGTGCAACGGGCCCTCTAGTTGTATTGTAACTGTGATAAAGGCGTGACCACCTACGAACTAGGAATGCGTTGGCGCAGCGAGGTTTACACGGCACGACACTAGTTCAACGATTTTATAAATCCATCGGAAATAGGGTATCATTTAAATGTTATTGTATTAATATCTTGTACAATAGTGTTGTGTAGGTATAAAGATAATTTTGCCGCAATTAAACTGGGATTGAACATGGTGGTAGCATCATTTATGGGGCTCTATGGGGATATATTATGGGGTTCGAAATTAGTAAGAGCCATCGGTCTTTTATTGTAATATTACAGAACTTTTATAGTATTTATAGAAATTATTATTACATGACGCCATTTTTCGAACTAATGTCGCCATTTTCTTTTTTATTCGGGGCCCAAAGATTTACTATCAAAACTCTGAGAGTAAATCTTTGGGCCCCGTTCATTAAAGTTACAAGAGACGGAAATTTTAGGTTAACTAGATGCTCAAAGCTACAAAAGTCCCGTAATAAAAAAAAACTGAAAGAGCTCGTTCGATTTGATGCGACACGAACGAGTAATTTGATATTAAGTTAGTCTAGACCGGTCGTATACATTAAAGTCGTTCCCTATAAATCCCGCGAAGGATTTCACTAGTCAACATTATTATGGCACTGGTATGCGCTGCAGTCTGGATATCAGATTTCGTACGACTTGTCGTTAGTAAATTAGGATCGGTTGGCTCTTGGTTAGTTTGAGCTTCGATCATGGAAATGTTAGAAAACCTTTCTAAATTCTTTTTCTAAATGCTTGAATAGTTACGGAGTCTTTATTTTATGAGCTGGTGATGTGGAGGACTCCAGAACACACAACAATTGTGAAAAGTTTTGGATATGTTATCATTTCTTTGAGCAGTCGCTTTCTCTTGCACTAAGTTACAGGTTCGACAGACTACGCGTGATGAACAATGCTGTAGGCACGTTCTATATGAGAAGAGGCCTTTTCTATTAAGTAGGACTATACTATATGACTGATATTAGGTTTTTTTTTGCTTGAAGTTTAAGACTCCATTAATATGACTGGAAGAATACATTAGGTATATGTCAAGCGCATAATTTAAAAATATAACTTGTCCGTTTTTTATAAAGGCGACACTTACAAGTTACGACTATATTCGGCATCATTAAAGCGCATTTAAAATAATGCAGCCGATGAAATTTGAATATTGTATGCATTTGTTCCTGATTTATTTACTTAAACTTAATTTAATAGCCGTAAAAAGTTGATTGCAGCATTAACGAGATGTTTATAAGCTACCGAATTCAATTACATTCAATTGAACATTAAACCAGTCTTAATTTTATATTGATTAATTACTAATCACGATTTGATTCGGACACATTGAGAGTGCGATTTAGTAAGTAATGTTTCAGGTAATACAAATTCTATTTAGAACTTATATGTCGGTAATTAAGTTGCCGACTAACGAACTGAGAATGGATGCCGTAACTTCTTTTCGTAGTTTTTTAATAGGTAGATACATAATTCATTACGGCGTCTATGTCTGATAGCGTGACAATTGAATATTGCCTTATCAGAATTTGGTATGTGTGCAATAAGTGTTATTGACATCTAACAAACATCTGCACTTACGACAGTTAGTACTTAGCTTTTTCTTCTATTAATAACTTAGGTTGAATATTAACTTCTATTATAATTAGAGAAAATGTATGATTTAATGATTATCCCTACTAATATTATAAACGCGAACGTTGTTAGTATGGATGGATGTTTGTTTCTCTTTCACGTAAAAACTACTGAATGGATTTTAATTAAATTTCATATGGAAGTAGCTGACACCCTGGATTAACACATAGGCTACTTTTTACCCCGAAAAAATGTAGCGGGTAACACCTCGAGACGCAGCTAGTTTTATATATATTCTTATTTAATTTAGTATTGGTATTTAATCGTAAGAAGTTACCATATTCAAATAGAATCCCTTGAACTGCTTATGATTATCTCTACCAAGGCTTTACATAGTTTAGGTGACACAAAATAATCATTTTAGTCTTGTCATAAACGTAAATATCTGCCGTTAAAGTCAAAGGAGAGTTACAGAGGTTATGAGGTTTATCCTGTGGCCCGCACGCGCCTCTCTAGTACTGGCCAGTGCAATCAAACCGCGATACATCATTTTAATACTGGACATGTCGCCGCAAATCCGAATCTCCAATGCAAATGAAATGCAGTTTGTATACAAAGTACGATGTAATAGGGGCCTATAAATTATTAGACAGGCCAGTTTTGTTATCGGCGCGCGTCTCTCTATAGAATTTCGTTGAGATTATACGCTGAATACGTAATGGAAATACATTATTCTAGCAGGTTTGCTAAATTTTGTTCTAGGAAGTTTGGTTGTAGTCGGACTATTATGTCCTAATACATTTTCTGATAGAGTATTAAATAATATAAAAATCTATGGGTTATTGGGTGAGACTGATGCTAAGACAAATTTTGGAGATCAACTTGTAGGTATATTAAAAGACTAGCTTTTGCTCGCGACTTCGTCCGCGTGGAGTAATGACTTCCGTCAGAATTTGGGTTTAAAAAAAAACTAAAACCCTTTCTTAACGCTCACTTGCTTCACTGGTGGAACCTACATACAAAGTTTTAAGAGAATCCATTGAGAAATAAACATTTTCAATTTACTACCCCTTTCTCCCCTTTGGAATTTCCAAAAATCCTATCTTAGTGGTAGCCTACTCCTTCCAACAAACACACATGCCAAATTTCAGCTCTTTACGATCAGTAGTTTCGGCTGTGCGTTGTCTGTCAGTCAGTCAGTCAGTAACGGAAGAGTTTTATGTAAATATAGATGATGAAGATAATTAAAGCAGTAGAACCAAAGAACAGTGAATAATATAATTATATAGCGTTTATGAATGCCTCCTAACTCCGTAGCCGAGCAGCATCATTGTGAAATACTACTGGTCCTGAAGTGCGAAATCAAATGTTGCAATTGGGCGCGTGCTGCATACATTTCGCGGCGTGTTTAATTAGAGCGGAGTACCGATGGCTACCAATTACACTGCACTTTAATTATTTTATACATAAATAGCTGTATAACGCTTTTGCCGTATTTAATGGTATTGGTAGTCATGTCAAATACCTGCTAAAGAGAAGTGGATAGTCATTTTTCTTAGTCTATTTTTCATAAATACGTACAATTTGGTCAGTATTCTCCGAAGGGGTAGGCAGAGGTCTGTTATAGACCCCAAGATTCCCAATGTAATAGGAGCCTATTGCTATCATCATCATCAGCCGGAAGACGTCCAATGTTAAACAAAGGCCTCCCCCTTAGAACGCCACAATGAACGACAGCTTGCCAATTGCATTCACCAATTGCCCGCAATTTTGACGATATCGTCGGTCCACCTGGTGGACTATCGGTTGCTTTCAACCGGGCTCAAATTCAAACTCCGTGCTACTGAGAATTACCTAGTGGAAGAACTCACTAACAATTTACTCGACCCAGGATACGAACTCGTCCTCATGCTCAGCAATTTCACTATGCGACCACTAGAGTGAGCTTCTTTTTTTTCTCTGTGAAAATGACTTAGCGACAAGCCAGTTATCTTCTTAAAGTATCTCAATAGAAGACTTCTGGGATTGTTTCCACCTCCGTAACAATATTCATGAATGCACAATTATCTTTAAATTTACATTCTAACACTAATTCAGATCATATTATATGGCCACCGGATGTCTATAAACTAGTCTAGTTTCCGGACAATAGTAATAGGTAATCGATTTTAATCGATTCTTGTTAACAAACAAGTTGTTGGATACAAACAAATCATAAATCAAAATAAACCTAAAAAAATAACAACCCTGAAAATAATAAGTACCTACCTACACAACACTCTTTCTAAAGGCTGATGAAACCATAAATTGACGAAAGAAACGACAGTTTAGGCAATTGACGTTTAACTAAAGATTTAACAGCTTGTTAGAAGAATTTGCCTTACAGAAACCTATAACGACAGTTTAAGAAACTAACTCTTAACTGAAGATTTGACAGTTTACTAGTAAATTTTAACGTCGATCAACTTTTTAGAAACTAAATATTGGTTTATTCTAACATTACAAATGAATGAGTATGAATATCTAAATTCACAGATCAAAATAAAAGCGTTAATCGCCTTTCGGATATGTCTCAAGTCAATTTAACGACGAAAATATTTAGCAACCTTTGGTTAGTTGTGCAAACGTAGCTTGAGTGACGCATGCTAATATCTTAGACAGGTCTAGACGGCTTCTTGACGCTACGGCTCTACTCAATTTGTTAGCTTCATTTTTATTAAGTTGTTCATTAAAATATTCTTGAAATATAAACCTATATCTTTAATGCCGTGCATACCAAAGAGCTCATGTCGAAATAAAATATATGACTTAATTGCTCAGATAAAATACTCATTAAATTCACTAGAAGTGATATTGAAATTTGGAACGCACCTTAATGGTCCAGTCATCTCAGGATGTCACGAAAAAGGTCCTCATTCGTTATCTACTGATACTTCTCGGAATCGGCGTCAATATTTAATTGCGGACACCGCTCACATAACTAATCACTGCTAAATAAGTTGTATGTAGGTAAGGTGCAGGCTGACAGAAAAAAAGTCCCGATTTCCGGCGGTTCCCACGGCGCGCGTCGCGCTGTCGCCCCGGTTCCCACATGCAATCGCGAGTTTTATAAACAACATTATCGTCATAAGTACGCATGCGTGGCAAATCAATCCGCCATTGGCCAGAATCGGCCCGCAAGGTGTATTAAATGCCCACTCTAAAATACGTTACATTCCGTTGTGATTGGTCCATAAACGCAATTCGATAATAGATTAGATAATTATTTCGCGTGGCAACTTGAACATCGGCGGGTGCCTTGAATACTTAATTTTGGAATTGTGCGTCTATTTACTCAGTTTATTGGCTTGCGATTACAACAATGCGATACAGTGCGACACGAGATTTGCCTCGGTAGGCCCACGACCACATGATCGTGTCACGCACAGGTCAAGATATGGCCTTTGTCAATAAACTACACGCTATCATTGAATATGCTAAAGAAAGACACCTATATTTACGACTGCGTTCCATCACGATCTTAATAAATGGCATATCGACGTCTGCGTCTAGTTAAGAGACATTAATGTTAAATAAATTCGCACAGCCAACAAACTAGTTGTCATCTAACAGATAATATTCAATGAAGAAGCTTTAAATAACATGACCTAATATAGTGTAAGTAATGTGCGCTTAACAGGAGGATTTAGTAGTAGCAGCTTTGGTTTTGCAACGATCAGCCGCATAATACGCGATATGATACGGCCGGACATAATCGGCCCGTCTGAACGGGCCGTTTAGTGCTGACTCTAGCTTCATACATCGCCGAGCAATTTCATATCTCGCCATAAGGCGATCGGCGCGACGCGTTTCCTAAAATAGTGATGTGAAATAAATCAAAGATCGTGGTTGTCGATACGATATCGTCTAAAAAAGCGGGCGGTGCGTGTGAATCTGCTGCGACCGCGATCGTATGAGAATATCATACGGAATGTCGGCCATTGCTGCATGACTTATGTGATTTCCACTGCTAATTTTAGTTAATATGTTGGCAATGCGGCCATTAACAATATTTTTATCTGCAGTATCAGTAATGAACAAGTCCTTATCTTTATTTAGTTGCTTGTAGTTGAGTTAAAAAATATTGACTTTATACTCATGTTTGTGCAGACATACATGTGCAGGTATATTGATATGAACAAATTGCTTACTTCATCTATTGCAGACACAAGAATATTTTTACCCTTTTTGTAAGACGATAGTCTGCGATTTATTACTTATTTCATCGCGGTATTGCGTTGGACCGGCTTCGTGACTACGCAGTGTTGCGACCTGCGCTGTGGAAGCCGTCAACTTTTTTTATTAATCATTCTATCGATACGCGGTAGCAATAGCTGTGGTGCAATCTCCGCTCTAAACCTATTGTTGTTCGACTCACGCTTTTTTTGATAGTATTCTCTTGAAATATTCTTTGGATTATTGTTATGAAATTAATTTTCGCTCGTGTCTTGCCATGTTTAGATATCTGAGAAAAAAATCTAAATATCAAACTTAAATAATAATTATAATTCTTAAGTGCTCTGAAGAATGGATAGCAGATATAAAATTCATAGGGCTTAAATTCATTGATCTGAATCCTAACTGTTCTAAAGTCACGTAATTTCTAGTAGGAGCCTAGGATCTAGAACTGTGCACAATCTTGACAACATGTTCACCACTTTTTTCACTGGATTCGATACTGTTATTGTTGAAATGTGGGGTGGGGTGTACAACTCTGCGTACTAAATAAATACAGGCGTGATATACTCACATTGATATTGTACGAGTGTAACACGTGAGTTACCGAGGCGTCGCGATATGAGCGTAGCATACGACACGGGCCAGCGGCCATGCGCCTCACAAGTGTGTACACAGTAGGCGGCCAATGGCAGCCCATCCTCCACCATCTATGTAAACACAGTATATATGTACACTACCTTACGTACTATGTACGCGTACATACTAAATTAATCGACGTGATTGATTATATTGCGCGGCTCTCGTATCACGCCTCATTATGCGCAATAAATTATGCTAATTTAATGTTAATATCTACATTAATATATTTTACTAACAAGCTGCATAAGATGTTTATAAATAGGTGGGTTCCCAGTCATAACACAAAAGTCAATAGGACTCTACGAAGTGATGTTTTGAACACGCTTATAGACAGTGAGCTTAGAATGATAAGAATTTGGCTAGCTACTAACATATTGTAGGTTTATGTTCACGTTATACAAACGCAAAATCTCATTCCCATTAACACTTCGCCTCTTACATTATCCTACATTACATTGAGTGAATAAAGCAATTTATCGCCACTATAGTTTATCGCAGACGTTCGGAATTCCAAATACATGGAGCATAGTAAAATGAATCGCGGTAATTTATTATAGTTTTGCATAAGAAACGAGGTGGGACGAACGTCGAAACGCATGGAATAACACAAAAGTGGTCAGTCGGTGCGCCGAGCGAGTCGACGGAACGAATAAGCGATTCAAATGCTAATATATCACGGCGTCGGCGCGGCATGATGTTTCTCATTGGCCACGCTATTTACATTAACATACATAACGACGGTGGCCCCGCCCACCGGCGCGCGCGTCACGCGGCGGCCAAACATCGTTAATTACCAGTAATTAGTGGGTCGTGACTGAGCGGAGATGCGCGCGCTAATGTGCTATAAACGCTACTTACAGAACGTGCAACTGTGCTTAACCGAACCACTAATATCGTACACGAGTTACGGCTTCCGCACAATATCCAGCCGCAACACTCGCTCGTTCGCGGAACACTTCGTGTCCAATTTGCAATTATCATTTTATTACGAGCTTTTAAAACTATAAATTAATTGATGCAAACACTTTCACCTGTCATAAACATAAGAACATTCCTGTACTTACGATCGCTGTATGACTTTGGTCGTTCGTGTTAGGCGGTGCCGGAGTGTTAATTACGCTATGAGCTGATTGAGATTTTGCTTTGGCTATATTCTAGGTACTTTCATATTAGTAGGTATGACACGTAGGTAGTCTATAAAATCAGTCACAGTTCTGACTGTTGGTCAATTGGCCAATTTAAGTCGTCGCCAAACTTTGAAAGTGCTTCGAAGCTTTTCCCTCAAAAGTCGTTGCCTTCAGACAAAAAACCAAACACTCCTCACTTGTAAATCGATTTAAAATATCGATCGTTCTCTTACGATTACAATCGATTCATATTGACCATCTCCGTCAGACAATTATTCACCTAATCCCCGCATTTACGGGGCACGTCCGCGGCCCGCACCACAAATCATAAGAGTGGTACCGAGGGCTCACGACCGCACCATATATGGCCGCCTGACGTCTATAAATAATAATAATAATAAAACCTTTATTTTCAGGCAACTATGGCCCATAGATAAATACCTTACAAACTAACATATATAAATATAGTAACATGTTTTGTTAGTATAATATAGACTTAATATTATGTTAGTAAAAACACTTCCTAGCACTTCGTATTAGTGCGTTCCGGTGGCACTTGTCCGCGGAAGCGACGTCTATGCCCGACCCTTGTTCCTAGGATTTATGTCGGCTCCTTTTGGCGCAAATTAGCCCGCGTCGGCTGTAGGCGTGAGCGAACAAATTTGTAGCAGCACTATTAGGATGTTTCGCTTTTACTTTTTGTATTGGTACAATGAAATTGCATTTGCTGCACTGTGTTGTATTGATTGTAATGCCTACTTGTTCTGAATCCGCCTTCTTTGCTAAAAATTTTTCTTACACACATGTCGTAAGTCAACACGTCTCTACTTCTCTATATGGTAATCTTATAACATAGAGATTACTGTCGCCTTCATCAGATCTATTGCAACCTACGTGCCTTCTTAAAACGCACGACACAGTTCATTGCGCATAAAAGCTTCGAAAAACTAAGCGGCATTGCATCTGATTAAAGATCACAGCATTGAGTAATGACAACATAATGTGGTTTAACATGTAAATGTATCGGCGCCGGCGCACGCCAACAATGCGCGTGACGTACGTGGGAGATGGCGCGCGCCGATCAATCTTTACAATGAAGTTGTCCAATTTATAGTTGCACGATTATCGGCGGATATTATTTTTGTTATACCACTATCAGTTATGATACAACGTGGGCAGAAGCATAAAATAGCGAAAGGAAAGCACTTTAATGCCGTTTACACTCGTATCTTTCATGTCAATTCGTGCCTTCGATTTCACTTTTACACAAAGTGAAAGCCATTGTTGAGAATACGCAAGATTGGGCAAAAACTAGACAGACACATCTGGGGCAAGGTTTGGGTAATAAGGATATAGTCTTTCACTCATCACTTCAGATATACATGCTCAAAATATTGTGGACATGTCGCGCAACTTGTTACGTGGATGTCAATTCTGATTCTAGCCGGTCGATCGCATTCGCAACTCTTCCATAAGCAACTGGTTCGAACGCAATATATTGGCTTTATAAAGGCGTATTAATAATTAACAAAAAACTTGGTGGTTTCGGTAGCAAGTGCTCCAGTTACCGATGTCGTAAGTCAGTGGGCGTGCGTCGAAGGCGAGCGTAGGAGCCGACATCTATCAGCCGGCCACCCCCGCCGCGGCCGCACCGGTCGCGTCATTTCGCAATGTTTGTACAAGTTTTAGCATAACGGTGCAGCGCTCGGAGGATATCTCGGATAGGGGCAAAGTTGACCAATCACATGAAAATCGTTGAGTTGAACAGATTATTAAAAACTTGGTAAAGGAAGAACCTCAACAGACTCTACATCAGTCGTACATAGCTTTACTGTAGGTGCAATAGATAAACTGTACTTGGTTTTGTAACTAATAAGCAATTCTTCTTGTTGTTCCAGGTCGGTGGCGCACGAGCCCGATGAGCGCGTGCGCGGCGGCCGCCATGCGCGAAAAGCACGCGGCGCCGCGCCGCCTCGCGTCCCCGCCGGCATCCCCGTGCGAGCGCCACCCCAGCCCGCTGAGCAGTCCGCGCGCCGACGAGCCGCTCGACCTGCGTGTCACTCATAAGCGTCCTCCCCGCCTCGAAGATGAAAACTGCAACCTGATCACCCAGTCGCCACCGCCGCACCCCACGCACCCGACGCACCCAGCTCACCCCGCGCACCCGGCGCTTCTTCAGTTCTGTCGACGACTACCACTGGCGCTTCCCGCCTCCTTCGGCCGCTACCCCTTCCTCCCTGCGGCGGCCGCCACCCTGCTCACTCCGGGCGCCCCGCGAGCACCACCTGTGCCTCCGAACCCCGGAGCGCCCAGGGCACGAGATCGGTATACATGCTCCTACTGTGGAAAGGCCTTCCCCCGCAGCGCTAACCTGACAAGACATTTAAGAACGCACACGGGCGAGCAACCTTATCGCTGTAAATATTGCGAACGCTCCTTCTCTATATCGTCGAATCTGCAGCGACACGTAAGGAACATTCATAATAAAGAGAGGCCATTCAGGTGTCGTCACTGCGACCGCTGCTTCGGCCAACAGACGAATCTCGATAGGCACCTTAAGAAACATGAGGCGGAAAATGGGGAAGACAGTCGTCGGAGGTCTCCAGACGAAACATACTTCGAGGAGATAAGGTCGTTCATGGGGCGCGTGGCGCCGGGCAGGCGCGCCGCCGCCGCCACCGCGAGCGTGGCCGACCACACCTGATAGTGACACTTGCGGACCACTTCAAAGTTACAACAATCTGGTCGATGCATCCAAATGACTCTCGTGTACTTTATAGAAACCTTATTGAGTGTGAATTTGATCAATTTATTAATGAGAAAGCGCCAACTTTTGTTCGCTATCAGTTTGACAACAATGATAATATAGAATTGCAAGGCAATAATAATGTTCAAAAGTTTCGAAATGCCATACAGCACCAGGTAATTGTGAACCTAAGGAAACAGTACGCATACAATGTAATCATAATGATCACACATCATCAATTATGTAAATACCCATTATTGTTACCGCGTTAGCACATTGAATTGGCGCAAACGAGTGAAAGTAAATGTACTTGCCACCAAGTCGGCTATTAGGATATGTATTATAAATAAAGTGATATTGAATCTCGTGTACTTAATGTAAATATTAAGCTATTGTAGTGTATGTAGCTAGGACGCGTACCGAATTTTCTCTACCGATAGTTATACGAAAAATATATTTGTACGTATGTATTCCTCGTCGCAAAAGACATAAATAGACAAATAATGTTAAGTGTTGAGTGTGTTCGCTATTATAGATTACGCTATATCGATATATTGTATGGATGTAAGTAGTTTCTTTGTACTTTTTTTTGTAAATTTCGCTTAATTCGATGTAAATTAGTATTATTAGTCTGAGAGGAAACGCCGGTTACCAATAAAAATATAACTTGTTGCTTATTGAAGATATTAAATATTTTTATGAAATGTTAGAAAAGTTGTTTTAAAAAATTATCTAATCTGTCGAAATTTATATTTTATATATACTGAATGTTGCGTAAATTATTATCGTTTTGGGCACTGGCTGCGGAAAGTATATTTCTGTGGCGACAAAATGCCCTGATTGTTAAGTTTCCAAATATTACGCAAATTAAATATGTTTACATAGTATTGAGATTTTAAATTAGAACCTAGACAGATATTAGAGATTACTGCAGAGTTTTGTTAAGACATTTTACGTATTCCAAAATTATTTTACTAAATTTATGTTTATACAAATCTGTGATTTAATTTATTACTGGACAGAAATAATTGAAATGAATATATTAACAGTTGATGAAATCTCTCAAAGAACTAATCTGAACGTTCCTGTAAGTATAGATAGATCTCTATGGTTGTCGCGAGTGAAAAGTTAATATATCTTTTATGTATGCATTCTGCCTGCTGGCCCTAAATGGGTGCGCAAATATATACTGTTATAGCTATACAAATGTTTGTAACTACATAATATAAGCAAGCGAGGATCACACATATTTAACAAGGCTATAATTTACACATAACTTTGATATGTCTACAAAATTCATAAAAACAGATGCAACAAAACACATCACAATATTTGAGACAATCACCTTAATTTGAAGCTTACAAACCAGGAAATACAGTCGATTCATTTTTATTGGATATTCATTATAATTAAGTTTGCCTTTAAACCTATACGTAGGTAATTGACTCAAAATATTGTCCTAAAAGCCTACAGACGTATTTCAGATACCTCGCTGACTCTACTACAGTTCCCAGGTCTAACATAAGAATTTCCTACATTATACTTAATTGTACTGTTTTAATACATAATTATGTTATCAGTGCACACTCCTGAGCCAATGTTACCCTGCATGAATGTATTGTTGTATACTTGTACCAAATTCGTGTTTGAATCGCATAAGAGATGCTATTTAACTTATCACTAGAATGTATAATGAATAGAGATTATTACCTTGTCGTTTTGTACTTTTGATACCTATAAGTCGTTCAAAGGTCACCGATTACCTTGTCAAAATGAATAAATAACAATAAATCTTTTATTCTCGTATTTATATTTTATTTTTGCGTAACCTTACCTTTTTTTTTACGTGTGGAAAATGCCTTACGTAATTACCGCCGTTGGGAGACGACGGGGTTACGTGGGACCTTCCCCCCGTGTTCCGAAAAGGCCGGATCACAGGGGTATACCCATTAAAAACCACACAGACGGGATCGCAATAGCATTCTACCGCCAAAGCGTAACCTTACCTACCTTAGCTGTATTATCAGTTTGTTTCTCCCTTGCGTCTATTGACAATGGCGTATATGGTTTTATAGGTGATAATAAATAATTATGTTACCACTACAATGCACATAAACACCAAATATGAATCAGCTTTATAACAATTAGAAGCATTCCGAGTGACTTGATAATTGTAGACGCAAGGATAGCTACATGAAACTGAACATATGTAGTCTGATCACACTAATAATACAAAGGCGAAAGTTTGCGAATGTGTTTGTATATTTGTTACCTCTTCACACTCAAACGGCTCGACCGATTTTGTTGAAATTTCATATGGAGGTAGCTGGCACCCTGGAATAATACATAGGCACTTTTTATCCCGAAAAAATGTAGTAGTTAACACCGCGGGGCGCAGCTAGTTAAATAAAAAGTTAGAGAGTAACTTACATAAAAAACAAACGCACCTATAGAAAATATTGAAGAACATAATTGTATAATGACATAGTCATGACAGAATTCAAAACTAAAGATTCGAGGACGGTATTTAGAACAGATAGGTACGTTGCTCTCGCAGTCACTCACAGAATTCTAAACCACACAAAACTCCTGCTCACAATTTTTATGAGACATACAAGTCTTTAAAATTATGGTCGCTTAACGTATAATTCTTGAACCCGGATCAGTTAACTCAATACTATAAAGTCGATGCTAAAACAAATCAATCCGATAACAGCCCGTAGTCACTTCACATGACGCGCATGCGCAAAGATGAGATAAGTTGCAGAAGCTACAAGAGAGCTATTCGATACTTGTTTGTAAAAGACGTATGCATAAGTAATGTAAGGGATAACAATCATGTTTGCCCGCAATAGGCCAGCCACCCGTCAGTACTGCGGTTCTTAAACCCGTTCGATACAAGTCCTACAAATATAACGGAGTTTTGCGTACAAGGCTCGCGTATTCTTCCACATCAAAGCGCTGCATGACTTGAGATAATCCAATTAATTGAAGGTAGTAATGGCTCTATACGGTAGTAATGGATCATTGAGTAGTAATGCACGTGGGTAAGCTCCTTGTTCGGCCAGTTCCCATAATATTGAAGGCTGAATGGAAAAAAGTCTCCATTCGTTCATGCTGACGTAAAGTAGGAACTCTAGATCTGAATTGAGGTGCCTATCACAAATGCGATCATTACGCATTTGGACAAGACGCAACAAAAACATTACGCAAAAAATATATTAGGCATGCTTTAACAAAAAACAGTACAAAAAGTACCAAATACGATTAACGTCGAGCGCCATCTTGGAATCGAAGGGCGCCCGGAGGCTGGTTGCGCCGGCGCAGCCTCACGAACGCCGTTTACGATATGATTATGCTTTATTGCCATTAATTTGCGACAAACGAAACCGCCCAACACCATCTACACCGCCATGTTGGCAAACTATTAAATTTATTGATCTAATCAGAACAACTGAATGCCACGTACAGGTACGCAGGTCGAGATACGAACGTAATGAACTCTTAAACAAGTCTTTTGACATCAAATAACCATATTACAGACAGAGTAAAAAGAAGAGTTTTGCTGTCTCCAACAGTAAGTACGAGACAATGTGATACTTACCTACTAAAACCCACAAATCCCATGCTGCAAAACCTAAATAGAATAATACACGAACAGACTCGGGCTCTTTTTTTTGGACTCTAAAATTTTAGTCCCGTGACGTAATTATAAACATATTAGAAACATAAGGATTCACATTAGAATATGTATGTTTCTTAATTATATTAAAAGACGTCGTAGTGTACTATCTGACAGAAATCCAAAAAACTGCGCTTTGACGTTTACTGGCTAAATACCTATTACGAAGGTTCGTAGCGGACGGTTTTTAACTCCAAATAAGGGCGTTGATTGGCACTATACTTGTAAAGCCACCAAACCCTAAATAATTATCAGCTTAATGAACAAGACGTTATCTAGGTGTACAATCATGTTTTTGACCGTCGCTATCGAAATACGACAGCATTAGAAAGGTACACGGAGTTGGAGGACGCAGCGTTTGTAATTCACAGTTTTTTTTATCAATTAATAGTTGATAGCAAAAGTTATCTCAGTTTTTATACGGTACGTGACGTAGTGATCTAATAGATACGAAAAGTGACCGGAGTAGATTGCTGCTATATATACTGTGGACACGGGAGTCGGACAAGAACGGTATCACTAAGGGGCTGGTACAATTAATAAGACCGTGCAGGACTTAATGCTATTTCAATGTAGGAAAAGGTAGGTCGACGTTGTTACGCTACATGTATTTTACTGTGATACAAGCAAATCCGCCTGATTTAGTATCTTCGATACAAAGCCCCATCAAATAAATGTCTCATTCTATCTGTTGTATATTGAACTAATGCATCAAACAACAATAGGAAGGTTCCTAATTTCCTGAGGCTTAGTTTTTTTTTATCGTTCGAGTTACACAACTCATCGTCTGTTACAACTTCACCGAAAATAGTAAAGCATCTATCAGTCACTCGTGACTTACGCCTTATGTCCGCGCGCCTGCGCAGGGTGGGGCAGGTTGCACAACGATGGCACGGCGCGGGCGCACGGCGCGGGCGCCTTGTTAGCGGCGCGTGCGCCTGCCACCGTTGCGTTGCATTATTTATTGCTTATTGAAAAACTACCGATAGCTTTACCTAGCCACTTTTGTGGTCGCTTTCATTACTTTTTGTAAGACATTTTTGTTAGAATATGATGCAAATTTGAGAAAGCAATTATATTTGTTGTGAAATGTCGCTGTTAACTGGAACACATTTTCTAATAGTTAATTATACTAAAACATACACGTGTATAGTTACGGGCTATATCTCCGGTTTGAGAACGCGGTTTATATTTACCAGTTGGCTGAGGTACTTTGCTATTAATAATGTTTATAGAGCAAACTTCTTCAATAGACGGTGATGTGTGTTACATATTCTGACCAGTTCAGAGATGTGTTAGAAAGGTTCATTTAACATAACATAACATCACGCTTGTATTCCCCGAAGGGGTAGGCAGAGGTGCACATATAGTACACCCACATTTAGCCAGTTATGTTTTTAGGTCCCAATGTAATAGGGGGAGAGCCTATTGCCATTAACCGGGCACAAATCAAGCCTCCTTGCTGCTACTGAGGATTACCTAATGTTCTAACCCAGTAACACTTTGCCCGACCCCGTATGCGAATCGTAGCCAATGAACATTTTAGATTACAGACTTAACTATATAGATTAATTGATTGACGACCTGATTGGTGCAGTAGCTAAGCGATTGGACTGCTGTGCTAAGGGTTTCGGGTTCGATTCTCACACGGGACAAAAACATTGTGATCCGCAGATGTTTGTTTCAAGTCTGGGTGCTAGTGTATGTTATATACATGTTTGTGAAACGCACCGACTATACAGGAAATTACTAGTGCTGGGCGACGTTTTACATAAACTAAGAAAAAGATCCTGAATTATTTGTTCTTTACATAACATAACATCACGCCTGTATTCCCCGAAGGGGTAGGCAGAGGCGCACATGTAGTACACCCACATTTCGCCAGTTATGTTTTAGGTCCCAACGTAATAGGGTACTAAAAATTGCGTGTTTGTTGATAAAAATTCTTAATAAGAGAATTAAGTAGGAAAGACCAAGTCACTATTACGATTTTTGTAGACTAATTACGCCAAATTAGTGTACAAGGATAACCAATTTAATATTTACGACCCATTGCCGTTTTTAGCTGTCGGTTATTTTACTTAAAAGCTGTAGGTATTTGCAACAATTTAGTTTCACAAATCCTGAATGGACAATAAACTAAACGTTTATTAATTTGTGTCCGAAGTGGGTGACAAGTCAACAACATTGCAATATTATTGTTTCTAAATTAATTATAATAGAATACCATTACTATAGCATTATAGATATATAACTTAAAGGTTTATATGGAAGTTGTAATCTCAAATTAGCCACGTTTGCATGAAATCGCTTTGAATAAAGAAATGCGGAGTTTTTGTTTTATTTCTTAACTAATTGCGCCCCGCTGTGTTACCCGTTATATTTTTTCGGGATGAAAAGTAGCTAATGTGTTAATCCAGGGTGTTAGCTACCTCTATATAAAATTTCATCAAAAGCCGTTTGAGCGTCAAAATGTAACAAACATACAAACACTTACGTTATTTCTCGCTATAATATATAATAATATCAGTCTTGATTTAGGAAAACCTAACTTTTATGGCCGAATTCCTTCAATTAAACCTTTCCTTTTATTTTCTGCTAGTAAATCGGAATCAGTGGATGTCACTAGATACTTAAGCGTAGTGTTAAGGTCACCTAGATGGTATATGAAGTACGCACACTGTACTGACTGATCAGATAAGATGTAGCTATTTAAATCAACCTGTCTGTGGTCAGTTGCGTGATTTTTGGGAACATGCGTTGCGGTGACATTTCGACAGCGATGTAGAAATGTTATGGACACGACATTCTTATAACAGTGTATTATTTAAGGATAATAAACTTCTATTTAATATTATGTCATAATAAATTCTCGCTAAAATTGTATGTTGACGGAAAAGTAAGATATTTTTGTCTTCTTTAACTTCAGCGCGATTGTGTTTCTGGCCTAAAATTCTTTAACATTTTTATCGCAAAAAAACGAAGACAAAATCGCAGTCTAGCTCGAAAATAGATCATCATCTTCTTCTTAGCGCCAATGGAAAAATTAAATTTAAGCCACCTAAAACTCAGCTACGCGAACGGCAGCCAGCACTCCTCAGACGTGCAGGTCACGTGGAACAATAAAAAAGATTGGCCATAGTTTGCGGGGACACACTCGCACTGAAGGTCTTAGCTCTCCGTCATCATCATCTGAAGACGTCCACTATTGAACAAAGGCAATATAAAAATACAAATATATAAAAACACTTTTAAGAAGCTCTTAAAAAGAATTTAAAAGAAAATTACACCATTGACGCCGTATCTAGTTGTCGCAAGTCGTTGTGAGTGCAAGTAACCGATCCATCACCGAGTTACCGACGTGGACGTGCCTAATTAACGGAAAGCAAGGTCAGCTGACGAAACAGGCCTAAGCACCCACTCTAGTTTGTCACAAAAAAATCACATTGCGCAAGAGACGTTTCTCTTACGGATTGTCATCTCGGAACGTGTCGCAAATATGCGCATGATTCGGTCCTAAAATATGTGTTATATTATCAATTGTTATATAAGCTTCATTAACTAATATCCGGGCTTTAAAAGTTGATTGGATTATTGGGATTTTGAGTACCTACCGGTGCAGCTTGATACGAAAATGTATGGACGATATAGCATAATCATCATAACTACAACCTTATAGACATTACTCATAAGGCACTGCATTGTAGCTAGGTATTACATTAATTTAGTTACGTTTTTCTGAGCCCAGTAAGTACAAAATGCAATTATCATGTTATGTATCTAATAGTCATAGGTTTTTATGACTTACAAGCTATCAAAGAGCACTTAGGTACTTGCACAAAGGCCAAAATATTTTCGTTGAACACAATGGTTTGTAAAAAAATCTATTTTTTAAAAAGTCACCGTGTTTGGACTTAACCAAATCAGGAATACTTAATTAATTTATTCAACTACAGAATCCCGCAAATTAACAGATTTCGATTCACCAATTCAAGTGAATTGAGCCATTTAACAACAATATATTTTCGAATTACGCCTTCACACGAAATCTGGAACACCGAACTTATTTATGGAACCCATAAATACTTATCACAGTGCTCGACTTAAATTCTGCTCCAAAACTTGGTACGAGCATTAAAACGCCACAAGATACCCTGCACTTACCATTTACACCTTCAAGACATGCGATCGTAACGCGTTGCGTAACACAGCTACAACTGATATGAAAATTTCGGTTTCTTAGTGCGCCCAATTAACAGCGAACATTCACTGAATTGAACATTTCCTTCGCTCAGCATCATAGTGTACTCGCGGCCGGTTAAGGCGACGCGACGTGCTCCGCTTTAGGCAGGACCTCATGCCTCGCGGAGATATTTTGATGAGGACGAGATAAATTAATTATAGAGTCGTACGCCCGTACACTAATAAACTGGCAAACTTGCTTATCGATATCGTAGTCTAGATATAGACACGGTAATGACCGGTCGAGTTACGTCGCGGGTCGCAGCTTAATGACGTCGCCGATTTAGGCACACCTTACCTATAAGGCGCAAGTTTTGTAAGAAAGCAACGTGTTTCATACAATATACATACAAGCTAGTACTACAACTACTGTTTCGTATTCACGTTTATGATTAAATCATTCTAATACATCGTTAGTGTTAAACTCAAATTAATCGGATTAATTTCTAACAACAACCAATTAATGTTTCAGTGAGTAGGCGTATTATTGATGAGCATACGCCATTACTCACAATAAGTACCATTACACTAGTAATTATACATTTATACGATAGTTGGTAGCAACACTTTCAAGTTACGCGATAACACCAACTGATTAAATTATTTTATATTCATAAATCGTAATAAACAAATTAAGTGCGCTCGCCGCTGGCGACGAGTAATTATCGAAATAAAGAACAAATTCCATTATCGAATCATTTCGGCGATGAACGACGTTATCCATCATTTTAATGCACGTTTACTACAAATCGAGAAACTTATAGCTCGTTTAATGGGGTTGTGTATCGATAATAAGTGTAGGGAGGATCGATAATTGCACGGTAGCCGTGACGATAAGCGTCGACACTATTGTGCATAATGTCGTCCAGTATTACTAAATTATACAGTGCATACGCGCGGTACTTACTGACGTCAACCGGTCTTGTCAAGTAGGGTACCTCTGAGGCGTAAGAAAACGGAAGAGATGCATATCGACATTTAATAAAACTACCTACATTACTTTACACTTGCAATTATTTCAACAGGTATTTTTAATCGTTTATCTTTACTTCAAAACCTTAGAGTATTCTCTGAATGGACAATGAACGTCATGTACGTATGTATTTTGAGAAGTTTCTTGTTAAGCAATTGACTAGAAATTTGTTTTTGTCACATTTGTATAATCCAATACAGATTTAAACCCTGACTAGACTAGACGCAGTTGTGTTACTGTATATCTGACTATATAATACAATTATTCAAATCTCATGTACGGGGCCAAGTAACGCGATCCAGATGCCCACGACGTTTGACTCGTCACCGTCACATTATATAGTCAGCGCGGGCGCAACAAAATTTTCCGTTTAGCTCCTTTATATTATAAGCTGTTCTAAAGTTTCCTCACTAAGGTTAATAACCAGCCAGTACTTTAAATAATATGTTGCCAGAAAATTAAAACTATTTAAAAACTATAAAAGGTGAAGTTAATTGCATAAGGTTTATGTGGGCTCAGATATACTGGCTTTAAATTGATTGATTTGAGTTATGAATAGCGCGATTTAAACAGAACGCATTTAAACAAAATTTCAATTTATAGACCGATTAAGATATGATTTAAATCTTGGTGAAGGAACGTAGAATACAATTCTTTTTCGATCTCGGAAAAAAAATCTCTTTCATTTAATCTAAATTCTCGGGAAGCAAATTATATGAGGCGACACAATCAGCTTCCCACCTATATTTTGGGACTTTTAATAAGTATAGAAATGTACTTCGTTGTACTACTACCCTACTTCCGAGCTTTTCTCTTATTCTCCATTACTTTCAACTTCCTGTCAAAGTATAATAAGTAGGTACTTTCATGAAGACCAAAGTGGAAACGACTCTACTTTGCATCTAGCCAGCCGTGTGTAAATCCTAGACGAGTTTTTCGCAACTGACTCGATTTATACGCAGATTATTGCCGCGTCAAATTAATAGATATTGCCAGCTTGGAAAATCTAAACGTCAAGTTGACTCATTCATAATTGCTTAGCTCTATCTTTATTTCTTCAGATATGGTAACATTTTAGATGAATCCTGGTATAAAATAGGTTACTGAAATGTTTACGATGTAGAGCCGTTTTCATACAGTATCTTATTAATGTTGACAATACAAATGTTGATAATTTAATTGGTTAAAGACTAAGGCATATTATGATTACCCAGTAACGAATATATTGATGATATTGGGCGTCTGAAGACATTCAATATTTTATTTTAAAAAGTCGAATTTTACAGTTGTATCATTACCCTTCTTAGCACTCTGTAGTCGGGTAAAAAGTCCGTAAGAGCGTTCACAGTGCCCTTAAAATATGCGTTCAGCTCAAACAAGAAAAAAGCAGTCGCAAGTTGCAAAACAAGAGCAGATGCCGAAATAATGAGGTGCGCGAAAGACGCGGCCACTTTGACCAGGGCTGCCACCTAGCCGGAAAATCTGAGACTGTTCGGAATGACTTATAAATATAACCTGTTATAAAAAGGTTTATCATTGCCGTGTGGTGTCCGGACTGGAACTGACCACCATAGAATTTCCACCCGTGGGTGTCCTAAGGGAAAATCCAGAAGATGGGCAGCAGCGTCTTCCGTAACTTCACTACCAATACTGCGATCTCCAAGCCGCTTGCCAAGCCTGGAGGGGAGAGGGGGAGGCCTATGCTCAAGAGTGTACGTCTTTCTGTTGATGATTATGACGAGTGTTTATCATCAATCGTTCTTATTTCGGTTCAAATATGGTTACAAATATTTTATATTGGACGAAATAGTGACTTATAAATGTATATATATCATCTATATATATCACGCGTGCTCTGCTGGGCCATAATTGTATCTGTATCAAAAAGCGAAACCACTCATTCAAATTAATCCCAAACATATAGGGCATACATATACCATATTTAGTATGGTAACCCTATGTTGGAGAGTGCGCGGGCGCAGACATGAGGTACGGTTAATTGCACGTGTGATTTATACCAAATTGGGAGGTCTGCTTCACTCAGTTTTTCACTCAGTACATGTCTATTTTAATTAGTGCATCGACGTTCATTTCTTCATCAGTAGAACGTTTCTTTGTATAAAAACAAAAGATTACTACAATTTGTGCCACTTACGGGTTAATAATTTCTCGTAAAGGGTACAAGTTGACTTCAAATTATCAAATCATGTCATGCTTTTCTTGTGTATTGACCCTTTAACAATGAATTTAAAACATTACACCTCTTTTTGTCGGCAATCGTGTAAGCAGTGCATACATAAAGAAATAGGTTGTAAAAGAAACTTATTCTTGCCTTATGCCCTAGTTTCTTTGATTGGTAAAACGACATCCACGTGTCTTTCATTTTAGTATATTTTCAATCGACCATCCTATTATTTTACTCATGTGAGTTTGTCTTAATTTTTTGTTAAATTTTAATGAAATTTTCGCCCAAATACATTGGAGAAACCTCAAAGAAACTTTATCTACTCGTCTATCTAAATATACAATCATAAACTGCAATTGCTTATGCAATTCATCGCACGTGTTACTATATTTTACTAAAAATAATACGTACAGAGATTTCACAAACGTCTACACAAATAATGAATTATTCATGCGGCATACCAATGTAAACAAAATTATGACAACATCAACTACCAATGGAATAACACCCTTGCGTCGCCCGAGGCCAGACTCACGTCTGTCTCTCAATAATAGACGTATTGAAAGGCGACCTGATGATAAACATAAATAGCGGCCAGCTAGCTAGACCTCCCGCACCCCTCGTCACACGCAGTTATGTGTAGACTCGGGGGGAATGTAATGACATGATTGGTGTCTCGACAAATTGGTCGGTTGTCCACGGTCAATCCGTTTTCACTCTCTATGCCATCCCGCTAGGTGATTTTCTACGGTGATACAGTTTTTCATTTGGCTGCTACGCGACTGGTTTCACTGATTGTTGGAAGTTAGCTACTGAGTGATTTGACGTCAGTGATGGGTTTTCAACAAAGTCCATCGGGAAAGATTTGAATTTCTACAATTATGTGATAAAGTAGGATGTCTACGTAAGGTTCTTCTTTAGGATTTAATTAAAATAGAAAACTATTAAAGTCAGTAGGTATGTTTAACAAATGTTGAAACTTATGCGACATAATCTCCATATTATGTAGGTACCTACCACCCATAAATTAATAAAACTATTTTATGATTTGTAAATGAGCTGTATTACCTGCACTGAAGACCTATTAGGTTCATCAAAAAATACGTATTGAGCCTAAAACCATAATGTTTTAACTTTATACAAAACACAGTATAAACCATGGTTTCCAAAAAAATCGACTGTTACAGACTCTGAATACTGAAATTAGCCTACATTCGTGCCTCGAGATGAGTGCGTAGCAACGTTTTTCTCGCCGCAAAAAACTTGTTAGCGGCTCGAAATAAAACGAGAGCAAGCGGCGCGTACGCACCCGACTCAAAGTGAAATTATTCGGAGACATTACTGTAATTTAGAACGATAAACAGTTGCAGTCACGTCTAGAAATAAATATTTGAAAATAATTTCTAAAACTGATACCTAATCTAACGAAAAGTGTGAGAAACATTGGAAAATATTTGCAGCATTATAATGTATCGGAATCTGTGCCTATCTTCTGAATACTTCCGATACACTGAGCTGTATAAAAAGAAAATATTTTATAATTACACCAGTAAGTATGTTCAGATCTATATTTTAATTCAAGGTACACATCAATTATACATACCAATAAAAACCTGTCAATATAACGGCCACATATTTGCTACAACATTACAGTTTGCACAGGCAACGAACACAATTAAAATATTACACATTACGATCATACCTAGTGGCTCATAAAACGGCGCAGTCAAGAAAAAATCTTCACATACTCTGTGTTCTGAAACTAGGTCTAAAATATCAATACATTCTCGATTTAAACTTATAAATAAACAATTGCAACACAGGTATCGATAATCGAGAATCGAAACTCCCGCAGCGATAGAATTCGCAGGAATAAATGACGATCGGGTATCAAATTCCAATGTACCTATAATACTACGTCGGAACATATATAAGGGCTAGATGTAACTGTCATAGTTGGGCAACATTGTTGCATGTAAATTTAAATCAATGACCCTTTAACTGGAGCACCCTCAAAGTGTCGTTAGATTAGAATTATTGAGTATAATGTATCAACCGGTCGTGTGAAGTGTCAACCGTACTACATACATATTTGTCGAGCGGTATCAGACAGCATGACACAGTTTAAAAGTATTGTGGAAACGGAACTAATATTGAAAATTAAGCATATAATATGAACTAAAAAATAATGTACCTTTAGTGAGGATAGTAAATATATACATATATAGTGGCATTGTACGCCACATACCTACTTAATTTACGTTTCTGATAAATCTGGATCTAAATATCTCGGAGTCTTATATTTCACTTGACAATGTGTTTTCAATCACTATAGAATGTATGCATATTTTTAATACTAACTACTAACGTAGTTTCAGTTTTCAAAAACCATCAATTTAGCAATATTAGCAGACGTCACAACCATTGATGGAATCCAAATGGCAGGTGGCCTAAAAGCGAAAATAACCTTGAACAAAAAAGAAAATTGAAGCTTCAATTTCCATATGACCTACCTAGATACCTAAGTATACAGTAGACACATAGTAGGCACAGTAAGTGTGATTTCATACGGACCTGCGGTTACAAAAGAAGCGATCTGTGCAACCACACCGATTGATTTCTATTCCCCGCTATTGTAAGCACCGTATCGCTGATGGGAAAGTAATTTGCCACAAATAAACTAGTTACCAAACACACTGGAGTGCATTCATACGTTTTGTAAGCGCGACAATTAACGTGTTTGTGATCGGCCTCCGGTGGGCCTTTGTGTGGGGAACTTAGTTCTATAACGACATAGTAGAGATGAAAAAAGAGTTGAACATTTATAGGGCATGTCAGAGTAACTTAATTTTGATTAAATGTAGTTTTGTGAGTACCTGCCGTGCTAATAAAGACATCACTTTCAAACTCACTTATGATTCCGCGGTGAGATTTGACACTAGCGCATGCAGCACGTGCGAGATGTCTTTTGAGATGATATTAGTGTTTCAGAATAGCATAGCTGAAGTTGTAATATATTCTTAATTACATGTTAGACTGTGTTATATAATAACCTTTATGTATATAAATGAATTTAAATGGTTTACCATTCCTATTGAAAATAATTAAGCATAACAATAATTAGTTATGCTAAGAATTGATTCAGGCTATAATCCGCGTCGCTATCCACTATTTCTAAGAAACCAACAGTGTTTTATTACACTGAGTTCCTAATGCTAATTTTGTGGTCCTAAACCTGGAGTAAGTTAATTAGCATAACTTATTGCACAGCTTTAATATATAGAGTGATAATAAGCTAATTAGAACATTAGATTGTATCTAATAGAGGTCAATTAAAATAAATGTTAACATAATTTACTCAAATTTCTTAAGCAAATAGAATTTAGAAATAATTAAATAAAATGTTTAATACACGATTTTAAATGAACTAAACAGCATGCGTACAAAAAATACAATGATTTAATTCTAATGTAATCAACCATAAGTCAAAACTCAGTATGATCGATTGACAAAACGTGTAGCTTTATCCCACCTTATAATTAATATCATATAAACTAACATATCAAGCAATAATATCAGCCGCGTAATGCACATGTGAACGAATTTACAGCCTTTAGGCGCAACCTGTAACTGAACCCAATGCATTACTAATACACTCACTACACAGCCAACATGATAATATATCATATCTATGTATTATTCATACGACGACTTGCGATTTTGATGTCGCAAGGCGAGTCTGTGCTGTGCCGTTTTTGCTCCGTGCCCACTCGAGATTTATATCGGAGTAATAAATGTATCATAAATATATGGAATTGATTCTATATGGAACGTTCTCAACGCTTATAGTCGTAATTTGGCTCGAAAAAATGATAGATTCATTGATATTACACGGTCGGAATACTTTGATATGATGAGCTCTTTTTGAGTGTGGTTATAAGATGGTGAAGGTTGAATTATGGGACGGATGCTTTAGTTGTCTCTGCGATTGTTTAAGGAGAGCGACAAAAAATAAGGCTGCCGATGCCTGCAGTCATATTATACATGAAGCCATCCAGTCTTTAGTCGAATTTACGTAAAAATAGTGAAGCAATATACCTATAATTAAGCGTGTCCTATCTGTGTGCTTTTCTTCTATAAAACGTGGTAATAATAACAATATGTTAGAGCCATGTTACTATAAATTGATTGTACTGTACTTCTTCGTGCTAATCGAATATAAATAGATAGATCTGATTTGGGTTCCATCTCAACAAATTCTGACCATCAAAAATTATATGGCTTACATTTAATATTAACCACAACCAGCCACAAGCTTAAGCTAGGATTAAACAGCACAGATTAAGCCACCCATCAGTTACTGCTCTTTGCCATAACAAATGACTGCACAGGAGTCATAGAAGAAAGGCGAAGCAACATCGGGTCACGAGCGACACACATCTCTTAATTTAACACGTTATCACACACGACTATCGCTTATAATTATTTGTACAGATGTCACTCTCATTTATAGTCACAGTTTTGCTTCATGAGAACGAGAGATAGCTGGGTAATACCTATATACATTATGTACGCCACATGGTATGTCTACATAATCTAATCAGTAATTTAAACAAAGAATCATGTACTTTTTGAGTTTAATAAATATCTTCTTTCATTCAATACAGACCATGTAACGGAACGAAGGAGCCTAGACATGATACAAGGAATCCTAATGTGAGTTTCAGGAATGCGTTGAATGTAACTTCATAAACAATATTTTTTTTTTTCTAGACCATGTTTTTGTTCTTCATGCCTTAAATCACGGTTACATCCTAGGGAGGTAAGCAGAAAGCACTGTAAACTTACATGAGAGTTCGTATGATTTCTATCTACTTCTTAAAGAGACGTTTTTTTGCTCTTAGCCTGTGACTTTTATAAAGAAAATATCTCACATATTTTGAAAGGATAGGTAACAGTAAATTTCCAATAGAATGGACCTTGTGGGTTTTCCCAAAGAGCTCATACTTTAAAAGCCAAGAAAATCACGTTGGCCACCAAGAGCTCAATCAAGCCTATAATTCCAACAGCACACCTACTTCCAAAGACAATTACAGTACAAGCAAACATTACAGAACAGAGAAACACTTTCCTGGAAGAACTATTCGAGTGCTAAGTGCTTCTACCACCCGTGCGAAGAGATGCATTGTACGCGCGTGGCTCGTGACTGAGGTAATGCTGTATGGACCGTAGGCACATATTTATGCATTCAAACACGGCATCAATCATTCTAATGAGCCAGCGGCCGGTAGGCAGGTACGGGTGTAGCTGCCTCGGGCGCGGGCCGTCACGTGACCCAACTAGTGATGCGCTGCTGGTCTATCGATTGGAGTTAAGGTCGACAGGTTTTTTTTTATATGAAGAATTTCAGTTGATGATCTATTTGATGCCAAGAAATAACGAAATGGTGGGCTAGACAATACAATAATCTATGAGAAATAAAATAATTTATTAATAGTGGAAGTTAACTATCCTGTAAATTATTGAAATCAATTTTGATAGTACTATCACATATTATAGTAAGTTTGAACTCATAATTCCAGATAATAACTCAATTCATACACAATTTAAGATATGGCTATGATTATGACAACAATTGCAGGCGCAATAGAGTTAACCGTCGAAATGTCTGCTTAACATATAAATATCAAACAGGCACAGAGTTTACAACTAAATAATATGAATAATTTAAATATGCTTATGTCGAATAAGAGACGTATTAAACCCACAGTACTGCTGTCGTTGATAGACGTGAATTATAATTTTACGACGGATAATACCTCATTTGACTTTAATAAACAATGTAATGAATATATTTGTGCTAATACTCTACCTGTTTATTAACATATTTGTATTTTGTATAATTTTATCGATATCGACACTAAAGTGATCAAATAGACCCTATTTAACATAGCAGTGATATTCAACTAACAAGTTTAGCAATGAAGGAAAGAAAGCTGCCCGAAGCGTCCGGCGCTATTCACAAATTGGCACGAGCTAGGCACGCGTTGCGTCCCCGCAGTACAACGTATCATCTCCTTCCAAACCTTATTCAAAAACCAACCATAATATTACAGGTTTAGGTTTCTTTTAGGTTGGCAATAAGACGATACGTATGTGACGTTTAAAAATCAGATGAGTTACAAAGATTGAATGGCGCAGTGCAATGATACCGTAGAGCCATTAGTAAGAGCAAAAAGGATGGAATTCTTTTGATTGTGTTTTGTTTATTTTCTCTTTGATTAATACTTAGTTGGTATGCTAATTGTTGCGTTAAACAAATATGTAACAACTGGTTCAGAGTAATCAACCATATTTTATGGTAGAGAGTTTTGATTCATACGGGTCGCACGTGAAGTAGAGCGCCGCGGCCGTGGAGATATTAGAACATTTATAATTACAGTAATCGTATTATAAGACTAAATGAAATTAGTATTTCTACTTGTTTAATTTACGACATCTGAATTTGTTATTTGTTGAATCTGAGGCACAAAAAAATGTGATTTCTTGGTGTCTACCACAAACATATGATCTTAAAATGAACACTTTTTCAGGCTATACTTAACAACTGTCAGTTTCAAAACCAGCAATCTCTAGTATTATGTAGGTATTATTATTATGTGTATTGCCGAGTGGTATCCGGCCTAGAATTGACCATCCCCTTTCCTCCCTTGGGTGCCGTAAAAGGCGACTAAGAGAAAATCCAGAAGATTGGCAGCGTCTTCTGTAACTTCACCAATACTGCAATCCCCAAGCCGCGTGCCTAGCGGAGGTTATGGCACCCCCGTCCCCTTCAAGTGAGACCTTTATTCAATATGGCTGGAGATGTTCGGTCGGCAATGACGGGCTTTAAAAGTAGTATAATCGATTCTATTCTCGATACCGAGCGGCCAGTTTCAGGCAGTAATTTCAATTACCGGCTGTATAAAATATCTAGAACGCCCAGGAGCACCTGTCATAATACTCATACTCATTAAGCTGCCTACAATCAATAATAGTAATAAAAGCAAGGCATAAAGCTAAGTATTAACTGGCAATACAGCAATTAACTTTCACATTAGCGGGCTCCCTAGACAATCAATTAGAGGTAATCATCTCATCAGAGAGTGCCCCCAGCTAAATATAAGCGGTCAAAACAGTGAGTTATTCTCATTTTTCTTTCGTAATTAGAATTGCGACTCTTATTTATACGCTACGTCTAGTACACTAAACAGACGTAGCATTCAAATACCAAGTTGTCAAAACAGTACATCCTGTGTAATCTTGGACCTCCTTCATAAGTATCCGGACTAAATTATATCTGTCATTGTCGGTTGCATGTCAAAGTAGAGATGTCAATAGACTTAATACGGGGTTTAGTTAATTCCGGTATGATCCTCGGTTATGAATAAGAGGGGTATAGTCAACCTTTTTTCACTTAACTTGAACAGACTAGTTTTAAGGTAGTACTTTTTCTTAAAGACTTTTTAGAGTAACCTTTTTTTGGCCAATATTAATAAGTGTCATAATACCTTGAGTTGAACACTCATTATTTGAGTAACTCAAAGCGGCTCCTAAGATAATTGGTAGAACTTGTAGATATAGAAACCCAATTTACCCCAGAATAGCCTTTTTGTAGACGTTAAGTGACTAACACCGAAAGCAATTCCCATTTCTCCCCAGAGAGTAGTGATGTGACTCCGTGTTACATATAACAGGCTGCTACACTAAACGCAGCTGTTAGTTGAACTTTGGTGTACTTAACCTTAGATTAATTAACACCGCAGCTAACTGTACAGTTGGTTAGTTAGGGCCTTCGTAGTCAGGTTTAGACAGTTGCCGAGAAGTAGGATACTTGTTGAACAAACGGTAATGATTGTAGTCTCAAATGAATAGATCTAATCTATCTATATGTATATATAATAATAATTGATTTTCGTTAGTCTCGCTAAAACTCGAGAACGGCTGAACCGATTTGGCTAATTTGATCTTAAATAGTCCAGGGATGATTTAAATGGTCAAAAAGCGGTACGAAGCTTTGCCAATCGAAAATAGGCAAATAACCAGAAACCTATATTTCGTTTTAATGAAACTAAATAACTGAAAAAAAAAAGAATTTTTCTATTGGATCTTTCAACTACTGTCTAAACTACAAAGGCATAGAAAATGAGATAGAAAAAGAAACTACCAGGTACAAATGAGAAGAAAAGTATAAACATGGATGTTCATATTTGTACCACATTTGACATTAAGTAAACACAAAGCAATTAAATAATTTAATCATCTCGTCGAGAAGCCTCGAGCAAAGCATTAGCCGCTTTGAACAGTGAGCTATTCTCATTTTTAAGGTAATTTATTAGCGGCCGGGCGCTCTGGGCAAGTACGTTAGGGTTCCCAGGTAAGTAAACAGTAGATACCTATGCACTCGATAAAAAAGGTGTTAAAAGTTATATTGGAACATTATCTTCGTCATTATTCTCTCAACTTGGCATGCAAATAACACAGCATTATACAGCCAGAAGCTAGCTACAGTCAGAAGTGTGCTGAGCCTAGAGTTCTTTGAATTACATTAATAGTATCATTACGTAACTTAGGCCCCGCGGTGTTACCCGCTACTTTTTTTCGGAATAAAAAGCAACCTATGTGTTAATCCACGGTGTCAGCTATCTCCATATAAAATTTCATCAAAATCGGTATAACCGTTTCAGCGTGAAGAGGTAACAAACATATAAACACGCTCATTAACTTTCGCCTTTACAATTTTAGTGAGATGTAATATTTTTTATAACTATTGTTTACAGCTGTAGGTTTTCTATTTACATAAATCAATTTTGTAAAGAACTTGGCGAAATAACCAGCTTTCATGAAATCATAGTAAGAATTTCAGTTGAATCAGAATACAAATGGAATTATATCTACTATGATACCTATGGTACATGGTACATAATATAAACCTAACTTTATGCCTCTCTCCCCTGAGTTTCACCTCTAAGTCAGGCCCCTAAACTACTGTATCCGCTTCCCCCACTTAAATGACATATTTTGTAACTATATTTTAGCCTCTAACCCTAGGATGGTTACGACAACCTACATCCCAACTGGCTTCCATCACACAAATCACAGAAAGCGTAACCAATTATAAACAACGGCAATAAATCATGAACATAATTATTGTTTGTAGACACTAGACACAAGTAGCAACCCTAGCGGCATACCAGAATAATTATAAAACTTGACACTCGACGATGCTACTCGTAAAATAAATAAGATGTTAATAAGGCGTCATAAACTAGTTGTAAAACCGTCTAATGTCAAACAGATACAATCGTACTTATGTGTATATGAGGCAGCTTTGCCCGCGTGGGAAATTCTTTGGTTGATTGAAAACAGTGCTAACGGAGAACAAGAATTATGATAAAGATACTGCCCCCTTAACATGAACATTTGAAGCAGGGCAGTTTACGTTGTAGAAGCAAAATACTACGTGCAGTGTAATTCGGCTTCTCGCTTCCACAACGTAAACTAGCTAGCTTTAAGAGTGCATGGTATGGGCTCCTTTTGATCTTGTAGTCACAGATGAGACTTGAGCTGGAACGTTTGAATTAATCTGTCAAATTAAAATGGATTGTATTGAAAAACTAGGAAGTTCTTGGTTAGTGGAGTGTTTTGAAGAAGCTGTACTCCTCTCCAAATAAAAGAACGGCGTTGATTTTCTTCTCTAACATCATTTGCAGTGCAAGTAGAGAGCCTCCACGATACCTTGGTAAGTTCTTTTGGTGTATCCTGGGCAGTCAACATTGCTATTCCTAAAGTTGATTGACTAACATGGTATGACCTGTTTCTAAATCGGAATTAGTTTATGCTGAATTAGAAAAAGAAGATAGATATCATAATCAACATAAAACTTATCTTTTTTATTGTGCGTAAGACAAATTGTGTGTCAAAAAAGCGATATAAAATATATTTTTCATAAATAAAAGTATAGAACAAGTTACTAAATAGGTAGAAAACTTATCGTGTAGATGCTGATTGTACGTTACCTTGGAGTTGTAAACCAAAACTGACTTTATGATTTGCTTTGTGCCAGAAGTGCGCGCGCAGCACGGAGTATTGTTTAATTGTATTTATGACTCGATTTATTTATAATACTAGCAGCAATACTTTGACAATTTGGTGTTACTTGTTTATTGTCGTGGCGAAACTCTGGAACAATTGCGAAAAATAAATTGTAAAACTATTCGGTAAAAATATATGGTAGCAGCACAATTTCCATATCTACCACACTGCTTAATTCACTCTTTATACCCACTTTGGAACATCCCATAGTATGGACGTAAAATATCCGTAGAAAAAAAGGCAATAAACATAACTTCTTCTTCTTAATTTTAAGAGTTTTTCTCTTGTCGGCGGCGCAAACGCTACTGTTCTCTATTTTCGGCAATCTGTTTGACCGCTTGATACATCTCAGCTCCTTAACCTTACTTACCTACTTATAAATACGTAACAATTGGTTTACTAAACACCAAGTTTTACATACATTTTTTTCATAGGTGTGTTCAAAGATGAACCAGCTAACTCGATTACTGTCTAACGTAATAAAACCGTTCAATCACATCAAAGCTCATCAAAACATGATTAATTATGACTTCATTACCACCGTTCAGCTCCAAACAAAAATTGCCTACACCAATTTGCAATAACTAAGCAAAAGAAATATTAGAAATTTACAATAATAAATCTAAGCACCCCACTTTCTCAGGCGATGGTCTAAACAAGCTGGTGTTTTTTACAGAACCACTTATTGATGTAGTTTAAACATGATTACTATGTAAATTTATAATGGATGGGTCATCAAGTTGACTATCAAAGACATCATTACCCAGCTCCTGTCACTCGGCAATTTCATATCATCAATCTTGTATTTAAATGGTACAAGTAAACGCTCTCAGTGGGACCAGCGGCCACATAATGGCCTATAAATCCAACATTAGAATCAAAAAGCTATTATTCAAAGATAGTTCGTAAACATACACGAGTTTGGATCTTATTTTAACTGCTGTAGCCGCCTCCCTGGTTCTATCTTGTAGACGTGTCTGTTATAGATAACAAAAAGCTATATTTTCTAATTGGACCTATTTAAAATGCTATACTACTGTACTGTATATATATAGTACTATTTCAAATAGTAATAGTTCCTTCAAGGCAATAAGGCAGGACTAAGTTGCCCACCCTTGACCGGTTGCTAGAGATATACCTCTGATAAAGTAACAGCAATGATTCGACCAATAAATTTCACCGTGTAAAAAGTCTCATATGTGTTTTCATAACTTTACCTTATCATTCCACGTTCATTGGCATTTTCGGTATTTCTTCTCAAAGGTATTAAAATACTCGTAAAAGTGTTTATAAAAACCCATTCTCATAAAATACCATCATGTTTATCGTCCACTGCATGAGCCTGGTCATTCAAACACTCAAAACCACAAAACAAACAATCTCGGATGAATGTAGTCATGAAGTAATAATTATTATACGCTTAACGGTAAATATGATCGTAAGTAGCACGAATAAATGTGAATATCCAATTAGAAGATGGGGTGCAAGTAGAGAGCCTCCAAGAGTGACGACACCTGAGTTCGTCCGGCGCACCCTGGACGTTCAACCTCACTAACATTATTGTTGACTGACCAATCTCTACGGCATGACCTGTTTAGGTTCATGCCGATATGAAGAAAAAGAAGTATCATCATCATCTTCAGCCGAAAGACGTCCACTGTTGAACAAAGGTCTTAGAACGCCACAATGAACGACAACTTGCAAATTTGCCAAGAAGAACAGAAGATTGAAATTAGTTCAAAAATATTAGGCGCTACCCCTGACATTTTGATTGATTGTTACTTGTGAATTTATATTTTTGATGTCAAAACATCCTCAAACATAAAAAACAACTAGTTTACAGTCATAAAATTCATATGATTATACAATATTCTCCGTATGGTCATGTTCGCTCTACGTACACAGCTCCACAAAAACGCCTATGCTTAAGAAAGAAAAGTAACAGGCCAGCTATCAAACAAGTACTTGTCAGTCCGTTCTAAAATAGTTTATACGCATCACTGATTTGCGACACAAGCGCCGTGTTCACATACCTAATTGCAAATTACATAAAAAACGGTCTATGATGCAGTCGAGATAATTTTCTTGTCACGTTGCTAATAGGGAATTGATGTGTAGTTTCCAAGCATTTAAAACCTAGATAACTTCGATAATCTTCACTCCATTTCCATCGACACTTTAGATTCCGTATAGACGGCATTCCGCAGGAGAGAAAAACGGAACGTTCATGCTTGCTTAGTTAATTATATTGTAATTGGCGAGGATGGCTCAACTATCTCAGGTATTGCGGCACATACTGCGTGAGTCATCTTCTCTCTTTGGTGAGAGTTTTTATTTAAATTACGTATATTTTTCAGGTTTTTAGTGATGCAACTTCTAAAAATAAAGTCATTTTATTTGGCGATAATTGTTTGTCATCTTGTAGTTGAGCTTGGATTCTATTATTATTCGCGGACCACAGCAGCTCATTCATGTACTGGAAGCTTGCAGTAGGACCATGGCTGAAATATTAATCATTTATTTAATTTACGATACATTGAACACAAAATGTGTTCAATACTAAGCAACCTTGCTTACTGAATGATTCGCATCATGTACAAGTAAAAAGAGGCTTGTAGGCACACGTCACATTATGCCAACTTGGTGCTTACAAGGAAGTTTTATTTCACCAAAACAATAAGCAAACTCGTTACATATCTTCTGAGGGTTGCCTGAGACCGGCTCGAGAATCGCCTTAATGATGTCAAAAGGCAACATAATGTGTTCTCCTTAAACGGCCCTCGCAGTTCGTTACTGTCGCCTCCTTCCACGGTGACGTCTCACTGCCTACCAGACGGACGCATTAAGATCACCTAAGGGCACCACCATTATGTAAAACGACCACAGAATAAAATATATTCACTCGTTAAAAAATAAATATACGACCGGCCCGGGCGTTTGCTCGTTTTACGACGAAATTGTACAAATAAACTCGTAGAAGTGCTGGTCGGATCTCGGGTACTTTTGGCATTATAAAAATGATGACGTTATGCATAATAAAAGCCCGATAAAGGAAGCCGTGTGCATAATTCACTGCGTCTTCTCGCAACAAACGTAATAACGAGGTGTTTTTTTATTGGTGAGGATATCGACATTCGTGGCGACCTCGCACCAACCTCCAGTGCTGCGTCGAATTAATTTGACTGTATTTAGAGACGGATTGAAAACGTGTGTACCACACAGACGGTAACAGCGTGACCGTTGACATCCACAGTAATAACACAGCTTGATATAATAGGAGTTAATGTATCTGTCGATACCAAAGGCCGCACTCCTCAGATTACAGCTATCGAACGGCCTCGTTAGATCTTATCTCTATAATTCGAAAATCTTTTATGAATAATTTGTATCCATTATGTTTTGAACGTTTAATGCTTAGGAGTGGAACTTGACATCCTGTAATGCTAATCAAGTATTAAATACCTTTTTGAGAATGTTGATTTATTTGTGGTTTATCAAGTAATTTATTGTGGCGGTGTAACATCAAATGCTTGAAGTAAATATCGTTTTAACATTATGTTATGGAAGGTAATCGATTTGGGAAGAAACGACTACTGAACACAAAGTTATTATAATTGGAGCGAATAGTTTATCACTTATTACTATTTTACTCGGTATGAATCGAATCAATTCGAGTATCTACTCGACTAACTCTTCGATGTTACCATCTTTTGTTTCTGTTTTACTTTTGTTTTTGTATAACTTTCTTCGCGCATTGTAAACTCTTGAATGAAATGAACATAACGGGCAAATTAATAGTGGGGTGCGTCGCCCTACTGCCTACAGCTCGTACCTTATAATTAGACGATATGAATTCGATGCGATAGCGTGGCGGTCCCTTGCGAAACTCGCCCGGCTTCTAAGGGACCATATCCACAATTAACAACCCACAAAGCCGTATAACCAAATCAGACTACAAGCTAAACAGTCCTCTTTGTCCAACTAAATAAAGCTCAAAATTCGACACGCTCCAATTTCAGTATACCCCTTTCAATTCCTTTGTAACCGCTGGACTATAGATGAAGTCACTCCGGAATGTGCTTTTGCATATGCAACCGATTTTAAACTTTATTTGTTTTAGTATACAGATGATAATCGCATTAAAATAATTAAGATATGCGACGTTTACTGTTACGCCGGCGCACGCGTTAGAATCAGGATGCTGTAACAGTCCGGACGCGGCTCTAATTACCGCCGCCACTCAATATTGCAAAATGAACGAAGCCTATTCTAGAGTAGTACCCTTCGGCTATTACACTCTATCTATTGTTACACAAAACACATTTAAAACGTTGAATAGTGTCTTATAAAGACTTAGGTGCGCCCGCGCCGGTTCATGCTACTGATACTTACTAATGTGAAACAATAAACAATTCCGATTTTATCTCGATGATCTGTACTCAACAATATCTAATTAATCTCAAACACAAGTCCAATTAATTGTTGTTATGAAAGTTTAATTACGACTTACAACGTGTTACGCAGGTTTTATAATGATACATTTTACAATGACAGCAGTACGTACATACGAGAATACGATCGTATTATAATGCGCATTAAGTTTATCATATGACGCAGTATATACCCAAAATACAATTAACAATCCTTTGCAAAATGTTAATATTATTTAATTAAATATATCCTGTAATAAAACTTGGGCTGATTGATATAATAATATATATTACTAGCTGCGCCTTGCGGTGTCACCAGCAACATTTTTCGGCATAAAAAGTAGCCTATGTGTTAATCCAGGGTGTCAGCTACCTTCATATGAAATTTCATGAAAATCCATTCAGTAGTTTTTATGTGAAAGAGTAACAAACATCCATCCATACATACAAACTTTCGTTTTTAATATTAGTAGGGATTTTAATATGATATGCGATTTAAAGACTTAACATTTTATTCAGACGATGTTTATTAAAGTAAACTAAGCATTTAGAGCTGCATTAAATATCTGTGAAGTAATTTAATTTATTCTGTATAATTTAGTTTTAATAATGCAAACACATAGTTAGCGATGCAATTTACAAGAACAATAAACATAAGGAAGCTGTGTCTATGCAAACGGCCGGTAGGCTGCGGTAACTATATATATCTAGTATATGTATGTTTGTATCAAGTAGTGTGGTGTTGATGGAGTCTTAGTCATCGCTACTATTTATTATAGTTTGATGGTTTGGACATGACCATTATACTATGGAAATTCGCCAATATACTAGAGTCGCCGGCATAGCTCAAAGAATATGCTAGTTGAAGTGGCAATGGCTCACGGGGCGACCACGAACCGGAAGACGCAGCGTTGGCCTCCCACCAGATGGACCGACGATATCGTCAGAGTTGCGGGTAACCAGTAGATTCAAATGGCGAGTTTTTGTGTTCATGATGATGGTCTTCCAGCTGATGATGAGATGATAATTCTACATTTCGTCGTTTTTTTATGTTTCATAATATAATAATAATAATAACTTTATTATCAGACACAACATCCATAGTTATAAAAAATACAAATCGAAAAACACAAATAAAATCAAATTAAATACAATAGACAGTTTCAGTGCAATATTTCTTCTTAAGCGCAAATCTAGAATTTAAATATAAAATAACGCAACATTAGATTCGCAATCACGCTTCCTCCCAACAATTTCTAGATCCATTCAATTGAAGACATCCGCAGCATCCAACACTCAAATGGTGATGTCATAATGACAGGAAGCGACATAGTTTACGTGAAATTGATATGGTATAGCATTATAGGTAATACACTTAATACGTGTAAGGCTAGCCCGGACTTATCTCTCAACCTCATTATATACGTCATATTAACAGAATAATTCTATTCTAAATAAATATCTTTCTGCGAAAGTTTTTAACACTAAAAATACATTACCAAATATTCAGAGCAAAACTTGAGGAAAATATTCTTGAAGTTTTACATGACGCAATCTATCATCATCAGGCGGAAGACGTCGACTGTTGAACAAAGGCCTCCCCCTAAAAACGCAACAATGAACAACACAATCGATAATAGTAAGAAAATGTATTTAAAAAATCAGAAAAAAATAAAATTACTAGACACCTCAATTAATCTTTTTTTCCCATAGTCTAATAATGTGCAAAGTCTAAAGTCTACAAACACGCAGTATGTAATTCGAAGTAGACACAATACCAACACGTAATAACCCCCCGCCGTCTGATTATGTTTTAATCTCGATAACTTTAAAATCGACATTTTCGAAAAATTACATTAAATTATTTCCGAGCACTCGCATTCTCCAACGTAATCATCCACCAATAAAATTGATGTTCGATATGATTTTCTGAGAAACTGTTTATATTATGCGCGATATAGGAAGATACTTTACAGTGCCTATAATACGTAATAAGTACAGAGCGGTAACTCGATCGAGTACTTTCGAAAATCACGAAGATCACTGCTTCATTTTTTGGTACTTACGCCGCAATAAAGTATTAAAATATCGAATAATTTCAAGTACGTGTTAATATGCATACTTGCTCAATTTACGCATTGAACTCTACATAACTGCTGTGCCTGCGCGCTGTCAAGCTATACAGTCGCTTTTTTTACACTTCATTATAATATTTATCGACAGAATATAAGATCTGCTAACTCCAAAATAAATAAAGTCATCGGTCATCAGGTAATCTTTTTATACACTAGTTTATAGTCATTGGAAGCTTGTATTATCATGTAATGGAGAATCATAAATTACTAGTACCTATTTTGAATAAATAAAGCTTCTGAATTATTGTTAATTTATAAATCTTACACTATGTCCGGAGCATTCAAGGGTTCGTGCGTTATTTACGATGAAATATACTTATTTATTGCAGCCATTACAATTTCATCTGCATTTTTATTGTTTCATTGTGGAAAAGAATAATGCACGATACCTTCTTTATCTGTCCAAGGTTTTATTTCTTACAGTTCCTGCATAATTACTCTATCTTCGGTATAAGAGATATACTTAATTACAGTCAACAAAAAAAACACAAAAACGGTTATATTTACTTTATTTTTTGGAAACGTGACTTCTCCCACATGAGTGTTACATTTGGCTTACAAAAAGCGGCAACGCCTCGATGTGTAATTAATACAATTCTGTGAACAAACACAACCTGAACATAAATAACAAAAGCAGTGCAACGTGTGGAATTGACAGTAACAACGATCAGCAAGTGGAAAGGGCAGACGCAGCCCCACGGCCGCGCGCACCGAACTCCAAAAACGTAATTTATAACTACATTTAACCGAAGAGCCAGCCAGACGACTTCGTCCAATATTAATATCGGCGTCAGCATCATTAAGGCATTCCTTTTATTGCGACTTTAAATAAGTCCGTTCGCCGATCGCCTTTATTAAAAGAGGCTACCTTTCTCCAAGGTTTTGCAACGTCGCCCTTCTTTTAAGGCAGTTTTTTAAGCGGTAATGCAACACAGCAATTTACTCGCCACTGAAGTAACAAAAGAAATTCTTATCAATTTTTGTGGTAATTTTTACACGCTTTTTGTGCTTAATAATCACTTAATCTGCGGCGGTATTTTTGGTTATTTATTGGATGGTTCGGGGATATCTTAGCGAGAGGAATCGGAAGCTCATCGGCAAACATCGCAGCTTCGCGCGCGCGGTAATGAGGGGAAATTAAAATTGCATGTTTAAGGGAAACTGCCTTGAGCTACGAATATTTTGCAGTTGATCTTTCCATTAAATTTAAACTTGATCTTTGTCAGAAGTTAACTGTAAATCATGACAAAATGTGAATAATAAGTGGTTTTGTATCAGAATGGTCGCAGGTCCGGGCTACCGGTGTGAGGTGGGGAACGACCGACTTTTGTTTGTTTTATTTGACTCTCATCGTACTCACGACGCGACGCACCGGTATCAATCAATTCTGCTGCACGTTAGCATAATGTAGACCAACTTGCGTTTGTGGTGATATGTTTACAATTTTTTGTAATATAAAGGAAATGTGCATTTGCAATAAATGAATAAATATATCGCTCATACCAAACATTAAATGTTTTATTCAAATTAAATATCATAATTAAACATTTGGTCATATTTGTATATAAATATCTTACTCTATTAAAATAATAAATTAAGCCAAAGATACGATGTGAAAAGTTAAAAAAACTACATTTTGTTTTAAGTACTAAGTTGGTATGTACCTTTTTGGTTTTAATGTATAAATTAAAATTAAAGTACAAACCACATACAATTATTTAAGGCCTCAGTGTATAGCAAGGATTGAATATTTCTTTCGAAAGTGAATATAAAAAAAATGATCCAAAACTGTGGTCTCTAGCCACGGAATGTCTACCCTAACATTATGATCTTCGGATTGCGAAGTATACTTTATCAAATTAGCTGGTTCTCGCTACCTGGCCGGTGACAAAAGCTTTCATCTCACAAACTTGACATAATTAATATGAAAGCATGTCGAGTGAATCGTAAGGATCCTTAATTGCGCAGCTTTTTCATCTGCGCGATGATTTATTTCATTATAAATACATTTTTGTTATTAAATATGGAGGACGAATATAATGTTTCAGTAATTAACTCATGATATTTCGACATTGCTGAGATCTTAATTAACTGTTGCCTTTTTGTTCCGTTTGACGAACTGTAAGAGACCCTTGAATTTTATATGACCCTTTACCACATAAATGACTCGTCGTAATAGTTTTACATAATGTACCACTAGTGTCAGTGGTCTAGTGGTCGCTAAGTGCGACTGTTGACCACGAAGTCCTGGGTTCGAATCCCAGGTCGGGTAAAGTGTTACTGGGTCTTCCCAGTAAGTAGTTAGCAGCATGGAGTTTGGATTTGTGCCCGGTTAAAACCATAACTGGCGAAATGTGGGGGTACTATATTTGCACCTATGCTTACCCTTTCGGGGAATACAGGCGTGACGTTATGTATGTATCTAAATATATAGATGACCTTTAGATTTGACTTTATGGTTAGATACTTGAGTGAACATAGAATTATTATATACGTAACGATGAATACATGATGTGTGGCCTGTAAGTGCGACCAGTCGAACACGAACCCAAAAACCAAACGACGCGACGGAGCTATCTTCAGTTAATGAGAGAAAATGCATAATATCGGATATTACCAACTTAAACTGGTAGTTAAACAAAAGCATTTGCAATAGTACATTATTTCGTTTTATACTCTGGAGGTTTGATGTCGCAAAGCTGTCCGCATCAGTTTTCATCACCAAGTGTACTGAAGCTTACATTCGTAAGGCGTGTACAACAAACTAGTTTGACGACTCATCGCCCTTGAAAACTTAAACTGAACAAGTGACACCTTACGACATAACTTACACCCACAAATATCGACTTATCTCATCTAAACATCATGGTGATCAAGCCAATGAATAAATTAACTCCAGTGATGCATTAATTCCATCTTAGTTTTAGACTATGCGAATGAAGCAAAAGAAGTATGCTAGGATCGTAGCAAATGGAAATCCGTGGTCTCTGCCTATCCCTCAGGGAAACAGGCGTGACTTTAAGTATATATTATGTAGTTTTAGACAGAAAACTTTACGTGCAGTTACGAGTGTGACTGACAGCGTTCCATTGCGTAAATGGCCGAAATTTTATTTAAAAAATCATCGATTATTCCACTCTCTTCAAGAATAAAACACAAGTACTGGTTGCACCTCTAATTGCGTTTCAACTTAACTGGAGTTGCGTTATATAACTGCGGAGTAAGTCTCGGCCGTCAGAAGAGTTGCCCCCCAAGGTCCGAAATATTGTTCTACTCCAATTTATCAGGCAAGCAAGCAAATTAACTCGGCTCTTTATTCCCAACGGCGTTTCGTTATTTTCGTAAAAGTGAAAAAATTTCGTCTGCTGCACTTAATGTCAGTAGCGTGCGATAATTAATTGAGGCCTCCCAAGTAATAATTCGGACAAATAAAATGTGTTCGATGTAGACATTCCCACGGAGTCGGTGCGCGATAGCGGCGTGGCGCGAGGGATGCGCGGAATGCGAAACTATGCGAAGTTTGGGTGGTATCGGTCCATTCTTGACGTTACGCGCTGCTATTAACATGCCTCGAATCCTGGGAAAGATGTTAGTCCACCGATGTAATGGCGAATTCAAGTTTTTCCTTTTAAATTGAGCGTTAGTAAGAATTACAAGAATATTTCTCGCTTGGAAGTGTACATTAAAAACTAAGTTTGCGAAAGATCATTAAGGTTAAAACATGGAGGTCCGGCACTAATTTCGCGTCCAAACAAAAAGAAGTGGAGCCTACGTTTCCCATACATGTTGTGGTGTCAGGACCCATGTGGCTGAGGCAAACATAAATTATGAAAAGCTGACATGCGCAGTGCCGTCACGTCAACATCGACAGGTTTACATGAAGCCGCAAACAGCGAAGTCATTTAAGCCCTCAGACATCCCGACAGAACACCATCTGCGAAACAATTTAAGTACAACAACTATATTTTTTCCGTTATTTTTTTGTAACATGCAAGCATTACAGGAAATGTTTAAATGCAAAACCAAAACTACATAGCTGCAGCATATAATATGTTTTTTTATTAATTTATTTTAAGTCACTTTTTTATCATAATAATACTTAATATCTTATAGTTGCGTGTTTTTAAAATCGAACAGTAATCAAAGACAGTGATATCTTATTGTTAAGATATAGGCATTGATGAAAGAATTATTCTTATATGAAATCTGACTCACATCTTTACACCCCAAATAGGTACGCAGAGGTGTTCTCAGGATCACGAGGTTAAACATACGCCATCGGAAGGCCATCAGAAAGTTAAAATACATTTAAAAAAATACAATCCTAATTATTTATTGAAATTCAGTTAATTTCAGACTATTTTACCTATAGTTTCTATAAAAAAGGACCCATATAGTGGTACCCAACCTTACCGCCAGGTCACTGATCGACGCCGTTAATGCCCGTATTAAGTTTACGTTCAAACGAACAGGTATCAAGTGCCGACATCCTTAATTAAGGTAAAACCTCGGACCGTCAACTGGATTAAAAGATCGGCTTTGATTTTGATTGATATTGCGGTGAAACTGCAGACCGCTCGGCCACTCTCGCATTTTCTCGCGCACTTAAGGGCTCAGACACAACGTGCCTGTCATTGATGTCTGATGAAAGTTCTGTTAATCTCCAAAGATGAATAAATTTCGGTAATCATTCATCTTTCTCTTGCCACCTAATAATTAAGGTTAGTAGAACACAGCATCTTCTTTCTTCAGAAGACGTAGTTAGGTATGCTTTTCTGCGACAAATTTATTTATTTAAATACTATATGGGACTTATATCGTCCGATGGAATTTAAACGTATTATAAGCAAAGGCCGACCCCATCAGAAAATGCTTATATCTGCCAAGTCGAGCAAAATGTACAGCCGAACCATCCTTTTTTCGTAGGTACCTATATATATCCAATCGGTTCCTAAAACAGCGCCTGCTGTGTCGCAACCTTAATCTTCAGTCAGAAGCTATCTCCGTTGGTGTGCAACGATGGAAACCAGGATTAAACAAGACAACCATTAACCGTTCCCAAAATATGATTTGTTATTGCGATAAGCTGAATTTAACGAACGGTGGCCATGGCAACAAAACCACAGTGTATTGACAGGCTTCTGCCGGTTTAGCATTATATATAAGAAGTCATATATATTGTATGCATGCGTACAATATATATGACTTCTTTTAGATTAGATGGATTTGAGCTACAGCACAAGTTATGCTAGTATGACCAGCAAATATCCGGCGTCTCTATCAGTATACTCCACTATGAGCTCTCTGAAATCTCTCAATAAAGCCCTAGTAATAATTCCGTTGCTAGATGTAGCAACGGTGTTTTAGTCACCTGCTTTATAAAAATAATTGTCCGGTTAAACAATCGCAACCCCTTTTAGAGTCGGCTGCAAAGACAAAGTTGAAAAAAAGCATATTTCAACTTTAATTAGTTAAGTTAGCTTGATATAACTTAATCGCACCCACTAGCTGTTTACTTTGAAACCTGTAGGGACATAACGAATGCTGTGATTTTCCGATAAGCATCGCACAAATAAAATTAAATGAATGCTAATATTAAACCGTGATACTAATCCGTCGCCCCAGTACCTAGCTGTAATAATTCAATTCAATTTGTTCATGGTTTATATGACAGGTTGCGACTAATGCTTTGGGAGCTCGCGTCCAACTTTTAAAAGTTATCGTTTTGAAATAGTAACCTTTTTTTTAACTTTGTGGTTAAATGGTTCATTATTTTATTCAATTAAGTGCTGCTGTTGAATGTTATGTGGAAGAAAAGTTTTCTAAATAGAAAATCAACAAAATAGTCATACATTCTTTTCTGTATGCCCAATTTGCGAAAATCAAATCTTTGAACAGCATCGACGAATTAAAAATATTATCTATAAACCTAAAATATTTTATTTTTTCTTTACTCAAAAAATCTATTTAAAAATATGTATCTGAATTCATCGAAATACTACCAAGTGACTCCTTACCATGGACTCTTAAAGCAGGACAGTTTACATTAAAACTTTCCTAAAAGCTCATTCAATTCAACTGTTTTTGAACGTTGTAGTTGAAAAATTCACGGTAAGGGGTCTGATCAGCAGCTACACTATATAATGCTGCAGCTAACTGCACTAGCTCCTAAACCATAAGGACATCTGACCGGGAAATACTGACAGGCAACCATCATACGTGTAATAAACATAACCATTATAATATTCATAATTCTGAGCAATAACACAAGCACCTTGAATACGTCGCGTTATGCCAATAAAATAAAGCATTTAGCTTGAATCACATAGTGCAGGAAAACGTTATAAATATTATGACGTATGTCTGTGAAGTGATTTGTGTTATTACCTCTACACCTTCAACCTTACAGAGTTGAATGACAGGAGTCGAGAAGATCATGACTAACTGTGACACGACTATGTTGGTGACTCCTGATCACTTGTTTATAGAAATATATCCTTTTGTACGCTTGATATATGTATCTAAATAGTAATAGTATAAGAAAATGTATCGAGTAATGTTTATACGCTTGTATTATACGAAGAATAAACAAGAAAGTGGTGGAACTCAATAACTTTTCTTAAAATAAAATTAAAAGTTTAAGTCACCCCCGAAACTTAGAAGTACTCTTTATTATCAAACTCCTAATCAGAACGTAATAAATTATAGCAAGGAACCATCTTGATCACGTCAGCTTTCGGACAAAAATACCACATCATAATCGGTCCATTCGTTTAGGAGCTACGATGCTACAGACAAACACGTTAAAATGACAACAACAATTTGCGTCAGATTTTAAAATTAAAAGATTATGCACAAAGCTGTCATCACGCAAGAAAAAAAACTAAGAAAAAAGCCCGCACAATGAATCGAACACCGAATCACTTTACAAGTCTAAAGACGCGGCCTACATTAATTATGAATATTTATATAATGTATGTAATTATAGCGATTTATATAATGTATTCAGTAACACACACAGGCGTACAACTATAAGTGAGGATTAAGTCCAAGTAGTTTAATAATGGATTAAAGGATTATGCAGTAATTAAGCCATTAAATATAAGCTCATTATGCCTTTAGCGATTACTTTGATATACATATTTATACCTTTTAGAGATGTGTGGTGTATTAGATACCCTTATATGACAGGTGGCTAGAATTTTTTTAATGATTATTTACGCGTGAAATTGTCTAACAGTTTACTTTTTATACTAACCGAACGGGATTAATATCCCATGCTTAAGTAACAAATAATATTCTCTGCCGAACTTGATCACGGCGGCCTATCTCAGCTGAGACTAAGCTACTACGCAGAAGATATTATAGTGCACAATATGCGCGCAAACACAGGTGCACTCCCTATTCCCTCACTCTCATCAGATGGGGCGGTAGGCCGACACGACGGGAAGGAGATCAGGCGCAAGACCAGCGGCTTAAAGTGCATCCGACAATCAACATTAATCATCTACCTTTTAACTATCGTGTTATGATAATCATCACCATCAGCCTATATCAATCCACTGCTGGACATAGGCCTCTCCTATAGCACGCCACTGAGCTCCATCTTCGGCCTTCCGCTTCCAACCGCTGCCAGCCATTTTTCGTATACTCGCCCCACCAAGCTGGTGGACGTCCAAAACTACTTAAATTATTTTCCATCAAGTAGGTACCTATAAGACATCTAACTACCCATCCGTGTCGCAAGACACGATTATAATTATCAATCTATAGATACGTGACGTGCTCCAGACTTTTAAGTTGAAAGCTTTGACATAATTCTTTTATACTAAAATACTAGTCCACAATATCAAAATTCGAGTACATCTAAAGAACTCGGGCAACTAAATAAAAAACGTTGTTTCTCATTTATTTTTAAACAGACTCAGTCACGGTAATGGTCTACTTATATTCGATCCTAATAATCGTAGCGAATTCAATATTCTCTTACAGTTTTCATGACAATATAATGTAGATAAAGCTTGTTCCAAAGTATTATGACGTCTCGGTTTGCGCAGTAGCGATGTTATTAGTGTTCTGCGCAAGTTCAATTCCCTATTGTTATAATATGTTTTAGCTCCGATTGTCAAACATTTGAGATTTGACGTTTTTGAATCTTTTAGTGCCTACCTAGTACCTCTTTGTAGTTGCCAACAGACCTTTTTAATTAGTATTACGAAACTACATAACTTTTGTGTAATTTAATTGACTATACTGACCAATCTCTGCAAGACTGCTTGACCTATTTCCCTTGTATATTAGGTATGCAGTAGAAAAAGAAATTAACTTACATTTTATTATAGACCTATGTGATAAATAGTCATGTAGGTAACTTTTACGGTGATTTTAAAGCTTCAACATAAAAAATCATACAGTATACAGCCTAATAGCACATTCGTCAAGAAACGGCTCGGGTAAGGGATTTCATAATAACGTTTTGAAAGCACTGTGTACTCAAGGCGCATTAACAAATTTACCAGTAAAGAGGTAGAATAAGTGGAATAGTCTGGCAATTCATCTCGATTTGTCTGCCGGGTCACGGAGGATCGAGCGTCGTGACTCCACGACACATATGCGCCGGCGCAGATTTGTACAGACAACCGACAATTGCAGATTTCTAAGCGATTTTTATTACATACTTGAATCTAAATTGAGGATTAAGTATGCCTAGATGTAAACGATTTATTTGATTTTCTTAATTAATGCTAATTAATATATAATCTAGTAAAGCGTATAGTTTCAATTTAATATTAAGGCGTTTATGCCAGTTCCAAAGGTTTCTTTAAATTATTATATATATAATATAATGGTTTATTATTTAAACCTAGCTGTAAAATATATAGAGAAAATAATATCAACACCACGACGTAATTTTCATAATAAGTAAATTCTAAACAGTAAGCACTAAGCAACAGGCTGACAGATAGGTAACACGAGTTTATTAATACGTAATGTATGGATCTCGACCAACATTTGAGTTCATTTTAGTATTTTTTGGACGTAATCATATCACCACAAAGGATCAGTTTACAGGGGTAATAATTTTCGTATACTATTACAAACATCTAAAAATGTATATGGATGTTATTTATTATCTATCCACTAGCCTGGTCGACCCTCTCGTAAAACAGCTGGTTTAACCAAATAACCGCCCAAGAGACACATTTTCAAACAACGTTTAAGGAATTTAAAACTTCTGCGAATCACATTAGGTCCTATATCGATTGCGGGAAAATTACAAAGAAAATAATCTTTTGATTTAGGGCTCCATATCTGTCAACTATGGACCGATTATGTGAATCTGTTTGCGAACAAATAGGTTTATTGGCTACTGTCGTAATAAACCTGCATGATTTATCAATGGCGATAGCGGACGATAACATTATTTTGACGTCGAATGATGTCATTGATCCCTACCGGCGTGTATTGGGTTTCAGGCGCACCGCACACCATCGCCCAACCTTTGTCTAACAAAGTTGCAAAAACAGATAATTCATCGATGCGGTTTCCAATTGTTTTATCATAAACAAAATGCGCAATAATAACGCAATGCTAAGGTACCAGAAGATTTTGTAAATATTAAAGAAGATTACGTGTCTCTTACGGCGCAAATTGATGATTGAACCAAAATACGACACCATTCGCCTCGATTGACCACAAAGAACTCACTGAAGGTTTTATTATGACATTCATAAATATAATAAAAATGTAATAAAAAAGCTGTAAAGTCATCTTAAAGGCAAGTAACTGGTATCGAAAATAGCGGAGTAGGATTGTGCAAGTCACATCTTGTGCCGCAGGATCGACCGCCAAGGCCCTGCGCGGTCGTGCATGACATTACGTGCTGCTACTGGACTAAAATTAAAATTAAATCAAGCCTTTGATCGCAAATCAGTCGCAGTGGTTGACAATTTGTATTCACCGTACTATACAATCATAAATGAAATGGAAATCATTTTGCAAATCATACATGTCATGAACTACGCCAGCGAAGTCTGGAGTCTTTTAAGTTATTGAATAGTTGAACGGTTTTTTCGAATTATTAATGCATTCATTTGTATTCCCAAAAGCTTTACTAGCACTCGGGATACACCTATCATTGATTAAAGTAAGTTAAAATAAGCGGCGACTCATAATGGCGTTCTATGTGGAAGGCCTTCGTTCAACAGTGGACGTCTTTCGGGTGATGATGACGATCCTCATAATACGTTTTATATCACTACTAATATTATAAACGCGAAAGTTTGTAAGTATGGATGAAAGTTTGTTACTCTTTCGCGTAAAAGCTAAATGGATTTGAATAAAATTTCATATGGTGGTAGCTGACATCCTGGATTAACACATAGGCTACTTTTTATCCTGAAAAAATGTAGCGGGTAACACCGGGGGGCGCAGCTAGTCAAGTTATAATAAGTAAAGCGAAAGATTCGTAGCTCAAGCTCTTCAATAGAAAATTCAAAGCCTGCTAAAATGAAATCGGATCAAATAAAGTAACCATTATAGATATTTAAAATATGAAGTACCTCTCTTAACCTACATAATTGCTTAATAGAGCAATTATGTGCTATTTAATCGCAGTTTAAGTTAGGAAGATAAATGTAAGCTCTCAATATATATCGCATCGGTAAATCTCTGCGCACGCGTCGATGCGGTACCGAACTACCTTAGTTCAAACGCGTGATAAGATCTCAGACATATTAATCTAATAATAAATAACGCTAATATGCATGTAGATGTTTATAATTAGTATCAATACACTCACCCATTATAATTAGCAAGCAATTTAGTCCCGACATAATATAAACTTTGTTGGTTGTAATTTATTAGCATAGCCAACGTATCTGTATATATAATTAGCCATTGCGTACGAAATGCAGGTAATGGTTTATTGTTGAGTAAAAATTCGCCAAACAATACCATTTAATGTGTTTAATCCATACTAAAACTACTAATGCTTAAAATACTAAATCATCAATTATTTATTTTAATTTTACTAGACCTGATCTATTTTACGTTCGAGCATACAATCAGATCTTATTAAAGATAGGTTATAAATTATAATAATAATAATATTTTCCTGACCGAATTTCGGTCACGGTGGCCTATCTCAGCTGAAACTAACCAACTACCCAGGAGATATTATAGTACACAAATATGCGCGCAAACACCTGTGCAATCCCTATTTCCTCACTCACCAGTCCGATGAGACCGTAGACCGACCCGACCGGGGAGAGATCCAGGCGCAGGACCAACGGCTTAATGTTTTTTCCGAAGCACGGAGGAGCTCGACATGTGATAACGGTCACTCATCACAAGACTGACCGCGGCAAACATGGCTTAACCTTGCTGATCGATTGATCTGCACGATATCCATCTAGCTAGGAGCTTATAATATATGGCTTTAATTTAAAAAGTTGTAAGATCATACATACATAAAAGTCACGCCTGTTTCCCTGAGGGGTAGGCAGGGACAACGGATCATTGTAAGATCATTTATTTAATAAATACAAATTCATAAAACAAAATTCTTATTGTCCTACTCTTCTACAACTTATTTGGTTTATTGAATCCTTTCGTAAAACAAAACTTAGTAGTATTACTGTTTCTTAAAGCAGTAGACATTATTTCTTTTTTATTCTACTTAAACAATAAGATTCGCTTATAACATGGTAAGCAGATTAGGAAGTCAACAGGTTATACAGTAGTAGAAACGTAAAGTAAAAGTAGCAACTTTAATAAGCTATGAGAAACGTCGGTAAAAAGCTCTTTAGTAGGTATTTTCAATAGATATTTTAGGTTATTACACCTAATGAATATGCATACAAATATAATCCTCAGTAACACATAATGCGATGTATAAATCACATATAGTACCTACCTACTTATAATAGGTACATATAGATGTCAGGTACGTAGGTATGAAATTATGAATATCGAACATTTTTGGGGTCCGTTAGCAAAATGCAAAATGAACTCTTCAACTATTTTTCGTAACCCAACCTTCGTATAATCTTATTATTCTTGTTACAACTCCATAAGTACATTTCCATAGCCAAATTCCAAATAAATCTGAAATAAGGCTTTATTTCCTACTTATATTATTAACGCGAAAGTTTGTAAGTATGGATGGATGTTTGTTACACTTTCACGTAAAAACGAATGAATGGATTTTAATGAAATTTCATATGGAGATAGCTGACACCCTGGATTAACACATAGGTTACTTTTTATCCCGAAAAAATGTAGCGGGTAACACCGCGGGGTGCAGCTAGTATATAATAAACTTGTAAATTATAATGGATTTTTTATTTAAGTTATTTCGCGAAATAAAAAATCCCAATATTGTATAACACAGTCCCCTCCTCTACCTTCGCAGTCCATGAAATCATTATCATCATCAGCAGGAAGACGTCCACTGTTGAACAAAGGACTTCTCCTTACAAAGTGCCATAATCCTCATAATTGGCAAACGCGACTTATGGATGGTGATGCGATTACAGAAAACTTTGCTGCTCATTTTCGCCTATTACGACACCCACGGGAGAAAGTAGGGATGTGCTATTCTGGCCCGGCACTCCACGGGACTTCAACACGGGAGTGCAAGAAGTAGGCCTTCAAAATAATTAGTTCCAATTATCCCATTACTACGGAACGCTAAGTTAATACTTAACTGGTACGAACTTGCCCGATTTTTTGTGTAACAAATAATATTAAGATCATGCATTGTTTGCAAGGCCAACGTGTGGGCGTAGACGAGTTTTTTATCGAATTACAATGTGATATAATAAAATAAAACGATTCGGTGTAAGCTTGTATGGTATCAAGAATATCCCTTTCATTTTCAACATGAAACTTCAAGCGAGAGTATTGAGGACATAAAAGGTACTTTATTATATTTAAACTTCTTTCGATATATTTAAAGGGCGATGACTGAACTACGCAGATATATTATTATTTCTACAATCGACCATCTATTACCGAGATGGGTCGAAGATTACAAAGATTGTGGTGACCTGGATAAGATTAGCACAGGACCGCAGCGGATAGCATTGTTTAAGCGTGGCCTATACCCAGCAGTTGGACATTGAAGGCTGTGGATGAAGATGATGCTGATTGACCACCTATAATCTAAATGATTAAATATTTTTAAGCCTTAAGTGTCCGACTGCAGGGTGAAGGCCTACCTTTTAGCTTCCACTTATCCCTATCTAGCTGTTCGAGGCCAATCCCTGATAAATAGACGAGTTCATCGCGTCTTCTTGTTCTACGTCAGTGGCACTGTTATTTTCTGCCTTTTGAGAAACACTGTACTGTGAAAAAATTTGTGTACCTAACCAGATTTTTCGAATGATCTGTCTATAGTTACCTCCCGGTCAAAGAGTGTTAATTTAGACGCCAAAAAAACAAGAGAGGCTATGTAGATTAGATGCTATTATTAAAGTTAGGTATCGCAACAGCTCTATCACGTGCTGTAGTTTTTCATAGAAAATGTCACATAATTAACAACGACCTTGCGAATACAACGAATTACTCACAGACTGAAGCGTTGAAGTGAGCGGCGTCAGTCCCGGTTCTGTCCCGTCTAGACGGAGCCGTGACGAACAGATTTGACTTTCTGGACCTATCAGACTATACATCGGACACTTTTTGCCTGTGCTGCAAGCTTTGTGACAAATTGATTAAAAAAAATAGTCATTACAGAATATTTTCGGACGGCGTTTGACCTTGCGTCGTCTTTGCGTCACCCGTCACTCTTACCAGTAAGTGCCTACTGGTAATTTACTACAAATTCTTCAATGCTGCACCTAATAAGGCCTTTTGTTGACCCTGCGAGGAAGTTTAACTGCAGTCTATAGATACAGTAATTGCAAGCGAAATAACTGGCACGGTCGTTCAAATACGAGTACTAAAATTAAATTGTAGGAAATAGATATAATTGTGTGTTTTACACAGACCTTGTGATTGTCCTTATGCACTTATCACTTGCTCGCATTAAATCATATTTGTGTTGTAATTTAGACTAGTAATATAAAAAGAAAAAATTAAAATATTCGCTCAAGACTACGTTATTTCTGGAGTTTAAAGTGAATTTTTACGGATATTTTAAAGCCAATTTTTTACAATAATAAAATATCGTTTCTTAGTGATTTTCAGCCAAGAATAAGAGAATTATTACAGATTGATTGTGAAACCAATTTTGTAAATGCAACGCAGCCAGTAACTCTGCATATTTGTAGAAAAAAGCAAACTCAATCACAATCACACGTGTTCGCGATGCATGAATAACGGTCTGCCATCCGAGAATTGCAGCAAGCTTGGTCTGTAACTATAAGCCCTGCAAAGCTGAGCTTGTATACAATATAATCATGTAGCTAATTGATATATGTACAAACCTCACAACCCTTTCTTGGCATTCTGTGCATTTGAACCCCATTATCCTTAAACTTTTAGCACCAACCATACCAAAGATAAGGAGTCTAAACTCTCCTTAAATTATGCTTCTAGCAAAGTCGCAAAATATTATAAACTAAAAGTACCTCTTCTAGGATACGTCATACTTCCTATGGCTCTACATTGCCCAGCCTCGGATAAGCTTTGCCAATATGCCAAGAAAATGGTATTCTTATAGTTAACTTAGTTGTAGGTAGTTACTATTATAAACACTATAAATACTGTGTTTAACTCTATGATGCCCCTAGGTATACCTAGATAATTGAGTGGCGACATTTTTTGCCAGTCCGTCTCCCCAGGCGAGGCCTTGGCAACGCGGAAGGCTAGACTTAACAGCACTTAGCTACTGTTCATTAATCGTATTATTAGTGTTTTACATATGAGATAACACGTTCCAGTTGCAGCAGACGAATTTAATAAGTATTTACGAGCTAGTAATGATGCAGATGATGAATATTTGTTCCGCAAAAGGATCTAAAACGTAGTGAGTTCTTCATCTATTCTAATGTTTTGTTTGGGTAGTCACGGAGTTGTTGCTACTTCAAGCTTTCCAACATTTCTTGCTGCCTTCGATTACTGTATGTTAAATGTTCAATAGCAGACTAATAAAACAACACACGATTGTCTACCTCTTTAAACATTCAATAAAAATGTTCCAAATTCAACCACAATAGTATACACGATATGACAAAAGACGAGCAAAAACTGTTTCTATTAATCGGAAACCGAACGTATCAGCAAAGTGGGACAGATTGGCAAACATCGAAACAAGAACATCAGCTCCACAATACATTTAGCTCAGTGCCGCGTACCGCCGCTGGTACCAGGTACCGGGCGACATTCACGGCCCACAATATGCTCGCATCGTGAAAAAAGACCGTACCCAATTTCACGCAACGTAAACTCCGTGATCAGTTTTTGCTTATGATGACAAACAGCTATTTCCTAGTCGGCTAATTGTCCAGGTCCATTGCTTACTCATCGTTGTTTTTGTCGCCCGCTGGTCGCACATCGGCCGTCACCTTGCACTTTCGATTTTGCTCGGGTTACGCATCGATGTGATTGAGGCCCGCGGCACTCTTTGTGTGTTTTACCAGTGAACTGAAACATTCCGGTTTCGTTTCCACGAAACAGATTTGATATCTTATTGGGCAATAAAAAGCTGGCGTCCTTTGTACGTTTCCCCAATTGCGTGTAATTTATTTGTTTAATATTCTTGAGCGAAGGTCGCTGATATGTAACAGTTGACAGAGTTCGTGTTGGGTAGTAACAAGTTCAAAGAAATTAACGATTACAGACTTTTATTTCAGTGCTTTTAAACAAACCTTTCAGCAATTTATACACAACAGAGTACTGATGGTTAAATTAAAAGTTTAAATTCAGTTCTTTAATCCTCCACAAATTGTACAATGCAACAACTTAATACATTGTACAATGCTAGAACATAACAATATATAAACGCACTAAAAGCCGGGCATTCCAGCTTGCATAACATTAGTTAGCTCGGAGACAAGTCTGAGTCGCGAGGTCGTCGAAAGTAATTAAGAGGGCAGCGGCGCAGACCACCTCGTGGACGATTTTAGGGCTTCCTTGCCAAGGACGGGCTTTTTTGACGACGGCAATTCTTGTGGTTACAAAAGCTGAAAAACTTGATGATATATTTTTACAAAAACCGCAACATTTTTAGTTCAGTAGTTGACACTTTTTGCCAGAGCTGTGTCCTAGAATGTACGTTTTTAAGATGCTTGTTAGCTGTTCACTACCATTCGACCTGATTAGCGCAGTAGCTAATCCATTGGACTGCTGCGCTAGGGGTTGCAAGTTCGATTCCCGCACGGGGCAAAAAATTCTGTGTTCCGCAGATGTTTGTCCGGAATCTGGGTGTTCGGGTAACGACATTTCATATTTATGAAACGCACCCACGATACACGAAAAATTCCTAGCGTGGCACGACTTTTTTTTTAATGAAACTTTTTTAATATAAATTTATCTCTATCACTGAATAAACCAGATTTATCTTACGAAAAATGATACCACACTACATGTATTAAGTAGCAAGGATAGCATAGATGCGGAAGAATCTTTATTAAAACCAGATAATCATAGGTTCACCTGATGAAGCACTTTAAAATAAACTCTTACCGACGAGCATGTATGAGGAAAGTGATGCGTGTGAATGAGGCGAAAGAAGTATGGTAGGATCGTAGGAAATCCGCGGTCTCTGCCTACCCCTCTGGAAAACAGGCGTGACTTTATGTATGTATGTAAAATAAACTATCGTCCATACTAATTAAGTCAGCAGAATAATTCAGCACGACCACAAATACCAAGCTATTCGGCACAATTGTATTTCTCCAGGCTATCTGCATATCGTAGCAAAAACGATATAAATTGGAGAATACACAACACGATATAAGATGTATGTATGTACACTGCGTTGTGTAATGCCTGTGACGCGAATAAAATAGAAAGTACAGATAAGAGCCACTTTTAATCGGTTTCAGTCTCGTTATTACATGCAAATACTGTTACATCAATTTGTATCAGCCATTCAATTATCTAACTAACAACCTCTACTCTTGTAATTGACAATACTTATGAGCCTTTTTTTTATTTGTATATGGCAGCACGACTTTGATCTGAAAGTAGAAAAAAATGTAGATTGGTAACAATAGGTGTAAAAGTCGACTGATTCAATTACTTCAGCGGTCAAGTATTTAAGTAATTTTATATTTATTGTTGAGACAAATGTAAATGTAAAAAAAGACTAGGTATTTGTCATAATCATGGTGATGGAAAGATAGTGAAATGAAAAATTGGCTGGCAGCGGTTGGAAGCGGAAGGCAGAAGATAGAGCTCAGTGGCCTGCCATAGGAGAGGCCTTTGCTCAGCAGTGGGACACTTCATTCTAATAATAATCATCAGCTTTATCAGCCTGTCTCAGTCCACTGCTGGACCTCCTATGGCACGCTACTGAGCTCAATCTTCGGCCTCCCGCTTCCAATCATTGTCAGCCATTTTGTCATATCGTCTAGGCAAAAAAGCTTGTGCATTAATTGTTCTAATAATAATTAGAGAAATAAAGTACTAATATCAATGGCTCTAATACCTAATAGTTATAGGTGCGCCCTCTATTATATAGGTTAATATAGGCTAATATTTTGCCTAGTCTTCCTAAAAACACAACGATGTATGAATACTATTTGATATTCTATTTAGTTACACTGTGGCAAATGTAAAAGTTATAAATATATGACAAAGTTTCAATTAAATAAATTTATTTGTACAAAAGGTAATATTTTTTTTTTTTTTTAAAAACGTCGCCCCACACTAGGAATTTTTCCTGTGTCGTGGGTGCGTCTTACAAATATGTAATATCACATACACAAAGACCCAGACTCGGGACAAACATCCGTGGTTCGCACAAAGTTTTGCCCCGTGCGGGAATCAAACCCGCAACCCTTAGCGCAGCAGTCCAATCGCTTAGCCACTGCGCTAATCAGGTCGTCAAATATACCAAGTTGATATGTTTAATAATAGATATGTAAATACATGAATACGATGATATCAATACCAATCGTGCGATGCGGAAGCTCGACAAGGTGGACCGATTGAAAATAGAGATACCTTTAGATACATGATTGATTGTATTACACAGTTGACATATTAAATTGTAATTAATCAATTAAATGTATTCAGATGTACTAAACAATTTGTAAGAACAAAATAATTATAGGTACCGAGACAAGTTCTTAAAAATGATAAATTACTTGTAGGTATAATCATAGTAAGTCGTGGTGGCCTAGTGTTAACATACCGGATTTGTATGCACAAGGTTGTAGGTTCAAACACGGGCAAGTATCAATGATATAAACTTTTTTTTAGTTATTCTGACTAATGGTGACGGAAAACATCGTGAGGAAATCTGGATTTAATTATCTGAAATCGCCAACTCGCAGTGAGCTAGCGTGGAGATGAATGCTCAATCTTTCTCCATACGAGAAGAGGCCTTTGCCCTGCAGTGTTATACTGAAGGCTGTGGATGATGATGATGATGATAATCATGTAATATAACATCTCACTAATATTACCTATATAAAGGCGAAAGTTTGTGAGTGTGTTTGTATGTTTGTTACGTCTTCACGCTCAAACGGCTAGACCGATTTTGATGAAATGTCATATGGAGGTAGCTGGCACCCTGGATTAACACATAGGCTATTTATTATCCCGAAAAAATGTGGCGGATAACACCGCAGGGCGTAACTAGTAATATATTTATATTCTGACGGTATTCGGTCCCAGCGACTTAGGATTTTTACTAGTTATAGCTTCGATGGTGTGCTCTCTGGTGGTTGCATATTACAATCGTGTAATTTGTGAAAATATGTCTATAGTACATATACTATAGAATATATAGTACAGAAGCTTTCTAAGTTTACTAAATACTTTATTAACATATCTACATTGAAACTATTATAAGCATACCTTCAATTACTTAAAATAGTTACCAAGCAATTGGAAATTTTGTTATAAAGAAATTAAGTACGTTAGATAGTACTACTTACTTACTTAATGACTACTTAAATACTATGATTTTACACTTAACACTAATTAAACGACGCGTATAACTGATTGGAAAACCAAACAATTAAGTGAGGTAAATGGCCCAATTAAATAAATACGTTTGATTAGTCAGATAACTCGGTGCAATTGCGCAATGATAATTAACACTACGAATAAACTAGCCCACGTAAATCAGATAGAGATCGGATCAACTTAGCTTAAAAATATAATGGCCAATTGCTGAGTGCATAAGGGCCAGGTTTGCAACTTGCTCCGGTAACTAAATGAAAGCCAGTAGTCCGCAAATCTTACGTTTATGAATAAATCACAGCATGTAAAACAGTTAATACGTGTTACAACATAAATTATTGTCGCAAAAATACGTCAATTTTATTAAAAGCTTTTTGGATAGAAGTATTCAACCTTCAGTATTATTTTATCTGCAAATAAAAAGGCATGCGATTCTCTCTTTCACAGGAAAGTATCTTACATAACCCCTGTTAAAATTAAAACAATTATGTACTTATATGCCGCATGCCTATTTAAGCGGAGTGGATTCCAGCCTGTTGAGCACCTCCCCTTCCTCCCGTGGGTGTCGAGTCGACAAGGGACAAATCCAGAGAAAAGCAGCAGCGTCTTCTAAAACTTAACCATCATTACTGCGAACCCTAAGCCGTTTGCCAAACGTAGGGTCTGTGGCAACCCCCCGGAAGTCTTCTGGCTGATGTTGATGTACTAATAATTATGACAATACCGAAATGTAAATATAGCGGTTAATTATACTCTCTATATCACTCATCTGAGAGCGCTGGGATGATCTATGATTGCGACTTTAATTAATCATATTTAAAGTTAACTGTGATACCGATGTAGAAGTAAATCATTACCATATTCAGAATCAGTGAAGGACTGTAAGGACAGTTTGATTGCCGGTAGAAATATTATACGATAATACAGAAAATGTCTCCATCATCATCAACATATTTTATTACATTTCATCTTAACATTTTAGTTACTTCATTTAAAAAAAACTTTCAAACGCATCCTTTTTGCCAGCAGCCAGTACCACAGGTATCAACTACTTACATCCCCATTATTCCATAAAACGAGATACACGAGCGATAGTAAAATCCAGCTGCGAGTACATCAAATTAGATATAGTATAAGATTAATAAGAACCGTTACAATGTCGAACATTAATAAATTTGTCCCAGCGTTATAGATAGTGCGAGAGTGCGAGCTGTGGACAATGAGTTGGGCCTGAGTTATTGCACTGATGCCCCATTAGTCTCCGAAGCTACAGAATAATGGTCCAGAGAGATGTACCGCCTATTTACCTAGATATGGCACTGGTATTGTACCTTTGCGGGCCCAAGCGAATTGGGTTTCCTTAAGAATGTATTTAAAACGGGATTGTTGAAGACAATATGATCGTTACTCTAAATGGGTGCTTATTGTGGAGATTTCAATTCATACTGTTTATTTAAAGCTGGCTGTACCAACTTTCTATTACTTTATTGTATCATAATAATGTTAATCAACTATAATAAAACAATACAAAGCACTTCTGGTATTTTATGGGAGACTGTTAAGTTGATCTCGTAACACTAGCGTTGATATTTCGTCTTCAGGTTTCTTGGCATTCATTTCCAGGGTGTTTACATCTGCAATAAGATCCTTGCAAATAATGGTGGTGCCAGCCGGTAACTCACTAAGCGATGGTATCGGTTGTCGATATGCTTCTTTTTATGACCATTGCACAGTCGTAGAAAGAGTTGGACAATCTACTCTGCGGGAAGAAAGCTTTTTCGCTCGGTCCTGGTGGTCTCACCGGAACCTGATCTGTTTAATTTGTAACAGTGACTATATAACGACTTAATGCTGGTGGTAGTTTAATTGTTATACACATTTTATTACATGTTACATCTTATACACATTATATTACACAGCTATCCATCCATAATGTACGAACCTATATAGTATTTAAGTTTAATTAATTGTGCAACTCGTCACACCCACAGACAAACTGTGTAAACGGTTTTGTGGGGCAATGTTTTAGTATATAAGTTTTATTTTATAAATACATAATAAATAAATAAAAAATAAATACAGATTTCATTTGTTCCTTGTAGATACTGCATTCTATAAGAGAATCGAAAATCTAACAGGGCGTGTGTCAACAATATACAAAGCACAATTTCCTCCTATAATAATACATAACACAATTATTCTAAGCACTCAGCAACAGTAAGTTACTGATTGTAGATAAACGCAGTTCAGAAAACGATAAAATAAATAAAATATTTAATTTAATATTATAAAGCTACATTAAATTAACATAGATAATAAAGGCAACGTACTTATTTATTCAGAGACAGCAAGACACGATTGCAAGTTAAGTCAAAATACGTACAATGTGAACTAAATACCTTTGACCTTTGCTCCGCCAACAAAACTCTATTAAGGCTGCAATTACGCAGAACATGGCTAATAAGACGTACAATTGGTTAATTAAGACATGCGGCCGTGCGCCTACGCAGCGCGCAAACATTCCCAATAGATACCAGGTAGAGATGCGCTCGTTGGCATTTCTAAATTACTCGATATTTCCTCGAGTTTATGTAAACACTAATGAAGAACATCAACGTGTGATTTGTTTGTACATATATACTGCAAATTAACCTCGATAGCTTTGGAAACAGCTTTTACGATGTTCAACTGACACAAAGGTATACTGAAAATACCACCCAGGGTATTTTGCTCTTCTACTAACTTACCTTCATATTTTATATTTCTTGATACAATTTTTACATTTATATCGTTGGTCCGTTTTACAAATAGAAAATACAACGTTCAGGCACAAAAACTCTTAAAGCGAAACACCGTCAAACGGGTCATCTTTGTAATTTTGATTTACAAGCCATCACAGATTAAGTCGAATGTTTATTTCTGGGACAGCGTCCTTTTTCGTTCCTTCATTAATTCTTTTTTCTACATTTTATGTCGCTACCTTTACCGCTCCTTCTCCACACCATAAGTCTTCTAACACTAGACTCTCTAGAGAAACAAACCTGTAGGGTCCATATCCCGCTTGGTATCAGCTGGAGTCAGCTTGTTTTTGAGTGCAGCGTGTATTACGGTTGCGCAGCTCGCCGGGGGCGCGCGTGGCTGCCGATGATTTATCAATAGCCGCCGCGATGGCTGCACGACGGGCCGAGCCGACACCACTCTTCCCGTCGCCACTAGCAATGTAAGAGCTGAAGCGATTCAAGCGCTTTAGGTTTAATAAATAAGTTCTGTTTAGCAAGGATTGGTCAGTCCTGAAGCTTAGGCTTTGTTACATTTTTACTTAGTAGTATCTATATTTATACTTGATCCCCCTTATTCATAAACAATTACAATTTTAAACCAAGGATTAAATAATTACTGTCGTTTGCATATCAAAGAATAGAGATTTTTTTTTTTTTCGAACTTGTCTCTCGCAGTTAGCTCTGAGGGAGCTCTTACTGCTTAACCGGTCGTTTGGCGAGACCTAATAAAAGGCCTCCAGCCAGGAAAGAATAGAGATGTCAATAGACTTAATACGTGGTTTAGTTAATGCTGGTATGATCCTCATTTATGAATAATACCCTTAATGTTTATGGATGGAGTGAGCTTTTCCAATATTATGTATGTGCGTAAATAAGTGCTGAAATGCGGCAACAAGTAAGAGCCTTATTATGCACTGCGTGAATAAGCATATATCATTTTGACTTAATAAGATTCATATTTAATGAAAACAAAATAAGAAAAAATATACTAATCATTTTTCTAATAGGAAACAAGAAAGTGGCCCAGAGTACTGCTCGGAACATTGCAGATACTAATAAAACTTGATTGATGTGTTTCGTTATTATATAACACTACTTACCGCAAATGATCATGATGAAGAACTTTGTCCAATTTAAGATTAGACAAAAGTTTTCATCGTCATACAAAAGAACATCAATTTCAAAATGATTATTATCATTATCATCTAAAACTGATTTAACTGAAAAAGGGAAGAAGGTACAGGGGGATACTGTGACGTATCATAAATTCAGCTTCTGATGTCCGCAATAGACAGCAAAAACGCCGCAATTCCTCGGTTTAAAGCTCTTAAAACTTTCCCAACAATCTCTCTCTCACATCTTACACCAGCGGCGAATTGTACTGTCCCTGCAGTGCCCGCCTCCCGCGCCCCTCGCGGCCCCCCTAACAGAGCCTAGTTGCGCACGCGTCGCCACGCCCTGCCCCTACCCGCGTTAAATATATCATAGGTCATCTGGCCAGGTTTGTCGGCTTAGCTACTAAAAGCTCAACTTCGTTGTACAAACTAGTGCAGAGATATACTTCGTGAATGCGACTCGGTGATAGTGTTTAAGTAGTTCAGCCCTGTATTTGTCAACGTAGGCAAATACTAGGCTTTGTCAGTTTGCGCAATATTTCGTTGTAACGTTTTTGCTTTATTTAAGTACCTACATTACCTGTCGTAAACTCGTAACTAAGGTTCACTGAACATTACGAGGTGACATTTGTAGTTTTGGGTTTCATATCATAGGGTGATCATTTGTTTCTGTCCTTCTCCCTGTTTCCATTTAAATTATGACTTTTGACATAATTTGCTGTTTCCTTTTACTGTTTTCATAACATTCAGTGTTATGAGCATCCTAACAGTAAAATAAATGATTGCGAGTTTTTGTCTAAAAATCGCATGCGCAATGCAATGCAACCACTAATCAATAAACAAAACAAGACTAAGTCCGACATAAATCTAGGACAGACACATAAACTGAAGTAACCACAGAAAGCGAGAGTCAATTGCTTCTAAAATCAGAACAAAAGACAAGCAAAATTGGTCACTTACTACCAAAAAACAAAATATCAAAGTTTCCAATACATTTCTCTTTTGTCCCAACTAATTCTGGAACCCGATTCAAGTGCCGCAATGGACCGAATATGAAACTTGAGACTTCGATATGACTACTTTATAGTGGCTCCCTAGATTCCAATGAGATTCAGTAAGGGGCATGTCGCACGCAGCGGGACCGCTGCAAGCGTCGCGAGCGCACGAACGACCCATAATCAATGACAACCGACTTCCTTACGTAATCCCAAAACCGATAAAATGGAGAATATGATTTGCTGAACAATTGCTACCAGTGAACGCAACCCAGTCTAGACAGATCTTTGACAGACAATCTTTTTTGATCGATGAATTACGGATTGCCTGGAGATAATATATGATATGCAGTTTCTTTCAAGTTATTTGTTTTCGAAATTAGTGCTACAATGTAAGCGAACTGGCAAAAAGATTGGGCACCTGCACGGAATGACAGCCTTTGTCTTTTTCAATTGCCCATAATTTATCAATTATGTGCATCGTATTAAAAAAGCAAATAACTTGACCAAAAGGTACTGTTACTTAATTTTTGAAGACTCATTGCGGTCTCAGATCACGGCATAACCCTCGAAGCAAAAATGTGCAATAAATTATAAGGTTCGCGTATTTCGGACATAAGCAGAGATGCGGCAATCTGACCCTCTATACTTAGCGATCAACACCAACTATAATTTACTTAGTTACAACATTACAGGCCAATTGCGATGGCCCTCGATTGAACCTGCGAGAAATAATTTCGAAAATTTATGGCGTTAATAAAATGGTCTGATGGATTGATCGATATCTTGTTTATCTGATTTTACACGTGCATGCCTACAGAAACGAGTAGATATGAAAGGAAAGTGTTGCAGTCCATATTGTAATATTATAATTACTTATAATTTAAGGCAATTTAAAATACATTGTGCTTTAAATGCATTCTGGTGCAGTATACAAATGTATAATATCTACGTATATCAAAATAATAAAATCTTAACCAGTAATAAAAGCTTACTTAAATGGATAAATTATATCAATACACAAATAAATTACAAACATTTATTTAATATTGCTGTATATTACGAAATGGTGGAGACAATATGTACCAATGAGAGGTAGTATACAGTTGATTGTAAAGCGCTATTGGGTGGTTAGTCCTTCAAGCATTTCCTACCATTTCCTCTTTTTACTGAGTTGAGAGTTTGAGTAATACTTGTATGGTATACCACGATAGACGAAGCATATTATGTAATTTGACAAGAATAGGTGCTATCATCATCATCAGTCGAAAGACGTCCTCTGTTGAACAAAGGCTTCCCCCTTAGAACGCCACAATGAACGACAGCTTGCTAATTGCATCCACAGGTTGCCCGCAATTCTGACGGCGAAGGTGCTATAGTAGGTAGGCAGTATATATTATGTACGTATTTGCACCTTTTTCGCCAAGCGTTGCAAAGCTAACCCTCATTAAATCCGAAACACAAAACAATACTTCTCTATCCCAAGTCTGTGGTCCGTTGGTACAACTGTACCACAAGCCTCCATGCATCACCACGATACAATCTCTTCGCCAGTTTACCAGTTTTATTTATTTGTATTATCTCCCTGTTTCTGATTTCTTCATTCAGAAACGGGAACCCAAAATAATTTCGCAGAATGTCTTCATTTAACGCATTAACGTCATTATTATGCCAATTTGCTGTTTACTGAGAAATCATATTGTTTATGATTTCATTGAATTTATTACATTACAGGTAGGTAGGTACCGTCCGCGTCGTACTAATTTGGCTTACATACAAAAAATTAAGTACTTTTTTACAGCAATTTTTATTCCGAATTTGGAAATTAAAATTATGCTACTTTAAGTTGCTATTTTGATCTTCTGTGCGATCACAGGCAGATTAAGGGCAATATTTGGTATAGTGTTGAAATTTACGTATGTGTTTTGGTACACGGTTAAGAGAGGTGTTACAGTAGTATTCAGTGTTGAAACAGCTGCTAAGAATAGGCAACCTGAATAATACAATTGATCTTTGTCCATGCTGTCAATTGTACCATGACCTCCACGGTCGCCAATCGCAATTGCCACAATCGATGATGAAGCCCTTCTCGATAACAATGTTCGAAGTAACACATTTACAAACAAACCGCAGATTATACGATCTACTTTATTCGCGGATTTATCGATTCCATTTCGAATCGATTCGATTCATTAAACGTGTTTGCGACATCTGAGCAAACAGTTTTCTATTGCTACGCATTAGACGCGTGGTCACGCCACACAGGCAAGTAGGCAGAAGTTGATTTCGTCGATTTTATACAATACATTATAAAAACCATAGTGATATATAAATTTAGTGTGAAATTAAGAATCAGCGAATCAATTGTTTGACCACAAAACTCATTTCGTGGTGAACACTCTACGAGTGAAATTTTGATTGATGCAATGTCCGGTGTTATCTTTATTTCTATCACGTACACAATAAGGTCTGTAGGCAAAATTTTGGAAAGTTTTAGTTTTCATTAGAGGTAATGTTCTATAAACAAACTTTAAACTTAATGCTCGTATGTAGATAGGCTGGTATACCATATGAGATTCTACCTCCTTACTATCAAACAAAGAAAATTGAAATATATTGGTACGTAAATATATGTATTATACGGATAGATAAATCAGTTACTTCAGACTTAAGGACTAAATTGTTATTTGATTGACTTACTTTGAAGCATTCACACGTGAACCGAGAATAAAGTTGATGTTGTAACATTTAAAGAGATGCAATGGAAGCGCTAACAAACAAAGGTATAGGCAGTGAACTGTCAATTAAAGGGTATTTGGTAAATGAAACTTGGAATTCGACAGGGTCTGGCATCGTCAGGTGTGGCCGGTACGGTGGCCGCGTGAGTCACTGCGCCCGCGCCGCGAATTCCGTAGATAACCGACAACTCCTTTATTCTCTTTGCTATATCGAGCACCGCCATATTCGTGCCCTTTCGTACGCCCGCCTGTTGTTAAGTTCTGAATAATTCAAATATTGGCTAATGGTCATAATAATAACGTTTGGTTGCGAAAATTCGTGTCTGGATTTTGTTAAAAAATAAACTTGTTTTACAGTAATTTATTGGGTAATGGGTTGGAGTGCAAAGTCGAGTACAGTAGCAGACATCTTCATTTCATAATATCACGCTTGAATCTATTAATGTGATGGGCAGATGATTCCGTTAGAGCTATCTCTGCGGCATTGACCGAATCAGTTTCGGTAGGTCCAATATCTGAATAACCTTTTCTATTAGAACATGCGTAGACTCTAAAATTAAACAAATGCGTAACTTAATTTAACTTTAAATTGAGACCTTAAGATAAATACGATACCGATAAAGCTCGAGGGTCAGGCCATGTCGTTAAGCACTAAGTAAATAACTTAAAGTCAAGGGTCACGATCTCGCTCTAGTTTTTGACCTACAATAACTTACTTTCACTGCGTGGTCAAATTACATAGCCGTTAAATTTACACTTAAAAATGACAAATAATTACTTTAAAATATTACTTCACCAGTCCGTTTAACTAGATTGGTGATAATTACAATATAAATTTTTTAAATATGTATCAAAGTAAGCCTATTGTCATTTACCAGGTACAATTCCAAAACTCTTATTAAGAATTTCTTCACCGATATTCAATGGTGAATATGTTCTTTTTTTTGCTGACTAACGGTGATGGAACACATCGCGAGGAACTCTGTATTTAACTCTTATCTGAAATCGCCAGTGGTCTAGCGTGGTGAGCAATGCTACTTGAGATTCCACCAATTAACAATTTACCAATAATACCACCCATTGAAATCGAATCCAAGACTACCCGTGATGGGAAGCTCGACGATTTGACGATAGTGATAAAAAAGCGTGGTGTGGAATCTGCCTTGGAATTTACCGCCTCCTTTCCTCCCGCGGATGTCGTAAGAGGTGACTAAGGGAAAATCCAAAAGATGAGCAGTAGCGTATTCTGTAACTTCACCACCAATACTGCGATCCCCGAGCCGCTTGCCAAGCGTGGGGATTGCGGCAACCCCCCCACCTTGCCTAAGGTGGAGGCCTTTGTTCAACGGTGGACGTCTTCCGGCTGATGATGATAAAAAAGTGATTAAACCTTAAACAGTACAAAGTTGTAAGTGCAGAGATAAAGATTTATGTGGCAATGTACCACAATACATGATGGATGGTGGGATGCGCCGTATACAATGATAAATAGCGGCTAAAAGCAAGACACGATTAACGCGATAAAAGCATAATTTGACAACCCGCGTATAATATTTTAACTGCGATAACTGCACGGCCGTCTATTACACCGTTGTGTAACATTATGAGTTAAGTATTGCAATTGCAATATAACTCTCGTTTATTTATTTACGACTCACAATAATTTGTTCACATTAGTGTATTTTTAAATACAATTAGTATGTTTTATTGTATAGTATGATTCACTATAGTAGTAGTAAAGATACGACTAAAATAAAAACTGACAATATCCTGAGAAATTATTACTTTTTTATACATTTTATTGTTATTTTTCATACTTTATCGGTTACAATAACTTATTCCCATAAGTGTGACACACAGACATCCTTAATTGGCGGACGCAAACGAGAGTTACATGTTAATCTCGATCGCTGGGGGCATCCTTGCTTGTAGAAAAATATTGGTGTATCGAGTTCCACTATCATCTGATATACAGACTGCATGCTGTGAGCCGCGATACGGGAAGCGACTAATGTCAACAGAAATATTAATAACATACATGACAAGTATCACCATGCGGCATACTTACCTTCTGCTTAACTGTTTTTAAGAACAAACAATCATACATAATATTGATAAAATATTGGATTGACTTGCCATTTAGATCAATTAACATACAGATATACATGTTTCAGGTAAATGAAGATATAACAGTGGCTTGTTAATAACAATGTTACGTGCTATATTAAAATTGTGGAAAAACGGTATTTATAGACGTGTCATCCATATTTTAAGTTCAGTATAAAATTTTATATAGCCGGTTAAATTTTTGTAGCCCTTCAGGCTAAACGCGGCACGTTTGCTGTCTTCACAAACCGAATTTATTTAATATGCAAGTGTTTTATTTATTGTTCGTAATACATCTTCGCTAATTGGTTATCTTTAATTTATTGATATGATACCGTGATAACATCGACTAATATGTCAAAGTAGGTCGGTGAATACTGATAAAATAATGCCTTCGATCCTATAAATATAGAACAATTTTATGGCAAATAAACAGTTTAATTCAATGGGCTATATATTATAACTACTAGAAACAAGCGATATTTCACACACTAGCTTTATTTGTCCAATTATCAGTATATACCTTACCAAACCCCATAAATTTAAATATTGATTTGACGCAACGACTAGTACATTTTTAATTAACCTCCCAAAAACTGGGGCCTTTATTGCGAAAAGGAATTTTAACAAATAATGCACAGTCATCGAGTTGCAATTTAAAACGTCTGGTTGGTCGAGACAGGTCGATCCCTATCTTGCTCTCATTACATAAGTTTTGATCTCGCATTTATTATATTGTTCCACGCATAAAACAACAGGAGCTAAATTGTGAAAGTATAATAAAGTGTACACTAATAACTTTACTCAAACATAATGAGCTGTAAAAACGTTGACTAATAAATGGCATTTATTTTAAAGTGTTAAATTAAGGAAAAGGACTGTAAACTGTCGGTTCTCGTTTTATATAAGTTAACGCAATAAATTTAACATTCTGCTATAAAAAAAGAATAAAACGTAATCGATTTTACGTCTTTACACAAATTTTGCATTAAAGTTCAAAAATATAAAATGAAATTAACTAATAAGTTACGAAAAATCAAATATTAATCGATTAGCAACAGTGTATTAATTTATTCAGTTATTTTGCTAATTCAGACCGAGTTGCAGTTTGTCAAAAACATTTCACTGTGAAGGCAGATTGGAAGCAGTCTTTGCTTACACTGTTACGTAACAAGAAACGCAACCAAGCTTTATTTGATGAACAGTCGACTTCTCAACTAATAGTCGTTGGAAACTGACGGTTTCTTCGATCAAAAAATATTTTAATTTATTTTCCTCACCTTAGTGTAATAGATTTCCAAAAAACAACATTTAACTGGAATAATAGAACTACGGTAAAGTCACCACTGTATTAATTTCATATGTATGTCATTTAAAAAAACAACATTTGATACACCAAATGAGTATTCACACATCTGTAAATACGATACTGTGTGATAGGCGGCCGCCCTAACCAATTTCTGCATCGCAACGATTGATTGCACCGGCAGAATTAAATTTACAATTACTTATACTCATATACTTATTTGTAAATCAATTCATCCTTGAATGTAGTTCCGCTTATAGACAAGCCAGGGATAACTGTCGCTCCAAACATTAAACGGATTATATCATGACACTCGCCTATTTTGGACGCAACAAAAACTATTTTCGTCAAACGGATGCTATTATAACTAATCCTTTTATTTTGGTTTCGCGATTCGAATAAGCTGTAGCAGGTTGCTCGCAAAAAGTTGAAGCTTTATTAGTTCCAGGGTCGCTAAGTGTAGAGCTTTGCTTTTAGCGTGTAACTACATCATCATCCTTAAAGTTGCTACGTTTCGTCCAATACTATACCCAACCACAGAGTTATATAGAAATTGTAGAGTACTTAACGTACGACAACTGTTTATTTTTAACACGGTTTTATTGCAACATCGAAAAACTCCTTACACACCAATCTCTAAACGTCGTAAAGATAAAATCTGTACGCTGCCCTCGGTAAAACTTAATTTTTCAAAAAGATTTTTTGATTATTTAGGACCATCTCTCTATAACAAAATTAACAGAAGTGTCTATATCTATGACCTTCCATATGTTAACTGTAAAACGCTCATCTTTAATTTGTTACTTGGGAAATCGTATGAGGAAACCGAAAATTACTTGAGAACGGAATCCTAGGATATCGCATTCTTCACATCACGTACACACACGTACACACACACACACACACATACACACACATACACACACACACAAACACACACACACACACACACACACGTGCGCGCGCGCACAAACAGACACACATACTACTCACACTTAAATCATTTACCTGTCGTATAACGCAGTAGTACTCACCATACGAACAACTATGTCTTAATGTACTTAGAACCTAATTCTAAAGTGAACTCCACTTCGGGGGATGGCAACTGTTTTCCTTAACACAGGCTAATTTTTAGCCTAGCAAGGAGAATCAGAACGACATCCATCAATGTGTAGTATAGATTTAACCCTAATTGCAATTTCACTCTATGTACTAGAAATTAAGTAAAAATGTACTACAATATGTTTTTTGAAATAAAATTATTATTATTATTATTAACTACCTAGTTTAATTTTCTAGTCAGACAGAGTGTTAATGGTTTTCTTTTCTTTTTAGTTTTAGACCTACCGCTGACCTTTAGGTACGCAATATTGATGAACTGGTAAAGTACCTTTACCCACCCCTTTGAGCATATCAAAATTGTACGAAAACTAATATCTAAAATCGAAGCAACAATCTTTAAACAAAAATCAAAATCACTATTTTAATGCCTTAAATAAAAGAAATAAAATATTGATATTTATTGTACTCTCATCATAAATAGTCTCAATGATTGCAATATTGCTAAGATATGTCTGTATTATCGAAACCGCCTAATTTCTCGCATCCTTGACACATCGATCTCATTGGGCACGTCCGAGCCGACGATTGGAACTATTTCGGGTGCAATCATTCCTCTATTATTTGTATTAGTATTTTACAATGGACATGTACGTGATCCGACTGCCGTCCCACACCGACCCACTTACCGTGACCTTTCGATTTCGAACAATTTTGTTGGTACAAGGGCACTTGTTTCCATTATTGACACATATATCAACCCTTGTTTTTGGTATCTTAAACGTTGTTGTTTATATCATCATGCGACGTGACATCTAGTTCAGTTGCAATAGGACTATTAAAGTTCTAAACGTAACGTACGACTGAATATAGAAGAAGGAAAGGGAGGCTTTTGCCCTAGAGTGGGACAACACAAGGCTAGATTATGGCTAACCCTCCCCCCTTTTAAGGGCGAGGCCTTTGTTCAACAGTGGACGTCTTTCGGCTGATAATGATGATGACTGACAACACAGGCTGATGTAAGTTGCGTATTGAATGTATATATTTTACTAGCAGATGTTTGAACATTCAACTTACACTAATAGCTCCGATCTTACTACATTATGTGTGCTAGAATCAGTCACCCCTACCTAACCTATTGGGAGGTATAGTCGCGATGTTTTCGTATATACATATTTACCTGCTCTGTAGTGTGTGATCTTTATGCTCTGATGTGATATTGAACACGTTTCTATAATGATATTCCTGATGCTATCATAACTACTGGTATTAAACTTTACAACAATTAACTACGAAGCACTAACCGTCTCGTATTCAAGATGTTAATAGGCCATTGCTTTTTAATAAGTAAACAAAGCTAACTTGACAACATTATGTATTTAATGAACACTTAAAAATGATTACTTAAAAGCATTTACCTATATTATGCAAATTAATAAATTCAACAGTAAATTAAAGGAATAAAATTGATTGCAACCTTTGTAGCATATAAATTGAATCTTTATTTGTTGTTTTCAGTCAACACTAGTCAACTTTGAGAAGTCATTAATGATATTAGTAAAAAGTACATAATTAAATTTTGAATCTATCGATTTACCGAATCAAAATAAAGAAATGGAACCGGACATGGAACTAATTAACTTCCAACGAATTAAAAGAGCACTTGAGTGCATCAATACGGTAAGAAGCAACTGAGAGGTATTCGTTCTCATCTATTTTATAGCGTCGTGCTCAGATATCGTAGATAGGGGCCCAGGAACTACTATTTTACTACTTATTTATAGTATAATTATAGAAAAGTCGCACAGTTGTGTAATAAAAGCGGTTGGCGGTAGCTATCCTGAAAGTAACCTGCCTAATGCAATCGAATTTTATAGTATAAACAAATTTACATATAGAGAACTACAGTATTACATTATAACTATGGACTAAGTAGGTTAGCTTCTAATGGGTTAACTACACGTGGAATTATTGAGCCTTTTTTAAAACTCTCCAAAGGAGATACCCAGTTTTGGGCCCAGCCGTTACACGAATCAGATATGTACCAAAAAAATCTACTATTTCGCTTTATTAACCCATTTAAATCTTAGCCTCAATTACAATGGCCAAGTGTAGAAAAAAAATGGCCAAGTGTAAAAATTAAACAACTTTTGTAAACCGTTACAGCACTTATATAATTATAAAATGCTCCATTATTTTAGTTGACTGCCTCGTTGGTCTAGTGCTCGCTAAGCGCGACTGCTGAGAACGAGGTCCTGAGTTCGAATCCCGGGTTGGGCAAAGTGTTACTGGGTTTTTCCATTAGGTAATTCTCAGTGGTAGCACGGAGTCTGGATTTGTGCCCGGTTGATGGCAATAGGCTCGCCACGTATTACATTGGGACCTAAAAACAGAACTGGCGAAATGTGGGTGTACTATATGTGCACCTCTGCCTACTCCTTCGGGGAATATAGGCGTTATGTTATGTTATTTTAGAATAATTGTTTTTTAGATATTTAAATCATTGTATAATGAAAAAAATCTAGAATCTAATTACTTTTTAACGTAATCACCATTAAAAAATCATTAAAGGAAATAAATAATCGATTGCAACATCAGACTCAACCTGGATGTTAAGAGGAAGAATAAAATCCAGGCATTTTAGTAATAGGATGTATTACGTTTATATATTATTTGTCAGCTCTTTAAGTGGAAGGGATGCTATAATCCAATATTACTGCACCTTTATCGTTGGCAAAAGAACGGTTGGATGCTGTGCTCACACCATGAGCATAATTATATGGTATCTTGGTTGGGCATGGCACCAGGGTAGTCAATTACCTCCTGCACAATTCCTAGATACTGTATTATTATATTATGATAATCCTAACGAAGAAGGTGATTAATAAAACTCTACGTCAATGATACGGTTTTTTATTTTAATAAACCTATTTTTGCAATCTGATGCTATCTAAAATTCCCTAGTAGTAAATAGAATGTTAAAAATGCAAGCAATTAGTGATGTAAGTGGGCCTTATCTAACGAACATAGTTTTCAGCAATTTACTGAAAAGTAAAATTGATCTGTATTCACCGCTTTTTATGTAAGTACCTAAACCTCATCATGATAGGTTGCAGGCGCTACAGCTCCTGGTATAAGTGTTCTGTGCTACAGCTCGACGCATGTGCGTTCCATATTTACGTAGAAAATAACCTAAAAAATACTTTTTTTATTTAAATATCGCGGTGGCAGAGCCATTGACTGCTGTGCAGCATGTAGCGGGTTCGATTCCCGCACGGAACAAATATTTGGATGACCAAATTTAACTGTACAAAAACTGTACTGTACAAAAATAAAATAACCTAACATTTAAACATCGATTTTACCAATTTGGCCATTGCTGGGAAACGTGAAAATTGGGCTCATGAAATCTTCCTAAGTGCTCTAACTTATAGCAAAATTCCAGCTCTGTAACGCTAGGCCCAAGTTTCTATGGAGTTTGGGTTTCTCCTTTGACTGCAGAACTGGAAGATTTTGAAAATGGTAATTGGTGTAGTATTACGGAATATTAAACTTTAATATCCATTAAGATAATACATTTAATTAAATATATTACATATTACCCTGATGTCGCTAGCCACATAAGGTCAGGATTCATCCTGATAAAACAGAAGCGTGAAAATTTAATATCAACATACTCGTAACTAACCAATTACCAGAAACATGAAGAAATGAAGTTCCCCTAAACGTTGGAGATCCCCTACCACTGTCTCTCGAATCTCGAAGTGTATTTTTATATTTCACTAACATAATTGTCAGTAGGTACGTACTTATTGCAAAAGGACTTCGTGTCTGACTTTTTCGTGTCCGAAACTAATTGAAACAATTGGCGTGAAATAAGAACATTATCGAGTGTTTTATTGAATCGACTCTACCAATGACGTTTTGCGTGACTGAGAACATTGAGTGATTTTGGTCAATGAAATAAAATTTCGAGCACGCATTTACGTAATACGATGACCGAGTCACGGTTTGAAACGAAATAGGTCTTTATTGTTCTAAATGCGGTAAAACTTTTATTGTAATGCCTCGTGAAGTCGTGATAGATTTTATAAAAAAAAAATTGTCGTTATTATGACGTAATATTATGCAGTCTACATTTAAGTAGAACTTGAAAAATAACCGAGGTAAGGAGTAGTACCTGAAAGCTTTAATTGTACTTTAGGCAAGAGGAAGTTATAAAGATATATTAAGTGTTTTTTCGTACGTAGTTAGGTACCTGCATAAATGAATTGATTTTTTACCTTTTTAAAAATGAAAGTGAGATTACAACTTTCGTGAACCATTAGTAGAGGATTGTGTATCGTCATCGCCAGTCAAAAAAATATTTACAACGCCAATTATGCGATCATGCAAAACCGATCATTTCTGGATGTTTGTGTAATTTTTAAGAAATTATCACCCGACCTCCTATGGTGTGTCCGTCATTATCATAATTTAAAACTTTAAAATATACCACACTAAAATCGATGAGTCTTAAATTGAATTCGGGGAGCGCACAAATAAGAAATGGAGGTGCGAAAATTGGTCGCAGCACCGTTTAAAGTATCGTTAAGGCTTGTCCGAGAGAAAATATCGTAATCGCGGCGCGGAGCCGATCAGCGTGGTTTACGAGCTGCGGAAAGCGACCGCCATTATTCCAGTCGTTGATTTAGTTCATTATAGTGTACCGAGAATACATGACGTGATTTTGGCAATGTAAGTGGCGCGAACCCTTTGATGTGAACAATAAGATGCTTATCGGTAACGTTGTTTATGTTCTTCTAGAACGCTATGTTCGTATGGGTGGAGCCTTCAGACGGAGTACGTTCGACGTATCATGGGCGGTCGACCTCGCTACCATCCTTTTTGGCTAAACTACTTTGTGTCTACAACTCGGCATGCTCTATTCCTGTATGGAAAATAGCTCACATACAGAAAATAACCATTTTCTTCTGACCACATAAAGCAAGCATGGCTAAATGATTTAATGCACTGGCATCAGTCAAAACATATTTTCTAACGACCATTCGTTGCCCGAATGTCTTACGCCTAACAAGCTTATTTACATAACTGCTAAAATCATGTACTATGGTGTGGCAAAGGACATAAAATATAAGCACGGACGGACGTTAACCGCGATATCATAAAGTTGTACTAGCGACTACAACATGCCTTAAAAATATATTTGTTTTTGACATTTAGAAAAAACGCAGCAAACGTTTCGAAACAGCACGAGGGAAAAGAAAAGATAAATTAAAATAACGGCGCAGGATCGTGAGGGCAGCGCGGACGTGCGCGGGAGTATCTCACGCGATCGCGTCGCGTCGCCGCTTCGTCCTTCTGCCGATGGTATCGGGCCACTACGGGTCACTGTGTCGCCGGCGGACATTTAGCATTCCATCGTCACCTCCTCTAATCTTAATAATTTCGTCCAATAGGCTGATAACACTAACTTTCTATCAACCCTCGTCGTTCTTGTAAGACAAAGAGATGCCGCGGTGTTTTGCTTCAGATATTTATTATATTTTTCTACGTCGTTCAAGTAACCACCATAAAAGGAACAACAGAGTTTTTATAAATTTATTTGGCGCCACGTTACCTTTATTAGAATTTAGGCTTACATAAAACGACAAGCAAAAAAACCTTGTTAACACTTAACAGCATATTTCGTTACGCCATAAAGTAATTGCATACACACCAAACCATTATATTATCTAAGAAATCACCGAAGCAAATAATGATATTTAAAAAAAGGTACCAACTAGATACTGTGTAATAAAGTCAGCAATAACGTGAACATATTTTGCAAACTTTCGAAAGACCTTCAAATTTAATGCATAAAAAAAATAAGCGATAGTGACAGTTTGATAGGAACTTGAAAAATGTATGTAATTACATAAGAGGAGGAAACAAATGAAGTCGGCGAAGATTCCAATAGAGCCGCTAATCAAAGGACGGTAGCTCAATCAAATGGCACTTATAAATCTTCGAAAACCAGAAGATTCAATTACACGGCTACCGGAAGGCACGGAAAGTGGCATTAACAAATTGTCCAAGATAAATAAAACCTTTTTAATCAAAGAAGAGGTCCCGAACCCGTCCCTGCTATCGGCGGTCGCGTCGTTTTTCGAGAAATTTATTGAACGCTTAATGTATCGACCAAGAATTAATTGGTCCCACTGAGTGAAAGGTGCGCCGCTCCTAAATTATAACGATCAAAAACACTTTGAATCTGAAGATCATGAATTGATAAGATGCGTTGACCGTGGTTGCTGGGGATTGTACAGCTTGATATTCATCTCAGGACCGTTGATCACGTTACAGGTCTCCATAAAAATAACTTGCATATCGATGCTTATTGCTGTCGAAGATTTTTGGAAACCATGTAATCTTTATCTTTTGATTCAAACTCATACATTTAAAATGCTACTTCTTTATTGCTTCTTTTCTTCGAGTTAATGCAACAGCCTATATGATTATTGAATAAGGAACAGTTACTTCATTAGGTATTTCTCATTCAAGAATAAATTATACGTGCGACTATTAGCGGAGAATTTTAAGTACAATGACATGAAGAATAATGCTAATTAAAGGTAGCTGTTTTTCTAAATAAATTAATTCTAGCAGTTACTTGAAGTAGGTATATGGTAATCCTCCTGAACTTTCTATAGCACTTTAAACTGATATCCTCTTTTGTCATACTTTTATTACGTGCGATAAGTATCGGCCAGATTTGTGGATAACTAGGCGACAGAATAAATTCTTATCGTTTTAAAGCCTACCCACGTGACGCCTTGAACAATATTTTCACGTCTCACGAAACTAGATTTCAGTGAGTGATGAATACAAAGTTTGGGATACGAGTTTATACTGCAAATTTTACAAAATGCTGCAACAATGGGTCCTTTTCGAGCTCAGAGCTTCTTTACAAAGTCAAAACAACAGTGCGCTGGCCTAAATTCTAGGCCAGGTTGCGGATGATCAAAGCTTACATTTTCTTAATGACATATGTCATGTGTTCTTCGGAGATGATGAATCTTTACCTGGATGAGGGAAAAGGTCTTTAGGGCTTTAATTTCATAGAGTAAAGAAGTTATAGGGTCCAAATACCGCTTAACACCAGAGGATATTATATGTTACTTATCTATTGAAGGCATCCGTTCGGTCCGCTCTCGACACAACGCGAGATGCGACGCTGTTCTAAACTATGACAGCCATGATCTTACCCACTATTTCGCACACACTACCAAAAAATCGTAAATAATTATAATGGCACTTATGTATATTGATATTAGGTTAAATTTCGTTTGGATGCAGGAAAAATTATCAGTGGTATCAAGTTTACGGCCAGCCCTATTTGGTAGTAGATCTCAGTTAGAGTGACGTGACATGACACCTCTATCGATCGCGTGCCGCTGTTTCTGCTATTTTAGAATAACATTGTCAACACTTTTTATTGTCTACGACCTACGTAAACAGAAATGTATGCGAGAAAGAGTACATATAGTACCTACAGGCTGGCCATAATTACATGAGGCAGTCACAGAATCTTCTGAAGTATTGAGAATAATGTTGTTCCGCGATACCTACAACAATCCGATAGTGGAATTAACACCTTTTCTATTTAAATTCAATATGAAGTACGAATGAGACGTAAGTGCGAATGATTTATATAGGTACCGTAAACCGCTCACATTTTTTGTACTAATAAAATTAATTAATTAATTCGTAATAGCAAGTATGTTAAATCAAAATAGTAATCGATATTTAATTATATAGTAGGTAGTAAATAATAAATAAGTATACATTCCACTTAATAATCACTACATTACTGTAAAGTAATATTGGATTCCTTTACTTGCGCATGCAAAAAGATCAATAAATTGCGCAAAACAAGTCATACTACACACTACTAGTAGGTTATAAAGTCAGTTTAAATTATTCAACACTTAAATAAAATCTAAATATTTTAATTAAAACATTGCTTGAATTCGTTATTTTGATCACCAAGTAGGTAGTCGTCTTTAATTGGAATTAGTACGTCACATTTCGCGGGGGAGAGTCTCTTAATTGGTCCGTATATCATCGCCTACTCATCTTATAGACAGGCCATAATTAATCTAATTTGCACCATTGTATTAGAGGGAAAGACGGATAGGCAAACAATAAAGTTTTAAACTCTCTATCTCTATATAATACTACTAGCTGCGCCCCGCGGTGTTACCCGCTACATTTTTTCGGGATAAAAAGTAGCCTATATGTTAATCCAGGGTATAACCTATCTACATACCAAATTTCAACCAAATCGGTCCAGCCGTTTATGCGTGAAAGAGTAACAAACATCCACACATCTATACATCCATACTCACAAACTTTCACATTTATAATAGTAGTAGGAAGGAAGTAGGATAGGATATATCTCGTCTCAAAGTGTCTATATCTGAAAATACTTAAGTAGGTAATACTTAAGTAGTTCTATCGCAATCTGATTCACTACTCAAGAGATAGCGAGCCTATAGCCTTAGGGGTCCTAGAAGAGATCTTCCTTGCAAAAACCAAAGGCAAGCACCTGTTTCTAAGTAATCATTTTATGTGACAGTCCTGCACAAAACTCACAAAACGTTTGCCGTAAACCGTTATTGTCCACAAGAAACAAAACAAATGATAACGGTCCACATTAAAAGATAAGACCGATCCCACATTAGATTAGTGTGATAACAACTGTCAGGGCGTACGTTTACTGTTTTAGCGTTCACATTAAAGTGCAATTGGAATTGTGTTAAGTGGACCTGTGTGAGTGGAAAATGCTGGTGTTCATCCTAAGTGTAGCCGTATCCTTACCATTTGGTAAGCTCAACTCTAACGTTTCACTTTTCTCTACATCTCAAACACGATGACACAAAAATAAAATGACGCTTGATAAATGAAAAAACAATTCCAGCAGGTTATCCGTAGTTTGTAATGGTTTGTTAACGCATTGTGTCTACAACGTTGACATCCAATTGAATACAAATAAAACAAAGTGTTACATCACGCCGTTTTAAATTCATTTTATGTGAATGAGCCGGCCGCCCGCGCCTACCGTACACAATGGTATACCGACTCATCTCGTCTAGATAAATATTTATTTATTCTGTTGACAATCGTATTTACATTGTCAATGCGTCTAGTAATGTTATGTCGCCAGAGACGCGTGGGCGCAGGATTTTATGTTGATGATCACTGGTTATGAATTTGGGTCAGAGTTCTGCTGTGACTTAGATAAGCAGAGATATCGCGAATAATAGGATGGCTTGCATCTAGATTTCGTCGAAAGATTTTTGTATAGTTATTTGTCATAGCTTAAAAGTGTGTAGAAACAATTTATATTCTACACTTAACATAAGAACCAGTTTATAAGTAGCATGTTGAAATTCCCTTCAAATATTCACGTTATAGGTAGGTAAGTTGTTGAAACAAATGGATATACTTAATCAATATATTAAGTAGGTACGAGTATATTGTATTTATCGCTATCACTGTGCTTTTGAATATTCTTCCAGATATTTTCTAAGTATATATAAGCTGATGATATAGAATTACAATAGAGACGCTGTAGGTCCACACAACGAGCCGTGCACAATTATGTCAGACGCCTATCAACCACTTTCTCGCCAGCCTTACTCGATACGGCGATCACCGGGGCAATCTTATACGCACCATCAGCCTACGGACCGTTTCCATTAACTTGCTGAGATTATTTAAAATTATTTTCTACAGACCCACATGTACGACACGGTAATTGTTTAATAATAATCTTTTAATCCTGGTCAACTATTCATACTACCCTTCTAAACTGTCTTTTAATTTTGATGTGGACCATAACCATGTGACGACAGTGATGGTCACTGGTCAGATCCTATGAACATTTTTCAACTATTGCATAGTTATGTATGGTGATACATAAGTGAGCTTCAAGTAAATATATATAATTGAACGAGCTAGCCTCCAGGCTTTTAGTAAGCTTAAATCCAAAGCCAGAGTTTAAAATCAAATCTTCCACAGAAACCCAAGTCATAATAAAAGATTTAAAATCGAGTACCAAGGCTCTTCGCTCTCCCATTTTGTGAGAGACCGCTATATCAACGCGGCGGTCCAGATAATAATACATAATTTACTAGATAGATAATTAGATACCATAGTTTCACTAAGGAAGTTGTATAGCAATTACTTTTATCACTTCTACACTTATTATAGAGCACTACCTTAGTGTTGGTTGTATATCTACTACCTACCTACTAGGTACGTACAATAGAATATTTACCAGTTCTAGAAGCCTCAATCAAGGATATATTTCTTAATCAAAAAAGGAATCAGGGATATATTTGAGAGATGAATGCAAATGAAGGAATCCAATATGGCGTTTTAAGGGGGAGATTATGACTAGAGAGCGAGAGAGTAATTTAAGGAATTACTCACATTGCAGTTGAAAATTAATTAACGTTTTGAACCATATAAAGTTGTTATTTTTCATGTATCCATACAATCCGAGACAAAAACCAAACAGGCATACAAAAAGTAGGGACCTACAAACTAGTCAGGTATATCAGTAATCACACTGTTTACACCTATAACGTCATAATATCAGCTATTATATTTTAACTGGCAAAAGAAAATGTAAAGCGGCGTAAAATAAACGTTCGTGCATACCTTTACATGGAGAGCGGATTCTCTCGCTTTCAATAATTACGGTGCGTACGAGTGGATCGGAACGACGGAATGATGGCCGGCAAAATGGCGCGAAACGCGGGAAAATGACATATGATTGCGGCGGTTAAAACAAACGTAAACTGCAGGCAGGAGTGGCCATTACATGGTGGGCACGCCGGCCGGGCGGCCTGGATTCACAACAATCCGATTTGACATGCATTGTGCGGGGAAAAACAATGAGTCCGTTGTGAGACAAGGTTATTTGAATAAGCTAGGTAGGTACCTACCAAAAAATTCTAATTAAAGACTTCCATCACCTCCGTAATAAATTAATTCACATCTACTTAATTAATTACATTAATTTATAATATAATGTCCCTGTTTCATTATTATTCCACAAAATATGGCCTTTGGATTTGAACTAAGTACTCCGCCAACTCTCGGCTATGTTAAATCCTTACCATGTCATCAACATCAGTGTACCTAAACGTAAATTACTGAAACTGTACTTACGGTTAAAAATAACTCTTAATTAAAGAAAAAATATTTCGTTACAAATACTTCACGTGCAAGAGAAACCAGAACATAACATTACCTGCATTTTGAGATTACGTTCGCGCGAAAAATAATCATTTTAACGGCGTATGGCTTGACGAAAATCATTTCACATAACTGCATCACACTCTTGTTTGAATGTGTTAAACAATAACGGCCTCAGTATTTTGATTGTATTACACCTAATTTGCATAAAAATAATTATACACCGGACGCTTGCCAAATGTTCTTTTTTAATTATTTGTAATGTTATACCTAATGGTAAAGTTGTGATCGCATTATAAAAAAGTGATACAGATCTCAAACGCCGAGCCGGACCAATATATTTATAAAACAACTAGTGTGCCTACTTTGATAATATAATTGTATAAATGTAGTTTGATGTAGATAATAATCGAATTAGGAGCTCGTTCCCATACGTAGCTACTAACCATACCTACTACGAATCTACCGACGACAACTTTCTTCGACACCTTCTGTCAGCTTACAGCCCCATCGGAAAAAGTGTGAGGGTATACCTATAGATAGAGTGCATCGATATTGGCGTCTCTGTATAGATGGATAGTCGTGATTGGTTGCCGTGGCAACGTGGTCGCTAAGGGTGGACTCGTTGATCTCGCGCGACTGCTAAGCATGAGGTCCCGAGTTCGGATCCCAGTGTTAGGTACTGAGTTTGTCCATTAGGAGATTCTCAGTAGCAGCGCGGAATCTGGATGTGTACCCGATTGATGGCAATAGGCTCGCTCCCAAGTTTCATAATATTGGGAGCTATGAATAACATAACTGGCAAAATATGTATATATACAGGTACCTCTGCCTACCGCTTCGGAAAACACAGGTTTGATGTTATGTTATCTATATTAATTCATGGTATGTTTCTTATAGCGGTCGCCGAAAAATGTTTCTACCAGCGATGCCTCGGCTGCCACCCTGAGCAGATAATAGCACCTGGCATACCGGTGGATTGCCACCCATCCAACTGGGTGTCGGCGCAATGGTTGCATGGCAACGGGTACCGGCCACCGAGCACAGACTCTTATACGCCAATAGAGTATCGCTGCGTGAAGATGGTGGCTACACCTGATGATAAATCCTGTTAGTCTATCTTCCTGAATTATTATCAATTTTAGACTTATCGTATTTTTACGTTGGTATGTAGGTATTGTGACGTTCTAAGTGGGAGGCCTTTATTTGACAGTGGACGTCTTTCGGCTGATGATGAAGTATGTTTTGTTCATTGGAGGAACGTGCGCACCAATTTAAATCACATACCACTTTTTATAAGTTTAATTGACATAGATACCTAAGTATCGCATAAGAGCTGCTATTTGCATAGAAGACGAATTCCTTTATAACAGTTGCGAGTCCACCCACCGTCCGACACCCAAGAAACTATAAATTTGTTACACAGCAAATGCTTTTCTATATATAGGGATAAGAACAACATAAAGCTAACCTAACCCGAGTGAATAAACCCCTGCTTTCCTCCTGTTGGTGTCGCAAGAAGTGACTAAGGGGTATTCCGCGGGGATGGGTAGAAGCGTCCCCCTCTGTAAGTATCGTTTACAATAGGGCAGTTGTCAACCTGCCTGCCCAGCGTGGTGACTATATGCAAAACATCGCATGAAGAGTAGCCAAAGAAAACGGCCCCCAGTTCCCGGCCTACTATTCAAGACTAGTAGTAAATGGGTGGCAAAAAGGGGGAGCGGGCCTTGTGGGAGGCCTACGTCCAGCAGTAGACTAATAATAGACTGATATGATAAATGCAAGTTAGACTTATTATACAATTTACTCACAACCTTTTATATTTCCAGATGGCAACACAGTGGACGTACTGCGTGGCTGTATACCTAGAATGCAGGTGGACTCGGTGTGTCTCGGGCTTGAAGCCGTCGAGAGAGCTCGCGGCCACAGCGACGCACGATGCTTCGTATGCAACGGCGACAATTGCAATTCCGTATCAAAAATAAAGTTACCCGTACAATTAACGATCGCTACTATTCTCGTATATTTATTACTCAGATGAAGGTTAAATCAAACAAGTATTTAATTAAAATGTTAATTTAATGACATAGATTAGTTTTCATATCATTCATTGTACATATTAAATGTTTTGTGAGTTGGCAGTTCTTTTTTATACTTTGTGTTTACATCAATGTTTTTACTTGTATACAATGTCCGGCTTCAGCTGGCACGGCAGTAGATAGGTTTAAAGGGCATTTTTAGAATGTGAGCCAGCTCTAAAACACAATCTGCCCCCTGGAAAACAAGCTAGACTTTCAAAATCGTGTTATTAATTCAATTTCTTTTTTGTACCATTAATTACATAAAATAAATGGAACAGAATGAACCACACACCAAACAAAGCGGCATCTGTAGTACCTATATCTAATTTGTGACTTCACTTATCAGGCCGCGTTACAGGGATTTGTAGTCTTGCAAACCAAAAAATACTTAAACTCACTAAGTACTACGTACTAGTGAGTTTAAGTATTTTTATTAGTACTTGTACTAATTACTAGTACTAATAAGTTTTTTTCAGCTTGCCAGACTACAAACACCTGTAACGCTGCCTGCTTTTAGTACAATGGCCAATTTCATAAATGATTATCGTATAAAAGCACCATGTCGAAATTATGCTATGCATCCAACTGATCGAACATTCCTTACATTCCACAAGCAAGGGTAAATAGCATACAGTCTACTTGTACGTATTTTGTTATAAAAATATTAGTCATTTCTATTTTTAAACTATCGCGTTGCATGATTAGAATAGAAATTACAACATGGGAATTAACGCAAACGCAACGAAGTATTTGCTATGTATAACTTAGTCTTAGTTAAGTTGTAATAGGTAATATTTAGCTAAGTTTAAGATGGTTGCTAAGTTTTTTTTTTCAAGTGTTGTGTATACATATAATTGGCATCTATATTAGTTCCCTACGTGTTAAATATTTGTAAGTTACAAAGTGTGATGTGGATGCTGTTGGTGTACCTGTTGAAATAAATAAAATAAACGCAAGATTTTTTATTTTTTTCAACGTCATGCCAATAATAAAAAAAAGTTGTGATCGCGTTAATTCCCATGTTGTAATTTCCATATAGTCATTTCTATTATGGAAGAGGCACATGATACATGGTAACTGGAATGTTTTCTGTAATACTGGCTTGGTGTCACTAATTTGAATGTGGAAGTTATTGGCTAAGACCTAGATGCACATCACTATCTAATATGAGACTAGAAGAGCTAAACTTTAAAGTATTATAAATGCGATCAATAGTGTAAAAAGCTATATAAAAAATTAGAAATGTATGTACCTAACAATTTTGTATGTAAAAATAAAAAAATCATAAAAAGAAGCGTTGGCAGAGATTCAGGTAAATAACTAATGGAAGGCTTGTCTTCAGAGACGAGTAGACATAGTTGTCTATATTCAATTATATCTAACGGCAGGATAAAATATGTTAGAGTATTAACAGAATAAATATATATAAGAAGAGAACATCATATAACATCTAGAACAACATTAACCTAAACTATAGAATAAAAAAGCGATAGTAAGCTCGAAGCAGTGGAATGTCAATATAGCGGGTACACTCCGCCATTTTGTACTTACAATAAAACTATGCAATTGTAACTTAATCTAAGCAAACCTTGTAAACTATTACAAAAATACTTACTACGTTAAATTGTTAAAAAATCACAACATATCGTGTTACTACGAACTAGTAATATCTTTGCAAAAAAGAATATTTTTTACAAAATCACAGGTGCTGGTTATGTATTACTAAATGCTTGGCTATTTTATTGTACAACATTAAAATTCAAACTAACTAATATAAGATTCTGAATCAGACTCAATATTAAGTACTTAAATTTCATTTGGACTTGAGTACTCCAACATCTCTTCAAACAGTTACAACCAATAATATCAACATTTTGTATATCTCATTACTACTACTATTTCTTAATTGTACTATAATAAATATCTATCACAATTAACGCCAAGGCACGCGTTCAAAATGCCATATTTGTTTGTCGTTTATATCGCACCTCATAGCTGATAAGGGATTTCCGACGCCTTTATGGCTGTTATCAGTTAGAATTAAAGTAAGGCACAATCCACTAGTAGTTTTTAGTCTCGGGCCTTTTTGTTCCCATATTTGTTTGCTGCTATCGCTACAGCTCTTCCACAGTGCGCGGCCGTTGCCTTGCTCCAGACACAGGCCTTCGTCAGCCATCACCCTACCTTCTGGAGTGAAGACCAGTAAAGTGTCCAGATCAAGGTCACCGCCGCAGCTGATTGTGGCTGCTGGGCCTCCAAGCCCTGGCGTTCCAGGAGTGACGCCTAAACACTTGTTCCTCCCATTTTTTATCCTACCAAACCACCTGTCCTCAGTAGGGAAGAAGTGTTGAGGCCACACGTTCTTTAAGTACCATCTGAAGCTTTTGCATTTCAATCTCTGTCTCAATTCTACGCGGTCCCCGACAGCCTGTTGGTCGCGTATTTCAGCTACCGACGGATTAAACTTAAAGTAAAAGTCTGCCCATTCGTCCATCCACACTGTAGCCGCTCGGGCTAAATTAGAGTTCAGGACTTGTGTCACACCTCCAGGGTACTTGTAGGGACTATGCCTCCTGAATATATGGCCAACTCGGGAACAAGATGTTATTTCCACCCTGGCGCCGCACTGCCATGCTCGCCAAGACAGTTCCAAGTTTTCAGCTCCCCATATAACCATGCCTTCATCGTACCCTCCTAAGCGCCAGAAGAGGCTTTTCCGCACAGCAAAGAGTCCTCCCGCCATGGCTGGAGTGGGGTACGGCTTGGAAGGGTTTTCCGCCTTCTTTTTGAGCACCGAGCTGCTGGGTATGAGCCATCGAAAGTGCAGGCGCCAACTAAACGCGCCCCAGTGAGCGTCAATACTCTTGGTGTAAGCTAACGTATCTTCTGATAACAGGTCTATGTGCGGACATATGAACACGTCGTCATTTCCAGCTCTGTCTAGTAAAGGTTCTAGCCAGCCATCCGTGACCTGGAATATTATTATTTTATGTAACAATTAGCAAGTCGCAAATAAGTACATACAACATCTCGATAGAAAAATCCAACACTTCAATATTAAACTCAACACGACTCTAGTTAGTCCTTCGGTTTTTTTTAACTAAACAATTTCGATTTCGAAGTAAATTAACATGGTGTTTTCTTAGCCTGTAAGGTAAATACTGAGAGCTACCTCGCAGTGAGCATCAAGGAACACAAGAACATCGCCAGTAGCCTTGTTTGCGCCCATCAGCCGAGCCCCAACCAATCCCGTTCTAGTTGGATTCCTGATTATTTGGATCTTGTCTAACTTCGCGACAGCATTGTCCAACTCTGCTCGCAGATATCTTCTATCACTGGCATCATCTACGAGAATTATCTGAAATCAAAACACACTATTTCATTAGTAATGTAATAGATAGATTGACTGCGATATTGTTTTTAATTAATTCAGAAAAATGATTACATTTAATACGCTATAAAACCAAATAAATACGATAAAAAATGACAAAAATGTATTTTTTTTGTTAGATAAAGATAACTCTACATCTACAAATTAGTTTTGCGCGAAAAGCACAGACAATGGCCCCACCACAATCTAAAACACATTGTCCTCCATTTTCATGGAATTTATTAATTTTTCCATTACTCGTATTTCTTTCAAACCCGTTTTCAGTTTACCATTAATCCCAACATTATTGTTTCCAACATCTCTATTTATTTATTCAATAGGTTTACAAATCAAGTACTTAGGCATTTAGCAATCATGCCAACAAAGATACAGATACACATTCATAAATACATACTACTATCACAGTCAACTATGGTGGACGGTGGGTGGTGCGTACTGACCTGTTGGAGCAAGCTATCCGGCGAGCGCATCAAGACAGACATGACCGTCCGCATGAGAGTAGACCACGCTTCGTTGTGGAACACTATGATTACGGTCGCAGTCGGCAAGTTTTCCAAATCAAACACAACATTTCTGCAACTGGAATAAAAATACATACATTTTATTCGATGGATGCAATTGGCAAGTTGTCGTTCATTGTGGCGCTCTAAGGGGGAGGCCTTTTTACAGAAGTGGACGTCCCCCGGCTGATAATGATGATACATTTTGTTAATTGGTAGTATAACAACAAGCAAGTGACCAAACAAAAGCGGATAAACAAAGTAGCCAAATGCACTTAGTGGCAAATGATCGCAAGGTGCAATTTTAATTTTACGTGAAAGATATTTGGCCCAAGATATTTCATCCTCGTAAAAAAAAATGTATTTGTATGTAGACGCGTGTATCAAGTGTGATTTTTATTTAACATGTAAAGTAACCACATGTGGCCAAAGTTCTTTACATAAGTAAGTGTTTATGCAAAGAATATGTCTTTGTATTCTTTGACTACTATTCCCGGACTCGATCGATTAGGTCATAATCAATGCCAATGTGCAAATGTTTATTATAAAACTTATGTAACATATTCTGTATGCACAATGAAATTCTCTCATGCTTATCTCAGTCCAAGGAATGTATAACTATAGGTATATACCTAAGCTATTTGTTGCACGTTTTTTAATGATACTGGTTTTTTAAATGCAGAAATATTATTCTGGGGAATATAAGCTTTATGATGAAAACGACAGAGTTCACTTTACAATAACTCATTCATTTGTATGCGTATATCCAGGTGCAGACAAATAGATGGATAAATGTAAGGTTTTGGATGGTATTCGTTTGATCTAGGTTGTATTACACGTTTCGGGCCTCAATTTCGTGAAGAAACCTATTTAATAGGTATGCGCTTACATTAATTTTTCAAACAATTTATAAAGGAATCACTAGGCTCATGCCAATGGAGGCGATATGTATACGACACCATGCTCTCCACCCTTTGCATGGCTAACTTTATTTCAATTCATTTTCTATCGTTCGCGTTCGAATGAAACTCGTTTTGACAATCAGTATTGAATAAGGTTTAATCGGAGAAATGGAAAGGTATAGCTAAAATCCCTTTTAATATTTATTTTTGTTGCGTACACCGAAATCAGTGACTATAAATAATACCTCCACTATGCACAAGTAATTGTAGGTAGTTTCTAAAAATGTTATGTCAAACTACAAAAAAAAGGACCTATGCTCGTAAAACGGAACTGAACCTAGTTTCTAAACGCTTTTATTACTTTTTACACAATTTGAATTTGGTATCTACACGTAAAACGGAACTAAATTAGTTTTTATTTTTTTAAACTAAACCGATACCCGTAATTTCCTATGTAGGTAATGATATTTTCGTTTCTTGTTTTCGTACTGTCTCATAAAAATTGCTAAAGAAAAGCTACAATCCGGAACAATGAGGTACGTATTTTAAAGTTTCAATCAAATATTACAAAAAGTTTTAATCAAAATATTTTTTTACGTGAAAGTAGGAAGGTTTGTTCTGTATTATGAGCGTGGAAGTACTTGCTTATTTATAATATTGTGTGCTAGTTACGTTGATCATTCATTCTTTTAATTAATCTTCTATTTGCTTTGCCAATGACGTCCCTAAGATAATATTAAGACCCTGTTCCAGTTTCTGACCCTGTATGTAGCATCAACACTGTATACTTTTATGCTTCTATTGATAAATTGTCATGACAGCTGAATTACACATTTAAAGAGGTTTTTGACTTGCTAGAAACTGCGTTACCCTGTTTTTTCGATATCGATCATATAAATAATTAGCAGCATGAAATCACGCTCTATTGCCAATTATTTATGCATCGCGGTCGTACTTAACTACCTACTTCCAAATGATTGATTGAACTTAAATTATAGAAATATCTAAAACATTGTTCATTTATAGAATGATTTATCCTATGTTCCTGAGGCATAAGCAGAGGTGATCACATCCTCACTTTGTGCAAAGAACAACCAAGACTACACTCAGTAAAACTTAAAAAAATGATTAGTTAACACATGGACTGCCATGAGATACACAATAGAAAAACCAATAGCTTTTCTATTGGGTCTTTGGACTGTGAAGTGCACTGGTACTCAAAGTTTTAAACTTAGAAATTAATTGCACTGGGGAGGCATGATTCGGGATTACAAAACAAAAAACTTGTACAGTAGTCTTATAATAAATTGCATGTTTACCTGTCACTGCGCATGTCTGGCAGACTTCTATTGATAGATATTTTGTCACTAACAAGAATGTTGTATGAGTGCAATGTGTACAATTCCCGGGCTTTAATGACCTCTCTTGGAGACAGCTGTACTGGCCGGCCTCCCTCACCTGCACCTGCCACTGGTGCATAGTTGTTGCTGTGGATTACTTCTGCAAAATTATAAAACTTACCTAAATTGACATAGAAGCTTCTTTTTCTTAAAGTTAAATATTTTAATCAGATAATCTACTTTAGTAATGTGTCCTTAATTACTTGTCAAACTTAAAATTCATCAAGAAGGTAAGGTAGAATTTAATTACAAAGTTGATTTTAAATTTTGATTAAAATCAATTGCCATGACGACAGACCAGTATAGCTGATAAATTTTAATTAGATTTCCTAACACTTCAAAGTGTTGCATATCCATACAACCTCATATTAAACAATCACACCGTGAAGGTTTGTTAATGGTAATTGGCCATGTGCAGAAAAGTAATGCAAAATTTAATTATAAACTTATATGATGCAAGTCACAAACTAAACATTTTGCAACAATTATGAAATGATCTTTATCTGATATTATCTCTTTGCTGAGTTACAAGCACAATGCTGCTGACTATGCTGACTTATAAACTTAACATTGTAGTAGGATTAGTAGGCAGTATTGATTCAATGGGGGGGGGGATGCAACTGGATGCATATAGCAGCCGACCGGGCTTTGTGGGGTACATTGGGAGAAGCCCATGTCCAGCAGTGGACTGCAACGGGCTGATGATGATGTGATGATAGATATATGTATCAGTTGCTGAAATATAAGCCAAAACTTTTTACCTTCTGATAAATTTCTTCCAGTAATTCCACCAACGTAATGTCCAACAATTACTCTCATTCCACTCTCATCTACATATGAGTTTTTATCAAAATGTAAACTAAAAAAAAACATTTTTTATTATAATAATATAATCTTTGCTAATGATATAGCAGTAACAATGAATATATTTTTTTATTTATGTTAAGTTGCACTACACATACCTGTTATACCAAGGTTCCTTATTCTTTCTCCTTTGTACAGTATTGTATAGTTCTAAACTAACATAAAACATGGCATTTAATAAAAATAACAATATAATTATGAGAGTAACTATTTTTTTCTTGCGTCCTCTACATAGTAATGACCAAAAATCCTGAAACAAATTATAATTAAGTTTAAAAAAATTCACATATTATTATTATTTTTCATGCTTGTGTTACAAAGGTAACACAACTTAGAGAATTTTAATGTCAACGATTGATTCACGAATAAATACCTACTCTAAAAATAAAACAAATTAAATTAAACTTACATTTCTAAGTAACATTTTCTATTATTTCACACTCTAATATATTTATCAACTTTAAAATAAATTTGTACTACGTATTTTATGCATTTTACAAAGTTACGTTATTAAACTTTCTGTCAGCCTTACTTTAAGTAAATAAAGCTTTATTGGCTAAAGTGCTGACTGGGCTCGTTACTTGTCAGTTTACACATTTACTCGTTTCTGGCTTTGTTTGTTACTTGACAGTTGACATGACAGTGACACTGAGTCGCTGACAGAATAAGGAAACAAGGAGTGACAACCCTGACAGTGAAAGCTAAAAAAAAGTATTACGTTCCAGCTCTCAATAGATATACACAATATCTATTGAGATTTTGTGGCTCTACTACACTACGAATTTTGTTAACTTTTTCAAAACTTGTGATTTCAGCTCAACAACTAAAAAAAAAATTAGAAAAGCTTGTGATTCTTTTGAATACACGAGGCCACACAAAAATCTGAAGTATATTAAAATGGAAGAGGATACAGTCTCAATGGTACAGTTAATAAAAAGAGAACCAATTGAGAATACGATTGAAATCAAAATAGAGCCTCCTGATGAATTTATTCAAATAAAGCAGAGAACGGAAGAGGATATGGTCTCAATGGTAAATATAATAATAAATAATAGTTTAAAAAAACTAAAAAACACGCTTTTTATCGAAAACCGAACTAAAAAATAGAAAATAAGTTTTAATCAATTTAAATTAAGAATAGTGTTAAAAATTTCAATAAATATAAATTAATAATAGTGTGAATAAAAACAAAAAATATTTTATTTAAAAAAGCGTGGGGTGCATGGTGTCAATAGTTATAAATATTTTATTGACAGATACGAGTAGAGTGATTATCACTTTGATAATATCTTAAAAAGCACCCCACGCTTTTTTTAAATAAAATATTTTTTGTTTTTATTCACACTATTATTAATTTATATTTATTGAAATTTTTAACACTATTCTTAATTTAAATTGATTAAAACTTATTTTCTATTTTTTAGTTCGGTTTTCGATAAAAAGCGTGTTTTTTAGTTTTTTTAAACTATTATTTATTTTCTATTTTTTATTAAGATGGTTAGCTACCACGGAGCTTTACCTTAACGCGAGCCGGTCTCGGCGCCCGCGACGGTTAGCTACCACGGAACTTTACCGTAGCGACTAGCGGCTTAGCAGAGGGCGTTGGAGTCGGGACACGCGCGCGACGCTTAGCTACCACGGAACTTTACCGTAGCGACTAGCGGCTTAGCAGAGGGCGTTGGAGTCGGGACACGCGCGCGACGCTTAGCTACCACGGAACTTTACCGTAGCGACTAGCGGCTTAGCAGAGGGCGTTGGAGTCGGGACACGCGCGCGACGCTTAGCTACCACGGAACTTTACCGTAGCGACTAGCGGCTTAGCAGAGGGCGTTGGAGTCGGGACACGCGCGCGACGCTTAGCTACCACGGAACTTTACCGTAGCGACTAGCGGCTTAGCAGAGGGCGTTTGTGTTGCGGGCTGTAATTATGCTATTTTTATTAATTAATACTTTTTATTAATTATATTATTAAATAATTTTATCAAATTAGTGTATTGTCATCGGTCCTCGATAAATCTACAAAGTTTGAACGAAATCTAGCCGTTTAAAGTGGGTCAAAATCGCGCCCAAAGAAGTCGGTTACAAACATACAAACAAACATACATACATACAAGTGAAGCTAATATAAAGCGTGTAAAAAGAGAACCAATCGAAGATACTATTGAAATCAATTTAGAACCTCCTGACGAGTTTCAAATAAAACAGGAGCCAAAAGAAAAAAATGTCGAAGTCAAGTTAGAACCTCTTAACGATAAGCCTAAACTTTTACGTCCAACAGGAAATGTTACCAGGAAAATTAACGATATTAAAGGATTTCCTAGTGGTTTAACTTATCCTATGTAAGTTTTAGTAGGTACCTTATTTTATTAATACTTAGATTAAATAATCAAAGTATTAATCATTGATAGCATTCGAGACTTTTTTACTATAATAACTTTTGTGAGTATAACAGGAATATACCGTAAATAATTCGTGACTTTCTTCGAAAATAACCTAGTTGGCAATTTAAATCTTTAAATACAGGCGCTCGAACCCCGTGACCTAAGTGTTTCACCCCAAAAACTGCTCTGAAGTACAGTTATTGTACTTTCACTGATTGAAGGCATGGATCTAAGATTATGTAGCTAAGTTGAGGTCTATGTAAAACCATTGATTCCTGCGCAAAACGCTGAACCAGAAATATGAAATGGTGCAGAGTTATCGACGAACGTAGCGTCCTCCAATCCAAAGGCCTATGTAATTTTCAGGACAACACCTTTAATCCCGTAGATACTGCCTGCAAATTTTAACTATTTAAATACTAATTTATGAGCATCTCTAGAGCAGTAGTGCCTAATATCACTTTTTGGCATTAGCTTAAACGTCATCGTCAAGACGTCAAGTTAGTTGTCACACTTGTCAATTTACTTGCATGCATATTGCATACTACAGTCTACCTCGATGAATACATAGCTCTTGTAAATTACCACTACCGGTGAAATGAAATTTGGATTTTTATATAAATATACCGATAATGTTCATAGTGCGGACCGGTTAAACGGAAGGTTTTAATTAAAGATCATCAAAGAGAAGAAACAGTGTTGAAAATAGATTTATTTCAATTCAAAATTCAGTGTTATTTGGGTTTTTTGTAAAATTTTGACAGAAAATCAATAGTGCACCCATACAGAATGTCTCGTCGTGGTGGCGGTTGGAATAGAGCGTCTTATAAACATGTTAATAGGGATAGACCTCGAGGTTTGCGCGGCAAAGATATTGGTCTTTACTATAGGAACTTGCAGAGAGACAAATTAAAAAACAAAAAGAATCAAGATGTTATGGTAAGTACTTCTTTGCGTTTATTGTATTATTTTGTGGTCCTCAGCATTAACTTACTGTAAGAGTTAAGCAATAGAGGTAGGAAGTGCTGCACCACATTAAACAGGATTTTAACAACTAAGAAGAATCGAAGAATACTGGCCTGTAGTAGAATTAGATTTGCAAGAAGATAGGTTGTAATAAAATTAAATAACAACATAGGAATTAATGCAAACACAAGATTTTAATTTTGGCTTGACGTAAGTTAGTAAGAATATTGATATCAATAGGGCTAGCTTCATCACTATTAAACTATTTATAATTATGTAACTAATTAAATTTCTACTTGATTTCATTTTAGATCTATTAATTTCTTTTGATTATTGTTTGATATAATTTTAGATAAATCTTACAATCCCACCAGCAGTTTTAAATGGTTTGCAAAGAAATATAGAATCTATTAAAAGGATAGCCCAGGACTTCGAAATTGATATTCCTCCACCTAAAAGGATGAACATTGTTAAATTATCTAATGAGAACAGGTCTGAAGGTCAAGATTTGAATGAAAGTGGATTTTCTCGTCCGTTGAAAGAACCATTTAAAAAAAAGTATTCTGACCCTAGTATGTTAGATGAACCAAGTACATCATCTAGCTACATAAAATGTGATGATTTGATAGTATCAGAAGACGCTGATGAAATAAAGAAGGAATTAGAAGAGATATCCATGAAAACGGAACTAATTGATGGGCAAGAAGTCCCAGTTAAATCAGAACCAAGAGATCAAACTCCTCATAAAAGACTACAAAGTGCCTTCAAAGGTGCTGGAGACTACAAATATGGATACGAAGACATCATAACAGGCACTTTTGAAGAAAAACTTGATGAGTGTCTTGCTAAAGGTATTAATATATCAATGGAAAATACTGCATCTACTATCTTGAATAGTTCCATCTATGAGAGTTATAAAACTATGAAAAATTCACATAACTTCAAAAAACTAATGAAATTTCGGGAAATATTACCAACTTATAAGAAATCAAAGGAGATATTAAAAGTAATAAATGATAATCAAGTGATTGTTATAAGTGGCGAGACTGGATGTGGAAAGTCAACACAGGTAATAATTGAAATGTTTTTTTATTGTTTGAATCATTAATTAGCCACAATTATTTGTTTATTAAAATTATTGAATATGTGACCCAAAACCAAGATCTATAAAACAGACATCTTTTAAGCTAAAAAAAATATGTAACTTTTATATGATTGGCCAGTTGGTGATGACTTTATGGACAGGTTTTAAATAATTAAACACCGAATTTAAAATAACATAGGACAGTGATCTCTTTTCTTCTCAGACTAGAGGATCAATAACATTTTAGACCCTGTTGGAAGCATTACATAGGATTTTACATAATGCAACATATTAAAAACAGAAAAAAAAATCGCATAATGCTTTGCCCCATCATATCAAATCCGTGTGTTTTTTAATTATATTGCATTTATTTATATGGTTGTGTTTCAGATCCCGCAAATAATATTGGATGATGCAATCCTTAATGGAAAGGGTGCATACGTTCGTGTTTTAGTCACTCAGCCGCGTCGTATCGCGGCTTCCTCTTTAGCTATGAGAGTGGCTGAAGAAAGAGCTGAACCTTTAGGAATGTCTGTGGGGTACGCCGTTAGATTAGAAAAGTAAGTGGTTGTATAGCCTCGACATTTATTTGGAATCAGTTTTCATCTACTTATATATGGTTGCAAGGCGTATAAGCATTTACTACTGACTAGTTGATCCCCGCGGTGTTACCCGCAATTTTTTTTCGGAATTAAAAGTAGCTTATAATTATGTTAATCCACGTTGTCGGCTACCTCCATAGCAAATTTGATCAAAATTGGTCCAGCCGTTTGAGCGTAAAGGTGACAAATATACAAACACACTCTTTCGCCTTTATAATATTAGAGTGATGACTAATGATAGGTCAGTAGTCATCACGAAAACTGCTACATTTCGTTTGTAGGTTTGACTCAATTATGTAAGAATTCAAAGGAATTAATACAATTTAAACTTTATGTGATATTTAAAACTAACTTTGACTCTGGATTTTGATCTCGCGCACGAGAAGGACTTCATGAAGTCCACAGTCGAGTCGTGTATGATAGAGTTTAGAGCGATAAGATATTCAGAAATAACCTACTGCCACGTTTGATCAAGCTGCAATAAGTAGGCCTTGGATATACATATACTCAAGTAACTAGAACTACAACTTAATATCCGTCCTATATTTTTTTCAGGAAAGAGGCTAGGCCTCGCGGCAGTATTATGTTTTGTACGACAGGCATATTGTTGGCCGAATTGGAAACCAATCAAGGGTTAACCAACTTCAGTCATGTGATACTTGACGAGGTGCATGAGAGAGACTGCCATATCGACCTTTCAATGTTGATGTTAAAACAGGTAAACTTTCTATTTAGAAATTCGCAGACGTATTCGTTAAATTTAGCTACATGTGTAGCTATAGAATTAAAGTGTACATTCATAATCAAATGCAAGTAAGCTTTTTTGTTCATGTATGGTTGCCGACGCGATTTTGCATCTGCTTCAACGCGACCCTTTTGGCCTTCGAATTAAACAAGCAAAAAGCCGGTGGGAAATAAAAGGGCTTGCACTTACCATTGTATGCTTTCTTTTATATTAAATAAAATTGGCGTTCAAAATAAGCAGTTGGTCAAGATCTGCACCTGGCTATCTCCCTGCCACTATATTGCCCCTCGCCACGTATTTGTCCCGTCAGAATTTTTTTATTACATATTGAAATCTTTTTGAGTACCTACTGTATGTTGATAATACCGAATATGAAGGCGTACTGAAAATGCCCCCGAGACAGTCATATTAATACGGAACATATGACTATGGTGCCTTAAAACACAATAAACCAATCTTTTAATATGTGCTCCTTATAAGGTTGTAACTAAATATGTTTTATATATTTTTCGCAGGTACTGAAAAAGCGCAAAGATCTCAAACTTATTTTAATGAGTGCTACTGTAGATGCCGATAAACTTACTTCTTACTTCGACGATTGTCCAATGATGCACATAGAGGGGCTGGCTTACCCTGTGACAGATATTTATTTAGAAGACATCTTGCAATTGACGAAGTTTTCTTTACCCCCGGAGGGCCCAGGAAACCATAATATAAAGCCTTGGCATAGGCACAAGATGAAGAAACAAGCAGCGGAGATGCAAAAGGATATACAGTATAAAGCCGAAATAGGTTAGTAGTAACACTCAAGCTTATGACTTGTATTGGACTTTTATTATGTAAATAAAGATTAAAGTTTTGAAGCGTTCTCTGTATCTTTGTTCCAGTCAAGTGCCTAGCTTATAAGTAAGTTCTAGTATATCTCCCTGCCTCGTGATTTATTACGCCAGGTCATGTTAGAAGATTTATTTTGTAATCTGCTATGTTTTCTTTTTAAGCTCCATGGTTGGAATCCATAAAGAAGAAAATAGAGCGAAGTGTCTACCTAACGCTACAAGATTCCAGAATTGAAGAGTTGAACATAGATTTAATCTTCGAACTCTTGATACATATCTGCAAGGGAGATCCAGGTGCAATCCTTGTATTTTTACCGGGAATTGGTGAAATAACTAAGTTATTAAAAAAGATGTACGACAGTCCATTTTTCCCGAAATCCCGCTACGAAATACACCCTTTACATTCTAAGTTACCGTCGTTGGAACAAAGGAAGATATTTGAGGAACCTCCACACAATGTGAGGAAGATCATAGTGGCTACTAATATAGCAGAAACATCTATCACAATTGATGATATTGTGTATGTAGTTGACTGTGGTAAAATTAAGTACACTGGCTTGAACATAGAAGACAATATCTCCACTTTAAAAACTGAATGGGTTGCTCAAGCTAATCTGCGACAGAGGTGAGTAGGTATTATTATAGTATTTTATTTAAACATGAAACCTATACCAACACTTTCGTTTACATAATATTTTCGACTGAGGCCTTCTCCGTGAATTCTCAGATAAAAATGATACACTTACTACTTCTACTTATATAAGAGGAATTTAAAAAAAACAGTACATTGCAGTACAATCTCTTGTCATATTCTTTTTCATTATTTTATACTTATCAATTATATAGATACCTGATTTATATATATAAGTAATGTATAAGATATACGATACACTATTATGAGATGCTACGATATTGTAATGTGGCAATACTCTAATTACTCCAGCTCACTTCCAAATTGTCATTCACATAGATTAAATTATAGCAGAACCGACAAGAAGTTTAATTTGTGTCATATTGTTTTATTTCTCTTTTTCCAGGCGAGGCCGCGCCGGTCGTTGCCGGCCAGGCATTTGTTACCACTTGGTGACGTCATTCCGTGCAGGCCAGCTCGCTGAGCGCCTCCTACCAGAGCTGCAGAGGAGCTCCTTGCTGGAGCCGGTACTGGCCATCAAGCAGTTGCGGCTGGGGAAAGCCGCTGACGCTATGAGGATGATGCCCTCACCTCCTGCTGAGACCACTGTCGAACGAGCTGTCAAACATTTATCCCAGTATGTTTTTGGGACTGTTCACTTGTTCCTTATTTACTAATCATTTAAAACGTCTCTTCTTTGTCTATGTGTCTACATCGAGTCTGTTTCACAAAACGTCTTATCTGTATGTGTATTACTAAGTGTATTTTGCAATGTAAGAACATTAAAAGTTCTTCATATGATTTTTTTGACATTCGTTAATTTTGCAGTCATACAAGCGTTCTGATTTTTTGTACCTAATTAGTTTCACCATATAATTCATTATACAAAATATATACAATATGGTACATTCACAAACACCCAAACTCGGTACAAACATCTGCGGTCAATGTATTTGGCCCGCGCATTCTAACCTAACCTAACCTTTAGCGCCACGGTCCAATCATACCGTGAAATAGTTGTTTGATTGAACCATTGTCCATTGTACCCCAGAGTGGGCGCGCTGGACGCGCAGGAGAAGCTGAGCCCGCTGGGCTGGCACCTGGCGCGCCTGCCCGTGCACCCGGCGGCCGGCAAGCTGCTGCTGCTGGCCACCATGTTCGGCGTGCTGGACCGCGCCGCCAGCGTCGCCGCCGTCTGGGGCTTCAAGGACCCCTTCCAGCTGGTCATCGGTGAGCTACATTCTAAAAACTACTTTTGTCGCCCAGTGATTACGCACTCACACTTATAATAAGTACAATCAGTTTCATGAAACATGGAAACAGGTAATTCCGTGGTGCAGACTTGTATAGATTGGTTAGTCAACAAGGATGGTAGCGAGGTTAACCAGCTAGGGTGCGCTGGACGTACTTAGGTATCGGTTACTCGAAGGAGGCTGTCTAATATATTTTGTTTTAAAACCCTATTAACAAGTCATATTACGAAGCATCTGATCATTGATGGACAAAATTATTTGTTTGCAGAATACATTCACCTGCTTTTTAGTGCAAAATAAATTAATTTAGTGGTCATATTGCAGGCAAAGAAAAAGAAGTGGACGCAATAAAACGAAGCCTAGCTTTAGGAGAACCGAGCGACCACGTGGCAATTTCTGAAGCAATCATTCGCTTCGAGCAGTGCTACAGTTACCACGAAAAGCGAAAGTTCGCCCGCGATCACTTCCTAGCCTTCAATACTCTGGAACTACTCTCAGAGATGAAGAGGCAGTTTGGCAATAACTTAAAACAAATGGGATTCTTGAAATCCGCTGACATCACATCCGCATGGGAGAATCGCAACAGAGACAACTTAAGCCTTTTCAAAGCAATAGTCGCCGCCTCGCTTTATCCTAATATTGCAACTGCTAGGTAAGATATTGTTTTTACGTACTGTTGAGAAAAATAAAGTTCTCTTATATTAATAGTCTGTCTAATTTGAGAGAAATCGTGGTTCGCCCTATCCTCACACTAAATAGCTCCGAATACAATAGTTACTGAATTATCCTACAGTGAGGAAGTATCAATTAATATAACATATTTTGTTTTAAACCTTTTTAGATGGGGGAATCTTAACGTTCGGAATCCGTCACGACAGCCTAAAGTAAAAGCTAGGACGCCTGAAGACGGTCCCATCACCATTCACCCGAGCAGTGTAATGGCCACCAAAATGTATGCGGGCCACGGCTGCCCCACTGGGCCCGTGTGTGTGGTGCCCGGGGCCAACTGGCTGGCGTATTGGCTCAAACAACGCTCATCCGACCTCTTTCTCATTGATGTCACCCTTGTATACACACTGCCGTTCTTGTTCTTCGGGGAATTTGTTGTGTCCGAAGGTGAGTTATCGACTTTTTCTTCCTTTTTTTTGTTCAAGTTTCGAAGACAAAATTATTCCTTTTTGGTCCGGTTTTAGTACTTATCGTGTTAATAGTTTTAATGTAAATCTTGCGAGCTCAATAGTGTTGAACTAATATCTTCCTTCCTCTTATATTTTCTGAGTAAGTAAGATGAAACTTAATCTATAATTTATGTAAGGATTACTAATAGCCACTTATAAACCAGTACCTAATGTAAATCAATATTTATTTATAGTCGGACCATCAGACTACTGCGTTTCTATATCGACTATAAAAGTCACCTGCAAGAAATCTACAATGGAGCTGCTGTGGCAAATGAGGGCCTTATTAGACCAGGTCCTAGCATCTAAGATCGGCGACTCTGTCACAAGTACAAACCGTCATGGACCGTTTGAGAACCAAGTATTAAAGTGAGTATCTGTCTTAACACCCCGTTATAAGAATATTTCGCTCACGAAAGAAGTGTGGAACTTGCCAGTTAAAAGTTAATTTAAAGAAGCAGAAATTTGGTTAATGGCGGTTCGCGCCTATAACATTGGGATCTAACTAGAGAAATGTAGGTGTAATACTCGCCTCTGCCTACTCCTTCGGGAAATACAGGCGTGATGTTATGTTCGTACATAAAGGTAGATGAAAATAATACAGTCTACCGGCGACCACTAGCGCCCTTTTCGTATCGACGGAACGCTTATATTTTATCTGCCCAGCAAGTGGCGACATCTACAGCGGTATCAGATGCGTTGTTTAGCGCTAGTAAGAATACATGCTTAATATACATACTCGCAAATAATATCAGGGAGGTCATTCCTGACGTAATCAACCTTGGTGAGTAGTAGTGGCCTTACATTGCGAGGTCGGTCGTCTGCGAGGTCATAGTCAAGGTCTGTAGAAGGCTACCAGTGTGCTAAACCAATATACAACAGTTAATTCTATTAAAATTCATTTATTATTTTAGTATACATTTAGTATGTCAATATTATATTCGATTTAAAGTTTTATATACAAATATTTTTTATGCAAATTTTAATCTAACGATGTTGCCAATTTTTTACTTTATTCAAAATGTTTGACTTATTAATTTTCTTTACTAATGAATAAAGTGTAACAAAACTTGTGTTGTTACAGCGCTGTTAAGGAGTTAATAACTGCCGAGGACGAGCGCGCCGAATTCATCAGCGACGATGATGATAATTCAGAATCAGATCATTCTGAATTTGAATCTCATAGGTCTTGGCGTCGCTAAATATATTTTTTAGTTTGGTTTTGTTTTTTTTGCCTTTTTATTTTTCGTCGCTTCTTTTTTTAACATTGAGTTTTTTTTACATGTCAACCCTATATTGACAGCACAATGTAATCACAACTTTTTACATTCTTGTTTTGATATTTAGTTTCAAACTCTTATACTAGTCTGTACCAAAAATCTGATATTTAATCTTATAAATAATTATATCTGATAAATATAACTGAAGGAAAATGTTAGTTCCCCTTCAGGTAAGATAAGATTACTATTAATGATACAATTTTACAGGTTATAATTTTTAAAATTGAACTGATAAAGTTACAATTATATTTATATTCTTCTAAAGCTAGTTTTGTAGTGTGTTTATAGGAATGTTAAGCTGTAGTAGTGACGAGCTTAGATCATAATTTTAGACTTTAAAAAATGTTAAACATCTAGGAACACTTGTAATATTCGTATCTCTCAATGTATAATATTATTGATCGTTATGCGAAAGCTGCCCAACTTTCTCGGCTTGCAATTAATTATAAATTTGCAGAGCTAAATACCAATTTTTTCTAGTCAGAAAAGCATTTAAAAAAAAATTCTTACAAGTGATTGTTTACAGTATCATAATTATTTTTATCAGCCATCACCATTTTGAATAGCGATCCTAACTTTGATACCGATTAAATCCGGTCCTAACGCGTTGGTAATAAATATCTATACGTTTGTATAAAAACCGCCCGGTTCGTTAATTACCTGCTAACTTGTACGTTTTTGCCGACCTGGCGACGATAACGGCTATCAGACTGAACCGGTCTATCAGCATCATATTACGATGCATATAGGTAGTGTTATGTCGAAAATTGTATTTAACACTGGTTCCATTCAAGCTCAAGTCGATCATTTTTGAAATTTCATTTATCAATTTGAATTTAACATTGTCTGTTGTATTTCGCTTATAAATTTTTGAAGTGACAAAATATCCAAGATGATGACGTGGTTTTAAAAATCGTAACCTACATGAAGTATAATCTTTATCTAGCCCCGTAGGTCTATATCAGATTTTTCCAAACTTCCTAGGTAACTACAAACTAGGACCCTCTCTGTTTCCTATTAGCGAAGATATCGCTACAATCCAACTGAGACATAATGTTTCATCACCTACTGAGTTAAGCATAAGCATCAATGATCATAAAGTCTTATGAGATGGTTACAATGCATACATTTCTTGACTGTTGATTTGTCTTATGGCTTTTTAAGTTGTAGGTAGAAACGCGATGCTGTCCTGCATTTCGTCGCTCAGAGTATGCTGATAAGGCATAATTACGGGCATTATATTTTTGAAATTGTATCGTATATCGCTACAATTATACCCCCTAAAGGGGCAGGCAGAGTAATATTGCACCGCACAGAGCAATGAAATACCTATTAACCGTATTTGTTTTTCAGAAAAAACGTTTAACGTCTCTATACATACTTTGCCGGACTATTCATAGCCAATATCTTATTACTAATGAAAGTAATGGAACGCGTGAAATCATCCTTAATCATGAAAAAACCAAGTTTGTATTCACTTATAATGACAAGTATTTTCTCACGCAATTTATAGTTAGTAAGTCTACTAATAATGTTGTAGAAACTCATTGTCACTGGATATGATGACTCACCTTACAGAAGCTATAAATGTAAACAAGGATGATAAATCCTTGAGGGCTATCGTTTTAAGTGCCAAAGGCAACGTGTTCTCAGCCGGTCATAATTTAAAAGAATTGGTAAGTTCTTCAACTTGAGGACTGATAGATTAGTAATGTCTTCTTAATAATTAATGTATGATCTTAATTTATAGCAAGCCAGTACTGGCGTTAATCAACACAAACTGATATTTAATAAAGCAAGTGAGCTGATGAAATCTATTATTCAAAGCCCCGTGCCCGTTATCGCTAAGGTAAATCTAATGCAATATTTCGAGAGAAATGTACATAACACACAACTTACACCGACGACTGCATGAGCAGATCATTAGAAAATAAAGGTTTCTAATTGGCGTTTAACATATTTACCTGTTACCATCTTCTTTTTACACGCTTTATATTAGCTTCACTTGTATGTATGTATGTTTGTTTGTATGTTTGTAACCGACTTCTTTGGGCGCGATTTTGACCCACTTTAAACGGCTAGATTTCGTTCAAACTTTGTAGATTTATCGAGGACCGATGACAATACACTAATTTGATAAAATTATTTAATAATATAATTAATAAAAAGTATTAATTAATAAAAATAGCATAATTACAGCCCGCAACACAAACGCCCTCTGCTAAGCCGCTAGTCGCTACGGTAAAGTTCCGTGGTAGCTAAGCGTCGCGCGCGTGTCCCGACTCCAACGCCCTCTGCTAAGCCGCTAGTCGCTACGGTAAAGTTCCGTGGTAGCTAAGCGTCGCGCGCGTGTCCCGACTCCAACGCCCTCTGCTAAGCCGCTAGTCGCTACGGTAAAGTTCCGTGGTAGCTAAGCGTCGCGCGCGTGTCCCGACTCCAACGCCCTCTGCTAAGCCGCTAGTCGCTACGGTAAAGTTCCGTGGTAGCTAACCGTCGCGGGCGCCGAGACCGGCTCGCGTTAAGGTAAAGCTTCGTGGTAGCTAACCATCTTAATAAAAAATAGAAAATAAATAATAGTTTAAAAAAACTAAAAAACACGCTTTTTATCGAAAACCGAACTAAAAAATAGAAAATAAGTTTTAATCAATTTAAATTAAGAATAGTGTTAAAAATTTCAATAAATATAAATTAATAATAGTGTGAATAAAAACAAAAAATATTTTATTTAAAAAAAGCGTGGGGTGCTTTTTAAGATATTATCAAAGTGATAATCACTCTACTCGTATCTGTCAATAAAATATTTATAACTATTGACACCATGCACCCCACGCTTTTTTAAATAAAATATTTTTTGTTTTTATTCACACTATTATTAATTTATATTTATTGAAATTTTTAACACTATTCTTAATTTAAATTGATTAAAACTTATTTTCTATTTTTTAGTTCGGTTTTCGATAAAAAGCGTGTTTTTTAGTTTTTTTAAACTATTATTTATTAACTTATATACCAAGTATACTAATTGAGGTTGGTCCAATTTTCGACGTCACCTCAATATCTCCAACAACACAAACACCAGAAACCGCTCTCAGTAAACTAATAAAAAAATCCCTATACATTTCATGTTAATAAGTTACTAACATGATGTATGTTTAGTGCTTATACCTAATTTATGTTTGCATACACCTACGTCATAACCTTGATCTTCAGTTTTTCACAATATAATCAATAGCCCAGATTTGCACACTACTTGGAATATTTACAAATTGAAACATTTATATAGGTAAATGGCTTCGCGACGGCTGCAGGCTGTCAATTAGTCGCAACTTGCGATATGGTTGTGTGCTCCGACACCAGTAAATTTTCAACACCTGGGTAAATAAATGTATCGAATTAAGATTTCATTGTATTATCACCACTGGAACATCGTTTGTGAATAAATGTTTTTTCAGAGCTAACTTTGGTATATTTTGTTCGACGCCAGGAATAGCCGTTGGAAGATGTGTCCCGAAGTCAAGAGCTACATACATGCTTTTTACAGGTTTGTAAAGTAATCCTATAAGCAACTGTTGGTAGGTATCAGTTACATTATGTTGACAGATTCGACGCTGGTGAATTACTTAACTGTTGCCGAGGCGTATCGCGTTATCGCTATAGGTACTTCTCATGTAATTTGCCATACGGTTAACGCTTAGTTATATGTTTGAATAATAAGTATTTACGTAGTTCATAACACGACGCTGTCCTAGGTTCTTTTCCATTGGCGAATATGGTGAAGAGTATTTTGTATGTAACCATTAAAATATCTACCTAATTTAAAGGGCGAGATTTTAACTAATACAAATTGTAGTCATATACATGTTTTGACATAATACTATAGTATGAATCGTATAATTTTACATAGCTACAGAAGTTGCTCAACAAGTTAAGAAACAAGTAATTAAACAATATATAATTATTCAAGTTATAGTCTCAAATTATAAGTCTAAATGATGATTTGAGAATATTAAGACTACTGATGTAGCAAATTGTATGTTTATATGTTGAGTTACTTTTGTAGTTGACTGTATTATATAATATTTCTATTTTATACTGTTTTTTCAGGTGAACCAATTACAGCTCATGAAGCGTATGAAAGTGGACTAATAACAAAGGTAGTTCCAGTCAGCGAATTAGACGAAGAAGTAAACAAAATCATTGAAAAAATTAAACATAAAAGTAGAAGTGTCATTTCCTTAGGAAAAGAATTCTTTTACAAACAAATAGATCTAGGAATTATGGAAGCATACAAGTTAGGAGAAGATATCATGGTTAAAAATATCAACACCAACGACGGACAAGAGGGTATTAAAAGTTTTGTAGAAAAACGAAAAGCAATTTGGAGCCACGAGTAGGTAAATGTTATCTTAAACGTTCGTGAACAACACAAATTACTTACGAATATTGTGTATTTTTATCTATTGCATATTACCTACTGATAAAGATTGTAGGTTTACAGCATAGTCAGACTAAAACAATAATGTAACTTGGAGTTGGTTTTCGTAAAATAAAAACCAATTTGAACAATAATTATCTCGGCCATTAAGTTATCAGTATCGTACACCGCGACGTTATTAGTTTGTGGTCGTTTTTATTTTTATATATCAATAAAAACACATTTTATTTACACCTAACTTTTATTTGCCACTATCATTATATTCTTTAACAAAATGCAAAGCATAAATTATAATGTTAAAGCATACAACATGACATGACACAAAACATTATAATATTTTTGGCCGATACATCTTACATTATTTACATATTATGTAATATTACTTTTAAAAACCAAGATGAATCACAAGAAATATATAGTTGGTATGTTAGTTTGTGTTATTATCGAGTGCACATATATCTCACAAATTAATACAAAACTTGTAATCATTAATAAACTTATTCACTAAAAGGAATTTTTAAAAAGTTATCAATAAATACATCTAAAGTTAATATAAAGAATAATTTATGTTACATTCTGCTACATTTTCTAGAGGAAGTTATGTGTTGTATGTAATGCTGCATACCTGATCTAAATGCTATTTAAATACTTCTATGGATTAATTACATTATTTTGAACACCTGAAATCATTTTTGCTTCACCTTAGACACATTCAACAGAGCATACTAGAGACATATTTAATTTATTTGACACTTTGATAATATGTTACCATACAAGGATATATGGGCAGATATTTATACAAATATTATGAAGTTATTGCATTATAAACATCTAGGTACATACCAAAATTATGAGAATATGGTCAACATGTTCTCATTAATACTTGCACATTACCAAACATAACATGTGACAACATGAAATCTACTCAATAGACAATAATTATAATAAGACTGATCCTATACTTTGAATATAAATAGACCATTAAATAACTATATGGGGCCATTTTCACAATATCATTTATATGGCTAGCTAAATTCTAAATAACTTGCTTCAGCAAAACATGGTGAAAAAGCACTCAGCCTAGTAATATTAAAAAGACATTGTATAATTACATAGAAATTTTCATAGTCTTTTAGATTTTTGTAGGATGACAAATAATCACAAGTTGAATATTATTTTTTATCAGTCATTATGGGAATGTTTCAAGATGGTTCCCAGTGACCGAAACCCAATCTCACTTCTTCGCCAACTCATTGGACAGCCAGTCTAGACCCTCATACAGGCCCTGTCCTTGTGTTGCACATGTAGCTTGGATGTACCACTGCCAAACAAAATGTTAATGTTAGTTTATATATGTATATTGAGAGGGCATCTATACCTACGCTGCTGACAAACACTGACATTTTGTATGAAAGAAATATAATTATACTTACACGGCGATTCCTCAGATTATTCAAGTTAAGAGCATTTGTAAGTTCAGCTGCAGTCATAGCATTAGGCATATCTTGTTTGTTGGCAAATACAAGAATCACAGCCTCTCGTAGTTCATCTTCTTTCAACTGGAATAAATATGTTCCAGTTACTAGTTAATAAAACAACAGGAGACCAATTTTACCTGAATTTGAAGAGAACTACTGCTGAGCATGACACCCTGTTAAAATTAGGTCTCTGCGACGATAGTTTAGGTTTAAAAGATTTAAATGGCTAACCGCAATGAACACTGATACTTAATCTAAAATATTCACTTAAAAGAAATAAAATAGCATGTGTTCTAATTAACTGTTTACAAGGAAGATAAGTGGTTTCCAGCTTACCATATTAGCCAGCTCATTTTCGGCTTCAGCTATTCTCTTAGTATCGCTTGAGTCTACGACAAAGATCAATCCCTGCGTATTCTGGTAGTAGTGACGCCACAGTGGCCTGATTTTGTCTTGACCACCGACGTCCCACACAGTAAAACTGATGTTTTTGTACTCTACTGTCTCCACGTTAAAGCCGATAGTCGGTATAGTGGTCACGATCTCTCCCAATTTAAGCTTATAAAGTATAGTTGTTTTACCAGCGGCGTCGAGGCCCACTGCAAAAATAGAGTTTATTTGAGCCTTTAATACATACTAATCACAAGAAAACAATGACGATGGCATTAAAGTATCGAATTCTACGCAATCTTCGACCGATGAGCTGTCATGTCACTTACCCATAAGGATACGCATTTGTTTTTTGCCAAAAAGCTTAGTAAAAACACTAGATATTGTTAAACCCATTGTAGATTTTAATTCCAAATGGCCGTATCAGCAATGAAGAACACTCAATTTCTAACTTGAAATGAAAAACACAAATTGTAGGGGAATAAAGTAAGTACGATGACCATACGCACGTCAACGTTTCCAATTTTTTTCTTCTTAATAGTGACGTACTACTTTTCTACGTTTAGTTTTAACGTGAATAATGAAAAAATTACGTGGATGATTTTGATAGACAATTTAGATTTCTATCTTTATTGAATAATAATGATATGCAAGGTTAAATTAAAATAAAGAATACATTATACATAAAAAGGAAATAATATAGCTAGATAAGTAACACATTTAATCCTTCCTTTTGGGCTCTGCCTACAACCACATGGAAGTAAAAATGTCTATGGTATTTTGACATTGAATTTGACGTAACCAATAGGAATCCAAATAGAGTTTTGCTGTCATGCGTCGTCATAGAAACGATTTATTTTAGAAACTTTTCATTTTTTTTGGCCGGAATCGACATGGAGATTTACGAAGGTGAGTTTTTAAAAATATTATTTGATTTATAGCTGATTTTATTTAGATCCTAAAGAGTGTAGTATTAGCGCCATTATTTAAAAACATGTAAAAACAAAAACAGGTTCACAGTGAAGGACCTTTTTGAGAATCCTGTTATTAGGACTTGAGGCAGTCTACGTTTTATAAACCCAGTACTTAGATAAATATTATAATATACTTACCTACTAGGTATTCCGATTTAAACCTTACGTCGCCACGAACTTGTTATGATATTTTTATTACCCTTAGCTTAATTAATAAATATTAAATATATTATTAGGATTTAATTATGCATTTTATGAGTCTCTATCAAAAAGGTACATTTTGATTGAACATAAACGCTCACAAATCAGATTTGCCTTAATTCTATAATAATAATATTGTTATACACCGTACATACCTAAATACCTACTGAATTATTTTAATCAATAGAACCTGGCAGGTGCATATTGTATCTTAATATTTGTTACAATTAAATGTATCTTCTTTCTGTTCCTCTCCAATTACTGAATTTACCAATGCATGAACTGGAATACTTAATTATAAATGCCTAGATAAGACCACCCAGAAATTCTTATTCAAGGCATGGACCTCTGACTAGGTAGGTATTTGTTTTGCAGCAATCAGGTTAACCTTGCAGATACAAGAAGCTTAGCGACGATACTTGACGTTCTCGTGTTTTGTCGCAATTAAAACCGAGATCATCCACGACCTTTTTTTGCAAAATTGTGACCTACTAGCGTTTAAACACGCACTAAAGAATCATCCACAGAACTAAGTATATCTATATACCAAACTACTCTTTATATCAAGGTTTATCAAAAGGTTTTTAATATAATTTATCATCCTTAATAATATGAGCACGGTCATCTTAATTTAGCTACTCCTTTAGGACTCAGTTACGGACATCTAGATATTCAATTATAGTAATACACTGCAATAAACAAGATTCTATTTGCTCGTTTCAATTAGATTCAATTACGTAAAGTTTTTAAAATCGCAATTGATAGACTTTGTCTCTAGCAAACAACGCGTAACATGATGCAAAATCAAGTGGATATAACACTTGTCCTAACCGCCGCGAAATAAGCCTACATTGTTCCCTTTCAGTATAGAGCGGACCAAACAAATATGGCCAGTGTTTTATCGTACTTGGTTTCTATGGGCAGTAAATATGCAATGGCGCGCAATAGGCCATATTATTACGTCATGTGTACAACACCGATCGAGCTTAGACATGGAACATTTTTGTAAATAAACTCTAGCAAACACTTTTTGTCGTTTGTCTGTGAATTTGAAGACGCACGACTTATTGATTTGTCAGATGTCTTGCTAGCTTGCTTGTTTGTTTAGGTCATTTAAAAGTGCAGTGCTGTCCTTGAGTTTGGATTTTCGTAATATTGTTTAATATTCTCATTGTAATTAATAGACTCACTTCTCTTCGGAAATTACTTACGTGATGCAGTATATTTCCATGTGTTTGTGCATTGTTTTGTTTTCAAAATCATGGAAGGATCTTAGCTAATGGTCATAATAGGAAATAAATATATATTATGTTTTAATTTAAGCTTTGCTGACGTAAAAACTATCATCTTAGAGCTACATTACATTTCAACGAAGCTTTTAACACTTGAGGGACTAACCAAAAAAGTTTACTCGGATTCGGGTCTGGGATGTAGGCGGGCCAGTTTTATTTTAGTCATCCAACTTGATGACAATTACTCATTGACAAGTTTAGCCCAGAGAAAACACGCATTTTATTCCCTGTTATACTTGTTTTTAATAATACACAAAGAACTAAGGTCTAAAGTCAAATTACTTATGCGTGTTTGTTTTGTTGTTAGTTTTCAATAATTTTCCGTATCTGCTCCCTAATCCAACTGTATACTAGCGAACTTTAAATAACTGGTGTTCAAAGGTAACTTGTACCTAGCTATGCTTTGCGGACATGAAGTAGATAGGTAAGTATCGTCACAAGTTTATGCGACCTGCCGACGATAAATATTTGTCGTCTTTAGACACCTATATTGCTCTATTACCGACTTGAAAGAATTTTCTGCGCACGTCATCGGCGCCTAATTCTCCTTGTTACAATCTACTCTATGTAACTAGCATGCCGTCTCTTATCTAGATCGTCCACGAAATTTCTTCGGTCTAAAGATTAATCAAAATATCTTACGGAGCGTTCATTATGCTATTTCAACTTTTACTGCCACTCTTGCTCAGATGACTGAAGACTAAACCGTGTAGATTTTTGGGTGTACAATAAATCATTGTAAATACAGAAACTTCCATATAATTTGCAATGTATTTTATTAATTAATTTAAATTGATATCTTTTTCTTGTGTCGTATTACAACAAAAATATCAGTAACGGTTTATAATGACAAGTATGTTACAATATAACTTTATTAACAACATATGAACTAGCTTTGTAACATTTTACGTACGATGAACATGATACATTAATTTTAACTTAACCGGCGATCTAAGTTTGGTAGGCATATCAGCTAAAATACATTTGGCATCTCAAATATCAAACGGATAGGTTACAATTTCCTACATATTAAATTGCATGACTGCGCAACAAATATAAGCTTAGCAACTGCTTTCAAACCTCCACTGTAACAAGCTACAATGCCAATTCAGTCCTAATCTACTTGATCCATGTAGTGCTTTCATACATCCGCGAACTGATTGGCTGTTGATACATTATACCTTAGGTACTTCGAATTTTAAACAATATAATTGTGCATTATGTATGTGCTGGTCTCATTGTTACATCAATACGATTACAATAAGGTGTTTAATATGATTTAATAAACAATGTAACCTGCAGTTGAATCTGTGGAATTCTCACGTCGATCAAGGCAAACCTCAAATTGCCAGGGATCAAATTTCAGACGCTGAAATTCTTAAACACTTCTACAAAATGAAATACTATTACTTTATTCTAAACGAAATGGTAAACCTACCATAAGCTATCATTTTTAAATCACTTCAAAATAATAATAATTGCAAATAAATTCATACGTGTCCGGACTCTATCATTATTAACATTATTGATCGGCCTTTGCACCTTTCGGCGCCATCGTCCTTACCAAAAAACCAGTCTTGGTTGGTAGATAGATACAAAATTGTATGATACTTAAACGTTTGGAATTTCTATGAGAAACAAGTGGTATTTGAATTTGAAATTGCTTATTATTTTAAGACAACGTAACACATTTCTTTGTGAGACTGTCGTTTCTACAAATAATTCAATAAAAAATTGAATACCAATGTTTTCCGTAAGAAATGGTTTAAATTTGATGTATCCAATAGAAATTCAATCTATTCTAATTTATTAAATTTACCGTCATAAATTAAAATCGTTTTAAATTGAACCGTAGGCTATTTTGTCTTTTCATTTGTCACTATTTAACGAAGCTTGTCTTCACTCATTACTAAGAATTACTAAGATAGACCCAACTAACTTAGTGTTTTAATGGCAACTGTTTTTGTGGCATTACATTAGGTTACAACAGATAAGCTTACCAACAAAATTCATAATGTAACGAATGATTTCACCTCTAACAGAGGTCGTGGTACGGAGTGCGGACCGGATTCCATAAGGTCCAAACTAAACTCGATATCAAAGTGACCGTAGCAGGCATTGGAACTTTCTTAGTTCTTCTTAAATATCACTCAATAATATAAATCAATAAATTCATTGTTAGGTCTTGCGTTGGGTTTGTAAAGCGACTTGCGTCTAAAAATACTGGAATTACGATGCCTGAAAATGACTAACAGTACCTACCTAGAATGCAATAAAATAAGCGAGTATTGTACTAGAACTTTAAAAGTACAAGATCTATAAAATACTCATTATGTTGGTAAACGGTTCTATAAAATGTTATACGTCTTTGATCATTTCATTTTTATCGCCGATCAATATTACATTTAAACGCATTTACTTTTTTATCTAACAAATATAATCTAGTTGTCTTTGTTATAGTCGTAACAGCTTTCAATTTGCTTTCCCATTTCATGGTTTGGTTGCATTCCTTATTTTAGTACAAACTTCTGTCAAATTGAAGATAGAGTACATATGTATTACAGAAATTTGTTAGTATCATCATTGCGAATATTAAATATTGAATTTTGTATAATAAGAATTTCGAGCATCACACTTACATTTTATTCTAGTGAAAGTGTTACAATCATGCTGATCTCTGAATCTATTGTATGAGATCATAATGTCTCTTGACTGCTAGCCTAATCGGATGAATAGCCAAAGTCGCAACACACGCGCTAACTACTCGCCATATTATATACGTAGGCTTCACATCTCGCCTACTGAGAGTCGATCGACTATTTTGTGGTCATCATTCTTCATTGTATCGAAGGTCGTGACTGGTAATGTGTTTTTTGTTTCAATAACAACACTTTGTCTTTGTTTTAATAGGAGAACTGCTTACTACCACTTACATTATAATATTATAGATAGATGTAACGAAAATAAAACAAATGCAATGTAGGTATAACTCTTGATATTTATTAGTTCGATTCGTGAACCAATTTCGCCATAAGTGAGCAGATGAGAATCAATCATTTGTATTCGAGCATACACTTAGCTAAAACATTGTTGCATCATTCTGCTAATATACAGTACATTGACATCTCAGTAACCCTTATCTGGACGTGTTCAACTGTCCATATACTATATAAATAGAGCTGTATTGTAGTCTTCATTGGACGACATACCAATGGAAGACATTCATTTTAGGTGGATCCAGCTATCGGAACTGCCCATTAAGGTCCATATTGTTGGAAATTAGCTTTTAAACGGATAGAAAGTAGCATAATGAAATATTTATTTTTTCTAAATTAGAAAGAACAAACAGAACCAAAGTTAGAAACCAATTTGAAGTTAGCTAGCTGTCTTAAATGTCTCTAGCCGCAGGAGGTCAACAAAAAAGATATTTTGTACGAAACAAATTCTGTCTTATAAAGATTTCAGAACCAATTTTATTATTTTTATAAAACTTATTAAATGCTTTCTCCGGTAACTTATTTTTCCGGCTTATAATAATGGTTCCGCCAAATTTAAGTAGGTACTTAATTTGCAAATTGCAATATTACAGGTACTCGAGTTACTGTAAAAACGGAAATATAAAATATTCGCTCTTGGTTTTATTATAACTTCATTACTTTGAAATTAAACGCTTGACATAAAAATGAATTAACAAGTGTCTACCAGTTAATGGATGTTTATTTACAGAAGAAGATAGCGTTACAATTTCACGTAATGTAAATTTCGCTAAAAATAAGCATCTTTAAGTCGCGCAAACAAACCCGGTATGAAACCCGATCAATAGGAAATTAGCATCATCAATCATGCAGACCCTTTTGACCGACATTGCCTTCCGTGAGCTGTCCTTATTTTTAGATGTACTTTGATATACTGAGGTTATCAGAGGTGAATGATTAGGCACCAAACCTAAGTGTTTAGTTGATTTTTTGCACGCTTATGTACTTAGAATTCGTGAAATTAGTCCACCACTACCATTTAAACTGTACGTTATGCACACTTTCTTTTATTTAAGGGATCCACTTCAAATTAAAGGCAGGCGACAAGAATCTGAGTCGATCGGAAGTACGTACGCCATAATATCTTATTAAAAAAATACTTGTATAGGTATATTTTAAACAGAACATTAATTAAACAACACATATACCTATTATCTCCAATATTAGTTAATAATATTATTATTCAGAATACAATAAAAATACCATGTAGGTTGTGGGTGTCAATAGTGAGTGGGTACAGGTTACGACGTCAAAGTAAACACTTTATATTTGCTTACGTTATCCGTAGACTGAATGGCTGCGTTTCATATCTTCATTCATATATATTTCGAGTTAATATGTAATCTGCCCCCTCACCATGAACTCTTAAAGCAGGACAGTTTACATTGTGGGAGTAAGATGTCGCATTACATTGCCCGTAGCAACGTCTCGCTTCCACAATGTAAGCTGTCCTGCTTCAAGAGTTCATAGTAAGGGGGCTGTATTTGACTCTTACTTGCTGCCATGTTCCGATCTCTAATCGACTATTTATTGCAATAGATACAATGCAGCCTGTCACTTCACAAATAGAAGTCACGTCTCGGCCATTATCGGCATGGTTGCGAGTCATCTGTACACGAGAGCATGATAAACTTAACGTTATTATATTGGTATTTGTCAGGCAATTTGTCGACTAGAGAACATTTCATTATATGTATATTGCCGCTTTTCAAACAAGTGTACAAGATATCGATAGTATGTAAAAATATCTCTCCGTTCTGTATTACGATTGATATAAAACATCAGCCCACACGTACCGACTGTTTTTGGACACCTGTTGCATTAACTGCTAAGAAAATCAATTATGTTACGACATCATTCATGTTACCTTTGCCATGCCCTTCAGCATAAGTATCAGGTTAATATGTATTCCTACGCTTTGGCACGAAGCAGTACATCTTTATGTGAAAAATATCGATCGCTGTACCTAAGTGTCCAGGTTGTCGTATAGTATTAACACATTCCACAAAGGCAAGCAGCCTTGAAATATGTAAATTGTAAATAGTCAGTCGTTAACTTATTAGGTGCATGTTTTCAAACATATCCATACTATTCTATACGCCTGTGTTATGTGTACCAATCTACAAATCGTATAGAATGATCACTTATTTTGATATGCATGCAGCACAACTAAGAATTTTAATTTGTAACATTTGGAATTGTAGAGCTATTAGAGAGTATGTTCTGCGATTGGCCAATTTAAATATACATGCAATCAATCAATTACTGAAGACCTACATTGCAGTAGTGTATGGTATCGCATCGCATCCTTTCTTTGTCAAATGTTGAAGTTTGATTAAATAGTTTTTTACATGAATTAACTGGCGTCCTGAGAATAAAGGCAACTAAATTAAAGTTGCTATATTTAATCCAGTCGCTACTTTCGCATTGATCCTTGTCAGTTGTTAATCTGATCGTAGTATTTTTAACATCTGTTATATAACAAGTCTAATACGAAAGTCGAGTTAGCTTTGGACTCATTGTGAACTACTCTATTGTTTTATTTCTTTGGACTTTAAAATCTGGCTTGGCCGGTGAGTGACTCGGTTACATCAGTCCCTTGTTTTGAGTGTCAAATGACAATAATGGGTCATAAACAGGTTTAGTAAGGACTTGTATAACAATGAGAGCTCGTTTCGGGCATGTGAATCAACTTAAAATTATAAACCGTTGCGCAGTTGTGCCACCAACCTACGGTATAAAATGTATATTATACATTTACATATCTGGATGATAAACATATGTGTTTTACTAATCCTCATCAGTCTCATCATGGGCAGTCCGTAGGTACGTCGCATAGTATTTCATTTCAATTTGATTTATTTAAAAAAATAAGTTTGCCCCCTACTCTGGGAATTAGAACACGTATGACCCGTGGGTGCATTGTCTATAATTAAGTATTAACTTAACTGTGGACTGGTGCTTTAAGTTAACGTTGGACTTACAAACGCCTAAAGTCCTATGAATAAGAATAACGCTGCATAGAACGGCACAGCCTGGACCAATATCTTCTAAAGTTAAAAGGCTTGTTTTCAAGTGGCGTTGCGTTGTTTAGAATAAATACTTCCCACGTAGCTATTCAAATAGAATGATGCGTTACCGTTATGTCCCCAAAGTATTGATCTGGTCTGAGTCTCGGGTTATATCACATATCAGATTCGCCTGCCTTCGTTGTGGGTTGCGGTCTAATGTCATGTATCAAATATATGTTATTATAACCAAATCTGGAAGTGAACTTTTCAATTGTTGATTTATACGAGAAATAGATGGCAATTTACTCGCGTAAATCACGAAAAATATTTGATACGTTTTCAAAAGTTGCGAGATTTATAATTGGCGTCCTGAATGTATGATCTATTACAGTAATATTTCTTTTCTATTGAGCTATCATTTTGCTGCTTACTAATTAATATGTTTTCGTTGCCCGCTTCCAAAAATGTTAATGTGTGTTGGTCGGGATACGCAACCAAGTGTGAGACTGCAGTGAACACGCATCATCGCGCACCATTGTGCTCTCAGAATCGGCAATGAATTTTAAAATCTCTCTCCTTCCTTTTCTCTCGTCAAGCTGAGAACTGTTAAAATATCCTGTAGTCCACAAAGCCTGCTTAAAAAAAAACTTATTTAATTTCTTCTGTAGCTATCTCATTTTTTGACAAGAGAACTTCGAATTTGCTTTATTGTATTTTAGCTAATTCTAAAATACAATTTTGATCTACCGAGTTTTAAATAGCTATTACTGTTCGTAGTATTAACAATTGCTATTAAATTTTTCAAGTGTATTATAACTGTTATTCTCCTTGATAAATGCAAAAAATATGTATATAGTATGTATATTCTTTAAACTTTATTGCAGTTTTCTATATTACATTTGTATACATTTTAGTATCATATCGAATGTTATTTGCAAATTGTTTCAAAGTGTTAACAACATTTCGTAAGCAGCACTTCTCGGGAGGGCGGTTCGATGAAGTAAACCCAAACAAACTGAATATGCTAACTGTGTCACAACTATGTATGATTCGTTAACGACTAAGCATATTTCACGGTTTTAACGACCATGTTTGTTTTGCGAAATGAGAGTCTGAACACACATGACGTATTGAGATGTGCTGCGCCAATGTCGTCAATTAAAGACGAAGCAAATTTCACATGCACAAAAGGTTAACGTTCACTTTTGCAAATGAATTGGCTCCAGCTACTCGGTATCTCTAGACATGCATGAATTTTGTTATTCTTCCCGAAAATAAGGAAGCCATTCTCAACAGGACTAATTTAGTAAGCGGTTCAAAGAGGATGCGCTATGTTTCCGTTAATGGCGTCGCGTCTAAAGTGGTCGTAATTACGGACCGGACTCTTTAGACGAAAAGTATCCTTTTAAGTGTTATTTATAACTTTAATATCCTTATATAGATTCATTATTAAAAAAGAAATAACATAAAATGTTTCACAAAACATACCTACATGTGTCATTGTATTAATTTTTCTGTACGGGCTTTGCACTCTCCCAATTTTTTGCTACTTTTGTCCTGCTTCCACTGCCGGATTGTTCGATTATACTTGTTCCTTTCGCACCCCTTACCGATTTATACCTAGTCCAAGCCCATTATCCCGATTTGAATCGTCTCTCTTCCCAAAAGTGCCATTCGTTAAATTCCATTTTTAAAAGAAGTCGGCGGATACGTCGCCTCCGGTGTTGTCACCACGGCGTCACCGATTTAACCAAATATTACTAATGAGTTCTATACATTTCTCCGGTTGATTGAATTCCGACGGAAATGGGATTCTGTAAGCGGAAGGGGACTCAAAGTCTGTCAATTTTTGTGTCAGTGTAGCGTATACCGGTCAAGCTCTCTATTATTCTCATGTGTTGCGCGTGCGCCGCTGCGTGTTTAGTTGCGTTCGAAGCACGACCAAGAATAGGCGTCCCAGCGATGGTTTCCGCCTGAAAGGTTTATCTTGTTGTAAAAATCGTTATTCGTGAGCGGTCAGTTGAGCAATACTCTCTAGTGCGGTTCTTAAATATGTTTGCCCTATAACTTAATTATAAGTAATACGTATCTTGTTTACGAATGGAATAATTAAACCTTTAGTATCCCTCTATAGTCACGGCTGTAAACTCGTGCGCGCAACTTATGTTTAATTTATAAATATGTTTTACGCGTTATCATCTAACGTGGGCTTGTATAATGATAGTAAGTGATAAGCAAAATTACAAGATAACCAGAAACAGGCAATGGAAGTGTTTATTTTGACAAAAATATTGCCAAAGGCGCAAATGAGTTCGTGCTAGTGTTTATTCTTCAGTAAGTTCTTCGTGTTTGGGAAAAAGTCTAATTAAGTGAAGAGTTTTAACGTTTTGTAGTGTTAAACGTTATATACGTATGAGTGATGCGTCTGCGCGCCGGTGCAAGTGTTACGTTAGGACTATTTTCGTAGCACGGAAATAAGAGCGGCAAAAGGAGCAAAAAGTCGAGATCGTCTGAAAAACTTTAGGACGTAGTGTCGAGTGTATTTCTGTCTGTTGTAAACTGATGTCTACAACACTTATGTGAATTAGTGTAACTGTGAAAAGTATACACTAAACATGAAGAAAAGAACCTTATCGAAACTCAAGTCTATATTCGGCTCCAAGAAAGGTAACATTTTTATATCTAACTTACATTACGCTGAAATGTAATTGAATCATTCCATTATAGTGTACTCTTTTTGTCACCTGCTAAATATTACTCTAATTGATTTAAAATATCTGATCCATTTTGTGTGGTGTTGTAAATAGTCATGCAAGAACCGTAATTATATCATTCATTAATATTCATTTTATTGAATTGATTGCCTTTCTGATTTCAAATTCTAATTACTTCTTTCTAATTCCATAATGATCATTTCAATTCACTTGATGTTTTCTACCAATAATTAATGTTATCGTTGATTCTTTTCTTTGATTATCGAATAACGAATCGAACTATAGGAATAGTGTCGGTATTTAATTCGCCGGTATTTCTTTGCGCAAGTACGCAGCTGGAGCTACTGTCACATTTTTTATTGTGCATTCCGTGTGACCCTGTTTGCGATGAACAGCTGCTCTTTGATTTTTAACAAGAACCGTGCCGAGGTAATAATGAAAAGCCCCGCAGTATCTTGTACGGGTAGGTAAATGATGGGCGGTGCATTTAATAATTTTGTAACGGTCTCTTCCCGTTATATCTCAACTTTGCCCTTTCGCAATCTTTTATTTAGGAAGTTTCAAACGTTTTGTGATATGACTGCTCAACCAATAGGGAGAGACTACATTAATATTCCTTATTTTTGATTTAAAACTACCCACCAACCTTAATATGACAGTTTACGTCATTTTGTTTGTTACGTATTCATAAAAACTTTAATTAATATTGTTCTAGAGAATTCTGAGAACAATTTTAGTAACCACAATAAATTATGGTAATAATAATGATAAAAACACATTAATTTTTACCCATCCGTTCAACAAAACCTTGAACACAAGCAGTGACTTAACATAAGTGTAGGTACCTATACCTACTATTAGTCTAGGCACAATACAATACTGATAAGCACGTGGTTACTGCTCGTACTGTGAATACTGAAACCTGCTTACTGAGTGTTTTAAGTTCAGTGTAGAAGATAATGTTCTTGGTGTTACATGTTTGTGGCAATTTAACTGTTTAAATTTAATTTAAAATGCTGTGTGGTTTTAGAATCCGTCGTAAAAAATGTAAGTTTTGGTAACCTAACTATAAATATTTGTTACATCTTTTCATTTGTTTTTTTATTGTGATGGATGGATCTACTACAAAAAGTATTTCGCCGTAAGTAATCATAGTAATTAAGGAACCATTCGGTGCGGTGTTGTGTTGTATTGAATACTTTTTGTCAGCTCTTCATTATTCACCGCTGACGTCTGCAGTCGGTGTTAATAGCTGAACGACTTATTCAGTATAGACCGTGACAGCTATTGTTTGGGTTGGACTATGTTTGCTTCCGTGGGAATTTCAGTAAGTGTATTTTCCTCGACAAATTGTTTGATATAATCTAGCTCCCATATCTTTAGGATTGTCTCCATGCATGTTTCACACTATGTGAATGTTCGCTAGATCACTTTCTTAATTATATTGATAAGTTTTCAATGTAGCTATTAAGATGAAATCTATTGATAGCCTCAAATGTTAACTTGGAAACTACTTGTAATAAGCAATGACATTGTGGTGATTGTCTCGCAGTTAATAAGTGGCCTCTGTCTTTATTATTGTTTTTACAATCTAGCGTCATACGGGTTAAATGTCAGTTGTTACGTTATCGTATTGTTATTTTAGATCCCTTGGCTTCGTGTAAGGCAAAATAATCTGACGTACTCACATATAAATAAAACTCTCGTTAATTTATATTGAGAGTCTGCTCACAAAAATTTAACAATCAATAAAACTCAATTGCTAAAAGTTTATGACTTTATAAGACTGCAGCACGCATGATCAAATGCCTCGACTCCCGAGAATACTTACATATAAATATCTACGTACGTCGACCAATGAAACCGAATAAAACGTGGTTGTGAAATCTCAATTCAGTATATGTATAATATTTTCGCCGAGACGCGACGATATCGCCGCATTCGGAACAATTCCGACAAGATATTTGAGATCACGATATTAGTTTTCATCGGCATCTATGATACGGAATCGGAGCAACGCAACAACGCCACTCAGCGTAAAGATGAAGCAGATTTCTATTTGTTTATTGATGCAACGACTTTAGAAATATCATTCATTGTACTTTCACTGATTCCTATTAATTTATTATTGTTCAACTGGGCTAAATAGTCAAGATGTTTCTACGAATCATTAGGCCATCTGAATTATACAGTAGGTAGGTATAAGTATGCCTGTAAACCATTAGAACTGGTTTTGAGGAATCTTGAGAATTTGTCCTCTTGTGTCATAAATATTATACATAATCAAATTTTGATACAAATATTACAGTCATCGCTTAGGCATGTCTTTATTTGAAAACCCTGAATTTAAACATAGTAAATACCAATAATTATGCTTTCACAGTTCTACTTTTGGAAATTGAAACTAGACGCAATATGCAAGCTGCTTGACCTTTATTTATGTAAATTTTATTTATGAAAATCCGAGTAAACTCCCACGTTATCTTGCTCGACTGTGTATGGTTGTTTGCATACGTTAATTCTCACGGCTACAACATAACCTTTGGTACGAAAGTGTCTGGTGTGCTCTAAAGCTGCGCCGTCATATTTATTTCATGTAATACTGCGGTCACTTTCGTTCCCATGTCAAACAACTTCGTGAGTCGACGCTGCAATTTGGTCAACAATGCGTGTGGATAAGAACCCATCAAACAAGACCACTCTTCATACCTTGTTCAACATTACGAAATAATAATCGATGTTGCTTATTTCCTATCGAGTTCTATACTCGTGATTAGCTACATCGACATCACATTGAGATTTTCATATAAGTAGCTAGATACGTAATAATCACAATGAATTAACTTAACAACCATTAATCATCAATTCTCTTCACATACCACAACATATTCTAAAGTACTAACTTGATGGTGTAAATGATCACTACGTGACACGACGATAATTTTGAATACAGTAATGGTAAAAAGTCTATTCCTCCATGTAAGTAATCTTCGACCGCAATGTTTGCTCAGTTAGGAAGTAATTTCGTGCTTTATTACATTCTTCACGCGATTTGTGGCTCATAATTAAAGTTCATAGTATAGACACGCTTTCTTCTTCTTTAATGAACATGATTACATTATCTAATATTTTGTCTCTTACGACTGTATACATCATAATTATTGGCCATTATGCTATTTTTTAATATTGGGTTTTTAGGAGTTAAAAGATCAATCGTGACACGTTTCACATTAGTCAAATATTTTATTCCATTGAACGATATCCGGTTGGTGGCACTGCATAATAAGTTATCGTTTTTTTAACTACTTCCACTACCAAATTGCTAACCAAGGTGTTAACTAACAACATCAAGAAAAAAAAATTAAGTAAATCGTGCTAAGAATCATGGTAAGAATATTTTAACAACGCCTGATAAGTTCTAGCTAGTTCATAGCTACCATCTTACATAGCTTTAGTTTGTATATAGGTATTGCTCTATAAAGTTAATTACGTTATAAAATATTCTAATTATAAAGACGCAGAACTATCCCGATCTATTTCTGGAAATCCCATATCTTCCGCCCGTTGCTTTACAATGAACTTGAAATCGTTCACGTGCTAAGTTTTTACTCAGACGATGACCCCCATAGGATCACCTCCGGGTTCCGTGTTTCGAATTCTGTGCCAGGCAGCGAAGGGCACCGTGGCACCCTTACCCTCGCTCAACACGTTGGCTACCTATGTTCTACACCCTCCAATAAATGGGAGTCGTCGTCAATAAGGGTCCTAATTGATGTTTAATATTACAAGTGAATCTAAAGTCTATTTCTATAAAATTTCCCGAACAATGCGATGGGGATCCGCCAATAAAATATCTTTTACATAATTTTCTCATTAACATGGCCATCTACACAGAAATATAATTGGGGTTGTTAGCAACTTAATACAAAATCAAACATATTTATGTGATCATGTTAGTCAGACGCGATAGTGGACGGTATCTAGGCCGACTCGCGTCGCGCTTGCAATTATATTTGCCGTACAAGATACGGTAAGCAGATAAGCGTCACATTTTATACATAACGCTAAGACTATTTTAGGAAATGTCTGCTTAGCGCTATCTAGATATCTTGCATAAGGGTTGCATTGTTTACAGACTTATCATTGTTCCTAGCTTGCCAGGCAACGTTATTCATCGCTGTAAAATCTTTCTATTTACAAGTGCAATTATAGTCTACCGCATTCTTTATCTAAGTTCATCAGATGCCTTCCGCTCATTACTTGCACTGAATCCTTTGATGTAGTACGTGTGTCGGCGATGCCGGCAGACAGCGGTCCGCTTGTTAACAGCCTCAACGTTAAATAAAACCTGTATCAATTTGTGTTCATGGCACGTGTGGATGTAGGGACCGCGTGCCGCATATAGGATTTACACTCTTTAATATTGGGAACGACAAACATCTTCTCAGAAAGGTTAACAATTTGTGAATTCTTTTGATGGACTCAGAATTTTAAGTAGCGCCGTTTGATTATTCGCCATTTGACCTTGGTTTTAAGGATGTTAGTGGCGTGAGGCTAGTAGTTTATTCCGTGTGTATTACTTTTATAACATTGCTTTGCTTCAATACTACATAGAAATAACGTAGAGCTATTGCAGGCCCTTCAGCATACGTAATCAGTCGTCAAAGTAATTCCATATCATCCTGTATAATACTATGTACTTTCGTTGCGACTTGGGTTGCATTTTATTGTGACTTTTATATTTAGTTTTATCAAATCCATCTAAGTATTATTTAAAAAAGAAACGCCAACAGTAAAGATGAATGGCGCATCATCCGGTTTCTCCTAAATTATCAAGATGTTCTTATTTTTAAACTAGAGAACTGTTTTACCGAGACCGACTAAAGTCAATTAGTAGTCGAGTCATGCGTGCTACTTGAATGCCCTCGAACGGGATGCGCCTGCGCTGCTGCGAGTTCAGCCACCCGGCCGTACAACCGCTCGTCTTATCGATAGTTGTGTATTTATGATTAATTGCGCATAAAATGCGCCCTTGTTTGTGTTAACACAGCGAGATTGAGATTTAGTTTATTATGTCTGCTCGCTGCATTAACTTGAATTTACTACATTGTAATTACAAATAAGCACAATAATTGTTAGATTAGGCAGACATGACCTAAAGACACACCTTGTTAATATTTCAACCTGTGTGATATTGTACTACCTAATTATGTACATATAAGACATAATTAAATGCGCTATGGAAACTTTATTTCCCACGTGATTCAACGAACAATCGCTCATAATATGACATTCAATGTAGGTCCTTTGTGGAAAAAGTTAATCAAGCGTTCCACACTTGTTGTTTTCTAAATCATCTATTAAAACGGTCACTCAAAAAAATTATATTCTGTATAATCAATTATTTCAGAGTAAGGATAATTTGGCACAGGACAGGCGGATGGCATTGTTTAAGAAAGGTTTATACCCAGCAGTGGGATATTGAAGGCTGTGAATGATGATGATGATGAAGGATAATTAAATAACGCATTATTTAAAAACTATATTTGATTAAGAGCCTGTCCGTCAAATGATTCATCATGATCATTAAACATTTAATTAAGGTACCAGAAATATGGTATGGTATATAACTGCGTGTTATAATCACTTGTTTTTGTAAACAAAAAATATATGCTTCGTTCAAGCAGTTCTTAATTAATGTGTTTATTAAGCCATAAAGTAATCTGTAAGCCACATCTGCACTATGCAGACCCGTTACCGAGCACTGCGAAGTACGAGAAGTAGAACCTGCAAAAACAACAGGAATTGTTACTATGCGGTCTGCCTCTAGTTACGTTATGTATTTACTAGAACATGTTTAGTTAGAACATAACATCTGCCGAACATTAGAGCCCGCAAGGGTATTTACACACATTTAATATTCATATCTATTTAATTCATTAAAGATCTTATATCCACATAGGTATTTTGTTAAAAAATCAGTAGGTTTTGTTTACTTTGAATACTTTGAGTTTAGGTTGGCCACTTAGGTCCTTTCCTTCTTTAATTTAAGAGCCAAGTTTATGCCCGGTGGAACAATTGACGCTTTTCGTTATCCTCTGCTTTCATTTTAAGCTCTTAAAATGACATATTTCCAACTTTCTGCTCTGCTGTTGTAATTCCGTCTAGGTTTTCCCCATTCGTTGCTTTCAAACTGTTTTACTAAAATGGCCCTAAATAATGTAACTATAGGCAGGTACAAACCCAAAATTATTGACGTAAAAAAAACTATGCAATACAAACGTCTTAACTTCCGCTGTGGGCTTAATAAATCCCTTTTTACGTTAGATTAGAATACCTACATAAAAAACATAATTATTTCAAAGTAGCATTAAAAACAGACTGTATTTTCGCTCACCTCATCACACCACAATCGGTATGGTACCTATTATCAGCGCCGGTTTGTAAGCGATATGTCCTTTATAAGTTACATAAAACCTCAATACCGGTCGACACGTATCAATGAAACCGGAATATTAATCGTTTACGAATACTTATGATTACGAAAGGAAGCGGCCATTAAAACATCTACGTTGAATTAATTACCAGTTGGTGTGAACTTGAGCGAGGTAATTCTTGATGTTGCACTATGGATGTTTGTAGATACAAAGGTTTGTTTCATGTTTACATTCTCATCATCATCCCATGTCTTTGTTATTTTAGGTAAAGAGCTCCATCATTATTGCCAACGCGGCACACTGCTTTTGATCGTAGCCTATAATTTGTTCCTACTAAAACGTATTCCTAACTTAGTACAACAGTGGCGACATTTAGGGGAACATTTGAGCCGGGTAAGGATTGCGTGACCTAGGTAGTAATTTAACTAATCAATATAGAGGTTGTGGTCGGCTAGCTTGCGTCATGTTGACATGTTATTCGCCCTTGCATGAGTTTGACGATGAATGAAGGCATTTTTTTATTGAGTTTTGAAACAACTTCCAAAACTACACTGGAGAAAAAATCGGTGTAACCTTGAAATGGTATCGCTTATGTCACGAACCTAGCCATTGCATGTTTTAGGAGAAACTTTTTGTACTATGATTTGATATGGGTGAAGCGTTTGCAGATTCGATCCGTGTGATAGAAATATAAAGTTCCCTACTTGAATACGGTTTATAATTCTTATGATATTATCTATTACGTCATTCTCAAGTTATGGTCACGTGAACAAGGTTTTATGTAATAATTTATTATGAATGACTTTAGTCTTGATCTTGTCTAATTGTGTTTACATCAAGATGCTGTCGTATAACTATGTATAAGTACCTATTTAATTATTCTTGGGGTGCTTACCACTATACTGGAAATTGTACGAAAGAATGGTTAATCAATAAGTCTAAAAACATCACAGTTGTAATTTACGTGAAAGCTTGGAAAGGTGATAGATGTATGTACACACAGACATATACATACCACATATGTATTCCTTACCTACTATTTGTGAATGGGAAAGTAACTTGGTTTGCCTGTTCATTATCTACCTCATCACCACTGCATAAATTTTACCTGGCTAAAACCCTAGAGGTAGAATAGACGCATCTTAATCCCGGTAAAGGAAATCTTGCTACACTGATGAAGTTGCGAGCAGCACCTACCTTCTTATGCTACTCCTTATATCAGATCCACCATCTCAATATATTCACTAAAATTTCAGTCTAAAATCTTAAAAAAAAAAAGTATAATCTTGAATAGCTTAATTACTATACAGACACTGCTACTGTTCAATATTGATAAAAATACGAACACACATAGGCACTTAAAAACCTTGTTTTTTAGCCTGTCGCAGCCTTAAAATGGTTACTGAATGACTTACTTACTGTGTTGCGTTTGTACTACCGCCGTGCCGCCTTAATAGTGCCGTTAGACTATTATGGCTTAATATTCTCTTTCTAGTACTTAAATGACGATTAAGTACTAACGACAAAGACCTCTTGAGCGTTTTGTAGCTGCTGAGATATCGCCAAAGAACATCGACCACACGCAATGTATTACGAACTTACGAATTGTATAGCGAATGTAATTATAATTATTGTCATTACACAGTGTCTCAAAATATAACTATTTACCTAATTAGACTAGAGACTGAGAATATTCGTATGCTGCTGCTAAATATTCGCACCTATCTAGCACCCGACTGGTTGAAATATCTTTTATGATATCTCATAAAAACATTATTTTCTTTGCAGGCAAAAGGCAACTTCAACAAGAGCAATCTTCGAAGTCTTCACGTTCACCGTCGCCGGAACCGGCGGGGGCGGCGTCCCCGGTTCCCGGCATAAATGGTGACTCGTTCCGGCCGATTCTAAGAACGCCACCGCCCAGCCGGTCCGGGCCGCCGCCCTCACCGCCAGTGCCCACGCATCCTGTGGCCCCAGTTGCCCCAGAACCTGCTGCGCCACTGCCTCTCATGCCATGCGCCGTTTGTGGAAGAACTTTCGTGCCACAGTCACTGGCCAAACACGTGAAAATATGTGAAAAGATGACAGTGAAGAAAAGGAAAACTTTTGACTCCTCCAGACAGAGACGTGAAGGTATGTTCAAGTTTCTCATTCGAACTAAATCTTTTCATAGGCCTCTTCCATCACGAACAATGTCCAAATGGGCACTGTGAATTTAGGTAGGTGTAAATTTACGTCAATAAGACAATGCAGGCCGAAATTAAATTCCAATGCGTATCTACATTAAAATAGTAGGTAAAATTTCTTAATTATCGTTAGATATGCTAAACTATCGGATTGATCGTGCCGATCCATATAGGTACCAAAATGTACAAGTATTCAATTTCACCGGTTTGATGTCATCTAGTTTGAATGGATTCTTTGTAGTAGCGTATGTCATCAACATCACAGTGAACCTAATGAAGGTTGAGGGTTACTAACTCATTTTACATTTTTTTTTTTTACCAAATGTCTTGATTTATTTCGTATCTCAACTTTACAGACTTAGGTAGTTTTGCATGACCAAATAAAAAGGTTTTGTTTTGATTTTATAATTTGAATTAGGTGTTCTTTATTTATATGTTAGTAGTATGTATTGATTTGACATATTGGCATGATTTATATTTTGTATGTATATTGACGTTTCCTTTGTTGTTGTGGGTAATAAGGGCTGACCGCGGCGAACGGTGCTAATTCCGGTGAGTGGGTGAACGGTTTACATATTCCCTGCCATTCATATAAATTAACTGTGACTCCTTACCATTGTATGCGAACGTTTTACTAACATAGCCACACACGTACAGTACTGATGCATTTTCAATGGTCTTGATAGTAGGTACATGCAGTATGTCAAGCGATTCAATTAGTCGTCTTTTGTAATGTAACAAAATAAATCTAATTCAGTTTTAATTCTTATATTTGGATTCCATAATTGGCATAGTATTGATAAACAGATTTTTTTTTAAGAATTTATGCGTTAGATGTCTGGTTTCAATAACTGTACAGTGCCCACGAACTGCTGCAGTTCGCGGGCACTGCATAAGTGCCTAAATACAGCAGGCAACTGCAGCAGTTGTGGCTGTATCTACCTATGCAGTGTATTAAACATAAAATTTGAATTCGGATAGTAGGGATCAAGAAACAATTTAACACTAAAAGTCCAAAATTAATAACCTCTAACAAGATAAACGGTGACCGCCAAAATCCCATAACCTGGCAAGAAGCTTAAAAATGTTTATGTAAATGACCATTGTATTGCATTGTCAATATGACATCCTACTGCGACTCAAATGAGGTCTATATTTGCATATCTGTTTGTATACGTTGCCCATACGTTTAGCAACTTACGCCCTCGTAAACTAACCGTCATTATTCTAAGCACCATGGCTCATGTTTCTAATTAAGTCTTTAGAAATGCATGGGTTGTCTGTCACGGCTTGTTACTGAACATCTGGTGACATTACAAGTGTCTGTTCTACAAATTAGTGAAGTGTGTCCAATGAATTTTGTTAGTTTTAATTAAATAAGTATATGTTGAGCTATGTGCACTGGTGTTGTGTTGTCAGACTTGATGTGGTACTTAGATAGCATGCGCGTGTGTTGTTTGGCGTAGTTATGTTCAGTGCCCTGTGAATTGTGAATGCTTCGATGTTTATCTGAGTAGATTAATCTTTGTGACATGAGCACCATGTTGGTAGAAAGTAACCTTGCGACATAGATTTCTTAATCCACTGTAGATTAACTAACTACAGAGAGCATGTTCTATTGACTAATTAAATATGTAATTTCGCTTGTCTCCTCACTCATAAATGTTGGTGGGTAAAATACTATTTGCGAATTATCTATACGGATGCTTTATTTGGTTAATTATAGGCACCGACCTGGAGCAATACTTGCCAAAGAACTTTGGTCTTCCTGACAACAGCCCCTTCCTTGAGAAAAGTCCGCCGAACACTGCCAAACCTACGCCGAAACCAAAACCTCAGTCCGTCAGGAACGCTATTACAAAGGTAATTTAAATATAAGTGCTACTCAAAATAAGTTATGAAAGGATTTTGTACAATGCCTGCTTAAGATAATGTCTTACTTAGGTAGGTAGTCAGTACGTGTTTGCTAATACATTGGCGTGTATTTCACACGACGTCATTGAGGAAAACGGATGGTTAAAGTACAAGTACCAGTCATACAAAGTGCGTTTCATTCTGTAAGCTATGCTAAAGAAACTAACAGTGGAACTCATTTGTAAATGACAAGAAAGCCACAACTTAACATATTAGAAAATCCCATTAATATTAGTCCTTAGCTACATATTATTTTCACTTCTCGTTCTAATGGCGTGCTTTGTTGTTACGTCGCACTTCCATGTTAATATAATTACAAAAGGACTAAGCACGCCCAATGCCCATACATAATATAGGTACTAGTTTATAAAGGTCATTATAATTAGAATGCAAAGTAAAGTAGAAACGTCTTACCTATGTAGTCAGATAGCTTAGGTTTCTATACCTACGTACCTATGTAGGTATATGTCTTTCTGGGAAACGTATAAATATGTAAGGGCTCCATTAAAAATATAATTCTTAATTTATTTTACAGCCAATGGCCGAACTCCAAAGATGTCCACACTGCAACCGCGCGTTCGGTGTTCGCGCTTTTGAACGTCACGTGGAGTGGTGCGCTGATAAGGCTAAGATTCTCCCCGCGGCGCCAGCGCAGCCGCCACAACACATCGCCGACGCCAAGCAGCGGCTAAATGCGCGTACGCAGTACAAAGCACCACCAGTGCGCGGGAGGCGGTCAGTGTTACTTATTACTTATATTTTACCTATGGCCTTAATTGTTAGGTACACAATTTACTTTTTATAATTGTTAATATAGGCGTGGTAATCAAGCTTTCACACTTATCTATTTGTGAAGTGGCCCTCGTGAAGAGGCCTTTGCTCAACAGTGCAGTCACCCATCTAGCACTTGACCGCTACTAGTCCGCTTACCTTGTAGTTAGACCGACCGACGTCGTTAATTCACAGTAGCACTAGTCGTTTGCGCAGACGACGATTTATGTCATTAGTTAGAACAACCAGTCATTACTTGATAATATTACGGAGCTTCTGCCTGTAACATATAATTATTACGATCTTGAGATTATATGTAAGTTACGCAATTAGATTTTTTTGCTATTTTGTCGTAGCACTCGAAAGAAATTATAATTCAATGGTACTGTATAGAACGCTTAAACTCATTACATATCTACGTATTCGTTTCCTAGTTTTTCTGTATTATCAACGGAAAAGATTGGATATGCGTTTCTATTAGGCGGTAGCAGACTATGACTAATAAACGGAATCTTTATTGTAGACATGTAGGCAAGGGCTTGAATCGTTACTCAAAAATAATGAAATTTTGAGTAATGTTTCAAGTCCCTTCACGTACGGTAACCATGGGCGCCGGCAGGGCGGTGCAAGGGGGTGCACTTGCACCCCCTTGAAAGAAGTCCTGGCGGCGCCCATGAATATAACTATATTTTACTGTAGTACGTGGGATTTATCTTCCATTTACCTCCTCAATATATTCATTTAGTACAAATAACACAGCCGCAATATCATATCAGAGACTTGGAGTATGCTATACGAAACTTTTCCTCACATTAAAGGTCATCGCAAACGCGCGACAAATCGTCAAATAGCCGGTCGGCGTCAGTTGATTCGTCGCGCGGGGTCTCACCGCCGCCGCCGCGTGAATATGGCGACTACAGACACGGACGGACCAGAGCCTCAGGTAAATACTTATCATCCTAACTAATATTATAAATACAGGTTAATGTTAGAAAACTTACAAAAGGGCCTGGGGTGCCTTTCATCCGGAATAAAAGCACTATTTCTGTGAGAAAGAACAGCAAATTTCAACGGTCGCAATTGATTTAAAACACGAGAAGGTGCTATGCTTCTTTCGAATCATGACTAAATCTATATCATACATCTTATATAAAACAAACTCGGGTTTGTTAGAATACTTATAACTCAAGAAATGCTGGACCGATTTTCATGGTTTTTGAATTGTTGGATTAGGCTCTTTCCCGAATATCAGAATAACTATTAAAGTGTCGAAAAGATTAACTAAATAAATTGTAAATACATTAGGTTTGGTACTCCGCCATCCTTCGCAATTGACAGGTGACGTCACGCTGCTTTTCCAAGCAGTACCACGTCTTCCGCTAGTTACCTATATTGAATATTGCTATTTACCTACATTAATGCAAATTGAACGCTGGAGAAATCACGGCGCATTCCTTGTAGGTAAAGAATATGTGAAGGGAACACTCATCATCACATCAGTCTATAGCAGTCTACTGCTGGACGTAGGCCTTCCCCAGGGTACGCTACTAGGTCCACTCTTCCATTTTCGCCACCCAGTCACTACCAGATGCCTAGAATAGTAGGCCGGGAGCTGGAGGATGTTTTCTTTGGCTCTTCATTGAGGGTTTTGCCCATAGTCAACACGCTGGGCAGGCGGGGTTATAGTAGGTTTTTAGGTAGTATACCATTCAACTAGGGTTAGATTTCGACCATTAAAAGATCACTATCGTGAAGAACTAGTCTGATGGTTAATATTTATTTCGTACCGGTGATCAGTTTCGTTTATTCTTGTAACAGAATCCGTCTCCAGCAACGACTGTCACGACGAGACTTCACCTCACATGCCGGTGATCAGGAATTCGCGTAATTCACAAAACAGTTCATCAGGCGACGCGAACGTTAAAGCAAGGCAAGCCAGACTTGCTAGGGATCTCAGCAGCTCCAGGTACCTACATAATATTGTTGCCCTCGTTATTTAATATTGTTTCATACTGATTCAATCACGTAATAAATAAGGGGAAAGGAAGGATCTCCATTTATTTTGTTATTTTTTATCTAGTTTGCACGGATTTAGTTCCTGACTCCTTGTTTGTTACTATTTGAACAACAAAATAAGTCATTCCTTCCTTTCCTCTTCCTAGAACCAAACGAGATTCCCGCCAATCCTCTGTCCAACAAAGTAATACTGATCCAAATATCAAGAAAGATTCCCGCCAATCCTCTGTGCAACAAAGTAATACTGACCCTAATATCAAGAAAAATACGTTACCAAATAAACCTAAAAACAAATTAATTACGAAAAAACAACAACAATTAAAAAAGTTAGAAGAAATCGCAAGTAAATACAGCCAAAAGAAACAAGAATCAAAAGATGATCACAAATCATCAAAAAGCTCTCGTGACAAGAGTCAAATACCTGTCCCGAAAAAAAATAAGGTTAAAAATTTAAAGAAAGAAAACAACTTTGATATTGACAAATTGATTGAGGAGGACCTAGATGAAATTATATCACCCAAAATTATTATTAATGACAAAATCAAAAATTGTTCCGTTAGAGCTCCTTCCGAAATATCTCTGGTTAGTAATAAAGCCAAAACCGCAAAAGACAAAACTGTAAAAGATAAGAAAGTTAAAAGTAAACCTAGAAAGGATACTAAGATAGTCAAAGAAACTAGTATGAGTTTAGATAGTCTTGAAGAATGTCCTCCGACTGTCAGTAGTGATCGTAACTGCCAATCGATTGGTATCAATACGGAGCTTTTGTGTGTTCCGTGTGTCATACACGATAACCCAGACCAGAAAAAAAGTAGTAAGAAAAATAAAAATATTATAAAAGAGAGAAAAAGCGCTAAAGAGCCTGATAATAATATTCCAGAACCAAAAGTCGAGTTACTATATAAAAATCCTACAATAACAAACTCTGTCGAAAAACAAACTAAAGATAGATACGAAATTATTACTTATGAGAAACAGGATCTAATAAATTATAATTTCGATAATTCTAATATTACACCAAGTACATCAGGAAATTTAATTTATGACGATATAGAATCTACAACCGATTTTACAAATCAAGATTTTATGGGAACGCAATTAAATTTAAATTTACACTTAGAAGAAGATGTAGAAATTCAAATATCTAATATGAGCGTTTGTGAAACTAACAAGGATTCATCTAGTGGAAAGGCAGAAGAAGAAATGCGCTGTTTATCTGAAGAACGTTATGAACAAAATTATGACCATGATATAAGCGCAGAGATGTCTAATGAGTCGTTAGCAAACAAGTTTAATGAAGAAAATATTACGGAAAGTAAAGAAGGCGAATTTCGCCACGGAAGTGGTGAAACTTATACAAAATTCATAGAGGATCCTGCTGATCTAGAAGAATTTATGAGCTTGACTGATAAATTATTAAATAATGAGCACCATGACTGCTGTAGTGTCGCCAAGGATATCGATGATTTTCATACACCTAAGACAAACTCTATAGAAGCAATCAATAGAGAAACATCAAACGAGACAATCACAGAACCAGTTAAACATCAGTATTCTGATACATTTGAAGAATTGAAGAACAATTTGAAAGAACTCCTTGAAGAGTCTGGTAATAATGTCAGCACTGTTTTAAAGAGTCCACATGAAGTAAATGAAGATCAAAGTTCTGCCACTGTTTGTGACGTCAATAGAAACATATGTGACATGGAACACATAACCATGTATGAACTGAAATTTTATGAGAAGCAATCGGATGAAAAGAAACACGTGAAAGATGTGACGACTCGTTTTAAATTGCCATCAATAACGGAATCAAACAAACCGGGAAATAATGTAGAATGCAACAAGAAAAAAATGCAAAGAATATATAAACCCAACAGAAAATACAAAATGTTGGGTGAACAAACCAGGACGAATAAAGAATACCAAACGTTTATTGTTAATCAAAACTCCAACGATAGCGATGTACAATCTGTATCGTCAGATGCTCCTCCTTTAAAGCTTCCACGAATAGAAAATAAAAGGTTAGATTACTTTGTTAATCCACTTTCACGTCTCCTTTTATCCCTTTTACCAAGACGCACTCCTTCCTATACCTTTTATGTACCACCGTTAGTTTAGTTCGAAGATTGTAACTTGTACTATTCAATTTTTTATAACTATTTTGCAACTTATTAATGTTTTTGTTTAACTATTTTTATGAACCAGTTCGATCTAAACTAGCTAATATACAATGTGACTCGTAACACGTCATATTAAAAAAAACATGTGTGTATTTATTATATTATTACACTTTACAGGCTTGACGACAATTACGATCCATTTGTATCGGCTGCTAGGCAAATGAAAGAACTAATGTCTTCAGACACAAACATTCCTAAAAAAATACAAACTACGAAAGATCACAGCAGAACCCTTCCCGCCCTACAACCCACAAAAGAAAAAGGTTCTTCCACTTACCTCCGCTCTGATAACAGTAAAATGATAAAAGACACACTAAACAAAACTTACCAAAAGACTCCAACACTCCAACGAATGAAATCTTTCGGGAGCGCAAACAATGAAAACAGTAGTAACACATTTGGCGGCAGATGCAGCTCGTTTAGGTTAAATAGAAATGATAAGAAACCTAGTACAAAATTGAATACAACCTTTACCAAATCCAGTAAGGAAAACATTAGTACCGTAGAAAAGAATTATTTCAATCGAAACAGCAATTTAAATAGGTCGTTTTCTAGTTACACAGCTTCGAGCTACAGCACACCAAAACCTAAAGATAAAATTCCTAAGATTGCCACGTCTATGTATCATAGTTTTCAACGCACCACTATAAAACAACCAGTCAAATTAGATAAAATAAAGAGAGACGAAAAGAAAGATTTCGTTAACCTCGACTCTATTTTTACTGACGACAATTCATCTATGACTGATAGTAATTATATTGATCCCAGGCTTATTAATGAAAATGACAATCTGCCCATAAACGTAAATACCATATTAAATAACCCCGATATCATCAGTAGTATGGAATCTCTTTTAACTACTGAGAATTTGCCAAAAAAATTCGAATCATTCAGTTTTGCCAACCATAATAACAACAAAACCTTTCATAAAAATATTACAGATGTAACAACAAACAATGTAAAGAATGAACCGAATAATAACGTAAGCAAAACCACTGCCCCAATAGTAGATGATATGAGCATTCAGTATGATAAAATTATGTATTCTTTAGAACAAAGCTTAGCTTCTAAGACCTCTACCAGAGACGACGACTCTCTGTGCGAGGACTTTGATCTTGAGGAATTCATGACATCGTTTGATGAAGAAATACATAAACACAAAACAGAAAACAAACGCACATGTAGTTCTACAACTAGGATAGTTAAACAGTCGGATCTTGCAGATAGCAATAGGACATCAGAATTAAATAGCATCACTTCTTCTCCAAAAGTAGTGAATGGTAACACCTCAGTTAACAACTCAATGTCTCTCAATTTTAGCAGTAACAATATAGTGAGTGAAAGCCTATTCCCATCCTCCATGAAACGTTCCACTTCCCTCCTTGATTCCATTCAAAAGAAGAATACGCTGAAGATGGACAGTGGTAAATTCCGCCATAAATCTGATCAATTAGAACAAGACATTATGCAATCTCTAAAAGATTTTGACAAGTTCTACGAAAATGAGAAGAACGAAAATCATTCAAATAAAGAGATTAGTAACCACAACGGCACGGCAAAGAGAGATCCTCGCGTAAAATCTGAACGGAAAACCAAGAAAAATGAAAATGTTGCGAATGGTAACTACACGCCAAATGGAAAGCCGAGCATTAGTAATGATTCAGCTTATAGCAGGTTAGTCAGGTAATTGTTTTATATACGCTTCCTGCATTTATTACTTTTGATATTAAAATATTTTTTTTACTGCAAGGTTTGTGAAACATAGTTGAAACCTCTATGTTCTTACTTTCAGCTTAAATAGGATATCCCCTTCAAAACTATCACTATGTACTTCCAAAGAGCCCAACGGCTTAGCGTCGCTAGAACAAATACCAGCGGGGTCGGAATCAAGTTGCAGTCACAAGGAAGATGTACGGTCGATCTCTAGCGACGAGTTCCTTGCGATGGAACGCTCGGCGGAACTAGATGAACCTTTACCGCCGCCAGAAGTACCTTATAAGGAACAAGAGAATCATATTAATGGTAAGTAACAGTTTACTTCATTAAAATCATAAATAATAAAGAGATAAAAACCACGTTCAAAAAACACGAACTCCAAGGTGAAAAATAATACCTATTTTATTCACTTCATTTTACATAAGCGAAGTTGAAGTCGGCGCCTAATCGGTATTTCCGCATTCGCTTTGTTAATATTTTAAACTTAAAACTTAAGCTCTTATGAGAGCATTCTCATAAGTACTTTTTCGAGTTCCATTCCATATCTTCAATCTTCATCATCAGGTCATGACGATATTTCTATGTAACCAATCAGGAAGTCCTTACACATAATATTTTTTTTTACAATTGGTTCATAAATTTCATCATGAATGATGTAAGTTTAAATAAAAAAAAAAGCAACTGAATTGAGGACTCCTTTTATGAAATAGGTTAAAAAAGTACATTTTTACATTGTTCGCTATTACTTAGTTTGAGTATAACTATTCACCCTAATACGAGTAACAATAACCCAAGACTGTCGCCACAGAGAAGCGCGTGAGTTCCCGCGCGTCGTCCCGGCGCAGCCCGACGTGGCGCGCGCACGGCTCGCTGAGCTCGAGCGGCTCGGAGGCCTCGCTGCACCGGCGCAGCGCCCCGCGCCTGTCGCGCTTCTGCCACGAGTGCGGCAACAAGTTCCCCGTCGACACCGCCAAGTTCTGCATCGAATGCGGCGTCAAGAGACTCGTCGTCTAGCACTACGGGGCGGCGACACGTGTGAGCGACTTCTAGTCTTATAAGTAGTGCCGGTTATAAATAGGCGTACTGGTGATTAGTATTTAGCGCTGAGACGCCGTTAGTCGGCGGATGCGTTCTTTTTGTAACTAAGCCGAGCGCGACTCGGGTTAGGGATAGCGCATTACTTCCGAATATATTTCATATCTAGCATATGATACTGACGAAATACCAGTAGAAGTATTGATATCATGAAACTATACGTATCATTAAAGAACAGAATATTACTCACTATGTACAGTTAATATTGAGACTCAAGGGATACCAGACAAGCAATGTGTTCTATGATTTGCGTGCTGAAAACGTTTCATAACGAAGTTTATCGTCGATATCGATCCGAACATTTCGACGATAAGAGTATAATATATCTAATAAATACATTATGTATACCACATTACATTATTTAATACAGATATTAACATGAGGATTATTTATCTACACCATAGATTTACCTCAAACCTAATAAGTATATTTTTTATACTTACTAAAATATGTTTAAATGCACAAATCGATAATCTTGGACCATAACTTAGATTTTTTAAATTGAAGCTCTATAATGTAATGTGTAACTATAAAATAATAACGTAATATTATTTACAAAACGTTACCAAATTGCTATAATTTATGAACTAATTTGTGCCTTCACAATTAACTAGAATATTATAATGTGCCTACTGTATTCTGTTTGTATAATCTCTGTTATTCTGTTTGCGAAGTTTTTATTTCTGTTGCAACTTTTAGCAAACGTAAACTGGCCAGGGTAGCCTTGGAAATTGTAATATCTGTGATAAATGAAAACATTTGGAAAATCAAAAATTTGTCATGGAAGGTTGAATGAGTTTGAAAATAACTTTTAAGTGCCAATTTCTTTATGTACTTTGGATTTTGAATGGAATTTTGTGTACATTTTTAATTTTTTGTTTTGCTATTGTTAGCGAATACCATTTTATTTTTTTAATAATTTTGATTACCCTTCCAAGGATTTCCATTAACTCTTGTCCACAACATAGTTGGCCATTTAACAAGACTGATTTTATTTTCAAAGTTTTCGAACTTGATTAATCCTTAGTTACTGTTGTATATTGTTTTTAATAAAATAACGATTTTATCATGTAATAAATTAACATTTTAATAATGATAAACTGTTGTTTGATTAGTATCCCACTGCTCTTTGTAATACTCTTGACATGAAATAAAGAAAAGTACTAAGTAGTTTTTAGGTATTTACTATTTATAAAAAGTATTGAAATATATTAAGAATAACTAAATATTATTGCTTATTACAATTTTCATAATTTTACAACAATAAGCTGTACCTAACAAGGGCTTTCAGTATACACTGCAAATAAATTTTATAATTTTTATTTACAACATCAAACATGATATTAAGTACTTACTTTCAACTAATAATAGAGTTTTTTTTAAAGTATTAATAAGGTACTGATACTGAAGACAATAAAAAAGAAGAATTATTATTAACAAATACTATGTCAGGTGCTAAAGTCTAAACATACTTCTGTGAGCTTTCTTAGTTGGGATTGCACCTCTCACTCTTAACCTTCTAAGAGCCTCGCGGAGATGTTTAGGTTGCAGTGGCCCAGCTTCACCAGATTTATCCAATACTTCAAGAGCTAAAAGGTAAAATTGTTTTTTATTACTATACTGCACTAAAAGGTGAAAAGTTATTAGAACATAAATTAAAACTCAATAAATAAATTACTAAATAGATAGTTATTTTTTAGGGATATGTTTGTATGTTTTATATGACCTTATTAAAAAATATATATATTACTGGAGTTATTATTGATAACTTGCAATCCATTTGGTAAGATAGAAGACCTATCTTATACAGAGCTTGCAGACTTATATCATAGGCTCATTTATATGGTATGTTTTGAATTCAGATAATACATTTCTGAGATCTTTGAATACCATTTGTACAGTACTTTTAAGGTATTGGCTGATTTAGTATGGCTTACCTTCTTCTACAACCTCTCCTACAAATACTTTAGCTATACCAGACATAGCTATAACAACATTTTGTCCAACCGAACAACCAGTGATGGTTTGCATGAGCCTTTTTATAGCTGCCTTCGGAAAAGCAGCTCTTCGGTACATTTCATACCTATCCAACTGCTCTTCTGTGAAGTTTGAGACTAGAACTCTGCAAAATACAATTCAAATTATAATTTCCTTAATTTTGGACATAAATTATTGAGGGACTTGATAGTGTTATGAAATGTAATGGATATTACATAGATTCAAATTTATTAATAATTCTAACTAGTTTTAGAAGGAAGCATGTCTGTTTACTATTTAAAATTACTAAATTTGAAGTAGTAAAAAAATAAAAGTGGTTATCATATTTTTACTTACTGCATCTTCTCACGCTCTTCTTCTTCCAACTCCTTTTTACTTTTTTTCTCTCTTTCTCGTTCATTTATAAGCATTTCTTCAGTTATTTGACATTCATAATTGTCAACTGACTCGCTTTGCTGAAACTCATTTATATTAGGCACAATAGTATTATCTCCATTTTCTTCATCCAGTTTGTCATATTTATCATCAGTATTATCACCTTGCTGTTGATCTAAGTTTGAATGCTCAAATGAGTAGTCATTAATATATGGCTCGTATTGGTCAGTTAGTGCATCTGGCTGTGAGCTAACAAATGTATCAGAATTATCCGTATATAAGTTGCCAAGTTCATCAGCTCTGTGAATAGTTTCTACATTCTGAGAGCTGTCAGAAAATGTTTCAATTACTTCACTCTCTATATTTGTGTTTTGAGCACTTTCTTCATAGTTCATTAATGTTGTATCTGTAATAATATTTAAATATTAACATTACAAGAATAGTTTATTAACAATAATTGAATGATTGATAAATGTGTACCTACATTCTGGTTCATCTTTCAGCAGTTTTTCTTCAATTTCTAATGATATCTCTTGCGAATCGTCTTCATTAGAATCGCTGTGATCAAGTTCATGAGCCAATTCATCATCTGGAAGCAACGAAAAATAAGTTATAGAGTAAGCAAGTGAACTGATACCTTTCGTAGGACGACCGGCTATATATGGAAGATATTGCATTCAACCTATTTATCTCTTACCTCTCAATCTTTCAGCTTCAGAGAGGCCGTCACTGCTAGGATTATCAGCCATTCTAACTGTGATACCGGATACGATTTCTACTTGTATAGATACACTTAAATTAAATAAGAATACGATTACGTTCCTAAATATTTACGCATTTTGTCATTTTATGAAAGGCCTTCATAATTTTAATTTCATCTGACATTTCAAAGTGATCTGTGATGATTACATTTACTTCTACTTTTAGCAGTGATCTATTACTATCCTATTTTTGCGCTTGGTATTTTATATTGTTATCTCTGTTTAATAACTGACGGCGTGCTAAAGTATAATACATGTTATGGCTAACTGGATACGTGCCTTTTTAGTAGAATAAGTAGTATTGGTATTACCAGTTTATGTATGTATAGGTTATCTTCTGGCGATTGAAAGGCCTGTGCTAAATATTTATTTTCAATGCTTTAAATAATAAAGGCCTTTGTTCAACAGTGGACGTCTTCCGGCTGATGATGATGATGATGATGATGAAATAAATTCTATGATACCAGATACTTAGGTAGACTATATTTTAGCAAAAACGTGTTCATGCAAGCTAATTTTAATAATTATTTTGTGGTGTACCTGATTTGTAACCTAGAAATCTTAAATAATAATTGTAACTATCTAAATTTTTCTAAACGCTGGCATTGAAAAGTTCATGATAGCTGCTAACTAACATATTCCTTTAAATATATTACATGAAGGTCGGAAATGTCGTGAATCGCTTCAAGAAAAAGATGGTACATAGCCGTGCCTTTTGCTTGGCTTGGGACATTTTTTTATATTTTCGGATTATGATTTAAGACAACGTTTTAAAGGGGAGTGTTATCATGTGTAACCCAGTGTCAAATTGATGTCAAAAACTCATTGGCGTAACCGGACAAAGGTGAGACTTCTTGACCCTCCAGTCAGGACCTTAGGGGCATGCACCATAGTAGTTGTGTACTTTTTGGAATGCACGGTCGTGCTCCTAGATTTACATGCTGTCAATATTGTAGTGAAGCCAAAACATAATGTCGATAAAATGAAAGAGAATGGCGTATCACCTGTCATTTCAGATCCGTTTTAAAACTTTTGATATCCTTTAATGTCTATTAAGTAATATAAAACTCAAAAATTAATATTTTCACTTTGAACATATGGATATACGACGTCAAGAGGTGTGGAATTATTTTTAGTTTTTTGCTTATTACAGCTCCACAACGCTTCTTGGGAAAGCAATGACTGAATCTGCGACAGCTAAGACCCCTAAAATAGTTGAGTTATGATAATTTTCATATTCTACGATATGAAAACAGCTTATCATTTAATATTATTATTCACTAATCGAATAATCTTTACAACTGGGATTACAGGTTGTTGAAACGGAAAGCCCCTTGCTATTATTATCAAGCTTTTCAAACTATGCACAGATTTAATTCTAATACAGTAAATTGTTCGCATTGGCTGCGTTTGTGTTATTTTTTTGTTTGATAAATACCTAAACAAAAAACATAACACATAACATCACGCCTGTATTCCCCGAAGGGGTAGGCAGAGGTGCACATATAGTACACCCACATTTCGCCAGTTATGTTTTAGGTCCCAATGTAATAAGGGGCGACCCTATTGCCATCAACCGGGCACAAATCCAGACTCCGTGCTGTTACTGAGAATTACCTAATGGAAAAACCCAGTAACACTTTGCCCGACCCGGGATTCGAACCCAGGACCTCGTGCTCAGCAGTCGCGCTTAGCAGCCACTAGACCAACGAGGCAGTCCGTGATAAATACCTATCTCATATAAAACACAATCTGAGATTTTTAGACACATAACATTACCACTTTTTGTCAACGTTACATCACTAAAGTAACGTAATAATCGATACTATCTTATACGTCAACTTGTGACTTGTGACAGCTTGCAGCGGAGTAGTGTTCGTGAATGTGATTTCAGATAGCCGAAAAACAAAAAAATTGTATTCCTGGTGCGGACAGAGAGTTCCATCATGAGTGCATTAATGAAAGTCTCCGTTTCTCGAAGCCCTGCTTCATTGGTAAGTTACTAAATGATGTATAATTTCATGAAAAATTGAGATAACGTTATGTAATCGGTAAACGGTAAAAGAATGTTTTGAACATACTTACTATTAGCATGTACTAGTTCGAAGCTATATATTAAAACCCACATGAAATGGAAAAAAGATAAAGTATTCCGAACAATTATTTGTACAAAAATCAACATAATATTTCGTTGAGGACTGAAAAATGAAAATTAGAGAAATCTAGATGGCAAACAAGTTTGCGCAATATTATTAACACCTTACTTTTTATATAAATTGCTGTGAAGGTCATTTAGATATGATTCGATTCTACAGCACAAAATAAACAAAATATCCCATGTGGGATTTCTTATCTGTTAAAGTCACTGTACAATTTATTTTATTTATGATTTATAATATAGGTAGTAATTTTTAGACTGAGAAATATTCTGCTAACACTGCATTGATCAAAATTACTTCTTAGAAAATCCATCTAAATATTATGTATCACATTACTTCTTTCTGTTTTAGGCTTCATATTTATACAGGAACCTTCATCTGTCGGTTGGGGGTGCTACTCCAGCTAAGGATGCTTCAGTGAACTCAAACACCTCCAAATCCTACACAGTTGTGGACCACAAGCATGATGCCCTAGTAATAGGAGCCGGTGGGGCAGGCCTGCGTGCTGCCTTCGGTCTTGTGCAGGAGGGATTCAAAACTGCAGTGGTCACCAAACTGTTCCCCACCAGGTCCCACACTGTAGCAGCACAGGGAGGGATCAATGCTGCTCTAGGTAATTTAATAAATAACTTGAGCAGTAGTGTTTGCAGATAAGGGGTTTATGTAATGTGTATTCAATAATTAATTAGATTTGTCATGTCTTTTAAATTAGTTTTCAATCAAAACTTTAATATCAACTAGCAAAGGGTTATTTCTGTGTTTTTAATATACCTCTGTAGTAATTATTTATTTTCAAACAGATTCAGCAATGCATAGATTATTCAACTATTTGATGTCAAAATGAAAGTACAGAGAGATGCAAAAGAGTTGTTAGTTTGTAAAATAACTTGTGTTTAACTATTAATAACTTTTCAGGTAATATGGAAGAAGATAGCTGGCTGTGGCACATGTATGACACAGTGAAGGGGTCTGACTGGCTTGGAGACCAGGTAAATTAACTATAATTGATTCATACAAATTCATAACATAGTCAGAAACATTCAACATTACCTTACTTAGGAGCATATTTTTACTATAATGCAATAAGTGTGGCTGGTGAGCATGAGATCCTGGGTTCACGTCCTGGGCAGTGTGGCAATATGGGTAGTACATTGGGACTTGGAACAGAATTGGTGAAAAGTGGATGTAATATTTGTTCACTTCTGCTTTCCCCTTCAGGGAATAGACGTGTGATGTTATGTTAAGTATATACATATATTATTTATCTGATTGCCACTTAACAAATAATTTTAGTGCATGTCCTTTACCCAACTGTGGGACACAAAAAAGTAATGAGGCTGGAATACAACCAAATGTTACTTGCAGTATACAATTATTTCTTGTTTGTGGTATGACTAGAAAAAGTTATGTTTGCTCTCCAATTATTATCATAGTGTGAGTTTACGTTCAATATTGACTGAGCTAATCATGCAATCTGTTATTTGCATAAAACATATTATGTTTACATGTCTGCTGATACATCAATACCATTTACATTACATGTAATTGTCTAGTCTAGTCTGTAAATACTGCATTCATGGTCCAATAAACTTCATAAATCAATTAATTTCGGGCTATAATATTAAATTACGTTGGCTAATACGGACATTCATAGCTTTGAGTTCATAAAAAATGTTGTTGCAAACAATCTCTGCCAGCCACGCTGTCATTATGTCACATTACAGTAATTTACTATTTCCGATTGTTTCGTTAAAACATCAAGTAGTGTACTATTTAATGACATGTAATACAAAAAGATTTCATTTCAAAATTAGTTAGTTATTCAACCTAGAATTGATCACCCCCTTTCCTCCCGTGGGCATCGTAAGAGGCCTAGAGGAGAAGAGGTTAATTTTCTACAATTATAGCACCTTTTACCTTATACACTCTTTATCATATTCGACATACCTACTCCTCGTTTACGTTAGCACCAACCTGGCTCTAATAATTACGTTCAGAGATAATAACTACGAGCGTAATATTCTCTGCTTTGTTCAAGCTCTCGTTACCTGAAAGGTTTTATGTTATGCATGTTAACAAAGCTATCGAACTACTCAGAAACAATATGAAACACCTTGAACACTGTTTCTTTCTTGTAGCTCGTTTGTTAATGTTCGTAAAGGCTATTATGTTGGAGTTAGACATGTAAAACAGGTTCGGAACTAAGTAGCCTTGATAGCTCTTTAAAATGTTTGTGTTATCGTTCATGACACTACATAATTATATTTGACTAAGCCTATATCTCTTGTGGTTATTTCCGTCTATTTTTAAAATAGGTGACGGTATAAATGTATGGTTAATTAAGAGGATATTAAGGAGAAATGCTCATTACTTGTGAAACGATTAACTTACCAAATTATATCCGCATATATAAGAACATAATCGAAAAATCCATTAAATTTCTACGACCTGCTATTTAAATGGTAATAGGATGTAAGAGGTTTATTTTAATTGGGAACAAACATATTCCGTGAAGTAACAAACACATAAAACACCTGCTCAAATAGTTTTTATTATGTATTGTATACATTTTATTGCATGGAGGTAGCTATGTTTGTTTTATATCGAGAGAGTAAACTGCGGAATGTAATACTTTCCTCATTCAATTCGTTGCCGTAGATTTCGTGGTTTTAAAACCGGTTTCGTATGCACGAGATAAGGTGTTCAAAAACCTACGCGAGTCATTGAAATTTAATGAGGTTTTTTTAATGTTTTGTGAAGTTTCTTAGTTATTCTATAACAAACTGGCCGATTCCAAAAGGTGTGTTAGAAATGGCAATAGGATTACTCCCGATTACGACTTTACTGTTAGGCCAATTCGTGTGCGTGTGATATATTCTCGTTAAAGCAACAATTAAGTCATACAATTAAAACTAAGACAATCTCTACTTTTGTCTCAGGATGCTATCCACTACATGACCAGGGAGGCTCCTCATGCCGTCATCGAGCTGGACAACTACGGCATGCCGTTCTCCCGCACACCCGAGGGCAGGATCTACCAGAGAGCCTTCGGAGGACAGTCCCTCAAGTTTGGCAAGGGCGGCCAGGCGCATAGGTGCTGCGCCGTCGCTGACAGGTAAATTATATTACTTACTCTATTGTACAATATCTATATCAGCTAGGCAATTGTCATAAACAAGTGCCTCACTTAAAAACAATGTTTAAATAATGAACCTCGTGATATCTCTGTTCGTTGACATGCCAACCACAGTGAAATTTATCGTTTGATCAATAAGTAAATTCAAAAGTTATTGTAAGTAAAGGGTTTTTGTTTAACTTGCATGTTGCACACTGTAACTTTCTCTGAAAGGAAGGAAAAAATATATTGAGTACTGGTATATTTTAATTTTTAATCTTTGAAAAAAATCGTGTTGATTAATTGTATAATTTGTTTTATAACCCGAGAAGAAAAAAAGACCTTCCTTGAAGGCATTTCATTACATTACTTTTCCACTGATATAATACATTAGGGCTAGTTCCACACATATTGTTCAGTGTGTAATTCGATAAACTTAAATACAAATAATAATGTCCAAGCTACGTTAGAGTCAAAACTGTAGGTCATTTGCGCCATCCGAATATCGAATGTAAACAAATAACCGCATCGCTAAACAATACAATTGACGCGTTACTTATCGTAAGCTAGGTACTTAGATTTTTTACAACATCTGTATATTAGAGTATTAACGGAAATCTAGGTGATAAACACATTTTATAGTGGGCGTAAGCCTCGTACACACAAATGTAGGCCTGATGTCCAATGACGTCTTACGATGTTTACAGGAATAGAAAGTGCACACTTGTATTAATCTCATTATAATAATTATGTCCTATAATTTAAGCCTAGCACGGCAACATGCATAAAAAATACAAAAAGTCATATAATATGTCCTAGGTTGATAATGGATCAAAATTGCATGTGCAGACAGGTAACTGCTCTTACAATCAAACAAGTGTAGGCCAAAACTATATAATTAGAATTATACCATATTCACATATTTAATATACATCATCATCAGCCGAAAGACGTCCACTGGTAAACAAAGGCCTCCCCCTTACGTAAGGAGGGTTGCCATAATCCCCACGCTTGGCAAACGGCGTGGGGATCGCAGTATTTGTGGTGAAATTACAGAAGACGCGGCTGCCCATCTTCTAGATTTTCCCTTAGTCACCTCTTACGTCACCCACGGATGGAAAGGGGGTGTTCAATTCTAGACCGGACTCCACTCTATAAATAATATACATTATCTAAAATACCTACACTAAGTACATATTTTATAATGTCACCAGGACCGGTCACTCGCTCCTGCACACGCTGTATGGCCAGTCTCTCAGATACGACTGTGAATACTTTATCGAATACTTCGCGCTTGACTTACTCATGGAAGATGGAGTGTGCAAAGGCTGCATTGCTATCAACCTTGAAGACGGATCGCTGCACAGGTGAGCTTTTTATATAGTTTACTGTTTGTAACGACGGATTAAGAATATAATTCTATCCGTTGGTGTGAACAAGAGTCGACGAACGACACATTTATGCCTGTCGCACGGCGATTAGGTATAGGTGCGATCGTATGCATGCAATCATGAATGATTCATGCATTAGTAAAAAAGTAATACTAGTCGTTCATTGGTCCAAAGTTGTCGGTTATGATCTTACGAATCTGGACTAAGATCATAACCGACAACTTTGGATCAATTGGACATATCAATATTCTTGAATTAACCTTCACTATTATAGAAGAAAACGAAGATAGCTATACTATAGCTATCTTCGTTTTCTATATGTACATGTCCCATCTAGACTACACATCCGATTATGGCACAATATCTAATTAGTCTGGTACGCGTAGTACATAATCTTGCTTCGGCTCATGTCAAATGTCGTTATGATAATATGCAACGGTATGGTACGGACACTCGTATACGTTTGTAGAATTGTACGTGATGTATGGAGTTATTCAACAGTAATAATGGCTATTCACCGGTTAACTACACTTGAACAATACAGCTTAGCTCAGTGCAGTTTCAAACAAAATTCAAACAAGTATTCTGTAATTGCTTGGAAAGAACTTATAATAAAACCGGCCAAGTGCGAGTCGGACTCGCGCACGAAGGGTTCTGTACCATTGACTAGGTAAACAACAGTAGGTACAGAAATATCATAATTATTGTAACCTTTTTTATAATATCGAGCAAAAAAGGGTAAAAGTCGCGTTTGTTGTAAGGTAGCCCCCTTATTTTTTTTTTATTTTGTTTTTAGTATTTTTTGTTATAGCGGCAACAGAAATACATAATTTGTGAAAATTTCAACTGTCCAGCTATCGCGGTTCTTGAGATACAGCCTGGTGACAGACAGACGGACATACAGACAGTCTTAGTAATAGGGTCCTGTTTTTACCTCTTGGGTACGGAACACTAAAAAGTATTTATAGCGTTAGTACAAAAGATCGTAGACTGTATTAGAAATGTAACTGACGGTGGCATGTATGCGAAGATTTATTGATTTAGCAGAATCATAAACATCGTTGTCTCGTAGTACTACTGACATACTATTATGTACAGCTACTATGTACGTATATTATACTTTCAGTATTCCCTGAGGGTTTGTGTCTTTCCAATTTTATACTTTTCACAGAAGCCTTGTGCTATGTAACGGGAACAATATAACTTTGTATTTCTTTTTAATATAGATGAAGTATCATGAAATACTTTGGTACCTACTTTGTTTGAATCATCTGTGGATCACACAATTTTTTGTCCGTTGCGGGAATCGAACCCGCAACCCCTAGCGCAGAAGTCGCTTAGCCACTGCGTCAATCAGGTCGTCAATTTTGCTTATCATCTTATGAATTCGGCCTGTAAAATAATAGCCTACCTAACTTTATAGCCATATAAGTTATAACGCTATAGTTACTCTTTATATGATATAGTAAAAAAACATGTTTTTATAATCGTATAGCTCACCATTAAGACCAGACAAAACAAATCTATAATGTTAATTGATTTCTAAGACAAACGCGACTTCCGAATGTATATTGTTTTTATTCTACGTAGTGTACGTACGTCGGACAATGAACTTATTAGAGTAACTATTAGGATATCGTACACACAAACACGTGCAACAACAGTGTCCGTCTGTCACCCGTCTGTTTAAAGTAGATGGTATCAAGGAACACCATTATCTATATAATTATTATTCATAAACATTTCGCAGACTAAACTATTTGCTACGAAAGACACTTGAAAACTCATTATTTAACACACGCAATTATTTTTTTATCGCCCTCAATTATTTTAAATGTTGCCATAGTTTTGTAAGGTAATTTGGTCATCGGTTTCTTCTAAATAATAATTTTAAAGCAACCCATTTAAAATTTTACGAACACTGCCTTGAGCAGCGTAGTCACTGTTTACCTTATTGCTCCAAGCGCCATCTTCAAGTAAAACAACTGTACTGAGTTATTAAAATTAGTAATCAAATTCATGTATATCAGATTCACCAAGCTAATCACGACTCATCGTTGTTTTTCAAACAAATAAACTTATCAATTAGGTTTTTTTCCATACAGTCATATAAGTAAAATATAATGTGCCTAGATATTATCAGCTTCTTGCCGCTTTGAGTAAATTGTATTAGTAAACTGTAGATATGTGTTATCTTGTTTATAAACGAATTGAATTATCTATAACAAATTCTTTGAGAATAGTCGTTGTAATTTTTAAAAAAATGCTAGAATTAGGGCTAGCATTTACAGGCCTAAGAGGTACCAACATATCCGGCTCTTATGGTTCAAAACTTATTTTAAACATTACCATTTTCCTGCTCTTATCCCAGACTAGTCAGTATTTATAATTGATGATGTGTGTACAAAAACCCATGGTAGTGTATTTAAAGAGCCCCTACGTATACATTAAACAACCCTGGGCTGTCGGCTCGCTACCAACTAGCAGACTGGCTAATCATTTTTCCACGGCTAGATATTTGTATAGTACCTATAGTACATAATTAAGTGATAGAGAGTTCCCTCTTTTATTATCAAGACAATAAATGTAGTTATTATTACCCACCAGGTTCCAAGCTAAGAACACGATCCTGGCGACGGGCGGCACCGGTCGCTCGTACTTCAGCTGCACGTCAGCACACACGTGCACAGGCGACGGCACCGCCATGGCTGCGCGCGCAGGCCTACAGAACGAAGACATGGAGTTTGTCCAGTTCCATCCTACTGGTAAGCTTTTGGACAAGTTCTAGCATACAAATTTGCTACTAAAAACTATCTACTTGTGTGTTGGTTGGTGTAAGTCGACACCCAGTACGGGTGATGATACTACTACACTACAATTGATGTTGACAGGCCAATTTCTACACCTCAGCACGACCCGCAATAAGCTTATGCTGATACGAAGAAGACTTACTTTGAAAGTTATTATAAAAATAACTTGGGTATACAATTTTCCTCTAAAACAATAGAATTTGTATTTTATATTAAATGATGATTACTGTATAAACGTTTTATGCACATTGACACAGTCTAAGTAGTTGTGCAATTCTTCAAAATGTCTTATTATTAGAGAAGCCGTAGTTGAACAATAGATGTCGGCCGCTTGTTTTCCTATATATTTCCTGTTTAGGAAATACGACTCTATATCCCTGTTGTTACATTTTGCGAAAGTGACGTCATTCGTCATGTGACACTTGCTTCACACGAACATGCCTAATGTTTTGTTGGCCGTGCACCAATTCGGTATCAGTCACAAAAATACACATCGAACGTAAACATTATTGACATTTTATCATCACGTACATAAAAACAATTGTGTTGACAGCTATAACAAATTCTCTTGCTTAGTTACAAGCTATATTAATATAGAACATATTTTTATTGTAACTGATTACATCCAAGATTACTATTTAATTAAAAGGTGCAGTTTAACCAATCGATGGAATCATAAAATTTGCAATAATCTCACCGTTGCTTATCGCAGTAGCTGTTCATTCAGATAAGCATGCACCTTGTAGGAATATTCTTACTTGACCTTTCTCCTCGATAGTAAACTATGGTCCATCAATAACCATATGCAGATCTACCTGTGACTATTGTTAAATTGGTATAATCAGATGTGACGCTACACATAGATATGAAGTAATCACACTAATATTATAAAGGCGATAATTTGTGAGTGTGTTTGTTTATTTGTTCCCCCTTCACGCTCAATCGGTTGGACGATTTTGATGAAATTTATATAATATGGAGGTAACTGACACCCTGGATTAACACAGGCTTTAATCGCGAAAAAATGTAGCGGGTAACATCGCGGGGCACAGCTATTTCATAATAATTTTAGTAAGCAGCACATTGTAATTACTTTAGCAAAAGGAATGAATAACCCATGAAGCTGTCTATAAATTGTTACGTAAGTGAAACAAGTAACCTAAAATTCTTAATATCACATGAATTCTACTTAGTATAAACGTAAGACCATATTATAATGTACTTGTGATTTATTTGTTATTGACATGCTTGTAATCAATACGAAATATCTGATTCCTATGATAGATCTTATAGCATAGTTTATAAAAACATTCATATCATGCTTATCCTTATGGTCACGATAACTCAATACACTTATTTACGCAATAACAATGAGTCATTGATATGAAATACACCATCTATATTGACCGACACAACTTGACATCACGACTATTCTACTAAATTCTCTGTTGTAAACCATGATATGTCAAAAAGTATAGATACGTCATATACTAACAAAATTAACGAGAAAAGTGTTTCAAACTGCGCACATATAATTATACACCTTGATAAAGACGTAAAAGGGATAGTGTAATTATAACTATACGAGTAAAAGAAAAAAACATCACTCAAGCTAGCCAGTCTTCAAAATGAGCGTGTTAGTAACATATCTGTACTTTTTGAAATATCATTGATTATAACATGCTCCACATTTCACGTCACCATCAGGTATCTACGGCGCCGGCTGTCTGATGACGGAGGGTTGTCGTGGAGAAGGTGGCTTCCTGGTCAACGCTAAGGGCGAGCGTTTCATGGAGCGCTACGCTCCCGTTGCAAAGGACCTGGCCAGTCGTGACGTCGTCTCCAGAGCTATGACCGTGGAAATCATGGAAGGTAACATTATATACTCGCACTTTATCGCACCCTATATATAGGTGATGAAATTTTTTTGCTTAATTATAAAGGGTAGTATTATCGCACATGTCAATCTCGATAAGTCAACCTTTAGGTGGCAAAAGGCGATGATTATTATCTATCATTTTATCGTTAATCTTTAAAATATCCGTTAAGTAGTCTACTTATTTAAGACTTTACTTTTCGGAGGAATTTTATTTTGAGGCATGTTACGAATATTTACTATAAAAACTTTCTTGAGTGTTCTCCAAATTATCTACTATATATACAGGTTGTACTCACGTCGATATTCGGGAATTCCCGACTAGTTTCGCCTCGCGACCCCACCGCGTCACCTGCTCATGAATAAAGGCTCCGTTAGAGTCCGAAACTAGTCGGGCATTCCTGAATATCGACGTGAATACAACCAGTATATATAGTTGATAATATGTCACGAATATCTTATGCGCATACGCCCATGATTCTTAAGATAACCACCTGTTAACTTGAATATGACTCAGTTAACATAAAAGTGTCTTACACAACAATGGTTTACCTCAATCTTATGTAATAAGGAAAACGTCAATTATTAACGTATAAATTAAAGTTAACAATGTAGGTATCAACAAATCTTTTATAATTGCGGTTCTACTTGTTACTGAACTATTCAGCACCTAATAAAACATACTTGTTCTGTAATTTATTGTAAGTATGAGTCATGCTTCAATATTATTATGTGAATTTTAATAAGTGCAGTATAAAACTGTACTGTGTTTAAAAGGTTACATTTTAATAGACATTTTAAGGTGTATTTAATATATCTGGGAAAGTTTAAGTAGTACCTAAGAGACCGGCATTGAAAGTAATAACATTGAAATTATTGAGATATGATGCATGAAGGATGAATGACATGAATTCACATGGGAAAAATATTTGCGTGCAATTTTTTTACCTGATACCTATTGCCAAAATAACAGCTTATTGCTCAATGCATATGATAGTATACACGTAACGTGTATAATATGTAAAAATGTTTCTTCCGGCTAATCTCCGAATCGGCTGGACCGATTCTGATGGGACCTTTACTGGCACATAGCTGATGGTCCAGGGTCTAATATAACCTGCTTTGAATTCCGAATATGTCGCTATCTTCATTGAACACGACCCACGCGTGTATCAGGTCGCGGCTGCGGGCCCGAAAAGGACCACGTGCACCTGCAGCTGCACCACCTGCCGCCCGAACAGCTGAAGCAGCGCCTGCCGGGTATCTCGGAGACCGCCATGATCTTCGCCGGCGTCGACGTCACCAAGGAGCCCATCCCTGTACTGCCCACCGTGCACTACAACATGGGCGGCACACCCACCAACTTCCGTGGAGAGGTATGCTCGTCATCTTATTTTTATATGTTACTTTAGTTGCAGAGGGAAAACCAATTACGTATTTTAGTTAAGAACCACAGATAAAATTATTACTGACATAAATGTATAATTATACTGACATCTCTTCGTTTACTCATTATCTAGCAGATCGTACCTAGCCTTTTCTCTTCTATTTTTAACAATGATTGGTTAAGTGGCTTGGGTTGCGGATCCGACTCACGCACGTGACTAATATTGTTTGATCCGCAGATATTTGTTTAGAGTCTAGACCTTTGGTGTATGTGATAAAATTATATGTCTAAAAGACTTAAGAATTTAGACCAATGTCAAGAAAAACCTGACATACTTGATTTGAAGTGCCAGGAAATACATCTCGCTGTTAATTCAACGTAAAAATATAGCGGTATTTTAGTAGTCATAAAATCCAAACACAATGCAAAAAACATATCTTGCATCACTTTAAAATAGATCAAACCGTTCAACAATGTTGCATTGTTCCATTGTAAGGAGCGTGGGAAACAAAAAGTAATTCCTTCTTTAAAAACGCAGAAACAACTGAACGACTTGCATTAAAAACAACGTAAACAGTAACTAGACCCCTATAGTACTCCTTATCACCCTTAGGTCAGGTTTATGAATGTTCCCTTTAAACTTTAGTAAACAAATAATTTATTCATTTGACTCCGATGTGTCATAATGATTAATTGAACTATCAACCCTTGTTTGGCTGGTGCGAGAAGAAATTACAAGTACTCATAAGTTATCGACAATAAAATGTTATCGTACTATAAAATACTATAAGGGTAATAACGTGATATGTTGTGACATACATGTCGTATACGATACTTTTACCCACCGGCCACATATTATAATGTGAAAACATTTCCCAAAGTCAATTTCTCTCGATTGTATTACTCGAAAGCAGGTATTCTACAATGCGTATTTATTAGCAGGGTTTTAATGGCCACATTCAGCAATACCTCTAAAGGTAAATACTATTCCTGAATTCCCAGTAATTTTCCTAGATTTTTTAATAGCCTGATCAGTGTCCCACTGCCTGGTCTTATATTCATAGAAAAAAATATATATTTCTTTACGTAATCATAAATATTAAATAAAATGAATAATTTCTATGATAGGATGTATACAGGTCATGTTATGAATTATACTAAACTATTTTAGCCCCGCAAATTGACTTCAGAACACCCCAATACACTGTACAATAGCACATCTTAATAGAACAACTATTTAGTTATATTTCAAAGAGTCTGTTTTGGTAAAGTTGTATGTCAAAACAGTTGATAGTATGTGAATCTACATACATTCCCACACTTTTGACGTAAAACTAAATAGTTATTCGATTAAATGTTGTATGTATGCTAGAGCTAAGGTGGTTGTTCGTCCCCAGGTGATCACGCACCACAGCGGCGTGGACCGCGTGGTCCCGGGGCTGCTGGCGGCGGGCGAGGCGTCGTGCGCCTCCGTGCACGGCGCCAACCGGCTCGGGGCCAACTCGCTGCTGGACATCGTGGTGTTCGGCCGCGCGTGCGCGCTCACCGTCGCCGAGACCAGCAAGCCCGGCGACGCGCAGGCGCCGCTCAAAGACGTGAGTCATATCATGTACTCTATATATACTTTCCTTTTTGTTCTTCTTATATACTTTGTTTATCAATGTGACAATATAACCAGCACTATTGAGGATTATTAATACGCGTCTGTTGTCTACCACAAGACAAAAGCCAATTAACCCATTTTTTTTTTCTTTCGTTTGAAAACATCTTCTAGAGCAATATTTCGCTCTAAAAAATGTCGTTCGGTGCATAACACGTAATTGACCCATCTAAAATACATACAAGATAAGCACTATCGATGTCATCAACAACAATTTTTTTAACACACATGTATAATATAACAATTGCTATCACAAGACCAATAAAGACGTCATTGCCACCAGCATGGATTATAAATAACTAAACTTCTATATAAACAAAAGCCAATCTTTAAGGAAAATTTATAGTGTATCTGTTTAAAAGTCGACGTAATTAGATTGTAACGTTTCCTTGTCCAGTAAATATTGGCTAGCTTTTACCCGCGACTTCCCTTTAATTTAGATTTACATCAGATTTTTATAAATATAGACACTACTAAAGTTGCTAATAATGTTAATGCAATCATAAAATAAAAGTACAACATGAGAATTAAATTGAACACAAGTTGATCATGCTTCGAAAGACATGTAGCACCATATTACGCCCTAAAGCATTGAGACCATCGTAACTAAGGCCGACTGGTATCCGGCTTAGAATTGACCCTTTCCTGCCGTGGGTGTTGTAAGAGGCGACTAAGGGAAAATCCAGATAATGGGCAGCAGCGTCTTCTGTCACTTTACTACCAATACTACAATCGCCCAAGCCGCTTGCCAAGCGTGAGAATTATGGCAACCCCCCCCCCCCCCCCTTACCTAAGGTAATGCAAAATTTTATGATGAAGGTAACAAACAAACAGACTACTTTGCTTATTATATTAATAAGAGCCGTTGACTGACCTACATAATAATATAGTACGTTACTTGGCCTGCATAGCTAGGCCAGTCATGTTTTGCGTCAATGTGACGTCACGGTTTTAGACACACCCGTCGACAATTGTTTTTCACCAGTCTAAACAATCAAGAAATTATTTTGTCTATAGAGTATAGATTGTGTATATAGTTGTTTTGTATAGAGAAAAGAATATGCTTTATCGTTGGCCATAATGTAAAAAGTATTAATCATGTAAATAATTTACTTGAATATAGTCAATAACTCCTTCCACAAGTAATTCTACTTGGAAAAGAAACTCCATTATTCATTATGGTCTCAATCTAATTTTATTGCTACGTAGTACTATAATATCACTCACCTTTACATAATATATATACAAGAACTATTCTTGCCAAGATCCAATGTAAAACTTTCCATATTTTGTGGCACCGGATTGTTTTTATGATAGCCACGTGTGTAGTATAATGTAGGTATATCTTCAGTTATGATAAAACAGGTCTATATGATATGTCATATATTTTTAAACATACTCATTGATTAACCAGTAATCACTGCCATGTTACCAACCGAACGCAACTTAAACATTAAAAAACAAAGCATTCTTTTGCTATAATGTTAGTATAATTATTTGTAGCGGTCGTACAGCTGTATATTTTAAAAGTTTAATATATATTCTTAAATGTAACTACACAGTCATCAGGCGAGGCGAGCATTGCAAACCTGGACAGCATCAGATACGCAAATGGATCGATCTCCACCGCGGACCTGCGCCTGCGCATGCAGAAGTGCATGCAGACCAACGCCGCCGTGTTCAGGCAGAAGAGCACGCTGGAGCAAGGTGAGATTTTTACTTTTAAAAAATCATTCACGCATCTACAATTACCGCTATAAAATTAATTATACATGCTTGCAATAGTTTTCCATTATATTACATGGTAGTTATAGTATTTATGACTTAAGCTTATGCCGACGAAATATGGACATTACTGCTGACCACGATAAACATTCTTACTATTTGTATAATGTGGAGTCAGAACACAATCTAGTTAAAAAACAAGTAAACTAACCCGTAATAAAATTGTTCGCAGGCCAGCGTCAAATCCACGAGATCTACAGCCAGATCAAGGACGTGAAGGTGGCAGACAGGTCTCTGATATGGAACAGCGACCTGATAGAGACGCTGGAGCTGCAGAACCTCATGATCAACGCCGTGCAGATCGTGGAGGGCGCGCTCGCCCGCGAGGAGAGCCGCGGGGCGCATGCGCGCGAGGACTTCAAGACCAGGCGCGATGAGCTGGACTATTCCAAACCCTTAGATGGACAGGTATGGTGTTATTTACCGTTTAATAGTGCATTTACGTGTTTTTTGGTCTACTGGTCGCAAATGCGACTGCTGAGCAGGAGTTCTTGGGTTCGATTTCCGAACAGAGTACTTTTATTAGATCTCTACATTATGTAATTCTCATCGCTTCATGGCCATAAACTCGCCTCCTATTACATTGAGACCTATATCATAACTCACGAAATGTGAGTATTCTATAGGTATGCCTCTGCCTACCCTTTCGGGGAATACAAGCGTAATGTTATGTAATTCTATAATTTCCATACAGACTAAACTACCATTCGAGAAACACTGGAGGAAGCACACGTTATCGGAGACTAACGTGGCGACAGGCGAGACCAAACTGACCTACAGACCCGTCATCGACAAGACCTTGAACCAAGAGGAGTGCAAGACAGTGCCGCCCGTCATCAGGACCTACTAGATACCTCACGTCTCACATTACGTAAGTAATACTCAAATGATGACAATAGGTATCATGACAACATTACAAAAAAGGTAGTAATTATTCAAAATCATTCCGAAAACGCATTCCAAAAGAAAGGAATTTAATATTTTTAAAAAATCCATGCGAAAAATGGAGAAAATACAAAATAAATAAAAGTACGGGGCGATGTGAAATTTACTACGCAAATGCATGTCGACGACATCTATTACATTACAGAATGTTTGAGCTCGACTTTAATTGGATGATCATTGGAAGGGTGATTGACTTGATTTAAAATCACGTGGAGCCCTTTTTTATAACTACTGGGGACATAGCAATATCCCTAATCACCATGACTCCGAATGTTTGCAATACTGATGTCGTTTATCTGTTTCAGGTAATTATTATAATTTTCTCAACATGGGTGCTGGCTGAGCTTTTCAGTATTGTGACAGCGCGACTTCGCCCTGACCACTTAGTGTTAATTTCAACGCCACTATTTATATCATTATTTATTATTAGCGTAGCGTGATTTTAAGCGTAACAATCTACAACAAGAATACTCTCTAAATTATACAAACATAACTAACACTGAAATATAGGTCCAAAGTTGTCGTACAAATGTCTAGTGCCAGATGTAACGTACCTGTTTTATTTGTTACACTGTACTCGCATGTATTTATAATCATGGTCAAATATATACTATATATTTCGTTAATAATAAATTTCAGCATTTATTATGGGTTTTATAATACTTATACTGGCCTCAGCAGCCCCAGGGTACTTAATAAATTGTTATTGTTGGACGCAAGCACCGGCCGACGCGCGACAGAACATCGTGACGTCACTCATGACGCCGGCTCGATGTATTTGTTGTCGAATACCTAGAATATATTGTTAAAACAATCACTGAACCTGGCAGTCTCAGTTACGAGTGATCCATTATATAATTGAGTGTTATTTAGTATAACGTCATCTACATTTCTTTTAATATGAATCTTGAGCTCAACGATATCGAGGTTGTCTCAAACTATTAAGTTTCTTATCGTCTGTTATGGTTGAAATCTTTGTAACGCATTTTATGATAGCAAAATAAACGTTAATGTAAAAAAATGTGTAAATTTATTTCGTTTTCAGTATTACAATGAAATTTTAAATCATGAATGTGTAACAACGTAGATTATAAGAATACAAAGATGTAAAATATTAAATATAAATATTCATAGAAACAGCGCAGCATTTTTTTTTTATTGTTTAACCTAATAAGTCTACAATAATTATAGTTGTCTTTTAAATTTCAATTTCATGTAAATGGCTAGTTGTCGTTCATTGTGCCGTTTTAAGGGGGAGGCCTTTGTTCAACAGTGAGAGACGTCTGGCTGATGATGATGATGACTTTGTCTTTCTAACGGTGACTTATATTTTATCCATAGGTTTTGAATACCAAGTGTCTATATGTTACAGTTATATTTTTTTGTATGTAAGGGAATAAGTAACCCAGTAACATTGCGTCGACGAGGGAAGAGAACCCAAGACCCTCAAGCTCAGCAGTCGCACTTAGCGACCACTAGATCAACGAAGCAGACGTTTCCACGGTGTGCATTACTCATCTCTCTATGGACCTAGTAGGGCACAGCAAGTAAAATGATAGGAGAGAATAAGTATCTGCATACTGCGGTCTCCGAATGTGTCTACCTACGTGATACACTTTCCCTTTGTTCTATTGACAGACGACTATAGGTAATATCTTTGTAGACTGCCAATATTGCAGATTGTTTGTGAACTGTGACAAACGTAATTAAAATCTGGAAGGTTATCTGTAATTTTATGCTAATAAAATACTTAGTCGATTTGTTACGTAGGTAGGTAAGGACTGATAGATCTTAGAGTTAGGTTTTTTTAAGGTCATCTTAGACGACGTTTATTGTTCTCACATACATTGTTTAACTCCTAGCTTATCTAGGTTTAAAAGGGACCATTTTTTGCAGAGCATTAATTCTTCTCAGATGTAATGAATTAGGAATCCGTAGCAGGCGCGATCCAGTTTTTTTAAATCACAAGTAATTATTGACCCTTAGTATTTTACAGCTTAGTACTTATCTTATAGGTTATGCCTATGACACATTGTAAATTATAAAACTTTACTACAATTGATACTACAATCAATCATAAATACAGGTAATTAACTATAAATACTATACTTAATCATATGATTTTTCATCATAATTTCTTTGTGCGATAGGTATCTATTTATGGAACCCAATTTGATATTAGGGAGTAAGAGGTCAATTTACGTCGTGATTATACGTTCTTATTCGAACAGTAACATTTCACGACTTTTAATACCATCGGGCTACAGACTGGCTTAGCTCCATAGCTGCAAAAAGTCGTGAAATGTCAATAAGTCGAGTTAATTTGAATAATTTGCTTCTTCTTTACTTTCTGATAATAGCAACGCGATTTTCGTTTACTATGAAACCTGTTTAAGTGTAAAACTCACTGACAATAAAATGATGAAATTATACTAGACTTCTGCCCCCTTACCGTGAACTCCTAAAGCAGGACAGTTTACATTGTGGAAGCGAGACGCCGCATTACACTGCACGTCTCGCTTTCACATCGTAAGCTGTCCCGCTTGACGAGTTCACGGTGAAGTGGCTGTTCCTATAAGACATGTGCTCATCACCTATTCTTTAAAAGCCTTTCATAAACTACGTTGTAATTACAGTACCTACGTACTAATTAAAAGAACATGAATTGTTTTAGATTTAAGTTAGTACCTAAATGTTATTTAGGTAGGAATAGGTTCCTATTTTGAAGTACTTTACTCTACACAGACCTAATAAAAATGAAAGGACTTAACTTTTTTGATGAAGCTCAAAATATTTACATAAAGCGTCTCGTTATCTTAAAAACCCGTGGACATTGGTACATATTATAATGATGCATTACGTCGCTGGCCCGCTAGCTGGCTACTGATAACTTCTTCAGGGGTCATGTTTCCGCCATTTTGAGCAGTCACATCTTTGACGTCTTGTGATTTAGTTGAGTTCTAGTGCTCTCGGTGTTTCACTCTCTTCCCTTTTTTTTGGAATCTATAGCGAGATTTCATGGTGCTGTTGGGCACGATACAACTAACTAACACGAACAGTGTGTGCAGGGGCCCTGTCACAAGAGGCCTCAAGATTGAAGCAATCAATAAATTGACGCATAAGACCATTATTTTTAACTGCAAAGGTAAAAATAACGTTTTCTTACTTTTCATAATTCACTCATTCTAGGGTAGGTAAATACGTTTTTTAATTGTTTAAATTCTAATTTGTATGCTAAGTAATTTTGTTTTGTTCTTCAAAAAACTGTAGGTATTGTTGATACTCGTCAGTACCTACAAGATAAAAAAATAAGTACCAAGTATAATTTTAATCATGCAACTTAATGCCTATGAAAACAAAGTAACTACCTACGTAATTAAAATTTAAATCTTCTTAGCAGGGAGTTAAACTTGAATGATCAGGAACACTTAGGTCACCGATAAGTAGGTGTATTAGGCAGTTTGTATGGCCTTAATTCTATGGCTGTGGTTTTGCGATGCACTATTAAGTGACCCCTTTTTGAACAATTCTTTCCTTGTAGTATCAGACACCACTGTCCAAGATCTAAATTAAATATTACACATCAATACGTGCTGCAATACCTACGTTTTTAAATCATAAAATAAATCGTTAAGTTGGTTAGTAACAAATCGGGCCAGAATACTGCTATTATTTGCTATTTCTACAAACATGTAGGTATTATAAACCTATATTATGCTATAACAAACAAGTAATACATACTTAATGTACTATTTTCAGCTTGTCAAATCAGGGGCATGGCTTCAATTCCACCATCCGCATTCTCCGCTGGCCGCATTCGCGACACACAGCGCGATATGAAGGTTTCCAACAAAACAAAAGGGAATGAATCCACTAAGTTTTTTAACACTACATGTAAGTAAATTACTGGATACCTAGATTTTTTATCGGATGTAGGTAAGTACGTTATTAAACCGGGACGCTTACTCAAATGGTTGGTCAGGTAAAATACCGGCCACCTTACCAGGAACTCTTAAAGCAGGGCAGTTTACGTTGATGAAGCGAGACGCCGCATTACACTGCACGTAATGACGTCTCGCTTCCACATCGTACACTGTCCTGCTTTAAGAGTTCATGGTAAGGGGGCAGAGGTGGCTTTAATGTTAATAATTTAAGCGTGGAAAATATATAAGTATTAAACATTTTGACTACCAGTTTGCCAAAAACCGATCGATTTTCGCCGCAAGGACCTACCTACTGTGTAAGCTAGACTTTACGGGCCGAAGCGATAACTTTAAGTTTTACTGGCTAAATTGTAATATTAGGTTACTATACTTTAACTTCCTTTCTAGGTGTTAACTATACTTTTCGTTCCTTACCTACTATTACTCGATTGTCGTGACTGTTACCTACGTCTAATTTGGGTTGTATCTACTCTAACCGTATTCTCTTAAAGCATGACAGTCAGACAGCCTAAAGTGTTATCATATCCCTTGAATAGATCCATATTAAGTATTTTACATAATATAATAATTCCGTCCATCTAATTTCAGTTATGGAACTGTCGCCTTTAAAATACAATAGTAAATTGATGAACAGCATCTGGGGACTATACAACCGGTACTCGCCACACAACGTTAAAAAAATCAACGATGCGCACACTTCCAGTGCGGAGTTGCAGCAGTAAGTATGTAACAACCTATATAGTACGTAGATTACTTATCGATTGTGTTATGTTGCAGTATACGTAGGTACATTTTACACCACTTAGCTTTAAGTGCTGGAAGTTTCTCAAACTAAAATCAAATAGGTATCTCTGTATTTTATTTTAACGTTTATTGCCGCAGGAGCTAAGTTGATGATCTTACGCGCGGGGACTCGAGAGTGTGATTCTCGCACAAGACAAACATGTATTATGTTCTCCAATTCACAGTGTTTATGCATGTGATATTTTGTATTTGTAAATAGCTTTTAGGATACCAGAGAAAGTCCTAATGTGGGGCATACAATAAAAAAGTCGAAATACTAGACTTTATTTCATCAGGTACCTAATTATGAATGGTACATAAAATTGTAAACATAGTAGGTAATTAAAATATGGGCTCATAGTACTATGTACCTACTAGGCAAAAGTGCAAACTTCGGCTAAGTGCGTAGATACCATACCCTCATAAATGTATTATATACAAGTGGTAATTTTAACTTATATGCCAACTTAATTAATTAAGATATTTTGTTGTACTAAAGTACATCGTATATTTATAATTTCAGATCAGCTGCCAACTCCAGTAACAAGAACGAACCGATGATCACTTTGCCTTCAGCCAAACTTGATAATGTTTGGGCTGCCATTAACGTGTCACAGTCACATTAATTAGTTTACAAAGATATTAACTGTTTAATCAAAATGCCATCTAAACACCGCATTTGTACGAACTCATTGTTTGGTAATAGCTCAAATACACGTTTTTCAATCTATTTATACTTTTTTTCATAGTTATCCTAATACTATATGTACATAGGTAGGTACTTAAATGTGCGTCTTATTCATGAACTAGGATAATACCTGTATTAACTTAAACCTGTCTCAAGTCTATTGACATTTTCTCTAGGATGCAAACGATATAACTATAATATGTGTGTAAATAAATGTATATTAATAACTGAATAATGTGAATATATGTATATAAATAACTAGCTGACCCGGTGAACTTCATACCGCCACTTAAATCTTCCCTGGTCTTCCATAAGTGTTTCAAGATCAAAATTAGTCAAATCGATCCAGCCGTTCTAGAGTTTGACTTATAGCGAGACTAACGAACAGCAATTCATTTTTATATTAAATACATAGAAGCTTTATATAGATGGGAATTAGTATCGAGTAAGTAGCAAGCTGCCGTTCATTGTAGCTTTCTAAGGGGTAGGCCTTTGTTCAACAGTGGACGTATGCCGACTGACGATGATGATAAATGACAATACGCTCGCCTCCTTTTACATAATAATTCTAAAATAAGGATGTGTTGCATTAATCTTACCCGTAGATGATGATGTCATGTTTATGTACTTAATCCAAACCCTCACTTACTCTTGGAACAGTTCATCATTAATAGTTGAAATTTTTCAATAGCCTGATAGGTAGCCTGTACTATCAATATGACTTTTTCTATCATTATGATGTATTAATTTCTTAGTCCTAGTTACAGGACACCCAGGAGTATCTAATTTTGGAATTGTGCCTGATTAATCTTTATAATATTATTAAGTAAGGTATAGTTCCAGTAATGTAAAAAGAATGATGACCATTACCTTGATTTTTTGAGTTCCAGTCTATTCCAAAGTGTTACGTTACTAGTAAAGTACCTATAATCATTTGGTTTGCCATAATCAATCTCTTCGTGTTTTAAAGGCAGTTTTGATACTTTTGCATTTTTTTTTCATTTCTCAATTTTAACTGTGCCTAGGATTCATTCGCCCTAGACATTTGTAAGACTAGTATTTGAAATCGTCACAGAAAGCTCTTTCAAATGATACCTCACACAATTTTATTTAAACAAAGAAAGTGGTTGGAGGGGTCAACGCACCCCCTCTTTGTTAGTAGTCAGTCACCTACGAAAGCAATATAACTTACTACAACAGTTCTGCTATGATCTTATGAGGAGTTCTATTGTCTGTCTCTGAAACTCATAATCTTTATGAAATTTAAATGGGACCATTTCAGCATAAACACATTGGAGGAATGCATAATGTCAGATTGTGATATTTATTAAACATATCATTAAGTAGGTAAAGCAATATGGTAGGTACTTGTTATTTTAAAGTATAGTTTAAATAATAAAACTAATTAATGATTTTAAAACAAATAGAGCAGTATGTATAACAAAAGGATAATTCTTTAAATAAAGAAAATTATATACTTTGAAATGAGTGGATTCCATCCAAAAACCTATTCATAGCTTAACTTGATATTAAATACATGATCTAGTTCATGTAACATCAATGTATTTACTTTCAGACACATTTCATGTTATTTATTAATAGTTTAAAAAAACTAAAAAACACGCTTTTTATCGAAAACCGAACTAAAAAATAGAAAATAAGTTTTAATCAATTTAAATTAAGAATAGTGTTAAAAATTTCAATAAATATAAATTAATAATAGTGTGAATAAAAACAAAAAATATTTTATTTAAAAAAGCGTGGGGTGCATGGTGTCAATAGTTATAAATATTTTATTGACAGATACGAGTAGAGTGATTATCACTTTGATAATATCTTAAAAAGCACCCCACGCTTTTTTTAAATAAAATATTTTTTGTTTTTATTCACACTATTATTAATTTATATTTATTGAAATTTTTAACACTATTCTTAATTTAAATTGATTAAAACTTATTTTCTATTTTTTAGTTCGGTTTTCGATAAAAAGCGTGTTTTTTAGTTTTTTTAAACTATTATTTATTTTCTATTTTTTATTAAGATGGTTAGCTACCACGAAGCTTTACCTTAACGCGAGCCGGTCTCGGCGCCCGCGACGGTTAGCTACCACGGAACTTTACCGTAGCGACTAGCGGCTTAGCAGAGGGCGTTGGAGTCGGGACACGCGCGCGACGCTTAGCTACCACGGAACTTTACCGTAGCGACTAGCGGCTTAGCAGAGGGCGTTGGAGTCGGGACACGCGCGCGACGCTTAGCTACCACGGAACTTTACCGTAGCGACTAGCGGCTTAGCAGAGGGCGTTGGAGTCGGGACACGCGCGCGACGCTTAGCTACCACGGAACTTTACCGTAGCGACTAGCGGCTTAGCAGAGGGCGTTTGTGTTGCGGGCTGTAATTATGCTATTTTTATTAATTAATACTTTTTATTAATTATATTATTAAATAATTTTATCAAATTAGTGTATTGTCATCGGTCCTCGATAAATCTACAAAGTTTGAACGAAATCTAGCCGTTTAAAGTGGGTCAAAATCGCGCCCAAAGAAGTCGGTTACAAACATACAAACAAACATACATACATACAAGTGAAGCTAATATAAAGCGTGTAAAAACAACAATGATTTATTATTTTCCTAGAAACTCAACACACATTTACAATTTTTTTGACAATATGATTGGCAGAATGACTAACTGGTTGGACTGCTGCACTAGACCCCTAGTGACCCCTACAGGTTTCCCACACAGGACAGAAAATTGTGTCATCCACAGATGTTTGTCGCAACTCTGGGTGTTTGAGTATGTTTTTTGTGTGTGAAACACACCCACTATACAGGAGACAATACTAATGTGGAGAGAGGTTTGAAAAAAACATAATATATTTTATTTTCATCTATCTTTTACTAGAAGATTAAATAAGTCATAGGTAATTATATTATTTATTATAAATAAAATACAACAAAGACCTGCTTCTTAAGTGAAACAATAAATAAATTATGCTACATTTTAAAATAACAGAATTGGGTTTAGTATAAAAATATATATGTATATAATCTAAAGTACAAGCGTATTGTTTTATTAAGGTAAATCAAAATGATGAAAAACCATGGTAAGTTTAGTTAAGTGTAGCGTAGAGCATCACCTAATCTTGTAATTGCTCTACACTAGATTGTATATTATTATGTTGCCCCTTTTATAGCCTAACCTAACCTAATCAACGCATAAATAATAAAAGTCCAGACTTAAATACATAATTGCATGGTTAAACATTATTATATTCAAACTGAGACAGAACCTTTACTGTGCTGTATGTTTGGAGTTCAGTAATCAACAATTTTGAATGTAAGAACAAAACTTTCAGGTCCCATACTCATTCAGAAAATTGTAATAACAGATACAAATTAACAGAGCAGAAACATTATTTAAATCATCTTTCATGAACTGCTGGAATTTAAAAAGGGTTACTAAAGAGTATATGTAATGATATACCTAAATTAATCAATTTTTATTGAGAAACTAGCACCACATGAGCAACCTAATTCAGCATTTGGATTTTGAACTATCCTAAAAGCAGACCTTATTAGTTCAGTGTGATAGTCCACAGTAGAACCCTTGATGAAATCTAAGGAAGTCTCATCAATTACAACTTTTACACCATCCTTTTCAAATATTCTGAAAAAAAGACCATTTATTTATGATAGCATACCTACGAAAGAATATAAAAAATATCTACAAAGACCTTAAAAATATACAAACTTGTCATCATTTTGCAATTTGTTGTCCAAATCAAATTTATACTGAAATCCAGAACAACCGCCACTTTCCACACAAATTCTCAAAAAGTTTTCATCGCCATCACATAATTGTTTCAATTTTTGTACACAATCGTCACTTATAGTAATTCCCTCGGTTGAAACAGGTGCAACTGCCTTACGAGTACTATATAGGTTATTGAAGCTATTACGAAGTCTGAAAACTTGCCTAGATTTGCGAAACATTTTCGTTATATAATTTTTTTGTTAAATTGTAATGATACCAAAATTAACATTTAACGTATGTACCCACAGAACATTTGTACCACATAAGCTTCACAGTTTCAGAAAACTCGTAGATATACGTAGTATTTCTCTTCTATTCGACTGTCACATGACTGTCAGTTGTCACTGTCACTATTACACACACAGTCTGTCAAAATTTATATATTTTCCCGTTTTTACAACAGAATTAAGCTTATTTACAAATATTTACACACTATAACCTACGTTAAAAAATAAATATTATATACATAAGAAAAAATTTAAACTCTGTTTGTCAAATTGTGTGCTATAATAGACACAATTGGATAGCAGCCAAATTTCAATAAAATCAGACAAGCCGTTTAAGTTTGATGGAGTAGCAAATATATTTCAATTCCTTGCTTATTCCACGGGAACACTACATTTTTTTGGAATAAAAAGTAGCATGATCATCCAGATTGTCTGCTACCTCCATACCAGTCTATCAAAATCGGTTTAGCCGTTTGAGCGTGAAGAGGTAACAAATATACAAACGCACCAACACACAAATACACTCATAAACCTTTATAATATGGCTTATGTTTAACTTACCACCAAATATAGTAACAAATAGCAGACAAAAGTAGTAAATGATCACCAAAATGAAACTCGCATTTTAATGTAAAATTATAACCAAAGTTTTAACACTTTGCTATCCTATTTAAGTAAAATGACTCCCAGTAAATCATGAGTAACCCAAAAATAGTAAATGATCACCAAAATTAAACCAACATTTTAAAGTAAAATTTTAACCAAAGTTTTTAAATTCTGCTGTCCTATTTAAGCAAAATGAGTCCAAATAAATCATTGTTATCCCAAAACTAGTAAATGATCACCAGACTGGGGATCGTGTCCGGGCGAGCGCAGCGCGGCGTTTGCGGTGCGGTGGGAGGGGATTGCAAGCCGGAGACATAACTTAATATGGCATCATAATACTTTATTTGATAATAAGCCTACATTTTATGGCAATCACAGTGATTTATTTAGGCAAAAATAATACATTAATTTGGTCGTCAAAATTTGGTGATCATTTACTAAATTTGGTGGTCGAATACAATTTAAAGTGGAGTCGTGACTAAAATAGCTGGTACTATTGTATTTTTAGACTTTATTTTTCTGGTGTTAAGTAGATATTTTTGGTTACAAAACTAAGGGTATCAAAGCATTTTATGGTGGTCATTATATTTATCCCCTTATAATATTGGTGTGAAGTGTGATGTGAAATATGACCAAACATCCCCAACATGCAAATGAAATATCGCTGTGAGATAAGCGCATGCACGGTAATTAGATGCCTTTTTAACATAAAATTTAAAGTTGTTAATGGTGTAATGGAAGCTTTCAATAATTATAATTAATATATTATATTATATTAATTAGCATTGCCTTTCAACGTGGCAATGCCGCCAGCCTTTTGGGCACCCTACCAGTCGACAGCGATGAGGAGGAATACTTTGATGCATAATTTTTAGTTTTAATTTTTTCTTTTGTATATATTTACTTTTTAACGTGTGTAAATAAGTGTAAATAACCTTATGTTATGAATGTTACGCAGTCACGTGATTTTCCGATTCATATGGATAATTATATTCAAAGGATGTCCGCCATTTTCGCCGTAACATTCCGGCGAACATACCGTCGACACTTGTAACATTTTTTTCGAACAAGTCACGTGTCCTTAACTCGAGTTCGGTGTAGAAAAACCCCTTCCCGCTACCTTGATTTTTTTTTTAAATATACTCCCAAATTGGTCCCACGTAAAATTGTCGTAATTTGATAATGAACATCAGAGATATAGAATAGAACTCCTCAAGAGATCATAGCAGAACTACCGTAACAAGTAATATTGCTTTATTCAAACGTGAAGTCGATGATAACATTAACAAGGGGGAGGGGGAGGGATGCCTCGAACGACAGTTCCATCATTGAGCTATTTAATTTTTTTCGTACCTATTCTTTATTTATGAGTTTAAAAATCGGCTCCCAAGCATTGATAGCATTGAGAATAACCATGGAAGTGACATATTTACCTCATTCCTATACTCTACCAGGTTCATTTGTAAAAAAAGATATTTAATTACCCGACTGCTTCTCTTTTTTAAGTTGGTTAAACTAAGTCGTTAAGTATCGTGTTGAGATTTTAGGCGGGTTTATATGCTAGTTTCTGAGGGTTTCATAGTGATATGGTTCGAGACTCTTATGCTATATAAGGCTCAGTCTTTGTTCAAGACAGTGATTCTCAGAAACAAGCCAACATAAAAATTCGGGGTACCTCTAATATAAGACAGTGTTCCTCAAAACGGTCCCCAGACTGCGAACTAGTTTTTTTTTAACTTTTTAGTTCGTTTTTAACATGGCTGTCGTGTTTTTTAATTGATCATTTCTATTTTTATTATTTGTTAAATTTTTTTTTATAGACCATGTTACTCGCGATGGTGTAGTCAGAAGTTATGGTGGAAAAAAAAAACACATACATGTACCCAAAGCATTACGCTCCTTTTTGGGCAGTTCGCTGGCGCTTCACTTGATGTACATTATTTAATACTGGGGGTGATGGCTTTCTTTAATTCGAAACGAGCGAATACATTTTCAACCAATATGTATAGACTGTAAACAGTTTAGCACAGATTAAAACCAATACCTATGACAACGCTTTGCAGCTTTGTTTTAGTATCTTGTAAGCAGTGGTGTGTTCTATATTGCGTACCTTCCCAATGGCAACCGACTCGGCTAGCAAGGTCTCGACCCCGACTATCTGACACAAAACCTCTACCTGGCTCTAGAAACGGATTTTTAAGCTCTAGCTTGTTCCCCGCAGTTTCATCCGCGAGTCATTTGCATGTAATTTCTATTAGACTTCTGATATCCTAGTACCCAAAGTTAAAAACACGACTGCTGCGCACCAAACCATCTTGGTACGACGTATGTAGAGCACAAATTATAGGCAAAATTTTGCTACGGTTACTACAATTATTGCAATTTTTGTAAGGATCTCTAATATCTTTGAAAATACATTGTAGCCTATTTTGCTTCCTGATCTAAATGTGCGTTCATTTCATGAAAAAATTGTTAAAGTCCGTCCAGTAGTTGCGGAGCCTATTCGGTACAAACAAAAAATATTTTGTCTTAGTCTTAGAGCATTTAACCAACCTGGTTAATTGCTTGGTTGGTTAAATGCTCTAAGTCTTTAGTAGTACCTATATAGACAGCGCGACAAATAACATTATAATTATGTAAGCATTTTTAAGCATCGTTATTTCTTAGTAAAATAAAAAAAAGCCACCTTCAGAAAACATGAATTTAAAAGTCAAGAATAATATTTTATTTTCTTCACTTTACATAAGAGAAGTTGAAGTCAGCGTCAAGTCCTATGCGTTCGCTTTGTTAATAGTTGTTTGCGCTTTGTTAATAGCATTGAATTACTATTTTGTCTGAATTCATTAATGAATTTTAGGATTTGGCACCCATGTAGAAAGGGGTTGTCGACGCACCCCCTCCCGCTCTTCCTTGTTAATGGTCAGTCATCGATTGCACGCATAACAAAGCAATTATGCTTGTAAAGACGACTGTCTGCTATGATCTTATGCGGAGTTTCGTTCCATATCTCGGAAGTTCATCATCAGATCATGACAACATCTTAATGGAACCAATCGGGAAGTACATCAGGACGGACACATGAAAAAATAATTGCAAAATCTGTTCAGAAATGACGGCCGTAGTTACGAGATAACAAAGATAAAAAAAAAAGAAATAACATTCAGCTGAATAATTGAGAACCTCTTCCATTTTTTGAAGTTGGTTAAAAACAATATATTCTGTTATATTGGCTTTAAAGGAAGTTACATGGTATTTAAAATATATGGTAGGCCTAGTGGCCACAAAGCGTGAGGTCCTGAGTTAGATTGCCAAGCCGCGCAAATTGTTATTGACTTTTTCCATTAGGTCATTTTCAACCTATCTATATAATACAGGCGGGATGTTATGTAGCTAAAATTAAGAAATGTATTCTATTCCATGATTCTTTATAAAATATATTGGACACTAAAATCTCACTACAAAAATAGGTCGTGTTAACTGTCCTTATTCTTTTATAATTGATGGTGTATAAATAACTCTGTCGCCATGTGCTATTATTTACGTAAGTAATGATTTTCAGTGGCCACCACAAGCACCAAATAACAATATTATCATCAAAAACGTAAAGAAGTTATAGATTCTGTTTTTCGTCGTTCAAAACCAGTTTATTATTACGATACCTTATGAAAATCACAAGACAAGAATGTTATTAATAAATAATTATATGGCAAGTAACAAATAAAAGTAACTGCAAATGAGTATTTTAAATCATATGTTCATATTTTGCAACTATCTCGTTAAAATTCCCCTTATATAGGTATCATTCCTACGCTTGCAACACTTATGTTGTTATTCTATATGTTAGAGTGAGAGAGGCCTATCGTAAATAGAAAGAGATAGGCTCTCGTTGCGGGGAAAGCTGGCCAGCGGACCGCCGTATCAATGCGTTTGTTTATGATAAATTTACGATGTTTATTACTGTATTTTTCGCGATTAGGAAAGTTACGAATAAACACTGCTTATAGTTTATTTTGCTATTAATTTTTAATGTTAAATATCTTTTATTTCATATAATTGTAAAAAAAATATATATTAAAACTGCATCCCTAAATTGCTAGCTTAAACAGTTTAAAATGACACTTAAAATGTATTGTTAAGATCGTTCTGATTATTTTAAAAATAAAAGAGAAATTCGTTTTCGACCATTATTTTAATAATTTCACTGGGCACCCTACTCCACTTTGCGCGGCAGCGGTCAGAAGGCGGAGCTTATCGGCAAACTCGCGTCGAAGCTGGCTGCACTGTCAATTCGAGAGCCGCGAAGAGTACGCTCGCGTCTATTACGTGGTGTGTTTATAGTGAAGTGGATTTTGTGATGAGATTATCGAATGTCGTGAAGTGAAAGATAGTGTTGTTTTATCAAAAAGTGCAACTCGTGGGCTGTACAATGTTTATGGTTCACTTATAGTGAATAATCAAAATGTGTGAATCACAATTGTGTGCAAAATTGATTTATGCCACGTAGTGACGCGAACGGGTAATGATTCCTAATGTGGAGTTCGAAGCAAGATGGTTAGAGAGACTCGGCACCTGTGGGTTGGAAATTTACCCGATAACATTCGTGAAGATCGAATAAGGGAGCACTTCAAACGGTAATATAGCTTTCAATACTAACTTTCAGAGATCACTACACAGAGCTCGTACTTGAATTCTGGAATTCTTCCGTTCAATTTGTAATCTTCAAAGTTTCGTATTATCTACGTACATAAATAGTTTATACATTTTCTTGCGTCACTCTATTTAGTAGGTACTATAATGTAAACATTGATTCTAAGGATGTGTCGGTAACAATAGGTGACTATTAATAAAAATACTCTAGAAAGAAAGAAAAAAATATTAAAGAAGTAACAGGCGCTTAAATTATTTCCTTTCGCTAAGAGCTCATGAAACTACTGCGTTTCTAACTATACTACTGTGTAGTTGAGGTTAGAACATGCTTTCTTATTTAATAGTATTGGTAAATTGCAATACTTAATTCGACTAATCTAACTGAGCTTTTTATTAATTATTAAAAATGTATGAAAAAGTAACTACGCGTTGTTCTCCTTCCACTTGGCGAACTTGCTTTGTGCTATTTGTATTACGTAGTTACTAGCCTTGTTGTTGGACTTAATTAGTTACGTTCACTGGTCTGCAGTAGTATTATAGGGGTATTGGTACTAAATTTAATCTCAATGAATAGTAGTCGTGGGTTCCCATCTTCCCAGTGTCCATTATATTTCTTGTCATAATAAAACAGTAAATAAGGTAATACAAACAAATTTACTACGTATCCTAAAATTATGAAAATCAAAACACCAAGATAGCTAGGTACCTCTGTAAAAAGAAATAGTAATTATTGTTTGAATATTGGGACCTATTAATATTCGTATCAACTTTGTTGGCATAGTAAATATTTATAGGTAGGATTTTTTTAATTGCCTTGATTTTTGGTTTTGATGATTTGGACGAAATCTTTATAAATGATGTAATAACAATAAGATATCGAATAATATATTATGTTATTTGATATCTCTAATTCAGTAACCTCGTCATATTTAGCTGTGTATTGACGGACCAAGGTGTATGGCGAATTTACTATGGTGCTTTTATCTCTGGGGCACGTGACACCTACTTTGTTTTTATTGTAAAGTTCTAAACTCATCTTAACGTTTAATTGATTTGTTATACCTTATTGTCATTGTATTTTCGCACATATGTTGTAGGTATCTATAACATTATCTTTTGATGATTACCATATTCAAATTGACGTGACTTAATTATGACAGACGTAATGATAATGATTATTTTATTAATCATATTTTTTATTTATGGGCTTAGCCTATACGTCCCATCCTCTGCAGGAAAAACTAGCTCTTCTCTTTTTTTACGTTAGTCTGTCTACTACTATTTGACGCGTTTCAATATGAGTCCTAGTCAACTCACCATATTGTCTGCCGCGAAGTAGTTTGGCACGAAGGACTTCCAGTGAATATTTCAAAACGATAGGTTGTTTTCAAGTAAAAATGTTGATTCAAAGCCGAAATGCTATTAAATACAAAAATTGTTCCTGCACTGTAAACGGACCCTATCTTAATCTCGAGCTTGCCAACTGGTTCGTAAATATAATCATATCATAACTAACAGTTCAATTAAAGTTACAAAATAACACTGTGTAGCGCAATCTGACCGATTGCAAATTTCACGAATAAGGCTCATGTTTTTCTTTATCTTGGATAAATAAGTTATTTATAAATGTATTTGTTTACAACCTTTACAAATGCGAACGTAGTGTCACCTCACCACCTAAAACCAATTATAATAAAGATTAACAGCGTGAAGCTAAAGGAACGACGTAATATAATCATCCTTTTATCTTGAAAAAGATGAGTTAAAGTTACCCATTTGCAGGAAGTCGTTTACAAACATACATAAAGTATACGGCCTACCCCTCTGGGAAACAGCACGCCTGTTTCCCCAGAGGGGTAGGCAGAGACCACGGATTTCCATCTGCTACGATCCTGTCATACTTTTATCGCCTCATTTACACGCATCACATTCCACATACACGCTCGTCGGTTACTCCACACGTGCCCTTTTTGCAGAACATCTCCGATTTGGTCTAGGTATGTTTGCCGAGGTCTTTCCCTTTCCAATACTCCACTAACAGTCCTTTATAAAAGCTGGTAATGTTAGTGCAGTACAAATACTACTGTTAGAGGTCAGTGGAAATGATCAAGTACTACGGCTGCGTAGCTAGCTATTAGTGATTTCAAACCACTGTCCAGACTAGCTACACAATATTGTATTTCTCCGCAACTCAGGCCAAAGGTCACTTTAGTACTTATTATGTCTTGATATTGAATCTTTATATTTTGCTTTGAACTGCAACTTTGCACAAAAAGCAAACTCTATAACAATAACGATATGTCAGGTGAATTGACCACCTGATTGGCACAGTGGCTAAGCAATTGGACTAGCGCTAGGTGTTGCTGATACGATTCCCGCACGGGGCAAAAAAAATGTGTGATCTCGATGTTTGTCCCGAGTCTAGTGTTTGTGTAACGCAACTACCATACATGAAATATTTCAAGTGCAATTGCACTTTTTATAAAATAAAAATCATTAAATTCTAGTATAAAACATGAGAATTAGCGAAAACAAAAAGCGATTAAATTTTCCAAACTCTGTTTAACTTAAGTTCTTAAGTTTACTGCTGAAAATAGCAACGTTCTGTTAGGTTACCTATGTAATGGTTTATGGTTACCTAGGTTATGATAATTAATATTAGGTAATAATTATTGTCATTTCAATTATAATAATGTATTTTTTAATGTAGCATTTGTTCTGAGTTTGGATAAAAGATGTGTTCAGCTATTTGAAAATATCAGATACTTTTAAGTTGACGTAGACGTGGACCACAGTTCTGATCGAAATTAGCATCCCGATACTTCGGTGATATTACCACAATAATTATGGTACAGTACGTGCATAAAGATGTAGCCAATAGCTATCGTTTGTGTAATCTGGCCTAGACGGAGACAAAAAAGGCCCAGCATTGCGTGAGGTCAGGCTGCGGATATAGCTGACGCGTATTTATTCTATATTGGACTGAATATTGTTTTCAGATAACCTGGTATGTGTAGTTTATCAAATAACTAAACTAGAATATGATATGAATTCATTTTGGTATTTAAATGGGTATAAATATTATGAAATGCAACTAAATGCAGTATAGCCAACTATGTATTTAATGTGCCCACTTCACCCCCATAGTTTAATATGTTAAAACATCGACAAACGCAACGCACGAGCCAAGCTAGCATGCCGCAGGAGCGGCTGGCGAGTGCCAGAAATGACGAATACTCATTGTTTTGATTCTTAAATCAACATTCACCAACTGTTATAAACAACACAGATGTTTAAAGACATTTTATTTGAATTATGTCCTATATTTAAAGTTGTAACACTTGTATTGGGTTAAATAAATAGATAATAATAATTGGCTGCCATACAAATTTTAGACAGAATAACCTGGTTAGAGTAGAGTATACACGAAGTTCAATGAATTGAATAATGACAGTTGACTTGGTCGTTATACTACACTAGTAGTTAGATTAGATGTGCTAGATCCTATTTAACAAGATTGTAGATAGTGTACCTGATTATAAATTTGTCTAATTCTAAATACCTTATATATTTTGTGTTAGTTTGTACTTCGTGTTAGCCTAGATTATCACAAAATGTTTTCTGTTTACCCGGGGAAGCTTGGTATTTGCGTTATTCTTATTATTTGAATACTCATTTGTATTATAGCTATAAGCCCCCTTACTCTTATAGCAGGGCAGTTTACGTTGTGCAAGCGAGATGCCGCTACGTGCAGTGTAATGCGGCGTCTCGCTTCCACAACCTAAATAGGCCTGCTTTATGAGTTCATGGAAAGGGGGAAGCACCCTAAATAAATAATGTTATTTTTGACTGTAACATTATACATCCGCATATTATGCTCAGTGCGCATCAATTTAGTATATTTTCAAGCGATATATAGTATTTTTGTCGGAGAAAGTCGCGTCAAAATCCGTTCAGCTTTTGCCAAGAAGCTGCAACCAGCGACTTTCCTGCGGAACTCTAAACATTATTGAAAATTAAAGTAACCTAAAAAAAATATTCTGCTTATTCGTTATTACTTTGTAACAAAAGAAAAAAGTGTTCTAGTGAAAAACAAAATGAATTGACGTTTATTTACATTATTTGAATAGTTGGACTCCTCAGCAGCCATGACGAGCATAAAACAGTCTATCGCCCCCACCACAGTTTGCGATGTCGCGCTCCAAAAGCAGTTTAGGTGCGCGGCCGGGGACCACTTAGGTCGTCGACCCCATCACAATAAATAACCAGCATAGAAGTTCATTTAAGTAATGTTTTTTTTTATTATATAGGCTTGTTTTAATTGTATTAGGTAGGTATTTGGTTGTAAAAAACCGAGTGTGACCATAGTCCTAAGACGTAGGTAATGTATAGAAAATAGTAGTTTATTGCAAATAAGTATATAAATAATTCAATAGTGGTACCGTATTTAAAATTAATAATAGTTATTTATTTATTTGAAGGAATTTTAATGACTACCTAGTACCTACCTACACCGAAAACAGTTATTTAATTAATCTTCCTTAAATATTCTAATATAAAACATGCAGCTATAAAATTATTAAGCGACGTGTTTCATTTATCAGCCAGTAACGAAAAACACATTACAACCAGATACGAGTGTGCTGTGTTCGCCTTGGGTAAATGTAGGTAGGCGCCCGGCCTGAGGAGAAATCTGGCAACGTCGCATGTTCGTGTTTTGTACTTACGCGACGGACATTTAACGTATAAATGTAGGTATCTTTCCATCTCGCTTGACTCGCTGAGGCGAGTATTCTTAGTGATCTTATTTTATATTACAGTAACAAAGTACTAAATTAAATGCATCATTATGGACTTGCAGTTAAACTTAATCATAGAATATAATAGTACAGTAGATTATTATTCCTTTTTAACCGACGAAAAAAAACTGAGGAGGTTCTCAAGTCGACGCGTGTATTTTTTTTATGTATGACCACGTAAAACTTATTTTAGAGTAGTCCGATTTTGATAATATTTTTTTATTGGATAGTGTATACCTCGAAGTTGGTCCCACATAAATTTGGCAAAAAAGTCCTACCCTATGGGTGGGAAAGTAGGGGTGATTTATTGTTCACTCACAGATTTTAATACCGAATTAATATTAATAAGCACGTAGTAATTAGTTGATTATAGCCACAGAAAATATATTTTTTTAACAAAAAATTAAACCGCCGAAAAAAACTGAAAAGTAAAAAATAATAAACCTTAATAACGAAGTTTTGTTGGTGCCAAATAATAAAAAGAGATAAATATAACATAAAGAATTTGCTTGTTTGGCGTCGCCTAAAAATTCCGTAGGTATATTTACATTAGTTTTAAGATCTTAGTTATTCAAATTCAAAATGTTTTTATTTCATATAAACCTATTACAGGCGCTTATGAAACGTTGGGATGCTAGTTGCACGGTTCCAAAATGTCATTCCAATGGAGAAGAACCGGCAAGAAACTCCAGAGGTTACTCATTTAAAAAGAAAGATGGTACAAATTTGTAAATTTACATAGTTTCATTATGCGACAACAAAGAATTTATTAAGGTTAAATGTAAAAGGTTTACTATTTTTTACTTGTTCAGGTTTTTCGGCGGTTTAATATTTTGCTAATAAGTTTTTTTAGTATTAAATTTGGACGGACCGTAATAAATTTTCATTTAATTTTCCTTCAAGTTGAACTCGCGCACCAAGGTTTCCGGATTGAGATTTTAAATTATGTTTATATGATAAAAACATTGCTGTAACAAAATGATAAACCCGATTGATAAACAAACTTAACTTTACTGATGTCTCAAACTCAATACATTGATATAGGTGGCGGTTAGTTTACCAACAAGCTATTCTTATTTTTTATGTGATGTAACTAAAAATGTATAGTTTTCAAATATTTTCCTTTATTTGTACTGTAAAACAAGGCTTCTTGCCAAATTGTATGATTCTAGGTCAAATAGTACCCTATAGGTTTTGAGTGTGAAAGGAAAATGCCCAAAATTGTATGTAGAAAAATCCAAGTCTACTAAAAAAGAACTTATAGTATGTCAAGAATCATATACACCATTATTTTTCATCCTCAATATAAATTAAATACCTACTTTCTTTATTTTTCTTTTAAACTCATCACCAACGTTGGCTATTACAATTTATCAATTTCTATAATTTTTTTTTTCGGTTTAACTAGTAATTTAATTAGTGCAGTAGTGTTCTGTTATTGCGTATTTTTCATTATACAGTCTGTATAAAAATTAACATATACACCCACATTTCAATTTCAATTAATTAGGTCCTAATGTAGGAATCGCCCAATAAGAAACCTAATACCTACCTTAAATTAACACCTTCCCGACCATGGAGTAAAAATAAGGACCTCACGCTCAGCAGTCGTGCTTTGTGACCACTAGACCTATCAGAGACAGTAACCACGGACAATCTGTATTATGATAAATGATAATATAGAGAAGTCATTATTTAACGCCAGAAAAAAATAGCCTATATTAAACGCTGCTTAAAAATCGGTAACTTTAGAAACGTAAAATTTTATTATTATTTGATTAAAGTAGGTTGATATTTTACACACCTTTAGTAGGTACCGTTTATCTGCCAAAACCACGATAACTCAAACTTCATGATTGTCCATCGTTCTTACCTGTGTTGGGAGCATGCGCTAAAAAATTTTAGCTTTTATGAAATAACGAAGGTCTGGGATTTATGTGCTCTTAGCATGGTAGATGTTCGTATGCAGTCGTAAATACTTCGTCCTACTTACTTTTGTCATTCGCCGTAATAGAAAAGTGACCACGATGCAACCAGACTTATTGGATAGAAATCCATGCTTGCCCAAACTGTTTACATTTTAGGGAACGTTGTTGATAACGAGCATATTTTAAACTATGTGTGGTTTACTCCACAGTTGTAAGTGGTTTGGATCTAGAACCCGTGCTGTTAAGCTGTATAGAAACTGAAGATAACTCACCCTCCCACGGACTAATCGCGGCATGTGCAGCATAACTTTGATCTGAGACCCATTCGCATGTATAAAATTATGCATAACGCCAGCAGGTGTGCGTTTGGCAATCAGGCCATATCTGCGAGATAAACCTATAATATCTGCATGAACAGGCTTTAGAAGGTGGCATGTTTATTTGTTTAGGTACAGTCGACCAAAAATATGGTCTACCACCCTCCGATTGAGGTTAATAACGTAAAACGTAGTAAATAGCTGCAACTTCATCCGCGGCTATCTTTGAAAGGGCTCGATATAACTGCAAATCGCAACGGTTCCTCATACGCACTGTCCTGTGTACTGTGAACATGCTTATGAGCTCTTAGGCTGCTCACTGGATGACAGCGACAGCCTTGCGGCGCGGGCAGCGGAGCGTTCAAATACATTAGCACATAAATCAAGTTTATTGTATCGCAGTCCTTGCAGACAATTTCTTGCGACATTTTACAGCACGAATTTATAAGAATCGTATCGCAAAAAATTAATCGTACTGTGCGCCAAGGCTTAGACCTCATATGCACTAGGTCTCCTGCAGGAATCATGCGGTTGGAGAACCGTTGCGATTTGCGGTTATATCGAACTATCCCAATGATGGCCGCGGAAGAAGTTGCAACTATTTACTACATTTTACGTTCAAATGAACCTCAAAAGTATGGTGGTAGACCATATTTTTGACCGACTGTACCACGTGCTCACACTATCACTCAATGACGGGCAGCCGCAGACTTGATTCGCACAATGCGTATAGCAACCTTCCGGCTGGCCTTCACTCGGGCCGCAGCTTTCAGAGCGGTTTGCGGCTACCCCCGCACAGTGTGTGAAAGCTCTTGGACGGCTCATCTCTTATAAATACATATTAATTATTTTTATATTGCTATCTTTTAATAAAATCCTTTTTTTATCAAAATTAATGTTTAATTGTCTCTGTTGGACTGTAAATCGACGTCTCTAAGGTTATTTGGTCGAAGCGACATTTTTTTGCGATATGGTGGCAATAGTTTAATACATTCGAAATCGGCGAAACTATACTTTTGGCAAGAATGTGTGCATATTAGAGGAACGCATAACTAAGTTAAACGAAATTGATTGCCGTAATAATAATAGTAGTAGATAAGATATAACCTGCAGGATATAACAATAAATAAATAAATAATTAAAGTGAAGTACAATTATTGCTTTTATTAATTTTATTTATTTGATATCCCGGTCTACATACACTTCTACCCTCCGCACCCCAGGTTGGTCGTTTTTTCAGGAACAGATTGGGTGCACATTGCATCGGTGCTTCACGGCATGCTTTCGTCCCTTAAAACTATTTTCTATTCTGAAAATTAAGCTAGCACGTAACGAGAGATATCTGAAGTGCGCTTGGTCGCAAGCAGGACGCAGTCTGCTACGATCGATGCTAGCCAGCCGGTCCAACGCCACGATAGGGAGGGGTGAGGAGTAGTGCGCACAACGTCATTGCGCGGACTAACCTGGAAGGCGGGCGCGGCGAAGAATATTACACAATTACGTACAAAAATTTAAATATGTTGTTGGTAGTAAGAAATAATAATTTTTTAATGTTACGTTTACATGTGTTAAATTTTGTCGTATTTATCATGTTTTGTTTGTGTGTATAATCAACTTTCATCGGTAATAAACGGGATTTATCGCATTTAATATACATACATAAAGTCACGCCTGTTTCCCTGAGGGGTAGGCAGAGACCACGGATTTCCATTTGCTACGATCCTGGCATACTTCTTTTGCTTCATTCACACGCATCACATTCCTCATACACGCTCTTCGGTTATTTAATATAATTTATTTAAAAACTTAACTAACTCCGTAAACGCTAAATAGCAGATACGTATATAAATTATTATGTCGTACACAGCCACGCCATGATGCCAATACATATTGAAGCACATTAAAGTATTCTGAACTGTCCATAGATATATTAATATGATCGTATACATGTATCATCTTACATATTGAAGAAGTTAATAGCAAAGTTATAATCGTAAATAAATGAGTTCTTGGTAATTCAGAAAACATAATTTATTAATGTCCCTCAAAACCTATTCCAGAACATATTAAACCTTTTAATCCTTCTAACAAGCCCGACAATCAGTTTATTACGTTTTACTTCTATTTTCATTTATTTACTATAGATAAAAAACTTACGGTGTTCATTACATACAAAACCTTTCTGACATCACGAGAGTGTTTAATGGTTATATCATATTATTATTATGTTTTAAATAATTATGGCTAACCTATCGAATTTAGTATTGAATAGTTTAAACATATTTATTGAAGTCGATACAATGTAAATACATATGTATTATCTTTTAGTTAAATAAAAATAATTTATTGGCATTGTATTATTTTGTAGATATTGTACCTACCTATTTAAATATATATTTAAAATATGTGGATATATTAACTATAATATACCACCCCAATTTATTATTATTGTAAAAACATTCATCTATTTGTAGCCTATATAAATAGATGGTAGCCTATGATATTTTTATATTTTATTATTATTAGATATTTAGGTAATATGAATAGCATGTTTCGTAGCACTCGGTGGGAGAATTGAGGGTGGTATCAAGAGGGAGTTTGTGGTGTGGACTAGGTGTTGTAACATTATTATGCAACGCGAAAGTTGCCGTCTGGTGACGGGGTGAGGGCGAGGGCAACACCCCGAACACAGTGTACAGCTCAGCTCCACCCACGCCCCTCGCTCTATCGACCTGCGCAAGCATCCGGCCCGTTGCTATTACGGTTTGGCGATAGACCTGAGCGAACTAATCTATCAAATACTATCCATCCTCTCGTCTATAGCTAAAAATGACCTCATGATTTCATTCTAAACGTTCATTTACTTTATTTTTAACACGCTTTCATTAGTATCTCTTCAGATGTCAATTTGATATTACTTCTTTATTGCCGTATCATAATGACATTTATTTCACGTAATAACAGACGTCAGCCGTGCTATTCTCAAGACATCTCTTACTAACTCACTTAATCCGCGGTGAATTCGAAACTAGCCTTCGAACAACAATGAACTAGATTACCGACCAACACTTCAAAAAAAGCTTCTGAAAATTAAGACTACAAATCGTAAAGGTTTCTCGATCACTTATGCGATACGATTTTGTTCTTAATCCTTAATCTAGTATATTGTTGGTTGAAGACACTAGCGCATTTACGAGATGATGTTAGTGTTTCAGAATAGCTGTCAAGCAATCTTTCAGTGGGCCGCACTTTATATTTTCATCATTAGTAGAAATGTCGCAATTTTTTTGGGCGAGTTTATTTCCAAAGTAAAAAAGTTAAAATGTACTTTCCAATCAAAATAAATAATGAAATATAAAAGTGTAAATGATGAACATATATTTAAAAATTTTTCATATGTGTACTACTGTGTACTTAGTACACATATGAAAAAATTTAATTAAAAAAAAATGTATTTTGTCAAATACAATTTTTTTTAAAAGGGGGTCTCGTTAAATTTTTGAGGAAATACTGAAGGGCCCGTCTTATCTTTGTTAAAAAACACCGCCGCCGTATTTTTCCAAAAAAACTTTAAATTGATTAAATATAAAAAAATTATTTTAATAGTATAGCTTAGTATAAAATTTATAATTTATGAAAATAAGTTATGGACGTATAAAAGTTATAACTGGCTGCCAAGACACTATTTCTCTAAAAATATGCTTTAATTTACAATAAAGCATATTTATAAAAACCCTAAAAACCCCATAAATGTTTAATTACCTGTAAAATTCAATTGAAATTGGCTTTCAATTAATAAATAGTTACTTAATTAAAGTTAGTGAAAAAACTAGTGACGTAACAGCTTCCTATTTCCATACAAAATCTGTGGAGGAATAGCGTTTTGACAGCTCATAAAATGTATAACCCAAAATTTTAAAGATATTTTCTCTTTTAGATAAATTTAATTTAACTTAAATAACAAATATAAAAATAATGTTGTTTAATATTTAAGTAAGGAATAGGATCCTGTACTGTTACAATTTTGGTATAAATCAAATAGTACAAAGCTGAAACGAGTTGCGATGTGTTACAAATGTGCGGTGATGCGCATTGGGTACAAGTGGTTTTGCAAACATGAATTACAAGCACCTTTACTATATTTGCGAAATAATAACGCTAGGTGTAAGGTATTTGGTGAAAGTTTAAATACTCTAATACCTGTCTGGACAACTTCGTTATTAACTTGATTGAAAAATGTGAGCATTGCAAGTTAGTATTAAGCGCATCGTTGCTTTTGATAACTAATCAAAAAACTTGCTGTCATTATAATGAAAAATTAGATAATTTTAAAAATAACTAAGTACGTTACCAGCTTTGTTAAGAGCAGCGCTACAGATAGACGAAATTCGCGGAGGAGGAAAATAAGCGTTTTGGTCGACTGTAACTGATGGGAGAACGACCTCAGGAAACTAGCGGGTCCAACCTGGACTCGAAGGACAGGACAGAATGTAGATCTTTAGACGGGGCCATTGTCGGAAGACAATCTGTACAATAAGCGACACGAGCCGTGAGCACAAATGGGTAGTAGTGGGGGCCACCTCGCGAATGTACCACTTTTGGTCAAATTTATTAAGTACCGGTTTTACTAAATTTATTGTCTAAGTGCTTATACTAAGTAAAATTAAAATATTACTTATAATTTTGCTTTGATACAGTAATGTAGGCCTTCGTGACTGAAATTATACATGTCAAAAAAAGACTTGTTATTAATTTATTTTTAGATTTTTAATCCGAAGATCATCATCAGCCGGAAGACGTCCACTGTTGAACGAAGTAAGGGGGCTTGCCAACGCTGCGTCTTCCGGTTCGTGGTCGCCACTCGAGAACCTTTCTTCCCCAGCGGTTATCGGTTCTACGAGCGATATGGTCTGCCCATTGCCACTTCAACTTGCATATTCTTTGAGCTATGTCGGTGACTCTGGTTCTTAGGCGAATTTCCGTATTCCGGATCCTGTCGCGCAAAGTAACCCTGAGCATAGCTTTCTCCATAGCTAGTTGAGTGACTCTGAGCCTTTCCAAAAGGTCAACCGTTAGCGAAACCACGTCTCAGAGCCATGCGTAATCAATGGCAACACACACTGGTCAAAGACCTGCGTCTTCAGACACTGCGGAATTTTGGACGAGAAGATGTCGCATAGTTTCCCGACCACTGCCCATCCGACTTGGATTGTTCGGGCAACCTCTTTCGTCGAAATTGGACCTGCCTAACTGAATAATTAATCCAAGGCAGACGTAGTGGTCGACAACTTCAAGAGTATCGTTTCCAACGACAACCAGTACGGGTGCAACATGGACATTAAACATGATCTTCGTCTTGTCCATGTTCATTTTAAGAGTATAGTATTGAGCTCCTCCAGTGACTGCGGCATGAGGTCTATATCATCGGCAAAACGAAGGTGAGTGATGTTTTCACCATTGATTTTGATGCCGAACACGTTCCCGTGCAAAAACTTGAAAACGACCTCCAGCGCATTTGTGAACAGTTTCGGAGAAATAACGTCTCCCTGTCTTACACCACGCTGCAGTTGGATTTGTTTCGTGCTCTCGTCCTGGTACCGGATCGACATTGTGGCGTTACTATACAAACACCTAACACCTCGATATACCTATAGTTGATATCGCTAGAGGAACTGCAATACCGCCTAGGTTTCGATAGAATGAAAGGCTTTCTTCACTGGTAGTCAATTTGAATGAACTTACTTATATCGTGTTGGTTTAATATTGCATTAAGACTAAACAGATCAACTAAATAAACGTCGTTCGACATTCATTGTTTAAAATTCACGGCACAATTACATAATATAATATAATAACGAGTATCGCTAAAGAGCAGGCAACCGTGACTGGCGTCGTGCCGAACTGCCGACATCTCTGTGCGTACGTACAGTGATGTGTGCATGTGCCTGATATCGCTTTATGTAGAGAGCTAACCTTCTATATCGTGGTACGATTAATATTGAGTCTTCAAACATTAGTGGTCATTAGATAAATCATGTGATGATGATGAGAAAAATCAATAAATCCTTCTATCATAGAATCTTATGGCACTGATGACGTGCTACTCGGTTACAGTGCTTACCTATCAAAATTTCTAAGTTTCTAACCCTAATAGTCAATCCAAAAACAAATGTGTTAATTATAACACTTATTCAATATAATTCTTTTTTACCCGACTGCCAAGGAATTATTTTATAGGTATATTAGTTCAGTTTACCAACTGCATATAATTTATTCTCTTTTTTATGTGATGTAACAGAAAATTTGATTATTTAAAAAAAATACAAAATTTTCACTTCCATCAATTTCTTTAAACGGGAAGTACCCTATAGATTTTGAATGTTAAAAAAGATACGAGCGTTTGCTCGTATCTTTTTATTGCGTTGACTTAGGAAGTTTCTTTTCACAGCCTTAAGGGACTGGAGACTTGGGTATTTTGGTATACTTTCAACTTGATACCTTCACGCGTTATCGGGGAAAAGGATAAGAATTTCGTTATTCCTTTTGAGGTACGGAACGCTAAAAAAGATAGGATATAGCTTAGAATTCCTTCAACTGACTTTATTTTTATTTAAATATAATACTTTTCTTTTTAGGTATCATGTTATGAACATAAATCAAATATTTCTGAGAAGTATAGATTTTTCTTCAAAAAGTCAGTTATTAGTTCTTACCCCTTGTTTGAAGCTAGAATTCACTAACTAGGTAGGATTGTAGGTAGCTAGGTAACTTAATGATTAATGCCAACAGATATAAAAGAAAATAAGCATATTTAATATTGTTTAGAAAAAAATCTGGCTTAAATGCGATATTTTTTTTTAATTAATTAACAAAACAATAAAGCGTTAAAAAAATCTTATAATACCTTACATTATTATTTTAAAGCATTATCGTTTTTTTGGTTTGTTTTTCGTTACATACCAGTTTTACTCCTAACTACCTATTATCCGAAAAACCAAACATTCGCCAAACAACTGTTAATATAACAACAGGGCATGACTGAAACTGACACAAACCATAACTGCTAGCAAATCCAAACTCTATAATAAGTATTTTATTAATATTGCATAAAATGTAGGTAGTTTTGTCATAATTTTAATGATTATTAAGTATAAGGCACTATACTATGGTAAACGTGTAACACGCCAATCGATTAGCATTTATCGTCAGATTAACATTCAGGCAAGTGAATGATGTAATATCCACCTTTGATACTTCTAGATTGGCCCTACTGCTATGTTATAATTCATTTAATCCAGTTATAAGAGACTCCACAAACAATACAAAACAATTAATTTCTTTCAGAATTACTGTTATGTGTTTCTTTGCCTTTCCATTTTCCTAGCAACGACATTTACGTGGTAATATTTGCCCCGCCGATTTGTTCATTCTTGTCCCAAGGGTACTTTATATGTATTAAATAACATAGCAAACTTTAATGTTTCTAAACTTAAACAATGTAGCATTACTAACTACAGTTCTAGTGTATTATATAGTTTTATAGAAAATTGCTTGTTTAATTGTAGCCCCGGTCTCTCTACGCATTTCAAATATTTTTTTTTATGATACTTAAATTTGATTGTTTTATTATATTTTCTCCTACTAAGGAAACAGCAAGAACTGGATTAATTTTGAGAAATCGACATGGATTGAAAAGTGAAAAAAAAAAAATTGAATAAAAAAGGAATTCGGTTTACTACAGCTAAGCCGTTTAAACATTCTGAAAAAACTGTTTCGCTGAAGGCCGAGTAGCCATTTTAATTAATCCGGCTCTCGTTTATTCGATTTCGATTCGTAGACACCTAGATCTAAACAGGTTAACTCAGACTGTTTTTTTTTTTAAAGGCGAAATACTTATTATCCTGTTTCCGTGTGCACTGTATTCTCTATATTATAATTGTTAATTATGCTTTTTAAATGCAGTTAGGAAACATGTTATTCAGAATTTTTATTGGTCCGTAGTCATATATGGAATTCGATGGTGTGCATAATCTAAAAAATTACAATTTTTAGTTAGATCCCTTTTTAGATCTAGGTGTGCAATTTGTGGATTCTTAATATTTACAAGTCTAGACTCTATACGCAAAGTAAATCGTATAGTTATTGAATCGTAAATGGTTTGAGAAAAATGATGTAACTCTACAATTCCTTCATTTTTCGAAATTTGATTTGATTTCCCTGACGATAATTCCAAAAAATACTCTACTGAGGACCTGACTGATTAGTTCGGAAATATATTACATATTTATTGGCGTTATTGCCATTTTTGCCCCATAATTTTTTATGTACCTTTACTGCTGGTAAATTTAGATTTACCTGCTATAAATCCTAAATGTGACAAGAAAAATATATTCTCGTACTTTTGTCTCGGTCTCTGTATCATTACGCTGCGTTGTAGAATATTTTGTCTCATAAAATATTGTACATACTCGTTTGTATGATGCCAGGATTATATGATCAAACATGTTTTACCTAGATTAAATAAGGTGAACAATAAGCATACCTACAAGCCAAACACTATATTCAAAATCTCCTTTACTTTGATAATTAATTAATTGAAGTTAATAATATTTTGATTTTGTTTATATAAACATGTAGGTACTTAATTGAAATAATAAATTTATTACGCAACTGCTAACTACCTATTGATTAAACAGTTCTATTTTAACCTCCTAGAAACACCCAGCTTTCTTTTTATATCTTATTGAATAATCACGTTATTTATAAAATGTTGAGGAACGTAGAAAATATTATTTTATTCCGTTTATAGGCACATAACACTTGTAGCAACGAACGCTCGATTGAAGTAGCAGCTATTCAGAAAGTAGATGACGTCATCGAGCCGGTATCTCCCTTCCCCTCCGTCGCGTCCTGCCGCTCGTTTTTCCGTGCCGACTCGCCGCCGACGCTATTTCTCCCCGCGCACCTCCCCGCGTCGTCTGTGTGCCTGCCTGCGTGTGTTTGTGCTGCTACTTCGCTAACACACGCGCAGTTGTTGAGTCGAGTTTCACACGGAAACCGGCTACGGCATCGGTAACGAGTGCGCGGCCATGTTGTAAGAACATAAAACTGGCAACGTCGCATCAGACATCGACCGATTTAATCGTTTGTGGTGTTGACTAAACTTCTTATTAAGGCTTGTATATTACGAATTCGTTAAATAAAGTTGAAAAACTGTTTTGTATTATTGGATTGTTTAACATATCATTTTATTATTAGGTTTATAAGTAGGTAGATTACTAAATGATGGGTATACATTAATCATGTAGTTTTCAGTGAATATATAATTGTTTTATTACCCAGGGACGTAAATGTTATGCATATTTGACTCGATATACCGATGAGGGATAGTACATATAATATGCACTAACATAATAAATTATTGTCTACGCGACCAGTGTTTATATACGATAGAGAATGGGGAGGCAAACGGCAGCGGGCGGCGGCGGTATGGCAACAACGCTTATCTGTGATACATACTGCGTACAGTGTACTGCGATCAGAGCGGCAACAACGCTTTTTTATAGTATCTCTAGCCCGCTCGCTCTCGCGTGATGTCGACGCGCTCCGCTGCTCGTCCGGTTAGACGTGCCTGGCTTGGATGGTTGTTTATTATTTTAAATAAAGGTGCCTCTTCATAATAATTCTCTTTGAATTGCCCTTAAGAGCAATTATGTGCGTTTTTGTACATACTGGGTACAACAATAATAATTATGCAAAATAATAAGATGACAATTTTATATTGATTACAGTTAAGCGTATGGGCAAGTATTATCGAGTTTAGAACTTGAAGGCTAAATTAATTAAAAATGATTACGATTTGCATTAAATTATAAATAATAACTGTTGGAAGTTTAAGTACCTACCTATCTGTTGCGAATAATATTGCGTCATTATTACTCGTTAAATTACCTATAACTGTTATTTGTTATGATGATGATGACCCGAGGTGTCCCATTGTCTCCATCATTATACCAACATACACAATGGTTTTTGATTTATCTTTTTTTATTAAGGATCTTTTTAGCTAGGCACCTACCTATATATAAATATTTAATGACACGTAATAACTAACCTCTACTTATACTCCAGGATTATATATCGTCGGTCGTTTAAGTCCTTACATTACGTATCGTGCATGAAAATAATGTGAATAAATAGTGAAATGGTTTCAAATTAGTTTTGCGATTAATAATACGTTGAAGGTAGACTTTGTCGGTTTTATTCATAAACGTAGACTATAATATAAAAACTAACTTTAAGCCTAGGGCATGTCTTATTATCAAAATTTGTATTCATAAACGAGAAATGAGAAAGAAAACTAATTCCAATCTGGCCATAGCATTAAAGTTAATGCTACGAAGCACATGGTAGTACAACGAAAAAGCCTTAAAATAACTCTTAACTGTAGAGTTATTTCATAGTTTAGGGTCTAATCTAGTATTAATAACGTAAATAGATTTACACTGAATAAATACAGGGTGGCCGAAACATTGAGTTTGAAAAAAGTTGTTCTCTCGTATAGTGGGTATACAAATTACCCATATGTATGTTCCGCGATTTTTCATAGTTACCGTTATTTTATTTATTGTTCACAAAATTTAAATTATGAATGAAAAAGAATTGTTTTTTTTCTAGAATGAAGTAAGTTGTCAATAAGAATAAGAGTCAATAGTGCGCTAAGGCTTTATGGGTTTTGTGACGATGGTACTGACCGATGTAAACGATGTTGTGAATAAAACATTTATTATTATTATGTACACATACGTACTATTATTTACACAGTCTGTACATTAAAGTAGGGGATGATAACCTATAATTTCCTAATACTAGAGCTGCTTTTGTTGGATACTATACCTGTTGCCAAGCATAAGCAGAAGAACTACCAGCTGAGGTGTACCACCTGCATTGTGAAGTTTATAGTGTGTTTTTTTAGGTACGGTATAAAAATATTATTAAGCCAATCTGTAGATATCTGCTATATTTAGAAAATGATGATGATAACCAAATAAATAAATACAATGAAACTATTCTGTTTTCCTTTATTTTTCCATACATTAGTTTTATACTATAACTACACATATACATAAGTATCTATAGTTTTAAATATGTAAGTATAGTACATATGTATTATATACCTATGTAAATAAATATATGCCAATTAGCTAAATATTTTAATTATACTACATTATTACGGAATATTGTACTTTAAGTAGGTACACATATTTTTTTATACCTATAAAACCAAATGATAATTATAATCGTAATCTTACAGTAATTAGACATAGAGAGATAGCTTCATACAAAACTCTGCTCAAAATTGAAGCAACAATACCTTCAATGCGTGCGTAAGCGGCAAGTAATTACGTCGGCTGACACGCACACATGCGCACGAATAATGTGGCAAGTTAATGACCATTTCCCCGAGTCATGGGGAAATTGTAACGTTCCAATTTTGTATCTTAAACTTCACCAAAACAAAATAGATTCTCATTAATTAAAGTGGCAACGATAAATTAAAATAAAATGTTTATGTTAAAACAAATCTTATAAATAAAATAATTGTCAAACTATCTTTACTAAAAAAAACCATGTACATTTTTTTTTGCAAATTGTTACTATAATAATTAATGACAAAGAAAAAAAGCCTACTTTTAAGTAATTTAAATATTAACAATTACTGATGATAAGTGGGGTAAAATATTTTCCTATGCCTAGCAATATCTACATTGTAATGGCGTCTGTCAAATTTAAAATTATATTGTTTGTTATGATTAATGTTTTACTAAGAAATGATAAGATGGCAGGCGATACTTATCCGCAAAATGGATTATTTTAATGTTTTTAATGATTATGTGACGAGTTTTGACACCATTTCACCATGTAATTTTGTTGTGAAATTACGGTAGCTCTTCTTCTAAGTACTTACGCGTCGAAAATGAATCGTCGTCATCGGAATTTAACTGAATAGACATACTTGTTTATTCCGATAAAAACCCTATTCGATGTGCTTGAGGGAAGTGTATTTGGCTCATTATTGTTTCTCGTCTACATGCAATGCTTAAAATTATTTAGCACCCAAGAATGACGCTTTGCAGATTACAGTACTGTTGTATTTTCGGGACAAAATGTTACCATGCATAAAACTGATATAAATCAAAGTCTAGTCAGCCTAATGCATTGGTTAAATAATAATAATTTGAATATTAATCCAGCTAAAACCTGGAAGATTTCCCCTGATAGGGAACGATCATTTAAAACACAGAAATCAATGACTTTTTGTATTTATTATGCATGTTGCCATGCTATGCTTAAATTTTAAATATATATGATATATATACGTATGAGCCCTATACTTCTATGATCGTTATAATCAAGATTTTTGGTTATATTTGATTCAAGTATTGATATCTCAGTATTACCGTTACAAAAGATATTGTTAATAATAACATTGTAATCTTCACATTCCAAGAAATAAATCTAAATGCGTTTCAGTGCTTTAAACAACGTATTTTCAAAAATATTTTTTTCAGTATTGTGATTATCTGATATTTGTAAACAATTTTAACAGCAGCGTGGAAGCACCATACGACCAAAAGTTTTTATTTTCTATGTATTTTTTTCATTCAGTTTTGTTTATTATAGTACTCTACTATTGCTGTTATATTATGTTAAAATTGTTTACAAACATTAGTAAACATTGTCTTAAATACTTTTAATCACAATATTCCGAAATATCAGATAATGTTTCATGTTAGGTAGAGTTTACTAAATATTTCTAAACACAGTGGGTAAAACGGGACCGTATTACTAAGACTATGCTGTCTGTCTGTATAGGCTGTATCTCATAAACCGTGATAGTAAAATCAATTGTCTAACTGTTAGACAATTGTTTTTTTTACAGATGATAAATGTCTGTTTCCGCTCTAACAACAAATTTGCTGTTTTTATAGATAATGGTACGAAACCCTTCGTGTGGAAGTCCGAGTTGTAAGATCTGTTCATTCTTAAAAACATTTTAGCAACCTTCAATGCCCAAATCCTTGAGAATTGATTGTCTATGGCACTATTCATTTCTCTAGCTCTTAGTGTTTGAGGATTTTGGTAAGAGCGCTTTTTCTTTTATCTTATACAAAAAATAATAGCTAATCCAATAAGCAAATCTTCTTCCATTTTCGCGTAGACGCTTCTGGACGTAAATCCAAACTGCGAGCCAATACGATATGATGTTTTCAAATGTTTAAAATTGTGAACAATTTCCATCAGTGTAGAGCACTCAAAACAGACATGTCATTTTAAAGGATAATAGCTTAATTTTATTGTATGACACCAACATAAACAGTTGTGCAGGGAAGGAACTAAAACTGTTTTACTTCTTGATTTATCCTCATTCACCTCTGCCTACTCCTTCGGGGAATTTTTTAGGAAGTTTTTTGTTACGTAAGTAATGGACCTACTTTTGTGTATGTGATAGTCAAAACTTACTACCGGCGAAAAGTCAGTTACACTGTCAGAACAGTAAAAAGTATTTTTGTATAGACTGTTCTTTTTATGTGTAGAAAACCGTTTAATACTATATAATATTTTTAAAATACCACTTTTTTTTTTCAAATTCAAATAGGCTCGTTTATAGAGGAATCTATAATATACTGGCGTGATGTGGGTAACACAACTGCCTACATACTTTTTGAGGGAGTACGGTCATGATACTGTGTTGTGTTAAATATGAAATAAGTAATGATATCATATACTGCCATAATATATGTAATTGAAATTAACTTATTTTATTTACTGACGGAATATAGGTTAATAAGTAGCTATGTAAAACTCAAAATTAACCGAGAGTCGACTTACTGAATATATATTATTTATTATGTGCTTATGTTACATAATTATGTATACAAATACATTAAGTTGTTGTACGTGATTTATTTTAATGCTCAACTGGTCACCACAAAAACGGTAACCCTACCGTATTCGTGCTCACCAGTTCGCCACATTTTTGAGTAAGATCCTGAACTATATAGCTGATATATTTATATAATATAATATTATGATAATACTTTCGTGTTTTATTCTTTCGTGGACTTGTCCTTTATAATTAAACAAATTATTTTGTGTACATGTCACTTAAGCCACTAAATACTCATTCATCATCATATTATTATAGCCCTTTCTATGAACGGCAGCATACTCAGTCATTCTCACATTGTCTGTTTAAACTTCTAAAAAGTGGTATATTCACTATATCATGCAAGATAATTAAAAACGTTATTTTATTTAGAAATAAACCTGCGTAGCCCACCCACAAACAATGACATTTGACATTACGGAGACCTCACGCTACAGTAGCGCCTCTAGTGGCGGATTCATACGCAATAGCCCTCATTCAACACGATAGTCCGAACTACCTAATTATAAATCTAGTGTATTTTTTTGTAAAGTGAAGCAATTTTCATGTGGTCAGATGTAAATTCAAAAGCTGTGCAACTATTTAAAATGGTTAAGGTTTGTTTGAAGCCAATGTTAAAAAATATATGTTTTTTAAATTATTTAGACATATTTTGGACATAACTAAATGTGGATCTATGTTATTATTCTGTGTTGTCTCGCTTTAATGCATGATTATATAGGTAGCTGTTGTAGATTGTTGTTTTTGTAGTCTATATTACGGTACTTAAAGTACGGTGCAATTTTTATTTTTATGAGTGACTTTTGGATTTATATTATTAGTAGGTACAAATACTTTCTGACAGTTCGCGCGGTATCCAAAACAGAATAAAATTGGTTGTCACCATTTTATTTATTGGTTATAGTTAGGTTCAAAATCGATATATGATTAATCTTTGTTTTCAAATAAGAATTCGTGGTCATGGAAGTTAAATTTTATGTCAGGTATAAAGTACAATTTTTATTTTTTAATCCTTTTGTGCTATACGAAATTGCTTCTTGCCAAATTTCATGTATTTAGGTCAACGTGACCCTATAGGTTTGATTGAGATCCTGGGTGTGTCGTGCACTGTGGCTGCCTCATTGGTCTAGTTGTCGTTTAGCACGACTGCTGTACATGAGAACCAGAGTTAGATTCTTGGCTCGGGCAGTGTAATTGGGTTTCCCATTAGGTTATTCTCAGTAGTAGCTGGGAGACTGGATTTTTGTCCGGTTGAATGCAATAGGCTTGCCCCCTATGTCATTGGGACCTATAATGCAGCTGGCGGCAACAACGACTAAATATGTGCGATTGTGCCGACCCCTTCCGGGAATAAAAAAGGGGTGTTATGTATGTTTTGAACTTGATACCTTTACGCGTTCTTTAAAAAAAAGGGGTTCACATACGGACAGACAGAAGGACGAAGAAGTGATCCTATGAGAGCTCGTCCTAAATGTCTCTAATGTGTTCGAAGCAAACTGCGTCCCTTAAACAATTTTTTCAGCAGCCTGCGTCGGGGCCACTCCATCTGGGCACGTTACATATTGAGTCATCAACATTATTAAAAGTTTCTAAACGAATTCTATTCTAAGAACAAAGTCTCCGTGCTTCGTCAACGCGGTTGGATATTCTCGCAGATCGTTATACAGCGAATTAAATTCGCCAAGCTCTTATTAAAGGACTAATAGGATGAACACAAAATCTGTATCTTAATTTACATTGTTAGTGCAAGTAATGTATATGCATGAATTGCATTTTCAAGACAGACTTAGAGCAACTATAAAATATAAACTAGTTTTCGTCCGCAATTTTGTCTTCGTTCTTTATAATATAATAATATAGATCTATGATAGATATTGGTGTCATACTCGGTAGTGGCGTTAAGGGTTTTTTTTGTCAATAGGTATAATTAAAAACTGCTTGATTTCAAAACGAAAACGTCTCTTTCGCAAAATGTCGCGTTAGTAACATAGAATAAAATTTTGCCAGGTTTAAAAAAAATTGCTTTGAAAACTTTTTATTAATGTTTAAAAAGTAGGTATTAAGGTGCGGCGAACATTCTGGCATAACATTGTTACGGTCAGTCAGACGTGTTTCTGGGAAACAGTCCCGAACGAAGGCTAAGTATCTCGAACTATATCAATATGATATCCTCAGAATATTATCGGGAAATAATGAATGCAACAACAAAAGTTATCTTTAGCACCTGCCACCTTAACGTCTTTTTTGTATGTAGGCAACGAGTTAATAGAATAGCTTCTATTTAAATTTTAGTTCATCATCTTTAATCTGAGATTGCGTAAGATGGTCGGTGGTCGAAAGCGGTGGTCAGGCACAGCACATTGGTACATTTGTACAAGTGTTCACTTGGTAGGATGATGATTACGACACTCACAAACAAAATGAAGATTTTGGAAAATTCGTCGAAACGTGCCTAATGTTTTTTGCCTGGTGAAAATCTTTAAAACTGGCTTTCTCAGGCTGAGGCCCCGTGGCATTTTGCCGACTGCGTGATCTTACAGTTACGCCACTAGAAATAACCAACATTTACTAACTCTCTTTAATGAAACCTACCAGGTTTTACTTAGGAATTTAAATTTGGTATTAGTCCGGAAAATCATCTCAACGTATTAAAGTCCTTACAGTTTACAGACTTTTGTTGGTAAATATTAAGAATTAAATGATAAACTAGAATTTACCAATTTACGCACTGTTACAGCAATTATGTAATTAAGTGTACAGCAAGAATGCTCGTTTTTCTCGCTCTCTTCTTGCTGGGTTGCCAATCGGTAGTACCATATTAGTAAATCCTTACATTAAAGTAGTTTAAAGATTAAACACTTTGTTTAAATGGGTTTATGTATCTACGAGAAAATAAGTAGATTTAATAATGATTAAATATGATACTCGTTCATATTTTTCAAAGAATACAAATTAAATTTACCTCATGTAGGTTCAGTCATGACTTTGCTAGTTAATGAATATATATTATTTTTATTATTATAGATATTAATTTTTTTTTACCGACTATCATAAAATATTACATATTAAACGCAAAATAACATATTATATAATCTCTATGTCCGCAAAACGCTATGTTATCAAATATTAGGCACCATTGTTTGTTTTTTTTTTTTGCTCTCATCACTTTTGTATTCGTGTCTATTTCGGAAACGAATATAATACGTAAAATGCATGAAGCACCTCTATACATAGGTATTTAATATATATAATATATTTGTTTTAGATTTAATATTATTTTGGCCTGTTGTGTAATTTTAGACATAATATGATACGATGTATGTAAATAATATTCCATCTTACATTATTTATTGTTTGGTAGTACGTTGAAGGCGCTTAAATGATTTAAATGTATTGCTATATTATGCTATATAAAGGTTATCATGTATTGCCGTAATTCCTTTTAAGATTTAATTGTTAAATATCTTATTTTTTAAGAGCCTGTTGATAAAGTGACCTAGCTACATCTTATAAATGAACCGTTGTATTCTGTATAAGTACTGGAGTACGTTGTATAATTCGTCCTTGGGTTGAACTCATCATCGTGTTGGTGGAGGTAGTCAAAGTTAGATTATTGATATGTCAAAGATTTTTTCTTTTTACAGCTATGGCCGAGTCCAGAATGTCAAATTGTTGGGTCGGACAGACAACATTGCCACTGGTGTCGGTGCAGGAGGTGCCAGTGGCGTTTGTGCAACAGTTGCCTTTATGGACATTAAGTCTGCATCGAAGGCCCACAACGCTGAGCACGTGCTGGACGAACGCACGCTTACCACCGAGTATTATGAGCCGGCTGCAATACCGTCGGCAGCGGGTGCGCCCTCGGCCGGCTCGTCGCCAGCCGGCTCTGGCTACTCAGGTTCTTCGTCCTCCGTGAATTCTACCCCTGCTCCCGCTTCCGTGTCACGCTACCACCTTTCGTGAGTACAATTTTGTAATGGGCTTTATTCCACTACCAGTAGACTATTTTAATTTAATAAATAACGCTTGTAATTGCAAATTACTTTTAAAATATTAACAGTTAAGTAGTCGAAACCAATTTTCACTTAAATATTAAAATTGTTTTGTGTTTGTGGAAAATCAAACTCTCTGACCGTGTCATCCACGACCAGCTTTTGCGCCCAACAAAGATCAGGCATCAAGTTTCTAAAAGATTACTTACTTTATCTTGCTTCTGCTGTAATTAAATAATCAAGGCAGCTGATATTTTATTTAATATTAATGCTATAAAAAAACAATAGTAATAATATTCAAAGTATGTGCCATATTTTATGGATCTAGTATAACTACTGCTACTGGTGGATTTATGCCCTCGATGTTATTATATGCTTGACCTTTTACAATTATTTCAATTTTGTGTATTATTTTTGTGTTAGAATAGCGCTTATGTTGGTAGTAAGTGCGATTGTACAATACATTGCTTTTGTAGTAAATAATCTCGAAGTGGCATGTAAAAGCTCTCAGTTCATGCACGTGCAAGGTGCCGCCGCCGCCGTTAACAGTGAAAGCCTTCGTTGTTTATTATGGATTGCAGTGTATCTTTTGGATTGCAGTGCGGAATTTCCCGGAAAAGTGTTTTGTGAAGTGTTAAAAAATTGTGTCAGTGATCAGTGAAGGAGTGCAGTGAAAACCATACGTTAGTGTAGCATTCACGAGGAAAAGGTGTTTTTTATTTCACTGTGGCTGGCGGCGGCTCCATATTCTTATTATGCACCTTGTAATTAATTATGTGCTTTTTAGTGACTGTTGTTATCAAGTTAAAAATTAGAGAACCTTCCAAATTGTGTTATTACTATTACAGAGTAAAAATGACGCAAGCAACTAGACGCTTAATACCCACTTAATATAATTAATAGTTATAATTACATTACATACCAGAAGAGACGTTATAGTAAAAAACTTCTAGAAATTATAACACTCGAGAGCAGGGACATTATTTTACTCTATTCTGTTGAACAGAATGTGCATTGGGTTTTCAATTGTAGTGGGCGTAGGTATTACAAGTAGAGCCAATTTAATAGATCACATTTGACATTTTTCCGTTTTAGCTTCATAGTGAGGGGAACTGCTTCAAAACATTGATTAAAGTGAATAAATCTATACGGACTTCAAATTTTATGTAAATCTCAGAAATATTATTAATACATTTCAATACCTTTGTCTATATTCAAATCTCTTTCATAATATTTTAAAATTATTATTTTAGTTTTCTCTCCGACTTTTCTCCAGTCTTCTGTAGCGATTTCTGCACACGCAGATTGTAGCAGCGACAGCGTTTAAGCAGTACTGAAGGCTGGTTCAGTATTGTTCCGCGCTGCATGACTCTTTATTTGTGCCTAATTAAGCTCGATAGCGTTATACTGGCAATGATAGGGAGGCAATCGAATAACTTCGTGTTCATGCTCTAGGGCTTGATTATAATTATAATTATATATGTCAGTTACATAGCGGGGCTTGGGTGGATTACTTACTTTTACCAGTTTTAACATTTAATAAAGTTGGATTTGCTTCCATACCATTTCTTTGCTTTTCATTTTAACGATTTTTCTATTTAGTTATTTTGTATTTATTTAGTTACTAATTAAAATAATAATGTATTTTTTTTACGTATATTACCATCAAAATTATATATGGTGAAATATTCCTTCACAAATACATAATCATTGCATTTAAATCTTACTCCTCCAACTTTCGATTTTTTTGGGTAGGTAACATCCTTAGTAAGGAAAGGGTACACTTACACAACTTTGTTCTGACGTTCAGTTCTCTTTAAAACAGAAATTGTTCAATATTGTTTAGTTAATAATGGTTTATTATGTTTGTGGAATAATTTATTAGTAAAAATAAATCGTAAAATTACCTGCTTTTATCATTATTACAATAAATATTTATTCGTAATTTAAAAAAGCTAAGCAATTGTGCATTTCTCACTTCGAATAAATAATTAACAATTTATACACGCTGTTACAAGATTACGTAGTTGAATTTTGATGAAGTATCAGAAGTGATTTTAATAAATTTGTCCTACTTTAGTTTACTTCATCTACCATTCAACTCCATCCAAATTCAACAATATTAACTCGGCGGTTTATCCTTCACGCTTAAGTTTCACACATGTTTTGGAATACCAAGAGAAATGCTATTACGTGATATATTAAAGTTTAATTCTCCTTGTAAAAAATACGTAGTACGCTAAAAATACAAAGCATCACACTTGTATTTGTTGAAGGGGTAGACAGAGGTGTAATAGTACACCTAGATTTAGCCTATTAGGTTATAGGTCCGTAATTGGGACTCCCAATGCAATAAGGGGCGCGCCTATGCCATCAATCGGATACAAATCCAGACTCCGTGCTGCTACTGATGATTACCTAATCGAAAAATTTAATAGCACTTTGCCCTACCTAAGATTGGAACTCAGGACCTCGTGCTTAGTAGGAGCTCTTAGCGACTACCAACGACAGTAAAAGATACAAAGATATTTTTTTTTAATATTTATGAAACTAAAACCACATTCTACATATTCAGTAATTGCGTTTCATGACAGCGAAGCAGGCAACATCGTCTACGACGACTAATGTAAAGGTTATCATACTATGTTAACGTTTTTTTATTTTTTTTAAACATGAAATAATGATGATAAGCTCATTGTTATATAACCTATAATTATTATTACTAGCCCGCTAGTCTTCTCCCTCCTAGGTAAGCCGGCCTCTTTACTTATTTACATATGTTTGGGAACTAATTAAATAAATCAAATGAGAATCCACCCATGGATAAATTATCCAACGCGTTATTTTATACCACAAAAGGAAATCGAGCTCTAATCTTAAAAATAACGCGGACGCGCGAAAATTACGCGGACGGCGTAGTATGAAAGGAGAATGGGTGTTTTGTCCCCAACTTGTATCAAGTTGTGACATAAATTATGCCATTTTAAAGTCCTTTTATTATTTATAGGTTAAGATAGACTGTCAAGGCCCTGACAGCGTCAGGATTTATACCGACAAGCTATTAGTCAGTATAGTTTTTCAGCGCCATTAGTGTCAATTGCGTTGTTAATAGAGACACTTGTTTTTCTATCATAAAATATCGTAATGAAAATGGTGTAATGTGTTATAAAAGTGTGTAAAAATTACAAAGACCTATTGAACACCAATTAATATTATGTATCCTATCACAGATATGTTTAATCAATACTTATTAGTTAAGGCATAATTTAATTATATATTGATTTGGAACATAAATAAAATGCGACATTTTGCAACTGTGGTTGTTGTTTGTAACATGTTTTTGAAAACCTACCCACATTTACACAAGGCCGGTATGTTGGTTGGACGATATTTAAATAAAATAAAATTACAATCCTATATTGTTTTTGGATTTTCTACGAATCAAGAAGTATACCTATATGTATAGTAGGTAAAAAAAAAAAAAAATATTTTGATATTTTGACTTCAAGATAACTATCTTATTGATTTTTGCAAAATTCGACATGGGTGTAATTTTCGAGGTTCAGGGTAAAGCTGATGCCGAAAATGCCACCTATTTTGAATTTCAAGATGGTGAACGTATTAATTTTTGCAAAATTTGACATGGGTGTCATTTTCGGGGTAATCCAAATGAAAAGATCAAATATGTGGACGTATTGATTAAAATTTTAACTTTAACTTTCCACGTATTATGTAAATTAAATGTCTAGATATATAAAATTATAAATCCGTGCTGCCGTTGATGAGTTCCCTCGTCTGGACTCCGTGCTGTTACTGAGAATTACCTAATGGAAAAACCCAGTAACACTTTGCCCGACCTGGGATTCGAACCCAGGACCTCGTGCTCAGCAGTCGCGCTTAGCAACCACTAGACCAACGAGACAGTCTTCACGTCACGATTGTCATAAGAAATAATATTATCTTTGGATCTAAAACAACTTGATAAATTTTAACTCCGTAAGATAACATAAAGTGGTTCTAATTAAGCTTGCAATATTTGAACTAAACAAAAAAATTACTAACAGTAAGTTACAAACCTTATAACAAAAAAAAAGTATTGTCTTCAAAATATATAATTAGTGCTAAACACAATAAATATGTATCTAATACGTATAAATTAAATTTATCTTGATTTAAGCTATAGACTCGACCACGTTGGGTACTTTACCCTATTTTAGTTGTAATGTTTATCAACTGGTATCATTACTTACACGCACACTAAGTCAATCGAAATGTCATATTGCTTGTGTAAGACGTAGCTGTCACGCACATTTGAAAAAACAATTGGCATGTTGATTTTCGTCTAATAAAGCGCGAGACTCCATCAAGATCATCTAAGGTCTTAACAATAGGTTCAATTTGAACTGACTTTAAAAAGGAGGAGGTTCTCAATTCGACTGAATTCTATGGTATGACACTTCACTTGCGCAGGGACTATTTCTGTTTTTCTTTCTTATTTATTTGGAACATCATCCAGATATAATGCACCCTTACCTTTTATTCATAACTTTGTGTTTGTTACAGGCAACATTTATAGCCGGTGAAGAGTATGTTGAATTGCAAAAACAGTCGGAAGGTATGTTTGACTAAATCCCCGTTGGTCTTCGTACCTCTGACTAAGAATAGAGAATAATTTCTATTGAAAAAAATGCCTGCAGTATTTATGTATTAAGAATATATATATAATATATATGCATAAGTTTAAAGTACGTTGAATTGCAAACTGCCATGCATTTTTTGTACGGAAAACTCACAAATCCTGACAAGCGGTTTTTCACGAAACTTCTAATTTTCTAAGTATTTTAATATCTTTGTTTGTACCCTAATGTCCAAATGCAGTAGAATCCCGATTATCCGGATCAAATAAAACCGGGGGTAGGTATTCCAGATTATCGATTGCAACTTTAAGTCTAACTATATTTAAATTTTAATCAACTTTCATTATGTTTTGGGTTTTGCATACGTCGTTTATGAATTAAATATTAGCCATGTAGATCGTAGGGTATATGCCAAAATTTTAACTGGGTTATAGTTGGTACAACTGAATATACATCCTGTCTTTCAAAGTCAGAGACTGGAATAAATTCGTAATTTGGCTTTGTGTAGTTAAAAAAAACGGCAATAAGAGCTGTGATTTGTGAGTCCGGATAATCGGATAACCGGGATTCTACTGTATCTGAATTTTTGACCGGTATTAAATACTATTTATTGTAGGAATATATGCAAATGGCTTAGTCGCAAAATGTCTGTTTTGCAAAATGTCTACTGGTCGTAAAATGTCTTGTCATGTCTCTTTCTCACCATGCTTCTTTCACAGAATGTATGTTTCGCAAACTGTCGCGTTAATAAATAAAAATTGCCAGGTTTTAAAAAAGTGGTTATTTCCTACTTCTTATTAAATATTTTTCGAATATTATCAGTTTATAAAAAGTTATACATTGTATATTCTATATAAATTACTAAATTTGTTGTAATAATTAATAATATTTGAAAAATATTTAACAAGTAGTTGAAAATAATATTTTTGAAACCTGGCAAAATTTTATTCTATGTTACTAACCAGACATTTTGCGAAAGAGGAATTTTGAGAAAGCGAATTCTGCGAAATAGACAATTTACGCCCAGTAGAAATTTTGCGGCAAAGCCATGCAAATAATATTTATTCTCGATAATTATGTTAATTAAACGTACTGGGGACCAACGGTTGTAGTCAAAAATACTTTCAGTTCTGACGGTGTAACTCTTTTTTCGCGGATGATAGATTTTGACTGTAACTTACACAAAAGTATGTATGAAAGTTGGTAGTTATGGTACATAGGTGAATATATTGATAAATAAAGAAGAAAAACATTCATAGTTAATTCCCTGCGCAACTGCCAATGTTGGTATCATAAAATAAATGATACAGTCTGGGGATAAGCACCCATACTACTTTGCACATTCTCCTTTAGCACAGTTAAAGTTTATATGGGAAAGTACTGCAGAAAGGTAATCTATATATATAAAATTTTCTCGTCACAGTTTTCGTTCCCATACTCCTCCGAAACGGCTAGACCGATTCTCATGAAATTTTGTGAGCGTATTGAGTAGGTCTGAGAATCGGCCAACATCTATTTTTCATACCACGAAATTCACGCGGACGAAGTCGCGGGCAACAGCTAGTATTTTTATATAATATTTATTTATTTAATTACAATTGTTGTGCACAACCAATGACAGTAATTAATACTTAACATATTACATTACAAATCAACATTTGCTTCAGAATGCTTCAAGTTAATATTAACAATAATAAAAACTTTATTAAAACTTATCTAAATATTATTATTTTCACAAAATCTTAAGCATGTTGTAAAAAACACTCCATCGATCGTGAAACACAAAACATTTGCGTGCAGCATTGAGTAGAGCATTGTTTGCCCCGTGTAAAAAAGTATAGATCTTATTACCTATGTGCGTTTACAGTCCACATTGAACGCGCAGTGACAGCGACAGCGTGCGGACTGCGGAGGCCTCACTCGACATGAGACCTGTTGTAGCCTTATTAAAAGGGTCGCAAACCATGGACAAACGGTGTCATCATCATCACCATCAGCCGAAACACGTCCATTATTGAACAAAGGCCTCCCCTTTAGAACGCCACAATAAACTAAGAGCTTGCCAATTGCGTCCACCGGCTGTCCGCAATTCTGACGAAATCGTCAGTCCACCTGGTGGGAGGCCTGCCAACGCTGCGTCATGTGATGAAATGAGAAATATGGTGAGCATAAAATAAAAAAAAAAAAACAGATAAATACGTAAACGGGTAAATCTTAAAAAATCGGGGTAATTCTTTTGTTGTTTTACTGCTAATTGTGTTGAATACTGTACTGTTGAGGTCTTTGCCATAGCTGGTTTAGATTGTATTCCACTTATTAACACTTAAGAATGTATCGCCATTTTAACAGAAAAAATACCTAAACATAACATCACGTCTATATCCCCGAAGGGGTAGGCAGAGGTGCATATATAGAACACCCACATTTCGCCAGTTATGTTTTTAGGTCCCAATGTAATAGGGGCGAGCGTATTGCCATCAACTGGGCACAAATCCAGACTCCGGGCTGCTACTGAGAATTACCTAATGGAAAAACCCAATAACACTTTGCCTGACCCGGGATTCGAACCTAGGACTTCGTGCTCAGCAGTCGCGCTTAGTGACCACTAGACCAACGAGGCAGACAGAAAACATATTAGAAAAAAAATTAAAACCGCCTTCAAAAAAGCCCATTCGCAGCCGACTGTCTATGTCAAGTACGCCATTTGGGAGCCGTCCATATTGAATGGGGAAAATCGCGTCCAATTTTGTAATATTATCGGTTTCATTTTATGAGTCAGCCCGCATACAATACTACTTTTACTAACAATACTTTTATTGAATTTTACCATTAGAAGGAATATTAAAGTACGCTTCTATTAATATATAATATCATCTATAGCAAAATGATGTTATATTTAAAATAAACAGTGTACCCTAAACTTTGTTAATGTGTAACCTTGTCAATCAGACGTTGGATAGGGGCATAGGCAGGCCCACCGTACTCAGTTACGTGACACGCCGTAAGTGCCTACAGTCTGGCGCTTGCTCGGGTGAGCGCCTCGAGAAGGGCCTTCGCCAAGCCTGCTTCCCACATTCGGGTCACGTGACGTGCGATATGTAAGCAAGTTTTGAAATCCTGTTATAGGAGAAACCTAATTTCGATGACACCACTATAAAGATAATTAAAGTATCGTCGTTTCACGGTGGATTAAGTGTCCCAGCAAAGACTTTTAACAAATAATTACAGTCAAGAATTAATGTTAAACTGCATCCTTAGCAAATTTGATAATGTTTAAAAAAATCGGCCGCTTAACACAATTTTGTCGCGTGGCCAAAAAATATAATCAGTATAAACTACCTAGTATATTATGCCACGTCACTAGTAAAATGGGCATGTCGACCTGTCGCGTACAATACGTAGGATAATACTAGTAATGAGTATTAATTCAAAGTTCATTGTACCAGGAAGAATAGGGTGCATATACCCTATTTTTTTGCATTTTTGCATTACCCCACCATATATTATGAACCTTTTATATAGGGAGACGTACGTTTAGTGCAAGCCGATCAGAATTGTGAATAGGAACGATTGTTAGACAAACTTGAGCGCCTGATACTTAGGCAAGGTGATTTAATTACATGTAGAAAAATGTGTTTCAATAATGACAAAGTTGCAAAAAATAAAGAAAAACGTCACCTGGCCAATTTCGAGCGTGGTTATTTTTATTTTCATTTTGAAGGAAATTATTCAAGATTCACGGGTATAATATAATCTGCCGATTTCCACAAGCCTAAGTATCTAAAATCATCAATAATGTGTGGTACGTGCAAGTACTGAGAATTATGTAATATCCATACCGCGCCTCTCTTCCCTTCTCTCACTTGTTCGCACCGTCCCCACACTATTTTCCGTCCGAAAACAGAGAAGTGTTCCACTGTTTTCGTCGCCATGAAGCCATGAGTCATAGCTGATCACGACAACGCGGTTTGTTCGTATATTATGTACTTACAACGTTTAGTGAAACGATGGAATCACCACTATTTGTCACCAACAGATTTCAGTTAGACAAATTAAATGTAAATGAAAAATTAAAAATATTTTGTGAACCTTTCTGATCAAGAAAATTCTGCCACATAATTGTCCGATTATGTGTCAGCGCGACAAAGACTGCCCAAAGCAAAACTGTCTGAATCTGACGCTCGAGTATTACAAGGTCACGATTTTTTTATATTTTCTGAAATCTTTCACTTATCATCCCGTCTGAATATCTGACGCGCTCGAGTATTTTATATTTTGCACGCCGAACACGAGTTACGGACACGTGACATCTTCGGGAAAATGTAACAAGTGTGGACGCTATGTTCGCCGGAATGTTACGGCAAAAATGGCGGACACACCTACTTTGAAAATATCCATATGGATTAGAAAATAACGTGACCGTGTAAAATTCTGGCGATCATTACAGATTGACCGTCCGTATGGGAACGACATTTGTCACTCCACTTTGTTGCGATTACGGAGAAATGTTCGCCTAAATGCTACAGGTGGAGACGCACCTTAAGAAATAGAAAATCTTGTTATAAGTAACAGATTTTTATCCAAAAATTTAAAAATTAACGTATTATTTAAACAAACAGGACATATATATTACACCTCTTCCGTTGACCAGACGTATATTTACACAGCAACTATTGGCTTGAAGATGATCAATATCATTGCCCCAAGTCTCACATGGGTCACCATGAACCAGCCATGCAGGAACGAGTACTAAATATTTAAAATTGACTGCGTTTTTTACCGTATTCTTTGATAAAAATATTGGCCCCAGTGGATGGTACAAATAGGCTTTATCTCGTACCGATTAAAAACTATCATGATGCGCTATTCTTTCTTGTAGCCTGTTGTTATTAGGCAATATTTAATGTATTGTTCAAGTGATTAAGTTGTCTCTTAAGCTTTTGATTTCTATCCTGACTTTTTCTTTAAGTTGAATTGTACTGAAACGTACGTGAAATTTGGAGTGAAACGGGTTTGCAGTCAAGTGCAGCAAGGCATTCGCAAAGCTTCCAGATCTGTGATTCTGTTACGGTCAAGAGCGTTGGGTAGATGTTTCGTAAAAATACTTCTTGTCAATGGCACGCTATTACTAACACTGCTATCACACTGTCTTTCTTGATAATGACACCACAAAATCCTCTTTTCGTTTGTTCATAATAGCTGAAACAGCTCTGAAATACTAGCAAATCTGGACACAATAATTTGTCGTGAGCTTGTCATTGCTGTATTAATTTCTTAATATATAAATTATTTTCAGAAGTCTTAATTGTTCTTATAATTTTCGAGAATTAATTTTTACTTGTTAATCAACTCATTTTAATGCACTGGTACACTGATTCCCAATCTTTTAAGTTAATTAGTACCTATATTTATATGTTTTATATTATAATACAGTATTCTCATATACGATTAACATTTAACAAACAGTGTATCTGCTGTATCGTCTCTGATTAGCAAAGCCTTATAATTGTCTTCTTAATCTAAACTATGGTTCGGAAATACCTACTTATTCGAGGAGTTACCGGATTTACGGTTTAAAAAATTGGATTAAGCAATTTAAATAACAGTTCTTTATTACAAAGACAGCAAAATAATATGTCAAAATAGTTAAAGCGAAAAATGATGGACACCCGCGACCTTCGCCGTGCCGTGGCGCGTGGCGAAGGTATCCACTTCTAACTATCATCACAGTTATTATAACCTAAGTGAACAGTGTAGTTACCAACTAAAACAAACCTTACAATCAATAAGCATTAACAATTTAGATTCAAGTTTAGCATGGGCAACATGCTAAAATGACACCAAAAGTCATAAAAATAATATGTTTATTACTAAATATCGTATGGGGCATGAATAAGACGCTGGAAACCTTTTCAGCACTTAAAACAGATACCTTAGACACTTTTTACAAAGATTACTATTTCTGTGCGATGACGGTTAGACTGCTTGTGAAAGTCAAAATCCGTCAAGCCGTTGCGAAGTAACTGTAACCCGTGAATTTCTCGCGAAACCCTAAATATTTTCGGAATTCTAAGTAGCCTATATTAGACCCTGGACCATAAGCTACCTGACATTGAAAATCCCGTCAAAATAGGTCCATCCGTTTCGGAGATTAACCGGCACAAACAGACACATTTTTTTAATTGCATTTTTTTTACGTCTGTGATGTATACTATCATATGCATTGAGTAAATTGCGTGTGGGATCTGTGTCCCCACGTATACCTTTTAATATTATGGCGCGTAGTATTAAATCGGAATGTGTGGAAAAAGTTTTGGCACTATAAAGCCTGGGACCGGGGTTTCACAAAAATATTTGTTTATTTTCATGTTTAACTTCAATTTCTTTAGTGTTTTTTGTAAAACTCTAATTGTGAAGTAGGGTGGGTGCACCGGTAACAAACCAGTTAAGTCACGTTTTAAGACAAATTTTAATATTGTGATCCAGTTATTGCGACAATGATTGCAAAAATAACTCTACGTACACTTTATTTACTATAGAATCATGTAGTTTATTCCGATTTTCTTAATAGTAATTAAGTTTATTTTAATTTAAAAATGAATGTAGAAAGAAAGTCGCGATTTGCCTAAGGTGGACCAGATTGTACTAGTAATAGACCAACCATTGTGCCAATAGTGGACCATTAAATAAAACTAATGTTTTTCATCATCATCATCATCAGCCGGAAGACGTCCACTGTTGAACAAAGGCCTCTCCCTTAGAACGCCACAATGTTGAATGTTTTTAATTAATAATAATTTTATTAGTCGTTTCTCTTTAATTACAGATATTATCATATATATAAAAATAGATTGCTGTTCGTTACTCGGGAACGGCTGGACCGATTTGGCTAATTTTGGTCTAAATATTCGTGGAGGTCTAGGAAAGGTTTAAACGGTGAGAAGGCGGTACGAAAATCGCCGGGTCAGCTAGTATTTTAATAAAACGTCGCCCGCACCAGGAATTGGTCCTGAACTTTGGGTGCAATTCACAAACACGAAATATCACAACACGAACACCTTGACTCGGGATAAACATCTGCTACTTACACAAATGTTTGTCACGTGCGGGAGTCGAACCCGCAACCTTTAGTGCAGCAGCCCAAACGCTCAGCCACTGCACCAATCAGGTCGTCGTTTTCTTAACAGTGTCAACCACCATTTCTTTATTGACTGGAAATCCTTTTTTTGCCAACGCTAGTATCCAATTTGTAGTAGTTGTCTGTGCCTACTGCTAGGACAAATTTACTAGCAAAAACACCACTGACCTGCACGATACGACTGAAGAATTCAATTTGAGTGAGCTCGCAAAGGTTTTGCTACATACTTTATGCCACAAATATTAATTGTTATTTTTTTTATTTTAGGAGTTTATTTTTATTAATGTAAATTCTCTATCGCATTGGAACATGCCTGTAATGATAGTGGATGATGATGATTATTTATTTATTTATCAACCACTTATATCTATCATCACAGGTAATATAACTTAATACAATAGTGTAATTACTTAAATATACATAAAACTATAATATAAATAAATAAGTATATATAAGTTATAAGCAAGGATTCGTCTTGCTTAAGTATAGTGGGAGGTCTATCAGTTTTAATACATCTTCCTCCTGCTATTCGAAAAACATTCTTCTCGGCGGCATTGTGTGTATAAAAAAGTTCATGGTGAGTGGTGGTAAAAGGTTAAGGAATTACTGGAGCTAACTCGTAGTATAGAAGATACAACAGGAACATTGTGATTTCTTTAGGAGTTTATTATATTAATGCGTTGTAGTATAGTAGGGAAGAAAGGAAGACGCCTTTGTTCAACAGTGGACGTCTTCCGGCTGATGATGATAAAGGAAGCATAAATCTCTCTCATCTCATCCATCTCATCTCTCAAAAAGAGAAAAATGAAAAAAATATCATAAAGCTTAATTACCAGTTGTAGAACAAAAATGGTATATTACTGGATTCATCGAATTCGTGTTCCATTAGTTTCCCAATGACAAATATTGATTTATATTTGCATTTCCTGATGAATTGTGACGTTATATGATTGCTATATGCAGTAACTTATGGACATAAACAGAAGATTTTAAAAGGTTTACAAACGTACTGTCTAAACGGAACGCACTAAACGATTGTCCTTTCGGATGATGTGTTTTTTACTTATTTAAATGTCGTGTACATCGCTTTTATCTATGATTAAATCATTGGTACGAGAGGGCTACCAAACGTAAAAAGTGGGGGGAATGCAACAGAAGCTTAATATTTCGGTTTGAAGTTGAAATCGGTTTACTGGTTCCTGGTTCGGCACCGGTACGCCCACCCTACAAAAAAATAAAATTAACTATACTCCATTTAAAGTAGGATTAGAAAAACCAACAAATCTATTTTCAGTTTATTCAAGCGAATTTGATTTCTATTCTCGAAGCATAAGGATGGTTTTAGCAGCAAAAACGAATTCCCTATGCCAACTACTTACTGTAGCTGTCATTTGTCTTGACACTAATGAAATAGAATTCAAAATCATTTGAATGGATTGCATATAACGGTTGTCTTGTCATCTAATGTCATTTCAAATGGAGTATAGTTAAGTAAGAGTTGTACTCGCACACTAATATCCTACGGACGCGTGAACCTTCGTTATTTTATAAAATAGGAAAGTTTCTCAGCGCATGCACCCAACACAAGTAAGAACGATGGACAATCATGAGGTTTGTTTTTGGCTTTGACAGATAAACTGTACTAAAGGTGTGTAAAATACCAACCTCGTCATCATCATCATTTCAGCCTGGTTTCCGCCACTGCTGGGCCTTCCTTTTTCTCTGCCATTCTTCTCTGCTTTGAGCGTCTCTTATCCAGGTGTTCTTCACAATACCACTCTACTTTCGACAAATAATAAAAAGTATTTTTTATACATTTCCTTCAGAATGTTATTAAAAATCACCTTACTTATTGCCAGACACTTAAATTCGTAGCGACTTTTGTCAAACAGCCTTATAGCGATATTCATAAACGTAGATTAGTCAAAATTTGTATTGAAGGTGAATTAAGGAGGCAGAAACAAATACCCGCCTTAGCAAAGTATTAAAATTAATGCTAGGGTAGGGACCACAATATAGTTTAACGAGGATGTTACCTTGAAGTAACGCCTAAAGTATAGAATTAACAACCTAAATAGATATACAGACTAAGAATTAAGTAAAATACAGTAATAATTTTCTCTACGGAATGAAGTAAGTTGTCAAGTTTGACACTGGCGAATTTCAAAATTATGTTAAACAGCAAAAAAAAAAAATCCGTAGTCAATAGTTCGGTACGGTGTAACCTACATTACCTACGTAATTATTATTAACAGTCAGTACATTAAAGTAGGGGACGCTAGCCTATTATTTTTCTAATATGTACTAGAGCTGGAGCTGTGCTTGTTGGATACTACTGTTGCAAAGCATAAGCAGAGGAACAATCAGCTGATATGTACCTGAATTGTGAAGTTTATCGTGTGGTTTATATTTTGCTTACCTACGATATCAAGAGCCACTCTGTAGATATTTATCTTCTCTGATAAAAAGTTCCCTACCATACGCTAAAAATGCTTTTTCATACTTTGAAAAGTATGATTATTATAATTAAATAAATACAATGAAATTACTATTCAATGTTTTCCTTTTTTCTTACATAACTAGTTCTAAACCAGTAAGTATAGTACCTACCTACTTTAATATTATATACCTACTTATGTAAATAAATAAACACTCCTTAGTAAAAGGTTTTTAATACTATAGGTATAATAATAAGTGGCATTGTAGAATATTATTCAATATTTTACTATTAGGCAGGTATATTATAACACTGATGACCCAAATGTATCGTTATAACATTGATATACAAAAAACCCAAGATGCACAATCAACGTCTCAAAACCGTCCTAACAGAATGAGCGCAACATTCAAGAAAGTGCGCTCATTTCAAATAGTCTCGCGTCGCTAGCGTCTAGGTGCAGTCGTTAAAAATGCCGAAGTGTTCTTTGAAAAATATTACGTTAAAAAGGTTAAAATCGGATGGGATTTCATATTTTCGGTAAGTAAAAGAGTTCATTGATTAGTTTTTGTTGTTTTTATGACTGAATATAGGCAGTAATATGTGATTTTGATTTATTTTCTAAAAACTTCACTCGACGGTCAAAGTATAATACCGGCATAACAAATGACCCATGGAGACGTCTTTTTTTGTTGTGTTTATTTTTTTTAGTCAATAAGATTATGTTCTTTTGAACTTTTATGTATTTAGTTTTTAACATTTATGTTTACGTTATATAATTTGATATACGAGTAGGAGAAGAGGTAGTCAATTTGACGATTTTTTTTAATGTAAACAGAAGAGTTAAAATCTAATTCTAAAAGACAACTCTTCAATAAACTAAACTTATTTCAAGGTAATTAATGTTTCGTGTCGTTGATTTTGAGTTATTTTTTTATTTTTATTTATAATTTTATAATACATAATATCTGTTTTAACAATTGTTAACTTTAATTTACATAAACAATTATAACAGTTAATATTAATTTTATTGAAATACCCGTGTCCTAAAACTATAACCAAAAACATATTTACGCTCAGTTAAAAGTATAAAATACTAAACAAATAACTTGTGGAAAAAAATGTTCCTCTCCACTCAAAGCGTTGTTCCACCGGCCACCGACGCTCGTAAAATTGTATTGCTTTTCGAACACTGCGTTGTAAAAGCAACTTTATTCAATTTGCGTAAGGTTGAATTTGCAAAAATAAATACCTACAGCATAACTATAACTACGTAAGTATATTTGGTGAGTGTTTGGCGACAGTTTCGAGCGTTACTTTTGTTCGAGACTGTGCATCTTGGGTTTTTTGTATATCAATGCGTTATAATCAAGATTTTTGAATTGGTCGATTCTTGATGCTTCAGAATGTTATAGAAGAGATTGCTAATAATAACATCTTCACATTGTAAAAAAATATATCAACATACATTTCAGTACAAAAAAAATGTCTTCTGTTTAACGAAAACATTTTCTGTAATATCATCATTGCGATAAAAGTCCGCCTTGGTCTGGATTTGATTAATTCTTACTTTTAGCAGGTTGCCATAACAAACGCCTGAATTCTGTAAATTATATAATGTATTGCTATTTCGAGTCTACTTCCCGCTTATGAATAACAATTTATTACTGCTGCAACTAATACGATATTCGGCTGGAAGTAACTAGTCCAAATATAACTGTTGATAATGCCCGTATTAAGCGTTTTTATGAATAACACTAGAAGTTTATTACCTACTAGCTTTTACCCGCGACTTCGCAGGCTTTAAGTCTATGTCCTTTCTCGGGTCTTAAACATTCTACATGCCAAATTTCATCAAAATCCGTCCAGCGGTTTAGTCGTGAAGGCGTAACAGAAAGACAGAGTTATTTTCATATTTATAATATTAATATGGATATTGTAATTATACTTAACTTAGAAGCGGTTATATTTTATAAGCGGTAGTATAAGTTTAAAAGCGGATTTTTATATACCTACCTAATTATAATACTTGGGTAATAATCAAAAGATATTTCGTTCGAAATGAATTTTTTTAAGATATAAATTATAATTTTTACTAATTTTAATTATATTACGTATTTTTTTATTCAATTCAAAATATTATTATTTAAAAAATATTTATAAACGATTAACATTTCATTTCCAATATTTAAAATATTTATGCCACAATAACTTAATTAATTCATTATCTCTTTTAAATTCGAGAACTTCTTAATTAATAAACATAAATGAAACTGGAGTTTAAGTCGAAATAACAGCTTTTTACTCAATTCATATGAATACGTCATGATAGATATAAAAAAACGCAAATTTCATTTTTTTGTCTTTCTGTTTTTCCGGGCAGATCTCCGGAACAACTGGACCGATTTTGACGAGACTTTCACTGACAGGTAGCTTATGGTCCCGGGTCTAGGTCTATATAGGCTACTTTGAATTTCGAATATGTTTAGGGTTCCGAAAAACGCGGATTATTCGCAGGATACAGCTTCTCCACGACGGCTGGACGAATTTTGGCGGTCTTTCATTGGTATAGAGCTGATGTTATAATGAGTATCTAAGGCTAGTTTTTAATTTTGAAGATATGGTTGGTTCCGCGGAAAAAATGAAAATCCCATAAAATTGGTACTAAAATCAGATAAAATTAAATAAATCTGTTTACTGCTGCCACATACAGGGTTTTTAAAAGAAATCTGCGGGGACGAAGTGCCGGGCATAAGCTCGTTACAAATATTTTCTGATAAACTTTGATACACTAGACACATTCAATTAAAATTAGGTATCTACTTATAAATACTTTCTTATTAATTTTATTTCAAAATTCTTCTACACTACTAATTCCCTATAAATTTATATCTTTTTTTATAAAATACTTTAGCACCCCCTAAATATTTTATTAAAGTTTTCTCCTCAGCAAGGCAGTTTTGGCAGCTTCAATCCCAGTTCAGACAATTAGCAAGAGTAGCGCTAGGTGCGAGCGCGAGCCGATATACATACGGGGGTGCGAGTGAGATAGTGAATGTAAGAATAGATCGAATAATTTTTATATTTTACCTTACTATCTCACTCGCACCCTGCCTTTACTTGTTCTGTAAGCCAGTGCTTCTTGCCTATTCTAGGTCAACGGAAAGCACTCTGTAGGTTTTTAAATTTAAAGAGCGAAAACTGTAAAAATAATCAACATAATTGCTCTTTTTTTGTTTTGACTTAGAAGTTTCATACAAACCCGAGTATTTGTTATTAATTTCAACTTTTTACCTTTTAGAGTTCGTGAGAAAAAAGGGTTGACTCAGTCAGACTGATAGATAGACGGATAACAAAGTGGTCCTAAAAGGGTTCCGTTTTACCTTTTGAGGTATGCGGAACCTATAAATAAAATCGGATAAGTGAGAGGTTTTCTAGGTACGTAAAAATATATTTTTATATTAACTTATTTGTATGCCTGTTTACATACAAATAGGTTAATATAAAAATATATTTTTAATACAAGCTTTAAATCAAAAGTCACATAATATAATATTGACAATTTGTCACCAAACCTATTTAAGTATGCAAAATACTATTTTAATTGGATATCAGAAAGTGGTTCTAATAGTTAAAATTTTAGATACATACATATAAATATTGCAAGTTAAATAAAAGCTTGTAAAAACTATCTGATTAGCGCAGTGACTCATCGATTGAAAATCAAATGCTTTTTAAAACCAAACCTAACGATTAGGATAGTTACGCATTACGATTTTTAGTTTTTTTTTTTCTAGAATATAAATAACAAGTGTGTAACTTCGAAAAGCTGAAAAATGTGTCGATGCAAAGGACACTACTAGGTATGCTTGTATCAAAGTCCTTGGCTAACCGAAAGCAACCATAAAACTTAAGATATATTCAGGGTCAAATTTGAATTTGCAATAAGCTGATGTTATACGGAGTAATTTAGGCTACGTTTAATTGTGAAAATATTTAGGGGGTTCCAGGGAAAAAAATAAAAACCCATCAAATTCATAACAAAATCAGGTTAAAGTAGACAAATCTGCTTATTGCTGCTACGTACAGGTAATTTTAATAGAAATCCACGGGCATAACCTAGTCTTCCATAAAATGGTAACGCGCATGCCCAATTGGTAAAGGTAGATCTACCAGGCTCATCCCATAGTATGAGAAACACAAATAAAACACGCAACACAAATTGATTGCATCTCACATTAAATGCATGCGCAGCATTCAAACACACATGGGATTTATTTACTAAATTGAAGTATAAAAAGGCCCAGTCATTAAATAATAATCATTTTTGGGTCCTAAAGGTCTAATGAAAAATTATAAAAGTCACATTAAGATGATTTTTCAAATATCTATTCAATAACTGGCTTTCTTATTCCTAATATGGCGTCAGGTAGTCTCCATATTGAAATTTGATTATTGTCGTGTCGTTAGTCACACTCGCAAGAATAAGACAATCGTTAGACGTAAGAACCGACGTAAGACCTCATCAAAATCGATAATTGGAGATCTCGAGATCCCGAACCGGTCGTTTAGTTTCTAGAGCACCACAAAGGAACAAACATACATCCGTACACAGGCTGATAAACACACCACCCTCTTTTGCGTTTTCACTGTGCCCCCCCAATACCGTACTACTGGACATCGTAATTATTTCACGATGTATAGATACAAAAAATTAATTAAGTATATAGTTAAGTATATAAGTGATTTAATGTAACTACACTGGACAGCAAATAAACCGGGCCACCCACTGTCTTGGAACTCATGAATCGATTTTCTCAAGAAGTGTTAAACTTGTTGTAAGTTTAAAGTTATATCTGCACAAAGTGCTTTTTATGCTGATTAAAATGAAAGAAAACTTATTAGGAATAATCAATTTATTAAGTGTTTATTAAGGATTTTACAGAGAACATTCGTTTTCCAGTTTTGTTAATCGTTAGTAATCATAACATGAGAAACATAATTCAGGTCAGAAACAAGAAGAAAATTAAAATAAAGCTTTTGGTCAGTATTCACTATCCCTTGCTTGGATAACTGCTAGCATTCTCATCACCTCACGAGCCTGAAGATAAAATCTTGTGGAATAGTATTCCACTCCTCTTCAATTGCGATTAGCAGCTCTGGAAGTCTTGTTGAAGCGAGCACCTGGACTCAAACCCGACGTTTCAGCTTATCCCATAAGTGTTCCATCGGATTCAAGTCCGGGCTCCGAGCTGGCCCCTCCATCGTGAAAATACCGACGTACTATACTGGGTCACCTCATGAGCAATATGAAGCTCTGCATATGCATCAACTGCATATCCTACCCGATATATCATGCGTAAGGTACCACATGGTCTACGAGGATTTTAGTAATGTAGCGCAGGGAAGTCAATCCACATGTACGAATCGGTTTGATGAAAGCTAACGCTGTATGGGCGGTTAACGAGATGCCGCCCCAGACCATTACAAGTCCTCCTCCATAAGCGACAGTTTCTGAGAATAACGTTCTCCAGGGCGACTATATACTCTCTTACGTCGATCATTTCCATGCAGATTGTAGACCCACCATGGTCTCATCAGTGAAGAGTACATTACCCCACAACTCTACCGTCTAATCTCTATGCTTTCAAGGAAATTCAAGTCGCGCTTTACGGTGGGCTAATGTAAACGCTGGGCCTGCCAAATAAAAAAACTTATGACCACTTGGCGTTCGTCACGCAGACTTTGTTGGACTTGAATTGCGTTGGTGCGGCAATTTCGCAGAACGTTGAGTTTGATATAACCAATGATCCAGTCTAAGAGCGACCTCATGTTGCGCAGTGCTGAAATGAAGTTGTACTACCGTTTGTGCTGCTTCCTGAGGTGTCGTATCCATTATTAACAGCAAAAAGTAGCATAAATACATGCGTATGAGCAAACGATGGTCATAAATCTCTTTGTGATATCTTTTCTGGAATACTCCGGCAGTTGATAATTAAACAACACGGGATACGATTTTATATAAACACTAGCTGACCCGGGGTGTGAAAAATAGATGTTGGCCGATTCTCAGACCTACTCAATATGCTCAGAAAATTTTATGAGAATCGGTCAAGCCGTTTCGTAGGAGTACGGGAACGAACATTGTGACACGAGAATTTTATATATAAGATAACATAAACATAACATAACATCACGCCTGTATTGCCCAAAGGGGTAGGCAGAGGTGCGCATATAGTACACCCACATTTCGCCTGTTATGTTTTAGGTCCCAATGTAATAGGGGGCGAGCCTATTGCCATCAACCGGGCGATTACGATTTTATATCCAATATTAAAATTCAATGCAGGCCATTTTGAATAGCGCGTGCGGTGTGTTGCGACTACTGAACGAGCATGCCGAGACGCGGTAAGCCGAAAGGAACCTTCCTCGCTCCAGCATATACCGCACCAATCAGAAAGGGTTCATTAGAATACAGGCGTTCGGTATGTTTTCGGTAACTACCGATGCCGCGCTGCTACCGCACCGAGAAGTCCGGAAACGGCCGTGTTACGTCCACGGAGGCGTAGCTTCATAGACCAATTATAGTAATTATAGTATATATATTATATAGTAATTATACGCTTGGTAAACGCCTGCATATAAAAATATGAAACGTTGTCGACGGCATGGTAACGTCGCGCTTTCGTCGCTGCATGTAGGCTTCCTGATGCCTGCCGTACCGCACGTTATATCCTTTACAACGAACGAAAGCACGTGTTTATTTAAAAATAAATGGCGGAAACGTTGCGAAATTTGATCTAATCAAAATATCCGTGTTTGTAACACAACAATATCTACCTAATTATATAATTAATTCTAATAATTGCTGTCACGAACAATCTATATCTATATATAAATAATTGAAAACGTACACATGTAATACGCCTCGTAGACAGGATTCGATACGCTGGACTGCTCGAACTGAAATTAACCTACCTAAGAACTAACGTAACGTTGGGATGAGCATTGGCGCCAACGCAGTGCGTAGCCGGACTAAAGCAACTAGCGAATAATTGTAGAATAAAATAATGTTTTTTTTCGGGCAGATTTTTTGGTCACCATCAAATTATTTAAACTGTTTCAAAAAGTTTTAAAATAATTATAATACAAACGTAGATTTTGTTTCACTGAAAGTCACCACATTAGGACTATATTACAAGTATAATTATTTCTATCACTTACGTGAATAATATAGTTACCTAATATTATATTATATTAAATATTACATACCTACATATTAAAAATGTTCAAATGTGTTCACTTCACTTAACGAAGTTGAAGTCGGCGCCAAAATATGCGTTCGCAGCATTCTCATAAGTAGGTTTTTATCATATGAGTAGTTCTTATTTATTAAACATTAAATTTAACGCGAAATTATCACATTCTATTTATTGTAACATAAAACAATGATAATATTATAGTTTATAATCATATTATTATTAATCCGCCACCTCAAAGTTGATATTTAACTTTGAAGTGGCGGATTATTTTCGATCACGACCTGCCAGGAACGCATTCTCTTAGCGGCCGCACTGTAACGATTATTGCCAGTATTATTCGCTGACTTATTATTATTTTATTAGAAGCCATAAAATGACTGTTTGAAATTAGATATTTTTCGTTGTACTGGGTAGTTGTCGAATACCTCCGAAGATTAATTCCGCCAGTAGGGGCGAGACATATTAATATATATAATATTTTTATGTATATATACACATACATAAATATAATTATAATATAATATATACTTGTATACATATATTTGCTTAATCCAAATATGAACCTAATACAAAAGTTTTTTAGGCGTCCAAGTTTGTCTACTTGGTCACCGGTAATATTACGGAAGCTGGGTCAATATTGAAAATATCGACTGTAATATTCAGATCATTCATTATTAAAACTTTGTGAATTTGGTGCATCTTTAAAATCTCTGTTTGCTCGAACTTCTGTTGTTGTTGCTTATTTATTGATGATTGAACATATAGGAAAGGTTGTGAGTTGTGGTTGACATACCGGATTTGTATACACAAGGTTACAGGTTCAAATCCAGGCAAGTATCAGTGTGACTTTTTAATATCCTAAATACTTTTTAAATATTCTAAGATACCACTGACCGACTGTGACGGAAAACATCGAGAAGAAACCTGGATTTCATTATCTGAAATCGCCAACCCTAGCGCCAGCTAGCGTGGTGATCAATGCTCAATCATTCTCTTCAGGTGAAGAGGCCTTTGCCTAGCAGTGGGAGAGTTATAGGCTGTTATTATTATTATTATATATTAGAAGAAAGATTAAAATTTTCGGAAAGATACATTTGGCGCAGTGGTTATGCGATAGCATTTCTGCACTAAGGGTTGCAGGTTCGATTCCCGCCCGGAAAAGAAAAGTGGTGTTCCAAGTCTGGGTGTTTGTGTAAATGTGTATGTGATATTTCATGTTTGTGAAACGCATCCACGATACAGAAGAAATTCTTCGTGTAGGGCGGTGTTTAAAAAAATGGAATTGAAGGAGCAGGGCTAAATATCTTTATTTTATTGAAACAGCAGAAAAACGGGTGCGATTTTAGAGCTTAAAAGTGTGAACATTTTAACGGTTTAATAGTGGCTTTCTTAAGCCGCCAGTGGCCACCGGCGTCGCCGTTGGCGGTCACGCGTGACCTTCAAACCCTACGCGCCTAGTCTCCACTTGACTAGTTTAGTTTCTACATTCGGGATTGAATTCTTTTACATTGCGGCCGTCCGCGGTCTCGCGTCGTCGCTGGCAGTAGCGGGTAGAACCACCGACAAGAAGCGCGCGGCCGCTCGCGGCACCTATGGCGGCCTCGCGACCTTTTCAAGCGATACTGGTATTTTTAAGTAACTATGTAGATAAAGTTTAAAATTATTTCACACCGAAAGTGCTCGCCGCGTCGCTGCCGGCTGCATTCCGGTGTAACTCGGCCCTAAGGAGTCTTGTACAATATCACTATGACATCCCCAGAATATTAACTAGCATTATAAACGCCTAACATCGCAACACGATACATACTGGCTATATATTAATCAACTTAAATAAGCAAGTTATACAAAATTCGAAGTATGTATGTGTAATAATAAAGTAATAGTAATAATAAAGTTTATTTTCAGAAAAGTCAATAAAAACTGCTTTTCTGAAAATAATTATAAGATCACTTTGTTGTCCGTCTGGCTGTCTGTCAACCCTTTATTTCTCAAGAACGCATGAAGGTTACATTAAAATCATAAAATATGCCAAGGAGCATTGGCTTAGTACACATGTTAAGAAATAAATCTGAAAACTGTAAGGCGATTAACACACGGCACCGCGCGCCGCCGCGGAGGGCGGTGGCGGTAAAGCGGATTTCGTAGCGGTACACCGCGCGGTAAGGCGGTTTACGCGCCTGTCCGCGCGGTTGGATTTACCGCGGATTTGACCAGTTTGGCAAGAATGGACGCTGAAGTGGTGGCGGTTATGCGGCGCCCCGTGTGTGATGCACCGCCCTTCAGCGCGGCCGGCCGCGCGGAGAGGCGGTGGCGGTGAGAGCATCGCTCGAACGCGCGGTCAGGCGGTGCACGTGTGTTAGGCATCGACGGATTTAATAGAGATCAATGCGACATGAGATCCGCTTCACCGCCAACCGCGGCGGTGCGCGGTGCCGTGTGTTAATCGACTAAAGTAGTTACATCACATACAAAAATAAGCATAACTTATTTACAAGTAATCTAACCGGTACCTACTGTATTATATTGGGGTAACAGGTTTTCAAGGGCAACGTTAAGTATTTTCATCAATCTGCTTTTATTAGAAAGTTTGTAAGTGTGTTTGTATACTTGTTACCTCTTCACGTTCAAACGGTTAGACTGATTTTGATGAAATTTCATATGGAGGTAGCGGGAAACCCTGGATTAACACATAGGCTACTTTTTATCCCGAAAAATATGTAGCGGGTAACATCGCGAGGCAATGTGGCAGCTATGGAGAAAACACGGTCCAGGGCTCTACGTTGTCAAAAGCTTTTTCATAATCAACGATCGCGAAGCTCAAAATCCGCTTATATTTATTACATTTCTCTATCAGCTAATTCACCGGATGAATGTGGTCTATTGTAGAATATCCCTTCTGGAAACCTGCTTGTTCTATTGGCTGTAAGTCTGTGTATGTGTGTGTAAGCATTCGTCTAAGTGGCTTGTAAGTCTAGTTTTAGTCTGGAAAGGTAGTTTTTTTTTAATGAAAAGGGCAAATTTACCTTGGTGGAATTAAAAAGTATTATTATTGGATTTGGTTTATTGATTTGCCTTTGGTAGGCGTAATTTTTTTTGGATTCGACGTCTGTGGATCCGCTAGTTTTATTGACTTAAATGGCTGGCATATTTTAAATTGGTCAACTATATATGCCAACGAGATTACCATTTTTTCTCTCTCATTCATATATTTTTGTTATTTAGTGCTGTTTTTTGTTTTACAATTATAATAACGATGTAAGGTATATTCCTATATATGCTTGTAAAGTAGGAACTAAATGCCCAAACAAATAACCATGATTTGCCTGTCTGTCGAGAAAACGTTCAAATCAATTAATACTACACCTACTTCTGGACATTTCTAGGACCATTTTTCGCCAGTTGAACTTTTAGGTCATTACCACCATGAAAATATTTTTTTTGTCAACGAACGAAAACGGACCTACTAATTTTATTTTTGCATATACTCAACACACATAAATAAAATTGGAGTGTCTGTTTGAAACATTTAACATAACTGGTTTATACGCAATGCATATTATGATAGTCACGATACACATAAAAAATGCAATTTAAAAATGTTTTTCTGTCTGTTTGTACCGGCTAATCTCCGAGAGCGCTGGGCCGATTTTCACGGAACTTTCACTGGCCTATAGCTGATAGTCCGGGGTCTAATATAGGCTACTTTGAATTTGGAAAATGTTTCATAATAATTCTTTATTTTACAGATAACTAAGATCTAATGTGTTAGTATTTACAAAAATATTTTTTTACTATTTTTAGTAAAGTGACATGATATTGGTTATTTATAATGACAATATTAACTTATTATCATCCTTACCATCTTTTTAAAATTGAAGAGGCAACGTCCTCCCCTATTATCACTCTGCTCAGTTATAGAGATGCAGTTTTTTTTGTGAATCACCGCATGAAAACCATCAGTTTCTTTTGCACTGAAAATAAAAATTGCATTTTTGTTATAGGGATCGTGCTTACTATCATATGCTTATAAGCCTGGCTGGAGGCCTTTTATTAGGTCTCGCCAAACGACCGGTTAAGCAGTAAGAGCTCCCTCAGAGCTAACTGCGAGAGACAAGTTCGAAAAAAAAAAAAAAACTATCATATGCATTGAGTAAAAATTTGATGTAACAGACAATCCTATTTATTTTTTGTGTATTGATTATACATATTGCATATTCACCACAAACTAATCACTAATAATGTATCTAAATTTACACACAACAATTACTTTAGTAAGTTTCCAAAAATCACATTATAATTAAGTAAATTGTTTACCACAAACTAAATAACAAGGCAATCGTGCGGTGCGGTGCAGTGCGGGGCTGGGAAGGGATCGGATATCCCCCCAATGTTAGTAACTAGGGAGCCTGTCCCGAAGGGCAATACGCGCTCAATTGATTTTATTCAAGTATTTTTTTAAATTATTTATTTCCTATTTCGATGGGGATAAATTATTCGTAATGGACGCTACGTTACATCGATCTTTTTAAAGAGATTTCTTAGAAGTTAAACATTTATTTGTTGTCAACTAAAACATCGTGTCCCATGGGGTGGACTAATTTGAATACAAATATTTTCAGCGAACTGTTTTGTCGGGGGTTTATTTCCATTAATTTACATTTAATATTAGAGGTACCTAGGTAAATAATTTTAGTGACGTTAGGTTTAAACGATTTTGATGTCATTTTTAGAACTCAAATTCTGTTCAAAATTTTTGAATAAAGCGATACATATTTAATTGAGGGCCGATTTTCATTTAATCCCCAAACATACTATAACTTCATGTCAAATAAAATATCTTTAACGCGTGACAACCCTTAATTTATTAAGTGTAGCGACAACTGTTTAGACGTAGTCGGCCTTTTTTCGCAAGATCAAACGCGATGACATACCTACGGCCGACTGCAGTTTTACGAGATTAACAAAACTCCTTACCCGTACTAAAACTGCATAAACCGGCAAAAGATCACTATGTTATTTTAACTTAAACATAGTAGATACACAAGTAGTCATGCATAACATCACGCCTGTATTCCCCGAAGGGGTTAGCGAAGGTGACTCTCTGTCAACCGGGCACAAATCCAGATTCCGAGCTGCTACTGACAATTACCTAGTGACTTAGTGAGTAAACCCAGTAACACTGCCCGACCCGGGATTCGAACCCGTACCATGCTCTGCAGTCGCTCGCTTAGCGACCACTAGACCAACGAGGCAGTCAACGTCAAAGTTTAACTTAAATCTGTATAAAATCATTTTTTTTAATATCGCCCCACTAGGAATTTCTCCTGTGTCGTAGGTATGGGATTCACATTAATATGAAATATCACATACACTAACACGCAGACTCGGGACAAACATCTTTGGTCCGCACAAAGTTTTGCCCTATTAAATAATTACATTAAATATATTGAAATACACATAACATACATAAAACATAACATCACGCCTGTATTCCCCGAAGGGGTAGGCAGAGGTGCACATATGGTACACCCACATTTCGCCAGTTATGTTTTTTAGGTCCCAATGTGATAGGGGGCGAGCCTATTGCCACCAACCGGGCACAAATCCAGACTCCGTGCTGCTACTCAGAATTACCTAATGGAAAAACCCAGTAACAGTTTGCCCGACCCGGGATTCGAACCCAGGACCTCGTGCTCAGCAGTCGCACTTAGCAACCACTAGACCAACGAGGCAGTCTTGAAATACAACTAGGTTTTAATTTAGTTTTCTGGTCCCGCCGTTTTGAATCGTTTACAGCATTCATGGTCACGGGCAGATTGAGGTAGTAAAAAATATTTTTACTTACACTTACATTATCACATCATTATCTTGGGGTGGTGCAGGAAAGTTATTATTTACTGACTTTCGAACGCACCCAAAAAAATTTTTTTAAGGTAACGAAATTTCGCTCTCTTCTATTTCCTACTGCCCCCTTACCATGAACTGTCCTGCTTCGAGAATTCATAGTAAGGGGAAAAAATTGCAGCTGTACTGACATGAGTAAATGCATACGTTAACTTTATAATACTTAAATAAAATGGTGAATATGTAATTATAAAATTGTGAACTAAAATATTTGCACACCTGTTGTCTATTTATTTATCTATTTGTTTAAAAAAACGTCGCCCCACACTAGAAATTTCTCCTGTATCGTAGGTGCTTTTCACAAACATGAAATATCACAAACACATCTATGACAGAAGGTAGTATATGACAGAACTTAAAATGAAATTGTCAACTTATTACTTATATTCTTGCAAATAAATATGTTTATTCTATGCCGACCAGGAAATGTTAACTAAAAAAAAAACAGTCCGACAATGATATTCTAAAACAGCCCACAGATCTCCCTTTCATCCCAATGGCAAGAGATAAGAGAAGGAGGGACATAATAGTAGTATGTAGCAAACGTCAACAGATTTATTAATTCTTGGGACTTTTTATATAGTAGAATTAATAAAAAAACTAAATATATATCGCTTACATAAAAAAATGTATGCTCATGTATATTCCATACGCGACGGATCATGAAATGAGACTCCAGTCTCCAGCAGATCTGTCAATCAACCGGCAGATCTATGAGCTGAGCCTGTTTCACCATCGACAAGTAGTGTCAATTTGACTAACCACAACGTAGGGCCTCTTTTACCAGCTACAAGTAGTGTCAAGTAGTCTAACCACCACTTAAAGCCACCCGTAATTGCTTATACGAATATCACAATATCAGAGTAGCATTAACCAGAGAATAAACTAACTTGCTACTTCGTTTGCCAATTAACGAGTTTACTTGATGAGTAAACACAGTTGTCATTTGGGCACAGATTATATAAACTAAAGGAAATTGGACAAATTAGTATGGGCGCTGTCTCCAGGTTGTATCAAGTTGTGAAATATATCACTTTAGGGGTCATAATAATAGCTTCATTTTATTGTGGAAAACCAAGATTAACAGTTATGCTGGGAAAGAACTATGACTGTTTTTGTTCTTAATTTATTTGGATGATATTATGTTCACTTAAGTAATGGACCAACATGCTTTCGTATATGTGATAGTCATAACTTACTACCGGCGAAAAGTCACTTGTCAGAATAGTGGAAACGTACGTATAATTAAAATATCGAAAATTTGTGTTCTTTGCGTATATGGCCTGCAAATAATCCATAGTACGTAATATCGGTTGGAAATTCCGATGTCTAGGAATTCAGGCGCTAACAAAGATTTCAAAACCCTAAAAAATTAGATTTTTGTGAAAATTACTGAAAAAAAAAACAACTTCTGTCAGGTGTAAAGTTCTATACAATACAACACTCTTTATTGCACACCACGCAATATAATACAATGAAAGGTCTCATCACAGTAGCATGGGCTTGCGCGATGAAAATGAGTACAAGGGTAGTCTGTGGTGCGCACTGTTATTAAATACATAGTATTACGGATTTTCGGTATTCTGTGTTTCTTGGTGTGCAATAATTAATATTATCTAATCAATCATACAATATTTTTTTACATAAATACTTTCGAATACAATTACTTACACTTAAACATGTAGGTATAATCTAAAATTTTCGTGTCACAGTTTTCGTTCCCATACTCTTCCGAAATGGCTTGACCGATTCTCATGAAATTTTGTGAGCATATTGAGTAGGTCTGAGAATCGGCCAACATCTATTTTTCATACACCTTAGTGATAAGAGTTTTTACCTGAAATTCACGCGGACGAAGTCGCGGGCAACAGCTAGTATAATATATATATTAATTAGGTGGACATCGACAATATTTGGCATTAAGGTTACGCAACCTTAATGCAATGTTAATGTTCCTTAACTAGCTTTTTGAAGCTCGGTAAGGACTGGGTATATCTAATAGGCACCGGAAATTCGTTCCACAATCGTACAGCTTGAACAGTAAACGATTTGTCGTAAAATCGCGTGTAGTGCATAGGCATCTTAAGTCTCAAGTTTTCTGATGACCTCAAGTATCTAGTTTATGTGAGTTTTCTTTACGAAAAATGTATGTCAGTTGCAATACAACGTTCTTTTCACTTAAAATTAGTTTTGACTGTACTATATTAAATAGGTATGTCATAGTATATAGACTAGATAGATACCAGTCAGATGTACTAGACCCCAAATCAACTGTTGTAGTGAAAAATACTTTCGACTGTTATTGCAGTTTAACATACTCTTTAACGGATAAAAAATTTGCCTGTAACATAAGTACAAAGATATGTATACATAACATTATTTACCTGGATGATGTTCTAAAAAAAAATCTGTCATATTTCTTTCCCTGCACAAGTGTCAATGTTGGTGTCATACAATACAATTAAGCTATTGATAAGACCTTTAAAAGGGCATTTGTCGCTACTTGATATAAGGTGGGTCAAAACGCCTATTCTCCTTTGGGCAGCCAAATTTCATTTGCAGTCAAGGAGGTTATAAATTATACTTGTTTGCAGTATATATTAATTTTACAAGATCATTTTAGAATAGACTTGTTTGATTTAATTGATCATCAGTCAGATGAAAAGGATCATTTTTCAAAACGACGATTGCCGACAATCCGTGCATTTAAATATCGTGTTGATTATTTTACGGCTCTGGATGATATTGATTTTTTTTGCCAGATTTCGAGATTCCGATGTTCTATTTAGATAGTCGAAATTTGTTCTAAATAAAATGCACTGCATGTAAAAATCTATAACATCAAGGGGAGGTGTAAATTTGTATGCAGGGTGGCAGAAAGATTGACGTCAAGAAAAAAAAATTTGGTCTCGTGTTGAGGGGTATCTGAATTACCCTCATGTATGTTCCGCGATATTTTATGGTTTCAAGTTATGAATTGCTTTATGCCTTTTTGAGAAACTTCGACCTGATCAACTTAAAATGATTATTATTTTTAAAGTAGAAGACTTTTTCAAAATTTTCGTTTTGCCACTTAATCTTCATAAGTTGTACTTTCATGCATAAAATAATCCGTAACTTTGATAAAAGTTATTAAAATCTTTGTGTAAAGTGTATAAATTGCGTCCAGTGGAAAAGTACTCAGATATTCATCTTTAAATTAACGGTCCAAACAGATGATTTCATGGTATCTAAGTAGATTTCGAAAATACGCCAGACTCTCAGCTTTCATAAATCACAAAAAATCTTAGTACTTCATGGGGCCACTTTGGCTAAAATTTACCTTCAAAGACAGCAAGGTGGCAAATTCCTAAAATTTGTCGAGTAATTTAATTTTTATTTTGGCCATTTTATCATCATCATCAGCTTTTAAATGGCCCACTGCTGGGCCATTGCCATTGCCCATTTTATCATGCATACGGATAATTAGTTACTTTGTATATTATGTTGGTTATCACTGCACCCGGTTCTAGATAAGCTTACATGTACGTTGCACAGAGTAGCTGATAAATTGCCTGAAAATAAAAAAATAGGTACTTCGTGTTTTGAGGTATCCGAATTATTCCGATGTATGTTCCGAGATATTTGAGTTGGCGAGTAATGACATTTTTTCTGACTTATTGAGAAGAGCCGACCGGCTGCCACTTGTGGCAGTTGTTCAAGTGGTACTCGACAGAGGCGGAGGTGTGTTTCTCAAAAATGGACGCACTCTTGATTTTGTTATTGTTGCTTATTATACTAAAACGTATAAAACGTCGCAGAATTCAGAACCAACGACGTCCAATTCATCGGCGTTACTGGGTTTATCCAATTTTAACTTCACGCAATAAAAATGGACAGCACAAATTGCTTTTCAAAGAATTAAAACGTCATCCAGATATGTTCTTCAAGTATTTTAGAATGAGCGTGAACTTATTCAACGAACGACTTAGCGTGCTGCACAATGACAACAAGACTAGACCTGAGACGCGGGAGCGGGGAGAAGCTTGTGACTGTGGCCGTGTGCGCGCGCGAATCAAACGACAAAACGCGGCCACAAGTAGCAAGCGCGGTCGACTCCCGCAGCTTGTGGCTCGGACGCGGCCACTCAAACGCTCGGTGGGCGCCGATGCTATACGAAATGTATGGAGAAACGCGTCCGCAACTTGTGGCGGCCACTAGTCGTTCCAATGTGGTCGCCACTAGTCGTTCTAATGTGGTCGCCACTAGTGGCTTAATGTGCGGGGGCTGTAAATTTATGAGATATCGACGTCTTTCAGTTAACCGGCAAGTTATTATTCAAAACTGTAGTTTCGATTGTGAAATTGATAAAAGTAACTCGTAATTTTTACTTACCCAGTAGCGTGAATTAAATTAACTATTCAAAAGTTGTAGATGGCGCGGTACTCCTTATTTTTAGGGTTTCGTACCTCAAAAGGAAAACGGAACCCTTATATATCTCAAGAATGTGTGAATGTATAAAGTTGACGTTGAGTCAACGCAATCAAAAAATAGAAGCAAATAATGTGTTAATTTGTTTTACAAATTTCACTTTTAAAACCTATCTACACTTAGGATACAGACTTACCGTTGACTTAGAATCATAAAATGTATGTTAAACTGTATCTGTACAGACCTATTGAATAAAATAAAATAGATACTGGGGTGTTTTATATACCATTGAAACAAACAAGGGCATGAAAGTATTTTGAGATAATAACTTTTATATATTTTATATTTCTTTTTGTGTTATTTTAAATGTGTAATTGTTAGTTTTCCCAAATAAATAAAATAGAAAAATAATATACCCCCGAATTAGTCCCATATATAGATTGTCGTTATCTAATAATGAGCTTCGGAGATATAGACCGGAACACGTCATAGGATCGGATTCAGAATTACCAATAAAAAACGTATTTATCTCATTCCTATACATAACCTACCATAAATTTCATTGTAAAAAAAAAACATAATCCGAATGCCCGACTTTTTATAAGTTGGTTAAATATAGCCGATATGTATTGTACCTTGTTGCGATTTACTGCACGTTTATATAATGCTAGTTAATATTCTAAGGATTTCATAGTGATATAGTTCGCCTTGATTTCTTGCGTTTGCTAGAAAAACATCCACACTGAGTGTAACAAAGTTACGCCGGAATGTTCGCCGAAATGTTACAGGTGGAGACGCGCACCTTGAGAGTCGCCCATCGAGCAATGCGGAGCAATGCTCTGCGTGTCCCTCCGTGATAGAATAATAAATGAGGAGATCCGTAGTAAAATTAATGTAAATGATAAATGATTTTATTTTTGCATCTGATGGGGACTGATGGACTGAAACTAATGAAATGAACTATTATCAAAGAAAACCATTCATTTTGTAGGTAATTACTATTAAAATCAACATTCTTATTCCATTAACCTTTTGACCGCCACAGTCGTGTATAGACGACAAGCCAAAAAGTGCCCAGCACGCCACAGTCGCGACTACACGACAGACTTTTAAACGTAAATAAAGCCTATTAAACAACATTTATTTTTTTATTTCTTTTGCTAATTATGTTCCTTGACACATTCTTATTTACATTAATTGACCTCCTTTCTTTATATTTCATCTATATTTACATAAAATGACAAAAACTTAAACCAATTCTAAAGATCAAAAAACATAGGTCCCTCCACGCCACAGTCTCCATATGACGACAAGTAGTGATGTAGCTAACAGACAACATAACAAGAATATCGACCTGAACGGTAACCTACGTTACAGTTAATTTATTTAAGTTATTCTACAAAATTTAAATACAAACGTTGATAATAAAGTTTTATACTAGAGAAATCATGAAAGTTTTCGTAAATGTTTTATAATTATTACTATCCCTGTATTACTTATTCTTTCCCCCTTTTTTAAACTATTACAATGTACTATTACAATAAACTGAAACTAGGTCGGTACTACTCCGTTGCGACGTGGATATAAATACGAAACCATATAAATAAAAGCTTTAATTTTATTTCGATATTATTACTAAATAACGCTTGCACACCTCTAGTGCAGAGGCGAGCAAATTTAAAAAATCCGTGCCGGTCACTCCACAGTCGCCATAGGACGACAGATAGGTACTTCATAATTGAACATAGTGCTGTGATGGTATTGACTTGATTTTATCGATTGATGTTTTTTATTGTGGATTTAAATGACAAAGTGTGCCGAAATTTTGACACATATCATTATAAAAAGACACAGGGGGACAAAATAAAACTCCTGTATGATTATATTTGAGGTATTGTTAAGTTTATTAAAAAAAAAGTTGTTAAAAAATGAATATTAAGGTTTTTATCGATATCATTCGGAACTCACTACTTTTTTGTAGGTATCTAAGGTTGAATTTTTAGCTTGGCGCTGAGGGCACGTCGTAGTTTTTTTGACGTGGCGGTCAAAAGGTTAAATATCTTTTTCGAGGTTTTTAATCAGTCTCACTGCTTATATTCCTTTAATGTTCTTAGTGATCATAAAAATAATTATTAAAGAACTAGCTGCGCCCCGCGGTGTTACCCGCTACATTTTTTCGGGATAAAAAGTAGCCTATATGTTAATCCAGGGTATAACCTATCTACATACCAAATTTCAACCAAATCGGTCCAGCCGTTTATGCGTGAAAGAGTAACAACCATCCACACATCCATACTCACAAACTTCCACATTTATAATATTAGTAGGAAGTAGGATCTTATAATAATATAAACAAAATATTGTAAACATTGCTCATTGCAATATTGTAAACAAAAAACAGAATCTTCTTGTAAGTTATTTTTGGTACTCTTTTTTACTCATCTCTCCCTCTTTTGGGAAAAATATTTGATACGTATTATTTTACTTTTTCTGCTTTTTCTTTCCTATTATTTCCTCTCTCGTCCTTTTATCCTATTTTTTGATGACATGGTGACAAAACTGTTATAACTGTAGATTTATCAACTGCACTGCGGTGTGAGCACAGCACCCAACCGTTCTTTTGCCAACGATAAAGGTGCAGTAATATTGGATTATAGCATCCCTTCCACTTAAAGAGCTGTCAAATATTATATAAACGTATCCTATTACTAATATGCCTGGATTTTATTCTTCCTCTTAACATCCAGGTTGAGTCTAATGTTGAATCGATTATTTATTTCCTTTAATGATTTTTTAATGGTGATTACGTTAAAAAGTAATTAGATTCCAGATTTTTTTCATTATACAATGATTTTAATATCTAAAAAACAATTATACTGAAATAAAAATAACATAACGCCTATATTCCCCGAAGGAGTAGGCAGAGATGCACATATAGTACACCCACATTTCGCCAGTTATTTTTTAGGTCCCAATGTAATAGGCGGCGAGCCTATTGCCATCAACCGGGCACAAATCCAGACTCCGTGCTACCACTGAGAATTACCTAATGGAAAAACTCAGTAACACTTTGCCCAACCTGGGATTGGAACTCAGGACCTCGTTCTCAGCAGTCGCGCTTAGCAACCACTAGACCAACGAGGCAGTCAACTAAAATAATGGAGCATTATTTAATTATATAAGTGCTGTAACGATTTACAAAAGTTGTTTAATTTTTACACTTGGCCATTTTTTTTCTACACTTGGCCATTGTAATTGAGGCTTAGATTTAAATGGGTTAAATTAAACGAAATAGTAGATTTTTTTGGTACATATCTGATTCGTGTAACGGCTAGGCCCAAAACTGGGTATCTCCTTTCTATATTTCTAGTTTTTTAGATTTATTTTTAACTTTGAAATGTGTCATATAAATAATTAATTAAATTTGGTTTTGAAGTATAGATTCTGGAATGGGGACGTACCAAAGGACTGTGTTTTGTTAGGTTGGCATTAAAAAAACATGATAATATAATTTTACATGGTTAACAAGTAGGTAGCGTAGATTTTGATTAAACACTCTGTACGTAGTAGCAGTGGCGTGCATCCCATATAGGCAATTAGGCAGTACCTCATATAAATTTAACATTAATCATCACAAAAATATGCCTATGTTCATTCATAGCATGACGCGCAATAGTAGGCTGTCGCTCAAGCTGCCTGATAAATCCACGCACACTATAAAATTGCACGTATTTCTATACACAACACACACACTTTTTAGAATAATACGACCGAATTAAAATTCCACTTTTTCCATACGTCACCGGCATTTGACAATCGCAAATCAGTCGGCCAAAGTAAGCAAGCCTACTTTAGTCAATTATTGTCTGCACTCATGCTGGAGTCTGTTGCATTAAAGGTCCGAGCCTCTAATTGGCTGTTAGACTCATAGTTTTAAAGCAAATCAGAAACAGGTAAAGTATATTTATTAGATGTTTGTAGGTGGTTGGTAAAAGTTCACGTGGCAAAAAATTTGCCTAGAAATGTTAATTGGAGATTCGTGGAGTGGAAAGTATGTGAGTAAGTAAAAATCAAAACTTCCTTATTACTTAAAAATAATAAAATAACTATCACACGTGTCGGTTCTTCGATGTTGTAAGCAGAAGTGCATATTGCGAGTTATATTATCCGTCCCCATAGGCTATAGTGGTCATTTTAGATTATAAGTACCTTTTGGCGAATAGTTATAATTATTATAATCGATGTACTAGGTTTAGTTGATTAATTGATAAAAAATATCGCTTTATGGTAAACAAGCTGTGCCCCGCGGTTTCACCTGCGTCTTTTGCATTTGTGTAAACTACATTAGACTTCTGATATCCTAGTATCCAACGCGGTACCCTAAATATTTTTGAATATCAGTTATCGGCCAGTAAAAGACCCGTCAAAATCCGTCAAGCCGTCGCGGAGTAGCCGTAACCCGCGAATTTCCTGCGGAACCCTAAACGTTTTTGAAATTCAAAGAAGTCTATATTAGACCCCGGACCATAAGCTATCTGTAGCAAGCTAGTAACAAAGTCCCATCAAAATCAGTTCAGCCGTTTCGGATGTTAGCCGGAACAAACAGACAGACAACTGTTTTTGATTGCAATTTTTTTACGTCTTTCATAATATCATACCTATATTAAGTCAAAAGCTGTTATTTTGATGTTACAAACAGACACTCTAATTTTATTTATGTGTATTGGTTTATGGCCAATTGCAAGTATCACACATGTACCTAATATTATACCAAAATCATAATTTTGGAACAGAAGATTAATCATCTAGAGCATTAAAAAGTGTGAAATGTATGGCTAGTGAGAGGATGGACTCAATATTTGTGAAATTGGCGTTGTCATCATTATTGTCTATTTCATATGATTAGAACAACAATACATACTGCTCCCTTGGAAATCTATTTTCAACTGTGAACTGCGGGCTATTACGTTTTTAACTGCAATGCGTGCCTCGAGCAGATTCGTGGTTTACCGCTCGGCGGAAAAAAACAGTAAGGTAGCCTCAGCCTTGATCCTTTATTCGTTAAAAATGACTGCACATGATAAGCTCTTCCTAAGACATTTTTTGGTGTATCAGCTCGTTCAGTAGTTCTTTTATAAATCCACATTGCCATGTAATAACAAAAATTGTATACTTATTTTTAAGTGAAATACTCAAACCTAAACTTACCGTGTTGTTTTCAACTATACACTATTATGTGGTACTTCGAAGAAGTACCACATACGCAATGAAATAGTCCGCTGTGATCAGATGACAGTGCACTCGTACTGCCGAAGAGTTTTTGACAGTAAACCTACTTCCCTATAGTTAACCATCCCCGGTCTGCCCTAACATTCATTCTTAAAAAAAAAGGGCCGTGTGAATTCGTCAGTCACAGTTGTTTTAGGACGCTAGATGGCGCTCCATTTGTTTCGAATGATTATAATTATATATATGTATAATACTAGCTGACCCGGGGTATGAAAAATAGATGCTGGCCGATTCTCAGACCTACTCAGTATGCTCAGAAAATTTCATGAGATTCGGTCAAGCCGTTTCGGAGGAGTACGGGAACGAACATTGTGACACGAATTTTATATATAAGATAATTAGAAACTTTAGGTTCTAGTAGTTTAAGTAATATGTTTGCTAACGGGTTACAGTCCAAAGAATAAATTAAATATTTCTTAAAGTACTTATTTTACCAAACTACGCCTTACTGTCAAAATATAATAAATATATAATTTTTACTGCTACGAGGGTCAAACTGAAAGTTCTTAGAACTGGCCACTTATAAACAATATGATAAAAAAATAATTCTAAAATTTGAAAATAGAACTCTGCCAATATTACTGAGTATATATTTCAGTAATTTGTCATTTGTTTTACGATTTGGCGGCAAATTGAAAATTGTCTGTGTCACGTCAACATGAATTTAACACGAGAAAATTTTCGTGCAATGATTTTTTATGACTTTCGATGTCATTTAAGTCAACAAGAAAGTTATGATAGACTACGATTGGCCTTTCACGATGAAGCCCCATCTCGTGCGACAGTTTACAACTGGTTTAATGAGTTTAAACGTGGTCGCACTAATCTCACTGATGATTTACGTGAGGGACGGCCTTCTACGGCGACGACTGAAGATAACATCTGTGTTGTGCGGCGTATGATAGAGACTGACAAAAGAGTGACCTATCAGCAGATTCGGACAAGCTTAGGCATCGGTATGAGTCAAGTGCACAAAATCCTCCACGAACATTTAGCAGTCAGGAAGCTTTGCGCCCGGTGGATACCTCATAATTTGACTGAGGCTCAAAAACTCCATCGTGTGGATTGGTGCCGTAAAATGATTGAAAGATTTAACGGAGGTGACTCAAATGCTGTGTTCGACATACTAACAGGTGACGAAAGCTGGATTTACTGTTATGATCCTGAAACCAAAAGACAATCTGCTCAGTGGGTGTTTCATTTCGAGAGGTTGCCAACTAAAGTGAAGAGAGATCGAAGTGCGGGAAAAAAAATGGTGTCCTCGTTCTTTGGAAGGATAGGTCATTTCGCAACAATTGTGTTAGAGGATCAAAAAACAGTTTCTGCAGAATGGTACACTACCAATTGTTTGCCACTTGTCTTGGAAAAAGTTCGAGAGAAACGACCTCGCAGTAGGATCCTCCTTCACCACGACAACGCCTCGTCGCACACCGCTAAGCGAATGATCGACTATTTGGCGACATCAAACGTTGAATTACTGGGTCACCCGCCGTATAGCCCCGACCTCGCCCCTTGTGATTTTTATTTATTTCCAAAAATTAAAGAAAAACTTAAAGGAAAGCGGTTTATGAATGCTGAAGAAGCGGTGGCTGCGTATCGCGATGCCATTGAAGAGAACCCTAAAGACGAGTGGGCAAAGTGCTTTTCCCAGTGGTTCCATCGCATGCAGCGGTGTATTGACGTGAATGGACAATATTTTGAAAAGATATAATAAAACTAATAACTGGCTAATGTAATCAGTTTTTGATTTTCTAAGAACTTTCAGTTTGACCCTCGTATCAGCCGACGTAAAATTGCCATTAGCTTACCCGGGCTCTAAACTGTGTTATTCCTTACAGTGGCGGAGAAGATAGTTCGAGCAATACATGCCCGATAGCTGCATCTGCGGCTGCACCTGCAACGTGGCGTGGGACAAATGATAGCGCCACTGAGTTTTGTCGTCGTGGTAATACGCCCGCTGCATACGGCAGGTACCAGCGTAACAACTCTACCGCACCATACTCTACACCACCTTCCAATGCTGAAAGGTACTTACGTACTATATTTATTTATACTTTCTTGTAACAACAGGCTTTTTCGAGCTTAAAACCTGACTGTATTTTTTTATAACCTATGTTATAATGAGGTACCAAAACGTTACCATTTCTAAAATATTGTGTCTCCTTTCTAATATACCAAAAGTACTATCAATGTTTTTTCCAAATATTAACATTTTTATGACCGTAGAGGATCTGTTCGAAAAAAGTTTAAAGGTAACTATTTAAAACGTCCAAATTTATATAAGTAATGGTTCCTATACTTTAAAAGTTACCATCCTATTCCGTCTCATCATTTTAGGAAAATAGGATCCGGTAATAAATCTTAATTTATCGTCAAAAATTAAATGTAGAAAATATTGAATCTTTCACAATAAATATTCAGGTCTACGCACAAATATAGATAACGCCGTGTCGGTCTAGTGTATTAAATGCTTAACGTGGGGCATCTGTTGCGCCGACCCTGCATCGGCATCGGTTCTCCGAATTTAGGCGTCAGTTTAAACATCAAAAATGCCAAATTGCGCTATGATAGATTGTAAAAACTGCTCAACACACAGTATCTGATCTTGAATTTTATTATTGTTATCAGTCGTATCAATTACACACTTTTCACCGGTTATAAGTAATGTCTGTAACATACAAAAGTATGCTTATAACTTGTACACAGTGAAATATATCCATATACAACAAACCTCGTAGCATACTCGGATTATCTTGGTACTCAAGTAGATGCAATTTACACTGATTTTCAAAAGGCTTTTCGTTAAGGTCGATTATGAACTGCTGGTGAGTAAAATAGCTTTTAATGGTATAATATGTGGGAATTTGCTGAGATGGTTTTCTTCGTAACCTGTAGTAATTAATGGTGATCATTCAAATATTAATATTGTTGTCTTCTGGAGTTCCACTAGGATTCATTCTGGGACCTTTGCTGTTTATATTTATTAATGATATAGGTAATTGCTTTCACAATTCAAAATACCTAATGTATGCTGACTATTTTAAAAAAATTAGGCCAATTAAACAATTTAATTATTGTCTCGCTCTATAATCCGATTAAGATATATTTACCAATTATTGTATATCTAACAAACTTAAACTTAGCGTTCCCAAGTGTTGCTCTTTAAATTTCACCAAGAATAAAAAATCTTTTAAACACAATCATTCCTAGACTGATGCAACTTTAAACAGGGTTTGTATGGTTCGTGATCTTGGCGTAGTCATTGATGATAAGCTTCATCTTGATATACACCTTCAAACCATAGTCAACAAAGCCTCGCGGATGTATGGGTTTGTCATGAAATCGGCCACAGAATTTGTACGGCCCCAGACATACCTGCATCTTTACAAGGCTTTAATTAAATGCGAATTAAAGTATGCGGTCGAGGTGTGGAACCCCTTTAACAATAAATATTCTAATTAAATAGAAAATGTACAAAGAAAAATTTTAAAATCTGTGAATTACAGATGCTTCCACTCTTCTGCGTCTTACGCAGACTTATTGAAGAAGTATAACCCTCTGAGCCTCGCTAGTCGGCGTACATTTCTGAAGACCATGCTTCTGTACGACCTTTGTAATAACGCTTATGACTGTTCGGATATATGCAATAAAGTATGTTACTTGGTTCCTAGAAGAACGCATATTCGGGGTGTCATGCGAAGACAACCATTGTTCGCGGTGCATGCCGAAGTAATGATGGTGTTAAAAAGTTACATGACTCTTTCAGAACGACTCCACATCATCGTTGGTATGCAAGTGGGGACAGAGTGGCTGGCGCGACTGGCGGCGAAAGTACGCCTAGCACTCCAGGTGGCGTTACGGAAGGCGGGCGGCGCCGGCGTCTCTCAGGTTCAGGCTCATCACGATCGGACTCGAGTTCGCCTGAACCCAGCGACACTTCAAGGGCTTCCACACCAGCTACACAACCACCACTCTCGCATCATACCATACATCGAACCCCGCCGTCTTTACAACATCAAGTAAGTTAATTGTATGTTTATTTATTAGATAATTATGTGACAATATAAACACTCAACACTCAGGTTTATCAGCAGTCAGTTACAAAACTTCTATGAACTAACTTAGGTAACTGTGCGTAAAGTAGGTACTAACTGGTGAAGTGGATTACTAATTTATTAAAATAAGTAGATATTAATAATATTAAAGTAGTACTAAATAAATATAGACGACAGATCAAGTAGCCTAGGCGAACGCACGTCCTGTAGTTGAGCCTGTTACTACGTGATGTGTAAAAAATTATGTTACAAGTCAGAAGGCTACTGCTTACCCCCTAGGTTCTTTCAAAACATATTAAAAAATTTGCAAAATAAACACATGAAAAGTGTGTTTACATCAAACTACTGTATAACTCAGTATTACCCATAGATCATTCATTACGGTACTATTAACATTATATATTGTAATGTAGGCGTGCAATAACACATGTCTGTCTTCCCGTTCAGGAAATACAGGCGTGATAAGAAAAAAATATATTATAATTTATGTAAATGTGAGTTATTGTATTTTTGAACGATTATTGATAGTTTTTTTAACCTGGCTTAACATTATCATACATATCAGGTTATTATCCTGGAATAGATACGTAGAAAAAATCCAAGTGGCGAAGTCGCGGACTAAAATAGTACACTTAAGAACAAAAGCAGCTAAATATTCATCTAATAAAAGAATATAATTGATTATAAACAAAACCGAATGACAATAATACATTGAAAATGAAAACTTAGTGGTCGTAATATAAACATGCGTTTATAATACGAATGTTTGTAACGCAAAATGCCCTTTGGGCGCTGGGGCCCGGTAATCAGTCTACGTTTGTGCATCATATTTTTTTATGATATTGAAAATAATATTGTTTCTAATTAAATTAAGGAATTTAAAATAAAAGAACATTATCTTAATATATTTCTTTAAAAGTATAGTTTATTATGGCATGATTTTCATATAAAATATACCTTTATTGAAACCATGATAAGGTTTAAGTTTTTCTTCTTCTATGAAATAAAAGTGTTAATAATCACTAATTTGGTACAGTATCTTTCAGTAAAAATATATGTCTAAAGCTTTTTGGTCTAAGAACCCACAACAACATGCACAGCAACAGCATTGGAAACTATTTTTTATATGCTTTAATTATTATTATGGCGAGACGTACCAAATCGCTGTGTTAATAAACTTATGGCACTATAAAGCCAGACTTAATTCACAAAAATATCAGCCTACGTATATTTCTGCCCATCCTCGTTTATCAAAGTGCCCGAAATTGAAGACTGTAATGAATTTTAGAAAACATGTTGTGAGAGATCACAAGGTCAATCAAGTTAGCTTTTGTAAATCTGATAGTCTGTGTCAATAAGAACGATGAGACTACATTTTACATGTATTTAGAAATGTCTAAGTACTTCGCTATCGATTAGATAGTAATCGACCGAAATCTTAGACAAGTGCGTAAAAATGTGAAACGGCTCTTAGTTATTTTAAAACAAAAAAAAAAACATACTGTGGAATGAATGAATAATAGAAAATATAAGTATGTATTAACCTATTGTTTTGTGAATGTGGTTATACATATAAATCATGTTATTTTGCTAAACATGGTGGTGATAAATAGATAAAAAAAAAATTGACATCAAAAGAGGTAGATACAGTTATGTGAAACCCTGACACCCGTGCTACGTTTATAACCTGTGTTACAGGAGTCAGTGTCTTCGATAGATGGTTCCGTTTGAGTCCGAAATTAGTCGGGTATTCCTTATCGATATTATGTATTCATACGTCTGAAAACTTTACAATCAATTGGTTGCTTTCTAACTATACTAGCATAGTAAAAGGTTCCTTGCTAATAGGCAACTCATTACTCTTTTCCTGGATAAAATGTTGCCTATTTACAAGGATAAATTGATTTCCGTAAAGAGGTAAAGACTTAAGAGGAAATAGGGGCGGCGAGCTTTCAAAAACGGCGAAAAATATAAACAAATCGGTTTCTGGCCATCCTTAAACCGGATTTGGAACTGATTTTCTCACCGGTCGCAGCTATTGATGCCGCCTGCGCAGTTCTTCTAAATTATATAAGAATATTCATAGACAGCTATAGGTAGTCAACTCATCTTTGCGCAATTCGCTATATTTTATTGTGTTGTGTATATGTTACTGTAAAAGATTACAGATTTATTATCGTTGGTTGGTAAATGTTTGGATTATTATCAGCAATTTTTTAGCTTTTACTTAAGTTGGTAAATGTTGCATTTTACTAACAACACCGGACGCGCAACAGTCAGTAACATTACTAACCGTTGCGCGTTTTGAATATACTAGTGAGATTCATTTCTTCGTTGCGGTGGTCGCAGATCTGATAACATAACCGATATGTTCCAGTACATTGTGCAAAAGAATAATTATTATATTTTATTTTTGAGTAACTTTTTGAGCAACGAGAATGTTGAACTCTTGTAGCGTTTAATATTATCCTTGCTCTAAAATTGATGTTGTAGTGGAGGATGGGCGTTTTGGCCTTTTTTAAATACTTTAATTATTAATATGGTCTCTGCCTACCTCTCAGGAAAACAGGCGTGACTTTATGTATGTATGGCGGGAAATAACCAATCGGCGTGTGGAAAAAGCTATGGCACTATAAAGCCATACTTAAATCGCAAAAATATGTGTTTATTTTCATGTTTATCTTCAATTATTTGAGTTCTTTTTGGAAATTAGCATTGTGAAGTAACATAAGAATAAAATAAGTTAAGTAAGAGTTGTACTCGAATACTAACAGTGTTATTCATAAAAATCTGTTAATAACAGCATTATCAGCATTTGTACGTGGACTAGTTTTTTCCAGCCAAACATAGTATTAGTTGCAGTATTTAATTATAATTCATAAACTGGAAGTATACGCGAAATAGCAATACATTCTCTGCACCAGAATTAGGGCGTTTGTAATAGCAACCAGCTTATTTTAAAAGTAAAATGATTGAATAAGTGAATGAATTTAACGTCTAAGGAGGACTTTTTGCGCGATGATGACATTAATGGCAATTACAATAAATGTTTTCGTTGAACAGAAGACATTTTTTTTGTACTGAAATGCATGTTGATCTCTTACAAGAAGATTACACTGTTATTATTAGCAATCTCTTCTGTAACGGGAATACTGAGATACAAAAAATCAAAACATGAATCGGAAATAACCAAAAATCTTGATTTATAACAATTAATTTTCATTTGGTTTCATCAGTACTATAATATACGTACCTAATAGTACCTACAATATTGAGTGATATTCTACATATAAATGTACCTGTAGTATAAGAAAAACATTTTGCCAAGCGGTGTATATTTATTTACACAGGGAAAACTAGTTATTTAAGGAAGAAAAATAAACAGAATAGCTTCATTCTGTTTATTTGATAATCATCATATTTGTAAAGTATGGTAGGGAACTTTTTAGCAAATAAGATATCTACAGATTGGCTTGACGTCTTGACACCGTAGGTACCTACCCAAAATATAAACCATACGATAAACTTAACGATTCAGGTACCTACATATCAGCTGACAGTTCTTTTGCTTAAACTTTGCAACAGTAGTATTCAACAAAAGCAGCTCTAGCTCCAGTAAATATTAGGAAATAAAAGGTTGGCATCCCCTACTTTAAAATACCAACTGTATAATAAAAATTATATCGGTCAGTACTATCGTCACAAAATCCATCAAACCTTACGGAACTAATTAACTACGGATTAATTACGCATTTTTGTTGTATTTATGAATAATTAATAACATAGTTTCGTTAATATCACTGTATTTTACAAAGTTTTTAGGTATTATATATATTTAGGTTGTTTATACTATAACTTAGGGCTTTCTTCAAGTATAGTTTAGTAGAAGTATAGTTATAAATTAAAGATTAACATGAAAATAAACATTTATAATATTATTGTGAATGAAATGTGGCTTTATTGCGCCATAACTTTTGCCACACTGCGAATTGGTACTTCCCGCCATAATAATAATTAAAGTGAACAAAAAAGTCCTTTCCAATGATATATGGCATGTTGCTATTGGTTCGTAGACCAGCCTCTATATATTTTTGCCCCTCCTCTTGTTTTAAGCAAATCATTATCACTATATTTTTTATTATATAGTATTGTATGTATAGATATGAGCCTTGATGTCTGAAATAAATGGTTATTATTAATCTCAATTAGTATCAATCACAACTTTATACATATTATGTATGTATGGAACTTGAATACCTGTCAATTTTTTAAAGATTTTCCATGTTATGAGGTATAATCGAGTAAATATGCTGGTAAAAAATAACGGTGAATGTAGAACAATTCTGACTTAGTTATATGAGTTGGTCAATTCTAGATAGATTAATAATAATTTACTGGTGGATCTTAGGACTTGCCACAGTTTATACTTTTACAGTAACATAATATTACGTTATAATATAACGTAATATTATGTTTTTATTTAATAGAGTTCTCACGTGTACACATGAACACAAACTCAATGATATAATATATCATTGAATAAAATATTCATTTATTTCTAATTTGTTAAAATCTCAATAGGTATGTTTTATATATCGCATGATTAAAAACTAGATTAAGCCAGCGACTTCGTCTGCGTGGAATTTCTTATCTGGTCCCTATTTATTTAAAGATAGGAAATACAATTCGTCAATCTACCATGATCTTATGAAATTCAAGTTGGCAAGAATATCAACAAATGAAAAAGCGTTGTAAAGATCATTTTGTTATCAGTTTTTGTGCAATAAATGCCCACTAACTTGAAAAATATTATTAGACATAGCTTCTAGGAGAACATTAGATTCAATTAATAAAACAAACAGAATAGTAAATAATATACAATATAAATTTAATATTCGCTATTGATCAGCTTTCATGATCAATATTATGACAATTTATTAAATGGTCTATAATTTTTTGACTTGGTAAGGGATCGTCTATCGATCGCGTGATGGTTTTTATAGCAAATTTGTAAACTCTGGTGTTACTTGGTGTGGTTTTAGACTAACTCCCCCCTTCAGTACTCAAAATCATGTACATTTTTTTTTGTACAAAGTATCCTACAGTAAACCGGAATATTATCTGTAATACAGCTGGCATATTCGAATTCTGGAATGTACCTTCTTGTTCATCCAGATGGGCTCCAACTTCCATAAGAATCATACAGAAGTATAAGTTCTGAGTCCAAATAATATTCACGGTTCAAAGGTGCATTGCGGTTTAGACATCGAGTGTTCAACGATAAAATTAATACACGAGGTTAATGAGCGATCCCTAAGATAAAACTGCTTAAGTTAAATCACTCTGACACTCAATATTCCTAGTTGTTCCATTTTATGGCAATGTTTCTTTGAATATATATAGCCTTCTTTCAATATTCAAAAGTGTATGTGCACTGTAAATCTTCCCTACATGTATTAATATTATTTATTGATATAATTTTTTTAAAACAAGACTTGAATAATGTCTTTATAAATCACTTTTATTAAAAGAAATAAAACGTCTCTATAGTAATATTTTATAATTGGTATTATTTGTAATACAACTAATTCGGTGTGCTAACTAGCATCGACATCAGAGTTTGACGTTACACCGTTGTGGTAGATAGTGGTTTTGGTTTTAAATCAAGTAATAAAATATAGTGATATTGTTTTACATGTTTACGAGAGTGTACAGCTATACTCGTGTCTGGTTCAACAAAAGGTCAAGTAGATTTCACTCGTCGACGGCCTATTTATTACCTTACGCAAAATGAATAATGATAAGAGGGCAGAAATGGTTTTATATATCGAAACAACATTACAACGCAATGATGGCTTGAGTTTAAAGAATATTAGATTACCACAGGTTCGGAGTTCATGAAGGTAGAGCAATCCAGATGCACACGAGTAAAACCCTACACGCTCATAAACATAGTAGAAAAAAACCAGCATTTTGTACAGGTTCCAATAACATCTCATATTTTTTTTATCTTAATAGTGGGCGTCAACGGCGAGTGGTAGACCTCTGGCCATCTGTGTACGAAATCTTCCGACGCGATCTACTGATAGTTCTTTGAAGGATGGACTTTACCATGAGTACAAGAAACATGGAAAAGTTGTATGGGTTAAGGTAGTTGGTCAAAACGCTGATAGATACGCGGTGGTGCGTTTTAAAAAGCCGTCCGATGTGGAGAAGGCGTTGGAAGTATCACAAGATAAGCTTTTTTTTGGCTGTAAAATCTCTGTGGCACCTCATCAAAGCTGTGATGAAGATGCAGATTCAGCTAAACCATACGAGACTGATATTGATGAGTACCACCCTAAGGTAAGATATTTGAAATCATATTATCATTTCAATACAATGTTTTATGGTAATTCGTTTTATAATAAATTAATGGAATAGCGGAAAATACAAACAATTATTTTGCCAATTAGTTATAATCACGTCAGCGATATTTTAAACTTTTACGTAATTAATTTAACATTTAGTAATTTTACATAAAACAGTACAGTAGATAAATTTATTTCATAAAAAATGTATTCAGCTTTGTGTCATGGACATTTCATTACAAGCCGATCGCAGTCCACCCTCCGTTTTAATTAACTGGTTTTAAAACAATGATATTATAATAATATAATTATGTATAATACTTACGCCTGTATTTATGAATATACAAGAACCTTGATATCCAACACATATATTGCGAAAAATGGACATGAATTCAATAAATTTACACATAAAATAGTTAACCGTAGAGCTTATCCTGCGGTAAAAAAGATGTAGATACCTATGTTAACGGATCTATAAATAATTAATTATTCTATTATGTTTTAATATATACAATTAAACGATACGTACAATAGCAGTATTTGTTATGACTTCATAGTATAATAACACTTCATAAATAGTTTAATTATCTCAATAATGATCTCTGCTAACATTAGACCACTTTTAAAGGAACTTGTTTTTTATTTTAGTTTATGTTGTTTTTAGTGTATGTTTTAATTTGTTGTTTGTGTTGAAATCATGTGATATGACATTACACATTACATAGCATTAGCATTGTTCTAAAATAATTTAATAACGTTGGTACTATAATTAAATATTTATATTAATAATATAATAATAATAAAAATGTTTATTTTTCTCATCATCACACATAGGAACATAGTACAGGAAATAGCAACATAAATAGAGACTGGTGTTACAGATCACCAGGCTACCCACCGAAGAGATTTATGTACATAATCTATCGTTACAATTATAATGAAACATAACATACTATTTACATTAAAATTAATAATATGATTTAGTGTAAATTTATACAGAATTTCGAGTACCTAATTTTACACCACCGTAAGGCGCGATTTAACTCGGTTTTTTCCACTGAGTCCATTCCAATCACAACGAAATTATATTTTATATAGGTATATTATTATTGAATTTTGTGCTTTGGATTTGATTATAATCCTACTAATATTACATATGTAAAAGTTTGTGTATTTAATTTAATGTTTGGTACTCGATCACGATAAAATGGCTGTTGCGATTTACACAAATTTGGCACACATGTTGCCCTGGTATTTGACATATCAGTTGATATTTATGACTGATATGTTAATTCTAATACTTTTCAACATACACTATTACATCATTTTTATATTCAAAAGGAGGTCTATGCAGACGAAGTCGGGCAGAAGCTAGTATGCAGATCTTTCTATCTGCTAAAAACAAACTATGAGACCATGACATTGAAAGACAGTTATTCAACTTACGTACGACTTGGCACAAACACAAGATGAGACGCGATAACTTGTTCTAATATGTAATAAAGTTATATCAAGGCAAGAAAGTTATATTAACGCAAAAAAGTGGACCATCCCCATTCTAGAATTATATGAAATGTTGAAGTTTTTTTCGGAATTTTATCTTATATTGCCTTCGTAGAACCATGCAACTTTATAACATACCAAGACACAGCAGAACATTGTTACGATGCATCGTAGTCTAACAATTCAACTACATAGGCGTCTTACTTAGAAAATATCATAAAACTCTTAAGTTAAACAACTTTGCAAACGACGTTAATAGGTAATTAAAATATAAGAAAGGGGGAGTGCGTGTCGTGCGGTAGTTTCTAGAAGACCTATTTAGCTCGGGACGTGCGTTTGGTAACAATTATGAGAACTCAGCTCAGTCACTACTGATATACACTAGTGTAGGATTCAGCGTAATGTTACGCATCCCAACTTTAATTATTACCTTACTAAGAGTTAGTAATAACAGGCAAATCGATGTAGTTTTCAAAAAGAACAGGATGTAAAGAGCCGTAGCCAACTTGCGGCTAGTAAATAATAAAGCTTCATCTTAAAATAATTACCACTCACCAAACAGGTTTGCTTCCAACTGTTATATAACATGTACAAAAATACTATTAACATTGTTTCGCGCCACAATCATCAATCAATAGGTATTTGAGCCTAGTCAAAATTATAAATGCCAGGCTAACTGTAATTACTTGCGAACCTTTTTAGAGGCTAACGCACTGATTTTAATAAAGTTTTAGATTTTGCTTGTTTGAATTACCCTAACAGAAGGACACGTTGGTTTTCGCATTTAAAATATTGTTGTGGATGTTGTTTTGATTTTAACAAAGTGGAAGTAGTAGGTATATAAAGTACTGATATTTAAGTTTTTCAATAAATGAAGCCTTGCGATTTAAAGTGAGTTGTGGACTGATAGAATAAAATAATGATTTACTTGGGGTTTATATAAAAGGCTGTAAAATCCCACTAACATTATACACTTGAAAGTTTTTGTGCATAATATAGGATTCAAGTTTGTTTGATATTATTCCACGCAAAAGCTACTGAACGGATGTTGATGAAGCTTAGCAGTAATTATTAAGCTTATAAATAGGTACTTCCTCTAGGATGCGAATGTAATCGCGGATGGCTAGTTATTTAAGATTTTAAATAAATAGTAACTGAGTATTGTTTATTCTATAATTAACATTTCTGGAATGGGCTCTTGAAAGTTCTTTTACTCATCAAGGTTACTCTCAGCTTCGAAGCGTTGAACCGTTGGTACGTTGCTTGATCCCTTCCGTTGTTCGCGTCGGTGCTATATGTGCATCGCTCTATTGGAAAGAGACAAGGAGTAGTATAGGCACTACTTTATCTTCTGTAATTGGCTTATTTTCTAGTGGCACTTGCCACTCGGAACAGTTTTTATTGAGCATCTTCCTAAATTTAAAAGTGCCAATTCTTTGCTTTTAAGAAAGCGACTAGGCCGTATTGGAAACCTACTGACGAAGACTGAAAACAAAAAGATGTTTGAGCCTGTAAGGAACTTTCTAGGCCCAATGAAGATTGATTATAGTTTCAGATAATTTTATCTCTAAAATACAATGAAGATTTTGTTTCAATGAAGATAATAATAATAAAATAGACTCGCCCTGCATTACATTCGGACCTATGACATAAGAGGTGAAATCTACCTTCACCTTTGACTACCCCTTCAGGGAATATAGGCGTGATGTATGTTAGGTTTGTTGTTAGGTTTTCGCGACAAGTCTATCAAAATTGTTGTTGGTATGTTATTCTACCATATCGCTATGATTTTTATACCATGTTTAAGTGAGTTCTTAATGAAGCATCGGCCCCGCACTCGCCACCTATTATTGTATTAAATTAGGACTTAAAACCATAACTGGCGAAATTCGGGTGTATTACCTCTGCCTACTCCTTAGGGGGGAGTACAGGCTGTTATATTTTTGAAGCAGTCTTTCTAAAATATTTTTGTTGCTTTGCCTGACATCGTAAATAGTCTCTATAGAATGGGATACTAGTGTTACATATTAATCTTAAATACATTAGGTACTGTCGCAATGCAAGTTCGAGACGGAGTGATTCTTGACTCTCTAGTTAATTTCGTAAACTTCATACAATCATGTACGCCTGTAAATAGTTTTAGCATCAATTAATGTGAACGAAAGTGTGGCTCTATAGTCCTCTGACAAAGGAAAATTCTCTGACTAATGTTTCTAGGATAACTAATGAGATCGTATGAATGAATGATAATTGGTAGAAGTTATTACGAATACTGATAATAAGTTTGGTTTTGGTTGATAAGAACCGAAATAGCATACCTATTTACACCGTGTTGCTTTAATCGTGAACGGTTTCATGTTCTGAATAATGTATTTTCATAATTATACATTTTAATTCATACTACCTATTTAAAATTTTAAATCGTAGATAATTAAATACATTTATATTAAAGAACATCCTTTGTTATTGCAGGCTACTAGGACGCTCTTCATCGGTAATTTAGAAAAAGATGTGACGCAACAACAACTTCGAGACAAGTTTAAACACTTTGGGCGCATAATTGAGATTGATATAAAAAAAGGAAGCAGCGGCGGTGCAGGATATGCGTTTTGTCAGTACGCATCAATTTCAAGTGTAGTGGAGGCAATTCGAGCTATGGATGGCGAGTACGTGGGCGGCTCACGCGTGAAACTGGGTTTCGGTAAACCCGTAGCTACCACTTGCGTATGGGTCGATGGTCTCACCGAGCACACGGAGAAGCAGGTAAATAAATTGATGCCACTTTAAATACGCTCACATCGATCTGTCATGCTGTTCTCGTCTGCTCGACTTGTGTGGTGTTGACTTGATACGGTCTCGAGCCTGGGAGGGCACGTTCGCACAGAGCAGACAGAACTGAGAGCGTGTGTGGCAGGTGCTGAGCGCGGTGTCGCGGTGCGGTGGCGCCACGTCTGTGTGTGTGGACCGCGCAGCGGGCGCGGCGCTGGTGCACTTCGAGCAGGCGGCGGCGGCGGGCGCGGCCGTGCGCGAACTGCGCCGCGTGGCCGCCGCCGTGTCGGCCGCTGAACCTGACCATCCGCGCCTCTGTGTCGACTACGCCTCACGCGAGTGCCAGGTGATGCTACCTCCCGCAATATATATATTCTGTCGTCGATTCAAGCAATAAACTTCAATTGTATAAGTATTATCTTAATCATGGTTTTTTTATTTTCAACTATTTTTAATTTTCCGTCGGTCGATTTATTTATGATTTCGGAACTTTTCTGATGTTGCTATGCGGATGAGGATAATATTTACTTGTGCATAAAAATGCAAACCATAGAAAATATGATTGGAAATCGGACAGAGTAATAAACATCTGATAAAAATATTGAATATTGATATTTGAAACAAAAAAATATAACAGTAGTTTATTATCAAAATCAATCTAATAAATCTAATCACAATCACATTTCATTAATTTAATCTTTTAAAATGTTTATTTCTACAAACACGCTTTTTCGTGTATAAATGTGAAAGTTTCTATGTTTGATACTCAATCACGCAAAAAAGGGCTAAACATATTTGGATGAAATTCGACACTTAGATAATTTATAACCTGGATTAGTTGGTAGAGTACCGCACACTGCTAGTAGGTAGTTGACAGGAATAGTCGTATCAGCTTTCACCCACGACTGCTCCGCAAGGATTTCGAATATCAAAGGTTTGAATTGTTTTTACACGGAATCTTAATTATTTATATGAAATAAAGGTAGCCTTAGTTCCTTATAATATGAACTATCTGTATGTCAAAGTCCCGTCAAAATATGTTCAGCCATTTTGGAGATTAGCCGCAATAAATATATTAATAATAATAAGTGATTACCGGGCGGCGAAACTTTTTGAAGAATAAAAAAATCAATTGCTATTCGCACTATTAAACGACGAAGCTACAGGATTGAGGTTGAGAATTTGAGACAACTGCAGCTTGGACTGATGATACCAATTTAAATTCTTCAGTACCAGATAAACAGTTCATAGTGTTGGTATAACAAAATAACTTAATGATTAGTGTTAGTATTAATAGTTGTCATACACACTTTTAACTGGTTTGTATCCTTAGGAACGTTCATCAAATTCGTCATCTAGATGTGTAAAACACTCCGACAAAACTGGTAATATTAGTGATTTTAGATGATAATAATAGCTCGTTCTTATAAGTAATTGGTTTATAAAAAAAAAAACTAGGATGCGTAGGTACATACTTTAAATTAGGTTTATAAGATAATACCATTGCTGTAACGAAAACATAATCCCAATTGATAAACAAATCTAACTTTGCCGTTGGAAAACTGGTATAAAGGTAGCGGTTTGTTTACCAACTGCAAATAAGTTATTCTATGGATTATTCTATGGATATTCTAGGGATTGTCCAATTTCCATTGGACTTTGACCTCTCATAAACAATATTATGATTCAGAAGCTTATATCTGTAAGAATAAGGGTATTATAAACCTAGTTTTGTATCAAGATATATTTTGATATTGTTTACATTTAATTGAAACGAAAGAAAATTATATTTATAAGTCAGAGTAGTTATAAGGACATGGTCAAGGAACTGGGCAGGTAGATTTATATGTTCTTGATACCTCGCCCATCTTAAAAACTAAATAATGGTCAAACATTATCACACTCACGATGTAAAGAAACAAAGCGAATGGTAACTGTCATTTTGGCAAACAGTCAAAACATTTTTTTACAACCATTCTAATATATTTTTAAAAAATTAAGGATTGGTTACTAGCGCGCACGTTTTGAAAACTCGAAAAGGGGACTATAATTTTCTCTTTATAATTGTACTACCCAAGACTGATTGTTGTCTGATTTGACATAAGACTAGTGCAGTTCGGACTCGGAGTTCGAAACTCTTTTATCGTTCATTTTGTTAGCATTTATGACGTATCTATACTTTTCGATATAACATTGGAAGCATCAAATCAAATACTAAAAATTAAATTTAGTTTTACAGTGATTTAAAATATTGGTAAATTATATTTTTGTAAAGCATCGTGTTTGAATATGACCAATTTTGGACAATGCCCTTTATAGTTATGCTTCTCGCTAAGTTTTATGATTCTAGTTTAACCGAAGTATCCTTTAGGTTTTGAGTATGAAAATTGTAAAAATAATCAGCACAGCAAAAACGAATAGCTCGTATCTTTCGATTGCGTTGACTTAGAAGTTCATATTCACGGCTTCAAGGGACAGCAGACCCCGAGTATTTGATATTAATTTCCGTTTTATACCTTCGCGCGATCTTGAGAAAACAACGTTGACGGACAACAAAGTGATCCTATAAGGGTTCTGGTTTTCCTCTTAAGGTACAGAACTCTAAAAAATCATCCTGTGTCATTAGTTAAGGTTACTACTATTACGTTTTTATTGACGAAAAACTTTTGCATTTCTTCTTTAAATTAACCTGATTAAATAGTTAGTAACCAATAGTATATTTTATCTTTTGGCAAAACATTAGTTGAGCATTTTGCAAAGCATTACATAAGATCTAATATATTTACTTGTATTACGAGCCCAAACCGTATTTATTAGAGCAAAGGAAGCAGTAAGTTATGTTTATTCGATATTGGTAAATCTTGTTACATCTAAAATAATAAATCTAAATGTTATTATGATCTACTTTTAAAACATTATTTATGAAAAAATAAGAGTTCGTCCACATTTTACTTAATTGGATAGTGGTGTCGCTGGAACCCACTTATAATTAAAGTGCATAAAAATTGTTTACTTTGTATACATATAGCATGTTGTTATTGGTTCACATATTTTTGCCCGACCTTTACGATGAAAACAATAATGGGACGGGACTTCACTGCTGATTTTTTAATAAAATTATAGTGACTATAAGTACGTTTTCATAATAACTGAATTCGATTTGCTATGTTTATAAATATGCATTAGAAATAAAATAAATAAAAAAAAAAATTCACACACTACCATTCGCTTTGCACATACACACAATTATATGCATACATATTCATTTGACACATAATTATGATTGACGGTAAGCATTGACGTAATCTGTCATTTTCAATAATATGTATATTTTATTTTTGTTTATGGTCTTATCTAAGATTATTCTTCTAAACTTATATGAGATTATTTGTCGTTATTCTCTATAGGTACTCGTACTCAATTTCAAACATCTGCATTATATACCATAGTCATATATTGCGCGCACGGATGAGTGTTAGGTTTGGCCTAGTTTAAGTTTATATGTAGAACAGAATTTTAAAATCCATTTCTTTTAACAAATTTCTATTACAAGTCAAATTAACATTTGATTCACGACTTTTATTTATATATTACATATAAATAATTTTTAATGTAGTTTAATCATGGTCTATCGATGTCATAGTCACTCAAGTGGCGGTTTAAGAAAGTAGTTCCTACTATAGATGGGGTGAGTGAAACGCCCTACGCCTTAATAGTTATATATATAGCTACATAAGCGTGTTCTAAGTTTGTTTAACTAGTTTTTTATTTATCATATACTGCTAGGTTTCATTTCGATATGGCAATTAAAAGTACTTAATATAAAATTTATTTCCAAGATTTGATTAGTTGCTATCAACGAAAAATAAACATACTTTTAAAAAATGGTACATAAGACTTCAAAATATTTAGTACAAAAGTACAGTACGGTAGGCGTAGGATATTTTTTTTTTGCGATAGGTTCAGTGGTTTATGTATGATAAGGTAACAAACAGTAACTGAGTAGTAACTGAAATTATAATATAATAATTATTAGTAGGGTTTAAAAAAACTTACCGACATCCTCATTCAGCACAACAACATTCGCAAGTATCACTTAATATATTGACGGAGTGAGCATTTTTCCTTCACCATAAAGGAGGCGTGCGTAGTATTGTCATAATTATTGTCTTTAGGAAGATTTAAACATTTTTGTTAAATTTTCTGTTTTTATTACTATTAGGAGGCGTTTTACGAACAACTAGAAAAGCATGGCGGTTCTGCGGCCTTGACAGGCCCTGAAAGACTGAGTGGTGATCTTGCAACACGATACTTGCCTTCTACTCGTCATGAACCTATTCGGTTTGTATGGATTAAATAAAACTTATCTGTGTATTAGTGCTATTGTCTTGTTGATCATTCTAATACAAACCATTTTTGGACAGGTATGACGGGTGTGGGTCTCGATCACGAGCATCTAGTTATGGTCGCGGCTCTTCTAGAACTCCGCGCTATTCGACAATCGAACACTATGATCCGACGGATTATGCTGCGGATCGACGATACAGGTACGACGAAACTGGTCATCTACATTATATTCTCTTCATTCTTTCAACAGTTCTACTAACTTACAGTAATTTTCTCATAGGGTATATGATGAGGTGGGTTCAAGCCCGCAACCGGAGGATGCGCCTTATGAGGAGAGGCTACAGTCCGTTGTTGTATCACCGCACCGTGCACGGCGCCATCGTCGCGACTCGAGCCCAGACGACAGAAAACACTCAAAGGTTAGTCACGGAACTAAGCCGAGAACGACCCATGACCTACAGTTTCATAAGTTAGTTTACTTTGTGAGAAGAATGTGGGTGCTTGAAAAAAGTTTAACGACTGGTTGACTACCGCTAGATAAATATAAGAAAGATAAAAAAAATGCTATATAATTAAAAACCGTATTCATGGCATATTATTTTTAGGAAAATAGGCTGAAATTGATATTGCTACTTGTGAAGACATTATTGTTTAATAAAAGAGCCTTTTTAGATTTCTACGTAATTTTCTAAAATTTCGGGCGCCTATCTTACCATCATACATGTAAAATGTAGAACAATCTTTCGTATTGACTGACACATTAAGACTATCAGATTTACAAAAGCTGTTTTCTGAAAAATAATCACAGAGTTAATTCCGGGTTCCTAATTCTATCATTAACATTAACAAATTATGATAAAAATACAATATGCATCAGACATATAGTTTTATTAAAACATACCGTGCCAAAAATTATGATTATTAACACTTTTCATTGATAAAAAAGAAAGACAATCGCGACTTTTTGGTTTAATTAAAAGAAAATGTTATTTTTAAAATCATGTCAAAGTGACCGAAGCTCTTTAAGAAATCTAATAATACAATGTTTGTTAAAATTTCGTCATTTAAAGTGCGGCCGCTGAGAATAAGCTTTCCTGACGTCTGTCATCAGGTCAAAACTAGTAACAGTAAATAACACCATGGACTTATTAAATAAACTGGACTGAGCTCTCGTGCCAAAAACACAAGCAGACTGACCTGCTGCTAAGTCTGCTTGTGACCACGGCTAGTGTAACTCGGTCGAAATGTCAAGCTAAAAATTAAAAAAGTTATAACACAACATAACATTACACCTGTATTCCCCGAAGGGGTAGGCAGAGGTGCACATAATATATTACACCCACATTTCGCTAGTTTTTAGATCCCAATGTAATAAGTGGCGAGCCTATTACCATTAACCGGGATCATTGATATGATCATCATCACAGATCTAGACTCCGTGCTGCCACTGAGAATTACCTAAAAAAACCCAGTATCACTTTTTTTAAAGTTATGTTCGCGTTAATTCCCGTATTGTAATTTCTATTATGACTTCATTATTTTCACCTACGTGAATATAATCTTTCACATTTATAATACTAATAGAAGTTATGTTTATTTTATTAATATAGAAATTTTAATTCGTCTGAATAAAATATTAATAAGCTATAATTAAGGTACTTTTTTTTAAATAATTCTCCGCATTTTGCCGTAGTTTTGAATTGAATTAGTTCTAAAAATCTTCATCTTGTTTGAATGAGAAAAACTAACTCGCTAAAATATTCGCGTTTAAATAATTATTTCTAGATATTAATCTATTTACGATAAGAAATTGACATCAATAAAAATTAATAATTATGCACTTCTAATTTCCACTTGCGTTGCACTGTTTGCATTGTTTTTGTGTGGGTGGCTACACACACAGACATTAATTCTGCGACGTTTGTTGGAATTTGCATATCAAAATTTTGTGAAACGGCTCTTAAACGTTACCTCCATCTTATTTTTCAGTTTTTATATTTTTTAATATACTGTGACCTAGCAGAGGTATATGTATAATATGTAGTTCTGAAAGTCTATAATGTTATCTATAGAGACAAATGATTAATTTCTCCAAGTTTAAGAGGTTCATTAATCTGTAAACGTCACGTCCTTTTGTTTTATTTAAATCAGGAGCGGCATCGCAGTGCTGGCACGCGTCGCTCTCGATCAGGCTCACGTGGTGGCGAACGTCACGTGGCGCGACGTCGACATCGTCGGCGCCGTGACGGTTCTGGTTCGCGCTCGCGTGCTGGGACGCCGCTACGAGATGAGCTTGACGCAATGCCAGCAGAGCCACGCCGCGCCCCTCGCGAAAGACCGCCATTACCTATGAGTTTACCTTTGCCTAAGTTCGCCGAGCAACTGCTGCGTGTAGCGCCACCGATGCCGCGACCTGCTCCTGCCCCCGCGCCTGATTCACCGCCGCGCCCACCATCCGTGTCGTCTTCAAGTGGGGGTTCTGCGCCACATTCGCCGTCATTGGAAGAACGCATTCGTAGTCTCGATGAAAAGCTTAATGGATCACGTGCGTTAGCCGATGCGCCCGATCGCGCACGTCTTCGCCATCGGCTTCTCGATGTTGATATAAACGAGGTTAAGCCGTCAGAGGTTGTGCGATCATTGCTTGCTAAACGTTCCGTTTTTGACGAGGATTCTGAGCGGCTGGAAGGTGCTGGAAGGCCGCCAAGTCCTGGGGGAAGCCCGCGCGGCCGCGCGTCTGCACCCACACCGCGTGCACTTCGGTATCCTTTCCCGGCACACCCGCTGCCGCTTGTACCTCCCCCCGCGCCTACCACGCCGCCTACCCCGCCTGATATGGATCAAGACGCTGTTGACCATAGTATGACGCGACTGCGCGTCGACCTACGGTATGAAGGGCGTGCCCGCCCGCGAACTCCACCTCCGCCGCCACCCGAACCCGAGGTTGAGTTTGAACAATGCCGCGAGCCTCCAGTCCTTGAACTCGAAGGCCATGCCAAGTCAGTTTTTAGAGAACCGGGAGATTGTTTTATGGGCGAAGAAGATTGCAACTCATCATCGGTCTTGACTGGTGAACTTTGTGTGCAGAGCGAGGAATGCGTAATTGCCTGCCGCGATGAAGATATCAATTATCCTGTTACCTCCCAGAGCCAAATGACCAGTCTCGTCGATAATAAACTGACAGGTTCGAATATAGTACCCGTTAAAGACGAAGAGTTTAACCGGGAGGGTAAAACGGATATCTCTCTTACTTTTAATTTGGAAGATAATAGTGCTCAAGATGTCATGGAAATGTTGTTAAAGCGAGTAGAAAATTATGATGACTGTCAGATATATGACTCGCAGTTCGATAAAAGGTGTAAATTTAGTAAGGAAAACGTCGCTAAATCAGATAACAAACAAGAAGATAGATTTATAAAAGATAATGATAATAAACTGGATACTTTGTGTCATAACGATAATCACAGAAGTAGAGATGTACACGAAAATCATATTACCAAAGAATTAATTGAATTGGAAAATGCAATTAATTCAATAAAATCTATGAATGTAGAGTTAGTTCAAGACGTAAAAAGTACTGAAAAAGTTCTTAAGGATAGACATGTACATAATTACCACAACACAAAACTTGAAAAAGAAAATATTCAATTTGATAAAGAAAAAGTAACAAACATTTCAACTTTACCTGAAAAGAAAAATTCTGAAGGTGATAAAAATCATGACGATCGTGTGCGCCTTGATCGTGAAAAATCAAGACAATGTAAAGACAGACTGGACAAAGAAAAATATGAATCTGAAAAGGACAAATCTAAAAACAGTAAGATTGAAAGAAATGTAGAAAAAGACAGAAGGCTTAAAGAAGACCAATACGGTGAAAAAAATCATAATGAAAAACATGAAAAAATTAAAACTGATAAAGATGGAGAGAAAAATCAGAAGGATAAAAATGATAAAGAATGTGAAAAAATGAAACATAATGAAGATAAGTCATATAGACATGATCATCATAAAAAAGATCGGAGTGATCGGGATAAGCGAAAAGATTCTGTGGATATTGATTTTACTTCTTCTAAATTAAAAAAAGATGATAAACACAAACATGAAAGGACAAAAAGAGATAGTGACTCAAAAAGGGACAGTAAAAAAGATTCAGAATCTGTAAAAAATCGTAAATCTTCCAGAGATGAGACTCCCAGGGAGTTGTGTCGTAAAGATTCTACTGATTCATCCACTTCCAGAGCGTCACATGAATCTTCTAAAATTAAAGACACAGAAAGTAATGACACAAAGGATGACGTTAAGCCAAAGCACAAACATACTGAATTGTTTGTTAAACATGATGTTGATAAAGAAATACTATTAAAAACTGACATCAAAGAAGAAAAAGATGGAAATTGCAGCAAACATAAAAATGAAACTTCTCTTGAAAATAACAGCAAGTCAAAAGTAGAAAGTTCTGAAAAACAAAGACATTATTCCCTTGATTCACCCAGTGTTGATTCCAAGCGTAAAGAGCGATTAAGTTCGTGTTCAAGTTTGCCACCTAACATTGGACATAAACGGAGAATGTCATCTCAAGATAGTATTGACTTATTTAACGAGGAAGTTAAAAAATGTAAAAGCGAAGCAAAAATTCCTGAAAGAAGAGATTCCAAAGATTCGCGCATTGAAAATAGACATAAGACTACGAAATTTAGCAAGGGTCATTTTGCTAAAATTATTGAAAGCAAGACTAAAGATGATAAGAAAAATCAAGTTAAGCCACCTGACGATAACTATGTTGAATACAAAGATAGTGAGTCTAAAGATCACAAAAATACAGACCGAATTAAGTCATTAAAAAAGAGTCCAAAGCATGAAAATGAAGATAAATCGAATACGGATGCGCAATCTGAAGGATTACACAATGATCTAGATTTTCTTGCTACATTAGAATTAAGATCAAGTGAAGAAGACGAAAGACAAAGAGCACTCAGGAAAGAGATGAAAGAGAAAAAACGAATTCAGCAATTACAACAAATTCAAGAACTCCAAATGCAACAAGACGCAATGCATCAAGCTGAATTTAATAAAGTAAAGGATGATAAGAAAATAAAATGTGATGATAAAAAGAAAGAAAGTGCTCGGGAAAAACGGATGTCAACGGATCGTAAAAGTAGAGACGAAAAAATTGATAATAATAAACGTAAAAGTCGTAAACCTGTGCACAGTAGTGACAGTTCTGATTCGGATGAACCGAAAAAACACTCCATATTTGATATTATTGATGATGGACCTACATACATATCCATGTATGACAAAGTTAAAGCTCGATCGTGTAAAAATATGCAAAAGCAAGAAGAAGAAAAACGTCAAGAAAAAATCAAGGCCAAGTTTAGTCAGTTAAAACAAAGTAGAGCAAAACGAGAAGAAAAGAAAAGATCGAGTTGGGATGAAGATAGCGATTCAGATCAGGAAAGAAAAAAATACCAAAAATCTTCCATGGATAATTCATCTGATGATGACATTGTAATCCATACTAAAAAACGCGAAAAAAGCTTTGATCATGATCGTATTAAAAGCGATGAGTATTTCGATGGAAGTACGAATGAAGAAGATATGCGTAACAAACTATCCCGTAAAAATTCAAGAACTCGTATTATGTCTGACACATCTGATGACGAAATTTCTAAAAGGAGTATTAGTAAAAGTCCTGCTTTTATCGACAATATTAAAAAAGAACTGCTGTCAGATTCCGAACCCGTTCAGAGAACTAAAAGTGACGACTCTAAAGATCCAAACGAAAATCACACTAAGAAGAATTCTTTATTAAACTTATTTGGTAAAAGTGATAGTGATGATAGTAAATTAAAGTTAAATCTTGAAAATGACAATGGTTATAAATCAAGTTACATGAATAAATCCTTGTGTAATGACTTTTCTTCTGAAAGCGAGTCAGCTTGTAATAAAAATTGTGTGGAAAATCGGAGGAAACATAAGAAAAAACAGAAAAAGCATAAGTCAGCATATTCTGACGACGAAAATAAAATCGAGAATAGTGACACGAGTTTTTTAGAGGAATATAAACACAAAAATATTGAAAAACAGCGTCGGCACAGTAACAAGAAAGATAAAAGGAAAGACAAATTAAGAGATAGTATTGATACAGATGACATAAGAGATGAAAAAAATAAAATGAAGAGAGATAAAAAATCTAATCACAACTTCGCCATTAATACAGAAATAATTTGTAATACTTTAAAAAAGGATGGAAAGATGGAAGATATCTTTGGGCCATTATCTGATGAGTCTGACCGAGATACCCGAGGGCATGCGGCTCATAAGTCAGATTTTTCTTCTCATGAAGTTGATTCAAGTTACAGTGCTAACAACACTGAATACAAAACTAAAGACAAAGATGATAAACGTAAAAAAGAAAAAAAGCGTAAAGAAAACCGTTACTTCAAAGAAGACGATAATAGTTTGGATGTTGATGCTGTGAGTAAAGCAATAGAGGCTCGCCTTTTCGCTGACGTTTTGATAGATGATGAAGGCCGTAACAGAGCAGAAACTCTTTCTGAAAGTCTCAACAAAATGGAAAATGTCACTGACATAAAATACACCGATGGAAACATAATAAGCGAAGCAGTTAAACATGAAAAACTAAAAAGAGAATGTAAAGAGAAGAAAAAGAAGAAAAAGAAAAGTAGGGAAGATCGTCAAAGTCGCAAAGAACATCACCATTTCTATCATCAAGATAAAATAGAGAAATTAGATCTTCTTGCTAGCCACAACATAGTGGAGAATGTTGAAGTATCACCTAAAACTATGTTATTGGACATACCATTGCCTAACGATGAACAAGCAGTAAGTCTGATCAATAATATTGAAAATTGTAAGTCACACTCAGAAACACATAGTTTACCTCGGTTAACAGATAGTCCACCAATCGTGATTGAGTCCGATAAAAATATAGATTCGAAAAGTATAGGTTCTAATAATGTTGGAATTGATGTCAGTAAAATGGAATATGTTGAAAGTAAAGAGATAGAAATTGAAGAAATTCCTATGCCCCCACCATTTGAATCTATTGTAACAGATATAAGTGAAGTACCGTTACCAAAAGATCCTTTACCTAGCAAGCTGAACCATAATAGAGAAGAGTGTTTCTTGTCTAGTTTTAGTAGTGACGGTGACTCATGCGAAGATTCTTTGCGTAATATTACTAATTCTGAAACCGATGTCGAAAAGAGTGAAAAGTCTACAGACATTGTTGATACAACACCAACTTGTAAGATAGAAAAGAAATCTGATGAGAAACCGAGGGCGATTATTTCACAAGAGGAAACCGAGGATGCTGTTGCTGCGTTGTTAGGTGAAAGTTTCGGAGGCAAAATTAATTCATTTTCCAGTTATGAAGAAACTGAAAACAATTCAACACATCAGATTGAAAATGAAAATGTTACAATTGAGAGTGATAATATTCCAGAGGAGGACGCGGAAGAAATGCGACAAGCCGTTCAAAATCTTAATGCGAGTGAAATGGAAATAAAGCCTGATACTCCTGTATCAGACAGCGATCTTTTGCTTATTGATACTGATACTGAAGAAACCGATGAAACTCCTCAAGATGCTATAGATAAATTACCTGTAAATATAATTGCAACAAACCAGGCCTTGACGACGTCTACCTCTGAACAAAATAAAAGTGAAGATTCAAATAATGCAGTTCCTGAAGTTAAGTTAAATGTACCACCACCTGTTTCTACTATTGCCACAACAAGAAATGATACTAATGTTAAAGTTACCGAAACAGATGTGAAGATTCACCTTACAAAGCGAGAAAATGTCCAAATTATTACGTCAACGGCTACACCTGTGATAACTTCGTGGACATTAACGAATAATAAGTTACTGGAACCGCATGTAGTAAATATTCAAGCTAATTCTACACCTACCAGAGACAAAAACGAAATTAAACCTACTCATATTACAGCAAATATTGTTCAGATTAAAGGCCCGCAAAACCAGACTGTTCAAATAAATAACTCTTCAAGGCCCATTATGACCCAAACACGGCTAAGCACACCATATCAAGTTATCAATCAGATGATTCGTTCGCAAGCCCCAAACATGCAACCACCTACTATAAAAATTCCAGAACCTCACATTTTGTATCAAAAACCACAGGGAATCGTAATATCTCCACGAATCTCTAGCGATCCTAGAATGCAAAGTCCGAAAGCTAATTTACAGAGTGAAAGTTTGACATCACCAAGGTTGAAAAATATGGCTGTTTTAAATACTTCACCACAAAGTTTAAATCCAGTGGCCAAAGCGTCACCTAACGCTATTCAGCAAAGATCTCCAGGACAAGTGACTGTTGTTCGAATGCAGCAGCCTCCACTGAGTCCTATTCAAACGATGCATATACCGCACGGTGCTAGAACTATGCTTTCACCAAATAGACCTAATTCTGTTTTAGTACAAACACAAGGCACACCTATTCATTTTAATCGTTTACCAGTTACACCAGTCTTGACTCCAATTTCAAAACAGATGAATGTGAATAACATAGTACAGCAAAATAAGAGTATCAGTGTAACAACTACAGCACCTTTGATACACCAACAGAAAATATTATCGGGTGATTGCAGAAAAGCTGACCAAAGGAGTGTATCAGAAACCTCTAACGAAAGTTCGAAAATAATTTTGTCTCCAACAAATCTTCAACATAGCACCAATCCTACAGTGATGGCTCAGAACCGATTAATATCAATGCAGAATGCTATGCATGCTAGCAATAAAAATTCTACTATTCATCTTAATAAAGTACTGATAAATACTGTTAGTCAAATAAATGACAAAAGAGAGAATCCATCACAGAAGTCGGATAAAATAAGTCATATTCCTTTTGGACCAACCCCGATAATTCACGTAGCAGGTGGTAATAATACCCCGACTTCTATTATTCAAAGTGGCACTAAATCGAGCAGTGTTCAAGAAACAAGTCCAGCAAATAGAAGTCAAGGTTCTAACGTTATTCATTCTTTAAATTCCCAAAGAATTTTGACACAAACACCTTTAAGTAACGTTATAAAAATTGATGCAAATAAATTAGTAACAACATCTGTTTTGTCAATGACAACAGTAAGACCACCTTCGGTTTTAGCAAAATTAGAACTCTCCACCTCTCCAACTGCTACAAGTACTAACACCGTAAATGTATCGCCATTATTATTAAAAACAACTAGCCCATCAACTCAACCTGTCCGATTAAACAGTAAGTTTGAAAAAGATAACATTGAACCTTCAAAGTCCTTGGTTCTACAAAATCACACACAAGATAATGAAACACAACTTGATGATAAAACGAATTATAACAAACTGGCGGTTACAATTTGTGACACCAAGAAGGATGCTCTAACAAAGCCGATTGTTTCTCCCGTTGAACATATAGTTAAATGTGGAACAGACTTTGAAGAGTTGTTAAAAGATAAAACAAATGAAATAAAAGTTACTAAAGATCCCGAGAAGAATTTAGAAGTTAACGTTGGTAAAACTGTGACGTTAATTACGGCTAGTAGTCATAATCGTGACAAAGATCAAGCGAAAAATGTGAATTGTTTAAAGAAGGAAAATGAAGAAGAGGTAAACCAATCTGAATTTCATTCAATATCTTCATTTTCAAATGTGAAAGAAGAAAAGTTGAACACAAAATCCAATGAAACAGTAAAAGTATTGTCTCTTTTTGATAATAATACATTGCTGTCAACATCTGAGCCTCTTGAAAAAGAAAATACCACTGCATGTAGTAACGAAAGTAACGGCGCCTCTAGTGAAAGTGAAACCGCCTTTAAATTAGAAAATATTATTCAATCAGGAGAACCTAATATTCATACTTTGTCTCAAGATGATTCTAAAGAAAGTGATTGTTCCATTAAAAACGATGAAAATGATCCTTGGAGTGCTAAAGATGTAAACATAGAATCAGTGATAAAAAAAGTAGAATCTTTATGTAATGATATAGTTGAAAACAATCCGAATACAGGTGACAAAGTTGAAGAATCTACTGATTCTATAAAGCCCGATACAAAGACAATAGAAAAGGTAGCTTATCATACACCTCATATTAAGTCAACCATTGTCGAAAATCATATTAATCAGGAAGAAACTGTCAAAGAAAGTATCATTGTAGAAGAGGCTGTGACAGATAAAATGATACCGGCTATTACCGCTAAAAGGGGTGGACGAAGTGTAAGAGGTAAAAGATTAGATAAAAGTCAAGATAGAGTACAAACGCGTCAAATATCAAAACCATCAAGAGGAACTTCTGTGAAAAGAGGAAGAGGTAGAGCTAAGGTAGACAAGAAAATAAAAAGTTTTGTCAATCATAGCACAAGTACAATGCCTGGCGATGTATATGATTTTCATGAAGATTCTGGCGATGAAACTACCGCATCGCCCAATAAAACAGAAACACGCCCTAGATTAATTTTGACCATCAAAAGTCCGCTTTCAGGGCATTCAACAATGACGGCGACATCAACCCTTAGTATAACACAAAAAGATCAAATGAAATGTCTTGATAGAAACAAAGAGGAGAAAAGCGAGGAATTTGTTTCACCTTCACCGAATACTCGAAAGTCTAGAAGGCTTCAAGAAAAAGATGTTCAGCGAAGCACGGTAGACGACATAATTGAGGATGTAATAAAAGGCCCTCCCGGGCAAATCAGACCCGGAAAAGAGACTAATAAAAAGAGAACAACTAGACAGGCCGTCGTCAAAGCAAACCAAGATAAGAATTTGGGATTAGATATACGGAAATCACCCCGCGGAGTTAAACGAACGAGAGACCGTAGTTTATCGGATGCGTCTGTTGATAGTGGTGACGAAAAATCTATCAGAGAAACCATGAAGGAGGCAAAGGCACCTCGCATTGACGAGCCTGCGTTGGAAACCGAGCCTGCAGCTGCTGCTTTGCGACCTGCGCCGCTTGTACATACGCCACCTGCTGTGCCTATATCAATGCCCACACCTACACCGTCTTCAGCACCAACTCCCATCACAAAGCCTCCAAAGAAAATGATCTCTGAGATAAGTGCCAAGCTCGCCGGTGCTTTCGATACGGTCGTCGCTGTCAACACCGGAGAGCGTGTCGCAGGAGAATCGCCCGCGTCACCCCTGGCGCAGGCCGGCGGCGGAGATGCGGCGCGCGCGCGTCGCCTGGCGGACGGCGTGCCGGGGGCGCTCGTACCCGTAGGGGCCACCGAGGCATCGGACGCGCGCGTGCAGTCGCCCGCGCTTCCGCACCGCCCGCCCTCCGCGCCCTCCACACCCTCGATGCACCGGCCCGCCGACCGCGCCACGCCGCTCCTCATCAGGTCGGTGTCGCGCGCCGTCGCCCGCTCGCTCGACCGGCCGGTCGACGAGCGCGCACCGACCAGCTTGTTCGATGACAGGGGAGGGGACGGAGACAGTGCGACAGGCGCGGCGGGCGGCGGCGGCGCGGGCGGTGCGCTGGCGGCGGCGGGTGCGGCGCGCGCCTTCCGCGGCTACGCGGCCACGGCCAGCCTGCCGCGCGGCGCGCACCACCCGCCGCACCCGCCGCCCGACCACCTCAAGCAGGTCGCCGTCGTCGGCCCGCAGCCGCACCACCACCACGCGGGTAAGTTACCTAAACTTTCATTCTTATATCGGCACCCCCGCTAAATAAACGCGCTAGTGTAAAAAGTTAATTCAGAAAACACAACAGAAAATATTTTTAAAACAGAAAATATTAAAAAATCTAAATTAATTCATAACTTAAGGGGCTAAACCGAATAAAGTTATATTATTTATTTATTACTGTAAATGTTCGTTTTTTTATTGTTGTCAATGATTGTTTTTGATAACTTATATTTTCTTTGCGTTTTTCGCAGTATAGTTATGCTGTTAATAAGCTATTACGCGTTTATTCTGATGCTGTTTAAACTATTCTCATAATGTAATAGTTGATAAGTTTTAATCTTACCAACAAACAAACACGCAATGGACAACGGCGTTACGTTTTATTTTTGATACGCTTAAACATATTTCAGAAATATGGTATTCGTAACTTCGTAAATACCTACTTGATGTAAAAATGTAGAAAAAAAATTGGTGATGTTTGGTGATGATGATGACATTACGAAAATGATTAAAAAACACAACAACAAATTCAGTTACACGTTAATTCTGCGGGGGCGGCGTTAATGCTATAGCTACACTTGACGACCTGATTAGTGCAGTGGCTAAGTGATCGGACTGCTGCGCTAAGGGTTGCGGGTTCGATTCCCGCACGGGGCAAAACTTTGTGCGAACCACAGATGTTTGTCCAGAGTCTGGATGTTTGTGTATGTGATATTTCATGTTTGTGAAACGCACCCACGACACAGGAGAAATTCCTAGTGTGGGGCGACGTTTTTTAAAAAAAAAAACAAAAAAAAAAAAAAAAACACTGATATTAAAACCAATGAACATCATTAGATACTATTATATGAATAATATAATTATTATGTTCACTTAAAGTAAATAGTTTGTTTTATTTGAATTTACTTTTACTCTTACTACAGCGTTAATATTTAATGGTATTCATGTTGATAGTTGACAAAAGTAAAATAATGGTTAATTTATTTGAATTAACTTTGAATATCGAATGCCATCTGCTTAGCATTATTACTTGGATTTCAATAGCTTGGTTATCGTATTTTCCTAATACCTCCTATTTATAATGATGTAAATTATTTAATGCAATATCTATGTTTGATTTCAGGTGCCGCAGCTAGAGTCACGATTGCAAGCGTACCATCAGTCAGCCCTCAAGGCCAGATAGGAATGGTAATTTTTTTTCTTTTGCTTACATAGCTTTGTTCGTCTACAAAGTGTAAAAAATTAAATTTTGTTCATGCCACCCGGAACAGTCGGCTGATTTAATTAGAAGTCCTCCTCCTACACATTAACAAACTTCTCCTGTTACTTCGGTATATCCAAACGTAATTTTTACTTTATATTTTACATTTTGACTGCCTCGTTGGTGTAGTGGTTGCTAAGCGCGACTGCTGAGCACGAGGTCCTGGGTTCGGATCCCGGGTCGGGCAAAGTTACTGGGTTTTTCCATTAGGTAATTCCCGGTAGCAGCACGGAGTCTGGATTTGTGCCCGGTTGATGGCAATAGGCTCGTCCCCTATAACATTGGGACCAAAAAAATAAAACATAACTGGCGAAATGTGGGTGTACTATATGTGCACCTCTGCCTACCCCTTCGGGGAATACAGGTGTGATGTTATGTTATGTTTATGTTACTTTATATTTTGCAAAAACCGTTGAGAGGGATAAATTATACTTTTTATTTAAAACATGTGTAAGAGTTTGGTAATATTTGTTTTTACAGGGCGACGGAATGTATCCTCACTTCTCACATCAACACTATCAAATGTATCAACAGCATTTTCGCGCCACTCAGCACGAAAGTCGTGCTACACCTTCACCATATACTAGGTACTATATTTTTTTATAAATGTAATAGGAATCATGGCATGTGATTCAAATAAGCATCAAAATTATTTTTTATATTTCTTTAATGAACGCACAATAAAATATTATATATCTTTATTGTACACATAACCATTTACACTTATTTACACACTATAACCTACGTTAAAAAATAAATATATACAAAAACAAAATTAAAACTAAAAAATATGCATCAAAGTATTCCTCCTCTTCTATCTATAAATATCTATGTATTTTATTTATTCTTACAAAAAAGATTTAGTGTAGTGTAGCTGTAGTAGAATCTTATATAATTATGTATTTTTAATAAGCCTCGTTTTGGTCTGGTGGTCGCTAAGCGTACCTAACTGCTGAGCATGAGGTCCTGGGTTCGAATCCCGGGTCGGGCAAAGTGTTCACTATTCTTTTTTATTAGGTTATTTTCAGTAGCAGCATGGAGTCTGAATTTGTGCCCGGTTAATGGCAATAGGGTCGCTCCTGTTATTCGCGAGTTATAGTTCCCAATATAATAATTGGGACCTATAACTCGCGAAATGCTGTATGTGAAGGTGTACTATTATTTTCACCTCTGCGTATCTCTTCGCGGAATACAGGCGTGATGTTATTTCGAATATTGGTAAATTACATAGCACGATACTTCTTTACCTATTCACTAGTTACGGCGAAGGTCGCGGGTTCGAGTACCGCTCGTGTCCATTATTTTTCAAATTTCCTAAATATCAATTTAGACACAATACGTTGTTTATTAAAATATGATGTCATCGATGTTCAATCAAGGCCGTTCGGGTTCCGGTTATTGTAATCACAGATACAAATCTCAAATTTATTTTGTAAATTTATAATATTTATAATAATGCAAATAAAATATTGTGTAATTATTGTTTACCTATAAGCTATCTTATGCAACACATTTAATATTATAACGTTATAACTGTTCAATAGCCAATTCAATTCGACTCGCATTACCGAAACGTTCGTTCATGCAGGGCACTAGAAGCGGAGGGTTCGGAAGCGCCCACGCCGCCTCTAGAGCTGCGCCGGCCTCCGTCCGCGCGCGTGCCGCCGCGCGCCGTGCACTCGCCCGCGCCCGCCGAGCGCGGCGCCGAGCTGGCCTACCGCGCCGCCGACCCCGAGCTGGCCGAGCTGTCGTACCGGCGCGCGGGCGACGTGGTGCGGCGCGCGCCGCCCGTGGCCGTGTACGCCGTGGGCTGCGGCCGCTCGCCGCCGCCCGCGCACGGCCCGGCGCGCCCGCCGGCCGGCCCGCCGCACGCCTCGCAGGTGCCCCGCGAAGCCGACTCGCTGCAGATGCTGCTGAGGGTGAGTGCCGACCCGCCATCTGCCCGCCGCCCGCCGCCGCCCGCCGCCGCCCGCCGCCGCCCGCGCGCTCATGTCACCGCTCATTGGAACTCTTTTATTCTAGCGCTATCCGGTTATGTGGCAGGGCTTGCTCGCTCTGAAAAACGACTCGGCCGCCGTCCAAATGCACTTCGTAGGCGGCAACCCGGGCGTCGCTGGCGACACTCTGTCGCGGCACGCGGATGGCTCTACACCACTGCTACGTATCGCACAGCGCATGCGATTGGAGCAGCCACAACTGGACCAGGTCCACCGCAAAATGAAGGTAATAATCCCTGCCTGTAACTGTTGGTCCCTTGTTATTTACCTGCTACCGCCGCACTACAGTAATATACTGAAATTATTTTGCAGATGGAGAACGAACACTGTATGCTTTTAGCACTACCGTGCGGCCGTGACCACATGGATGTGTTACAGCAGTCTACCAACTTGACTGCAGGATTTATAACATATTTACAGCGAAAGCAAGCCGCTGGCATCGTCAATATTGCACCACCCGGACATCATCAGGTATTTTACAACTTCTCTTATTTAGAGAGCCTTATATTTACTTATACAAAAACCTATATAACTGACTTAAAATCATAAAATGTTTATAGAATAGTGTTTTAGAAGTTTGTTTTATTAATTAAGAAAGTTAGATATTTACTTTAAAACAGCATATTTCACTTTCATAAATATCATAAAAATTTAACATAATCAGAAGTAAAGAAAAGCAAAAGTACGTTTCGATAGCTCTTAGGATCAATCCACACGTACCACAACCACACCACGACTAGGATTATTCACACGCACCATCATAACGGCTGCAAAATGTAGTCGTTATTGACTGCTTGTGTGAAAAGTACGACATCGCAACCGCCGACCACATCGCAGACACAACGTTGCGTCGGCGCAATAACAGTGCGCGCACGCCGCCCGCGCTAAAAGCCATAGCAAGGATAGCAATAACAATGTTTCCTCTTCGAATTCCATGAGTTTGTTGAGTCAACTCGTGTTTCTGGTGTCGAACTGTGAACTGTGTCTGCACTCGACGTAAACACATCGCAATTACTGGCGATAACGCAACCACACCGACATTGTCGGAAAAAAAAAGCTGCAGCGACACTATTCACGCGTAACTACTCCTTGACTACATTTTGACGATGCCATGTGGTGTGGTTGTGGTACGTGTGGGACAACTCTTAGGCCTAGATTATTATTATTTATATGTAGTATGTTGCAAACTTGCAACTTCATAATAGTGCTAAGCTAGGTTAGCTTTATGGGTGTCTTCGTTTTTCGGAAAGCCAGCAAGCCGATTGTCCTGCGCATGATCTCTTTCTAGTCGTGTTAGTGTTTAGTCTCTTCGGTCTGTGAGAGTGAGTAACTAGAGAGTGTATCTGAGTGGGTGGACAAGGACATACCTAGTTATGCCTATACTTTGCACATAATATTAAGATTGACTGTCACGCCCCATATTCCGTCAGAGGGACTAAAATAAAAGTATATGCTCCATACTTTATTTTTCAGGCTATGTTTACGGTTCACATCTTCCCATCGTGTGAATTTGCCAACGAAAACTTAAACCGCATAGCACCAGATCTAATGCATCGTGTTGCTGACATCGCACATTTACTAATTGTTATAGCTACCGTGTGAGGTATGCTGTATATCTACATCTATACTAGCGCAAATTCACGACAGTGGATTGTGATTTGTATAAAAAACTTTCTTGTAGGTGACCATAAGTCCTGATCTTACTCATGGACACATACTGGACTGGACGCATTTATTCCTAAAACTGTTTGCTTCAATATTGTAACGTGACAAAACTGTCATCGATATAGTCGATTCGATATTTTTTAAGAAAGCATTGTAAATACGGCCAGGTTGTGAAATTTTAAACTTCATTTTATAGTAGTAATAGATCGACCTGGTAGAAATCGTAATTATTTTAAAATCTATTGGTCATTTTCAGAATGACAAAATTCTTAGGAATTGAGTTGTAATACCTCTGAAAAATTGAACTCTCGTTGTGGTTATGTAACGTCAGTTTATTTATTGTTATTGCGTATTGCAGCGTCATCTCTGATGGCGCGGCGTCTCCACACGCGCCTGTAAAAAGTCTCACCTAGATAAATAAGCAGCCGTCACTTATTTAAGTGCTAGATGTAAGTTATAGCTTATTTGTATAATACTTTTGTTATGGTCGACTGGGTTCGACGATATTCGGAGTTTAAATTTTTAAAAAAATAATAATAGATGGCAAAGTCAGTTGATAAAATATATTTAATTTTGGGTTCCGATTAGATGAGTGGCAATCTATCGAGCATTTTTATTGTTAGTGTAAATTGTTATTTTGTTTTAAGCGAATTAGGTCTAAAGTAATTTAAATTCTGTAAATATCGAATCTATCCGTACTAAAGTTCGATTTCGCTTAGGTCATTACGGTAGGTAATGGAAAACTCATGAATACTGGGTCGAATGATAACTGTTTACATGTAAAAATCAATCATAATTAAGTAATTAAGTTATATAAGATAGTAAGGGAAAAATACATGTGGAAAATAAACTGTGATTCTGACTTTTTAACGTAGACTAGGTAGCCCTATTTTATGGAGCATAGAGAGCAGTGTTTGCTATTAAGCAAACGCACACTAGTGGCGCGTATGGCCTCGCCTTTAGCGATATCGGAATTATGTTCAATACTGTCTTGAAAGACAATTGTCGAATGCAGATAACAATACGGATTCGCTTCTCTCTGACGTTCAATAGAGCTGCATTATTGGTAAACTTTCGTGGTCAAGGATAGGCGACTTAATTATTGTCTTGCAAGAATCAAGATCAGTGAGGTTAAGAATGTTTTAGTTTGTGTATCAGAACTACTTTATGACTTGAACTTCTTTGCGTCTACTAAATACAAACACATTCACTAAAAGACTTTGCGTATATTTGTAGGTATAAATTCCATTCATCTGCAAATCTAAACATAGTTAAATAAATATATACCTGGCGAATTTAAACCAAATATCGCCACATTTATTATAAAAAATTGGCTATCCCAGCGATTATTGTTTGTGTATCGACTTACAACTAATATTGCGCACCTTGTAACAGTTCATAGATGCTATATTCGGAAAAACTGCCCTGTTACGAGGTGTGCAACCGTGCTTAGGGGGTGGCGCCATACAAACGAAAAGAATGCGCGATATTAATAATAGTAAGCGTATAAACGATCTGACATAAATAATTTCTAATTCTTATTAAAATTCCTTAACATTCCCTTGTATAATGTTTTAAATGAATTTATATAATTTTATAACACCGGTTGAAATATAATATAATTTAACAAATTTACTACAAAGGTTTTAAGTTACAAATAGAACAAGTCGCGCATTCCTTCAGTTTGAATGTAACCATCGCACACGGTATAGTATGTGATGGGCACCCGCCTTTTCAGTGTCGACGTATTCGGATCTCATTGCTGCTTTCATTGCGGGCGCCGCTCAGATTATTCTCTACTTGTACTCGCCATCCTCATTTGCCGCTATTCAACTGCTTTTCACGATGGATAGTTATTATTTCTTAGAATTTTAAATGTCATACTTTTTCTGAACTGTCAGAATAAATATTCACAGGTCGTTATGATAAAGCTGTACTGCTGAAATATAATGTACTGTGTTGTGTTTACTTTCATACAACTATAAATGTAACAATATTGTACTTCTCATAAATATTTTTTTTAGTTGTAGCCACTTCCCGTTTCCTTAAATAAGCATCTTGCGAACTTGCATTATGATTATAGTTAGATAATGGTGCGACTGTGCTGTCGTGCGTAAAAATAAAGTACAAAATATTTTATGTATTGTAATTTTATAATGTACGATATAAACTTATAGCACAGGTAATGTTATTATTATTACGTATATTGTTTTTAAGGTTAAAAAACTAGAATGTAATATATAATAATTATATTGTTTGTCATATTTCCGTCGCAAACAGTTCTTAAACTTGGCTAGGAGGAACACTAACGAACTCATCACTTCGTCCATTAATTTTAAAATATCTATAATTTTACTAGCAAACAGATGCCCAATGATGTACACTCTAAAGAATCTTAATTGAACACTTTATAAAAGAGTTCAGTGTAAATAAGCCTTCATGAAAATATATAGTGATATGACGGTATTTAGACTCGCTAATGAAAAGTATGATATAAGAAACATATGAGAATTATAAATGAATAATTGATTGCGGTAATAATATTTACTTTTATGTAACGGGGGTGTAGTTATTAACTAAGCGGCTGTGAAAGGTATTTAATATTTATCGTTCATTCTATACTTAAATTTATTTTGTATGTCGTTAATTATTATTATCTACAAAATGCGAATGGTTTTTGCTTAGTTTATAATTACATCCTTGCGTGGTATGCTATTAACATGTCAATTATTAATAAATAATATTATCTGGAATATTTTCGTATTCCGTTTATATATGTATATATATATTATTTATTCCTTTACAGAAATAGTCTGATAGTGGCTTGAACCATGCTTGGTTACACATTCTATAACTGCATGTGAGAAGTATAATATAGTTTTGTTTATTTATCAAAACCGGCTTTAAACGATCCCACTTCGCCGTGGCTTCAAGCTGGTTTATTGAAGACACAGTGACGTCGGATACTACGTTTTTAGCAAGATGAGTTTGTTTAATTCTGTTATCAAGCATGAAGTGGTTATATGAGGATGGAATGTCTAGATACTTCGGGTCCCCTTCGCTAGCAACTGTTGTTGGTGTGCGAGATGATAGTTTAAATATTTGTAAAAATAACATTTGATCTCAAGTGTGCAGCAAAAGTGAAAGTGAGTTAGATTGTTGTAGAGCAACAGCTGCGTGCGGACGCGACCCGATGCCAGTGTGCTCGATGTTGGTTTTGATTCTAACAGAGCGTACGTATAGAAAAAAATATTGTGATCATAATTATATTATAGTTTTAAAGCTAGGTTGTAGAGATAACTGTATATTTTGTACATATTGAAAATAGTATTGTATCTTTACTTCCCTTATCCAAACAACCCAGACTCCTGTGTGTTATGTACCTCCTACCTACCAATACTATTAAAAAAATATTACATAAATGATTCTTATTATTTATTCCATCACCACATCGGTACGTATAGTGGATAGATAGATATAAGTATCTTTATTTTACTCCAAAAATAAACACAAGCACAGGAAAAGGATAATTTACAATAGGCGGTCTTATCGCAACTACAGACAATCTTAGGATGGACAGAGTTGAATGTATACAAAATGCTGGGGTAGTGTGCGGTGTAGCAATTGTTGATGTAATAACGCAATCTAAACAACTTAATACAATAACATATTACTAAATAAAATGGAATATATATAGAAAACTATATAATGTTGATGTATAATCAATACACAAATCAAATTGGAGTTTGTTTGTAACATTAAAATAACAGGTTTTCCCTCAAGGCACATATACTATGGTATACATGACACATAAAAAAATGCATATTTTTTGTACGTCTGTTCCGGCTAGTCACCGAAACGGCTGGACCAATTTTGACGGTACTCACTGGCAGGTAGCTTATGGCCCGATTATGTTATGGTTATATTTTCGCAGGATAATAAGAAGAAAAAAAGTATTCGCGGGTTATGCCTACTATATATACGTATACTCCGCGACGGCTTGGCCGATTTTGACGGGACTTTCACTGACAGATAGCTGATATTCTGAGGCCTGATAAAGCCTACTTTAACAAACAAGTTTTCTTAATTCATCAATAATACGTTCTCGTTTCCCAGGAATATTGCTGGAAAACCGAAACGTATTTTTACTGGAAACTTAACGTAAAAAAACCGAAGACTATGATGTAGGACACACGTCGCGTGAAGTATTCGTCGCATCGCTACACGTCGCGTTACGGCGCTCACCTATGACGACGCCTTATTATAATATATAGAATTTATGAATAACGATGAATAAAAGTCAGAGGCAAACTAAAAGTTGCCGGCTACCACCTGGGCACCCCTTACTTCTCCTACGGGCAGTTCTCCTTAGGTTGCTTGCGTGAGTCAAGAGCTAAAAATCTATTTTTTTCTTAAATTGCCAACCATATTGATGATGACTATTTTTTGCTTCTAAAATTGTCAATATTCTTTTCACCTGTTAATATTTAGCACTGATAACCGAGTGGTATGACCGTTGGTAGCAAGGTAATTGTGCTAACTCTGGTCACGATATCTATATCATCATGTCCGTTGCAGTCCACTGCAACGATATAGCAAGCGGAAAAGAGTTGAGTGGGTAGATACATTACCAATATTATCTCGCTATTGACGCTGTTTATCACTTGTCGGTATTGAGCGTATCTCCTACAGACTTAGACACGGTGGCTTCGGAGAATACCTGAATAGAATAGGGTGAGAGGCAAGTTGTCTCCATTGTGGTGGGGAACTGGGCTTTGAAAAACACACGCTCGGAGAGTGCCCTACGTGGAGTACTGAGCGGCGAGTCCAGGTCACCAAGATCTGACGAGATCTGTTCCTACCGGCACTAGGGAGGGCGATAGTCGTAATATATGTAAAGTATTAAGAAGGAACACAGATGTGACGAAATAATGACTATAATATGTTTGCCTATTTTATTTACCCTCATTGCGACTAAACTATTTGTATTCTTCCAAGAATGTAGTCGAAGTACGTAACGATAAAATAGTACTTCGCTTCTATGACAACACAAACCATAATTATAGTCTGATTTGGGGGGTAAGCACATAAAAATAAGATACTACATAGAAGAATAACTAAGTAATACATACATACCTACCTACACAACTCGAATTAAGTTTATCTTATTTAGTACGGATGCTAGGCAAAGCCTATGTACTAAGTAATTTTTTATTTGTGAAAAATGTCTAAACGATAATTTTGACCACTGCTATTCTAAAAAATATAGGCCTTATGAGGATAACATCACATTGTTTTCGCTAAACGAACTAGACGCTGGAAGAAAGTTCAGAAACAGGAACCAACTTTAAAAATGTGTCTTACCAGCAAACTTAGCGTTAAATGGTAGTACATTAATTGTAAAGCACACAACTCTCAGGTGTTCTTGTAATTGGTTTGATGAGATCACTATCTAAGTAGCTAAATATTTTCGATACATTGCGTTCAAAATATTGGAAACTCGGTGTTGGACCACGGTTGGTGCTACAAACAGCAATGGACGTGTGTGGGAGCTTCTAATGAGAAAAGTATGACTAGCAAGTCAATTCCCGTCGCTAAGGACGTTTTTAGCAATGCAGGAGCTATAAGATTAGACCAAAACAAGGGTTTTCGTACATTCTTGACTATGGTAATAGATTTTAGACATAAGTCAGGTCGCGTAACGCGAGCGTATTGGCGTAAGCTACTGTTACGCGTTTCCTGGACCTATGAAGGAAGGCCTGGAGGTCTATTTTTAATATTGATGAAAGTATTTTGAAATTCGAACACATAATTTCGAAGATAGAAACTTTGTTTTACTTTATAAGTATAGACATGGAGGAAATCTCGTTGCCTCAAATCAAGACTGCCTCGTTGGTCTAGTAGTTGCTAAGCGCGACTGCCAGGGACGAGGTCCTGGGTTCGAATCCCGAGTCGGGCAAAGTGTTACAGGATTTTTCCATTAGGTAATTCTCAGTAGCAGCACGGAGTCTGGATTTGTGCCTGGGTGATGGAAATAGGCTCGCCCCCTATTACATTAGGACCTAAAAACATAACTGGCGAAATGTGGGTGTACTATATGTGCACCTTTGCCTACCCCTTCGGGGAATACAGGCGTGATGTTTTGTGCTTTTGTTTATGATATGGAGGAATTTATGATTGCAGGTTACACGCAGTTCATGTGCAGTTTAAAGATTAAATCAGTTTTTACAGTGGACCAGCTCTAGACAGCAAAAAGTTTAGAGATACATCATTGGGCCGGTCATCATTTAAGATCAACGAATGCCCAATACCCTTAAGAGTTTTTCAAGATCGTTGTATGGTTAGGTAGTGCACAAATACACAGGGCTTTCGCGATTTTTTTTTCCCACTTTCGTTTTAGTCGGCATTTAATTTTTCAAAATAACTACTGAACTCGAATATACGTTCTATGAAATTGATTAACAAGCTGCTCCAAAAAGCCTACACGTTCTCATTATAATAATAATTATATTAAGGTCTCTCAAGAATTTAGTTGGTAATGGGTAGGTATTTTACTTGTAGGCATATCTTCCGCTTAAATGCTGAGACATACAAAAATCGAAACTAAATTAGAAAGTAGTTTTTATAATAATAAAACCATATATTTTTTCACGAAATGTTTATATTTGTTTTATTTTATATAATATATATATATATGTTTTAATTGAAAAATCATTCAAAATTAATATTTTTTTATTTTCAAAAATTACACACCAATACCCACCCACCGGTCGGAAGTGTCCTCTGGACACTGATTGACATTGATGTAGGCGCCGCGAGTATACGCAACAGGCCCAGCGGGGGTGCTTCACGCGTGGCGGTAGTGAAGATTTCGGTATTTCGTTAATATTTCAACCCTTAACCAACGAGCGTGTATGAGGAATAGTGGTGCATGTGAATGAGGCGAAAGAAGTATGCCAGGATCATAGCAAATGGAAATCTATGGTCTCTGCTTATGCCTCTGGGAAACAGGCGAGACTCTATGTATGTATACATTTCAAAAACTAAGACGAAATTAGAAAATTTGCCAGGTAGGATTGTTAAAAATTAAATTAACTTTTTTGGTATTTAATTAAACTCTGACAACAATCAATTTCAATTACTCAAATTATCAATATACAAACAATTTGAGTTCAAAATTTTAAAAGGGCCTGCTTAAAACAGTTATATCTCAATATTTGAGCAAATTTATTGATAAAATCTGCTCAATTACGATATTTTGTGAAGACCTGTGTATAACATGTATAATTTACAGGGTAATCGCTCCAAGGGGTTCGAATTTTATAGATCCAAAACATGTCGCTACTGTAATACGTCACCTATAAAAATATTAATACACAATTGATTATGGAAGCAAGATATGTTCTGTAACACATGTTGATTATGGATAAACTCGTGTTATGTTGGTATATTTATTGTTCAGTACCCATAGTTATTGATTCAACTTCCACGATACAAGTGAACTATTAAGCAGTTCTATGGATCTATTTAATTCAGTTAATCTAAGTACTTGTTAACTACTCTCACAAATACTATTTATTGCTATTCTTTAACATCTACATAACAATTCATCCTAATCTGTAATGATTTTATTGTCTTCTAATTCCAATTTCTTAGCATCCTTGCTTCATCATGAGATCGGCTAGTTTAAAGACTCGTAGCCAACTGAAAGTTTCTGGCTGTTGTTGAGTCGACCCGGAGGGAGAGGACGTGTTGGCAGCGTGTACCGGTTGTTCCGGGGAGCCGGCAGAGTGCGTCGGTGACTTCTTTTCAGCCTTCTGGCTCTCGCTTGATTTTGTAATAGCTGGCGAAGTCATTCTGTAACAAAATTGCATTATTAGATGTCATGTTGATTTTCTAGAACTTGTGATATGATGCGTTAGTTTTACAGTTATTTTGGAGGGCGTCCAGGAATACTTTTGCATTGTGTATCTTCGTACCTAAATCTTAGACGCGTAGAGAAGAGAAGACGTAAACCCTGTTATTACACACAACACAAGGTTTACAGTCAAACCACGTCTAAAACAATACTATCAAGCTAGTTTTTCCAGGCCTGCATTCCCGAAGGGGCAGGCTGAGGTTTACCTGCACTTTTATACTACACTTAAAGCTGACCCACAGATCAATAAGTTTTATAATAACAAGAAAAAGGGTACTGGGCAAGATGGGTACTACTAGGTATATAGTAATTCGCTGTAGGTACCTATTTCAAGTATCGCGTGGATAAAAATAAGTTATAATAAGCCAGCAAGTGTTTTATAGTGTAGGTATTAATCATATATTTAGAACTACTAATAAATAAACACCAATCGTTTGGTTTATAATATATTGTATTAAAGGACGTAATATGTATTTATAAGAAACTAGTAGTAGCTAAGCGTTATAAACAGTCACACAGCAGCCGGTACACCGTGCACGGCTCCCAGAGTGGTGGTTCGTATTTCATCGGCACAAGCGTGACAGAAACAATGAGCTGTTTTAGGGTCAATGAACGAGTTCCTTTAGAGGATGTGTTTTCTCATAAATAATATTTAACTAGTTACGTAGTCATAATACGAAAAATATATGTATCGAATGTTATATTTTATTTGATTTGTAATGATATTGACCTATGTTGGTGGAGCCTGTCAGATATTTATTCATTTGTCAGGACTACGATCGGATTATTTTACTCTGTTTACTTGATACTAAGATCACTGATTTATAACAGTGGCCTCGCCAGACTTCAGACGTAGGCAGGGCCATCCCTCAGCGTACTTTTGCGGAACTAACAGAATTAACATTTCACAGATAATAAATTGTTTCGCGTTTAACTTTACAATAGCTTTTTTTGTAATTACTTACTAATACTAGTTATGAAAATTACTTTGTTACATATATTAAAGTAGCCATATAGGTCAGGCGGAGTAAGGCTAACGAACAGCTGGCATTACATAAGTCCACGCAGCGTCCGGCGCGGTGACCTACTTGATACGTATTATCTAGGACGACAATGTTTGGCGCGCATAGGTAAATAGGTTTAATTTAACCATTTTTAACCATTGTCAGTACGTGTGGGTATCCTACGAAATTTTTATGTACAAACGAGATGTTACAAAATCGCTAATTGGCATTCGGTTCAATGTCACTGAGAAATTGACCATGTACATATTTACTTACATACGGTCAAACACACAATCACGCCAATAATTCCTATAGATATGGGCGGGTGTCGTTTATTAGACTTCGATAATTGATAAACAGATACATGTTATACACAAAATTACAAATATATAATTATATTTCTTTACTGTGATCGTGTGCAGAAAATATAATCTATTCTTGATAAAGCTTGTAGTACCCAACAAAAATATATTAGAAATAGTCAAAGTGTGTTGCGATATGTGAGTACCACCTAGTAGTCGGCCATGACCTGATCGTAGTAATTTGGTAATAGGCAGGTTGAATTGAAAGAATTGATGCTCTAGTAGTATTTTTAATGGGCAAACCTAGGATATTACAATTAATCTATCATTACCCGGAAGTAGTATATACCTACAGGTATCTAACATGGATAAGAATAAGTAACTTGCAACATTATTAGGTATATACTCGTATGTTTAGATATAATTAACTAAGAAATTGTTAACACATACACTACGTACTTTATTTATTTTTTGGGGGCAATAACAAGTGGGCCAATGACCTCTCTATGACCTAGCGCGGTGCGTAAAATATCTCATGCGACCTATTTTCTCTTATAGTGTCGTTAGATTATTAGCGGATGGGCAAACGATTATGGCATTCTAATTATTATAGATGTCGTCATAGGTGTTACAATCACCATGTCGGTAACATGTATTATCTCATTCCATTAATATCCACCAGAATGATTGAATGCAATAAATGATTGAGTATTGAATATACCAAATACTAACATTAACTCTAAACCTTTTTTTACAGTAATTAATTATTTAATTATTGGGTACGTCCATTTTATCGATATTGTTCTTATATACCTGTTTTTCCTATAATACGTTTTTTAAACAATTTTAGGCCCTAAATTGGCGGGCCGCTATTATATTGTGTATCTCTATGTTCTTAAATGCAAATAGTAAGTTACTTATTTAGCCACCAAAACTATTGCAATAGGAGCAGAACCATGAGACAGGACTTTGAAATAAACAATGCGCATATCTGTTGTTAGTACGGCAATAAAATATTTAGAACACTGGTGGTACAACTAAACCCTAAAATCGTAATGTATATATTTTTTTTGTTAGATTGTAAGTAATTTTAACTACATGGTGTCTGGTCGCGACTGACTTTGTTTTGAAGGTAAATAAATTTAGATACAACTTACGTTTGAAGCTTGCAGTGATACTCCTATGTCCTATAACTTAGTCAGCCCACAGCCTGGTCTTCTATATTTCTAGTTTTAATTCTTTATTAAAATAAACACTTGATATTATCTTTCGTATTTGGATTCGTGCCACGGTACTGGTGCAGTCCGTGGTACGCGTGCGTCCGCCTGCTCCGGCGACTGTGCTCAGTTTGCGACTGAGTTCATTGTTGATATTATGTACTTTAATACATGGCGTTTGGGTGCTGTCTGCTGTCACTACTTTTATAATATCTCATTTAAAACTAAACGTGTTGGCCGCGAATATGGTTAGAGTCAACTCTGGGTCCTGACATGGGTTACATACCTTCTGGGAGTATTTATTATGCTATTTCAGAATACCATATTACTATGTTTCTGAAGCACCTAAATGTCTTATAGTAATGTTCTTTACATAACTAGCAGTAGAACGCGTGCCCTGCATCTTGTTTCATGTCAACACACTCTTTGTCGTCTCCAGCAGTTGAAACAGTATTATAGCTGCTTGTCTAATATAGGCGTGACGGTTAACATTACATAGTTTATAAAATCGTTGCATCGTCGATGATATCAACGGCACAGATAAAAGTGTATACATGACGCTACGTACAAGCGCGTGCGCGTATGCCGCATAGAATACTGATAACAGGTATGTACTGTTATATTGGAAGCTCGTGGGAACTTTTTTGCGGTGGGTGTATACCGGCACGATCCTTATGTCAGTGTCGTAATGATAGTGAACAAACAATGATAAAGATAGTCTTATGTATTACAGGTCAGTTACAATTTAAGCAGCATTTTTATATTTTAAATTTATGTATGTAACTTTTGTTAAATTTATTGTAATAGAAAACTCACTAAATATATAAATAAGGAGTGCTTTACAATATAAATAATGAAATATAAATAGGCGGGGATTCATCGTGTAGATGGGTACAGATGGTAACAAATTCAGGCAAAATAATTTACTATGGAACGTCTTAGAACGGTACTAAAATTGCTTTCATCGAGCAAACAGACGAGGTTCATCGACCTTAATCCTACACGGTCTTATGAAACCTACAATTTCTAGCGCTCTCTACAATGTTACTTTGACCTACTTACATAACATAATAAAAACACCAACTGCCAAGAAGAAGCACGTTAAAAAAATGTCAGTACCTTAAGAATAATGATTTCTCAGCAGTTCGAGGGTTGAATCAATAATTCATTATTTACCTATTAAGTTAACGAGCTAAGAGGTCGATAACATTTTATCAAGCTTGATTTTAAACCGACAATTAATAAAAACTGGTGCCAAGTGTTTGCATTATTGATTTACATATGCGAAATATCTGTTGTATTTATAAAACGTACAACTTATGACATAATATTCTCACTAATATACAACTTGGAACAAGCATGTTGTTTTGTAAACATGACGAACATTAGCTAATAGAAATACGAAGAAAGACACATAATATAAACACACAGTATAAAGTAAAACAAATGTCTTAAGTACTTGGCATTAAATTAAGGGCATCCAGTTACGCTAATTTATCTTACTCAAATGGAAAACTAGGTCACGAAGAGGAAAATACGACTAAACTATAACTGTAAAGTGTTACCTTGGTTACGGGTGGACTTCGTTGTAGGCAAGTTGTTGTGATTGTATTATGTTGTAAATATTCAGGTGACTTAACGTTTTGTAACAGTTGAGCAGCGAGTGGAGCACAGGGCGCGCGAGCTGGGCGGGCGGACTGTCGTCAGTGCCGCCCGCCCCTGCGTCCGCTGCGGCGCGGCGCGGGCTACCCGGACTGCGCACTGCGTACCGATCCCGTGCGATATCGCTGTTCTTCTTACGAGATCACGATGTTAATCTTTAGTCATAAATTATATTATATTTATTTAGAGCTAAGAACTGACTATAAATATTCTACGAGCACAAAAAATAAATATATGTGTTAGTGTTACATATTTTTTTACATGATGTTATTTTTTTGTTGACTTAGCCAATTATAATCTCATCTCTCTTCTTTCGGAAATTCTACAAAGTTTGATCAAAATTAATCTTAGAATTAGTTTAGTCATTCTAGGTTTTCTAATTAATCATTGTAAAATAAGTAATTTCGTATCTAAAAATATATGTAGGTTCACTATTTATCTCGTAATGAATATCACGTAATGTACGTGGAGTGTAGCTTGTATCTGTACTCAGCGGGAGTGTGCTTGTAATAATCTCAGATAGTGAAGTGCTCCGGCACAGCGATACATTACAAGAGCCGCGTTAACCTAGCTCACCTCACTCACTTTCATCTTACATACAGGCGGGAATATTGATGGTGAAGGACAATATGGCTTTTGAGGACGAGATTAATCCAAATCATCACTATAATCACTTACAGAAGGAAATAAAATTATAAGAAAATAGTAATACTTGGGTTGTTTGATTTTTAGTATTTTAAAAAGGGAGGATAAAAATTTGTCAGGAGCTAAAAGTTAATTTGTCCGTAGCTACACGTAGCTATTTACTGATTACTGTCTCTGATATATATTCTATATAGTCTACTGATTTATTTAGATGTATAGTATAATAATCGTTCCGCTAGGTTAAACAGCACTGTCGTTTACCTTGGGATCGTTGACCTTTGACCAAACTCGAGATAGCTCAGTCATCCGGATAGTATGATAAACTCCTGCGCTTAATCTGTTCAATCGTTTAAGTTTGCAGGGAGTAGAGTGTGTCCATGTTGGACGATATGCCGGTGACAGTATTTAGTCTTATATAATGCAAACAGTTTCTATTTCGTGTATATTGCGCAATAAAAAAGCTTATAAGATGCGCGTGGGCAAATGACAATAACTGGTTTGCGCCTACGTCAGCCATAACATGCCATGTCAATGTCTTTACTTTAGAGCTCATAAGTCTCTGGTTTATTAAAAACCCAAAACAAATACTGAGTTGCCAAGCTTACGATAATTATGAAAAAAAAAACGAGCAGGAAGGTTACAATTTTCCAAAAACTTGTATGTAGGACTAGGTACTCTATACTGAATTAGTTTATTATGGTTGGAAACATGTAATAAAAATAAATTATATTCGTTGTACAAATAGGCCATCTTTCATCTTGTTCTTTGTCCAAGCCCAGAATGGCACTTTAAATCCATTGCCTTGATTGAACTAAGTAGTTATTAACACTTGTTAATGCCATTCAGTGGCGAGGAAATAGGTTTATAGTCAACTATTGGTTGTAATAAATAGTTGTCAACGTTAAATTAGGGTCAATAAAGTAGATTCCATTGTCAGTTTTTGGAACACGTTGGAGCGGAAATGTATTTCACAATTACGCTAGATCAGTCTAATTATCTGTAGGGCAGAATCCACGGTTCTGAATGACATTGTAAAATAACCAGGCTCGGATTTTATCACGATCACATCTCTTCATACATATGTATTACAATAAAAATAATATCAGCTTATAACTGTCCCACTGCAGTTAAAAGCCTCTTTTCTAACAAAGAAAGCAGGAATGAGCATACATAGGTTTAATATGTTATTTCTATTTTTACCTTTTAGACTATACTAAATTCATAACGTAGGTAATAATAAAAAAATATCCGGTGTCCAGTATATGTATTAAAGAGACATGCCAAACAAAAATAAACATTTGCATATAAAAATATGGTTATAAGGAAGTAACTATAAATATAGTCTGTTTTTCTTTACGATATTTAGATCGACGGGATGTCTGTCTGTGGAACATCACCAAACATGGGTTATTACGGTACCAGGTGCCATTATTAGCCCGTTTTTGATTAGGTTTATATTTAGCCGTCGTAGCAGCATAGACGGTGGTCAGTGGTGGAATAGGAGAGAACTGAATAACATTGAAAACTCATTATGTACTTGTTTGGATTTGGTATAATGCCTATCATGCGTAGATGATGATTGAAGAAAATAGCTTTTCTAAAACCAAGAACTAAGTGTCACAAAAAGCTGTGAGTTGTACCTAGTTGCTATGTATTATAATGGCTGCGTGCTGAATGACTCAAATGTAGAGTCTTTGTACCTGTCATGCTGTTATTGTATTTTTGGTAGCAACTTTAACTTCTGGTCACCCATAAATAAAGTACCTATTTGTATCAGATGTTATAATTTTATGAATTCAATAGTGGAAGTACCAAGGCGTCCTCTAGCGTAATATATTTTACTTAACTTCTACGCTATGCTTAGTTCAACCCACAATCTGAGCTGGCCTTGTTTTGGGCGCATAGATTTACATTATTTCCACTAGATGGCGGTTTTCGAGTGGTTTCTCGTTTGCTGTAGTAACTCAGTTCTCCGTAAACTTTTTATATGTTTAGTGGGTGGGTAGATGGCGGTACAAGGACTTTCTTTATACGACCCCTATTTATCTTAAAAACAAGAGGAAGCGGTAAAACAAGTACCTTCGTACTACGAATGTTTATCAATAAGTATTTTTAACCGATTTCATAAAGGACGGAGTTTCTGACTTCAACTATAGATTTTTATTCTTCCGTAGTCTGTGTATCCTGTATACTTATTGGCAAAAATTACAGTTATGATACTCAATTACTAATTATATGTATATCGCTTTCGTCAACCAACCCATAGTTAATTAAAGAAGCGATTTTTTAACAAGCAATTAGCTTAATTCTCCATCGAATATTCCAGTTAGGTTTGCCACCATTTTTGAAGAAAAATAGTAAGAATATAAATAATATCATCATCAGCTTTTAAGTGACCCACTTCTAGGCATAAGCCTCCTTCCCTAAACGCCAGTTTCCTGTTTTGGGCCTTTTGCATCCAGGTCTTTCCCTGTACAGCAACAACATCATCAGTCCACCTCGCTGGAGGTCTGCAAGGGGCTCTACAGAATCCTCTGGGCCACCACTAAATATATAGTAGCTAAGACAATTTATGATTATGGTGTAACTACAAATCTAATATATAATCTACTTACTTACATATATCTAATCTACTTACTTGAAATTTAACCGTGTCCAAAAGAAATCACATTCGTCTTCGTAGATAAGTTGGAAGAAGGTGATTTCATTTCAATATCTATTTCAGCATAGAAATGTAATGCAAATATAAATAGCTTGACATCACGTTCATGAGAAATCGAATACCTTCTTCGGCAATACATTAGATAGCCAGACAAGCTACAACATTATCGTATACCTACACTTAGTGAGTACGTATCTATGACGTTTATGCAGGTGTGGAGTTGAGAGTAATTTACATTTTAAAATGTACCAGAAAGTTATCTCGCAGAGCTTAGGGCGACTTTGCACTTGATTTATAGGCACAGGTAACTGCTAAAAAATTCAAATTTCCCTCCGCGTACTATAGTTCTCATTTAAGAGGATCGCGGTTACTTTGGGAAGTCACCATATGGACCGCTGTTACAGCTATGAATGATTTTATGACACTATTATTTCAGGTTATTTTGAAAGAGGGTTTAAAAAGATTTATTTGACTCATCCAGCGGTTTTTAAATACCTATGATGTTAGTAAGTTATTCATCAACCATAATGATTTTATTAGAGATATTAATGAAATTCTCAGTGGTCACAAGTTTGACTTCCGCACAGGATATTTATTTTTTCACGACGCCCCACACTAGGACATTCTCCAGTATCGTGGTTTTACAAACATGGAATATGACATACATATAAGCACTCAGACTCCGGAAAAACATCTACGGATTGTACCATTGTTTGTCTGTCCCATCCAGAAAGTTAGCCTATCAGGTCGTAATTTTACCCATTATGAATTATGATTGTACCTGCCGACTTACTATTGATTTAAAAATGAGGAAAGTGATTAAATATATATTTCTTAATCAGGTTGATTCGTACTGTGCTTCAAATAATTAATATTTTTGGTTTCAGTAGATATCAGTTATCTCACGTTTGATCAATGTTAACAAAAAAGTACCTAGTATTATTCCTTAATTTATAATCTATATTTAAATTCAAGATTCAAAAGTTACTTAATTAATTATTATTAGGAAATATAACAAGCGCGGATTGTGGTCGTGTTAGTAATTTATATGCGGTGTTGCTAACATCTGCCGTCTGCATATTCAAGCTTGTAATACAAACTTAGTTCAAGACATCCTGACGTTCACTGACTACGAGTGTTCTAGATAAGACACTCTTATTTATATAGAGAGACTGTGAGCAAACGATGTGCACACGGCTAGACACATGCTAGGCTACGTTCAAATTACATTAAAAATAACTCTTTACTATTGTTCGAGACGCCGAGTGGTATCCGGCCTAGAATTGATCACCACCTTACCTCCCTCCGGTGGGTGTCGTAAGAGGCAACTAAGGGAAAATGCAGAAGATGGGGAGCAGCATTTTCTTAACCTTCAGAACACCACCAATACCCCCAAGCCGCTTGTTAAGCGTGGGGATTATGGCTGACCATCCCTTTAATAAGGGGGCCTTTGTTTAACAGTCGACGTCTTCCAGCTGATGTTAATGATCATTCTTCGAGATGGTATTGGTTGGTTTTTGGTAAGTCGACGCCTTTGAATCTCTGCGAAAGAAATGAGTTTGCCTTACAAGTCGATTATCTACATACCACTTTCAACCATTGGTTTCAATTGTACTTTCATCATAAGAATTGTTACGAGGACCACTTCGGTTCTGCTGAAGTGTTTAGGCAGGCCTGAAATATTTGGGCAGTCTTGTCAATGTGTTGGATACTAGTACGAGGTCACTTCCAGGCCGCGCCACGCCGTACGGAGTCGTGGTGGCAGCAAGTTACGCGGGTTGCAGCGGGTGACTTATTAACTTACACAGATATTACGTAACAACAACAGGTGCTTGGCAAAAACATTGGGCGAGGTGCATTTAATTAAGTTGTACCGCACGATTTAATACTCAATATTGTTGAAAACACGCTGGACGCGGTGCACGGCTACGAAATCATGCATAATTTATCTCACTTATTATAATAGGTACAACCGTAAATTATTTATTTAATAAGGGCAGAAGAAAATTCTAATATTTAAAAGTATTAAAATATGTTGTAGTTAGATAGTAACCTAAAGTAATAATTCTTACTTTTTAAAACATGTTTTGACATTTCCCATCGTTACCGTCATTAGCCCGTTGCAGTCCACAGCTGGATATAAGTCATACATTACACAGGTTGTACGGTAATTAAGACTTCTTCATAAATAAATAAACCTGACGTTAATTATTTAATCAAAAATTAATTGATTTGGGGCATGATATATTATACTTAATGTGTTAACTGTAAAAAAAACTTAAAGTACCTTCTTAGAGATTCATGGTGACAGTGGATTTTTATAGATTGGGATATTTTCCCTTCTATCTTTATAGCGTCTACATATTCGTGTTGAGGAAACTTTAGCATACAATATCAACTGATGATTGTCTTGAGGGACTTCAAACGAATGGCAAATACATGTATGTATACATACATACTTTCAATACTCAATTCTTTTTTGCTTTTCGCAATATTTACTTAGTACTATTTAATAGATATTTGGCTTAATAAAGACTCTTTCAGGGCAAAGCATAAACTTTCATTATTTCCTCTGCTGTTTTTTTTGAGTGTTCCATATTTAAATTAAAATTTTATATCGAATGAAATGTTTCACAAAATTTTGTTTCTAAAACTAAATGACAACACAAAGTATGAGTTAAAGCCATTGATTAAAAGTGTGGCTAGATAATATATGTCCGGCCCTAATTGGGGTTGGTTCAATCCGGCCGGAGGCCTATTCCGTCCTTACAGTTCGGCGTGGTAATAAAATAAGCAGTTTTTCCGATTCCACGTTTTATCTGTCGCTTCGTATTCTCCAGCCGGCATTCGTTCTGAGAAAATCGAGTTCGATGCTCTCAAGCGGTTTGTGTACTGGAATTAGCCTACGTTATATTGGAAAATACTTTCAATAAACATTACGAGTGTTGGGAACAATGGCACCTTACCAATGGCTGACGACAGCATTTGAATCATCGCAACATCTTAAAGTTTGTGATACATGTTTATTGCGATATTGATTTGACGATTTGCTTGGTCTAACATAATATAAGTACCCTAAATATTCTATTCTTGATCGATATCTCTACTAATATTATAAACGCGAAAGTTTGTAAGTATGGATGGATAATTGTTACTCTTTAAAAACTATTGACTAGGTTTATTGAAAGTTCATATGGAGGTAGCTGACACCCTGGATTAACACATAGGCTACTTTTTATCCCGAAAAAATATAGCGGGTAATACCGCAGGGCGCAGCTAGTATTCCATATATTTCATGTCAATTTACGCACAGATGAAGGAAAAGGAACTTTTTCTGTAGTAGAGTCACGTAAAGATAAATCATTTAAGAACTGAATAAATTTCTTACATAAATAATAACGATATCGCACTTTAATGTTTGCCCTTATTTGAGTAACGCTGTAGGTGCCGACCTACAACATCCCCATTTCTTTAATGCCATAATACATGTTCCAAATAAGCACATAAGCTAAGTTTTCACATAAATCAGCGAAGACTTTAGAGCACGCCCGCCGCTGGCTCACTTTCGCCGCGATGGGCTAAAGGTAAAATTATGCTTTCCTTATTAAGAAGTTAATTTGTATTCCATAAAATTATATGACATAAGTACATTGCAGCAAGGGCGTAAACAGAGCCTCATTCTATACACAGTATTGGTACAGACGAGGAATAAGTTATTTATTTTGGTATTCGTATCAACATTTATTTTGGGCTTTTATGTGTGTTAGGTACATGAAATATTTCGTAATTAAGTACCTAGGTACTACGTAGTGGTAATAGGTACTAATACCTAAATGGAATGTATGACTTCTAATACACTTTGAATTACAAGGCTCCTGTTACTTGCTTTACTTCCCGCCTTTTCACAGTGTTCTGTTGCCAATTTGGTTCCGTCACAAGTATATATCCTCACTTAGCATAACCTGCAACCTACAAGCCCCCACGAGCTTCCCAACCATTTGAGCGTTTACCGGACACCCACGGACTTTCTCACGACGTTTTATTACGTGAGTGTCTGTTACACTTGTTCTACTTTTTTGGCTCTTGAACTCATCTTTTGTTATCAAAGCTACGAGCACTTACGAAAGGTTCCTGTCATAATCAGAACATTAAATATTACTCTCTGAAAAGAGCTACGACCTAGATTATTTAAATCAAGTTGTTGAAATTGCTTATTGCATGCACAGGAGAAGCCTCTAAACTCTTCCAAAATGTCAGTTCTTTAATAAAAGATTAGCAAAAAAAGGTATTTCAGTTCTTTTCGTTTAAGAGTTTAATGTATACCCACGTATGAAGGCATTCAATCAAAAGGGTACTATTAAATCATCATGAAATTACGAGTAGGTATAAGACCTAAAAGGGTCCACTTATAGAGTAAAATAAAATTTGTTCTACCTGAGCAATACGAAGGGGAATCGAGTTTTCAATTGGAATTACATTTACTGTTTTGCCCTAAAAACACAGGGACCCTCATCTAATCCTAATTTGTTGGAGGATTTGGTCCGAGCGCGAAATCGTTTAAGGTTGAGAGAGTCCGAGGTGGACCCGGACCGCGGACTGGTAGACTCTCGAAACTTCACACGCACCCACATGCTAATCATATGCGAGTACTGGCTGTTTCTACGCCAATTATATACCTAGTAATAAGGTTAAACTAAACACGTTTGTTTGTTTATTTCTTCGTTGAAAATATTGAAAACAGTCTAGATATTCTCTCCGAAATTCATGATTACTTATTGATATGTATAAAAGCTTTAGCAAGAGAGGTTGAGAACTTTTAAAAGGATACCTTACAGTTCTATGATTTTTCGATCCTTTGGCATTACTAAAAAGGAATGAACAACTTCGAAATCGATGGTCTGTAGCTAAGTAGTTGTAGGCCAATGAGATACGTAACATTGTTCCCTTTAAATAGAGGCTGGGTATTATATATTTACGAGTTTTATTACAGACGCGACCTTAACATTTTGGGGGTCAGTGCATTTTCATGATCATAGGTACTTACTACTTAGTCTATCTACCGGACAAAAAGATATTATGTAATTACGTACGTAAATGGTTATTTGAGTTTTTACATTTAGGCAAATACTTACTTGGAAGCTGTTAAAAAGGGATTTCAATGGGATTTATTTTATTCATAACCCACTTACCCGATGATTAGTATCCTTGGTTGACAGGTACCAACTTGGTTTGATTTTCATCTTTTTGTTAAAACCTGCGTGATTTTGTTTTGGATAGATACCAAGGTATGACATTAATCCACGTGGATAGTGGACTATATCACTGACTCCATAGACTTAACCTAAAGGCTGTTGAATCAGAACATCAGTAAAGTTCAGCGCTAATTCAAAATCCCGCGCTCCATTTTACCCGACTGCCAAATAAGGTGTATGTTTTTGTAACTATTAGTATTACTATTAGTATTTTGTAAGTATGGTATTAGTTAAGTAGTTACAATAAGAACTTAATACCCACCAGTCTGTCACCAGACCAAAGCTTAACAGTTTAAGTACCGAGGAGAGAATATAAGTCGCCACGATACATAGAGGTGTTTCTTTTATGTTTCCATTAGTAAACATCTGGGCTGCTCCTAGTAAAACATCCGCAGCAACCACACGTAGCCGTGGAGTGCAAACCTTAGCAATTTACTTGTAGGGGCCTTCCCCGATCTGTTTACAATATATTTTGTATACAGCGATAGATATATAACTATGTATTTACGTATAGATTTAACTATTAATCTTCTGAAGAATGTTATGTAATTTAAAAGTTTAAAAAAATACAAACTTTTCTGTCTTTTTAATGTCTACTATAAAATAATTATAATTCTTGGCTATGAATCGAAAAGTAGTCTACCTTTCAGTAAATTATTCTTTGAATACGTTTAGGCATTCTATTTACACTTTCACCAAACAAACATCGCGTTCTGAATTAATTCAACAAAAGTAGCTCCGAGCCTATTGTCTCAACTTTGTGCCATTTTCGTCGGGCTTAAAAGTTTTCCTGCAGAGGTTTTCTTTTCGTTTGTTATTGTTGTGTATAATACGCTAGGCATTTTGTAGGCAATGATGTTTGGAGGTGAAGATTGGGCTGTGCGTGGTGCGTCGTAAACACGCCTCAGGGAAATACCTGGCGGAGTCCGTACCTGCCTGCCGCAGTACGCGCCCGGCTGGCCCGGCTCGTCCGCCGGAGACCACTTACCGCTGTGAGCTGACTAAGCGAATGCTCATCGACGTACTTTACCTTAGTTTAACTCCACTTTTTTCTTCTTCCGCAATTGTTTAAGGTGTTATCGCTACCTGGCGGAGGCAGGGGCTTTCTAAATAACCTTTTTATCTCAGCAGACGTCGTTTAGGGCTGTGTAGTGATTCTGCGAATTGTTATCTAAGGAAAAGGGATTTCGAAATATTTTTTCTTTTATTTTTGCAGAGTAAGACAACATAGTAATGTTAAATATATACACTAACTCTATACTCAACCCAGACTATATTTCAGAAATATCGTGGTGTAATAAATGGTATCTAAGATATCGTACAAATGTAGCAATCATGTTCTTTCGTATCCCTATTTCGATAATTTTACATAAAATGCTTGAATATTGCATGAAACTGTTATACTCGCTGTACCGAAAGCTGTAAATCAATTCGGTTTCATAAAAATATCTGTAGGAGATTTACTAGATATCGGGGTTCGGCCCACCGTGGGAAATATGAAAATTGGAAATACATGCATGGCCCGATACGGCGTCGAATAAATTTCGACCCTATTTGTAAGCCAACCTCAATATCGCAAAGTACGGTACTTGTACGTATTCCCGCGGACGTCGACTTCACAGCACGTCGCCCTGAACCGACAGGAGCTTCCAAATTGTATTGAATTTGTTGAATAGCTTTAACATCAATACACAAGACTCGTATATAAGTATTCGATACGTAAGTATTCAGCTGTTATACGATTCGAAATCTTCTCATTTACTTCATTGTTCAAAGCTCGAAAATTATTTAAATTTCGGTGATTTATGTGGAGTAGCTCTTACATGTGTACCAAATCAATGATAAGTACATTTGTGGGAAGGTTTTTTCTAATAAAATAAAAAGGTCTGTCCTTGCGGCGTGTGACCCAGTTCGGTCAAAGTGGGATTACAGGACAGGCCCAATGTTTTGCCCATCAGAGTTTAATGTGTTTCCAGGCGTCCCTACTCATCCCATCGGAAGCCAACTAATTAGAATCTATTTTCTCTTTTCTCATATAACGCACCACCTGTTTGTACACAAGTATAGACGGAGCTTAGGTTTGTGAGGGATACAGTAATTGAGTTCCAGTCGTGCAAACGAAATGTTTAATGTAAGCTCTTTTGTACGAGTACGATTTTTTGGTATGAGTATGTTGGTGACAATTGTGGAATGGTGATAAAATAAATCACGTATCAGTAGTAAGGTCAGAATGTTTTGTTGTTTTAGCTAAATAATTAAGATTCAGTTTCTTTTTTTGTCTTACCACTCAAATAATTACAACTTCTTAGCTGATCTTGTCTTAGAAGAATCACCCAGATTTAAATACGGTTGAATGGTTTTGCAGTACAAATAGAAAGGAGGCTAATAATAGTGCAGTAGAATAAATCAACTATATAAAATATAATGAAAACAAACGTCTTCTCATATTCTGTGAGCATCAGTCCAATGTCCTAACGAGAAACAAAACGCTTTTCTGTTCCTTCGTATATTACGAAGGAGGGCAGCGAGCGATATTGCGTTGTTATTTACACACACACGTTAGCGTTCCTAAGTTTTAGCTGTTTGACCCGAGCGGACTAAACTAACCATACAATATTTGTTACGGCCAGATACTGAAATATTTGGACCATTATGAAGGAAAGGCAAAGGCGGCTAACTGTGCCGCTTAGTATTCAGTGAGCGACCCGCGCCGGCCCGCTAACTCCCGCCAGATTGTCGTTCGGACTACATTTTTGGACACGTCTACTACGCTCTCTCTGTTTGGTTACCCTTTAGCTTCTTTTTATTTTATCTTTACACTTGACCTAATTAAACAAGAACTACACTTTAAATAACTATAATAATTATTTAAAAAAGGGACTTGGATTTAGAAGAAATAAACCGCAATATTCATAATTCGTACCGGGCATTGCTCTCATAGGTCGCCAGAGCTACTACCTATAATGACAAAATAAGTAACAATTAGGTATAGAAATAAAAACATAAGTACCTACTATTTTTTTTTGTGGAATGTAAAGAGGTTTTTCAAATAGGTACTCGAACGTCGCGCACGTCCGATATTTGAAGGAATCAAATAAAGTAGATAGAGTTGTCAGCCACCTGAATAAGAATAGGTCTGTTTGTTTGAACATGTTTAAACTATCGAAATAGAAAATGTAAAAGATTAGCTACTTAAATATACGTTATTAAGGATACCTGTAGTTAAAATTAAGACAAACAATGAAGTACACAAATACCTTAGGAACATACAACCTGATTGATTAAATACTTATGTTCGACACAGTTGTCATTATGTATGGCGTACCAAATATTAATTTCTTATATAAAACTTGATAAAATAAACTGTTAAATAGGACGGTGAAACGAGTTCCTTTCTCATTTATAATATTAGTATTCATTTATCACCGACTGAAATCTGAATGCATTCATTGCATCTATGAAACGAACGCCTGAAAAGCCTCGGAGAGAATGCTCCCCGGGACTATCGTTCCCAACCTTAACGCGTGACATATTCTTTTGGATCTTTTTGTATGCTAGTGGCGGTTTTTGTTGCGAGTGCCTTTGGCTCATTATTAGATACTACAGATTTTTCTCAGCAAGTATCGTATATCTAATTTAAATACGTTACTCACGGAGAAAACCCTATTATTCTATATAGGAATTGATTAAGTATAATATATAGATTAAAAACGGGCCTAAGCTGCCAACAACAAGTATGCTGTGGTAGCGGCATAAGCGGTGAGATCACGTCGCGTGCGCTTCAGTGCCCACACTGATGGTACATAAACAGGTTCCGAGCCCAGCAGCGCACTACCCGCTGCCAGAGCACACGTCCCACGTTATGAAATGGGAATTAAATTGTCTGTGAAGAATACAACAGGATTACCATTTATTCCTACCTTGTGCTACATTGTATGAAACGATTCGCTCTTTATACACTGCGCTATTCAAGTCAACTTGTCGACACGGGCACGAAAATTTGCAGCGATGGATATGATGCTTGTGGGTAAGAACGTTACGACGTAAGCCTCGTTGAATATTGTAGTCCTGGGGTATCCACTGCACTGCAGCGGGCTAGAGCTTGGCACGCCGGCCTGAGTTTGTATATCGTAAACACTGAACGGATTACAAAATGCAAAAATCACTGCAAATATTATTTTTATTACATTTTTTTATAAATAAGTATATGTTAATCAAAATAATCAAAGTGATGCAATTCATGATGAAAATATGAAGGGTTTTGAGATTTCCCTGATGGTTTAATTTGTCTTTTGTATGAAGGTATTTGTAGCGGATAAGATGCTTCCTCAAACATGTAATGATGTTTCTTCCCGGAGAAATAATTTAGGGTCTTATAATTCACTACTGGAGGACTAGTCAGATATTTTGGTTCTGGTCTTTTAGCAGTGGTGTGTTTTACTATCGGCATACTTCTCAAAAACTGTAAGTACTCTTTGTGAGGTTTTTTCGCGTTATGTGTGGAAACTGCAGCGGCCACGTGTGGACTCTTTGTCGGACTTGTATTAAACATTTGACTGTTATGCATCGGTGGTTTACTTTTTGGAGTAACAGGCGCTACGTTTAGATGTCGGTTATTAAACATCCAGTAATCACTGAGGGGTACGGCAACGTTTCTATTCTGTCCCTGTATTACTGTTGCGTTTGTTGTATTTTCTATAATTTTTTTTGGTGGTGGTGTTACTGTTTCTACATGTTTTTTTGGTAGTACCGCTGGTGGTATATAATCGACCAAATTGGGTGTTTTGAATAATCTTCTATAACTATTTTCTGTTTTTATAAATTTCGGCAGTAAGTTAACGTTAAGACTGATATTTGACTGCTTTGTGTACTTCAAAGGGCTAGTATATTTTATATGAGCATGCGCTTTTTCCATAGTATTCAAGATGTTCTCTAGATCTCGTAAAGTCAAAGGAGTCGGTGAGCTCGCAAATATTTCTACTTCATTCTCAAGATTAAAAAGGTTTTTTTCATGACTATGCTTAAAAGTGCGTGTCTCATCAAGGTAATTGTTATAGTTTCCTAAATGAGTAAGAGGAGATCTGACTGACCTTTCCCAATAAGACCGTGGTGAATTTTCGTTAAGCACTGAATGGAAAGGGATTTGGCGGTTAACTTGTTCTATCTCTGAATGTAAGTGTTGATCTATTTTTGTATCAGCGTTCCGTATCATGGAAGCTATTTGTCTCCCTAAGCTTGTATAATAAGCGTCATCGGTGGAACCATGTCTGTGCAACTGTCTATGTTGATAGGTATCGTAGTCATTATCAATTTTCGCCGGCTCTACGTTATACGGATTGTAATTCCTGCGTGATTGCTGTGCTTGTTGTATCTTTTGTAATTCTTTTATGTCTTCGTTGAGGTCAAATGGTAAGGGAGCTAATCTGTTTCTTTTGTCGCTTTGGTTAACCCTGTGTATTAGTTCAGATAAATATTTAAAATCAACATCCTCTAACTTAGGAACAGGAGCAGGCTCGTGCTCTGGCGTGCTCTTCTGTGGCGGCGGTGATTTTCTTTGAAAAGGCATAATTGATTCTTGTGAAATTGGAACTTCATCCATGAGAGGTAATTCTCCAGCTACTGGGAACTCATCCGGCGCTGGCGTTTCAATTGGTGGCAAATTATTTAATCTATTTTCCATCATTTTGTCCCGCAACTTCTGCATCTGAAAACATTTATTACAGTTTACTACTCGTTCTAAGTTAAAACTTACCATATATGAGTAAGTATTTATATTGTTCAAACTTACTAATTTGGTACGTTGAGCATGTTTAGCTTTTGCTAGTTTTCTGAAATTTAAAAAAATATTGTTAATTATAAAAAAATATTATTACGTTATCGTAATTAATAAAAAAAAGATAAAAACAAATAATAAATTAATGTTCACGTAAGAGTTGTATTACTTTATAGAATGATGATGAAATGAACCTGGTAAAATAAATGGCGACACGTACGTTAACTATTGATATAATTATAATGGTCTTCTGATCAAATTTCGGTCACGGCGGCCTCTATCATGTGAGACTAGCCAACGCAGGAGATATTATAGTGAACACAACAGGTCAAACTGACACTTCCTATTCCCTCACTCGCATACTCCGATAGGACGGTAGAACGACACGACTGGAGAGATTAGGTGCAGGACCAACGGGCTTAACGTCCCTTTCGAAGCACGGAGGGGTCTTGACATGCAAAACGGTCACCCATCCCAACACTGACCGCGGCGATCACGGCTATACCTTGCATATTGACTGATCTGCGCGGTGGATAAGTAGCTCCGAGCCCCTCACTTACCTATTCGTATAATGAGACTATACATAAAACATAAACATCACGCCTGTATTCCCCGAAGGGGTAGGCAGAAGGTCTACATAATATAGTACACCCTCATTTCGCCAGTTATGTTTTAAGTCCCAATGTAATAGGGGGCGAGCCTATTGCCATCAACCGGGCACAAATCCAGACTCCGTGCTGCTACTAAGAATTACCTAATGGAAAAACTTAGTAACACTTTGCCCGACCCGGGATTCGAACCCAGGACCTCGTGCTCAGCAGTCGCGTTTAGCAACCACTAGACCAACGAGGCAGTCACCATGAGACTATACATATATTTAGTATAATGGGACTTATTGTTAGCGGCCAATATTGTTGTATAATTATTTCCTAATACTTGTAATAGTGGTTGCTAAGCGCGACTAGTGAGCACGAGTTCCTGGGTTCGAATCCAGGGCGATGTGTTACTGGGTTTTTCCATCAGATTATTCTCAGTAGCAGCACGGAGTCCGGATTTGTGCCCGATTAATGGCAATATGCTAGCCCCTACTACATTGGGACCTAAAAAAATAACTGGCTAAATGTGGATGTACTATATGTACACCTCTGCCTACCTGTGATGTTGTTATCGAGAGAACATTCAACCTCTTCGAAGATGATGGTGGTATTTTGTATTATTTACTATTGTTTAATTTGTGGATTGTTAAAATACCTATAGAATTGTTAATAAGATTACCCGGGTTCCCTTGAACGAGCTATGAATTGGTCTATTGGTGTCATAGGTGGTCTTCCTCTCCGTAGTTTTTCAAGTCTGCTACGTCTTTTCTGCGTCTCTGGGGAAGGAGGGGTTGAAGCCTCGGTGCTGACGTCAGCCGCAGCGGGTGTCGTCGCTTCAGTGCTGGCTGCGTCCGGCGCGTGAGTGGTAACAGCGGCGTCAGTGCCAGTAGTACCATTACTCTCTGCGTCATCACATTTCTGAGTGCCTGTATAAAAAAAAATTATTAAATACTTGATTTGAAAAAAATGACAAAACAACAGTTGCATATAAATAAGCAAATCAAACCTGGAACACCATACATTGGTGGGGCCATCGGTGGCACGGGTATCATTGGATACATCGGTATGGGCGGCGGTGGAGGTAAACCTATTGGTGGGTAGAAGGGAGTGTCCATGCTCGGCAAGAAAATAAATGATGGTAGCGGCGGCTTTGGTCTTTTATTAAATATTATTACTTTTTTGTGACCATGATCTTTATCGTCACCCGATGACGATTTTTTTCCGTCACTACTTGCTGAATCCGCGGACGAATCACCGCTACTATCGCTATCACTGTCACCGCTCGAGCTGTCGCCGCTAGAGTCAGATCCTGATTCTGAATCAAACAAACTGTCATCTTCTGTAATACGAAGTAGTTTCCTTCTCAATCCATGAACTTTGGTGTGTTTTTTTTTCTTGCTACTTCTCATGGATTTCCGAGTTTTTCTCTTAGACTTAATGATAGTTGGTTCACTATTTCCGCCGCTTCTTCTGGTTAACGGTTTTTTATTGCTTTTGGTATCCGTATTATTGGTATTGTTTATAACTTGATTTTCAATTGTTTTAAAGAATTGGTTATAAAGCCAATCGCCAAGATCGTCTGTATCTTTAGCGATCTGGTCAACTCTTTCATCTAAGCTATCAGTGCTAGTCGGCGTTGGAGTGGGAGTTGAAACCGCCAAAGTATATTCAGGAACACCAATCACGCGGGTTGGCTCTGGATTATAATGCCTTCTAAATTCTTGTGTTAATTTTACACTGAAAATGAACAAATTAATTTTTACTAAATATGTTTCATGATTGATAAAATAACAAATTGGTATAAAATATAGGCTCAATAAATTTAGTTTTCATTACGAATATAAATGCATATATTCTTCACAGTTTAATTATTTAGTATCGTTTTTTGTTTTTCTGTTAATTTATTTTTGATGTTTAATCTTTTAGATACCTTTTACCACGACCTCAGTTTGTCATTTCTGTATTAAGACACATCCCTGAACATTATACCCAAACTGGTTGGATATCAACTCAATGTTACACTCCTTGATTTAAATTAAAAACAGTAGATACCTGTAATTGTAAATTTTAACTTAAATAAAATGTTTACTTGGGTTCACATATTTTGGTGTCGGTGTCGAAGTAGTATCCTGGGTGACAGTGGCAACCTATCACGCATCCTGGGATGCCATCGATGCAGTATTCGAACTTGCCATGTGCACCACATTCTGAAACACGGATGTGTCTGTTCAATCAAAAATACACTAAAAATCATAATTACTAGGTACAAGGCACTACGTAAACTGTTTCTACTTCCACAGTTTGTTTCTTCGACAAGTTTTGTAGAAACTCATTTGTTTTTAAATCTTTTTAAGTTCCCGTGTACCATAAGGTGTATTTTATAGGTTCAACTCGTATACTCATCTCTCAATGGTTATATAAATTCTAAATATTATACTTCAATTTTTACAATGAAATGAAACCATAATTAACTTAATAATATAACACCATCTTAATTATTTAAAAAAAGTTACTTTAACATTCTTCAACTGCGGATTTTATTCTCAGTTCAATTGAGAGTCATACTTGCTAACTTTTCTATTAAATAAATTCATTCAATATGTTTAACACTAATATTAAGAATACTAAAATAGCTCGATGAGGTGATAATAATTCCTAACACAAACCACAGTATTGTACATTTAACACGTTGACAAAATTATATGACGTACCATATCGATTTTCAGATGCCAAGTGTGTGCTGCAAAATGGTATCAGGACGATCACCAAAACACACAAAAAAACCGAAAAAAACATTAGTAAAGCAAAGAAAACTATATAAAATGTTATCAATCAAATAACATTTTTGTTGGTTACGACAACAGCTGGTCTCGTCTAAAAAATATTTATGTAGGTATACTATACTCTCATGCCGAAATACAGACACTTTGTTTTACAAACAAATGCTAAACATGTTTTTATTATTCCTATCAATATAGAACTTAGTTTACACAACACGCTCGTCTATTTCAGAACTGGGTTATAAATTACAAAAATCAAAAATCTATGTTCCAACAATGGTTGCGCACTTTGATGACTTATTGGTCTGGACTAAACAATGGGTGTATTGAAATGATAAAGTAGGTTAGTGAAGGCTAGTTGCAATTTTACTTGGTTTTACCATATTTTATCTGTATCTGGCGAATTCGTATCGAACCTTAAATTCTGACTTAAAAATAATATTATATTACTTTGTACATACCAACGATAAAAATCGATGTTTTCTGAATCTTCATAAGATTCCGTAGGTATTTTTTTTACAGAAATTATAGCCCGTGCAACGGATCGTTAAAAAGATTTTGTTCTTTTTGCATTTTTTAAAAATGCGAAAATACTACTTCTTGACAATAAAATGTAATTCAAATCGATTGATGCCATTATTTAATTAAATAAGATCTCCTTTACATACGACAACAATTAAACATTGTTTCGAAGACACCCAGAGGAATATAGGTTAAAAAATAGATATAATTAGAAAATAGTTAATTTATTAATATAATATAATTTATTAATACAGTAAACTTAAACGCTTGCATATTAAAACCCATTATTCTTATATTGCTTATATATCGTCGCCTAGATCAGGAATTCCTTTGAGTCCCCTGCAAACAATAAATAATAGTTCATTATTATCTTTCTAGGAAAAAGCTGTTATGAGTGGACAATGGTAGGTTTACGGTAGGCGTAGGAGCACAGAATTGGCGATTTCAAGTTATATGACTATATTTTCAGACTGGCCAGAGAATTAGTTAATAGAGTGGAAGAATCCGACGATCCTAATTAACATAATTATTATATTTAACGATGGTTAAGCAAACGTGACGTACTTGGTGCATTCTTCTGGTAGGACGCACTTGTGTGTCCGGTCGTCGCGCACATAAGGGTGCACGCAGATGCACCCGGGCTCACAGAACGGGTAGCAAGGGCGCAGGCGGTCCCGCGGGTTGTCACATGTCACCGACGCACAACCCGCGAAGCACGCCTCATATCTTAACGTTTTGGACAGAACACGCATATTATTACCGTCTAATATCAGTAGTGAATGGTACAATGTTACCCAAAACATAATGTCTCCTTCAACTGCGAGATTTTAATTTACCTTTCGTGCGGTCTATCGCAGTTCATCGCAGAAGGTATTTTCTTATCTATCGGCTCTTTTTCTCTGAAAATATACAAATTGGAACGTCACAATATTTTCAGAATATCGAAGGAGTATTTTGACGACGGTCGCTACTTACATGTATGAGGCTGAGTGTGCCACTTCTGCACTTTTCATTCCTTGTTGCATGTTCATTTTCTCTTCATCGTAGTGTCTCTGGCCTTGGCCTTGGCCTTGTCCTTGCCCCGGTCCTTGCCTGTAAGGTGACGACACGTCTAACTCTCTCTGCCTGTCCATCCCATTGAACATCTTTGGCTCTGGTTCATCCATGTATCTCTGGTTATCATAATCATGTCTCCTTCTGTCCCAGTCCTTGTGTTCTTCTTGTGGTTTCAACAATGCTTTCTTTCTCCAGTTTCTTCGGTCATCAATAATGGAATGCCTTTTGTTTCCATCAATATCATCATAATCATAACTCCCTGCTCTATTAGCCATTGCAACGATGTTATCTGTAACATAAGTGTATTCTTAAGATTGGAAACCATTAAGTTGTGTTCTATCATCTTCTGCAAATTAAATGATATTACTTACATAATAACAGTGCAAGTATAAGTAATTTACGCATATTGTTAACTTTTTGTGAACGTTTATTAATTCATGGTTTGATTTTCAAAATGGCTGCTAACTATGTATATGTATATCGTTCCGTTTCACTCTACAGTATAATCGATACTAATTGAAGAAAATCAAACTGGCGCACACAAAACGAAATAGAACAAACGGATGTGATTGCTTTCATGATTTTATCGATACAAGGTACTAATAAAAAATGGACAGCTAAATAGCAATACAATTGCACGTCTTTGTGTCTTTTTGTAGATCTCGATTGTAACTTTAATTACCTACGTTGTCGACTCAGAACAAAACGTTTGCCACTTTGGTAAATGAAACATTTACATTTTTTTATTATGGTATCGAATACATGTACTTTTAAATTATATTTTTAAGTTGTTTGCAAAATCCAGTATACCTATGGCCCATCTCTACGAATTTTGTTTAAATCAAAATAAATTATGCTATCTCGTCGTTTTGTTACCTATTTAGCAGGATTGTATAAGGAAACCAAGTAATAAAAAAGTCAAAATCTTTATTTCCATTCATTCATTCAAGCGTTAGTACATTCAATTAATTCGTTTGGCGCCATTCCTGAAGGCTTCGCTTTGGAGCAGTTTCCTTGGCTGAAGAGCTTTGATGGGGGGCGGCGCTATGACGATGTTAAAATAGTTCCCCATCCGGGACACCTCGTTGCCACCTCGCTGTTTGAAATTGTCTTCGGCCTTAGAGTTGACGCTGGTGCTGACGCTGATGGGGCCGTTCGCGCTGATGGTGTTAGGCAAGTCGTTGTCGGCGAAGTCCATGGTATCGTCCGCCCGCTTGTGGGCTCGGGACATTCTACCGGAGTACTTCGGAGGCTGGGGCTTGTCCTGGGCTCTTTTGGCTGGCACTGGTATTCCCATTTGAGTTCTGTAACAAGCATTAACATTTGTTATTGATTATACATTTTTGTTAATTAGTACAGAATATATAGACACAGAATTGAGAAATCCATCGCATCACTATCGATAGTTAACTTATATACATTTATGGTCAAATAAGGTTTCTTAAACATCACCTATCACAATAAACTCACTAGGTAATTACCATTTAATCTACTGCAATAGGCTGAACAGATAAGCTGCTGGAGTTAATGCAGAGCATATAAATCACAGTTAATCTAATAATCCTTTAGGTTTTGGTTCGCACATTTCAGTAGTTGATAGAAAAAGAAAAACGAATGTAACTTATTTTGCAATTCTAAAGCTATTACAATATTACGACGGTTAAGTCTTGGTGGCTAAAGTTTTTCGTCTAATATCTAGTCTGACAAAGTTAAGTTAGTTAAATTTTCGAGAATGGCACAACATTTTACGTCTAAATTATCTGAAGCAAGATCTTTGACAAATGACAAATGGTAGCAACATCGCGATCTAAAGCAAAATATGACTTTTTAAGAAATAAGTAAGTACCTAACATTGACGATTTTGACGACTCGAAAAAGGGACCGGCAACAAGACAACATTCGACTGTATTGATACAAAAATTTTGCTGTCCGCAATCTTCCTTCATTTAAATTTTAACTGCATAAGCTAAATCTAGCACTTCTCCGTGCGCGCATGCTTATATAGAGATACGATTTTCTCCTCATGTGTTTATATGTAGAAAGAGATACGCACGGTGAGCAATCCTGTGGCAGCACGCATTGGTGTGTGCGGTCGTCCCGGACGTAGGGGTCCTCGCAGACGCAGCCCGGCTCGCAGTAGGGGTAGCAGGGTCGCAAGTGGTTGCGCGGGTTGTCGCACGACACCTCCGCGCAGCCCCCGAAGCACGGCTCGTACACCTCGTTTGGCCAGTAGCAAGCTGAAATTTTAGACACAATACGGAATACTTAAAATAAAGATAAGTAACCGTAATACAAGTGCAGGCACATTTCCATTTTTTAGTTCAGGTACTTTTTGAAGTTACAGTCTTCTTTAAGATTGGCGCTAATAAAGCTTTTTACTCTATTTTCAATTTTATTCTCTACTAGTTACTGTTCCTAAGTTTTGATGCAAAAGCAGCTACCAGAAAATCTCCTAGATAATCCCTAAGTTATCCTTTAAGTTCATCAGGGAATGTGTAATCCTTTCATCAAACCAAGCGGGGACACCTCAAACCATACGATACTTACATTGCCAAGCTCATGACTCTTTAAATACATTTTACACTTAAAAAGCGAGCAATTTTTCACATCGGCACATTATTGGGTATCTAAGGGCAGTAAATCTCGTTGCGGTCTAGACTTTTCCTTTTGTAGTCGTTTCCACGGGTCCATTACGGCTCCCAGGGGCGCTACTAGATATCCTGCGACTTACACTTGTAGTTTTAAACTTAGACTGTGCTTACACGAGATAAAGCCGTGTGTGGAAGATTCACCTCCTTTAAATAAACATGTGTTCTAAGTATGGCAACTAAGATGACGGAAAGACTTCTCTTGTACTTAAGGTTACCTTTCATGATTTTATCTTCATCCCTGCAAATTACGGTGTGAAGACAGATTGCAAATATCACCAAACTAGCCAAATTATACATTTTTGAAGTCACTACCACACAACTGCCCATGACGATCAAAGCTATGTGACTATCGGCTATTGTTTTGAAATTCTCTTTTTTCTTTGTTTGTATTCGCATAAGTAGAAAGGCTTTAATCATAATTAATATATGAAAGGGACACCTAGGTGGGGTATGTGGTCATGCAACATGATATGGGTAGGTGTGTTTGGTAAACATCGAGAGGCCGGGTAATCCGCGACTGATTGAATTATTGCTAGCAATATTATTTCTAGGTGGCGCGCGGCGTCGGGTCACGTTTTGTCGGTACAATAAATATTAGGTACTACAGAATATTTACTGTAAAATATATAGATAGAAGTATCCTGGGATAGATTTCAGATCATTGACGCACCAATTGCAATCTATAGGAGTACACTATTTGTAAAAGTTTCAAACCAGGTGGTGCACATTGTTTTCAGTAGGTATCCGATAACGCCCGTTTAAAACAATACACAATCGATAAAGTACCCTAATTTCATTTATCAAAGTTTCACAACGTAAACATTCTGCAATTATTATTCTACTGGGTTGGGTAAATGGTTTTTTTTCATAAATACGGTATATTTATTTATTCGCTCTAGGCATGTTTTATTTACGAGTTATTGGAAAAACATTGATTCCATCTACACATGCGATCGTTCTCCCTATAATATTAATATATTCCGAAATTAGCGAGAAATTATGGAAGAACGTGTAACTGCTTGTGTATTTGTATTCAACGATATTTAATACTGTAGGCATCTTGTTTACTATTGATCTGACCAGGTAGCAAGTGTACTGTAGCACCAATAAATTTAAGACAAAATGTGTTAGGGTCCGGAGCAAGAAGTGTTGTTTTACGATACAGGAAATCGGCACAAGATTTCGACATAACAAACCGTACTATTTCGTTCAGCCTTCACAGAGAGTATGTGATTATCTATATAGATGTCTTGCAACGACGAATATTCCCACAAAAGAGACAAAGCCGCGGCCGCTGCCCGCAGGACAATAAATAGTGCCTTCAGAACAGACAATAAATTGGGATTCCAATCTCTTCACCGTTTCTATTCTATAGTAGGTACTCATACCTGTCTACCTAAAAACCTTTCAGATACCTATCACTTTATCTCTTATAAGTTACCTTATACCTAAAACTTGGGTATAATTTATTATATAGATACTAGCCGGTAATTTATAGCAATTCATATGTTTAGACATTGCTCAACAAGGTTTTTCTTTGGCGAGCTAATTAATTACTACGCTCCGAACAGTTTCATTCAACATAATTAAGGTAAAAGATGTCACGGAGCGACCGACAACTGTAGTTGAAGCTGGATTCTTTGAGTGTACGTGACTTTACATCAATAGAGGAATCTTTGCCTTTGACAAGACTAAATAAGGAATTTGTCTATAGCTTAAAGTTATTTAGTTTAGTTATTATCTTATTTATGATTAAGTTAGTGCCAATTATATCATTAATAACTGAATAAATATAGGGACATTCCAAAACCTTATATTTATTAATGAGGTGGTTCCAACTTCCTAGTAATAATAGCCGTCCTGAACGCTGTTAATTTTGGTATTTATTGAGGACCCACGGTTGAATAGGTCTTTCAAATTTTCACTCAACCATTTATATTTGGTTTCACGGCCCGTCTGCTATGAATAAAAACAACGAATGAGTGGTTTTTTGTTCCGAGTCGTTTGCGTTTTTATTTGCGAATTAGGTACGTATGAAAATAGGCGAATTTATTTTTATGGCTTGTTTCAGACTGTGGTAGTAGATACACGGTGGTATAACAATATCGTGGCGTGTTTGTTTTTAATTTGCGATTTAAACTTATCTACACGACACACTTGCTTAGCGTTAAACCTAGTTAACAATAACACCAAATTAATTACTTGTGTAGCTAGTTTTGTTAAAAATAAACTTGGTGGGCAAATTACATTGTAACTTGATGGCGTTCTACAGACTAGAGGAAATCATTTACCTACTTATCGATGTATAAAAACTAGGGTTCCTAAACACAGACGAAGGATTGTCATTAGCTACTTCTCAAATACCTTTAGACTTATTTACTCCTTAAGTTCTACATTCCTTATACATCGTTGTCGGTTCGAAGAGCTCCTACCTATTTCCAAAACATTTCTAATCTAGTCATTTGTAGACGTTAAGACTCGTAACATGTCTAGAGGTTCTTACCAACTTCGTGGCCTGAAAATATACAAATATTATATTAATGTTGGGTGTATGGTATATGATAATTCTCTACGTAAATGTAATCTAGTTACATCGGATGTACTATGTATTCATCTCATGGGACTATTTGGTTCTAGCGTACGATTGCAAAGCGTGTGCGAACCGGGACTACACAGAGGATAGTTATCTAAGCTGAATTTATTGGCTATTAACATGCTATCGGAGTATATGATTATACGTTAAACATTGTCAATGACGCCATCCAATGTCCTTAATGAGGTTGGTAACGAAAGCACACAATATAGCAAGGCTAAACAACCACATTGAATTCTCCTCTAAAGGTGAATTATTTCCCGAATCTCCATCAGTTACTCTAATATTTTTAGATACAATACAATACTCTTTATTCCTTACCTTTATACAGATTTTATAGAAGGGATAATATGGGTGATTTATGTAATAGAAACATACGCAGGTCATGGTTTGACTTTTGACAATATGAATAATACTCGTGCTCTAATTAGCGCGGTGGCTAAGCAATTGGACTGCTGCGTTAAGGGTTGCGGATTCGATTCCCGCACGGGACAAACATTGTGTGATGCGTAGATGTTTGTTTCGAGTCTGGGTGTTTGAGTATGTGATATTTCATGTTTGTGAAACGCACCCATGGTACAGGAGTCGTGTGGGCGACTTCTTTTTTAAATGCTATTATCCTAATATGATTTACATGATGTACAGGTGCGCACGAACTGTTCTCAGTTGGTGTAAAATCAGTTAGATGTAGACCTGTCGCCCTATCGGTGTCTCGTGTTATTGTTAACAAGTCGTTTCGTGTAGGTGAAGGGAAATAGATGCGTTTCACATAAACGGAGGAAGGAGCGAGATCCACCCGAAAAATAGCTGTCCCAATAAAATATGATTGTGTGCGATCTGTTTTATTACCCGGGTACCTACGAGGCTGGCTGGTGTTTGTAAATAAACAGAAACGTGCAACGTACAGGCGGGTGCGTCTCGCTTGGCTATTGTGTGGCCGACGTTCAATGACGAACTAAGACATAGGTGATTAATCTAGATAAGAGTGTGTTTAGTACAGTTAAAAATTTCAGATTTATGTACATTTCTGTTTGCATATCGACGAGGATATTTGTCCTTTGTACCAGTAACTGAATCAAAGTTGACGACCTGTTTGGCGCAGTGGCTAAGCGATTTGACTGCTGCGTTAAGGGTTGCGGGTTCGATTCCCGCACGGGGCAAACCTTTGTGCGAACCACAGATATTTGTCCCGAGTCTGGGTGTTTGTGTATGTGATATTTCGTGTTTGTGAAACGCACCTACGACACAGGAGAAATTCCTAGTGTGGGAGAAATTCCTAGTGGGCGTATTCCCAGTGACGTTTAAAAAAAAAAAGTAATATTTACGTCCACTAAAGTTGCAGTGGTAGTAAAAAGTTGTTCGCAGCGCAGGAGAGTCAAGTATAACAACGATCTCTTAACTCACGCGGCAGAAACATATTTATTCTCTTTAATTGTTTGTTTTCCGAGTATTCTTCGATCAATAAACATAGACAACACAACTCCAATTAGTAATATCCACGTCTACTAGTTAATTAGTCATGCATATGCTTACCAATTTCCTTTCAGACACGCTGTAAGTTATACATTCCCCACACGCGCTGTACAAATTACAAGTAAAACGATCCTCTGTCCCTTTAAATAGACGTCTCTCGATTGCACATCCCATTCCTATCAAAACAAATATTAGCTTGTTACGAAGCGAATAGCGTCTCTATGCCTCTTTAAATAAGATCTACAGTTGTGTGGTAGTGATTGCAAAACAAGAAATGATCACCTACAACCCGCACTGGCCGGTCTCTAGGGTGTAGGAGTTCCAATATATTTGTGCGGGCTGGCGAGCTGGCAACTCTTCAAGATTACTGTCAGCAAATGGGACAGTCCGACGTGCTCTGAAAGGTAGATGTTCGATAATGCGACCTAGTGCAACTTCCACTCATTTCCACGGCTCTTGGGACACTTTTAGATACTTAGGTGTTAATGTCTTTTTGATATTGCATAGTTATTGGGTTCATATTCAAAATAAATAAGTTTTTAATAATAAATCGGAAATTACATTTTGTAAGGCCTTGTAACATTCTAGTAATAACATAAGAGAGAGACGCCGGCAGAGAAATAGGTGTAGGTGATTGTAGGTATCCCTAATATTTCTGACACACTTTAAAATAACATTTTTAATACCAACAACTGATTACATCAATACCTAGGTAGAAAAAAATATAGTCATGTAAAAAATTTTGTTCTCATATTATTTTATTTACCTACCTAGATTTCAACACTATATTATCATTCAAATGAGAGCATTTTAACAGTGTAATTTAGTCAAATAATAAAACTGATCGTAATTGGCGACGATGTGTTTGAACATAACACATACAAAATATAGAATAATTGAAAACTCTTTCCTTGTTTTAAATATGTTTACCTTAATGTAAATAATGGAGTCAGTGAGCTGAGTTGACTTTTTCATATATTACAATAAATATGTATTGTATTATATTTTAATGCAAAAACCTTGAATGGCACTTGAATAACCAGGTTTCGGGAAAATGCCGACGCTTGTCTTATCGCCTAGACAAAGTCACCTGTCAACAATAAGTGCGGTAAGCACACAAATCGTGGTGGTATAAAGACGAAACAACACTGTAGTTAGTGTCCTCACAAACATAAATAAACTGTCTAATATTCAGAATAATGCAATCGACGTGCGACTGCAAGCACCGCGCAGTTGTATCCCCGACTATATGACCATTGTAACAACCTAGCTCCTGTTTATACATAGTACGTGACGCGACGTTAGCTAATAACTGCTTTGTCTAAGCAAGTTGTATTTGCTCTATCGAGACATTCCTAACTTCTTAGACTACAAATGGCCCAACAGCAATGCATGCTGCAATTTACCGGCTCATATATTATGGAAAGTTGTTATTATCAAGAGAATACAGTAACTTTAAGCTTACCTGTATGAAGTTTGGATGTATAATGCAAGAGTCAATAGGTATTGTCTACGAAGTCCTCAACTTTTATGAAAAAAAATTGCCTTTCTAAAATATTTAGACGATCTCATACGTGTATGAGATTAGTAAGTAGTTGTCTAAGAAAAATACTTCTGCCTCCCCATTCAAGGATTACAGTCGTAATTGTAACTCTGCATAACTTTTTACGTTACTGTTATGAGAAATAGATTTCCTAACAAAAACAGCTCAACACAACAATAAGAAACTTGTTTATACCAAAAAAACAAATAACTGTACATGTTGTACGGGGCCGAGTCTTCCTTACATGACTCATTAAACGTGATGAGAAAGTAATAAACGCGATAATCAACGAGCGGGAAGAAAGATAATTACAACACTCATTGACAAAGTTACGATCGTCAGGAAGAGAGTAAAAGTAATATCTGTGTGGGAGGCGCCGCGTAATTGAAAGCCGCGGTTTGGCTCAATAACAATAGAACCCGTACAGCAACATTCGCCTCGTATAAATTAGGGAATTATATTAATCGCGTATAACGCGCCGCCCCGGTACGCGCCTAACGAGGTTACTCCTGTTGCGGATTACGTCCTACTTGTAGCTGGAAATTACACTTTATTACGGTTTCAGTCTAGGAATCCGAGAACTTTAATTAGAAGATCCTCTACTTATATGAGGACATAAACGTTTAAATATTCACACTTAATGCATTTATACCGTGTATAAAATTATGTGACACTATCTGTTCAGCACTAAGAATATACTCGGCGAGCTTTTCCTTCCTGTTGCAAGATTTTTGTGCCAGATTAATAACGAGATAAAAAGCAAGGTAATTCTTGAAAGCATTAACGCTCCCGGCGATATTATTTATAATTTAATTTTCAGTGCTGGTGCACGGAGCACAATCAATTTGCGAAAAGATTATGCGCGGGAAATTAACGCAAGATAACGCGGTATTAGGGACCCACCTGGGGAAGGATTACGTATACCAGATAAGTAAATATATTGCCCTCCATTACCAGAAAGAACAGATATTTAAGAGAAAACACAGTAACAATGTAATTGTCGTTGCAATCTAAACGAGCTACAATAGAACTCAGGGGAACGTCTAACAAGGTTTATCAGGAGCATGTTCTGTAGGCCTTTTGTTTATTGTAAGGCTCGACATACCGCGCTACATACTTTAATATTCCTTAGCCTTTGTTCTGGAGAACGTCATCGAGATATTTAAATTTCCAACAAACTTATCAAGTTTAAATTTGTTTGTTTATAGGCACATTTAGACAACAACATTGGAACTACAATACACAATGAAACACAGTGGAGTTCATACCGTATATATGTATTGAGATGTATCTATGCATTCATCAATCACAAATTGCCGGCATCTCCCAACATTAGTCCGCAGTCGATGACGTAGCAACTTCCATTAATACAACTTGCTCTATCACTGGCTAGGAACATCACTAGTTCTGCTACGTCTTCCCCTTTCGTTATTTTTTTTAGTGGAGTATTCAGTTCGATACCGACAAACATTCTTTCACAGTCTAAATCACTCATGCCGCCTCTTCTGAAAAGTTCGGTCTTCACAGGTCCTGGATTAACGGCATTCACTCGTACTCCTTTAGCAGCCAGTTGAAGTGCAGTGCATTTTGTGAACATGTCAAGCGCCGCTTTCGACATGCAGTATGGTGTAATCATAGGCAGTGGTTTATTTGACAGTATACTTGAAATGTTTACGATGTTCCCTTTCGCTTTTGCCAAGTAAGGTGAACATTTAGCAGTAAGTAGGTACGTTCCACGTAGATTGGTTGCCATAACTCGGTCATAAGCTTCTGCCGCCGAGGCTGACGATACTGTGTTTATGCCAGCATTGTTTATGAGAACATCGATTTTGCCAAACTTACTTACAGTTTCTTCGACAATTCTTTCTAGATCTTTATCCAATGTAATATCAGCTACGATAAGAAGTGGTTTATGGTGGTTTAACTTTTCGCACTGTTTGCCGATTTTGTTAAGATTGTCCACATTTCTGCCTACCAGTGCTAGAGTGGCGGATGACTTGGCGAAACTTAAGGCGCATGCAGCTCCTATACCGGAGCTAGCACCAGTGATGAGCACTACTTTATCGTTAAACATCCTGCGAGGCTCGGTTACCGACTGGGTGCCTGTGCGGCTGGGCCTGCATTATACACCGACCGGCGGCGGCGGCTCGAAACACTTCCGCGTGTCATGTGTGACCGCAGAGTGGAAACTACGATGTCATGTCAACGTTCACTTCCTGATGTATTGAATTTCATTTAATTGTGTAACTTATGCCAAAATAGACTTGTTAAATTATAAAAAGGACTGTTTAAGTAGAGTACAAGTTAGTTATAAGTATATATTTATGTATAAATAGCAAGAAAATATTTTTATTTTATGATATTTGTTTTGTAATTATAATTAACAGGGACCATCTAAACAAAATATTTAAGTCATGACCTGACAAGTGTGTGACATAAATTATGGACCAATTAGGGTTATTTTTGGTATACCTATAATATAGGGACAAAAAGGAACGCAATTCAAAAACAAATGTGAGTTCTTCATACATTTATTTGAGTCATCTCGATATACGAAAGACAACATTAAAATTTGAAGCGAATTATATTTACATCATCACTTAGTTCAAATAGAAACTTATCATAAAAGCTCCCTAAATTGTCTTTGGCACTTGCTTTACACGAATACTTAAATACATTTAGTTAAGTTTATTATAAATAGATTAGTAATAGAAGTAATGACTAGATGTACAAGAGAGAAGCGTCTTAATGTACCATGGTTCCCAGATTGTAGAATGATAAATATCGTTATATAAAACAAACCAAATTCGTTTGGACATTGGAACAAGTATTTACCATTTCGAAGTCAAAATGTGAAACATTATTCTTAGCGGTTATCGATATCAGATGCAACATTTGTTCAAGTCATAGGTTCAATTGAATAGAAAAATTTGAAGTTTGTAACAGATTCATCATCTTCGCAGGTGGGCGCTGAGCCTTAGGCAATAAGGATCGTGATTCCAATACTTGAGAAGGGAAACGGTTTATTCTCCCAAGAGGGATTTGTAGCGGGTGTATGATTTGCATATTTATGTAGAGCCAACAATATTATCATTGCAGATTAGTTTTCTATGTGGCAAATATTAATAAATAATTGGTTTACTGTTCGACTGCTAACTCAAGTCAGGCGATACAAGTTAATGTCCCTGGCTGTATCATTCTCCAGTTATACGAGGATAACGACGATATATAGCTCAAGTAATCTCAATATTTAGTAGTTTCGAGATCACACAAAGATCTCAATATACACTTGTTACACTAGAATACATGTCAGAACCACAAAGTCAACAATTTTGGACTCTTGAAAATGGATTTCCTACGTTTCCCACTCTGGGAATAGCTTGTCCGTATTTCATTACATCGGTTATGATATTTAGCTTAGCAATACTGAATAGAAAAAACAGAGTAGTATAAAAACAGTATCTTCATGAATTGAACTCTTGTACGTCAGCAAATGGACTAGAGCTATTAAATGACAATATAAACTACGCATTACTCGAAATGGTTGATGAAAGCAAAATGTTAACAGACTTTACTCGCTATTTAGGAACTACCACGATCATCTATTGCTGTTTAAATAAATTTTTAATAGTCATTTATATATCTGATTGTTTGTCTACGTAATTTTCTATTTCCAAATGTTAATACATTAGGTTGTAATATTATTTATGACCACTTACACATTCAGCAAAGATGGTGTGTTTATTGAGCCCCCCACACGGGTGGGATGAAAGTAATGATTATGAGGCGAGTAAAATCTGTTAAATGCACTCTACCGTACACTAGGAATATAGCCGAATAGTAGCCATAAAACACTCGTAACTTTGTACAAAAATGATGTGTGTAAACACTGGAGGGAGTGCGATACTGGACGTTTGTGTTATACCACCCTTTTACACTTACCACCTTATCACTAACACGTACTTATAGTTAGGTATAGAGAAGTATAATTACAACAGAAGAAGAACCTACTTAGTGAAATACTTTTGGTGTACAGGAACATCTGACAAGGGTTGCTGTGTGTCTAACTTAAACGCACTCGGAGCTATCGATCATGACCGCTTCAATACTTACGCCACGGCTGTAATATAGGAAGGTGTTACGAGCCCCACGCTCCAACAGATTAGTAACACAGCACATGTCGTAAACAAAATACGTCCATATTAGTGGTATATAGGGCAGCGAGTCCGGACCCGATCGATATACAACGGACCAATATATTATTATTTTGTTCAACGAACCGTGAAGGAGCTACACTAGAATATCTCGCTCACAACCATTTTTAAATTAATTTTGATTCACCTATGAAAAATATTTTCGTTGAACTGGAAACTTGAATATGTATCTGTTTACTTTTGGGATGTGTTACTGTTTGCTATATTCGAAGAATTACAAGACGACAATTTACATTTAGCCTAAAGTTAGTGTAACATATTCCGCCTACACTTAACACATTTCATTGTGTTACAAAGCAGGTACATGTGACTCATGTCGTACAATATTACATTGTATTAAAACAAAGAAGCTTCATAATACGACGTTTACACTCTAATTAATTGATATTACCCTTACAACTTTTGACATAAGAATCATCTACGTAATAAAAACATACAGTACTACGTAATAACTAGAATTTAAAGACTAGGTTTTATAAAAATAATCAATGTTTCTACTCTACCTCTAGAAGCGGCTGTACATGGTTTAAACGTAAAAATATTTACAAGTGCACATCATGTCTATGCCTATAATATTATGCTAATTAGAAAAATCTTGACAATAACTAGAAACTAGACACAGAATTTGAAAAATGTCACTACTTATAATCGAACATCTAAAATTCGAGATCACAATATCGCTTGGCAATATATACTTATGAGTAATAACTAGCCATCTAGGTATGAGAGATCAATTACATCTAGAATGTTCTTGGTGTAACAAAATTATGCATCGTTGATTAATTTTAATAATAAGCTCACTCGGACTTAATTGCATAGAACTACGCAAAGTAATATTAATTTGAAACCATCGTTTTGATTCACTAACGGCATTTACCTACTGAGTTAAAATCCGTAAGAGTCACAAATTTATAAAAAGATACACACTCCATAATATGCCTATGGTAGTGTAGGTAGGTACTGTTGGTGCAGCACGTCGGATTTGATCTGTGAAAATGCGGTTCGACGTAACCGTCGTATCTACAATATTATTTTACATGCCATATTTTTAACCGACTTAAAAAAAGGAGTTTTTTATTTGGGACGTACCTTTTCTACTGCACGCACTACAGTATTACGTATTACGTAGTTTTATCTAAGGTGGAAAGATGTAGAGCTGAGGGATATGAAAGAATGTCAATGTTCAAAGTCGACTGTACGACCATATGGGATTTATAGTTAGGAACATAGTATGTAAATGCTGTTAGTGTCTCCACAACGTGGCCTAGGCGTTCTTGAGATGGTGCGCGTCGTGGTCGCAGCGGCGCAGCACGGCGAAGTGCGTCATCTGGAAGGTGTTGGCGGAGCGGGAGCCGCGCTCCAGCGTGCCCGTCATCGTGTAGCCCATGTTAAAGTCCGCCTGCGTCACGTTCGTCGTCAGATACAGCTGGTGAAATGAGGAATCATTACTAACTTAGGATACAGGATATATGGTAAGATTTATTAAAAATATGGTACAGTATTGTTGTTACATCAAGACATGAATCTTCAATATTAAGAACACAAGTAGATACTTTTCAGGGATGTCAGGCGTAATTATACGGTTCATTGGGTATACTAACTTAGTTATCGTTTCCTAAAAAGATAACGACAGTTTCCTACCCCTACCATCGTATGAAAAGCGAATACTAAGAAGCGTCGAACTTGGTCTGGTTGTGGACTCAAACAAATGGCAATAGGTTCTTGGACTTGCTACTTGGAGCGGAGAAGTTTTGGAGCGTAGGTTCAGAAGGAAGGAGGGAAGTCCTCAGCCGAATTGTTGAACCAACCTTGAAGTCGGCATCAGTCCCCATGTGCTTGAAGGTGCCCACGATGTAGACCGCGTTGGCGCCACTAATCACCATGCGGGCATGGGTGCTGTGCCTGCAACAACGAAACTTTGCATAAGCTCTGTGTCACGCACGTAAATACTATTGTAATATGTATTTTGCTTCTTATCTCCTTAACAGTAAAGTATAATTAGAGATTTTTACTCTGCATGTAGTATGCTGGTATTATTATAAATACAATAACGTGTTAAATTGCTATAACAATCTGAAAAGAAAATGACACAATAGGTACTCAGATTTTTCAATAGAAATGTGGTAAATAAAATAAAAGGGAGACAGTCTTTGTTTGTGTGTATAGAGAGCTACAGATAATGTGTGACGTCGGCGGCCGTTTGTCACGCGGCAAGAATTAGTGCGAGCCGTTCACCTCAGCCCGCGGCCAGCTTGTAACACGGCGGCGGCGACGCGGCGTGATTTATCTACGGGCGACTGCCTCATAACTACTGCCCCTAGGAATTATTTGCTCGACATTGGACCCGTTGTACCACGTGATAAATGGCTATCCACTTCTGAGGTTTATACAGTATTTTTTAGGAATTAATAAATAACATTATTTGATTTAAATTATATTTTTATCTACGAGAGGAAGAACAACATATTACGAGATGCAATGGGATGGCAGCATACCTAATATTACCTGCATACTAAAGACTGAGACTAAAGATCAAAGGATGGATAGATGGATTAGCAGATGTTTTGACAGTTCTTGATGATGTTTCGTAGACCGGCCAAAGTAATTTATGAGATAGTAGAAAAATAATTGCATTATATGTATACTTTCTAGAGCGTACACCATGCTGAAAAAAAATAACAATTGGAAACTCGATTTCAATACGTTTGTGCTCAACCAAGTCAATAATTATGGAAATAATAGTATGGGCTTATGTGTGTAACCGGGTCCTGAATTTAATTCACGCTAAAATAAATCTTTAGCCATATACATGTATGCTTGTACTAAGGTTTTGAAGAACCACAAAATGTCAAAGTTCCTCCGCGTTACGCAAACTAAACTTGGAAACTTGAGTCTCCCTGATGCATTTTGGAAGGCCGAGGTGTCCGTATGCCGGGCACGTATCCCAGTTAGTAGGGCGCGAATCCAACACGTACCTAGAGAGGCTCTAACGGGCCTGTAATAGCCGCCGCCCTATAATAGCTGTGAACACTCGCCTCCGACTACTCACCAGCAAATTAAAATCCCTTTATGCGTGCTTCGACGTTACTTCCTCCGACCTAAACGAAATTAAATCGACGTTTCCGAAATTAGAGCCCGCGCTGCCGAGTTCTTCTGGGATACTTCGATGTGATTGTTGCTACGGTTCCAGAATATTAATTTGTGACCGCTGATGTTGTAATGATAGTGCTTGTTATGTTTAAATATTAAACAATGACACAATAGCATAAAAAATAAATTTTACTATTAAATCCGTTTCATATCTTCATACATTTGATTTCTGTCGTGTAGCGAAACTTATCTATGCATATTACAGTTGACACAACGTCACTTTTATTAACTTTAACTAAAATGAATGATATAATCATTACCATTAATTTTTAGTAAGTAATTAAATTAAGAGGACTCTATAGGGACCTAAATACTGGTACTTAAAATTTGTGAGCTCTATCTCATCGAAAGTAGGCCGAAGTACAAAGCTATCAGTGCGGGGCTATCGTGAGATACAACTCATTTAGGCAAAATAGTGCGATGGGCGGCAATAATCGTTAACGCTAACTGCGCCGCTTAACTGGCGTGTCGTTGCTTCGACGTTTTTCTTCAACCAAATTTGTTTTCCACAATTTTCCTGTTATACGAGCAACTTACACGTCATACTAAAAGCCAGCACTTAGCGAAATCTGCGACTAATATCAGGGTTGGAGAGCAATATTAAATATTATTAGTTGCTTTAAATTTAATCGATGCAACTTTAGGTCTTTTAAAATAAAATATTGATAATTCCAATATGACTTATTCATTCCTATGTGTAATTCAAAACATTTCTGCCTAACGGTGTGAGAAAACCTCGTGAAATCGCCTACCCACCGGTAAGCAAACGTGTTTATCAATGTTCATAGGAAAGAAGAGAGATATTGTTCTCTTTTCATTATGATGAATTGTTTATTAAAACAAGTAAAAAGAAATACAATGTTGCTATTGTAAAGGTGTGATAATACATAGCACCTGATTCGCGTTAAGCTCTTTAGCATCCGCCATCTTTATTTACGGCACGTTCGCGCCACTTCTCAGGCTAGGAGATCGCGCGATAGTGGCGCCGCCGGCCACTTCCCGCCGTTTGTCAAACAGCGGCTTAGCGCGCTCACCTGAACCACAGCGGTTAATTGCGAAAAACACGTTAACGTGCAACAAACATGATATAATGTTTCCTCTCCGCTCTGAAAGCGTTAATTATATTTTCCACTCTCAGTTCCCGTTTTGCGGAAATTTTCGTTTGGGATTTTTGGTAAAATCACTAAGTAAATAATGCTTGTAATCCAAATTGGTTGGCTTACTTAAAACATTTTTGGAGTTAAAAAGAAAATCAGGTTTACTTTGCATTACGCAAAAAAATAAAGATGAAGTAGACAAGTTTAGGTTATTAAAAGCAACAAGTAAACTAACGTTCCAAATGCTTAGGGCATTAATTCAATTGTCCTTATATTTCTATAAGCGTAACATTACCAAATGGTGCTTTAAAAAGTCCTGCTATTTATAAAGTTTCTGATATATAGAAAACATATAAAAATCAATTACCTTCTAGTCCCGGCGACTTCGACGACCTTGCAGCGCGAGCGTCGCCACCAGCAGGGCTGCAGCGTCCAATAGGAAGAGGAGGCGCTGCGGGCCCAGCCCTCCTCCGGGAACATCAGCACCTGCACACAAGAGACCGGGTCAGGGAAGGTCATCAAAAACGTAGGGCTGCATGCCAACGTGTATTTAGCAACTGTAAGATCACGATGCTCGATACTGTAAACGCGAAAATACCCATAATAGAAAGTCCATTAAATGCCATTATGTTTTTAACTTAAACGGCCAAGTTTATTTACATCCCGCAGTCGGCATTAAATAAATTTGAAGCTCCCGCCAGCCCTAATCATAGCGAGTGAATATTCGATTGATGTTGTTTTAACAATCATCGCGCTGCCGCCGTTCTTCCGGTAATAATTCACGAGAGCTGGTCTTCAGTCTAAGAACGTGAAACGAAGGCTTCACGAAACATTGAGTACGAATTAACTAAATTACAAAACTTCACAAGCCTTTCGACGTCGGGTTAAAAAATAGCTTTTTGACTAAAACTAATATTGCAGGCCAGAAACAAAACAGAGCGGAGTTGTAACGAAGTTGTTTCAGACTCTCGAGTTTACAACCGCGGGCGATAGCAGAGCAACCCGCTCGGCGCTCGTTTACGTTTACAGCGAGAGCAGTTCCGCTAGTCGCGTCATCGATAACGCAAACTGGGAAGCATATTGCCACCGAGACTCGTTCGCTCGATTGGCTCCTGGCATTCCGTCCTCATTTTCTTCGCCGCGTCTTGGGCAATTTTTTTTTCGTAAAATGTTTTCCTGCTTTCGACAATATTGCGCCAGTTTCAAAGAGGCGGAGTCGTCGGGGATAAAATCGCTTTCACATTGAGTGAGCACACTAATGATTGAGTTCCGTGCGGTGCGGGCGAGCGGCGCGGCGGTGCAGCGCGGCGCACGCCGGGCTCGCACGGGGACACTCCGCGTCCGCTCTACCCGCCACCGGCCCTTTGATCAATGTACTTTTCTATTTAATGGATTTAAAAGCATTTCATTGTTACGGCTTTTCAAATGCAAGGATTTGATTTTAGCCAGTTTAAATTAAAAGACTAGATACTATTACGACCATCAAATGCAAATTTTCAGTGCCAATGAACCACGATATTAAACGGGGACAACTGGAATATTTTAATGGGATTATGGTAATAGGTATAATTATACTTATATACGACTAGACAGGTACGTCAATGGAGCAGTGGTCAAATTAATACAGCTGTTTAATGTTCAAAGTACGTCGGTGGCTGTGTGCCCGTAATATAAAGCTCTACGCGATAGTCGGAATTCGGAAAGTCACGTCTATTCCCCGTGGTGTGTGCCAACTCGCCGATGTCCATTACGAGTTTTGGATAGATAATTCTGGTTAACGTTTAACATTTGGATATCTTGGTAATAGACCCTTTGGCAAGCTTAATCACTTTAAGAGTACTCACTCCTCAAAGACAGTAAAGGTCATTTGGTTTTAAATTAATTAAAGCCTAATACTGCTGCTTCAAATATTAAAAAATTTTTACGAATGTAGATATAAAACCCACCTAGTAACAAAATTACCCAAGACCTTATATTCCAACCTATTATGACTCCATATTCACGACGATTCTATTTTTCATTTGAATAGAAAAAATATTTTCGGCCAGACAAAACCTCTTCAGTGACAACCATTAATATTCAAAAGCCCTTGTGGTGGCGTCTATCAACACCTTTTATATGAAGCAATCAATTCGCGACTCGAGAGTCGTCCAATTACGAACGATCTCGAAGCGATCTATTAATTACTTGGTGAACTGTGCACGACTCGATCATACGTGTGTACTCGAAGGTACTGGAAAGTGTGTAACTCCACGCAATCCATTAGGAAAGTTAAGTTATCAACTTCTTGTAATATTTTTTAATAACTCACGCACAAATTATCAAAAGCCTTTAAACCCTTTTAGGAAGAATGCTATTCTGAATTCTGAATATTTATTTTAGATGCTAAAAGAAAATTATAATTTAAAAACAACTTTAAACCATAGATAGGTCCACATCTATCGTAAAAACTTTATTGTAGTTATTTATGAACATTTCAAAATTTTATTGAAATCACTAATTGATGGAATAAAGAGATTTTTTTATAAGAATAAGAACTTTATTTGCCTGGTAACATGGTTTACAAAAATGTTCATAAAATCACGGAGTGCTGCATTTATTAAAGTAACCAATTAATAAATGTATTTCCGACTAACTTTCCTTTGAATCGTTAATTCATAGCAAAGCGAAGGGCAACCTGTCCTCTACAGTAAGCACTGGTCTGAAATATTCAGAGTTAAATATAATTTAATATTTTAAAATGTCGATGCAGATAACATGGCGCGCAGTCGATAGTCACGCGCTGGTACTCAAGCTGGAGAGCTCGCGCCTCGGCCCTGCATTTAGAGTCACCGACGTGAGCATCAATTTACTAGAAGTGCTGCAAACCTGACGCGACACTACATTTTAATGACTCCGATTTTAACTGAACATCGCAATATTATTTATCACAGGTCACGTCAACAACGTCGCTGTGTAAACGTGTTATTTGACACGCCGTCCAGCGAATGAAACTGGCATATTCAATATTCGATAAACAGTAAACAGAAATTAATTATTGTCCGCTTCGAACCAATAAACGTTAGCTTTTTGGTTCAGTTGTATTTAAGCTGGCATTCGTTGTACAAAGTTTCATAACAAAAGCCAGTTATGATATTACACTTTAGGTAAACATAATATAGAGTTCCATCGTCACGCATACCTAAACCCGAAAAAGTCGACCATTGTTTCTATAGATGGTCACAACGAGCCGTCCTGTCCAAATACCACAAAAACCTTCACTATATTACACAGGACTTATTACTGTTTCCTTTTGTTTTGCTACGATAAAGCGAAAAATAATATGACTATGTGCAAAAATAACTAGTGGGTTTATGGAGGAGTTATGTAATTCCTTGTTCTATAGTGGTTTGAGCCGACGCGCCGTAATTGGATTTAGTCTGGACTGCGAATGCGAAGTGAGGATTAGAGCTTTAAGGGGCTCTACTTATTATACAATTTGTAGAACGCCTGAAAGTTATTGAGTACGTGGAAACACTTTATTTAGACGCACAATCTTAACTATTCCTTCGTTTATCTTTGATCTCTGGTGAGACAGGCTCTTGTATGATTCATATAGGTAGTATATTTGTTCTACACGAGATTTGGATATTCGTGGACACTTTTAACACCTTTTAAGTTGAGTCGAATTATGCGAACTCAACGACTGTATTAATGTGATGGTTTAACTTGGGGAAAGTTTAACGTTCTTGCTTCCATAGCCTGACAGCTTTAAGTAGTTTTTACCAAAAAGTTTGGCTAGGTATTAACCTAAAAACAAAGTGGTTTGTCAACGGCACAAGTTATTACAAAAAGCTCAAAGTACTTATGGATATTGCTTAAGTTATTATTCTGAGAGATATGATAGCACAGCGAAGTTAATGGACTTCAGGTACCTATGCGCTAATTCTACTAAGTACACATAAAAAAAATCTTTTTAATCATTAATCCATGGTTTAAATTGATTTTTTTTATGATTGATGCTGATGATTATATGATTTATGTCACTATCTTTTGCATGTTAAAGAATTGAGATGTCAATAGACTTAAGAAGGGTTTAAGTAAAGATAAGGTAAGCATACAAAATGTGTATAATAAAAGCTGAGAGCATGTACATGTATATATGTAAGAAGTCAGACCATGTGACCGTTGATCCTGGTAGGACATATTTCTCTGAGGGACGGAAGTTTGCTCACATTATCAGTATTTTATATTGCGGATCTGTTTGCTCGGTTATACGAGTTTGTTTAGGTCCGTGCGATTGATTTATGACAATAACTTGACTGGACGCCTCGTAACATGATATTACCAACACAACGATAAACTGTATTATTATTATAATGGTATCGGTGTTGGATCAACAGATTGTAGTCGTAGTATATAGACTTACCTACATATTTCATATTATATAGCTAGTATAGGTAATATAAGTACGTATTAATAAATCTTTTACAATGAGGGTATTCAAAATGTATTGTTAATATTGTGAGTTATATGTACAGTCATGCATATAGGCTCAAGACCTGTAAGTTTCTGCGAATTAAAGATTTCTTCCGTGCGAAAGTATGAGTAACTTATAAACGCACAAAGTCACAGCCCATTGAACCTTCGAACACTTTGATAGTCCGCGAAACAAAATAGTTAAACAACAGCCACGTACGCTGAACTTGGGAAGGGTAATTATAAACTCCGTAATACCTATAGATACTTAGTAATAAAATAAACATTATAGATCAACATTGTGCAGTCACAGCAGGTAGCAGAGAGACGAGTCTAATTAAAACTTGGAGTATTTTTCCTTGAGCGTGCGTGAACTTAGGAAGTTGTGTAAGGACTCGCGGAGATGCGGGTAGTGGCAGCCAGCTTATCTGTGAAGTTCCCTCATTAAGTTATACGTAACCCATGCCTGCGTAAATACTGCTCATAAGCTACGCGACCCACACAATAATTTAGTCACGGAGTACCTTAGCGTTTCAGACTAGCTGAACTCGCGACTCTACCTCCATGTTTGAAGTCTTAATTTTCTGATATACATAATCAGTTATACTGATCCAGAATAAATATTATAACTAGTTTTTTCAGTAAAAAATACAAGTGAGCAATTAGAAGAACTAAATGAAAAAAATATATATTTCATCCCTTATTCTATGCATAGGTTAGATACTCCAAAATCAACCAAACCGTTGTTAAATTTTGGATATCACAAGAGACCTTAAGTTTCCAACAAAAACTTAAGTTCGCAGTTTACGGAGAAAGTCGCGACAGTAAAAGAGCAAAGCAATAAACAAATATGACTAGTGCAGTATTACACCAAGTTCCGAAGTCTGTTCGAGCGAAACTCGAGCAAAACTTGTCCCGACGTACTGGCGGCTTAGTAAATATGTACAATTTAGTTGGAAATCATCCATATTGACAGTTCCGTATACACGGCCGCGGCCGCTAGTTCCGTGTCAAAATTTAATTAACCTGTGCCAGTCGAGGACGACGGGCAAACACGCCAGATGATGGCGCTAGCCGCACACTTCACTGTCTTTCATTAGCGACTACGTCTCTACACGTGCTTTACTCGTAAAACTAGTCCGAATTACTTTGGAAATTTCTGCTAAACCTAGTTAAATTTCACACTCGGGTTTTCAAAATATTTTTTAGCTAATGCAATTGTTACGTGTGTATTTTGTAATTAAGTTCACCTTTATGTCGTTAAACCCGCAGTACATTAACAGTATACCTACGGCTTACCTATTGCAGCTACACCTACAAATAGTACGGATTGCTCAGCACTCGGGTACAAGTGACATTAAGCGACCGGCTTCCCTCCATTAACTCTAACAATTTACATTGCATGTTAAGTAGGGGCAAGTAGCTACGCAGTATACACTGGGTCTATAGTCTACGGAGAGTAGAGACTATAGAGGGTATACTTGTTAGTAGGTAGTACTCGTACCTCAAATACGTAAAAGTAGGCACAAGATTAGGATGTGCGTGTCACCTTTGCAGAAAATTAGTAATTTGGTTTATTTACCAAAACTACTTAATCTTTCACAAACTCTTAGCGAGGGATAAGAGGGTTATGCTTCGTATATTACTTTATAATCGAATCAAAAGAATATCTGTAGACAATGTTGATATAGCCTTCAGAATTAAGCTGGTAGCCATGAATTAGACCTTCTCGCAGACCTCTATTAATTAATAAAGGTCAGTGAACTTTCTATATGTGGCCACAATATTTTGAGTGCTTCATTTTCAGACAATACGGCGATTTATTTTACTATTGCAGATTCCAGATAACGATGGCATCAGGAAAACAAAAAACGATATCGAAATGCCACAAAATAGTTTCAAAATAGAACTCTTTCAACGAGTGACTTCCCTTAATAGTGCAGCAGCTGCGGCTTGCACCAACAACACCGTACGACAATGTTTACAACGCGTAGTATTTGTAAAACGTCGATACGTGCGCGGCACCCGCAGCTATCGCTGGCAGCGGTAGGAACTGCCAATTTGCAGTTTGATGACACGACAAAGGGTCGGACCGCCCGTGTGGTCCGAACGTCCGAATACGCGATACCGGTCTAACTCAATTTCCATGACCGATCCCAATTTGGCCACAAAGACATTTGGACACTATTGCTCTTTGGATTTTAGTATGCATTTTCGGATTTGACTTGGACTATCACCACTTGTTATGGCTGTCAGTTGTAACGATGCTGGAGCTCAATGTGGTACCAAACTGGATTTAATGTCGCAAGTGTTAAAGATACTATAGATACTAGATTCAAATTATTGTAGGTACCTCTTCAATTTATTAACTAATATTTACGATAAAAAAAATATATAAGTACCTACGTAAAACAACAAAGCAGTGATACAAATACTACCTACGTTAGATTTGGTATTACGACCAACATCGCGCCGTGGCCACGACCATAAACCATCATATTTTGTCACTCACTGTCAGTAAAAGTAAGACATGTCAGAAAACGTCCCGCGAGGACAGCAATGTATGTTACGTCGAAGAGATAAAAATCGCTCGATTATAACCCCTATGCGGGTCTATGTGTCCGCTTGAAATATTGTCACGAACTTATATAGAGATACACTTGCCGGAGCATATAGTTTATTTCATCCAAAAACAATTGCCATCGATTTGGGATTAAGCCAGTAATGCCATTTAGAGCACGTTTTCACAATTCACTGACCAATGCATACATTATGTAATTACTTTGTGCATAATTACTGGAACACGACAAACCAATGGAATTAGTGTTCACAGAGTAGCATTTTATAAACAATTTGCGCAACGATAGTTTTAAATTATACATCACGATTATGTTATAGCTACTGAAGGCTGCATTATTTAATAAATTGCTATTTGTACGACATACATAATAACGATCGGTAATAACCGCGACTTCTCTTGCCGCCACCGTACAAGAAAATGAAAGCTCGCCAGACGTTCGCCGGCCAGACAATTGTGTTACAGAATGTTGAATCAACCAACAAAACAATTTCGTACAACCGAGGCTTTAATTGGACAATAAGGCGAATAAATTGGAAGAAATAATTTTGTTTGCGGTTGATCGGGTGGCTTTCTTGGGGTTGCTAGGCAACGGGGGTGACAACACGGAACGCCGGAGGCACGTCGCGACGTAGGGTGATGTGGCTTATCAGATAATTGACTGCAACTAGTGGTGACACGAGAGGAATTGCATGGAATGCTCCCCCGTAGAGTGCGAGCGATCTTATTTGTGTCACGTACCGAATTGATGAGCACTCGATATGTAAATTGACTTAGTTCCGGAATAACATGATTATGTTTCTAGTAACGTATCAACTTAACTCGGGAATTGGTAGTTTACTATCGACTTAACTTAAAATACTACAAAGATTTGATTCGTACTTAGTTGTTCATAATATGTTGTAAAATATATCTAACTCAATTTAGAGCAGAAAGATACATTAAGTTACACATTGACCCTAGAATCTATTAGAAAAACCACTTCTGTAAGATACTTATCTACGATAATCTCATAAAATGTTACGCAGTATAATACAAATGTTAATAAATCAGAAACATCTTGGCATTCATGCAGCCCCGTAAGTAAAAAATGTTGGCAAAGTTCACATAAAAGAGACTCAGCAGTGATGTACTTTATATGTATATTTCTGCGGAGTTCAAGCCTACCCTGTTATCACCATATATTTGACTTGTACCCTTTAAGGCTGACTACTCTGCGGGTTGCTTGCTCTATTATTGCGGTAAATCAAGTATTTACTTTCATGAAGTTTTTATGGGTTACCATTTAGGATTTTCGGAAAGACTTAACCTTTATTTATTACTTGGACCTATAATACTGTTTGATGACTCACACTAGGGGGAAAATAATCGTCAAAAAACATTTTAAGGAATTATCGGGGTAAAATACTTCCCCCGATAATTCCTTTCAATGTTTTTGTGACTTCAATGACTAGCTACGAAGCTTCTATAAAAAGACTACTATTCTAAGTGTTACTTAAACACAAGAAACCCAGCTGAGTTGGTAATATTCTAATCTGTAATGTAATTATAGGGTACCTTACCAGTACTTTAAATGCGTCTGAATAATATTCAAAATGTGAGTAAACAAAGACAATGAAAACTAATTCCTACATACACTTTGCGCAGATTATTAACTATAAGCACATTACTACTATGAAGATCCCCAGTCAAATATCGCGGTTATTAAACTCGTAACTACATCACCATATCACAAATATTATAATGACTGTACAAAGGTATGCAAAACAAGCAAGTTGCCAACTAATATCGGTTCATCATGAATGCAGAAAGTTGTCGGATTCCGATTTAATGTACATTCATAGTTCATACCGGGGTTAACTAACACTAAAATGTGCTCGTACGCAAGTTAAATTAAGATTGCTCAACTCTTGATAATGTTATTAGTTTTTGTGCAGTATTTTTTTTAAACTTCGCCCTACCCTACGATTTTTTCCTGTGTCGTGGGTACGTTTCATAAACATGCAATTTTACATACACAAACACCCAGACTCGGGACAAACATCTGTGGTTGGCACAATTTTTTGCACAATGCGGGAATCCAACCCGCAACCCTTAGCGCAGCAGTCCAATCGCTTAGCCACTGCGCCAATCGGGTCGTCACCAATCAGTTAAGAAGGTGACGGCTGGGTGTTCACGATAGCCTACATACGTTACAAAAGAAGTAAGCAACGGATACAAGCAAGAACTAGAATTAATAACTCCAGTAAAAGAAAAGAGAAACAACACACTTCACTTAATCCATTTGTACCTGCTACTAATCGCAACGTTTACTAGGATATATTATAATAGTATATATTTTTAACTGGAAAAATGTAGAAGTTTCTCAGTACTAAAGGAGGTTTTTAGGGTATATGTGTTCAGTGGCATCTTCGTCGATAAAAAAATCGATGATTGATGAATCTTATTTTTATTAAAAGAATTCGTATGAGATGGTTTCATATAAGTTTTAGTGATGGTCTGTCTAAGAACTTCGACGATAAATAATGGAATAGTATACCTTTGCCCTGCAGTGGGGCATATGTATAGTACATAATATACATATATAGGCTATTTGTACGGTGCAACGCCCGTAATAAGCCGTACAAGGAACAGCGTCAGCTAAATACTTTATTGTGCATACACAATTCAGTGCAGTTCGCAATCTAACTGAATCGGGTAAAAACACGAGCTCCGCCAAACGTGCTCCGCAGTCATTGTGTCATTACAATACACTTGACCGAACAACCAAATCTTTCATTAATTTGTTCAGCTCCTCGTATGGCGAACTTATGCGTTAATAACGTTATGCGATAATAAAAAAATACAAACGTTATTATTATTATTTATAGCAGACCGTTGTTACTTATTTACTATAAAATAAAAAATATATATTAAGATATAGGATCTTAATATATATTTTTTATTTTATGATTGGATTGGGAATTGTACGAATAAAAAATATATTTTATGTAAAAAATCTAAACATTCATATAAATTGGCAGGTGAATGCGACCGTAAATCGTGTGAAGTGGCGTCAGGTGCAGATAACGTGTTACATGTAAGCCCGTTGTCATTGCTAACAATAAAAACTATTTCACAGCAACAACGATAGATATATTCATAAATGAATTTATACAGTTTTATTAGAGGGTTATTTTTGTAGGATGTTTTAACACGAGAAGTAACGCGTTAATTCCGTAACTTATTCTAATATAATCATGCAACGCGATAGTTTTAGGTTAGGGGTAATTTTGGACCTCGTTTATTATCCGTTCTAAGTGCGGACATAGTTTCGATAAAAAACTATATGTATATCATACAGCTGACAGTTATGTAAATAAAAGCCGAAAACTATAAATTCTCAAAATAGACAGTTTTTATAAAAGCCCTACATCTGATCCTGAAGAAAAAGGCAAAATATTAGCGGTACAAAAAGCGGCGATAATTCATCGTACATCATTCAGTGTTGCCAGCGGGTACGTTCGTCCCTCCCGGCGGGCGGACGCCTCGGGCGCTCGACGCGAGGTAATGCACAAAGGGCGCTAAGTGGCAGCCGCGGTTCATCGATGAAACAAAGGGAATATTACCCGGAACACTGCGAAAAATTGAGATGTTCGAGCACACAAAGCGGAGTGGCTTGTAAGCCGTAAATGATTTTGTTTACGAATGTACTGCTCATACCGTGAAAGCTACTCGAACCGCGAACGTGCGTTTGTGTGGAGAAGTTGCAAGGAAAATTATTTATTTGTTTTAGTAGCTGATTATTGTAATGTAAATTTGCGTATTCTGATGAGTCAGTCGTCCTTCACTGTATGAGACGAGGCCTTTATCAGTAGGACTATAGGCTTGGATATTAATGAGTCACCCGCATTGACTGGACGCAAAAATATATCGAGTGTAATTAGTTAAAGGTCTTTACGTTTAATTGCAAGGTGACATTTATTAACAGACATACAATAGATTACAACTGGCGGACCGAAGTTATATAGGTAGGTACCACATGATGCACATACAATACAAGAATTAACCAAACCACAATCAAGCCCATATTCATGCAATTGTTAATAACAAACCGCCCAGTAATACGTATTGTATACTTACAATGACATAACAGTAACAATCAAAGCCCGCTCGCCGGCGACCACTAATTATTGTAAGAGCGGCAATCAATAGCACAACAACGGCATAACATAAACGGTGGCACTAACAACCGACGATTACCGAAGGCATAAAGTGAGCAGCTTCAGGACGAGCCGAATTTAATGGCTGGGCATAATTCAATTGTTCCGACCTGCCGGCCTGTGAAACTATATTCCTTTCGCGTTGAGCCTACACGTAATGACGTCACTGTTACGTTCTATCGGACCGATGATCGTCGTAGGTAAATATCTTTGTGTTTTGTTTGTTTACAATTGATTTGGTGATCAATCGAAAGTAGTTTATTGAAAAATGAAAATTTAAAAAAATATATTAGAGACAAGTTTTGCCTGTTTACGATCAGGACTCGTGAATGAATTAATCGCCTTTCTGAATATCTATAAATGTTCTAAGCTCAGTTTTACAGTCTGTTTAGTAGCAACCTTGCGATATTTCACTTGATTCCACGTGCGTTGGTTGTCGACGACGACTACGACACAGTTCATTCATTCATTCATCAGTGTTCATTCGTATCCTCATACTCATTCTTCGTTGACAATTATTGGTAAAGGCGGTTTCTAATATTATACGGTGGAAAAAGTATCATAGCTGACAATCAAAGACGATCTCTGTCAATCTGATAAATTGCACGACGAAACACTGCGTGTATCAAACAAAATATCGATACAACAATATATTTAAACACTACATTTCCCTAACTACACACGTACAACAATACCATAACAGCGGTCATCAAAATAAAATGGTGGACAAATGAGCGTCACGCAGCGCGGTACGTGCGTGTATTGTATCGGCGATACGGGCAGCGCCGGGAGCGAGACAAATAGCTCTCATTCCAAGATATTGCCGGTAATGTATCGCAAAACGACCAAAACATGTTTATTGAGATTCCACGCAGAAATCGGGGAGATGACGCGCCGTATACGAAATAGCTGATATTTACTATTCAGTCATATTACTTTACGTATCTATTGTACGATATATTTTTGTATTTCCACTTTATTTCGTGTGTCCTTGATTCGGTTCGGTGAAATATTATGTTATGTAAGTTACTCGTGTGTAGCCGGAAAGTAGGTGACATTTTCCTCAAAGGAAAATAAAAGACTTCATTGAATAATGTAGATATATGTATCTGAATGCGACGCGGCGACGGCTGGATTAAGACTACCAATGCTTATTTACTGTACAACCACTGCCTTCAATATTCTACTTTTAATAAATAATAATTAGTTTTTTATCCTTGGTAAAATGTTTTTTTAATAATAATTAGTAAGATCAAAGTCTTCTCCGATCTTAATTCATTAGATGTAGGCTGAATCTATTTGCTAAGAGCCTGCAATAACAATAATAATCCCAGTATATTTATTTTCCACGATATCATAACAGCTTAAAAAGATAAACATGAAGGAGGGTGGCAGTATTTGCAACATCAGCGAACAATCAGGCTCGTTAGGTCCCCGTTGGGCGCCAATTACAGATCGGTATTGGTCTACACCCTGATTGCGCGGAGTATAACAGCTCGTGAAACAAGATTTATTAAGGGTTTGGATCCATCAACTGTGTCGGTGTAACTCTCGGCTTAATTCAAACGATACTCTCACATACTGAGATGAATTATGAGCTCCAAAGAATTACACTAATATTAAGTTAAGTTTTAAGTGCAAGTGCAGTTAACTACTTAGTTGGACTAACGTAGAAAGACTATGATACTTAAGCACCTAAGATGTTTGTGAAAGTTGAGAGTTGGATTCAAAGTTGTCAGTAGTGGTACAAGTGTTGATACATAATTATTGGTCATGCGAAGAATACTGGGCCGCACTGTGGGATGGATTTCGGGTTTCATAGACATCCGATTAGTAACCTCGAAAGTGATGACTTTTATGCCTGAATATCTTTCGGAAGACCACTTACATACTTTAAAATTGTATCATTATAGTATAGACTCATAAACGGCTCATTGAGAAATTTTTATTCAAAAATTTGTATGAAGCTGAACGAATAAAAGGACATATCTCCGGTCTCGCACAATTGGCCCTAATTATTTTTCAGGGAGTCAATCTATGAATTATTTGCAATTTTTTGATATATTGCATTATAAGGCCAGAGGTGCGAAACATTTTTTTTTTTAATTATTAAACTTTTTTTTTGTAAGTATCAAAAGTTTTAGTTTAGGCCAGCTTGGCGTCTATATCTAGCGCAATAAAAATAGGAATATGAATAGGGCCATGACAATATATGATAAATATATATTTAAGTGACATTTATTGAACTTTTCTTTAAATTATTCGATAAGTATTCTTGTATTTAAAATTTATTTTTATATCAGTATGTATGACATGTATGAGTATATTAATGTAATATGTGTATATGACTATGACACAAATTTCACAATATGGCTTTTAGGCTAGTTATTTAATTAGCTTTACCTAATTATATCGAGAAATAATTCTAACATCAATCATTAACGACCTAAATCTATACTGTGAAATTTGCAAATAATTAACTAATTAAGTACATAATATCTTTAATCAGTAATATTAGTGTCTCAAAGAAAGTATTTGTTAATAACGTTTTAACCAGATAATGTTTTTAAAACGTCGTCTAGATAGTTCAAAATTTTCAAAATTCAAAATCTTTGTTAGTCTTAAATAATAAGTTGTATTTATAATTCTCAAAAATCTAGTAAATATTTACCTTAGTTTTAGTACATATATAATCTAAAACTATTGATACTTACAAAAAAAAAGTTTAATAATTAAAAAAAAAAATGTTTCGCACCTCTGGCCTTATAATGCAATATATCAAAAAATTGCAAATAATTCATAGATTGACTCCCTGAAAAATAATTAGGGCCAATTGTGCGAGACCGGAGATATGTCCTTTTATTCGTTCAGCTTCATACAAATTTTTGAATAAAAATTTCTCAATGATCCGTTTATGAGTCTATACTATAATGATACAATTTTAAAGTATGTAAGTGGTCTTCCGAAAGATATTCAGACATAAAAGTCATCACTTTCGAGGTTACTAATCGGATGTCTATGAAACCCGAAATCCATCCCACAGTGGGCCGTCAGCTTTGCTACTAACCTACTGACTTATTTTTAGGAGGTGAGCTACTTTTATTGTAAATCGGACACAATAGGTATAAGAGGAGGAACAAATGTAATGTGTTATTTTAAATCTCATTAAGTTCAAAAATCAAGAATCAATTGCAATTGTATCAACATTACTTCAAAATGAAGACATGGGAATCGATAAAAATCAACAACAATAGCAATAGATATATGAATAGTGAACTTTGTTAGGGAAATATTCATTTTTATTAACGTAATTAATTACTTAGAAATACAGATATTCTCTGAACTTATTGAACCTATTGGTTTATTGAGTTATAAGTTTGGCATCATAATACTCTTCTTTGATTGTTCTAATAAGCTTCGTTAGCTCGGATCCCTTATATTTAATCCAAACAGAAAAATATTCATGAGTTAACTTAATAAGGCTAACAAATATTTCTTTTGAAACAACTTTTGTACATTTATTATATTTTCACGTGTATTCTTAGAAACTTGTCTTATTAGATTTGTGTGATTTAGTTGGTATTTCAAATCCTTTTCAACGTCCTCAGTCTCGGCTAGACTACAATGGCTATTCAATTTACAATCATGAACTGAAAGAAACTTTTGAGGTAAGAAAGACATTTTTATAGAACAAAATGATAAAATACCATTCGTTTAATAAGATTCAAATAACAAAAAGGTTTTAAAATACCTATAACATAGTCTAAACAATGTTTTGCACCCATAAATAAAGTAAATCATGTATTTCGATTAACCAATCGTTTCCTCTCAATCATTCCGACAAAAATTACCCACAAAAGATGAGCGTATGATATGGAAATGAAACGCAACCATTTTTCAGCTCCATTCGTCAACTGAGTGAGCATTTACAAAGTCGAGCGCCCCACCGCGGCCGCACGGAGGTGTAACGACTAATGTCCAATTTACAATTCACGCGTGTCCGTAATGTGATTTATCCGACCCTTTGTGACTCGGACCCGACGAGCATTCCACATGGATACGTTGCCCTCGACAGACTATGCTAAATTCATCGGATATCATTCACTTCGGGTATAAATGGAATGGGTATTTTCAACTGCTTCTTATGACAAAAGTTGTAGATCAATTTTTGGGTTAAGGACTTATTTTAGAACTTGTTAATGGTTTTTTTGAAAGATAAAAACATCTTTTTAACTGGCCTGGCATAAAACCAAAAAATATGTTTACTGGGAAAAATATTTTAACAAAAAAGACCTAAAGATGTAAGTAATCATGAAATAGATTCGTCAATTGTGATTCTGCTAAAACTAGGACCCGGTACATCGCACTGGGTGCCGGTAGCTCATGTATAACGTGGCAGCTGCTAGGAGCTGTCACAGCTCCCACGGCTTTACACGAACTGTGTTTTATTATGTACGTGTTTCTCCATATTTTTCACTTGTATATAGAGTATAGAGATTCGTTGGAAATATATATTCTAAAACATTTACAAAAATGGCATTGAAGGTTAAACCGTTTACCTCTCTGACTTTAGTTCTAGTGGATCATAAAGTGCCGCTTCATTCGCTTATATTCCCTTCCATCATACAGTGAACATAATGTTTTCATTACATTCTTCAGACGTTCAACGTACCTAAATCGAGTTGAGTAAATGTTGTTACGCCTCGTTGCTGTAACTAAATAAGCATTCAGTCCTCGAAAGGAAAACAGAACTTGGCAAGAAATTTTTAGGTAAATATGACTTAGGGAAAATTGTAATACATCGCAGAAATAAGATCCAGATGGCTGCAAGATACTCGGCATCGAACAGACTCAGCAGAATATTGAAAAGATCTTTATGAATACTCAATTGATTTAAATAATCAGATAATTTATTATGCAGGAATACGTTCGAACGTCTGTCTATCAGCTGATTGTTTGAATCTATGCCGCCGATATTGGCAATAACATTAAAATTCATGGTTGTGAAAACAGACGAGTTCAAATATTGGTTGGGACGTCAATTTAGTATGGTATGTATTGGTGAGTTGTTATTACAAATGTTGGTAACCAACATAGGTACAGAACGGGATATCCCTGTACATGGCATTGATTACGAATGCTATTAACGTAATGCTGGTAAGCTCAGTGGGCAGAAACACGAGCTCCGTTACTGTTGGAATTAAATGTCGCAGTCGCGCTAGGTTTACAGATAGTGTGGTGAATTGTGACACATTACTTGAACTACAGTAGTGGGGACAAAGCGACCTAAAAGAATGCAATCCTGAAAAGCATTACCCGGCAGAAAATTACGTGTTAGGTCGTGCGATTTCTTTGTTTAGCGTTACTTCGATTCTAACACAACTTACGTAGACTTTACGACTTTTGTACTTAAACTAAAGGTATTCCTTGAACAGCATCGACATCCTCTACGATAAAGGAACGTACATTTAGTGAAAGTGCAAATGTAGAGTTTCAAGCAACACCTTCAGGGAAAAACAAAGAGAGGTTACTGCAATAGGTATTCAATAATTTAGCAATGGTTGAACAAAGCGATGCGAGTCGCCGGTGTATGGCGGCGAGGATGGCGGGAGCCCGTCCTATGACCCGACTTCCGAGTAGAAGAAACGATAGGAATTCGATTTAGACCCTCCGTGCCCACCGTCCTTCCTGAATGTAAATCGAGGGTGGATTCGACTCCTACTAAGTTTTCCCTTAACATTTTTAAATTATAGCAAAATTGGCATTGTATTACCTGCCAGGACTTTTACGAGGAAATAGGGTATAACACGGTACAGTTACACGTTTTAGGAAAATATAAAAATTGCCGGATTATTGTGTTATTACCGTTTAGGAAATAATTCTTTTGTATCGATTTTAACATAATCACTCCAGATTTCTTATATTTTGGTCAACTGGGAAGCAAATCCTACTCATATTCGACTACGCACTCAATTCACGTTCTAATAAATCATGGTAATTATTGTTATCAAATAAGGAAAAAGACATTCTTATTATATCCGCTAGTTTAACATAAAGTTCACAAACTTACATACAATGATTTACATTGATAAGTATCACTAAAGCAACCTCTCAATCAAGTTGGACGGGACGCGATCGACACCCCGTGACGAAACAATGGTCGCCGCAGCGGCCACGAAATGTCTGAACGATATTATTGTAATACACACTGTTATTACCTAATAGTTTAGTTTCGGTAGAAGTATCAGAAAACCATCGGGATTCTAATGATAACACTATTTACAATATCAATAGATTATGTTTGTGTATTCCGTTTGTAATACCAGTGGATAATTAAACTTATCTATAGATTATATTGTATCTACAGATTATAAAGTTATTTCTAAATATAATAATGTGAAGATATTCGAAACTGTCTATCATTTATCTGTCTATACATACTTACTATGTTTTAACTCGAATTATGTTACCTAACTACATGTTATGTGTAGTGAGACTCTCATCCCACAGTCAAACCGATCACACGGTTTTGTGGGGCTTTGTTAATTTGTGAACAACTCTGTAACATAATAAATAAATAAATAAAAATAAAAAAAAAAAATTAGGCTTTAGTCCCGTTACTCTTAAAAATGGACAGTTTAGGATGTGGAAGTGAGACGCCGTATCTCACTCCCAGGACGCATTTTGTCCTGCTTTAAGACTTCATGGTACGGGGACTGGTATCAGAGCAATGAATTGGACATAGGCGACTTTAATCTCAGAATGGAAACGGCCAAATCTATGCAGAGTAGATAATTATAGTTTATTTAGCTTCAGCTAAGTATGCCGTGTACCTGTAGCTATGACGTGCAGTGACTGACGAAGGCTACTTGTTACCCAATAGGCTTTCATTAATGTTACACAACTCATGCTAATGAATTATAGGCCGCACATACTAATTACACCGCAGCCCTCAATGATTGGCCCCCATGTAATTTGCGCCAGGATTTGAATCCGCCATGCTGGCAGCTATAATTATACATTACAGAACGCGGAAGAAGAAGGCTATGATAATTTCACCGAAAATATGCAGTTTCGCAATAAGATTGACCTATTTCAGTGACCTAATGGAAATCAGTGGTCTCTGCCTACCCCTCTGGTAAATAGGCGTGAGTTTATGTATATATATATGTATTTTAGTGACATAAAATTTAAGTTGTTATGTGTAAGTGTATAAAAAATACAAGTTATTATTAAAAAGATTACAAAAAAAAGTAAATACGATTAATTTCAAACATATTACGGCTTAAAAACACTAAAAGCACGATTGGCCAATGGATCCTGGTAGACTAGCGTCCCCAAGAATCTTTAATAATACACTGGAGTCGCGGATAAAGTCATAATATATATTGTGAGCCGAGAGACAAACATGTTTACTAGATGTTTGTTACAGCACGGAAACTCAAGTGAAATCATATTGAAGTTATTGCGACTCGTCCGTATTGTTATTCTCGTTCTGTGAATGCAGTAAATAAATTTCTCTTCAGCGTTTATTTTGCGGCTGACGAGGAACTTGTGTTTTCAGGCAATTTAAGTTGTTCGGCTGACTCGCGGCCATGTCTACGCCCGCTACGTAGCACCGCTACGGCGCATCGCTACGGGCTACGATACCCTAGTTGTGCTTGCCATTATATTCACAAAGTTTTAAGTCGAAGTCGATTTTTATTCAAAATGCTTTACCAAGTTGAGGATAAGACCAATCATTTAGTAAAGTATTATTTTATACTTTATTATAAATAAAGTATAAGTAAAGTATTCAATTTATTGTAATGCGAGTTATTAACTCATAACTAATAGACTGAATATTCTTTTTTCTATTTTAACTTAAACCTTTGTTATACCTTTATTCATTCGATAAAGTCCAGGTATATTTTTTCAGAAAACGGTCTTCAGTGGGCTGGGTTAGTAACCTTTGACACGGACCTCACCCTTTGGCACCTGTTTATGATCCTACTGACGACTGTGTATAACATTAATGTATATATATTATTAATGTGTAACATTAATGTGTATCATATGATAGGTATCAAGTTAAAGCCCGTAACATAGCTACAGACATATACTAGTTTACACAGCTATTATCGTGAAATCGGCACGGAACGCGGTCTCCTAACAAAAGATTTTAGTTCAGGAAACAATTTGTAGTAAAAATCTATTCCGGTACATTTCGTAGTTAAATGTGACTTGAAAATATTTTCATTTGTTGGTCGGCTGTGGATACGTAATAGCGTTCTTTGTCGCGGAATTAGCAATCAGCCGACGGCACTCCGCAGCGGCTGAAAAAAACACAGCCTCCGAGGTTTTTCTTAATTGCTGCGCAGATAAGCTTTACGCTACAGCCCATGCCGTACAAATTACTATTATTTATTTAACGACTCGACTAAATGAAAATATGAAATACGCGACCCCTTTAAGGGAATAACTCTCTCCACCTGCCATACGCTCGCCAACAATTAAGGTCTGCTAGAGCGTTTAAACATGATATTATGAGCGGCCACCCGAATCCTTTAACCGCCGCATCTCGTTATAAGGGAAGTAAAACTTTACGTTACTTCTCGTTAAAAAAATGAAGACGGTGGAAGTTTTCCACTTTACCGGCGTTAAAATGAACTTCGTTTAAGGACTGAATTGTATTTGGAACTTGTTAATTCCCGTCTCCGGCGCAGTTACTTAAGTAAGTCTTTCATTAGCGCTCGTCACGTGAGTGGAATTATAAGCCGAGGGGTTTTAAAGGTTAGCAAAAAATTCAAAAGACAATGATAGCAACGCCGTCCATCCGCAATTCGGAAACCCTTCTTTGACTCGGCTCTCTGAATATAAATTGACTCTGGTACCTCACAACTTTTTATTAACCGTAACCGATCACATTTTTGCTCGAAGTTATTTCGATTGCGGTTTACTTTGGGTCACTGTTGTTCTTGTTGTAAATTTAATTTGAACTTTATATTACCTTAATATATTCAGAAGTAAGCCCCTAAAACAAAATAAATGACTATAGTATAAATTACATCATAATGTAGATGCTATATGTATAAAAATATCAACATTAGTCGGATATAGTTCCCATTACGCAAAAAGAGCGCGGACTGTTAACTGTTTTTTTTAAATTCCAGTATAGGTACTCTAAAATGATTCTACAATAAAACAATTACACTTAATCATAATTTACAATAGCCTAGAATCATAGGAAATGACTATATCCCAGTGCAAACACAGTCGCTGGCAGTAGATCAGCGTTCTTCGTAAGTTGTTAATTTACTTTTTTTATAATTGATGTATACCAATGACTGAACAGAAATGTAAAACCACAATTAAGCGAAATAGTTCTTCTTTAAAAGGGGAAACCTATACGTGTTCAGTGAATAGTGTGTGGAGGGTCGGGTGTACACTGGTAACAAAAAGAACCTTCGTCTGTCAGAGGCGACGGGTAACTCCGTAGGACAATGAAAAACACTTTCACCCCGCCGCGTGTGAATTCAAAATAGGGTAAAACTTTGCTTTACTACTAACATACGCAAGCTTTACGAGTGTAGATTTTAATACAAACCTTACACTCGTTTATTAAATAAAAAAGTTAGGTAAACCACTTTATCAGTAACAAAAGAAGAAATAAATATGAAACATATGAAAAAGGGACTCCGCAAACAAAATTTCAAAAGTTTTTATCGGTTCGGCTTATTGATTTGTCTTTTATATTACGCTGACGAAAGTATTACCGCGAACAACCCCAATATCGACCGATGTTCTTCTAAAACAAATTGTTACTAACGTTAGATAATATATTCCGATAAAGGAACAAACATATTACTAAGCCGGGCGTAGTCTACGGAACTGTAGTGCCATCTGCAATTATTCAGATTGAACTGCGGGTTTCAATACTATTAATCCTTTCAGGAATCCATTAATATTAATGGGGACGAAGCTCCAATGAAAAATGTAGACGTTTGTAGATGTTTTATACGAAGACAAACAAAGGGTTCATCGTACAATTTGAAGAAAAGATCTGTTGGATTTGCATAATTATTACTTTCGTATTGATTTAGGTTGACAAAGATCTATACGCTATAGAAACGGATTAAATAATAGTGCAATGATACGTTGCAGTTACATTTCTGACACATTTCCTCGTTTAAATTCATGGTATCCTGCACCCACAAATAGTTTCTGAACTTTGAATGACAGTAACGGGTGAGGCGAGGTATGAAATCACTGTTCATTTGAAAAGCGAGAGAGACTGTCTGAGCCACCCTCGTCTCCGGGATGGAGGCATTTCCGATGGGTATTATGGATACAGAGCAGAGTGGTGACTATATACATACACCTACACTAGTAGCTCAGTATTACAGGTAACCTTAGATACAAAGATACTTTTATCCAGATTATATAGAAGTAAAACAGTACAATAACTAAACAATCTTAACATATTTATTTACTTCATGTATTCAATATTTGTTAAATGATAGAAAAATACTTTTTAAACCAACCTTCCATCAGACCTTTTTTCGGCATACCCCATCTGAGGCTAAGAATAAAACAAATCAAAGTCTATAAATACATGATACCGTAACATATTTACAAACAATATTAAAACAACTACTAGTTTTATACTTTGTCTCTATATTTATATCTATTGTGTACATAGTTTGAACTTCATAATATTACCTACCAATTCTAAAAACCTCGGTCAGGAGTGAGTCTGATTTATACTTTGGCAGCAGCATTAATAGGTAACATTAATACTTGTAAAGTAATACGTAGGAGTCGTTTGCCAAAACGCAATCCTGTTCTATATTTTTTCTATTTGAGCTTAAAAGTCTATCTGAAATAAGCATCATCTATCAAAGGCTCTTACAAAATTAAATGGTATTTGCTATAAACCTAAGCTTTTAAGAATTAAATTAAACTTAGCCTCGGTATTCATGATATTCTTTGATTTTATATAAATGTAGTTCTAACTTCTTGCCGTTATATAATAGTGAAGAAATTAATGTCAAAAATGAGATTGAACCGCCCAGGTTTGCTCGGTTATTTGCTTTTCGAAATGAGTTTTTTAAAAGATCTAAATAACTTTCCTCGCTCCAAAAGCGTAAGTCTTCAGTTTAATACAATTTAAAATGGATTATTTTCCTTTTTAATATTATCCGTGCCTGTACAGTGTACTTAGTTCCGATCATGAAATATAAAGACGGGAGATATAGTAATGTATTCGGAAAATATCAAATAAAACACAAACAAAGAAACATAAAAACAATCAAAAACAAAAAAAGTCAAATACAAAAAAAGTCAAATTAGATGAAAGTTTTTATTTATATTGGAACGAAACAAAGAAACTCATTGAACATTGAGCTTTATATATTTCTAGGCCAAGCTGAAATCTCGACAACTATCAGAGAGCGGCGCTTAATACCCTGTCTCCTGCTCTGCCGGTTCTAATACGTGCAGACAAGTGGGGGTGACATAGCCGAGTGTTTGCCCACCCATCCACGTCCAACGATGGGATAATAGCGGCACTCGGCGCGACACCGAGCCACATCAGATTTCGCTCGGCTTAATGAATTTCAAACGTATAAATACAATACCGGTTTATTCCGTTCCAGTTTACATTTTCGATCCTTGTGCACATAAGGATTGTGGTATTTTCAATCCTTGTGCACCCAAGGATTGTGGTATTTGTTTTCACGACAAAATAAACGTGTAAAGTTACTCACTACCATTGTAGCACGAGAGATTTAGATATTTAAGACGACTGAACTTAACAATAAGCAGAACAAATTAATAATATCGAAATAAGATTTATTCTATACATAGTCTAGAAACGAATAGGTTCTTTGAAATATATACAACAAAGCGCACGGGAATAAATACCAATTTTCACCTCAAAGGGAAGCTATCTGTGGGCCAGAGGAGCAGCCAATCGGAAAGCAAACGCAAGGTAAATATTATTTCGAGATTTCCTCGAACACTAGTGAGGGTTTGAAGTCACGTAGCCGACAGTGATTTCAATTTCGCGGGAAGAATTCGTGCAACCGCACCGAAGGATTCTCGACGAGCAAGTGAAAGTACCTACACAGGACATGACGAGAATTACAGATGTGCTAACACCAGTCGGTTCTGCCGGTACGTCTGCGGGTAAACAGGCTCCCTATAAATTGTTTGCTAACTTATATGTTTAATGTTGAATAATAAAAATTGATCAAAAGATTCACCATTACGTTTAACTATGTATTTATATAAATAAGTATATGATACTAAATAATGTTTCATCTGACATTGAGGAATCAGGCTAAGTTAAAATAATAATAGGTATTATTCGTTTTTAAGAATTTTTCAAAAATATCTCGTTATAAATGAGAATATTATTAGTGGTGACACAACGTTAAGCAGCAATTTCATTTATTGTCTAGCAACAGTGCCTATAGGGTAAAGAACTAATAATGGTTTAGACCGTCTTCGGATTGCTTTGATTTCGTATATGATTCAACTACGAGTAGGTAATGTGTCGCTTAATATTCTATGACGAGTGATGACAATATCCGTAACAACTGTTCCAAGTTCAAACCAATGTTAGTTATTAACACTAATTTTCGATACCGTAAATGGCGGTATATTTCTACTGTAATGAAATATACTATCATACCTAAATATACTGTTAATATCTAGTATAATGGTGTAGGAATCGTCGCGGGGCTCTTGTCTCGCGGGAATGTAGCGGCGGGCCATATTAAATCGCACGTCGTCGCCGGCAGTGAGTGCCTTGCCTTATTGCGCGCTCTTTAAAATCTTCTTAGTCTACCTCAACGATATTGAACAAGTTTCCAACTCAGAATGTTTCCAATTAATTGAAAAACTGAACTCATTTCGTCTGAAATCTATAGAAGGCACGTATGCGACGTGATGGAAGTTTTCCTGGCTTAGTGAACAGTGGGTAATTCTAGTGGCTTATAAACTAGATTCGGTTTAGTCCTGTGTTTAATATAGTAAATGTATTTCCAAGAAATACCTTCATAAACTTTTTAAGACAATACATGTTTCTGTTATTTTTGTTACCTACGAGAACAAACTTAGTTTAGATAAAAAAATAGTTTTACAACTAAACTGTATTAAAAGGCTTAGGACGGACAGCATTATTACGAAAAATATATTTATACTCTTCCAATAATGTATAAAAATAGTAAATACAATGTATATTTATTATTTCAGCAAGTAGCAATACAAATTCAAGGAGTTGAAGCTATCCCCTCAAACATGCAGCTGGTAAAACTCCAAATAATTCTTATTCAGAATTTTCAACTTAACTTTAAACTCGTAAACCCTTTCATAATAAATTTTCTTATTCAATATCTCGAGCTAAGCTGATGTTAGACGTAAAAACTGTGAGCAGCTGCTGCCAACGGATTGGTTTAGAAAGAACTGTTCACAAGTAGTTAGAGGCGGATAACTTCCATGTTTGAACTTGCATTAGGGTTCAACAGGCAGATGCCTTTTAAAATGTCCAGCGAGTCCGCAGTTTGAACAAAGTAGTTCGCTAAACGAGCCTCGAACTCACGTACTTAATGCGGGTTTGATGTTGATTTAATTTGATTTTTATAAAGAACAAGTAAAGCTTTTTCTGCAATTCTTGGATGTAACTCGCGTGTCGGTACGTTTAGATTATGCAAACAATTCCGTTCCGTGACCGCGAAAGCGAGTGATAAGAACTTACCAAAATACTGGCCGCCTACTACCTTGGAACTTATGCTAAATCAACTTCTGACTTCCCTCGCGGGGCTAACAGGCGCAATTCTTTTCGTATTGGGAATATTATAAGGTACATGAAGAACCCTGATAATAATGCTTTAATATTAACGTCCATACCTTGATTAGAAATGTACACACCACAAAAAAGATATTCACTTTTCGCACTCCGTTCCGGACTGGCATCAATCACTTAACTGCTAAACGAGTGGGACATGTTTCGTATTGGTACGTCAAATTGGACTCACCGATTCATCAATTTAGCTCCATTCCATATTATTATTCCATTCTCATTCCATACTCATTTTTTACTACAGACAGTAAAAACATTAATGGCTATGCTACCAAATAAGTAAAGTCAGCATCATAACTAGCTAAACATTTTTTTAAAATACCATCAATTAAAGAACAACTTCTCACATATTCTCCGATCATCATTTTTGTAAACAATAACTTGAATTGATGTTTGTTTCTTCCAACTATTTGACACTAGCTTTTGCCCGCGGCTTTGCCCGCATTATTTTAGATAAATACAAACTTTAAACCCCAATTTTACCACCTAAGAGGGATGAATCTGAAAAAAAACCTATGTCCTTTCCCGGTTCTTAAACTTTATACATGCCAAATTTTATTCAAATCTGTCAAGCAGTTTAGTCGTGAAGGCGTAACAGACAAACAAAGATACTTTCACATTTTTAATATTAGTATGGATATGGATAAGGTTTTACTGACTGAACAACAAACGAGCATTATTAATATTTGTGTTGACGCTCAGGTGGACCTAATAATCTTTCATTCTGACGTTATAAACGCCGACTTGACTGCCCTTTCTTCAGGCATCACTGTGCAGCAGACATAGGTAGTGCTGGCTGTGTCTGATATAATCCAGGTTTAGTTTTATGGATAGTATGTACCTATGTATGTCTGCTTCTGTTACCACGTATGCCAAAAAAAATAAAAGCACTTCTTTTTATAAGAAGCCAACAATTAAACCTTTCTGCCGATGGATAAACTTACTGTTCAAGAATCTTTAAATGGTGCTCAGAGGCGTAAATTATTGCTCTCCACGCCCCTGTTCAGCCAGGATTTATCGCAGCCAAATCACCTGTGGGTCGCTTGTAACTAGCGGTACCTCCTCTAACAATATTCATGGTTCGTTTTCAAAGAAAAATATCTTAGAATATGATGGTAAAACATTTGATTTTATCATATAAATAAATAAGTAACTACTGTCAATATCGCAATAAATAATACTTATTTCATTAGTCAGTTATGTAGTTATTAACGCGTCATTCATCATAATGAATGGTGGACATTGGCATTCCTTTCATTCACTCCATCCGTTTACCATAGTTCATACCGGGGTGGTCCTACCCTTACCTAAACGAAAAATTACGGAATTTCGATAGGCTTAGTTCATAGTGAGGTCATCACGTCATCTTAAATATCTATTTGTCTGCAGGAGCAATGCTACGTATAGTATAAACTGTAAGATATAGCTATAATTAATGTACCTACTTACTGTTCTTTTTATCTGTAACAATAGTTCATTAAAACCGCATCATCCATATTCTTCACGTCTACTACAAAGTATAACCGCACCTCCTCTATTGAACACTCTAAGTTATAAAAACTTGGACAAGAAAATAAATTAGTTTTGAATACCGAACTAACTTATTACTTAAAGCTGTAACAAAAACGGCACCGGCACTATGCCTTTGAATATAAAGAGTACGATATCTTTACTAATCTTTGGATTATGCTAATGCGGAACTACTTATTCAGAAATCGGATCTTTTTGTGAATAGACACTCTTTTATTTATATTCAAATCTTCTTTGAGTAAAAAGTATGTAAATCGTGAAAGGGATATAGATACTTTATCATAGAACGGATACTTATCTTCAACCTTTTGGACAACTATCAACATTTGCAAATATAATGTATTACTTCGTAATCTAAGCTTGTTTAAATAATGTCACTGGTGATGATGTTGTCGGCGCATTTGTATCAGTATGTGCCTATTTATACACCTATACTCCCTGAAGGAGAAGGCAGATGTATAGTATTATACTATTGTACACGCGTATTTCATGAACGGGCACCTATATAAGTTCTATATAGGTAGGGACGAATGAATAGCTGTTTATCGGGCACAATTCCCTATTGGTCAGTCGTGCCTTAAAATTACTAAATCTGTCTAGATTTTAAACTGTAATAATCATATTCGCTCTGTCGCAAATAAAAGGTACTTAAACTTGTGTGAGATAAGTATATTTCAGCTTTCATTTCTTTAGAAGCGTTTACCCAATGGCTGTAATAACTGAAACGTATTGACTCCAATATTCTCGGTAATATCATAATACTCGTGAATGTCTACAGTACGCATAAGATGTGTATTTACTCAACAAACACAATCGTATTTATTTCCCCAGCTACAACAGGCAGCTGCTACAATAACCCCGCTGCGCAGTTGCCAACAATCGTCTCAACTCTCCCAACACTCCATTTTTATGATTCATGTAAAAACCGTGAAATAAAGAAGTCCGCCTAAAATTTGTACAATATAATTCCAATTGACGGAACTTTTGCTTTGAAGTATTTTTTCTCATTTCATCAGCATTTTAAGTCAACAAAGGATTTCAAACACTTTTAATTACAAATTAGTAAACTCAGCATTTTTTCAAAGTGAAATCAGTTTTTTAGAATAATTATTATGCAAAGCTTAATTAACTGAGCGTAAATTAATTTACTTTTTAAGAAAATTAGGGTGACAGTTTTGTAGAGACGTCCTATGAGATATTTTGTCATTAAGAAAATTGCTAATTTTTCCTCTTTATCATATTTTCCTTTGCTTGCTCATTAAATTATTTTTTACGGTTCATGCAGTTTATTATATTAGGTATCTTACGATGGCAATAACTTCGAATATGGAACGTTATATATTCCGGTCATTTTGTAGGTACGTGAGTAGTCCCACACGATGGAAACATCGATATAAGACCCGAGAGCTTTTCTCGTCTACGTAGTTATATACGTAGGCACATTAGTCAGATTGAAACCTCTCTGCCAAACTTAGAATTGCAAAATAGTGACTGCAACCGTTCTCGGATGCCGTTTGATTCAAAGAAACACATTTTATATGTGGTTTGTCGTAGGTAAAATATTCAATGCAAATATTTATAGTGCATGAATCTTTATTCTTATTATTAAAGCAAATACTTAAACAAATGCACGGGAGAAGTTTGTTTTTGAATCCAACAGAAATTATACAATAGAGCAAAACTAACTCGTGCAGGTACGTCATAGTTAGTTCCAACAACAAGTTCCGTGCATGGGCTTGGGCGTAGCTACAGCAGTAGATCACAATTAGATTCGTGTTCTATTAAAACTTTGCATGTACTGTAATGAGTCTTTTATAATATTTGATCAACATAAATCGTTGTGCATTTGTTTCCCCCGAGGAGGTTAATCAAAGTCGAGGAGCGCTCCACGTCAACTAAAACTAATTTGATCCAAAGTTAGCACTTTCGCGGCCAACTTATTTGCCATAGTAGTTATGATCTTAACACAATGTACATAACATCAACTCCAGTCTCGAACTTGTATAATAAGACTGAACGTACATCTGCATAACTATGAGAATATATGTATAGAGGTAATCAAAGATGTATTTCGTAAGTACGGTACGAGTCAACCGCTATGGCTAAAAGTTAGTTCAAACTTCGATTATATTGAGCTTAAACGCACTGTACCTTGAAATATGGGGGATACCTTCCACCGGGTTGGATGTTTCATTTAAATAATAGGTACCTACCTACTTACGATTCAAACGTTCTTATAAGTTGGTTGAACTAATTTTGGGTCATGATGAAACAATAATACCTACTCCTCAAAGGAAATAACTGTGAGCACTACTCAAAGACTTTAGTTCTACAATAGTAACTAAGATATAATAGTAGGTAAATTGTGCCTGTAACGTTTTCCTCTAAAGTTGCACTTATATCTGCTAGTGCCCGCGCACTGTGGTAAGACTTGCTTCGGTGAATAATTTATAAGTCCGATAACAGAGCAACATGACTTACCTTCTTAGGCTTCCCGTTTTTCCTGAGCAGCTTGGCGCAGCAGAGGCCGCGGGTGTCGGGCAGGGGCGGCGGGGGGCGGCGCGACCAGCACAGCCGCCGAGGACTCGCCGCCGCGCCCGCCTCGCTGCGAGCCTCCTCCTTATCTTCACACATTACCACTACCCCCTACCACCCTACCATTACACAACCCACGAAAAATCACAACCTCCAAGATATCGATGCTTTATGAGAACCTCAGGCATTGTTTTCCCCTATAAAACTACGTGCGCTGGACGATATAGCTATCTACTGGGGTGTACGTTGTACAAAATAGTGACGATTTACGCAAATCGTTTTCTCTGTAGATAAGACTTCTACTTGAAGCGTTACAAAAATAAACTAAGTGATCTTAAGCGATAAGTTCGATAGCTTTGTACTATTTTGAGATATTAATGATTTGCAGACATGAGCTGCACGTGCTAGGTTATTTCTACGGTAGGCTGTTTTAACGTCCGATTCAGCATCTGAAACAATGAAACATAACAAATAACTATTATTATTATTATATTTACTTTTAAATAGTCTTTATTATATGGCACCTATTCTTGTATATTAAATACCGAGGGGAATGGTGCTGATAGCTGAAATACAGGCTATGCCTAGTTCGGCTACAGACGCTAATCTCTTTGCTTTCGTTGTAATTGCTGCCACATTTGCCTTGTAAAATAGTATTAAGTTGTTCGAAATAAACTGTTATTATTATATTATTATTCAGTATGTTCGCAATATGAATGACGATGTTCCTATCTATGAAACTAGGCACGACACATCACAAAACCGGTGGTAGATCAACGAGATGTGGAGAGACTAAAGCTTTATATGGAAATATATTTTGCAACTGCAAGCAATCAAGTACCTATGTATTACATTATTATAGGTAGGTATACCTACAAATTACAGGTTCAATATAACAGGTAAATATTGAAAGTTAAAGGTACAAAAACAAGCTTAACTGAAAACAATATTGTTGTTCGACTTTCATCATATAATTCGGAACATTTACAAATATTTATAAATTGTTTTGTGGTTAAGTAAACAAAACAGTACAATAGTTTATGTGCCGAATTATATTTCCAGTTTGGAGGAACGGCCAAATAAATAAAGTGACACGTGTAACTCGGACTGAGTCCTTCCCTTAGTACCTACATAGGATATTATCCTTCTGTTACGAAATAATTTCAGCCATTTAGCAAGTTCGTAGCGAAGGATGTACACGTTTGTACGTTTTGGTACATTGAGGACTAGCGAAGTAAACAATACAAGGACAAAGTTAAACTAATACTATAGTATAACGCATTATTACAATATTTTAAGGTTATGTAAAGTAGAAAGAGAATAATAAGTAAGAAATCTTAGAATAAATAAGAAATATTATTATAGTAACTTCAAATATACAATGTAGGTAAGTACTTATTCTGTAAAACTTTTTATGTTACCCACCGTCGTAAAATGTTGGCAGGGAAAGTTAAGGCGTATCTATGGCATCCGACATAATCCGACACCGTCATTATTGCAAAAAGTTTTGCACATTAACTGATACCGCGGCCGATCGAGAGTCCAGTTAATGAAGCAATACAGATAAATGTCGAGAGACAAAACAGATTTTTCATTAGGAAATGATCTGGCAATCAATAAGAGAAATATCTCAACTTCAGTACCTACGGTAATATACATTTTGAGAAAGATCCTTATGCACCTTCTTTTTAAGAAGTCTGCTAATAATTAAGGTTTACTTTGTTTACCAAATAATTTCTACAACATCAAATAATTTAAGTACCGTTACAGATGCCACTGTGTTGGCTAACTTGACTAAGATATGCTTCGACTCTACAGACAGCTCACTTAGCGGCAGACGTGATTTGCGACAGGCTGAGTACACAACCGATTAGACTGAGCGAAACAAAACTCTTTAGACATTGCTTCTGTCTGATAACGATGAGGTTATAGTAGAAACCAGGCACTTATGAATCCCTACTAATATTATAAACGCGAAAGTTTGTAAGTATGGATGGATGTTTGTTACTCTTTCACGTAAAAAGTACTGAATGGATTTTAATGAAATTTCATATGGAGGTAGCTGACACACTGTATTATCACATAGGCTTTTTATCTCGAAAAAATGTCGCTGGTAAAACCGCGGGTCGCAGCTAGTTATCTATAATTATTTCAAACGTCCGATGGGGAACTGTAGGAGAACCACCAAAGAATGTATCAAAAGCAATCAGTATACCTATTGCTATTTAAAAAAAAAAAAAAAATACCTATTGCTACGCTTATAGAAAACCTTCTTGGATAAACTATACCTACTAACTATATAAAAGTGATTCTAATTTATTGATTCATATAAAATTCAGTAACCAGAAAAATACATTACATAACATAGCTACACGTAGACGCATTTACGTATTTTTTTAAGATACTCTATCAGCAGATTTAGAAGAATATTTGGGTTACAGAAATGGTGAGCGTTACCTTCAGCCGGTAAGTATACATGTAGATATAAAGTGCCGAAGTACAAGATTATAATGAGTCGGAGGTATTTGAGTTATCGACGAATGAAACAAGTTCCGCAGTCTGAACAATAACCAACTTCGTAACTTTACAACTGAATCTTTGTATAACGAAGCTCGGTTGGAAATGAACTTAGACTAATTTCCATGTAATTTGCGTTCCTACGCGGGATTTGGCAGCGAGTCGTAAAGTAAAAATGTTACTTGTGGACCGCACTCTGATGAATATTAAACACAACACGGCTAATGAATGCGCCAACTTGCTCGACATAATTACGGGAACTCATTGAATTCTTTGCCAAACTCCAACCGACACTTATTTAAATTCTTAACGGTTGTTCTTGTGGCTCAGCACTCACATCTAATATTTGTTCTCGAATATTATGCGCGACCGCTACAAATAGATTATCTCAAGACTAGTTAATTAGCGCTGCAGATAAGTCTACCTGCTTCATGTGAATGGCATATATGTGCACGTGCGCTATGTGAATGCTAAGTCAAACTTTTAATTAAAATAAAAGCGAGCTCTGAACTGGAACACGGTTCAACACGTAGATAAAGCTCGCACCTGTACAAGTAGATAGATACCTTCATTACACAGCATAGTTCACACCGCAATTTTGGAATCATTCCAACAGCTAATATCCCATTCTGTTTGTCTTTCGAGGCAATAAAATGACTTTTATGCAAATCATACGAATTCTATACATTTTTGATGAGCCAGCCGTCGACGCATTCGCAGCGTTTAATTAATACATTTTCCATCAAACTTTGAAAGTTTCCAACTCGTGTTTATTTTTTTATAATTTGTTTGCTTGAATACTCTTCTTTTATGTATAAATTTGCTTTTTAAGTATTGTGTTGTAACAAATATTTATACTAAATCTATGTTTATGAGCTGTATTCAAATAGGTTGACGGTGTCCCAACATAGCCACGTGGCTCACAACATGACCCGCCGCGTGTTACCTGCTGCCCGTACATCATCATTATAAGACTGAACGCATGTCGTTATCTTAAGCCTTGGCATACTATAAATTATATCTAGCTTGTCTTTGACTAAATAATGACAAGAAAATAGTTTAAGACCTGAGATTGTTTTTCAGATGAAGGCAATTTTCCGGGATTCCACTTCAAGAATAAAATCTCTTTTATATTCAGCCTCATTAATGAGTGCAAATAAGTGCAACCCCACACTAGACCGAAGTTTGTTGACATGCTCACAAATAAGCGGGGCTTTTTAGTTTTTTCACTTTTCCACTCTCGTGAAGTGAGCCCGCGTCTCGACGTCGACGGCGTATAAACTGCTTTTATTATAAAATCAAGCGCGTTTCACTCAAAAACGAAAAGTACACTTGTCTGGCGTTTGAACAACATGGAAATGAGAGAGTGGAAAGGAAAATTAGCAGTACATTATATAATGAAGGAGGTTATTTACTCCCCTTTGTTTTGACTCGTATGCGCTGGTAATCTGAGAAGCATGGGTTTGTTTTTTTAATAGACTTACAAAGTGGATTTATAGTATGACAAAACTGCTACAAAGCAATCTATATTTTTATAGGCTGTATTTTTTTTAGTAATACCCAAGAGTTTAATATTTGTCAGTTAAGAAGTCAAAGGTTTTTTTAGAACTTATACAACGTTCTCTGTGATAGTTCCAATCACCAAAGCGGGTATATAATTAATATGTAGCTATGTTTTTTTTACTATTTATATTGAAATAATAAAAAAAATACTGACTGTTTTTTACTATTTTCAATTCTAATTCAATTTCAATAATACACAATAGAATAAATAACTAGCAGTACGAAAATGTTAATAAACCAGTCTCAACGGCCCATCCTGTAGCTTCTGATACGATCATAACGATTTGGAAACTTAACACAAATAAAGATTGCAGTATAACTTCACAATCTTAAATTTACATGTCTATTGATATTATTATAAATATAGTTATTGTAATCCTCAAGGTACAAAACATTTATGACCTAATTTGACATAAACAATTTTTTGTCTTGGTTGTATTCAGACTATTAAGCAACAATACATTACACCTCAAGTTTTAATCAGCATGAATGATTAAAAACCAGCTTCTAATAAACATAATATTTGTTCTAAGTATCACAAGCATACATTATTCACTTAAATTAAATGCAGTCTAAATAAAAGTTCAAAATAAAACAAAACAAGCCACTATTTAATATTCCATGAACCTTACCAAATGTTTAACGAGCCAAAAGCATGTTCATAATCAGCACAAGAGGTTCACCCGCAAAAACATTAAGTTCGGTTTAAGTGTCCTCGTAGAAAGTTGTAGGCGAAAGTTTACGTAGCGCGGGCTACGCGGCGTAGTACGTCGTAGCCGAGAGCAGCTGCCGCTCTGAACTGGCGCCGGACTGACGCCCGCCTTTTATTCGTCCCGCGCCGGTCCCCGCCCGCCTTAGGCCGCCCTTCGCGCCCAAACGTTCCCCCAAACCGGGCACAGAAATTCTCGAGCCGAACTGCTACGGACTGGATAATAACGCTTCACAAAGAAATACAGGCACTTGCGACTGTGTGCCTCATTTTGTTGTTTTAAATTAGTGCCACTTTTGGATGAAGCTTATGTCAGTCGGCGATTTATTATAAACGTAAATAGTACCTTTGTGTCGTGAGAAACTGGTGCCTAAAGTAGGACTGAAACTATATTTTAGACTACTATTTAGCCAATATATTCCAATGTAATTTAGCCAATATATTCCAATGTAATATAGCATAAAATAGCGCGATTTAATAAGGTAAAATCAACGTCTGTCAAACACTTAATACCCAGTGATTTCAAAGGTCCGTGGTTTATTGTTAAGTCCGATTCTCTAATCCGGAGCCTGCGTGTGCCGCCGCCATGGACCACGGATTAGGGAGATCGGCCATTCACTTAGCATCTTGATAACAGCATCAATGATCACCAGACAACAATCTAAGCGCGCCTGTGTCTGTGCTCTGCTCATGTGTATTGAAACAGGTTGTTATTTATGTTACTGTGAGGAAAACATGTACGTACTTAACGTTGTTTTCAATTTCAAACAATAACAGGTATTCTATTGTCTTAATATTACATCTATCTAGTAAATCTCATACCTATTATACTATCCTAGTTGTTTTGTTAATTTACATAATATTTTAATATACCTACTAATATAAATATACCTAATTATCGAATCTTATGATCACACAGTGCCTTTGTATAACATATATATGCTTCAATCTATAGAATAATTAGGTAGGTCAACACAATAAGAAGGATTAACTGGTAAAGGTGCGTTACCGGTGACACGCAAATCTGTTGCCCGTTGTGGATTTGTTTGTATATCAATAATATAATTATCATTAATTCGATTGTTTATTTTGATTCCGTTTTTCCTACTTGCCACATCTGTCTTAATAAGATATCAATTCATCTATCTTTAAACAGTTTTTTAGATAGCCAATACATACGTCTTACTAATAACCAATAGAAAGATTATAATGCACACTGATATTAAAAAACACATAAATAAGTATAAACAATTCTCAAAATTGTATGCAGCTATAAATATCATGTCAATCTATCTCTACGTTTGTCTTGCACTGATACTGTCGGATGAATATAGCTAGGTATATTTAAATAACTACAAATACAACTTACCTTAAGATTTCTCAGCCGCGCCGCTGGTATAACACATGATACTCAGAAAACAATTGAACAGTTTTTGTATAACATAAACTACGAACACTAAACATAGCACAAATGAGTTTGTTTACATGAATTTATCTAAATAAGATTTAATAATATCATGTTGTGCTAGGGCGGGCTCGCAGCGCCGACTAGCGGCGTCCGCGCGAAGCACTCGGTAGGGCGGCGGCAACTGGGGTCGCGAGGGTGAGCGTGGGCCTTTTCCCTCTCATTCGCACACACTTCGCCTTAATTGTCACAATACTCTATCGCGTTACGCAAAAACGACGCTTTTATCAATGACATAGGAGACATAATATTACTACGTACGCGGGCCGTACGGCGGCGGCCCGCGGCCCCTCCGAGGCTGCGCGTGGTGGCCTTGAGCGCTCCTGATGTTTTCATCCCGTGTGCGTAATAAAGCGCTTAGGGAGGGACTAGTGACTTTAGCTGAAGGATTTATGAAGGAATCTCTAAAATTAATTCGGACCGATTGTGGCCCTCCCGGTTGTCATAGGGTGAAGCGGGTGAAGCCATCAGATTTAAATAATATTTACATAATTAGCTTTTGTAAAAAGTATCCCTACGACCTAAGTTTTAAGACGTTTGTTATTATAAGTCTCGTGATAACAGACGTGTATGTCGAGTGGGAGGTTCTTGGGTTCCGACTCCAGTTAGACAAAGAACTTAGGAATTATTGGTTTTTAAATCTGCAGTTCTTGGTTTTAAATTTGTAGCCGATAATTATTGGATTGGCGCGTCCCCCATAACGTCGGACACATAGGACATTACTAGTCTTTGAATAAATATCAGTGTATACCACAGTATACTTCTGTCCTCATAATTTTTGAACAAGTCTGTATTTATCATGTAATGCCCAGTTCATGTAACACAAAAAAAAAATGGTAACGATAAATAAAGTTTTTATTTTAAAAAATAAATTTACAAAAACAAATATTTTTATATCATATTATAGAAATTATTTTGACTAAAAGTTTACGTTTTTTATGATTTTTTGTTACTGAGTACAATTAGTTTTAAAGCAAGTGAATCTATGTTAAAGGATACTTGTACTTTGAGACACATTACTGTAAAATAACATCAATAGCAATACATTCTTAACATATCACATTTGACATTTTTAAGTAACAACAGCATTAAGATCTTGACCATTTTTAAATTTATCCAATGAGCATGGGTGCTAGTTTTCCAGAAGCATATAATGCCTGGACATCTGAGCCACCCCCTACACAGTTCCCATTGATGAACACTTGCGGTACCTGCAATATAAAAAGAAAACATATCACACACCCAGATTTAAATAACAAAATGTATGTACAACTAAATTCTCAAAATTGCTATTACTTTTCACATTTGTGACTATTACTACTAGGTCATTGATAAAAACTAAAAATATATAATGAAATTATAGTTATAACAATCTGGAATTACCATTGGTGCACAATAAAATATAAGGTGTTAAATTCATATTATTATTGTATTACCAGAGATACCCTTTTACTCAAGTTTGATGAACGGTCTAAAAGACTGTGGCTCAAAGTAAAAATGCACCGGCTACTCTATGCCTATGGTCACATAGCGAGTTGATGTTTGTTGTAACTTGTAATATGGAAACTTATTGACATAATAAGCCATCAATAATGAAAAAAGATTCCTTCGGAATTATTATTCCTACAACAAACAAAAAACATTTTTTATTACATACATCCTTAAATTTTCATTTTATAATGGCACTTAGCAGTTTGTGGTAATATATAAATATAAGTATAATTTATAATTTGATAGACATTCAGTAAACATGTATTTGTCCTGTTATGTTTATTATTAGGTATATATCCCTGATATTCGGCCACATTTAGTGAGGAAAAAACCAGGCAGTTAATTAGGCATTTGATATGTAGTGTATAGAAAAAATTTATTGTTAATGAAAACAATTAATTTGTTATTTACCTAATTGCAGAATACAATAGCCTTAATGATAGTTTAAGTGTTGTCATTGTTATATGACATAGAATATAATGTAATTCTATGGTATATTATACAGATAAATGTTATATAATATTTCAACTTTCATACTATTTGTTATACAGAGATTGCTTTTCTGACAAGAGCTAAGCTTTTAAATAAAGGAAACTTTTTAGAAAATATTAACAACCACTGACTTTCACACAAGTATAAACCTAACTTACAGAAATACCCATAGTACCAGACTGCACAACACACAAGTTAATCAAAATCGGTGTCACAACAGATTTCAGTTAGTAAAAGATGTCAGTTGTATCTACTAGGAGGTTATTTAAATAATAATAATAGCTTTGTTATAATGTGCTTCACTCTCAGACTATCTTAAACTGAACTATGACAGCATTCCCTGTAGGTTCTTAATAAAGTAAATAAAATCTTACAGTTCTAAATCCAGTTATAGAGGCAAGGTTTTCTTGTATCACAGCACCATCCTCACGCTCATTCAACTCATACACCTTGAAAGGTTGCTTTACATTTTTGAATACCTGCAATTAAAAAAATAAACTATAGTAAAATATATTTATGTGATCTGAACTGTCATAAAGATAAGTTTATCTGTTATTGTTCCAAAGTTCTAATGAATACTTTGGACATGATAGTCTTCACAATTTAGGTTTAATAGTTATTGCTCAATGATAATAATATATTATATTATGGCAATGGCTAATACATGAGTCATAATAATCATAAGCTTAGCCACAAACTTTAACAATGTATGAACTAATAAGTAATAATCTTTAAAACTTACATCTTTAGCCATATCACAGTAAGGGCAATAGGATTTTGAAAACACTACAACTTTGTCATCAGCGATTGCTTGTTTAATAAACTGCTGCACGTCTGACTGACTCGCCATTTTGGAAGTACGTACGAATTTGGTTGCCAGGGAGCCCATAGGATATGATGGTAACTTTTTTAATTTATATAAACCTTAATTGGAAATTGTTGTCAGTGTCACACCAAAGACATTTAAAGTTGACAGATTAGATTTTATCATTAGAAGATAGGAGAATAAGTAGATAATTAACAAAACTGGATTAAAAATGTGTACGCACAATAACAACTTGGTTAATATTTACCAGTAACAAGAAAGCCTTTTATTGATACATATTAAATTAACTAAGTTAGTGTCGTCTAGCTACTCGATGTTACTAGCAACATTATGAGACAAATATCCCTATTTTAAAAATACAATTAAAATGTAATTTAATTTATTTTTTATTTCAAAAAACCAATAATATTTTAAACAAAAACATACTATATACCTCAATGATATTAGTCTTGTTATATCATTGAAATATAGTTATATAGGTCTCCTTGTCTATGATAAAAAAACCAGACCATAATATTTATCTTTACGAGAATATCATCTCTTGCATTTTTGGCTTAAAAGACAGGAGTCTAAAAAATAGCGCCACACTGTGTTATGTCAAAAAATACTTATCTGAAATATTATTGGCGCCATATTTAAAATTATTTGTTCAAACAGACCGCTGTTTGGTCATTTCTTTGTACAATGCTTAGGATTATAAGTTTTAATATTTTTACTCTTGCAATAAGATAAAGCTAAGTAAGGTAAAATAAAGCTCATTCGTAAGTTTCATTTCCTAATCACATTTTTTTTTCATTTAACTAAAATACAAAGTTACAATTACTCTTTTTCCTATTTACAGGCTATCTGAGGCTATCCAAGGGTGTCATTATTTTTCCCAAACCATAAAATTAGTTTTAGTTATAATTAAATCAAACCACAGATGTAACAGAAATATACGGGGCTCCATACTTTAGCATCATTAATGTTATGTCATAGATGCTTCATTAACCTACTGTGTACTTATTTTAATTGTTTAATTTAAATTGTAAAAAAGGTAATTTCTAAATAAAATAAGTAAATTTTAATTTCTACTAAACCATGATTATTGATCCTAGTTGAACGATGAACTTTGAAGCAAACCTTAAGCGACTAGAAACAGTTCGTCAGTAATAAACACTTGGAACTGGGACTGGAGGCTGCCGGCTGCGTACCTGCTGACAAACAGTCATTTGTGACAGACTCCGTGCAGTATTTAGCAAAAAACTATACCTTCTCTCTCTCTGTTACAAAAATCTAGTAAGTAGCATTTATTAATAAATTCATCAAAAACTGTACCTATATTCTTTCATCCAATTTACTTATAAAAATTACCTAATTGGTATAGTGGCTGCGAGCCTAGCTCTGCGACCCACAAATATTTGTCTTGAAGGCGTGACCTGATTGATGTCTCTGTATCTGGCGCATGATATATCAGAAATATCTAAATATTATAACGATCCAATAAACAGCCAAATAGGTATATAAAAATATCATCTTTCAAACTTCATTAAGTTCCATTCATTTATTAAGTACGATGGTAAAGGTTTCAAGTACCTACCTAAAATAATATTATCTTCTACTCGTCATGATAAATCTATAGTTTCTCTGTCTATGATAGAGTCCATCCATTTTAAACGCACGGTCACGATGACTACTTATCCGTCCATTTTAATAGTGGACGAGGTAGTACCTATCACATGTTTTGGGACCACAAACATTTTTCATAAAATTCAAAAGCATTATTTTGTTTATCAAAAAATGATTCGCGCTTACGAACTACTGTTAGTAGGTACTCACATAACACATCTTAATTACCCTTTTCATGACTTAACTCATTTTTAGTGTTAGTGCTAACTATAGGTATAACTTTATAATGTATGCAGTCAAAGCAAAAGTACTTACGGTATATGGTGGATACCTAGGATCCTAAATAGGTAGGCCTATCATAGGATCCTAGGTATCCACCATTTTCCATCATACATTATGCCATATTTCTTATCTATCCTTATTCCTAAGGTTGTCCGAAAAATATTGCTTTTAATTATAAGACCGCCTATTAGCATCAATAAGCAATCGAGCATGATACGAATTTTACCATTTTGACAAATATGTAACGTTGTGCAACAAAAAATCTTCTATCTATACTTCGTCCCTGGCTAATTGATTATAAATTATTGGCCAATATTACGTATTCACTGACGACAGATAATATGATTAATTGATACAACTTACGCTAAAAGATAATATAATATATAATTTGACGATCTGATTCGCGCAGTGGCTAAGCGATTGGATTGCTGCGCTAAGGGTTGCGGGTTCGATTCCCGCACGGGCTAAAAAATTGTGTGAATAACAGATCTTTGTCCCGAGTCTGGGTCATTGTGTATGTGATATTTTATGTTTGTGAAACGCACCTACGACACATGAGAGGTTCTTAGCGTGGGGCGACGATTTTATAAAGAAAAGAAAAAAAGAACTATATATAAGTATATCTATGTACCAAAACAATATGTAAGTAGAGATAAGTAGGTTGAACTGTGAATAATGGAGTATTGCAGCATGCACGTGAAAGGTCATAGTGAGTCAATATTATTAAACTAAAGCTGACAGGTGGTGTCTGTCATAGTAATTATTATCATAATACTATATCAATGAACATAACTAACAAAACGCTATCTTATCTGATCGGAATGAGCTTGTTATCTGTATACCAACACTTAGAGCTCCCTTGATTACCAATGTAATTAACGACTAGGTTCGTGAACCTTGAAGTTAGTTTGGTTGAACCAATAATGTTTCTTTTTTTATTCGTTAGTTTCTAATACGCCTCTGTATTCCCCTAAGGAATAGGCGAAGAGGTCTGTTGTAAGTGTGAGTATCAATCGAATTATTTACCTGATAGAAAAACTCTAATAACCTACCTAACCTAACATAATGCCCTACCAGCGAATTGTACTTTAGACCTAACTGTCAGCAGACGCGCTTATGACAATAATGACTGTCTTAAATTCGTTACACATTAACTCCCGCATAAAATAAAACACCACATCAGAAGATACTATCATAGCATTTATAGGTACCTATTACCAAAGAACTCCAGGTCCACTACCATCGGCTTAGGTACGAATTAGCAAAGAATTTCTACAACGTAAAGTATATAATCGAGAGTGCGCTAAATATTTCGTTCGGAGGTTAAAAGTAAATGTTACAACATTCATATCCACATGATTACGACCTCTATCTTAATAATGTAGGCCATAATTAAGATAAACAGACTACAGCGAACATTAAGACAATCCTTACATGGTAAAAAAATGACATAGCTGATAGGTAGATTCTACATTGGTTACAAACAAAGTCTTGGCCGCACTGAGGTTGTATAAGATCTATCTGCGGTTGCGATTTAACCGCAAACCCGACGATGCATTTGTCGAACCGATTTCCAAACAAGATGAGCTCTGGGCAAAACAAAAACAGACTGTCATATTGCGCAATTTAAAGACTAGCTTGCGCGATGGCGTAAAAGACTTTTTCTGCTCTAAAGCTTATAAGAACGGATCAAGGTTTTTAGTTTCATTCTTAACACTAAAGCCATTCGCGCTACGAAGTTAAGTACTTAGTTACATAACCCAACATGTTCACAATAATTATATTGGTGACCTCTAATATTTGTCTTCAATCACGCATGTTAACGAGTTAATATCTATTAAGATGGGGTGCATAAGCTGCCCCCTAACCATAAACTCTTAAAGCAGGACAGTTTATTTTGTAGAAGCGAGACACCGCATTACACTGCGTCTTTATTTAAGAGTCTGTCCTTATTTAAGAGTTAATTGTAAGAGGGCTGATTGTGAATAATTAAAATCGTACCTAGACAATTATCTCGGAAATATATCACTACGATGGTACACCTACCATATACAAAGATCTAATATTCTTCATTCATCCAACTCACTATTTTATAATAATTTAATAAATAAATTTCAATCCTTCGAAGCAAGAAAGCGGTCATTGAATCTGCGTTTATAAGTACGTAGATATATTTCGTAGCAAGTAACTGAGGTTGTCACAATGTATGCCAAAACTGGTAGTGGTGATGCACACCGCATCTGCATATTGACCACCTGACCTGACAAGTACAAATTTATAAGTACCTAAGTATAGTCATACCTTTCAAGGCATGAGTCAACCGACTTAATGAACAACAAACAAGTTATGCCAATTATTGTTTTGTTTAATGGATACTGACATTACGTATAACATACATTAGGGTTAATGATAATTAATTTTTAATTTCATTGGATTTAAATTTGTTACAGAAGTTTAAAAATATCTTTTTTGATTAAGAACTACGCTACGACAAATTGGACTAGTACTTTAAGTCCCTTATCTACAAGCCCGTGGTGGTCACCAGTGTGTTACCAATAAATACCTATTATAATATGTCGAGGAACCACACACTCCTAGTAACCTCTAAAAAATATATATACCTAATTTGGGACTACACAAAGAACTGCATAATTTACCTTCGTTAATAATGAGGATGTTGATCTTACATTATTTTAACTAATTAAAAAATTTAAGTCGTACTGGCAAAGCGGTTCCACTAAAGACAGATGACGTCGATAAAAGAAACTTTATTAACACTATTTAAATATTGAATATATAAATATAAACATTTCTAAATATATGTTTATATTCATGTGTAATTATGATATCCGTCATAAATATTATAAGATATGTTTAGGTATCAAATATTGCAGGTAAACACTTACCTTAATACTTAGAAACGATGCTAATATGTCTTTTGACATTTCTATTCTTTGTCTTGTACACGACAGTGACAGGTATTATAAATCAATTGCTCAACATTGACAAACTTTTAAGTAAGGGGGATTATTTATTATAAAAAAAATTGTTACTTCTTACAGTACTTACTTATATCATTGCGTGTCTACATAGTTGTAAACTGTACGTAAGGACAATAATGTATGACTTGTAGGTATTACTCGATCGGTACCAGTATTATGTATCTGAAACTCTATATGGGATTGCGTCTTGCTAGATACAATGCGGTGGCTAGTGAGCAATGATATGAGATCGTAACCACAGCGAACAACACGTTACTTACCGCGAACGGTACTATCTGGTATGCACCGTTAACTAATTACAGGAGTTCACGACTTATTGGTTTATTAGAAGCTCTACTAAACGCTTGTTATAAGTTTATTATTTATTACGCAACGATAGGTAGATAAATGACTTAAAAGCGATGTCTACAAGTATTTACGTATGTATAGGTATATTATCAGTGTGGCATAATCGAATTTGCTAGACTGCCATTTTTAATTACCAGCCCGCTTACCATGAACTCATAAATCAAGACAGTTATCGATGTGGAAGCGAGACGCCGCATTACACTGCACGTACGGGCGTCTCGTTTCCACATCGTAAACTGTCCTATTTTAAGAGTTCATGGTATAAGGGCAGTTCCATGCTATCACAGTGCTATAGTTTGGAGATGCACATTTCGTGGCAGGTTGCCAGTAGCGAACCTTTTGCCAATACAACCCCTGTCTAACAACTTATGAAGAAGCACTTGCCCTGTGGCTTATTAACGCTTCCAACTTCACTCAAAACTTGAAATCTCAATGTTTAGAAGATATGAGATCTTGATTTCGGTAAACGACATGTAGATACTTAATTATTATAAAAAGATTACTTAAGTTTTATATTTACCATCTGCGCTTATAATAGCTCAAACCCATTGCACGGTTTTATTTTTATTCCTATAGGGAAGAATTAGAATATAAAATGTCATCGTTATAAACAAAAACGTCACTTCCTTGTGTTACTAATATTTGCTCTGGCAATAAAGACCAATAACACATTAAACGTGTTTTTACTCTACATCAATACCCAGCCGAAATGTGTTGAAGGCCTTATAGGCACCTTAGAAATGTAGAGACTTGTGTATGAGTCATCAGCCATTATGTGTATCAACTATTTTTCGCCTATTAAAAGGGGGCCTTGGCATTTGAGTTGAATACAAATGATTTGTGCAAAAACCACTGGTAACGAGAACTTTTTGTCATAGAAAAACATTAAATCAGGATCCTTTTCTTTCCCCTTCTGTAGATTATCGCAGAAGTGTTCTACTTACGAATGCAGGTAGAAACACGGATTTAAAGTCAAGAGTAAACAGTTAGGAGTGTGTTTGTAGTTTCATTGTAACTGGACGCCATACAGTTCGTATCCGTTGAAGTTCCAGCAACAAGAAATTCTTGTGAAATACCACGCGACAAGGCCCGCTTCCGGGTTGCGCGCGCGCATAGTAGCAGAGGTTGTTTTGAAACCCAACGCCGGCCGCTGGCTACACCTGCGCCACTTGTTGGACCGAACCATACACACCTTTATTCAACAAAATGATTAACCTTTCATTACGAAGATTTCTCAAACATATCTGTTGTATTACGCTGCAACATTTGGCTGTAAATTCTTTGTCACGCTCCAAATATAGCATCCTTGTTATGGTTTCTTTTAAGCTGCAACTATTTTCTTGATTCCCTCAATGCTTTATTTACTAACTCAAATTAACATTTCTAGATTGCAAGAGTATTTGTTTCACAAATAATAATAAACCAACATTTTAAACCACCTTATTATAAACAGTATGAGATTTTTTCACATGCAAGTTGCGAAAGCATTGCTACTTAATTCGTTTTGCAAGAAGCCATTTGTAATCCATAAATGAGAAGCATAAGAAAATTAGTTAGTGGATAAATAATGGATATTAAACGAATTATAATTTGAATCAATTATTCGGCAAGGTGACCGTTATCAATTTTGTCAAACCATGCTGGTTTCAATGATGCTGTGGTGGTTTTAATTAGAATGTAGAATATACGTCCTTAGCCAAATCATCTTATTATGGATGCTTAACAATTTTCAGGATGTCGAAGAGGTGCACTGATATATTATTATTATTATGGGCCTTTTTCCCCTCTGTCTACGAAGTCACGTCTACTGCAAAATTTTATAAGAAACTAAAATAAAAATGAGTAAAAATATAAATAAAAATCAACCATCCGTGACATACATATTACGATCACCCATCCAACTATCCACCTACTGACTCGAGCCACGGCCCCTCAAAAAAGGCAATTGTTAAGTGGAATAATATTTATCTTTATAGATAACATACTCGAGGAGGACGGGCGTTTTGGCCTACGAACCAATAACTAATGCGATTTATCATTTGGAAACCATTTTTTAGGTATCTACTTTAATTATTATGGCGGGTAGAACCAAATCTGGCTGATTGAATAGATTTGCGACCTACAGATACAGATCCGGAAGACGCAACGTTGGCAGGCCTCCCACCAGGTGGACCGACGATATTGTCAGAGTTGCGGGCAACCATGCAAGTGGCGAGTTGTCGTTCATTGTGGCATTCTAAGGGGGACGCGTTTGTTAAAAAGTGGACTTCTTCCGGCCGATGATGATCTGCCCAGTGATTTGGCACTTTCCACTTATATTCCATAATTAAAGTACAGATAAAATCCTTTCCGTTTCTAGGCCAGCTTCCATACATTTTTGCCCGTCCTCCTTTGCATACGATATTTTATATGTATTTGATCAAGTTGATAGGCACACAAAACATGTCTGCTTAATGTTTTATAGCTATCTCCTCACTAATATCTGTCTATATTCCTGTTTATTCTAGCGTCATCATGCCTTCAATCCGCACAGCCAGAAGTGTACATTCTCGTTCCTCTATTAGCGTATCTACTATATTATAGCGGGATAGCCTATTGTCAGTTTTAGGGAGCCATTTATTGGTCAGAGATGTTTTAGGACTCGGAAATAGACACGAAGTTTTAAAAGTATCATATTACCACAGCCTTGCCAGGCTTCGCAAACTTGTAAATATAAATTCGGTTCATAAACAAATGGGCCTTTCGACATTCTTATTCCGTTTACTAATAATAAATGTCAATAAAGATACGAATTAATATAGCTAGGCTGTATCTTGTTGTCACAGAGATAATGTTGCGCATGCTTTAGTCTGCAAACAAAAATTACCATAAAATGAAAAAATATGGTTCATAAACATGTTACCAGGCAAAAGAGATGATTATTTATACTTTGCACATTTTAATTACAGGAAATAAAAACAATCCATCGTGTTATCTTGGAGGCTTTTGGCATCATCATCATCGGATGCTATATGTATCGGCCACAGCAATGACAGGCCCCGCTTTGTTACTGAAAATGTTCGGACGAAACCCATAACGCCTTCCGAACTGGGAAAAGAACCAAACTCTGTCGTTAACAAACACGAGACCAATGACACATATACAAAATAAGCGAAGTAAATACATACTTACAACAAATATGAGACGAAAACCATAGTAGATATGACTGATAACACAAAACAATAAATAATGAATCACGATTAGGGGTTACTGTATCACCTAATTACTATTTAAATAAACACCAGACTTGTGTTTACCTTGTACATAAAGTACATACGGGTACTTGTTCAGTTTCTACGTACGCTACAATTCAACCGCTGAATCAGCATGTAATTCTTGCACTCTCTTTTGTCTTACATGAAGGCGCACGCTTTGTTTCGGATGATGAAACTGAGAACAATAGCTTATTTATTTGTTTACGGATCAGAAAACATACATTATTTACCTACAATTATGAAGGTGCGGTCTCAAAACCTATTTAGAACATTATCTGGATTGCCTTACCTATTGTTACTGCTGCACTATTTTTAATTCCAATGATATATTTGCAATATTTCCTCTATATAACTTTCCTGTTTCATCATACCAATTTGATAAAAATATTTATAACTATATCAAATCTGATTTATCCTCATTTGATTGTTGAGAAGTCACGTCGGCACATGCTCCTCGTCAATTTGCATGAGCCACGAAATTGCAGCTGCGCTTAATTAGTTCTGCTTGGAGGGGGGATCAAAAGCGGAACACGATCATCTGAGTTTCTAATGGACTCTATGAAATCAAGTTTTTACAAATTAGTATAAGTCACCGGTAAAATCAGATATTGTTGTTACCGCTCCTAGTCCTGGGTAGTAAGGTATTTGGTCAACGATTTAGTATCCAATAATGACAACTAAAGGTAATTAAAAAGGTTAAACATATTTCATCATAGGGCCTACACTGCATAATCATGTAAAGAACAAAATAACTTGGGCGATTTAAAATCCAAAATTTTTTGCTCAAAAATACAACTTACTCCTTAATTTATAAGTACTTAAAGTTCCTTAGTTTCCTTTGTTGTTAATTATATTATTAAGTGAATTTATTTTGTTATAAGGTATGATGGGGTTGGCATATCCTTAAAGGACAAAAACCCCGAAATTAAATAAATAAAGATTATAAAAAAAAAAAAAAATACAACTTAAGCATTTGAACGGTAACAAAGGAAATTAACCTTGTTGCGATCTCTAAACGTTATCGTAATGTTACTTGGACAGTTTTCTTCGAAGCTACCTCGTTATCATGGTTGAACATACATCGGATGTAATCCTCAGTATATGGGTACAGTATCTAGAACCCAAGTCACCATATAAAGCGCAAATCTTCTTCCTATTGTGTGGAAACAACTAGACAATCCAGTCTGAGAGAAACGGGGTCAAGAAATTTATTTCTGGGTACACTAAGACTATGGCAGTACGTTAGGTATAAGTTACTTTCATTTTATACTTCGTTAGACAGTTTACAGTGCAAGAAATGCATAGAGATTTAGCCTTTTTCTCAAAGCTTTCTAAATCTGATACCCACAGATAGTTATCCGCCATAATTATCGTAGTTTTGCGAACTGAAAAACAATTTAGCATAAATGTAATGAGTCATTAAAACGAAACAATTGGTAAACATAAAACAAAGCAGCCAGTACCTACTTATAATGTAAAATGTAACCGGCTTGCCTCTTCTTTTAACTCTAATCGTCTGCACTTAGCGGCACTTGGGTAACTTAAAAAGATGGTCGACAATTTTGTCCAGACATTGACCAAAAATGTATGTTTCGTGAGGTCGGCAAATGAATTAACTATGTCTTTCAATATATGTACAATAAAGACTTTATTTTTCAACCAGAATAGACAAGCAACTTACTGCTCCAAAACTTAAAGTACTATGAACTTACAAATGCTAGGCTACATCGAGATACGATCTAAACCTCGATAACACAAAAAAAAATATTTATATTTTTTCTCTACTTTTTCCTCTTCGTCCCGATTTACATTCTAAATACATGTACTATAGACCAGTCTTTTGCTTTATTAAGTGTTAAGGTTTACGTGTTCTTTAATGTTTATTTAATTGTAATTTATTTTTCTTAAGGGTGTGGAAAATTCACCTGTAACACAACCTTCCTTAGTTGACCACATTAGTAGCACACACTGAGAGAGGATAACCGCTTTTCATAGAGAACCATTAGCGACCTCCATTCGTGTATTCATTGATGGGCAATCATAGATAAGTAACAATCTTATACTTACACCGCAACAGTACTTAAAATAAATTGCAAATAATTTTCGTTTATTTTGTTTTTGACATTCGTTTTATTAGCTTTCGTTGAAAATACGCGTTGGTACTCTTGAGTCTTGACCAAACAATTTTGTCAAATTAAGTCCAAGCTGGAATACGAACAATATTATAAAATGAACTAAAGAGGTAGAAGCCAAGCTACCTCGATACCAAATTTTATCAAAATTGGTCCAGCGGTATGAGCGTGAAGAAGTAACAAACACAGTCACAAACTATGCTTTTATAATATTAATGTAATTTTACAATACACTGCTAGTAATTGCAGTTGCTTCCTATCTTAGAAGTAATCACGCTCACCGATCAGTATCGAACGAATATTTACATAATTGTTGGTGTAGGTCAATAATTAAATAAAGCGGTCTTTAACTTTCCTATAATCTTATCAACTACAGGAAGATAAAGTTGATTTCACCCATAGTCATTTCATTGAATCACGCGCTTTGCAATCATGTTCAATGTTCACACTGCAAACGAAACTCAAGGAGAATTTTAACCGAGCTAGATACGATAATAACTGCCCCCTTACCATGAACTCTTGAAGCAGGATATTATATGTTGTAAAAACGTGACGCCGGTACGTGTTGTGTGGTGTGGCATCTCGCTTCCTCAACGGAACCTGTCCTGCTTTGAGAGTTCATGGTACGGGGGCTGTTCATAGTACAGTAACGCAATTATAGTATTAACTGTACTCCGATTGAAACTGCGTCACGTTACTTTGTTCAGGTTTTAATTAACGCGATTCGCGAAATTAATTGAAGATGCTCTTCATACTGTTTAGTCGTCGCTCTAATATTAACGTAGTAAAATTATCCTTCCTTTATATTATGCTATATATTGACCTATGTTTTAACAAATAAATTTATTCTATTCTATTCTACTCTATTATACTTCCTTTCGAACTCAGGCTTTCTGTTGCCTCATCATGACTAATCCACTAAACGGATGAAATATTTAAATTGATTGAACCCTGAGAAAGGACTACATAAGATGAAGTCGTGCTTCTGGATGATGAGGATTTTAAAAATACCATTCCGTAAAAATCATTACTTTTTCTCCTATTGACCCTAAGGTCGGCTTCACGGCATCTCTTCTCATCGATAGAATGATGGCAGCACCAGATAACAAACTAATCTGCAGTCAATTTGCTCAGACCAGATTATACCAGTTTTATACTCACCAGCGATCTTTAAAGAAGGCTTTTATCACCGGGCTAACTGCAGACGCATACGCCTTAACATAATTAATGATAATTTCTCACAAGACCGTATTTATAGGCTTGTGCAAACATAATAACGTTAATCTCAATTCAAACGTTATACGTAGCACTAACAACGGAGTTTACAGTTCCGGCTCTTGGCGATACTATCCTAATCCCGGTGTTAGAGCTATCGAGTACAGTTAAACCACGAATATGACGCCCTAATGTAGCCAGAATAAAAAGGATTTAATATATTATGTGTCAATTAGAGGAGGTACCTTCCTTCCGCTGCGGTCGTTCGACGGAAGCACCGCCACGTGACTCACATGACCATTGCGCGTGCGCAGAGCACTCGATTCACTACCCATTGTCTACACACTCCATAAACTTCGCTCATTTATGCCATAGGTGAAACAAAACCAGGTACGGTACGTAGCTATATGAATGAATACGTTACATTAAAATATATTGTATTGTTATCATTTAGGGTCGCGCAGCAGAATGGATTATTAGAAAATAATGTGTAGCTCTTGTTAAAGTTGGGACCACACAAATAGAGTTCAATGAAACATACACAACTAAGGATCGCACTCACCGTAATAGGTATCCCTATTGAATACTCTGGGTCTCTTATATTTCGTGCTTATACTTATTCAATTATCTTTCCTAGATGGGCAGCAGAGACCACTAACTTTCATTAGCCATGATCCTTGTATACTCCTTTAACCTCATGCTCTACAAAAATATACCTATTGCCGCTTCGACTCTTAAAATTAATTCTTGTTCAACTTGATTTGTCCGCAACCATTTGGTACAGAAAATTGAACACAGTCTCAAGCATTATCTGTAGTCGCATTGTTAGTATGAAAGACAGGACAACACATATTTCAGTAGTCAATCAATCAATGAACAATTCATGACGCAAACTGAAGTATTAATGGTACCTCCCTAACCATTGCTGTGGAAGTCTGAATAAAACATAATTTTTGTTCTCGTCATTAGCCTTCGAATCGCAGTCTATGTTAGCGCCCTCGGCGGATGATATTACTTACAATTAGCGAAGCTATTGTGTAGTGTTTAACTATGCAAGTGCATGATTCTGACACTGTAGGAATTGCTGCAATTGACCTTCACTGTTTTCTCTACAGCATTCCCTTTCTATTTAAATCTTACACACATTCTGAATTACATATGTCCGTAATCGTATGCTTCGGTGTCCCGCCTCACGTCATTCCACATTAATTAGATGACGATTACGTGCCGAAACATCATACATTTAGATTAATTAGCACATAGTGAATTCGTGTGCTACCAGTTAGTATCTTCAGACTTCGAGACATGGCTAACATAAATAAAACAAAATATTTACATAAATATGTTGTCAATACATTTATTATCAAATGCTATGCTATAATATCAATACATTGTTTCAGTCATTTCCATATTTACAATCTTGCGAAACAACTTGTGTAGTAAGCGAGTAGGATTCGGTGTACGAGTACAAAAAATATTATTATGACTTTCTGTTACACAGCAGCTGCCTTTTATATACACTTTTATGTCCACTAAACGTCTACTATGTAGACAAAGGGTTCCCTACACTATACAATAAGTAATGAATATGAGAGAGCTCTGGAAGTTCATTAGTGAGAGCTATTAGATCGATAAAGACGGTATACACTATCATATAAAGTCCCAGCACGTAACAGACGGCTACGCAGGGATCATGCTTCTAATAATTTAATACTGTTCTTTTATTCACAATCAAAACGTTATTATTAAGACAGATTACTTATGAAGTACCTTCCACTAGCAGGACAATAGATACTTATTATTTAAATATATCGTATCGGCATCACATATTTTTCAAACATGGACTTAAACATAATAGTAAATGCGCAATAAGCCTCACATGGTTAAAGCAATTATCTACAACTATCAATATCCGAAGTAGTCTAAGTAAGAATCGGTTAGTAAACGGAATAAATAACATGAAAGACATAAGCTTAATATGTAAGCAAGTTCAAGTGGATGTAGACCGAGATCCAGTGGCTGCGATCGTGATTCGAACGGATGCGACGAAATGAGAGCTGAGCACCGTTACCTGCGCCCGCGCCGCCGCCGCCAGCCGGACGCGGGGGATGCGCCGACCTCATCGCCTCCCACCGCAACCAAAATGTGCCTGACTCATAAATTAAGTGCCCACTAACCAATATGGACATCGACTTCTATTGGGTCGCCGCTCTAATCTGAGGCCATATAAATGCACTTCAGCCCTCGAGTACTTAATAATATTTCTACGCTCCTAATAAGCAATTTACTCTAATCTCCTAAGCAGTCTCAAGGCCTTAAATAAAAAAATACAGATATCACATAATGCAAACCGTAGCACACGAGTGCAACGACACACTGGTGGCGTTTCACGGACGGAACAGTCCTTTGTGTCCATTGTAACCCTGCTGCAACCACAACGTGCGGCGACGTCAATCTTTATCACGCAGTAACTCTGATTTTGCACTTTTTTCGTTGCCGTGAAATGAAAAATTTGGATTGTCCTTTTGTTTGTACGCTTTGTCCAGTTTTGCAGAGGGAGGATCGTTTTCAATTGGTATCGCCGGCGTCGATGTCGTTATCGGGGTGGGGGTTATGTTTTCGCCTCGACAGAATTCTTGGAGCCAAAGTTCTGAATTGTACGAAGGTCCTTCTCCTCCTAATTCTGCCGGGAGTATGTCAAGAGGTAGGGCATCGTGTAGCGTCGATAGATTGTTTCCATGTAACACTATGCGTTCTCGCGTCTTCGCCTTAAGGTACGGTTTTATTACTGCAAGAGCCGTTTCCACATACCAAGGCTGTCCGATGAAGTGTATGCTTTTAAAACGTACGGGCATGCAATCTTGTAGACAGTCTATAATCATTTTCAACACTTTAGCTTGTAAACTACACGATTGTTTAAACGTGAATTCAGTCCAATCAATGATAATGACATATCCGTTAGCTTGATTTTGAACTTCCTCTAAGGTGCGTTCCACTGTGAGTAGCAGAGCTCTAAACACCGAGAGAAGAGGGCAAGCATGGGGGATCCAGTTGGAAGCAAACATGAGTAGCACACACCGTCCGCGGCGGTCCCGCTGCACCAGCACGCCCGGCAGCCCGTCGGCGAGCGCGCGCAGCACGCCGCCGTCCGCACTCGCCCACAGCTCAGGATGCTCGCGCCGGTACTGATGGTAGTTCACTAACAGCTCGAAACTTTGTTGCACATCATGTTTACGCGCGTACAGAAAACGCCGCAGGAAATTGTCATCTTGACATCTACTTTTGTCTCGTAGGGCGAGGTTGAGACTCTTGTCCACGGCATCCCGAAGGCCGTTGAGGGCACGCTGCCTGTCGCCGTCTGTGAGACGTTTTCTGGCTGCTTCACAAAGCCGCTCATTCTGCATCTGATGCAGCTTCCAGTCGTACTCGGCGTACTCGTTCATGACTGGTTTTGATATGAGTCATGCGTCCTTTCACTGGTACAACGCGTAGCTGCGCGCGCGCCGCCTGTAGTTCGGGGCCGACTGCGCACCGCGTTCGCGCCGCGCGCCGCCGCCATCGTTGCTCGTTCATTAAACCGTGTAATGCTTCGTTTAAAACGGACAGTCACTTGCACAAATGGACTTGCTTGGTTGTTTTTTTCAAATCGCTACTTTTGATATTGGTCCTTTATTTATACCTATATTTTGTTCTATAAGTACGTTTTTAATAAACGAAAAATACAAAAGAATTATGTTAGTCTGGAAAAGCAAATAAAATATTATAACAACGGATTATTTAAGGAATTTTCCATAGAAGAATATTAACCAGTCACTCTTTTTTACTTAGTCAAAACACCAGCTAAACACATACCATGAAAGTTAGGACCTTATAAAAATATTAACCATAAACAGATAAGGATAAATTTCTAATTCATGGGAAATGGGGATAAAATCCCATGAGTTAGGAACAGCAAGTTCCTAACTCATGGGATTTTGTGTAGAGTCGCAAGCACATGTAATTATACGTGCCTATATATCGCAGTTAGAACCAGTAATTATGTTATCAATAAGTTGATAAGAGTAAACTGCGATTAAAACAAAAATATCGATTAGGTCGCACGTCGGAAAAACACGCATACTAGTATGAATTGTAATTCATACTAGTATACGTGTATTATTAGTATGTAAAATTAAAAGGTATACACGTATACTAGTATGAATTACAATTCATACTAGTATGCGTGTATACCTTTTAATTTTTGGAAAAAAATCCAAATTGGTGATTGACAAAAGCTACTTCAAGTCACTTACTGATCAATGTCTTAAAAGGCTAGTCCTCAGGTAACTGTCGTTCAAACGAAGCATAACTTACCCAGGCAGAGCGAGTTATAAATAAAAAAAACTGAAGGTTGGCAGTATACCGGTCAATTGGCTGGCTGGTTTCTGCGATGACGTAGCGTTGTGCGCAAGAGACGCACTACGCACGTGTGAGCGAGACGTAAACACACTTTGTAACAATTATTTCTATGAAGCCTTATACGTAACGTATAAACGGATGGCCGAAAATCGTATAACGTCCGCGCTTTGTTCACTTTATCGTATAACTACTTGCCGTAACAGGCAACACTTACTGCTTATGCGGCATTCATAATTAATAATACATGGAATACAAGCCTCATCATATGTTTGTATCATACTTTTACTCCGAGAACAATCAATTTTTATTATTTTAAACTCTGATAAAAAAATCTTCAAAACAATTAACTTTTTTTTTGTTTTTGCCTTATTTATATGACCATTTATGTGGTTCAATAAAATCTCCAAAATATAAAAACAAAAAAATATATTACCTACAATAAAACTAATTAAAAATATCTTAACTTTTTGTCTCGATATTAACTAAAACTATAATTTATCAAGAAAACTTATACACGGAATGTAATTAAAACGGCTTTCCAATATGAAAGACATCAACGTCATCAAAAGGAGTACATTACTTCAATTTTTTACGAACAAAGAAAATGCTGGTATAGCATGTTGTCCAAAAAGTACTCATATAATTAACTAAGTAACTATATAAAATTCATAATTGATAAATTACAATAGGACAAATGCCTCGATATTAGCAAAACCTATGTAGAGTCACGTACCTACTTTGATGAATTTCAGAAGCCATTTTCCTCAAAACTTTACATTTCATTAATTTGTGACCATGAACATTAGTTGTAACTTCGTAGCTCTCGAAATAATTAACTTCAACATAAGTGTTAAAATATATTTTAAAGTATTTGTGTGACATTGTGACAATGATAAGTTAAGGGCAACGACTTTTAAAAAATTAACCGTGTCGATGCATTGCATGGTCGTTGCCCCATGCAATGACTCGCCTAGCCAGCCGACGACGCGGTAAAAATAGACGCACTCCGTCTCAAGATGCGCAGATAGCGCCTTCGTAGTTTGTATATTAGCCTACTGCACATCAACTTGTGGACTCACTACTGAATAGCTTAAACATGCTGGATTCTTGTTACAAGCCGTCTAAAACAATGATAAATAGGTAGTAATAACACAAAGTCTAGCTAAAAGTAGAGTCGTATTAGTTTATCTATTAAAAACTGTTTGTCTACCGATACTCGATATTCGAAATAACAATTTATTTCAGTTTCACCTTTGTACTACGCTACTACCTTTATTACTGTCCAAGATTATCAGAAGCATATAAGAAAGCTCTTAGGCTCTCAAGTAACATTATCTACATTATACGTGACGCACCCTCTTTAAAAATATTGCTGAGAAGTGTGTATAGCATAGTTTAAGTTTATATGAAGAAGAAATACAGAAATCAAAAAATTGTACGAGGGTCAAACTGAAAGTTCTTAGAACTGGCCACTTATAAACAATATAATAAAAAAATAATTCTAAAATTTGAAAATAGAACTCTTTGCCAATATTACTGAGTATATATTTCATTAATTTGTCATTTGTTTTACGATTTGGCGGCAAATTGAAAATTGTCTGTGTCACGTCAACATGAATTTAACACGAGAAAATTTTCGTGCAATGATTTTTTATGACTTTCGATGTCATTTAAGTCAACAAGAAAGTTATGATAGACTACGATTGGCCTTTCACGATGAAGCCCCATCTCGTGCGACAGTTTACAACTGGTTTAATGAGTTTAAACGTGGTCGCACTAATCTAACTGATGATTTACGTGAGGGACGGCCTTCTACGGCGACGACTGAAGATAACATCTGTGTTGTGCGGCGTATGATAGAGACTGACAAAAGAGTGACCTATCAGCAGATTCGGACAAGCTTAGGCATCGGTATGAGTCAAGTGCACAAAATCCTCCACGAACATTTAGCAGTCAGGAAGCTTTGCGCCCGGTGGATACCTCATAATTTGACTGAGGCTCAAAAACTCCATCGTGTGGATTGGTGCCGTAAAATGATTGAAAGATTTAACGGAGGTGACTCAAATGCTGTGTTCGACATACTAACAGGTGACGAAAGCTGGATTTACTGTTATGATCCTGAAACCAAAAGACAATCTGCTCAGTGGGTGCCTCCTTTCGAGAGGTTGCCAACTAAAGTGAAGAGAGATCGAAGTGCGAGAAAAAAAATGGTAGCCTCGTTCTTTGGAAGGATAGGTCATTTCGCAACAATTGTGTTAGAGGATCAAAAAACAGTTTCTGCAGAGTGGTACACTACCAATTGTTTGCCACTTGTCTTGGAAAAAGTTCGAGAGAAACGACCTCGCAGTAGGATCCTCCTTCACCACGACAACGCCTCGTCGCACACCGCTAAGCGAACGATCGACTATTTGGCGACATCAAACGTTGAATTACTGGGTCACCCGCCGTATAGCCCCGACCTCGCCCCTTGTGATTTTTATTTATTTCCAAAAATTAAAGAAAAACTTAAAGGAAAGCGGTTTATGAATGCTGAAGAAGCGGTGGCTGCGTATCGCGATGCCATTGAAGAGAACCCTAAAGACGAGTGGGCAAAGTGCTTTTCCCAGTGGTTCCATCGCATGCAGCGGTGTATTGACGTGAATGGACAATATTTTGAAAAGATATAATAAAACTAATAACTGGCTAATGTAATCAGTTTTTGATTTTCTAAGAACTTTCAGTTTGACCCTCGTATCTTAATAAAGCCTCAAGGCGACATCTAATTATATTAAAACGTGCAAGTTTCTTTTATATAAATTTACCGTCTTGACGTGACCATATATAAAGTATCTTAATTTGACATATTCCAGTAATATTATAAACTGGTAATCCATACATTTAGTATAACATCAGGTTTTAAATGTCACACTTAAAGTCTGCCGAGTTATCTCGAGCCTGTTTTAATAATCAGGTTGTCGTTCGAGATGCGAAAATAGAATTTTGCACCATCTAAGTGTTTTAAAATAGCTACTAATAAGGTCACATTTCTGGCTTAAATTTACTTAAAAATATTAAATTCTTACATCCTTATTCTCCCTTTTCCTTAGAAATTAGGTTCATAATTCAGAACTTTTTTTTAAACAGTAAATCTCAACTAATTAATTTTCTTATTACTACTATTATGTGCGGAATTAATAACCAGGTTTATCTTAATTCTGGAGTAGAAAACCAGTTATAAGATGACATAAACCCGAGTACTGAACATTTGCTTAAGCCCTCTACCCCATAAATATTTAATTCCCAGTATTCTAAACCTCTATAGAACCTCGTCTTATGGCGCTCATTAAAATGCCATTGACAGTGGTGTTTACCTCAATGTGGCCTTCAGCGTCGACCTTCAGTCTCGAAGAATTGATTTTCTAAGATTAGGTACTTATTATATTATCAGCATGACGAATTACATTTCAATACGAAACGTGTGAACACAAATCAGCAAGTCACGCCCTCTATGTAGATTTGTAAATGTTCTTCATGCCTTCATTTGCAAATGTCAATCATATTTAACACTCATATTAATTGTTCATACGGGAATGGAACGAACGTATTCTGTTAAGTTATCCCCCGATTCGTCAAAATTATAAGAACGGCAAACTTATTCCGAGAGACCCCATCAATTTTGAGATTTTTCACGGAAGCAAATGGCGAATATAATCTTAACTGGCGACCAATTAGTACCATATTTTTTAAATGAGTAATCTCTGGAGTTTCTTGCCGGTTCTTCTTCATTGGAATGCCATTTTGGAACCGTGTAACTAGCATCCCAACGTTTCATAAGCACCTGTAATAGGTTTACGTGAAATAAAAACATTTTGAATTTGAATTTAAACTTATGTAGATTAGTAGAGTCCATGTTTATTAACTTATACATGGTCAGGATAAAATATCCGCATTCATTGCGCTTATCATTATAAATCTTAGTGTTTTAGATCCTAATTTTCCAAAGAAAGATATAGAAGGACATTTTCGTAGTGGCACTTAAACATTTTTTACAAACTTAAACTGCTATGTATTTAATAAACTCGACAAATAGTTATTATTAGATCGGTAAACATTTTCCCAAAAGGTATTTCCTACAAAACGCGGGCACGTTATCGATTGCCACAGATAAGTCATGATAAGCTGACGTTATCGCTATCTAGCCGCCTTGTTCAGTTCGATATTACTAATATCGTGCTGCGTTTACACCACACCACACTATATGGCACCATTAAACTTGTTTACAAACGGTTTGGCATTATTAATTTACATTTGTACTCTACTGTGAATGAATGTTTATTGGATGTAGTTTTTCTACAATTAGAAGAGGTTTCTATATTTAATATATGTATATCACCCTGTCCAATGGGTAAACTGCCGAGTGGTATCCGGCCTAGAATTGACCTTTCCTCCCGTGGGTGTCGTAACAAGCGACGAACCTAAAAACGAGAAGATAGGCAGCAGCGTCCTCCGTAACTTCTTCACCACCAATACTGCAACCCCTAAGCCGCTTGCCAGTGTAGGCATTATGGCATTATCATTATCATCATCAGCCGGGAGACCTCCACTGTTCAACAAAGGGCGTAAGTATTCTAAGGGGGAGGCCCCTTAGAATACTTACGCCCTTATTCCACTATAAATACGTAAACTCAAAAACTAAATTCTTAAATGTATTTATTTGTCTATAGAAAATAACGACTTATATGCAAATATGTGAGTCAGATAAGTAGTTCATTGTGACTCAGACTACTCTTGATTATATGCGTAAAATGTAAAACCTGTTTGGTAACTTAGTGTCATTTCTTTGTGTTTTTTGCTCACCGATTTTGCGAGCAAAGCCTTCGGATTAAAAGGAGTATAGTGTGTGCATATATACGATAGTATAGATATATTGTCGACCATGTCACATCTGCTTCAATGCCCAAATATAATTTCGGCTCCTTAGCAACTTAGCCCCGTGTAACGCCACAAAACGAACGAAATAGCCTCTATAGAGAAGTGAAACAAACACTACGAACCGCTAGACGAATATAATGATGAATGTATTTGGTGGACATAATGCTACGATTCAATTTGTCTCGTCGTGCCACTTGTCATGAAGAACTCGGTCAAACACTAAATATCTAAAAGCGCAAAAGGAAATGATGACCATATCTAACGCTATTGTTTCTTATCACGTAGAGTCTCAACCACTAAGATACTAAAACACAACAATAATTACAAACAAATGATTATTAATGACTTTCATCACGAACAGATTGGGCGATACAAAGTAATTACAACAGCGAACAAACGAATACAACACTTCAAATGCTTTACATAGATGTTGATCTAGATGATCGTATTGCACTATACTTAACGGCACGATAATCTACCTCTTTAGACACGATCCGCACTTTGAGGTTAGAATGCATTATCTTATCTGATGTACTTAATTATGATTGAGTCAAATGAATGTGCATGCAAATGTTCATACCTCCCGTGAAACGAGGAGAGAGCGTGCATTCAAGCAAGAAACGTGGCTTTGATGTTACACACCGTCAATACCATAGATAGCATATACTCTGGTTCAATAAGACTTGCACTCGAACGAAACAGTATTTTCACGTTTCATTTACGAAAGTATATTAAATACCTCATTATTGAAATGGTTCACATGAATAAAACATTTTTAGATTTTGATTTAATTATTGTGAATTCTTTTGCAATCTGCGCTAAGTCGGGAAGCCAATTTTAAAAATTACTTTAACGATAATAACATAAATTAGTTTTGTTTAAGCATTCATATTTACTGGGGCAGTTGTCACTGAGACGTATGATTGCCTCACCTTCCCACACAAGTAAAAGTTGTATGCGGAAAAGGTTTAAGTAAGCTCAAAAACAATACGAAATAGATTTCATTAGAACTGCTTTTCAGAATATTTATACATAGATATAAAAGCCTTCAAAAGTAGAGTGGAATTTAACTCTTAAGCGACAAACGAAGATAATTTGACTAATGAGGTACGAGTGAGTCTACTTCTATTTGTAACAACAGAGAAGTCCTGAGTCCTGCCACTACATCAATCCCTATACCTTCTCACTTTCACGATTTGAGATGGCTTAAATACTGTAATTGAATAATACTGAGGTATGTATTATTATTGAAAGGTGTTTGGGAATCATGTTGGGTAAGTTCAAAGATTCTTAGAAGAGATCGTACCTACAGCACACCCTCACAAAGTCAGTCGTCTACCAACCGCTGACTGGCTGATTTTGTTAACGCAGCACGAGTCCTATTGCTGAATTTCGTGTTGAAATAGTTAGTATGATTAGTATATTCATATTTTAATGCTACTATGTTATGTTTATGTTCTCATACAGTAATACGAGTTCTAATAGATGCAGGCGGAAACGCTTCTGGATTTTGGAATCACGTAAGCCTTATGTTACACTTAAATGAACCGGCAAAATTGCCATTTTTCTCAAACATAAGAGTCAATAAATATGTAGCGACCGTTGAGCTGCACAAAAAGTGGCCTCCACAGCCGGCAAGGTTGCAGGGCCGGTTCTGTGAGCCCGAGAGTTCCATAAATATAGGCACAACGCCGCATACTTTCGTCTGATAAATAGTTAGGGATCTGCTGCTAAACTAGAAGTCATACAATGACTTGCAACTCCTTTTTAAACCACGAAGTATTGATATAATTGTAGTATAGGTACACAAGGACACAACACATGGAGTAGGTATTACTATTATATTTCTTGTGCTATTGCCTTGTATTATGTATCTGCACAAAAAGCATGGCTCTACAAAATTGTTACCTGATTAAAGTACTTTATAATTACATATTATTGACTTTTAAATTCACGACAACTTGATATCGTGTATCACGTTTTTATGTAAATAAATATGTTTGAAAATTAGATTTTACTTTATACTCAAATCGTATTTACTGCTATAGGAAAAATCGTTGTAGATTTAATTTGAATATAGGCGACGACAATATTAGCGAGACATGCAGCTCTACATTTATCAGAAAACTATCCCTCACGACGTGGCTTAATATCGGTGTTTTCCCTTTTCCTTATCAATAATAAATTGTGGTGCAATTTGAAATATTAAATCGTCAGATTATCATTGAGTATCCCCTTAAATGGTACTTGATTCTTGATACGTGTTACAAATATTTCAACTCCAAGAAAATCAATAAAGCATGTGGGTAAGGTATTTCCATCTTCAACACCCTCGAAAATATCGTACAATAGTTTTCTGACTTTTGTACTCCCTAAAATACAACAAACAGGCTCTGCGTAGTGTCTCAAGGTTGGTGTCAAATTTCCTGTGCCTATATTAGATATTTTACTTACAGCTTGACTCTACCTCGTGAAATTAATTAAAACCTCCAGTATGTTATTTAGGTTTTACCGTTTTAATCATAAAGTGCGCGATAGGTTGATTCAGAATAAAACACGTCCATTCTGAATCGAATTGCTTTTATTTAATTTTCACGCTTATTACATCGGTCCATGGTCTTTGGGAGTGTACTTAAATACTGCCTAGGTATATATTTATTTTCATTTTGTAACTTGTTTACTATCCTATGGAGTTTTATTTAATTACTAGCTGCGCCCCGCGGTGTTACCCGCTACATTTTTTCGGGATAAAAAGTAGCCTATATGTTAATCCAGGGTATAACCTATCTACATACCAAATTTCAACCAAATCGGTCCAGCCGTTTATGAGTGAAAGAGTAACAAACATCCACACATCCATACATCCATACTCACAAACTTTCACATTTATAATATTAGTAGGAAGTAGGATTAGTAGGATTAGTAGGATTAGTAGGATAGTAGGATTGCTGCCGATACAATACAAAAATAGAAGGCTCTTTTCTTCAATTGTATTAATATTATAGTCCTATCAGCCCCTACCATGGACTCTTATAGCAGGACAGTTTACGCTGCGAAAGCGAGACGCCGCATTCCACAGCACGTAGCGACGCGGCGACGTCTCCCTTCCATATCCGAAAATTTCCCGCTTTAAGAGTTCATGGTTCAAGGGGGCAGTATTTAAAGCCACATGTTTCTCATTCATTCCAACATTTAAGCACTGTCAAAAGCAAGGTAACCTAAAACATGTACATGTTTGGTAAATAAAACACACTCGATACCCCAGAAAGAAACATGCACGTACCAAGTAAATTCTGCGAAGTCTTTTGAAAAAGTGCTTAAATACTTTGAATTCAGTTCGTGATTATTTTGTTATTATGAAACGTAGCCCTTACATAACGGTTGTGCGACGTAGGTAGGCTGTAGGTACTCATTTTAACAACCATTTGCCTAATAATGATTACCTGGTTTATGTAATACTAGCGCAGCGCCTGCCTGCGACATCGTCACAACTACGGACTTCGTAGTTTTTAATAATTCAGCGCAACACAAAATGTTTTGCTGAATTGTTGAGTTGTTTTTAATCGTGAAATGAAAGGTAAATATGTCGACTAACAGTTTTTCATGTGACTGACTATAGTATAGTCTGGTGAATGCAGATAAAACGTATAATTGTACAGTTATTATTATCTGGAAACATGACTTAACACTTAGTTTGTCATTGGATTTCCTAAAGATAATCATCAAATATAAAGATATATAAGTTATATCCTACAATCGAATGTTTAGTTTAATCATTAATAATACATTTACAGACTTTGGGAAAACACTTAACTCGACACTTAAATCTCTACCAAATTCAAGGATCATAAACTATCATTAATCGTATCATCACACAGGAAACGTATTAATTAAGGAGGGAAACACGTAATAATAAATTGCACTTAGGTAATTAGCGCAGTGAATGGCCCAAGGCAAAATAACTGCGAACTATATTATTGTACATGTAAAAAAGTGAATAACATTCAATTCTCTGTAATTTCCTTTGTTGTGTTAGGAACATTCAGCTCATTCAAGAGAGTTTTACAAGAAAATTAAACACGATTATTATGGGTATTTTTATTATTAGATTTAAGACCATTAAAATGTCTTATATTTTATGGTAATCACAACAGCGAAGAATCTCAATCAGGCGCGCTTGGTTACAAGAAGGGTTGTCGTCCAGGGATGGCAATTTGCTACGAGCACGGAAAACTGCTTTCGCTTCATGCACTCTCAGTAAATAAAAAGCCTTATTTACAGCTAAATATTTAAATGTGAATAAAACAAATTAGAAACTTTGCGATCACGCCCGTTTACCCGTGGAGCATGTTTTCATAGTTATCAGAGTATGTCGTAATAATTGTGTTGGAACAAAAACCGGCGTCCATCCGCGTTGCTGTGACAATGCAGTTTCTAGTAAATTGATAACCGGCTTCATACCTTTCCGTTTAGTTGTTATTGTTCTACAAACTTTATGGAGGTAACTACGAGATACTAGATTTGGGACCATATATGCTGATAATGAAATCAAAAGTAGGACATAACTCTACATTCTGTATCTTGATATGAAGTTACCAAACTTGACGACCAGTGAATCTTACATAATGCCCTGCATCTAGATCAAATATAGACGCGAAACTACAGCACCAGATGGCGCATCAAACTTATGTTCTCAAGAGATTGGCGTCACACTGATGTAACAAAAAAGGTAACGGGTCTGTTTCTTCAATTCGCATTTTTTTCGTTTCCACCAGGTATTGTGTTGTAATGTTTGTGACTACAATGGAGTACATTTACCAAAGCAAGTCGCTGTTGCATCAACGTGGCCGCAGAGGGGCGCTGGCGGCGGCGGCGCCAACACACCGTGAACAAACATTGACCAAGCACGCACTGCGCTCCGGGCCTCGACAACTCGCCGCAACATTCTTAGCGTAAAAGTTAACGTGGATGGTTTACTCTATGTAATTTGCGATGTACGAGTTGATACTAAGTTTTCCCTTCAACGACAATAATTGTGCGACCGACTTGTGACGTATTTCGAACTGCCACCGTGCTGTAAACGATGTGTTTTGCTGATGTTTCCCCGAGAATGTTTTCCCTGAATTCCATGGAGATTGGAAAATTCGTGCAAAATGCAATTAGTGAGTATGATTAATTTGATTTTACTTTCAACTGGCAATAAATAATGTGTTTTACGCTTCGGTGTTAAGTTAGATGAAATCATAAAAAATCCTTTCGTGAATGAGAACATCCGGTAAGTGATGAACTTGTCTCTTAAATCACTTTAACGTTTACATTAGACGCTCCGATTGCCAATTAAATAAAAAATATATCTTGGTGATTAAAACAGCATTTTTTCGTGTTCAGTGAATCACGTTCGATTTTTTACCGCATCATAGTAGATACATAATAATATAGTAGCAGAATAGTATAGCGTGTGCCGAACTGCAGCCTTGAAGGTGACTTAGTAACATTTCAAATTAAATTGTTAATATAGTTAGAAACCATACAGATACGTATAGACGTAAATACAAAGAAATTAGAGAGCTCTACGTGGAAATTACCGTACTTGACTGCTCACATCGTTATTAACATTTCGAAGTGTGGCATCCAAACAACGTGAATGATGCAAACCAACCGATTGAGCGTAAATTCAACTCATTAGGGAAATTCCTTAAACAAAGGATTTTCAGTCGACTATTTTTTGTACTACAGTCGAATATATTGCAGCTCTGCCGCTCTATGAACGCGTAATTAAGTCTTTCGTGATTATGATTAATGGTTACATAGCCGGACTGATGTTTTAGGCCAGATTATAAACAGTTTTATTGTGTTTGTTGTCTCTAACTCTGTAAAAAGTTAGCCTGTGCTGTAAATTATGTAAGACTGCGAAAAGGGGTAAGGCATGCTTCGTTTTAAATAGTACCTATGAATATTTTCACATTGCATAATATATTTTATTTAATTCCAAGAATTTAATTATATAACTACACACATAATAATGTACCTATTACTCACGGTTATAAATTAAATAAAAACAATAAGTAATTGTTGCCGAACTCGTTGTGATTATATATTTCGAAATATTGACGATACGTGCAACCTCTTGCATGCACTTCTTGGATAATTATTACAATAGTATTTCTAAATCCTTCAAACTTCGTAAATAATTATTATAAGCACTTACATACATATAGTACAGGTAGGTGTACCCGGTGTAGTGTAGACTCTTTACAAATACTTGACACTACTGCATTAACTACATTCACAAGTAAGTGTTTACAATATTAATGTTACTTCGTTTTATTAGTAAGTTGCATTAACTATCATATAAAACCCCAATAGCGACAAATAAGGGATCAAAATAAAGACAAATGATTATCTAGCTAGTTTTTAAATAGCTAAGTGGAGAAAATTGATTATTTATTTTCTGTTATTGTACCTAATTGCATATGACAAATTGATTATCTACTAATCTATCTAGAAATCGATGCCTGCATTGATAACATCATCTATCAATTCTGTGTATTGTAAATCGGCATAACATGTAAGTTCGACAATGCGGTCAATACGATAATTGAACTTTGTCCTACTTTTATAACATAATATCTAATGTGAGATACATTAATATTTATTTTTCCCACCTTAATATGTGCTTAAGAAAACAATTTTGAAGAATCTGATAAATATAAAATCAAAAGTTGAACACTTTAGCCTCTTAACTACTTAAAAACGATGCTAAAATGTATTCAAGTTAACCACTACTTGACTCTATTGACATCGCTATTTAAGTCGTGCAACCGACAGTGACAGGTGTAGTTTAATTTGACGAATTGATTAGCGCAGTGGCTAAGCGATTGGACTGCTGCGCTAAAGATAGCGGGTTTGATTCCCGCACGGGGCAAAACTTTGTGCGAACCATAGATGTTTGTCCTGAGTCTGCGTGTTTGTGTATGTGATATTTCATGTTTGTGAAACGCACCCACGGCACAAGAGAAATTGATATGTGGGGCGACGTTTAAAAAAAAAACAATTGTTCAACACTTAATGTTTTAAACAGTTTAATGTCACCTTAAAGGGATGTGTATGCAAATAGAGATTGTGATTTTGAAACAATAACATAAAGAACTTTATCCGTAATTGGTTGCGACAATGTTAATTAGGTTACAAAGTAATTTCATTAGTAATAAATATTGTTACATTACCATGTCAAAAACAGTTGAGTTAATTGCCTAACAGCAGTCTCGGCTAATGACCACGATGAAATCACACACAAACACTTGAAAAAATACCTCTGTAACTAATGCCTTAGAATTTATAAACTAGGCACTAATGTTTAACCTCTCAGTTATACGTCTATAACCTTGTCAAAAACAAAGGTTTTAATATTAATTACAGGATGATGAGAAACTGTTATTGTAACTTACCTAGTCATAACCGAAAATCTTGATTCTAACTATACTGTAAGATACAATAGGTAGGCACCAAAACTCATAACAACCTATTATAGTCAAATATATTTTTTAAGGCGTGATGTTATGTGTTTTTTATGTTATATTTTTTAAATCAGTTATTATTTTAGACCAAAACAACAACATACAACATAACATCACGCCTGTATTCCCCGAAGGGGTAGGCCGAGGTGCACATATAGTACGCCCACATTTCGCCAGTTATGTTTTTAAGTCCCAATGTAAAAGGGAGCCTATTGCCATCAACCGGGCACAAATCCAGACTCCGGGCTGCTACTGAGAATTACCTAATGGAAAAACCCAATAACACTCACATCCCGACCCGGGATTCGAACCCAGGACCTCGTGCTCAGCAGTCGCGCTTAGCGACCAGTAGACCAACGAGACAGTCAAATATATTTTTTAAATTAGTTATTATTTTAGACCGACTCTCAAATATCAAGGTTATTTCGTTTATTTCGAGAATAGATACTACCTTACTAGCACTTGTTCTACTACGCTACACGTAAGCAAGAATTTTTTACGGCTTTGCTGCGCCTGATTGGTTTTACCACAAACTCTGCTGCTAGGTGAGGGGTCCTGAATCGGGGCCCTTAATTATACAATACCTATAGTTTTGATACTTGGCAAGTTATGGGCACATATCTATAACCTTCTGTTTTACGTGTATAGTGGCTACGTTTACAAACATGAAATACCACATACACAAACAACCAGCTTCGACACAAACATCTGCATAACACATTTTGTCCCATGCGGGACTCGAGCCCACAGCCCTTAGCGGAGCCCTATAATCGCTTAGCCACGGCGCTAATAAGGTAAAAGTGAGATTTTAATAAGAAAGGTTCATTGTAGAAGAAAACGTTTTAATACGGTAACTTTACAGGTAAAGCCTGCTGCCGACTCTCTAAGCTGCCGACTGTTAATGTTATTACTACGGTACATATAAACGGTAAAATAAACGCCCACGAACAACCAATCATCTAAATAATCACCGTTGTTAATCATAATTGGTAATTATTATCTTGTAGCATACCGCCTTTAACTTTTCTATTGCCAATTTTAGCAACGTTACTTCGCGCTAAGGTACGAAACACGGTTTAGTGTTTCAATCTTTCCCGGGATGGCTCTCCTATCCCTACCTTATTGGTCCTCGTGTTTAATCGTTAGATCTTATATTTTTACTATTGTTTCGTATCAATCCCTTGAAGAATGCCTGCAGTACTTATTGAATTTCGCCACCTACTGATGCGGTAGACTGAACTTGGACAATGCTTAATGAATCAATTTAACCCGGTCGTTACGTAACCGCGACACGTTTTAATTTCAACAAAAATGAAATCCAACCTACTATCTTTACAAAGTAAATGAAAGCTGTCTTTCCAATCACGTAGGTTATTATTAAAACAACATTATAACAGATCTTCCGATACTTACTTATCGTATGAACAACGCGGCAGCCAATTAAAATTAGCTATTGAAGTTAAACTACTTCCTGAAAGAAAAGGCTACACGCTATACACACGTACCTGGAGACTGTAATGGTAGTAGGTAGTGTTGGTATTCATGATAATATGCCATTTATGATAGATACTGCTCAGGCCTGGACAATGAGGGCTATCTTGTATGACTTCGCTGATAGAGACGCTAGTACAGCGTGAGGTTACCAAAATGTCAAAGGGTTTATTTCTTAATGGAATAAACTTGTGAATTATTTTGCGTGATATACTTAGTGAATAAAATACCACTTACTTTTTAGAGGTTTACGAAGTCTATGTGGGAATGACTGAGTATATTGAAGTTCTTAGAAAGGGCTTTAAAATATGATGATGAATGAAATCTAGTGGCTCTAGTGACGTATAAAGGACCAGTTTACTAAAGAACAAAACACGGGAGCATTAACATAATACAATATATAGTTATAATATATATGAGCTATACTTTAGGACCTTACTCGACAGTGGCGCCAACTGGTGAGCTCAAAAACGGTAGCCCCCATTGGTACAGGTCATGGTAGTAGAACATAATAACAAAAGAAGGAGCTCTCAATGCACATGAAACTTTCAGATTCCAAAAATCTATCTCTAAAAATGTATGAGTTATGACTACTGAACGATTGGAATCGAAAGCCAACTTGCACAATGATGTGCCTTTTTAGGGCTCCGTACCTAAAGGGTAAAACGGGACCCTATTATTAAGACTCCGTTCTCCGTCCGTCCGTCCGTCTGTCACCAGGCTGTATCTCAGAACCATGATAGATAGTTGAAATTTTCATAGATGATTTATTTCTGTTGCCGCTATAACAACAAATACTAAAAAACTGAATTAAATATATATTTAAGGGGGCTCCTATAACAAACGTGATTTTCTTGCCGTTTTTATAGATAATGGTACGGAATCCTTGGTGCGCGAGGTCCGACTTGCATTTGGGAGGTTCTTTTTTAATTTTTATGCAGGTAACTACTTATCTACAGCCATATTCATAATAATATGTTCTCACTACGTTCAGTGGGTAGGTAGCAATTTTTATTCATTGTGCAACGGTGACTGGTGTCGTAACAATTTGCTGAAGTCTATTAAAACCACAATTATAACACCGCACTAGTTATTACAATCTTGAATATTCACTTTGCCTCACTTGCTCTTTATTTAAATACATAAATTATATAATGTGAATAAATCAGACCTAACAGTTACAACAACAAACTTTATTGTTATTATAAGGTATAAAATAACATTGATGACTGCTTCGTTGATCTAGTGAGTAGTGGTCGCATAGTGCGACTGCTAAGCTTGAGGTCCTGGGTTCGATTCCCGTAATGTAATAAATTCTCAAGCTCTCTACCAATATCAAGGACCTATATGATAACTGGCAAAATACAGGTGTACCTACTACCTTTACACCTCTGCCTACCCTTTCACTTAGAAAGAATTCGCCGATACCCTACGCCTTAGTTTATTGAAACTGTAAATTAATTTACAAAACACGGACTTTTTCTACCTACTCCAAAAATATCAATTTATGTTTAGATAACTTAATACCTAACTAATAATGGAGAGACAGTGATTAATAATATTATACCTACCTACTTCAATCTTAATCATCTACAAAGTAAAAAAGAAAACAGCAGGTAGATAGTAAGTCAACTAGTTGTTATTTAATTGTGTTGCGCGACTTGCATTATGTGCGCACTACATGCAGGTAGCATTCGTGAAGGACAGACACATTTCCACGTTGAATGCGGGAACTAGGCCAGTTTTTGAGGCCTGAGAAATAGCTGGAACTACGCTTTGTAACTTTTGTGCATTGTTAGTGTGTTTAAAACAGTGTCAGTGTATGTAGATACTTAGATATTATTTTAAGTATCAGTTTGAATACATTTTACATTACTACACATATTTATAGCTATTGGTAGAAAAAGTAGGTAAAGTAAACTCACCTACTTTTATTTCTTATATTACTCAGTGTCAGCTTTTAACGTTGTTTAAACACTTGTGTATTATAAACATTTTATATAAAGACATTTTTTAAATTATTTTATTCTACTAGGTAATACTTTCCTCAATTAAAGTTAATATGAAACAATAAGAAGTGGTATTATATTAAAAAAAAGTTTGCACGTATATTACATACGACGAGTGGCATAATAATAAAATACCTGTGCTATATTTTAACCCTGCTGAAAATGTACTGAAATGTCAAACGTATCGCCTACGTTACGTTTTGTTACGGCGCCGCAAGATAAAGTTTCAAACAGCTGTTTTCTCTTTTAGTACGCTACGCTGATGTAAATAATTGAAGAAAATGAACAGAAATTATAGTAGAAGGGTCGCTGACTTCCACGATGAACATTGCTGCGCGGGTAATGTCACCGGAAACTTCCGGCGCAGCTCTTCATTGCGGCTGCGCGGGGAGAAAATGGTGCAGCGCTCGCCTCTTGCAACAAGAAAATTAATACCAATAATCACGGAAAATACACATCAAAAACAACGCAGCGATGTGCCAAGACTCCAAGAGCCTGGCCATCGCCAGCGGAGCCATGTGAGTAGCCTTCAGTGCAAGCGCTTTGTGTTATTTATTAATGACTGTCATAGCGACAGACGCCAAGCCACGCATATGTTTAATTTTATAACATGATACGACACAATAGAACACAACAGTTTATTTATAAAATCATTTAAATGTTATAATTTAGGTTAATATTCAACAATCATGTTTTTGGGTTGTTGTTTAAAAAATCTATAACAATACATAGATACTATGTATTTAAAACATTGTATTAAGTATCTTTCAGTTAAGTGACCTTGATATAAACAATATTTTAAGAATGCCATTTTTATTTTCAGTCATTTAATTCAAATCCTCTTCAAAAGCCAAAAAAGTCCTGCCTAAAACCACAAGAATGTGGTTTAGACAGAAAATTGAGTATGACTGATTCTGCTCACACTCCACCTGGCTCTCCAGAAGATTTGCCTGATGATGAATCTCTACACAGCTATGGCAGCGCTGCCACTGCTGCTTCAGTAGATGCAGGCTATGCTCCATTTAATGGGACCACATTTAGTGGGAGATCCATGCGATATGTTTTGCATTGTTCATCACATGCAGGACTTGCTGGAGAAGAATATCTAACACCCACACAGCGAGCACAAAAACAGATCCGTCGCCTTAAGAATCTTCTCAGTCAGGCTAAAAAAGATCTAGAGAAAAAAGATAGTGAAATATTTCAACTCACAAAAGAAGTGGTTGAACTCCGTCTGTACAAGGCATCAATATGTTCGCCTGATGAGAAATCCAATTCTAGTGAGATTGTTACCATCAGGGAAAATGCGGATGAGGCTTCCTTAGATCAGGACAGTCCAAAGCATGAAGATGCATGCAGATCATTCGACATCACAGACAGCCCAATGTTCAAAAATCAAACACCAACAAGATGTCGCAATGAGATGCAAGGATCATTCACAGACTCTGGACATTTTGACGATCTTACTAATTCATCATTGCATTCTAAGGAATCTGTGCACATGTTAACACATGAGGCTTCCTGCATGACTGACATAGGAGATGGTGATGAAGAGCGCCGTAGCTTAATAATGTATTATGAAAAGAAGATAGAAGACATCATGAGAGCACATGTTGGGGAAACACAAGAATTAAAAAAACAACACAATGATAAAGTGGAATCTTTACTTCAGAAGTTGGCTGATGTGAACACACGGTACTGTGAGTTACTGCCTAATTATGAGCAGGCTAAAGAAAGGATTCACTCTCTGGAGAAGCAGCTGGAGGAGTTGAGCAAGCAGTTACAAGAAGAGGAGAGCAGGCACCGAGCCGTGTACCTGCAAATGTATAACAAAGGTGTTGAGGCTGCCAAGTTTGAGTTGGACAAGGTGAATAGATTTTATCTTATAAAATGCGAATCGTAAATAAACTTAAACAATAGTTACGCAACCTTTTATAAACAATTAGGTCATTAGTAAACAATACATTTTAATTATGATTATTTGTTAAATTCTTGTATTGTTTTACTCCACTATATGTATTATTTATGCTATACAGTTCTTACTTTATGAAAATAATGAGGTTGGGTTTGTCAATGTTACAGGGTAATGAGCCTGGTACTTCACAGGAACAAGTTAGCCGGGTGTCAGTGGAGGAACTACTGGAGCAGTTGCAGATTACTCAGACTGAGCTCGAGAAAGTTCGAGTGAGTTTAACATACAATACTAATATGCATTGTGTCAATTCACACTAAAAAAATATTCAGTAACTTCACTATCATTCATTCATTATTTGTAATTAGTCTAAAAAACAGATGTTTTTCAAAGTGATAACTTCAACTTTCTCACTCTTGTACTCAACTGATTCTCAATTCCTAACCTCTTTAGAACAACTAATCTCATTATCCGTAAAAACATAGACACATGGAGATTTAATATGTTTTCAAATTTCGATTAACTCACAGTGTTTGTATACGGATTTAGTGTTAGTGTGTGCATGTAGTGGCAATTAACATAAGCCAGCTTTAACGTGTAGTGCATTACAGGACACGGCATTCACAGAGGACCGATCAGCAAAGTCACAAGTACTGCTAAGTGCAAAGGAGGCTGTTTCTTTATGGGTCCTAGGAGCTCGAAAGGTTGGATTTTTATACCGGACAATCGGCAGTGCTCACTGTTAAACACATTTTTATTTATTTTGTATATTACACCCTGCTTTCTACACAGGTTTATAAGAGACTGATAAAAACTGTGTCTATAATATTATTTAAGTTTTTTCAATTTAAGTCATGTTAAATTACCTGGAGCAAATATAACAAGGCAGAAGTATATAATATTCAGGGCGGGGCTTTAACTTCGTTTCGTCTTTGTAAATGTGTAAAAGGACTTTTTATTTTCTTTTTTTTTGGTATAGGAAGCTTCAGAATTTGTTAATAACTACAGTTTTCTGTGTGAATAGTATTGTAGGTTGTTGTAGTAATATTAGAAAGCTTACAATTAATCCACTTAATTAGCAATTGCTTACCTTTTAAACAACTAACCATTTTACTAAATTATTTCCAGCCTAACCATAGCTTCGCATGTTACCTATTTGGTTGAAACAGCCTCTTTTGGTTTTGGGTTAACTTATAGTACCTATAATTTTGTAGTTAGTAGTATGTTTATATATACCTAGATATTATATTGTGGAATTTTACCTCTTTTATTTATTTATTGTAATTTTAATCAAACAGTTGTATTTTTAAGTTGGATGTCCACAAATCTTTTTTGTCTGGTATCCTTTAATTAAGTATTTATATTAATTAATTGTTAGGAATATGCAAAACATCTTGAACTTTTACACTAAACACTGCCTAACATACATTTCTAAATTAATTGCAACACTTTGCACAGTTTACTACATTATAATACTCTATAAATAATATAAGTATAGTCAAGATATATTTTAATTTATTAACTTCCTTATTTATTTTATTTAGAAACAAAAAAGATTTGTGGCAATATATTCTTCAATTAGATAATACGCATGCCCAAAACACATTGGTATTGTGGAGATACTTACGATTCTCTATTAATTACAGGCAATGTACCGTCGCATTGTCGAGTCGCAGAAAGGTAGCAAGACCAAGGTAGATCCAGAAGTGACATTGCAGTTCCTTAAATCGGCCATCTATTACTTCCTAACTGATCCCGAGAACCACCAGGGACACCTGAACGCCATCGAGAACATTCTTGGATTCACTGATGCTGAGAAGAAGAATATTCGCAAGGCAAGGACATTGTAAGAGAGACTGCTGTGAACGTGTGATATGACATTATTACTAGATAATTTTGTTACTATTTAGATAGGTGTTAATTTTATTATTTGTCGTCCGAGACGCGGTAGCTCATACATAGGTTACAGTGTAACTATTCGTGTGCACACAACTCATAGGTCGCATCTAAACGGTATACGTTTGCACATAATCGTAAGGTTTCTTATTGTTTTTGTTTGTTATTTTTTAGTTACTTACAATTTTATTTGCTAGGTTTTAAACCGAATTTATTTTCTGGATTGTGATTTTTTATAATTAGTTAGTAAGCACCAAAGATCGAGTTTCTATTATCAAATCGTGCAATTTTGACTATAAACATAAGCATAATAGTGGCGAATCTTACATTCCTAGCTGCTTAAGAAATAAGTGTTATATATAATTATGTTCCTTTTGGTGTTGTTTTCCTATCTTTGTGATTTTTTTACTATGCATGCTGGTCAGCATTTTATATTTTACTTAATATGGCTATGATGAAAATAACAATTGAATTATATTATCTTACTTTATAAACGAGGTCAAACTGCGTCAAAATTTCAACTATTACATCTGTTTCATAAAAACAAAAACTTCTGCAAGAATACTAGGTTTAATTAGATAAACTGTAATTGCTCGAAATCTTAAAATCGGCCTTAATTGACTTTACGACATACAATTCTTCGTGGGAGTTTTGTTTTTATGAAATTACAAATAACTTGAAGATAAATTGATATCACGACAATATCTAAGTAATTGTAGTACTTAATTATCGTATTATTAGGCTTTAATACATGGTCCATCGTTAAGGTAATGCATCCATCCAGTAGCTGCAGGGAATTTATCTTCAACTGTTATTTCGGTATCAGAATTATATTTTGACCTACTTACATCTTTATAAGTGATTTGTCGATTTATTCTTGCCACCCTTAAAGTTGCATCTGTGATTAAATGTACCTTATATAGATGACAATGCATAATAAATCTGTTAACTTTTATTGTTAATATACTGTAATGTTCCATTCGATAATTTATTTTTATAGTGATTCAACTTGCATGATAGTGAAAGTTTGATCAATTATAATATGATTCCAAAGATGGCGCCAGTAACAATTCTAAGGCTTGATTATTACAAATAAAAAACCTTAAGCAGTAGTCCCTATTGACTTACTGATCAACGTTGTTTTATATTGTGAATGATAAGTATTTAATGCAGTCGGGTAAAAATAATATGATGGCCACTCTTTTCGGTTTGAAATTTTCATAAACATGTACTTAAAGCATGTTTTTCTGTTAATGTCAAATTGAAAAGATTTTAAGCTACTTTAAACATCTTGACTGATGCCTATGGTGATGAGTATTAAAATATCGAATGGAATATAAAAGCATAATATTTTGTTTAAATGCTATTTACTTTGAGGCAAATATATGCAAATTTTCTACTTTGCATTTCATGTTGCCTCCATGGATTAGGAATGCCGTGATACTAAGCTATTTTAGTAGCATTGTTAACGTCCAATAGTTATACAAATCTTGTACAATAGGTATTGTAGATTTGATTTATATTTTATTTTACTATAGATTTTATCACTAGTAAATAAAATACATGACATTAATTACAAGGTAATAAAAGTATTTCTGGGACATTAAGTTGCTTGCTTTGGTTCTCAATATATGGTAAATGGATAATTAATACATTGTTTTATTGTTACCTATAATTATAAAAATAAAAAGATTATTACTTAACACACCAAATACCTATAGGTAGCCTATGAAGTAAACTAGCCAATGAGTCAAGGTTTTTTTATTGTATCGAAATCACTACACTAAAGGCACTAAGAATATAAGTAAGCATAGCGTCGACTCGAAAAGAATATAAAATTGGTCAAGATGTGTAGAATTACGAATACGATGATTGCATATACTTCTGCAGTCTGCTAACTACCTGTTGGTAAGGCAAATACACCTTATTTAGCCCCAAGTCTAAAAACCAAAACATGTAACTGCGCTATGGGTCATGTATAAGTTGTGCAATTGCGCATGGATCTCAGCGCGTAATTTTTTCTTTAAAAGGATTCCCTACACCTTATTCAAGAATCACGACACTCACGTTTACTATTCATAAACGAGGATGGCTCCTGTTTCATTACCGGTACCCGTCTTAGTTCTATGGACATCGCTATTCTCTGATATGCGAAATCGCGCGACTGCACCTTGAGGGATGTTAGGTAGTGTAGATCTTTTACTTGGCAAGATACAGACTCATTGCGCGCCACTTCCCGCGGCTTCCACAGACCGTACCGACTTCGGGGAAAATTCTTGAGTGCGCGCGGATTCGCCGGATGATGCACGACCTTTTTTTGGCTCGTATTTAGTTTGATGCTAAACAGCGGTGTAATTGGAGCCTAAATCAACTTAGATATTATGATCAAAGTACGTTTGCCATTATTGGTCTTGACCACTAGTGGTTTTCTCATATCTATATAAAAACCTAATGTAACTGAATAACAGGTTTCAGAAAATGACGTATTGGAACGTTCTCACTTCCTCTTAAGACTGATCAAGTATATTATAAAAGATTGAGATCCTGTGGGTAAAATAAGAAACAGTCAATTTCAAAAAAACATTATTTTTATTGTACAAAACATTGCGATTTAAGTTTACAAGTAAATTATTGGTAATAAACTTAAAATATCAAAATTTAAAGCTAGCACAGACTTAATAAAAATTAAATACATGTCTTATCCATAAAAGTGAGTCTTATGTAGCTGCCAGGTGCAAACTTTCGCAGATCAACGTTAAATACTAAAATACACAGTAAAAATTAAGTGGCGATGTAAAATTGTCCACATTATCGAAATTATAGCCTCACATAAAAAACTGGTATCACAACCACATCTTGTACTCGGCTTCACAGACCAGCAACAAATCATTACTGCTCAATTAATATTCGTAAAAAATTTAAATATTAAAAGTTTTAACAAGGTTTATTAAGAATAAAGTTATGATATAAACTTGATTCTTACATGCTCGCCTATTGCTGAGCATTTTATGGCACATGTACTGTCGAGGTCATGGTTATCACAAAAATGCATTGTCATGGACATTTTAAAATGTAGGAGTAATATAAAACATTACCCGCTAGAGATTCTGTTCAGTCTTTGTTTTCTTATCTTCAATGATAATCACAAATTAATTCATCCCATCAAATTCTTTATTTATATGGGACAACAATTTAATTAATCCCTAAATTAAAAAGGGCTAAATGTTAGCAGCTTATTTCTTGTTTTACAGTCAGCAGTCACCTTAGGCATTTGCAATTCTAATTTGAACTTTTATACTTACAACCTACTTAGTGTATATTATTATAAGTAAACATATTACTGATACTTAGGACCATAAGTATCAATGCTTCTATACTGCTAGGCGTGAGTAACACATTTGGATATATCACGATATGACTCGTATCAGTCGAAGCTGAACTTGACCTCCTCTCGGGACGGATCGTTGTTCGCGGCCACGGCCTGCAGCCAGTATCGGCTGATCTGGCTCTCGATGGACGGCGTGCTCTCCTTGCGGCAGCTGGCGGCGCGCGCCTTGCGCTTGGCCTTGCTGTGCTTGGGGCGGCGGCGGCCCACCTTGGTCTTCATCTCGGCGATCTTGACGGACAGCTGGCTGTCCAGCGAGTTGCGGCGCGACTCCACCGACACGTGGCGCAGGCTGATGCTGATCTGCGAGTCCTGCGAGTTGCGGCGGTCGGGCGTGGAGCTCAGCGAGTGGTGCGTGTGCGTCGGCAGCACGAGCGCGTCGCGCCGCCGCACGAACCGCGGTAGTGTGGCCGCCCACGACGACGACAGCTCTCCGCTGAAATACAAATGTTTCATTAGTTATTATGGAGTCACAATCCACTAGCTAGTTTTTTAGGGTAGGAAAACATACAAATATTAGGTATGAGATTATACAAAAAGGAAAGCTAGCGGTAAGTCAGAATGTACCTTTCGTGTTTAGCATCATCGGGGTAGTCAGCGGGCGAGGTGGGGTCGATGCAGAGCCCGACGGGGTCCTGGCGGCTGCCCCCCAGCGAGATGGACAGGCGGCCGCGTGCCGCGAACTCCCCGCGGCGGCGGTAGGCGCGCGCGATCAGCTCGTGCTTGTGAGCGCGACGGGTCACCTCGGCTTCCACGGAACAACCGCATTTCCTGGAGGTTAACGATTCCCGTCAGTTGGGGCTGAGAGAGTAAATCCAGGACAGCGAGAATTCCCCTAGCTACAGTCGGTGCGGTCTGCGGAATCCGCAGGAAGTGGCGCGAACGGGGAGTCGGTCTCTTGTTTAGTAAAAGATCCAGACTATCAATTGAACATCCCCCAAGGTGCAGTCGCGCGAGTTCGCTGCTCGCTGCAGTATTCTCGCGCATTTTAAACGATGGATTATATTATAATACCTGTCGCTGTCGATTGCGTGTCAGAGAATAAAGATGTCAATACAGTCTAAACAACAAAATGGATTTAATAAAGTTATAATAAAGCACCACACCTTGCCAAGTACCGTCTCCAGGCGGCAGCGGCGGCGGCCGTCCACGTCCACGAGGCCATGAGCGCGCCGGCCGCGAAGCAGCACAGCAGCCGCAGCTGCAGCACCGACACCGACGGACGGGTGCCCGACGAACACTCCTTCTCAGTCTCTTTTAGAGCTTCGAGACGACAACTGCAAATAATATAGATATACCTATATATAAATATTGTGTAAATATAGGTTACTTGATGTAATACTTTTGTTACTGATTGAAAATAGGTGACTCAATCAGGTAAGTACGTGTTGCCACTGCTAAAGGCTATTGTTTTACTGTTGTGCCTACAAAACAAGACAAGTGAAAGGCGTAATACAAACAAGCATATTACATGATATTCTTCTTAAAGGCCTCCTTCCACAGTTCAGCGTTCCTGAACTCGTAGATGTGGCAGGCGAAGGTGACGCAGATGAAGACGGCGACGAGGGCGGCGGTGAGCGAGCAGCGTGTTATCGTCTGGCGGATCTTGTTGGCGGCGCGCGGGGATATCACGTCCTTGCTCGACACGCGCACCGCGATCAGCGAGAACACACCTGCGGGATTCACCCACTTTATTACACGCTCAATATCGACCCAACAACCGTGTTATGTGTTACACACTGCGCTGAATTTACCACGGCTTTCGATAACCGCTTTAGGCATATTTCAAAACATTGTTAGTTAGTCACTTGTAACTAATGTGGTTTTATTTACTGAATAAAAAAGAATTATATAGGCTACAGGACTTGGACAAATAATGATAATAATCTGTGAAATGCTCAAAGAAAAAATAACAAAAGATAATCGCTGTATACAATAATTACAAACGCGATATTAATAAAAAATAATACTAGTTACAATTTAATAGTTTTTTTAATATTACTCAGACCATAATATTGAATAAAACCCTATATGTATAGAATTTTCAAATAATAGATTAACACAGTTATCATAACGAGATCAGGCTCATCATTTAAAAATGGTTTACAAACCTCTAAGCAGGAAGTATCCCCCCAGTGCCAGCACAACAGACAGTGGTGCGAGCAGCAAGGCGGCCCTCATGGGATGGTTGACGTAGCCCACGAAGCAGATGCCGGTGACGCTGCTGCCGTCGACCTCGCCGAACGCCATGGTCGCGATGGTGAGGATCAGGGGCAGGGACCACGCCACCAGGTGGAAGTACGCCGCTTTCTTGTCTATGCGGTCTTGAATTTTACCTGTTTGTAGCACAACACACACACTTAATATATTAACTGTATAGAGCAGAAATAAAAGCCTGTCATAGATTTTAAAACAATATCCAATGATGGTTGACAAAAATTTGTTTGTGGCAGTCATTTTCATCAAAATCGATTTTAACCATTTTAAAGTTTATTGTTGTTTTAAGTTATTTACATTAATATTTGAGTGTTACTATGAGTCAAATCAATTTTTTCTTCTAATTTAAATGCCCAATTCTACTTATTTGAGTAGTGTCAATAAAACTTACCCAATGCTCTGAAGCTCATGTGCCAAGCGTAAGTGAATATCACGAACCACACGCAAGCTGCCATCATAAAATAATAAACCTATAAACAAAACGTATTATTAGAGGATGCTACTAATGCCAACTACATAAATGTAGACATAGCTTAATAATGTACTTACCAATACAAACACCACCACGCAGGAGAGGTTCTCTTCCGCCGAGGGTTCGCCCTGCCTCCTAGTACCGTCCTTTGAACAGACGATGTCATCTCTAGATCCCACACCGAACTGGATAAGCCATCTGCAACAAGTTACCATAAGTCAGAAACAAAGTAGAGTACACCACCACCACCACACCAAGGTAGAGTAATATGACAGGGAAAATTTGCTTTTTTTCCTTTTCCTCCTTCCTATGATCACACAGCATGACTTTATGATGTCATGTTTATTATTTGAATGTTTTCATAATTATATTCAACAATATTGTAGAACAATGTGACAATAAAAACTGTATGTGAATAGTGTACATTAATGTTGCTATATAAATTCAACACACAAAAAAATGATTATCATCACTATAATTTCAACGCTCTTTGTTAATTTAACTAAAACTGTAACTATTATATTATGATGTAATCAAAATTGGTCCGAAAATATATTAGGCTGCCAGTATAGTTTAATGTGCTACATGTTTTAGGAAAAGTATGAAGTGATTAAGTATGCCAGAATCGTAGCAAATGTAAATCCGTGGTCTCTGCCTACCCCTCAGGTAAACAGGCGTGACTGTATGTATGTATTACGAATATTTAAAAAAATAAAATCAATTTAAAAAAAAAAAACAAATTTAAATAGGTAAATCTGCTGCTATGTACAGATTATTTTAATCGAAATCCATGGGGACGAAGTCCCGGGCATAAGCTAGTTCAACATAAAATTGGTACTCACCCCATAGAAGCGACGGCGAAGCACACGTTGATGTAGAAGATGACAAGCGCGGGGTACTTGTTGGCGCTGCGCCAGTCGATGAGGAAGGTGGCCACGGTCAGCAGGTTGAGGGCCAGGCACACGCCCGCGCCCCAGCCCACCAGCCGGTGGATCTGCTGGTGCTCGTCCTCGGAGTACAGCGGGTCGCGGCACGGCAGCCCGCAGCCCGCTATGCCTGCACGTAATCATTTCACACCGGTTAATATAATTATTATCTTCAATTTAAGTCACTTGCCACTTAAAAACTACTATAACTGGGAACTATAGATTATACGCTCTTAATATTAATACTAAAAATGGCTAAAATGTTTTTTCTAATGTGATACACCTCAGAATATATTAATCATTAACCTAACGAAATTTTAATGGCAAATTAATTGTTAACAAAACTAACTTACCTTCGTAAAAATGTAGGGGTTTATCAGTGTGTATCAGTGGCGGCAGACATTTGCCACTCGTGTTAAATTTCAATTCTCTCACTGCATTCTCGCATCTCGAGGGGAACAATGTCGCATTGCATTTCAAAAAGGACGGAAAATACGAAGTGTTATATAAAATTGAACATGGTTCCATCGTGATCTTGCACATTTCATACGACGGCAGATAAACCATGTCTTGGCCCAGTATTCGTTCGCACTTGGGCATGAAAGTTGAGCACAGCAAAGGCTGTATAACGGCCCAGCAGTTTGGCACATTGATCAGTTCTCTGTACAGTTCTAGTTGAGTCTGTATTTGGTTCTGGTTGTCATAAAACGTGAGATGTACGCTTGTTTTGTCATAGGGAAGCTTAGACCCTAAACAGCTCGTCCTGTTGAGTGGTTCGCAGCGCGCTCGTCTGACGCAGCTGTCAAGTTTTATTTCTCTTTCAGGAAACCATTGCGTGCTTTTATCTGGTTTGATAAGTTTATAATTAGGTGTGCCATTAATTATTTCAAGGCGTTCTGTAACATTGTCGCTCATATCTGTTATAGCGTTTTTGTCGCCACCATTGTCGAACTGGCTCGCTCGGCAAGCTAATATTATAACTAGCCAACTCAACCATCGCCAAGGGTTCATCTGGAACAAAAGAAACTAACTTTGACTACTTGTGACTCATAATTCACATAGGGCGAAAAGTAAAAAAAAATTAAAACTACACTTCGTTTCTCAACATTTCTTTATTATGTAGGGCGATGACGGTATCAAATGAAACCCTTTGAAATTTCAAATTTTTATTCATACTACAATGTTGTTTTTATTCAGAATTCCTATGGTTACTTAGTTGAAATATAACTAATAACCCAAATCGGTGTTGTCCAAGGGAAAAGGATGTTTGGTTAGTGCAGGTAAGTCAGTACATTCATGGAAACAGTAAACGATCTATAAAACAGTTAGTTCCCTATCACTGTGTTTATTGTTCTATTTAATAAATGGATACATAAAATGTATGTATTTTAAAATATGACTCCATAATAATATATGTATAATAAACAATTTATGTAATCAATTCATGTTCCTATAGAGTTATGCAAGTGGAGATTGATCAGTATAATAAAAATATATGCAGTATTATCTAAAAATATCACAGACCATATGTGAAACATTAGTGTTATTGGGTACTAAATACCAGTTTCATTAAGCATTGGTTGTTAACTTTCAATGCATCCTATACAAATATATGCAACATAAAACAACAATTTTAACCACATAAAAATACTAATATTATAGAAAATAGGTTGTGTGCAAATATATAACAGAATGTGTATTATTTAATTTGGTTTAACAAAAAAATAGTATGTCATGTTATTTTGTATTTCTTGCAATAAATGAATGATTACATTGTTTATACGTAATTGAATAATACCACAACAACCAAATAATTAAAACATACCTGCTCATTTATTTAAATAGTTGATAAGTCGAAATGAAGTAGGGTACATAAAAACACCAGCAAAACTAACTCTAATGATAGTTAATGTACTGACAGGCACTGTAGGACAGGATGACCCCTTGGACATGATTTATTTATTTTATAAACCCCATGTTTAAATATTCTTTTATTACATTTGGAAACTGGGTAGAACTTTATTTGAAAAACTTTATTTCTTTATTATTGACAAAACAAATTCAAAAAATACCAGGCTCTTACTATAAGAATGATGAAGGTGTTGAGAAGATAGCTCGATGAATATCAGCCAGAATCCAAATCCGTACCATGAAAGATCCTAGAAGTGCTGTCACAGCACCACTGGACGCGAAAGCAGACACTTCTTCTCTTGTCCATACAATTACCTGATGCCACAACAAATAACATTTAAATATTATGACCAATCAAATTAACCAACAATGTAACTGATTGACTCACCGGTTGCAGCAATTTAGGAGGAAACACCTGTACAAAAATCTAATATTTCATGACATAATATAAATTTATTATGTGTTTAGCTTATTAAAATAAAATACAAGGCGTAAATAAAAATTATGTACAACCTTTTGCATCAACATCACTGTATTGTCTTAACACTTTCGAAACACGTCTTAAAGTCTCGATTTAAACGTAAGAAATGGATAATAAAGTCTATAATGAAGATCAAGAAGGCAGTGCTTCGCTAGTTAGATATAGTTTTCCCACCTCTTCTAAAACTCCTGTTTGCTCCTCCGCCTCGGCGGCCTCTGGAAGTACCGCGAGGTCCACCATTACCTCTCCAGTTGTTTCGGCCGCCATGTCCATTCATGCCACGACCTCTGCCGCGCCCTTGGCCACGTCCTCTATAACCTCCATCCCATCTTTGATTTCGCATATTATTATAACCATCATCTCCATTACCATCCTCATTATTATAGTTTTCTTCTTCATAGTTTTGATCGTATGATGCCGAATCTTCTTCATTGTATTCTTCATCATTCTGTGAGTACGATTGGTTATCATAACCAGAATCAAAATGTGGCTTATTGTATCCATTATCAGTAAAGGGTGGGCGCGACGGCATCGGTGCCATGTTACCCATGGGCGGCATGTTGCCCATAGGAGGCGGCATGTTCCCCATCATACCAGCTATATGGGGCGGTGGCATGTGCATCGGGCCCATAGGATGCATAGGGCCCATTGGAGGCCGAGGGCCCATGGGGCCCATATTGTTCAAGGGCATTGGTGGCCGCATCATGTTACCCATTGGAGGTGGCATATTATTCATAGGACACATATTACTTATATCAGAAGGACCATTGTCAAACTCTTGTTCTTCTTCTTGACTGTTTTGTTCACTAACATCCATTTCATTGTCATAATACTCATTATCTTGATCATAATTATCATAATTCTCTGGCTCATTATTATCATTTTCAGGTGTCTCATCTTCATTCTCAGGTTCAGGATATTCAAATGGTTGGAAACTATCTTCATCTGCATCATCTTCTAAATGAGGCATCACATCATGTAATTCTTCTATTTCACCAGATGCTATATACTTTTTAAGTGCCAGAGGTCCATCTGATATAGCTTTTTCCAATTTTGATCCAGGTTCTACTCCAATAAGTTTTCCATAAATAAATATTGCTGATGGTGTAATTTGTTGAAGTGGTATGGCTCCTGGCACAGATTCAACTAGAGCTTGAGTCAAAGCTTCAGTAGCAGCATCATCTGTAGTAGGTCCATGGTTCCACTGAGCTTGGAAGTTTCTAGGAATAGGTTTACTGTATGGTACCTTCTTAATCTTTTTCTCAAATTCCATTGGAACAAATGTGGTATCCAAATCCAAACCTGGAATGACTTTATCAGTATCTGAGGAAAATATTTCTACTTTATCTTCAGGGCCCATGCCCGGTATAACTGCAGGTTCCTCTAAGTCATGATCATCCTGGACACCTGGTGGTAATGTGTTAAGGTTATATTTATCTCTCATAAGATCACCTGGACGGTTTCGAGTCCAAAACTTTGATGTATGATCATTTGAACCTGAACACAAAATGTGACCAAGAGGATGCCAAGCCATTGTCCAAACAATAGATTCATGTGCTCCTTCAATACAACCAACTTCTTTATCAGTCCCAACATTCCAAAACAAGATGGCTCCATCAGAGCCTCCTGAACAAAACAATCCTTCGTGAGTGGGGTGCCAAACTACACTAGAAGCTTCTTTTTTATGACCCCTAAATATTTGTAACTCTGTGCCTAGTTTGCGGATATCAAATAATTTAAGTAAATGATCACGAGAGGCTGTTATTAGCCAGTTGCCATTGTCATTCCATTTCAGATCCATAACGGTTGACTTGTGTGCATGAAGTGTAGATAAAGCTGTACCAGACTTTGGATCCCATAGCTTAATAGGTTGTTGATTGTCTTTGCTGCCTGATACAATAAGTGCCTTTGTAGGATGCCACTGCACACACTTGACATCAGCACCATGTCCTCTTAATATCCTTTCTTCCTGACATCTATAGAAGTCAAATATTCTCAAAGTACCGTCATCGGAACATGTAACAATTTTAGAATCACTAGGACTAAAACTAATACCTCTAACGGCTTCCTTATGAGCCTGGTACATTTTAACATTGTTCATATTGCTTTGCCAATACTTGATGAATCCTGAATGATCACCAGTTACCATCCAGCCTTCACCATGAGACCATACCATTGACCTCACTGGAGAATCATGAGCTTGCAGAATTGTTTCAAAATTAAAAGTTAATCCATTCCATAACGTAAATTCTCCTGAGGAAGCTCCAGTAATTAAACGTCGACCTTCCGGCGTCCAAGCAACAGCGAAAATTGGACATCGCATTTTATTAGTAGCAGTTTTAACGAAACGAGTTGTAACGGCATTTATAGGATTATCGGGATATGAGGGTGGCGGTAATAAATCAGGAGTATACATGGCGTCCGGCTGAAGCGCGTGCCTGTCCCGCCAGTCCCTTTGCCAAACGCGACATTCTAAAGCTTTTATAATAGCAGCATTATAGTCTACAGTTTTTCGCATAACGGATTTACGTAAGCGTTTACCATCGAAATCATCTTGTGTCATGTTCAGTGGTCCTTGAGGTGGAAACCGCATCTGGTAGTTGAACGGTCTAAAGTTATGGCGCATGTTGTTTCTACCGGGCGGACCCATAGGAGGTCCCATGCTCATGCCCATACCCATGCCAGGTGGAGGCATCCCCAAATTCGGAGGTGGGTGTCCAAAATCCATGGTTTATAACTTCGTTACCTAATTAAAGAAATAACTGCATTACAATCTCGGCCATTTGAGAATCTATTAAATATGGCCAATTTCAGAATCGTTTGTTATATCTTACCTTATACAAACAAAATCAAATGCACTATAACATTATATTCGCCTGTTCACAACTGCACAACACACAAATTTATTTATAAGTACCACCAAACTATGTTATATGTACAAACAGAAAACTTAGAACTCAACGTTAACCTATTTGGAATGCTAGGCCAAGCAAATCGGCCATGTTGCTATAATATCATAGTGAGGCAACAATAAAGACGCCACTTACTAACTAATATTTTTTAAAATCGACTAATGTCGATTCAATTGTTTTTTTTTTTAAGTTTAACTCGCCTTTATACATCGAATTTCATGTTTTAAATATATCTGTATGTTTTGTGTGTACAATAAAGAATTAAGAATCGCTATAAAGCTTATAAAAGTAACGCTACGCCTCTGTTAGGAATAATGAATGTTTTCGTATGTCTATAACAATACTTTTGAATGTCTTTTATGTATTGGTATGTTAAGTTGTATATAATTATCTCGCAAATAATATACACTTAGATTGATTTCGAGAATACGTGAGGTGATAGGGTCATTGTCAGGGAAAGAACCAATGATATTTAAAGAAAGTATTGATAGTGTAAGATCCTAGTGCCGAGAGACTAGTATATTAGTATTTGCGTCTATGTGGTTATATCCATTCCTATTGGTATCTGGACTTCAGGGTAGTTAGTAATATATTGGCAGTCGTAGCAATATTGACGGTTGTACCAATATCGGTCTCGTAGTAATATTGACTAGCGTAGCAAGTTTGCCATTCGTAACAATGTTGGCCGTCGAAGCAGGCCATACGTAGTGGGCCATTCGTAGCCGGGCCATTCATAAAAAAAGTAATTCAAATATTCTGATTAAGTATTATTCATGGTGGTAGGTTAAAATACCGAATTTGCTGCACTAGATATTCAAACCCAAGCCAGTTTTTTTTTCAATGCGACTTTTTTAATGTCGTAAATACTTTCTTTAACATTCAAAGTGGCAGAAAAAATCGAGAAAAACCTGGATTTAATTACCTAATATTGCCAACCCGCAGTAAGCTAGCGTGGTGATCAATGCTCAATCCTTCTCTATACAAAAAGAGGTCTTTGCCCTGCAGTGGAACAGTTATTAGCTGGTCTGGTATGGTATTATTCGTTTACAGGAAAAAGATAGACCTAATAGATACTAATACCTAAAGCCGCAAAGGTAGGGTAATTTTGTAGCCATTGATCAATTCACTCAATCGTAAAATCTTGTAGCCAGGCGATGGGACTATGGCGGTGAAGATAACATCCGATATAAGATCAGATCTGTCAGCAACATAATCTAAGTAGATTTCGTAAGACAGACTTTACTTAGTTACTTGTAGGCAGGGACTTGAAACTGTTCTCAAAATATCGGTATTTTTGTCCAGATAACTTTATCTAGTAACGTCGCAAAACTAAAAAACGTTATCCGTAAAATTATTCATGTACAGGTACAAGAATCATGGAATAGTTTGAGCACGGCACAGATTTCGGAAAGCCTACGCTGATAGCGACGAGCGCTGTCAGCTAGTGGTGAAGGAAAATGGGACAGGATGTGGGAAGTGGCGGATCTAACTATTGGGTAGAAAGAGAAAGCAAAAAGGAAAAGCGATGTTGCTAACTAAATAAAACCAGGTTTAATTTATGGTAAAATAATTTAATAAACACTAATTATTCAATGTATAGTATATATACAAACACATTATCCCTCACTAGAAATTCTAAATGTATGTGATGCGTTAAAAATGAAAATATCACATCAGAAACCTGAGTTTAAATTACAACCACGACTAACGACAAAAAACTGGCAATGAAATTCTAATTACCTGTTTATGACTAACGCTGAATTTTCAGAATTTACCATTTCCATAAACCACTTAAATAATAGAGCATTTTAGTTACTGGTTATAGTAGTTAGGCACAAAATTTGGATCTCGTTTCTTGTCCTCAGGCAAAAACACAAATCTATGGTTTTATTACCCTGTTTACAGTCGTTCTTCTAAAGAAATTAAATGGCCAGAGACGGGGAAAAGCAGAATTTCAATTTTGAGACGATCACATATGTCCGACGATACTTTATAGCTTCTTAGAATATTGGCAAGGATACTTTTTATTGCTAGCATTCCGAAATGACGACCTGTAAAGGAATTTAGATTACTAATGATTCAAAAACTAGTTTATTGTGTCCCATCTCGATGTTTTTTATGCTGATGTAAATTTGTAAATTTTAAATTACAGCCCTGATGACACATGAGGTTTTGTTAATTTTGAATGAGCCATAATAGCCATAAAACCATCCTAACATTACATTCAAATGATACTATGTATTTAAAAGTAAAATAAATTACCTATACAATTTCTCATTCCGTAACTGAACGGTATGTAGGCGCAAGGATGTCTTGCCGCACAGTTTTCGGGCAGAAACCGGTCTGGATTGAATTCGTCTGCATCAGGACCCCAGATTTTCTTTGACCTGTGCATTATCATTGGTACAACCGCACAGCCCACGCCCGCCGGTAGCGTACACGTAGCTGTAAGCAGGTTGATGAATGAGTTATAAGTGCCTACAGCAAACATGTGAAGGATTTAGGTCTATAGTACTCAATAGTTTACTATGTCTATAAGGTACTATATATTTATAAAATTGCACAATGTATCTTCTTGGCATATATTTAAGAAATGGCACATTGTGTCTTCAAGGCTTTCCGTAAATTAAATATCTTTAACTAATTTGAACTAGTTACTTCAACGTTTGGAGGCTTCTGATGAGTTTTTGGACATTTCCACAGACCCGTTTTTAAAGCTGAAAGTTTTTAATGAATGCTAAAGAAACCTTTTTGTATTTTCCTTCTTTATTAAAAGACAATTACATGAAATATTTTAAACCAAAGAAAATGTGACGTTGTAATTATCTTTACGTATCCATACATAAAGTCACGTCTGTTTCCTATAGGGGTAGGCAGCGATATCCTGGCATATTTCTTATCAGTCTAGTCAAGAAAACCTGAAGTAGGTTACTTTTAAATCGGTCTGTAATGTCAAGACCAATACTTACAAAGTTTTAGTTCCTTCTGTGTTTTTCGACCTATTATAGGCACCACTGTGTAGAGCCGCATAGTTTCTTTAATTACTCTTTCTAAATAATCCATTTTAGACAAATCATCTTTGGTTGGAGATCTTGGAGAGTTTCCGAAAATATCTTTTAATCTGTGAACAGGCAACTCCATTACATGTTTTACTATAGTAACATTCTTGAGTGAGCCGACAGTCCGCTATACTTAAAACATTTTTTTTTAACAATTTACTTTATTTATACACTACAATTACTTAAAGCTCCTACGTTAAGAACAAATAATCAACATCATAATACATACAAATGAAAAATCTAAAAGTTATGCATCGAAGTATTCCTCCTCATCGCTATCGATTGGTATGGTGCCCAAAAGACTGGCGGCAGTGGCGAGTTGAATGCCAATGCTGATAAAGAGAAATAATAGTATTATGTAGTACTTACTCTTCGTACACTTTATTCTGAGCATCCTTATGGCTTCCTAGTAGCAGCAACGCATACGATATAACAAGTGCTGTGGTATCGTTACCCGCTATCGTAATGGAGTCTATGTGTTCACGCAACTCTACGTTACTAAACTCCAATTTCCTTTCTAATAATAATTGTAATATATCTTTTCGTCCTGAAACATCAACTGTTGGCTCTACATTGCTGTCTAATGGACACGCTCACACCTGTAGGTCGATTATCATAACTGACGATGCCGAGCAGTTCAACAGCGGTGTGCTTCCGATAAAACTCAACGTTCATTGTATTACGTTAATATGGTTTTTATCGAAAGCACATCGCTATCGTAATGCTCGAGAAAGTGTTACGAGAATTGACCTACTGCCTGTAAACTGTTCTAAGTTTACTGTTATTGGACTTACCTTCTTTGTGACTTAATTGTTCAAATGTTAATATTTTTTTCTTAATAACCTGAAATGAACACGTTGATAAAGACTAATTTGTTTTTAAAATACACTTTCGATAAAGTAGATAGTGACATGACATTTGCGTAGCGTTTCAACTACTTTGAATTGCCTGCTCGTTTAATCTTACCTTTACTCAATAATTATTTTCTCAATCAAAATAAATGTAATAGGTATAATTTATAAGCAAAAAGATTATTCAAAAAATATTGCTCTTATTTGAATCCCATGGACAGCCCTATTGAACTAGCTGACTGCAGTAGGTAACTAATAAAAGAATCGAATGGTCCAGCGTTTAAAAACCAATTCTCTCTATCGGTAGAGAATAACTAATAAATTAGTCATGCATCTTGGAAAATGAATCTAAGTACAAACTTTACCTTTTCTTTTTCTTACCTCATCAGTGAATCTATGAGTTGTATCAATACTATCTTTTTGTATGCCAGCATGTGTTGACAAACTAAACAGAGCATCAGGCTGCATCCAAGCTTTAAATAGCCGCATATTAATGATCGACATGACGGTCTTGCGCGCGCGCAAGTATGGCGTGTCTGGGTTATGTTGAACATCCATCTTTTCACCCATTGCCGTTTCTGAATTATAAAAAAATATCTATCAGACGTGAACGTTATTTAACAGTAATCAAATAGGAGAGATGAACTAACCGAAAACTATATCCAGCATACAGGACGTGACGTATTCGTAAACGTCAAACGGCGGCTTCCCTACTTGTTCCTGAAGACGGCCCACGAGGACCTGGCCTTGTTCAGCAAACACTTCGATGTAGTCCTCCACAATACGATTGTGGAATATGGGCAGAAGTAAACGTCTGTGAACCTTCCATAGATCCACTGTAAATTATAGAAACATAAATATAACTCCGACATCATATTGAAGAAAAGACAATATCACCTGATTAACACGTTACTACTGTATATGTGTATTATTAGGTAGGCATAATTATTTAATTAAACTAAATACTTATTTTAATGTTAGGGATACTTAGAAGAACTTCCTATAGTGACGATTCTTTATAAAATCGATTTGCCTGCAGCGGATCCTGGGTAGATTCGGCTTAGCTTACTTATTATATATCAAAGATAGTTATTAAGTACAAGACTACACACAATAAACTAATTTTTAGATATATTATACACCCAGTACTTTTTTTAAAATCAAATGTAAAACTTAATCGCGCTTGTGGCCCCGTAGCGGTAGGCCGGTGACCCACATTTTGCCAGGTATGAAGGTCCCAATACAACGTATCTCAAGACTCCATACCTATACTGAAAATTACCTAATGGCTAAGGAAAATCATCTAGTAACACTCAAACAAATTAAAAGCAATAATAAATCTTAATTTTACCTGGAGCAACAAATAAGCCGTTTCCTAGCCATGCCTGAAGAAACTTGTAGCTGTAGTCTTTCTCAAGGCAATTTTCCAAAATTTTTTGTACGTCCTCTGGATTCAACGACACTGGAAGTTGTAACATGATGACGAGCCTTCATTCTAACAAATCTATATAACAAGTTGTTTCCTTAATGAAAACTACACTTACCAACATAAAGCGATGGTCCGATCCAAATCTTACAAACAGTATCCATTTCTTCTACATTCTTAATTAAATTACGAACATTATTTAATATTTCTGAAAGAGTAATTTTATTAGAAGTCGATCCGAACAATCATGGTTGACGAGAGCACTTATGTAATTGTTTCTTACTTTCAGGCCCACCAATAAACCAATGAGTGTGTCCTATTACTGGGAGGTCACCTGTAGTAGGCAATGTTTCAGAAAACTTATAAATCTTCTTCCGCGATCGTCGAAAATTTAAATAATACAAAACGGACATTAAAAATATGACTATAAGAACAAACATTTTTCAAAATTGACACTATTATTATTAAGAACTTGTCACCATGATGCGCAAAAACGTACTGAAAGATATAACGAAATGCAGTGTTGTTTTAATGAGGTTTTCCGTAAAAGCACTTCAATTGTATGGGCACTCGTAAACAACATAATTCACATAAAATGAGTTAGAGTACTTGTATGTAGACGTAAATACTATGTCATAATGTCACATACTTAAATATTGTAAGTCCTATGTACCTATCGTTTGTGTGCCAATAGAATATCTAGGTAATAGTACAAGTAAACTGTTCATTATAGTTCTCGGACTGTCCTTCACGTAGCCTTACCTAGGTCTATACCTATATATGTGACATGAAAATAGATGTGACCTACATCTTTTTGGAATCAATAAGTTAGATAATATTATCCTTCTTTCTAAAAAGCTTGTTTCGTATTTTTTCACTCTATAAAATTAATTACAAAGAAAGGAACCAACAGGTTTTTAGAAACCTTTGCATTTGACCATTGTAACTAACACAGTGATCTCCTTGCCCTTTGGTGGATTATATTTAAAATGAGCCTAAACATTATCTACTGAAGAGTTCCACTGTCTAACTCCTGGCTCCATCATCAGAATTTCTATATCAAAAGTTAAATAACGAACTTACTAAAATGTATCAAGTGATCTCATACTCCTTTTCATTTCCAACTCCTATCGTTGAGGAATTAGTACTTCTTTTCGCTGAGCTGATGATGACGAGCTTCACCAGCGCCGCATCATGAAATGATCGTTATCAAATGATAGCCGACTTATCATGTAATGTGGGGAAGTGGGAACTAAATTTATATTCCTACTCCTCCTATATATTATTTTATGATAATTTTCGTCGCGGGTTCCAAGACAGTCGAATCATTCCCCTGGGACGCCTCGAGCTTCATTACCTCGATGGTTCTCTATAGTTATCATTGTAGATCCTGGCTCGCAGGAGTCGCAATGTTGGGCACGAGTGATGGGCTTGACTTATAATGAAAAATGCCCGACGTCCTGCAATTTTTAGCATCATCAGATCCTGACATTTTTACAATGGGACCAACAAAAACAATCTCTATCTTTCAAACAAAATCTAAATCGGATGAAGTAACCGATGCACAATAAATACATTTAAAAAAAATACGCGCCGTATACATGACCTGCTTCTTTGTTGTAGGTGGCATTGGTGCCGAAAGTTGTTTTTTATGGGTAGTGTTAGGCCTACCACTGTAAATCCCCTTTTTTGTAACAAAATATTCGAAAGTAGCACCAAAAATACTGGATTGCACTCTAACTAAATGAAAACTTCTTCTTCGATCTTTTTCTTCTTATTGTTTGATTGATGAACAATGTGATGTCAGAGTTTAAACTGCCTGTAGGCCTTAGCGGATTATTACCTACTTTCTTTGCCCATCTTAGTTATTTTTAGTCGGGGATTTCCCAAATATATTATATATTTATTTGTCTATAACACTTACACGTCGTGGATATATTAGAAAAAAAATATTTTTGTTTTATGTGTACCGAATTTTTTCAATAACTAGCTTTCCAATTTAATTTTTTAATAGGTGCCTGGTTTAAATACCTACGTAATAAATTGATTGTAAAGGTGATGTGCAGATTAAACATGGTTTTTGCTCAAATTGCTCATCAAGACTAATGAATTAAACCAAAACTCGGTGGATTATATTGTTTTATCATAGAGATGCTGTGTCCACCTTGCAGCTTCATCATGAGATCAGGTCATGGGCAATATTGCATTGACACCCAACTTACATACGTATGTGAAGTAGAGGAAGTCGGTGTAATTTAGCTTGCAAGATTCTATCACCCACAAACAGACAACAGGACAGGTGAAACTAAATAAAAGCTTTAAATTGATTAAGGGAAACTTGAAAAATGATGGACACGAGCGGGATTCGAATCCCGCTTCCCCCATCATTTTTCAAGTTTCCCTTAATCAATTTAAAATTTAAGCCTAGCATGGCAACATGCATAAAAAATACGAAAAGCTTGTAAAATCACTGATGAGGTAAAGACACTCAATACCGAGGTGTTCTAAAATTGGCACTATATTCCGATCGAGTCTTTTTCAAAGCTCAAGATAAATAATCTGTTAACGCTTACATAAGCAAAATAGTGCTTTATAGTGTATACGTTTTAAAGTAAGTTTAGCAGCCGACTCGAACGCGCGCTTTTTTACATTTCGGACCTTATGTACGTGAGAAAATCGATTTGCTAAATAGTGTTTTACATGATTATTTTATACAGTGTGTGTTTTGTTTAGGAGTATATTCTTCATAAATTGAGGGGCTAATAAGTTTTTCAAATGTCACGGCGTTACTTACTTAATTTTTTCGGTGGTTCCTACATGATGATATTATAAGGCAATTAAACGATAAAGTTAATGTTTTTAGTTCTGAATACTTAAATCAATACTCAATACTCAATCATTTATTGCATTCCATATGTATTGTATATAGTATGTTCCATAAATATAAACATGTATTTTCGAGGTATATTGTGGTGTCGCCTTTACTAATTAAATCTGTGGAAAAGTTAAGTATGACAATTAAGTTATTTAGTATATTATCTGATATAACCCTTATACATATTTTTTCACAGATATCTCAATAAAAAATTCATTTAGTCTTATAAAACGCTATTCCGGTGTATTTAAGTCGGAATAACGTTATATGAATACCTAAATTCGTCTAAATTTGTCTTACACCGTTTGTTAAGGATTTTTATGGTTTTATTAACTGAAAGAATTTGCCTTAAAAATAACTTCCATAATCCGGATACACCAAGATATTCTGGTGCCATTTTATTAATCGTATAAGGCAGAGTAAAAAAAATAATTAAAATGAATAGAATTCATTTTTCAACATCACGTATCATTCTCCCCACCTCCTTCACTTTATATTTTGTACACTCGGAATTATGAACCAAATGCATCGGAATAAGATGCCTCGGACGTTTTCATATTTTTACACGTTTTATAAATTATAATACGCAAACTAAGTAAATACTTATACCTCAGAAATAAGATCATTAAGAGCCCACTGATAAAAATAGCCAATCCCACAGAAAGCTAATACATTTTAAATGTTCTTTCTACTTATGCTGAAAACACCGCGGAATAAGGTGCCTTGACTTTGCAAAATCGTTGTATATTTTCAGGCTTTTACGATGATTATTCTAGCAGTTGTATTGCTGTTATTATGCATTTACTGGATATTCTGGTCAGCGCGAGCGCAGCGCATGGACCGTATGACATCATCACTGCCTGTGCCGCCTACACTGCCGCTCATCGGGAACGGTACGCTTTTCATGGGAGACACACAACGTAAGTCTTATATTCTAAATTTTAAAACGTCCAGTCAATTAAAAAAGCAGGAGGGCCTAATAAATAATCTTACTACCCTTACCTATTTTTTATGATAATTTTAGTTTATAGATAACTAGTGTTTTTTACAAACCGTAAGGATTTCTAATATCGAATCCCATCAAAAACATAAAGGTGAAATGAGAATGCGTCGTTATCGACTTCACCGACAAATTAATTAAGATCTAAATGGATGCCAAGTTATGTGTAGAAAGTCCTATTTAGGGATTGTCCAATCGCTATAAGACTTTGGCCACTTATAACCAAACAGTTTAGTGATACCTTGCCCAACTTAAAAACCAAAATAATAATGGTCCTTATGTGCACAGCAACCAACTGTTCTACTGCCCACGTTTCGGGGTCCATAGAGGTACCGGGCGGTAAAGAAGGGAAGAATGGAAATCCAAAATAGTCGCTATACAACTCAACAATAAAATTTTACAATAACTGTCATTTTGACATAACATAACATAACATAACATCACGCCTGTATTCCCCGAAGGGGTAGGCAGAGGTGCACATATAGTACACCCACATTTTGCCAGTTATGTTTTAGGTCCCAATGTAATAGGGGGCGAGCCTATTGCCATCAACCGGGCACAGATCCAGACTCCGTGCTGTTACTGAGAATTACCTAATGGAAAAACCCAGTAATACTTTGCCCGACCCGGGATTCGAACCCAGGACCTCGTGCTCAGCAGTCGCGCTTAGCAACCACTAGAGCAACGAGGCAGTCCTGTCATTTTGACACAATGTTTATAAGTGTTTTTTTATGTACAATAATACACGTAATCATATACAGGCTTGGGATATGCATAAATGTCTACCTTGATACCAAATATCAATACCAGTTTGTAGGTCATTTCGATGTGGGTTAGGTTTTTGATCGAGTGAGTCATAAAAATGCTGGTTTTTAACACGTTCCCTGTCCAGTGTCCACATGTTAATCGTGATCGTATCTATAAATATCCACTTCAGGGTTCGATTATAATAGCTTGTTAGTAATACAGTTTGGACGCAATAATTTTTTTTTGTTTTTTGTTTATCGGAAAACACAACAACAATTGAACGGCTATTTAAGCTAGTTGGCTTCGAAGTGTACCTGCATTACATAACCTGCGACAATTCCACACCAGAATCAGCGTAGTAAAACATTCATCCAGAAAAACAAAAGTATACTATTATTTCTTCTAACTAGATCTCCATAAAATTAATAGGTTATCTATAGGTTCCATAAAATTGGTTGTCTGGAAGAAATTGCTATTAGCAATAAGACCGCCACTTGCACTGTTGTTTTAATTTTAAGGTTTTTCTGTATTATTGATTTTCTGGTGTGCAATAAAGTATATTCTATCTTCTATCTATCTATACTTAGTAAAAAAGTCAAACACAGTAAAGATCCGTAGTTCAAACAGCTTGCTATTCAAGAGGGTTAACAAATGATTAAATAAGTAGCTGAGTAGAAAGTCCTTAAATTATTCAAGTTTTTTTTTAAGTTAAGGCCTTAAACAATCAGTACTCTACATGATAAGTGTCACCAACCAACAGTTTGAAGGCCAAGGCAATCATATACCTACCACTACAGTTGTATGGGTCAGTCATGTCATATCTATTGAAATAAAAACTACTTCATAATAATAATGTAATGAAAACGTAGCCGTAACGTAGTATGTATAGTACTCAAGCTGTTTGCAGTGCCGCTACATCTGTTTACAAAGGTACTCCAGGGCTACCAATATGTGCATAGTATTTACCTTAAAGCATGCGACTTCGCAATGTTTACCTTTAAGATAAGTAAACGACAAACTTACGTACACGTAAATCAAATAACTATTACTACTTACTATACTACCTATCCATGCCTGCGTTCGTATAATTTCTTTTACACGTGCAGTCTGTAGGCTGAATAAGAAGAAATCGTACAGTGTCCTTTGCGTTCAATATAATAATTCATTAAGGATATTGATGGGGTTGGCGCATCTGTAGTGCGTCAGGGATGTTTGCTGAAGCTCGAGTCGACTGTTTTTATACAACATAAACATAACATCACGCCTGTATTCCCCGAAGGGGTAGGCAGAGATGCACGTATAGTACACCCACATTTCGCCAGTTATGTTTTTAGGTCCCAATGTAATAGGGGGCGAGCCTATTGCCATCAACCGGGCACAAATCCAGACTCCGTGCTGCCACTGAGAATTACCTTATGGAAAATCTCAGTAACACTTTGCCTGACCCGGGATTTGAACCCAGGACCTCGTGGTCAGCAGTCGCGCTTAGTGACCACTAGACCAACGAGGCAGTCCAGTGTTTTTATACAATGATGAGAAAACGATCCACTTTCATCGGTTCATGATCTGGGAACTAGGTGGCCCCATTGATTACGGGGCCCTGGACAATTTGGACAATTGCCCAGAGAACCCAGTGAAAAAGAGTGACCTGGCCCCGAGACTTAACTTAGTAGGAGTCCCGTCACGGTCCATGATGATTATATATGGACGTCCTAAGACGATGGCATCCTGTCTGCTTAAAATAGTAAGGAAGGAGCCTTAGGACGAAGGGACTTTATGAAGATTTCCCCAAAAATAGGCCTTTTGCGCGTAGACCATAACTTAATACTTAACCAGATCAACGCAGTAACAATGATGTGGCTAACCCGCACTAAAATATAAGTAGTTAACCAGCTAAATAATTATATTGTTTGTTTCAGAACTGTATAAAAACCTTTGCAGCTTAGCGCAATTAGCTTTCGAACACAAGAGCGCGGTTAAGATTTGGCTTGGCCCCAAACTGTACGTAGGTAAGTTGTCCTCTTAGCTAACTTAGGTCAAGGGACGCAGTCCGATCAGAGTTGTCAGGTCCCGACCCTCCTCTGCCCGGCCGGTCCCGCTCACTACGTACCACATGTCACGCACTCGCGGAACACCAGCGACCTACATGGGTCTATCTGTTTAGACGATGACTGTTGGCCTACTTCAACTTCACATAGATATGTAAAGTGAAGTGAGTAAAATATTATTTTTTACTTTGTTGCCACCTGGATGGCCCGGTCATTGGCTTCCATCAAATCCTGGAGGATGCAGGTGGTAGTGCAGGTTGGGAAGGACAAAAAAAACGCTATGTCTTGCAATAGGGCACCACACCAACCTTGGGTAGTCGGTCTTAATGGCCAGCTGAATGACACTAATGAATGAAGACAGTGCAACTTGTGTTTGCGCACACACTTGTGCACACATTAATAGAATGCTGGCTATATTCGCGTTTGATGACCCGCCCTAACCGAAACTCAGTCGGAGGACGGTATTACTATGTTAACTTACTTAAGTGATTTTTATAACTTGTAGCTATCGCTGGTCCAGAAGACGTGCAAGTGATATTAGACAACTGCCTCGACAAAGATGATGTCTATCGCTTCATGCGTCCTTGGTTGGGTCATGGTCTCTTCGTAGCCCCCGGTAAATATACTCCACAGAAACTGTTTACTATATATAACACATGAGTGACAAGTATTAGGACAAACATAACCTTGGATTTACTTAGTGTATAATCAGGCACTTATTTACCGAAATATGCGTAGCAAAATTAGTAGGAAATCAACCTAGAAGCTGTTGAAATGAAGAATTAGGCAGAAATGGTCAGATATGCAACTTATTAAATGAGCTAAAAAAACTGAGCGTATTTCGCTAGCTTACGGTTGGGTAGCGCCTTAGGTGCTTAATTATGAGAGTTTCTCGTAGGATTGATACAAATACATAGCCGTGACTATATTATGGCGAAGAGAGTACAATGTGTTCAACTGAAGTCAATTGACAACAACTTTGTGTGTGGTGTTTGTCCCGAGTCTGGGTGTTAGTGTATGTGATACTAATATTTGATGTTTGTGAAACGCACCCACGACACAGGACAAATTCCTAGAGTGGGTAAACGTTTTTAATAAAAAAAAAAAATTGCACTTCTACTGCATCATTCTTTCCTCCAGCTAGTGTAGAGCAAGGAAAAATCACACATACTTGAATGCGTTGTATGTCTGAAAACCTTACTTTCCTTCTAGTATACTCGGGTAAATTAATAAATTATTTGTTACAGTGGATTTATGGAAAACGCATAGAAAAGAGTTATTACCGGTTTTCCATAACAAAGTAGTGGAACAATACTTAGATGTAGTTGCCGAGCAAGCAGATGTGCTTATTGAAAGACTCGGCAAGCAGAAAGATCAAGGAACGTTCGATGTTTTGAAATACATCACTGCTTGTACGCTTGATATAATGTTTGGTAAGTACATACAAAGGTCTGCTGCAAACTTTAAGTAAATTGAACATGCTTTATGTAATCAATAAAAAAAATATATAAAATTCCAAAAATACCACAAATTGTCCGCAAAACCTTCTCGCTACCACTTTAATATAAATATTATAGTTTAGTTAGATAGGATTTATTTATTTTTTCTAGAGACAGCCATGGGAGAGCGCATGGACGTCCAACGTTCACCGGACACGCCGTACCTCCGCGCGCGACAAACCGTCATTTCGATACTAAACATGCGGATCTTCAAGGTCTGGTTACAACCCGACTTCCTCTTCAATCTGACGCACTATGCAAAACAGCAAAAGGACAATATCGATCTCACGCATAAATTCACAGACGAAGTAAGTGTACCTAGGTTTAAGACCTATCTACATTCATCACCATCAGCCGGAAGACATCCACTGTACCCCTTAGATAGGGGTTGCCATAATCCTCACGCTTAGAAAGCAGCTTGATGGTAAAGTTACAGAAGACGCTGCTGCTCATCTTCTCGATTTTCCCTTAGTCGCCTCTTACGACACCCACGGCAGGAAAGGGGTAGGTCAATTCTATACTACTCGGCATACTACCTACATTTTATTTACCTGTTTCCTGATGATAAAATAACCTCAATAAAGTAATATTATAAATCTTCTACTTATATATTAATATCCTTACAGGTTGTTCAAAGACGACGGTTGGTATACAACGATGATAACCAAAACAAAAAACCACACGGTAGGTTTACCTATTGTTATTTTTTTAATGGTTGGAATGTCATGTAAGTACATTGATCAGAGAGGCTCATATCGACGTGGCTATCGCGCACATCAGTCGAACCACGAGTTTATACCGTGCTCGCCGCGGTCAGTCTTGTGATGGGTGACCGTTTTCAGATGTCGAGACCTCTCTTTGCATCGGAAGGCTCGTAAAGCCGTTGGTCTTGCGTGGCGGTCTATCGTCCCATCGGTCTATGAGAGTAAGGGAATTGGGGGACTAGGGAGTGCACCTATGTTTGCGCGCACGCGTCTTGAGCACTTAAATGTCTTCTGCATAGTTGGCTAGTCTATGATGAGATAGGCACGCGCCGTGACAGAAATTTGGTTAGAACAACACAAATATCGGTATTCAATTGATTTAGAAGAGCGCAAAAAATAGGTACCTAGACAAGGAATAGAGCCCTTATAGCTTATATACTTAAGTTAAACGGGTAAACAGATTAACTATTTTTAACGTGTTCTATTTGGTTTAGACGTATCCGAGCTTATGGCAGAGAGTTTAATTCGTGCGCAAAATTAAATAAATATTGGTATAAGGTATACATATGATTTATTCATGAGTATATTATGTCACGTTGGCTGATGATACTGAATCTCAGTGCGTATCCACGTCAAATTAACTGGTGATGATATCTACCTACTTACGCATATTTTATAATAGGTAGTTAACCAAGTTAACCAATTGTAAATGTATGTTTAAAAGCAGCGCTTCTTTTTTATTTTCGATAATGTGGAATTCCTTACACTTTTGCCTCATAAACGGCGATCCAGGAAGATATTGAAACTGAACTGATGTAGCTCCAACCTAAGCCAGGGATGCTGTGCTTTGGTATATTTCAGCAACCCCTTCATTGGATTGCGGGCGCCCTCCAGATGAGGGCGCCCGCAATCAGCGATTACAGCCTTCATATTATGATAGCATTACGGCATACTTTGAGGGTTGTGGATAAACTTCTCTTTACTAATTTCAGATGGAAAGTTTTGTGCTGTCCTAGATTTATTGTTCGGTAGAGAAATAGACTTTACCAATGAACAACTTCGAGAGCACATCGACTCTATTACTATCGCCGGTAACGACACCACGGCTCTAGTCATAGCCTACACTCTCGTCCTCATTGGTATGCATCAAGAAGTACAAGAAAAAATATTACTTGAGTAAGTTATGTTTACAATATTTGGTGAATATTTATGGCACTCTAGCCTAAAATCATTGTCATCACAAATATGTTTTGTTTGATTGTATTATGTGTAGTTAACATCAAAATAATTTAAAACTAGCGATTAACAAGTTTTTTTATATTCAAAAAATGTTTAGTTATTGTATTAATTTAACCAATTATAAATAATTCATTCGTTTGCAGACAACAATCCATTTTCGGCACCACAACACGTAGCTCGTCTAAAGAAGACTTACAAAAGATGTACTACTTGGAGCAAGTCATTAAAGAGAGCATGAGGCTCTACACCGTAGTTCCAATCATAGCGAGGAACGTTAAGAAGGACATTTATTTGCGTACGTATTTCTATCATCCTATCGTCCCGTAACTTGTTATTTCAATATTATATTACTGACTGCGAAAGCACTTTATGTCCTTAGAACTAGCAATGTGATACTTTAAAGTAATTTTTACTACCTATTTTAGTTATGCTATCACGGTTTAAGCCATATTTCAAGTTTATTTAATGTTCATGAGTTTCATCACAATGTCTTTTACCAATTAAACACAAATAAAGTTTTGCTTTACAGCCAATTGTGGAGTAACTTTACCAGCGGGCGCGGGCGCAGTGATAGGGGCCTTCGCAATACATCGCTCGGCAGCATGGGGACCCAAACCCGACATATTTGACCCCGACAGGTTCTTACCAGAACGGTCCACCGGTAGACACCCTGCTGCGTTTATCCCTTTCAGCTACGGCCCAAGAAATTGTATAGGTACAATTTTTAAAGATATAATTATCTTTATTAGTAGGCTAAGCGTATATTTTATTAGTAACTTAAAGGTCATCGAAGAGTTATATTGAAATAACACATTATATATTTCAGGAAGAAACTTTGGAATGCTAATCATGAAGAGCATCATATCTGTCATTGTCCGATCTTACAAAATACACGCAGATGAGGTCGGTCCCTTAAAAGTAGAAATGCTTCTGTTTCCAATTAATGGGCACCAAATTAAAGTTACAAGAAGAACAAATCTTTGCCATGATAACCTCAACAATAAAATATAATAATTACATGAGTTAAATATTTTTATTTACAAAAAACGTTATCTGAAATGTTAATGATAAAATTAGTTTATATACACAGTGGAATACGTCTTTTTATAACAACTTAAGGATTTGGATTAATAGCTTCCTGAATTTCTATCTCTGTGCTGTTATCTTCTGGTGGGGTCAACAGAATAGGGGTAGGGGCGTGTGAAATGGTGGCGAAATCATACTCCATGTGAGTGTCGTGGTCCAGTACATCACGGGAGTCGTCTACTCCACAGGTTAGAAATTTGTTATATTTGCTCAAATCTAGAAAGCCCACACCGCATGGTCGATCTACGAGACGGGATGTCATAATTCCTTGTACAAAGCCGGAACAAACAATCACGGACCCCACGTCATCCTAAAAATGCCACCAGATATACGTCATCTGTAATATAAAAACACTAAAACCACCTCCAAGTACAATAGAGATTTTAACATCTACGTTGGAATAAATTGAAATCTAAAAAAGCGTTTAAAATAAATACGAAAACCTGAAAAAATAAAAGAAATCGAGGAAAAACGAAAGATTTTTCCACAACGCTTTTAAGTTTCTGAAGGGGGCATTCTCTATCCCTATCGCGCAAATTAACGCTTAATGTACTAGTACTAGGCGATGTGAAAATTACTATGCAAATACAGACCATTATGCCACCGTACTATAGTGCCATCTCTGTCCTACAATACAATTTCAAAAGCTTTTAACTTTCTGTCGTATATAGTTTGTTACTATAAAAATCCTTTTTCAAACTTGTTTTCCAAAAAATGCAGTTAGCATCCCTATTTTATATCGTGCATTTTTATTGTTAAAATTCATTCATTCTTATTACAACAAGATTGAACGAAAATACGTTACATTTAATGAATGGCATTTTACTGTGTATTACATATATACCTACAGCATTGTATACAAACACAGTACATAAAAACACATAACAAAAAGCAATTTTCTCAAGCGATAAAAAATGAACGACGACTCTATATTATAGTTTAAATAAATACTTACTGGACACAATGCTCCGTATTTCGGAGACTGAAACAATAAATGTAGAGTAGTTAAGAGCAATTTACAAACTTGTATAAGTGTGTAACATGAACAGCCATTTTGGAATTGTAAGGTATCCTGGGTCACAGTGCGTACAGGGTTCCGATATTAGCAGGCCACACTGACATCATCTGGAACCTAAGGTGCTGTCACGATAGTAAGTAGAAAATATTATTTTTACATAGGTAGGTATTGTTGCCTTATCAGTATGTCTGTTTCTACCCACTAAAATTCTACATTGGGCCAATAAGAGATTTCATAGACTTGCCCCTATTTCGAAAATTACCAAATTAAATCTAAAGATTTAGAGAAGGTCCTTCACCACCATGGCTGCGCTACTCATAAACTTCGACAACATTGTACCTTGCAGTGTCCTTGCTGAATGCAAAGATATTTCTCTTGATAGTTAAACATCGCTAAGCATTTGTTTCTTGGTAGAATGACAATGTTCATGCGTTGAAGATTTATCAGCAGTGGTATCAAGTAACCCTGAAAATATAAGTATTTAGTCCTGAAAATAATCGCTCAGTCGTTCATATCTATAGATTTCAGTAGTTATAGCAGATTAACAAAAGATTGGTTGGACCGACAGTGAGACTATGGTCTGTGAGGTCAGTGTATGGTATTAATGAACTCGTTCTTGGGTTCGGTACGTGTCTCGAGCCCTAAACCACCCTCTCACATACATACACGCACCCTTCACTATACCCACCGACGACCAAGTTCACACTAGTTTATTATATTCATCAATAAAAAGGCCTCCCCTTAGAACACCACAACGTTTATTTTATTAATTAAGCATAATCAATGTATGTTTATAATATAAATTGTATCCTTTCTTCGTAAGCCCTGATAACATATAATATGTAGATATACACCTAAACCAAGGGTAGAGGCGCTGCGTGCTGAAGCACAGGCTTTAAACCTATTTCAGCAGCAGATGTTAAGAATTTGTACACAATAATATTTTAGCCTATATGTATCTAGTTTATAAACAAAATTGTGTAACACAACCCCTAAAGGTGTAAAGTTTAAATTAATATCAAATACTTGTCTGCTCTCCCTTGAAGTCGTGATAAAATTAAATCAACGCAATCAAAAGTTACAGGCAATTCTGCTGATTATTTTCACACTCAAAACCTCTACCCCTATATATTCACGTTGTTCTGGAATCTAACGGAACACGAACACTTTTCTAATGGAAAAGTTAATTTTGTCTGCGAATTTAGTATATTTTTTTGTTAAAACAATGATGTAAATATAATTTAAAATTTCTTCGGAACCCTCGGTGCGCGAGTCCCACTCACACTTGACCCGGTTTTATAATAATTGGGCTATCAAGAGCCCAAAGTCAGTATCCAATTTCATTTTATTATGAAGGATCTCGGAGCTCGCTTCTTCTGAACCTGAAAACTAATATTTTACGCAAACTTTTTCGTAGGCGAATTAGACCTATAGGAAATACTTCATAAATTGAACTTACATTTCTCCTGCTGCCCCAGCCGTAGTATTTGCAAGAGGTGTCTGTGTAAAGGCTTTCATCTCTCGGAGCAGTGATCCCATAACGTACACGATTTAATAAGAAGTCAGCGCCTGGCTCTCGTTGGTGGAATGAAAACTGATGATTAAGAACCAGTAACGCCAAATTATCCGTCATACAATCTACCCATCGCAATGAAGTGTTGTATCCTGTACGGAATAGGTAGAGAATGGTAACAGAGCAACCAGCTTCTAGGACATTGCATTATTCAGCTCTCTTGTTTTAAACCCCTAAAGCGTAGTGCTTAGGTGATCTAAAAAGGTTCAAGTTTTCATAAAAAATAAATATATGTTTAGATTAATTAAAAAACCCGATTGCCATCTCAAAAACCGAACGATTTAAAAAGTAAAAACATATTTCATCGCAGTCGGAGTACCTCTTAGATAAGGCAGTCTTCCACAGAACAGAGCACCCCGACTGCGATAAAACAAGGTTTTTAGTCCGTTTTTAGGGTTCCATACCTACCTCAAAAAGGAAAAACGGATATAGGAACACTTTGTTGGCCGTCTGTCTGTCTGTCAACCCCTTTTTCTCAAGAACGCGTAAATTATTTGCAGTTGGTAAACTAACCGCTACCTACTTTAATGTATTGGGAACAGTTTTCGAACGGCAAAGTTAAGTTGTTTTTCATTTTGTAATAGCAAAGTTATTATCATATAAACATAATTTAACGTCAGTACGGAACCCTCAGTGTGCGAGTTCAACTCGCACCTTGACTGGTTTTCTTTACATGGCAGTCGTGTCTTTTAATTTTCTAAATACATTTTTTTATTTATTAAACTTTCTTATAGCCTATATTACTCGCGATGGTGTAAGGATTCTAAGTGGTGTAGGGTTTAGGCATCCAGAAATTATGGTAGAATAAAGAAACTCACAAGCGTACACACATACATGAACCCTGAAAACATTACACTCCTATTTTTGAGCAGTGGTAGTTACACCTCGAACGTGAAGCAAATCCCTACACGTTTGAAACGAGAGAGAGGTTATTGTTTACCTAATACTTCTGCTTTGAGGACAGTGAACCGAATAAATAAATTGAGTCATATTAATGAACATTTTGCTCTTTACTTACCTCTATGTATACACAAGTGTTGCACTGCTCGCGAGATGCCAGCATTTTCCGTAAATTTGTGTGTTCCACCGACTACATTAAACTTATATCGCTCGCCATGCACGCAACTCGCTGGTGTGAGAACAACGTGAGCCTCTATCAGGACACCCATACAGAACATCATGGCATGAGATAAGAAATGAACCTGAAACACAAAAACAAAACTACATAATCTAAATCATTATTTAATGTTCGATTTAGTACTAAAGATCATCTTATGGAAATCCGTGGTCTTCGCCTACCCTTCTAGAAAACAGGCGTGAGTTTATGAATGTATCATGTATGATCCACTTATTGGCTTTACGATCCCATAATGGGTGCCATAGACGGGGCAATCAATCAAAGTGTCGTAAATAAAGTGATGAAAATTAACTAAAAAAAAAACTAAGCAAGTGGCTTAAGTATTTTAAGAATCATTGTTTTTTGTAATCATATATAAAAACCTATATTGAAACCCTTAAAACTTGCAACATTGCAAAGTTCAAGTGTATTTGTTGAAAGTAAATGTAATTTTACTGCATTCTACATTCATATTACGTTCTACATAAATGTATCTTCAGACCATGACACTATACCAACGTGTATCTAATTGATACACGTAGGTATAGTGTATGATATTTAAATTGTAACGGTGTCACATTGCTATAAACATAATGGCAGGCGAATGGGCGCACATTTTAGGTCTGAATACTTGTTAAGAACCGCGTCGTATACACTACACAAGGCTGACACTTTGCCTAAGGATCACTTATAGTGCCATTAAAATATTGAGCTCAAGGCAAACTACTCACAACATATTGGGCTTCCGTTACTTCAGCTGTTGTTCCAAGAAATCCAGGAGCATTATCAAAGTCCATGTCCACTGCAATATTAATAAGTTAATTACGTAATTTCATAAAAGCACGTTATCATTATGACAATGTTAATAACTGGGCATTTACCCAAAGTGGCAATGCCTCCAATTTGTCCTGCGCCCATTTTTTTTGGATTTTAACAATAAATCAATAAAATAGTTATTTATGCAGTGGCGGTATTCATTATTTCAAACTGAAAATTTAATAAAAAAAAAAGGCTTTATTTTATTTTACGTAACAGTACTTGAACCACCTACTTCTAATTGGTAATCATAACAAAAATATTTCGAGCGCAACGGTTTTAATTAAATTCATGTGGCTTATAATAAACGCAAATACCTATTATAATTTCGCTGCTGAACTATTCGTGACGACATCAAGAACATTTTTAGCCAGTATTAGGCTTTACTCTAAGCTTAAATATTTCAGGCGTAGAAGCTACCGCAGAGGCAATGCCATGAAAGCTGGAAAACACGATAAAACATTATTTTTTATGTAGGCAATATGTAGGTATAAAACAATAATATGTTTACTCAGAATATACTAAGCCTAAAACGCAAGATAGTTGTCAAGTTCAGAAGGAAATAGTTAATACCTACAATATCACATCACATGGCACGTCGCACATCACACTAATATTAAGAAGGCGTAAGTTTCTGGGTGGTTGTGAGTGTGTTTGTAGGTTTGTTACTTCTTTACGCAAAAACGGCTGAATCAATTTTAATAAAATTTAGTATGGCGGTAGCTGACACTGTAAATTAATACATAGGCTACTTTTTAACGTAACGCCGCGAGGCGCAGCTAGTACATAAAATTCGTAAGTATACCAAATTGTACGAAAAGTTATAAACACATATCGTGTAGGGTTAAACATTAACGCTTTATCCTATCGTTTGTTATGTATTCTAAAATCGTATCAAAATGGGCTTTCAATTAGTATATTATTATTCTAATACTCTATGTAGACTCTAAGGACTGTTTTATATAATGACATAGTCTCATAATATTGATAAATAAGTAGAATTATTTAATAGCATGTACATATTAAGGTCACTTCTCAACCCCAGGTAGTCGTAATAGGCTATCAAGTTTTGAATTTAAAATTACAAGCAACAATTGTTCTATTGTAAATCGGTTCTCATTTTGTTACCCACCTAGTAGAGTGCTACAATTTTACTCTTCACTTCAGCTCATCACTATAAACGTCACAAAAAAATGACAATGACATAAACTAAATTGTCATTTCGAAACGTTCCCGGTTTCAATGTACATCCAGAATTCAATAAAATTTTCGTATGTAACTAAGCATAAAGATAGACTGTAAAAATGTGAAGCACTACTAATTCCAACATGTAAGAGAGGGATGCAAAATGTGTACTATGTACTCTTGGTGTGCGGAATCTGCCAGATCATCTGTCATTCTTATTTTGTAGTCTGTACTGTGCGGTTTGTAGGTTTATAATTCTATTCAGAAGTCTCGACTTTATAGTTCGATTGTGTATATGAACATAGAATAACATAATTATAAAAATATATCTTTATCACATCTCCCACGCAAATATTGCTGCATATCTCAAATATGTGGGTTCCTGTGATTGAGATAATAACTCGAATTTGACTCGAACCGTGCAGTATTTGGTCTCTAAAGTGTAACACTGTGCGACGAAACTAATAATTGTTTAATAAATATATCTCACAATGAACTGTATGACCACCATATGCTTTACTTTATTTGTTCTAATGTTTTCATACAACGTTAGAATATGCTTATCGCAATATAATAAACCATGGAGTGATAAATACGAAAATAATAAATGTCCTAAGCTTTATCCGAAGAATTTTTTGAATTACATGCCAGTTGGTAAGTTTATACTTTTCCCGTGTTATTTGTTATAAAGGATAATTATAGTAATATTTGGAACACATTGTTTGTAATTTAATTTCATCTAGGTAATTATATACATGTCAATGACTGTGTTGTGCGTAAGAATTAAATACATAACATACTAATAGCATATGTTATTGTGTTTAAGGGAATCTCACAGCTGGGAACTACACAGAAAAACCTAATCTCAAAGGTTTAAAACAGTGTGTAATGGAATGCTGCCTTGCAGACTCATGCAATATAGTTTTCATATATGACTTGAGGTGTTTCCATGTGGAGTGTGTCAGTGATGAGCTGTGTCTTCCACTACAAAGGACCGGGAGCCGCAAGTGGGAGGCCTCCCATGTATCTATGATACTTGTAAAACCTGTACTTCCCAATGGTAAATATTAATGTTAACATAACTATCTTTTGCATTCTATAAATACCTGAATTGCCTGTAGGAAATCAACAATAACTTGTGGAAGTCTTACATATAAGAATTTGGGTCTAACTTGTTATAATCTGGGTTTAACTATTGAGAACATTTATCATAATTGGAGTGGAGATCTATCAGGAACCACACAAGAAAAGCCATTAATGGTCATCAGATAATAAATGGTCTTGACATAAACTTTACTCCCTGAATAGGCATTTGTCACAAAATTTAAATTTGCCTTTAGCTACATCAACACTATCTGTATTTTTTATTAAGTAAACTGGTATAAAAATATATATTTCATAATCACATTTAAACCAAATACTTTGATGCATTATTTTTAGTTTTAACTTTTTTCTTTTGTATATATTTATTTTTTACCATAGGTGTGTCATGTTATATTAATAAAATAAAAATGAGTAGACCATCAAAACTAAATATTGATTACATTACTACAAAATGGTTCACTAACATTTACTAATATCAGATGTTACAGCCATTTTTTATTATTACAGAGAACTGGTCAGACATATTAGATCAATCTAGTTACAGACAAGCAAACAACAACTTCTCGCCTGAAGAAGAATCTCTTTATTCACCTTACACAAGTAATCACAATGATCTCCTGAATGATGATGAAGAATCCAACTTCTTATCACACTTTATAAACAATCTGCCTACTATGGATGATGATGAAACAAGAACCTTTGATAAATACAGAGACAATAATGACAGTGACATGATTATGGATGCTACAAATTTTCTGGAGAAAATCCCTTGTGTTGTGGGTGCCGGTGATTGCCCTTTCAACTCTGAGTGTATTCGGTTGGGCTTAAAATTACGTAATGGCATTTGTAAATGTGTGCCTGGCACTGAAGAGAATGCGCAAGGTGCGTGTGTCCAAATAATAAGACCATTCTCAAAAGGACCCACAATATCTGTAGATTCCATGAAGAAGTCTGATGAAACGGAGCCTAAAAACGATGTGATGAAAACTGAAACATCGTCACCAAAATCTGTTCAGACTTTAACTGTGTCTATTTTATCAAAGCAGGTATTTGTCAACATAAATTAAACTGTTTATGATTAATGTAATCATCTAAACTCTAAACTCAAAATGCATGCAATGTATAATCACTACAGAAAACAAATAATACCTATTCTATTAATCAAATAATGGTATTAATTAAATTAACTAAAGCAGTTTCAATTTAATCTATACAGGAAATTTGAACAGGGATTTGAGACGTTAGATAGAGAATATTTGAATAATTATTTTAAATATGGCACATAACAGGAAAATGATGTTTATTTTTTAAATGTATTTTGTTATTTTAAAGGTACAATTGCCAGACAATGAAGTTACCTTGGCAGCTTATACTATTCCTGATGAGAAAGCGACTATGACCCACTATAACTATGTATGGACACTTGTGGATCAGCCAAAAGGTGGCTTCACAGGTAAAAACAATCTGGTTGTATACTGTTGTCTATATAAAATGATATACCTTAGTGATATATCTATCAATGGATTTTCATTTTATATCATGATAGATATAAAATGAAAATGAATTAGAAAAGAGTTTACTTAATTAGTTATCATTGTTAAAAAGTAATTTAAAATATTGATGTTTCTTTCTTCCATTTAAAGTATTTGTGTGTGCCCTACGATTTTAGAGAAGCGAAAAATAAAAAAAACAACATCACGCCTGTATTCCCCGAAGGGGTAGGCAGAGGTGCACATATAGTACACCCACATCTCGCCAGTTACGTTTTAGGTCCCAATGTAATAGGGGGCGAGCCTATTACCATGTACGATTTTAGAGAAGCGAAAAATAAGTTTTCTAATTTCTTGTTGTCTTTCACTAACAAAGGCAACATGAACCAAAACGGCGCGAAAGTGACCCTGACGGACCTAACGGAAGGCCAGTACCGGTTCAAGGTGACGGTGAACGGCACCAACTCGTACGGCGAGGGCTTCGCCAACGTGACGGTGTTGCCGCCGCACCGCGTCAACACGCCGCCGCAAGTCGTCATCACGCCGCAGACACAGACTGTCAAGCTGCCTAACACTGTCGCCGTACTTGATGGCAGTGCTAGTAAGGTAAGAACTATTTCATTTTATAAAAAGATGGGATTCTATTTTTTCTGGACCAAAAAATAATTTGACCAGTTGTTTTTATTTGATACCTTATTTTTAAGTACTAAAAGTACAGATAGTATAGTAGATAGTATAGATTCTTGTACGCTAAAACCGCCTCCGTGTCGCGGCACTTGTTGGTGGAAGCCTCTGTATGATGCATCAAGAACCTTATTACTTGCCACAGTAACCAACCAAAACATTTAGTTCAGACTCCTTCCTAACCTACTAACACAAATGGATGTTTTACTTTTAGCAGTGACATACGATCCATAAGTAAGGCAGTTTCTAATAATATATTATTGTTATTACAGGATGATGACTTCATTATATCGTGGCATTGGGACTTGACGTCAGGTCCCATCGGTTACCAACCCCCTCTGCAGGACGGGCCTACTCTCGTGCTGAATGATTTGAAGCAACCTGGCAACTACACCTTCAAGTTGACTGTAGAAGACTCTGATCATGTAAAAAACTCAACGACGGCAAACATTACTGTGTTAAACCATACTGATTATCCACCTGAGGCTAATGCAGGTAATATATAATTATTAAGATACTTATAATTACTAATTCACAGTAGCTAAAGTGAATCGATTCGGTTTGTACTATTAAAAATTGCACTCTTATGACACTAGATCAGATTTTTCTGTGAACACTTATAGAGGTTCATCATCAACTGGGTGGTGAATGTACTAAATGTGCATCTCTGCCTACCCCTACGGGGAATACAGGCGTGATGTTATGTTATGTCATTATCAGCTTCTGAACCAATTAAACTAATGATAATTAGTATTCTTCCTATACCTGTGTAACATGGATCCATATAGTCTAATTAAAAGTACCTCGAATGCCTACGACAGGACTTAATTGTTAAAAATGCTCCTTAGGCTCTCACGGCATCGGAATAACTAGATATGGAGATAATACTAACCATGTACTATCGCTATTTTTTTTTATTCCGACAACATAATCGCAATACTATCATAATTGTTTTCCTTTACTTATAGGTCAAGATGTAATCATATATTTGCCAAACAATAACTTGACGTTGAACGGGAGTCTTTCGACTGATGACCATGAAATCACGTCATGGGAGTGGACGAAATCCGCTGAAGATGAAAATAAGGCAGTGGACATGCAAAATACACATTCTCCTTATTTACAAGTAAGTTTGAAATACTACTAACGAAAATCGGAAAGTAAATTTAGCATATTAAAAGCTTTCTCACCAGGAAAATGCTTGCATTACAAATAATTGGATGAAATACTAATAATTTAACGCAGAGAGATGAACATTTGAAGGTAACGTAACATTGCGTTGGATTCCTAACAGTTTTTTAGACATTTTCTCTATTATACCTTAAGGCTGTCTACAATTATAATATAGTCTATGTAACATAACCTAATAGAGATTCCTAAACATGCATTGTATGATTGTAGTTAGCGTCTAGTATTTGAATTATCAGCAACTATTTCATACTTGTAAATATTTCCGTTTAGTATCCGCTGCCATGATTATAAACATTAAATAAAAAGTGCAGATAACGTTCGATGGAAAACGTATATAATCATATCCCTTCGCTGTTATCGCCTTATCAGTGTAGTACATGGTGTGTTAAACAATGCTTCCTCTAATACGAAGTATGAACAATTTGCCCTATTTACTGTAGACTTGTTACGATGACGCTAAACTTATAACATAGAGGGTTTAAACTTCGATTACGCAAAGCTCACACCGTATTACGCCGTTCATTGCTCAAGGAAAAGTATGATTGCAGATATTTACCGAATACTTTGAAGTTACTGAATAAAGCCTGAAAGTACCTGTGATTTGTTGATGTCATATTATACTTATATTTTTTAATCTCTAAACTTAGTTTAGCGAAAACAACATAATAAAATTTAGATATTTATCACCCTTTAGTTTCTTACCTCAATTAAAAACATCGATTACTTTTCTTGGTTTGCCAAAACCGTGTCAGCTTGCACTGTTATACTTGCACTAAGTAATGGTAAATTAACATGTTATTATTAATCCACAGTTATCGAATCTATCAGAGGGTGTATACACGTTCGTGTTAAAAGTGACGGACTCATCGGGCCAGTCTTCTACAGCCGAAGTGCATGTGTTTGTTAAGCCGCCGACCAACACGCCGCCCGTGGCCGACGCGGGATCAGACACCGTAAGAATATTTAACATATCTTAGAAAAAAACAAGTAGCAAGTATAGTATTCTTCTCGTTTTCCCGTTATTTATTTTCTGGAGACCCTGGAGTGCATTCTCGTATGCATACACATAGTTTTGACATAATATCAATAGTTTAAGGTCTCAAATGGCATTTTTATTTTCAAATAATATAACAAAGTGACTTTTAGATAGACTGAACCTAAAAGCAAATGATGTCTATATCCACATTAGTGGAGAAGTAATTATTTCTAGTTATATTAAAAGAATAAATGAAGCATTTGCATACATAAATATGCACAACGTTCGCATGCCTGCCGCCTGTGTGGCTGGTGGAGAAGTGGCTCATAATATTTTATCTGTTATCACCATCTCACAGTTCGACTAAATAATATTTTAAAAGTACAAAGTGCTTGTGTGTTAAGTCGTTAACCTTACATCTGTTACTAACTACTGTAAATATACGCAAGGCAATACACGGAATGAGGTATAATTCGCACGTTGATTGATTTTATGGTGTTAAACATGAAAATTAAAGTACTTCGGGTCAGGGTGCAAAACACTGCATGTCAAATAATAATATAAATTTATCATGGCAAATATCTCAATAATTAGAACCTATATTTAATTAATCACAATTGTTTGAATTTAATTATAACCATTATATCTTCTGTATTTGAATACTAGCATTAGCCTATGTCCAGCAGTGGACTGAGATAGGCTGATGATGATGATTAGTTAAAGTAACAGGCTATATTTAATTATTATTTCTATTACTTCTACACCTATTTTGTTATTCAGTAAGTGTTGGAATTAATTACAAACGCGTTACAGTCTCTTTCAAAATGCTCCAATCGTAACGTGTTGGTTGAACTATAATATAATTGCAGTTCATATCACTACCGCAAACATGGATCATCCTGAATGGTTCAGCGTCGCACGATGACCATAGGATAGTCGCGTACACGTGGCGTTGCCTGTCCGGCCCCACTAACTCTAACATTATCAATTTTAACGAGTCCGTCGCCAACGCCACGGCCCTCACGAAGGGCCAGTACGTGTTCTCACTGACTGTACTCGACGATAATGGGAACTCGGCCTATGATAACGTCACCATCACCGTTACTCAAAGTAAGTGAAACTAACTGTGTTGTAAAAATCACTAATTAAACTTCACTGCATTTTAGATTAACATTTTTCATTTTGTACATATTAATTATGATGATCTGGTAAGTTAATTATTGTACGATTTTTGTTCTTCCTGAAACAAAAACTAAATATTGCATGTATGTTCTTGCAATCTGTAGCAAAGGACATACTGTACTATGGGCTATCCTATTGCAATTTATTATATTTATAAATAAACTACAAAAAAATGCCTGTTTTTGTTTCAAGAACGACTTAAAATTCACGTACTTCTAATATAATATTGCATGTGATTTACGTGATAATTTTTATATATACTAACCATACTACAAAAATGCGTTATTATTTTTACAAAAAACTGTTTAACTAGTAAAAAAATGGAAATGATACCACACATTTTTTACACACAAATGATTGTAATAAAAAATACAGTATTGATGCCTAGTAAACAGTTGACGATGTTAAAACAAAGTATTATATTTCAATATTGTATTTCCTTAACTGTCTTATAAAACAGATAAGAACAGCCCTCCTAAAGCGGACGCAGGAGGCGACCTAGTCCTGAACCTGCCGGTGTCGGTACTGATACTGAACGGCTCCAAGTCCTCGGACGACTTCCGCATCGTGTCGTGGAAGTGGGTGCGCTCGCCGTCCGGCCTCGCCGCCGGCACCGTCATACTCGACTCGGACACGCAACCTGTACTTATGGTTCGTTATTCACATATTTATTTGTTCTTCATACACAAACAATGTATGTACAGGAGCAGACTTCATGCCCTGGTAATTTTACTTTACATTACTTGTTGGTACATACAGAAGACATGTGAACTGCACGCCAGCTGCTAAAGTGCAGTTAACATAAGTGCAGTTAACATAACTGCAGTAAAACTGCGCAGTCGGCTTGCAGTTGGCGCGCAGTTATAATTTAAATTATTTGCTCGTCTAATAACTGTTCTTAAATATCTAGGGCAATATTTAAGAACAGTTATTAGACCTTAACCCAGGACTGCTTATTTATTCTACATAATATATATGAAGATCAAGGGGCTTTTTGTTTTGGGCATGAACGCCTATGCACTGTTTTATACACCCATATTTTTATGCTATATACGTTTAGACTGAAACCCCTTTCACTTCTTATTAAGCTCTAGCCATTTTATCACAAGTATATAAATTAAAAATTTACAGCTTTCCAACATAGAGGCAGGCAGATACGTGTTCGAGTTGACAGTCACAGATGACCAAGGCGAGTCAGACAAGGACACAGTCAGCGTGCAAGTCAAACCCGACCCCCTCGAGATGAACCTCATGGAGCTGACCTTGAACATCCCCATCTCAACCTTCACTCAAGGACAACTTGACTCGCTGGTGCAAAAAATGACTCTACTCCTCAAAGATGACATCAGAATGAACGTGACGCAAGTCCACGGTCAAATTGATTCTGGAAATACGCAGCTGATTTTCTTCCTATCTGAACAGGTGAGCGTTTTATTTGTACGCATGAGCTCGTGGGAAGTAACAGTCACACAGGTCGATCCGTCAAGGTTAGCTGTCTTTGACCAAGTTAGGTTGGATGGGTGGCCAATTGGCCGTTTATCAAAGTTTGTAGTTGGAGTTATGGTCAGATAGGCAGTCAGTAGTTAGAATGGAAACCAATTACAATATAAATTGATAAAGGAAATTCGAAAGATGATAGACACGAGCGGGACTTGTTTCCTAGAGCTGTGCCACGATACAGCGATGGTCGCATCGCTGTATCGTGGCACAGCTCTACCAACAACAATTTCAAGTATTATTTGATGTATTTTGCCGCCCCCCCCCCCCCTGCAGGGCGCGGCGGTGCCGGGCGTGCGCGCGCTGCCGCTGGCGCGCGCGGCGGGCGCGGGCGCGTGGGGCGCGGCGGGCTCGGGCCGCGTGCGCTCGCTGCGCTGCCTCAGCACGTGCTCGGGCCGCGGCGTGTGCGACCACGCCAGCCGCACGTGCCGCTGCGACGCCTTCTGGATGCAGAGCCTGTTCGCACAGCTCGACCCCGAGGCCATGCCCGACTGCGGTAACCGTTCATTGTTCTGATTATCCTCACCCCATGGCTACTTCTTATCTCCCAATCATATAAGTACAACCGAAATTCACTCGTTTACATTAATAGCATTTACCATAACACCACTGGTTTCTTTATTTTTATTTTTGTGTACAACAAAACATATTCGGTCTATCTATTTACCCTATAAAATCATCAAAGCATATGCAATTAAATGATATTACATATTGCATTTATTTATTATACCCAGTATAGAGGCAGTACGTGGGGGCTCGCCAGCGTCCGCCGCTTCTCCGCGCAGACGTAGCAAGGAACGAACCTGCTTAAGTTTGTTCCCTTGTCTCGAGCGATAACGCTAATTAATGAGTTAAATGTGCAGGAAAGCTTACACATATTTTTACTTAGCCTTACGAAATTCACCGCAAGGGCGCAGATACATTTAGAAAGTAAAATATAGGTATTTTGTTTTGTAATTTTGTGTTTTGTTTAGTTTATAGCCAGCGCCTTACAGAAACATGTGCTTTATACAGTCATATATATAAAAAACATATTTGGTTGTATGCAGAGTGGTCGGTGGTGTACGCGAGCCTGGGCGGCGTGGTGTCGCTGTGCGCGGCGTGCGCAGCGTGCGCGGGCGCAGTGCGGGCAGCGCGCCGCGCATGCGCACCACGAAAGCCGCGCGCTCGCCCAAAGTACCGTCTGCTGCCGCTCGCGGACCACGAGGAGAAACCATGTTAATATTTATTTTATTTCTTTAATTTTTCTAGTCACAAATCGTACATGTAATGTCCATTTCTAATACCTATATAAACACATATAAAGTTGTATTTTTTATATTAGTATTTAGCTATGCTTACAATTTATATAACGTACAATTCACCGTTTAATACATATGCCTCATATCTTATCATTTATCTTTACGTTTGCAGTCACCAGTAAAGATGTATCAGAAACTGAAACGGACTCGGACGTTTTGTTCGAGACAAAAAGCAAGACAACGACTTTCGCGACCCGCGCTATGAACGGCGAGGCGTCGCAGGGCAACGGCTGGAAGAAGAACGGTCACTACAAGACATCCCGTAAAGTAAAGACGTAGCTCATTGCGATGCGCCTGAGCTGCCTGCGTATTAAGTCAGCCCTTGGCAGATGTAAGTAGTCCAGTTACAAATATCTTTCTGATATATTAAAGACATTATGTATAAACATAGGTATTGTTCCAAGTTGAGCATAGTTTACAATGTGAATGTAGATAGTATAGAACAAATGCTAGCGTATATTGTAATTGCCTAAATTGTCAAGTTTATTGTTTAGTCTAAGGTTTCAAGCCGGTGCAGACCTCCATACTAAGACATTATATGGACAAAACGGTTTACTTTAATAAGGATGCGCGGAATATCAATGTGATTTATGTAAAAAATAAGTTCTCTTTGCCTCTGATAAAGCCAAGTACACGTGCCTATATGAAGATTCTTGATCACAGTAGATAACAGTTAAATATGAACTTCACTATATAATTGAGGAAGCAAGCAAAGCAGTGCACTTAGACCCCATATACCTCTAAATATCTGCTAAAACTACATACTTACATGCGCCGTAGTAATTACCATTATCTTTGAGCTGCTAATTAACTTCCTTGTAGCTCCCTCAATCCCACAAATTCTAATGACAGCACTATACATATAGCAAGTTTAGTAATATTATAGTTTTAAATCAAATTCTATAAATATTACAGGCATAATAATAAATGTATTATTTATTTAATGATTTCTCAATCAAATTAACATTGTTAAATAGTATTAAATGGCTATGAATAATTACATAATGATATAGATAGTAGCAACTAGACTATAGAGTAGTTTTTTACTTCTAAAATTTACATGAATTGGAACTATCAAATACTTATAAGAAAAGATTATTCCATACTTACGTATTTTGATCATTTCACCGGCCATGGAAAAGCACAAAATCGTTTCATCTATCAAAATTCAACAAGTAAGAAATTAACTATTATATACATAGCATATTATATTAGTGTCGTCTTAATATATTTTTTGTAATAAAATATAGGACAAATACAAAATGTCCAAAATGTTATGGCTCGAAATGTTTGAGGGTAGGTAATTTAAACAAATGTCTTCAAAACGTTTTTGTAAATCTGCTAAATTAAAGATGACTAACATAGAGGTTCGTTATAGAAGTAAGAATAAGTATAGTTTTATTTACACCTGTCTCGCGTATTTATATTGATTGATATATTTCTTTGTTTATAAAACAATATCCTTATATTTTGTTACAGTTTATTTATTGCAGCTATTTATTTACTCTCGATCGATAGCAGGATTTTTTTAAATAACTTTATATATTATTTATGTAAAAGAAAATATAAAAATACTGAAATAGGTATATTTAAGTCAAACTATAGAACGCGTCTTTGAAATATTACTTGAACCTCAAACTATTAACTGGGGATCTAACAATACAAGCTCACGGGGAAGACATAGTTACAAATCTCGATAGTTTGCGTAGTAAGGATGTATATTAATACACCAACAATAAATTCATGGATGTCGCATCTTTTAAAAAATTACACAAGCATACGAAGCTTATACAGTTTGCCTTACTTATACTTTAAGCCGATACTAGATGATTATATCGTATATGTGTCTGTAGAGCTTTCCATTAGACATTTTTTACCAATAACCTTGATAAGAGGCTTCTAATGATAGCTATTAGCTAGTGTTGTCTTATGTGTCTAGTATCGGCTTAAAACAAAATAATTTGCCTTATTTTAAGTACTAAAATATAATATTTATAAGATTATATTTTAAATAATGTGAATACCATTATAGTGGTATTATGTACCTAAGCTAAGATGTTACTGCGTGACCACTTGACCAGTCTTTTTTAGTTAATAATTTATGTATTTGCATAATTGAATAATCTAGTCGTGATAAGTGATAATTATTATTATTGATTGCACACTTAAGTACGTATTGTTTGTATATGTTTTACAATAACTTTCGTGAATGTTATCCATATTGTTTACTATATTATTATATGCCGGTTTTACTCAGGTGACGCGGCGGGTTTAAGTCAATTTCGCGACTTTTGGCTCGCACCCCGCTGCGTCACCTGCTCATGAATAAACTTTGTTCGAGTCCGAAACTAGTCGGCCATTCACGGGAATAAAACCAGAATGTATAGTAAATAATCTGTTTTACTGTGATTTCGAGAAGTATTTTTTAATACGAGTGTACTTAAGTTGTCCGTGAATAAAATCGCATTTATGCTTCGAAGTTGTTTGTATTCCCATATCAAATTGGTTATCAGCAGTACCAATCAACCTTAAATTATTTATACACGAGACTTATCGTTATGATTTGTCAGGCGTTGAGTCGGTCTGCTATCACGCTACCTGTGATTGCGTTTTTACCGATTAATGTGACCGATCATCGCTATCAACAGAAATAAAGTATATCGAAGTAAACATCGATGATAAAACTACCTACCTTTACATTTAAAGTCTATGCAGACTCGTGCATATAATCAGATTATCTTATATACATGGTGATCTAGGTAAGAATGTAATATTTTAGCAATTAAAAATAAAATTGCTTTTATTATATAGGAATCATATTTTACATTTTTTCTTATTGACATCATTAAATTTCATGCCTGCTTATAGCAAACCAGCGAGAGAAACATTGATAATTAAAATTAACGATAGCCATTTGACCTCCGCAACCCAGTTAGTTTGTGACACGGCAATAATTATTGGTAAGATTGGGGTTATTACACAAAAAAAGCAATTCTAATATAAACAATTTATTTATTATAAAATTTATTGCTTCGTAATAAAGATAGTGATCGGTATTAGCTCATTCGGGTTGTTGTTGAACACTTAATGGATAACAATTTTCGACAAAATAGGCACTCGACAGCTATAAGTAGGCACCGAGGGGCAGACAATAAAATTAAATTACGTTCACATACAAAATGTATGTTTTGTAGAATATTTTACTATTACAGCAACATTTTTTAGACTACGTATAGTGCAAACATACATAATTATTATATAATAGACTAATTGTTCATCTATTAGTAATTGTAAAGCTATATAGCTAAATTGCAGGATCCAACATTTTGGCAAATCATCCGTTAAAGCTACAGTTTTGGATCAGACGATAAAAGGTAACGATGTATGTTCTAGCACCGCCTACATGATAAGATAAGAGTATTGTTATGATTATTTAATCGATTTCATAAGACAATCTTATATTATATGGATGTTAAATAATCTCAATTAAAATTTGTAGTATTATAAAAATATTTCAATTACCTATATTTTACTGGTGCTGCCTATCGCCGCATGTTAATAACAACACATTGCTATGCATAAAGCTTGAATGCAGTCAGACCGAAATTGTCTATATTTGTCTATCCTTTGAACTACATGAACCAGTACCAATACAAAAATGTTTACTACCTAGCGTTATATTATTAAAATTAATTAAGTAGTAATTACTAGAGAATTACATTGATTTTTAATAAATAAATGAGTAAAATTTTGTTTAAATCAAAACATGTGTTAATTCCTTCTTACTATTTTGTAAATAAAAAAGTTAAATACACCCTTAAATTTATTACTAGCCAATGCTAACAAACCTCTTCTGCCCAAGTATAATATTGCGGTTTTGAGTTTATATTTTGACATACATTTTTATTAAAACATGTGTCTTTGGTATTAATAAATCATTATATTACTATCAATTGCTTACATCACGTCGAGGACTTAGGTAGGTACGTATTATGTAATAACTTACAAATCTTATAAAACAGTCTGCAGTGTTATTTTGGAATGTATGTTTACCAAATTATTATCACAAAATATTGGTTTGATAAATAGCTTTAACTTATAAATATTATAACATTTTGTGACTACTTGAGTAGCAGATCATTCAACCTCCAATTCATATTTACTAGTACGAATACCAATCTTGAAAATAATTAAGTACTTATCATTTTAAGTTAACAGAAGGCAAACACATAATATTTGTGTAGGTAGGTATAATATAATGAGACATCAGGAAAAATTAAAATTAATACGTAAGGTTCAATTTACCTTCCTTAATATTAGTCGTTTTCTATTGCTAACTTTAGGATTAAATGCTGACGTATTGCTGATTAGAATCACATCGTTATTAATTAACACTAATATTGATAAGAAATTAAAGTAGCCAGATAGTAGTACACATCACTTTTGAATTTATAGAAAATATTTAATGTACAGAGATTAACTTTCTTTGCCTATACCTAATATAATAACAATAGTAGGAATTCTGATTCTAACAACACAAATTAGGCAATTACATCATTTTATTAATTTAAATTACTACAGTTACACACAACAAATCAATATTTGTTTTAATTTTCTTATATACCTGCATATTTGCAGAAACAGTTATAAAATATGAGATATTTATCTTTTTTATCACGTAATATATTGTTACACTGCTTAAAGTTACATCAACTATACAAGCGATGTGTATTAGGTACACAGTTTTGCGATAATTGTCTATTTATTGCTGTATTCACTCACAACCAATGCCTGTTGTCCGATGCTATCTGGTTATTATAACTAGTTATCTCAATTAATTATTGCGTAATCGAGAAACTACCTACTACAGACTAAGAACAATTATATGAATAGGTAATTGTATCTTGCTGAATAATGGCATACAGTAAATTATAGGTAGGCAGCTCTTTTAACAATGAATATTTCTTTATAATTTTATGCTGATGGCAATCAATGAAACTAGTTATCAATCAAAAACAAGGTTTCAGTTACTACAGGGCCCTGCACACTTATTTGAATCTACATTACAAATATTGAGTTTATTTTACTTTCAAAGAGGATAATACAATAAATTCAAATCACAAATAGTTTTTCTTCTACAAACAAAATGTTAAAGCAAAAAATATAATAAACATGTGACATGCGGACTTTACTCATGTAAATTTTTGCGTCCACATCTACGTACTTGTCAACTCAACTTAGTCATTGAGTCACACAAATTAAAATTATATAAATAATTACAAACTTCAAGAATTCAAATAAATAATTACGACATGGGGAAATATGTAAATAACATATCATATTATAATATGCAATAAAGTTGCATAATGCAGGAGTAACATGAGTATTTATTTTAATTAATTATCATTATTTATTGGGGTTATTGTATATCACTTTTGCTCAAACATTTACAACTGTTACAGAACCAATAAAAACATGAAATTACAGAAGAAATCAAATCAAAAATTTTCACCAATATTGTTTCATTATTTTGCATTTAGACCAATATTGTTTCATTATTTTGCTATATCTACCCCAAAAGCTTAATTGATTTTCTAATGCCTACTTCGTAAACCATTCACCAATATGAACAATTTTAAACTAGGTTCTAGCCTCAGAACAAGAAGTAATGTTAACAATAGGCTATATCTAAACATCACAATCTCCATTATTTGGCCTTTTTCTTCCCAGATCTTACAGTTTTTTCTACTTCAGATGACCAAACAGCTCTATTGATAGTTTCTCCTACAGTATATGTACAGCATGATAAACCAAGGCAGAATATATAGAAACATACTCTTAGAGGCCAATTGAGAACATTCAGTATGGGATACACCCAGCTACCGGTCCTGAAGTAGATTACATGCAACCAAACCAAATAGCCGATCATAAAGGAAGATAAGATAGACAAACCAACTTTTCGTTTTGGATACATCCTGAAAGATGTAAGGAGGTCAATCAGTATGAACACAACTATATTTGTGTGCATTACATGATTCAACCACAGAGGAAAATATGGATCCATACTTCTAGGCAATATTAACTCTCTATCAACAGCATAAATACCCCAGAAGGATACTCCAACAAACACTGCTAAGGGGAAAGCTAGTGCACTGAATACAGTGTCCTTAATTCGTCGTATAAGTGGCTTCTCTGATGGTGATGGCTCATTAGTACCAAAGAGATCATTCAGCAGTGCCAATGTAAAATAAGCAGTTTGTATCATCTGAAAAGAAGTTCCATGTATAATTATTATTATAATGTATTATCTCACAGAGAAAAACAATGGTTGCATAAGACTTACTGCATCCAAATAAGTCAGGTATTTAAATTTGCCCCCAAATGGTGTTACGGAAGATGAAGTGGCTGGTATATTGACATACTTGTAGTCATAGTAACATCCGTAGAAAAATTGGAGAGCTCCAAAAAGATGAAATACTATTCTCCACATAATTAAGTTTTCTGCAAATAAAGAAACAGACGCTAAGTAAACTTCTAATTATAAAACCAAAAATACCAGATAAATTGCCTAGTTATATATGTAAAAATTTAAAAGCATTCATTTTATTTCAGTAATAATTAAATACATAATAGAAAAACATACTTGCCTGCCTGCCAGAATTCTCTAGTTGGAAATAATAAACAACCTAAAGGAAAACAATATTTCCTCCCTACTGCTTATTCTGTATATTTTACTATTCACATCGGTTGAATTCACCGCGACGTTTTAGATAACCAAAAAATTATCCATCAACTAATCAACATCACCACTGACACCACTGCACTCCTGACTCCACTCGCTCGCAACATCGCAAGTTGACAAAAAATACTCTTTTGTCTTTGACTTTATCTAAGGTGGCAGCACTGTTTGAACATAGATTATTCTTTGACTGGCGAGAACAGCGCTTTAGTGGCTTTCTTGAGGCACTAGATCTTTTTGGTTTATTAATAATTTCTCATAATCGCGATAGATGTCGTGTTTTTAGTGTAGATATATGTACTTATATAATCTTTATATTATTAAAATGCCATTACTGGTTTAAAAAGATTAAAAATACAAAAATAATACTTAACATTTTGACGTAACATATCTAGAACTACCGCTAGAAAATTGCTCTTAAATAAAACCGCATCCAAATGACTGCCTCGTTAGAGTAATGGTCGCTAAGTGCGACTGCGGAACACGAGGCTCTGGGTTCGAATCTCGGATTACAATTAGCTAATTCTCAGTAGCAGCACGAAATCTGGATTTGTGATCGAATGATTGCATTAGGCTCTCCCCCTATTACATTGGGACCTAAATAAACATAACTGGTTAAATGAGATTACGAGAGCATAGTATATGTATATGCACGGTGCAACTCTGTGCCTCTGTTTTCCCCTTCGAGGAATACGTCATGTGTAATTTTATGTAACGGCTCAGTAATTCAAATTAGACCATACTTTTAAGGTTTCTCTGGTCTGCACTAATTCCCCTTATTTTAACTAAGCCAAAACACAAATCTGTATTTATTTAAGTCCCGTATAAATAATAAAACTTTCCTAAAATATCAATATTTTATCTTTGATAATATACCTATCTATGTTAAATAATTATTCTAAGATTCATAATATGATCATGAATCATAGATCATATTATGATCTATGATTGCCCAAATGTAACTTTAATGAAGTTACTTAAATATATTGGGTTCCTTAGGTTAAATAAACTTTTTACGCTTCTGCTGTCACAACACAATTTAGGCATAAATAAAGGCTACGATAAAAAAACAGTAAATATCTAATAGATGTTAATTTATTGGTGGTAGTCGGGTAAAGGCCATTGGTGCAGTATCAGGAACGGGCGCGATGAAGGCCTGTGGAACGGGGCGCGCGTACCGGGGAAGCTGTTGCGGCAGCTCGGGCAGTGCGCCGCGCACCAACCGGCGCAGCGCCACGTTGCGCCGGCGCAACTCGACTACCTCTTCGTGGATCTGTTCGCGTTCTGTAAATAATCATACACATACTTGTATACCATACGGTATACCATGTAGATAACATCCCCCGTATTGTCGATTTTGTATTACTACGACATTTCATGCTCTTACTGCAAAACCCGGTAATCTGCATGATCGTTTAGTTTTAAGGAAAGTAGGTATAACGCCCAGCTAGTGACAGGTGAGCAGTAAAATTACCTAGAGCTAATTAACTAACTCCATAGAATATTTACCAACAAATAAGTGTATTATACTTAGTTAGCGATGGCTAGCAATAGCTTTGATAGATACCTTGCAAGATAGACAAATAATTGTTCAGCCCCGTTAGTAACCCGTCCCAGAACCTATCTTTTTCTGGTGGGAACACGTTCTTCCATTGTATCCAATAGTTGGTGATATCTTCAGCGCTTATTTTTCTGGAGGGCGTATCAAAACTTGGCGGCTTTAGGCTATCCCTGTAATAATAATGAATAAATGACGTGCGCTTTATTACGTAAGTAAGTAGGTTTTTATATGTATAAAAACTTAGCAGGTTGTATTGTTTAATGTGAAAAGTTAGAATACTTACAGAATGTTGTAAAGTTTCTTTTTGTCTGGTGGTACGAACAATGCTATGAATTCGCTTAAAGCCGTTAGGATTTGCATCGGCTCTATTTCCAAAACATGACCCACTGGAAAATATGAGTTTTATTTTACACGTCTTCTACTGCTGAAGCTGTATGTCAATTTAGGAGGGGGGTCGACCATGTCTTAATTTTTCTTACAAGAGGGTGGGAGGAAGTCTTGATGGTTCTTACGTAAGGGACACAAATGCGCAATCGAACCAAAACCAAATTTTATTATTACCTCAATGCAAACCAAACGTATTATATTTTTCCTTTAGATTCTTACGTAATAAATATTAAACAGGGTGAGGGGGTGTGCATATTCTTATTTTTTCTTATATAGGGGGATGGGGTAAAAAGTAGCAAGAATAGTCTTACGTAAATAATGGATGGGCCATATGTGGACAGTTTGAAGTATTGTTGGCATTAAACAAACAAAGGTATACTAACACGGACAAAGATAGGGGTTATAAGGCTTTGGAGCGCCTGTGGCGGTAGGTTGCGATGCTACGGTAACCCCTCGGCCGCCGGGTCGTCTCCCAGTCGTGGAGCCGCCGTCGGGTGTGCCCCCAGTCACCATAGTAGTTGCTAAAAATAATATTGTTTGTTTTAGTTCTTTGCGTCCACCACACAGTATTTATACCACAACAACTTTTTAAACTTACCTTGAGGATCTCCACATTTCAATAATATTTCATCAGCCTCTGTTATTAAAAGTTGGTCTTCTGGTGATAAATCATGAGCCCTGTGATGAAATCATGAAATAAGAAACCATTGAAACTAAATAATAATAACTAAATAAATAACTATAGGTACTTACGTATATTAGGCTTTCTTTAGCCAGCTAAGGCTTTATGGAGAAGAAGTTATAACTTTAAAGTACAAAATTCCTACTGCTTTACCTGAAGCCAATGTGAGCGGATCGCGATGTGCTGGCTGAAACACTTCTTGCAGCAATGCTCGTACGGCCTCTTGCCATAGACATTCGATCCCCTGTAGATATTTTTTTATTTTTTCAATATCATTCATCAGAAATTCTTACGTTTATAATTCAAACCATAATAATTGTATATTTATATAAATAACACGCACCTCGTGCTCTGTTCAGACACCCCTGAGACTCGGCCCTTGATAAAGCATCCTGCGATACTCCCGACGCTTGCGGCACAAAATCCGATGCAACTTCAAGACCAACACAGATTGGACAAAATGCATAACCCATAAATGTAGAACACAGAAGCTCTACATCTTCTTCTGCTTGAATTTCTAGCGCCTTGAACATAAAAATACTTATTGTATCTAGTTTTTTATAAAAATTTTGTTGTATTAAATGGATTGCAAAAAGCCTTTACGTGTAACGAATATCAATTGATCGTTATTGAGGGTGGTGGGTGGTTAACTAACCCCGTTAACTGCCAACCTACTGATACTTTAGGTACACGGCATGAGCTATTGTCATAGGAAGCTCTTGCTGTCACGATAGAAGAATTTTAGTCCCGCTATAAATTGATCAATTATACTGCTACAGTAGCATTGTAGTTATATATTAATTTACTCTAAATAAAATTATTTAACGTACCATAAAAATAGCATCGAGTGTGCAAAGGTTTCTTGAACTGGGTTGATATTTTTCAATCAGTTTTAATAGACGGTCTTCTACTAGAAACCCCGTGTTATCTGCCACCAATTGCAGTATATGTTGTATCTAGACATTCACAAATAAAACATTAAACTATTGGTAGGTATCATAAATCTCTTTGATTTCTTCATGGTCTCCTGAATTATTGTATTTACGCTCCAAAAACATGCGACATTAGTACTTATTTAGGTAAATTAGCTTATATATTTTTATAAAGATTAGAAAGCATTATAATTAAAACATTATGTAAAATTACCAATTTCTGTTTCGCTTCCATAGCTATAGTATTATTGGGATCAACTGTTTGCTTGTTTTCCAGCTCGCTAGTTTTTTTATCATGTTCTATAAATGAGAAGGAAAGTATTGTTATGTATGCTTTGATCTTAACATAATGGTAATGCACTCACTTAATAATGCAATGACTTTATGGTTTAGGTTCATACTCCATATCATTGTCCAATAGATCATAAACACAGATCTGTTTAAGCAGCATACAATGTCTCCACATCCTTTAATTATACTTACTAAATTTTACCATTTAAGTAGCTCTCATCACTCGCAACTGTCGTAGGTTGCTTTCGCACTCATACCTGGCAAGTCTCAATAATGAATCTAACGTTTTAAAATTCACAACAAAAAAAAATGATTGTATAAATTATTGATGAATGTAGATAACTAGTTAGTCAATGTTATTTCATACAAACTCAATTTTTATGTTACCTAAAGCATGCCAAAAGTTAGACGCTTATTTAGCCGAATTTACCGATTTTATTTAGAGGATTTTTTGGTGCTTTTGGAGGTGGCGGTGGAGGCGGCTCTGCTAGAATATGAGCATGAAGCGCTATTTCTCCTTGACGCAGCTTTTTGCTTAATTCTATACACCTGGCAGTAGACATTCGCCAAACTTGTGTAAACTTATAATGATTGACATTTGAGAAATGGTTGGACTTTTTCTCTAAATCATCCATCGTTTGCATCAGTTTAACTATTTCTGCGTCCGCTTTTGTTTCTTCAATAGCACCATCTTCAGCGGCTTTTCGTATCTTTGTCCTCAAAGCATTGGCAACATCAGACATTTTATTTAACTTTCGTTTTTGTTGCGACCGCACAAAAACATTTTCTTCTTCGCGTTTTTTGAGGACCTAAACAGTCACATTTTATTAGGTATAATACTTAATCCCATTATGTTACATTTTTTATGAGTTAATTGATGTATATTTTACCTGATACGTATATCCAATTTTTTCTGTGTTAATAATGCACGTGGCCTTTAATTTTTCGAGTTCTTGTTGTAATTCCTGAATCAAAGTCTCTAACTCTATTTTAGCGTCGCGGTATTTTTCATGATGATCCCACATTATTGCATCAATTTCTTGTTTATGCTCTTCTAACTGAAATTAATATCGTTTATAACCTAAATTTTTTATCTGATTTGAATCACAAACAGTTACCAATTGTATAATATTTGCCTACCTGTATAAAACTATATTCTAAATGAGCCACTTCTTCCTTATCGCGTTGCTTATACAGAGCTTCCCATCTTTTATTGTTATGGTCTATCATTCCTTCTCGCTCAATGTTAATAGCCGCCTCTATTAAACTAAGCTGTTTTGCGTAAGCTCTTTGCATTATTGTTACTTGCTTTTCTATTCTGTCGGATAGTTCTTTGATGTCCTTGTCCTAAAAGAATGCAGAGATTTATTTATTTATTATTAATCTAGTCTAAGAAACCTGAAAAATGTTATTCCAGATATACAAATTAAATACTAGTGACCTGTTTCTCTAAATCGTCGTAATAATCCTGGTCCATTTGTTTCAGATTACTTTTGAGTTCAGCAATAAGATTGTCTTTTTGTTCAAGCAAATGATCGCATTTCTTCTTTTGCTCTTTCATCTCAGCGTCGATATCTAAAGGATCTTTTATGGCCAACATGTGATCCCAATTTTGCGAAATCACCTCGTATTGTAGCTGTGCATCCGCTGCCTCATCTTCAATCTTTTTTATGGAACCTATTTAAAATAAACCTCTTATTTTTGTTATTTAATCTCAATAATAAACTATTCTTACTAGGTCCTTTCATCTTCATAACAGGTAGACACATAATTGAGAATCACTTTCATTATCAACTCAACTATACAAGCTATCACCTAACAATATAAACTGCTATCAACTACAACTTGGTTAAGTATAACTTTAGCTTAATCAAATTACAGCTACTGCAAAGACGTACTCATACATTTTCGTCCCGAGAAAACTAAACACAACGTACCAGCCATTTTCTCAAAAAATTGTGTGCGTCGAACGACTTCGCGCTCGTCTGTCGTAACCTTGACATTGGTGACTTTAGCAGCACCGTCTAGCGCTAATCGTTGGAGCTCCTCCGCTGCAACTGCAGTTGCTTGTTCAATGACACTTGGTTCTTCTTCCGCAGCCGCTTCTTCAGCTGGCTGGTCAGCCCTAAAGAATACTATACGTTATAATTATAACAGTTAAAACAGCATGATTGAACCCACGATTGCTATTGTTCGCAGGACCTATTCTTGCAAGCGTCAAGACCAAAAAAACTGAGAATTTTTTTGCTGAAGTTAGCATACATTATAAATAAAATATAAATGTATGTAAGATACTTATTCAATTCCTGCATGATATAACATACCTATATAAATATAGTAATCAGCGCAAGGTTTTCCGTAAAAAGGAAACATTTTAAACCTGAAGATCACATTATAATAAGGCCTAAAATCATTCCTAACCACTCGCACAAAATGCGAAAATGTGTTTTGACAAAACTGATTTAAATTGTAACTAGTAGCTACCTTATTTTGACTGAAATCTTTTCTAAAAAAATAACTGAGCGTACCTTTTAAGTGCATCCTGCCTACGTTTGATACGGAGAGATCGGGCAGCTTTTCTCTCGTCAGGGTCCAGGGCTGTAACCTGCGGTTCTTTAGGCGCCAGAACATCATCTTCGTCTTCGTCATTATATCTCGAAGCCATAGTTTGTTTTATTCAATGATACATTCGTTTAATCATATAATACACTTTATAAAAAATATTTCAAAATGAAACATGACAATATTGTGAATTGGTTACAACCTTACAATATTTGTCGTTACTATAGCAACTATAAGCCTATAAGCAATATGGTCAAAGTTCGATTTGACAAAACGTGTGTCGATAAATAAAGGCTTGCTTATACCCTGGCCATCTGCCGACTTCATTACGTAGCGTAGGTCAGCCGCACGACTACTCCGCATAGCGCTTAAGAACCCTTAGACCATGGAGGAAACAATATATAATTAGATTTCAATCTCCCAGTTAAGAATTCACAATAATTTTAGAAAATCCTCTGCTAAGAATGTAGTTACTTTATAAATTAGTTATTTTATCAAATTATTTTTTTAAACTTCTATGAATCATAACATGTCGGTAACCTATATTCTAAAAAAGGGAAAAACTGAGTCTGCATTAGTTATTTTTTATTTTCTGTGGCACAAAATTAAAGGGGATTTTTTCAAGGTAGGAAAAACGACGTTGCCAGTCGTATTATATACGTAGAAGAAAAAAAATATATATAATGCTGTTTCAATATCTTACATGGTAATATTAATCAGGTATTGTAAAACTGAGGGCAACTGGTGGATGCAATTTAAGTATATTTATAAAATCATTGGGTGGATGCAAATGGCAAGTCGTCGTTCATTGTGGCATCCTAAAGGCCTTTATTCAACAGTAGACGCCTTCCGGCTGATGAAAGTAAAGTTTTGCCACTCCCACATAGTACAATAATCATTTATATGTAATTATAAGTTCAACACCATTCAGAAACTTCCTGTACTCTGAATTTACCACAGTAAGCAGCAGCCGGATGGCACACTGCCCCTCACGCAGCACAGCGGGAGTGCGCGTTTTTGTTCACTCTCTGTAAGCACTGCTTGTATCTCTCTTAGTACTGTTTTCTGTGTGTTTTACTATGCGTGTTTTCAATACAAAAAGATACCATAAGATATTTACAGGGAACATAAGAACACACTCCTTTTTTTAGCTTTAGATGCTATGAGTGTATTCAATTTGTATATCAGAAAATCTAATACCCAACTGAATATTGATGACCAGTATTTAGGAAAAGTAAAAATAAAACACAAGAACCTTTTAAAATTTTGTTTACTTAAGTTTACTTTTTGCTGTTAAGGATGATACCATCATATTTCTGTTGGAACCACTTCATAGCATCCTCCTTAGTCAAACGATGGGGGAACCCAACTTTGCCGGTCTTGCGTCTTCTGTGAGCTACATTGAATCCTAGAACAACAAAAAATTATTTAAATAAGTGTAATAATTCATTCTTATTACATGGGCTATTGATTCAAAATTTAGGTCAAAGAGAGGACAAGGTAATGTGAAATTAATTAAATACTTTATCATGTCAGAGTATACACAGAATATTCTTGAAATCACATAACTTTCTAACATCAAATATAATTTATGTGATGTTTTCTAATACTATGAGGGTTTGGTTAGAAATTTATTTATAAGAAACATAGTAATGTTCACCACATTTATTGAATATAAGAACTATCCTTTTACTCTCTAAAACATGGTTTTTACTTTAGCACATATTTTACAGAGTAAAGCTTTGTTACCATCATCACTCTTGAACAGATGTGCATAAATAACTTGATATAATCATCAATTCTTACACTAAATGAGAACATTGTATGTATTCAAAAAAATGTCCTGACTTTAGTATATTTTTAAATTAATATTACAATATTGTCTTCTAACCTGGTCGGCCGAGTACGACGTAGAAGTCGAGACCATAGATACCAATGGAGGGGTCGTATTTGATACCCAAGTCAATGTGTTCTTGAATACCGAACCCGAAGTTGCCAGTGGCAGAGAAGTTGTCACGTCTCAATTCGTATTCCCGGACCTGGAAGTAAAAGAAGTGTTCAAACATTACAAAGGTACTTACAGGGAAAGTTTTATAATACCGACAGAGAGCCTGGCTATAGATATTTGTAACAAAAAAGAAACTATGTAATTATATAAAAATGAGTTATTTACATTTTTAATAAACAGCATAATTATAGTAAACTTTTAAAATATTATGAACCTTATAAAAAAATATAAATTAGCACATGCAACAAACAAGTTTGTCATACACTAAGGCTAAAACCAACTGTTTAGAGTGTACTAGATCAATAGCTATTATGTGCATTCGAAATAATGCTATTATGCATTCTGTTTTCAGAGGTTAGAATACCAAACCAGTATAATAGGTAAAACCTAGTTTATAACTAAATACATTGCACACAATTACTTCTATTTTATACTAATCTTCTGCAGAACATTGTTACTTGAGGAAGCAAATACACTCTCCACCCAAAAATAATCAGCATATAAAAACACTAATTTACAATATTTATGAATTAGATGAATGTGTAAATGTTCTACTTAAAACTAAATTAATGTTAATAAATAACATAATAACTCACTTTAAGACCTCTTTCGAGGATCTCTTCAGCCTTGGCACCACGGACTGTGCAGTGTACAGCAATCTTTTCATTACGACGAATACCAAAGGATCGTACAGTGTACCTAGCCTTTGAAAACACTGGCTGCTGGCCAGTAAGCTGTTCCAACACCTGAAATAACACAACAAACATGGTATTAAGATAATACTACATAGAAAACACAGTATCTAACATGTAATAAAAGTATTGTTATTTCTATTAGTATTCTGAACAGTAAAAATGTAGTGCTCAGAAGTTGCAAACAAGAAATAATAATCTTGCATGAATTTACAAAGAGTATCACAAGTGATGTTACTCTTGAACAAGTTCATGCTGTTGTTCTTGATTTATGTTGGTGATACTATAAAATAACCTTCGGTTTATTAGAGAAGACAACACACATTTATTTATTATTATTCTATCTACTGCTATACAGTCAATTAGAGGACCTGTAGAAGTAGAAAACAATGATACACCAATTTCATAGTTGGCGAAAAAGTTACTTGCCTTAGTAGTATCAAATAATCTTTCAGGAATCCTCGATCAGGTAGGTAATTAGAATACCCTTAAAATATTAAATAGTCTAAGAGAATAGGTACCTCCCATCATAAAATTACCATGTGTGGCACTGTTGATTTAGAAAAGGTTATGTTGGAGTAAAAGTAAATAACCTGGTTATAAAATAATAACTAACCTTAGCAGCACGAGTCAGCCTGTCACCAGACTCTCCGACACAGATGTTCAGGCAGAGTTTCCTGATGTGAAGGTTTCTCATAACATTTTTAGAGTTATCTTTAGGAGGCTTCTTCTCCTTCTTGTCTTTCTTCAACGCGGGCGGTGGTACACGCTGAAATACATAGTTTTAGTTTACTATTTGCACTTTATAAACACATTACTTCTAAAAGAATACTTGTGATTAAACACTATGACGACTAGGTTAGGCCGAATCTGCGATAAATAATACAACAAAATCAGAAATAGAATATCGATGTTATAAATGACTCGGTAACAAAACAGATATAACCAATTTTCACGCATAATCTTATAAAATAAAACTGATTGAAATGGATAAATTTATACAAAAATCTTAAACACCCACCGCCATGGCTACAACTTATCAAAAAGAACCATAGATAAACAAACGACCGGGCTGCCAAGGTAGAAACGTCAATGTCAAATAAAGTTAGAGACAAACATTTTTTCTTTCTTTTTTCAATATATTGTCTTTTGTCCCAATTTTAATAAGTTAGTATAATTATTACATAGGGTTCAGATTTAAATAGTTCTTATCATATTTTATTTACCTTTACATTTTTGGTGACCAAATGATCGAGTGTATCCATTATTGTTATCTCTTCATGAATCAATTTGTGCACAATAGGGACAAGTTAAATTAGGCCTTAGTATTTTATTCATATTCTATATAAACATATGAAAACTTAGGTTTAAATATTTTATTATTACACATAATACTTATGTTCTTGCAATTAAGAAGAAATATATTTAGCCAGCAGCGCGGAGCATGGGCGGCTTTAGGAAACATTATTGTACCTGTATATATTTTAGTGACATTTTACTCGCATCTTTAATGTTGGTTCGTCGTTCGGAAGTAACTTCAATCCGACCTAGTGAAATGCACGTATACCGTTGATGGATAAATACTATATATATAGTACAAACATTTTCTAGTAGAAGTTAAGCTTCTACTTTATCATAATTACCTATTTACTCACTCTTATTTATATACGAAACTTGCAGTTTATAACGGCATGCGGCACATCGAAGATAGGTATTAATTAATTTATGAGAACGAACAAACATTATAACATGAGTATACAGCCGTGGTCTTAGCTCTGTGAAACTGGTGGATTTTTCCATTATAATGTTCCCTTACGTCATACAAATATAATGTTAGCATCGTTTATAAGTAAGGGAGTTACTCCCTTACAATACGGCCGATGTATCGTAGCGAACCTGAAGTTAGCCGATTAGTTGCGTAGTGGACAATTTAGTTCCTAAAAGATCCATTGCGCAGCTAATCGGCTAACTTCAGGTTCGTTAAGATACATCGGCCGTATTGTACTTACAAATTTGAATTGAATTTTTCCTTACCACACTGTGAGTTTTTTAATATTCCATATTCCTTGTATCCATGAACTACTCTTCTGATAGGGCTATATTAAACGTGATTATACACATCTATTCAATCATGGTACAAAGGATCGAAATTATAATTAATGATATTAATAAGTACAAATGCTTTTTCTTTGAACGTATCCCCGTTTAAAGAGAATTCCTTTTATTTATAAACGAGGATAATACCTGTGGTAACTTAAACCTGTATTAAGTCTATCGACATCTCTATTCATTGACATGCAAACGACAGTGACAAGTATAATTTAATCCTTGGTTTTAAAATGTAATTTTGTAAGAATATGGGGCCTTCGTATTCGGTAATAAAATCATAATCATGCATACTTAATAAAGCTAATAGCTATAACTAATGCAGTAATGTTATAATTATGGTTATACCTATAAGTGCAGCGATAAAACCTACACTATCAAGACCACTTATTACATTTCCAGTTAAAATACTCTTTTCTGGGTTACATGAATACCCATGGCCATTATACCCAATGATATTTAGAAAGTATATTAAGTATTAATATAATATATCATTTCTGATTTATTACGTTTTTTATTATTATATTATTGCGTAAGTATAGGTTCTTACTTTAACTAAGCAAGTAGGCTGATATGTACCAATTCCACAATTTTTAAATAAATGAATTTCAAATTATGAGTTATCAGGTATAATAACAAAAATAAGCTTAAATAACTGATACGAATTACAAAACATAAACAGTACAAGTGACTATATTCAGGTAAGGCGGGATTGCGGGTGAAGGTTTCTACCTGCATTTTATGATTTCTATAGCAATTGAATTTTGAGGAAGGTACTTGCCCATATTAACTCATTTGTAATAAATACCCCGAGACGCACCAAAGTCAGTGTTCCTATTTTGTAGGATCAGTTTACTTGTAGATATTGATTGACGTGCTACTAGTCTACGGCGAAAATAAACATACAAAACATATTTATTAGCAAGCAATATCATCACAGTTCAATATGTCAGAAGAAACCCGAAAATCCAAATTATTAGCTAATAAAAAATATAAGAAATATTACTGCTCGATATGTCATATATTTACAAACTCGGATAACCAATTGAATCAACATTTAAAAGGTGTTCGTCACCAACAAAGGAAACTATTACCTTGTCAACCAAATACTGATATTAAGGATAAATGTGAATGTCATAGTCTAGTTTATATTCCTGCTTTTATCGTTGTTTTCATAACAACATTTGTTTTTTGTTATACTATGGTTGCGTATACTAATTGACATCTACCGCTAGTGATTATCATAAATAAAACATTAAATTGTAGTTAACGACGCCTTAAATTTCGCGCCATAATTTTAATTGGCGGAGAAGTCGTCCCCAAGCGTTCACGGCTTCTATGCGCACGAACGAACGCGCAGAACAATGAGGTAGCAGCCATTTTATGTCGGTGTCTAAGAAAAACATAATTCGAATGGCCAATCTTAACGAAATTGTGTAATTAGTGATATAATTTATGTGATTCTGTATACACTACTATATTTAGGTGTTTCTTTACTTATGTGAGTAGAATATAACTTTTGCTATACATATATAATGATATAATAACATAAGCGCGATGAAACCTAACATTTTGCATAAAAAAGGAATAATAATAAATTTGTATTTCATTCCCTTACATTATGAAAGGTCGTTGTATTTCCAATAGCTACAAGTATTTAGTTTGCAAACGATGTTTATGTTTACAGATAGGAACTAAAGACTTATCACAAAGTACTTTCTGTAGATTTAGCTCGGTAAAATATGACATAACTTTCACCAAATCGTTGAATAAAGTAATATAAACCCGTTTTGTTTACATTAGACTTGTATTGGTTACTAAATTACTCGTCGTATGACAACCGGCGTCGCGCAGCCTCGACTTGAAAGTTGGGGACAAAATTCAATAACGAATTGGCCATTTTATTGATGGCCGGGGGGGAGGCTGGGTGGAGACAGTCGGTCGGTGAGCTTCCGCCATTTAATATTTTGTTAGACAATTTATCTGTTTCCGTTTTGTTTTCTTGTTTACACTTTCATATATCTACCGATTACTGAGTTAGCGCTACATAATGTGATCAAGTTTACATATGTGTATTCGGCATAGGGAACACAAATATGCTAAAGATAAGCGCCCTTGTGTGAGTGTGTACTTATTACCTATAATATTCATATACATGCATAAATTGCTATACCTATTTATTGCGTTCCGTATACATACATATCTCCGGCTTTTTATGCACCTATCTACACAGTCAACGGCCTAACAACATAAATAAAACAGCGCTGTAAATTTAATGTCTAATCTATTATGTTATTGTTTGATTTAACTGTTTTACTCACCGTTTTGTAATTTTGCTTGATTATTTTTATGCGTTTATGTATTTGTTGTAGTGCCTATGTAGGCCTTTGTAATAACTTTTTTTTTGGTCTTGTATTTACTTACCTACCTAATTGTAATCATTTGATTTTGTATTTTATTTTTTTGATTTAATTATATTTTTACATGCAAAACCAAGCTTTTTTTTATTTTTTATTTTTTTACATTTTATTGTCATACTTAATAAACATTATACAAGCCTACCGGCTGTCGTGTTGACATGGTAAATTTCCCGCGAAATGATTCGCTTTAATCATCTACCTCAATATTTCAATTATAATCCTTCTTCAAAGTTATTATATAAAGAAGTTATTATTTAAATGCCTGCTTTACACGCAATGTCTGCGGGTCTATATTATTTGTACCCCAAACACACCTGTCTGTAAGTAACAAATTGGCCTTATTGTCACTGTGTCGCTTGTAACAATAGGTCTATGGTACAAGGGTAGAAAAAAAATCATCGTGTTTTATATTTAAATAATATTCCATGAGCCTACACACCACACACCACCTGTAAAAGTTCTAAGTGCAGGAAGACATACCTAATGCTCATTTAAAATGTCGATGGGTATATAAACTTCTTGATTTCTGCAATTTTAAAATTCTAGTTTATATTCTTAATCTTATAAGGGAACTTCCGATCCCCCAATATTTGAACAGGCTTCAATCGCGCAATACTGTTACCTATGATGGCAATTAAAACATGGGAAATTACTCTTTTGCTAAGTCTTTGGGTTTTTTAGATACACATACGCATCCTATTCGATTTTAGGACTTCCGAGTCAAACAACTAGGCAATGAATAGCCAAACGTAAGGATTTTTAATTTTTTGACCTACACAATACACATCACCTGTTAAAGTTCTAACATGTCTTGCCCTGCCCTTGCAGGGCAAGACATACCTACCCAATGCCCATCTAAAATTTTCGTGATTTCTGCAATTTTATTTAAGTTTCAAGTTCAACTTCTCGGTCTTCTAAGAGACTGACTTTGGTCGTCCTGATTTTGATCAAGTACAATCGCGCAACGCCATTACCTACTAAGGCAAATAGAACTGGGTAAATTAGTCTTTTGTTAGGTCTTTCGACTTACACACATACTTATCCTTTCCGATTTTAGGACATACAAATCAAACAACTATAGGCAATTTTATTAGCCAGACTAAGGATTACTATCGTACATGATGAACAATAGAAATGGGATTCAAATGTGTAATCGATGCCTACAGTTTTCAGTTCATTACTTCAAAGTCCATAAATCCAGTTGTCATGATAACTTTGGGTACCAGTAGTACCCAATTATAAATAGCGTCTCTAATGAAGAGATAGATTAGGTCCGACGAAATAGGTGCCTGTTTAATCGCCGATTGATATGGAGTTCTTTACAGGTGGCTGAAGTTAAAAATGGGGGAGCAACGAGGTCGCCATTAGTTTCCCAGCACACTGGGGCGTAGGCGTCGGGGGAGTGGCACGGGGCGTGGGGGTCCCCGTGCCACCCCCTGGCGACCTACTCGCCACTATCTCCATGTTCGAACAGCAGATCAAGGCTGAACCCATGAGGTAAGAATATTGAACTACGCCTTATGATTTTTTTTCAGTATTCTGGGAGCATTTCTCAGGTGCCTAAGCGCCCAGACACGGATTTAATTTTATTTACGCAGTATTCGCATCTGTACGCTTTTACCAGCAGTGTTAACAGTTGCACAAACTTCGTCAGAATATTTACAGTAGCGGACTACTTTGGAATTTAATTTGGTGCCCCATCTTGACAGGCTCAGTAAAAAACAAATAGTTTACAGTTATAGTGCTAAAATGTAATACGATATTTTAATTATATTGCAGTTTTTACACATCTCATCCACACGTACACTCTGGTCCCCCATCAATAGTACGAGCAGATACAAACCATGCTATCATCAACATGAACCAACATCACCAGACACACGAGGATACGAAAGACAGCCTCATAGTACAACAGCAAGTACAACATCAGCAAGATCTCATGGAACAACATCAACAACAACAAGAAATGCAACAACAAGACGATGAGGTAAGTTTTAATGTAAATGTGGTGTATAAGGGTAGAATGAGGATGTATGGACACGGAAGTATTATTAATTCATACATTATCGACTTTATGAAAAAAATCAAAATCTGTCTACTTGCATAGCTTGAATAAATGAATGTATGTACCTATCTAGAAGCAATATTGGTTTTAAGTGAAGGTTGCCGAGTTGCACAACATTTCCAGAAGGTTCCTCATTCATAACTTCGTTTTTCAGCTAAGCTTCAAAGGGATGGACGATGAAGGTGTTGATATGGATATGGATGGACGACAATGTTCTCAGGTACGAATTTTACTCATCTTGTATACTTTACTTAAATATATTTTAAATAATATATTTGGTAAAATATCGAAGATCAATGTTTTGGTATTCTAACAACTACAATTTACAATACAATCATTTTAACAGGGTATGGGAGTGGACATGGGATCAGTTCAAACTAAAATGGAAGTGTCAAACGGGGGTCAGTCGACACCACGTTCTAAACCTCAGGCCTGTAAGGTGAGTGCAGCTGTTAGTGAGGCAATAAACTAAGGGTGGCAATGCAAATTTAAAAAGCAGGGTCCAATAATAACGAAACGTGTTTTAAACGGAGCTATGACGCTATCTCCCCTGCTATAAGCAAAACTTGGAATTCATTTCGATTGTGCTAAGTCTTAACATCAATAATCGGGAAATTTGTGAGATACAGCTTCTCTGCGACGGCTGGACGGATTTTAACGGACTTTCATTGGCAAAGAGCCGATGTTATAAGCCTATATAAAATAAGTATTCAAGGCTACTTTTTATTTTGAAATATTAAGGGTTCTTCGAAAAAATAAATAAAAACCCATAAAATTGTTAACAAAATGAGATTTAATTAAGTAAATCTGCTTACTGCTGCTATGAACAAGTTTCGTAATCGAAATTGCGGGCCCCCGACATAAGCTAGTATGTATACATATACAATGCATATAACAATAATGTTTGTTTGTCTGTCTGTATGTTTTGCTCATTTCCGAAACGCCTGGAACATGAATATATTTACGAAATCAGATTTTAATAGGTAAATCTGCTTACTGCTACTACGTACAGGTTTTTAAATCGAAATCCACAGGGACGAATTTGCGGGCAATAGCTAGTTTTAAATAAGCGTGGTGATGGTTGCAACTTATAAAATTCAATGTGAAAATCCTACATCAAATTGCAACGTAGGCAATAAAGGTATTTTTACGTTTCATCTGGTGGCAGCCATGTAACACAATAACAGTCGTGTTTAGCTTCGTGTCCGTAATTACATATTTTGTCGTGTTACATAATACTGTTGTGTTGATAATGATCATTTTCGTAATTCGATGTCAAAATCACGAACATTTTATTTGCAGGTCTGTGGCAAGGTTCTGTCGTCTGCTTCATCCTATTATGTCCACATGAAGCTTCATTCAGGAAACAAACCCTTCCAGTGCACTGTAAGTAAATCCCTGTCGAAGATATCGTTCGTATAGGAGTTCAGATTGTTTTTTGCTTCAAAATCGCGCTTACAATTTTGTCAACATGCTGTTCATTGCACGATGCCGAAGTACTTGTGTAGAACAGAGGACCTAATGGGATTTGTGACATTTTCGTAATATCTGAGGGCACGGCAATGCCCGCACGAAGAGTTGCCAAAAGAAAACAGGGCACTACCAAATGTATCTTTTCTCGAAGCTTCGGATGTTCTACTACTGTCCTTGTCAAAGAAAAACACTCTGTATAACACAAGTTTCTCATCTTGACAGGTATGCGACGCAGCTTTTTGCCGTAAGCCTTACCTAGAGGTACACATGCGCACCCACACGGGCGAGCGCCCCTTCCAATGCGATCTCTGCCTCAAGCGATTCACTCAGAAGTCCAGTCTTAACACGCACAAACGTGTTCACACAGGTCAGTCTGACGCAACTCTTATCATGGACTTGTTGCATCTTAAGCATCTCGGTGTTGTCCATGGCATTCAAAAACAGATTTTTATAATGTTGCCTGCCGCCAAGTGAAAATCTGTTTTCCGATCGCCTCCATAAATAATATTTTTCAAACACTACTTGTTGTAATTATATCTTGCCTTACAACTCGCATAAGAATTGAATTCGCACTTTTGCAATTAAGTATAATAAATAATAACAATACTAAGTATTGATTGCTTGAAAAATATTGATTTATCTAATAGTTGATAATAATCGTTGTGGGTTATCTTAGACCGATACTGATGATTGCAACTTTGTCTTGAATGTAATTTCCATATTTTTTTATCTGCCAATCAATTGGAGTCCTAGTATTGCACAAAAAACTATTTTAATTTATTAAAATTATACTATGTATGTCCAAAAAGATTCCCCCTTTAAGCTTTTTTTTATGTCATAGGGATGAATGCTTAAAACACTGATATAGGATGGAGGTATTAGGTGATTTATATGGAAGTTACATTTTACTTATGCTGAACTGGAAAAACTCAATAAATATCCCATATTTAAGAATGTACCATGAGGGGATTGTTCAAAAATGATTAAATATAAAAATTGGATTCTTATATTTTCAAGTTGACCTCCTCCTGTTTCCGCGAAACCGAACTATTAAAAATTATAATTTTTGTGTTTATGTTTTAAATTTTATACCATTGGCTACCTGTTGTTAATTATGGCTTATATCCTGTTTTGACGCCCTGATAAACAAGCTATTTTGTATTTTATAAGTATTGTCTTTTTCTTGTTTTTATTCATATCTATCATTTATTATTTACGCTAGATGTGCCACATATTTATCTATTATGTTGAGGCGAGCGTTATATATTTTCTATGCACACATTTTCTTTGTTCACATTATATTATGTTTGTAGTAGTTAGTCACTCTTTTTATGTAAAGATGTCATGTGAATATACAGCTGATATTTTCCCATATACCCTAATAACCCCACAGTGTAGAAAATGTTGACTTTAATTTCTTCCGTATGCGTTATTCATATGGTAACTATTCATAATTACCTATTATATTTTTGTTTGATATTTCTAGTGCTTATTTTACATAACAATAAGCACGAGGCCTCTGGACGGAGCTTTTATAACTTATTCAAACACCTACCTATTTTATTTATACCATCCATTTTCTTATCTTATTAAATATAATGAACTACACGTACTATACATATAGCCTAGTAGGACACTGGTGCGACACACAATTTGCTGAAATAGTCGACAATACATATGCTTAACAAACGACATGTGAATAGTTTTTGAGTTGTGCCAATTATAGCTAATATCTTTTCGCAAAACAATCAGGGCGTGAGGAAGGCTTCGTTGATGTGAGGCAAACAGGGGGAGGTAAAGAACTCACAATGGATACGACGATGCGATATGCAGATATCGTACTGCGTGTACAGGAGAATCGATTGTGTGTTCTTGTATAACGGTGTTAGTCAAACAATGTAAGCATTCGAGCGTATGTTGTTGGAATGTGGCCTGGGTTCTAGATGAGCACATGCGCGCGTTGATGGTGAAGGACCGGCCCTACAAGTGTGAACTCTGTCAGATGCGGTTCACGCAGAGCTCCAGCCTCAACCGACACAAGAAAATTCACACGGGTGGGTTGATATCTTAAGCACCACACCGTGCCGACTCTATCGCTACAGACGTAAATGAACTGTTCACCTTCCTCACTCGGCTCTTGAAGCCCTTAAAACATCTCTTAGTCCGTTCAAAGTTGAATGTAAGCCGTATTTTGATTCAATCGCTGGTTTCGTTCAGAGGAACACAAACGTGCGCTGCTGGCTAAGGATCGGCCCTACCAATGCGGCATCTGCTTTGTGAGATTCACCCAGAAATCAAGTTTGGGCCGGCACGGAAAAATACATACCGGTGGGTCCCTACCTCTACCTCCTGCCTACTTGTGCGTGACGTTTTCCTTGAGGCAGAACGGTACTAACGTGTATTCTGTTATAGAGCCTACCTCCCCCTGAATGTGTGTGAATGGTTTCATAAATTTAACATAGGTAATTTAATGAAATACATATTGTTTGAGAGGGTGCTGAGATGCTATATCGAAACTCGTATAAATTATAGAGGAGCACAGACGAGCCCTGTTAGAGAAAGTGCGGCCGTACCAGTGCCACATCTGTTTTATGCGCTTCACTCAGAAGTCCAGCCTGGGACGACATGGGAAAATACACACTGGTAGGCATTTTCCCCTAAAATCCTTATGTAGACAATGAATTTGTTATTTTTCGTTAGCTCACGTTATTAGGCAATAACATTAGCAGTGCGTCGAGCTGGACCGTTGTTTTAGCTTACTTTTGTTGGTATTTCTAGAGGAGCACATCCAATCGCTGATCAACAAAGTGCGCCCCTATCAATGCGAGATCTGTGACAAGCGGTTCACTCAGAAGTCCAGCCTTGGCACTCATAAACGTATACACACCGGTGGGTCCCTTGATATTTCCTTTATTTTGTTTCGGTTTCTAAGCCACAATGCATAGCTGTTACAAATATTGAATTAACACTTAATTGTGGCTTTGATACCTATGTTTTGTGAATAGTTTTAAGGGCTCCCTGACCTAATAATTTAAATTTTTTATTTTGGATATTATATACCTTCACGGTTAGCGATTTGGAAGTGATATATTTTTTCGTTTCAGTGTGTATTAAAAAGCTTACATATCAATTAGGTTACACACGCTCAAAAACTATTCACAAACAGTTAAGTAAAGCATGTGTACGTTGTGATGATTTCCGTTAAGTTATAGGAGAGAGAATGTCTGATGGACAAATAACGTCGTTCAAATTCCCTCATGGTAGTCACTTGGAACCAATCGGTATGCGGTTATTAAGCTCCGTAGAATTATTTGTCCATCGTGGTTTTGTTTTGTTTCTCTGTCCCCCCGTGTCCGTGTGTTGGCGGCGCAGGGGAGCGGCCGTTCCAGTGCACCGTCTGCCTCAAGTCCTTCACGCAGAAGTGCGCGCTCAATTTGCACGAAAAAATACATACGGGTTAGTAGCCCACATATATTATAATCCGCAGAATTCCTTTCGGTACGACTAGCGTTAACTTGCGACTCGTCATGCAGTCATTTCATTTAGCGTCATGCTTCGCTCCTATTTTCCGTTGCCCGCCTAACCCGTTGTTTTATTCTCCCTGTTTTGATAGCTTCCATCTCGTTGCTTTCGACTAACATCTCGATTTCTTTAACTCATTCAAACGCGCGCTTTACGTACTTCTGCATTCACTGATAATTTCCAGCCTGTCATATTATTAATATCTGCTGGTCATTCGCCCTCTTACCCCCCTCATTCTGCATACGACTCGGTGTTTTAGCATTTATCATTTTTATCATTTCTTCATGGATATTAATTCATTCACAAAAGCGGTAATGCAATCGCCGCAATGACGCATTTTTGGCGCCTCGGTATCGTATCGGTGCTGATGATCAAAATTGGGTTTTCCAAAATTTGGGACGAATCGGTCGCCATGTGCGCCGCAACATTGGTCGAGATTGGCAGTGGGCGGGCGGCCAAGGCATCACAGGCCTTCTTGCGTCGGCGACGTGCGTTACTCGCTTTTGTGTGTGCACTGGGCGCAGTGCAAGGGCGTCCTTTCGCGTGCGGGCAATGCCCGGCGGCGTTCGCCCGCCGCCCCTACCTGGACATTCACATGCGCACGCATACAGGCGAGCGGCCCTATCAGTGCGACGCGTGTCTGAAGCGCTTCACGCAGAAGTCCAGCCTCAATATACATAAGAGGACGCACACAGGTGGGTGACCCCGCGGGCCGGACTGGCCGGCCGCCCGCCCACGCCTCTCTCCACTCGCACTCCGCTTCTCCTCCGAATCTCTCCCTAGTTTCCGAGCGCCCGCGAGGCTCTGTAAATGTATCGCCGTAGCGAAAGATTTGGAGCGGAGTAAGCGGCGAGCGGCGACCGGTCCGCGCCGCGACCTCCGTAGTGCGAGGGCGTCTAGCGTCCTGTCGGGCGAGCCGTCGCTATAATATATGTGTTGGGCACCAGTCCAGGGCAGACCGTTCCAGTGCCTGTCGTGCCCCGCCGCCTTCACCTGCAAGCAATACCTGGAGATACACACGCGCACGCACACCGGCGAGCGGCCATATCAGTGCGACATCTGCCTGAAGCGCTTCACACAGAAATCCAGTCTCAACATCCACAAGCGGACGCACTCAGGTACGTAGGTGGCCGGCGAGCAGCGCGCCGCCGAGTCGGCGCGAGGGACGTATGAACGTATGTGGGCTACTAGTGTGTGCGCGAGCGGGGAGGCGGGCCGCCGCAGCCTCAGGCTAACCGAGTCGCTCGTCCACAGTGCAGGGGCGGCCCTTCCAGTGCCTGCAGTGCCCCGCCGCCTTCACCTGCAAGCAGTACCTCGAGATCCACAACCGCACGCACACCGGCGAGAGGCCCTACCAGTGTGACGTATGCCTCAAGAGATTCGCGCAAAAATCTACACTCAATATACACAAACGAACGCACACAGGTCAGTCGACAACGCTCACCGCACGCTTTTAACTTAAATTATTATTTATAATACTAATTTCATAATCACTTGCAAATTTATACAATACTCCATATTATTTCATAATGTTTTCATGTTTGAATTTAAAGTTGTCGGTGCCACATATATTTTCTCGTAAGTCCTATTCGTGAGTATTTACATAATGTGCTTGTTAATGTATGAATAATAACTAATGATATGCGTGGGTGGTCAGTGCAAGGGCGTCCGTACCAATGCATGGAGTGCCCAGCGGCGTTTACTTGCAAGCCGTACCTGGAGATACACATGCGTACGCACACGGGAGAACGGCCGTTCGAGTGCGATGTCTGTTACAAACGCTTCACCCAGAAATCCACGCTCAACATTCACAAGCGAATTCATACCGGTACGACTACACCGCGATCCCTACATAAGAGCGCTTTTGTACATACCGTCCACTAAGCCTATTTTGTTGTTGTTTCTATAAACGTTTCCCGGTCAGACCATTATCTAACGTCAGATTCACGAGTACCATGAGGAGTGATTTGCTGAAGATGCGGTCACGGCTGAGGTCGATCTGTTTATATAATATATTGTCTTATACTCAGCGGTGGGTGATACCGGGTTGAAATGATGATGATACGTTTGTAGGCTATAACAGAAACGTCAGTAAATTACAATAAATGAACACATAACATAACGCCTGTATTCCCTGAAGCGGTAGGCAGGTGTGTATAGTCATCCACATTTCGCCAGTTACGTTATAGGCCCCAATGTAATAGGGGGAGAGCTTATTGCCATCAACCGGGCATAAATCTAGAATCCGTGTTGCCATTGGGATTGACCTTATGGAAAAAGCCTATAATACTTTAATCGACTCAGGTCCTCAAGCACAGCTGTCGCGCTTAGCGACCACGAGACCTTAGTTTATGGAAGTTTATGGAAACAAGACAAGTTTTCAGTTTATATAAGACTGTGTACAAGCGCCTTAACAATAACAAACCTTATCTGTAGCGTGAGTCATTCAAATAATTGATTCACTGTAGACGAATAATGTATCTAACAGATGAAAGACATTCAAACGAATAATATACTTATTCCAATTTACAAACAATCATAATATTTTAGCCTTGACATAGAACAGTCTAAGTATAGCCACCCAGGCCGGCTGCCTTTCATAAATGATAGAACAAAAACACGACAACATTCGAATGTCAATTAGCGAGTACACTCAGGCGTGCTAGTTGCAATCTTTTGTAATTTAAGTAAGAATTATTCAACATTCTGTACCTAAGTGTTTAAAATTAATGCATTCACAGTACGTACTATTTGGTTCCCTATTTACAAATTGCTTGATACGATTTCTTAATGTTTTTCGTCTGATGGGTACTGATAGTACTTTATTTTTATTTTAACGATAAAAACATTGTCTACTGTTTACTTAGGTTTAAACATAGCTATGGTTCGTTTAGAAGACGGCAAATTGCTATAATAGGCAGATCACTTTGTCATTCTGAACTTAATGATGTGGCACCGACAACTAATTTGTAAGTTATAATTTTATCATCCGCTACATCATCAGTTGAGTTTCAGTATTATTATTTATTCTAATTTATTGGCTTACATTCATTAATTTCAGACTGCATCACTCTCTAATTGCATCTTGCCGTCTTTCTAACATCATTTGCCTTCACTCTCGCTTATCATTGAACTTATCAATATCATTGCTTTAATTTGCCTGTTTGTTTGTATTATAAAAGTGTTTTGCAGTAAAGTTTTCATATTCCAGGTGAACGCCCTTATGCTTGTGATATTTGCCAGAAGCGTTTCGCCGTCAAGAGTTATGTAACTGCGCACAGGTACGTAAACATTTGGACATGTTAAAAACATTTTTATTCCGAATCTTCATCATCAGCCGGAACACGTCCACTGTTAAACAAAGGCCCTTGGAGTGAGGGAGTGGTTGCCATAATGCCCATGATGGCAAGCGGCTTGGGGATTGCAGTATTGGTGGTGAAGTTGCAAAAGACTTGCAGACTGCTGCCCATCTTCTGGATTTTCCTTTAGTCGCCTCTTATTACACTCACGGGAGGAAAGCCTGAACTAGGAACCTGGATGACTCTACAACTATGTACCTACTCACATTCATTACTACCATTCTACACGTCCGCTTCAGTGTTAGGTATTTGCTAAATTAATCTCGACGCTGTATGGAGTGTCCATGGTTCGAAGTTAATATAGCCTGCTTAGTACCAATTACATTGTAGCACTCATTTTCTACCACGTTCATTGACTTATAACTACGATGGTACTATAAAGTGTTTTTTATTTTTAGATGGTCCCACGTAGCAGACAAGCCGCTGAACTGCGACCGATGTTCGATGACGTTTACGTCTAAGTCTCAGTTTGCGCTGCACATCCGCACGCACTCATCCGGCTCTTGCTACGAGTGCAGCGTCTGTGGTCGCTCCTTCGTCAGAGACAGCTATTTAATAAGGTATAATGTAACCATGACATCGTATTTTAACCCTTCACAATAGTCTCAACTAACCCTTATTCAATCGGATTGTGTAACTCTCTCGTCAAGCAACAGACAGGTGATTATAGAGGCACAGGGTGTTTAATGCTCGTTATATGCCTAGTATTATAATAATGCAGGTATATAAAAATATATTGTTGCTTCTACTAGAACAGAGCTATTCAACAAAAACTTGTTGTAACATCTGTTAATATCATCATCATCAGCCTCTCCCATGACACGCCACATATTCTGTTAATATACAAACTGTATAATATGTAGGTATTATTTCTGGTAAATTGAGCTAAAATATTTTATTATAATTCAGACACCACAACCGTGTCCACCGTGAGAACCACAGCAACGTGTCGGCGAACAGCATCGGAACCATCAACAGTGTTGCCACCAACACAAACAACTCGAACTATGACTCTCCTGGCGTTTGTGACTTAAGGTATGATATGTATCAACACGAAAGTAAACAAAACAAATTTTAATATAGCTATTTATGTAATTTTGAATTAATATCTAGATTAACAACTAACCCACTACCAATAACCATTTAATATTAATTTTTCTTTTCATTAATCCAATTTTAATCTCAACTATATCATAACTTGTTCATTTTTTTACATACATTTATCATTACACTCTTTTAAAGTTATATTTTATACTTTTTACCCGACTGCCAAGTGTTATGTTTTTATGACACTTTTTTTTTGAGGAAAATGTTAATTGATTTTATTTATTTTGCTTAAACTCAAATTTATGAAAAATAATGGTTACCCTGATCAGATCTATAAGCGATTATTAGAAACCAATTCCTTTCCAGCTTTGTACCAATGGTGAATCGTTACATGACATCTCAAGGGACGCAAGTGTCTATGCAAGATACGGGCAAAATGTCATCGATGTCGCCGCAGTCTATTGCATCCATTTGTAAGTATAATTAAAGTTATAATAAAATATACAACTATGTCATGAATATCTCTATAGGCTCCTTTTACATTGGGACCTATAACGTAACAGGCAAAAAGTGCTATACAAGTCACCTCTGCCGATATAATACAGGCGTGATGTTGTTACAAAGAAGTAACAAAACCTAATTGATCGTTTTATTGCAGCGTCGCCACCGCCCTCGCATACTCCTACGCCCCAACCCCAGATGTCCGGTCAGATGCATCTGGCAGACTGATCACCTGATTAGGTAGGTCTAGTATAAGAATACTGTTTGATCACTAATGTTTATTAGGTACCAGACTCTGATGGTTAACCTATACATTTGTTACAGCTCTTGGTTAACTAGCGAGCAGCCAGAGTGCAATATTTAATATTTGGCAGCCATCAGCAAGAGCAGCTATCATACGTGATGATATAACCGAAAACATAGGAGACAGGCAGCTCCTGAGCTTGGATCGTCAGCATGGACTCATGCAATTTTACTTGTTTATTTTATGTCAAATTATTTATTTATACACTGTTGATTTCGTCGGCCGTGGTGCGAGCGCGAGCAAGGCTGCGCAGTCGGATTTTATCCATGTGTTCGGAATGTGGCAGATTGTGTGCAGGAATCGAGTTGGTTTCGTTACGCTTGTGGAATCCCTCGATAACACCAGGTGGACATCACAATAGAGATGAGGATGTAGTGAGTAGTCACGTAGCGGTACCGCCTATGATAATATATGCATTGTGATTTATACCTACAACTGTGATTTATCTAAACCATCACATGATTATATTAATTTCCGTGGTGGCGTTCATAAATCAATACTTAAAAGTCTCATCATGATAGATTGTAGGCCTAAAATTTTTGATCTCATATTCTAATTTGCTTAGTGATAAATTTTGGAATCGTAAATGGTAAATCTCCAACTTAAAAAAATTCTAAATTTTAATGTTCGTCATTCGCTTATCATCGTCATACCCATCCTTCATTAGTCGTAGTGAAATGTAACAATATCTTATTGCGATGCTTTAACTTAGAATGTGTCAGTGTATATGGAAGTTCAGTAATTTTATATAGAACTGTTACCGATGAGAGGTAAAGTATTTTGATCGCTGATGAATATAAAGGACTCTAGATAATACTCCTCAATATTAATCCATAAGAAAACAAAAAAAACAGGTTTCATATAAAATAATAATAATAATAGTAAATAAGAAGTACAAATAATAATTCCATAAACTAGCAGAGTCCTGAGAGGCAATATTGAAGGCTTCACAAAATTAATAACTTTTAATATGATGTTTATTGGAGAAATCCAGAGAAGTGCCTGTTGCAACATAAAATTGGCAATATTTTTTAAACGTATTACGTTCAGAATAAAGTTATGTTCAGTGTTTGATGTGTGGGGAAGTCGCCCGAAATACGCTATAGTGTGTCTTACAGTAATAAGTAAAGACGTACTGGTTGTTAGAGGTCGTTGCTGTTGTGGGCGTTGCAAAAACAGAGAGCATAATTTGTGAAGCTTCTTACTAAAACTTTGTGTGCCTTCTAGCGGATAGCGACATTAGGCAATATCAATCATAACACCATTGATAAAACTTCATGTATATTTTCAAATTTCTGACGAGATTGAATATTCGTATTAGGAAGTCATCTTAATCATTGTTACATAATTATTTACCCATTTAGGATATCGCAGTATATATATGTAACAAACGTATTTTGGCGAGAGGCAGAACTTTATTTCATTACTGTTTTTCGAATAATAGTAATAATGAATAGTGTATAGTGCAGTAGTCTTCCAATTACCTTGAGACAGTTCTTGTGCACGTGGAGTGCAGCTAAAGTGTCCGCTGCGGGGGTTCCTTATGGTTTGCCATTATTGATATCAAAGATAGATTGGTGCCATTTCTATGTAAATGATGTGGTAGCGTAAGTTTAGTTAAGTCTGCAGGTCAGGGTAGAACTGGAAATAAAATATTGTAAGAGTTCTTATAATATTATAATAGCGTTATACCGACATTTGTACCCATTGTTTTACAACTTCCCGTGTTGTTGATTTTGATACTTTATTTTATTTCCATAATGTGTGTGTCCATGTGCTGGTTCAGCAAATGTAAATAAATATGTAGTAGGGTTTATTTATTCAAGTATATCGAGGAGAAAACCATTCAAAATTATAATAAGTGTGATTTGTAGCAATGTCTCATTCTACAGTCAACAAATATCGAACTGAGAACATGATTGGAATTAATGTTAGAATTAGCGCAGAACTATACTTTGGGTACTATAAAGATCAAAATTTCTTGTAGATGTACATAAGTATACATATAATAATAATATATACATATGAATGTTGTTTGATAGTCCTCAATATTTTTTTATATTTTGATAGTTCTGTATTTGAAAGTAACACGAAAAAATAGGCCAATATCTCATTATCATTTTAAATTAATGTGTACACAGTATCTTAAGGTAAAGTAAAATAAATATGAGAATGCATTTAGTTGCCCACAAATCTAAGAGTAACATCTAAACTTTTCCGTATATTAATAAAATCTTAAACTTTTTAGTAAGTTTCTTACCAAGCCATTGATAACAGTATTATTTAGACAAACTAGAACTTGTGTTTAACGAGTAGTATAAATCTTTCAGCTACCATTATAAAATGATCACCATTGAAATTTTAAAACCATAGTTATCAATAGTTTGTATGTAACAGCATTGGTAGGGACAACATATATACGGTGCCTTTCAATGCTGATTACCTTATATAATTATATTATCCATAGATATTATAAATGGAAATAGAAACACCAATATAGTGACCTAGGTACATAAATACATATATAAATATATTGATGTCCCTCAGTCTTCCGATCTCTCGCCGAGGGTGATTGTTTCTTATTGAATTCTAGGATTAGTAATATATTTTTGTTATTATTATATTATGTTCACTGTCTTTATGATTGTTTTATCTTTATTATTAATTAACATTACCCTATCGTTACTTCACCCTTGCCGAGTGTATACGTGAGCCGAGGACATGTGGTCCTTTTTTATTACGAAACGCTTTCTCAATCCTTCACACAGAGACAATTCATATATTTATATTGATAAGGAGATAATTTTTCTCGATGGAATATGTTTCGTAATAAATGAGGACTCGAAATCAACAGTGAAGGTCACAGGTTACTCCTTGATTTTTAAGAGCTGCTAAGTATACGTTGGAGTCGTCATGTGTGCCTTCATTGTTCTACTATTTTACATACCGATGTTAGTTAAACTATATTTAAGTGATTTTTGAAGCCCTTGAATTTACGTAATTACAAAAGTGGTCGTATGAGTTTTTCTCTTTGTCTACTTATTTTTTTGATCCGTAGAAAAGACTGAGGAATTCACAACGTTAAAAGAATACTCACGCGAAATATTGGCAGTGTTAGATTGTGTTTGTTGTTATTTTGTTGTTAACATCTGAGTGGTTGTGGTTCACGGACCAACCTGTTTTGTTTGTAAGCCGTTATTAAATTTGGTTAAAGAAATCGTACATATCCTTACCCGTGAATGTATAACGTATACTTCCCTTGTCGAGGCAGACTACTAGTCTAGGGGGCCGCGTGCCGCCGACCAGTTACACTAAACTTGATCGTGGTAGTTTTATGAAATAACAGTGAGCCTTGTGTAATCATAATGTCTAAGGTACATAAATATTTAGTTGTATTGTATCGTTAGATTTACGTGAACTTCCGCTTTGCCAACATATTGCGTTGCTTACATTATAATCATACGAGAGTACAGCCTAAGGATTTTAACTTTTTTTATATACTGAGAGCTATTCCTAAGTCACCGATTTTACACTATTTCTAATTATACGAAAAAAAATACTTGGCTATAAGCCGTACTTTACCAAGTTTTGGAGTATTTTACATCCCTTTGATTGAAATTTTTTATTAAAATTCAATACAAACATCATGGCATGATGATTTCTTTATACGGTCATTTAGTTATAGCTCTTCAGAGTTTTGATGACCAATATTTTAACTACAACCGTTTTTTTTTCTTTTATTGTTAAAATTTTTAGGCTAGTTTATATTTTAAATAAGTTAGATTTGTTAATTATTGTGGTGTATTACATTTACATTGCACGTGATTATAGCTCTCACAGCCTCCTTTACAGGTGATTATTTAGTTATTTTTGTAGTCTGAAATGATTGTGATAAATTTATTATTATAATTATATTGGTTTGTTTTCTAGAACTGGAGTCTTTCATATTGTTTATTGTTGATACTTTGAGTATACAATCAGCAACGTGATGTAGCGGTAGGGAGAGGCTGTTAGAGCGTTTATGTAGTCAGCATTATATATATGCTTTAATGTGATTTTTTAAATGTACTCTTTATTATAGTCTCATCAATCAATATTATAATTAGCGAACTAACAAAACATTTAATTTTTTTCAGTTCATAGTGATTTATATTGAGATCAAATTAAATACAGAGTTTATATTTTAATTTTATGAAAAAATATACATTGTAAAATTTATTCTTTAGTGCTCATTTTGCAGAGCTCTATTAAAAAAATGAAAATATATGAATGCAAAAAACAAGTCACGATTCTTTTAGAAGTCGCCATGTAGTGGAAAAAAATAAACGTGCCATGATATTTGTGGCTATTTATTTTGTTTATTTTCAATCCCTATTTTTATTTAATTTTTACATTACCTACTTCATAGTTTTAAGGTTTACGGTTACTCAATATTTTTAACATGGTTTGTGCAAATTTTTAGATTTTACTAGGGTAAGGTATTAGTAAAATCCCTATTTTACTAAAAGTTTGGACTCTTTCTCCACAGGGGTAAGAGTAGGCTTTTTCAAACCAGAAGATATGGGAATATTGTGTTAGGTTACTTTTCTTTTAAGGGTGCGAAATGTAGGATATATAAAAGTAAAGAGGTAAAATGTTCCATACCATATTGTATTGTACAAAAGCAATATTTAACAATCCACAACGATTTCTTCTTTTACAACATTGGCGTCAACAGCCGGTGCGAGTGTATTGTCTACAATAGGCGCTGGGCTCTTATAATACTTATTACTGACGTAATGCTCCTTCAAATATTCCGCACCCATTTCGTAGTAATCCTCTTTGGATATGCACCAGTTTTCAAACTCATTGCTGCCTGCAAAATCCCTTGCACCATACCAAGCGTCAAGACACGGGTTTTTTGCCATAACTACCTTGTGAGTAGATTGAAATGGTCTCATCTCTAGCAGTTCTCTTTCAAGTCTTTCTTTCAGTCCTAAAAAACAAAATAAATCAATGAGTAAAATATCTAAATAGGATAAAGCAAGTGGGATACCAATATTTTAGTAATACATTAATCACTGAAATCTACAGAATGTTCGAAACTTAAATTGTCCGCAAGATTTAATTGCCAAAACAGGTAAGTGACCTGGGAACTCCAGGTTTGCCATATGTTTTACAACCTTAGAATATAGAACAAACCAGAAGGCGTGACCGCGCAAAATAATGTAAGTATGCCAACTACTCCAAAATGGAGTAGTTGGAAATTTTGACATTTGACATTTCATTTTTAAAAAGCGCGCGCATCGCTAGAACGTTTTATACGCTGCGCATTTAATTCAATTATGCCGACCTGCGTAATGCTAATGACGAAAACTGCAGTCGGAAATATATAAAAATATAATAGGATTACATTTCATGTGTACGTTTCACATAAATACGTCTCTTTATTTAAATGTCGAATATTTTTTATCGTAATTATTTGACAATAAAACTAAGCGTCCATTTTGTCAGTGTTGCAAGTATTTAGGTGAAATATTACCCCGTGATTTGTCAATATTTTTATTTGTAAAAATGCTAAAAGGAGGAAGAGTTATGTTTTATATGCGTAAGGTGTGGAGTTTGATTACACTGGTAAGCACTGTTTTTGTCACATGAACTTTGTTATGATTTTTATTTATGTTGGTGTACCCTCATTAAAAATATATAACAGTTTTGTTTCTATCACATCCAGTTTTCTTGTAACAGCTACATATTCATTTCTGACCTCATCTACGTTTCTTTGTTTACATAACTGCATTTAGTCGACTGTGTAACTATTGTGTTTGCTAAATTACATTTTATTTACATTAGTTAGATCGTAAATATGCCACGAAAGTGTTTGAACAACCCGGACAATTTTTGTTATGTGTGTGGAGAATTAACGAACAAGGTGAGAGGTTCCATCAAGACATTTCCTTAATGGAGAAGCGTTATCAAGGGAAATGGAGTTCAGGAATGCTAGCAGACTATTGTTGGAGACTTAAAAGGGACCTACCGGAAGCCAAATATTCAAGAAAATCATAAGTAGATATTAGGAAATAATTCTGTAAGTGTGGCTGAATTTCGTACTTTTTACGAAAATATATGTTTTGATGTCACAAGAAAACATGATGTGTACATTTTTTTTCATTGATATATCATTGTTTTGTGGCTCTAGTATATTCAAAATTTGATATAAATTTTCATGTGACAAAAAAAAATTACAAATTTGTTGACCAGTGTTACCGGTCTGGGCAGTATAATTAGGTAGTAACACAGAGTCTATAATTATTTGTACTTATTCGGTCAGTGGCAATAGTATTAGAATTAAAAACTATTACATGATAATATGACATTTGTTAATTAAAAATCTTTTTATACAAATCGTTAATAATCACAACCAAAACATCGCCATTTACCCCAGAAGCGGTATTCCACTTCTAGCCTAGCAACATTAAGCGGGTGTGAAGTGGCGGGAGAGAGGAGCGTACGCCATGTTGATGGACACAGTTTACGCAAAGGAAAAATGGTTGAACGCGGGGCCTGTGTTTACAACTATAATTTTAAAACAAAAAAGCTAATCAAACTTACCTGGAAATTGAGAACAACCGCCGGTAAGGAATACGTTATTGGCCAATAGGAGTTGGTCTTCGGGAGTAAAATGTTTGAATACGTACTCCATTGTTTCAGCTAAACCTGCTTCTAAATTGCCCATCATCGATGGCTGGAACATCAGTTCTGGCGCTCTAAAATAAATTGATACACATCTAAATGTTATGTGTAAGTAAAAAACAAATGTTGTATAATATGCAATATGTTATAGGCATTACAGAAACAAATGCAAAAAAATAATTTTACCTAAATGGTTCGATGGCGAGATGCAGTTGATGATACTGACTAGAGTTCGCCGGTGGCGGTTCATATTCACGTAGCGCCTCCTCTAACTCAAGAAGTCGTTCGCCGTCTGCTTCTGAATCGGAATCTGCTTCACGACTTATACTGTAATCAAGTATTAACGTCGTTTTGTAAAACGTTCGTTTGTACCACGCAAATAACTAGGCTACCGCCTATTGGTAGCAAGTGAGCTAACCTTTTGTAAGCATCCCAATCAGAATCTTGATTACCGAAGTCGTCCCCTGCTGCAGCAAGGCGCGAGATGACTCGCATGCGCTCCGCAGCTGCAGCTGTCCGTCTCTTCACCATAGCAGCACGACGCGCTCTGCGGGCCTCGCGGCGAGCTACTAGGTCCCGGTACTATAGGCATAAAAATATAGAAAAATATCACAACCTAATTAGGTATATAGTAGTAAAGTTAAAAGTGACTAGAGGTGAAAGAAAACATGGTGATGAAATTTGAATTTAATGGTCTGAAATTACCAATATGAAGCAGAGAAAAGTATGGTGACCGACACTTGCTCTTTCGCTGTATAAGAAGAGTTATTTCCCTGCAGTGCTCGGTAGGACAATAATATGCCACTGATGAAATAACACTGCAGGAAAAAATAGTTACTAATTAACTACTAATAGGTTAGGTTACTACTGCAGTTAGCAACCGTTCACACTAAGCAAATCTTAATCAATGTTGGCATATAGACGAACCTTAGTGCGAGTATCATTGAGCCAGGCTTGGAATGCTTCAGGTTCTGTAGGCGGATTCATTCTGCCAGTAGGACGCGTCTCTAAATTCTCTTCGGCCGTTGCAGCTGCTGCGATGCGTTGTTTATTTTTATCTATTCGCATGTTCAAGTTTGTTATTTGCCTCTGCAGAAAAAAATGGATTTTAACCCAACTAATGTGAAAAATTATTCCAAATATCATACTAGCTGTAAGCTATGGGTTATCAAAAGCTTTTCTTTGTTACTAATGTTCAAGTGTTGTAGTTATACCTGAAGATCTTCATAGCTTTTGATATCAAAACCTTTTATAGCTTCATTGAACTCATCAGTATCGCCATCCTCTATCATATCCTGAAAATATGTACAAGATGTTTAATTAAACCTGTTAGGAATTTTTTATTTCTATTCGCCACTATTATTGTGATGCGATTTCCTATCTAATCATACCTTAATAGAAAGCAGTTGATTTAGTTGTTCTTCATCCTCTGCTAGTCTCTCTTCTCGTTTCCTAGCATTTATTTCCAACAGTCGTCGAGCCATCTCTTTTTTCCGCTCCTTTTGTTGCTCAGCTGTAATGATGGTGAAGGTATTATATTGTTATATATACAGCTGTTACATGAAAAAACGGGGGGTGGAAATTCTCAAATATTTTGCTGTGTTACCTGTTAAGCCTGTTGAGCTGGCAGCTTGCACGTAAGGCAACTGTATTCTCTTAACATTAGCTTCATAGTAATCAGCATTTGCCCATTTCCTGATTTCTTCTTGATAGTCAAGTGCGATAGAACTATGCTCCTGTAGAATTTCCTCTACTCTAGACATAGTGATAGCATTCACATGTACTGGGTACTTGAGCTGCAGAAGTTTATGTAAGTAGAATATCATTTCGCTGCCACCTAAAATAAATAGTTACATTAAATAAAAGTTAATCTGTTTTCCTGACTTATATAAATACTATACTATACATAGGCCTTGGTTATAACATAATATTCTGATATACATAGATATTCAACGAAGTTTTCGGCGCCGAAGGATATACACCTACATATTATATTATACCTACCCTTTTGAAAAAGATTTTATGGATTGAAATAATCTAATAAATCCTTAATCTAACCCTTGAAGAATTTCTATTATTACCTACCTAAATTAATCCTTCTTGCATGGTCCACAATAACCTGACCTCTGATTACAGGTATAAGATGAATAGTATGGTAGCCACAGTTCACGATGAGTGCTGAATCTCCAATGTCATTTTTGTACATGCTGAATAAGGAATCCACTCCATAGCTTAGTCCAGGAACACCATAACCCTCAAAAAGTAGCTCTGACATTACTGAAAAGATGAGATAGTAATGAGAAGGTACACAGCATGCAATAATACATAAAAAAATACAGAAAGGTTAAAGAAACCTGGATTTAATATAGTAATATTATTTATTAGTTATACCAAAAAAAATGACCGCTGTTTATTGTTGATTATGTAAGAAACTAAAGGAAACTGAATACAAATTTGGTTTACAGCACATTTGGTAGTACCTAATATCACTGGTTTTGGTTATGATTTGGAAGATGATTAAACATCCATCAATAAATATTTGTTATAAGAAAAAATAAGATGGTCAACCCCCCTCTTCCCTAAATCACCTTAAATAATAAATGTCTGGCTCCCAATGAGGCACCAACCAAAACACTAACCTGTAACTAAAAGCTATTGCCAGCAATCAGACTTGACAAGTATACATTTTACTGTTGATAATTTACAGGAATAATCTGCTAAAAGCTATACATACACTGTCTACAATAATTGGGAGTAACAAAGGCTTCAGTCATAGCTATTGGATGTGGTACACTGCCATCATTATCTATTCCTAAATGTGAGAAAATGTAGTCAAAGACTTGTTCTTGAGCTTCAAAGTGTGTCACCACATTCTTATCAAATTGTGTTTTCAGTTGAAATCTGAAAAAGAGTGGAATTCAATAACATAACATCACACCTGTATTCCCTGTAGCCCTACTATATAGTACACCCACATTTCGCCAGTTATGCTTCTAGGTCCCAATGTAATAGGGGGCGAGCCTTTTGCCATCAACCGGGCACAAATCCAGACTCCATGCTGCTACTTAGGTTTACCTAATGGAAAAACCCAATAACATTTTACCCAACCCAGGAATCGAACCCAGGACCTCGTGCTCAGCAGTTGCTTTAGCAACCACTAGACCAACGAGGCAGTCATTCGTTGGAATTCAATATCATGTTTAAAATGTTTGGATATATCATAAATAATTAAGCGTATTTAATTTTTTATATAATAACGCCTTGGTGACACTGAGTTTGCAGATGAATTATTACTTGAGTAACTATAATAATAGCTCTAAGAAACCTTCCACCATTGCAGGCATGCAATGTCCGTCATGGATATCCACATTACTTATACATTTTTACAGTAAGTATCAAATTGAAAATAAAAAAGGAATAGAAGAATAGTCCTAACCTTACTGCTTCTATATTCACAATATCATTACCGATTTGTATCGGTGGAGTCACCGGCGGTTCGGCATCTTTTTTACATCTATCCTTTCTCGGCCTAGCTATCAGATTCTTGAAAATTAAATTTGGTTCATCATTTATTGACCATCCAACTCTGCATTGATACGAACCTTGAATAATCAATCAAATACAATTATTTTGAGCACTTTATATGTCAGCTATATCTTATTTAAAACAACAGAAAAGACCTAACCATTATCTATGACCAACGGTATATGACCGAATTTTAAAGTCGGACTATATTCGTGAACAATATCAGGAACAGTTTTGTAATCCTTTAGCACTAAGACGTCCTCCATATCAGGTATATCAATGCTGAAACCTGTAGTTAATCCTCAATAGGCCACACCGCAACTAACTAGTCAACAAGCTAAATAAAATAGAAGTATACTTATTCAGAAATCAGAAACATTTGAAATATGCGTAAAGTGTAAACCCATGCGTAAACGTAAACACAGTTGACTAAGAAATTGACAGTTTACTATTTAGGGTGTGCCCATTACTTATCGACTATTTACGCATAAAAATAGTCGACTATTAGTTTCTAGGGTATGTCACCGGTAATTCCCGGTTCTTCATTTCCCGGAATTTTGCCGATTTTGAACAGGGAAATTATAGGTGGATTCCCGGGAATTTCTGGAAAAAGTATGCTTAGAAACTAACTTTACCTTAGCGAATAATACTAAAAACTATTATAACTAAGCCTCAATCATCAGGCGCAAGACGAAAAACAAAAAATACATACTAGTAATTTCCAAAGTAGACAACTTTGTTAACTTTTATTTAGGAGCACATTTTCCGCTTATCATAAGTTCCGTAATTATATAACAGGAAGAAGGCGAACTTATTACCCATTCATGATTCAGGTACAGATAAGAAATATAACATGAAGATTTCCGAAGACAGTTCGGTCTTCGCAATCTTGCGAGCACAACATCTCACGGCCCTGATCTAGTAACAATAAAACCACATAATAACATAATTATGATGTTCTTTATTCACAAAAATACTGATGTAGCCAGTTATCACATCACGAACCGCTAAAATTCTATCAAGTTCAAATTATTTAATACATATCATTATATAATCACTTTAACATTTTATTGTTATATAATAAACCTTTAAAGGAATGTGTACACTAAATGTTTCAATTTGTGTTATTTTCGTTTCATATATTATCTATAGCAATTAATCAATCAAATTTACATTTTGATGTACATATAATAAGTAATGTTAGAATGAACGGACGCAAATTATATACATTGTTTATTACGTAATGTAGCTATGTGTTTATGTAACAAGTCCGGTATCATTCACGTTAACAATAATAACAACGAATTAAATATTTCATTTAAATATATAACATCTTTATGCCTTAGCCCCAACAACAGTGCCAGCCTGCTTGTCGATTTGTTCTTTCTCCAGTTGCTTGCCAAGGTATTCCCTAGAATGTTAAAAAAAACAGTTTAGCAAAATACATTTTTTAAGAAGCCAGGGATTTTTTGGTCCCATGATAATTATGATATGAGTTTTCCGACCGGGAATCGAACCTAGGCCAAAACGCTCAGTACTCTCTTTCCCTTTGCGTTTACGTTGATAATCACACGACAGGCCAGTTGCATCATCACTATATCATTCACTTATCAGTACATATCATACAGATTATGAAAAGTATCTTAAAACGATGGATGGATATTTAACTTTCACGTCATAAACAAACAGCGTAAGTCATACGACTTGCTTACTTTACAGTAGCCTAATATGTGAGATTTAATTATTGAATTATAACCATAATATTGAATGTAATACGAACCAGTTGTGAACCATAAGTTTCTGCACGGCTAGTAGGGCCTCGTATCGTACGTTGGGGTCGTCGTGGCCCAGCAAGTACATGACGCGTTGTTTGCCGCCTAACTGCTCAATAATGCTGTTGACAATTAATATAATATACACAAAAGGACAATAGAGTATTGTTTAAACGATCTGGAAATGTTACATAACATACCAAGTTGATATCATTTCATAAACACACTGACAGAATTGACATAGGTACATACTAGTATGTGTAGTAATTTTGTTTTTGCATTGCATCTTCTAAATACATCCGTACATCCCTCATACACCAATTTGACAGGTACGAAGCAGTTTATTACATCAAGTTAGTAATAAACTGCGCCGAGTTTCTTACATTCTTTTACACCGAGTACCGACAAAGACGAGTGTGAGACTTGTTGAATTATGCAATACATATGTTTGTTATGATCCAGATCATCGCGATCGCATGTTTGCGACTGAAGAAGAATGTATTTTAATTCTTTACAATCTATCGAACATAGTTTTCAATAAAGCTACCGAAGTAGTTTAAACTTACTGTTTGCCACGCGGGTAGTGGCGCACGTATTCGCCGACGTCGTAGCACGCGACGGCGAGCACGACGGGGTCGCCACTCTTCTCCAGCAGGTGCACCAGCGTGCGCAGCAGCTCCTGGCCGCGCTCGTTCAGGCGAGCGGCGTTCTCGCGCCAGAACTTAGCCGACTTGTGCACCGGCGACCACTCCAAACTATAACATACGTAATGCTTAAAAATATACACAAATAAAGCAGAAACATGGTCATTAATATTAAATTCTATCTGAATTAACTACCAAAAAGTACGGTTTCGCCTCAAATATTTTTAATATCTGCTTTAACGGGATCTGTTTATTAGATAGCATTTCATAATATCCGGCGTTTAAGAGAATACATACCGGCCGCTTTTGACTTCAGTAGCGTACTGATCGAATGAGCTGAGGTCTTGCACTGAAGCTTGGAGACGTTCGTTAAGGAATTCGACGTCATTCATAATGTCTTCATCATCAGAGCGCTTTTGCTCCAAAATGGAGAGTTGCTTCAGAACTTTGCACTGCACCATGGCGATGCAGTGTTCCTTCGCCACCTAGGGAAAACGAAAAATTATTGCATAACATATTATTAAACTTATTATAATTACAGGAAAAGAATTTATTGTGTTCAGTCAAGATATTAAGAGTACTTATAAATTTAAACGAGGACATTGATCGACTTGTGAATTCATGACGTATGGTGTACACAACAAAAATAAAATACTAAGTAAACAACTTATGGTTACGTCACTCATATTTGTCGTTTTCATTGTAATACGTCTACCCGAAATATCACAGCGAAGATGCGAGAGTATATCATTATATTGAACAACAAAAATATAGGTAAGTATACCTGACTGTCTTCTGGTTTTTCAATCAGGTTCCTGAAAACGGCAAGGACGATGCGCGTAACCTTCTCCTTCACGGAGTCGCTGAGGATGTCAGCAAGAATGGGAATAGCATTGAACTTGTTCATCTTCTCCGCTAGCAGAGGGTTGAAAGTCAGCACCCACAGACAGAACACGAGCTGGTATTGCACCTGTAACATTAATAAATGAAATTTACGGCACTATAACATCAGTTATACAGTCTATTATAGTTATACAGCTTATAGATGCCACATATCATACCTGGAAGTTGACCCTGGAGGCCAGGATAGACAGCAGAGTTGAGATGCCGTCAACAGACAAGAAGGCGAAGCGGTACTCGTCAACGCGGAGCATCATTTGCAGGCAGCGGGCAACTGATTGGATGTACTCATTGTTCTGTGTACAAAAATAATATTATATATTATGCTCATTAACCTGATATTTATAAACTTATGCCCAACTATAATATCATACTCCTTTAAAAGCTTCTATATCTTATGGAAGCATTAAACACAAATAAATTGTTATTATAATATTAAGTTTCCTATTTGTATAAAAAAGAAATAAGTTTACATTATACAACATTTGATTAGTATGTTCAATCATATGGCAATAGTAAGCACATTTGCAGTATTATATTTACCCAATATAATAGTTTAACAATACTAGAAAATTAGCCAAACAATTAGTTTGTAATTTATTGACTGGAGAAAATAATGCATATAACAATTGAAGTTCTCATATATAAATATCATATAATTTATTCAATTAAGCTATATCTTAAAAGCCTGCATGCGCAATGCACAGTCATACCTTAACATCCTCCTCCTAGTTTGTGAGAGTGTAATGAACAATTTTATTAGTGAAAGCATGCATATACATAATAACAATGATTAAAACACATTCTGTTAGAAATAGTTCACAACATATTAACAGTTGCCTAAATACTTACATAAAGAGTTAGTCATCATTTTGTTATTTATAGTACAAGATTTTTTTTAACACTCATTTTCGTGTCGACATCTACACATGACAGGGTACCTTATGCAGGCCAGGCGGCAAATCGTCGAGCGGCTTCAGCTCATCAAAAGAGCTGTAAAGGCTCGAGTACTTCTGTGGGCCGCCGTCAGTAAAGTCTTTATCCTTGTGATGATGATGTTTCTGATGTTTATCGGCGGCGAAATGCTGTTTCTCGTGCAGCAACATAACCTGCTCAGCATGCTCTAACTCGGCAGACATTTTCTCCGCCTTACCAGAAAACAAACCTCTCAGTGATAATTCACCCTCGTCATCTAAGCCCCAACGATGCATGATGCTTGCAGTGATACTCACAACATTGTGTTATGTTTCAGTCAGTTTAGACACATTGATGATAAAGTTACACCAATTTGGCATAAGACAGCACTAAGCATTGCCACACACTACTTTTGAATTGTGAAGTGTAGCAATATTGAAGTAAATCTGTTTGCATGAATATTTTATTCACTTCATTATTGTTTTTCTTATGTAATAAATAGTAGAGATGAATAAAAGAGAAAATGAATGAGACAAGAGATTATGATGTGAGTGAAAACCAAATAATTTATCAATGTGGTCCTCCTAAGCTAATTTTGAGATTGTCAGATCTATCCAAAGATTTATATAATTAGTAAGTATATTTATACTTTATTGCAACATAAGTGATTCTAAATTAGACCCTAAGGAATAAAATCAAACATTATTGTCTCCATTCTTGTAGGAATCCTAGATGGTGAAAAAAAGATATACATAGTACCTGAATCCTCACTGAAACAGTTTTATCTGCTCTCTTCCTTTCTTTTGTTTACATAATAAAATAATACATAATATTGCTTTTTTAGACACAACATACTTCAAGTTAGGTTTGCAGTTGTCTTATACAATAATAAGATTGCTGTACCTCACAAAATTGCTCAAAAACATAATTATATTAGGTAATACTATTTTATGATTTTATAGTATATTACTAAATATTATGTCTGGATATAGATTAGTTAAACCCTTTTATTAGAAAAATATATTTAGAGGTGAGTGTTAGTGATTATATTATTAGCTGTATTTATTTTGACAAGCATAATGATTTTAAATATCTTGAAACAATTATTGAGCATCATGGTATGAAAACTACCAGCAAAGCTCTGATACATGCAAACTTTCTTAAAATTGCATTTAAAAAAAACATTATAAAATATTATAATCAATCATACATTTGACACACATGCTCATAGCATATTCAAATTCATGCTAATAATAACCTGAATGTTGTTTGGACAAATAGATATAGTAGCTGTGTGACTTACGTTCATTTTAAGTTGGTCCTTGAGCCAGGAAAGGTAGAAGTGTAGGTCACTCTTCTCCATCAGCTGTGAGTGCCAGCAGGCAAGCTTGGCAATAATACGGGCAGTCATGTGCTGGACAAACTCATCATGGCGGTTCAGCAAATTCAGGAATGGCTGCCAAGAATTTCCTGAAGATCTCGAATCACGGAAGATCTTCACCCTACCTTTATCTTCCTGTGCAGATTAATCAATATTATTGTTGAAACAATGAGGCTTATAATATGCATTTTTCTCATTACAATTAATGAGCAAACACATACTGTAAAATTAACTGTGTTCAGCAACGCTTTTGTATGACTTTAAGAAACAGCCAATTATCATAGGATACCATTGTTACTCACAGAGAGAATGTCATCAATCAGAACAAGGATGTATTGTATGGTGTTGTCCTTGCTGATGTGTGTAATCAGGTTGTGAAAGACATCAGCACAAATTTCCGGGAACCTGTCTGGCATATCTTTTTGACCGCGCTGATCCAAGTTCACGATAAAGTCATGATCACGCTGAGAGATCATCTGCGACCTGAGAAATATGACAATTAAAATTTTAACGATCTGTAGCAGACACAGGAGGATTTAAGTAGTCTTCAGGATCTAGGTGAGAAAACAGTACTCACTGCAGATAAGACTGCCAGTTGATCTGAGTTTGGCGGATTTCACTGGCGCGGATTTGCAAGACGCTGGTGGCCGCAATCATATCTGAAATTCATTGTATGGATAATGTCTGTCTAGGGCGCAGCAAAATATTACTTACATGTACTTATATGAGCGATTTACTTACCGATTTTTTCATCACCTAGCGACGGCATAAGCTGACTAACATTTTCATCCCCGAAGTTAGCCATTTTGGCTACAGAATTGATAATCACGTCTGTTTTAGCCAAAGGAGAGTCGAAAAACTTTATTTTTGGTAAAAACAGTACAATGAAGACGGACTCAGCTGAGAGGTCTTGTGACTATGAAGAGTGAAGTTAGTTTTACGTTCAACGATAATTATTCTCTTACCTTCTCTGATGAACACCGCTTTAGCTGGAAAGAAAGAGATAGGAATATTAATAGAACGGTTGTCTATACTGTTTCAGAAAGGCAAAATTCAGAATAAAATATACATTTTTACTTTCAATAACTCAAATATCTGGCTTTTAGCCTTTCGCAAAATAAAGTTTTGGTATGGTATATAAGAGTTCTGGTAAATTAATTTGATAGTAAAATATGAATCGCAAATCACGTTCTTTCATGATTTATAAAGTAAAAAACACATAATAACTAAGGTTTAATCTATTGTAAATATTAATAAGCTAACTATAAGATCTGTATTTCTGTTTACCTATGTTTTACAAATAATAAAATCAAATGATTATGATTATGAATAACAGAGATATCAAGCACATAATTATGATTATGATAAAATTAGTCATTTTAGCAAAATGATATTATCTTTACACTCGTAGCTTGCATAAACAACGTGAGGCTTTAACTTTTACGACGTTTTATGCGGTTTTAGGGTTAATAAAAACCTATTATCTCGTCTGAGTTGCCAGAAGCCAAACTAAACCACACCGGTGGGTTTTACAGATAACAAAATCCCAATGCAAAGGGGAACCTATTGCAATTAAGCGGAAACATCCAGGCCCCTGTGCTGATACTGAAAATAATATAACGGTACGTATTTTTTTTATCATACCATAATATCTTAACTGACTGCCTCGCTAGGCTACTGGTCGCTAAGCGTGACTGTTGAGCATGAGGTCCTGGGTTCAAATCCTTGGTAGAGCAAAGTGTAACTGGGTGTCTCACTAGGTAATAATCACTTAGCAGCACGTACCCGGATGAAGGCAACCCAATAGGATCGCCCCCTATTACATTGGGACCTAAAACATAACTGGCGAAATGCGGGTGTACTATAAGTGCACCTCTGTCTACTCGTTTGGGGAATCATCAAAATCATCTCAGTTTTCTTTTTCTTTCATAAAACGTCGTATCTCACTAAGATTTTTTCTTGTATCGTGGGTGCGTTTTAGAAACATGAAATATTACATACACAAACCCTCGAGACAAACATCTGCGGATCGCACAATATTTTGTCCGAACCCGAATAAAACCCCTTAGCACAGCAGTTCAATCGCTTAGCTACTGCGCAAACAATCTAAGCGTTAAGTCGTAAAATATTAACTAATAAATAATATACCTAATTTCTCATAATTTGCATAGTAATAATAAAATTTTATTATTATTCGCTTTAAGAGATAAAAATTCTATTGTAGAGGTACGAAGTTGCGACTAAAAGATAACTAATAAATAGTTATCTTTTACCCACAACTTCGTTCGTATGGTTTTAAATGTTAATTATTGTAATAAACCCTGTGTAAAGTAAGCGGCACAAGTCGTGAGCACAGATGGGTAGTAGTGAAGTATTATTGTTAAGTATTTACTATTATATTATTAGCCACATATTTTATATTAGTAAAATTAAAATATTAGCGTTACCTACTTATAATTTTACTTTGATACAGTAATGTAGCCCTTGTTATATTTAAAAAAAAACTGGTTAATAATTTGACAAAGATAAAGGTGATAATATGCCTTCCATAAATCTACATGCTGCGTTGGTGCAAGTAGAGACCACTTGGTCGCCTATCTGATCAGCGTCACTGCCCTCATCCTCAATACACTAAAACAAATATGAAATAACAAAAATAAACTATGTTTAAATCCAAAACGGTAGTCACTAAAATTGCACAAAAGTGTACAATTACGCGTGCAGTCTCGGTGCCCCCGCCTTCTTCATTTCGCCAAAGGGACCCAAATATCAGGTGAAGTTTCTGCTCATGACTCATGACGGTAATTAAATTAAATATTAATGCAAATTGAATATTGAAGTTTTGTGAGAGCTGATCTTATATTTTTTTAAGTAAGTAACTAAACTGGAAGTCTGGAGCATGTATGTGGTCATCTCTAGCTTTTTTGAGCCTTAGCTGACTGCTCATAACGGTGAGAGGACTAACCTATACTCACTTATATTAAAATGAAGAGGAGTCTAATAACGTAGTAACAATAAACCAATTCGTATCCATCCTTGAGAAACAATGAAGAAAGTAAGAAACCCTATGCCCACCCGGGGGCTTACAGCGGTGTTGCCATCTGTTTAGTAAAAGATGTAAGGTCGTCCGCGCCGCGCCGCGCCGTTACTTCCGTTAATAATACACCTATCTTAAAGCTTCAAAATATAGTTTCCATTTACATACAAATATTTTTATTTCTGCCACCGGAGACAACACATACGTATTTAAAAGAGTTCCACTGCTTTCCGTATTATTATATTACGTTGTCAGTTGTGGTTAGAACGGTAATGAATCGATGATTAAAATAAAATCAACTCGGGCCATACTAATGCTAATAGACAAACACATAAATGGAGGTTGGGAAATCATTAGTAGTAGTAGTGACAATATCTATCTAAACGAGCTATTTAATAAACCATAATGTTTATTAAATAGCTTGCATTAATAAAAAAATATAATGAATAAATAGGTACTTGTTACTGTTTTTCATATAGAAACCCTACCTAATTACAAAAACCAAGAATGTATAACTGAGTCTGTGTAAGTGTGTACTCTGTCTAGTCTCATAGTCTGTTTACAGATATTGAGACAGACGGACAGATATTCCCATCAATTCTTTTAATAATTATACCTGAGTGCGGTAAATACAAGTTAATTTCATACGTTTACAATGAATAAAATTCTCTATATTCTTGTAAAGGGTGTAGTAATGTAATATGAGCACTTAGGGACTCGCAGTATAGGTTATAATAATAATTATTTATTTATGTTTACTTTTACTATGCAACCTATTACATAGTTTCGTACCGATAGTACTGTATTCTATGACTATGTGTAGGTTGTTTGTTTGTTTAGCAATGCAGTTTGCATTTAAATTACGATTTTTTCTAATAATAGTAGATTAAAAAATTGATGCACTTATATACAAGGAACCTTTTCTTAAATTTACTCACCATTGAATTTCTCAGTTTCAGTTTCCTTTGAATGGTCCATGTTTATTATAATATAGGTATTAGATAAAAGGAACGATTTTATTTATAAGCACCGAACGTTACAAACAAAAATATTTATTATAATGTATAATATTCATACTAAAATTGGTACTATAAATTAATAAAAATTGACTCTTTATATTGCAGTATCATATTTTGCGCTCTTAAAGTCTTCACTTGGAACTGACACATTCGGCTGTAAATAAATTTGGGAACTGGCCAGTTCTTTTGTCATCATGACTACTTTGCAATCAGAAGATTGTCAAACTAATGACCTTAATGACTCATTTCCGATGGCTATTGAATCGTTGCGGTTTCCATTAGATAATTCAATGCGTATTGTGTTTACTGGATATTTCAACGGGTTTAGTGTTGAAGTAAAATCACTAGACGAGATAACACTACTTTATCATATGGGATGTTTTGGAAAAGGATCAGTGTCGCGCTCACAACCCAAATTGTCGCAAAGTGATGTTAACCCGCGTATTATGCGAAAAAGACAGATACTAAAACGAAATTATTGGTTTAAAAAATACGGCGGCTTAAGAGGTACGGCTGAAGCAGATAGCTTTTTGAAGGATATTGAAGGACTAACTAATAAAATTATTAGTGACAGTGAGAGAAAAGTACCAAAGGATGTCATTGACTTAGTTTCGAGTGATGATAATGATGGAGGGGAAACCAATTCTACTCATAGCTCTGATCATTTTCAGAGCCATGATAAGGAAGACATAGTTGTTTTAGTTCCAAATAGTGATTCAGAGGAAGAAAATTATTTTGCGAACATGAAACCAAAATGTTGTCTAAATAAAGTTAAGCTACAAGAAAAACTTATGCTGACAGCACAGGAAGCATTTTTCCTGCTGTATGGTTTAGGTTGCTTACAAATAGTGAACCTCGATAATACTATATTGAATATAGAAACATGTTGGGAACTTTTTACAACAATTGATAAAAACTTTGTTTCAAAATATGTTGTTTATCACTACTACAGGTCTAAAGGCTATGTTGTAAAACCTGGAATAAAGTTTGGAGGAGATTATTGTAAGCACATTTACTTTAGTTGTAAACAATAACTTGATTTAATTAAGTGTAAAAATGCAATTTTTAGATCTTATATAGAATGATTTGCAAATCAATGTTTTTAATTAGTAGTAACTATTGTGATTATATATTTTTTTAGTGTTATATAAGGAGAGCCCTAGCTTAGCCCATGCTGATTACATAGTTGTTATAAAGTCTGGAAAAAAGGAGGATAATTGGATTGAGACACTTGGTCACGTTAGAATGGCAAATACGACTGTAAAGGTTAGTTATTGGATTTTTCATTAATGGTCTTAGCTTCTATTACAATTGATTGAATTACTCTAGGTATAGAATTTTGTAAGCATTCTGTTAAATCTGTGTTTATACTTCCGTTTCCCTTTCCCAATTTAGAATTATTGCATCCTGTGTTACTTCACAATTTGCACATTCTAAGTTGGCTGGACTGAAATTAGTTATGATGGGCATAGTACTCATACATGTATTTACATTGTTGTCTGGATTTTGCCAGAATAATGGCAAAAAGATCACCCCTATAAATATGAGTCAACCTACAATACTAAAAGCCTACAAAAACACAGATGTCATGATTGTGTTATGTATTCTATCATACTAACAATATTTTTATTTTCAGGAAATATTGATTGCGGAAGTAATTAAGCCCAATGAAAATTGTGTGAAACTACCTGAAGATCTCAAACTTTTTAGTATAAGAGAACTATTAATTAATAGAAATTTACCAGTAATAATAAATGAGGATGACTATATTGATTTTTAATTATATTTACACAAATCTAGGAACAATGAGTTATTAACATTATAAAGTTATGCTCTCCTAATAGGCTTTCTAATGCCAGTCCTTCTGTATTCACTTCGTTGGTTCAAATACTCTTCAGTACATAGCTGCTTAAATTCTTCATTTTGGTACCAACTTCCAAGGCAATCTTTGAGTGCAGAGTTTTGATTTCTACATTTCACAACCATCAAAAGAGATGATTCTTTGCAGCAATTCTCGAATTCTGCGACTTCTTTAATGCACTTCTCTTTTTTAGCTTTATCTCTAATAAGTTTCGGTATCATTATATCCTTTTCAACCTTTCTTAAGCTTTTATCATCCGGATCACCTAAAACGATTGTTACATCAGTATCATACACAAACAAATTTACCTTTAACCTGGTTGAGTTAAAATTGAAATTACATATTCTTTTACGATACCTAAGCCATGAGGGCCTTCCGATAATTTATTTGGTAGTACTGACTTTTCAGTCATTTTATTTTTATATGGTTAATCGTTCAAACTTTAAGAATAATAATGATTTTATCAATTGCAAAATTGTTTCAATTTGATATTTCGGGCGCCCGATAACGATGTGACAGAACAGAAATTATGAATGACAGTGACAAGTTATTGAAACAGACTGAATTTCCAGGTGTGGCCAGATGCAAGATTAATGATGATAAATAGAAGTTTATTTTGGAGGCTCCGTCGAGAGGCTATCAATAAAAACACGGGTGTTAGGCGTCTTAGCTGCCGAAACTTTAATCATTGGTTTCCCAAAGAGTTGTTGAGCTGTGACGAGCAAATAACACAAAGAATATGAATTTCGTTCTTCTCGATGGTGCATCTACCCTATGCTAGAAGGGCTAGAAGGTTTTCTTAATTTGGAATTACTATAAAGTAGTATTTAATTAGGACCTAAAATCATTGATTATCAATAAGTATAAATACGTCTTATGCTAACAAAATGAACAAGAAAAGTGTTCCGAACTGCACAAGTGCACACATGAATTATAAAGTTATTATACAACATGACCAGTTAAATCAGTACTTTTTTTAAATATCATTGGGAATGATACACATTTCAGGAAGTCTAATGACGATTAACTATTTTTTAGATTTTTAAGCTAAAAATATTATTGATATAATTTAGAACTATTTTTGTAATGTTGCTAGCCTATAACTATTTTGATTTCTTTATTTCTATTTCCAGCTATAAGCACTAAAATATTAAAAATGGTTTTATAAGTTTCAAAATTGTTCATTTCTAAAATTATTAATAAAGACAAAAATATGTCAGTAGGTTTAAATGACATTAAAATTAACACACATTCATGAGGTTGCAGTTTCGACGTGTGCTGTCATTTTCATTTCCATAAATTGAAATCATTCGTTGTCGTTCCTTGTTTTAAATCCCGTTCATTTAGGATTCTAGCCGGAGATTTTCGGAATTCGATGTAAATGATTGTAATTTCTTTATGTATGTATATTTTTTCATGTACAACTATTTTATCCAAGATTTACCAAAAAGACTATCGAAAATCACTTACGCTTCTGGCTAATAGTTGTTGATATATTGTGTGATGCTAACTTGATGAGTTTGCTTTATTTTAGAGTGTACAAGTATAAAAGTGCAATATGGATCGTCTTTTACGTCTCGGAGGAGGTATGGCTGGGTTATCGCAGGCGCCACCGCCAACCGACGCGCCAGCCGTGGATACTGCGGAACAAGTATACATCTCGTCTCTGGCGTTGCTGAAGATGCTTAAACATGGTCGTGCTGGCGTGCCCATGGAAGTCATGGGGCTCATGTTAGGTTAGTACATTATTATTCCATTATAATTTCAATGAAACAATTATTGCTGCATCATGCAAGCTTATTGTTTATAGTGGTATGTAACCTAAGTTTTATCAACATTTTTGTTCATTATATAGGTGGCTTTTGATTGTATGATTTAATATAATAATGTATATTTTCAGGTGAATTTGTGGATGACTATACAGTTCGTGTGATTGATGTCTTTGCCATGCCGCAGACTGGTACTGGGGTGTCAGTAGAAGCAGTAGACCCGGTCTTCCAAGCTAAGATGTTGGATATGTTGAAGCAGACAGGCCGACCTGAGATGGTTGTTGGATGGTCAGTATCATGCAATGTTAAAAATATAGAAATAATGAAAGTTGTGGCAGTCACTCACCAATCAAGAGTCAAACTTTTAGACAGGCATTTCTTTCTTTACATTTATGGTAAAGTATGTTTTACAGTATACATATTTGTATAAGTTCATTGTAATTATCATACCAATCAAAATTTTTGTATTGGTATGATGTTGTGTGTATGCCACAACTCTAGTAAGCCTATTTACTATCTAAGTTCCATCTGGGGCATATACCATATAATATATGATTTCTGTTATGCCATTAGTTTGTAGGTCAACTCAGAGTTCTGTATGGCCTTCACAAAACTCCACAAGGCAATTTCTGTTTTTTCAATATGCACTATAATTAGAAAAATGAATGGAAATACATTATGCACACTACCATTCGTTTAGCAAACACACATATACACATTTTTAACTTAAATAAACTTGATATTTTTTACCGTAATTCACTATAGTCTTACTGGATGTCTAACATTATAATTATAGTTAGAGAAGTGTGTGATTTGGCATGTATACAGATAATTTATAGAGAAAAAGTACAGTTAAGTAAACATTTTTATTATCATCAGCTGAAAGACATCTACTGTTAAACTAAGGTGGGAAAGTTAAGGAATACGCTGCTGCCCAACTTCTGGATTTTGCCTTAGTGGGCCTCTTACAACACTCATGGGAGGAGAGGGGGTGATCCATTCTAGGCCATATACCACTTGGCAATTGTAATTTGTATCATAGTTAGTCAAATTTTAGCCACCATGGGACCTCCAGTTAATTCTGATAGATGATATTGCCTGCTTATACTTATTATATAGAATTAAGCAGTTTTCTCTTTATACATTTTCAGGTATCACTCTCACCCTGGTTTTGGATGTTGGTTATCAGGTGTTGACATCAACACCCAGCAATCCTTTGAAGCTCTGTCAGAGAGGGCTGTAGCTGTTGTCGTTGATCCCATTCAGTCAGTGAAGGGAAAAGTAGTGATAGATGCTTTCCGTCTCATCAACCCTAACATGATGGTGCTTGGGCAGGAGCCGAGGCAAACCACATCAAATCTGGGCCACCTCCAAAAGCCATCTGTTCAGGCCCTCATCCATGGACTCAACCGCCACTACTATTCCATTAGCATAAACTACAGGAAGAATGAATTGGAACAGAAAATGCTGCTGAACCTACACAAAAAGTCCTGGATGGATGGACTTACTTTGTCAGATTACAAGGAACATTGTTCCATCAATGAGACAACAGTAACAGATATGTTGGAATTAGCTAAAAATTACAATAAGGCATTAGAAGATGAGGAGAAAATGACGCCAGAACAGCTAGCCATTAAGAATGTGGGCAAACAGGATCCTAAGAGGCATTTAGAGGAGAAGGTCGATGTCCTTATGTCAAATAACATAGTGCAGGGTCTAGGAGCGATGCTTGACACAATGGTGTTCAAATGATCGTCATGTGAGACTTTTGTACTATTACATGTTAAGGCTATAGTAAAGTGGTAATAAATGAATCCAGTCTCACAGTTTTATCTCTATTGATTGTATTATACTTATAATTTACTTAATGTACTAAACAAAATAAACAGTTTTTTCATAAATATTTATTTAAATTAATAAAACAGTTGGTGAGGAGCTATTTGGTGGCGAATTGCCTTCAGTCTTTTCTCAACTGTAGGATAGTCGCTCAAGTTTGCAAAGTCAATGTCAAACATTGGTTGTAAAGTTTTTTGTGAGTTCACAATATTCTTAATGATACTTCGAACTTTGATGAATGCTGCCTCAGGATCATCCATGACGACCTGTCATATAAAAAGGTTCGTCATCGTTCATTTATGAGGTTAGTAATAAAATTATTATAACTTACCGTGTCCCAGAATAAGCCGGGGCACTTGCGATGTATAGCGTCATAACTATCTCTTAAGTTTATTGAAGGACTGTCTCCTGGCAACTAGATAAGTATTACGGTTAAACACAGTTATCATCAGATTATAAAGTATAGTTTAAAAAGGTGGGACTTAAACATAGTATAAAAAATCCGAATAATACCGTATCTCCAATTTGTTGCATTATCGATTCCTCTCCACGTTTTTGATTTGAAGTAGCCTGTGCAGCAGTATCCGCTGTAAATTATAAAACGAGATAACACCACGCCAGAAATTCATCATCATCATCATCAGCTGGAGAAAGTACTAAGGCCTCCCTTGGGGGGCATAATCCTCACGATGTGAAATTACAGAAAACGTAACTGCCCATATTTTGGATTTTCCTTTAGTCGCCTCCTACGGCACACCACGGAATAATTGATATTTGATAAAAATTTGATTTGACAATAAACACGCCTGTAATTCTAAATTGATAAAGGAAACTTGAAAAATGATGGACACGAGCGGGACTCGAACCCGCGACTTTCGCCGTACCGTGGCGCGCCTATAATTTTTCACAGAAAAACCTTACATGTCTGATTGTTAACGTCACTAGCTTGAATATATCCAGTTTCTGTTAGGAATGCGAGCCACAAATCAGATTCTTCTATGGAGACATGGGAGCCCTGCCCCCGGGTTGGCCACGGTATCCGCGTGCTGATTGACTGGAGCTGTTTAGTGTCTTCTTTATCTGTACAGAAATGCGAGAATTTTACAACAGGGGTTTTACACGGCGTACGTTTAATTGTAACCGAATAAATATATGTTAATATGTAAATAAATATATAGTATAATACCTATGTATGGACAAATATACAGACTGAACTTTATTATAAAGTATATTAGTATTCTAACAGTCCATAGGCGACTATCAAAATACTTACGGTCTTTTTCTGTCCTCGGTCCGACCATCAATCCTATTGGGTCAGTGCCCTCATTGTCTTGTGACGTGAAAGTAACAGACTTAGAAGATTTAGAGCTATCGGGAACTACAAATCCTGAAAGTTGAAATATTATAATGGCGCCTAGTTGCTTGTTAGGTAGGTACCATATGCTGTTTACAAACTAAGTACCCTAACCATGTTTGTTGACCTAAACAGGTTACCTAAATGAAAACGTGTTACAGTAAGATAGAATCTCATTATGCTAGAATTTTATCTATTGAGTGCTATGAGTCCCGGTCACTGACCTCTATTACATTAATATAATAGTCAGTAGTCCCAGTAGACCAGTTACCTAACTAATGATGGATGTGAAGGTTACGAAGCCCTTATACCTAAATACCTATACCTAATACTTTAGGTACTAAAAATAAATTAACAGCAATAACTTTCCACTGCAGGGCGGACACCTTTTCATACAGAGAACGATTGTAGAAGGGGAGCCCAAGCGGGGATTTTGGGATGCGTTGAATCGTGGCAGAATAACATGCGGAACCTTTCACATAGGGACGAGCGCCCAGTGTAGCCGATCAAAATTGTAAAAAAAAATTCGATCGTTAGAATATCTCGGGCGCGTCAGACTTAGGACTACTTTTCTGAAAAAGAAAACTCCCCCACAGAATTGTCAGATTATGAGTCCGCGCATCAGACTTGAGCTGAACCTATAGTGCATATTAATCTGACACGCTCGAGTAATTAAATGACAATTTTGTTTTGTATTTTCTAAAATCGCTAATGTGGTTTGGTCGCATATAAATTATCAGCCTTTTGAATAAGAGCTCCTTTAGGGTTCACTTAACATCCCTTCTGAATATTTTTTGCTTATTTTTGACACCCTCGTACGGCCATACGCATACCCACCATGCAAATCGGCAGATTAATATTCCTTCGTTACCAGATACACGTGGGGCGTTTACATTAGTAGTAATATCAGAAACGCTCCAGTGTTACAATGTTATTTTTCATTTTTGAAAACCTCTACACGCTGCCCCCACCGGTGGAATGGATTATCACATAACCTATTTTTCTTTTCACATCTAGCATCAGGGGCTGCCCTACTCTTGAGCATTTATCGCCACACTTACTCGCTGCGGGTTGTCAAATCCGGTTTGTCTACCACTAGGCCACCACGGCAGCAGCACGGCGTAGTGCAGATCCCTCCCTCTAAAGAGTTTATTTATGAATAATGAACAATCTTACGTTGAGAAATGCTGGAATGTTTCTCTTGTTTCGATCTTGACGTTCGAGCCTCGTTGTTTCTGTAGTACAAATATAATTATAGTGGTCAAATTAATAAGGTTTACATATTGAATGCTACTGATTTTTCTGAATTTAGCTAACAAAGTACTAAGTACGTAGAAAGCAGAAACTTATTGCCAATACTTATGGGGAAACCAAGGTATGTGACTAGCGCCACATAATAAGTATAACATAATATATGTATTTGTACAAGTATCTACTACGGTATTTGGTATAATGTGCGAAACTTGGTGTTTATTCAGTAAGCTAATCATCGTGAGGAAACAGCCACACCTGAATTTTTTCTACGGTGTGTGAAGCCATGTCAGAGGCCTATAGGCAGTTTAAACTCTGATACCAATACCAGATTGTTCATCAACCATATGATAACAAGAAGATTTAGTAAGCTGCCTATATACAAAATTTAAATTTAGATAATGTTGTATATTAAGCGATAGGTAGATACGTAGTTAGGTTTCCTGGCTGGAGGACTTATTAGGTCTCGCCAAACGACCGGTTAAGCAGTAAGAGCTCCTTCAGAGCTAACTGCGATAGACAGTTACGGAAAAAATAAAGAAAAACGTAGTTATGTACTTTTTAGCGCGCTCCTGATATGATCCCTGATTTTGCCCATTCACGTAGCTAGTGTATTCGTCCGTGCCCTGAGATTCCTTGAACAGGGAGTATAAACTTCTTTCTTCCATACTATTTCTTTCTTGATTACGCTTATTATACACTTCGTCAAGAGATGTAACATCCTATAAATAAGAATACATCTGTAGATAATATTTTATTAATAAATATTTTAAAGTTTTATTGCTAGCCCGATTGCCTTGTTAGTCAGTGATCGAAAAGTGCGTTTGTTGTGTAAGGTTCTGGGTTGGATTCCCGGGTCTGGCAAAGTGTCACTGAGTTTTTCCATAAAGTAATTCTCAGTACCAGCCTTACCTTGCGGCGTTTGACCTGCTTATTAATCAGTAGAATATGTAGCATTTAAATAGATATATTTATGTTACCGTTACGTACAGAGTTCAAGAGTGCTAGTATATCGATGGCTCTGGCGTGTTCTTTCATAGCTTTGCGAGCTTCGCTGTCCATCATCAACGAACATTCGGATTCGATTACAAACTCACTTTGCTCTTTTACATCTTTCAAACCCTGCAACATTGAAGAGATATGAGTTGCTCCTATGTTTGAATCATCATTAATTGAATCACTTTTAGGCTAGTTACTTGCCCTATTTGACTTTTCTTCTTCGTCAACTGGATGGAAACTAGCTATTGCATCTACGTCGAAAGAGCTATAAAATGGATTAATCTACGCCTAAATAGCTATTCAATTAAGATATTAGAAAACCATATATGGATGTAACCCCACGATGTCGACTACTAAATGGGCAGAAGACCCCTCCTGGTTATAGAAAGTATAGGTAGTTAACTTATTGACATTAATTGTCTACTATTTTATCACGTATGTAAGTTATGAGAACATTGTGACTGTGGACAGAGGTATTTTTTTGTTAATTACCAGAAGGATTTCATTAATTATGCCTGTAATTATGATCCGCCCAGAAAGGAGTACTTGCAAAGTGGAGCGCTCGAGTGGTGTCTCGAGAGACACCCGCTCTCCAGATGTATTACGGTACCTGGGAACAATAAATTAAACTCAGTATTGTATGTAGGTATAGTAGGTATGTACCAACCTATAAGTTTCAATATAGCAACAAAACAAAGTTCTTCCATCCATCATCGTCATCCGCAGCCAGACTCCACACATTGCTGGGAAAACGCTAGGCCTCTCTTTTTTGAGCCAGTTCTTCTATTACATAAAAATAAAACCGGCCAAGTGCGAGTCGGACTCTTGAACGAAGGGTTCCGTGCCATTTTCTATTGCATGGGAATCCTCAATTATTTGTTTTATTCTGTTTTTTAGTATTTGTTATTATGCTATAAAGCAGCAACAGAAATACACCATCTGTGAAAATTTCAACTGTCTAATTATCACGCATCATGCGATATGGCCTGGTGACAGACGGACGGACGGACGGACGGACGGACGGACCGACGGACGGATCGACGGACGGACAGCGGAGTCTCAGTAATAGGGTCCCGTTTTACCCTTTGAGTACGGAACCCAACTAATAATAATTACGACGCAGATACATACGTTTTTCGAAACGATTGTATCTTAGACAAGGCTCCAATGTCGACATAAGTCGCCAGAATCAAATAAGGGCGGTAACCGCGCAAGTTCAGCATCAAAGCTCCGAGTAAATCCATGCTCACAATTTTTACTCTACCTCCTTTCACAAAAGCTTCTTCGCGACCTGTAGAGTAGATAATAATGTAGTTATAAAAGAACACTTGGACACTAGGGCTTTGGTATTTAGAATAAAATGGACGAGTCGAGGACTAACAGTTTTAGTCATTTGTAAGATAAAAGAAGCATAATATGAAGGAATGATACAATTTGATGTAGACAGACTATGGGTGCTGTGCGGATTTAATTCGCTGCGTGAAAATTTGTGTTAGTTTTGTACCTTCTGAAGTAAGTTCAGTATAATAAACAGTATAATACTTAGTCCGTAGGATTCTCCGTCCATTTCGGTGTATGTGAGGAAGTCCCCTGCGAGAAGCATGTCGTCAAATTTGCTCCGTGTGACTACTTTGTAGTGATCATAGAAGTGGTAACGCGCTGTCGTGTGTAGGTATGCGCGCTGAATGTTGGCACTGCACTCAGCCCCGAGTCGACGAATTAAAGAGCCTGTATAGGAATATTATTTCGTTTACTTGCTTAAAGATCGAAATGTTGTGTGGGTAACGTAGGGGTAAGTAACAATTTTCTTTATTATAATATTATTGATATAATCCATCTACCATATGAGATACATAAGTGTTAAAGTAAGCGTCGTATTAGGACCAACTATATTCATCATGGAAATGTAACTCTTTATTATACCTACATTTATTTGGTTATATATAAACATTACCTTTGCCCACACCTTCGTGGCCCACAAGAATGACTATAGGCAAATCTGTTGTATCAGCCGCCGGGATGTAGGGCGAAACCAGAGCTTTGGAAAGTTGTTCAATGTAGAGAAGCCGGAGCAGGCGCCGGGCAGCGTGCATGACTATGTCAGGCTTTATATCCATCATCAAAGTGCGCTGTTTAGGGTATCGGGTTATACTTTTCGTAAGTTAGTCAGAATGAGTAGTGTGCAACTCAAATATAAAAAATAACATGCTACGGACTATAAGCAAAATTTCTCTAGCCTGCTTTCTATCGCTCCCAGAAAATATTTTAGCATATATTAGACGCTTTATAATAGCACGGAAATTAACTGCGTATCTGCCCGAGGTCGCTATTACTGAATACTGACTGACGCCGTGCGACGATGCGATCAACTGCAATGTGCTATTTACTATGCTATTTACTACTATCAACTGCTAAGGTCTCCCTAAAGTCGCAAAGTATAAGAACACTGATGACACATACATAACATCACGCCTGTATTCCTCGAAGGGGTAGGCAGAGGTGCACATATAGTACACCCACATTTCGCCAGTTATGTTTTTAGGTCCCAATGTAATAGGGGGCGAGCCTATTGCCATCAACCGGGCACAAATCCAGACTCCGTGCTGCTACTGAGAATTACCTAATGGAAAAACCCAGTAACACTTTGCCCGACCCGGGATTCGAACTCAGGACCTCGTGCACAGCAGTCGCGCTTAGCAACCACTAGACCAACGAGACAGTCAACACTGATGACGCTAGTTTACATTAACGTAGCAGCTTGAAGAGATATAAGAGAGACTTTAACCTGTTCGATAGGATTAAGTTCTTCAGCATCTAAGCTCAGCAGCATGGAAAAGGTGCTGAACACAACGTCTTTGTAGCCGGGCGTAGAGCATATGGGGTTGGCACGGAGGTCGAGAACTATCAGCCTCCTCATTTTTCTCATGTACACGGCCAGTTCGAGTATCATACTCAATCGATTGTTCCTTGCGTGCAGTTCACGCAGCCTGTAGACAATCAGTATTCATGTCAATATCTACCCAGCCTTATTATAACTAAGAGGTGTTCTACTGTCTAGGAATTCTAGGATTCTAGATATAAGTAGACTATTAACAGCAGTGGATGCTGTTAACCGAATGTTGTAATAATAGATTATTTCTGGCCCATGCATCTATAGATAATAATGTAATGTGTTTTGGTTTCTATGTTTGTTACATCTTCACGCTCAAACGGCTAAAACGATTTGGATGAAAATTATATGGAAGACACCCTGGATTAACACAAGGCTTTTTATCCCCAAAAAATGTAGCGGGTAACACCGCGGGGCGCAGCTAGTAGTTCAATAAAAAGCGGCGAATGATTACTCTTTACAGTTGCTGTGGCTCGTAGCAGTAAACAGAATTATTACCATTCAAAAATGACCCCCATACTTAAATTCAGTCAATATTGTACTATATCAGTTATCAGAGAAGTATTTATTATAGCGGAAACATAATTAATTGTGCTAGTCTGTGTATCTTTCCCTGCTCTCTATACCATTAAAGGTAATGTACAGCCTTTGTTTCATTCATTAACGAACCGATGCGAATCAGCTTGGATTGGGCATTGTGATGGAAGCACCGGTCGCTTCATTAATGGAACTGTTTACACACCTAGTACAATAAGAAAACATTTTCATTGAAGTCAAATTGTTTTCGTTTAAATTGAGATATTCGAGGTGCAGCAGGGTCCACAGTCCAGCGTTGGGACCAAATTCACAGCTTGATATATTATTGTATGATACATCAAGCCAGAGTAGACGCAGGTGGTTCAAATTCTCAAGCCGCTGAATGTGATTAAATGACAGGTCCAGCCGCCGAAGATATCTAAAAGAAACCATACCATATATGTAGTTATAGGCTTTATTACACATACCTACACATATAACATCACGCCTGCATTCACTGTAGGCAGAGGTGAACTTATAGTACACCCACATTTCGCCATTTATGTTTTTAGGTCCCAATGTAATAGGGGGCTAGCCTATTGCCATCAACTGGGCACAAATCCAGACTCCGTGCTGCTACTGAGAATTATCTAATGAAAAATCCCAGTAACACTTTGCCCGACCCGGGATTCGAACCCAGGACCTCGTGCTCAGCAGTTGCGCTTAGCAACCACTAGACCAACGAGGCAAGCAGTATAGGCTTTATAATTTATAGAATCACATTTCTCAAAAATAGTAATAAATACCTCAAATTCTCAAGACCAGTAATACATTTGATGTTATTGTGCGATAAATCTAGAATCGTAATGGACCAAAATGCGGTCAAATCTCTGATTCTTTTAACAGAATTATATTTATAGTGCACTTCAGTAAGGAACCACTGAGCTGAAAAATGGAAACGGTGTTATGTAATGACGTGGATAGTAAAACAAATAGTTTAAGTTTTTGAGTATCGTATAACAAACAGTAACAACCAACAAAGCTCGTGCCGTATGTGTACACAGTTTAATTGGTACACGGTGGTCTGTCTGTCAACCGTATTTCTAACGATAAGGTTTTATTGCTACGTATTTTTGTTATTATTTACTATATATTCCGGTTATACTCACGCGTGTATTCGGGAATGCCCAACTAGTTTTGAACTCGAACGGAGTACTTATTCATGAGCTGGTTACGTGGCAGAGTCGCGAGTCGAAGCTTTCGAGTGCGAAATACACTCCCGAATACACTCGTGAGTATAACCGGAATATAAAGTAAATAATATGGACGAAAGTTATCGTAATTTTATCGACTAGAAAACCTTTAAAGTATCTACACAAAAGGAATGTTAATGTACACGAAGATAATAATGTTGTATATTTACGCGTGTCATATTCCAAAACTGTGCCAAGCCGGTTAAATGCTACTGTTAGGAATTGCAAGTAAAGTAATGACGAGAGAACGGTTATCTGTGTTAGTAAGTTTGAAGACAGATCCAGGTACACCAAGTATTTGTAGTACTGCAAGACATCGATATTCATAAGATGCTGAAAAATAAAATGTGAGGTAAGCAAATAGGTTTCTAAATAGAGCACATGTCACAAAATCTCTTCGTGTATCGGCATTACCTTTGATGAAAGGTCCAATTTAATGAAAACGTAATCTCCCAGTATGGGTGTACGTCTCAAGTACGTGAGGCAAGCGGTGACCATGTCTCTACTAAGAACGCCGCCCACTAGTGCGGGCACATCTTGAATGTTACGAATACTAACTATTGGCGAATACACGTTTGCATACATTTCTGGGAATATATAAAAGGAACCCCACAAATTATCTTCGTTCATGAGAGGCGTCACGTTTGTGGGAAACTGAAAGAAATTTTAAATTATAAGAAACTATTTGGAGGAGTTCTAACATTGTCTCACATCCGAAAAATCACGGCGAGCTTTAGGTAGCATAAAAATGAAACAGAGGACCAGTGAAATGTCTTTACCTTTGGGAAATATTTGCTAAAGAGGTGTGACGAAATGTGACCCTACTCAAAGCGACGTTTATTCATTACATTGTGCGGTCGCGGAAATCTTTCCCATCGCTGCTTTTCACCTTGTACGTTTCAAAAGCTACATACCTTGAAAGGCCTTTTTATATTCGTCCATAACATTACACACGCAAAGGTTCATGTTTTTTTATCATATAAGTACGCCAATTCATAAATATTTGCATCGTAAATTAACAAATAACTTCAAGTTTATACTTAGACTTACAAAGTTCCAAGGAATTTAATAAAACGTGTTTGATATATTGCGAAAATAATTTGTTCCCTACTGAATTAAGTTACTTACAAAATGTAATGTATCTACTTAGATTTAAAAAATCATACATTACGTCACAAAATATATTAATAAATATTAAAGATCTATTAGTGTTTTAAGTGCTTTAGCATGAGAATGTATAGTTTCTAGAACATTCGATTTACCTCTTCCTTAAAGATGTCTTCTTCGCTTTTGTTTCGAAACTCAGTGGGTGCTAAACTTTGAATGGAATGTTCTTTTGCTGATAAACCAATACTTCTGCGTCTCAATTCATTTTGTACTGGAAATAGTAAATCATTACTGAAAATTGCATGGGAAGACAAATAGATGGGGCCAAACGACCCGTTAGTACATCGGGCCCCTGGATGAGTTTATTGCTTGACTTCGGGTCAATTGAATGAAAGACCTGGTGCGAGTAGAATAGACTAGAGATATACAATAGAGAAGAGGACTATACCCAATAGTTAATAGACGCAGGCAGATCTTTTGCACTTAATTGTCTATTTCCTACAAGGTAAGTATAAATATCTGAATGGTGGCGTTGTGTGAATCATAGATTTACAATACTAAGTAGTTCTTGTATATTTGGTCTGATGTGTGAACAGTACAAAAAAGGTTTTCATTATGCAATCTCATAGTTACATCTTCCGTTAGGTAGTTTATGTACCTGATGTTATAATGTCCAAGGGTTTAGTAGACATGTAATTTATCTTGGACACTTCAGTCCACACTCGGATAAGGCTGCCCAGGCCGTACGTGCTTGTTGGGATATGCGCTTTCCCTTCACTTCCATGGTGACTAAGCTCGAAGTCTGTTTCTGTTTGCTTTGTTTTGGACTCAGAACTCTTAAAACTCATTTTGATGAAGCTCTTGTTACAACGTGTTACGTAGGTACAATAATTAAAAGTACTTTGTGCTCTTACTAAATTTGACTTTTTGCGTCAAATATAGATCACAATCATTGTTTAAATTTTTGTATTTTAGGCCAGTATGTGGAACTGCAAACCGCTATTTTTTTGGTTAATTTTCATCCTACATTTTTAACCTCTTTACAGGTATCAATATTTTTAAAGTATTTACGTTGACCACCAGTACGCTTTTTTAAGCGTCTAAATTGCGTTTAAGCCACTTGGAAAATACTAACTAAGATCTTACCAAGTTTGAGGGTTGGGAAGAAGTAAAGTTAACATCAAAGTCTAGCTTCTGGCTAGGTTACTGAAATATGGCGGGCGAGGTTGGATAGACTTTTTTGAACTAATATAGTTGTGTGTTCTGGCAGGAGTGTGCAATGCGGCGGCTTTGTCGTGATGTTAGAGAAGGTGGCGCAGCTGACGATTATTTTCGTACTTATTCATTTATAGCCAATCGACCTCTCGGGTGTTTCGTGCCTCTGCATAAAGCTTGTGAAGCCTTCTAGGCGGTAGAATTAGATTTTCATAAGAGCCATTTTACGCTCAGGTACTTAGATACTACCTGAATAAGATTGGCAAATGTGAATTTTGCTACTAACCTAGTAAACTATGGCCATTTTGGTGAGAACCCTTACTAAGCACTGATTTTAGATTTTGTTTCTATAAGAATAAGAAAAGGGTAGAGAGTTGTGGGTATTTCATGTTAGCCTTATCGGTTTTCTTTTAGCGGCATTATGGGAGCGAGGCATAAGGTTATTTCTATTTCTTTTGTAAGTTAATTTAGTGGCCTAGAGCCGAATGCAACACTTACAAGTAGACGCAGTGGTCTCCCACAACGTTAAAGGCACGAGATAACGAACTCTAGCTTTTGTTTCGCAATCTCCTTTGACTGCACAAAAACCCTCGCTGATTTCCTAGTCGGATTTCCTTTTAAATATCGCCAGCGAAGCATTTTGGAAGAACGGTGGTAACACTTACCTACTTTGTATACAAATAAATATTTTCTTTCTTTTTCTTCCGGATTTATGTTTCTGATATTTTTTATAGAAAGATGTATGTAGTAAGCGAACACTGCTATTTATTAATAGTATATAGATCTATATCTCCAAACTATTGATTACAATTACAGTTCTTACGTTCTACGTGATACATTATTTGTTTCCCACAATTACTTTCTTGCAATCACTTTTCTTGAAATCACTATGGTATGCTATGTCTTCTAGAATAAGTTTGTATAAATATCCTATTTAGGTATTCTAACTGGTTTTTAAACTTAAGCAGAGAAAATCTTTGTAGTTAATGAAAATTTACATATGGATTAAACAGGTGTATTGATATAAATATCCTGCAATTTATAAATGCCGAACATTAACCTATGTAGGTATATTACTAAAAACTTTTGCTAATTACATTTTCAATGAAAAAAGGGCAGAGGGGAGTGAACAAACTTACATTTCGTAAAGTAACAGCAGGAAGGGACAATTGAATTGAGAGTTTTAGAAATTCAAGTTGTTCCGTGTATTTATGTAGTGATGTCAAACAACAACAAAGTGTCATAATTCAAAGTTATCTGCAGGGGCTTTGAAAATATGAAGAAGTGTCTTGTGGACGGTGCTCGTTTGCGATGAAAAAGAAAAGTGTCGCGTTTCTGTAGCGGTCGACTTTGTCCCTGTGCCGAGCGCCGCCGCCGCCCGCCCGCTCGCCCGCTGCGTCGCAAGGAAATTTTCAATTGGCCACAAGTATTTTAATAAAAATTAAAATTGTTTTATGTTACGAAGTTTCAGTTTCATCCAACCCTCCACTTATCTAACTCTTTTTATTAGCATATTGTGAAGCAGGAAATGTAATATAAGGAATACTTGAATTATTATTATTTGCGAAATAAAATTATCTGCTAAGGAGCAAAATCATCTCTAGGTTTTGCCTTTTTCTTTTTGGTCCTCTCAAGGACGGCTAAGCAAGTACCTATCCTTTATGTAGGGGTCCAGTTCACCTTACAGACTCTGTCCATGCTTTCCTATTATCTGTTAGTAGGAAACACAAGGAGTAGAGAGAAGGGAAGTAGACTTTCAATAACTCCGCCGTAGTTGAATGTATAGAATGGTAGTTAATAGACGTAGAATGAGTGAACCTACAGTCCGACACACACACCTATAGTTGTGCCTATATGTATATAATATCCTTAAGTTATTTTATGTAAGGTTCGTAATATTTTAATGTAGTAACTCACTAAGGCTAATGGCAGGGCGCGAGTCGGAAAGTAATTATCTTGAGTAGCAACGAAATAGCTTTAAGTGTACTGTGTAGTATTTTTTGAGCGCAAAGTGCACAAGAGAAGAGTTGAACAAATTAGTATTCTTCATTTTATGGCCGACCCATGAAAATGGAAATTACTTTACATCCTGTTGTTTTACTACTGTCAAAGTTTTGTTTTTAATTAAGGCAACAGAGGAACGTTTTAATATCGTTTACAACACCAGGCTCTTAATAATTTAATTTACAATTTCTATGTCACGTCAACTTGTTTGCTGATATTTATTTAGCAATTATGGTGTTTGTATTGTGTATTGAATCTAGCTAACATAACAATAAAAACGTTTTAACATTTGGACTGTGAATCGCAATTACATTAATCTGACCTACATATTTCTCGCTCCGTCCTTTATCTGTAAATAATTATATCACTTATAACAATGTAGTCAGGAAATCCGTGGGTTTAAAACCCTCAATTTGCTCACACATTAGAAAGTCACTTAATTAGGAAAGGTCTGCAGTTAAATCTTAAAACTGGGCAAAGGGCGCGCCGTTTTAAGTTGGCGGTTCCGGCTCGTGGTGGGAGAGCCTCATCAAGCTGAATGTGCTGAATAGTTGAGGTTTCCTGCGATATATACAGATACATGTGGAAGATTAACAAGGCTAAGGCTTTAGTCGAAGTTTTGTTAAATAATTACCTACGTGTCAAAAAAGTCACTAGCTAGTCGTAATCATGCATAATTACACTGTATTAGAATCTGTTTGGGTTATATCATACTCAGTATTAAAGTTAACTGATGATAATGATATTAGCTTACTCAAACTTATTAATTACATATTATACAGCCACTGCTAACAAAAGATATGTCTAAAAAGCATTTCGATAAAACTGGAGTTTGAATTGTCAAAAAGTAAATACCCATTTGTGAAATGGTCCACGAAAACACTGGTACTTAACTTCACCTTAGTGGGTCCTTACCGAACAAATGCTGGCAATACGTTCAGTTCTCACAATATATCTGCCATTTTTTCAGTCTCCTGGACTCTTGCTGTTTCATTCACATGAATGGACTGTGATTATAGTAAAGGACTCTCGACAGCTATTTTCTTCGTAGCTATTATATCTAAGTATTCTGATATTCGGTTTTGTGTATATTATTCTCGAAGAGGTCTTTGTGTTGGTTATTGAGTGTTCATTAATCAAACTTGAGCAATGACACTTAGGTATTGTCCGCCGTGAATTCAGGCCGCTGCATTATTATTTACGGCGCGTGTACAACAAGCCTGATCCAAAGATTAATGGTCCTATCGAAAGCATTTATAAATAGTACATACAAAGATTCTCAACTCTGCTGCATGGTTCATTGTTCAAGAAGCAGGTATTATTTGTACCACTCTATTAAAGACTAATAACTTCAATTTACTAATACTAGTTACCTAGGAAGACAAAGTACTGGGCTTGAAGTCTAGATAATAAAGGCTTGTGTATTTTAATTTGCTAGTGGATTTTTTTTATGTATCAAATTAGTTGACTGATTTCTTTACAACGTGCTCTTGCTTAATTAATTTCCTTATGAGTAATGTCTATAAAATATGGGAGTTTAAAACGTACTATGTGACTGTTCTATATCTCGAATGCAATGTGGGTTGCAAAGTATACGAATCTTCTTTTGTTTGGATTTAGCCGGCGGCATTTGTTCATCACATTTCGTCGCGACTGTCACGTTCTTTGGCAAACAGATCGCGTTTCTGGGGCAACACAACGCGGAAGAAACACTTACTTTCGTACTTCTATAACCATGTGTGTGCATATGGCATTTCTATGCCTGAAGTATATTATGTTCATCCTGCTTAAACATAACTAAGGAAAGGAATTAATTTGTTGATTTCGAAACTAGTAGAAGTTTAGGGCTGTTCGAGGAAGCTCTATCAATAAGGTGTGACGAAACTTGTGATTATGTAAAAGTAATAAAAGTGATAATGAAAATAAATCGTCAAATAAAAATACAATTGAAATAAATTAACGAAGATTATAATGATTCATTGACCAGATCGGCATCTGTTTGACTATAAATTGAGATAATATCGTTTTATTTGCGGTTGTTCATTTTACAGAAACACCTCAGAAAATGTTATGATGATACTTTTATTGAATTTCCATGTCTTTGACAGCTGACGCAAAACTTTAGTATTTAATCTCATTTTTTTGTAACTCGAGGAAAGTTGCTCAAAGTTCACGCAGATATTTTCTGAAATTGGTTTTTGCGTTTTAAGTAACGTAACCATCACGCTTGTATTCCCTGTAGGGTAAGGCAGAGTATGTACAAGTAGTACTTTTCAGGAATTGTTTTTTTTTTTTTTAAACGTCGCCTCACACTAGGAATTTCTCCTGTGCCGCGGGTGCGTTTCACAAACATGAAATATCACATACACAAACACCCAGACTCGGGACAAACATCTGTAGATCGCACAAAGTTTTGCCCCGTGCGGGACTCGAACCCTTAGCGCAGCAGTCCAGTCGCTTAGCCACTGCGCTAATCAGGTCGTCATATATAATTGATGTTATAGTCATTAATAATACATTAATTGAAGATGGTACAAAACAGCCATTCGACGGGCCCGCTATGGTTGTGTAGCACTACTTTTTAACATTCGGAGTGACCCTTCAAATCACATGCTTAGCCTTTACGTTACATTGAACAATAGAAATCGGAATAACCTTGGGTTAAGTCAGTACGACCCCGACATAACCCCAATCGTAAATTTTATCGAGAAAAGCAAGGAAAAAAATCGAATGTGTGCTTATAAGTACATGCACGCACAATCAGTTGAACTGGGTATCTTTATATACAGCGAATTCAAAACGCAATTCATCCTATGTATTTTTTACTCAAGGTTCCATTTTCTTAGACATCTTGACAAGCTCATAAGTAATGGTACATTGGAATCCACTTACTTATATTCGAAACAACTCGTCAGTACAACTCCCAAGTATTTTCGGAAACATTTGAGACTGCTGTACTTTCAAATGAATCCTCTTTTCCTGTCCATAAGAGACTCGAAAGTGTTGTTGATTAAAAGATGTGTGGTATCATATGTCAGTGGTATTCTGTTTGCGGAAAACATATTTATTTTGTCCAACCCCCATGTGATATTTGGTAACGGAGGGTGGCGACATAAAAAAATTGTTACGGTTTACAATTTCCACACTTTTTGATATTTATTTGCTGTTCCAATTTCCTTGGCTCAGCGTTGGGTCGCCGTCACTGTGAACGCGGTTTTATAATACCCATATAATTGGACTTCGATTTTTATTAAAGATAAACTCCGCCGCTTTTTCATTTACCTGAATTTAAGGTTTATAAGTCGAGTTTAGTCGAATTTATCGGAAAATTTATTTATAAAGCACCTTCATTGTTATTGTATAGTCGACACAACGGCTCAATAGGACACAACAGGTTGCTTATTCTTCAAGTACTATTGTATCTTACCTTATTATCTATTATATGTTATCGTATATTATTAGACTAATTATTAAACAAGCGTTAGGTACTATTCTGTAAAAACTTTCGTGATAAAAGTTTATAATATTAACTATTAGATATAAAAAAATTATGAACACCAGAACTGGTAGAATAAATGAAACCATAAAAATTCTATACACCGAAATTGTACTATATTTTGACAAATAAATTGTTTCTTTCTTTTTGTGATAATAAAACTACATTAAAATCCTTAGCCTATAACATTCAGCCTCTAAAAGGATATTTTAAAAAAACCTCAACCGAGCACATCTACATAGACATTTTTGTCACAATGGGCAAGCAATTAAATCCTTATCTATGTCCCCTCCGATTCCTGATTCAGTATTAAATTTAACCGCTCCGAAATGTTTTATATATTTCCGATATCAGTTCCGGATGTGGAGAACCCGCTCTAAATGTGCATCAATCACTGAGCCAACCTCGATAAAGTGATTATGTTTTACGTACCTCCCTACGTATACGCAGTATACATATGTACAAATTGTTTAAATGTATAATATCTGTACCGTGACTCTGTCTGTGAGTCTGAAAGGATTCTTTTGTTCATAGTTTTAGAATAGAATTTTATTTTGCAAATATGGGTAGTATATACTATGTAGTTCTTAAGATACAATAGAGCCCAGCAATATTTTACCATTCGGCATGCAAGCATACATTATTTATCAAAACATGTTCTTACATTATTAGTCCTTAGTTATTGACTATTGACGTTAAGATACTCTGATGGTATATCTAATAACATAATTGTCATAATTTGTTTTTATGCCTTTTAGTAATTACATACCTACTTTTCTTTATTCAGCATTGAGTTTGTTACGGTAGTGTTATTGTATTATTGGTTACAAAGAGAACGCCACAAGGATTCAATGAAAGCTAACTATTTGAAGTAACTATTAATGATGAAAAACGTTAAAAAAGCTTGCGTTACTGTACAGTTTGCAAAACGTTATAGTTACCTTCATGGATTCCCCTAAAGGGGTGGAATATACTTATAAAGCGAAGCCCGTCGGTAAAATGGCAATTTTATTACTCCTGTAAAAATATAATCTTGTATTGTGATGTTCAGAGGCAGCGCTGTTATTAGTTGCCATGTAGGTATCTCATATCATAATATAACAGCGAATACAATTTTAATATGATAAATAAACTTTTGGTGGTTTGGATATGTTTTTAATTATGTGAGTTTAATTTGGTAATGTAGGTATACTCTTACTCACACTTGAGAATAAACCGATTATCAAATAATTGAATAATCTTTTACTATAATGTCGTTTTAAGAGAAGCTTCAATGGTTTCTGAATTGGAATTAAAACATAATGAGCAACTATTATACAACCTAGCTGCGCTGTCTGCGCCCCGCGGTTTTACCCGATACAGTTTTTCGGGATATAAAGGGTGTCAGCTACCTCCATTGAAAATGTCGTCGAATTTGGTCCAGTCGTTTGAGCGTGAAGAAGTAACAAACATACAAACACATTCATAAACTTTCGCTTTTATAAAATTAGTTGGATGTGATAAAATCATTTACATATAACATCTCGTAGAAACATTCATTCCCGCGGATGCAGCCACAGGGCAACCTTGTACGTATTAATAGGTATTGACTCGGGATTTATCCATTGGGGTGTTGTGTGGCGTCATATGATTGATGGGGGCTGCGGACAGAGGCCCTTGTTTCACGTATTAGCTGACACAACGATGGGGAAACGCCTGTTTGTTACCCTGCTTAACCGAACTCTACTATATCATGGCATTTCGATTGATTCCTTCACTGTATTTCTGTTATCTTGCGGGCTGAGATTGGTTTTAGTGTAATCGATTTTGGATGTAGATTTAATGGATTGTTTTGTTTGTCTATGTTGTGATGTTATATTGTTGTAAGCAAGTACTGGGAGCCGATGCATCGAATCTGCTGTCGTCACGTCGTGCATACATTTGTATAAAACCTAAATTATATTAAATAAAATTAAATTATATATTATATATTTTGTTACGAAGGTACATACTAGTACCAACTAATGCAAAATTAAGAATGATAGATCTCCTGAATTTATGTCATACATCATAATCTTCATCAGTCGGTTGCAGTCCACTGCCGGACTGAGGCCTCTTCCAAGGTGTACCTTGGATGAACTACAGAGCCCGATCTTCATACATGGCGGGAACCTACATATTATTATAATAAATAGACCATACGTGAACTAGGTAATTACACAAATACATTAATCTTACTACTTAAACATTAACGTCAAGGTTAGTCAACAGCCTTCATACAATTGAAATATCTAACTTATAACGCTGAGTAAGCTCTATTTTTAGAACATACTTATATCAACTTCACTTACTGTAAATGATTATCTGCCTACATATTTTCATGTTTTTTCAAACTCATACATATTATATGTGAATATCCATATAGCTCAGCTTATGTGATTCATAATATTTTTCCCCGCGTCTGTTTTAGATTTATGTAAATATAAAAGGCTCAGTTGAAAATTCGAATACGTATGCTCGACAAAAATAATAAAAATGAATTATGTATTGGTAAACAAACGTACATTTTAAAAAGTACGCCATTTTAATCCAGATGTAGGTAACGAGGCTGAGTCAGGCGAACTGCGAACATTTATACGAGGAAATAAGCTAGAGGCGGTCGGATCGCGAAATCGGCTTGCACAGACGGAGCCCGCATTGTGTACAATAACGCCGTTCTGACCTTTCCTCTCCCCTACATCTATATTCAATCGCATAGTTTTAGATTTGCATGTAAAACATATAAATGGGGCTCATCTGTATGTATTCACGCGGAGTGCTCTCGGCGCAGGACTGCCCGCTCACTCTCATATTTAATTTAAAACTATACTGTATCCGCTCGGCTCACTGTAACTTGCTTATGCTACATGCTAACAGATAAGCTTCGGTGTAACAATGTAGTTTATAGCCTTATTCAAATGCATATTATACTCACGCTTTGTCATACTTTCAGTCATTCTTTTTAAAACGTGGTCGATCTTGCTAGGTGTTTCGTTAATATTATTGTATGTTAGCAGAATCAAATACCCTTTTTAATGTTTATATAAACCCACCTACACTAGAAAAATACTGCTTTTTCTGTTTTTTAGTTAAATATTGTTATTGCTTTGTAATATTCTACCTCTTTCTAATGTTAGCCTAACTATAGGATACACGTATAATTATAGGAATACGTTGCTACGGAGACTTCGTAGTAACACTACAACGTATCTCTACGACGTAGAGGCTACATATTATTAATGTGGTCTAAAGTAACATTGCTAACTTTTCCGAACGCTTGATGAGGGTCTAAATTAGAAATGGAACTAAATAACTTATACACATGCCGTATGGTATCCGGCCGAGAAATGACCACCCCTTTCTTTCCGTGGGTGTCGTATGAGACACCTTACGGAAAATCCAGAAGATGGGCAGCAGCGTCCTCTTGGGATTATGGAAACGCCCCCTTAGTGGAGGCCCTTGTAACAATGGACGTCTTCCGGCTGATGATGAACCTAAACACAAACTTTCAAATCGTAACTCATTTCTATAATATGTACAAGTACCTTAATCATTTTTTCTGGCAACAACCGATAATTCAATGTTAAAAAACTGAAATACATAACTTGTAAATCTTTAAAGTTCATATTTTATTTTTGAATTGCAGGAATTCATTATAATACCCAACAGCTGAGAAGGATTTCCTGAAATATTTTCTCAAGTAGAAGGTAGCGGATATTTTGTTTTTGTATTAAGATTTTTGCTTTATCTCATCAGTGAATCAAAAGGGTACTTATTTCGAGTAGATAAACAATTTTCCCTTCTATTATTACGAAAAGCGACATAATAAGTTTACAGTGACGACGGGCGGCCGCGTACCATGGGCAAACAAACGCTTTTTATGACTTTTTTGTTGTTAATTTGAAGTACAGGACAAAGAGTCGAGTGCTGGAGTACTTTTTATTCCTAATTATTGTGAGATCACAAGGACACATAATCATATTCTCTGCAGCAAGGGGAATAATATAATAACATTAAACAAGTTATTTGTAAAGAGAGCGGCCATTATGAGGTACAACTGTGATAAATGACACCTACGACTTGAAATAAAGGACACTGGGGGACTAAGCTACTGATGCGTTCTTTAAAGCTTACTATTGTAAGTTTATTTGGTCGCATGAGTGCTTTGAGCAATTCATCCTCTGACTTATAGACATATTAAGGCAATACTTATGAATAGTCTTCTAGTATAGCATAGTGTAGTAGTATATAGAGATCAAAAGTGTCAGTACAATATTTCTCGCTTAAATTTAAGAGCTCTTGTCGGTGAAGCAAACTCCACTGTTCTCTACTTTCAGCATTTGATCGTTTGATATGCCTCAACATAGTAATTCTCATTTAATTCTTATTTTTTCAATAGATATTGAAAAATAAGGTTTTATAGTAAACTAGCTTTTGCCAGCGACTTCGCCCGCGTTAGGTAGCCGAAGTCCTTTGTCCAGTCTTAAAATTTCTAGGTACATGCCCATTTTCATCAATATCCGTTCAGCGTTTTAGTTGTGAAGGCGTAACAGACAGACAGAGTTACTTTCACATTTATAGTATTAGTATGAATAGTCTCAACTCACTTATGTGAAAGCCCTGATGTATAACAAGCAATAATCCCCGTCCTTACGAGCCATCTAGACATCATACGGGCTACAGGTCGGGTTAAATTGACTCGTACGTACGTAATTTTTTAGGTCCTGCTAAAGAAAGCAGTAAGAAAAATTGCATCATTACAAATGTTAAATGGCGCAATGCGTAGCGAGATACAAATGCTTCAGAATGTATACCTGCTCAAGTATGATTATGTAGCATATTTAGATATCAAATAAGTAATAACCCTGGTAGAATTTTATACTTAGAGTACTTTGTTACTCGGTAATTTTGTATTGCAATGTATTAGTCATTTGTTCTGACTCTACCTACGATGTGTGATAAGACTCAAGTAGCGTAGAATAATAGACGATCTAATTAATTTAATGGCTTGGACAGAACTCCTGGCGCGCGATGGTAGCTATTGATAATATTGTCATTAGAATTAGTTTATTAACTGTCACCATTAGGATATGAAGGTGGCAAGGTTTCTAGCTACAGTTTCATATTAGTGCAAGTGGAATGGCCGGCATGACGCCTCCGTCGGTTCTCGTGAACACCTACATTAAGGTCAACGAAAAAAAACCCTACATAGATAATGTGTCGAAGCTTTTCATCATTGTTCAAATCCCGTTTGGTGTCACGAGAGTTCCTCTGCTCGGCGACGTCAATTTTATTTTCACTTTATTATCTATCATCTACTCAGTGACCTTTGCGTCTTATATTTTCAGTGTCTTATATGTTATTGAAATCAGCCTTTTAAATGTTATAGTAATCATATTTTTTATTCAAACAATTTTCTATATGGTGTTCAATTTAGTTTCAATAAAAAGGTTGCAGCGCTATTACAACGAGTTGAACGTGTTCGATAAAGATGTTGGCTGCAGACCGAAGATTGGGAAGGGAACGATAAGGAACATTGTACAAACTATCGCTATGATGATATATTTAGCTCCCATGTTTTTGCTTCCCCACTTTAAGGATAACCTACAGAGTCTGCATCCAGCGCTAGCACCAGTAACAGTGTGTCATGTTCTGGAAGTTCATTTCTTAGGCCACTTGCTCAGTCTTCTTATTCCTCGATTGCGTTTAATTAACTACTACATGGAGTTGTCATTGTCAAACTCAAAAATAACAAAAGCTCCGAATGTGGAAGAGTTTGGAAACTTAAAAGCGCATGGCAACAAAGCTCTTTGTAAAATGGAAAAGTTGATGAATCTGTACCACAATATGATTAGATCGTACAATTTTTTGATCGAAGCTGTTAAATGGCAGGTAATAGGAATATGCAGATACACATCGAATATACATAATTATGTGGATCTGATTTAATATGAATTTCTCCAACAATAACATTACGTATTGTTCCAGTTGCTGGTCACTATAATATCGTCGTTCATTAGCATTTTAATTTGCAGCTACAAAGTGTCCCTGTCTATTATAAAGGACGATGTAAGTGTCTTTATATTATATTCCAAAAAACAAAACAACAAAATAATCGACAGTCGATTTACGTGTGGTTTAACTTTTTTGAAGTTTGCGCCTTTTTGTAGAGTTTGGTTCTTGGTTATTTGTAATAATAATTTTTTTTCAGGTTCCTTTTTCATTTTACATAATGCACGTGGGGTTTTCGGTAGGTATAATGTTGCCCTTGTTTGCGCCTTGCATGCTTGGAGACCAGGTCCATAATGAAGTCAGGCGGCTGAGGGAGTTGATAGCTTCAAGACTTTATGAAAACCAACTTGGTAAGATATATTGTGTTATTTCAATTAAAAAGACATTAATATTAGTTATAGCCGGTTTTACTCACGTGTATATTCGGGTATGCCCGATTACTAGTTCGGATTGCGACTCCGCCGCGTCACCTGCTCATGAAAAGGGACTCCGAAATTAGTTCGTTTTGAGTCCGAAATTAGTCGGGTATTCCCGAGTACGACGTGTTTTAAAAAGTAAATATTGACACCAGGTTGTTCATCAACCATACGATAAGCAGAAGAAAGTTATTATAATAAAATAAACCAATACAAAAGCGTAATAACCTAGTTTACTAAGTAACAATGTACATTTATTGCATGTTGAGGAAAGTACTATAGGTATTAAGTAGAGTAGAAAACACGAAAACTAGCTAAACCGTAGCTAATCCTTATTGAGAATGTTGTTTTATTATTTGTGCTCTAATACCTGCGACTAGTTATTAAACAAAGCTTCTCACTTTATGATATCCGCCCTTGGTACGTAATAAATGTATTTATTGCTCGTGTGAGAAATATTAACCCAATAGATTTTTTATGACTACACTTTTATTAGCACTTGCAAGTGAAGTGCTGATATATCGAGGTGTGGATCAGGTGGCGCACCTTGGTTTATTAAAATACGTTTTATTGGTTTGAATACCAACCCCGAAGCACGAAGTACTAAGATATTTGCTTATTCATAGGAACATAATACAAGTGACGTAAAACAAATTTATGACTATACTCTGAAAATGCTTTCTCCACAAATAAACTACCTATCGATGTCAATTGGTGTCAAATATACGATTAGTTTACTCTACCTAAGTGTACATGTCTACAGTGTAAGGAAGTATTTAAAGACACAAGACATATTTAAAAAATGGCGACGATAAGTTTAATAAAAATTGTGTGTTTTTGTCGGCTCGTCTGGTCCGTATTCTGTATCATGTGAACCAAAATGAGTAAGGCGTGTGAAAGCTAAGATCTAAGTTTAAAAAAGCCGTTTCCCACTTAATATGGGTGCGGTGACCGCCACAGCACGTGCCGCATCGAGGTGATTTCCTCCCCTGGGCAAGAAATACATAGATCCCAGCAACAGGCAGGCGATGCGGTGTGCACTTTGGATAAACGCCAGGCGCCCTTATGTATGCACCGAAACTTCCCCACCCAGTCCTAGCTTAATTTCCACATAAATATTACGATAAAGATAAGATAACAATCGTATTGAAAGGAAATGGTATTACAAATATGCACTAAGAGTAATAAATGTAGGTACTTATGAGTTTTCAAACATTACTTTATTGTCAATTTTGTACATCCCTCTCCTTGCGGTTATAAATTACATGAATATATCCCAGTGCAATTAGTTGGTTCTTACGGCACTACTCTCGTGTGGATAAATCTGCACGAAGTTGTTATAACTCAATTAGCATAGCAGTATTACTGGTTGCAGTCTCTTTGACAACTAGTTGAATCATATCTAATTTAAACCGTTCTGTAAATCTGGGGAACGCGGTTCTACCTAATTCATTTAGTTCTGATAATATACATTATATGTCTGATGATTTGTATACCAATAGCTATGGGTTACGATAACTAAGTTTAATCTATACTGAAATGGAACGAGCAGATTTTTGTTTGAGATACTCATTCTACTGTTTCAAGTGGGTTGGCGCCAACTTCATACAAACGAGATGCGGTTTAAATCAGCAATTACAAGAAGCGTCTGCCGGCTGAACTTTGCAATTACGCTGCCAGTATTGACATTAATTTATGCACTTTAATTACAGTGCTAACTTTGCAGATAAATCGAGTCGCGGCATGGCGCGGGCCCTCCTGGCGTGGACAGAGACAAGGGATCTCTCGTTCTCTCTGCTGCGTATGCTGGACATCGACATTTCCCTGCCCTTCAAGTTCGTCGGCCTTCTCGTCACCTACCTCATCATTCTCCTGCAATTCCAAAAAGTTATTAATCCTTAGGAATAACGTTAAGTGTCAACCCCGTTGTTCAAATGTTTTAATCCTAGCACTAGCGGTCCCTGTGGGCATTTTGTTAACACAGCTTTTCATGGTGCACAGATTGCGTTCACGTGTGAAATGAAAAATAAATGTCTAAAACCGTTAGTGCGGTTTGCACTTTTATTTTTTGTGTGTACCAAAGGCCATTAGGTTTTTAGCATTATATTTTTATTGTTGAATGAAATGATTCCTGTGTGTGGTTATTCAGAAAAATGGAACCCATGCTGTGTTGCGTAATACGTTCATTCGTTATAATCGACATTCTATCACTAATTTGACATTTCTTTTTTAATTTACGAAAGCTGTCTGTCTGCAAATACAACTAAATTAAAGCCAAGATAACATTGTCGACCAAAAATAAAATAGAAATAAATAAACCTAAAATTAATTTTGTACCAAAAATTGAACTAGTCGTCTAAGTCCAACAAGTAAAATTAAACAGCCAATAAATCTCAGCTTTCGCGTTGCCGACTTTGTATTTAAGTTTCCCTTTGTCATTTAGCTGCGGCGATAGCGGGACAGTGCTAACAAAGATCAGAGATCGTTAATTAATCCAAACAGTTCACTGTCTTTTAATAATTATTATATTAGGTACTTTTGTAATTATTTTATTCTACAACATACCTATAAATTGTGTTTGAAACTGTTATTAAAGTTTAAAATTAAATGGTTGTTTTAATTATGTTTGAGCATATATAGCTGTCAATATCTGTTAATGTGTTCCTCACCTAATCATGAAATTAATATATTATAATATTTTCCCTAAATAGATATACCTACTAGAATATTGACTGCCTTGTTGGTCTAGTGGTCGCTAAGCGACTGCTGAGCATAAGGTCCTGGGTTCGAAACGCGGACTTGGCAAAGTGGTACTGCGCAATTTTTAATCCGGATTTGTGTTGAGTAGAGTAATCATTTGCAAGCCGTGGGATCCCGCCTTTAGAGTTTCCTGATCTAGTGTATTGTGAGGGAGTACACATAATATATGTAGTACATAGTATGCTACATCTTTGATTTACTCTAAATTTCATTTCTAATATGTATGGTTCTAATTGGTGCTATGTCGATGTAGGTTGGAAACATACTCGTACATAGACCTTCTGTAAAGGTCGTGTCTTGAGAATATGTCCATTCTATTCAATTAGGGTTTGAATTAATTTGTTAACTTAGTAGTGTTGTAGGTTCAACATAGGAATACGGTGTTAAATCAAATAGACTTGATGAACCATGATGTTTTCCTTTCTTGTCTGATTATTTTCTGTCGCGGTGACCTGTTTAGTACGTTTTTAGGTGGTCTTAGTTTGGTAGACATTTTTGCACCAATATAGCTCTTATTACATATATACTCAGGTCGATTACATCTCTATAACACTCCGTCATCACACCTATGTCATTAATTTGAAATATGTATTCCTATACAGCCACTAAGTAATTGCCCGCTAATCTAAATTGTGTGGCTAATGTAGCAAAATAACATCGACTGTAACGTTACCAGGAATTACTGCGTTAAACACAGTACCGGTGCTGACTGTACAAACTCAAACCACTGCTAAATATGTCTGCCGCGATGCCGCAAGGATCAGTCTCCGGAGATATTCTCCGTCATACTCATAGTATGTACAAAGTCGGGGCTCATCCCCCCGACTAGACGCTATCTGTTTAGTCGCCTGTTGTCTTAAGACAATGCCGTAAAGTGAATTTATAATGACAATGATAATATGATGACTGGAACCTGCTTGATTTACAAAACCAACCATAAGTAGTTTATTTATTTATTTAGATAGGGACAACAAACAGTTGTATATTAAATATTGTACCATGGTTAGCATCTTAACAGTAAAATTAACTAATACACTACTCACAATGTTATCCACAGATTAAAATACAAAAGAACTAGCTGTGTATATTATGTTAGTAAACATGTATAAAATATCCGTTTTTTCTATCAATACAACTTGTAATTAAGGCTTGGATATTGAATTTGTTAAGAAACAGATACAACAACTGTTTAAAAACTTAAATTATAAAGTTTCAGTATTCAATAAAGTGCTAAGATACCTCGAAACTAATTCGGAAAACAGATTGGACTAAAACTTGGAGCACCTGTAAGCATTTAATTTCCACTAAAAACTGTCCGTCACAGTGACTTAGCTATTTCGTCTTGCAGGTTTAACGACAAAGGATATTCTGTGGAGGCAAGAGCGATATCTATTGTTATCGGGGAAATGCTAAGGTTTAGTCCTTTATATTCTGTAGAAAACATTTCAACAATTTCCCTTTTTTCATTTTAGCAGCGCTTTTATAAAATGACGGACGGGGCATTCCGAGAAGAAATTTATTGCTACACAAATTCGGAGAGTGGCTGCGACTATTGTTGAGCATGCCGGGTACTTCTTCAGCTGCCATACTCGCTTGTTTAGCACGAACCCGAGATCATTCGTAACAGATCATACTCAGTGAATCTTTTTATTCACAACAATTCACATCGCACTCACTCTTGTCTCGTAAACGAAAAATTGTATTGTGTTTAAGTCTTAGAATCCGTTTCCCTTTTTAGGTACCTGTTGTACGAAATATTATTATATTACCGGAATACATAGTATAATTTAATATTGCTTACAGTATGCATTATATCATAGTGATAAGACAAATATTTTCCTTTACAATTTTTGTTAAAAAAAGCTGTTGAAATGTCGACGAGTTTCAGGTATGGGGTATCTGCAGAATAGACGTACGAGGAAATAAGGATGACAAAGATACGATGAAATACCTGAATAATTAGTGCCTGTTTTTCTTTATACTGCGGGGTTACTATGCACCTGCATTGCAGGCCATTTTCTGCCGTGGAAGTGAGACGACGCACTGCACTGCCTCTCCTCATTAGTTCATTTAATTTATTCAAACTTTTACATTTAGTATAAGCCTCCATTAGGGGCACATTTCGTTGTATACTTATTAGCAGTCACTTCCATGGATGAGTCTACCACAGGCGTGGCGATAAGCCAGTAACCTGCTTCTCGTGACCAAAGTGACCGAACCTTAACCACGTGACACACTGCGCAGTAACTTACTGTAATGTACCGGCTATGACTTGTATACGATGTTTTGATTTCCGCCTGCCTTATCTCGAGGATGCACGCTGCTTGCCTGCATAGAATGGCTGATTTAGATAGGGTGAGGTATATTATTGAGGTAACAATGATGCTGGCTTACAATCAAGTATAGTATGTCTAAGTATATGTAATTGAGAATTATAGTATATTAATATTACTTTTGAAGGAGTAACCATGGAGAATTTTACGGTTCTATTCCATGGGAATGACATTTTTATATTGATCATTCAAGATAGTATGAAGTAAAAAGTTTTGACTATCGGTAATCGTGAGCTTATATACTGGGACTCTAGTTATCTGAAATTGTACTAGAGTACAGAATTAAACATAAAATCACGCTTGTATTCCCCGAAGCGGTAGGCAGAGATGCACATATACACCCACATTTAGCCAGTAATGTTTTAGGTCCCAATGTAATAGGGGGCGAGCCTATTGCCATTAACCGGGCACAAATCCAGACGCTGTCGTGCTACTGAGAATTACCTATTGGAAAAATCCAGAATTAAAGAAAGAGTTAACAAGCTTAATAGCCTTAATTTCATTGGACAGCTGCAAAGAGTAACTGAAACAATTCAATGACACTGACGCTTTGTAGCTTAATGTAGACCAAATACAGTCTTTATAGTTATGAAGAAAATATCGCTAAAACAATCTAGAACTAAAAGTAAGCTTAAGGAGCAAAAACATTTACTGAATTGTGTATAAATATTTTTCTGTGTTTCGGATCTGGTATTTATATTTCGTCAAGGTATTTGTCCTAATAGATGGCATAAAAGTGGGGCGAGATGTTGAAGCCTTGCCAGCATCGCTGTATAACGAGCGGGCTCGTTCAAAGCTTGTTAGTACTGAAACTTATTTTCTTCACTTAACTCTTTCAATTTGCTGAATAATAAGTAGAGTCGCGTTCATGTAATCTTTTCATTTAAATCTCAGAGGCGATAAAGTATTTTCTTAGATTCAAATGGTTTGAGATTTCCGACTATGTAAAATAAGTTGGGATTTAATCGTATTAGTAGTTGTATGTAGGTACTTAACGAACGGATTTGATAATAAATGTAGATAAAATAGTTATTTTATGTCTGGTTTTATTTGTCACCTATAAACCTTTCTTGCTCTGCCTATTTCTTAAGTCGGACGACAGGTACATATTTTAGTATTTGCAAAGCGCAGAAAATAATTAATGGTTAACATTTTAAGGTAATGTATTCAAAATGAACCGCGAAAGATGTAAAATATATAGGCATAACACAAAACGACAGACAGTTAAAAAAATATTTATTTGACCCTGTATAAACGTAATTTTAAGCACGGAAAACAAGATAACTTAATTATTACGCGTTGTCAACGTACCCTTGCGGTATTCGTACTGTTGTTTATATAAGTAGCTACTTACATATTATATTCGTACATAAAGTCAAATGTTTAGAAGGTCTTTTCTCAGTTCAATGCTATGCAACTGTTAGTTTGCCTCCATCAAAATTACTCAATTTTTTACTAACTTACGCACGTGTATAATGCAAATAATTGGACGTGTTTTCTCCACGGTTCTTTTTCCATTAAAGTGATATTTGAAACAATTCAGACATAGCCGCGATTATTCATTACCGCATGAAATTGTAACACGAATATAAAGCTTTGGATTTTATCGCGTTAGTACGTTTTTACCGACGCATTGTACATATTCGTTTTTATTAAATTATTAATTTCCCACGCGCCAGTTTGTCGGTATTTAATAAAATATACATTTTGAGGTTGTTATATAACATAATGTGGGCAGGGACCGCTCGGCCCGGGCCACTGTCAATTATGCCCGATCCAATTATAACCCTTGAGATTTCAGCTATCTCCCTGAGGATTGCCGCTTCACCGGCCGCGTTTGTGACAACTAATTGATTATATTAATAGACCTTATGGGTATGTGTAAATATTTGTAATACGTATCTTAGTAATTGAAGATGAGATGAAGATGCAGATGAGACGTACATAACTCATCATAAAAGTATTTTTGAACAAATATATTTTTAATCAGTTGTTGAAGTTGCAAATCACTACTTTTAGTACTTACTTACTAGTTTATTTTAAAAAAGTATCTGAAACAAATACTCAATTATTGTTAAATGTTTAAACTAGTTTAAAATATAGAATAACTTATAGCTAATCTGTGTATATTTGGGTATAGCAATATAAAATCAATACAGTGAGATGAGATGGTACAGTCTAATAAACTCGCAATCAAAATTAATCACAGCAATCTTCACATAATTTAAATTGTGCAATATTTCAAGGGATTCGTCCATCATTTTTCAAGCTGTACCAAAATTACCGTCGTGAGTTTATACCATTTTTCATGGGGTCCGAGCAGGTGTACGGCTATAGAATAACAGTTTTCCCTGATGAATGCTGGCAGTTCGCGGGAAGGTGCGTCGGGACTTAACGAAGACGAATCGTGCTGCCAGGTGACCGATGCTATAACAAAAAAATAAAAAACTGTGCTCATAACAAATTAGTTCTGGTTAGCACGTTTTGTAAGGATTTTTTGTCGTGTTTAGGGGCGGGTCGATCGGGTTATTATGGTTGGTGCGTTAACTTCATTTCAATATAACCTAAAATGAATATATATACTGCAATGGTATGCAGTGCTGACGTAGAATTCGCTGAAGAAGTTGTTTGTGTTTCTCTTATATTTTTGTATGTTTAGTACAAAGTAGTTTAATAATATATTAGTTACTAGCGGCAATAGCCTATCAATGTTTTAATTAGGTGCAAAGCAATGTCTTTTTAATAATAATATAATAATAAATGCTTTTATTTCAGACAGAAAGTCCATTTGTTTTTTGAGCGTATAAAATAGTCAACTTAATATTGTCACAACGAAACTATTTGAGGCATATCAAAATTTTCTTAACAGACGGATATGTAGTACCAACGTAGTACAGACAAATAATTCTCTAAAGCACACCCCACTAAGTAACTAACTAGTAACTTCACATTACCTCTTTGATTACTATCTAAAACACAAGCACGTAACGGTCGTAGCCGCGTAGAGTACTACGGCGTAGGCGGTTATGAACTACGATGCGAGAGAAAATTAATATTTATACGTAAATAACATCATACATGACTTTCTGTAGTTTTTATGCATGTTGCCATGCTAGGCTTAAATTTTAAATTGATTAAGGGAAACTTGAAAAGCGCCTCGGTACGGCGACTGTCGCGGGTTCGAGTCCCGCTTGTGTCCATCATTTTTAAGTTTCCCTTAATCAATTTAAAACTAACATACATGTTTAACTCCGCATCACTTTTGTCCGCGTTTGTAATGAAAGTATAAATAAATAACTGGATTAGCCAAAAATTCGCCCCGTGTCTAACGCGTGTCGGATATAGCCATAAATCAGTAACGAAATAAAAACTGAACTAAATATTTTTGTATGTATCTGTCGTAGCAGATTAATTTATTATTTATGTTACAATATATATGTAGATATAGTCTCGTACTCTTCTCATTACTGATTACTTAAATTTGAACAAATAATTAAAAACTAAACATAGGTAATTTTTACATGCGTATAAAGTATAGAGAAACTGAACAAAATAACTACTGCTCCTTCGTTATATATCCTTGTTAGTTTTATATAACTTACAATACTTACATGGACTACGTCAATTTCTGTATGAACGCAATGTTAGAAAATGAAAAAAATATTTTCAATTTTGTTTGGTTTTGACATTACCAAACATTAATCGGACTATATGACTTTTTGTATTTTTTATGCATGTTGCCATGCCAGGCTTAACCCGCGACAGTCGCCGTACCGTGGCGCCGTTCTGCCAACGCGGGTCCGAGTCCCGCTCGTGTCCATCATTTTTCAAGTTTCCCTTTATCAATTTAAAATTAATCGGACTGTCAGAACTATAAATATTTGTTCATTTGACAGCTCATTCTATATACAAAGTAAAGTATACTACTTCTAAAACGTCACAAAACCAGTGCCGCCATTGCTTACTGGCGTCGACACAGCTAACGAAACGTCTATCAGAAACTCTCTACCTGTTAAACTATCAGTCGTGCACCAAAACTCGCAACCTGTATACGACATTCAATTACCTACATAGCAGTTGGTGCGTACACTTACCGACATCGATGCATTGAGCGCGACCCGTCTACATTGAGTCGTGTAATCACAGTGATAGGTATGGTACAGGCGTGCACAGCGTGTATTTGATATTGGTCCTAATTGTTACCGGCAAAATAGATGGAGTTTTTGATTACGTGAGTTGAATTCACTTTATTATGTAGTAGCGTGGTGCTGCCGTTATGAAGTGAACATATTATGTGTGACTAGTGAATCCGTCGATAAAATTAATGTACATTTTGTTCTATCCAAAATCAAATTTCATTCAATTCTAAAACAACTGGCAAGCTGTCGTTCATTGTGGCGTTCTAAGGGGGTGGCTTTTGTTCAACAGTGGACGTCTTCCGGCTGATGATGATGACGACATTCTAAAACCATTAAATGTAATTATGATCTATAAATTTGTAGAAATAAAAACAATATGGTTCAAATTCAAAATGTTTTTATTTCACGTAAACCAATTACAGGCACTTATGACACATCAATTAAATAGTTGTTTGGTTCGAGAATGCCGTTCCTAAGAGAAGAACCGGCAAGTACCTCCAAAGGTTACTCTTTAAAATATCAATATAAAAAAAAATTTGTCCAACAATATTCTAACTGTCACGGATTCAAGGTTAGGCATAGCATCGCAGACGTAGTTTGAAGTCGACCCCTATAGTCAATTACCAAACGGCAGATACTGACAAGATCTGAACACAAAACCTCAAAGACAGTGACAACGGTCACGGAACCAATATGGCCGCTCCATTAAGGTTGTGCTCTATAATCACATTGTACTAGCTTTCGGATCGACTGACGGCGAAATCCCTATGTATAGACGTATACCAACATATATCTGCTAACCCAGAAAGGGTAGAGACCTTTTTATTTCAATTAACAATAAATCACTACTTCTGTTGCTATAGTTATTGTTAATTATTTTACTTTGTGTAACTATAGTTTTTCCAAGTTTGTATGTGTATGTCACGTATAACTCTCCCATCCACGTTTAGTGCAGCTACCTCGCGTGTTTCTGCATCACCCTAAAGTCGACTGGTAGAGACTGCCTTTGGAATTACGTCCGCCTTTGTTCACTAACTTTGTACATAAAGTATTATATTAATAAATTAATTTCCTGCCTGCCACTATTTCGAAGTTACTTAGAATACTAAACCAAAAATACTAAATAAACTTGGCTGGAACTTGTGGGTTTTAATTGCTGCACTTACCGTAGAGTTAAAAGTGAAGAGTAGCATTCGATTTTATCAATGTTATATCTATTACATTTACTACGAAGAAGATACTAATAGTTATATTTGCTTAGATTTGGCTGTCTACTATTATTATAGAAAGAAGAGAACTATGGCGAGGCGTGCTATATACAGTAAGGTTAGTGGGCAATGCTTAATATTTAGTTTAATAAGTCAAATATTTTGATAGGAAAGGTATCGTGTGTGCTAATCCACGCGAGAATTCAACTTGGAACCGTTACAGTGGGACTGAGTCAAATAGATCAAATATCCAAACTTTAGCATTCGTATTATTGTGATTGAACAGACAAAGGGCAATCACTAAAGTGAAGCTCATTTAATACCAATAAAGATCAAAGATCACCATGAAAAACGATGCTGTCGTAAAGTAAAATCTGCGCAAGTTTTTTTTATGTTAAAGCTATAAAGATTCGGTATCCCATGACTGCTTTACTTGTGCATTGTGAAGACAGAGAATAGAACAAACCCTTCTTTTTATTGTAAGATTGTTGATCGTGAAGGGAGGGGAGTAACATTATTCTTCTAAGCTTATCAGTATGATGTTTATGTTCGATTCTGAGGATAAGTTGCACCACTTAAGGCTATGTTAAATCGCTCGTTAATACCTTCTGTATTGTGTACAATAAGGCGAATTCTACCTATCTATCTTCTATACAATACTTGACGGTAATGTTAAATTGAACAGCTCGACCTACACGTCCATGATAATGATGATTACTATTCTACAAATTTTGCCGGGTCTTCATAATTTTCTTACCTCTAACGCTTTATTTACAGGCAGTTCAGAAATAATGATTGTATTCATTAAATTGTATCCGGTACAATTCCCAGCAGGCTTCGCCGCTTCGCTTTTATCCGACCACTCTGTACCAGAAACCCTTATTAATTATCCGTTTGAAGTTGGCGTTCAACTGATTTCACTGATTTACTTATTGCATGACAACGTAGTTTTACGGAACGCTAATTGGTTTTAATTGTGGCGGCCGACAGTATCCATATTCTGCTTTAATCGGATAATGAAATAAAAATGAGTTCGGCTAATGATTTTTTGGTGATACATTTACATTTACATTGTTGTGGAAGTGAGGGAGAATTCGTGTTTTATTTACGTAAAAATTAACTTTTGTGTATCACTTATCGGTGTCACTGACTGAACTTGTAAGGGTTTATAAATAGCACTCGACACGTTAAACATGTTTCAATTGTAAGCGTTCTGTAACTGTAATAATTTGCAAAATGTGGGTGTGCTATATAAGCACCTCTGCCCACCCCTTCAGGGAATACAGGCATGATGTTATGTTATGTTTATGTTATGAAAGCGTTCTTTCCTATTTTGGACTAACTTCTTTACATGTTGAGGAAATTAGCAAGCGTACCATTAGTTATTTCATGCGTGATATTGTTTCCGCATGAAAGTTAAATGCTTTACAACTTTGCGGGAATTCCCGAGAAGAGCCGTAGTTTTTATAATCCGGCTAAACGACGTCCTCTCTGCGAACTAATAATATATTTAAGTAAATTTTTATCCTTTTAAACCATTTACGGTTTGCGAAAACTCGAGGCATTAAATTAAGGTGTTTAAACACACTCTTTACTAGTGTAATGCCTCATCGATTTTGCTAGAATTTTCACCCTCAAATAAGAAACCCTAGTGTTATAACCGATGTCCCTCGGAGTATCACGCGTCTTTTAATCAAGGCCAGCGATAAAATCGAAAAACGTGCCTAATGACCTTAACTTTAAGGAGTTTTAAGGGATGTAGAGGAGTGGGCCATAACTGCGTAGCTTTACGAGCCGCGCAGTGTTACTCTGGGAAGTCCAAATGTGCGCGACCTGAGATCTTAGTCTTGGATATTCGCACATTTTACGAGCTCAACGAGGTAATGCCATTTTCAAGCTTCGTTTCCCTCTATTATCTTTGCGAACAGACAGTAAATCTTGGAACGTACTCACAGCGAACCTTATCACGTATTGTACTTGATGCGTAATTTATACATTTTTTAGCGGAACTCGCTTTTGATTTAGTATCTCACTTAGATGATTCTGAATGTTTGAATAAGCAATTCGTATAAATTTTTGATTAAGCGACACGCCTATCAAGTCTTTATCTTTCATCTCTGTTAAACATAGGAATAAATTAAGATTAATTTATTATAAAATCTGGATTAATTATTTTGTTATGAAGCAAAATAAGTATGCCAGGACCGTAGCAAATGGAAATCCGTGGTCTCTGCCTCAGGGAAACAGGCGTGACTTTATGTATGTAAAATCGATCGATCTGAAAATCGTACATGATTTAAAAGGTTGTTGACTGTAGGTTTGATTGATTTTAGATGAAATAAAAGGAGAGAAAACGTACGGACCTAAGCTTAATTTAAGTAAAGTAAAGCAGAACCTAATAGGCAGCAAAAATAATTTCCAAACAACACCTGCCGAACATAAATCTCCTTCATGAAGCAATTATCTCAGGTGTAGCCTAGCTACACAGTTTTCCAATACTCACGCAGCAATATTTTTAGATATAATCAATTAGACTACCGCTTTTCTTAAGACTAAATTGCTAATTTAGTTAATAGCTTCAATTTGGGGACGATCGGGCCTTTACGAAAATAAATGGTTTGGCACCGCCTGAATTGTTAATATAATAAGGGCTTGAAGGTTCAAGGTTTTGCTATGTCCATCAATTGTGGGGTCTATGCTAAGGCATGGAGGTACAATCGTTAATTTTTGCAGATAGGATTCAAAACGTCATAAGCAACAGGTGTAAATGGTTTATATAATAAGAACAGCCTATAACTGTCCTGCAAGGCAAAGGCCTCTTCTCGTATAGAGAAGGATTAAGCATTGATCACCACGCTAGCTCACTGCGGGTTGGCGATTTCAGATAATTAAATCCAGGTTTCCTCACGATATTTTCCGTCACCGTTAGTCAGTAGTGTCTTAAAATAACTAAAAAAGTATTTGTACATTTCAAAAGTTACATTGACACTTGCCCAGGTTTGAACCTGCAACCTTGTGCATACAAATCCGCTATGTTAACCACTAGGCCACCACAACAGTAGTAAACGGTTTAACTGGATGTAAATATTCTACATAAAAGCTACTATCTGCTGGTTTTCAGGCTTCTGACTGCAACGACTTTAAAAGATCCATAAATAACAGCCAGGGACGACGTTTCAACGTTCAGTCCGAGACACGGAAGAGTCCCAGTATACAATTTACAAATGATGAATAAAATATACGCTGTCCTATTTGAAGTTCTCCACGGTAAACATTGTAGAAGCACCAACGACAAGGTACACGCATTGATACTTATAGCAATATAAATAATTGATGCACTCACCCATTGCGTGTTATTTCAGTAATAACCCACAGAGGGGTCATTTTAAAATTGACGCGTATTCGACCTACTTATTGATAAACGTATTGTCGTGTTACTGGCCTGTCGGAATTTTTATAGACACAGAAATATAGTATAGAATCGATTTTCCAAGAAAATGTATATGTATGTACCTAACAGAGTTCATTTATATTCCTCTTATCCAATATGGATTTCAGACACATGCGGACGACTGTCTCAAAGACACCGGACTAACCCTTTTTTCCTATTGCTACTAACTTACTCTTGTGCTTCAGAATTCATTGGATAAGGATCACGGTTGGTCCAAACTGTGTCTTCAATCTCTCAATCTCTACCATAGGTGATAACATTTTGGAAGTTATTTTACGATTCAGACACATGACTAGTATCTTGGTGATTCCTATTCTAAATATCGATATTCAATACACCGTTTACTAATATATTTAATGAGTCGTTATACAAACTATTCTTATTAGAATTGGCGCAGCGTAGCGCTTCAAGTTACAATAAATATGATTTCCCGTTTCAAAGCTATGATAACTTGAGGACCTTAGTTTCGATTCACTTTAATGTCGTTATTAAAATGAACGGTCTATATTTCACGATATTCAATAGATTGGAGTAAGCGAGCTAATTTATATTGTACGTCCATTCGTTTTCCACGGGGAATTTACGAGTAGAATATTGTCGTTTCAGGATATCAGATATCTAGTATAATCGCTACGGCTATAATAGATACCAATAGTAGTGTTGACAAGACCTAACTATACTTCGTAAATGTATAAAGACGTGTCGTTAAAACTTCTGCTGGTTTAGCAAAGTAACAAGTATGAGGTAATTGAAAACGTCCTTTTCGACGACGCAAATGGGACATCTTAATTATTTTAAGATCTCTTGCTATGTTTATACGTATTTATAGATGATAATGGCGTTGGATTATAAGAAAACATAGATAAAATTCTGTGTTTTAGTAGTATTTAATCAAGATTAGCAGAATTCTATCAAATTCATACAGCATTTCCAAGGAATTCCTCATCCAAGCGGGAATGACCTTAGTTCTTTTACTACATGATTGCATTTAAAAGAAAAATATTTTTGCATTGAAAGACGTACGAGGCGACTCGTTCATTTCGAAGTCTAGAGGTCGTTGATGCCGGCAAATTGCCTGCATAAAGGCTTTTAAACGCAGCTTGTTACTGTATATGGCTTTGACCTAGACTAACGACTAGCATCCTGTGTCGGTATCAGTCGGGAGCTTCTGCTCCTGTTATAAGGATAACAACAGCTAGCCAAAATGAGTAAGTTGACATAAATGCAAATGTATTTCAATTGCAGATAGAACAATAGACTTCAATTTCAACCTGATTGGTGCAGTGGCTAAGTGACTGCTGCACTAATGATGGGTTGGATCCTCGCATGGGACAACAATTTGTACGATCCGGAGATGTTTATTCCCAGTCTGGGTGTTTGTGTATGTTATATTTCATATTTGTGAAACGCACCTACAGTACAGGACAATTTCCGAGCGTGGGGCGATGTATTTAAAAAAATAGAAAAGTAAAAGTATTTACACCAAATGATAACTTTTTGACAAAACAAAACTAATAAAACAACCAATTTTCTGGTAAATAAAACTAAACTTAGTTAAATCCAGTCATTCTAGAGGGTTTGTCCTCTTTTGAAGTGATCCTTAAATTTTCCGTACAAAAGGTCGTCAATCAAAAAGTAAATAATTTAGTTGAGGAGATCAAAGCGATATCTTGCCGTATAATTGTTTAGGGGAGTTTGAGGGCCTGCAAAGTTTGCGGACCCGCCGCAACGAGTTGATTGTGCGCCCCACAACAACTTCATTACCGTGCACGGACCCGTAGGCAGACCTTGAAAAATGCCTTATCTTATCTCATTTATTATGTGCTTGGAAATCACGTAATTAAGGCTGGCTGAATGGGCCAGTCTGTCCTACTCCTGAAAGAGAATGTAAGAGACTGCTTTAAAATTCAGCTTCAATTTTTTTATGATTTCATACAACTAGTAAGCGTAATACTATTTACTTTTATTTGTAACTAGCTGACCCGACAGACGTAGTTCTGTGTTACATAAGCATCATTATTTAATTTGAACTGAAATAATTCGTTAACAAATATATCAGAAACATAATAGATATTGATTATTGTAATGCTTTTTGATAAACAACATTGCTAGACATTCTGGTGCCTAAATAAATAATGGTTTTCCGACATTGCAATAGGCGACATACAATGGACCATGTAAAAATATGGATTTCCAAGATTGATAGCACATAAGTACTTAATGACTGCCCTTGCGATTTATCTATCGGCATTGCAAATGCAAGCCGCGCTGGAAATACCTGAACTCGAATGGCATGTCATTCAGATTCATAGAAATTCGTGGAATCAAATGTCTACATTTGATTTTTGTACTTTCCTTTCAAAATTACGTTTTTCATTAAAGTCTTCACTGCAAGCCAGCAGCTTACGATGGTGTGACCAAGGGAAACTTAGATACATTTTTATAGCTGCGCTCCGCTATATCCGCTATATTTTCACCCGCGTTTAATTTGCATTTCAGTAAACTCCATTAGACTTCTGTTATCCTAGTACCCCAACATTATAAAACACGGCCGCTGCGGGCAATTTTTTAAATGCAAACCAAGCTAATTGATTTATTTTTGTATATATTGTTTTCATTCTGTATTAGATTTAAGTTGTATATAGTTGTAAAATAAGACATCCTAGTATTAAAAAGATTGAATAAAAAAAAAAAAAAAAGCTAATTGATTGATCTCTATTATATTTCTGTTATCCTAGTACCTATTACGTGAGCTGTATTGGCGGAGCTCCAAGCGAATTTGTTCAAAAAACAATTTTTTGATAATTTGTTTTTTGCCCACGGGAACGGGATAAAAATTATCCTATGTCCTTCCCCCGGTTCTAAGCTACCTCCCGACCAATTTTCAGCCATATCGGTTTAGCCGTTCTTAAGTTATAAGTGGAGTAACTAACACGACTTTCTTTTATATATATACTAGCTGACCCGACAGACGTAGTTCTGTGTTACATAAGCACCTTTATTTAATTTGAACTGAAATAACTCGTTTACAAATATATCAGAAACAATACATATTGATTAATGTAATGCTTTTTGATAACACATTGTTAGTTCTTTTTTCTGGTGCCTAAATAAATAATGGTTTTCCGACATTACAATAGGCGACATACAATTGACCATGTAAAAATATGGATTTCCAAGATTGATACCACATACTTAATGCCTGCCCTTGCGATTTATCTATCGGCATTGCAAATGCAAGTCGCACTGGAAATACCCGAACTCGAATGGCTTGTCATTCAGATTCATAGAAATTCGTAGAATCAAATGTCTAATTTTTCATTTGATTTTTGTACTTTCCTTTCAAAATTACGTTTTTCATTATAGTCTTCAACGCAAGCCAGCTTACGATGGTGTGACCAAGGGAAACTTAGATACATTTTTATAGCTGCGCTCCGCGTTTTATTTTCACCCGCGTTTAATATTTCAGTAAACTCCATTATACTTCTGTTATCCTAGTACCTATTACGTGAGCTGTATTGGCGGAGCTCTAAGCGAATTTGTTCAAAAAATAATTTTCTGATAATTTGTTTTTTGCCCACGGAAACGGGATAAAAATTATCCTCATATCCTTCCCCCGGTTCTAAGCTACCTCCCTTCCAATTTTCAGCTAAATCGGTTCAGCCGTTCTTGAGTTATAAGTGGAGTAACTAACACGACTTTCTTTTATATATATAGATATAGATATATAGATATAGATTTATTTGCTGCAAAATCGTTTCGTGTTATATGATTAAGCTATTTTTTATAGTTATTAAATTTCTTTTCAAAGCAAGAACGTTTGCAATCTGGGTCATAGTAAATCAGCTAGATTTGTCTGTTAGTAATTTGTGACGTAATTATACAGCTATCAAGGCGAACAATTTTCACGACAAGCCATTAGATGTCAATTATTTTGCGATCTTATTCGTTACGCGTTGAATAATGATCGTCATTGAGATGAGCCTTGAGTAGAGCTCAGTCGGACAAGTTGATAATTATGAAAATTTTAATTACGATTTTATGTTAATTTGTGAAGGAGCGAAAGAGCGTTGGCCGGCGTAAGATCTCTTTCAAAGTAAAGATTGACTGAATTAAATTCTTAGGTCGGGAGTTCAATGGAGATTTTTTTTATACCTGAATGGTGGGAAGTACTCAATGAAAAGTAGAACTTTAATTAACTTAGAAATACGCGGGCAGCCACCAATATACGGAATAATTATGATCTCAAACTTTCCTTGAAACTTTAGAATGACAAACGATGTGACAGAAAATTACTTTTGAACAGGTAACCAATATTTCACATGCTTTGAATTTCAAAGTATGAATTTAGAGGTGGTCAATTACAAATACTTATAGGTTTCAATTCGTGATTGAATGCCATAAACTACTTTTAAGGTTAATTTACTTTGTACATCAGTTTTATTTCTTCAAGAGTTAGAACAAATTAATTAGTGCAGACGGCGGTGCGTAAATATTTAACTTATTTCATTCTGTGCACCTAATCACTTTGTGGTTGTGGTTTTATAGCTATGCATAAATTTAAATGAGAAACGTTGAAGAATCACGCTGTAACGTCGGGAGCTCGTTTTGAATTCTGCCAAAATTGACTTCATAATACACCTATTTTAATTTGAATAACGCGGTATTTAAGAGCCGCGTCGCGGGAAACCTCGGGGGATTAATCTGTTTAATTTGGTTACGCTTTCAACAAGCCCGCATCTGCGAGCGCGTGACATAGTCTCAAAGTTACACGGTTTTATGCTTTCGGTTTGTCGCCACGCTGCGTGACGGTGATAATGTCATAAGGCCCCTGCATACGTTACATATAATTAGCCCTAAACATACACTGCTGTGTGTTCAGCAGTAGGTACTCGACATTGTGTCTTTCACCTTTCTTTTTGGAAAAGCGAATTGACACTATTTGTGTGACTTCTCTCCCACGTCTCCCACGGGAAGGATTCGGGATGTCGGTAGCTTGTGGACTGAGAACTTAAAGGAGGGTATGGATAACTTCCTTTTACTTGGCCGGACGTTCTCCGAATACTAATGTGTTACATTATCCTGGTACCAGAAGGGAAGTGAAAGAAAAATAAAGCTTGGTTTAGTTTGGCTGGCGCGCCTACCAAAGATTTTTTCATTGCTAATTAAAACTCTTGGAATCTGGAACAGTGAATTGTTTCCTTTCTTTTCCGGAATGATTTCGACAAATTACGAAGTTTACATTTGGTAACGTTCTGATTTTATATGTTTTGTGGGTAGCATTTATTGTTCATGTTTATTTAAATTTCGCGGTATATTTATGGCCTGAAAGCGTTATGTGGTAGCATTTGCAGAATTTATTACAGTAGTCTGTCACAAAGTCCAGAGTTCATTGTACATCTGATTACATTTATTATAGCTGCATTAAGTATCATTAGTGAATTTTTTACTACTGATTGATATGTAAAAATAACTGAGATTATGGATTTTAGATAATATATTAAATACTATTGATATTGAGGGTTCAGTAGAGTAAGAAACAAAAATGTGTTTTAGATGCAGCTTTCTTTGGTTTGTAATCATTATCAGGCTATCTCCATCTACTGCTGGACATAGACCTCTCCTACAGCACGTCACTAGGCTCGATCTTCGGCCTTCCGCTTTCCAATGCAAAACATTAATCTAATATAAGTTATATAGACACAACAGTGACACGGTGGCTCAGTTGGCAGAGCGGCGCCACGGTACGGCGAAAGTCGCGGGTTCGAGTTCCGCTCGTGTCCATCATTTTTCAAGTTTCGTTTATCAATTTAGATTTAAGCCTAGCATGTTGATTCTAGCATGCAAAATAGATACAAATAGTCATATAAGTTATATAGAGTTAAAACTAATTTGTGCACTAGTGTGCCAGCTGGGTGGTAACAACAAGTTGCCTAATAACTTACACTATCAGGTGCACCGTTGTGAGCCAACTTGAGCTGTTTGGGGTCAACGGCTATTTCTAATTACTAGCCTAGGTTTTGGGGCATGGGCTAATAGCGCGTCGCCTTTGGAGGTAAGGTCTATGTTTATAGGTTACTCTTAGTATTACAGTTGTAAAACTTTAGTGTTACGGTTAGGGCTAGAAATTTGCCTGTGTAATAGGTTTCTTGATAACATATATTTTGGCGATTGTGCTCGTTTAGATAGCAACGTACGACATTGAATATTATAGATAGCATAGAATAATATTTGCATGTATTCTTAGCTGTTAAGTACAGTCAGCAACACAAATATTCGGCGAATAAACCAAGAATCGGAGTAAGTTTGTTTGCACGTGTATATATAAGTTTATTGCCAACTAACTGTGCCCCGCGGTGTTACCCACTACATTTTGTCGGGATAAAAAGTAGCCTTTGTGTTAATCCAGGTATGCAATTTAATCAAAATCGTTTCGTTTGAGCGTGAAGAGGTAACAAACACACTCACAAACTTTGGCCTTTATAATATTAGTGTGAAACATGAAAGATTACCTACTGGAGATTTTGAAATCGTTAATATCAATATAGATTTGGCGGGCTGCCAACCCGCTCCTATAAAAAGTCCATTAATCATACCTCATGAAGGAAGGTGATAGGTCCTATAACTGATTTTATGTAATCGCATGTCGCAATGCATTTCGCTGAAACTGATTTGGAATCAGTAATTAATTTTAGTTTCAATATGAATATCTGTTACGTTGCTGTTGTTTCCAGCGCAACGACTGAGTTGGAGATCCTGGGTTCGATTCCTGAGTCAGAAAAATTGTTGTTTAGTTTTAGATTAGGTAGTTCTCAGTAGCAGTACAGAGTCTGCATTTCTAGCCAGTTATCGCCGGTGTATATGTAGGTACAGGTTACTTATACATCTGCTTATTCCTTCGTGGAATACAGGCGTGATGTCATTTTGTTACGCATAATTAAAATCTGCTGATGTTTCTTAATTGTTGCTAGAATGGGAGCGTTAGCTAGAAATTAATTGACAAATATATTACAAAGCGCTTGGAAACGCACGCGAGTGCTTCGTGTGATGAGTAGAAGAGCAACACTACACATTAACTGACAACGTCTCTAAGTGTACCCTATTGTTTGAGTAACACAAGCGTGATCCTACATACATTAATATACACATACAAACACTAAGCATCCTTTTATATGAATGCCTTTTGTGAGGATTCTACGAAACAAGTCGAACTAATTGATCTAAGAACCGTTACCATGAAGTCTTATAGTAAACAGTTTACGTTGTGAAAACGAGACGCCGTAATATAAATATTTTTATTTTACAATTATTTATATTATACTTCTTCATTATCTACTCACTTACACTTTTAACAATACCATTGTAACACCACATTTACCCTTACTCATGTCATATTAGTTCCATACTAAGGTTGTCTGGAAGAGATCGCCGTGAGCGATAAGACCGCCCATTGTACAATTTAATTTTAAGGTTTTCATTTTTATTTTCATTTTAGTGTGCAATAAAGAGATATATTATTATTACAATGCACATAGTGGCGTCTTGCTTCCACATGGTGAACTGTTTTGTTTTAAGAGTACATGGTACGGGGGCTGTAGCGACGGCGACGAGACGGTAAAGAAACATAGAGGTTATGTTCCATTGTAGGTGTCCTAGCAACGGTAATAGTTAACGGTAGGAGGTCCTTGGGTGAATCTGATGAATAGGTGTCTGAGACAAAGTTGTGCTCTCAATAACGAGCTAAACTATTTGTAAATTAATGTCTACATGAACTAACAATGACGGTGTACAATAAAGCATATTTCAAAAATTCAGAGCACATGGCTTCCGCAACGATAATTACATTAATCTTGGAAGGTAGGTAAATAGAGCAGCTTAAAGATGATTTTCAGACCTAGGTGACATTTACTGGTACCATGTCATCATCATCATCAGCCGAATCATCACCAAGACGTCCACTGTTGAACTACGGCCCTCTTTAGGGGGGAAGGGGGCTATAATCACAACGCTTGGCGAGCGGCTTGATAAAAAGTAGCCTATGTGTCAATCCAGGGTGTCAGCTACCTCCATATGAAATTTCTTTAAAATCCATTTAATAGTTTTTACGTGAAAGAGTAACAAACAGTAACAAAACATACAAACTTTGTTATTATATTAGTAGGGATATAATGTGAATAGGAATTAAGATAATAAAATAATTATATCGTAAGTAAATAGAGGTATGTATATAAACATTGTCAGATTCAATACGTAGATATGTTTCAGACAAAGTACAAACAACAAACGACAATATTAACAGAAATAGTTGGGGCTGGGCTCGAAGTTCTCTATTGTGATTTCTACGAACTATGTTCGCACATGATAGAGTCAACATTACTCCGTATATTAGGTAGTCATAGTTCTGCTCTAAGTGCCAGTTACAATGCACTACCAAGCATTATTAGATTGCAACTTAATTAGTGGAGTGCGGTGCGAACTGTGTTGAGGTAGTGATGATCGATGACGTATTAGTGGGATGGCGTCTTGCTACAAGTATTTTAACCCTGACTAATGAACTGTATTTGCGATTGTAACATAACATACAATGCTTTGGCTAATCCTTACAAAAAATAACATCGCCCGCTCTAGGAATTTCTCCTGTATCGTGGATGCGTTTCACAAACATCAACCATATCACATACAATTTATACAATATATAACATACACAAACACTCAGAGTCGGGACAAATATCCGCGGATTACACGAATGTTTGTCCTGTCCGGCAAACGAACCTGCAACCATGATGCAGCTATCTAATTACTTAGCAACCGCGCCAAATGCCAACCAAGTCGTCAATGTACTAAATTAATTAAAGATAGAAATTGTTATCCGCTATTCAACATTTATTGGTAAGATATTGAATTCCTGAACGAACTGCTAGTTAGAGACCATTGTTTACTAAGATAATTATTCCGTCTAGAAATGTCGCCAGGCGCTAAACCGATCTGTGTACATAATCGGTTGTATACCTATCAGAAGCCTTCTTTATGATCCATCTTTATAGAGAATCTTTGATTAATGTAAGATCTTGTCATGAAGATACGATTATCGATCAGTATAAGGAAGACGTAAACAACTCGTAATGAACACATTGCCGGATGTTGGTTCGTAAAGTTAACAGTAATGTGGTGTAAATTAATTATAAACAATGTCGGAGATATAACTCTTGGTGATTAAAATTGACGGGTACTCTTACATCATTTATGACACACTGCTTCTTCTTTAAACCCACTTCTTAAGGGTACGGAAAGTATATTTAGGCATCCGAATATACTTCCCATGCTAATAACTGAAAATCGTGAATAATGTTGTGTCGATTCGAGTCGATTTTCAGTCCTATGCGATGTCTACGCGGGTATAAATTTATACAATATAAATAGTGAAAACAAATCCTGAACTCTCACATCAGTTTACTTTAAATATAATAACATCATTCGATTGAGAAATTTAACTAGTAACCAACTTAGATAAGTTGTCTTTACAAAAATATGCAGTGCTAAATTAACACAACCAAAAACATATTACTTTAGCTCTGCCAAAATAGTAAAATATGCATCGTGCTCGTTGTAGTAAAATTATTCATTCCATTTCGCTTAATCTCTTCAGTTGATTAAATAAAAATTACCGTCATACTCATCAACATGATGAATGAAATAAATAATTGGAAGTGCGCCGTAAAAATATTATTATATCCTTACATTTCATTTTTGCAATTTAAAACAATATGAGGGAGAGATCAAAGCGAATAATTCAGGAACAGCTGTCGAGTGGCGTGAACAAGTGCCGGTCGCATGAGAATGTGACATTAACGAACAACACCATCTGAAATCTTATAAAGGAACCCGCCCTGTTCCCTCTTTCTATATTCAATACCAATAATTTTTCGGATGAACTTAATTAAATTTGTTTCTGACATTGACAAGGTGTCTGCCGCCACATTACCGTTGTTTTGAATGCCCCGTATAATTAAATTAAAGTGGCTGATGAAAGATTACAAAGCGAAATTATTTGATCTTCGGTCGGGGATATTTACTGATTCTGGCCACACTTCCGTTGTTGTGACAGATTTATTTACTTTATTAAAGTAGTCGTTAGGGCCCATACCTTCTGGGTGAAGACGAATAAATTACGAAGGTTAACAAAGTTAAATTAGGCACACATCCTACAGGTTTGGGTAACCACTCCATTAAGGGCGGCGGAGGGACATGTTTATGTCGCAATACACTTGAATGTCTAGAAGTCAGCTAATTTGTTTTGCTTTCAACATTTAATCGAGCATTATGATTGTAGGTACCTACTGTAAATGTTGTTCACTTCTAAGGATCTCGAGTAGAAGTAGTGTGTTCCAATTTCTCACCAAAATGTTTTGTGTGGCTAGAGTGGCGGGCACAGCTAGTAATATTATGAAAAAATATTGTAACACATTCACAAAAGAGACAATATTCGTCTTGCGCTGAAAAATGAAGAAGGAAAAGTGTGTTTGTCGGTTACGTTACCGCATAAGGTATAAAAGCTAAGTGAGAAAAATAGGTTAGTAGGTGCTAACAACTTGCGAGATGTTCTCTTTACAATGTTTATGCCTACAGCGTAGACCGTAAACAGCGTCTTAGGTAACTGCCTAGATAGCTGTTTACCTTAAAGTGTATTAAAAGATTTGTTATGGAAGGAATAAATAAAACATAGGAGTTACTAGGTAGGTACTCAAATATACATACTTGCATGCGTTATTCCCTTATTATTTATTAGCTCGACCACTCGATATTTAAAGTGATGTTCATCAACGGAACCTGATTTTTGATCATACAGGCACCACTCATAGTGTTCGCTTAATCTTTCATCAATTGATTTTAATACAAATGTCCAAAATGTTAACCAACTGCCAAGTACAATGTAACCTTCATCAAACTAATGAAATATGTACTGACAAAAGTGTAATTACAACATAGCTTAGAACTTTCTAGAATATTCATATCGGATATTATATAGCACTCGAGGACTACGCTAGTGAGGAGCTAATAGGGGTTTGTTAAGGTTGGCAAACAAACTAACGCGAGTTGTCCGACTGTTTGACACATGTTGTGTAGGTATACAAAAGTAAAACAATACGCGTCGGAGGGATTTCGTTATTTTTATAAAAACTGTATTTGCGCGCGGCATCAGATAACACGTGAGCACAATGCTGGCAGTTGACGTTTGCTGTGCAGCGTAACATGGTGTTAAATAAAAATGTTTTGGTTCGTTTGTTTTGGACTGAAATTCTTATGATATTTAATTTGGTAAACGTATTCAGTTTTAGCAGCCCTAGGGTTGGCAGGGCACTCGACAGTGTCGTCGGGTCGGAGTGGGCGACGTCAGCAGTCCCCGAGCGCTGGCTACACTTCACTCCACTCACATGTAATCTCTTAACGACACCGTTCTCAATCTACATAATCGACGGCCGACCCACAAACTTAGTAAATTCACTCGAACAACAAATATTGGTTAAAAAGGTCGAAGTTCTTAAGTCCAATTAGACTAAAAATCGGTTGTTTGCAAAGCTCTCATATCTTTTTTTATTTGAACAACTTTTTAAGGGAAATTGATTGATTGGATTGTATTAGAAATTGAAGTAAATTAGAAATAATGAAGTGGCTTATGATCATTAAACTTTCTTTCACATTTAGGCTCTTAAATCATGGTAAGCTTTTGTGAATTTCAGTTTACCTACTACCGGTAATGGTGCTTTTACCCGGCGAATCCCGATGACCCTAATAACCGGGCAATGGGGGTCAAATGGCACTCATGTTCTATAAACAGTACATGTATGTTTGTCTTTACACCAACTCTAATGCAAGGGGAAAATTAAGGCTGACCGAGCCGTAAGTTGTTTCTTTTAATGAATTCATTTGGTTTAAACTTTTACAAGTTTTACCTTTTAAAGTAATACTTATTTCCTGTCGGTAATACATCCACCATTGCTTTTTATAATGAGATAGGAGAATAAATTAAGTAATTATTCAAAAACGAGAATCATACCAACATTAACTAAACACCGTATTAAGTCTATTGACATCTTCATACTTTGATATGCAAACAACAGTGACAAGTAACCAAAGATTAAATTATTAATCTTTGGTTTAAAATTGTATTTTTTTATAAATAAGGGGAACAATGCACAATGCTTGCTATAAAAATAAATTCACGTCGGTTATTAAAGCTTTTCGTTTTCAGCAGGAGAAGTATATCTGTAGGTACATACATTGTATGAATAAGTGTAATCGTTAGGCGACTTGAGCCCGAAGGCCGAAGTGAAAAGAAATCATACAAATTATCCTAAAAGGAACGCTGAGGACTGGTCCAATGTCAATCTTTTTACGAATTTAGTTTTTCACTTTGCGTAATTGAAAAAAAGTATCGACGTAGGCGAATGTTTGGAATTTAGCTTTAATGAAAAAATAAATTAGGTTTATAGCCAAAATTAGATGTGGTCGAGGTAGGTAATCTACGGATTTTGTCTCGAATAGTCTTGGTTTTGTAGCTTACTACTTTGTCTGTGTACAGCCGCCATAAAGTTCTTGACCTAGGTACACTAAAGCGGTTTCCATAAACCGCTTTACTGAGCGTGACGCGGCGGTAGCTGGCAACACCGCCATCGCCTTAAAAGTAGAATAGCTATACCCGACCCCGTGTGATAACCCCCTAATGGAATGTCAGTTATCGCTGCGAAGAGGCCTCGATATATGTATGATCTTACCCTACCTGACAGGTGACAAACCATCTATGAAATTATTGATTTGTTTGATTAACTTATACGGTTGGGAGATGGTTTGGTACGGATTTTGCGCACAAACAAAAATATCGTAATAAACTCGAATAGTATGAAAGAGCAAGCCATAACATAAAACAATGTAGGTATTAACTCCATACGCACTAAACTTTCTCAAATAAGTTAAGAACTCTGTGTAGTGGAATTAATTGCAAGTTATATCGTACTCGAAGATACTACCATTTAGGTATATGGAGGAAGGGGCGCTATACTTGTAAATATCAGATATTAAAGAGCTGCTTGGAACATAATGTAGTGAAAACGGTTTGAATCGACGGCTTAGTGTTAATGTGCCGTTCATAACGCGGGTGTTCATAACAGTTAAGTAACTATTGCTTCGCAAGGCAACCGAGTATCGGATACCAACACGTAAAGTATCAAAATACATGTTTGTCCTTTGTTTGTTCAGCTTTCAATATTCACATCACGTAGAAGAGGATGCCAATAAGACTACGTGTTTTGTTTCAAATGCATAATTCGCTGATCTGCACGCCGGCCACCTCCTAATGAAGTATTTTTCTTCTGAATTGAAACCGCCGCCGGCTAAATTAATTCTGTGACAGGACGGCTTTAGTTTTGTGAACTTTTCTAATATCATCTTATTACGTTCAGAAACCAACGGAAAGCGAACTAAAAAACAAGAAAATAGTTGATTGGATGATGATTTAATCAGCACCCTTACCATGAACTTCTATAGCAGGACATGTTTCGATGTGGAAGCGAGACGCCATTACGCGCAGTGTGATACGGCGTCTCGCTTCCACTACAAAAACAGTCCAGGTAAGTAAGTAAGTTCATGGTAAGGGGTTATCTAGCGTTATTCCCCTGTTTACATTTATTTCGTTATGTTCCTATTTTTATAATTAAATAATGAAGTAATCAACCGTTTCCAAGAACAACTAATTAGGGATTATGATCTCCTAAATAATACGATTATAAATTATGTTTTTTTTTTATATCTAAAATATAAAGGAGGATATGTTTTTAAAGAAAAATAACGGAGGAAAGCAGAATTTTTTTTCTACTGAAACGCCCTCATTATGTCTTCTCATTCTTCCCATTACACGCTTTACTGAAAACAAAATGGAAATGCGGAATTTGACGCGATGAACACTCGACCAGCGATTATAATTAAAAGCACTTGATATCCCGTTGTGCGCCCATTTAAGCACGTTTGCCTTCAAAAGAATGTAATTTAAAATCCGAGACACCATCGTCACGTTAGGAAATTGCTTGGCGCTGATAAATCTTTTACTATTGAGACGTTCTATGTTTCTGCCATGCTGTGAAAATCCAATAACACTCGTAAATATGGTAGCGACTTTTGTGAACGATTTGTATGCAACGAGTTTTGAAGTACTCCTCTACTTGCGAACCCCTATTTCTCAAATGCATTCACCCTCGGAGGTAAGTCTTTTCGATGCAGACTGCTACTAGCTACGGGTGTGCCATTTCGTCAATCTTTGGATTATATGCGACGGAAAATGTAAAAATTGAATAATGAAAACTGTTCGTAGTTTAAAGTACCTACATACAACAGTGGAGTCTTTTACCTTGCATGAGTATCACAAGTTCATGGCTTTCGTGGTATCCGAATGTCACTTTTGTGACTGTTGTAGCTACTGTATGACTGCGTAAAGGTTGTTTACTTTGAGTGGGATACGATGCGGGAATAAAGGGATAGACCTAAGTGTAATTAGTTTAATAAAGCTCACAAAATATGGGTCGGTCTATCCGGCAGACCTGTCAATTTAGCCGAGATGCGCCAACAATTGGGTTATCCCTGTCATATCCGATCCAAAGCCCAACTTATACAGACTCGACAAAAACGTGACCCGAATACACATTTATTCATCGTCGAGTTCATAAGTTTCTAAGACCTCATATTTGTTTAGAGAAGTATGTTTAGAGATGTGTTGTTGAAAAGGATAAATGAAGACTTGACATTATAAAAATAAAAATTCTGTGTTAGGTAAGACAAGTGAGCGGGGCAGGGTCTCATAAAACGGAATAACCAAAGGAATGGCCGTTTTTATAGCTCAGCCCAATCACGGTTGGGAATCGATATCGTTTTACGAATATTATATGCCTACTTGGTATTTTGGGCACAACAGATGAACATTCGTAATTGAACCAAATGTTTAGTGCCGCCTTGTAATTATCTGGTGCTTCCAAAGGGGATTGATTTGCATAAATATTCAGTACGTGTTCTCGTCTCCGTTCTGGATATTTGACATGCTTTAATTAAGAAACAGATTATAATACCTTTAATGAAATAAACGTAAATCAAATAGTATGTGATAGGTTTTAAGTTTATTTGAAATTGTTCGTATTAAAATACATTTTCCTTCAGTTACTATTTGATTATTCAGTCACAGAATAAAAAAGATACACTTCTTTTACTATTCAGTATTGCAGCAGGCACCGCGCAATTATGATTAGTATTCTATCTAACTGCATCGATGCTCGTTTTATTGCCTCGTCTATACGCCACGGTAATATTAATTTAGTTCACAGCCGCAGTACCTGGGTACCTCCGTTGACACTCTCTCCTTTTTAAAGCAACCTAGTCTTTTCACGTTTGCCGTATTCACCTAGTTCTTTGCTCATTACTCGAACAAAAGCCTGTAGACGTTAATTAAAGGGATTGAACCAACTTAGTTCATAGTATTTACCTAATGACTATTGGAATATAATTAAGGTTTTTCTTTCAATCTTTTGGGAGCATCAACTTTTCTCTCGCCATTTGTTTTTCTTTGAAACGGAACTTATAAAGCTGGTTCATTTCTTCTTCTTTGAATTTGTATGAGCTAATTGTCTTATGGAAACAGGTCACAGCGTGGTGTAAAGTTTGGCCTTTCAATAAGGGTTCGAGGTTGACTGCTCTGTGTGACGGAGCTACTAATGTATCATCACTCCGTGAAGGCTCTAAGTAGCCTTCTGACTAATATTGACTTTACTTACCTAATGTACTATATAATTATCATATTATGACATGTCTTGATTTTTAAGACACTTTTTTAAAATTACTTACCAAAACATGTCAGTATTTGCGCCTTTCTCATCACAGCTTTTTAACAAGTGAGATGATCGCACGGAATGGCTTCAATAACATTTATTTTTATCGGATAACTGTGTTTATATTGGCTATATAAGTGTAAGTTATGTTGAAAGCCCTCGATTAGAGCGATGCCCGTGGGATTAGAGCTCGCTCACCTGGCCGCTGGACTCGTGTGCTACCCCGGTCTGTTTTATTTTTCCTCCCCGAACGCCTATCAGCTCTTTGATGTTCAGGATCGTTTATATTATTGAGGCAATCTCGATTTTCCGATATGTCCACATACATATTTATATTTACATAAGCAATATAGTGACGAATGAAGTTGAGTAATGATAGCTTCATTATGTAATACGTTGAGTGCTTATACAGAATATAATGTATGTATGTTTACTCAAATAACTACGTATGATTTTAAGAAAAGAGAAATAAATTGGAACTAATATAGACCATACTGTGTAGGTTTAGTTTACATTACGGTGGGTTATTCCCCTGACCCTTTGACTATCTCAGTGGAATTTCAGAAACAAGAAATAGAAAAGTCATATTGTTCCGAGTACGACCAGATAAGTGGATTCATATTGTCCGACATAAATTGCTATGTAATTACATTTAGCCGAATGAGTGTCGTTATTGTATACAAATGGCATAGATATGTAATAAAGATTTACCGTACAAACATTAGGTACATGCCCACATAAATTCAAAGACATATATATGCAAGATTACATTTGATTAATTGTCTATACTGGATAGAGTTGAAAGGGGAAGACCTAGGTGATTATGTCCCGAAGATTTGCTGGAGAGAGGTCAGAAACACATTAAACCGACAAGGATGTATGAAGAATTTGATGAGAGTAAAATAAGACGGAGATTAGAAAGCGAAATTTGTGGTTTTTGCCTGACTTTCTAGCAAAATAAAGCTTATATAGACGCCCTAACGATCGTCCACTACGGTTATCAGTTTCCCGCTAATGCAAGCGGCGGCAATAAAACATTAGAAGCGATAGCACCAGACAAAAGTCCGAGTTTACGAGCAACACGCCGACCTGCGCATCCGGCGCCGGATGGGGTCCAACAGGAAAGTCTCCGCTGTAAGTGATGCCAGAGATACTGCGCACTCCCTAGGAACATTGTTATATTGTGATGCTATTTTTGTATCTTATAGGTGGTCTATTTTGTCCAATATTATCTTGAAATGTCACCCCAGTATAGTGAGAGGCGGTAGGCGAACCTACTATGTATTTTATAATAAACTATATTTAGCCTATTGTATGTAGGTTTGTCTGTTGTGTTATGCCACAATTCAATTCAATTCAATTCAATATATTTATTGTTTATCACAGGTACATAGAAAGATGTTACATTAATTATATTTAAAAGATCGCTGTAATATACCCTTAGGGTGTACAATATTTTAAATTTAGTCCACAGAAAACAAATTAAAATTTTAGATACGAACAGTTCACATAATGTCAATAATTACAATTTAAAGGGTCAGTCAGAACATATACGCATAACATAATTAGAAGATTATTAGATATCATTAATTAATTTAATACATTACATTATTATATAAACTTATCATTAAAGTATTCGTTTACAGTATAGTAAGATTTAGAAGTCAGGAATGTTTTTAACTTATTCTTAAACATATTTATACTTTCAATTCGTTTTATATCTTTTGGTAATTTATTGTAAATTTTTACTCCCATGACGAATATACTCTTACTATACAGACTTGTTCTACATTTTATAGCCGAAAGTTGGTCTTTTTGTCTAGAACTTTTGAGCGTCTCATAGTCTTTAATGTTACTTCTTATCAAGATTGCTGCTTCATAAATATAAATACCAGGTAAAGTGAGAAGTTTTAATGTTTGAAATAAGGGTTTGCAAGTATCTGTCTGCTTAATTCCACACATACATCTGACACATTTCTTTTGGGCTCTAAAAGCGTACTCTCTGTCTGTGGAGTTACCCCAGAAAAGTACTCCATAATTTAAAGTAGAACCAACGTAAGCATGATAGGCAGTTAACAGTGTATGTTGGTTGGCCACTTTCCTTAGCATGTAGAGAGCGTATGAGAATCGGCTTAGTTTATTACAGACGTAGTCAACCTGCTTTTTCCAATTTAAGTCTGAGTCAATGTAGAGACCAAGAAATTTTGTTTCATTAACTTGGCTTATATCATGGCCCCTATAACTTATTGATAATGGGTTTCTTTTAACATTTTTATTTTGGAACGTCATATAATTGGTCTTGTCTAGATTTATTTTTAAATTATTTGAGTTTAGCCATTCTATAATGTGTTCTAGGGATATATTAATATCAGATGCAAATGGATTATCCTTACTATCTGAAAATATTGCCGTGCTGTCATCAGCAAATAATATCATGTCTTGGGTGATTGCATTCGGAAGATCATTTATGTAAATTACAAAGAGGAGAGGACCAAGAATGCTACCCTGAGGTACTCCATATTCCACAGTTTGATAGTCAGATGCATACTTTTGCTCTAGTTTTGTTTTTCCGTCTATTCTAACTATTTCAGTTCTTTGTAATCTGTCAGATAAATATGATTTTATGAGGTTTAATGGATTGCCTCTAACTCCGTATCCTTCTAGTTTATGAATAAGGGTTTTATGATCTACATAGTCAAAGGCTTTGGACATATCCATATATATAGCAATCGTACGTTGTTTATTGTCGAGACCAGTCATTATTTTCTGTAAAAAATTAAAGAGTGCAGTACCCGTTGATCTACCCTTACGAAATCCATATTGCTCTTTGGTGAAAATATTATTACTTTCAAAATAGTTGCATAAGTTATTATATATTACTCTTTCGAATATTTTGGCAAATACCGGTATTAAAGCTATAGGCCTATAGAATTTCATGTTTTCTTTATCTTGTTTTTTAAATATGGGTGTAATTGTTGTTAATTTTAGTTTTGAGGGAAACACACCCTTTTCAATGGTTAAATTAATTATGTGACATAGCACTGGTGTTATAATAAAGGAAGCTTTTTTGACTACTTTGGTATTAATGTCATCATAGCCGGTACTATTTGTATTTTTTAAAGAATTTATTATTAGAAATAGATCGTTTATGTTTGTAGGTTTCATAAAAAGTGAATTAGATGTATTGTAGGTAGTTTTTGTGAGAATTGAATTTTTAGTCTGAGTTATCGGTTTAATATCATTAATAAAGTAAGTATTAAAGGCTTGTGCAATTTCTCGGGGTGATTTTATTATTCTGTTATTATGTTTGATTTGAATAATTTCTTCTTTAGGCCCTGTAGTTTTTTGTTTATTGATTATTTGCCATGTGGCCCTTCCTTTATTTTGAGCTGAATTGATGTAGTGATTGTTTTGTATTTTTTGAGTGTTTTTAATAATTAATCTTAATCGTTTTGTATATTTTTTGAATTGTGTTTTATCTTTAGGATCCGATGACAACCTATATTTCCATAACAATAATCGTTTTCGTTTAGAACATAGCCTCATTCCTTTACTGAGCCATTTAGGTTTTTTGCAAACTGGTATTTTAACTTTTACGACCGGAAAACATAGGTCATAAAACATTTTGAATAGATCAAAAAAGTTATTAAATGCTATGTTGGGATCGTCGGTAATGTAACACTCCGCGAAAGTTATATTTTTTAAACAATTCACAAATTTACTTAAATTTTCCTCACAATAATCTCTTTTTAGTTTGAACCAATGTGTCACATTATACGTTTTGTCCACAGGACAACGCAGTAGTTGTGCTGTGTGATCAGACAAGGAGAGTTCTAAAATTGAAGTAGATGAGCCTTTGATATTATGCGCTATGTTGTCAATACAAGTATTGCTACTTAGACGAGTAGGTTGTTTTACAGACAGTTTTAGGTTATAACTCGCTAATAGCATTTCAAATTGTCTCGCAACGTTGCTTTGTTCTATCATATTTATGTTGAAGTCACCACATATTATAATTTTTTTATTTAAGTAAGATATTTTATTTAACAACTCTGTAAGTTTGACGAAAAAGCAATCTATAATATCCTGTTTATTTTTAGGCGGTCTGTAGACACACAAAATGACGATCCTGTGATCAGTTAATATAATTCCACTACATTCAAATATATTGCAAATACTCAATTTGTTAGCTTCAGGTAGAACTTTATATTTTATGGTATTTCTTAAAATTATACATGATCCTCCTTTCCTATTATTTCGTGAATAACATGCAGCAAGCGTATAATATGAAAGTTTTAGTAGTTTTTTGTCTTCAGAAGTCATGTTGTGTTCAGTTATGCATATTATGTCAATGGGATTCTGGTTTTCACGCATATGCAATGAGTGCAAATGTACTGTTAATTCATCAAGTTTATTTAACAATCCGTTTATGTTTTGATGAAGAATATTTAGATATCTATACACGAAAAAACGACTGACTATTTCCATCTATATGTCCATTGTTTATTTTATTCTTTACTTGTGATGTAGAAAACTCTTCATATGGGTAAATACTTAGGTCTACCGAAATATCCTTCATAATATTTTTAAATATTTGTTTCATTGCAAATTTTGTAATTTTTCCCGTTTTGAAAGAAAACATATCGTAAGTCAGTTCATAATTAGTATCAAAAATATAAGCATATTTGTTATTGATTATGTCTAAATGTAGCAGGTTATTGAACATTTCAATTTTATAATTATAGATTGGGGCTCCTAGTTTGTAAGTAGGGACACATAGTATAATATTAGTATAATTTATATGTTGTAAAGATTCTCTAACATACTGAATTAATTGTAGAAAAGTATCTGCTTGTTTAAAGTCTTGTTCCCCGATTAATATAATACAATAATCATTAAGAGTATAATTACATATTTTTTTATCAATGTTAGTAAGTAAGTATTTAAGACTAAAGTTAGGTAGACTATACCGACAGTAATTGAAATCAGCTGCAAAGATTTCTTCTATATGTTGTAAACTTCCCCTCGAGCTGTCGTTACTCAATATACAAAGCTTTCTCTTTGGTGTTTGTTTCTGCTTTTTTTGGATTTTTATTTTATCAGAGCATGGTGTATTCTGTGTATCAGAGTGCGCCGTTTTCGGCGTTGAATTAAGTGTTGTAGGTTCAAAGCCATCAGCTTTAGATGTAGGTGCGGGTGTTATTGCCAGATTTTCATAGACTTGAGGAGAGGCGTTAGTATGAGTGGTGTTATGTTTCTTTTTGCTCTTACGTTCGGTTCGTGGAGTCGAACAATTAGAATCATAAACTCTTACTTTTTTGTACAGGTCAATTACTTTGGTGGCCTTTTGCAGGTCTGTTTTCAGCTGATTATTTTCAGTTACCAAATTATCAATTTCTTGATTTGCCGCTTGTAGATCATTTGTGAGTTTCAGTATTGTTTCCTTCATCTCCGCAATGGTTTCGCTATCTTGTGACGATGTGTTAGGAAGGCTCGTCATTGTGCAGTCAAAGAGAGATGAGTTACTGGTTTCGTCAAGTGATGCCGACCGTAGTCGAGTACGAAATGTAATATTTTCATCCATGTTAAAGGTTATTCGCTTATGAGTTTATTATTAATATAGAATAATATGCATTTTATATATTATTTTATATTATCAAGTTATGTTACATTTTATGTTGCTGCATGAAACGAAACGCATGACTCAAAATCCTTGTATTCGGAGTCGAAAAAAATTATCTTGTATGTTTCTGAACGGAATAAAGTCTGTCAAAGATATAGTCTGAGTTTTTATTGGTCAAGCGTAGCCAATCGGATATCATTAAGTTATCTTAGTCATCTGTTATTTGTTTACATGAAGAAAATTTGCATTTTTGAATGTTAAACCGTTTGTTAATAGTTTTATTGTTGTATTATTGCCACTTTACTTCTTTTAAAGTGTCATCTTTTCCATGAATAGTCCGTATTAGTTTATACACAGTGTTTAAAGGGGGTATTTGATGCTTTATATTCACTTATCACTGTTTAGAGTACATTTGTTAAAGTTTATGTTTTTGCACTAATTCACACTATTGTTCGTTTAGATAACACTGGGCCCGGTTTGTCGGCACTATATAAGTGTATTCGTTTTGTCTTTTGTTTACAAAGATGCAGAAAATGATTTTAAAACGTATTTAATTTCACAGAAACATTGTTGACGTGAGCTGTCATGAACAAACAACACAAAATGACACTTATATTCTCTGAAAGGGTAGGCAGAGGTCTTTACTACATATACATTTATTTATTTACGTTATAGATCCCAATGTAATAAGTGGACTATTTCTATTAACAGGGCACAGCTTACAGCACCCTTACCAAAAACTCATAGCAGGATGCATTTTCCGACGTACGTGCACTGTGCAGTGTAGGTCTAATCTCTGTGCTGATGCCGAGAATTACCTAATAAAAATACCCAATGACACGTGGGATGGTTGGTTACTTGATTTAGCTTTCTAAAGACCTCTTTTAGTGTCTCTACGCGCTTTTGTGCCAGCTTCATCCAGGTTTCAATATTCAACTAGATATATTCTCTGTTCAACTCTACATTGAATACAAACTAATACTATAAATGAGATTTGCACTGAATACATCTAAGCTGAATTATTGGATGAATTTGTAATAGGGTTCTGAATATCAGTAAAATAAGTAATTAGGTGCCGATGACGGGAAAGGCCAACATTTTTGTTACGTTACGGTAGGATTTGAGAAATTTTATCTAAACACATATTTTAGTACATAACTATGACGGTCGTGTAAGTTTTAGGACAAAAAAAATCTTTATCTATATAGTAACTAGGCATGTATAACTAGTCTATACACATAAGTATTTACTACTCCCCCAATTATTGGTACTTAGGTACTTTAAGCGAGATATTTAAGAGCTAGCTGTTCAGAAAGTAAGTAGATACCCAGTTATAATAAAATTTTATTACAGCAAAAATGTTAAGTTAACAACAGAACACAAATGGCTATTTATAACAGTTTCGTTTGAAATAATGACTATATCTTTCATTTAGTACGAAACGCTTGCCCGTGCACGTTTTAAATATATTGTGATGGGTGATCGCCTATGCCCTATGCCTCCTTTGTTGAGTGTTTTCATTGACTTATTATACCGCATTCCAGTGTGATGGAAACTGCTAAACAATGAAGTATAAAATTGTATTTTAAATGTCCTTTTTTCTATTATTATGTATAAACTTTGTCCCTCTTATTCATAAACGAGGATCATACCGGCATTAACTAAACCCCGTATTAAGTTTATTGACTTCTCTATTATTTGACATGTAACCGGTGGACACAATTGGCAAGCTGTTGATTATTGTGGCGTTCTAAGAGGGAGGCCTTTGTTCAACTGTGGACGTCTTCCGGCTGATGATGAAACCACAATGACAGGTGTAATTTAGTCCCCGGTTTAAATTGTCATTTTTTATGATAGGGGTGAGTGTTTGTGGTTTATCTGTATACGCAGTAAAGCTTTTACCCTTGTTCGTTTATTAGAACCGAATATATTTAATGATGTAGAGGCAAAGTCGCGGACAGAACTAGTAGTATAAATCTCTCGCTGCTATCAGCGAGAATCTTGATGAGAACGGATCATGTTTTATCTCTCTGTAGATAACTGAAGAGCGTAAAAGCAGGATTGCAGAATTATTTTAATTACTCAACATAATGAGTATCGATTGAGTTGAAACGCTTGGTATCAAGTTATCAACTTTAAATGGAAATGGTTTAAAAAGTGAAAAACATAATTCAATTATCCTTTGACGACCTGTAGTTATTGATCCGTAAAATTGGAATACATAATTTGTAAAGTCAACATCGTCCACTGTAATGTTATTTACATATTTAAATAAAAACACAGAACTACCCGAATAATGATGGCCGCTTCGTATCTTCTGGAGCGTTGAGAATATTTTACAAATCCTTTTTCTTCCCATTTGCATCCAGTAGTTGGTAAATAATGATATAAAATCTGGTCCTTGGAAGACTTAGGTACCCAGCTCCAGTGAGTAAACGGTAATAAACTCGTCTTTAACTTTGTTTAAACTCGCTCGCGCTATTCTCTCTTAATCGCCACTTTGAGTTTGTTCGGAGCGATAAAACACGGCTAAATCGGTACATCGATTAAAGTTAATCGTTGATATTTCCTGTCCTATGTTTACTACTTGTATGCTTCATCATCATCAGCCGGAAGACGTCTACTGTTGAACAAAAGCCTTCCCCATAGAACGCCTAACCTTTATTTTATGTCTAGGTAAGTGCTTAATTACATCAAAATGTCTTCGAAATACATTTAGGGAATTAAATTTAGTAGCCACCACCAACCAGCATATTATCATCATTTATCGGGTGCTTTTTCCAACCAGAGCAATGTCTGCTACAAATAAATATTTTAGGAAACACAGTAAACACATTTTTCGGCCAAGGAATTATATCAAGGACCTCCCTAATTTATTTCCAAGAAACAAATCGACGAGGTTATTTTATAATAGATTTTAAATGAAGTGGATTACAAATGTATTAATAACGTTTCTCAATGGTACATCATCGAATCACATCAATTTAATCCAGGGCCATTAATGTCTAGACGATAAAATCTTTAATTTATCTCATCTATTTAGGTAGTTTTGACGTCACATGGTTGACTATTCTTAGGATCGTGTTATTATTACCGCAGCCTAATCGGTGCTAACTGAACTGCGAATGTTTGGCACGATTTTTCTACAAGCGTGAGCAATCTGAGCATGCGGTGTTGAGCTTTATGTTTCCACTGCGTACATACTTACTACGTGATTTTCTTACAAATGGTAGCGCAATAAATATGTATCTAGATACTATACAGCATACAGATTCCGTTTACAGATTTTAAATGTTACTCAATGATGTTTATCATAATAAGGAGTTTGTACCGTTAATCTGACCCCGTGACCTGTTTGATTTTTAAATATTTATTGATTGCGTTCCTTAGAAACGGCACTTGTTTGCGTCACTTTTTACAAGTAAAGCTATCTGCAAAGAATTCGATCCTTTGGACGGATTACGTTGAGACATGGGTCCTACTCTTAGACATGAGCAAATATTGGGAATTCCTTTGTAGGAATATAGTTACAGACGAAGATCGAATTTTGTAATGTTCTTATTTTTCTATTACGTATTTCATTAATTTTGATGTTTAATCTACACATAACACACTTAAAGGGGCACCTATTTATTTCAGAGGTGTTATCTGACCTGATTAAACTGATGTACATAGATATCTAATCACTTATGACGTATTAATATTTGCCAAGTTAGGGACAACATAGCGACGATATTATTGGCTGCTAATTGCTGGGAAACTTGCTTCAGATATTATTTTGGATGGGATAATCTGCTTCAATCTATTAATGTTTGCTCGCCTACATTCGTGACGGAGCAAAATGGGTTTGGTAAATACGTATATTAGGTATATTTATATTATTCAGCGTGGGCATCAAGGAAAAGATAAATAATGTGATCGCTGTTTGTCTTCCCAAATAAATGGATTGGGAAAAACAGTACCAACCGAACCTGGAACTTTACTCATTACATGGCAAGTTAAATGCTATTGATAATAAATTGTACTTTGTAAGTGTCGTTTATGTTGTTAATCCCGGTCAATACAGCTTATTGTACGGTACTGAACGCGACTACAGATTGGTAAATTATCGGGTAATCGAAAGCGGCTATTGTACTCTTTTCTAGAAGATGGGCAGCCGAGTCTTCTGTAACTACACAATCAATACTGCGATCCCCAAGCCGCTTGCCAAGCGTGGGGGATTATGGCACCCCCCCACTTTAAGGAGAAGGCCTTTGTTCACCAGTGGATGTGTTCCGGCTGATGATGATTGTACTCTCATAATCTATCAAATATTCAGAAAGTACAATACATATTAGTTGCACGCTGTGATGTAAAGTTGGTACGGAAATTGACGTGAACTGAAATGGGACATTGTACGGCTTATTTACGCCTTCTATAAAAATATCGTAAAGTAATGAGTTACTTTTACGTCGCGACGTGTTACGATGGTGCAAGCAAGTTAAGCACCTAATTCTGGATTTTAGACATACAGGACGGACACCTTTTTTTTGTTTTTGGGTGGAAACTTTCAAAAGGCACACTTATGGGGTAGGGACCTGGGGGTGTGCTATTTCTACCCCACTAAAACCACCCCGGTGACCACCATCTACACAAGAAGTGACACAAGGGAAGTCCCCGGACACAGTACGGACACCTATGAGATAATGGCCATATCAATATTTTCGTGCGCGGCTAGCACTTTGCTGCAGTAATATAAGCTCTGACAAGCAATATATCTACATTGTAACGAATACTGTTTCCCTAAGCGACGATAACACTTTTAGCGGAGGACCCTAGACAGCCTCTTACGTTTGTTGAATAGTATTTATTTTCGTTTGTATGAGCATATTTATATAGGCCATGATAGCGTCGGAAAACACAGTATTGCGCATTTATATTTGGTTGTGTTGTTTTTGCCTTTCTCTGTGACCAATGTGGGGTCACTGAATCAGACTTCGATAGAGGTTAACATTCAGTTTCTATCACATACTATACTAGACATTAAAATCAAACTAATTTTATCTTTATTTATTTAATAATAATTAAAAGATTGTAATTGTTTAAATTAGACGATTAACACCTTAGTCTGCTCGTGACCATAACTGTTGCAATGGATTCGAAACGTCGCGTCTCGACCAAAAAAGAACAATATAAAATCCGCGATAAAATCTGTAATACTAGTTTTATTTCAATATCTAATATTATTAACAGTCTGTGTGTAAAAGCAAAAATGTAGAAGCAGCTAATATTTTAGTATTGGACTTAAGTATTATACATGGCAGAAGTTCAAAAACCGTATCTTACCTGTTGCCACCCAACATTTTTCATGTTGAAACTCAAAACTTCCTTAGAAATATACCTTTATCGCGCGTGCTTGTAAAGTAGGGAACCTTGTCGTTCGTGGCCAGAGAAGTTACGATACAGACTGGGCACTGGGCAGTGTCGAGTTGGTGGAGCGTGTAAATGTAACCGCGAACATGTTTCAAGTGAACAGGCCCGAGCTAGCTACCCTCCGAGAGCTTACATAAGTATCGGTTAGCATCCCCAAATAAAAAACATCCTTCTACCACAATAGGATTTTTTGTATTCAAAGTGTGTTTACAGAAGAAATTTGGGGCTCGCAAACGAAATATCTAGCGTTTGTGGGTATGGAACATAGAATATATTAGATTGTTTTAGTAATACTTACTGGTATTAAATCCGTGATTCTAGCTGCTAAGAAAAACCCCTTATGAGAGAACAAAGCAACCTCAAGTTACAAATGTTCCTACGTCCTACAAGTATACCTAAACATTTTTAATTTACCCATATTACCCACAGGACCAATTATTCTACAGTAAACTGGTTGGCATCAAAGCTCAGTGTCTTGTCAAAGATATTACTATATGCGGGAAAGATGCACGCGAGTAGAATACACTGTGATTTTTCTTTTTCCTTTTATGAGTATTTTCTATAGTATCAGATTTAGTTATCTATATATATAAAAATGTAACCCGTTTCGCGTTGTCACGGCATCACGTGTGAACGGCTGAACCGATTTCGATAATTCTTTATTTTTAATGTTTGTGGAAGTCCAAGGATGGTTCTTACGGAAAAAAATATTAAGAAATTCTTTCTATATTCTTTTTTTTAAATAAATTATGTTTGTTACTCCGCCATCTTTCGCAATTGACATTTATTTGACAGCTCGCGTGTTGAGTACCAGGATTACAGAGGTCGTATTTCGAACGTTGGGTACTAGGATATCAGAAGTCTAATGGAATTTACACAAATCAAAATGACGCGGGTGAAACCGCGGGGCACAGCTAGTATATTATAAAGACAGAGACTACCAATCTTGATACCTACACGTATTCTAATAGAGAAGAAGGAGATACGGTGAAATCTTTTTACGGTTCTTGATTGAAGAGGCTATTTGGTATCCGATGCTAAGAAATGGAAGTTAATATGGAATTTTCGCCGTCTTTTATTCCAAATGTGCATTGCATACGATGGAGAAATGTGCATAACGACGGAGAACGTTTATTGCATACGGGGCATACGTGGACCGGTTTGTCTTTAACCCAATAATATGACGAAGCAGTTATAGGAAAATGGCGAAGTTTGACAAAAATGGAAGTACACTGACATTTTTAGCCTAGTATATTTTAAATGGCTTTGCATTTAAGATACTTATAAGCATAGTGTAGTACAGTGCCGTTGTGTATATTAAAAATACTAACAGGTAATAAAACATCGCCATCTTTTTACAAGAATGGAGTATGAAAGCTAGGACGTTAATTAATGAAGAAAACCCAATGTATTTAATGTTTCGACGGCCAACAATGTTATTGAGTGTAAGCCGTCGACAAAACAAACTCCATCGTGACAAGTGTGTATTTGTCGCGGTAAGTACAAAACAACGGTATTTCAACGCCTCGTTAATTGAAAAGCGTTTTAATTACGAACCAACTAAATTATGTTGTTCATAAAGTATGCACTTTCCTCTGCAGCTTGTTAACTGTGCCAGCGAATGTCCACTTACGAATTCTGTATGAATAGTCCATCGTTAAATGTTTGTAAAACTTATATTAATTACCTTTTTACTGTATTAAAGTGCCTTAGTCGAAAATCTTTGAGTGAATACTGCTGTTGTTGTATTTAAACTTAGGTTAGGTTAGGTATAGGTATGTATAGGTATGATTAATTATGTCTAATTGCAGGTTTGTAGTGAAAGGTTGATGGCTAAATTAGGTATCGATCGGTGGTTTACAATTACTGCGCTTGTGTCGCTGCAATAGGTTGGTTCTAAATATAAATACAGTGTAATTAATTATGGAGAAATTATACAATACCATTAAATTTATTAAATAACGTTTAGTAACGTATGTTTGCTGAGTGGTATCTGGCCTATTGACCACCCCCTTTTCTTCTATGGATGTTGTAAGAGGCGACAAAGGGAAAATCTAGAAGATGGGCAGCAGCGTCTTTTGTAACTTCACCAATACTGCGATCCCCAAGCTGCTTACCAAGCGTGGGGATTATGGCAACCCTCCCCCCATTCCAAGGGGGCTTTGTTCAACAGTGGATGTGTACCGGCTGATAATGATGAACGGTAAGTAAATACCTAAAAACTATTATGTTTATTCAACGTGATATTTTATTTTGTAGCAAGTACGGTCTACTGTTCTGGGAACTCTAACAATTTTATTACGTCACGTTCGCCCGTCAGAGGCTGGCATTTTTTACAATTTGTCAGTGATTATGATGACATTTCGCGAGAGAGTGCTTTTTGTGTACCTACTTAAAGAAAACTGGGGGCGGGAAAATATAGGGCGACGTCACACGCGTGGTAAGTTGCGTCAAAAAGTTTTTCTTATCAAGTCTCCGCATAGCCGGTAACATAATGTAATGGATGGCATTAACAGGAAAACAAGGAACGCACGCGGATTTGTGCAATGAAATATACTTCGTCTTATCTCTATCCATCCATTAATGGTTCTACCGACGCCAGCGTGAAGAATCCTTGGTCTTCTGAGACGGAAAATGTATGCTAGAGTACAAGGTTAGCAGTTATAGACATTCATTCAATCGTTACTTCAATAAAAACATTCAACAATACATAATTCACCAGGTGGCAGGTGAAGATAGATATAAACTTTTTACCGTACAAAAATCTTTATAGATGCTATAAACAAGAAGGTGTGGAGACTCGAATAATACGAAGAGTTTGCTGAAGTGTATGCATGTTTAGGCTACTTGCGCTAAGAAATTTGGTCTCTTGATTCAAAGTGTGTTTGTGTGTTACCTTACTACTTAAAAGCTTGCGTTGCAAGTCGTCTTCAGGTTTTGGAGTGAGACGCCGCTCTAAACTGCACGTAGCAGCATCTCGCTTCCACAGCGGAAAATGTCCTGAAATAAAATCGCATAGCACTTACGACCATTAAAATAGTAAGTTCTTATGCAAAATTTAATTTGTATTGGTCTTTGGAGAATGCATGGTATTTCTTTTTTTTAATAAAACGTCGCCCCACATTAGGAGTTTCGCCTGTGTTGTGGGTGCATTTCACAAACGAGAAATATCACATGCACAAATATCCAGATTCGGGGCAACGTTCGCACAAATTTTTGCCTATGGGAAACCAATCCCACAACCCTTAGCGCAGCAGTCCAATAGTTTAGCCAATGCGCCAATTAGGTAAATACCTATGTTGTTTTATTATAAGCAGGAACAGTACCTACACGATCGAAGTTATAATTATTACTTACATACAAATTAAAACAATCAGTCGTGGCTTAACTCATTACAGCTAGTATTCAATTTATTACTGTGCGCCTCGGAAATCTGATTTCATTATTTATTTAACCCGAGTTTAATTGGTGATTCAATACTTAAAAATGGAAGTGTAATTAATGAAATAAACATGCTGTACGATTTTATCATAGTTTATAGACAAAATATGGAGTTAAAGATTATATGAGTAAGAAACGAGAGGATTGGAAGATGAAATGCCATATGAAGTTATGAAGAAACAAATAATCTGAAACTATTTCACCGAAATCCTATATGGTATTAGGGCAAATATTTTTAAACTATTTGTGCCCGGTTGATGGCAATAGGCTCGCTCCCTATTACATTGGGACCTAAAAACATAACTGGCGAAATGTGGGTGTACTATACGTGGACCTCTGCCTACCCCTTCGGGGAATACAGGCGTGATGTTATGTTATTTTTAAACTACTTATGAGGTAACATTTTGATTCGATAACAAACATCTTTAATCTTGTACTTATGTTGCCATCTGTAGATGTACTGAGGCTGATCGATTACTGAACTAAAAATAGATATATTAAAAAATATATAAATCATCATACAATTACTAATGGAAGTTGAGCAGTAAAGACATACGTTATTACGCCTGAGTCTTGAATTATGATATATGAATCATGACTTCTTTTATTGAAGAGTTACGATTTTGTTTATTTAAATGTAGTAGGTATTCGTAGAACTACTTTATCTCCCCTTTAGCGCAATGTTTTTTTCTAACATCTCTAGCGAAAATTTCGCCTAATTCCAATATTTAAACTGCTCGAGTATCCTTACAATCATCAATCATCGTGCTAAAGCATACTGCCTACAGCTATCGAAATTACAGGTGTAATGAAATACATTCATAAAAATGAGTAAAAAAATACGCTTCATTGTATTACGTAAAGAATAAGTCATAATTTGAAAGGAAACCCCGCAATAATGTTGGTGAGCTTTGAATACAGCACATTATTGTTCTACTTGGCTTTAGGCGGTATTACCAAAACATTGTATTGTATCATTTGAGCTTTGTTTAACCCTTCAGGGGAAACTGTGAACGATCCATTTCCAAATACAATAATAACAATATGTAGCGAATGTCCACTGGGGACGGCTCGTGAATGTATTTCTGCAGAGCAGTTATAGACATAGCTGTTATTTTAAATTCAATTTTAGCATTAAAAGCTTTTGCATTAGTAATGCAGGGTTAGGTACGCGAATTAAGTGGCTTTATTTTGAGTACTGTGTAACTAACATTATTTTAATATATCAATTAATCTTTAGTAGGTTTTAAACTTAATTACTTAGTCTTTTTGTTTACATTTGCTTTTCGTTTTTGGGTGGCCGGGTCTGTTTGGAGACGAGATGAAATTGACAACACGGCTTTGAAATATAAACACGTTGTGACCTTTTTTGCGGTACTCTTCAAATATTATACTTGTACACGTTTGTAGTTGCAACTGGCATGTGTAAGATGCATTAAATGCAGAAGCGGTGTATAACGCTATACATATAAATAGTACTGTTTATGAAGTACGTGGTGGCGCCTTTGTTCTGCAGTGGACGTCTTCCGGCCGGTGTCGATGATGATGACATAATAAATTTCCTCAATGTATGTCAAACAAATTTTGATACAGCATTAATAGAACCATTAATTGGTACCACATCAGTATAATGTAGCCACCGATTACGATCTGCCTGCGATCCAATAACAGTGGGATAACATACCAGAATAGATACTTTCTTGTTTCGGCCTACATTACAATTGTCCCTAATATTAGGGCCACAACTGTATCTCTTACTGGTCCACCTTAGCACACGACCGAATAAAGTGGAAGAATGAGGGGGTGGTCTTTGCCCTGCTGTGGGACAACACAGGCTGTTAAAAAAAAAAACGAAAAAAAAACTGTATCTCAATGTCTATAACCGAACAGTGCACCTACTTTTCGAAAAGAGTTCGCTCACATCTAAGTCATCACCTTTGCATGTGTAGCTTAACCTCGCACGACAATCAATCTGCGCTGTAGGCGTTTAGTCACAAGCCCCACAATCTACGTATTCACTGAGTCGACCTAATTCCTTACAATATATCTTACTTTATTTGAATAGTCTCTCGGCTCATTACTCTTCCGAATTTAAGAATACGTAATGTTAGGGCCACACTCGAGAGCTCTGACGAATACTCGTTTATATAGCGACAGCCGAAATGTACACATGAATGCAATAAAAATCTTAATATTGAGTTTTGAGAGATGTTCGCATCATTGAGCAAATATATGCTACACATTTCGTCATTCTGGATCCTTGCCGAAGGCCGGTAATGAGGCTCAGGGGTTACGAGAGACAATTTTGCATACACTCTACAGACGTAGGTAAGTTGATACTTGTATAACGAAGAAAATTATATTACTTAGTATGTTTACAGAATAACACCCGAAAGATGAAAAGCAAAAAATCAACGACAAGTGAGATTTTTCTTTCCCTATAAAAAGAATATTCGTATTTTATAGAAGGTTCTTTTTATTTAACATTGTTAACTTTTGGCATGTTGACTCTGGAAGCCTTCGATCGACTACTTTCTAGATTAGAACCATTATAGTAATGTAAATTTACTTTTATTGGAACGTTGAATGTTATCGATTTTACGTCATGTTCTGAAACCCATTATTATAATTAATGATTCCTGGCTAGTGTTTTTCCTCAGGATTGGCAGGCGTTAAACTTAATTTTCACTTGCAAAGGTAAGATATTTTTAGATCTAACCGATATGATTCATGTCATTTCTGTTTTTATGGTGTTATGTTGCCAATAAAGTCACGCATGTTTCCCATAAGAGTAGGCTGATACCGCAACCCTCGTGTACCCCATTCGCATTTAACCAGTCCCATAATATTTATATCAAAGTTCCTTGCTCTATTATTAAGAGTAGATGGAATTTGGTCCTCAGATAGAGCGACAGTCCACAAGAGAGTCGTGATTTAAGAGAAAGAATCCTTTCTTTATATTGACGGGAAAGTTATTTCGCACCCCAGCGCGGATATAGTCGCTTCATCACCCACCAGTTTTTATCGTCATGTAACTAAGTACTAAAGTGTTTGTCATCGTCTGGGGGTACTGCAGCCACCCCTTTTCCATTAGTGGATCTCAACAACTTTAGAACAACAGATTCTTATTTGTTTGTTTGAACTTTACTTCTGTTTGAGTTAAAATTTACTGCGAACTAAGCTACAATGAGTGATACCTAGAAGTTGGGAAAGATGAACAAGACTTTGTAAATGTGCAAAACATGCAAACAACGACACTCTGAATACATACATACAACATACATATGTAGGTATACTCAGAATAAAATTAGACATAAAATAGCTTATTGTGAAGACTAAGAATAATAAGAGTGTTCTTAATTCAATAATTTTATATACACCTTTTGGTAGGCCAAAACCCTCATTTCTTATTTAGCTTTCGATAGGTTCTGGTTCCAAAATTAAATAAAAGGTTGGTTTCCGCACTCCGTCGTCGACGATGTTAAGTACCATACATCATGTAGCAATCATAGAGCACAGGAAGCCGTTTTGACAAGAGCAGGAAATGATTCCTCTTCATCATTATCCCAACTTGCAATCAGGGTCAACTTATGTTTATTATTCCTGAAACGTAGGCAGTTCAGTTTTAGAAACCAAATATGAAAGGATGAAAATAATACGTGTTTAAAGAGAAACAATTTCGTTTTCTTTGTTTTAGAAATTTTGACGACCTGATTAGCGCAGTGGCTAAGCGATTGGACTGTTGCGCTAAGGGTTGCGGGTTCAATTCCCGCACGGGGCAAAACTTTGTGCGAACCACAGATGTTTGTCCCGAGTCTGGGTGTTTGTGTATGTGATATTTCATGTTTGTGAAACGCACCCACGACACAGGAGAAATTCCTAGTGTGGGGCGACGTTTTTTATAAAAAAAAAAAAAAAAAGAAATAGTAATCTCAAGACATCAGAAATTCTATAGACTTTTATTTATATCAAGTAAAGATACCACCTCATAAATGAACTCTTCTAAGTAAGACTTACATGCTACTGTAGACATACGTTTTTTAGACGTATCACAAAAGGAAATGCTTCGGAACTCAGATTAGTAAAATATTCCCTCACGTGGCCGGGAAAGATTAAATGAATTAATGAATCTGGTCGTAACGTAACTCATACGGAGGTAAAACTAGCAATCCTGATAAGAGTTGTTCTATGCAAACATATTTTAGTAATAGGTATATTAAATTAATCATTTTATTTTGACTCCCTCGTTGGTCTAGTGGTTGCTAAGCGCGACTGCTAAGCACGAGTGTCTCGGGTCGGGCAAAGTGTTACTGGATTATTCCATTAGGTTATTTCCAGTAGCAGCACGGAGTCTGGATTTGTACCCGGTTGATGGCAATAGGCTCGCCCCTATTACATCGGGACCTAAAAACCATAACTGGCGAAGTGTGGGTGTACTATATGTGTACCTCTGCCTACCCCTGGTTAAGATTAAATATACATTTACCTGAAAACTTTCTCGCCTCTACAATTAACCCGCTTACCGCTTTCGCCGTAGCCACGCCCTATAATCGCACATACCACTCTACATCTGGGGAATTATATTCATGACACTTCGTTAATTACTGCATACATTGCAGTTTGCTGCTACGCCAGCTATGACTATTTCGATGTTACGTTGGAAGTACGACGGCACCAGTAATTACTATAACATCCGTGGGGCTTAAATGGTCCCTTTAGTGGAATCATTAAGATAATACTACGAAACATATTGCATAGTTACAAAACGGTCATAATAGTATTATGCAGTACATAATACCGAGATCTGCGAAAGTTTCTTTAACGGAAATTCATTTCGTCATATATTATGTATGTGTCAGTAAAGAAATTAATGGAGTACCTATGATGTACCTTATAAATGTACCGATTTTATGAGGACTAGGAGATTTGATAGGAATCCAGGAAATGATTCTACTTTAGAGGATTTGCTGAATGTGACAATTTTAGCCCTGCAGTTGTTTATAACCTGTGGCTTGTATAAACAATTCTGAATCAAATAAGCGAGGGAGAGGTGTGGTCTCGGTTGGCCGGCTATCTACTGGTCATTACCATAATCCTGCGCAAATATATTCGACGCACGCGGCGTTGTCCGTTGTACGTCTTAATTATGAGCGCTCCTGTGACGGACAAAACCCTCCCGTGAATACAGAATCAAATTATTCAAAATCGGCTCTACATTAATTGTGGTATCTGTTTTTTTGGATCCAGGTAGGAACATTATTTATTTATTTGCGTAGCAATTTAGTTTAAATTCCTTTTTTGTTAGGTTGTGATGAGAATACAGTTGCAATGTTACGAAAAGGAACAACAGCTGTAACAAAAAGCCAGGTAAGCTGTAAATCGGGATTTTTTTGCTTTTCTTCTCTAGCATTTTATAAATGTGGTTTTATTTCAAGTATTTACGTCACCGTGACTAGTGCTGGTCCTTTGTTCGCTCTGAAACGTGATTCACTCTACAATACACATCGTAAAAGTCACGCAAAACGTGAGCTTTATCTTAAGTAAAGCCTTTGTTTACCATATCTTCACAACTGAGAATATTATATACTTATACATATGAACATTTTTATCGAATGATTCCACAAATATGCAAAATTTCATGTTACCTACATGTGGCAATAAAAATAACCATTGATGAAGTAGAAGGTACGTTTTCCAATCCGTATGTAGTTATACGACTTTGAAAAACGTCAAACATAGTTTGCAGTTATTTAATTAATGGATTTAAACATTTCAACAGCTGTGGGCGTCCCGTTGTAAAATCGTAGGTATCGGTGGACCGTGGTCCGTGACGCATGGAATGAGATTATGAAAAAATGTAGGAGTGGAAATTACTGCGTGGATGTGTGACTGAAGAGTTTAGGCTGAGTATATTATTCAACTATCAAATAAATGGTATATAGAAGCTATAGATATGTAGATAAAATTTGCCAAAATGGGAAGTGATAATATCTCTCCATTTTATGATATCGGGCGATTGAAAATCGGCACTGGGTTGTGTGTTTTATAAAGTAAGTAGTAGATGCTGCTCACCTAATAAAAATGCAGTTCAATAGGAACTCACTTAAATATTGTGAAATAGACCCTTATTCTCTATCAGTTAAGGGTAAAATTGCCATGTTGCTGATGCTGACAATATTGTAAACTAATTTAATATTTATGGAAGTTAGGGAATGCAGTGCTACTAGCCACCAGCTACTCACAAATCTCGATTTCACATCGAAATTTCGATACAGCCAACCGAATAGTGTTATGTGAAAATGCACTTGTGTGGACATAAACGGGCTTTGAAATTGAACCTCACAATGGCATAATCCTGTCAAAAGCACTTCAATATATTGTGATATCCGAGTATATTATTATTTGGCACAACATATAGATGTTACTATGCTTATATGTTGTGCCACTAGTTATCTAGCTGCGCCCCGCGGTGTTAACCGCTACATTTTGTCGGGATAAAAAGTAGCCTGTGTTAATTCAGGGTGTCAGCTACCTCCATATGAAATTTCGTATAAAATACATTCAGTAGCTTTTACGTGAAAAAGTAACAAACATCCATCCATACTTACAAACTTTCGCGTTTATTAGTAGGGATTAAAATATAGTGTGGTTGCGTAGAGTACGTAGTTCTGTCTATTTTAATCGAAATTATTTACCTATAGAAATGTTTGTATTTCACGGGTATATTTTGACATGTCATACAATTGAGGGGTCATAAATAACGTCAAGAATATGCAATAAAAGCCGACAGTATGCTAAAACTCTTAATTCTTTATTTATTACCAAAACTGTAAATCACACTTTGGTACAAAATCAACAAATCTCGTAACGTCAAAATATAATTAATTAGTTACATCTAAACAATACTCGTAACAGTAATAGAACAAAACTATCTAACTCATCTCCTTAAAACAGTAATGTGATCGCTAAAATTGACTTTGTTTTCAGCAAACAGACTATTAATTCACAATTAATACATACATTTATATTTTTTAAATACCAATCTTTCTGTTTATCAGTTATTTTTATTGAGACAAAAACAAATGCAAATATTTATTATTTAATATAGTTTCAGTTAAGATAGGTAAATATGACACAAAGATTGAAGAATTTATGATTCAAAACTGGTGGTTCTACATTATAAAATATGAATATTTTACTACGACAAAGGTCCCACGAGTACTTTAAGAAGTAGGAAAAATGAGCTATATTTTATTTTACAATTAACTTGCTACTCTCCTGATTGTTATGTTTGAACTGTTGGTTAACAAGCAAATATGGCTACAGCCCGATGTTAGCTACCGGTTCTACAGCTATTGTAGAGCTTGCTAAATAATAACAATGTTTGTACGTGGCATGAATTTGTGACAAAGGAAAACATTTCTGTTTATTTAGTTGTTGAGGTACGTTTTTTAGAATTAATTGTTATTTAATTCCATTTTATTGCTTTATAAATTATTCTATCACTTTAACGTTCACTTTAGTTATTAGGTACGTAATCTTCTACGTAAACAATTATTTACACAATTCCATCATAGTCTCTAATAAACCAAAATATATTTATGATAAAGTCGCGCACTATCGTCGCGCAGTTAGTATCATACGGAGGTCGTGATCTGTTCGATGAGGTGATGCTCCCGGCGGCGGCAGGCGGGCCGGCACGAGCCGCCGCGAGACCACATGGTGCCGCGGGTCGCCAGGCCTTCGGGCACGCTGCGGGAAGGCCGCAGGGGCGGCGCGCGCCGGTAGCAGTCAGGGCAGTGGGCGGCCGAACAGCACGCGCGGTCCAGAGGGGCAGCGTACGAGAGGGATTTCGGCAGCCGCGAACCGCAAGTGGGGCCAGGCCAGGCACAGTAGGCCGTGGCCCCGCCCGCGCTGCAGGCACACCAAGCTGGCTCGCAGCGCGGTGGAGGTGTCACGCACGGGCACGACTCCACCAGGGTGGGCGCGGGCGCCGGTGGAGGCGGTTCTGGTTCTCTTTTTGAAAACCCAACGAAAAATAAAAGTAAAGCGCCAGCCAGCGTGGCCGCCGTCGAAAAGTAGAACCCTGCTCTCGGAACTTGTTGATTGATGTAACCCGTCACCGGTACACCTACCATTACAGGAATAGCTTCCGCTCCTTGTACGAATCCTGGTAAAATAAATATAAATCATGACATTTTTACGACTTAGTACTTAGGTACGACATATATGAGTAAAGTAATTGATTACTTTCTTCTTACCCCAAACTTTTGTGAAATGTCGACCTCGAACACGTTCCATCGTAAGCATCTTTATTGAATACAAAAATCCTCCCAAACAAAGTCCGTACATCCACGCGAACAGCACGTACCCGTGATAACCTTCTACACTGCTTAGTGCAAGCATAGATATACCTGAAAATAATTGTATAGTATGTTTATAATTTTTAAATTCATATGTATATATTTATAATAATAAGTTTATTTACCTATTCCCAGCATAGCCGTTTGGCAAAGATATTGTTTGGACACGAGGCACTGCGCTGATGGTCGTACTAGCACGAGCCCGAAGCCAGCACAACCCAACACCGCAGCAAACCCCAGAAATGTCTGCAGTAACACTAGAGCGCTCTCCTCTAAGCCCTCTTCAAAACCTTGTAAAGCCTTTAAGAGAACACATTATTAACACATGCATTGACATCAGAGGCTGATTATATAACTTAAAAAATGCAACTTCAATCACAATAACGTAGATTTATATAGATAAAGTAAAATGTTCAAACAACGCCATTGCCAATTATACGTACCAGAAAAAAGACTGGAGTGTAAAGTCCAAACGCTGCTAATCCGGCGGCCAGTAACAAAACTTTCGCCGGCCGGGAACGAAGTGGGCTTAGATCGATAAACGGGGATCTCTTGAGCACTTTCTTTTCTTTCACCTACGAATACAAAAGGACGTTATTTAATTTAATTCGATCAATTAAACTTTGTTTTAAACGTCGACAAACTGTCAAATATTAATTTAAAATGTTGAAAGCAAAGTTGACTAAGGGATATCTCATCTCAATGAAATATAATTATAACATCATGAATGTCAACTTTCCGTGGGCCCAAATTAGGGAAAATTAATTTAACAATGATTTTGAAACAGTCGTCTCTTTGAATAATTTGATGTTTTAGTATTCGTCTTACCTTTCGTCGTTGGTTTTTGAGGTGTAAAATAGCGCGGCGTTGGGGGTGATAAAGGGATGCACTTCTGTATACACCACTGAGGAAGAATGCTAGAACAAGCACCCCGGTCACAGCTTGTAAGCCCAAACGCCAACCTAGTTTCCTGGCGAGAATAGGAAGCATTATATAATCTATAATGTATCGATTTAACGCTCATTTTACATAATCAAAACGTGAGAGGTAGGTAATTGTAATAAGTTCCCACGGTAATCACGGTACGACGGATCGATAAAATAGGCATTATTGTATATCATAATTGTGACACAATTGAGATACATCATTAAGGTGTAATTATATTTAACGGAAATATAGATTGACTGATATTCATGTACTATATACTGTGGTATTCGCTACTCTAGGGTAGAAGTAATCCTTGTTGTACAATTGTAACCCTCTTCCTTCCACATTAAACTACATCATCATCATCAGCCGGAAGACGTCCAGACGTCCCCTTAGGTAAGGGGAGGGGGGTTGCCATAATCCAATGGCAAGCGGCTTGCGGATCGTAGAATCTGTGGTTCTGGGCTTTCCCTTAGTCATCCGATACCACTTGGCACTAAATAACACTGATCATCAAAAAAGCTCATTTGTAGTGTCCATACCCTACAGCTTCCTTATAGGCGACGCTGAAGAGTGCGATGCCGACTCCACCGCCGGCGTGCGCCACCAGCTCGACAAACTGTCTCCGTCGTCTAAAGTATGCTCCAAGGACAAGGCCAGCGGCTTCACGGACCAACCCGCATCCGATACCAAGGACTACACCTGAGATAACAAAATTATATTGTGCTAGGTACTTGAAGGATATCTTTGTGATAAGTATTAGGAAAAATACATTATCCTAAAGTGCGATATCTAACCAACTGGGGTAAGTTAGTGTCCCTGCCAAGGCTTACATGCTGTTGACTGCTTATGTCTAAGCAAGTGAACGTAAAATATTACAAAAAAAAAATGTACTAATTAACTCGTGGTCGTGTCATCCAACAATCTAAATAAGGTGCAATTTTTGATATATTATACCTATGTGCTGTCTTAGTAACACACATAATTACCTATACTGTTATTTGAGCTTAGAATCAAAGGGTTAGGATAATTTAGACCGAATAGAAAGTTATACACAAAAATAACAAGGAAAATAGAACAAGATACCTATCTGATATCCTAGTTTGGCATAGGCTATCATCTAATATTATATCATGTTATCAGCCATAATAACAGGTCCATCTGCCCTCTGAGTCCTCTAAGGTAAAATAAAATGATCCGTATAAAGGTTTTTCCTAACGCCCAGATAGGCCCGGATTTCGTACATCTCTACGTGAACACCGGTCGTCCATTACATTATCTAGACCTGTGTTTACTACACTAAGTCGCATATCGAAATTGAAGAAGGGATGGTGTTTTCTTTTTTATGATCTAGCCTGACAAAAGAAATATCGAATGTAACTGTAGCAACAAGAATTATGTGCCTGTAACTTATTTATATTAAGTTATATTAATAGTGTCCACGCTTCGTGAGTTTTTTGTTCATGATATGTGAGAAGTCTTTGCAGTGGTTTTTCCGTTAGGTCATAATGTGATGTCCACTTACGCGTGATTCTGCATTGTTGACCTGCTGCATTATAAGTAACTAGTTTTAAATTTATCTAAGATACCTAATTGTGTATCGTAACGATATCAGGGTTAGTTACCCACCGCGAAAAGTAAGCAAAAATAACAAGCGTGCTTGATTCAATATTCCCAAAGGTTACCCACTCTGTGTGAAAAGGATAACGTATTGAACTGAACACGCGTTTTATCGTGCACTGCCTAACCTTTACTATGTACTCATAGATAGAACAGGATATTTACTACCGCTGAGTATAAATCGAATCCTTCGTGGAAGAGAAAATATGTTTACATAATATAGTACGTATTATACAATTTTCGAAAAAAACCCTTTAAACCGAATTAATTGTAAATGTTAATAATAATATGATTACTTACGCTCAAATTAACCTACAGAACTTCAGTAACAGGCACAGTTTTCATTTGTTTATGTTGATTAGGGATATAATTCCAAGGATAATATGTGGCTCTTACCATAACTAAGTAAGGTCTGATGAAGCTGTGTTGCGAACGATGTGAAGAGGCAAGCTAGGGGTAGCAGTAACCCTCCGAGCAGCGCCATGAGGCGTGGAGACCTCCGGCGTCCCGCCACAAAGGCGCCCGCGGCCCGTGACACTCCCACGCATATTGCACCCGCCCAAACTGTAGGACATTAGACATATAAGAGGCTATTGTACATAAAAGAGACTATTTAATACAAAAATCTAGGCTCACTCTAAGCTAAAGTATATGCAGTTGAAGCCTTTAGAATTCAACTTTTATAATCTCTAATATAGTGAAGCAGTTTGACTTTTTAGGCTAGTACTTAAGTACTTAAGAGACGTATGTAAAATTAAGCAACACGTAGATAGGAAATAACGACGTTGCAGTTTGTGCTACTTCCATCGCCAATTCAAAATTAATTCAATAATGTTTAGTAAGCAGCTTCCACCCTGACGAAGGATCTACATGATTTCAAAATATGCTGAGTTCAAAGTTTGTAAGCACACTAAGTCAAGTTTCAGCAATAGGTTAAAACCATTTAAATCACGTGTTGTATTAGCTCTCATATACCAAAGCACACATGAAGGATTGAATCAAAAAGTTTACCTCAGTAATTTGTTTAGCGCGATAGAGTTTAGGAACTCGGTTTCGAGCTCCAGTTCTAGTGAACCACTCAAACCAATTTCACTAATTTTAACAAAACGAAATTCTCCTAATGAAAAGTGATTTAAGCTAAATCACTTTTCATTAAGAGAATTATCGGTTCAGTAGATCGTCCCGGAGCTCCCATGAGGGAACTAATCGGAACAAATTGCGTTTACAACCATATTTATGAAAAATTGTGATTGTACTCGAATTTCGGCAATCGTGTTATTTTAGTGTTTAATAAATAAGTTTTTATTTAGGTCAGTAGTGTTGATTATGATAACATTAAACAATAAAAATATGCGTATAAACTAGATGTTGTTTAGGTAATGTTTTTTTCTTCTTTTGGCTTCTAACGTCTTTTGTTAACCATGAATCTCTAACAAAGACTTATAATGGGCCATCCTAAAAAAATATTCGTGCATTTTCTTTATTTTATTAGAGTGAAATTGTTCTCCTTTCCGTGATCCTCCTCCTCAGGGACATGACCAAAGTTATATTGATGTTGGGCTTCTATCTTTCTATCCCGACGTAGACGAACGTACAATAAAATTGAAGTGATAAAACCTTACCATTGTTAGAGTATTGTCACAAGAACAATTGTTTACTTTTGACTATTATACGGATAAAACACATTTGGAATATTATTAGCTGTGCAAACTAAACAGTTTGTCAAAGTTTGGATGGTGTACTTTATTGTGGCTGTGTGTTGATTGAAGTCTTATAGTAACAAAACGCCAAGTTCTCAATGCGGCTTGACTTTGACTGCAATTTTTTTCTCAGCATTTCAGCAGCAGCACTCTCTTTAATTTTTCGTAAACTATCATGTTCCTATAAAAATACCTTTAGTCTAATTCTAATCTAACATCTTAATACTATGCCCTACTTATAGCAGACCTGTAAGGATACCATGTAAAACAATAGGTAGTCTTAGTTATTTTCATGAATCAAACCCAAATGTAGCTGACTTTGTTATTATGAGTTAATTACACCAGTATGAATGCTTCAGCATTGAGCAATCAGTAGTTTCTTCCTAGCTTGTCATTACGTTATCAGATGGACATGACGGTTACAAACAATAGCGGCATTGTGTTTCCCGCACAATGTCATGTTCGATATGGAAGCCGATAAATTCTTACTTTAGCCTGGTTAATTGGTTCCGGCCAAGATAGTGTGGCCGACGTAAAATACATTAGCCTGAATGTGAGACAGTGGTAATTTGGGAAACACAGCCATCGTTTCAGGGTTTCACTTAACACAATTACCCACAGCGAATGGCCGCTACCCGTTATAAATATTGTCGTAAGCATTATCGTTGCCTTGAGGGAAACTTTGTACTGCCGGTCGGAGTAAGACCGCTCTGTAATTATATTAGCCTTTAGGATGTAAAGGATATTAAACAGTGCGGTACGGTTTCATCTTGCAGCTTATTGCATTTTAATTTCATCAAGTAGTGTGATTACCCATACTCAAGTTTAAAACTGATTAACATTCTTTGTTTTTTATTGTGATTGCGGGCTTTTCGATTTAAGGTATGGTTTGAATTTGGGACGATGTGTCTCGTCCACAAAGTTTACCTTAACTCGTTAACGTCGATAAATTCTAGTTTGAAAGCGGTGCAAATGGCGAACTTGACAGAGTTATGTTCGTCCGCTCCGCCCTCGCCACTGACAACAAAGACCGCGCTCATAACCAAAATTACTTCTACCTCTTAATATTCAACTCGAGTCGTGGATCTTGGAAAATTAATTCAATAAATCAGCCGGGTCCGCAAATGCCGGCGACTACGAAAGTTCATATACTTAATAACTAATTTTACAATGTAGTTGTCAAAACACGATCCAGGTTTTGACACGTAAATTACGAACGTAAATACAGACATCTCGAAAAATGTGATAAATGCTAACAGGCCGTACAAAGTTTTAACAAGTTGGCAGATGAGCCTCTTTATTAAATTGGAAGTTTACAAAATGATAGTAATTAAAAGTTGTCAAGGTGAACTCATTTGTTTCGGGTGTAACGCTGTTACGCTTTCATTTTGCACCGTAAATATTTTTTCGTCGTTGTCTGTGTATTTAAGTATTATATCCGGAGGGTTGCCGTTGATAGATTACTTTTCTACTCTCAGTCCCTCGTCGGCCTCGGCTACGCATTCAAAATTATTTTCTTCCTCAATCTTACATTCAGTTATGACATATAAGAGCTATTGTCGTCCTCATCCTTACTTTATTTATTTTTGTCGCGTCCAATAATATTGTTTGGAAATTCAAGTACTTCTTATTGAATCTTCTGGGACACCGGTATGCGAAAGTAAACATTAATTGCGTAATAATTAAAATGAAATTGTTTATTTTTTGCACTTACCAGCATGATCAGCAGAGGGTCCAAGGTGTCTCAAAGCATAAACATGAAGCGCGCCGTAGGCTAGCTGCAGTCCAGTGGACAGGAGATGAGCCAGAAACGCGGCTCCACACACGATCCATCTGTAAACATGTCCAAACTTAACTATCTTCCTAGACATGCTTATAATAGCTGTTATGAACACTAGCCCATTCCAAATTTACTTAATGCTTGTGGAACGGGATTGCAGCGTCGTGCATGTAAATCACGTCTTAATTCCAGCGTATCACAAATCCATGGCACGACACATGCAAAGCCCACGACGTAATTAAATTGCTCCGATTATTTCGCCGCAGTATAATTCTCGCGGTGAATCTTCGGTGAGGTGAAGGAAGTTTACGCAGAAATCCGTATTTTAAGGCTTACGTATATAAGAGCAATTAGTAGTATGAATTATTAATATCCTCGTTACTGTTAAGGATGGGAAGACTCCAGAGACTGTAATTTAGTCCAGGTTACTTACCTTATATTATGTATAAACATAAATACAACGTCCATTGTGAGCGAAAATGGGTTTAGCGTAAGTAGGTACTAACCGCTGCTAGTTCCTACTATAATGAATGTGAAAGTTTGTATGCTTGTTTGTTACTTACTGCCAAACAGATTTAGATTAAATAATCGTATGAGTTCATGTATGTTTCGAATTTTTAGGTAAAGATTCTCAAATTTATGTGGAGGTGGGGCATATAGATTTTTCAGAGCAGCGACGTTCTGCTTACTTTTTTTAAGGCCGATCGATTGTTTTGTGCCATAAGTACACGGTAAGCATCTGATTTTCAATCCGAATGAAGATCCTTGATGAGTTATCATTAAAAGTTTATATCCGGAAGTATAAAATTTGGATTTCCAATCACCATCATTTCTTCAATCCAATCGAGGACGCCGCTGTTGTTTAAAACGCAAATTTATTTTTAAAATAGCCTCGTCCTACGTATAATACTGTCATCAACAGAAACGTACACCATTAATAGCGGCGGCACGCAGTCAATATCCGAAACATAAATTCGTTTATCGTCCCGCGATGAGATCGTCGCATAATGTCCGTATCAGATTCGTAAATTCCCTGCTGACTGTGCTTTCTGTTCGCATTTATCTTGTAGTCGGAATAAAGTTGCCTTTCGACTGATGATGATATTATACGTCTTCATATTCTTACGTCATGTCACGTTGGAACCGCGGGGGAAATTCCAGATTCGTGTTCATACGCCGCATTGCTTGTCAGACATTTATCTGCGACCGAAGACGGCTTTTGGCGAGTCGTGTCGTATCTAGTGGACTATCAAATCTTGTGACATGCGTTTTATGTATGGAGTGACGATATGATGTGCCGATAGTAATACGAAAAAGTTTAGGGTTTTATCTAATATATTTACCATTAAAATCTTTTCTTACTGCCTTTCGAAAAGAATATAATATTTATTTCAGCCGTTATTTCAATATTAATAAATTCTGAGCTTTGTGCTGGTTAAATATTTTCTACGACAGTTGCCCGAGTTAATCTTATTTCGTTATTTAAAAAGGGTAAAGTTTAAAGTACCGTGCAGATTCTTTTTAATTAGAATTACATTCAGAAACCAAGCAATTTGAGTTGACTTTTCGTGAACGTTTACTGGCCGGAATAAAATCTTTTGACTTTGACTATATTTCGTTTCCAGACACAAAACGACTGTTAGTGCTCGAGACACGGATTAAGCGTAGGCCGCACCGAGAACGAAGCTAAGTTTGTTAGCTATGGCCACGAAGTTATGTATGTCGTTGTAGTTTGCGGTGTGAACCGAAGTATGAAAAGACACAGTACTAGCTACATAAGAGAAGCTAAAGGACTTGGCTTGGTTCCCGGTGTTTTTGATTTAAGTGTTTTAAAGCCTCTGCCTATTTAAATATCGTTTAAACATAGTTTTTATGTAGGTTTCTTATAACTTAATACGTACTCGTCAAACAAATGCCAAAGTTATTTCAGTTCGAGCAAATGCAATAAGAAGTATTGATCCTCACGGCACTTTATAGGGAGCTGATAAAAAGTAATAAAAAAAGTATGTGTCCGTGATATTTGAAAACTTTTATTTGATGTACACGGTAACCGCCGTCGTAGGATTTTATGGCAACGAGCATCCTACTTTCTTTTACTGTGTTTTAAAATAAGGAAAAAGAAGACAAAATCATACATAAAGATGCTTAATTTGTGGTAATTATATTCTAAAATCGAATCGCGAAACCCAATTGCGTTTAACATACTGCGAATAAACAGTAGACTCTACTCTGACTGAATGAAAATTAGACATTCTGATAGGCTTGGCAACTAGAAACACTCCGATTTCGATAGTTTAGGATAGAATTTTAAAGTAAGCTCTTGACGTAAGGTCTGTGGTTACTACCGGGGTCTTTTTGGTGTTCTAGGGTATTCACGTTTTATATTCAGTATAATACAAGTCTAAGAACTCTTTTGTAATAATGTAATTAAGAATTTATATTGCCTGTTGAAGATTGGCTGTTATCAATGACCTCTTTGTAAATTGTACTATATCGTGAGCTATTCTTATTCTTAATGATGTGAGCGGTTTATTAAACATACATATACATATATATGCTACAAACTGTTGGTAGTTCGGCCAATAATATTACTGTAACTTGACAACGTACCGGTACGTACTAGAAGCACTACTAAGTTTACTTGATGTGTTGCTAATGAGTTTAAGAGCCTTTAGGCTTTAGGGTCCTTAGCATCCTCAATATATAGTTATCTAAACAACTATCGTGTTACCTCTTGATTGATGATCTAAGAACACCTCTCCTTATCGGTAGTAGACGAACATTTCATTGAAGATGATGTACTTGGAAGATAGAGAAAGAATACATTATATTCTTTTAAGAAGATCCATCCTTTTCCTACTTTCACGTTACCGGGTCTATGAAAATTTTGGAATAAATTTTGAAATAGTTAACTTCTTGAAATAATTGCCAATGTGTTATTAGTGACGTGATGATCGGCGACAGGTGAAATAGGTGGGAGAATCTCTCCGGGGATCACAGTCAGGATTGCGTGTATGTTTGTACGTACCCCCACCCTCCCTCGGGGTAGAAGTGGTGTTTGATGGCGCGCGTGTCGAGCTCGCGGCGTCGCAGCGCGGGCACGGTGCGGTGCAGGGACCGGAGCTCGCGCTCGCGGAGCGCACCGCCCGAAGACTCCTCCTCGCCGTCTGGCCAACCATCTAAACCAATGAAAACTTATTAATCGTCAACAGTAACAATAACAGTATTTATATCAATGTTAGCTTACTACACTCGATAGACTCGAGCGATTGTCTTGAAATGCTTGAATAGTAGGTACAACGTTCTCTTTTAAGTCATCAGAAAATTATATACCTACATATGGATTGTACCTATTGAATACTGATGCTTAGGTAAGAGCTTGTTTTTGTACCTGGCATTGTCTTTCAAAACAAATTCGTGGTATCTAACTCAATTACTTACAGAGCGTCTACTACATGGTAGGACAGTTCTAGGAAGAAGCAGTTGAATCATTTATAGCGAAGATATAAAACCGTTACCATGAAAGCATCGCAATAATCATTATTTCATTACAATGTCGTTTCTAAATTGCGTCATCACTCGGAGGCGGAGGATGCCTTTTTATTTTATTATTTAATAAGAAGCGTTTTACGATGTTACCCAAGCAAGGGAAAGAGCGAGTAAAAATAATACGAGTAAAACAATGCAACAAATGGCAGCAATATCCGTAGTTCACATAATTTTATATCAGCGTTATTGACTTCTCAACAATTTGAGTTTAGGTGAAGCCGATACAAATTGCCGGAGGTTAGTAAAGGAAAATGTAGGTATACAATTGTTAACCTAATACTTAACATAAACATTTTATTACGTTGATATTTTTTGTACAAACTCGTTTAGTACATTTTACGACTTATTGTACAGTCACGGGCAAAATTATGTAATGAGATGAGATGTTTTGCAGATACACACTCAAGCAGTCGTATTATTATAAGGTAGGTTTATTCACAAAATATTCAGCATAATATTAATGAATGTGCACTTAATAGGTATGCATTTTCGTCTATTACTTTTAATTACATAAATTAATGTAATTGATATCATTTAAGCATTTTGCCCATTAGCCATGGATCGGCGAAAGTCGCGGATTAGAATTCCGCGCGCGTCCATCATTTTCAAATTTATTGTTATTTGTATTTACCTACATCAATTAATGAAGTATTAAAATATCTACTTTGAGTTAATAAAAAGGTAACAATAATATGTATTTAAAATAACATCTACAAGTTGATTTCTCCTTTATACGTAACATAGCATCACGCCTGTATTCCCCGAAGAGGGTAGGCAGAGGTGCACGTATAGTACACCTACATTTCGCCAGTTATGTTTTCAGGTCCCAATGTAATAGGGGGCGAGCCTATTGCCATCAACCGGGCGACATCCAGACTCCGTGCTGCCACTGAGAATGACCTAATGGAAAATCCCAGTATCACTTTGCCCGCCCGGGATTCGAACCCAGGACCTCGCGCTCAGCAGTCGCGCTTAGCGACCACTAGACTAACGAGGCAGGCAAGCCTTTATACGTAATAAGATGAAATAACAAGACCAGCACACAAAAGCTCCAATGATTGGCAGACAAAAGTTTACCAATTACCGTTACCCCAAAGCTTAGATTGTGTGCTCAGAATCAGCAAAACTGATTACTCTCCCAAAGAGTTGACTGGTACGAGGAAAGTCTTTGACGATTCCGTAATATTTTTATTCAACATAAATCTCTTGGAGACAAAACAACTGGAAAAGGATCTTCTAAATGTAAGGATCACATCGAGGCAGCCGAGCGACTAAGTGCTTCACATCCGGCGAAGGAGCCATACATTCGTTAGGAATAAAATTGTGTTGGCCGCTGTTGTTGTGAAAATAAATTCCATCTTCGTTTTTTGTGCGTTTATCCGTCACAATATTTATACCCACCCTTGCTTAAGGCGTGGAGCTTGTCTTGACATAGGTATTATGGATTTATTGTCGACCTTATGGATTACATTTAACTTGGAAATAAGAAGTTGTTACCTAATTAGGTACCGAGTCCTTGCGCTAAGGATTCATTCCCATACTTACAATATATAGGTGTAGAATGTGGTATGCAAGTCCAGGCATCATGAACGCTCTTCGTCCTATGTACTTCATCAGATAATTTATCTAGGTAGAAAAGTATCTACAGTCGAATTCCGGAACTTGTGATTTAAGTAATCTCATAATGGAAATGGTAAAATTCAGGGTGATCTAATAACATGGCACTCCCTGATCTCTACAGGTGATGGCCAGGTGCCCTTTGAAGTTTTATTTGTGCAAACCAAAAAGATCTCTATCATCACCAGTCTTTACCCCGACTCGCCAGGACTTATTCTTGGGGCTTCCTCGCGTAAACAAAAGTAGGTAGGTACTAACCGTAGTGTGGCAAGCAATTGTAGCTGGTAGAAAATGGGTGTCGGCAGCGGCAGCGCGGCGGCGGGGCGCGGGGCGGCGGCGGCGGCGAGGCCGACGGGGACGGCGACCACCAGCCCGGCTCCATCAGCCGGCCATGGTACCCGCAGCCGCACCCGCACCCGCGCCCGCGCCCGCGCTACCTGCGATAAACAATTATAATTAAGTGAGTTTAGAGAAAATTACCATCATACAAACATTCATAGATAAGTACGTTAAATACAGTACCGCCTTTTTTGAGGTCGGTAGAAACATTTGAAGAATGTTGAGAACACTTTTTTTCCTCGTCACTACAAGTTACTGGCACAAAATCCCTGAAGGTCTTATTGGGCGGCACTAGGCAAAGTTAGTTGTACATTACAATACAACCCTTCTATAACCTACTATTTATAATGATTGCACTACAAGTCATCAAATTTATCCGAACTGTTCGGGTCGCGACTCAACCTTCACGAGCTCACGAATAAGGAATCCGTTTGAGTCCGAAACAAGTTACTACGTGTAAGTACGAAGCCGGAGTAAATTATATAGCTAACACTTAGGAGGAAAGTAATAATAGTAAACATAAGAGCCATAATGAAGAACACCATTCATTTAATATTAATGCAACTAAAGTGTTAATGACCTGTTTAATATTAGATTAAAAGCTTCAAAGGCCTTTGTGTTGGACCCCTATAAGCCTTTCAAAAGACCGGCGTCTATTTTAACTTTAAACTCATGAGAGAACGAAAGTCATTGAAGACTAGTGTAGTGTGTAGTGAATAAAATAGTCAAATATAAGTAGTACAACGACTGCCACGTTGGTCTAGTGGTTGCTAAGCGCGACTGCTGAGCACGAGGTCCTGGGTTCAAATCCCGGGTCCGGCAAAGTGTTACTGGGTTTTTCCATTAGGTAATTTGTGCCCGATTACAGGCGTGATATTATGTAAAGTACTAAAGTCCAAATAATTCGTAGATCTGCACCTACATGGATAACATGAAAAACACTGATTGATTGGAATGAATTCGACTAAAAGTTCGTCTGTATTTTATAATGATAGGATGATGATGATTAAAGAATAATTTAAAAAAATGTGTTCCTATTCCATAATAATGTTGTAAGAGAAAATATTGCAGATACAATTTCTTGTTACGCTGCTTGTATCTGAAGTATTCCACGTCGACAACACCACAAATCAAAAGCTACACATTTCCAATTAAAGTACCGTGTTAGGATGCCTTGTGTCATAGATACACACACAAATCAAATGAACAAACGTATACCTGTCATCGCCGGGATAGTGCACACCGAATACCTCACGATATACCTATTATATGATTGCATTTGGAATAGGTTCTTTTTAACCGACTTCAAAAAGGAGGATTCTGTGTTCTGTGTATTATTTTATCACAACAATAACAGATAAAATAGTATTTTTAAGTAATTTAGATAGATTTAGAATTTAAAATTAAGATACTTTAACCAAATAGCACAGGTTAATGAGTAACCTGTGTACAGTCAATATCAAAATGAATTGATGTGATGAAATTCAAAGGAGAAACCCATTTTTGGGCCTAGCCGTTACACGAATCAGATATGTACCAAAAAGTCTACTATTCCGCTTAATTTAACCCATTTAAATCTTAACCTCAATTACAATGGCCAAGTGTAGAAAATAAGTACATTTGTATTTTTTGTTTTAAACAACCTTTGTAAACCGTTACAGCACTTATATGTATAATTTAATAATGCTCCATTATTTAAGTTGCCTGCCTTGTTGGTCTAGTGGTCGCTAAGCGCGACCGCTGAGCACGAGCTCCTGGGTTTGAAAACTTTGATATAACTACTGATTAGTACCTATGCATATTAAACAAGTACAGTACAGTTACGTACAACATTCATGGAACTCGCAGCTTATAAATTGGACTCTATATGTATTTAATAAGGATCTGTATGGCTTCACTAATACTAGGTACAGTCGAGCTCAATTACTGCGTGAATTGGGTCGTATTATAATATAACGTTGTTATCTACCTGTATATATTGATTTATCAGAGGCGTAGCAACAATTAGTTGGCGGTACGACGTAGTAAGAGCTTACTACACCCGTCATAAACGTAGCTAATCAGTCTTCTGGCAGTGAGTGTACCTTGTGTACATAATATGAATACAATTTAATCACAAGGGAAGTTGTAAGTAAATTAATGAATATTCTTTTTATTTTTAACTGTGTCGTGGTTGTGTTTCACAAACATGAAATATCACACACACAAACACCCTGATTCGGGACAAACATCTATGGGTCGCACAAATGATTGATCCGTGCGGAATTCAAACCCGCAACCCTTAGCGCAGCAGTCCAATTGCTTAGCCACTGCGCCAATTAGTCCGTCGTATATATAAGCAAAACTGCCGAAACAACTTTTTCCGGCATAAAAAGTCGCTCTATTAAGTCGAAAAATCCACTATCAAACCAAGTCGTGCCAAGCTCCACGATATACTCGTAGAGCTAGAGATTTCTAAAGTTTGACGCGAGCAGAACCACGGACAAAAGTCTGTAATAGGGTTGGCCACGCACGTACACGCTGGGAACGGATAAACTTTGGAATTTTCCTCACATCGCAGCGGTCTCCACTGACGTATGTACCACGCTCAGTTTATCGATAACAATATTTTCAGAAATTTACGCCCGCATTATTCGGAATAAAACAGACTATGAATAACGCATTCGCCATATTTGATGTACTATGAAGGGAAGAGTTGGAAATTTTATTAATATTTAAGGTCAGGTAAATACATAGATTAATACCAGTAAAATGATTAATTAATGGGTGCTTTATCTTAATCTTACTTCATCATCAGCTGGAAGACGTCCACTGTTAAACAAAGGCCTCCCCCTTAGAACGCCACGATGAACGACAACTAGCCATTTGCATCTATCGGTTGCCCACAACTCTGAAGATATCTTCGTCCCACCTGGTGGGAGAACTGCCAATTCTGCGTCTCTGTTACTTATTCGTCATAAAATATTGTGGCAGTATATCATTTTTAAATCAGGTAGCAGACATGATATAAAAGAGCAGCGTTGACGTAGAGATAAGAATCGAAATAAAAAACGACTTGGTTGAGTTCGTAAATTGTAAGTGATACCAAACTATTTATAATCTGGGTTTGTGTAGTAGTGTCTAGTTATAAATTATACGAGATAAGTCGTATAATTTCCACCAATTGAAATACTATGCAAATACTCTATTCTGTATAAGTTGAAACTTTCCAGACGGCGATAAACCTTGCCCTTATTTTAATGAATCGTTACAGAGTGGAGTGACATTCAACGTTAAATAATTTTAAAACACGTTCGTGCCGGATAATTAGAGCGTTCGGCCCGGATAGCTAGACAATTAAGATACGGATAACAGCGCTTCGCTAGCAGCTTTCCAATGAGCAGTGGAGATAAAACCTTATACGTGCCGCTCTATTGCTTAATAAAGGCCAAGCCACATAACTGAAGCACCTTTAGAAGTTTATTGCTCTCTTATTAAACCCGATGCAATACATCCAAAGAATAACATTATAAGTGTGTGGTTGGGTGCGAGACTACAGTAGAGCTGGTCAACTGTATTAAGAGACCAACCTGTTGCCAATTTCAAGAGTTTAACTATTTATTAAGGAAGTTTTGCTTGAACTGGGAATCAATTTAGAGTAGTCCTGTAAGCCGTTGACGTTGCACTAAGGAGGCTTCCAACCTATTGTCTATGTAACGCAATTGATGAAACTGCGACATTTAAATGAGTAAACATAAAAGGCATTTTATAACAGTCGTTTTAAACTTGTGGTGATGATTGTTTGATACCGTAATATAACTAACTAAACCGATTGGTATTACGAAGGTTGCAGACTCGATACTTTGATCAAGAAAATATATGTAAACCTTACAAACATATCTTTCAATTAGGTAGATATTTAAGCGAGTTTAATGTACATTGTACACGCGCTAAAGAGAAATTTTAGAATAATAATGTACTATACAACTGTGGCGTCACTTGTAGCTGACTTCAGCCCAGTTAACTTAGAATACGTGTGGGTACGTATGGTATGTATTAGAGGTATAACTTGTGAGACCGTACCTAGCACAGGCGCACCGCTCCAGCCCCTCGCTCACGCTGTACACGCTGGCTCGCCGCATCCGCCCGCGCCGCTAGCAGCCCGCGTGCTGTCACACGCCGCGCCTCCGCATCCCTTACATCCGCTTTATTCAAGCGTTTGACTTTTGCATACTCCGTCTACACCGTATAAAGGGACGCTCACTGTGAACGCTTCCGCCCGAAAACACTACAAGTTTTTAACTTTCGCATACTTTTTTACAGTACAGTTGTTTATATGACGGCTATACAACACGTGAACACACACATTTTAGAGCGTTCGTTCGCTTTTTGGCATCCTTTGTGGTTTAGCAAGACTTATTTGTATTCTTATCGGGTGATACGGCTGGCTCCGACATATCTGTAAAAGAAAGAAAGCACTCTGGTTATTATACTGTAACCATATGTTTATATCGTATTTATTCGAAATATAATAATGGTGGCAATGCTTTATTCTCCTTTAAAGATATGCGGTTATTCTGCGCATCAGTGGAAAAGATAAACATGTATTTAGATTATGCAATCCTTTAGCGAGGCTTTCTCAGGATCTTTGATCGCTGTTGAATTTCGTGAAATCCCATTTTATCCCTAGCGTCCCAAAAGGAGCGTCTGTGCAAAACTCCACACGGCTCGCGAGATACTGTGATGAATGAGTCGGTGTGTTTTGCCTTTTAGATTAAAATGAAAAAGGAGTAAGGGGAACCAGTTTTCCGCCTAACACTTTATGAAGTAAAGAAGTAAGTTTTATTATTCACAAAGTTCTCGTGTGTGAGTTGTACAGTATACACAGTTGCGTGCCGCGATATCGGGATTTTCGTTTTGTATTTGGGATCTAGTGATGTATTAGGTGAGGCATTTATTTTATCACGCGTGTCTGAAATTTGTATGTGATTGTATGGTGGCGGGCCGGGCGTACGTGCCTGGGCGGAGTGTCGGCTTCGGTTGTTAGTTCAAGTATAATTTGCATTCAATGTGCCGCGAGGCGAATTGAGTGTGATCGTAACCGCGACGAGTACCGCGAGTTGGGTTAGCGACACGGAAATTGGCATGTAACGTACTGATATATTCGTCGTCTATATACACACACATATTGGCGCACTATTTACTTAAATAACAGCTTGTTGGAATCGTCAATTACCTGTATTGGTACGGTACGCTTTGTGGGTATTCGACTAGGTACGCTAGACGAATACCTTATAGGTATTAATTATTCTAGTGCATTAAAGTACCTTACGGTTTTGCTTATTTAATTTACGGATATATATTTGGTTATATCTATCTAAGCGTTAACGACTGAAAGTTATGGACACCTTAATTGTGATTTACCGACTTTATAAACGCAGTCGAGAAAGTATTTCTAAGGTAAGCACACACAAGTGCTGCAGGCCACCGCTCATTGCAATGCTAAACTCTGTGGACCGATTCATGAATACATTTTAGCCAGCTGCAACCAATTCTGCCTCGCCCGATAGTTCGTCAAATGTATGCAAACAATATGTTCAGATTTACGAAGTTCTACTGCTTTTATACATAGAGTGAACATAAAACAAATCTACTTATATAGAATTACGAGAATTTAGGTAGATTAGGTAGACAGGATTCGATAGACACATTTATATTTTTGGACGATATTTTGTTTTTTGTTTGTAACTAAATCACACCGTTTCGTGTGTCTGTGCGGAGTGGACATATGTAATTTGAAATACGATTTTATGAATATGTTTTTTTTGCTTAGAAATAATGTATGTTTGTGTATATAGGGTTTTATAGAATCTTTTAAACTGAGTGGGTATGCAACAGGACACCCACATTTTATAACTGACAAGTAAAACCAAGACCCATTCCAAAAACAAAACCGCGACAAAAATATTTGGCTAGATTTTTCCGACTCGAAAACATTAGCAAGTTCGATAGCTGCGTAAATTCTATCAGAAGATCAATAAATATAAATATATAGACCTAAGTACTTAACATTTATATTTATCAAAATAATAAAAAATCTACATGAAAAAGAGTTAAAAGTACATTAGTACGTAAACCTTCTATTGGTAGAGGATTACCTAAATTCCCCAGCAATATTTTTTTCATGTAAACATTTTACAAGCGCTAACGAATAGTCAAGACATAGACCGTAATTGCCCATTCAATTTCATTCCGACGAAGACTGGCAACTAACCGTTACTTCCACAGCTTTTCTCTCTCCCCACTACGCTGTTTTATTATTTCCGATGAAAATCTTGAATAATCCTTATTATAACCCATAATAATTGATTAGATTGCTGTGGAAGCCCCGCGCTGACCTGTCTTGATAGATGGCTTCCGTACATGAATATGACGCACGCATCGCCATCCTTTAGCTTAACCAAGGAGTAGATAAATAACAGAATTGTCTTATACATAATAATACCGCTTAAGACTACTATCACAGGGAGAATTCTCAAGATAAATGTAGAAATGTTTGGAATATAATATCGACCTAGTACTCTTGACCTATATGTCTACATTTTGACACTTTCTTTCAAGGGCAAAGTTGTTTGAAAACAGAACACTACAATTTTAAGTATCTTCATCATGCCAGAAGACCACTGTTAAACAAAGGCCTCCTCTTTAGAACGCCACAATTTTAAATACACTTACTTATAATTATTTTACAAACGTTAACACACTAGACACACACAATTAAGATTTGTTCATAAATGTCAACCTTTAGAACAGATTATACAGAATAGGTTGCAAGCTAATTTAATCTCGTATTTTAGTTCGAACCGCGCGGATAATTTAGTTAAAACATATCTGAATAAAGAGTTTCCTATGTAATGATATATTGAAAGAAATAACGATTTATGTTTGACGAATAGCTAAGGAAATACGAAACAGATGCTTCTGTTAAGTACTAATGTAAAAGCAATTTCATTCGTACCGTATTCTATGAATACTCATTGCACAGAAGCATTCTTTAAGAGCTTATTTAAATATTCCACAGCTGCGGAATTCGTTCTGAAAGGAATAATTATCAGTGTCGTTTGCATTTTCTTGTTGGTTAACTGTACATAACAAGTTAATTCACTGTTTAAATAATTTGGTAAGAACTCAAGGCATTTATGATCGAAGACATTGTTAAGTAATTAAACACCAAACCACAAGTTCATTGTAACTTTCTCAACAAGTGTTATTCAATTAATAATGGAATAAACCCTCGAGTCTTTACATAGTGCGATATAAATTACCATGTTGATAGAGCACAAACACAGCGGTTACAGATTTAGAAAGCCCGTAGGTATTTGTACACAATGTTCAACAATTAATCTGTACACAACGCCTCCAGGTCTGGTTCCAAGACATCTGGACTCTAGGTTAATTTATTGAAGTCATTTATCACTGCAGGGACGGCGCCGTGGTGACGTCACGCATGCCAATGTACGCTAAGCTTTTTCCATAGCCCCCTTAAATAATTGGCTACCATGCTTCATTCAAATGTTTGCCTCGTTAACCTTAATAGTTTCTATGATTTGTGGACGCTATTCAGACCGCGAGTGAGACGTATTCCTAAATGGAATGAGGAACGATTAACGCGAAGAACAACTGGTATCTCAGATGTCAACTGTCGTGATGAAGTATTACTTTTTATGATAAAACTGGGACACCGCTGTCGTTGTGCGTCGACACTTTTTGCGTGAAGATTTCTCCCTGAGCGCTCATCTTGTAAAAAGTGTTTCTTTGCCATAAAAGGAGTAGCTACGTATAAAAAAAGTTCCTGAAGAGTTCAGCACAGGGTTAGCGGAATTTCTTAACAAACTTATTAGGTACGGTAACTGTGTTATTACTTTTATTTAACTCTTTTTTTGACTGCCTCGTTGGTCTAGTGGTTGCTAAGCGCGACTGCTGAGCACGAGGTCCTGGGTTCGAATCCCGGGTCGGGCAAAGTGTTACTGGGATTTTCCATTAGGTAATTCTCAGTAGCAGCACGGAGTCTGGATTTGTGCCCGGTTGATGGCAATAGGCTCGCCCCCTATTACATTGGGACCTAAAACATAACTGGCGAAATGTGGGTGTACTATATGTGCACCTCTGCCTACCCCTTCGGGGAATACAGGCGTGATGTTATGTTTAACTCTTTTTTGCAGCAGAGAGTATGTTTGTATTGGTAAACAACTTGTTTATGATAACTTAGTTACTTCTTAAACAGGCCTTTTATAATCAGTGCCAGGATCTGCAGGGATCAATCGTAGGTCAGTACTGGATATAGATATAAAAATTAATTATAATTATGACAGGTTAAATATGAAGTTATTATACTGCGAAAATAAAAGATTGTTGAAAATTAAAATATTTGTTTTGATTACAGTTGCATCAGATTTACACCATACCTCATGATCTGTCATACATTTGTAGGACACCAGGGGCCATTCATACCGCGTACCAGACTATTACTCATACTGCAAACATTAAATATGACATAATTAAAGTAGTTTTGTACATAAGATTGCGTCTGCGCAGATTCGTTATGAATGAATGAGCACAAAAACACTTAGACATCTAATATTGTACGTTATGACCGAGATTTATGATTATTAAACCAAAGCCCATAAGTGATGGGCACATCTAGTTTAGTGTCGGATTACTGCTGACCGATAACTTTATAACGGCATTAATAAATAATGAACATAATGTTTACACGAAACTTTCTTTGGTAAAGTTTGTTCAACAGGATAACCCTCCGAATGTATATACGATTGCTAAGAACATCCTCATCAGTTGGGTAACCTCATGCATACTTCCATACTAAGATTATAAATGTGGAAGTAACTCTGTCTGTCTGTCTCTTACGCCTTCACGACTAAACTGCCTGACGGATTTTGATGAAATTTGGCATGTAGAAAGTTTAAGACTCAAGAAAGGACATAAGTTACTTAGTGCGGGCAAAAGCTAGTTATTCGTAAATCACTAGGTTATAGAGTCACACCTGTTTTCCTGAGGGGTTTGTCGAGACCATGCATTTCCATTTGGTACAATTAAGGCATAATTTCTTTCGGCTAATTCACTGTCATGAAATTCTTCATAACTACCTATGCTCAACAGCTTGGGTACTCCAAGGGCACTCCCAACCTGGCCAGAATTTCTCTGATCAGGTCGGAATTTTGAAGCTACATCATTAGAGCCTTAATCAACCTTCGTAGCTCATGAACATAAAATAAAAGTTTATCGTATAAGTTGTAGTGTATACCAGAAAGCCATCTCGAGGAAAATGACAATGTAATCCTTAGACATTTGCATAACGCGGGGAGGCATTATGTCGTCATTTGTACTCGGTTTATCTTTGTTGTTGGATTACGATGCCAGAAGAGGGTAAGGTTTTATTTCGTATGTAAAAACATGGAAGTGTTTATACATTTGATGTGAGGTATTGGCTTAAAGTATGGAAGGAGGCGTAAACTAGCTGAAGTCACTATTTAAATAAACTACTGCACGCCTATATTTCAAAGTCAGTCTTGATTGCGTTCATGTGTACAATGAGATGCTTTAGTTAAAACGATATTATTCTTTGAATAAAGTTATATACTAAACATTGTGCCACAAAGCTGATTTCCCGGTTTGTCTGTGTGTACAAATCCATTTTAGTAATTAATATACAGTTCTTACAAGAAACCCTACAAGGGCTACCAATTTTTATGTGGCGCAGAACATAAACCCCTTTCTACATGAAAAAAGGTAAATTATAAACCACGGATTAAAATATACTTGCCACTGTCGTTTGCATGTCAAAGAATATAGATGTCAAAAGACATAAGAAGGGTTTATGTTAATACCGGTATCATCCTTGTTTACGTATAAGAAGGTTAGTGTGTAAGTGTATACCTTTATGCCATTGCTGTATTGCTCCCACATGCGCAGACAAAATTTTATTAGGGATGCTACTGCGCAAATAAAATGTTGCCATCGCCTAAACATCCTTAACCATAGACGAGGAGCTGATGCAATTCCGATTCGATTTATGCTCCAAATAGAAAACATTTAGTATGTCATGTTTTGTAAGTAAAATTGGTTTTGAGTACGTCTTACCCGATGTGCACTGCAGCAAAATATTGCTACTTCACACCCGTTTAACTGAAGCCTTTCAACTTGCCAAGTAGACCCATCTTGTTTTGATATTATAAATAACCAAACATATAGAAGAAGTTAAGCAAACATTTATAATATTTCGTCGTTTGATACAGGCAGCGAAGCATGTAATCCAAATTATGTATTTACAGCAATTCAAATGTCCAGAGAAATTTGCATAATTAAAATATGACCGTGTCGGTGAACCTCCATAATCTTATTGTTGATTGCTCACATGAACCGAGATGATCCTATTTACCCTATATAACAGTCTGTCAACAACAGCTAAATACGAAATTAAGGTCATAAACCGTGTTTATACGTTACACTATTAAACGTTTATGGGGTTTAGTTACGACGTCATACGATTGTCCTCACTTGGTGTATTATTCACTCCGATAGTACTGAATAACCCTTAATTTTACGGGACTTTAACCCTTTGGGATGAGAATTTACGAGGTTTTAAGTGCTCATTAAACAGAAATATGCTAAATATTATTTCTTAAGCGATCTTCCCACAAATTAGACTTAAAAGGCGCCAGCGACTGCGAGTACCAAGTAGTCCTGGCACGTCCTTTGCTCCCCACACTAATTTGCTTCAGTATTTTAAACGACCATTAGCATCTTTTTATAGTGTAAGAAACCAACTTTCTCTTGTAAATTAATTTACCTTTTCCTTTTGCTTCTAACTGTGTTGCTTAAAGAACCCAGCCTGCTTGAACACACCAGTAGCGGGAATTAATTACCATTTAATCCCCTAAATTACCTCAGTTTATTTCAATAGTACCTAAGAGCTTCAAAGTAAGGCTTGAACTTAAACTAAGGCGCAGTTTAGCTAAGTTTGCATCTGGTTTTGATTATTTAGAGACGAGTTCAAAATTTAGGGCTGCAGTTGTATCTTCAGACCAGGGAAAGTGTCACTAAAATGGTTAAGAAGTATTATGACTGAATGAAGGAAGTTTCACATTGTTAACGAGTCCCGCCAAGGTAGCTATTTTTTTATTGTGTGTGTGTCCCATGTGGCGAACCTTTTACTATTTATTTGATCTGTTAGGATTCGCTTTTTCGACAACGAAAGGGTACAAAAATATTTCCATCAAATACATACCCCTTCGGTAAAACGTAGTAACTTACTTTAAAGAATATAAAATCTTATGTAAACATCACGTTGTTAGTTAAAAGTTAATAAAAAGGACCACTTCAAAACACGGGTAAATGAGGTCATTTCAAAACGGTCACAAACAGTAAATTTTTCGAGTTACAGCGAACTTTCTAAGCACTATATTATGAGCACTCATGTAAGCAAAATGTTCGCGTAGTTGTAGCAATGAACACTCAAGTTTACTCGAACACTTTTCCAGTCGGCTGCCCCAACGCGGTGCACCCGTGTTTCATATATCTCACGCTTTTAATACCCTTCGCAGAATAAACACACATTCAAGTAATATCCCGCCGGAAAATTAGTTGCTAATATATTCTATGGTTTATTCAACCCTATATTCTATGAATATAAACTATGTAACGTTACGAGACGTTTCAAATTCATGTTGACACTTTGAAATCATTATATGCATAGCGTAATAATACACGCCTGCTCACTTCTGGTACAAATTGACAGTTAGGCCACGGATGTCGTAATGTGGGGAAGTAGTGAGATATCCTTAGTTGTGAACTTGTGGCGGCTCTTAAACTCAAAAATCACGTCATTATGACGTCACCCGGCACCTACCTTTTCTAGTGGGCAGGTTTAATAGGCTATGAGTATAGGTACGGTTCGTATTTTTATGTTGATATAGAATTTCATGTGTGAAAATGAATGCGTATTTATCGTGCCATATGGTGCGGGCATTCACAGACTGTTGGGTTCAACCTTACATTATGGCGGACAGCCGTACACGTAATTTATGCACTGGTACGTATGTACTTGCAACCGTTTTTCATGCTACGATAAAATAATATGGCGCATTTTGCAGTTGCTGAAACGTTTTTAGTAATTACTCTAAGTTGGAATAATCTGAAGTAATTGTTAGTGAATTGATAGTGGTTGTAATTCTGGCCTTGATTGGCGTTGTTGCTAAGTAAATGGTACTTTACTTAGCGTTGCGGGTTTAAGCCAGACCTGAGACAAAAAAGAGAGGCTTATACTCAACAATCGGTAAAGTCAGACTGTGGATAATGATGAGACAAATAAGTCATTGTGGGACCTACAGCCTAGGTGCCTACTAAATATTTTAGTAGTTGTAATTATTTGATCAAATAGCTAACAACAGACAACTGTTACATAACGGAGAGTCAAACAACGTCAGCGAATATGCTATTCATCTATTTTGATAGCTACAAATAAATAACAACAGATTAAAATAATCCGTTAACAAAAAATATGTTATAAAAAATAATATAATCAACAAAAATAAATCATAAATATTTTATATAAAACGATTTATAACTTTCCTTTTCATTATGAAACTAAAATTAAAATTGGAATCTAGACGAAGCGGTCATTGAACTTATAAAATATGGCGGCCAACAAACTGCAAAAACATAAATGAATCCGGTTTGTGTAACATTGTGTGTCATCATTCTAATAAAACTGCATATCGCTTTGTATATCCGTATACACCTTTTTGTCTACGACTGTACATGTACAGTCAACATCAATCAAAACATTGTGAGAAGACGTCAGCTGGGCCATTCTCATTATGTTGAAACTTAAAATGTATGAAGTTTCAGTCAACCTTACCTTCTTTTCTCAAATATAAGTACAAATTATTTTTGACTGTAAAATTAATGATTCTTACGAGATCGAAACTAGGTTATAAAATTGCTAAAGTTTTAGATTATATAAAATTCTATATTGGTTAAGGACTTAAGTACAGTTTCTGGTGTACTTATAATCTGTAAGAAGTTTTCGAAATAAGACATTTATATTAAGTTTTTAGTAATGAAATGAATTCCGATGTTTTCGATGCTGTCTCTACCTAAGTAGTACGTAGGAAGCTCTACATGTAACAAGTCGAAGATTGCTCCTATAAAAGTGTACAATGGTCCGTATTAGAATGACGGGCGGGGCTGACCACGCCTCCGGAAGAACAATGTCTCCGAATCAACTCCTACGCACCTCATACTGAGAAAGAAGAATCAGTCAACAATTTTTTTTTGCGTTTTATATTTGCATTGAATAATCTAGCTTTTTATATTAAAATGAAAGGAGAGTACCGAATAGCAGAAGGTGTGAATAAGTTGATTGCTTGATAAATAAATGCGTTAAATCTAGCGTAATAGAACGTACTTATATAAAAATGTGAAGTTGTTTAGTTTAAAAAACAATAAAATCATAAAACTATCACGTCAACTTACCTACTTATTTATATAAATTCGAACATCATCGAACCAATGATATAAATAAAATAAATAATTATTCTGAAGTGTCAGGTACCTAAGCAGGTCGTATAGCAAGCCGGTGAATTAAAAAATAAATACCATTCTCATTTCAAATACGAATCCAGTGAAACGATGCAAAATGTTAACCACCAGCAACAAAATACTTTTGAAAGTGGATGGGAACGTCAATAGGTAATAGTCGTTGGGCTGCTCATTCCACTGACAGGTAACAATATTTAAGAGGGAAAGGGTTTATAGGTTACGTGAAAAAGTGTGGAATCCCGAGATTACATCACATGACAACCCTATATAATAACGGCGCCCATAGTCGTATTTCTGTATAAATAGAGGACCCGACTTCTTAACGTGAGGTTAAATCTACCAAGGAGGTCGTTTATTTTTTTTATCTTTTCTCCGTCAGCAGATGAGTAGAAGGAAATCGTATAATTCGCAGGTACATTGTTTATTCTTTATGAATGTTCTACTCTTTCGTATTTTTTTAACTATTTCAAAAAATGAAGGAAGTTATTTGTCTTTTTTCCTAAGTAAGTATGACTGAACTATTTGTGAAATAGAAGTTGCATCAGTCTACACTGATGCAATATAGCATTTAAATTAACTTCTATTTGATGCTATCAGAAGGATTAATATTAATTATTTACCTAAAATACGATATCGAAGAATCAAATTTCGTTTTTAATCGTAAAAGTGATGAAGCGATAATCTGGTTTACAGATCACAATTTCCTTCACCGGAACTTCTGAAATCAAATTAAACGGCAAAAGAAAACCAATGAGCAATTTATATTTGTTCTTAGATACCAATTACATTATTCTCTGAATAAATTGTACAACATATTTACTTTCAAATTGTAACTTTATTATAATTTCAATTAAACCTTCTGAACGAGAGGTCAATTGATTAATCTAAAGTTTAAATTTTATCCTGCGGGTTTGTCTGGCGGCGAGGGTTCACTGCTAATGCACTGAGAAAGTTCATTAACTCGTTATTTCTACTGACTTCATTAGGTACCTACTTCAAAAACTGATGATAAAAAGTCACTTTCAAGGATTCCCTTTGTGGCTGTAAGGATGTCTCTTAATTGAAGCTTAAGTTTTACAGCCGTTTCAAGAAAGACAAGGAAACATTTATCAACTTATAACACAGCCTACTTGAACAATCTTCGAGTATTTACGTTTTCTAAAACATCATAATTTATTGAAGTGCCCCTAAGAGCGCTTTAAAAATAATTCCAGAGTGGTTTCCATCATATAAGTACGGAAAGCTTTATTTCAAGTGTATCCTTGTTTATTAACGAGTAGCGAAGACGCATTCCGTCCTTTTCGTAAATATGGAAGAAATTACGTTCTTCAAATTCCGAGGTCCGTTGCTAATGGACTTGTGGAAGTTACAGAATTTGTTATGTTCCAATTTACATCTAAATAAGTAGCGGCAAGTTCGCAATAGCGCAGAGGTGGCAACCCTGCGTGCGAAATGAGCTGAAGTCAAGCAGGCAGCCCTAATTGCAGTTAAGTATCAACTGGCTTAGAGTTCTTTGAACTCGTTAATTAACAAAAAGCTCCTCAGATAGTTAGCTACTAGCTATTTTGTTAATGCTTATTGTGTATTTTTTTATTTAATTAGTGAAGGAAGCGTTAAAGTACAGATTAATAATTATTATTGCGACTTCTTTTTCCTTATTATTGCTTAAGTGATTACACACTTAGTTGCTTGATGGCCAGTAATTATGGCGATGACATGTGATAATTGCGGAGCCGTGAAAAACGGCACGGAATTATTCGTAGTGTATTGAAGACGTTGTTTTTTGTTTGAGATTTCGGATTATTGGAACTGCCTCCTTACCATGGACTCTTAAAGCAGGACAGTTTACGTTGTGGTAGCAAAACGCCGCATTATACTGCACGTAGTGGCGTTTCGCTTCTACACCAAAAACTGTCCCGCTTTAAGAGTTCATAGAAAGAGGACTGCCTCGTACAATTCGTTGCCTTATAACAGGTAACAAAGCGGTAATATAACACTTTGTATTGACGATAATTAAGCGCATACAATTAAGCAAGCAACTGTTATAATAATTATGTACATTTAAAATTACAATTGGGTTTGTTTTAAGTCGAAAACAGAATTGCGTAAAATCACACACAATCAGATAGCAGTTATTTAAAATCAACGCGTGATGCTACATTAAAAATTGCTGCTTGCTGATGTGTAGTTACTTGGTACGAATTTTTACATAAATATTCTCGTAAACATGGCAATTAAGGACAGTAAGTTCGTAGGTGCCGAATTAGGATAGTACTGAAACGAAACGAAACCTATAATCTTACTATTAGTTTCAGTTGTTACACAAAAATCTTACGAGTTTCAACATGTGCCAATATGTTATGTATGTTAATAACAATGTGGGTACGTTACCAACATAAATATCATAACATCACGCTTGTATTCCCTGAAGGGTTAATCAGAAGTTTACATATAGTACACCCACATTTCACCAGTTATGTTATCGGTCCTTCTGCAATACGGGGCGAGCTTATTGCCATCAATGGAGCATAAATACAGAATCCGTACTGTTACTGATAATTACCTGATGGAAAAAACCCAGTAACACTTTGTCCGACTCGAGGGTCGAACCTAAGATCTTATGCTCAGCAATCACGCTTAGCGACCACTAGACCAACGAGGCAGATATTAAGCTTATTGAAAAAGGATTTAGATGGATTAAGATCTCACAGTACAGCATGTTAGTAAATCATCCCGACTTGTCTCCGTAATTAGGTGTCTTGGAGGTCTTGTCAACATGATTATACCATTGTGCGATTAATTATGTACATTACCTACGGATAAGGACTATAACTAACAGCTCTGAGTTTGGCAGATTAGATCCCAAACATATTCCAACATACCATCTATATTGAGGGCTCAGGTTTCATTGATTGGCAGTTATACAACTAATATTGATAATACTCGTAATTGTAATCCGTGGGAAGGATTGTAATTAGTTAGTACTATGCTCTTCCATTGCCTGGAACTAGAGGACGACTCCGTCGAATGGCCATAGGCTCTACACCAGATATAGTGAGTCACCAACCTCATTTTACCATGTAAAACTAATGTAGCATTCTGAAATAAGGTAAACACATTTGCCTAATTCTTTGAGGATTGTAGTCGTCATTATATTATACTAGCTGTGCCCCGCGGTGTTACCCGGCACATTTTTTCGGGATAAAAAGCCTATGTATTAATCCAGGGCGTCAGCTACCTCTACATGAAATTGTATTAAAATCCATTCAGAAGTTTTTACGTGAAAGAGTAACAAACATCCATGCATACTTACAAGTAGTAGTAGGGATTACTACAATTATGTCGGTTGTTAGTACCTATAAGTATACTTGTTGAGCTTGTTATCTGCTATCAAAGCCCGCAGCTTCGTCTATCAGACTAAAAATATCTTAGCTTTTCGTAACGGAAAAATGGTGATTTAAGTCCTGAGAATTCTCTCTAAAAGGTTTACGCTTATCTAGAATTTATTATTCTTGCCATAAATTTTATTTGCAGACGCTATTGAATATCATACATACAAAATGTCATTACAAACTTTGTATTTAGGAGTACAATATCAGTAATATCTTTATGCAAATAACTGCCCTTGTAATCCCCGAAGGGATAAACAGAGGCGTGTATTTCTTCTGCCTTGTACATACAGTGTCGACGTCCGATGTGGTGGTAAGACTATTGCCATTCATCGGGCTTACATTGGGTCTGCCCAGTGGTGGATTTAAGGCCCACGATGCTCTAGACAAGCATCTCGTCGGAGCCCTTTTGCGGCGTAAATTTAAACGTTTTGTGCCCCGCTTGCTTTTAAAAAACTATCGAGAGTGCCCTTTGGTACCCTCGCCTCCTAGGCACGTGCTTACTTTGCCTTTATGTTAGGCCCTCACAAGATCTGCCACACATATGAAGTCGCGGTTTTCCGGCATCGGTAAATAAATCATGAACATTAAATCTTACTAAATGCATAAGAAAAATATTTTTTTATAATTATGTTGAAGGAAAGGGAGGCCTTTGCCCTGCAGTGGGACAACACAGGCTGTTAAAAAAAAAAAATATGTTGATGACATCATCGGTTTTAGCGGGAAGACGTCTATTGTTGAACAAAGACCTCACCCTCGGCCCAACGACACAATAAACGACAACTTGCCATTTGTAACAGTGTTGTAAATATTAGCTATTTTAAATTAATTTCCGTTCCGCATTATATCTCGCGATATGAGTCGGCCGCATATTTGAGTGCACTAACATAAACAAGGCGCTTGGCCACGCAACATGCAAAACGACATTGTCACGCGCAATCCCAAATTCCTTAACATCGCAATCATCCTACTAATTATATCTAATGGTGGCTTTTCACTGCGCATATAATAGTATGAGCTGCTTCGCGCCGAGTCGACTTGTGTGTTGAGAGTTTGAGACGCGACCCGGGCCATGGCATTACGCACTGTGAAAAGCCACCATAATAGACGCATAAGTGTTGATACTTTAGTACACGGTACTAAACTAAGATTTAGCCGTTACAATCTAAATTCTAACATCCAGTGCAACTAGTTCAGACAAAGTATAAAGAAGTTAACTGCTGCTATAAAGCCTCTTGTGAACCATACGTCTTTCGTCGTAGGTTAAGTTTGTCATAATATTTGATTTCATTACCATTGATTGATAAGGTGCCTTACGATCGTTAAGAGGCAGGGGTGTCCCAGATAGCTTATATTCTTAATACGGAAAAGTTTACGCATGCGTAACCCGTAAATTACATACCTAACTACCTATAAAAACACAATTCCGTAGCCAGGTGTCTTTGTGTCTTATACAGGGTGAGTTTATCCCTGTTGATTCAACTGGTACGTCCGCAAAACACAAAGTGTTTAGTTGACTGTGAATCCCTCTCCTGACCAACGTCTTGTCTCGGCACTGCGCACAGAATGTCTATTTAATTTTCACTCACATTATTAATTTAGTTTATGTTCTGTGAAATTCGCATGTCTGAAATAGTCAATGTTATTCTCACGCGCCGCACCCCAGGAATATGAAGCGGGTTCATTAATTTAACTTGGATAATTAAATATTATTTATCTATTCCGTCATCTGTCAAGACGCCCTTCTAATGGCGTGTGGCCATCATTTTACCATTGTGCGTGCAAAACGTGATAAGCGAAAGGTTAAAAGATACAAAAGAAAGTACATCACAGAAAATAGGCAAATAAAGCAATATTGTAAATTGCACAAGTGTATGAACTGTAACAATCACTTAGAATATTTACAATCGAACCAACATGTTTGTTAGTTAGCAAAGTTTGCAGATAACTGCGCATTTTACTCAACATAATACGTAAACTGAGCATGTTTACGGAGCATGCGGATGCATACCGCCACTATGAGTCCGAAAACAAATACAATATAGTCCGCTGTGTTAGTCTGATTGAAACACGTTCCAGGGATGCGACGTGACGCCGAGGTGTCAACTTGACGGATCGTGGAAACATGCCCGAAATTGGACCGAACCAGGCTGGAGCAATGAATGTCACGGATACCACAGGGAATTAGCAACAATGTTATTTATACAAATAGAATTACACTATTATAATTCTAAAAGTACCAAGGAGTCAGACAAAGTTGGACGTAAATGACGCAAAATGTGATGAATATTTTAGTACGTACAGACGGCTAGAAAAAGTCTAAGACTAACATAATTTATATTCTATATTTGTAAACCATAAAACCAAAGAATTTCAAGTAAATACCTAATGTTCCTCAAAACAGTTATCATAATACTAGCTGTTGCCCGCGACTTCGTCCGCGTGAATTTCGTGGTATGAAAAATAGATGTTGGCCGATTCTCAGACCTACTCAATACGCTCACAAAATTTCATGAGAATCGGTCTAGCCGTTTCGGAGGAGTACGAAAATTGTGACACGAAAATTTTATATATATAGATAAGATGTAGCGTTACATGAATTCTAGATTGAATATAATTTATAATTCCGCTGAACAAGTCTTTGTGCTTACTGTATGAAGACATCTGTTGGAAAGTGTTCCTCGCGCTATTGTCTAGGGAGCGAGTAAAACTTGTAACACACTGAAACATTTCTTGAAGTTCCAATAAACATGTAGACGGTAGCGTCTGCAAAGTCAGTTCTAGCGGCACACTTGTTGTGTTCGTGTAAATGGTTTAGTGGGAACCGCGAACACTGTTGACATCTCCTTTTTACCTAATATATTACGTATTCGTACGTTTCGCGTGCTCTTGGAGCAAATCCAGTTTCTTTCTTTTGTCGTTTTGTATTGTATATATTCACTGATGCTTCAAATAAAACCCATTTACAATGCCAAATGTGGAGCTTTTTGCGACAGTTTAGCCAGATCTACTTATCTTAATGTGCGTTTTTGTTTTGTTTATCATAAACAGTAGAGTTTAAACGACCTATGTAGTAATTTTTTACTACGGTTTCGTAGGGCTAGAAACTTTATTTTATAGTTCTGCCCCCGTATCATAAACTCATAAGCAAGACATTTTTCGCTGTGGAAAAAAGAAGGTGCAGTGTGGTGCAGTGCTTCCACAACGGAATATGTCCTGCTTTCAAAGTTCATGGTACGGGAACAGGTCCAGAAAAATCCAGATGTTTTACTAAAAACATCACCAAACCAACTAGCGAAATGTGGGTGTACTATATATGCACCTCTGCCTCACGTTCGGAGAATGCATGATGTTATGTGTTTATATGAAACCATTTTTTCATCAAAATTACTTTACTATTAGATGTCGAGTAGCGACAGTATTAGTGCTAATAGCAAATTGGTGCTTGCTTTTTGTTACATTAGAGCAGTTTAGCTAATTCCGGGTTAGCAGACTTAATCGCGTGTCAGTCATTGTGGTGGATCGGTGCCCGATACATTCACGTCGGTGTCGCGCGGATATTTTGCACCCAACGTGTGGTATGTGGTATACATGGTATTGCAGTGTAATTATGGGGGATAGCATTTTTAAACGTCCTATAAATTAAGGTTTAAATATTTAATTAATAGGACTCCAAAAATAGTTTCTCGGACTAAATACCTGTCTAATATCCATGTAGGTACCTTATATTTGTAGCTAAGAAGCCTAATGCCAGTTCCCTCACATAAGAAAAAACGACTTGTTCAATTAAAAATATTATCTTATGTCATTTAACAAGAACTCGACATGTAGGTAATGAATTCCAAACAAATAACTTCAATCAATTTTGTTGCTAATACAAATTACAGGCCAGAAACCACGTTTTAAGATTCTATTTTCAAAAAGGAAGCGCGATTAAAGAGCTTTCTTTAAGCAAAAAAAAAGAAACAAATTAAGGTTAAATTTCATCGGGCGTGGAATACAAATTCGAAACAAAATGTTGCCCTCCTAAAGTTATTTGCGTTTTACCGATAGACTTAAAAACTAGCCAAGTGTAAATAACTGCGTAAACACGTAGAATTTGGATCAAAGAACAAAACTGTGGCCAGTATTAAAAAGAAGAATTTGGTTTATATTTTTTGTAATCTGTATATAAAAAAAAACCAAACAGCCTTCCTTTTTTCAATTATACCTTGCAGAATCTTGCCATGTTGTTTTTCATAGATATCGCTTTCCTTTATTAGTAAAACAAGTTTTAAACTTAAGCTAAGTTATAACGATATAATTATGTAAGTACTTTGGTTTGTAATTTAAGATCCTATTTGTCGTGCAGTCAGTTTCCTAGCAAGTACAAACAAACTTTTAACTCCTAGTTCTAGTCAAAACTATCTCGGGATTCAAACTTGAACAAAATTCTCATAAATAAATTTACTTGGTAGGTACCTTACCTACCTTACTCGAAGTTATTAAAATGGTATGCAACCTTTTTACAGCAAGAACATGCCGAACGATCAATGTTCCTTACATTCATTTGTTTTCAGTATAAAAGTCTCCTCGTTGGTTGTTTTTTGGTAAATTTTGAAGACGATGTTCTTGTACAGTAAACACGAAATTGAAAAGAATTCTGTAGTTGTTTTGTACGCTAAAAATAGTAGAGCTATGATATAACAAGTATTGCAACCTTGTGTGTGTCTACGATATGTGGTATCACATCGTTTATAGCCCACAATCTGTACCACAGCTACCGGGTGAGGGTCGACGCATGCGGACGTGAGTCATGGACGGAACACATATGTACCGAGTATAGCGTCCGAGTGTCCGTGGGCCCATTCAGAACATCCTTTTGATATTTGACTCTAGCGTTAAATGCGTGGTGATTTATGTCATTTTTTCAGCCAGTTCACGTTTTAATATGACCTTTTTTGCCACGAAAAATACCTCTTGGTTAATTTTAGGTTAGTCTCTAACGATGTCTCTCTGAAAATTGTATCGGTTGACATATTAAGTAAGTCTATATTTAAATCTTATCTATCTTTACTCTGTTTGGTCACTGCTGTTTAAGATATTAGAAATATGATTAAAAGCCAACGATGTTATCCTATACACAACCAGGTCGTAAATAATGAGGCCAGGTAGGTACTATAGAACCCATACGGTTTAAGGTATACATTACAAAGAAGATTAATACGTTTTGGGAGCGATATTATGAGAGAAGTCGGAATTATCCCTTTTTGCCATTAAAGTATATGCATCAAAAAGATCCTCACAATGCTGTGTGCCACAATCATCCATTTTGATCCACAACAAGGGGAAATCGGCGCTCAAGCGTCCAACCAGAAAATTACCTCGCATGCCAAAACATATCATAAAGTCTCTCCACGCTCCAAGTTTACGAAAAACAAGCTTTGAGCAGAAGTTCGTAACCTACAGTAAGTGAAACCGACGACATTTGATACAAGCTGTGATAAATAAGTCTAAAGATGAAAGCTTTAGTTATCCTACTTGCGGAATGTCTAATCAGGTTACTGGTTCGAGGTAGAATTCCCCCTTGGAACGCCTGTAATCAACGACAGCTACAAACTCAAAACTTTCAAGTATCTGTTTACAAGAGCAAACATCTACAATACTAACCTAAATATATTCTGTATAACGATAATGAATGGTGAGAATAAATTACAATCTTCAATCTCCTTGATTGTATTTGTAACTGGCGGTGGTATGAATATATTGGTAAATGCTATGCATATTTATTGTACAATACTCGAAACTAAAAAGCAATATTGCAGTAATATGAATTTTATAGGTCACTGCCGGGATGGGCAAACTCTTTCGGAGCTGGGCCGAATTGAAAAATAAAATTGGTAACGGGTCGATCCCTTTCTTCTAAACAATTGTAGAAAGTTAGTTTAATGTACAGATAACCCAAAATAATCAATTGATATTCTAGTTGAGAAAGGAATTTAAAAATATGATGGACACAAGCGGGACTAGTATCCGCGACCTTTGTCGATCCCTGGCGCATCACTTTCCAATGTGTAAGTTAAATTATCAGGTCAAATACTGCAGTAACATCGACAATAATATTTAAACTAATTATGTTCTAAAAAAACCTAAAGTCTACGAAGTTTCGTCTCCGTCTTGTTGCCAAAGTAAACCCTCTTGAAAAGGATTGTACAATTCGGAACAAGTAAACTCGATCAACAGAACGTTAAATCACTGACAACAATTTTACCGCGCGATTGTACCTACCAGATATAATTAATGGTACTCCAAAATTTATGGTCATAGGGTATTGTGTGACTAATTACTTCCAAACTCACGGATTGACAGTGACAAGTGCTTACTGTATACAATTCACAAACCGCTTGAGGTCAGGTCTAATGTGTGCAAATAGTTATTTCATAGTCGGGCATTGTTCCAATCTCTTGTACTACATAATCACAATTTTATCGCGTCGACGACCTACGTGACTATAAAGTAGACCGTCTAAAGACTATTTACTATTTATTCTGTTCGCAATACATCTCATTTCGTCGCGTACCGCCTCTATCTTAGCAAGGCCTTTGACCGGCGGCGATACCATTTTCTGTAAGATAATATTAAAGAGCAAGGAAATTATAACGTCGTTGGAAAGGAGCTGAATTTCAAAGATCATCTCCCTTCTACTTTGAAGTGCCCTTATGTTAGAAAGGGCGTTACTATTTATATCGAAGGTAAAGGACAAATGTTGACAGGGCGCTTGACCCGATGTCTCGACGGAACAGGTGAAGAGTGAAATAGCCGACAAATAATACCGAACATTTGCCAATGTCGGCCGGCGTCTCGAAGCATTCAGCGTAATCTTTCGCCACATAAACGGCCAGATAGAATCTCTGAATCTGATGCCCGATGCCGCACACACACAAACTGCGTTTCCACTTAATAAAACACCAATGAACCGTGCGAAATGTATATTATATCTATGAGTAAGTGAAATTCTCTGCAGTACGAGAATATATGTGTTTCGGAAATTGAAACTGCTTGTTTATGTTGCAGACTGTTATAGATTTACGTGGAACAAACAGCTTAATTGTTTACTTATGTACTGCTTGCGAGAATTAATTATGTTATGTTGGTATTTAAGCAGTAACATAAGTTTTATTTTTGGCTCTACGAAATTATATTCACTAATTTACTTGAATTGTATTTTGTCATAAAATATAGTAGTTCACATATCTCTTAACATATGGGCATAATAAATTGAACATGATAAAGATAAACGAATTCCTATTTGTCCCGCGCAGTGCAGTTAGATTCTACAAATTCCTGCACGCCAGCGTCATGGCGTTGCCTCTTAGTAGTTTTCGCACATCGGCTATAAAATTGAATAGGTGTGAAATTATTTATGAATGTCGACGTAGTAAGTTGTCTCGCTACATTTCATTCGGGCGTCGGGAGAGCAGGTAATGCAACATTTTCCGTTCATAGGGTGCTTCGCAGACAGTTTCCAACGTCGACCCCTGTTCAGGAAGCCATTACTATCTCTTTTTACGCTGTCTTGTTTCTTTTAACAAATAAATCTCTTTGATAATGCATCAAAGAGATTTATTATGGAACCAGTAAGGAATATCTCTTCAATTTTGCATCGCACGCTCTCAGAAGATTTATACTCGTCGACTTATCTGATTTAATTCTAAGTAACACGGTTTGCTGTGTTCTCCTCCTTTTCAGTGTTCGGAATAAATATCTCCGGAAAGGTTATTTATAACGGACAACTAATATTAGTCAAACAACATAACTCTATGTGCGTTCTGTATCTGGTTTAGTTTTACAACCAAGAATATGAAATTTGTTTTAATTTAAAGTTTAGTAGTAAAAGAGGAGAACTTTAGGCATAAAGATTTAAACATGTTTTTTGATAGAAGAAAATTAGGTTAGCGTCTGTACAAGTGCGCGGTATCAGCTGTGAGTTCAGTTCGGTGCCAAGTTCTCATAGCCAAGGCGCAGTTTCAAGGCCCAATCACACAAAAGCTTCTTAAAGCAACCGTTTAAGTGCTTATTCTTAAGAAAGAGGTCGTTAAAGTGGTACTCGGTCGACACGTCACACGCTGCAGAAATAAAATATGTTGATTTTGTTCACTATAAATGTCGGGGTAAATTGAATTTTCTACAAAGCACGACCGCTATTTAATTAGGTAACAGGCTAGGCTTCCTTCTGAAATATGGGGATTGTTCCAAACCCATTATTTAAAACATGGTTCCACCCGCGATTTCGTCCGCATAAGATTTCCTATAGATTTTCCCTGATAATAATTAAAGTTAAAACCTATGTCCTCAGTCATAGTTCAAGCTAGCACTATAGTGATTAAATCATATAAACTTGGCATATAGACACATTAATTTCGATGGAAAAGCTATACATTTTTTTAAATATTCCAATCAATATTCAAATCCGCATGTTCTGATCTTAAACAACCTTACATTAATTAAGATTCATAATATTTCCTGCATAATATATAATTATATACAACATCAATCTATTTGTGATGCACCTAACATTGGCTGTAGCAGATGTGCAGACACAAGATTAATAACTGTTGCAGTCAACGCATCGTGTTACCAGACAAGCGTATCATGATGATTGATACAGAGAAATATTTTATAGTAGGGGAGGCCGGGGTTCAAAGTGCCGGGGGTAGGTTGTTCCGATGCGAATAGCTTCGCGAAGAAAACAGATATCAATTGGTGTGAAGTGCCTTTCAAAACGTCATACCATCGCGCTATTGCTTCAGTGATTTTATTGACGCTTTGTCGGCGTGTAAGAGTGTAAATCGATCAGTGGCACAAAAACATCACGTAAGTAATTTTTTTCATCCTTAAACTTTTTGGTCCATATCAACCAATTTTCTAGCTATTTATGAGTTACTTGCTATTATCAATTGGGCAAAGTATAGTGATTATCATTTTAATATCACTGTGGGCTTTTCATAACCCATTCTATTATAATTGAGGGATACTTTGAAAATGAGATTTGGGGTGTGGGGCTAGTTGTTCCGCGGAACAACGTGCCCCATAATGAAACAAGTAACTAATAAAGTTAATACTTTGTTTTAGAATGAGAAACTATGAGCGAAAATCTAAACGGGCAAGGTTTCGATTGGCCTTTTGCAGTGGGCAGCTGATGCTGTATTAAAGACGGCCATAAGCTCGAGAACTAGAGATATGGCATATGACATTATTTCGCTACGTCAAAAAGTTGAAGGCCGCTATAACACCAACTATGGGTTGAACCACGACCAGGAGAAGACATTGGCGAATTATTTATTTAAATTCACATCAATTTACTTTGGTCTATTGCCAAAAGAAAGAAGAAAGTTAGAATATACTTGTGCTGTTAAAATTGATATCTTTTGTTACACAAGCTTCACAGCTCCAAGAAATAGCAGACCCTGAAGAGCCTCAGCAGGATCATAATATTAAAGCCGGCCCAGGTAGCGAACCACTTCCAACAATAACAGGATCAGCGACTAATAAACCTCAACCGGGACCCTCGAACATTGCTAATTTGCCTTTTATTATTCAAGCCACAACTAGCACATTTTCCCCTGAAGCAGTGAACCCTTACCTAAAGCACCACCAAGATCATCCATACCAACTTAGTGAAGAATAAGAAAATAAAAAAAGACTGATGACTGAATGACGACATGACGACCTGATTAGCGCAGTGGCTAAGTGATTGGACTGCTGCGCTAAGGGTTGCGGGTTCGATTCCCGCACGGGGCAAAACTTTGTGCGACCCACAGATATTTGTCCCGAGTCTGGATGTTTGTGTATGTGCTATTTCATGTTTGTGAAACGCACCCACGACACAGGAGAAATTCCTAGTGTGGGGCGACGTTTTTTTAAAGAAAAAAAAAAAAAAAAAAAAAAAAAAAAAAAAAAAAAAAGAATAAAGAAATTATAGTTCAAAATGTTAAAATTGGTTGATTTATCTTTTTGTTTTATTTAAAATAAATAGTTTTTTTTAACAAATAAACGTTTGTCAAAGTTGATTTATAATATAGATGCTTATTAGTCTTAACCCCTAATTAATAGGTCGTGTTACATTATTAGTAGTAATGTTTGATACTATTTTTTTAATAGTTTTGTTTTTATTAAAGCCTGTTTGTTGAAAATATGCTAAAAACATTAAGATTTTGTACTTTTACTCTATTTATATCATAAATGAAACTTTATAAATACTCAGTAAATGCACCTTTTTATTTTATACATACCTTTCCAACTAATATTACCTTATTAATTATTGGAATTGACAGCGGAACAACTTACCTCAACTGAGGAACAACCAGCCCCTTTATGGGGCAAGTTGTTCCTTGTCGACTTGCTACAGAAAAATTATCCTGAGCCAAAATATATTATAATTTCAATGAATTTGACTATACAATTTGAAACTCACATAAAATCCGCATCTATGCATAAAGGAATCACAGATTATAAATCTTTCTATAGCATTCATTTTTTGTCCTACTCCAAAATCGGAACGTCGAACCCCGGCTTCCCCTACCGAAGAATACTAGCTATACTTTAGTACCTAATAAACCTATCTTTAAAGATTATTTATTTGTGTTCAGGAGCCTGAAAGTCTAGCCTAATGTAGTTTAGATTAACATAGTCAGGCTTACTGTTATCGTATAATAAAAAAAGTTTTTAAGGCATAGCTTTCGGAACGGTTTCGTTCTTCATTAGCTGATATTTTATTTGTGACTTGTCGCGACAGCTTTTACCTTGATTCTCAACTAAGAACGAACCTATATAAATTATTTATCCTCACAATGAAATGAATACATATCGGTTTTTGCTCTACGGTGAAACCAATCAAGGTTAGTAGTATAATAAAAATACTTTAGAAAAGACCGCCTATTTTTTGCAATTCACTGAAGTTAAGAACCAATATAATATGCTATTTCAAACATGGCCTATGTTCATTAATAAGTACAACATATTAGACACCCCGTTCTCTTAACAAAACCGTAAAAAGGATTAAAACCATATAGCCGTACTTAATATCTGAATAGCTGCCATTATTTTGTGAACGTGACTAATATTCAGAGACAAAAACAAGCTTAGTGAAACCATTATTTGGTCTGCACATGACCATTATCCTTAATACAATGGTAATGACGTAGCTAAAGTGTTACCGTAATATTGTAATAAAGAGACTAGTCGCTGATTATTCATGAGGGTTGGAACTTGAACACAATGCGTGGCGATGCCTCGGGGTATGATTGATCATTGTGACACACGTCCCTCGACGTAGTTAAGATAGGGTTACGTCTGATGACAGACGCGAGTAAATAGCTTATGTACCTACTAAGGTATCTGCCTTCGACTAACTATGCCATGAAATTGGGAACTAAAGCCTAGTTTCATAAATTGCTTCAGCACCTGAGCTTCTTGCCAAATTCTTATCTTTCAACCCGTACGAGGGTCAAACTGAAAGTTCTTAGAACTGGCCACTTATAAACAATATAATAAAAAAATAATTCTAAAATTTGAAAATAGAACTCTTTGCCAATATTACTGAGTATATATTTCATTAATTTGTCATTTGTTTTACGATTTGGCGGCAAATTGAAAATTGTCTGTGTCACGTCAACATGAATTTAACACGAGAAAATTTTCGTGCAATGATTTTTTATGACTTTCGATGTCATTTAAGTCAACAAGAAAGTTATGATAGACTACGATTGGCCTTTCACGATGAAGCCCCATCTCGTGCGACAGTTTACAACTGGTTTAATGAGTTTAAACGTGGTCGCACTAATCTCACTGATGATTTACGTGAGGGACGGCCTTCTACGGCGACGACTGAAGATAACATCTGTGTTGTGCGGCGTATGATAGAGACTGACAAAAGAGTGACCTATCAGCAGATTCGGACAAGCTTAGGCATCGGTATGAGTCAAGTGCACAAAATCCTCCACGAACATTTAGCAGTCAGGAAGCTTTGCGCCCGGTGGATACCTCATAATTTGACTGAGGCTCAAAAACTCCATCGTGTGGATTGGTGCCGTAAAATGATTGAAAGATTTAACGGAGGTGACTCAAATGCTGTGTTCGACATACTAACAGGTGACGAAAGCTGGATTTACTGTTATGATCCTGAAACCAAAAGACAATCTACTCAGTGGGTGTTTCCTTTCGAGAGGTTGCCAACTAAAGTGAAGAGAGATCGAAGTGCGGGAAAAAAAATGGTGGCCTCGTTCTTTGGAAGGATAGGTCATTTCGCAACAATTGTGTTAGAGGATCAAAAAACAGTTTCTGCAGGATGGTACACTACCAATTGTTTGCCACTTGTCTTGGAAAAAGTTCGAGAGAAACGACCTCGCAGTAGGATCCTCCTTCACCACGACAACGCCTCGTCGCACACCGCTAAGCGAACGATCGACTATTTGGCGACATCAAACGTTGAATTACTGGGTCACCCGCCGTATAGCCCCGACCTCGCCCCTTGTGATTTTTATTTATTTCCAAAAATTAAAGAAAAACTTAAAGGAAAGCGGTTTATGAATGCTGAAGAAGCGGTGGCTGCGTATCGCGATGCCATTGAAGAGAACCCTAAAGACGAGTGGGCAAAGTGCTTTTCCCAGTGGTTCCATCGCATGCAGCGGTGTATTGACGTGAATGGACAATATTTTGAAAAGATATAATAAAACTAATAACTGGCTAATGTAATCAGTTTTTGATTTTCTAAGAACTTTCAGTTTGACCCTCGTATGAGAAGGCGACGCGACTTAGCTGAACGATTACACATTTTGATAAAAATTTTAACGTACCTGTTAAGCTTTATTTGATAACAAATTTTAATAAAATGCCTACAGATATAAAGGTATGTTTGATGTTCAATTTAATGATTAATCACAAATTGTTTTAGTACCTTAATTTGATGTTCAATTTAATGATTAATCACAAATTGTTTTAGTACCTTAATTTGAGACTCAAACTTAAAGCTGACTTAAGATATAAGCTGTGTCACTTTAAAAAGTTGTTTTATATGTCCTACCCTTAAAAAACATTAAGTTTTCTCCCTAAAGAAAAAAAATCCTATACAATGGTTCAAATCTCTACGCAACAAATGATTATGCTAATGAGGGTAGGCTAGGGCAGTGCGCTACATAATAAAGGCACCAGTAGAGTAGACCCGTGTTGCGTCGCATCGTTGTCTAGCGGTCTTCACAATAGGTGCCTAGAGCCTACATTTCGTTTTCCCGCTTACTTCGGCCCGCAGTCATATCGTGAGTGGATTTCCGCATCCACTGAGAACATTGTGCTCTAAATGGCTTCTATACGTCCTCGTGAATAGGACATAATGTAACAAGTTACTTTGTGTACGCTCATGTCGATACCTGGATGCCAGATGAAAAATCCTTTTTGTTTTATGTCGGTATGTCTGATGTCATATGCTGTCTGTTGCTGGATATGTTTCGTTTTATTTATTCAGTGTAGTTTTCCGTAGTTGCTACGACTGCGTTTTGGGGAAAAAAAATATTATGAAAAAATATCTAGGATGGATTTTCGATGCAAATGGCAAGTTGTCGTTCATTATGGCGTTCTAAGGGGGAGGCCTTTGTTCAACTAGACGTCGTTAAATGTCGTAATGATGATAATGATTAAATTATTTATTTAAAGTCGTTGCAGTAATACAAATAAATCGATTACAATTGTACTGAAACTAGATAGGGTTTGTATCGGATATCTCCGTGCATATAGATAACAAAGTTAGTTAGAGTTTCTACAGCTTGCATGTAAAAGTTCGAGAAAGGTCTTTATTGTTTGCGCGGAATTTCGTTTCCTCTCCATCTTTGTTCCGAAGTGTTCTTATAGGAAATTGTGCCACAATCATCGGGAAACTAAGTTCTGAGCTTAAAACGCGAACCATGTTGGGAGCATCATTCGTGACAAACGCGTCGTCGGTAAAAATAAAGAGAAAAGTAATTGCTCAGACTTAAACGTGCCTTATCGCAATGGCATGGCGCTAGCGTACGGTTGAAAATGTCCCTCATAGTCTACTCATTAATTATTTCTTTACTCTCAAGACGGTATTTCATGTTCTCACCAAGCGTTTACTTTCAAACCATCCATATTTAATGTCCACGACGCGCTGAATTTCTGAAGTAAGAAAGAATTCTATTCAGGCGTAAATTCTAAAAGGATTCAAATGTCTTGGCTTCTCAAGTTTATTGGCACAAATAAAAGAGGTAACGTAAGGACGCTGGTTTGGTCAATTTATTGAACTCAATATGTCAATCTTCGCCTTGATCGATTGGTGGGAATAAAGTCAAGTCTAGCAGGAACATTGTCTACAGGCGACCGTACTTTTTAGACTGCTGAGATGTTAAAGTGTCTTACACATTTACGCTCTTCATAGTCATTACATTCGTTAGCCGGAGGAGTGAAAATAAAATGAACAGTAATAAAAGCAGGACGTGTGAGTGAGGACTTACTGCAGATTTATTTTTACGTGTCAGACTCGGAGCTGTTTTGTCTTTTAAATGGATACGTGCCGTCACAGATTATTATCTGTCCCCTTTTTATTTAACAGTAAAGTAATTTGAACATTATTATATGCGGTGTTACCTTACAGGCTCTTTGTATGTACAACATAATATAACCTTATAAGGTAAAATAAAAAAAAAAGTTTATGAAATCAAATGCAGGATGCCATTAAGGATAAATATAGCTATTTGGGTGAATGGATTTGAATATTAGAAATCTGCTGAGCGTTGCGAATTAACTGTATCTTCATTTCCCTCTGCCATATACATAATTTTTAACGGTTGTCCTTTTTTGCGGTTCCTTCATTGCTACCGGCAGTGTGCTTTCGTTCTTGCATTTATGGTTGCGGGCATAATTACATACTGCCTGCTACAAACGTATGTTTGAGTAGTTTGTACCTAGGGTTTATTTACGCGATTTGGGATTTATTGTCTATCTGCAAATGGGAATCCAAAAAACTATTATGTTTTATTAATGTTTCTATTGTTTCTTGTTTAGTCGTATGTTATTGTCTAATCGTCCAAACCAACACACAACAGACAAACATCATCACATATCAATGTGATAAATGCATGTAGGTATTACCTTATCTCTCATTTCCAGTTGACTAACTACCTAAACCGAATTTGCTCGCAAAATGAATTTGTTAAACGCCTTAGCCCATTTATTTTATTGGGCTATTTGGACGTGTTTTATAAATCAAGGACAAAAACGTCCTTTTTAAGGCCTTTTTTGTATAGAGAATGAGCGTTACGAGACTAATTACAGTGTAGCCGTCACGTTGCTGTCATTCTCTGTAAATGTTGCGCAGATAGATTAATACATTTTGTATTCGTATTTTCCTAAATACTTTTATTGCGTCGTTGGGAATAAGAAGAAGAATAACGGTGATGTTTTTTTGGATAATGATAGAGAAATGTTGTGATACGTAGAACAAATACTGTAGTGGAACAGAAAGATTTAAATCATGGTGTAAATGCCCTTCTAACTTCAGTTGCTAATTGTAGATCAACTGACAGTATCTATGACAATATTTGTATTGAGAAAACTGTCATAGAATTGTGGTCGCGTGTTCTGCATACTACGTATTTTAATTTATCGCGTTAACTCGACTTTGTGCTCGTTGCAATAGAAATATTAACCGTTTTCGATTGAAGTTAAAAACGCAAGACCTCGTGATAGAAACACAAGTAATAAAAGGTGTCGTCATCCGTCGTAAACAAAACTTACCTAATCTAATGTAGTGAAACAGGATTTTTAATTAAATTAAGGAACATTGGGAGGCGACTAGGCAAACATAACAATGAAGATAACACACAGAGGTGGTTTTATTTCTCCCAGCTTACATTGTCACGTAGCCAACTACTTTCCTATTACGTGCCTCCACTAAAATTATCGGCGTAACTTAGGTTATGTTCCAAAGGACACATCCCAGGGGTCCATATCTGTCAAAGACAAGGCTGGTACGTTACATCGTAACAAGGGTTAGTGATAAGTGATAGATGATTTATTTTCAGTAAATGTAGGTTTATCAGAGTACGTATTGTCTGTAGCTGTTTCCGACTGAATATAAATGAACTTTCAATCACAATCACCGAGGAAGTACTTTTTATATACAGTCTAAGTTCATCAGGGGGTGAACTGATTGACTAATTTTGTTTACGGCTTGAGCTACTGTCATTCGTATAGCCGACACGATAGGACGAGGTCTTTACAAAAAGTTGACTCTAATTGCTCAAAACAATAGGTTAACAAAAAGGGTCCAGAACACATTGCCAATCTCCTTTCTTTTGAAGTCCGAAAATGTGTAAAGTTTGTACCAAAGTAAGTCAATGTCGTTGGCCTTAAAAAAGCATTGGCAAATACTAGTGAACCTCTCCCGACCGATGCCACGTGCGACCCGGTCATTCCGTGGCCAGCCCTATTTTAAGGTTTTGAAGAGGCCCATTGACCCGCCTCTCAGTGTCATCTTCAGAAGACTTGAGCGGGCCGCATAATATACATAAACCTGATAATTCAAAAATTATCTACTCGTGAGTGTTATATCATCATTATATTTGCGTAGAAACTTTGCGAAGCTTATCCACTATGCACCTTTACATACCTAGGTAGTCTTTTTTACAAGTTGATTTTTAAAACCGTTAAAATTGTTCTAATAAAATTATTTGTGTGAATGTTTGCTCAACCGACGTTTCTTTGTTATGGCAATTTCCTTATAAAAAAATAATTGAAAGACAATGGCTACAATTTCCTTTGGTTTGTTTTCCTTTAAAGGAGAATTTAATTTTGATTAGTAAATTGTTATTAATTTTGTTGGTTATTGTTAAAAGGAAAAGCCTGCTAAAGAAGTTAAATTTTCATTGTTATATAAAATTAAATAAAGGAGGAATAACACATGTCTTTTTATTTATCTATGAATATTTCAGCACTGTGTCAAGCTTACTTACAGAAGTAGAAAACAACATAATCAAAACCTCGAACCGTCTGAATCAAAGATGTCAATGTTTCGTACTATACCTAAGTATATGTATATACCATTTCTTTTGAAACTTCACCTTCATCCTATTAGCATTTTTATAGGCTGTTAAAGGAGCCGTCGTTATCTCGACAACACAGCATACGCTGAACTCTACACTAACATCGGTATGACTCGCCCTTTTCTTTATTTCGTAAAATATTTTGCTTTTGAGGAACGAGTTTTATTTACGAACTAACACGTCATTCTCTATTTACGTTATCCCTTAACTAGGTGAGGCTTCTATTGAGGCCTTAAATTGTAATATAAATGTAAGAAAGCTTACACACGGTGGGATTATAAGGGTCAAGCAGATCGTTTTATCGTATACTGTAGGAGAGGGAGTATCTGTGTACATATTTCACGAAATATCATTAGCGGGTTATTGAGTTGTTAATCATTTTCTCATTTGCGACATTTGTGCCCATGTTTTGCATTAACTTGGCTGCCAAAACGTTTGCCTAATCCGAGTTCAAAAAACACTTATCCTATAATACCAGTGCAATTTTGCCGTTCACACTGACTAACAAAAGTGAAGAAAAACAATGTCTCAGTCAAATACAACATTTACGAGAAAATTATGGTAAAAGTTTGATACTATCGAATGGAACGTAAAAATCCTCATAATTTTTTATTACTATCATTTGTAATTTCTTGTATTTATCAAGGCTGAACTAGCCAGTACTTTATTTGATATTAATATCATTATTTAAGTGGTTTAATATGGGTTACTAGGCCACTTAGGTAATAAGGCAGATATTTGAAGATCGCTAACCAATATATAGTAGTACCAGGTGAAGTCCATTTTAGCCACTAGCTGTGATAGTAGACGGTACAACCATTTTGTACGTCAAACAGACTTCGGTTGACTTGAGTGCTTAGACTATGTTTGATAAAAATCGGTAGATAAGTTTGTGAAGTGTCTTTCAATTCAGTCTTATACGATGCTTACAAAATTACATTGCCCAATTTCAATTGCAACTATTCTAAGAGCAGAGCTGTCGGTAACCAATTTACTTTAAGTAACAACTATCGAACCTCCAAAAAATCTTCTCCATATAGATTTCCTGGACGCTCAAAATAAACAACCTAAAAATACCTGTCGTATCTGTATTCAAGTATTCTACTTAAAAGTCCCAAAGGGTCAAAGTTTTTCAAAGCACGCGTCAGAATAAAGTAAGCCAAGAGATTAGCGCTTATGCTAATACTATATTTCATTTTCCAAGAAGAAAAATGTTAAGTGCAAACGTGCCGGTGTCATGATATCCATGATTTGAAACGTGTAGGAATTGAGAATAAATTTTAAATTGAAACTGGGTAAGAGGATTACAGATCCCCGGGGAAATCTGAATGCCACATCACTATGGAAGATTTCTAGCTTTCTCTTCTTGCTATAAATTTCATATAACTAAGCTATTTACATGCTGGCCTTTTTACCGCATTGCACACGGACCGGTGACTCCCCGGGGTGCGGTATACATCAGCGCTATATGAGCGTAAATATTTCCTTGTTTATATTTAACATTATTTTGTAATCATGAAGCACTTTGTCGTATTACTGAAATCAGATTGCATACAATGTGTCGGTATGCGAAACACGGCGACTGTGTGTTTCAAAGTTATTCCAATAATGCTAGTATTGCTGTGTGCAATACTTCAAGAGGACTTTTGTTTTTGGATTGTTTTTTTGTATCAGAGCTTTTTGGTTTTAATAAGCATATTATTTATAATATATGGTTTTCTAAATAAGAACAGTTAAGTTAGTCTACCGTTTAATGCTTCAAAACTACACTAGCCCAGGCGTATAAAAGTCCTTATAGTTAAGGTGCGCCTTTCCAAATAGCCAAAGAGAAATACAGGAACCTGTATTTTCCGTTACCCTTTGCAAGGCTTACCCCACATAAACATGGAACGACAAAAATTGCATAGATTCCCTGAGCACCTAACCCTTTCGCACACATTAACACGAGTCATTTGTCTCTTGTTATTTCATTTACGACGTGCCCTTAGGCATCAAAAAACGGTAGGAATTTAATCACTTATTTATTAAGTTAGATTATTGTGACGTATTGAGTTCCCCTGGGCAACGTGGGCGGACATTTTACCCTCAGGCTTAGCTATTAATAAAATCAATTTGTCTTTTATGTCGCCCCATCATGTAATTTTAAGAAAGAATAAGGAAAACAAATGTCTGTGTTTTTATCAAGAATTTTACTTGAATCTATATTTAATACTTTGGTGAACCTCATTACACAGTAATTTATGTGTATTTTAGAGAGCACTCAGTTTAATGTAGGTAAAATACTGAAGTTAAGTTATAGTCTTAGAATAAACTTGAGCTACAGCAATTAAAAGTTAGGAACGCTAATTGCTAACTTCAGTCCGTTTGTAGTTGTTGAATAATTAAGACACTACTAATTTTGTTATGGAATAATAGACACGTATATACAGTATATTTATAATTCGATTTAGTCAAAAAATAATGTTAGTAGTACCTAATGTAAAAAAATAAATTACCACGAACAAGTTGTTGCTTAGGCAAATTATGTAGAGCTAACTATTAATATTATGATATAATAATGGCGGGTATATATACAATATTTATAACATAGAGCAGTATATAACTAGGTACTTAATTAGGTACTTCTTCTTTACGTAAAGATACAATGAACCTTAATTTAATTCAGTCGATGTATTGCGTAACTAATAAAACTGAGCACGCGAACTGGCGAACATGCGGAATTCCATTGTTAATCTTGGCCGAGAGCCTACGAAACGGAAAAATGTGTACGGAAACTGTATTCTGCGAAGGATATATAAACTATCACAGGAGCTACATTATATCATTCACACTATCCCAGTCCGCGTGCGTGTCCCTGACGCGGCGATAACTGATATTTATTATTGTCATTCCGTTGCTTGAAACTAACCTCAGATTCCTCAGAACCGTCACCTGAGATGTTTGTAGGATTATTTGTTTCTGCGACGATTCAGATATGAAATATAGATGAGATGTATCATAGAATAAATCATATCCTTGTCTTTTAGGGCCAATCGTGTGTAGGAAAGTTTCGGCGACCCGATTGGCGCAGGATAGTTTCGGCAAAAAGGGTCGGGTTAAATACCCACACGGAGGAATATTTGTGTGACCGACAGATATGGCTTGATACAGGGCACATGAATATACAATGTGTAAATTTTATATTTTCGTACCGTTGCACGAAGCAAGAATCCTAGCCATCGAGGTTTTATGTATTGAACAGTCAGAAACCCTGAACAGACCACCCCCACTTTATTATAAAGCGTGAAGAACATTTCCAAACATTCATAGTGCCAGTTGCTATGCAGACAAAAATTTTGTTTAATGAGAATTAACGTCTATAATAAGTTAAAGTCCCGACTTTATCCTACAGCATTTAGCGAAATGTGAATTAAAAATAGTAGGTATACCTCGCCAACGAAAGACTTACCTTAAGTTCAAACCAAATAAAAAAATTAAAAACAAAACAGTGCCCGTACCGCAGTTCGGTAGAAAAGTTTTTATTTTTACGACTTAATGAGTTCTACTTCTATCCAAAATTTTAAGCAAAATAGTTTAGTCGTTTATGATGTTTGAAACAATCATAAAACTCAAACAAACGTGAAATAGTAAAATGTCTAAAGCAATAAAGGAGTAAGTATTAATAAATCTCGTTCTTGCCTTCTTAGTGATGATGGTTTTATGTAAGTAGTGTTCGTTTCATCTTGATTAGGCTAACAATATTGTATGGCGAAGAACCTACAAAGATGGTGTCAAGCCCCATTAACACATTATACAGCCAATGAAGCAAGCCTAATGAACCAGGTGAATCCATTATCATTTACGTTGTCGTCTTTTAAAGGCTTTGTCCGTTTTCAAATTAGACGAATTAGATGCGAGGCAACGAAGCTAATTTAAAAGAATGGCAGTTTTCACCTGTGTCACTTTTGACAAAGACAAGCTAAACGCGTTCGAGCTATGAGACGGTATGTATACATTGTAATATGGGGATCTTTATAATCTGACAATAAGAAAATGTGGAATATATGGAACATTGTTCTCGAATTAAGGTTTTGTTAAGTTTTTTTTGTCCTGTAGTGTTCTATATTCTATAAATAGATAGATTTATCTTTATTTTACACCAAAAATAAACATAAGTACAGTGTAAGGAGAATGTACAATGGGCGGTCTTATCGCACTAGGCGATCTCTTACAGACATCGTTAGTATGGACAGAGTTGAATGCATACAAAGGCAATCAAAATAGAAAATAAATGTTTATAGATCATTTACAGTTACATAATTAATTTATCAGAAAAACTAACAAAACAAAAAAATCATCTCAAATCAAAATTATATACAACACAGTTACCTACTTCTCACTCTGCAGATGCGATTAACTTTCCGGGGCGTTAAACAAATGCGCAAAATAATGCAAAAATAACTAGAAATGTGTGCAGTAAAAGTTCGCAAAAACAACACGCTGTCGGAGGTTATTTTGCCTCTATGGCTTCTACATATTCTGCCGCAAGTTGCAAAGTTGCAGGTCGTACAAACAAATTGAAGAAACAAGATTCTATCAGCCAGCAATATATTCAAAACATCCGAGGTCCATATCTGAACTGCTACTTCATAATTTGATCACCCGCTTTGAAACAATGCAGTTGTATTTAGCTAGAGAATACTAAAGTTCCGGGACGCTTACTTCAATACAAGATTTATGTACCAGAGTTCAGCAGAACGCCCATTTACTACACAAATTTCGTTACCAAACACCTATTGTAAATGCGAGCAATAAATAACTGTAATACTTAGTAGTATATATATAAAACCAATTTATTTAACACGTCATCGGCCTACAGAAACGACTTCACACTACCCTTACTGATGAAAAGATTTTGTTTTGTATGTAAGAAACACGCTAAATGTAAATTCTTTGAAATAAAAGTGTTCAAACGCGGTAGGTTTTATTTTGTTTTTTGGTACCGATCTCTCAAAGTTTCAAACCCTTTACAGCATTAATGTCACGGGCAGACTGAGATGTTAAACGTCTCATTTGTAAATTCTTTATTACATTTTTTTTAATCCTATTTCGGCGCTAAAACTGTCTCGTTCGATTGGAAATCTCCACAGTTAGACCCTAATAAAACAAATATATTACATACATACTTATATGGGCAACGTGAACACGTACGATAGGTACCTTGGAATTTCGTATATTTTATATGTTTAGGTACAATATAAGCCGTAGGCCGTATACTATTAAATTTTCTGTCTCAATTTACTTTTAAGAATAAAGAAAAATAATTTTAAATTTTAATGCTCAGCTTAGTATACAATGCATGATACTACAGAACTACCTACCTAGTTTAATAAAAATATTTTATTCTTGTTCAAGCACAGAGGAAAAGATTGAATCGGAATTTTTATAATATCGTGCATGTGTAATGTAAGTATTTGCAAATACTGTAGGAAATATGGCTTTAAAATTTCAAGCGAAGTAATATAATATAATATTGCATTTCGCGGAATGTAGTACCTACCTATACAATATTTTCTCAATAGCAGCTAGAAACTTCAATACAATATTTCGGTAAACATTTGAACTCAAACCTATTGATCGTCAATCAATGTCGAGGCTATTCAAGTAAAATTCATGAAGGTGGTAGAAAGCGGTAGCCCTACCATCTGTTGCCGAAATTCCGGAAGCGAATGGCCATTTTCAAACGCGGTCGGTAAATAACCTTAATAGTGTATTTAAATCAGGGTTGGTCACCGTGTAATAGGTATTGGACGTGCTTGCGACTTTTTTCCGCGTGCGCTGAGCGGGTCCGTTAATTTTTCATCGGTATCCGAAATCTTTTCGTGTGACCTACCTGTGATTTGCGGTGATTGCTAAAATAGTTAAACTGATACCAGTTTTGGTATAGACTTGTAAGTCCAGACGTAGAATATATTACTACTTATTTAAACTACATTCAAACCATGTTCTTTTTTTCCTTTGTTGGGACGCTCAAAGCAGAAAAGGATGGCAGAATAACGGGAGGCCTATACCCAGCAGTAGGTGATCCCGGGCTGAAATGATGATGTTAAAAGCCATGTTCTTCACCTCCTACTTGCTGCCTCCCATTCTTCCAGCTTTTTACACTTTGCCGAGTGGTATCCGGCCTACATTTGACCACCCCCTTTCTCCCGTGGGTGTCGTAAGAAACGATTAAGGGAAAATGCAGAAGATGGGCAACAGCGTCATCTGTAACTTGTCCTCCGCGATCTTCATGTCGCTTGCCAAGCGTGGGGATTATGCAACCCCGTCCACCTCTTTAAGGGGGAGGCCTTTGTTCAACAGTGGACCTCTACCGGCTGATGATGATGATGACTTTACACATTTAAGAGTTTATTTGAGGTACGCCAAAGCTACCAACATCATAATGTTAAGGCTTCGGGCTTAACTCTGTCTAAAGCCAAGAAACTGGTCATTTTTCTTGTGAGCCTGCAATTATTGCTTTATTCAAAGTAGATTGGTTAATGGGGCGCAAAGTATAAGGGGGAGCAAGAGTATAGAAAGTAATAGACGCGGCTAAAGTTTGGACTTATTATTTATAGTGAGCCAATTAACACGTTCACACTCCGTGTATAATACTGTTTGTTTTGTTTGTTTAACTAATCTCAGCACTGTTGGTAATTAGTGCTCTATACTTATACTAACTAAGAGTCTAAGTTATAAAATAATTGTTTAAGTGTGTATGCTTATAAGCTGAAATTATTTTCTCAGTAATCTTCATATATATACGGAAGTAATATACATAGGGTAAGGTAATAAAAAGCTTAAGGTACCTGTCTGAGAACATCTTATTACTAAGGCAACACGCTCGTTTATGCGTAAGGTTTAGAAAGACCTTGACCGGGTAACAAAGGATTCATAAAGGGTACTATTCCTTTACGGATTTTCGGGATTCGGATCCCGAATATTTGAACAAAAATTTGTAGGAACCGAACAAGATTTTTTGCATACAAAAACAATTAATCCTGTCCATTTATAACTCGATAACTCGACAAAACTGTCTGGCTACGCACAGACCTAACGCAATAACCAATGTTGGTTTTTCATCGTCGCATTTAATGGAAAGATTCATGACATAATTTTGGATAAAAGCTTCGCAATATTGGAGTCGCGGTTTAATAAATGAACTTGAACAATTCATAGTACAGCCAATACAGACAAGTTGCAAATAAGTTACGAAATAATTAAACCGGTAGAGATAGCTAGCTATTGCCTTATAATGTGGCTCGTTTAAGTTCGTATACTTTTGTGAATAAAACTTATAAAATATGTAAATACATGCTTAATTAATTGTTAGTAATCGAGCCGCCTATCTTGTGTCTTAGGGCGACTCTAAGAAATGCAAATACAAAGTTTTACCATTTAGGTTCTCTGTAGGGACCAGTCAGTTTAAAATATTGAAAATATTTTCAGGTTGCAGAAATTTTACATAAATGAAAATGTAGTAGGATGTACCCACCTACCTAGCGCCAAACAGTTTTGAGTATGACAAACAAGCTGCAGTGCCAAGATCGAACATTTCAATCATATTATTAAATTTCCAATAAGTTTATATGAAATATGTAAAAAAGAAATACCTATGACAGGATCGTAGAAAATGGAAATCGGTTCTCGCTACCTACTCATCTGGGAAACAGGCGTACCCCAAAGAACTTAGTAAATATAATACAGGAACTATAAATACTTATTCATTTTAATTTCAAGAATAAATAATTTAATATATATACTTATATATATCTATGTATACTACCTATATACTTAATATGTAGTACTAAAACTCCTGACAATTTTGTCGTCAAATACCTGTAATAGTACCTTCCTATGGAAGCTTTAAGTTAATTAATCTAAAGTTAAGAGTAGAGTAGAGCAGACAATAAATACGGAAGTTGATGTCGACTTTAGGCTAAATACTACGTCGGGGTTGCCCTTAGATAAAAATATATATAATAAATGAAAATGTGGTTAAAAGACAATAGCATATTTTTAAAATGAACAATAGAACAATGACCATTTCTGTACCTAGATGGGAGGAAAGCAAAGTAAGATCTAAATATTAATTTGTTTTGTTTCAAGGCAATGTTTAAACAAAAGTGTATTTATTGTAATTTAATTTAAATATTGATACATAATCATATTAACCGCTTATAAAATACAATTCGGCAACTATTTTGTGTGGGCCAACAACATGTAATTATAGCCTTAGGTTTAACTTGTGTGTAACAATCAATCTTTCCATAATTTCTCTACAAAACACCATTTTGGTGTTTTCTCACTAATTAACGAACTAATTATCCGCGTAGGTTTCGTACTTGCCTAAGCAAAAAACACTAAATGTTTGCCTATATCGTACTTATTGCCTAACTTTATTAAGCGCTAGATATAGCAAGGAGAGTCGATGAAGCGAAAGAGGATCGTAAAAAATGGAAATCCGTAGCCACTACCTAAGTACATCTAGAAAACAGTCGTAATTAATGTATGTATACGTATTCCTATAGAAGTCATCCAAATTAGTTGGTGTAAAGGCAACGTTCAATATTATCCGATGACCAGAGTATAACGATAATTAAATAGAGTACTCATTAGTGGGTTTTTGACGTCATTGCATTAAAATTATACAGATTCACTAACATTAGATATGTTGTAGGTACACTACATGGCCTTAACTAGGTAAGTCCACGAATAGTTCTATCAAGAACATCTAACGTTCTGCATACTAGACAATTAATTTGTTGAAATGTTTATCTTAGACAGATTTAGTTTAACACATTCAGATTTACTCACCTACTTCAGTAGTTGGCTCAATGAAATATACAGTAGATTGTACATCTGAATGTTCATACATACATATGTGTACCCAGACTAACGACACCTTCGTTTAAAAACATACTATTCAGAATAACATACGAGCAATTCATTTAGTTGTAAATGTTTTACGTACGTGTGAATTAAATATTCCTTTTAATAGTGCTGTAAGAGTTATGCGATTAAAAATTATGTGAAAACACGCTGAAAATGTCTGCGAGGGCGGAATATTGCCGTTTACGGCGAGTGACGACGTTCGCACTGCGTGCTACCGTGGGGCCACTACCACGGGATCTCGACACGACTTCATCGAAGCGAGCTAAATGTGTGATATTTTAAAGAGCCACGGTAAAAGTCGGAACAAAGAGTACAGTAATGAGGTGTCTTCAATTTCATTCAGCTGCTAAGTAATGCCTGTGTGCCCGACGTTCGTGGAGTGTTGACAGAGTGGTTCATTATCTTTTGTTAAAATATTCTCAGTCCTTCCCCTTTGTTATGAATAGTACTTTCGGGATCGATGGTCCGTACAATCGTGAGCAGTGGCAAGGAAATAACCAAGCAAATGGTTTTTAACTTTTAAAACGTTCTTTGATCGTCCTTTTATTTCGTTTCTTTCATTTGGCTGACTCAGTAGTAATTGAAAGGAACGACTTTTAGTCAATATCTATTGCAACCAATATTTTTTTTGTCAGGTACAATAAATATAAAGCAGTCCAACTAAATCTATGAATGATTGAGGTAATTTATAAAGGATTAAGACCTATAGACATCATTATAATATTTATCTCAGTAAATATTACTAACCTAACACATGTAAATCTACTTATTTAACGCATCTATTTATTTTCGTAATATAATAAAAGTACTTAATTTAATTGTAATTTAATATCAATAATTAAATGACAAAACTACGTTAAAAAGTAATTCATTACTCACTAAGCGTATTTATTCGGCAATAAAATTCACGAACAGTAATAAAGGCGGCACATAAAGTTGTCACTCATTCACAAACACGGCCGCATCACAAACAATACGCGGCGCATTACGAGAATACGTTCACATCACTAGTGCGTGCGTGGAAAAGTACGGGAAAGTTGTGGTCCGTGGAGGAGAGAGGCGGCGATCGGATCGGCGGCCGGCGCGGGACTAGAGCCCGGGCTCGCACCCGCCCCCGGATCGCGGGATCGCCCACGGCCGCGCGCCTTTCAGCGCGCCTACGCGCACTACGACTTGCCTGCGAACTGTACGTGTACAGCCTTGCCGGCGTAGCGTCTAATCGTAAAAAAATACTGAACATTTATTTGTCGTACATTGATACGTTATAACCAACATTTTACGACGACAATTTACGTGGTTAATAAATCAAGGTTTTGCTGTTATTATGCTGTAACATTGCAAGGCATGCCAAATTCTATGCGCAGGCCAAGTGCGTTGTGTTGGATAGAAATACCTTGACCTAGTAAAGAGCAGAGCAAAGCGGCAAAAAAGGCTAAAAGCTAATAGACTTTCTGTACCGATTCTAGAACCAGTATTTAAATTGAGTAGTCTATCAATAACTTGATTTAATCAACCTACAAAGGCAGAGAAAACTTTAATGTTATTCTTATGAAATTGGTGTGAAATGTTACTGCGCAATTGGTAAAAATGTTTAAAAAAACCAAGGCTGCAGCGTAACATTATATTATATTATGTTGCCTGGCAGTTCAATGCAGTAACTGGCAGACTAGAAATAGAAATAGTTCGGTCTTTAAAACCAAAGTAAAACTCTTTTTCATTGAACACCAAAATAGTAATGAGAACATACAAGCTGCCTTACCCGCAATCTAGTCAAATTGAAATTAGTATAATTAAAAATGCTATAATAAAAAGTATATACATGTATTAAATATAAATTGTTAGTGTTTTATTGTATTCCGGGCCCTCTCGGGCTGGCAACTAAAAATCAGCGTTGGAGGAGCAGTCTCACTGCCATCCAGCTTTATGCTGAGCTGCAGGCCCTTATGTGTTTTTCTTTTTATGCCAATAAACATGTTTCTTTCTTTTTATATTATTGTAGTATTCGGACACCTATTTACGTTTAAGATTGTTAACACTTACTTCTACATTCATTACTACTTTCACCTAGTAATGTTATAAAAACGAACACACCTACTTAAATTATCTTCAATTTATACAACATTTCTCATGTGAATAGTTAATACGATTTCCACGCAGATAATTTGAACGGTATCATATTCCAATCTACGCATAGAGCCGTTGTAACTTTTATACCCTTTCGCTATCTCGAATTGGGTTTCCGTCTGTCAATGAGCTTAAGCCAATATCGTTACAGAGTTTCCTATGGAACTCAACTACACGTGTTATCTCACAAGGGGATACACTGTTACACACACAGCCACTCGATAAACACACCCTGTTTTCAAAAAGAACTTCAAATAGCGTTCCAGCGTAGGAAATATATAACAACACTACAAGTTAGAAATTAGATTCATAAACTTTTAATATATTAGGTACTTTTTAAAATGCTGTAAAGTTCATTATTCTTTGGTGTGCAATGTAATGTAAAGTCTATATAATAAACAATGTTATTAGGTATAACATATATATTATTATAGTCCATTTATAGGACACAGTTCTATTGCTTAGATTTTCCTACTTATCTATGGTACTACTACATCTGATAGATCTATAATGCCTTCGCTAACTTATTACGATACAATCGACACCCCATACTATACTTACTTACTTAACATTATCAACGTGAAAGTAACTCTGTCTAACTCTCTGTTACGGCTTCATGACTAAACCGCTGGACGGATTTTGATGAAATTTTGCATGTAGAAAGTTTCAGACCTGAGAAAGGACATAGAATACTAAACGTGGGCGAAGCCGCGGTCATAAGCTAGTTATATATATATGAGGAGCGATGCGTTACACACTACAGGTGAATTTTCAATGGAAATAAAATCTGTCGTACCATATTGGTTTTACGAAAAAAACTGTCAATCTCACTCACCGTCCGGAACACTGAAATCAGCTTACTAACTTCCACGGATAAAAGTCCTGCTGTTAAGCCAATACTGTCTCATGGATGTAACAAAATAAACACTAACTCAATATACGTACCTAAGTATTTTTGTTGAAACTAAAATCGATATTAAAACATTAAATACAAAGCAATACTTTCCATTATTATTTCAATATTTGAAATCGCTCTATTTTCACTTTACAATAATATAAAGGGTTGAAACTCAATATTTATACAAGTATACGAGATGACTAGACTATACTTAAATGATTTTATGAATTCGTTAGATTGGTCAAATAAAATTAAAAGCGATTTTTCAGTTTCATTTCACAAATGTAAATACATTTTGTAAAGAGATGAGAAGGTAACCACTAAAAGCTTAATGTTTATTTAGCACTGAAAAGGAAAGACTCCTTAAATAGTTGAAATAAATGTATATATACTTAGCTTTAATTTTCTGCTAAAATATTCTCTCTACTTTTTTATCTTGATGTTAGTTAAGTGAATATATTTTGACATGTACATAATCATAAATAATTTAGCCATCATTCTAGTGAGGTAACACAAATTGGAAACTCGTGCGACCTCGGGAAACTAATTGCTTAACCGCTGAACCCATCGGATGGTAAACATCGGTCACCGAAGTATGGTGATGTTTAGATTCAACGTGATCATAGATTAAACAAACTCGGTGACAGTTGGAAGGCTTATTTAAATGAAACGCCATAAGGGACGTTTCGAACCTTTCGTCCTTTTGGGAATCAAAGTGTTGTGTTGCGACCGAACAAGAATCACAACACTACCCTTGGAGATTAGTATACTTTCGTAGTTTGCGTCCCCACGTCAACATAACGGACATATGTCGCAGGCCCAGTGTCCCGCCTCCTGTAAACGACGCAATGTAAAGATATATGTAATACATTATATACACACATTTAAGGATTAATTTGACGAAAAAGTAAGTCCAATTTTGTTATGTAACCATGTGAATATTTTATTTAATTAGGCTCAAAGTTAGTACCAGCGTAAATAAAACCTGATGTTTGCTCCGTTCTACGAAAAGTTGCGAGTGGTGAAAAGTTAAAATATTTTATTAAAATTCTCTCTAACGTTAGCAAGTTCAGTTTGAATTTTTCAATACGCTCGACTCTCGTTTATCTTGAGTAGAAATTAGAATACCGGTGCTTTTAGATACGTACAAAATTGGCACACCAAGAATGCAATTTTAAGTTTGTATGTATACCACCTAATGATAACTTGGGAGTTGAAACTTTTGCGCGGAGTCGAACTTTTTTAATTATGTTGCCTTGGTCCAATATCGGTTCAGCCGATTCAGCGAGTCTGGAATCTCCAGAAATTCGTTTGAACTGAAGCTTATCTTTTTTCAGATTACTTTACTTTAATTCTGGATGTTTTACGAACGCTGTAGATGTTATCATAGATAAGGTCTTTAAACCTAAACATTGTACTTAACACATTGTACCGTCGAATTTCTGTCGATAAGCGTTTATTATCCATCCATTCTTGTAATAATAAAACTCATTTCAAAATTCATTAAGCATTCCGGGATGAACGTCTTGGATCGACAGTAATCCAACAATATGTATCGCTATATGCCTAGTATTCGGAATGCGTATGTGCTGAGCCCGATCATATAATTATATAGCCACCTTCGGGTAGTTTACCCGTGCATAATGCAAGACATAAAGCTGTAGTTAGTTTCTAGAATAAACAATGAATTATCCAGACTTTACTCAGACACTTAGCGTCTTTGCAAGGATATTTCTTTTAAAATTATAACAATGCAAGGAAAAAACCTTTAGATTTTTTTCATTAGGTTATAACTAAGAAGTAAAGTACCTATCTATGTGAATTGTAAAATAACACGTAATGAATGACGTGAAATAAATTTTAATTTTTTATCTAACGCTTTTCACACGTGCTTGATATAGGTTCATAAACATTATGTCAGGAAAAAACGTTAGAGAAGGTGATGGGTCGAAAAAAATGTAAAAATGTTACAACACCTTTGAATTAAGTTATTAACAAGTGTAAGGGTATAGAACGGTATATTCTAATTTGTTTCCCGATGTGTTGTTTCCATACATACACACAAACAGGCGTCCGTATTGGTTTAATTACGGTAAAAGGGTAGAAAGCCAATTACGGTTTGCCTGAAAAGATAATAAAATGTAAATTGCCAATCATATTGTCGACGCGCGACATACAGATCGGAGTCGCAAAGCGCGGCCAAACATTACGTATCCCGGTTCATTGTTCACAGTAACCAGTATTTATGAATAACATAAACAAAAGAGAGATTTCGTAAACAACAATATTTGTAATTGGAATTTATATTCGAGATTTATACAACGTCATAAATATATTCAAATGCATGACAAAGTCCCATTGTCTCGTTTCACGTGAATAGAAGTACGTACGCTTGACCAATAAAACTGCAGTAAAATACCATCACCAAAAATATTTTGCTAGGATCAAAGCGAAAAGACAATGCGAATAAAAATTCCGGGCAAATATTCACATGGATCTGTGCCGTATGTCATACATTCCTTACTTAACATTTGTGGCTACAGTCATAAGTACCTTGACATGTTAAGAAACCTTATGTCGACTAGTTGAAAGAAACAAACATCAATTTAAGTTACTGTTTCAACCATAGAAAAAATGATGATCTGAGAATATTTTAAACTTTTTACTATATAGGTAAGAAGTTGTTCTTTAATTAATAGCATGTTAAAAAGTAATGTTCAGCTACATAAGTTGATGACTGTACCTATTCAGCGTTCCTAAAATGAAACAAAGGCTTACTAATTCTTGTGGTTATCATTTTACTTACGTCTCCAATAAAACAAATTAACTAGAGGTGGGCTGATGCTCATTTTTCTCTACCAGGCCGTATCTGAATTATGACTACTTACATATTCTTTGAGAAAGTAGATCAACCAATAGTTGAGGAAACCCGTGAGTTTAGGATGTAATAACAGTTGATCAATAACTTTAACATCAAACTTAAAACCAGCAGCTAGGTAACTAAGCCACCGCGCCAATCGGTCATCAATTTGTCCTTATATAAGACTGCACAAGCAATCCCATCAATACCCGTAACCCGAAACAACTAGTTTCCTTCCTAATAGGCAAAACATAACAAGGGTCAGGCTACATCGGGATGGAAATTGAATTGAACGGCTAATACCACTAGTGAGTGAGGTCACGGGTTATAATGTATCGGTACCCTTACGTGCGCGACCATTAACCATCAGCCGTAAATCTACGTATAATTTACAGCCGATCTCATACTCCGGATGATTGTCTAGGGCTACAGTATCTACACAGTGAAACAGAACATCCCCGAATAATGGAGATCCGAAAACATATTGGAGTCTATGAATAAACAAGTGATTTGAATGGGAATACGACTAAGTTCCAGCTTAAGAAAAACCTTGAAGTTGATCCACTTAATACTTACGTACCGTTGCAGAAGCTAACTACTAACGACGCTTGGATTTTTGCTTTCCTCAATTCTCCGTTTCCTTGTTCAGCGCCCTCGAACTAAACGATATTGTCGTCTGCAAAGGATTTAATTGAAGTGGTATTAATGTTGCGGTTACGTTCCGGTATTAAATCTCTATTATGTGTTGGAACCGGTGTTCATATAAGGGGTATGTTTCGTATATTAAGCCGTTTGGCAAACTTTGATATGGCTATTATGTACAGCGCCTTATACCGGCCTTATTACACACCGTTTATGTGCAGTACAGCTTCAAGTTTAGTTTATTTTATGTCTTTATGGCGACGAAACTGTAAGTCTTTTTTAAAAATAGAAATGTCGTGTAAAACGACAATAACCTTTTTTTCCAATAATTTAAATGTCGAAACAAAAAATCGTTGTATATTCCAAAATATAATTGAATTTAAAATAGATATAGTCGCCAAGAACTTGGGATAGTAGACCGTGCCAAAAATGGAAAATGAAGTGCCTTTTTTTTAAACCACTTTTGTTTTTTATATGATTTATGTCCTCGTTTTGGAATTGAAAAACATTATCAGTAAAGTCCCATCATCAGAAGTATGTACTTCGTTTTTATTTCAAACTCCTGGTGAGTTTCGAAGTTAAACTTACTTGCTATTATGTAAGTTTGTTAAGCCACTACAGTGGAAGCACCCGCCAAAGACTCGCGTAAATCTTAGTATTCAAAATTAATTTGGGCTATCCATTATACAACAAAGAAAGCTCTAAAACGAAAGTCACAAGAAGAGATTTACACTTGTATACCAACTGTTAATTTTTACACTGAGCGATTGAACAGCGGTTTATCTGTCTACCTCACGATCCATTAATCCAAATGTCCGTGCCCGATCACGTCCAATGGCAATTGGATTTTTTCTTTTATCCCGTAGCAGACGACGAAGAGTACCTATTTCTCCTTCTGTGGCTATTTCATCCAATAAAACTACATACTTTTAGAGTTCCTCTTCATTCTGTGTTGCATTTAGTTTACGATCGGCTCTTATCGTGGACTGAACTTTAGTACATGTTGTGGTTTTAAACTTTTCAATTGTTTTCCTTGCTTTTAACAATATATGCCAAAGATTCGGTATTTTATCTTTTTTTTTCCTATGTTTGATGACATCAGGCTGATGATGATGATGATGATTCCTATGTTTAAACACACGTTTCTCTAGACCAGATGTCACACTCATCAAATAACACAATTTTTACATGATACAAAATTAAACTTGAAATTATTACTCAAACAGCTGCGCCCCGGTATTACTACATTTGTTGGGATAAAAGCCTTTTTATTAGTCCAGGGTGTCAGCTACCTACAAGCCAAATTTTATCAAAATTGGTCAAGCCGTTTTAGCGTGAAGAGGTACCCAACACACACAACCTTAAACATTCGTTTTTATAACAGGGGAAGACAAGCGTGATGTATAAATTATATTGTTTTGGCTTTGACTGTCGTGTGCATAAGTGATGTTAATTTTTTTGCCATAAGTACTTTGCTAATAGTTTAACCCCAACCCCCACCAAGTTATGGAATAACTGTCTAATTGTAAGACTACTCATCTCACAACCAGACCAAACCATAAAATTGTTCTATAAATCGGGGAATTCTGAGCAACGTAACATTAAGCCATGGATTTACCTTCAACATCAAACACGTTCAAGAGAAACACTAAAATGACTTTTATCTGTATTGTACATCAAATATGTATTGTTTTAGATTTCCGCCAGCCTTTTGTGTTTATGATTTACACGAAATACTGAACAAAGGAACAGACATGAGGAGTATTTTCATCTTGAGAATAAAACGTGAAAGCTCACTTAGAATCCCGTTCTGAAAACGTAGGTTGGTTAACAGTAAAAGGTTTAAATTCGCATTGGTAAGCGTTCATAGTGTACTACAATAATATTGGTGAATAAAAAAAGGTCGTAAATGCGACGATAATCGTAACATCGCTATATAAATAAGTATTGTGAATCGACAGCGGCAGATGGTACTCGGTCCATATCATAAATTACACAAAGTAGTCAGTTTGCCGCACCGTCAGGCGCGCATTCTGAATTTAATTTTAGGGCATCATGAATAGGTTCAATCAATGGTTATTATGCCGGAATATATCCTTTCAAAGATAGCCTTTTGTTTCGGCCATCTTTACAATAAAAGAAAGCTTGGTTTGACTTTTTAATTTTGAATCGCAGCTTATCTGTTCCCAAGTATTATGGGCTTATTTAAGTTGGGTTTAACTGTATAATACAACATTTTTATTAAAAAAATACATACTCCTTCAAAATTAAACAATATGGTAAAGTTTTAAACTCTATCCAAACTCCAAAGTGTAGCTTAGCTGCAACGTCTGTTTAACTGCACTTTTATTCAAACCAACTATACTGCAATGAATATATTAATTCACGATATACTGGTATACTTATCATCCCGCCTTATCCTGGCTTCACCTTTCACAGCTCGGCGTCTCAAAGCATCGCTGATGCAGATCACATTAAATAAATAGCTTTCATCAATTAGAGTGGTCGATATAACCAACTAACTGAGCACGTGACTAATGCTTACAATTAAAATTACGTAATTGAATCATTCGACTGTCGTATACTTTACCTCCTTATAACTTAAGCTTATCTTAATTAGATCAGATTTATAAACAACAATTTTAAGTGTCGGCTCATTATTTACTAGTGCATTATTTACCTCGAGGGGTGGTATTAATTGGTTACATGTTTATTTATAATCATTAAAAAGTTAATTCGAAGCTATATTTCCTAAGGGAGTAAGTAGAGATGTTCTCCTTTAGTAAAAGCAGGTAAAAAGTAAAGATATATTTTTTTGTATAAAGTATAAGCTAATGAAGCACATACAATGGGTGGCCAGCCTATAGCCATTGACCCTTTTGAATCGACTGAATACCCATACATTAAACATCTCTGAAACTTGATCCAGCTGTCTGCAATGGGTTTGAACTGTGAGTAGGGATTCAATATACTTGAAAACTGGAGGCATACAGATACAGATACATCTATCGAGAATTCGAGTCCTGAATAAAACACAGGAAGACAAATGACGTATAAGAACCTCGTAGGACAATCATTTGTTTTACGTGAAAAAATAGGGTCATTCAACCCAACTGTTTGAAACGTATTACAGTAGGATGCGGCAATGTTATCACTACTATATATCATAGTAACGACGGAGTTTCGCAATAAGTTGCCTTATCGTGATCAACTTAATTATATGGATGTGGTATGAACTTATTATTAGGAAGAGTCTATATACATTTTTATGTCGGATATTCGCGTAGGAAAGGCGATCTAGAATTAATATTTTTAGGCGTCGCCTGCTCTGAATTTCAAGTAGGCAACACATGTGAGGTCCAAACAGTATTAACTATTTAGATAAAACCTTATCCACTAGAACTGTTTTTGTCACTGGCTTGTACTGTATTATTTATTTTATCATCGGTCGTCGACTACTTACTGCTTAAAGACTTGGATGTTGTGCAAAAGTATAACTAGAAGTTGTCTTGCTTGTATTTTAAAAAATAGATGTTGTTAAATTCTTCTTATTATCGTATGGTTGATGAACAACCCGGTGTCAGAGTTTTTCGCCTGTACCTCTCAGATGTGCCGGTTTCCACGCGATGTTTTTCTTTACCGTTTTAGCACCTGATAAGTAATTTATAATACGCACATGAATACGAAAAGACATTGTTGAGTGCTGGAGTTTAAACTGACGCCTTTGACTTGATAATCCAATGGTCACACCACTCGGCTATTAGTGCTGTTTTATGTCATTTGATTAGAATAGTTGAGAACAATGGTGATGCTCTATTTTAGTCGCGTTTGTTGTTGAGTTCCGTAATATACTCCCCGAGGTCTGAAAATCTGCAAACAAGTCACCCATACAAGAATAGACCCCGGCTACTGCAACTTAACAACTAATAAGATACATTCTTTGAGTATTTACGTTCATGCATATCTGAGCAACGAGTCACAGTTAGAGAAGTATTGCGTTAATTTTGCTCTGGGTGTTAGTACTGTAAGCTTCATACGTGTTATGAACTGCGTGGTAATATGGAGTGTGGTATTTCCGCAAAATAAAAATAACCAAAGGTAATTAAGCCTTTTCAGCGCACTAATTAAAGCGGATGGTAGCTCAGACAGTAGAGTAAGTTGTTTACCGTGCAATATAAAGTCGTATTTTAAAGTCAAGCTCATTATTTGTCTGGTGTCCAGACTCTTTGCTATTTATGGACTTCACTATAAAATTAAATGCATAATATTAAAGGGGTAACAGCAACTTGAAGAGAATATAATATTTTGGATGCCGGGAACAGGTAATTTAAGTCGGCGCCTGAAATATCTGGTACATTATTTAGTAGCAGGATAGAACTTTGCCGTCGACTAATTATGTTTATATTGAGTAGGTCCGCGTAAAAGCGATGCAAGATTAATTAAAAAATACTTACAGTCTCTTTGGGATGCTTCATTAGGCACATTATACTCAACAATTTTGGTGCTACGCTTTTTAATAATTTAAAAATAAATAATACCGGAATTAAAATTACTTGTCTAAATGTCAAAAGCTTTATGATTATGTACTGAATATATAAATATAATATTTTAATGTAATACTTAAGGTAAAAGCCAAAGAACTATTTAGTCAATCATTTACGAGCTTACATACTATGTATTGTTTAGTTAACCATGAGCAGGTTTAAAAACAAAATTTCTTCTGTCGTGGTTTTCCCTAGGGAGTGCTTATGGTGTGGTGAAAAATATGCGTGTCAACAGTTTTGCAAGGGTCCAGAGAGCGGTCGTATTACGCGGGAGACACTTACCAGCGGGGGAGGGCTTTAGAGATACATTATAAATGCATTACATTCAAGATTTATTACAAACGATGACAAAAGAACAGACGAAATCTTGTGGTATAACACGGGCTGACGTTCTACTTAATAATTGAGTAATGCGAGCAAATGTTTGCAAGTATGTGAACAACAGTTCTTATAATAAGTATGTATGATAGAGGTAATATTGACGACCCGATTAGCGCAGTGGCTAAGCGATTAGACTGCTGCGCTAAGGGTCGCGGGTTCGATTCCCGCACGGGGCAAAACTTTGTGCGAATTACAGATGTTTGTCCCGAGTCTGGGTGTTAGTGTATGTGATATTTCATGTTTGTGAAACGCACCCACGACACAGGAGAAAATCCTAGTGTGGGGCGACGTTTTTTTTAAGAAAAAAAAAAAAATATAAACTGCTTGTATGTGTGTGATGTATCCGAAACTTTTGTTGAGTTTGAAATAATAACAATAATATATGCGTATGAGAGGTACGGCTACTATCTGTCTGAAATGTAGTACTAGTTATTATTTACATATATGTGTTATACGTCCAAATGTTAAGTTTAAAAATAAAATATCAATGTCTATTTTATTCGTAAAATATTTTTGATTCCATTAAAATTAATAATCGTTTGAGTGCGTCTCTGTCCGAATACAATAGTGTCGATGATTAAAACATTTTAGTGCAGGCTTCCGCAACCACGAGTGCTATAACATTAAAATGTTTGAGCGAAATGAAAGCATTGCATTTAATATTCGAATTACATTATCTAATGTTCCATTTACTGCCAATGTTAACAACGGGTGTTACATTACAACACATAAAAACTTAGGAGTATAATAAAAATATATAAGCAGCACTTAGATATGATATATGAGTGCACATATTGCGTGAGTTGGTATAACAGCAATATAGTTGGATACAACGCCCACATTTAAGTTCCCACATGTGGCCACATTCTGGGCCGAGTTAGCCACTCATTATTTGCTTACACACATATTTGTGGGTTACGTTGCCCGAGCCAAGGGTATCGGGTCCCTTACATTTAACAAAGGTAACTTCGTATGAAAGTTGATCATTTCCAAAACGAATTTTCCCCAAAAGGGTAAATTGAAAGGCTTCGCAGGGATTTGTGCAGATCGACAATCTGTTCACCAACATGTTTGTAAGCTGAATATTTTTATGTGTATCGACCTGTTTATAACAGGCTTACACTATGATTATGTACGAGTAGAACCTGGAAGACGCTGGCACTGAGCAGTGGAGTCAGGCATAAAAATAAGGAGGCCTAGCAACTGTGAGCAAAGTCGGTCTGTTGATGATGAAGATATGAGCACGAAGAAATAGCTCAAACTGAGGTGCTGCGATTAGCAGATCAAGTCGGCAATCTCTTAGGTGCAGTCAGGTGCACCAGTCGTACACTCAGATACAATCACTTAAGGCCCCTAAGTACTCAAACTTATATATATAGTACTCCTTGTCGATTTCGAAGTGACCCCTGAATTACCTTTTTCTTCTTTACTCTAACTTGAAACATGTATTGAAGTAGCTAATTATTCATGTGGTAGCTAACTCATCGCTCACCCCGGAAATACCCCAGATTATACGCAGGCCTTTGAATGACACAAGCACTTGAATAAGGTCCGCACTAAGTGCTCTAAATCATTTTATATTCTGAGGAATCATTAAGGATTCTCTGAGCTGGAATTATGAATACAACCAGTGGTTTAATCCTTAGCCATTTTAATATTTAAGTACCTAATGGGTTGAGGGTTAATTTATGTCCTCAAGTTTCGGGCTACGGCACCAGCTAATTATGATTTATGACGTTTTACTTAAAACGGATGGCTCGCAGCAGGTTGTGATGGCTTCATCTTTGTTTTATCTTTACTCCAGAAGCAGCCGTGTACATTCCAGTTATACTGCCATAAAATCTCGCCTGTGATCCTCGGCTAGATGAATTGAGGTCAGAACTTTAGTGCCATTATTTTATTAATTAGTAAAAGGGATAAGTTGGATATTCATAATTTTACCATATTAACCTGACTCTTAGGGGAGAAGGCTTATGCCCAGCAGTGGGTCACTTAAAAGCTGATGATGATGTACTTGACTCCTTCGATTTGCCTCCACGTATTGCAAATATTTAGATATAGTTACGTATAGGGAATATTGATTTAATAATAATTATCAGGAAGTTCTATCTAATCTATGAAATATTTAAAAATTATTTACAACTTAATGCTAATACAAAATAAAAACAATATATACAAAAATAAACAATTAAAAAGCATGTATTATTTGGGTGTGAATGTTATATTAATTACAAAGCTCAATTTAATTAATGCAGCAGCTATATTTCTCTTAAAAAATGTATGCTTAATCAAAACGGATCCACGTTGAAGAATCTCATTTCTACAGCAAACAAGCCACTGGATAAAGAGGTTTGGTTTTATCTCACAAGATAATTAAAATATTCATAACGAAAGGCACTTTACTAGACTTAAAAATGAGCACCAATTTTAAAATAAAAATTAATTTCGTTGCTTTCTTTACTATCATTTTATGATTGAATTTTAATTAAAAACTTAAAGTATAAACAAAATAAAAATGCAAAGACTAGAAAGTGCATGGTGCGTTAGTACGGGTGATTACGTTACATTTATTAATACACTTATCTCTAAGTCTTTAACTTACGTTTATCAAAAGACACGTCACCCTCTATTTCCAGAGACGATCAAACTTTTAAAATAATTAATAGGCCTCTGAAAATTAATTCAGTGTTTAAAGTAGAAGCTATTTTAAGCCGAAAAGTTTCTAATTAATTACAGTATATTTTAAGTTCGTATAACGAATTGTAAATTTCATTAGAATTTGCCATAGCTATCCTGGATCGCTATGCCTGAGGGGTAGATTCAGGTGCAATACTACCGTGCGCCCCGGGTTCACCCATGCCGATATTAGATCCAGAGCAACTAGCGGTATTAGTCTGAGCGACTATCGACGTTTATCCAGTTCCAATTTCCAACTATAGCGGGATATTCCTAAAAAGAATTCTCGCCTATCCCACGTTCAAAACGATTAGTCCATTCTGTATAAAAGTAGGGCTTGTCACCCTTGTCGGTATAAGAACAATAAATGGTTAAAAAATTTGAAATAAAATAGAACGTATTTTAGTAATAAAAAAAGTTAACTTATTCAGCCAGACAGTTCATGTCAAGGTCCACGTCTAGCCGTTTCATAATATTTATTAGGCATTCAAAACTTTTAATTCGTGTATTTAAGTTTAATACTCTCCACAGACTCGGACCCTTTGCTTGTAGAACAATTAGTCAGAGTAAATACTTTGAAACCATTAATAATTTATTGACAAATGATACTTTGAAAATATATATAACAATAAGCAACCTACACAGCTTTTTTTTAGTTAGCCTGTTCTGTGTCGCTTTCTGAGCAACGGTCTCCCTTTTCTTTCTTGTGCTTAAAAATCTTCTTGCCTTTACTAACTTCGGTGTCATTATCGACTTAAGGCATGTTTCGTTATGGTCATTTGGGGTGCATGTAGACAGGCCACTTAGTCCAGCATACAGTGGGCGATCGACTTTGCTATATCTTTGTTGACACTTGACAGGCTCTCTCCATATACGATACACACATGACCAGATACGACAATACAACAATAATAATACGACAATATTCTATTGATAAGAAGAATATTTCAATGTCAATTCCGCCTTAGAGTTCCAAGCATATTATAATATATTATAATTGTACCATATAGTTTATATTTTCTATAGTCCTCTGAAAACAAAACCTTTGCCTATTAAAGGGACGCTTGTTGTTAGTACAACTATTCTACAAATGTATGTCTCATAAATCAATCAAAAGGTCGTTGCCACAATATCATCATACTTCATTGTAAATTGAAACTAGCACTTTAGGGATTCAGTGATTGCAGCCAGCCATAGATGTTGACTGCGAATATGTCAACCAATTTAATATGCTAATTTTGTCAAACCAAATCGCACGCACTACCGCACTGTTAATAATATATTCGAGGTAAACTAATTGTAATATTAGTTTTGTTTATTCATTAGTGTACTATGAGAATAATTTTACAGGTAGGGTCAATGAAGTATAATATGAAAACTGTAGAGAAGCATTCAGCTGTATTCATTGGGTACCATCAAAGACAGCTGTATTAGGTACGAAAGGGAGTACCCAATAATACATAATACAGGCCTACAGTGTTTGATAAAGCAGAAAGATTTTAATGTGGATAAGTAAGCCCATCCCATCGATTATTTCACTCGCGCATTCAACCGGCAGCGTAGCGACTATTGGAATAAACTTTAGACCTTCCACTATCAATTTATTATCTGACAACTTTATTAGATTTATAGTTTCAGCGGAGTTTATATCAAATTATGGTAGAACTATCGATTGCTTTGTCACCAACATTTGAGTTATAAAAGGGAAGACGGAACTGAAACCTAAGAGAAGAAATCAGTGCATAACAAAATTATTAAATACGACTGACTGAATAACAGCGTACCTACAGCTAAACTTTTTCATTTATATTAGTCAGATTGGAATTGCGAAGTTCTATATAGTAAATGGGAAATGAAAAGGCTAACTTTCCTGCCTTTCATCTGTATCTCACACTTTATTGGTAAATGTTTTCAACTCATTGAATCAATATTAATAATAGATGCCGAACTAATTGTCGAGCTGCGAAATTAAATATAGCAAACTTTTATAAAACTAATAGCTCATCATATTTTCAATTTCAGACCTTTTTTAAACTTTTCGGTTCGTAGATACGTGGCTACCGAGCAGATCAGTCGATGAGCGGGGTTAAGCCCTGCTCGCCGCGGTCAGTCTTGTGATGGGTGATCGTTTTGCTGTTGTGCTGTTGGTCCTGCGCCTGATTTCTCTCCGGTCGTGTCGGTCCACCATCCCATCAGACTATGAGATATCTCCTGCGTAGTTGGCTAGCCTTAGATCAGTTAAGCTGCCATGTGCGAAAATAGGTCAAGAGAACTTTTTTATTACTATAAATCCAACACTCATGTCTCAAACTATCTAGAAGTCTTTTTAGCCAACAAAGTGGTGTTTTTTAAGCCTCAGACCATAATACAAAACCAAGCACTCCGTAACACTGCAGTGGCAGTCTTGAATAAAGTAGTAAAGCTGTTAAGGGTTACTCCACCCCGCTTAGGCTAATGCAGCAATGCCAATACATCACTTCATTGTAACCTCGGAACACCTGAGATCGGTTATATCACGTGATTATCACAAGATAAGCGCCTGGAAAATGTCACGAACACTTCCCTGCTTAATTTACATAAACGTGCCTAAAACACCGTTCAGTGGATTTATAAAAATCATCTCATTGTTGGTGCGAAGAGATAAATGTTTATTAGCCATCGCCTTTTTTAATCAGGCCATAAATAATGACAGATTATATACATGACAGATAATAATTTTAAAATTAATTTCTCCATTTATCTTGGCTGTGCGTAAAACAGAGCTGAATCATTCCGCACTGGCATAAAGTTTTCAATTAACATTTTGTTCTCACGTACATATGTAACCCAAAATTTGCACGTTTAGCATTTCCTATTCCCACTTTAATTGTGGTGGGGGAGCTCGGATGCAAATGCTTTATTTTATGAGAGCATAACTACCGAATTAACCAACTAGCTATCGCTTTATTTCGTTGTTTATATTTTTAGTAAAAACTTATTAAGCCTTTTTGTAACTAAGAAAAGTTTCAAACAAATTACATAGGAAGAAAGCTTTAAAAATGAGATTTTGTGTTGTGAACAATACTGTTTGTTTTTACTAAGAAATACCTACTACCTAAAAATATTAAATTAATAACTTGAGTGTTTATAAAACTTAGGTATTCGTCCTAGACTCCCTGACTATTTCACAAGGCAGACTTTAGAATGATAATTAAATACATTTGTAGAAATCCAACGCCAAGGATGTCTGGGGCTGTCTGTCTATCACAATCTCGTAAAAGTTCTTAGATTGTTTCATACTTGTACTCATACTTAGTTGTACATACCTACGGTTATAGTCATTATACCGTCAGTAACTTACGCGATTATCTTAATTTAACTTAAGTTTCTCATCATCATCCGGAAGACGTCCACTGTTGGACAAAGGCCTCCGCCTTAGAACGCCACAATGAATGACTTACCTAAGTTTCTAATAATATATTAAATTAAACAAAAACTATATTATACTATATTACTTAATCTAGTTTTTCCTACAATCCTTTGGATTCAGGATTTTATAAATAAAAAGCAGTCTTGTATATTTTACCGAATCAATTAGGCCACTGAGAGTTACATGCACAACAAGGATAGCATTTCTTTTTATAATATTCACGAACATATTTCGCAAACCATAGAAGACTTTGAAACTAGACCTCGTAAAACGGCAGTTTTAATAAAAACTTGTGCAGTATAAGAAGGTCGTCATCCTTTAGAGTGCTTCCAAGCGAGTTCGTCTCTCAAATGGTATACTCGGTCTGCGACGTATCATCTTCGGATTAAACTGTCGATAGCGGTAAACATTTCTATCTCCCTGTATACAGCAACTTCACGTCGAAAATTGTATACAAAAGCACCCTTCCAATTAGGAGCACTTTGAAGGTTTTGGAGGAGGCTTAGCAGGTTGTCTGCGAAGTCACAATGGTCAAACAATCGTCGTAAAGAAATGTCATGTCGCGTTGTTTGATGTGACTTATGATATCTAATGAACAGAGAAAGAGTCAAAGTTGCTAGTAGTTTTTGGCTGCATGATTACATAAGAATTATGATAATAAATTATTGTTAAAACGTAACATAACCTGACATCAGCCGGTATTCCCCAAAGGTGTAGGAAGAGGTAAACATATATTTCCACAGTTATGTTTTTAGGTCCGAATGTCGAGCGAGCCTATTGCCGTCAACTGGGCACAAATCCAGACTCCGTGCTGCTACTGTGAATTGTCTAATGATAAAACACAGTAACACTTTGTCCGATCCGGGATTCGAACTCAGGACCACGTGCTCAGCAGTCGCGCTCAGCAACTACTAGACCAACGAGGCAGTCAGTAAATTATTATTATAAGAACACCATATTTTTGATGAAGATGGTATCAGTCAACGGCATGTTCTATTTTGGAAGCTTATCGATATTAATCCGGTGCAAATCCCAACCGTAGTCTGGAATCTTCTCAGAGAAAATTCTTCTTATAAAATCATATAATACGACCTAGTAATCGAGTTTGAGTCTTCACAATTTCCTCAGTATGTAGATTTAATATAATCAAACATTTCTATCGTAATAATAAGGCAAACCTTCCGGGTTTTCATCTTATCCAACAGTAATTAAATCAAGCCGTAGAGTGCATGCAATCAAAATTGACTGCTAATTGGATTAGAGCAAAGTTTTCCCTTTGAGCGGAACTAGAGTAAAGGCATGCTGTTTATTAAAAATAACTCATTTGCCGTTCCTTTATGTCCAGAGAGACAATGAAAATCAAGTATTTTTTACTCATTGAAGTGGTTTAGCATGCAAAATATTAATATTTAAATTGTTTTTACGCGAATATGTAGATAGGTATAACTAAACCAGGTATGTATGCTAGTCATAGGTTAAAAATACCTGGTATTATTTTATAAATCACTAGCTGCGCCCCGCGGTGTTACCCGCTACAATTTTTTCGGAATAAAAAGCCTGTGTTAATCCAGGGTGTCAACTACTTTCATATGAAATTTTATTAAAATCATACACTTACAAACTTTCGCGGTTATAAAATTAGTAGGGATGATTTCTTAACTATTTTCAATAAACAAAGCCTTCTCCTACCAGTTTGATTTGATTTATTAAACATTTTCTTCATCCTGTAGTCCCACCATCTTACGCGCTATGGTTGTCGCAGTCTTGTTTTTTGATGCTACTGACGGTCCTAATTTCACTTTAGATTGGCATGTTTATGGGCAATAACGTTGGCATACGTTTGGCACCAGAATTCAGTACCTACCAACCCAGTTATTTCGCCTGGCCTACAGGTAAATAATGTTTTCATGCATATTATGTGATATTTGCTGCATTAAATAATGAAGTTTAATTACACAGTGCTAAAATAAATGTATTGATAACCCTGTATAATCCAATACATGTCAATTGCACTGTCATGTCGCTTTGCAACATAGGTAATTACACCGAGCATTTGTGTTTATTTTGTATATCAAATTTATCGATAAAACTGATCTATTATGAATTTCTATAGCTATTTTAATTCGTTTTCAGAGGATTAGCAATCATTATAATAATTTAAATTGATAATGTTATATTTACTCCAAAAAGCAATTATGGATATTCATTCCGCGTATCAGGAGTAAAATAATTATGCGAGTTTCATTACCATCAGCTCTAGTTTAGTCAAATTGATTAATGAAAAACTACTAACCACAAATTTTGTCAATATAAAATAAGAATAACCTAATCAAGGATAAGAGTGCCAATTCGTCTGATTTTCACTTTGCACAAATAGTTTAAAACTGGTACAAACTGAAACTGCTCATAAATCACAATTAAGACGACACACGAAGCTTTTAAACTATTTGGTAACAGTTAAGGCCGAGACGATGGCGCACATCAGGCGATTGCTCACTGTAATCTAAGGAGAGTGCATGTAGGCACTCACACAGCGCACTCAATCCTAGCTCTGCATTAACGACGGCAATGCAGATGACCGACCGAACTCTCTATCGAATTACTTCCTTTACCACTGGCTTCTACTCGATTAATATTTAAGATGTAGTTCTGACTAAGTTGCCTTCGTGTATAGGAAATTATTTTTGCATTCAAAGCCTCTGAAAGCGCGTCGGTGTTCAACCCGCTTAACAAACGAGCATCTAAACTATGTCTAAACAGACCGTGTTTATTCGAAACAAAATGATTTAGACTAAAACAAAAGAAAGGTTTATAACTTCTTGCTATTTTGATTGACAGAGTCCCAAAAAACAATTTTGGATAAGTTGATATCAAGCGTAAATCTATATCCCAAAGATATTCAAGCCGCTCCAACATTTTAAAAGCTTAGCAACTTAATATCGTCTTCTCAGCGAGATTCCAACTTTGTTGCGAACTGCTAACAAACATTTTATATTAGACGAAAAAGGGATTTGTGTCTACGAGCCTCATCCATCTCCCGCCGTCCCTGAATGACCATATTTGACAAGATAACCAATATAAAAGGTGGACATTAAGGCATGATGAATTTAAAACTGAAGGTTTACGTAAATAGTGGGGTTAAAGCTATTTTTATTCAGGAAAGATAACGTTTCGTAAATGCCATATACGTTCGTAAAAGGTGTCTCCATACATAATGTATCAATGAAGAGTGTAACGTCACTAAAAAGGAAACTGTTTCCCCAATATTTGTGTTGTCTCGACTCGCACCTCGTACACATTACTATTCATGGAAGAAGTAATAAAGTGATCATGCTGAACTCCGTCTGTAGGGGATGAATCCCGGGACAAAGTAATTAAGTATACTACCTAATTGTTGGAACCTTATTGTCTAACGTCGGTTGTATGTCAAAGAATAGAATAAGTTACGAGACGGTTTTGGATCGTTTAGAATAGAAGCGGATGTCCTTCACACTTAATATGAGGTATATCCTCTTTTTGGAATCGTTCATCATCATCATCCACAGCCTTCAATATTCCACTGCTGGATATAAACCTCCCTTAAACAATGCCATCCACCGCGGTCCTGTGTTAATCTTGTCCAGGTGCGCCCCGTAATCCTATTATATCGTAGACCCATCTCATTACCAATAGACAAAATCAGTTATTAATCCTAAAACTATATGTAAAATCTACCTATTATTTACATCAGTATAATATGATTCCTACTGACCTCAATAAGCCCTGAATAGCCGGATATTAGACATTATAATTCAAATACTGGTTTTGCATATTAACGTCGTCATGTATTCAGATTCTGATACTAGTTTTAGATAATTGCCGATTCGTATATTCAGTAGCCTATTAATCAAAATGGCAATCAATACAATGGAAGTGTAAACGAACGCGAAATTTGTGGAAACCAATAATTTGTGCTACCAGCTTAAATAATTATAATACTACATAGTATTACTTATATTTATTTCAGCCATGATCGTCCCACTGCAGGGCAAAGGCCTCCCTTTTATTTTCGAGCTGGACTCCTTTAAAGAAAATTGGTCTGTTGCAGCAAGGAAAGTATTACTTATGTAGGTACATTTATTTTACCCTAGGTTGTTCTTCTTCTTATCGACAGAGTTGAAACTGGCCCACTTTAGGCCTCTGACAAGGCTTTAGGCACCGTTAAAAATCTGTAAGGTGTGCCGGTTTCCTCACTATATTTTCCTTTACCGTTTTTAGCACCTGATAACTAATTAAATAATACGCACAGGAATTCGGAAAGACATTGGTGCGTGTCGGGATTTGAATAATGCGACCTTTGACTTGGTAGTCCAACGATCATACCATATTACGTGGGAGAATGAATTAGAGAGAAAATTCCTTTCTGTGGACGGGGGTAAGCTAGTACGAGGAGGAACCTAGGTTTATGAATGACCAGGGGTGTATAGACTCCATACAAGCAAAACACCATATTAACTTTCGTATTATTAACTATATTTATAGTGTTTTGGCTCACGATCCCGCCGCGTAACCTGGTTATGTCTAGGGGCTCTATTTGAGTTTGAAAGTAGTCTAGCATTCTCGAATATTCAGATGAATAAAACCGGCATAGAGTCAATAAGAACTCGTCTAACTATAAAGATGACAGGCATAATTACAAAGCTATATTATGTACCCAACTACCCAGTGAACTTAACCACACAATTGTTAATGTGAATGAGAACCAGGATCAAAGCTAAGACACGTCTATTATCCCACTGGATATTGTCCTCGAGCGTGTTCACATGAGAGCTTTCTTATCATATATCTTGGGATAACAATTAGGGATGCGAGCTGTCTTTTGACGCGACCGTAACCATTTATTGAGGCGTACAGAGTCAGTGATTTGTTCACTGTTTACTATTGGTTTGGGCACCTGCTGAACAATTTCTTTAATCTTTCTTACATTAGGTTTGCGTCGAGTTTCTAAATATCTAAGTACTTAATAGTGTGTATGTAGACCATTTATTATTTACTGATATTTTTACCGGCACTTTAACTTTGTTCCTGTGTAACCTTTAATACACATAGGTAGAGAAATTTCAGATGGTAAATTTCACTTTATGGGGAAAGCTTATTTTGAAACGATCCTAATTCGAAGGCAGAACTAAAATAGCCGGGTTACTTGCGTCGGAGCTAAGCCTATTATGCGATTATGTTTGTTCTAAAGTTCCAGTAAAATACCAGAGATTACAAATCCTGCGAAATAGACGATAGGCACTCGTCCTTCCTTCCTCCTTTGATAATGGCCCACTTCGGCTATTTCCGACTTGCTCCGTAACAAACGCTCGTCATTCCACTCCGCGCGCAATGAAAAACGAAGTTATACGTTAATTTAGTTCATTAAACATTTATAAGTATAAAGATTTACATGTTGGAAAATTCCAAATTTTTCTCGGCAAAAAGCGCACATATTTGGATTCCTTTTAGTAGTCTATTTTATACCTAACGTATTATATTTATGTACAGATATATATGCGGATGCTATCCTGTTTATTGAATAGGGCGACGTGTAAAGTATTAGTTAAGCAAAATTTATAGAAATTAAACTGTTTACGTGCCAGTGGTGTTCAACAAAACGTACTCGAATTACTTAATTTAAAATCGCAATCGAGCTCAGTACTCGAGCAAAACGAGCTCAAGAATTAATTTTATTCACTCCCACACTGTTGGAAATATTCCCAAATGCACGATAAAACTGGTGCGAGAAAAAGTAATGGTTTGCGTGTGTTTGGTCGCTACATTTCTGTGTTTCTTTGCCCGATTGTCTACCTCGATATATCCTGGTGAGTGCTCATTTCGAAGCCCATTAAATAGGGGAAAGCCATCATTGCACCCATTTCCCCCTCTTAAGTTACACAATGGAAGCATTACAGGGTTAAACAGATGTAACGGAATCCGTGAGTATCCGCCATTTTGGGAACAGTAAGTCATCTACTTATAAATACTTCGATGTGAATAAATATCTGACATTAGTGTTTATACAACAACGTTTCAACTAAAAAGAAATATTAATTTAGGTGCGCATTTTTTTACCTTTCATTGGTTTAGTAAATGTACCTATTAGATATTAGTTCTCTTAGTTTTAGGCATATCTGTAAATACGTTGGACCAGTTGCAGCTTGGTGTTCGGAAATTGAGCCCGGTTCATGACAATTGAATCGACACCCTTTTACAGGACTGCGAGAAAAAGCTACCTTGTGTGATAGGTTTTTCCAAAACTACGCTTTTGACAAACGCTTTTCCAGTATAGGTACCGTATATATTTCGACCTATACCTTAATAATACAATAACAATTGATGAATTAAAAACTGTGTAAGGTTTAAGTAATGATTAGTTGCAAATTTCACAATTCAATACCATTAATAAAGCTAAATATTACCATCCCAATGTCTTATTGTAACGTAAACTAACAATACAAAATAATAACTATATCGAACTGATTTATTGTAGGTACACTACTAAATGTTTAGCGTTGTAATGGATTTCGCTACTAATTGATAAACCATAACGAATGAACAACAGCCTTAATTACACAGTCGTGACGCCAAAGTTACCAGAGCAATAAACATTAATTTCGGGAATATTAATAACACAACAAACCATGCCACACTGCGACAAAGACTCGTAGTGATATCCTCAACAGCTAGGCTAAATAAAACAGACGCTCATATTGATGCTGTCTAGAGATTGTTTTCAGAATTTACGTTTCAGAAAATATAAGGGTGTGTATCCTAAAAGGATACACAAAAATGCATTAAACTAGATTACCATCAAAATGCAAATGCGAAATTAAATTAAAGCGAATAAGCATTCATGAAGTCGCAGGACCAACACGCTGGTCAGATGGGAACAAACGATAAGGTTTGCAATGGAGGTAGCCTTTGTACCACACCAAACATCCATGCATTATGTACATAGAGAGAAAACACGGCCACGTCAAAGGTAATGATCAGCTATCAAAGTCCAGGCAGGGTTCTATTATTCTAGCCAAGTATTTCACTGGTTTTATATCCAACTTCTCTATAACAAAGAGGTGAAGTTTGTTTATACAATTGTTTTGTGTAATCTCGGCATCTAAGTTAGATTGGATTTTTTCTAGACTGATCAGATTTGCTTTTTGTAACAGTCACTTTTCTCCCAGGATGTTTGGATGAAACTTTTTACATTCAAATTTGTATAGGGTAGTAAGTGAACGAGGCTTACCAGGATAACGCCACGAAATAGAAACACACATCTCCGAAACAGTGTAACTAAGTTGTTAAGACTTTTGGAAGGAGGTCGCACGAGCGTGGCTGTGGAACAATTCCTTTTTAAGTAAAAGTGTGTGTTCGTCACACCAAATGCGACAAGCTGAGAAACAACAGATAATGACGATATACAGTCTAAGTTAATTCCTTGGTATGCTAAATTCCATAACTAGAGTTTTGTGCTGGACGAAAATAGCGTTGTAAGAAATTGTCCTTAAAATTTCAATATCAGGTAGTCAGTACATACTTTTAACAACAAAGTGACATATTAACTTTAATGCTTCTTCTAAATTGTCGTCAACATATTTCAGAAATGGATTGGACGGGCCTCGGAAATTCTCGTATATTAACCTTTCATCTAACATAAACAGACGACATTTCACACCACCGAAATCCAAACCCTTGGACAAAAGTCCAAACACACTGTACTACGTAAATAAATTACGACGTTTGTTTCACCACCGACCTCTATTAAAGAACAAACATCCGAATTAGTCTACCTAAATATGAAGTAATTTGTAAAGCCCCAAACTAAGTCCTATCAAGCTATCTAAGATTAAGAGACTACGCGTTGAATAAATAGCTTTGTATCGCTCCACCATCCCGAGGAGCCGTGAGATTAACAAAGCGAGCGAGTTGCTTATCTCTGAATATCCTATTATGTTAATCTAGCGTAATTGTTTATAGGTCTAGCTGCCCCGCTTCCCCCAGGTGGAGTGGGGTGGAGTGGCCCATAATAAATCACCGTTAAAAGGCTTCATTGTTGGCTCGACTGACAAAGGTTTTGCGCCTCATGGCAATGGCACGTGCGTGCGGAATTAAAAGGCGTCCAACCGCACTTCCTCTGACCCGAGGCCTGCGTAGAGGGTGCACTCTATATCTCTCAATGTCCTTTAGTGATTTTTTTCCATAGTGCTGTCTGAACGATTAGATATAGAGCTTAGTTTTCTATTGATTTCAACCAATAAACGGCAAGCGAAATCAATTCGCTTTTAAAAATAAAACTCACATCGCAGGCGGCTGCTTGTTTGTTTGTTAAAACAATATAGCTTTTATCTTAGTAAATAAAATGAACTAGTAAACAGGTTTGTATCAGGATTGACTGGCCTCGAGGGGGCTCTAGCCTTGCGGCCCAACACGCTAAACCTGAAATTCTTGATAGAACTATTGCAACTTATCTAATTAAGCTCTTTATTAACTGTAATAAAGTCCATTAAAATGCTGATGTAGTTCTTGACATGACACATTTATGGGCCAGTGGTTGCCCGCCCTTTGCCCGGCCTTAAACTGACAAAAAAGGGGACTAAGACTGAAATTAGTTTGAATAATTTCTGTGAAGCTTGTAGAAGTCCTTTGATTTTATTCATGGTCGGTAGTTACCCAAGCAGCCTATGAGGAATCCTTACATTCCTCAAATGTCTAATATAAATTACTTTCTTGCCTTCACTTAAAACGAGAATATCTACTACATTTGATATTCTATGTCTAACTGTGACATAATTAAGACTTTAAAAAAGCAATATCTACGTCTTAAATATGACTACAGAATGTAAAACGATGTTCTTTCAAACATTAATATATAACTAATAACAGAACTACAGAATCCCACAGTGAATTAAATCCACAATCCTTACTAAAGACGAAAGAAAACTTTACCTAGTAATACATAAGGCTTAACGCTGCCACGTTTAGCAATTTAACTTTACTTGTTAAGTTCTGTGACCTAAAGCCTTTAGTTACGGTTATGTTAGGCGTCCCAACTTGTTCGTGTAACCGGTAAACTTCTTAAACTGTTAGTGTCGAGACACCAGATAGAATTATGAATTATAAATGTCAGGTTATATTTTGATAAACGCCCCGAGATCTGCGTATTTCATATGAAATTAAAGAATGTAATAACATCGCATCTGATTTTTATCTCATCTTTGTAACTGATCTCAAACAAGCTTTGACTCCGAAACTAGTCTAGAACTAGTGTGAATGTCACCACAATGTAGCTTCGCGGGTCATTCCTCGTGTTTATTGTTTTGTGGTTGCACACTTAAAGACTTTGTAATAATAACAAATTGTAATATATTCTTATTTAAAAGAGTAATTTTTTACTTGCCGGTTCCTCTTCATAGGAATGACATTCTCAAACAGAGCAACTAGTAAATTGATGTTTCTTATGTGCCTTTAATTGGTTTACGTGAAATAAAAAGATTTTGAATTTTAGTCGTGAATTCCCGGACAAACCCGTGAACGAAACCGGAAAATAGAAAGAAATCCGCTTTCATATTTGTCATTTTTTACAAAATCCGAAACACGAAAAAATCTTTAGCTTAGGTATAGAAAAGAAAACTAAAAATTCCGGTTTCCGCATCATGCAGATACGTGTACGTGTGCGGGGTTCGTTAGTCCACCATTTTACACGAGGTATTCACCGCTTGAATTGCGTCCATCAGCCAAAACCCAGAGAGTTTTACAATGACAATCACAAAACGAACGCTTTGATTTTATACACAAAAAATGTATATATATGTACCTATATGCCTGAATGAAACATCGAGTGTCATTGATTTAAATGCAACATATGGCTGTACGTGTCAGTATCAGTGCATATCTAGATAAAAAATAAATAAAGCAGTTTAGTTACTACGCATGTGCATTGTATAGATAAGGCATTCCGATTTACACGTGAATTGCAATGATTGAGTGTTTAGAGCAGATAAGGATGCGCTATCTGTTATGCAACTCTGATATTTGAGCATTTGAACTGCAGTTTTTTATTCAGCCCAGCAACATACTGAGTATGCTATTCATTTATAAGGAAGAGGTGAAGCAAATAAAACAAAAATAATTTATTTATTTGTTAACAAAGGTAGAGAGAGGTAGATTAAAAAAAGAATAACGGTGCTAAATAAGATGAAGAAAACTGATAAACTGACAAGCTATAACAATTACAGCAGTAAATTTACTCTCAAATAACTTCCAAACTGTTTGAAGTTACATCACAAATACCCAGTTATTATGAAGTAACAGAATTGATTCAAAGTTAACCCTCAATTAAAAGCCGCGACTTCCAAAATTCACTTTTCAAAATGATTAATAAAACAAGTTGTGGAAAAGTACGAAACTCTTTATTGACTTGTAAAACTGAAACAAAGTACTTTCATGAATACAGAGCAAATAAAGGTCCCATTTAAGGCAGCCGAGACCCGATTCAGTCATTAATAATTCATTTTCGACCTCGGGACATTCGATAATTTGGCCCCTAATTGTGGGACTGTTGACATTTTCAAGTGCAGGTTCTGTGAGAACGTATGTGATGTAATATAAGCACACTGATTCACTCGATATTTGGTATATCAATGTTATACTCAACGGAGTGATTTATATACCACCAAATATGCTTTACACCCAGAAACCATAAATTATTGTTATATTCGGATTTCCGATGATCTGTGACATATTTAGGTGAAAATCGTATTATTGTGCACTTGGATATAAACACCCACAGGATCTATAAAAGAAGGGTTCTTTCATAAATATGTAACTTTAGAATATTGCTTCAGTTATCGTTTTTCTCGCTTCTTGATCTTTGCCAATATAAAATTGTGATTTGAAAACTTTTCGAGATTTATTGGGCCAATGGTTTTTATTACCATTATTATGAAAGTTACAAAAATATTTTTGACAGCTTAAACTATGGCAAATAAGGGGCAGAAGTATACCTACATTATTAAATAAGTGAAATAAGTTACAATAATAACTCATGAGAATTAAGCGATGAAAATCTTTTGAAAGACGATGAAATTAATGAGTTGGATCTTAGAACTTAAGCAAAATAAATAGCTTTCATTTATGATAATTATGTTAAGGTATATTATAAGGTGGTACGGGTGCGAATAGATAGAAAATTCAATGATCTGAACTTTAAGCGCGATGTACGCATGAGCGAATACGAATAAAAAAAAGGTTTTTACGTTGTTTAAGCTCTGGCAATCACATATCAGATTCTGTGAAATAGATTTCATGGGAATTGAAATGGAGCAACAAATTCAAATCAAATGGGCCAATTCGTCATCGTAACTAATGAACACAAGTGGTATAGACCGGGACATGTGACATGAAAAAACTGAATATACTGCACAGTGATGGATGTGTGGAACATACTTATATATAACAACTTTAGTTAGCACACGCAACATTTTGGCAAATACTTTGAATGTGTTTCAATGTTTTTGTTTAATAGTTGTTCAACTAATTTCGTCCCTATAGCCTAAATAACACTAAAATATTAATCAGAACTTAGTTTCGTAAAGTTACTATATTTATTCTTGAATTTTGTAGTTCATGGATCGAATCCTGTAAATATAATGTGTTCAGCAGTATCGGCGACTTGGCATCGTAGCCATTTTTTTCATAGCCTATTTTGTTTCCCACTGCTGGGCAAAGGCCTTCCCTTTCGTCTTCCAAACTAGTCATTTTTTTTTAAATATCTGATCATTTTACATTTCCATTTCCATATTTAATATATTTTCACTAAAGAGTATCCAATCGCAGACACGTGTCCTATTCAATATACTACACTCAACTCTCTGCAATGCAACAAAAAATCTACAACAAAATACAATAATTGAATTCATTTAACAGAACCACAGCTCTAGTACAGTTCTAATGCACGTTTAAAACAATAAGAAAGTGCAGCGTTTAGTCGGAACTAACTTTCTCGCTCCACATAAACGGCATACTCACCAAAAACAAAACATCGCTTTGCAAATCCCAATTAAAGTAAGAGTCAAAGGTAATCACAGGAGTTAGATGAACGCTGGGAGCACGCTCGATAACGTCGGTCGTCCAACTTCATTTAAGTTGAGCTTTTGGTTAAGCAGTGCCTAGCTAGTTGCCAATCAAACACGTGAAGTTCCACTTACCACCCAAAGAATGTTACTCTGAACTGAACTGCGATAAGAGCACACAAGTTACGGTCCCAAGAGAGCATAGCAATGCGTACTATGAAGTTTCTGGGAACGTTTATTTGGGTTCTCGCAAGCTACTCATGTAGCAAGCGAACTTTGACTTATGAAGATATTTGTCCAAGTTCTATAATTTATATTTTACACAAAACTTAAAAATTAAATATTCATCGTTAACATAATATTGAGAATAACGTCGAGACCAGTCATGCACCTCAGGGACAACACCACAGTTAGTGGAGAATCGTTAAACAATATTAATACGGGCCGTATTATTTATCTATTATTACTACCAATGAACTTTAATTTTATTCTTGTTATTTCAGTAGCCAACCCGGCCACGACCCATTTCCGCAATCGCCTAAAATGTTTTCCAAAAACAGAACGTGTAACATTTTAGCTGGTTACGTTCAATAAAACTTTTGTAATCCCGACCAACTAACCGCCGTTCATGGACGCAACAGGGGTGAAACCAAAAAAACCCGACAACATAACTTCTGAACTTCCTTCTTTTATAAAGTTTTCCATCGTTTCGAATAACTGCAAACACAATTCAACACCTGCGGGATTATTTTACTCGAACTCCTGCCTTAAAATTAAAGCGCTCTGGGGCTTAATTTGTCTGAACTGAATGTGATTACCGGTTAAGTTAGAACGACAAATATAACTTGCTGGGGTGTGAGAAAACAAACGACGGCCTTAACAAGTTAACATCGTAATATTCTACCCGACACCCACCAAAGTTATAGATATTAATTCAGTAAAGGATAACTAGACTCGTCGAGTGTGAATTTGTTTGGATACGAAACTCGACGAAATTAAATTGTGTTAAGATAGTTAATGTTAGTTTCGTATTTCTAATGTAATATTAAATGTATGTCTTGAGTTTTGAGATCGCCAGTTTCTTGATTTTACCAAGGCCTTTAGCGTAATCAAATATTAAGTTTATCGGGATGAAAAGTAAAACTTAGTTTGATACGTAAACATTTACTTTAGATCTACGCTTTTAGTAGACAAGGGTGTGTAGTTCTCGGCGATGTATCGGCACCCCTTTCATTCAGTACAGTTAATATTTAATAAGGAGAATAAGACGATTGATTGATGAAGATAACACTGAGGATTTAAACAACTACAGCTATCAGCAAATCCTTTGGCAAACCGAGATGATTTTGAAATAAATGCCCTTGCAAAGAAATATATCATACACGAACTTTCATGAAAAGGTAAACAAAGACCTACACAGTGGCCAAATCACCTTTGATATCCGTTACCAAATCATATCCTTCGACCGCAAATTTCAAGACATTATCGAATCATTCCACATCTAGCTACGGATGCGGCATAGAGGCAAACAACATTTGGGTTTCCTATACGTCGAACATAACTTAGTAAAGCCAGTGGGCCTCGAACATGCATGCCTTCGTACTAACATATGTACCTAAGCGAGTAATCCCAATTCGTTTGCTTGAAATAGTTCCTCTTGTAGCGTAAAATACGGGCATCCGTTTGACGCGCGTACGTACTGCGCCTAATTGATGGTTATCCCTTCTATAATTTATCTTGTTCTATCGAGTCTTGTGAGATCGGTCTGACGAAAAATCAATAAGATGCTTATCATAATTATGTTGTGTAGGGCTGTCTCTAAACTGACCTCTAAGTTTGAAGTATACTCTATCTTCTATCGTGTAAAATGCTGCCTGCTACTAAAATAGTTCACGCCGTGTTTTTTCATTTATCATTACAAGATTTACTTGAAGTATTAAATAGTCTCAGTAAAATATAATATAGCTTTTTCGGTCATACGGTTTTTGTTTAGAACTATAAAAATGTCTGCGGCGTGTAATATATGAATTCTCAGTTAGAGATGATAGCTATCAGTCTATTGTTTGAAAAATCGAATGATATTCTTAATTGTATTGAATGCTATCCATGCGATTAAATATTTAAGTAATAACTTTACACACACCGCCCTCTTACACATATACCCATGTACAATCAACATACCTATATATTACGTATCATGTAACGTTATTATACAGGTGTCGTGTAACTCAGAAGAGTATTAATCATACAAATGTATGCCCACTATTCGCGAATGCGTCAACACCGATAACATTTAATGAAGGAGTAAGTAATTAAAAATAACAGGTACGTTATCTACAAATCTTAATGAGTTTGCACTAATTATGGCCACGATTACGAACAGAGTATTAAATAAAGTACTAGAGCTTCCTTTGTAAGGTTTGTTTTAACTTTAATTAGCGTAGTCCCTAATTAGGGATTAAAAATGTTATAAACCTAGTGCTTTAAAAAAGAAAAGCTTTGTAAAAACCGCAGCTAAGTACATACCTGTGTGTAAAATGGAGAGCAATCTGAAAAATGATTGATGAACCATTTGGATTTATTTGATGGAGTAGATGACAGTTGCAAAGAAAAAAGAATCCATTACAACACGATGCCTACAGGTGTCCTTTTCGTACATAGCAATAATAAAAGATTTAACACAGTCAAAATTAATTACAAAATTACTAGTTTCTAAAGAAGCTGGTGGGAATGCATTTTTTTCGGCTTCTACAGGTTAATAATTTACTCCTAGCGTGTTTATTGCTGATAATATTTTATTTATGTTAGTATCGATAATTTCTTATACTTCTTCTCTTTCATAGACTTCTCACAAATTCTGTGTCAATCCCATGACTATGAGAAAAACTAGTCTAAAACGAATTAATATATGTGAATTTGAAAGCGGTCCAAGCTGATATTGCTGACAAAACAGCACACGACCGTTTTTTTATCCATTCTTGTTAAACTATAGTGGCAGGCAGCCTTGCCAGATTCGCGTCCAGATTTCGTTATACGAGGGTCAAACTGAAAGTTCTTAGAAAATCAAAAACTGATTACATTAGCCAGTTATTAGTTTTATTATATCTTTTCAAAATATTGTCCATTCACGTCAATACACCGCTGCATGCGATGGAACCACTGGGAAAAGCACTTTGCCCACTCGTCTTTAGGGTTCTCTTCAATGGCATCGCGATACGCAGCCACCGCTTCTTCAGCATTCATAAACCGCTTTCCTTTAAGTTTTTCTTTAATTTTTGGAAATAAATAAAAATCACAAGGGGCGAGGTCGGGGCTATACGGCGGGTGACCCAGTAATTCAACGTTTGATGTCGCCAAATAGTCGATCGTTCGCTTAGCGGTGTGCGACGAGGCGTTGTCGTGGTGAAGGAGGATCCTACTGCGAGGTCGTTTCTCTCGAACTTTTTCCAAGACAAGTGGCAAACAATTGGTAGTGTACCATTCTGCAGAAACTGTTTTTTGATCCTCTAACACAATTGTTGCGAAATGACCTATCCTTCCAAAGAACGAGGCCACCATTTTTTTTCCCGCACTTCGATCTCTCTTCACTTTAGTTGGCAACCTCTCGAAAGGAAACACCCACTGAGCAGATTGTCTTTTGGTTTCAGGATCATAACAGTAAATCCAGCTTTCGTCACCTGTTAGTATGTCGAACACAGCATTTGAGTCACCTCCGTTAAATCTTTCAATCATTTTACGGCACCAATCCACACGATGGAGTTTTTGAGCCTCAGTCAAATTATGAGGTATCCACCGGGCGCAAAGCTTCCTGACTGCTAAATGTTCGTGGAGGATTTTGTGCACTTGACTCATACCGATGCCTAAGCTTGTCCGAATCTGCTGATAGGTCACTCTTTTGTCAGTCTCTATCATACGCCGCACAACACAGATGTTATCTTCAGTCGTCGCCGTAGAAGGCCGTCCCTCACGTAAATCATCAGTGAGATTAGTGCGACCACGTTTAAACTCATTAAACCAGTTGTAAACTGTCGCACGAGATGGGGCTTCATCGTGAAAGGCCAATCGTAGTCTATCATAACTTTCTTGTTGACTTAAATGACATCGAAAGTCATAAAAAATCATTGCACGAAAATTTTCTCGTGTTAAATTCATGTTGACGTGACACAGACAACTTTCAATTTGCCGCCAAATCGTAAAACAAATGACAAATTAATGAAATATATACTCAGTAATATTGGCAAAGAGTTCTATTTTCAAATTTTAGAATTATTTTTTTATTATATTGTTTATAAGTGGCCAGTTCTAAGAACTTTCAGTTTGACCCTCGTAAAACAAAACCCAAATTGAACGGATTTGCAGAGAGAACAGAGCAATGCAAATCGTAAGTAGGGGGCGTATCAAGAAACACAAATACCAGTACACTGGCAGACAGCCAGAGAAAGCAATGCAGATGACTTCGAAACAACAAACTATTTGACTTCCAAAACTGGTGACGGAACTTGAATCAAAACAGTAGGTAGGCTATTATTTGTACTGTGTCGCCTGTGGCCGAAATTCGCCGAAAGCTCTTTCATTAACAGGTTTGAGCTTTTCGTGTGGAATAATGACATGAGTATTCTTTATTTTACCTGCTTTACTGGCAACATTTACACAACCGTGTCGTCCCTTAGAAAAGTCATCATAATGAGATTTAGGAAGATAATTTTTGAGCTTTAGTATGATTTCAATATATTTGGTAGCAAAATACTAGTTATATTCCATCTGTTTCATATCGCTACGGTATAGTAATAGTTATAAGCTTATACCCAATATTATTTATACTCATCCAATATCATATTATTCAGACTCAGCTGTCTCACCTCTGGCATCAGACAGAAACATTTTACTACAAGCACAACTTCAAAGTGTTATCTAGCTTAATTAACCGCAGTAAACTTTCTACCACTCCGTTTTATTTACTTTTCATAATGTAGCGGTAAACATGAAGACGTACACTCAAAGGTATCAAAAGAATGCTTACGTCTAATTAGTTGAAAATATTTTATGTTAATTTTACTTGCAGTCACTCAGGCTTACACTTTGTACCGTCGTTCCAGCAATAAAAGAATTTTATTATTTCTAAGTTTCTCCCTTATAAGCGACCATTAAGCCTTTCAAACTTTTTGTTTTGCAACACCCATTAAAAGTGGCGTTCAGAATTATTTCATCTAACGTTTTAATGAGGTTTTTCTTCGACCATCGCTCTGTATATTTGATTGAGTTATTTTGTTTTGTGTTGAATGGTATGAATAATTAATTGGTAAGTATTTTCTTTTTATTTACTAGAAACAAATTGTTAAGTGCCAATAAGTACGCACTTCATAATTAAAAGCCTTTTGTTTTGAATATAGGTAGCGTACAATATTTTTTTTATAATGAATGTTAAGACCTTATGAAGGGACGTTTAATTCATGCAGAAAGGAGGTTATATCTATATTAGTTTAAAAATAAAATTAATAAATTACACTAGTGAGAGTGAGAGACATGATCACTTTATTAGTACTATTATTATTATAAAGTTATTTATGCTGCCAGTCTTCTGGGCACGTTACCGGTTGTCATCGATAGGGATGAATTCTTTGATGCTTTTTAACTTTTTATTTTTGTATATATTGTTTTTATTTTGTATTAGAATTAAGTTGTAAATATTCATTAAAGAACATTCCCTACACCATATCTCTTGTACTAATTATAAAGCAAAGCCTCGCCAAAAAAAAAATGTAGTATGCGACTACTTTATATTTCGACATTAACACGAGTGGGACTCGCAGAGCTTTGTCACTTCGCCATTTTTGACAAGTCGCTGAAACCATCCAATTAGGTTGAGTGTCGGTCTTAACATAACGCCACTTCTCACACCTGTCCCAAATACTAAGTTAATAACGTTAAGTAGGTATTATTCTCTACTTGATATAACTTATTTCTGGTGTAATGGTAAGTACCTAATATAAGTTAGCTAACATAAGAAGTAGAACAAGTACAATTTCCGAAAATAGATAGACCTTCTGCAGCATTAGCAGCCCTACTTTTCCAAGTAACATTCCGACGGTTAATAGCGCATTAGTACCTAGTTTTCAGATCTTTAATTGGATGTTCCTTTTCCAATTTTGCAGTCAAACTTTTGAAGCGTACGGAATGAAACTTTGTCTAGAGTAGCAGGCATTTTTAGGCATTTAAAACAACCATGTTTATTAAATCAAACAAATTAAGTAAAGGTTAATTCACACCAAAGCCTAGAGTGTTCTTTACCTTTTTAATTCTGGCTTATTATTCAATAACATAAAAAAAAATACTTCCTTACATAAACCAACATTCTTAAGCATCTACATCTTACACTGTCCTTTAAAATTTTTGAAACCTTAAGAAGATCAAAATGAATTCGTTACAAATTAAAAAAAAAATGTAGTTTGCTGAGTTTGTTATCAGTATTACAGCCGAATATACAATAGACATGAAACAATAAGACGTTTGGAGTATGCCTAAAGCGTCGCAAGTTTTATTGAGTGGACACGATATTTTATGCGGAGACAAGCCCGCGGGCCAGCTGTTAGTGACAAGCTATTGGTACTTTTCCCTCTATGTTTTCCACAGCCCTTAGGCTTGACACTGATTGCGACTTAAATTGAAAAGACAACTTTATCTTTCATGTAAAATCTGAGTATCAAATAGTAAACATTTTTCAAGCAGCATTAGGGTCAAAATTTCAAAATTATGTAGTTAGGTATTTATTTGTAACTTTTCAATACAGTTTTTTAATATAGTACTAGCTGCGCTCCGCGATGTTACCTGCTAATTTATTTAGCTAATGTGTTAATCCAGGGTGTCAGCTACCTCAATATGAAATTTCTTTAAAATTCATTCACTAGTTTACGTGAAAGAGTAACAAACATCCATCCATACATACAAACTTTCGCGTTTATATCTAATATTAGTAGGGATAGTGTGATATTTCGGGACGTGAAAACTACCCTACATTTTTGTTTTTTTTGTGCCTATCTTCTAAAAAAGTTGTCGTATTCTTAATATTATCAATATTTTATACGGCGTTAGCAATAAATCTATTTAGAAAACAACAAATTATTTGTTAAGTACATAAATAACCTGGTGTGAGCCAGAAATCTTTGAGAATGTAGTTTGGAACAATGAAAACCGTTTCTGCGGAACACCTATTGTTTTCATGGAATCTTTCCATCGAGCGCATTTTCACAATAGACTGATATTGGTTTACAGCTTTTAACGATAAAATATCTTTGCTTACGACACATAATATATTTTGGCGTTTCTGCTTAATAAGACTCCAGTCTGGATCCATGCTCGGTGCAGCAAAGTTTTAGTGACACATAATAAACATCAGGACTCATGAACATTTTCGTGTTAACTGTTTTTTGTATTCTGTTCTCAACAGGTTGGTATCAAATATTGTTTACCTTTTCTAAATGATTCTTGTACTCAAATAATATAATTTGTGTCGTTTTAGGCCACCAACAGGAAGCACATAATGCTTATGATTTATCGAAACTAGACTCTAACAAAGATGTAGGAGACCAAATCTGGCCATCGCAATATATCCATAACATTCAAAGCAACTTAAATGGTGCAGCGCCAGAAAAACTCGATCTAAAACCGTGTTCAAGGCGTAGTAACTCAGAAAGTGATATTCCTATTCAACAGCCTCGGACACCTCCATTTACGCCAAAAGTTGTTAAACCAATTAGTAAATATGACAGTTCCTATCTAAAGCCAGATTTAGGAAATGAAGATTATAAGTTGAATATATTAAATAGCCACCAAGCATATTTTTCAAATCAACCATCAAATGATGATCAAAGTATGTACCAGGCCGGTGACACTTTATCGATTATTAACCCTCCGATAGCGTCAGCTCAAGAACGTACCCATGAGGTAATACGATCTAATAAAGACGAAGTACTTGAACCATTAAACGCAATAACTTATGATTCAAGTAGTGCATTTCATATAGATTCATCAGATGACGAATTTTCTATGCCAGGCCAATATGTAAAATTTGGGCCAACTGATGACTTTAATTCTGCACCATACAGGGATCAACGCTATGAATCAAACAAGATTTTGCGTTCTGATCCAATGATGGATCCACTAAATGAATTTCACATAGAAGAACCAAAACAAAAGCTACAGGGTCCATATAATAACAAAATTGTAACTACGGAATCTCCAAATAAGTGTTCAAATACTAAAGAACCAAGTCACTTGATTGAGCACTCAAGGCGATCTATGTCCAGTTATAATGACGATCCGTCGGACTTTGCCAGTGATAATTTGAACAGCAATAAAGATCTACTTAAAAGTAGTAACGATCCGTATGACAAATCCCGTGTTGGAAATGAAAAAGCAATGGCTTCGGTTTTAAAGGAAGATACATATTTAAACATTGCTACAGACACTAAAGATCCGGATTCGCTTAATTATTTGGAGAAAGCAAAGTCTCCAAGCCATGACACTTACAAGTCCATTACACGTGTTGGACGGCCGCAATTTAACGAGGCTAGACGTCAAATGATTGAGCCAACGAGAGGATCAGGTGTTTCTAATATGGGACAAACACCACTAGTGTTGATGCAAACTGAAAGAATATGTTATGCTTGTAGTACTGCAAATAATCCCACTTGCTGGGCGCCCGACAGACGGACTACGGTAAAGTACTGCCGAAAGGGAAACAATGCCTGTATAACAAAAACTTTCGGGAGTGGAAGTGAGTGCAATTTTATTTTTTATTTTTTTTTAACAGCCCGTGTTGTCCCACACAAATTTTAAATTATATTTAACTAATCATTATTTTTTTATTACCTCTGAATAAATCTAATTACAAAACACTAAAGATTTTAAAACTGCATGAAATTGTATTTATGATTTTAACAATTTAAATCATCAATAAAAAGTACATTATTTCTTAACTTCGCAATTAAACATAAAGTACAATAAACGTTACAAAAGACACTATCGTAATGGGATTTGATATAAAAGGGCCATATTGTGTTACAGGTACATTCACCTTGATCCGGGATTGTGGACGGTCGTGTGATGACTCCGAAATGGGAGGACTAATGCCAAGATACAAATCTTGCTCCATGTGCCACTCGGAACTCTGCAACGGTGCTTACTCAATCAACGGACATAGTTTACTATTAGCTTTATTCTTAATGTCCTTAATAAAATATCTAAATTAGTTATCTAATTGTTATTTGAACAAAAATCTTGTTATCTATAGTAAGGTATTTATAGATTTGATCTGATTTCATGTAAACGTCAAGGGAGGTACAGCTTTATTCACATTTCGGTTCCCATTTCCTCTGTACAATGGCTGCGATCCGGAAGCGGAGACATTCCTCCACTTTGTACTTTGATTCGAATCGTATTCAATATACAAGTGATCGCTGGAACACAAACGTTTGCTTAATTACATCGTTTGTTAAACAAGACATTTACACAGTCCAACATGTTTTAACAGCGCAGAACACGGCTATTGAAAAAGGTACCGACAATTTGATTAAAATATATTTGATCAAACAATGGCTTTGGTTTCTTTTTCCCCTGAATATTATATTACGTTTGTAAAGGACGGTACATTAAGCCGTTTTCCTTGCGCCCCAAAATGACCCACGTATGCGGTTGGCACTCGACAAGGGAAGTTTGAATGAGTAATGACAATAATGAAAATGTGCCGCGTGGTCAAGTGTTATTCAAATCATTACAATAACATTAAACATTGCTGACGTTTATTCATAACACTGGCAGTAGAGGACATTTATTTTGTTCAGAAGTTATTCATCGTATTGCATGTGCTCTCTGGTGTGTATAGAATATTGTGGTTTTACAATTCTGCGGTATTATCATAAAAGTAACTTTGTAAAACTGAGGTAAGACCTTGTGTTGATTATTTATTTATTAATTACTTCCAGTTAGTAGTCGCCAATTACCATACTAGCGTTTTTTTCGCCTTATTTTTCGGGTGCCGCTATATATTTGAGTTAATATATTTAAATATTTACGAAAATTTTATATTAAAGTAAGTAATCAACATAATGTTGACTAGCTAATTAAATTCCATAAAATGATAATGGCATTTTAATATAATCCAAGATCCATCTCGTTGTAGATGTAGAAAGTATTTCCAATCCAATACGAGGTCTCAGTAGGCTTAATTTGCAAATTAGGCTACATTTTAGATAAAATTAAACCTTAATGAACAAGTTATTTCATGGCCTCTCTTTAAGTAGACCAGAGAGGCGACCGTGTAGCCAAATTCAATATTTTAAATGTGTTCCTTTATAGATTTATTTTATTAACTCAAATCCAATTTGTCATAAAATATCGGAAGAGCAGTAAAGGGATTATCAATGAATGGTCAGCGTTATCCTTACCATAAAACTGGACCTCTGCGTTCAGGCAATCAGATATACAATAAAATCAACCTCATACATACTACTGTGGAGTGTAGGCCCCAGTGTTTGAAAATGTATGTGGTATTATGACATTTTTTTTTTTATTATTTATAAAATACTTGCTCCGCCTCGCGGTGTTACTCGCTACATTTTTTCAGGATAAAAAGCCTATGTGTTAATCCGGGGTGTCAGCTACCTCCATATGAAATTTCATTGAAATCCATTTATTAGTTTTTACGTAAAAGAGTAACAAACATTCATCCATACTTACAAACTTTTGCGTTTATTATATTGGTAGGGATTAGAGCAACCTTTTCCCTTTGCTGAAAAGATATTTAGTGTTTTTGGACAAAGCGATTTCGGACACGCAGAAAAAAATTTAAATAGGTATCTTTTGGATTAGGACCTACATACAGTAATAGCGACACATACAGTCATAGTAGGTACCAGGGACCGTATATTGATATCGTACCTGAGCTTCTTTGATAAAAGAATAATAAATCCAACACAAATAATCTACATCTGTAGCAAATTTAACCACACGAACAATACATTGGCACTTTAATTTAATATTGTTGATTATATCAATTAAGTCATACAATTAATTTGTTTCATTGCTTTCATAATAAGCCGCAGATAATCATTTTAATGAAAGGCGACCGCAGACAACTCACTTATTATAATGTAGGTTCGATATCAGTCCGGCAATTCTATCGCTGACCTACTTTAAGCCCCCACTATATTCTCCTTTTAAAGGTTTCGTTTGACATTTTTCACTGATAACCAGCCAGTACGTAGGAGTATAACATTTGTTAAACGTAACATTTTCTAGTGTAGCTCATACTGTCCTGTTACCTTATGAAACCCCCCACCCCCACTCCGGAGGCCTTCGTTCAATAGTGGACGTGTTCTGGCTGATGATGAACTTATGAAATTGAATGATGATCCATATTTAATAAGATGATTGGGAGAATGCTTTCTGCCTACTTTCAAAGCACGATGGCATTGTGGGGTGGAGGTGGTAACGGCTCCCAAACTTAAACATGACGTCACTGTGTCGTCACATGTTTAATAGAATCTTCGAAGGTCTACAAATTACTTGTGTATTCTGAATAGGGCACCGGAATCCGACACGTCAGCTGCTTACAAGTGGATTGTTCGCCTTTTGATAGGTAATAAGATTGATTGGAGATTAAAAGGGGATTTTCAATTTAGGGACGTGATTAAGCATGAAAGGAACGGGGTTTTGTATAGGATTACTTCTTCTTTAATTGCGATGAGAATAAGTAGATTAATTATGAGAAAATACTATTGATTATGTAGGTAAGACTTAAAACTTTAGTTTTAGACTCGAGATACCTAGTTGGTAAATATTTTTATTTTAGTAATAGTTTATGTATGTATGAACTAAACTCGAGACAGACATCTGCGTATCACACAATTTTTTGCCACTGCGCCAATCAGGTCGCAATTATGGTTGTCACCACAATTTCCTATTCAAATTTACTGTAAAATTATACAAAAAAGTCTTACGCGAGGGTCATCAACAACAACAAAATAAAGAGGATACTGCGAATTCCACATCAACCGTAAATAAATAATAATCTTATCGAGGTAAATGCCTTTACCTTTTTCAATGTAAGCAGAAGATCCTTTAACGAAAAATCGAGATATTTATTATTCAATCTAACAAATCACAATTCTTTGTAGTATACCGCAAGGAATTTTATGCTGATTTGGTTAGGTGATAAATGTTTTATAGAGATTCAATATGTGCCGAAATCAAAACAAGGTTGCGTGCGTGGCAGCCCTAGGGATGTATATTGTTTATTCATGGATACGAAAAACATTGCCGAGCACTTCAATTGCAGAATGGCTGCGAGATCTTATCTCTAGGGTCGTCGATACATCATTAGGAAGGGTGTGTAAATTTATTTGAAAGAAAGAACGTGCATTTAGAAAGCTATTTGTTTTCATTCGGTATTTTTAAATTCCGCAGTCTACATATTTAGACGCCCTGCGGCCAGGTGGACTGATGACTTTAAGAGAGAGACTGGATGACGAAAATGGAAGAGTGGGGCTTGCGGCGTACCCTCAAGGAGACCTACGTCCAGCAGTAAACTGCTACTGAGCATCACATCCTAGATGTGATGTGACTTAATATTTTTGCTTAGATACACTTGAGTTTCCACAAGAAATGATAATGTTTATTTGCAGATCACTTTGTTTTGATAACACCGCTTGGTTCACCCAACCCCACTTGACAACAGCCTATTGATTGCTCATCCCTCTCTCACAATATGAACTATTGTTATTGTTTACCTCACGTCAACATAATAGACGAAGAAGAACAATGCATAATATACCTGTGTCAAGTACAATGATAAATCATAAAGTACCTATATTATCACGCCTGTATTCCCCGAAGGAGTCGGCAGACGTGCACATATAGTACACCCACATTTCGCTAGCTATGTTATAGAGTATGTGATATGGGGTGAACTTATTGCTAAAAGAGCGGTATTTTGAACAGATTTTGTATGTAAGGCATAGAAATCTAATTCATTATTACTGGCTTTAACTAGTCTTCAAATCAAAGAATCATTTCAAAACAAAGATAATATAATTCTTCTATTCCGTGATGTATTCTTCTCGCCGTCTATCTGGTCTTCATAACTCTATTCTGAGGGTTATTCCATCAGGTTTAATCTTCGATAATATCCTAAATCATGCCTCAAACCACTTTAATATCGTTCAATAGATAGAATTCCGCGCCGGAAATTTCGATTGGCGGTTTACACCCAACGGGTGATCTATTGTTATACGGACAATGTTGGCCATGACGATGGCTGGGTCCTCGGTAGATTCCACAACATTACTTGATATACCTTGACTTATGATTACCTAGACTCTAGGGATCAAGATATAGGGGAGATTGAAATTAAACTAGGTTTACGGATTTTATCGCGGTTTTTCTAATTGATTTTTGGTCCCGACGTTTCCAATCCTTTACAGCATTCATGGTCACGGGCGGATTGAGGTGTTAAACGTCTAATTTGAACAATTACTCTATCAACTACCTTACATTTTAATTCTTTTTAATAATCCGATTTACGCAAAAACAGCTAAAATCCGTAAACCTAGTTTTATTTCAATGTCTAATATTCGCGTAAGTGATAGAAATCATTATATAGGGAAGATATTTTGGTGATAAAGATAATGTAGTGAGATTTCTAAACACCTTTACTATAACTTACTAAAGCGCTTTTACGAAACAAGAAAGACATATTATATCAATCTTCTACACTCAGGCGGCTATACGATTCTCATGACTGTTCACGTTCCAGTATCTTTATAAAGGATTTTTTTAAACATACCTCCAAATTACCACTGTCCCCAAAATCTCCCCCCTTACCGTACTTCGAAATGATTAGAAACGAAGTTACACACCTATAGAAAATTTAAGAAATAGTTAAATATAAATTCCCAAACATTCATGACCATACCTGCAAATACGCCTAAATTTCCCAAAGCACTTTACGCTCACATTCCACTGATGACGGTCTAAGCCCTATCTATATAAGGCAATACACTGTATACATATGATTCCAATCCGCGACTTAACACCAAAACCCCATTGTGACTGCAAAATTATTTATCCAGCCTGTATAATCGATATCGAGTTCCACCTCTAATACATCTTCCGCATTTTAATTCCCATGTCACTAAAACATTAGTACACTTTTTATAACAATTAGATTAGAATTAAGGAATACCTTAGATTAAACAGATAGGGAAAGTGAATTTACTAGCGACCATTATCAAGCGATCCAGATCGTAAAGCCCGAGTTAAAACCTCTTAATAGCTGCGTCGGCAACAATTTATTCAAATTCTTGCTCTGCTGATAAAGTACTTATTCTCCGGGAAAAATATTTGATGTGCACTTGAATCTAATTAACATTTTCATTCGCACAATAAAATCTACGAAGATAAAGAAGGCAATACGCCTAGTGTTATAGTAATGCTTGCGTCGTAAGAATCGCCATTGTGGAAGCGTAATGTGAATTAATAAACATTTTCCTATATATCTCAATGTAAGTAGACTTATTTATGGAGCATTTATGTTATTAGAGCTTACGAGGGCCTCAATAAATCGTACTTAAACCAGTCTTAGCTATGTATTTTTAATTTAATGGGCGGTGACTGAACATCAAGAGTTATTGTAATTGTTCCTCCTAATTTATAAAGCCGTACGCCCATTTGCAGTAACAAGGTGGGTAAACCATGAAGATATATGAGCAAAAAGCATTACTAGTATTTATCGGTGTAACAAGGCATCCTAGCCATTAAATAAAACGAAATATTACACCAACGAACTCCATTCACTTCAAATTTCAACGGACGCACTCATAAAATAAGGCAAGCAGAAAACAGCATCTAACTAAGGCGGTCCAGAACAGTAGCCACGCCTGTCGAAATTCAATAAAAGACCAGTGCCGAATAAAAGCGTAAAGGGGAACAAAATTCGCAAGCACAAAATAGAATCAACGCGGTGCATCGAAGTCGCGAGCTTGTCAGCACCGCAATTCCACGAAAATTTTCATACACATTCACGTCGCTGAACGCAAGCCGCATACCTGCGCAGCTCAGTACTTTCAACAGGATTCGTTCGCGCTCAAACTGGCTACAGCGACTGCCAATGTTACCGTCGCCAAATTGAACTACCCAAGTGTAGTCCAGCTAAACCCAAAGCGTGAAATATGCATGCAACGGACAGCCTTTTATTTTTACTGCCCCACTTTCATACGATTTTCCTTCCTAAATCCCAATCCCGAAAACAATTCACTCGCTTCCTAATAAACTTAGGTCCCTTACTTAAGTATAATAAAAACTTTTCATAAGCCGATTTAAATCGGAAATTCAAACAAAGCTGTCCCTTTATTTGAATGTTAAGGTTTGAGAGATTTATCCTGGGGCCTAAACATTTGATGGCGGTAATTTGTTTGAAGTGAGCCACTATGCTATGTTATATTACGAGGGTCAAACTGAAAGTTCTTAGAACTGGCCACTTATAAACAATATAATAAAAAAATAATTCTAAAATTTGAAAATAGAACTCTTTGCCAATATTACTGAGTATATATTTCATTAATTTGTCATTTGTTTTACGATTTGGCGGCAAATTGAAAATTGTCTGTGTCACGTCAACATGAATTTAACACGAGAAAATTTTCGTGCAATGATTTTTTATGACTTTCGATGTCATTTAAGTCAACAAGAAAGTTATGATAGACTACGATTGGCCTTTCACGATGAAGCCCCATCTCGTGCGACAGTTTACAACTGGTTTAATGAGTTTAAACGTGGTCGCACTAATCTCACTGATGATTTACGTGAGGGACGGCCTTCTACGGCGACGACTGAAGATAACATCTGTGTTGTGCGGCGTATGATAGAGACTGACAAAAGAGTGACCTATCAGCAGATTCGGACAAGCTTAGGCATCGGTATGAGTCAAGTGCACAAAATCCTCCACGAACATTTAGCAGTCAGGAAGCTTTGCGCCCGGTGGATACCTCATAATTTGACTGAGGCTCAAAAACTCCATCGTGTGGATTGGTGCCGTAAAATGATTGAAAGATTTAACGGAGGTGACTCAAATGCTGTGTTCGACATACTAACAGGTGACGAAAGCTGGATTTACTGTTATGATCCTGAAACCAAAAGACAATCTGCTCAGTGGGTGTTTCCTTTCGAGAGGTTGCCAACTAAAGTGAAGAGAGATCGAAGTGCGGGAAAAAAAATGGTGGCCTCGTTCTTTGGAAGGATAGGTCATTTCGCAACAATTGTGTTAGAGGATCAAAAAACAGTTTCTGCAGAATGGTACACTACCAATTGTTTGCCACTTGTCATGGAAAAAGTTCGAGAGAAACGACCTCGCAGTAGGATCCTCCTTCACCACGACAACGCCTCGTCGCACACCGCTAAGCGAACGATCGACTATTTGGCGACATCAAACGTTGAATTACTGGGTCACCCGCCGTATAGCCCCGACCTCGCCCCTTGTGATTTTTATTTATTTCCAAAAATTAAAGAAAAACTTAAAGGAAAGCGGTTTATGAATGCTGAAGAAGCGGTGGCTGCGTATCGCGATGCCATTGAAGAGAACCCTAAAGACGAGTGGGCAAAGTGCTTTTCCCAGTGGTTCCATCGCATGCAGCGGTGTATTGACGTGAATGGACAATATTTTGAAAAGATATAATAAAACTAATAACTGGCTAATGTAATAAGTTTTTGATTTTCTAAGAACTTTCAGTTTGACCCTCGTAAAACTGAAAATACATGCTTTAACGTAGGCACCTACTTCGTATTTAGCTAATGGTTTGCCCTTGCCTTTTGGCGTGTATTGAAGCGTAACCAACAACAAATACTATATTATTAAAACGAAGACCCATAATGCCGTGTATTGTTTAAATAAAGAATACTTGTTTAAAAATTTAAACACATTTGTACAATAGATGTATTGTCATGTTACAGGTTTATAATTGTTACTTATTAATTAATCTATAACCTGTAAGTTTTACGTGAAAGGATAATAAAGTCTTGAGTAGATATAACCTTTGTACCTATACACTGTAGCCTACAATAGGTATATTTATTTTTTAACTTTATCGTAACAGATTCCTAACAACAAAACCATAAACGTTACAATATCAAATCACACAAAGATCTCATCTGAATAATTTATCTGCAATTGGTAGACAATAATAAAGCTGTATTTTCAGGTTTAATAAAAAAGAAACATAAATTTAAACCTATCTATTTATGTTAAACAACGAAAACAATAATCTTGTTACAAACAAATATAAATTTTGGTAGGTTCTACACTAAAATAGGATTTATAAAAATAACAGTGAAGTTCCCGGGGGAAATCATAACGATTTGGAAGATTTGGCTTCGCAGAGGTCGCCTTTTATACTTGTTATGACAATAAATATAACGAAACGATTGATAAAATATATCGAAAAAATCGCAGATCAGTAGTAGGTGGCTATTTGATCTAGAGTATACTTAGAAACGGATCTCCGCTAATATACCTACGCCAAAATTAAAATTATGCGCATGGGCGCCGGCAGGGGGGTGCAAGGGTGTTCATGTATGCAGGAAAATACATAGATTTTTTTATTCTTTATTAACTTTGTTTGAAATGCAACTTTAGTCCCCTTCTATCTATGATCTTTTCAAATGTGTTTGACGAAGCCAATGCGTCTAGTCAAAATCTTCTACATTTTGTATTAGTTGTGTAGCAGTGTGTATGTAGTTACTAATGCAAATGCACTTTATGCACCCCCTTGAAAGAAATCCTGGCGGCGCCCATGATGATGCGAGTTAAAGAGGTCAAAGAAGTATGTCAGGATCGTAGCAAAGGGAAATCCGTGGTATCTGCGTACCCCTCTGGGTAATAGGCGTCACTTTACGTACGTATGTCTTTATTAACCCTTTATATTTTCCAACACCGAAATATTCCTGTACTGAACTGGTGTTTGTTTTATTTGAGTTTTTTATTTGGACAGGAAAGTCGTCGTTACATAATAAAACCTACATTAAATATAAAGCTACCTACTACTATAAAGTACCTAAATATAAAGAACCTAACTACTTATTATAATTTATAATCACAACTAAAAACCTTGTAGTCATTGCACTTCCAACCAAATTATCTAGAAGATTCTTCACTTGAACAAAATTATCATAACGATCCTGGGGCAACTCTTGGAAAAACCTCTCAATATTCTATCGAATGTTTCCAGTTTCCAACTTCAACGCGTTTCTACTTAGTTGAAGTATCCACCTACCTAGATATTAAATCAATTTTCTCAGTAGAGAGAAACCCTTGTCAAATCTTCAATTTACCGGCGCGGTATTCCGAAGATGATACTGGGTTGCAATTTGATATCACGTTAAAGATAATATCAGGTAAGAACATCTTAGGGATTAAGTGATGGTATGCTATGTTAATTTCGCACGCTGCCTTGAGCACCATAAATTGGTGATAATTAAACTCGCAGATTATGGCTGTACTCATACCTATATTGCAGCATGCCTAAAGCAATCGAAAAAGCACGTCAGACGGTGAGATAAACAAAATGTTGTTGCACTGATATCTACTGAATACCAGCCAACTATAATTATGCAAACATTAAATAACAGTAATAGCACAAACATAGAACAGTTTGTAAAAAATCTAGTGTTGGCATCATTCGAGACAGGAACAGTCTTGTCAGTCTGTTTATAGACCTATCCGTTAACAATTACTTACTTTTCATGTGACCTACTACGACGCGGTGTTTTTTGAAGCACTAGATTATTTTTATCACTCATTCATACTAATATTTTGCCTCATTTTTTTTATGTCTATGACGAATATCTATTCATTTATACCGCGACTTGACTGCCTCGATGATCGCTTAACGTGACTGCTGAGCACGAGGTCCTGACTTCGAATACCGGGTCAGGAACAGCGTTAAAGAGTTTTTCCATTTGGCAATTCGCAATAGCAGGACGGAGTCTGGACTTACATTGGACACCCTGTATTACCTTGGAGTTAGAACCTATAACATCTAGGTAACTTGCGAAATGTGAATCTACTATACCTATACTTCTGCCTACCTCTGCGGGGAATATAGGCGTGATGTTATGTTTTTATACTGCGACTCTTCCACGCTGGAGCTGCCATCTAGTCCATGAAATTATCAATGTTGCTATCTGAATGTGCTCTCAGACTGAGTTCTAAGTAAGGTCACAGTACTTGCAGTTACGGTGGGTTCCACGAGATGACGTAATTATAAGTAACGACACTTAACGATAGTATGTAATTATAATGCAAGTTTCGAATATTCTATATTCAAACTTGAATTTGCGGAAACAAATAGAGGTATTTATTTGCCTTTCAGTGGCACTATAACGTCGAAAATATACTTTTGAGAAGCGTAAATCTACTGAAGATGAACATAGATATACCTAGCTTTTAAAATTAAATTTATCCCAACATACATAGTTTGACGGGGCACAAACAAACAGAATTCCGTTTTGCATAATATTTAAAGCCAAAAAACAAGCACGTGACGAGCCCATCGCTCCGGTCGGCAATGAAAACAGTAGTGTTTACGAGTAAATCTAAATGTGTATGCCTAAAAATAATAGTCTACGCAGTGTAGGTCACTTTGTAAGTCGTGAAAATTTCATGGCCATTTAATGATACTGCTGTTTTACAAATATCGTATTTTATCTCCAAAATGCAATTATAATATAGAATTCGGGTTTTCCGAAGGCACGTAGGGCTAGTCCTGCGCTCGAGCGGCCCAATCTCCTCTGGGTCGGTTGGCCTACCGTCCCATCGGACTATAAAAGTAAGGCAATAGAGAGTGCACTTATGTCTGCGCGCACTTGTGCTCTATAAAATCTTGTGCATAGTTGACTAGTCAGAAGAACTTTATGTAGGTATTAAACGACGACTTGCTTTATTATTAACTTAGATTTTAAAAACAATCTATTACTGCTCTGCGTATCAACCAAAAGTGGAAGCTTTTTCTGTAAAAATATGATAAGAACATTTTTTTAGTCTAAAAAAAAGATAGTCATCATCATCAGCCGGAAGACGTCCATTATTTAACAAAGACCTCCCCCTTAGGCAAAGGGAGGGGTTGCAATAATACCCACGCTTGGCAAGCGGCAAAAAAAAACAGCTATTGGAATTTTTATCTTATGCTTGGAATTCAACTTTACCATATTAACTCAGTAGATACGATAAAGAGTGAAAAAGAAATACATTTTTCGCCGGTCTCTTTTTTTAGTCTGGCTTTTTATTAGTCTCTCTTTTGGCGTCGCAAAAAGGTCGAACAAAATTAAAAAGTGATAAAATGTTTAATATCGTTTTTACCACTTCTGCCCCATCCCATACCTAAATAATTATAAACTTTAATTATTACTAGCTACACAAAGGTACCAAAGGAAAATCTTGCCAGCTTGTGCTCATAAAGCATGTAGGTGTTCTTAATATACCGTCCCGTTTGGAATGAGCAACGAATAAAAATTATAATAAATTTTATAACAGTGCTAAATTAGCATGAATAAATTAATTCAATTTAGTTGATGGACTCTCACCAAAGTCACAGTCTATGAATTTCCACGATTTGATATCGATCCGAGCACGTACCGCTAACTGGCAACATTTGTTATGTCATTCATTCATTGTCTTAAGAGCGTAACGCGCGTAGTCAGTCAGTGCTGTCAAGAGCGTCATTAAAAAATCTAAATTGTGGTGAGCGAACGTCGCTAAATTTAAATTTTTCCCGCACACAAATAATCGTAAGTAGATATTTAATCTTTTAAAACTAGGTACTATAGTCTGTATAATTTAATTTTAGATGTTAACGCGAACGAATCAATAGTTTTATTGATTGCGTTACACCCAATATTTCAGTATGCCTATGTTAAATGGCTTTTCTTATAATAGCAGTGCCTAAAAGAATGTGTGTAATTATATATCATTACGTAAAACACAATGCAATGATATTGCTGTGATCCCGTTTCTATTTAGAATTTCATGCACTTACGTAACATGTCATGATTACGACACCTTGTGCCTTGGAACTCCCGGGTGACATTGATCCTGACCTAGTAAGCTCTCTGAAACGAATTCCAGGGCTATAACGATTAGAACACATATTAAAGTAGCTTGTATAGACATTATTAATTGAAATGAGATCAATAATTCCACTTATATCTTGATGACATAGCTCTCGTTGGTAAGAGCGCACATTTTTCCTCGTCATCGATTAAGGAAAAATAATATTATTACTTAAACACAGTGTTAAAATTTCTTTCAATTCTCTATCGATCCATCCTGATAAAAATCGTGTAATGGAATAATTTATTGTGCAAGCATTATGGTCTTGACCTTGAAGTGTTATAAATCTCAACATAACCTAACACACACACAATTTCAATCTATTGGTCTCTATTGTTCCATACTTTTGATGGCAATTTAAATATTTCTGACTGTTCACTGTATATTTATTCTAGAAAAATGGGAGTACCTGCCGGCAACGCTGAAAATGGAAAAAAAATCTTTGTTCAAAGATGTGCGCAGTGCCACACTGTAAGTAGCTTCAATATAATGTTAATAATATTTTTTTAAATTTTCAATAATTACTTAAAATATTGTAACTACACAAACAGGATATCAGGATTATAATATATTCACTACAAGAACTTGTATGACACATTTTGTAATTACAGTTTCCAGTTGAAATTTAAATTTTTCCTCATGGTTCTTAGTAATGAAATTCCTAAAGTAATGTATACTACAGTTATGAATTTATAAATTGCTTATTACTATAATCACGCAAAAGGTGAATGCATGTGTATTAAAAAAAATGTACTTACAGAATTCAAAATATAAGCTGTTATGTAGGTACATGTTATTACATTTACTAGTAAATTAAAATATACAATAGTATATGTATTACTGTAATCATATCATGAGTAGGTTTTTATGTAACCTAATTATCTAACTTAATGATAAGATTACTCTAGCACTTAATGCTCCCATGCTCCATAATGATGCAGACATGACAATATCCTGAATAAATCTTGCTAATCTAATTGTCTATGTTGCAATCAAAGGCTGTGCTGTATGAGAATAAACATACATACATGGGGTTGTTGTGTTACAACAATATTTATATTATTAAATCATTCTCTCAACATCCTTTCATAACAAATTATACTTAATGTAGTATGGTCTCTTTATATCTAAAGTACTAGTCACACTACATGAGCCAATCCATATTCCATATAAATAATTTCATGTTGCAGGTTGAATCAGGTGGTAAACACAAAGTAGGTCCCAACCTACATGGATTCTTCGGCCGCAAGACTGGCGGTGCAGCTGGCTACTCATACTCAGATGCCAACAAGGCCAAAGGTCGGTATTGGTTATATTATATAATTACAATGTTAGATATATGCTTCATTGTATTTAAACCTTACTCTACAAAGTATATCTCACTTACAATATTTAAACATACTGTATTAGTATTGTATGTAAGAAATACTTTCACTTACAATTTCAGTAATTTTAAATATAACTCAATATGTAATATTATAATAGCATTAATGTTTACTTCATATATTTTACAATTGTTTTAAAAGAGTGATGTAGTAGTGTTCATATATTTTAGAGTAACATTCATCTTACTGGTGATTACATCACATCATCATGTTCAAAGTTCCAATGTCACAGTACTGCCATTGTTTGTTACTGAATGTCATCATATGCCACGTGTTTCATAATAGTTCGCTCAATCACGATATCGCGACTGCTTACTTCCTACAAATACCAATGTTTGATAAGCTATCAGTTTATCAGTCACCAGAGATATAGAAATTAGAAACATCATGTCGATCGTAATAATATAATGATTATTTTATTCTTTTTTATAGGCATTACATGGAATGACGAAACTCTCTTCGAGTACTTGGAGAACCCGAAGAAGTTCATCCCTGGCACCAAGATGGTGTTCGCTGGCTTGAAAAAACCCAACGAGCGCGCCGACCTTATTGCCTACCTAAAAGATTCTACTAAGTAATTAACACAAACATAGGAAAAATATTGTTCAAAATAAGAGGCATTTTCCATTATATTTCTGGAATATACTTCTTATTTTATAGCCCAATCAGTATCATCAATCGTATTTTGCAATATTAAGTTGCGTGATACACTTAGCATAGTTTACATGTCATATTCTTAGCTGTTACAATTTTTGTGAGTACAAGTTACAGTGTGGAGTAAGTTGGTGTATACTCTTGCAAAAGATGTGAATGGATTTACTGTTATTAAATTATTAACTAGATGCCCCCTAATGCTTTTCATTTGTGAATGTTTCCACATACATCATTATTTATTTTCTTCTGTATCAGCTAAATTCCAATATATGTCGACTATTAATTTCGGATAATTGTTACCAATTATTAATTAGTGGTTATATAAAGTTATTTAATAAATAATTTTAAATTATTTTTTGTTATTTTTTTGGTTTCCTTGTAAGTTTTTTCTTTTTTGTTTTTTTTACCAAATATTGAAAATTATTATTTTTTATAACATTACATTATGCTTGTATTTGGTAAGACGTAAACAGAGTAGTATTGGTACACCCACCTTACATTTCGCCAGTTCGGCCCAATGATTGAAGAAAAGGCCAGACTGTTGTCATTAACTGGTCATAAATCTAGACTTCCTGTGGCTGCTAAGCTGCCTGGCCTGGTAATCAAACCAAAAACTACTAGACTAGACCAACTCGGTGGAGAAGCCAATTGAATAATAATAAAACTGATTTCCATTTAATTTCGAAAAGGTGCAATGTCTTTGTCCTCAACATAATAAGTAAGTATGTATAATTATATTGGGTACTGAATTAGATTACATCCGGCGATATATTTAACTTCACAATCAGAACAAAAAACCAATAGCAGAAGATGATATAGTTGTAGGTACAATACCTACGTGTGGGAGTGGTGGGAACAATTCATGAGTCATTCCCTAATGCAAAAGAAAATGCCGAAATTCAGTCAATTGCGAGATTCAAATTTTACTGTACTACACCTACACACGCATAAATTAGTCACCTATTTAGGTACCTATTTCGTTTTATAAAAAACGCTTTTAAGTACTAGATATAACAGTTTAGGTTCCATGTCGTCGTTATTATACTAGGTACGTATAGCTATAATATAGCGGTGTGATTCATGCACGTGAGACGATACGAGTACAACCTTGACAAAATGTGTGGTCATTTATACATTAGAACTCATAATTTATGGGTAAGCCTTTAATTGTTATGTATAGTAGTAGGTATTCTAAATTAAGAAAAAATAATATTTTACAATTTAAGTCTAACACAAATTAAAAATAATCACAGTATTCATCCCCATCGATGTAAACCGGTAACGTGCCCAAACGACTGGCAGCATTGCAATTTGCCAGGTTGAATGGCAATGCAGATTCTTTGGCGAAAAAATGAAACAGACCTTTGGGTATATTATGTGGAGTCGACTAAACATTTTCCTAAACCACACATCAAAGCTCTAGCGATTCGTCCCGCTGTCTGTGGGAAAAGGCCAGTTTGGGATGTTCGGTGTTTTGGCAAGTTATTTTCCAAGAGAATATCGCTTAATCAAGCACGATAATTCAAAATTAACCAAGGAAGAAGCTAGAATTATCCTGGTCATTTTTTCAGTACTGTAGTAGAATAAGGAGAAAAAAGCTAGTAAACTTATTAGTAGTTTCAGAAACTACAAAATTGGACCTATAGCAAGGATCTACTTAGGATTTATACCAGCTAGACCCAAGATGTCCTTCTAACTACTTTAGGTCGAGGGACTTGAGATCTGCGTACGTTGGAACACCTGCACCACATCCCTTGACGGGTCCCGATCCGCTTCTTCATGGCGGGTCCCGTTCAGCAAGTACGCTATGTGCCGCACGTCCCTTCCTGATCTGCGCGCACGCCGTCTACTTGGGCCTATCTGGTCGAGTAATAAACTGCCCAAGTTCGTCACCCGCAGGCTGGTAAGTCATGAAGACTGAAGGTCTGCCGGCGCCCTGTTCATCTGGTGCGGAGAGGGAGAGAGGTTGTTCGCCCCCTTTCCCTTTCGCTTCCTATGGTCCTAGGCCAGGGGGCGGTAACCTTGAGTCGGAAGAGTCAAAAATAACAATTAAAATAATTCTAAGTTTTTAAATAGCCACAATTTTTTTTCTTGCCGACAACATATAGTATTTGCATAAATAAAGATTTTTGGAAAAAAATCCTTACCTACCTTGTCAATCGACTCAGAACGATTTTTTCTAATAAAATCACACAATTCACATGATCACTCTTATATTACAAAGGCGAAAGTTTGTGAGTGTGTTTGTTACCTCTTCACGGTTAAACGGCTTGACTGATTTTGATGAAATTTCATATGAAGGTAGCTGACACCCTGGATTAACACATAGGCTAGGCACTTTTTATCCCGAAAATATGTAGTGGGTAACACCGCGGGGCGCAGCTAGTAAATAATTTTTGCTTATGCACATCCAAAGAGCCGCATGTGGCTCGCGAGCCGCAGGTTGCCGACCTCTGTCCTAGGTTATTGTAGTGTATAATTAAAGGATTTTGTTTTACTGTGAAATAATTACAGGTACTTTACTAGTTACGTAAAGTTTTGGAATAGGCTTGAATTAAAAAAAATAAGTTAACGGTCAGCGTTTTTTACGTGACGGGAAGTATATTATTGGATTACACCAAGTTTACCTCAGATAAACTTTCAATAAACAGTATTTAATACTGTTTTCCATGATCTCAGAGTAAAATGATTATGTTATTCATGGTGTTCTTTGGTTCTTTATAACGATTACTATACTTTTTTTTTCTTTTTCTTTCATGTAAGTTTAAATGTTTGAATAACCAAACGTAGCCAGAAAAAGAACAGCTGTCATGTCATCATGACAATGACAATGTGACATTAGTATTTTGATGTCAAATTTCTGAATGAAATGAGTGATTGCCTAAAGTTGTAATGTAATAGTAATATTTCGTGGGAATAAAAACATTAAAACACAATAAATGGAGAAACAATAATCTACAAGTATTAGTGACAGTTAAAATTAATTGATTTTGTGACCAAAATAAATGCTTTCACCCTTTAAAGACAGCGGTGAGTTCATTTACTTATAACCATTTTATTTAAAATGATGTAGTGTGCGTATTTATATAAAACCTTTACTTATTTGTGTTTAAAACGAAATTAATATATTTTTCTGGATAAATTTAACATTCTTCATATCGTTTTAAGTTTGACATCAGTGCCCTTATACTATTTGACCTGATTGACCATAAATTAAATTTCGAGTTTAATAATATACATTTTTTTTTGTTGGCTATCGTACGATACTGGGGTTTTATAGTTTAATTCTATTATTTTCATTTTGGTTACATTGTATCTTATTTGCCAGATATATCTACGTTAAATGTTTAAGATTTAAACATCACTGGACACAATTTTGATAACAAATTACGAGAATGGCTAAAGCATCAATTGTGTTAAGCTTCCACGATATATTGCTTCATCAATCGGACGTCGCTCTTTTGAATGGACCATATTGGCTGAATGATACAATTATTTCATTTTATTTTGAATACTTAGAGAAAACAGTATTCAGAGCTGCAAAAGAATTACTGTTTGTATCACCAGAAGTGACTCAATGTATAAAGATGGTTGAGACAGATGAAATAAAAACATTTTTAGAACCACTTGGTATAAGTAAAAAGCAGTTTGTATTTTTTCCATTAAATGATAATGATACACCGGATGTAGCAGGTGGCTCGCACTGGAGTCTCCTTGTTTATTCAAAGCCAGAAAGCTGTTTTTATCACTTAGACTCATCATATGTGACAAACCATAATGCTGCTTGGGATTTTGCCAGCCATCTAATACCATACCTAACTGAATCGGGTAAGTTATAGTGTACATATATTTTTCAAAATTTAAATCATTTAAAAATGCTATTATACACATAGTATAGACTTTTATTGGCCATATATGTATATGTTCACTATGGGCATTAGTAATACAACAAAATTCAGCTCCTATAGTTGTACATAAATAATTCTTGTGGCATTCATTTATATTAATATTTTCAGGTAACATAGACTATGTGAACAAAGATTGTTTACAACAAGGCAATGGTTACGACTGTGGGGTCCATGTCATATGTAATGCTGAACGGCTTGCTGAATGTGCACACAGTAATGGACTAATTGGCAACTGTGACATGCTTGTCAAGATAAATCCCTCAGCTAAGAGAAAAGAAATATTGAGCATCATAAGTAATCTCTCCAGTTCTGATTAACTTGTTCTTTTTATTGTAATATTTCACTGTTGTGCTTTGATATATTATGTAGTTTAATATTAGGTACCTATTATTAAATTTTGAATCGGTAACTACAAGAATTGGTTTTATTTATGATAGTTGGATGTAGCAGAAAGGATTCAATCCACATCCAACTAATTTTGAGATATTTGAGTTAGGTTTAGATTGTATTTCTTTATCAATGTGATACAGTAAACCTACTGGTTTAATGGCAGACAAAGGGTATTTTCTTGTAGTTGAATTATGGAATTTGGTGACAACATCAAAATTGATTTAGACAAACTAGAGGTAAAAAAGTAATTACCTCTAGTTTGTCTAAATCAATTTTGATGTTGGTGTGGAATGGTTCCTTTCTGCTTAACTATGTCCATAGAGCCATATAAATTCATATTTATAAATCCCCCCTCTAAAAGATATAGATAAGTTAAAATATTGTGCAACTCATTATTTTAGTATCATCATCATCATCATCAGCCGGAAGACGTCCACTGCTGAACAAAGGCCTCCCCCTTAGAACGTCATAAAGAACGACAGCTTGCCAATTTATTTTAGTATACTCTATTTCAATTAATGTCATACATCATTTCATAGTTTCATTTCATTTTCATATGATTCTAGTAAAAGTGAATGTAAAATAAATATGATTTATTAATGTAGGTTTGTTGAAATATGTATCTTTCAGCTGAATATGCATTATTCAATTCAAGCTAAAATACGAAGCTCGATCTCGAATCTTCATATCTTTCTATATCTCATATTTTAACAATAAGTACATCAATTTGAAAGGAACGCATTTTATATTCAGACTTAAAAAACTTTACTATGTCTCGATGATATTATGGTTGATTATAATGAAGAACATTTTCGTTAGCTCAGCACTTTTTAAAAATATTCAGCCTCCTTACCATGAATTCTTAAAGCAGGACAGTTTACGTTGTGGAAGCGAGATGCCGCGCGCCGCCGCTACGTGCAGTGTAATGCGGCGTCTCGCTTCCACAACGTAAACGTCCTGTTTTATTAGTTCATAGTAAGGAGGCAGTAGGCAGCCTACAGGCAAAACTATACTTGGTTTCTTTTTGACGACGTTTTTATCCTGAACTTGCATATGAAATATGAACAATGACTTCTGATGACGTATGTCGATTCCGACGTTGGATATTTAGCTATGCTTAGACTTCGGTGAAGAACCTCCACTAATCGGTTAGTACCAGCTTCTATACAAACATATGCTACAAGATGGCTACAAGCCTATTAGTGAGAAGCCTGAAAAATGTGTGACACCCTTTCCGAACATATAAAACTCACTCGTTAGTAGATATTCAAAGAGATGGCAGTACTTCTTGTTAATATTCGTCCGAATATAAATGAAGACCTAATTATTCGAGGGCGTTGACTATCATGTTTATATTGCAATAGGACACTATTACTAATATGGCTAGTTTTCTTTAGAGGTAGTTATTGCGCATATATTGGGTGAGCCACTGAAAGGTCACTGGTTAGGTAAGATATTGTATCCTAGGGCCAGGAATTACTAGTTTTCACTTTTTCACTGCAATAACGCCATCTGTGCTAAACCATTGGGGTGTACACTGTGGAGTATGAGTCGTCAGTTAGAGCTTCTAGGTACTTAGAGGTAAATAATAAACACTAAAGATGTTTGAAAATAGCTTTTAATATTGATTTTAAATCGTCCTTAACAAATTTTATACCTATGTGTATACATTTGTGATGTACCGTAGTTTATGTACGTATTTGTATTTAATTCCACCATAATTATATAGTTATACAATATTTACGAACATACTTAATAAATATTTCTGTAACAACAATATATTCATTTGAATAAAAGTACATCGTTTTATAAATATTAGGTAGGTACATAGATAATAAGTTAATAAGGTTACAAAAATATTAAAATATTATTTACAAACATTTCTCTTATAAATTCGACATTAAATTATTTATTGGAATATGGTAATGTACAAAAATATTGTGACATTATTTCATATATCTACAAATTAAAATTAATAATGTCAAATCAACATTTATGACTTTTGAGGTTCCACCCAACCTCCAAACGCTTGGTCTAATTCCTCTGCAACTGCTAAACAAAGTCTATCCTGATTGTGATTGGCTACCACTTGAATTCCGATCGGTAAACCTTCCCTGCTTAACCCTAGTGGTACTGTCGTTGATGGTAAACCTAAACAATTAATAATGGCAGTGTAGCAAAAGTTCATTGGTCGGGCCAAAGGCTCGTTGTGATACAGGGCCGTTGTAGGATGCGAAGGAAATAACAAAACGCCATTGTCACCGAGCATTGTGCTGAAAATGTTCTCTAAGTTCTCACGAACTTCGAGATAGTGGTTATATTTTTCACTACCGACCTCCACGCCGCCGTAGTCAAATAGAGACGTGATAAGTCCGATGAACGTGTTTCCAGACAGGCCAAAGAAATTTTTCACCATTTCTAAACAAATAGCTCCTATACTTTCCTTTTCCATGATATATTGGCCAAACCTTTTTCCGCTCTTCATATTAGAAAACCATATAGGCATTGATTTGCGCAGTAGAGGAATCTTTTTTTCTTCAGCATCTATTTGGTATTGTTTTTTCAGGAATTCTGTAACTTTTATCATCGCTGCTGTAATTTCTGGATCAACCGGGTCAACTAGCGGTGCATCATTGCTGAGTTGGTAGAAGTACTTCAGTTTTTTAATATCGACGGGTTCGTCTAGGTTAAGTTTGTTAGAATTCTCTCCTGATATGATTTTTAGAATGGGCTTCAGATCCACTGCATGTCTAGTCATAGGACCTATTCCTGTGAAGAAATAGAGGAATGATAAGATATAAACGGGAACACGTAGGAATCCAATTGCATGAATTAAATTTTCTTGTATTGTCTTTACACTGATACGTCCAAGTCTAAGCTAGTAGGATGCTAATTACTGGACTTAAGATGTCTTAGCAAGTATTCTGGAAAGTGACGTATATGATAATTGCTAGTAGATTGAATACGCTGTTTAAGTAGGTATGTACTAACTAAATATAAATGCTTACCTAAAAATGAGTTCAGTAGCTCGGACTCAGGAACGGGAAACTGTCCCTCGTTTGAAACTATGTTACGTGATGGCTTGTGACCGAATATCCCATTGAAATACGCTGGCATCCGTATCGATCCGCCAATGTCGGAACCTTTAATACAAAAATGTACTTATAAATAAGCGTACAATTTGAAAATTTACAAACACAGACGTAATCAAATGTGTTCCTGTAATAACAATAGGAGTTCTAGTCAACTTATAATTAAGGCAAACGGTATGTAGTTCAATAAGTATACATACTTCCAAAAAAAACCATAGACAATAAAAACTATTTTGAAGAAGGTTTTTTATCTGTATAGATTTAACATTTCGTTGCTAATCTCACCCGTGAGTTACTACAGGTAAAATATTACAAACATCGAACACTTTTGTCAAAGACATTGTAAAGATTTTAGAAGAATGTAGCAATATATAATTTACCTAATCATGTAGTACATTGGATTCTTGACGATTTGCCAGCCAAAGAAATATATCTACCTATTAATTAGAGTGTAGTAGGTAGGCTAGTAGGTATATGACTATTTATCTGTTACTGATTAGTACAATACTATTATTCTGCAGATTATGACTCTATTTCTTGTTATGCCATTTTATTAATAATTGCGGTTGTTGAAAGTTTCTTGGTAGTTAAATAAATCAACTGATTTTTTAAACTTCCATCTCATTCAGGAAAATATTTTCTTAGACCGAATAACATTAATATGAATATTTTATTGTGTGAAGTAGGTATAAAATACAATTTTTAGCTGTAGGTACAAAAAGTTGTCTACCTTGCCAAAACTTGTTATCAAAAATTGAAAAAAAAATCTAAGTTATCCGACATAACCTGACATTTTAATTGGATACAAGTTATGTTAAACACATTTTTTGCTTCGAATGTTTTACTAGCACCTTAACAATGCCATAAACTTCTCTAATCTATCTAAGTAATCAATATTCCCCCTTAAAAAAATGTAAAGCCAAGGATTAAATTATACCCGCCACTGTCGTTTGCATACCAAAGAATAGGTAGAGATGTCAATAGACATAATACGGGGTTTAGTTAATGCTGGTATGATCTTCATTTGTGAATAAGAGGAAATTAAATCTTGGTTTATTTAATCACACATTTTTCCTAAATCGATGGAAAGATGCTGGTGTTTTAGGGTACGCACTTTTCATCACCCTGTATTTATAAGTCTCCCGTAACTACAAGCGGCGAGGCTATAGCCCTTCTCAATGGTGTATTCCACAAATAAGAAAGTAGTATAACATTGAAAGCTATTTAAAATCGCAAACCTAGAGCAACCTATGCATCGTCGCTATTTTAGTTGAGGCAGTCTGGAAATTATAATCATCAATCGCAGTGGTCAGTGTCAGTGCTAATGCAGTTTGTTACGGGTCAATACATAGTTACAACATCGTATATGTTTCTAGATACGAACCTATACCGAACAAGCTGCCCGCTGCTGCCTGGCAAGAGCCTTCCCCGCCAGATGATCCTCCGACAATTCTTGTAGTGTTGTAAGGATTATTGGTCCTCCCATGAATGTGGTTGTGTGTTTCCCACCTAAAACGGTTAAACGTGCTTCATAAAAAACTAACTTCAAATTTATTCATATTTAATTATTATATATGAATGCGTCATAGCTCATTTTACCATAAAATAAACTACTTAGCTATAGCCAAAGACCTTTAATTGTATTTTAACATTAATTGCGTTTATAATTATGATGTGTCCTATTTTAGGAGTGGGAGGAATCAGAATTAATTTAAAAAATACCTAAGCTTAAGCTTTGTGCAAGTGTTGTCCCATTGTTGCACCTAATAGGTACGTTATGGATCAATACCGTAAAACATATTAATAAATATCTTACCACATGCAAAATTCAGGCACATTAGTAAGTCCGATGATGATGGCCCCCTTCTGTCGAAGTAACCTGATGACGTCACTGTCTTCTTCTGCAATTACATCTTTACGAAGTACTACGCCTGCTGTTTGATGTAAACCTGTAAAATGAAATGGGAAAATAAATAATCTTCTCACCCACGTTTAGTGCATCTACCTCGCGTGGCTCTGCATCACCCTAAGGTCGACGGTAGAGAATGCCTTTGGCATTAAGTCCGCCTTTGTACATAAAGTATAAATAAAGGTACATCGAATGTACACATTAGGTAAATACTAGTCATATTTATGTTCGAAAAGGTTTATAACTCAGTTGAAACGACACATTAAGTAATTAAAACCCACTTCGTCGTACATGCCACGTAAATAGTAATAGCCGAATAATGAACTAACTTTGAAGAAAATTAATGCACGAAACTTTACTTGTAAATAATAGTATTGCTGCAGTTTTTGACAAGATCTGTGGTATAATGTGAACACTATGCAATGAATTGAGTTTTCATTCCAAAGGGGCTAATATTGTCCTATGACCTATGAGACACTGATAGGTAGCTTTACGTCGACCCATATATTATTATAGCTTATTGCTAAGCTTTTATGAGCAACAAACCATTAACTTCGTAGGTATCAAACAAAACAACATCCTTATATTATTTTTTACATATCAAAACTTATTTGACTGTAGTACCCTTTCAGACAGATAAATATTTATTATTCTATTTATAATTTTACGATAACTGTTCCCAGCATTGCAGTAACAGTAGGTACCTACCAGTGACATATCAATATACAAGGTCACTGATAACCTTATGCGCCTTATGTGTGGTTATAGTTGGTTACACAATGAATAAATAAACAAATACTAAGAAAACTTCAAATAAACATGCAGGTATTCAAATAATTATTGGGAAGTATTTATTATCCGTGAAGAACAATAATTAAGAATTCCAACTGACATTGACTCACTTAAATTGCAACTAATGCTCAATGAAACGGAATAATTCCATTTTTGAGATTGAATCGATAAAGATAATTAGTCGTTAGTGTAAATAAGATTTAATCAATGTGACCCTGCTATTATTGTATAACACGTACCTTTAACGCCTATACAGTCTTTAGTCGTAAAGGGGATGCCAAGGAAGGGCTTCTCCTCTTCAAGCTGAGTCGTCGACTTTGTGCCGCTTCGGACGAGGTCATCGGCCTCCCGTGCCTCCTTTAGGGCCAACTCGAATCGGTCTTCCACGAAGCAGTTAAGCGCGGAATTAACATCTTTAATCCGTCTGATGCACGCTTCTAGGACTTCCACGCTCGTTATCTGTAACGTAAAAATGTTTATTAGTCCGAGAATATTAGGCGAGACCTAATTTACGGGTTAAAGGATTACCCCATAAAGCAATCGGTGTCGAGGTGTAAGCTACTGGGGCGGTTAAGGATGGGTAACCGTTAATGTTGTTTTAAGTACTGGAACATTTCAATGTCAAGCACTTTTTCTCTATTACCTAATATCGGTAAACCTTTAACTCTTTGGCACACTACTTTGACCCTAAACAGTTGAATTATACTTTGTAAATAAGACTGAAATTGCAGAGCAAAGTTAAGCTATTAAGTTACCTCTTATCGTATGATTCATGAACAACATGGTGTCAGTTTAAATACTATGTAAGCCTCTGCCATGGCTTTACACATCGTTGAAAAATCTCTTCGGTGTGCCGGTTTCCTCTCGATGTTTTCCTTCACTGTGTTTACAACTGTTAACTAATGTATAGTACGTACATGAATTCGAAAACTTATAGGTGTGCCGGGGTTTTAATTTGCAGCCTTTGACTTGGCAGTCTAACGGTCAAACCACTTACCTACTTAAAATCAAAAGGTTCATGTGGGGCAACGATTAGATATTAAAGTCAATGTGAAATACCTACTGATGTTCATAGACGATACATTTTAATCCTAAGATTTTTTGGAAAAGTATCTAGGTTATATGAACTGTTGCCCATAAGTTGAAAATAAGTACTATAATACATAATACGTTTATCCCGATGTAAAATGGTAAAATAAACCAAGCCTTGTGATGTTGGGATTTTTTACAAGGAAAATCTCGGTATGGGGATTTTTACCTGTTCCAACATATTAACCTTTCCATATCCTTATTTTTATAGGCATTCACGAGAATTATAAATACTTAAATGTACCAACTAACACTAAACATTTAAATGTTTTCACTAACGACTGTTTTAAGTTAGGAATGCAGACAAGCTGACGCCATTTTCAGTAGAGACGGTAACCCTACCATTACAAAATAACTACAAAGTTTAATGTTACCGAACCGTAATTATCTGTCTGGCTAGTATCAATTAAGTTTCCTTTGAAGTTGCTTATCGAAAGCCCTATTTATACAATGTCGAATATTATCCGTATTCTATCTATTGCAGCGGAGAATCCGATATCTATACAAAGTAAATTTTACTATCGTGTACAGACTTCATATTATTTTTACAAAGAGCCATTTTAAATATGCGATTTTCTGAACCGAGAAGATTGGGAGGGAATATAATCCTGATTTTCCACACTCTCTACAGCAATATTCTTTTCAATACACAATTTAACGTTCATTTATTCTTCCAGAATATACCTTTATAATACGAAATTGCACGAAAGAAATTTTATCTCGCTGTTCACCCACTCTCGTTCAACAAAAGAGTGAGAGAGAAGTGTCAAACTTGTTATTCGTGACGCTTGCAGCTGATTGGTCATTGGAGCCGCTTTGTGAACCGATTTAAACGAATTATTACTAGTTATGTCATTCATCAATCAACGTGTTTTTTTCCGTATATGAAGAAGTAGAATACACAGTTCTATTATGTAACCTTTGTTGCTTCGCTACAAGCAATGCAATTGTGATCAACTGCACGCTATCAATTAAACATTAATTTTCCAGTTGGCATTTAGAGGAAAGTCGCCTGTAATAGGTATACCGATACAGGTCGAATGTAAGTAATGTCCGCTACAATACGATGATTATAAAATTAACTTTTAAATGATAATTATGAATATAATGAATAGAATTCAAAATCATATCAGGTTGTAATAATTTAATATTTTTACAAACAGAGTCTCTTCTTCTTATGTATAAGAAACAACACCAAAAAATAATTAAAGTTTTATTTTAATCTTTATCTAATTAAAATGATTGAGTTTTACACGGAGAATATCGAATCATAGCCTGTTCAATATGGCCCTTGAATTTTGTGAACCAACCAAAGTGAATAATGTATTCATCAATCAAAGCGGTTGCGCAACCTTATTGAAAGCTTCCAGCCTCCGACCCCTTTCAAAGTTAACCGCATTCAATGCTCAATGTTCATGTAAACATAAAGATTGAACAATGAAGCATCTCTAACTTCTTAAGTAAATCAATTATACCAAAAGAAATACAAACTTAGTAAGGGAGCCTGTTAATTTCAAAAGGTCATAAGTTAAAAACATGTTTGAAAACAAAGTGTGAGACGCCATTGCATCGTCTAAATACAAAAAGAAATATTATGATAGAGGCGTAGTAAATGTGCCTCCCAACATTCTATGATGTTTTTAAAAGATACAAATATGACTCAAACTCACGACATCACTGGCTAAAGAAAACACGCTTCATGCTTAATGTATGCCACGATCGATTGACTCAATTTAGTAAACCCTTAACTTGACTTTGAGATATGTGTCTAACTAATAACTAACTGTCTCGGTAAGTAGTTGCTTGAACACCAGTTATGAATATTTTACTGTAACTGACTCATACATAACACGCTATACTTAATCTACCTGAAATACGTGGTTACAACTTGTAACCGCATCGGCAACCTAAAAAGTAGCATATCCAAAAAACTAATTACGTGCTTCTTTGTACCTTCGTAAACTGACTCAAATAAAAAGCAAGTTTTTCCCTTGTTTAAGCTTTCCTTCTTAAGAAATGTCTAATAAATAATAATTATACTACCTATAAGTATTTTAACAAAAAATGTTAATATTTTAAGCTAATAAAATGTAAATCCTGTGCAAAAATGAAACCGGTGACCCTCAGCGTTGAGTCAAAGCGCAACGCCACACAATCGGGTCGATATTAATGTATTTTTGTACTTCTGAATGTAAACATACGAATACCGTCTACTCTACTTACAGTACTCATTGATTATTTACGAGTCTACGCTTTACAAAGCGCGCGGGGAAACTGAAGCCACCTTAGTTTTGAAGTAAATGAGTGAGTGTCCATGTTGGTATACATATGTTCAGGAATAACAACGGACTGTCATCACGAATACTGATACAAACCCCGTACCATGAACTCTGAAAACAGGAGAGTTTACGTTGTGTGAGCGGGACGTCTTATTCAATGCACGTAACGGCGTCTCGCTTCCACATCGTAAACTGTTCTGTTTTAAGAGTTCTTGGTAAGGGGGCAGTATAGGGGATAACTTAAGTATATTTGACGATGACATATAATTATGCATTTCTTTTAAATGTGTACAAATGAGATAACATCTAAAGTTTCAAAGCCCACGCGTTATCTCTGACCCTCAATACCCTTGACTTTTAATAGCCTGCTAATTCTCCCTACTTGGCACGGCCTCCTAACGCTTCTTTCAGTATGTACAAATAACAAGTGCTAAGTTAGTCTTAAAAGCTGTGTTTCCTCTTTTATACATACCTATTTTATTATATGTATACCTAAGTATTTACTTTATATTGCGCATCAGACACAAGCGCCCAGACTCGCAACAAATATTGGTCCTGTGCGTAACTGCGACGCTTTACACAATATGTCAGCACTCAGCTAAACTTTAATAATGATTCAATTAGTCTGTTATAACTTATAAATAATATTAACCAAAATACAGGGCAATGTAGCACCTTTTCACAAACATGGTCCAACTAAAACGTCTAGACATAGTAGCTACAACACGATCAAGTCAGGTTATACAAAAATTCAACGACAGATGTGTCATTGACCTTCAATCAGAGTCTCACGCGACCACGACCGATAACTGTTCAAATGCAAGTTATATTTTAAAGATAAAACTGATATGAAATTATTATTGTTTTATAAAGGAATTAACTCAACTGGACCAATGGTCTTAAAAAGTGAAGAATACAATTATTCGCGTCATGGTACGCGGTAAACAAATGTGAGTAATTAGTAATTACGTATTGCGTCAACTCTACTTTAATAAAGCTCTTAAACTTGACTCACTGGCCTCACTATAAGAATAACATGAACATTGATCTCAAAAACAAGACAAAGCAAAATCCTTACGGTAGGTAACTGTTCTTTATGTTAATATTACCAGTTTTCCTCAAAAGTTCATAATATTACGTATCCCTCTGTGGGTAGACTTCCATTGAGTCATATTAACGGCGTAACTACAACATGGCACCTATACTGTGGACTGACGATGAAGTGGATCCACGATATAACAAAGCCTATTGTATGGCCATTTTATGATCATAACCACCTAGTTATGTAGCCTTTAATATGTATAACGTCATACTTATGTTTTATTATGCTACTATAGACACAATATGAATGTCAAGGTTTACCATAAACTGAGAGCACGTAGTCTGGGTGCCGTGGCCTATCTATACTATCATACAGCGATATCATAATAAAAATGACGAATCATAAGTATTCTAGTGTCTGCCTTTATTAACTATATTAATGTTAGCTATGCTGGACAATCTAATCGTTCGCTAACTGAAGATAAGCGGGTTGCAGAATGTATGTATGTACTTAGTTTCTTTTATGGAATTTTTAATTGTTTTTATTAACTAATTGATTAAATGTAAATGCACAAGGATACATTTCAGATAGCAATGTTTTTACACGTTGAGTATAACGAATCATGAATTATGTAGCTCTGTTATCAGTTTACGTAAACATAAAAAGACGAAATTACGACAAACTATATGGCTTCTCGTAGATATAAGTGCTACCTTAAATTACCTACCTATGTTCGAGGCGTAAAAAGTCCGGGAACTTCAATTAATTAGTTGTTACGTACAGACAACTACATAAGTAGCTACTTACATCATGTATTATGCTTCCTGTTTGAATACATAATAACGAATGTAGGTACTTGTCATGTTAATGTTCCTAAACATGATCATTATTAATAGGTTGAAGTTCTCTAACGCAAAACAATTGATTTCGAAGGTACCTCTTTATTCCGTATTTTCTTTGCAACTTCAACAGCCGGCTGCTTGAGTATCTCATCGTATATTGGCGGTATCTTCTCCCCTTCAGCACCGTAGTACAAACTGAAGAAAAATCTCGCAACTTTTGCTAAAACTAGTCTCATAAAATGAGTCACTCTCAGTCTAAGCCCCAAAGGTTTATTTGTAATCTCCGCGGTACACATGTTCACGTAAACTTTAAATCACTGTTCTATTTATTGAAACGATCAATGTTTACACTGTTTGTAGACTTTATTTTCAAAACAATGTGAGTAAAGTTGTGACAGCGAGTCGGCGAGGGCCTGCGACAACGCCTGTGTCGCTTATACACAACGAACTGTTCAACTCAATGAATGAGCGATGAAAACCGAGGACACATCAGCTTGTATCTGCGTCAGTATAGCCGTCTCGTTCTGCCGCCGTGGCTCGCGTGTGGGCCGACCGGCGACTTCGGCTCGGGCGTCGGGCACCCAACGGCTCGTCGCGCTATGCCGTGTTGCCGGCTAGTCCATTCGATACACGTTGATCTTTTTATCACTACTTTATTATAACTTTGAATCCCCAACAAAACTGAACTTTGATTAGCTTTTATAATTTTTGTATATGTCTGGCATTCTTACGTAATTTGATTTTTAGTGTTGACAGGCGACAGCGTTCCTGGAACTTCCCACCTAAATTACAAGGCTCAGAAAGTTAGCGAAGTTGTTACTTTTTGTTCGGTAAAGTTATTAGTTTGTTATTACTTAAATTGTAAAATAACCTAGTTGAGACTTCTGATCCCTTGTGTTCGCTTAGAACTTATCAGTCTATTTCTTACTGCAACAGCTGCTATTGTTTGTTCTTTAACATTATAGATCCGTTAAAATCACAGTGCAACTTATTTCGTTTTGCAGAAATTGAAATAACAAAATATTGTAGATTCATTTAGGTATAGATATCCAAAGATAGAATTTGGTCATCTCAACGGGGTCAATTAATAGTCACTTGGACTTCATTCTGTGTTATAGGTGAATGTCATACATGCACATACTATATTTTTGATAGCTAGAAGAGAAACAATCTAAATCCACTCAACTAACAGTCGGCAGCCCCTTAGTACCTATTAGTGTATTTTGACTTTAATTTGCGGCTTATATCATGAAAAGTGAAATTTCTAACATAGTACAAGACTAATTAGATAAGAAATTATAAGTTGGCTTAGATGGTAGATATATTTTTAGCACAGCAATTGAAGTGACAAATCTAACTTTTATAATATTATGTTAAAACCGTATCGTCCTGTAGCTATTGCGGGCCCGATATTTATAATTGCCATGATTTTGATCACAAATTTTGTAAAACATGCATTTTATTTTGATAAGCTTTCAATTTGATAGCTTTGCAAAATGTCATTGAATTTATCACTCATGTCACTCACTCACTGCAACTCACTGTGTCAGGTGTGTGAAAGAGGTATTGGTAAAAGAGGTTTTACAGTAACTAAATAATTTTTGAGAATTTTATAATTTTTGAAAAATAATGAAATATACATTATGTTTAGCATGATGTAAGATTATGTAGTTCCAGTATTCTTCTAGTCCGTTCGTTCGTCGGCAAATTTTTTTTTGGATTGAAAACGAGGCGGCACAAGGATGTTAGAGAACATTGACAAATCGTAACTATCATTCATTCATTTTAACCTTATCACAACTCCTATCTAAGAGGAAAAATGATAGGGCTAACGAATGACGGAATATGAGGAAAGATTGGACGTAAAAAACGGAAATATAATTCATTAATACATAGATGAACCATTGACCATGGCACAACGATACTATTGATACTAACAAATTACCTGAAATTATAGGGAACAATGCAAAAAAAATGTTCCAAGATATTTCAGCAATAACATGGTACCTATATTTTGAATTTTATGTGCGTAAATATCTTCTCTGATATTTTCAACCTACAAAGTTTTAACAATGGTATTGTTATACGATTTGGATGATTGTGCAAAACCTCAAATCAATACTGAATTGAATGTGGGCCAAAAGAGTTGTACTTATATACTTTCATATAAAAAAATAGTTCACACATCTTGCTTAATTTGTTAATGCTAATAAAAATCTCGTTTATAAATTCGCACGTTACGATAATAAGCTCTACTTACACATATTGTGCAATTTTGCAGTTGTCTGATACGGATGAAATTAATGTAGGAAACGTAAAAATATATTTTAGCATGCTACTTCGTTAAATAGCAATAACAGACGCCTTCGCACCATGCAGTGTGAAGTTTTCCAAAAATAGCCAAAGTTAATAAAACATTACTCAATTACTCATGAATTATAAATAACAAATCTACGTCATGCCTCGTACCTAAATCTATTCCATTTCCAGTAATTTAAATATAAAGTATACGTTTGTTTCTTTAATTTCAGACCAACATGTCCGACTCACCAGAAACAGAACAGAAACCTACGAGAAGCAATTCACTCCAAATATCGTTGCCCACGGTCCTTTGTACCCCCGAACCATCTGAAGACAAATCCAACATATGTATGAAAACGAATTCCTTCATTTCCTCTGAATCCAAGATGTCGCTTCCGTCCAATTTGGGCACCCCTACGTCTCCGCTAAGATTATCCTCTCCTTTGTCATTGCCAACGTCGCCGTGCGTGAAAAATTCTCCACAATCGTCAGGCAACTCGTTACCAAACCCGAACCAATTGGCTTCACATGATAGAGATGCAACGAAGAAGACATTAGTGAACAGCGGCTCGGCCACAGGTAAGTGTTATGACTAGTGTAAGAACTAGCAATTTATTAGTTAGCGCATAAGTGATAATTTTAGGATTGCATCAACAGTTGCAAATGGATTCCACATTAGTGTTCCTATGTATGACATCATAGAGAAATACTGAGAACTCCTAGAAAATTCTTCATAAATGTTATTTCGCTGTTTCGGTACTGATCTGGTAATGTGAAATATAGAGCTGTAAATACATCTTGCAACCCGTATTGCGAAAATAGGACGGAGTATGGAGTAATGAGACGCCATGTCAATATTTATGCACCGTTGCGATCTTCAAACCGATAAACGATGCCGGCGAAGTTATTAGGTCGTTCTAGAAACTAGGCAACTGTTATTCTTAATATTATTCATTTTGAAGTTCTGATAATATTGTGTAGATACCTATTTATTGACGTAGTTTTTTTTAATGTGCGGCAATTTGGTACCAGTTAAAAAAACCGGTATCGACAGAGGTAGTGTCTCTAGGATAATTATCTAAGAGATTTGTTTCCGTCAGAAAAATTTTAAGTGTTTTTTCAGTTCATAATCAATAATTACACGCAAGCATTGTGGCCAAACTGCTTTGTTTGGAAAATAAATTAGTACCAGTCCTAAACTCCTTACCGTGTTCGTGATACGTCAAGTTTCACGAACACAGTAAGGAGTTAAGGACTAAATCAAGTTTGATACCGAGTGTATCTTTTATGCTTTGCGTAATTGACTTACCTACACTATTCTACTAAAAACACGTACCTTAATACTATATAAAATAAGTATCTGACAGTAATTCCAAGAGAAAGAGCCACTCCCAGAGAATGCTGAGCACGCTCTACTCACTAAATCACATTTTCGATCAAAACTTAATAAAACATCACATTTTGTATTCTATTCTCGCATTTCGCTACATATTTCAGTAGATATTCGGTTTACTGGAACTGTTGTTTATCATAGTAGGTGCGGGTTACATAAATTATTAGGCTGAACAATAGTTACAGTCGCGCCTTAAAATTGTTTAATTAAAAACGCCATCGGAAGCGACCCTTCCGCGGTTAAGTAATATTAATCTTCATTCTTGGTATCATAAATTATAATTATAAGTTCTAACGGAGACTGAAATCTGGTTTTTATTTTGTGTAGAGTTTCGCCGAAATAATTTACTAAATAAAATTATTTTGGTAAAGTGATTAATGCTTCCCCTTAGTGCTTTGTTCTTTAATGTAAGCCTTGTTATCGCAGATGGCGTTGTCGACCGTCAGCTTTAGATTGGGGTTTAAGTCAAACTAACTTTTATTAGGGTTTTCTATTAGAAACATATAGTTGCAAGTTATAACCTAGAATACGATTGATTCCAGCAAAAGTCGCTTTATATTTAAGCTATATCATCATGGGAACCATAAATGACGAAACGTGGGCGTATAGTTTAACTGCCTAACCCATTACTTAGGCGTGTCATAATGACGAGGATTAATTATCCGATTCCATTTATAGTTTCTAGATAAGATTCTACTTTATTACCAAATGCGTATAATATAAAACTTTTATAAAAATTACTCTATTACAAGACCATTTAAGTCCTACGATGTACTTTGAGGTTTTTCTGTATTATTGATTTTCTGGTATGCCTTAAAGTATATTCTATCTATCTATCTTTGATGATACGAACGCCCTTAATGTTGGCGTAGACCTTAATGGTCAGAAACTTAACTGGCACACATGTAGATATGGACAGACATTTTTTTTAAAGAAAAAAATGGGTGCTTTTACCCCCACGAGCACGATATCGTAGCATATTTCGTTCTAACAATTTCGCTCAACCACATTACGGAGTAATAAATAATGAGAATATTCTTTATTGTACACCATTGAGTATACAAACTAAAACTAACAAAAAAGCAACGCAAAGTAACGCTATCTTCTTTGTATCGGTATAGCTAATCATTATCACATAACACCACGCCTGTATTCCCCGAAGGGGTAGGCAGAAGTGCACATATAGTACATCCACATTTTACCAATTATGTTTTTAGGTCCCAATGTAATAGGAGGCATGCCTATTGCCATGAACCGGGCACAAATCCATACTCTGTGCTGCTACTGAAAATTACATAATGGAAAACCTAGTACCACTGCCCGACCCGCGATACGAACGTAGGCACGTTGCAGCCTAAAGACTCAATAAAATTTAGGTATGGGTTAAATCTGATTTTAGGTAGATTATCAATTCTTTTCGGTAATCATTATAAAAATAATATGGTTAATATTTTCTTATATGCAGATGTACTAAAGTAATCAAGAAATAATTATTTAGCTCGTGTATTGATTGGTAATGTTTTAAAGAGTAACATTGGATAGTTTTTGAAATAATAAATTATGTCTATACTTCGTGAAACTTAGATTCACTTAAACAAAGAGTTAATGGACGTAAAGCCCTAGAGGCATCTGCTGGGGTTGGAAATCATTTACTTATTAAAAAATATATTCCTTTTTTCTTCATTTATTATGATATTGAATAGCAAACACTCATTTAGCTTTCATGAACATTTTGAAATTATAATATTAGTCGGATTGTCCGATTTTTACATAATATATTTTAATTTATTATAGTGTTTTAATTTTTCAAAATTAGTTAATCTTTTTACAAATAATCGTTATGAATGTAATGGTCGGGACTTTTTTAAATACTTTCAAAATTTGTGGGTTTCGTGAAATAAGGACAGTATAGCCTGTATAAACACTCTATCTACCATCTATCTACCTCATACAAAGCATTATCCGATTCAATCATTTTATCGTAAACGCTTTAACAATATTAATTATTTAGTTAATCCACCAATACAATGCTGGTCACTGTTTACGGACATAATGGGTTTGTAACGTAACAAAACATTGCAATACTACCTGATTAATGATTTACATCGTATTATGGCCAGTTTAATTGATAATTTTGATATAGAAACATACATATATATATCCAGACCGTATTCGGCCACAATGACTTGGGATTTTTACTCATGAGAGCTTCGATGATGTGCTCTCAGGTGGCTGACGTATCCGATCTTTGCTATAAATGTGCGAACACATTCGCTGCAAGTCAGCACCCCTCTATATGTATATAGAAATCATTTAATTACTAAATAAGAATATGCTCTTAATTTCTATTGGTCAACGACATTTATTCAAATGAGGTATTGACACGTTAAGAAATAAGGAACAATGTATTGGACCGCTTATATATTAATTAGGTATCGGTTGGAGGAAGGAATGTCCGCGATTTTTGTTAGACCTAATTTCTCTGGTTTATGTGCGTAGATCAAGATTGATCTAATGCCCCCGATAGAAATCGATCACGGAGAAGTTGGAGTAGTTGTCTTTCTCACCAATGTTTACTGTGCACTTTTTCCAGCGAAGCCAAAAACAATTAATATGGTAAAAACCAAGATTCAATTAACAATATCTAAACTATTTTTGAATATCCAACTGTGCGTTTAGTCACAGTTGTTACCATGACGAATCACACATTTCTTTATAGTTTGACGTCACTTCCATTTGTTTGCGGTTACTATTATATTGGAATACCTAATCTTAGACCAGACTTTGTTTAATTATATTTGGTTTCTGACCGCCATAAAAATAGGTTATCGTACAATTTGCGCTCAAGTGCGGTAAAATTAATGATTTTCGTTCGCGGTAATAAATTATAATTTACCAATGAGCACTGTGGCGTGAATTGTTTGCTTATTGTGTTTATATTATATCTATGATCAACAATGAGAAGCCTTTAGGTACTCGGCTTATATTTGGTACACATAACATTGTTTAAATCAATAGATCATCTTGGTTACTTGTACTCAAGCCATTTATTAAAAATCGTCTTGTGCTAAAATTTTCACCTATTATACAATCTCTCACATCGATTTGGCGACGATTACTGAAGAAATAATTAAACTGTGCTTTCTTTCTTTCCTCGATGTAAACAAACAAATAACATAAATTTAGCCCAACTTTATTGACCGTCCAAAGTTAAAATATTTGTGACTGATTCCATTTTCACAACTTTTGCAATTAAAATAAATGTACTACGTAACTGGTAAAAGATCGTTCGCCTGTAAAAGTATTTATGTTTTAATTGCATTGAAAAGTTTGATTTCAAGTACATTGAAATAAATTGAATGAGCGATATATTTTCTCGAGTTTGAAACCGTTGAACGTAACTAGTATTTGTCATAACGTGTTTCATTTAACTCTATTTACTGCTAAGTTATTATTAAACGGCCACGCGAACAAGTACCTTCATTGAACCTTTGGGCCTTCACGAAACCCCAATAAACATGAGGATTTAGCATTTTTTTCAGGACGTAGAAAATAAGAGACCCTCATCGACTTCATTCATATTCCGCAGTTGAGCGCTGAACGCGGCGGAGGGCGGGCGCGTCCCCGTGCCGCCATCCTCGACAATGCCGATACTAATTCGCTTTAGTTTCCTTATCCGTGTGAAGTGAAGTGGCAATTAGTATGTCGTATGCCAGTTATCTAACGCTGTGCACGTAAACTTATTATATCCTCACACAGCCTGAATAAACACTCTGAAATCAAAGTTTACGCATAATCGAGCAAATAATTTAGCAACTTTTACAAGGAAAAGTTATATCTCAAATGCAAATAGATACTTAAGAATATATACGAAAGCCTAAAATAACTATGAAAGCGTTAGTTAAAACGTAAACTGGTTTGCTATTGAATCAACATGCTTATAAGTGGGAACAATGCTTGAATAGGACTTAGTTGGTAAACTCTGTGGTTTGTTATTATGCGAAGACAAAGTTAGACCATTAGTGGTGTGAGTGTTTGACAGCGGGATGCCTTGCTGTGGCTGCTGGTGGAGCGGCAGACAGAGGCATCGACCGCCCGACCCCGACACTTCAGGTTATTTTCTTCCTCATTTTCTCTAGAAAATTGCTTGTTCTAAACCCAAATGGATAATAAAACCGGTGAATCGCGGGATGTTGATAAAGCGCTTCTTTTTTATTAAGGGTTTGCTATCAAAAGTACGAGGATAAAATACTTGATCAATGTTATCGTAGATATTGTAGAATAAGACATTATGGATTGATGTTTATTACTTAAGTAGTAATAAGTCCGACACGATATTTTTAACGAGGGTTACATGTCTAAAACTTTTTTTAAAACTTTTACTACAAATTAAAACAAACCTAACTCTGCTAATTAGAAACTATACCTTTACTGGCTTTAATTATGATAAACCCTATTCCATTACCTACTTCAAACATTGTAACTTGGAACTAAAGGGTCCCTTTGAGCCAGATATAATTAATCAGTTAACATGTCCGTACTGGAGCGAAGTACAATAGCACTTCGATAACATCAAGAACCCTTTCTCCGTAAACGCTTGAGAAACTGTGTTAAGATTACTACTTCACAATTTGATGGAAGAGAAGCACAAACCATTCCATTTACGTAATTGTCTTCAACTTTTGACTTTACGGTCAACTTCCAAACATTGAATAAACCCACAGTCATTTAACCCTTAAACTTTCACGAGTTTTTAATACTTCTAATTTATAGGCGTTTTGTAAAACGCTGGTTTAAAATAAAATTATTTTAGAAAAAGAGGTCCTATACAAACAAAGTGATTTATTTAAAGATTATAAAATGAAAAGGGACTTTTGGGCTGATTCATAAAAACTGCTGCCGCCTGAGTCATAATATAAATGGTTTTCCTGAAACAAAGCGTTTTAAACATTGGTGTTATCGTATCATTGCGATAAAATGGAATAAGCTAAGTAAATCGATAAGCTGTTGTGGATTACATCGCGTTATCAGTTTGTAATTGCACCTACTAATTATGCGATTTTTATAGAATTGCTTCAAATTCAGCAAATAACTTGCTCTCCTGACAAGTTACTTAGAATAACAATTTTGAGAATTAGCTTTAATTTTGTACTTAGTACAATCTAAATCCTATCTATCTTCATACATATGTAGTATATACAGAATGTTTACTTTTCTGCTATTCGTAAAAGAAAAAATCAAGCGACTTTGCAAGCAAAGGTAACGTATTCGGGCTCCAATAATTGAGACAAATGATAGGACAGGATTTACTCCAAACGCGGTATAGTAACGGCGTTCGTGACAGGTGGCCCTACTTTAACAGTTCCCGGGAACCCACGTCCTATTTTATTGCAAACGTGTTACCGACCATATTTTATTTGACTGTTTTCAAAACATATTCGTTACTCACACGCACTGTGTAATCAATGATGTCACGTTTCTGTACGGTGTACGCGCCCGGGGGATATCTCACGAGGTTTACTAGCCGAACCATCTTACGTTTACCCTACTTGTATTTTAAAAATGGTTTCTCAAGAATAGGCCCCCATCTAACACTGTCCCGCCATAAGAGGTCGTCGCTAAAGGGATTATCTTATACAATGGTGTATTGTGCAGAGTTATAGATAAAGTTTGTGACATTTTTAATAAAATTACATAGTTACGACTATTCTATTATAACAGTATTCGAGAAAGTACAGATTTATACTAGGTACTTGAGAATTAATATAAAGTTAAAATTATCATTAAAAACTTTAGCTAACGCGGTGTGATTAGTTTACAAAATAATTAATCGCAATGTTTGCTATTAGCTAAATATGTATAGAAGTATCCTACTTCTATATTACTTACGTGCGAAGTACGGGAGCTACAAACATAAATTTCCTCGGCATTCGATAACGTCGGAAAATCAGCAAAAAGGTTATTTCAACTGAATGTGTGTCACGTTCGTGGCCGAGAGTGAGAGTACCTACCTAATCGGCTTTGTTAACCAAATTTAAAAGCAGAAACTAGAACATTTTCATTTAAAACAAACGCATCCAATCCGCTAAAAGGTATTTTAACAACTAGGTTAAAAAGTTTAACAACAACACTTCGAATTTCTCATTTCACGCAAAAATCTGTACCTACGCTACGTATAGGCACTACTCCAAGGATCACAGTTTATTTCCCTGCATGGAACAGATATTTGTTCCATGAGTGGGTGTGCATGTGATATTTATTATGTCTGACTGCACCCGCGATACGAGAGAAAATTCTGTTTCAGCATGTTACGTAAACCGGCTAATATATACCTACAAGTGCACAGGTAACACTGCGTAACATTGCATTGTGTCATAAAGCGGACAATGATGACGTCAGATATCATAGCCTTATTAGAGTAACGGTGTCCTGAATTTTAATGGTCTATTGATTGTTTGTTAATTTGCCTGCCTATCAGTCGGCTTTAGTCGGTCAAGTGGACACTTCTGTCCGTTTAAACACTAAAATGTTTTGTTGTGTATCACCTAAAGATCGAGAGAGAAGTGAGTGTTCTTCGAATTCAGACGATGATGGTAAGCGTATTTTTTCTATAAATTTTATTAATATTTGCGAAGTGTTTGTCGAGTGAAAAGAATAATAATTCTTTGGATCCTGTCCACCCGCGGGTGTTGTAAAAAACAGTAAAATATAACGTTGAAAAAGGGAAACTTGCAATTTTCTGGAGCGTTAATAAAAACTTGAAGCGATGCCAAACGTGGTGATAGCAAAATCCTTTATATCCGTTTATCGACGCGGTCACATCGCTCGGCTCAAGTTCATGGAAGTTTCTGATCCGATCAAAAATACAAATTATTTGAATTATGTTCAGATGAGCGATGACACGTTAAAATATCTGTAGTTATTTCCCTCGTTAGCCTTTGATATTTGTTTGGGTGGAAGTATTCAATGAAGTCACGTAGCAGGTGCGCGCTGGTAAAAATATTATCTTCGAGAAATTCCCGGTTTTAATTAAATTGAAATATATTAAACGCCACAACATCTGTGGTAGAGCTTGCTTCTTGCCTGTTTCTAAAGTTTTCTAATATCGTCTTGAAGCATTTTACTATTTACGTCCTGTGAAGTAGTTGTACTTTATTTTGGTCAGAAAAGTGCCCACAGTTTCATCCGTGTCTCATTAGGTTTCAAGTGTCAATTCCAAGGACGATTTTGAGAAAAATATACGTTAAGTATAGGATACTTTTATTATATTTTTCTGTAGTAACCTAAATAAAATTCGCTTTTTTTTTTTCTTTCTACCTAAGTAATTATGGGAATTTTGAACTGAGCTAGCAATCGACGTTTCGCTGTATCCACGTGCAGGGATGAGGCTTAACTTTCCTTTTATTCCTGGTGGAATGATAAATGCCTATTGATGATTTGAAGTAGGTAGGTACTAATCCTAGTACTGGACGTAAAATATAAAATACTTTTATATATAAAAAAGGTTTATAATTCCTTCAATACCGAACAAAAATAATTGCTTGCTTTTAGCGAACTGTGTTCACAATGCCAACCAAAAGTAGCCTTCGGGGGTTCAGAATTTATGTAGTTAGTCATTGTTGTACATTTCCCGTGACTGGGCCCTGGGGTGAATCTACGTGTAAGTTATAGTAAGTAAGGTTGTTTATCAACCATACGATAAGAAAAAGAAGATAGTAAATGGAAATCCGTAGTCTCTGCCTACCCCTCTGGGAAACAGGCGTGACTTTATGTATGTAGATAGTAACAGTATGATTTTTCTTTGTTATTTACCTATGTATAGACTTAATCATTATAATTGCCAGGTAACGTTCTGAAAGTCTTTAGTTGATCTAAGGTCGATCTTTTAACCCTGAAAATTCGCGACGACATTTTCCACGCTGTGTCGCGCGTGGAACATACTCTAATATAAGTCAAAACCATTTTTCTTGAATTCCACGAGGCGTGTATACCAAAAATAGGATCAATATATACGCGTCTAAATAATTTTATCAACTTAACATACAGCTGTAAAGTTGTCTAACATTGTTAGGTCTATTGGAATTTTATTATTGTTTCGATTAAGCTCGGGGGCTTTACTTTAAGATTCTACAAATATTTACTTAGGCACTCATTACTTATAATTAATTAGTTTATGATTATTAGGTGCTTTATATTTTTGCGAAAATCCGTCGTCTCTGCCTACCATTCTGGGAAAAAGACGTGACTTTATGTATATATTTTACATAGAACGTTACCGTTACATACGTTCCTTCAAAAAATAACAATTAGAGATGTTTAACGTAAGTAAAACATGTAGAGTTATTTCATGGCATAAAAAACCGATTGTCAACGTTATTACCGGCTGCCAGTAGAAAATAAAAGATTTTCTTTATTACGGTTGCAATAGCAAATAAAATTAGTAATGTCATTTTTACCATTTACGACATATGAAGCCAAAACAACCCGCCCTTAGATGATATATTTCATTTTAATGTAACCTTGGCGCACGACAGGGGCCGAGTATTTTATTAGTTCATATTGTATTAAGATCAGAGTAATGACGAGTAAAATAAAGTAATGATCGAGACTGAAAACCTGAAACCAATATCATGACCTTCACTAGACCAATACGGTGGTTTATTTAATATCACAGAAATCACGTATTCCATTTAGGTCCGTATTGACACAGAAACTGTACCTGCTCTAATAACATAGTAATATGTTTCAGCAGTATTTTTCCGTGTGAAGGCACGCTAGGCATTTTTCCTTATGAGATATCATTTACAGTGTCGGCACGTATCGCTAGATCACTCGTAACCAAACAATGGTCTGCGATGAATGGAGATCGATTGAAGATTGATATCATGCGAATACCTTTATGCTTTGTGCAACTGTCACATGTTCCTATGTCGAGTGACATTACGATATAACAACAACATGGTTTCAGTGTTACATAAGGTCTCCAATTCGGAGGGACAATTTCCGAGTCTGGTAAAGTGTTGGCATCTTTAGGAATTTTTGGGCAGGAAGTAGCGCGGAACATAGGCGAACGTGCCTCATATACCGCCTTCCGCTTTAGAAAATGACGCAGTGATGTTGCTGTTTTCTTTAAAATACATAAACAGGCCCAAATTAATATACTGTTCAGACTAAATAAGCTTGTAAACAGGAAAAACCGTCATCAGATAAAAGTCCATGGTAACGGATTGAATGGAAATTTTGATCAAGATAGTTTTGCTCAAGGTACGTTTAAAATAATATATTTCTTATCTTCCGATATCTTTTGATAACCAAACATAATAAGGGTAAACCCTATTATATTTGGTTATCAAATCATATCACCAGTGATGATTCATAAAATAATTACATCAAAAGCCTTAATTTAAATATTGTATCAAGAAGCTATTGAATGGATTCTAAAAATGATAATATAATAGGTAGAAGAATAAATAACCAAAACACGTGCGAGTAATGAAGTTGATACTCAAATCGCTGTGACAATTTAATACACATTGACTGTAACCACTCATTACATAATACATTTTATGATTTGTACATTCGTGACTGGATGGGTTTAATTTTGGCGGTATGAAGGTTGTGTCAACTGACCATCTTGCCTCGCCATTTGTAAGACGGGGAATTAGGTCACTGCAGGGGTAGAGCTATGTGTTGCAACCTTCCTATTTGTAGACATTGAAATATTCATCTCCAACTTGATTGCTGTCTATAGAGGTTGGCTTCAAGACCAGTAGGTTGGTGCCTATTGTTAGAATTCCTAACTTCACTTATTTACCGCGCTGTGCATTCGTGTAGGAATTTCTACTTATGCGTTCTCCTTTATTGAAAGTTTTGAACTGTTTATTGTTTAAGAACGCGTGTAAAGTTGATATTTCATTTGCGTGAGAACGTCTATGGTTTTTCAAGTATTAGCATTATCACTCAGAAATTACATGGTTAAAATAAATATTCAAAATTATAAACTTTTCTCAAAAATGTTGATACTTAAAATATCATCGGCTAATATAATAATTTGCCATCTAAAACATTTGCACATAACGTATCACCAAGAAACATACTTATGTGTAAGTGTGTGACAATCAAATATGTTGCTTGCTACAAACATGTGTTAGGTTCCCAAACTATATAGGTTATACATAGGTGGATGACGTCGGCATACATGTATGTTGTAACAGTTGTGCGGTTCAACTTGAGCGGCGAAATTGCTCGTTAGTTCCGTTTCCGGCTTGACTTGAAGGGCTTTGCTTCCTCGCAATGCTTGTGTTTTGCTCCGTTCCTTTTTATATAAATACAGTCAATAGAAAAAGCTACTTACACATGATAAATATATTCCTTTGTCGGAATATTTTGCCTCATAATGCTACTGTCATATTGCTTTTATTTGTCTGTTTCTTACATGAGATGAAAGGAATTAGTGGAATGAGCTGTGTTACTCATACCCTCTTTATTATGTACATAAGTTATTTCAAGAGAAACTAATGTAGGACCTTTATTTATTTGAGATGGGATGATACAATAATCTCATGAATTAATTTAGGGATTTTTACTTGTAAGTGTTTTTGGTGCACTTATTTTAATGTCATGAATTGATAAAGGTATATAGTATAGGTAGATGGTGTTATAACACCTCTATCTTGAGGCGTTCCAGTCGAATTTTTAGGCATTATTTAGTAACGTACCTAAACAGCGTTATCCGGACAATAATAACGATAATTTGAGTAATGTTTCAAGTCCCTGATTTATAGCATTAATTTGCGTGTCGTCTTGTAGAAACTCACTATTTTCACCATTCATAAAACAGTAAAAGCGAAATAGCTGCTGACGCATAGTTGACCTTTTGTCTGTTCCAAGACATGTAGTAGACGATATGACGTCATCATATTTAATCGGCAAGTTTACGAGAGTACAATGACTCCTTCGAGTTTTCTTTACATCGAGATTTTTGTTTGAAATACGTACTCAAAAAGCATTGCATTTTAGTAAATTATAAAACGCATAGACACATGGCACCGTGCCAAATATTAATCGCAAGGTCTTACTGATATAAAGGATTGTATCTATACACTATAACATTGTTAACTAGCATAACCACTATAAAATACACGTAATATTTTCTTTATTTTCGAGTGTCAGTAATCTACCACCAAATAAATAACTGTCATAAGGGTCGCATGAATTAAACATTTTTTTGTTTGCTCTGAAAGAGGACCCGAAACTTAACGTTAATTACGTAAGTTTTGGGTCTTGTGTGAAGCTCAAATTTACATTGTTATTTAGTAGTCCTGTGCAAATAAGTTATAATGGCAGGTATAAAAAGTCGGTCATTCTTATCGCGTAAACAAATTCCTATGATGAACGACGGGAGGCGCCAAGTTTCTCGGAGCCAAGATAAACACACTCTATCTTGCCAAGCGCACCCTCCCACTACAGCCTGTCCGATTTATATGGGTAACGAAGCTGTTTATGTACTTGTTATTAACACTTTAGGGACGGGCATGGCAGTTAAAAGTAACGGACCATCACTTCCCAATGTTGGGTGAAATTTCCATTAAGTTGGTACAGGTAAACACGTCCCTTGTGACTTCTAATAATGAAGTTCTGAGTTATCGAGTTGTTGTTTTCTCTAAATGAGCTTTATATCATTATTTGCAGTCCTACTGTGCTTGGGGTTTATGTATCGGATTGTAATAAATAAGAGTGCAAGTTATTACCTAGGCAAATTATTAAGTACCAATGTGCCTTGATTTTTGTCATGCCTAACACTTCCAGTGTTGTGCCGGAAAAATTACAATTGGCAACAAGTATTATATAAAACTCACAATGTAACGAAATGACAAATTTCCTTATACATTTTCATTTCCACTGCAGTCTGCTACGCTACTTCATAAAATTACTGTAAGAAAATTTCATATTTCTGGGCGTGAAGCAAAATTCTTACACCGACACCGCCGAGCGTCGAAATGAAAGCTTTCTCAAAAAATAGCAACGTCATGCGAATAGTTGCTGAATATTTAAATAAAGTAAATTAAATGCTCTTTTTCCTCAGCTTTCTCTTACAGCTGTGACGATATTTTTACGTCGTTCCTCAACATGCAGATATGTTTTATTTGTCAACTACTAAAACCGATTGAGATGTATAACTATCAGATTCAGATTTTAGATATAGACAAACAGGAAAGTTCTTTTTGCAATGTACGGTTATTATTTTTAGATTACGTATTTTATCTGCGTATAATTGTCGTGGTGCAGAATGCCAGGCGACAAGGATAGCGAGGTACTTCGCCATACATGCGCAGGTATATCGCTAATTAGTGAGACTACTTGAATAATAATTAATAGTAAGACTTGAATCTGAACTATCAATGTTATACATAAACATTTGACACCCACACTATGGCTTGTATAACTTCTTTAATTTTCAAAATTTTGATGCTGGGTAGTTTGTTGCGCCGTATCTTGTCGAAGCGGTGACGGGCTGGCCTTTTTGGTGGCTGTCTTGATGTAATTTGACGTTCAAAAAGGCCTTCAAATTAAGACTATTTTTGAATAAATAATTTTTATGTTTTCATTTCTATCAATTCAATTTATATCATTCCAACTAGAGACCGAAGTATTTACTTTACTCCAGAATTTGGTTCCAATGTTCTGAGCAATGTTGATCTATAAATAATCTCTATAACTGCTATCGAATTTCTACATGAACGGTTGGGTGATTATTGCTTTTCTTACAAATAATAACGTGCTTAGGATTTCGTACATCTGATATTACAATCGAATGAATGTCGCGCACTTAAACCCAAACGAATTACTACATAGTCTACATAGCTCGTGTTCGCTGCTCTAAATCTAATATAACGTTTCAGAAGGTTTCTCGCTGTTGTCTACCAGATGGTTTAATATCTTTGGTTTTATATACTATTAGAGTTATTTGGTTATATTATACTAGCTGCGCCCCGCGGTGTACCCGCTACATTTATTTTCGGGATAAAAAGTAGCCTATGTGCTAATCCAGGGTGTCAGCTACCTAATAAGAAATTTCATTAAAATCCACTCAGTAGTATTTACGTGAAAGAGTAACAAACATCCATCCATACTTACAAGCTTTCGCGTTTATAATATTAGTAGGGATACGTCTCGTTTTTAGGGTGACAAAGCACAAACGCTAAAAACATTGTAATCGTTATATCATTTGTAAATCTGCCTGACTGCCTCTAAATTTTTTTTTCGGGGATAACTCATAGTTATCCAGCTTAATAATAAGATGAAGTCATAAACACATTACGTCAATCAAGGACTATCTAATATAATAGACCAGAAATTAACAAAAAAAAAGTGATTAGCCACCTAAACGACAATGATTTGTTTGTTGTTTAGTTTGTTTTAGTTATTTTTTCCTTAAGCAATAAATTGTTTTATAAACGTCCAGTTGTTTACCTATTTTTAGGGATGTTTTTTACCTAAGTAATGGAAGAAAATCATCTGGGACCGGGGCCTGCCGGCACTTATTCGACTTCCTTTTACTCAACTTTAATTGCTTGTTGTAATTAAATTGGGATTCTTATTTTAATCAGAAGCAACATAAATTAAGCCATATTTTTGGTTATATTAAAAAAGCTAGCAATATAAATTAAAGAATTATTGTTGTTCTTATTAAAAAGAATTTGTAAAGATACAATTCGTTCAAGGATAACAACATAACGTTGTGTTTATTATGATTCCATTTATGTTATGTACGCATACAAATGTCCTGTAAATCATAAAGGTTGTTATTATAATGAACATAGACTTAACAATCATTATATCAGTCCTAGCAACTGTACCTACCGACTGGGTTATCTTCGTGTTTTGTTGTTTCACCTCAGGGCTGAAACGCCGTTTTTGCACAGATTACCCGTAGGCAACCCACCCCATCCCATCCAAAGTCATCAATTTAAAGTATCGTCGAACCATGTATCTTTTAAAGCGTTGCCAACATGAGAAATTCTTCTATCGAGATTGCGATTAAATATATAAATTATAACATACACAGCCATAAAATATAACATCGATCAAACCTAGGAGATATAAGCGGTTCACACGAATATTTATCCCGTGTCAAAATTTACACCAAGCCACCGCTTCACTCCGGCCGTCCAATTAGGTTTGTTGTAGGTATCATGTTCGGGATTCCTTTGGGGCGTTCATGTTGCATCGCTAGACCGAGGTATTTCATCAACAAACCAAGGGACATTGTTAATAATGAATTTATCTCGCAAAAGCTTTATTGGATCTAAGAAATTCGCAAAGAGTTCTCAGAGAATGTCGCACGCCCCGTTTAATGGATGGGCTGCTTGTTTATGCATGCACACCTGCATCGCACAGGACTCGAGAAGCTCTCAAGAGATATAAACCGATCCCTTTGTCTATATTTGAGAGCCGGGTTGACATTGTCGGCACTCTAGCGAATCTCCACATAATCGGTTTAAACGAGGGACGGGTACCAAAACATATCTGAAATCGTAGGAATCAGCCCTCGATAAATTATCCGTCAATCTGTTCAGGCTTATCTCGGGGAATTCCAATTGTATTAGAATTTACATCAATTATTTAGGATCAAGTTTCTATACCTACGTGAATTATTATGCGATTACCCGAGGGTTTCTATGAAACCTTAATTAGGTGGTACCAATTATTAAAACATATTTGTAAAACACGAACATCTATTAGCACTTAGTCATCTTTGTCTTGTCTTTCACACGTAAGCTGTTCGATTAGATTGTGGGCGCTAGTCGAAGATAAAGTATTATCAGGGTTTACAGTTTGGAAAACCTCAGTCTCAATTATAATATTCCTTGTGTAAAAACGAATCGGGACTAGTAATTGATAGATTATAAAATAAAATGAAGGGATTCCGACGAATAAGACCCTTCAAACTTGATATCTACCTATACTAAAACTTATACGTGGGTGTGACTGTGAATCCCTTTGTTGGCTTAACTCAAACTTAGAAATTTCATTATCTATTATAGAGCTTTGTTTTTGCAACGCAATTAGTTCAGGTTAGGAGCCCAATAAATAGTAGAGAAGAAGCTTCTTCTTTTACACCTTTTTCATGAGGACGGCCATACTCAGACCACATGAAGACCATAATGAATTATAAACCTAATATTCTTATTTTAGAATGTAAGTAAGTCTATACTTCATTGTAATTTTATCTAAGAAACCTACAAATTGTTGGTAGTTCCCTAACAGGGTTCATGTATGACATGATTTTACAACTAAATAAATAAATGAATATAAACAACATGTGCATACCCTTTTCAGTATTACTGGCTTTATTATCTATAATTTCTGTTTTGCTCTTTCGGAATTGTGGAGCTGAAAGTCATGTTCCATTAATGAATCACGCAAGCATAAACATTATGAAAAAATAATGTGGTTACGTCATAGCTAGGTCTCGTTACGGGACTCCTCTGACTTGTTGTAACGTGAAGATGATTGATTGGTGCACCGCGGAATGTTCCTCCCACGCAAGGCCGCGAGCTCAATAAGAACAAATTTAACTGAACGAGTACCATTTTTATATCACATGTGTTTAGCTTCAAAGCGACGTTTATGAATATGATTTGCATATAAACGGCAATACTGACACAGATTCATACATTACGATAAGACTATAAACCGATTATTGTTTCATACGGTTTCCATCAATCCAGTGACTCTTTCAGCTATAACCTAGTGTTTGGTAGATAAAAATTGCAAATCTATGTACAGATTTGAATGTAAAGGTCTTAAATACATATTTAAACCACTACAACAAAACAAATTGTTGTTTTAATTAGACACTCATCATCAGCCGAAAGACTGTCCACTACCTATTGAACAAAAGCCTCTCTTAGAACGGCCATTATGAACGACAACTTGCCAATTACATCGATTTCAGTACTTTGTTTATTTATTTCTTGCTACATAAACAAGACGCTTCAAGATATAGTTACCGTAAAGAAAATATATACCTAATTAGTTTTCGTTGGAAAACTTAGCAAATAGAGTGAAATTAAGATTTCGCAATTTAATAGTTTCAATCACAATCTGAGTAACATGAATTAATAAACGGTTGACCGCGGTCGAAAGTAATTTGCTGACTGGCGCTGACTTCAAAGCTCGTCATCACTTTGACAATTTGCGTTTCATAAATACCGCTCCGGTGGGACGTAAAACAGAAAATTACTTTCATACCACCAAAATTGGAATGAGGTTTAACAGTGAAAAGTATAAATGATGCCGTACATTTTGACATTATTGCTAATTTTGAGCTTAATAATGATTCAATCATCCTATTATATACTTTTGTTAAGGCGCTTGTTTGACACTAAGGGTTCCTTCAAGTACCCTGCAGCAGGTTTACGGTTCGTACAAAATAGTACACGGACGTACAATATCTGTACGAAATTTATGACACCGATGCGATGATGCGCTGGCCAATTTGAAAACTCCATAAATTGTTTTTAGCGAAGACAAAGTTCGTACAACGTCGAAGGTTATTTTCACAACAAAATTACAAATATTACAATGGCTACTATGACTAAGTTGCTTTTGTGGATCTTTGACACGTTTCATTTGTTTATTTACACTCGGTTGTATGACTCAGTTGACTTTTAATATTATCAGGCGACACACGACTGCCTCGTTGGTCTAGTGGTTACTAAGCGCGACTGCTGAGCACGAGGTCCTGGGTTCGAATCCCGGGTCGGGCAAAGTGTTACTAGGTTTTACCATTAGGTAATTCTTAGTAGCAGCACGGAGTCTGGATTTGTGCCCGGTTTATGGCAATAGGCTCGCCCCTATTACATTGGGACCTAAAAACATAACTGGCGAAATGTGGGTGACGGGTGTACTATATGTGCACCTCTAGAAATAAATAAAATTATTATTGTCTTTATTCATCTTAACATCTTATATTTTACATTTTTAAATATTATATAAAAAAAAAAAAACACAAAATTTAAAAATATAAAATACAGGGTCCAACCAGCAGCGGGAACCGGGTCCAAGCCACCGGTGGTTAGGCCTCCAGAGAGAGGAACCTCCTCACAATGCGTGCCGTGTCAAGGAGTACTGCTTTCTGCATCAAGCCCTTGACCCAACCGCCTAACGTGAGCCTCTTCAGGTGTTGGTCGAGACTCTTGGCCACGAGGCCATTGGCCGAAACGACTATCGGTACAATGATTGCTGAATCCACTTCCCACATGTCGACAACCTCGTGCGCCAAATCAAGATATTTAATTTGTTTATCTTTTTCAGCTTTCACGAGATTCTCGTCATGTGGGATTGTGATATCAACAATCATTGCACGGCGTTCTAATCGATCTATCACCACTATATCAGGCTTATTGGCAACAATAGTCCTGTCAGTGATGATAGATCGATCCCAGTACAATGTGATATGATCATTTTCAAGAACTGGGTCGGGGACATACCTGTAGTATGGTATCTCGGAATCCACAAGTTTGTATTTCAAAGCAAGTTGCTGGTGGATAATCCTGGCCACTTGGTTATGTCTATGCAAGTATTCGCCGTTAGCAAGACTAGAACAACCAGAAATAATATGTCTCAAGGATTCACCCGGACGGTGACAAGCCCGACATATGTCAACCGTGCCATCCTTAATGATATATTTCCGGTAATTATTCGTCATGATAACTTCGTCCATAATTGCACAAACAAACCCTTCGGTTTCTCCAAAGAGATCACCGAAGCGTAGCCAGGAGACGGACGATAGGAGGTCTACATCGGGCCCATGAAGAGCCTTGTAGAACCGGCCGTGTAGCTCCATGCTTTGCCATACATCCCTGCGGTCGTTAACACTCAATACCACAGGTTTGCACCAGTTCTCTTTAGCCAAGGAGAGCGGAGTGAGTCCTTTATCCACTACAACTACCTCTCGGTGCATTCCCACGTCAGCATGCAGAAAATAATCTCTGAGGCTACACACCTCACGATTATGAAGAGTCTTGGCGTTTAAAAAACCACGACCACCACATTTTCGTGGGATGTATAGCCTCATTACCGACGAACGTGGGTGATGCATCCGATTTGCAGTTAGCAGTGTACGGACTTTCCTATCCAAGGCATCCAATTCGGTCTGAGTCCACTTGAGTATACCAAAGGAGTACATCAAGATTGGCATAACCCAACCATTAAAGGCACGAGCCTTATTACCACCTGATAACAGACTTTTCAGTACTTTATTCAGGCGGCCAAAGAAACGTTCCCTCAATGATTGTTTTATGTCAACCACGTTGATGCCTAACGCCTCTGACATACCCAAGTATTTGTAGGTTTCCGTTGCGGAGAGTGACCTAAGGTTTATAGAATCCGAGAGTTGAATTCCCTGGGATTCCATAATCCCCCCACGTTTTACATGCATGACTGCACATTTGTCCACACCAAATTCCATCCTGATAGAGTTACTAAAAGTTTCTGTAATCTTTAGTAGCTTTATCAGTTGGACTCTGCTGGGGGCAAACAATTTAAGGTCGTCCATGTAAAGCAGGTGGGAAATTACCTGACTCCTTCTCCGCAACGAATAGCCTAGCCCTGAATTCTCAAGTAAAGTACTAAGAGGATTCAAGGCCAAACAGAACCACAAAGGGCTCAGACTATCGCCTTGGAATATTCCCCGCTCAATCCTGATCGGTTCACCGTCCTGTTGGATATTTCGGATCACATCCTGGATAGTGAAGAACCGTCCTCCACTGCCTCATACATGACAATAAGAAAGTGCGTAGAGTTGCATCTATTTTGTACAACTCCAGCACTCTCATGAGCCATGTGTGAGGCACAGAGTCATAGGCCTTCTTATAATCTATCCAACATGTCGATAGATCCTTTTTTGAACGACGTACCTGTTGGCAAATGGTCATATCTATGAGGAGTAGCTCCTTCGTACCACGGGACCCTATCTTACATCCATTTTGAGAAGCAGACATAATAGTGTTATCATCAATGTGTTTTGTGATCTTTGCCCTCAAAATGGATGTAAGGAGTTTATAGATGGTGGGTAAACAAGTGATAGGTCTAAAGTTTCTTGGGTCCGTGGTACTACCTGTTTTGTGGAGCAGGTGGGTAGATCCTGTCGTTAAAAACTGCGGTAGCGATCCTGCTTCTAGGGCTGCTTGAAATTGAGACGCCAAGCAATCATGTGAACTACGTAACCATTTAATCCAAAAGTTGTGCAGTCCGTCAGGTCCAGGTGATTTTTGTGATGAAATTATTATTATTATTACCTCTGCCTACCCCTTCGGGGAATACAGGCGTGATGTTATGTATGTATTTAAACATATTTTATTTCAAAAGGCAAAACTTGTTATAACGATTACATTCACCCCTTTTGAAACCACTAAAAATGCACGATACATAAATAATTCATAACTGTTACCCGTTAGGTAGGCGCCGCACCTATTTCTGTTTTACGTTTAACTCATTACATATAAAAGTTCAGAGAGAAATCATTTTCATGGACCATTCAAACTGGATTATGTATGGCTTAGAGTCTCGACGTAAATACATTTATTTTACTGAACATCGTAGGTTTGTAAACAAAATTTAACTTTTGACTGTAGTGGTGAGGGTTAGCTACGACCGGTATCGGAAGTTGCTACACAGTTTTAGTATTAAAGGGAATTTGTGATGCTAATTAGATTGCCGACTGTACAAACATTTCAAATAACATTTTCGTTAAGTAAGAAAACTATAAATAAAATAGTTAGATATAATATGCATTATTGTGTAACATAATAAAAATAAAATAAATAAATAAACATATAAAGACATCTTAACTTGATGAAATACATAAAATTAGCTTCTTATAACCCTCTTTCGGTCCAGTGAATGATATAAGAACAATACTGATGATACAGAGCCTGTAGATTGTTTAAATATTGTACCTTTTTTGCGTACCCTTATAGTGTGTAATCTTGTATAGTACCTTTATTACTTTAATAAACTGCTACTAAACTAATAAAACCAGATTCAATTAATCTACTGGCACCATACGGAGCTGAGAGAATCAAGCTACACAATATACAACAATGTTCTAACATTGCCATCCACGTAAACTACGACAAGATTTCTTTACTTTTACATTCGAATATATAAAAGATAATTATTGCTATCTAAGCTATCTTTCTAACTTGTCATTACGACTTCCATAGTTAAGACCGCTAAATATATTATAAATACGCATGTAGTCTTCAAATGATTCTCTAAAGTTCTAACCTAATACATACATACATACATAAAGTCACGCCTGTTTCCCTAAGGGGTAGGCAGAGACCACGGATTTCCATTTGCTACGATCCTGGCATACTTCTTTTGCTTCATTCACACGCATCACATTCCTCATACACGCTCTTCGGTTGAGGGTACTCCTCACTTGCCCTTTTTGCAAAACATCTCCGATTTGGTCTAGGTATGTTCTAACCTAATAAATACTAATTAAGATATAAAATATCTATTCACTCATATAAGCACTTTCATTCTACGTTTAAGGAGCTCAAGGCTCTTTTGAAGCTTTTGTTGAATACATTGTGCCAACACGAAGATTTCAAGATGTCGCGTGTTGTAGCAAAGTACGTTCACTTTTAAAATTATGAAGTTATTTATTTTAAGAATATTAGATGATAATAATATCCATGTAATGTAAAAGAATGTGTCTACTACTTAAAGGGAAGAGTACTTTATTTCGGGTTAAGCTTATCTCTGTATAATTACATGTACAACTTGGCGTTGTGTTTTTTATTCAATAAAGAATCGAACAACTTTGTTATAATGTCGGTTAAAACAACGAGTTGCGTTACAATCTTTTTTTAAATGTTTGTTCTATGTCCCATGTCTCCTGTGTCGTGGGTGCGTTTATCAAACATGAAATATCACATACACAAACACCCAAACTCGGGACAAACATCTGTAGTTCGCTCAATTTTTAGCCTCGCGGGAATCAAACCCCCAAGCTTTAGCGTAGCAGTCCAATCGCTTAACCACTGCCCCAATTAGTTCGTCGTATTTCTCCACAAATCTCTATTCAGTGCCATTTCCGACCATGTCTTTTCCGCAAAGGTGTCCAAATTGTCTCTTGGTTACATACATACCTACGCAAAACCTTTTACTGAAGCACTTTATCCAATCAGTTCCAGCAAATTCCTCTCAATCTCCAAGACGTGGAATCGAGTCGATTGAATCGAATTGGGGCCTAAGCTTGGGCAAACGAAAGCCAAAACTAGATTTGGAATTGTTAAGCCTAAAAAGAACTATGTTTACTCATCTATCCACGCACCTTCTGACTTTAATTTCATAACATTATTTCTTTCTTTATTACCGTACCTAAACATTTTTTGGTCTAGAATTTATCCTTTTACATAATAACAAAATCTTCTTTATTCCGTCCACCAGGCACAAATCACGACGACATAGCTTTTAATAAAAATTGGTCCCTAAAAGTTATAAATTGTCCCAAGAATTTCTTACACGCTTTTGTGGGTACTGGGGACGACGAATGTCCGAAGAAGAAAAACTAAAAGTTTGTTTATAGTAAGACATTTGATCTGAGATAGAACACAGCATATAACTAAGATTGTATAAACTATTTATTCAAATATACTCCTTTAATTATTAAAAATGGTATGCCAAAATCACAAAATTCATAAGACAACCCACAAAAAGCTTACCATTTTTCACTGCCTGGTGTTGCTAGGAAGAATTTGTACAGTATAGGTTATTTGAACAGCAATTCAGCCGATCGAACTATTACAAACGCACAGGTAAATATTTCTGCTACTATCACAGAATAATTAATTGTACAAGTAGTACTATTTACTCGTTCTGGAGTAAATTCTCTTTTATAAACAACACATGTTCAATGTTTATGTATCTAATTACACATCGGCCGGCAATTATTTACCTTACATAAACATTTGCTATATTTAGTGGATTTCCTTGAGATTAAGAAACTCCATAAACTCATATGTTAGTTTCGTTATACGACAGTAATAGATCGCGACAGTACGACTCACTACGAAACTATTAATTGGATAGTAACTTATCGTTAAACTTTAAAGACAACAAACATTGGGAATAGACGGAAGTTTCAGATAGATGTAGGTCATAGTAGGTAACGAAATTTCGTGCAAGATAATACTGTGGGGACTTAAATGTAGCTCTATTTTAGAGCTCAGAAAGGTCTGAGAACTACAAGTGATAACAGTAGGTTAAATGCACTGTTAGCAGCACCGCTACTTTGGATTACAACTCTATCGGAGATACCAACTTCGCTACGGTTACATGGACTATATAATGCAGATGAAGTGGTTCCGAGTGCCGCAGTGCTTCCCAATTCAGCACAGTCGGACCTCAAATGTTTCAACTACATTTCCAACGAGAGTTTGCAACCTAACTACGTATAATGGGAACATCGTCGGAAAGCAATATCCCTAAGATTTGACAGACGGGTGTACCGTTAAACGTTCTCTTTATGAGTATTTTTCATGGCTCACCAATTCCTTTGTTCTTAAATTAGCTAGCACGTTTGAATAAACAGCAATCTGTTGCAAATAGTCATTACTTTAACAGAACAAATGATACTACGTGTTCTCTCTTGGAACCAATGACCTTTTATTTAATATTGAACTAGTGGAAATAATGGCTTGGTATGCTGAAAGTGCTGAACATTACATTAATTGGTGTCTAGAATAAACATTTTATAAAGGACTTGGAATAATTAGTACCTATCCCTACAGTTATTCTGCCGAATTCGCAATGACATTGTTAGTTCTCTTAGTAATATTGTTAATTTTACCTTTTGGTAAGAATACCGTCGAGACAAACTTATTGAAGTATTATGTTGTCGTTTATGTGTAACTAGGTCAACGTCGTTTTTGGAGAAGTACCTATTTATATAATTATCTCTTCGGCTCTTGCAATTATATAGCCCAAATCTTTTATTTCTGGACTTTTCGTATAGATTCAGCTCATTTAAAATGAGTAGTACTTACAATGGAAAACTGCTATGCAATTTTAGTCATACAAGTTTCCTCATATAATACATTATTTTTCAATCTTGAACGAGGTATTGATAACAGTGAACATTTGAATACTGATAATGTTTAGATTATTTGAGATTACATAGTTAATAGATACGCATACGTTGTTAATAGGATTTGAGGGAAGCCATGTGCAGAAGGAATTAATGCGTAATATGCCTGTCGTCAACGTAATCTTTTGCTTTATAATGGGTTTTTATTATAAGAAAGCATTTATTATGTTATCAAAGTTTTCCGTGTCGATCAAAAAGGATTTACGAGGTTCATACGAATGTTTAACAATGTATTAAAGTTTGTTACTTTTGCAATGACGAGATGAATATACTAAAATAACTCATGCATGCAAAAAGGTTTGTAGCGTCATATAGTCGGTTGGTAGCGGGTCTGACTGACCAGGGGAGAAGTCTGATTAGTATGTTGTCACGCGTGAAGGCTTCCAATGCACCCCAGCAGGAATAAAATATTATTAACCCCTATATTTCTGTTATGATGACGTATGGCTCCGAGACGTATTCGCTCACGGTCGGTCTTTTTGAGAAGCAAACAGTCACTCAACGAGCTATGGAGAAAGCTATGCACGGGCTTTCTTTACGCGACAGGATCCGGAATTGGGAAATTCGCCAACGAACTGAACCACTGACATAGCTCAAAGAATATGCAAGTTTAAGTGGCAATGGGGAGTGCGTCTTCCGGCTGATGATGATGATATTTCTATGTATATTTACTATGCTGCCTCGTTGGTCTAGTGGTCGCGAAGTAAGACTGCTGAGCATGAGGTGTCCTAGATTTAAATCCCAGTTTGTGCAAAGTGTTAGTGGGTTTTTCTATTAGGTAATTCTCAGTAGCAGCATGAAGCCTGGATTTGTGCCCGGTTGATGGCAATAGGCTCGCGTCCTATTACAAAACATCACGCCTGTGTTCCCCGAAGAAGTAGGCAGAGGTGCACACAATATACTACACCCACATTTCGCCAATTAATTATAAATGCGTTTAATTTATATTAGATTCGCGAAATGTGGGTGAAGTATATTATGTGCACCTCTGCCTACCCCTTCGGGGAACACAGGCGTGATGTTATGTTATGATTACTATTCATAAATTCTAACGACTCTCTGTTTATAGTGGTTATCTAATTCCAGTACTACTATTATAGCTAGCCATTGGTAATTTGTTAAAGCTGTATTTGTATGGAGATCAGAAATCAGAGCTTTATGAATATTAAACTGGTTATAAACAGACACGCTTAGCATAAATCAGTTGACAACATGACGACCTGATTAGCGCAGTGGCTAAGCGATTGGACTGCTGCGCTTAGGTTTGCGGGTTCGCTTTCCGCAGGGAGCAAAACTTTGTGCGAACCACAGATGTTTGTCCCGAATTTGGGTGGTGTGTATGTTACATTTTATGTTTGTGAAACGCACCCACGACGCAGGAGAAATTCTTAGTGCGGGTCGTCGTCGACGAAAAAAAAGAGGAATATTTTTACTAGTATTAGCCTACGATTACGCTCTCGTTGTTCACAGAACCGTTATTTTGAGTGTAGACCTAAAAATCATGACTACCCGTTGTTTTCTTGATGAAAGATGATATTAGTTCGATATTGGTTTTAACATTTGTTCGGACGATCAACTTGACAAGTATTACAAATGTAATAAATTACACCATTTTTCATTTAATGTTTATATCTAGCTAGATTAATTTATGGGCTCTTACACCGAATTAAGTTTAATGTTCGCTTGTATTACATACCTATATATTATGTCTGGCATCATAAATTATGTCGTAAAATTGGCATCCGATCCGCCTTATTACTATTTCAGATTGGACAATTTCTGATTTGTCAATATTGTGTAGTCAAGTTAAAATGAGCGGACCGACATTTGCATAGAGATGAGGGCTTTCAGTCTTGCTAATGTTTAATTTAGACGGTAAATAAAGGCCTCGACCCAACAGAACAATATTTCAGTGTTTCACTAAAACGTTTTTGTTTTCAATCTCTGCACCTTTTAGGTATCCAATTTTCTTTTTTTGCCGTTTAATGGGATATCGTCAATCCAGTTTTTTTTTCTGGTCCCGACAATGGAAGCAATTTGTAACATCAATCACTCTTTTTGAGAGTCACGTGACGAAGCCTCGTATTTAATTACAACTCGAACTCGCGCGCTGTGATAAAAATTGAATTTTTCGCTTATGATATTATCCGGCTTTTGTGTTTTTAAAAAGATTTTAAATTGTTTGACGATTTAGTCGGTTTGGAATTGCAATTGGCTTTATTGTTTTACGAGTAAAGAGAACGAATGTATTGTTTATTTTATTTTAATTTAACGTAGATGACTATGTTGACCTATTTATTTTGTATACGAAAATAGAACTCCTTAGTTCTTTCTGTAGTACCTCGTACCTGACACCTTTGTAAGATAAATTAAGTTTACCTTCTCAAAGTAGTATAAGCACTGTTCTTTAATTAATCCGACCTTCGTGGGATTTTCTTTCAAAAGTTAATCCGGCGTTTTTATTACGTTTTCCTACAAGCTGTATAATTTATTCATTGGTCGTTGCAGGGATATTAAAAAGTGAAAAAACGTTTGAGTAAACAGAACGCACAGGTAGCGTTCATTTTATTGTTGATCCTTACTGTAACCAGAACATGAATAATCAGGTTATATAACATGAAAATAAAATTATGACGGTTCAAATACACTTGGAAAAATGTGTTGAATCACGCTCGTATAAGCTCTCCGCGTGAGATGATGCGAGCGCTCTGGACCGTTTGAAAGAGTCGAGTGTAACGATGAAATAGAACATGCTTCAGCGATTCAAAGGAACCGAGGAGTTTCTTGAGCTTTCCTTTATATCAATAGCGTTTGAAATGAGCGGGAAAGTTTTGACTATTCAGCCGTTTAATGGATTACTGAATAAATAGGTTTCAAGTAAAAATAACGTTTCGACTGTACTTTTGCAGTAAGTCAAGAATTACAACTTGATAGTACATGTAGTTGTAGTTTTATAGATTCAGAATATGTACTGTTTTAGAAGTTTTCTTCGTTGTTCCTAGTTCAAACACCGAGGTATTACTACCACCTACTTTTACCTATATTACTCATGTTTCAATTACAGGTTACGTACATTCCATTATTGTAAGTACAATTTTGTACACCATATTCGAATCAAAGCAAAAACTTTGATTAAAATATGTAACAGTAAAAGAATCAAAGAAGAAAAAGATTAACCTTAATTACCTCAGCTGAGTCTCAAAAATGGATCGTGGTGAACAATGAAAGGAAATGAAACAAAAAGTCCGTAAGCTTCGAGCTGAGCTGAGAAAAAGGTATTGACAGTCGAGGAAACCTAACGGTGAACGTTAAAATCTACTCTTTGGAAAATATTGTTCATGTAAACGTGTTTAAAAATTCACAATGGGGAGCGCAATGCATTTCTTACTTTCACTTCGCTGGCCTTCTGGCATCTCAGCTTTTCACAATATTATTTTCTTGAAATTTTACCAGAGCTTTTGAAGTCAGAACGGTTGAATCAAGCCACAAATGTATTTTATTCGTTGGTTATTCAAATTTATTTTAAACCACAACCAACGTGTTTGCACTAAATCCGCAAATAACAAGACATGTCGCGACAGCGTGAAAACAACGGCGAGACGACCTGCAATATTATGAAAAATCTAGTTTTCGGGCGATGATATAATATATTTTAAAAACAATAGCTGGTATATATTGTTTTCATTTCTTTTTAATTTTTTAAACATTGTACGTATTCAACAACGTTTAAAGAAACGTGTGAATTGTCCCTCATACGTGTCTGACATACGTAATTATAGTTTACCTTCATCTCAATTGCATTGTTCTCGTAACATTGGGGTAGGCTGAACCTTGCCATTCAATTAAGGTAGATTGGGAGTTGGCCAATTTCGAAGGCGGACAACTGATGCCGATCGAAGCATGAACACAGTAATCTTTGTAGACTTTTCGGTATAACTCTCTTTTGTAAGAAACTGAAGCCACTGATGGCAAAAGTTTTGGCGTGACTGGTGGGTTTTGCATTTAAAAGGCAGTAGCAATTTTATGGATTAAAGTAATGTTTTATATTATACTAGTATTTTATATTTTTTTTTACTTTAAAGGTATGCGAGGTTGTGGTGTAACTAGTTTTTTTACCCAAGTAATAAATTGGAGACCGAAAATTACGCTGCTTCGAATCCTATACTGAAATAGAACCTCCTTCTTTTTGAAGTCGGTTAAAAAGTAATTGCAGTATCTTCATTGTAGCATATTTATTACTTCCATGGAGTTTGTATATGTTTTAAATATGGTTTTAAATTTGGATCTGGCTTTGAAATCTTATTGAAGTACCTTTTGGGACGCAGCTCTAACTTTGTTGGGTCCAAATAGTGCCCAGAAATAAAATGGATTTGGATCCGTTCCAAATAAGATTTACAACATTGTCTCAGGAGCCCGATATTCCGTAAAGTCGGAGATAAGCAACAAGTACTTTTTCTCGAACCTTTCCTTTACTTGAGATGTAGATAAGTCACTATGTTTTATCCCTTTCGGGATCTGCGTCCCAGAGGAAAAAACAGTAGGGTGCTCTCTCGCACACGTAAAAAATAAAGTATGTTTCCAGGAAAATGCATGCAAATGTATGCATGGAAAAATAAGGCTGTCAGAAGATTTTGAAAATGTTTGTTTCATGCTTTCTCTTTAATGTATTTTTGCAAAATGACTTACCATACGCTAGTCCTAACCTTATAATTAAAAAAGCCTGATACTTTATTAAGTTAAATTCCCTCAAAATCTTTTTTCGTGGAATTCTTAAATGATGATATTTGCCAAATCCAGATCTTTAATTAAATAAAACTTATGCGATCATTCACCCCTGTCGAACTTCGACAGAGCTGGTTATTGTACACTTTAATAATAATGTTCTTAACCCTCAAAACAATTCGTTTTACTAAAACTTACTAATATTTTAATTTGAGTGCTTACTCACTGTATAAGACTATTTTACCGAACTTTTTAATAATTATATTCTTTTTCTAAAGAAGTACTCTCTAGTCTAGGAGCCCTAGGAGGGTTCTATCACAACACATTCCAACTTAATTCTCTATTATTTAATACGTACTGGTTTCAGAATGAGCTACAGCATGAGATATTTGTTGATTTTTCATAGTCGTTGCTTGTATTTTTCTTTCTTAATTTGGCAGTCGTAAAAGAGCCCACAGATTACAAAATGTTTTCAACGGAATTCGTCCATTGACAAGTTTGTAATCGCCGAGCAAACAAAAAGTTCCGAAATTAATCTCGAAGTTCCTAAGAAATGTTAATGTGTTATCTTTTTCACTTAAACCTTAAAGTGCAAAAGAAAAAGAAATATTTAATAATGAGTTGTTTTCAATAGAAACTCAAACAATTTTCGAATAAGTCACGTCATCTTGAAGTAATTTTACACTCTCCAATTATCAATAAAAAGTAAATTGCAATCGAAGTGTTCACTTTTATTGCAATAGGAGCAAATACATATTAAGGCACATTACAAGCAAATATCGTATGACACTTACAGTATCGTACATGTAGTCAAACAAAATTGATCACTTCTAATATTGGTCATATTAGAAGTGATCAATTTTGTTTGACTACATGTCAGTCAGTGGTGAGTGAGTGTCCATATCACCAATATATTACGTCGTTCATTTCATTAAACCTAACATTATAATAAATATATTGTATATATTCTCTACGCAGACTTATAAATGAAATAGTTACCAATAAATGCAGCTGGAAAAAAAAGTTTTGTAATACTCTCCGTGTTGCCTTGTCTTGCTATACCATTTTTACATTGTTACCAGGAGCATCTTACAGGACTGACTATAGACTAATCAAATACAAAGATTTTGTTAGGATTCAATTCAAAATATTCTAAGCCAAACTGACCCTCGAAATAGGAAAATATGATGGCAGACTCGGTCTTATTTGTTTAGGTGCTGAGTGGGACTTGTCATTTGTGATAATAAGGAGAAAAGAGGTGCTTACCTCAACGCGACCTAGCTCGTGTTTACATCGTTACTCGTCTGTTTTCTAACAACGGTTCCAATTGGAAAAGTAAATGTTGGATTACAACTCTTATTAGATAAATAATAGAAAGCTTTTGGCTATCGTTGTACTTATGTTCCTTTAATCCTGAAGACGAAAAGTTCGAACAATATTCAATTCCCTGTTTTCTCCGAAAATAATCCCTCGTAGCGAAAACACGGTACTGCTTCACTTTTTGCGAAAGTCTCATATAGGTATAAATCTCATATAGGTATGTTCTACACTCCAACCGAGATTTTCATAAGGAAAACACATGACTATTTTTGTCTACGTTGAGCATCAATCCTAATCCCTACTCTCAACGGTCTCGTCTGTGGCAAGACGAATGAAGCCGTAAAGTTTAAATTCAACATCACATTAGACGGATGACCAGTTGGCTGTTCGCTCTGGCCGAATAAATGGTATTCTGCGCTAAGGATTGCAGTCTCAACGCCTGCATTGCTACAAAATACCTACACAAAAACGTATTACGAGGGTCACACTGAAAGTTCTTAGAACTGGCCACTTATAAACAATATAATAAAAAAATAATTCTAAAATTTGAAAATAGAACTCTTTGCCAATATTACTGAGTATATATTTCATTAATTTTTCATTTGTTTTACGATTTGGCGGCAAATTGAAAATTGTCTGTGTCACGTCAACAAGAATTTAACACGAGAAAATTTTCGTGCAATGATTTTTTATGACTTTCGATGTCATTTAAGTCAACAAGAAAGTTATGATAGACTACGATTGGCCTTTCACGATGAAGCCCCATCTCGTGCGACAGTTTACAACTGGTTTAATGAGTTTAAACGTGGTCGCACTAATCTCACTGATGATTTACGTGAGGGACGGCCTTCTACGGCGACGACTGAAGATAACATCTGTGTTGTGCGGCGTATGATAGAGACTGACAAAAGAGTGACCTATCAGCAGATTCGGACAAGCTTAGGCATCGGTATGAGTCAAGTGCACAAAATCCTCCACGAACATTTAGCAGTCAGGAAGCTTTGCGCCCGGTGGATACCTCATAATTTGACTGAGGCTCAAAAACTCCATCGTGTGGATTGGTGCCGTAAAATGATTGAAAGATTTAACGGAGGTGACTCAAATGCTGTGTTCGACATACTAACAGGTGACGAAAGCTGGATTTACTGTTATGATCCTGAAACCAAAAGACAATCTGCTCAGTGGGTGTTTCCTTTCGAGAGGTTGCCAACTAAAGTGAAGAGAGATCGAAGTGCGGGAAAAAAAATGGTGGCCTCGTTCTTTGGAAGGATAGGTCATTTCGCAACAATTGTGTTAGAGGATCAAAAAACAGTTTCTGCAGAATGGTACACTACCAATTGTTTGCCACTTGTCTTGGAAAAAGTTCGAGAGAAACGACCTCGCAGTAGGATCCTCCTTCACCACGACAACGCCTCGTCGCACACCGCTAAGCGAACGATCGACTATTTGGCGACATCAAACGTTGAATTACTGGGTCACCCGCCGTATAGCCCCGACCTCGCCCCTTGTGATTTTTATTTATTTCCAAAAATTAAAGAAAAACTTAAAGGAAAGCGGTTTATGAATGCTAAAGAAGCGGTGGCTGCGTATCGCGATGCCATTGAAGAGAACCCTAAAGACGAGTGGGCAAAGTGCTTTTCCCAGTGGTTCCATTGCATGCAGCGGTGTATTGACGTGAATGGACAATATTTTGAAAAGATATAATAAAACTAATAACTGGCTAATGTAATCAGTTTTTGATTTTCTAAGAACTTTCAGTTTGACCCTCGTACACTAGTATCTGAGATTTTATCCTGATCACGGTAACTTAACTTTAAAGAAGAACATAAACATATTCCTATGAGGTTAATGAAAGTAAGTGGCAATTTTGTGAGACACTGTTTTATTTCTTTAGTTTACCATCTACCTTGTTTTTGTAATTATCCATTTATTAATAAACAACTCTTAATGTAATTAACAACAATGTGAATGATGTAATCGCAAACTCTTGAATCAGCTCTGAATCGTGGTTGCACTCGAGCCAAACATTTTTAAACAACAATCAATTACATGCTTAACCTGTTTTTGACGATCCATTTTTAAAGCCCCCAATATTCTCACTAATAGAATAAGTGGAATGGCCAATGTTAAGTTTGTGTTTGATTCATCAAGTTAGTGATTGAATAGACTGGTACTCACTTTTACCAGTACAATTCACTTTTTACCTTGTTATACTCGTAAAAAAGTACGTAAATGTATGAATAACCGCTTTTACTCAACGAATCCACAGAAAATAATAAATGGAGGACAATAATTGTCATGATGGGTATAGTCTTTATTGAATTCACTGCAATCATGCGTGCGCTCCTGTCATATAAATATATCTGTGTTTTGTACACACAAGCAAAACTCGATTGCGCATAATATTCAGTAGTTGGCTGGAAAAGCAAACTGTCATTCAATTTTTTACCGAGTTCCAAAAAGGAGGTGGTTCGTTCGTCTGTATATATTTTATATTTATGTATAGCAGGAGATAGTGTTCTTCTTCTTCTTGTGTTTATTTAACAAAATTATAAAGCTTATTCTTTTTTATTATAGCATCTAATGAAGGATCATAAGGAGTAAAGATGGCGGAGTAATTAATCGATTATATGCAATAAATCATTTTAATGCAACTGTTATAGTTGAATTAATGACGAAAATTTTAAGACAAATCTGATTTTATGTAATCATTTTTGATGAACCTTAATAATTATCTATCTATCAAAAATATGATTTGTCAGTATTCCACTGAATTATATAATTATCCTTTATGGTGAATTTTATTAATAGCCAATACTGAACCCGAATACTTTTAAAATTAGCCGACTATAAAAAGGTGACCTTTTACATAAAGTTATCAACGGCGCCGAGATTTTGCCAAGCGTCAAGTTGAACTAAAATTAGATAAGAATTCTTCGTCTCGGGAGGAAGTGTATAAATAGGATGAATATTATGAATGCTAGTACACATGTATGAAACTTACTTAATAACAACATATTTGACTAGCTGTTTTAGTTTTGTAGTTATTAGCTAGTAGGTTCTGCAGAAAACTATCGAGAACTTGGCACGGCAGAGATGCTTGACGTAATTAAATTAATTAAATTAAATACATAGAAATTAATAAAACGAATTCACTAATATTTAAACCTGGAACGCTCAACATAATATCAATTTACATTAACACGTGTGATGTAGAAGATTTTATTTTGTTAGGGATAGGTACGACGAACATGACCTATAAATATAATCCAAAATATTTAGATATGATTTTCTAATCTTAATGCAACTTCATTTACCCATATATAGGTACATACAGTATGTCAAAATGTCGTCAAACGTTACCAATATCACCCTATGTTACATACAGATAAGAGATGGGGCCATAATGACAATGCTTAGTGTGCATCATATTACACAGACGAGTCACGCCCTCCGAGTGTAAGCTCTACTCCCCGTATCGGTATGGCGCTATGGACTAATAACATTATCCCACGATAACCAATTCACTTCCGTGAGAGAGGATTACCAAATAGGTCATTCTAATTTCTAACGTACTGCTCAGATTACAACTATAATTCAATTCAGTTGTGGATATGTACATTATCAATGCAGAATTACTCACACTCGTAGTTTAACGCGAGCAAATTGACTACATGCAAATCAAATAATTATAAAAGTTGAAGTAACCCTTTACAGCGTTTTTGTTTAAATGAACACCTGTTTATAACGTCTAATGTTATTAGGAAAGGGATTTCTAAGACTATGAACTCATTGTATCGAAGGGTTATTCTATTATGAACGTACTTGTAAACATTAACAGTACGCTACGCTTCAAAACTGTCTCGGCGTAGCGAAGTGTAGCAACACGTAGCAGTGAGTGAGTCTTATGTGTATATTTTATACATTTGCTGAGTCAATTTAATTTAATATTATGTTGTTTATATCACTATTTAACACTGAAATTGTAACGTGACAATAACTGAAACCTTGAAATTCGATAGAGTGTAACGTATTTATATACCTATCATTGAGAGTGTGTATTGACAATGACAAAGATATTTAAAAAAATCTTGATAAGTCCTATGAGTTTTACATCCATTCAAATTTCAATACACACAACATAGATATTCGCATAACCTACGGACAGAGTGGGTGGTGTGAATAGTTGATGAGAAGTACGTTCGTTTTTAACTCTTTGCTTTTATTAAATAAACTGAAATGAAATTGAAAAATAAACAAAACGCAACACTGAACGAATAAAAATAATGTAAGATGATTATTATGTAACACCTTTGTGTAGGAGAGTCTTCCACATTTGCAAGCTCATGTTTTATTCACTGACAGAGGGGTCGATCGGTCTGAGAGACTAAAAATAGGATAAGTTATTAGCTGTGGTATATTGGAGTTTTTCTTTCTCATTTCATGCTGTCCCATTGATGTTTGTATTGTTGCAATATCATTTAAATTAGTTGCGCAGCTCAAGTGTTACAATAAATGTAGAAGCACGTGAACCTTTGTGAGCTCTACGTATTTTGTCAAGACACACGGCTAAAGTTTCCTTTGTAAATACATTTTCATGCATATCTTATTACTAACAGACTATTTATAAAAAGTATCTACAGTATTAAAAAATCTGCGAAAACTAAGGTTCAAAACTAGCTACAAACGTACAAATTGTTTTATACAAGAAAAACTCAATGGAGAGATCTTTGAGTGGTGAGGTTTGTGGGAAAAAGAAAACCTTTGTTATCAGACGTAACTAAATTAAACCCATCCTTGTTCCAATATTCTCTAGTATCCCTTTTTGTTCGTTCGCTCCTCAGGATTCTCAGCAGTAAAGTAAAAACGTCGGTATAAGCGTTTCTTTCAGGCTGACATTCACGATATCCTCATTAGAGCCCGCTACCCCACTACACCCGCTACCCGGCGCTCAAAAGGGGGCTTCTTCAATAACGCGCTGATGGTATTTACTTGACGACGCAAAGCTGGAACTACAAAAACAACCTTCATAGTACGGATTAAGAGATTCGACCTGAACTTCATATTACACTTACGGGTCGTTATTTTACGCAGTTTGGTATGTTACGTTGGCATTAGTAGTACTCAGGAAACTCAAGTGTGTAGGTTAGAAAAAAATAAAATACAATAGTAACGAGCTGGCTCTGCTATTTACCACCTTAAATCCTTATACATAACAAAAATACTTTTATATCGTATTATTGAGTTAAGTCGAATTCTTGATGTTGCTATATTCGATATAAACATTGATGACTCAAAATAGTACTAACCTACTTTAGTTTGAAAACATAAATAAATACATTATTGTGGACCTCATTTCCTGATTAGCGCAGTGGCTAAGTGATTGGACTGCTGCGCTAAGGGTTGCGGGTTCGATTCCCGCAAGGGGCAAAACTTTATGCGAACCACAGTTGTTTGTCCCGAGTCTGGGTGTTTGTGTATGTGATATTTCATGTTTGTGAAACGCACCCACGACACAGGAGAAATTCCTAGTGTAGGGCGACGGTTTTTTAAAAAAAGAATATATACCTGAGACAGCCGCTTATCGTTATGATTATAGTGTATGTAAAATCGAAGCCAAGCTTCGAGGTATAGGGTTTGATTGGCCTGCGAATATTCGGACCTGATTTTTCACGCAACTTGCCCATAATAAGATTTATTACCATCTTCAGCGGAATGTATTACGCGTCTACTCCGCTCCTCTATATTCGGAATACATTATGATAGTAGGTATAGACACTTTAACTTACATTACAGTAATTATATTAGTAAATGTATCTGTATATCTAGTACAGCAAACAACATAAATAGAAATGAGTTGTAAAGATATTTTCTCACGACATTAACAAATCCTCTTTATCTTCGTATTGGCTTGAGCTATGTCCGAGGAAATTAGTCATGCCGCAGTATAGAAATTGGCCTGTCAACAATGTTGGTAGCAAACTTTACCGCCTAATTTAAAATTAATGAACTTGATAAAATTGGTCCTGGGAACAATTCACCATAACAGCAGATTTTAACTTCGAATATTACAGTAATAAAAAATATTTCGATGTGAAAATAAATCGTACATTTGCCCTATTTGGCACTTACTCATTTCTGGATTGAGTTATCATTAAGATAAATTACGACCGGATCTCGAATTCTGATTAAGGTACGAATTTCGTAAGATATCCGAAGTAGACGGGATTATTAATGAACTTACATTTCTAAAAATAACTCAAATTGTATTCTTTATTTGGCGCATGATACAATTTGATCATTTGTATTGCCTAGATGTACAATTGTATATGTATAGCTAAGGTTAAATGTAAACAGTTATACCGCATCTGAAAAAGCCAATTATAAATATTAATCTTATTTGATCATACGAGCTTTTAATTTTTCTCTTGTATGGTTGATGAATAACCTGTTAGCCGAGTTTAAACTGCCTGTAGGCCTCTGACATGGCTTTACACACCGTTGAAAAATTTCTTAGGCGTGCCGGTTTCTTCACTATGTATTCCTTCATCGTTTTTAGAAATTGATTACTAATTAAAAAATTCATTAATTACCATCCGTTTAATTTCGTAATGTACGTTTAAAAGTAACACGTTTCAGTTTTAAACAGTATACATCAAAGTCGTCCAACTTAGACGTCCCTGTCTATGGATCGATGTTCCTTACTTAGCCAGCTTCTCACCTCCCGCCTTTGGTGACTGCTTCACTTAATTAAGATAAGATAGGGACTAGCGATGATAATACAATAGTACCGCTCCATTGTATTCACACTGAAGATAATGAAGACTCATTTTTGTTTCATTTCAACAATTAAGCTGGAAATTTACATTCGTTGGCCGCATTTATCTTTAACGCCCAGTATTCAAGTAACCGCTGTATTTATTCTAAGTTTAATTCATTCTTCCTACAATTCAAAACTCTTTCGATGCTCAAATGGCTGTTGTCACGTCACTTGATTTACAGTTCGATAATAAGTTTTTCTCTTTGGCGTTTTGACATTAACCATCACCATTAAAAATCGAAACAGCTAACAATTCGTAAAAGATAGAAAGCGAACGCTATAAACATTTGCATTATGTATGTAATTCGCAATACGGAAAATGAGTCATTCCGCGAAAATGGAAATCATAACACGGGAAAGAACACTCATTTCGTAAAGATCCTCCGGGTGAAAAGTACCCGTATGTCCGTTATAGGGGTTTCAATTTATCTCGGTCATATTTCAGCAAAATCGGTTTATTAGCTTACATTTAACGAGCTACCTTGGTGATGTAACGTGAGATTAAACAAGGTAAGAACTTTCGTCAGTATAATAAAACATCGTATAAATTAAGCATAAACAGATACCTAGGTCGTAATCAAAAGGTGTTCGACTGAAAGTAAGTGTCTTTCAGCGAAGAGTAAGTTATTTGGCTCGAATCGTCTCATTATTAGTCTAATTTCAGAACTGAATCACAAGAATACTTAGTATTCATTCTAAGTCTTGAAATTTGATGCGTAGATGATTTGTGAATAGAATTGCTTTAATGATTCGTTTTGTTTGTCCAGCTCCATGGTATTAACTCTGGAATTGACTTACCTTTTTAATAGAACGAGGCATAACTGATAGTGTAAATTAAGCTACGGAAATTACTATTATTATTATAACTCAAATGTACCCTGCCTTGACTGCCTCGTTGGTCTAGTGGTCGCTACGCATGACTTCGGTGCATGAAGTCCTGGGTTCGTATATCGGTCAAGTGTTACTAGAATTTTCCATTAGGTAATTCTCAGTAGCAGTACGGAGTCTGTATTTGTAGTTGATGGCAATAAATAGGTTCGCCTCCTATTGCATCGGGACCCAAATAACTGGCGAAATGTCGGTATACTATAATGAGCACCTCTGCTTACACCTTCGTGGAAAACAATTCGAGAAGAATTATGTTGTTTTTGAATGTACACGTTCTACATTATTTTACTGAAACACAACATATAAAACAAAGTTTAAAATAGTATCTATCTGAATAAAAATTGCTCGTAGCGGTCGTATTTTTGAACGTTTGGTACTAGGATATCAGAAGTCTAATGGAGTTTACACAAATACAAATGACGCGGGTGAATCCGCAGGGCACAGCTAGTTAGTAAATAAAAAGAAGTACTTAGTCCATACACAAAATGAAAAAGAAACATTCTTCTATTGTTTAAAAATCACGTCCTATTACCTATAATTATTCTACAGAAGAAAGAAAAGAATGCTAAAGTTTCTCTACAGCTTACGCATACATAAAACGATACAAAGGCATGATATATTAGAAAAACTTTCATAATAACCTAAAATGAGGGTATGCTCATGCATAAAGCTTTAGATATAAATCACGCTGGAAGCAGTTTTATGGTGGGAATAGCCATGAAAACCTAGACTATTGATAGAACTATAAAACAAATTGCCGACAAGCGAACCGCTGCCTGAATCATCTATTACATCGATCGGTTTCTATTTGACATTCCACGAAATAGGTCAACGCTTGCCTCTTTGTTTATTTACCCGATTTAGTGAAAAATAAAAGACAGTATTCTCTGAACTTTAGACGATAGAACAAGATTGAACTCCAAATAGCTGGACGCTTATTGGTGTTAATTTTGTTGCTATACAATTATGGTAATAAAATTGGAAATTTAAATCTACATATTAGTTAGCAAAAAAAACCAATTCTTTAACTTCTGATATTAACAGTCTTCCTTGTGTTTATTTTTTACTTTCTTTGAGCATTTAATAGAATTAAGTTTATTCTTACAACAGCAATGTACTAAAGAATATTTATAGGTAAATATGTATAATATATACATATAACTGACTCAGTGAAAGACGTAAATTGGCAAATCTCATACAGAAGGAAAAGATAAAACCCTATGCCTAAATATTTTAGTCTAGTTTATTTGTGTCTGAGGTTGGAGTACCAGTTGTGAGTTGAAGACGACTGGCGACATGGCCTTAACTTTAGTATCTTAAAAAGAATTATAATAAGGCACAGAACTATGTATAAAGTTTTTTTATATTAGGGGAAAAAAATAATACAGAATGTTTACGAGCTAGCACAGAAATATTAAGGATTGTAGCTTACCTGGATACGTTTTCAATAGATTCGACTCCAATGGAATCAATAAGCTTTGATCGGGCAGTGTTGTAGGGAAATTTTAGGTGCATAAAATAGAAAGACAACGAATTAGACGAAGTAGTGGAAACTGGTAACGTAGTAATAACCTGAGGAACAATTAAATGCTATCGGCCAATCTGACTACAAAAGTCATGAAAGTACAACTAAGCACTAAACCGACTACGGACCCAAGTGGGTAGCTGCAGAGTGAACCTGAGCAAGTGGGGCAATATCGACCCATCACATACGCAATGTGAGTGTGCTGCCCCATCGCAAGACACACCTTTTGTCCTGCCCAACGTGCACTACCACCTGCAAAAAGACATGGTGGAGGCCAACGACAGGGTTGTCAAGTTGAAAAGTTTTTAGATCATTGACACGAAAGAAGTAGAGAAGAAGCACTACACTTCAAATATTTTTTGTGAGAGAACCCAATGAACCTGTGTCAAACTTAGGTTGCAATTTCACAAGGCAAAAGTTTTGTACTGCTCCCTAAATATGATAAACGAGACTTGGCTGTGGCTTTACATGTGTAATTCTAGTCTTTCAACATGTCATGTTTCTGATATTCTAATCTAAGGGCAGGGGTAAAATGCTTGACAAAAAGAATGATAAATGAATGGCATAATATTTCGACCATGTAGGAATGTAGGTACCACGTGACGTTGGTGCACGGGTCGAAACCAACTAGTACTGCTTGGTAATGTACGCAATGAAGGATGTACTTGGTATTTAAAATCGGTATTATAATCTTTGAAAATTGTCAATCCCATATTATATATTTTCCATTCGATTTCTATTCGTCAAACGTTTTCCACCTGTCAAGGAGCTTAGAAAATCCGGTTAATATAAAGTTGCAGGTCAAACTCCATTCAGCTGTTACGACCTAATTGCGTAAAAACATAGCGTATACGATCAACCCTGAACTGCGAACGCAAAGCCTCTAAAACCTAAAACGTAGAATTCTCTTTGAGCCCGCTCGACGCCTATGCAAATAGTCGTTTAGAGCCGATTTAGTCGACGTGACCTATTTGTAAATAGAGATTTTGAATATACATGCCACATAATAAGTGGCTGGATTTTGCATTGTTGCATATCTAATAATATGCTGTTAGTATTTCAACATAAATAATACTTAAGTATCATATCAATTGGAAGAGTGTTTATCTGAACAAGCGCGACTTTTGTGTATGAAAGAGTAAAGTTCTTGCTTATAACAGTCATTCAAAAATGTCTCACATGTGACTTTTCAGTTAAACAAGTTTGACTCCAAGCCCTGCGACATTACATTGCATTGCAGTGCAGCGCATTAAATCCCATTTTTATTGACAATACAGTGCAGTTTCCCATAAAAAAGTGCCTATCAACAGCAGCAGGTTTAGATTCAATATGTCATGGACACAGATGACTGAGGTGGCCGGGCGAGGGTGAATATGACCCGCCTCGCTCACCCGCGCCGCGAGCGCTCGCGTCTTTTGTTTCTGATACAATTGTTCCGCCATGACGGACGATGCGACGGCGCAGAGCGGATTAAAATGTATTGTCGATATTTGCGTGTCGGGTTACAGCCTGAGAGAATAGAAACTTTGTATGATTGTGTAATATTGAAATAGGTGGGATTTTATGAACTCGTTCTTAACAATGTACATTATTTTGTTACATATTGTTTCTTAAAAAGCAATGAATACGTACACTAATTCTTTTGTTGATAAATCTATTTGTACTAATACATTCAATCGCGCACTTCACTAGACACAGTAAAATCAAAATTTAAAAGGAGATTCGTATTAACTCCAACAACGTTCCTATTAAACTACAAATCCTTAGTATGTATGAATAATATATCCCACATCCATAATTTCAAAATTAGTGCAAGCATGCCAGCGCAGCTCTAGTATAAGTTAATTATTGTGAATGCATGATGAAGTTTGCTTAGATAACAGTGCGCAGACTCGCTGCAGTCGCTAACTACGTAAACACAAGACGGCTGTCAGTTTGATTGTTGTTGGCTGTTTTGTCGCGTCGTAAATATCAGTATCTGCGAACTCGAGACAGTAGTTCGAGGTCCATTTTTAAACACTATATAAAGTTGTTAATGACCACGCGTTAGATGTATGGATCTAAGACTGCATTTTTCATATTTACGGCTAGACCGATTTTGATGAAATTTCATATAGAGGTAGCTGACCCCCTGGATTAACAAATAGGCAACTTTTTATCCCGAAAAAATGTAGCGAGGTAACACCGCGGGACGCAGCTAGTATATTATAATTATGCTTTATCTTCGTTCAAATCATCAATGGTTCAAAAGTCCTACTTCGAGAGTCAAATGTTAGCGCCATATTTCAAAAAAATAATTTCATTATTCATACAGAATTGTCAATCGAAGAGAGAATAATATAACCTACGAATCCAGTTCAAATAATCAGATATCCAATGCGCTAGTCAGGTCATCGACATTCCTTTCTTTGTTACTAGTTAGAGCGGCGCCAGGATTATTTTCATTTACGTCTAGCATTACGGATGAGAGTTCAGAAGAAATTGTGTTTCTTAGAACATTTAAACGGGAAAATGGCTGGAGACCTCGGCATAAACATCCCTCTTTTACGGGCCTTGGAGCACATATGCTACGGACTACATAAAATACCCATAAACATGTTTCTTCAGCATAGTTAAGACGTTGCAAACTTTAATGTTAAAACTAAGCGTTAAACATTTTATTTTTTCGTTGAGTTATTTTCTGAACAAAAAGGATTATTATTGCTAATTAATTGGCAATAGGCCCTCTTTTTTAAGGGTTATGGCAGACTGTTAAAACATTTATAACTACATTAAATTAATGTTTGATTAGATTGATCCTTCTGCTATAAATAACTTGAGTAATAACTAACGTCTACCTACCGACTGAACTCTTTGGCCTAGTAGACACAAGCGAGACGGTCGAAAGATCTATTTAGTGGGTTAGGTCAAGCATTAATGCTTTGTTTATTAAAATAACAGCTAGGGGTCATAATTATTTACAGTTAGTGAATTTATTTATAGCTCAGTAGGCCGTAGGCAACTCGTTGAATAATGTTTTGCAAACATTTGAGTGTTATATTTTGTACAACCTTAATTATAATAATTTCGAACTTTAAGAGTAATAATATAAATTAGAAGTGTACTAGAATTAAAAGTGTAGTGTAAAAATACATTAGATATAGGTTACATACCTTGGAAGGGAGAGAATATTTAATAAATTCAAGCCGTTTGGCTTTAACTAGGATGTGGGATCGATTTAATACAATTGATTGCGGCTGTGCCTGAGAGGACGTCAGCTTCAAAACTATAGAAATTGTAAACGTTAACGAAGCCTTAGTCGAGCCTTTGACGTTGGACAAAGGCCTTAGCTTCGACCACAATACGTTTGGTTTATTAGCCTTACATTTGGGTACTTATATGAAAGGATGCCGCAAAGGTAAATTATAAAAGTTCTATAGAAGTATTAGGGGAGAATACATTGTACTCTTTTTTTAATGTAGGTCCCTATTGCGTGCTGAAGTGCAGGTAACAAAACTTTATGAATCACTGCAGAGAAAAACAGTAGAGGGAAAACCCTTTCATACTCTTTCCGGTCAACAATAGGCCTAGTTAATTTTGTAGTAGAGCCATCGCTATATATAATCTACTTAGATTAATTAATACCGCCACGAATGCCTGTTTTACTATTCTAATTTAGGTAGCTATGCCTCGTGTTTCACCATCGATCTTTCTCTTTTGTAATCCCACGTGAAATGTCTCAGTCTAATCCATCCTCAAAATAAAATGACTCTCAGATTAATTAGAGTTAGTGGTACTTTCCACGCAGACGAAGTCACAAGCAATACATAGTTATAATTGGATTTAAGTATGCTCTGAGAAGCATGTCCACTATCAAGTTCTTATTGGATTGCCTACAATATGGCTATAAACATAATCATAAACGTTAGCAGTGCCGACAGCACCGGCTACCAACTTCACCGGATCACAAACTCGGTGATACCAACTTCAGCATCGCTTACACGAAACTATATAACCCAGCTAAAGTGTTTCCGAGTGCCGCAGTGCTTGCCAATACGGCTCATAGTTAGACCTCAAACGTTTCGAGTTTTCAACGAGAGTTCGATCGCTGCAGTACTCTGGTAATGGACATGAGAACATGCCAGCCACACGAGCATAGAAAGGAGCTACAAATAGACTTGACATGCGAGTATCGATAAACTAATTTCTATCTTTTCACTTGTCGCATTTGTTTATTAGCTAGAATATGTATGCACTTGCGTATTTTATAGGATATAGTTTCATGACTGTTGAAGAATGATGTATTTATGTAGGAGGTGCCTATATTTTTAAAAGGCGAGCCTATTACCACTCAGGTTCATTTCCAAACACTGTCTTACTCCTAAAATGTATGGTGTGAAAACTATTTACGACTTTATTGAAATGCAATAACCAACCAATTCGTGAATGCCTACAAAAGCGACCTGTACATACTATTACGATCATAAAATTAGGAATATCTTACGCTTTTGAAACTTAATGTGTCATTATGGCTATTTCTCTTTGTTTTTAAAGCGTTGTTCTATATTTTATTTTGTATTAATGATAAATAACTACACTCGTAGTTTCATATTTGTTCCACTCAATACTAAAGATTGATGTTCGCTCCATTTATTAGACTCCCGTCATCGTTTGCTCTCCTGAAACTAACGTATGACTCCCTTCCCGATGTATTATGATAGATGATCACCTTAATAAGTAATAGGTTTGTCCTCTGAACACGATATTTCACCAAATATTATTATTATACTTGGCATCCGACCCTTTTGTAACTATTCCAGATTGGACAATTTCTGATTTGTCAATGTTGTGTAGTCAAGTTGAAATGAGCGGACCGACATTTGCATAGAGATGAGGGCTTTCAGTCTTGTTAATGTTTAATTTAGACGGTAAATAAAGGCCTCGACCCAACAGAAATATATTTCAGTGTTTCACTAAAACCGTTTTGTGTTCGATCTTCACGGAACCCGTCGATCTTTTTTTGTTTGGCAACGAAAGCAATTTGTAGCGTCAATCACTCTTTACGAAGTCACGCAACAAACCCATATTTAATTACGACCCAAAATTAAAGTACCTGTTATAAAAATTAAAATCCTTACATTTTAATCTTTCTAACACGTTGTTTGAAACATTTTACCGTGTTAAGGGCTTTAGTCAGAATTGGGTGGGCGATTGCCTTTATTGTTTTGTAAAGAGATAGCGAACCAAAACGGGTATTCCTCTATTTAATTGAAAACGCGTAGGCGCCAATGTTCCGTCAATTTATTTAATGTACAAAAATAGAACGGTTGGGTACTGAGTTGAAGGACAATATTAGAACACTCCGGCTAAAGATATTTTTAAATGAAATTATCATGACCCGGTTCACTGTGAGGTATGTATGATTGACCGACAAGACCCTTATGAATAAATTTGTTTTTTATTTCATTTGTCCATATTATTATTAAGCCAGTTCTGTATTACCTTTGGTGGTTTTATTTAATTTTGGGACCAATTGTGCCGCAAATCTCGCATAGTTCACGTAAAAACATCATCAATAAAAGTTACAAGAATAACAGCCCACATACAGTTATGTTGTGTAGTCCGTATAATACATTGGTCAACAAATGAGGTACATTTCTGGTTAACATCGTCATTAGCAGAAAGCTACAAATACGTAACATTTTGATGATTAGGCAAATTTGAACATTTTCCGTTGTGGAAGCAAGATGCCACATTAAACTGCACCTAACGGCGTCTCGCTTCCACAACAGAAAATATCCTGCTTTAAGAGTTTATGGTACGGGGCCGAATGCTAGTCAAAAGTCAACAATCGTAATTGAAATTACAAACGAACTTTGATTCAAACTCTACTAAACCTAATACAACTGCTAAGTCAACTGGCTCTTGTCACAGAACCATAATATAATTATACCTCAGTCACACGGGTCATAATATATTCAATTTTAAATAATACAAGTCTAGTAATATAGCCAGACTTTACTCTAATATTGTCTTTAAATATGAATAAGGCTATACACACGTTCGTGGCCTCAACAATAAAAGTTTAAGTACCACAAGTAATGCGATCCTTAACAGAAATATATTCAATGCTTTTATCGTACTAGTGCAAAAGAAGGAATGTACAGGGTTCAATTGTACTTTAGCCACGGCGAAATCCAAGGTTCGCCACAATGAGCGACAACTTGCCATTTGCATCAACCGGTTGCCCGCAACCCTGACGATATAGTCGTATTATTGGAATAGCATAGCAACATTGAACAATTTATCATTTTCAGAAGAGAATAATACTTACTGGATTTTTATTTTAAGGGAAACATTTATTGCATATAATAAATGTATAGGAGTATAATTCCAAATAGTATTCTAAAAAAAAGGGAGTCTGGAAACTAAACGTAGAAATAAGTTTATAGTCGTAGGCACGGGATAGAGATACTTTAGCTTAATTAAGTCGTTACATAGGCCGAAGGGCCGCGTGGTGTCCATTACTCAATGTTGATCCAACTTTACTGTACCGTTACCACGACTATAATCTGGGTATGTTAAAAGAGATTATTGTTCGTTTGACGTCTTTCAACGTCTTTGGACAACTGAGCCTTCAATAAAATATTCCTTTGCATTTTACATCAAACCACTTACCTAACCAGTTCTGATCTTCCAGTATAAAGGGTCGACAGTACCTACATAAAAAGAAAACACTCAAGTCTTTTTACAACATATAAATCTACAATACCCGTAAAAAGGTTTCCCTTTCCTAATCTAGGCTTCAGCTGAATAAAAAGGTTGTGTTGCATATTTTAACAAAAAGCATTTTAAAACATTTCAAAATTACGTAGCCATTACGCCCCTGATGTTAGATGATTAAATTGTTTATTCCCTACCCGGAGCCCTCATAATACTTAATCCGCTTTATCTTAATTGCATTGTTCTCGAAACACTGAATTGGGCAGTATCTCCCAAGTCTAATTTAATAGGGAGAGTCGGAGTTGGCCAATTTCGCAGGCGGACGGACGACCGACCTCGCTCGTCGACGTCGGCCCAGTCATGCGATGCTGCGTCAGTACGGCTCAGCAATTGTGACTGTAGTGACACGATACTGCAGAATTTGTACCACGTATCACAAATTATCGGCAGAAAAAAAAGAATTGAAAATATACGCCTAATCGTTGTCATGAAATAGAATGATATTTTTATCCATGCTTTAGTTTGGCTTTGGTATAAAACAAAGTGCGCATATAGCATTAAATAAATCAAGAATATAAAAATAAAATCGGAGTTTCAGTTAGTTTGACGTATTTACGATACTCACGTCAACTCTAGTGGTGCTAGGATTACAGAATAACAAATATAAATCATAAAATTAATCGACTATAACTAGTGCACAGCAGGAAAAGTTAAAAAATGCGTTTTACATAAACTTATTAACTGTAGACTGCCTCGTTGGTCTAGTGGTTGCTAAGCGCGACTGTTGTTCTTGCGTTCGAATCCCGGGTCGGGAAAAGTGTTACTGGGTTTTTCCATTAGGTAATTCTTAGTAACAGCACGGAGTCTGGATTTGTGCCCGGTTGATGGCAATAGGCTCGCCCCCTATTATATTGGGACCCAAAAACATAACTGGCGAAATGTGGGTGTACTGTATGTGCGTGCACCTCTGTCTACCCCTTCGGGGAATACATGCGTGATGTTATGCTTTTTTTAATAACTTGGAGTGCCAGTAGATATATTTTATCACTATCATTCGACCGCGAATTCGCGTGGCCTTGAGCAGCAATTCAATTTTGTCTAAATCACCTGTATTTAGGTACTTATTTCGTTTTCATACGTACGGAAATTCGTTTTGTACTTATTTCAATATGGCACGCTTCAGTACTTTACTTTGAGCTAAAATATTATAGAATTTAAGGTTGCGAAATAATCTACGAATTCTATTTCTGTATGTGATAAACTATATCTACATTTTCTTCATAAATTTATTTTATGTGTACAATAAAGAATTAAGAAATTTACATCATTTTGATCTCAATAGCTTCCCGTATTATTTGATCACATAACGTTTCGTATTCTGTACGTTTTTATACGATACTTACCATTCCTAGTCCAAGTTAGTTTTAGTTTCAAGGTTTTCCGATAAGTCAAGAACTAAGAGATCTCTGGAAGAAAATCGGAGGTGTACGTTAGACGATCCACTTGACGGCTCTCGATAATACTTTCTTGTGGTATTGCGTAATCATTGATTACATGGAAACTTCTTCGTCTTAATTCCGAAAGCTATTATTCAAGCCTGAATATTTTTATGTTGACCTTGATAGCTGTAATAGCCATAATGGCCCAATTTTCATTTATCCATTCATATGATTGATTACTTCCGACCAGCTTTTATAATGATCATTATCATGGAGGACTCGCGTCGGAAGTTATGTTAGCTATCAAAAGTAAAACTTATTTTGCTATTTTAACAAAGAATAAAACCTACAATAATAAAACTCTGTATAAAACCTACCTATTGTGTTTAGGGATTAACTTGTATTAATAATCTGCGTCATGCCGGAAGCCTATATCCAGCAGTGGACGTCCATTGGCTGAAACCACTAAATATACAAAGTATTTGATACCTTTCAGGATTGTTTTGGTAATTATATATTAATAACGCTAAAACAACGGGAGCCTAAAGAACTTCGTGTTTTAGTTTAATCTAACTTTATATATAAAATACCTTTATTACTTCGGATATTCCCTAGCGATCAATTACGGACATAAAACAGGGATGTCCTCACTAATAGAATTAAGAGCTTTCCAAGTGGATTGAACAACGTCGTTACGTAACGAAAGCGAATCGAATACAGGCCGTATCTAGGATGTAGTACAGACGCTATTCGCGCAACCAATCAATAGAAAATCAAAGAATTCACGATATGGGTACTATCGAACACGATTCTCTATGAAAACATAGGTACCCTTCCAATTAAATTCAACACACAGGGCAACACAGATTGGTATCGATATTTTTCATTTATACACACGGAAATAACTCACTCTTCTTGTCCAAACATAACTTAGTCGAATAGTAAGAAAGGCTATTTGCCCTCTTATCAAAACTTCAGATATAAAGCGCTAAATCTTGCCTACCCTCACTAAAAGTCTTCAGAAGTATAGTTTGACCTTTTCCATAAAGTCGTCAACAGCTGCAGACTTGCTACAGATGGTGTCATATTAAGAAGTTAAATTAGATGAGAAAACTCTATCTTAAGATGGGATAAACGCTTTAAGTTTGATATAAGATAAAGACAGATGATTACTAGCATCTTTCTGGCCTATTTTTTACAGGGTGTATGTCGCAATGTAATTGATGATCTTAGTAGAGTAGTTGGTATTGATTCTCGTACTATTTCTTTTTATTCTGGGCGTTAGATAACTAAGTAATTTATATTTATAAAACTAACCCACTATACAGATACTACACCACCAATTCTCGACCTAGTGCTACTAATTTAAATAATCTTACAACGACAACATATTTAAACTTTAAATCTATTTAGATGAGTGATTAAATACCTGCTCAAATCTCAAACTTAAAACTAAAATCAAGATGTCTCCGATTGTTTCGTAATCCGTTAGCTATGGTCGATAAAATCTTTCAAAAATACTTTATCAAAGTGTAAGAAAGCACGAAGTTTGAGCCCTCATAAATTACTGAAGCCAGCAATTCACCGGTCTTTATACATTTCGCTTTTTGTTATACTTACATGTTGATCCTCGTAGCATGGTTAATAAGCATATTCATTATTGTAATCAAGGAAAGTAAGCATCAAATTACGTCAGATAATTATGACGTAACACCTTCATATGTCGAATGTAAATCACAATAGTAGTGCTCCCTATCTATCACATTTGCAAGTTCATCTTTTATTCACTGACAGAGGGGTCGATCGGTCTGAGAGTATAAATAGGATAATTCATCTGCCGTAGGGACCTAGATAAGTGGCAAAATACTTGACGAATAAAATGATAAATATATGGGGATATGTTAATTTTTCGACGGTGAAATGTCCCATATATTTTTCATTCTATTCGATTTCAATAAGTCAAGCCTTCTTCTATTTGTCTAGGGCCTGTTTGTTAACCTTAGAAATACCTATAAATGAAAACAATTAAATCTTGATTGATCATTCATGATGATGAAAGACCTCGGGTCCTATTCCCACGATTCACACCACTCTCGGCCTATCGCCTCCCACTGCTGGAGATAGGCACTCCCAAGTTGCACCACAACACCCGGTGGCCAACACATCACTATCAAATCAAAATTGTAGGTATCTAAACTCTACGTTTTGATCAGTTGAATTGATCGAGATCACGTGAGGACTATTTTACTTATTTATCACGAATTAATATTCAGCAATCTCAGAATACATTGAAAATTATGACGGTCTCAATTTCTCTAATGTCTAAAGTTGATGTGCAATCGCTGGAATAAGTTTGCAGGAAATTCTGAGCAGATAATACTTCGCGTGGAAGTGACTATGCTAATTCCTTATACTAAAAGTGGGTTAGCTGGAGTTTAACTACGTACCTCTACTTACCATGTATTGACGCTTTACATCTTTTAACATGTACCTATATTAACGCTTCGAAGTACCTACTCCAAATTTTTTATTAGGAGTACTTCAAAGCGTATTCAATCCGTAACCGTAATGTGGATATGTGAGGCTACTTTATACTATAATTATTACTAATACTATTATAGCGCGACAGCTGAGCACGAGGTCCTGGGTTCGATTTCCAGGTCGGGCAGTGTTACTTGGTTTTTCCATGAGGTAATACTCAGTAACAGAGTCTGGATTTGTGCCCGGTTGATAGCAATAGGCTCGCCCTCTATTACATTGGGACCTAAAAAAACAACTGGCAAATGTGGGTGTACTATATGTGCACCTCTGCCTACCCCTTTGAGGACATTATTACTCAATAATAGTATTGAGTAGACTCACATACTCTCATTACGGTATTTCCTCTCATAGTGTAATGAGAAATATTACTGATACACAATGTTTTTGTATGTCATACAACTTAATAAATAGAGACAGACATGTATAATTGCGTACGTATTTACCCCTCGTAATACGTGGTTGCTCGTGTCACCTCAAGATAATTAAGATAACATCACCCATTTATTTTGTCCCTTTCTACGACAGTAAAAACAATTTGAAGGGCAACATTGTTGTCCTTACAAGATAAATATATATATGAAAATATGTCTACCTCAATGAAAGTGTTTGTGATATATAATGCTTCTATTTATTGTACTGGCATCAAATGAGAATCAATAATAAAAAAATTACAATAGTAATAATCACCACTTAAAACAAGAATACTCTGGCATCACACGTAACTAAATTAACTCCGGTCTTATTCCAATATTTTTTCGAGTTTTTATTTCAGTTGTTTGTTCCTTTAACGGATATTCAGCAGTAAAACTGTGGGTATAAGCATTTCTTTCAGGCTGACGGTCGCGATATCCTCATTATAGGCCGCTACCTGACGCTCTAAAGGGTACTTCTCCAATAAAGCGCTGATGGTTTTTACTCGACTACACAAAGCTGCGACGACAAAACTACCTCCGGGACATAGAGATAACTTGATTCTGAAATTACACGTACGTTTTTTGCACCTTCCGCTCCAACAAATACTACACAAATAGTTTTTTTTATGTCGCGTCATTTGAGTAGTTGTATGTTTACAAACGGCATTTTCTTTGTTCCTTGTCCACTTATGTGGTTGAAGAGTAGCAAATGGAATGCCAGGAAATCTAACCTAACCTTACTTTTCTAGTACACTCTTTGCTACAATCTAACCCGACCATGTTACATTGTTTTCTGTTATCCCTAAACCAACATTTTAATTAAATCTAGCTAATAATGGAATATTTCCATAAGATACACAAATATAAATCGTTCTCCAAACTTATATTTAACTCCTAGAAGCCGGTCGGGATCGTTAAGCTTACAGTTTTCAAACTTGTGATGAAGTTTGAAAACGTCGAACGGTATACGTAGCAAAATAAACTGTAGTACCCACGTATATTTTTATGTTATTTCTTTCCCTCTTGTTATCTTGCTCCAGTCCAAGGCTAAGCTTGCCGAAAATAAACACAGATTTGTCTCCGTTATAAAACTGGATAAAAGTTTTATCGTCCTTAATTGCAATTCGGCGATCCATTTATTCCGCGTACCAGTTTTCAAAACTGGGAAATAAAACATCGTTTCTAACAATGTGTGTTAAATAACTTTTATATTATATAGCAGATAGGTTAAACCTATATAAAAATATTTCATGTTACACGTGGCAGTACCTAAATCCCTAATAAAGAGGCCCGCTGTCTTTTTGTTTTATATGAGACCGCTTTTCTTGTGACGATAAAAGCTTTTTCTTTTATTGGCTAGGCAAAGTGCTGAGCGTTTTCGCATTAACCCTGTAAACAGGCCATTTAACCACTTTCCTGCGAACACATTTCGTCCTTTGGTTTTTTAAGTACACTAGCTATATAGAAACATAGAAATGGTAATTAAAGCAACCCGGGTAGCGAGTTAAAACATTAAACTTATTTCAGTTTTAATAACGTAGTTGTAATTTGAAATTATATCTTTGCATTGCATTGCGCGGTCTGGTGAATATAAAAGTGGTTTTAGGCTTTACTTTGTTGTACAACAGTATACACCTTTATTTATTCATATGATTTGAAGCATAAACTTGAAGTCGCCGTTTATGTGCATAAATTTAACTGCAAAAGCAACCTCAAAATGTACTTTTTCTTCTTATAGTATGGTTGATGAAGAACCGGGTGTTTAAGTTTAAACCGCGAGTAGGCCTCTGACATGGCATTTCATACCGTTTTAAAATCTGGCGGTTTCCTTAGGATGTTTTACCTCATCGTTTTAAGCAACTGATGACTAATTAAAAGTACGCACATGAATTCGAAAAGACATTGGTGCGTGCCGGTGTTTGAACTTGCGACCTTTGACTTGGCAGTCCAACAGATGACCGTTGAACTGCCAAGTCAAAGGTATAGGAGAGGTTGGTATGAATCAATCGGCTATCACTCCTAACCTCACTGTATCACTGCTGTACTTGTTTTGCTGATTTTATAACGTAACATTAACGTGCTACACTAACATGTTTTTGCTTCATAACGGTACATTTATTATTTGTACAGCCAACAAACACCACAGAAACGCTCCACTAGGCTTTACATTTTAATAACGTCACTTGCACAGCGGGCTTTTGTGTTTCATCTGCGGTAAAATAATTTCAGTGCAATTTTCCATGTCAGTTCATTCTCAATTGAATTTTTCGGAGTACACGTAAATCGAAAATCAACGTTCGTTACTTTTCCGCAAGGATTGAAAATTTAAACGGCACCGTCAGAAAATCTAGCTGCAAAATTTTACCGAGAATTCGCATTTCATGTCTATTGCGTTTTTTCTACAATATCATCGCTTTAAAGTAATCTGTCAAAAGCAATGGAATGTAAACTTTACAATTATATCTATTCTGTATCTCGCTTTGTAGTTTGCCATGCTCTTAAAAAGGCTTGACAAATAGGTTAGTAAATAATGACGGAGCTCCGATACTCAGTGTTGTTGATTCGAGGAACCATTAGGAACAACGTCTTATGTTTGTGTGTTCTGCAACGAGATCTACTGTTTACACTATTTTAATCTTATGTCTTGCTAGGAGGCCTCATCTAGGTTACAATTCTCCTCAAGTCAGCTGCAAGGTACCTACCTTAGCGGAAAATTAAACAGAAAAATGTAGTTTTCTTTAACATAGATAGGTAGGTAATATAGTTCTTGATTTCTACGTACAATATCCTAAATTCCTTCGACTACGTTCGCTATTTCAAGTCACGTGGCAAGATATGAAATTCTATTGACACATTCCTTGTTAAATATTATTACCTACAACAATGCAGACTTACATATATACAGCACACCTCGAGAGGGTAGACGAGCTGTTCTCCTCCATCAGGAATCTGTTTTATATACATATACTTAAGTACCTAATAAGTGACTAGGCGAACGTATTGTCATTTCGATTCACACTAGGCTTACCTTTGATAACTTGCTTTACTGGCTTTTGGGTTATGTAAATAGTAATATCTACTTACAGACAATTTTTACAATAATTACGCCATCTATCAAAATTATGGTAGATAGGTTTATTATTATTACTTAGTTTATTATGAAATATATATAATCAACCCCTAAAAATTTAATTCAATATGCAAGTTCTCTGGTAGTAAAAGTAGGTATTTTAATATGAAACCAGTTTCATAACTCTGCGGTGGTTAACTTTATACATTTCCGGACGCTTCGGCAACTCTTCAGTGTTCGCGATTCACGAACACGGGTAGTTGAAATTTTAGGATGATATACTAGGTGCCTCATAGTTTTAATTCTAAAAACAAACAATCCTTATTAGTTTACTATAATAACTTTCGTGAGTGTTATCCATATTATCTACTATATATACCGGTTATACTCACGTCGATATTCGGGAATGCCCGACTAGTTTCGGACTCTAACGGAGCCCTTATTCATGAGCAGGTGACGCGGCGGGGTCGCGAGCCGAACTGAAATATTACGTGTTTAAGATTAAAAATAAAATTATCTAAGTTTAGATTGAAGAAGTAATCACTCGCATTCTAAAGGAACATCTTCATGTATATTTTTATATTCCTTTAAAGTTTCATCAGTATCCGTTCAGTAGTTTTACATAAAAGAGTAACAAACATCTATTCATCTTCACAAACTTTCGCGTTTCTAATAGTAGTAGGATTATGTAAAAATAATGACCTGCAATGTCCATGGCAATGGTCTCATTGAGACAAAGACGTCATTGTGATTTCCACTTACACATTAGTGTTTTCCATCCTCCGAACTAAAACAATAGCAGTATTCTACAATATAATACAAATAAATAATTAAAATTTTACCTGGCCCCGTGAATACTGCTAGGGCTAACTTTTTGTATACAATACTTTAAAATTATTATTGCTTAACTCCAAATAAAGCTTGATTTTTTTTCTCTCATTTAAAATGAGCAGCTTATAAAAATTGTAAATTTAAAACAGCTACATCAAAAAGTTATATTTCGTTATCACAGTAACTCAGAGTTACAGTTAGAGGATTAAATTTACATAAATAAATTACATATACATTTTCATGAAAAATAGATACGCATAAATATTCATCTGTACGAAACAATAGCATTGTCGTCATCGTCGGTAATTATAAAGCGTTCTCCTCGTTCTTTTGTGCTATTTCTGTGGACATAAAATGAAACTTTCCATTTTTATTTGAAAATTTTATAAGTTGGTATCATCAACATCAGCCGGAAGACGTCCACTGTTGAACAGCCTCCCCCTTAGAACGCCACAATGAACGACAGCTTGCCAATTGCATCCACCGGTTGCCCGCAATTCTGACGATATCGTCGGTCCACCGAAGTTGGTATACCCACCTTTAATTTTAACAACACTCCATTTATAGACATACATATATGTAAACACAAAATTCGCGGCTTTTTCGTATGTAAATTGTTACCTTTGCCGTTAATTGACTTAGTCACTGGGCGTGCCACTCTAAATGGTTGCCCACGTCAATATGGCTGGGGAATTTCAATTATACCAGTCCTATGTTTGACGTGAATATTACAGCGTAGTTCATGTCAACGTCAACATAACAATGTACTCGTGTGTACCTGCTCCAAAACTGACGAATTGATTAATATTGATAATGCTATTCTCAAATTACAGAAACATCTCGAACAACAAACCTTCACTTGTTATTTACATAAACCAATATCTTAAAAATACAATAGAAAAAAGTCTTCCCCTTTCAAAAACTTTTGTCCTCATAAATAAATTAAATCGTAGAAAACCTTTCTTAGAAAATATTTCGACAAACAAATCATCCCTCTGGAGGCAAAGCAGTGACGCAGGACTGGTTTTTTATGTCAGGTAAAGGTATAATGGGATAAAGAATTATACTTAGAATTCACATTAAATAAATAATAATAATAATAATAATAATCATTTATTGGGACAAAAATAAGTTTACAAAATTAATTGTGCATTAACAGTTACATTAGTTAGAAAAACTGTGTCGCAACTGTTAACCTCCAAGATGGGGACAGTGTTCGTTCCAACATAATATTTAAATCTAGGAAGTAAAATAATTACTAATAATTAAGGAAATGAGATTAAAGTATGTGTGATGTGTGTGTTTATTTGTGCGTGTGCGCGTGTGTGTGTGTGTCTGTGTGTCTGTCTGTGTATGTGTGTGTATTGATGAAAAATAATTTTAAGATTAAACTTTAACAAGATTTTCTACTTCTTCATAATTAAGGGTACTGAGCCAGTTATAAATTGCCTTCTTACATTCACGAATAGTTAAGGGATAAATGTTCAGCTTTTGATTTATTTTATTGTACAAAATACAGCTTATTATATGATATTGTCGTCTTACTGTTACAGTGTTAGTAAATTCAACTTCACATACCCTACCCGATCTTCGGTTCTGTCTACATAGTTTTGGGTCAAAAATAAGCTCCGAGTGCTTTCGCAAAACTGTATTAATAACAAAAGTTTGTCGTTTTGTTTGTTAAATGACGTTAATATTTGCTTTGGGTAATGTAAATAATACAGAATGTAATGTTGACCGACCTACTCCTGAAGTATTTCATCTTAGGATTCTAGGTGTCCGTAACTTTACGCATTTCAAGCAAAATATCCATGTATATTGGGTACATATGAACACAATTATAGCGTTGTAGTGTGTATATTTAATTTGTATCAATATAATATAGGCAGGAGCACTTAGTAAAGCATGGATGGAGCTTCATGCCTGAAACTGTGGTTTGAGTGAAAGGTTGTTGTGTAAACATGGTACTAGGCGCTGATGAATTAATTAAGTCAATATTGATTAAACGGGCTGCTTGCTAAATAGAACAGTAACGTGGGTGGTAGGTACGTGCTAAACAATTAAGATACACGGTGTTGATACAGGTAGGTACCTACCAACCTGAAATTAACCGGAAAAAAACCTATTTTCTCATCAAGACAGATCATTTAATTCGTTATTAGAGTTTAAGATTACGGTATCTACTTAACTCATATAAAACGAATATTATTTACAACGTGCATTGAGTTGTAAAATCTTGAATCATGAAATCTGACTTTTCTCTATCTTTATTCTTGCGTCTAGTCTTTGTAATTTTATAGCGTGTGTGTCTAAGTAGCAATTACTTTGTAATTTACATAGTCTTATGACTTTATGACTCACGAAACCCTTTTAAGAACTACGTACTGTGTTGTGAATAGATATCGTAATAAATACACTCGACTAAAAGCAAAAAGAGTTCTTATTCAAATAAAAAGTTCGAATTCAAAACTACGACGGCGTTTCTAGCCAGCCAGTTATACGCTTCAATCAATCTCGATATTTAAAATTCATTTTCGTTCCGTATTTAATATTCCGGCGGCAGTTTGTCCTCGGAATCCGTGGAGCGGAATCTGAAGCCCCAATTTGCTTACTCATACTTTACTTGAACTCAAACTTTACTTTACCTATTGGAATTTTCAGTACTAATAGATGGTGCACAATATAGCCATGTTAACTAATAAGCATATCTGCACTAGGCTAAACATCATAATTATGACTATGTTCGCTTAAACCTTGTATTAGCGTTAATGAGGGAGGTTGCCGGCTCTCATTATGACGGGGAAATTATACTTGAGCGTAATGTATGCGAATGAAATGCTGAATTTATCCGACTGAAGTTATGAATTAGAGTGTAGGTAGGTAATGAGATAATGACGTACTTGTGTAGCGGCGTAGCGATTAGAGAGTACTGTAGATTACATTGAGAAAGTTTTGTGTTTCAGAAGTAGATCTACAGTTGCAGATAAGTGAAAAACTTTTGACAATACTTTAAGTGAGGGGTCTTAAAAGTTATGAAACTTAAGTACTTCAGAATTGAGGGATAATTAAGTTTCCCTAGCGTTATAAGTACAAGCAGACGAGCACGTAGCAACAGAACCCTAATTAAATTAGGGTTCATATTTGTTATCTCAACATTAAGTTGCTACAGCAATTAGAAATACAGACTTCTCTAGACTGTACTCTAGATAAGCTAGAGTAAACCGAAACATAAACTCAACTTAATTGTTAGAAAGGGCCACCAAAGCACTAAAGCAGCTTTCGTATACGGCTTTATTTGGAGCGAACAAGTTTTTATAAGTAGATAATGTTGTAAATGTTAAACAAAATTAAATAGCAAAGGGATGGAAAAGTGTATTATGAAACCATCAACGAACACCAATAATTAAATAAAATAATCAATCAGTAATCTCTCTATCACTCAAAGGTTTGCTGTTAGAGAACTCAGTTTTACATCAAGCTCGCCTTTGTACATCATCCTTCTTGTAATAATAATAACTGTATGTATTTTATTGTGTGCAATAAAGAATTAAGAAATTAGGCAACTCAAGTGAGTTTTTAGTGATGTCATCATCACTATATCACACCACATCACACTAATATTATAAACAAGACGAAAGTTTGTAAGTGTGTTTGTATGTTTGTTACCTCTTGAAACGGCAGGACCGATTTTATAGAAGTAACTGACATCTTGGATTAACACATAGGCTACTTATTTATCTCGAAAAAATTTAACGGGTAACACCGCGGGTCGCAGCACCTAGTGAGTTTTGAGTGATGTCTTTATCAATAATTCAAAGTACCTATAGTTAAAGAAGATTTCCTCAATATTCCGGCTACACAGAATGATGATGTATACAAAATATTAACCAAAAAGGTTTCATTCGTCTACGTTGCAATTGTATTAAGCCCATGAGAAAAAAATATAAGCGTAAAACAGGCGTTTAGGGATCTTGTGAAAGTAGCGAATATAAGGAAGGTACTTAAATAAATATCTGACGAGGCAGATTAGGTGCTTATGGTAATGTTACGGGTCCATGGTCTAACATTTGTGTACAAAATATGACAGAGCTTTGTGTGAATAAGACACTTAGGTCATGAAACAAGATAATGACGTTTAACACTTTTTCCAGAGGGCTGATAGTCTCATCACATTTATCATACACTCGGTCTCATACCTCGTTGGTTTAAGGTATAAAATAGAAATAGAAATGTATTCGTAGGAACAGTCGTCTTTACATTATTAGTTTAAAGTAGTATTTAACTATAACCTTTTTGGAACAATCAATCTTGTCATAATGTCGTTTTCTTCTAGCTCACCAATTAATACTGGCCTAATACAATAGCATTGTCACTCTTAATAATTATTCATATTCTAAAAGTAAAATCCGATTTTCAAAAAGCTGTAGTATTATAAAACATTGCGACATGAAAATTGTATTGCCATTGGATTTCTAAATGAGAATCGAATTGCGTAACAATTTTCAACCTCGATTATTACAGAATACCAATAATGTTCTTTAAAACAACACGGAGTTAATTTACATTATTAGACATCTAAAATGAGAAGACTTACGGCGAAGTTATTTGATTGGCATCGCAAAGAAAAAGAGAAAGTTTGAAGGTCTCCGACAAGTTGAGTAGCTTTGATTTATTGATCTGCTCCCCGGCGGGGTATTTGCTGTTTTTCTTTTAAACGTTGGCTTAGTGCGTACTATCGGTATGTTTGGCGGATGATCGGATAATCTTTAGAAACATGGAAACAATTCGTACCGACACAATTCTCTATTTTTCCACATCATTCAAGTAGTGAGTGGCATAGAACGTAATATTTTCACTGCACAAAAGTTAATATCATAGTTTTATAATTTAAATTACATATGTTGAATCAAAAGTCTTCTCGCTAATAGCAATATCTTCTAAAGAACTTATAGGTAAAAATTAACCCTTTCGGAAACAAACTCCAATACTTTACGTATAAGCAAAAATGTTTAGTATCGTAGACGTCATTGCTCTTAAAAACCTGTTACAAACTGAACATAATACAAACATAACTATAAGTAGGTATATACTTCATTATACATCATGAATCACAAATACGACATTCTAAAAAGAAATCATAACAATAGACGGTTTTATCGCCAACATTCTCTTTCAGACACCCTTAGTTAGAAACTCTTTGTGAAAAATACGTGCATAACCTAAAAAATCTTCCTTTTTGGGAATAGATGATAATTTATTACAATTCAAACTCGAATATTGGAATAGCGTGTATGAGAAATGTGATGCGTGTGAATGAAGCAAAAGAAGTATGCCAGGATCGTAGCAAATGGAAATCCGTGGTCTCTGCCTACCCCTCAGGGAAACAGGCGTGACTTTATGTATGTATGTATGTATATTGGAATAGGCGGCGATCTATAGCATAACGATGTACAATGATGACGATGTCGATGTACAATACCTCTGCTTAACTTTTCAGAGAATTCAAACGTGGCCTTATGACACTATGTAATGTCGAGTAGTTAATATGAACGCTATTGACAATGCAATTCTCGTAGCAAAGTTTTGGGCTGGCAAAATTTAATTGCCATCGACTCGAATAGAAGAATATCTCAATTTGTCTATTCTGTATTGCGTGCCATAATGTCAGAATCTCGTCTTACAAGCTATGAGTTTCAACAGCGCAAAGCAAATAATGATTCCATATCCCTAGCATGTGTCATACTGTGTGAATATTATATAGTTGGGTACAGTGGGAATGAAGACGTACCGGTAGGTATGATTAGATTAATTCTACACGCGAGTGTCATGAGGGCTGACAAAGGAAAGGAAATAGCCTCTGATTGCATGGAGCTTACGTCATCATGTTTGATATTAGATATATGAAGTCGATAACTATAGTATTGTAGGTATGTGTCTTTAGCAAAATATCGTGAAGACGTGATATTGAAAGTAATAGCTCTTCTCAAAACTGAGACTTGAAAAGAGCTTGTATACAAACATATTATAATGTTCATCCACTAGGTGTTTTTAATATTCATACGAATGAAAATAGTTAGGTAGTACTTTTATATTTCTAACAGAGAATGGAAACCAGCAAGCGCTTATAAATATCACTACTTGAAATATTATGTTGAATAATATAATGTTATAGAATTGTTCCTTAGAATATATTTTTATTTTAATACGTAATTGCTTTAGCGCAGTAGATTAAATTTCCCTTGGCAAGACATAAGCCAATGTATCTCGCAATTGCAAGAATGATCCGTGGTACAAATGAAAAACGTAAAGCAAATTAATTTTAACTCAGGTTGACATTTATAATGCGCATAGTTCAGAGTAAAAGGATAAAAATATCTTACTGAATAACACTGACAGAAAAGATGTTACAAAAATACTAACTAGAGCAAAACTTGGGACCTGAACCGAATCATCATCATCAAAATCATCATCATCATCAGCCTATCTCAGTCCACTGCTGGACATAGGCCTCTCCCATATCGTGTCTTACTTTACAGCGATACATTTTTGATTAATTCTCTAGAACAACTGGCAGGTGTTTTACATATATGGAAAACTTATCGATTTAACTGTTCTCTGTGTAAGTTTCCACTGATTTGTTATGTCGTGGTGTTACTTTTCACGAGTTTCTATTGTACATGTCTTCTTCCTAAACTTAATGGACTAATCGATATGTATTGCCTCTTCTTTTACTGCCCCCTTACCATGAACTCTTAAAGCAGGACAGTTTTCGATATGGAAGCGACACGCCATATTGCATTGCACGTAGCGGCATTCTTACAATGTTAATGAGAGACCGATAGGCCATTATAATATTTAATTTCTGAAAGATGTCTGATGATAATATGTCCTATGACTAAAATTATGGTTAATTACGTACTAATTGTATCATTAATTAGGCAACAAATAATGTAACGATATTAATCGCGAACCTGGCAAACACAAAACAATTTAAGACCGCTCCTCCGTTTAATTATTCAGCCTTCCTGCAATAGTTAATTAGAGGATGGTTGGAATTTAATCATCGGCTTTGTTAATAATATTAGATTTATCTTTTGTGCCCGGCTTTGCTGCATTTTACAGGAACCGAAGTCTTGAACTTAGATGAGCTTAATACCGCACATCAGAGATCATAAACTATATTTTTAATCGACTTCAAAAAGGGCACTCGCCCCCTATTACATTGGGACCTAAAAACATAACTGGCAAAATGTGGGTGTACTATATATGCACCTCTGCCTACCCCTTCGGGGAATATAAGCGGGATGTTATGTGTTCAAAAAGGGGTAGGTCCTATATTCGGCTGGTTCTTTAACAATGAGCAACTTTTATCCGTTGCTCCCTTATTGCGTGAAAAAGGACAAGCAAACACGCTTTCGCACTATAATACTTTGCTAATATTTCATCGCGGCTTATTTGCTTTATAAAAAAACTGACCCAAGGGTCAATGGCACACTTTTCTTAAACACACGTTAGTCTATATCTACCTATAGCTTGGTTGGGAAGGTTGATAATAGAATTCCCTTGGCCGAATTTTCCACGCCGCCCAGTATCAGCTGAGACTAGCCAACTACGCAGGAGATATTATAGTGCACAAGTATGCGCGCAAACACAGGTGCACTCCTTATTCCTCATTCATAGTCCGATGGGACAGTAGACCAACACTACCGGAGAAAGATCAGGCGCAGTCCATTGGCTTAACATGCCTTCTGGAGCACGGATGAATCTCGACATGAGAATACGGCTACCAATCACAAGAAGGAGAATGTTGAAAACTATTACAAACACTTCTTAAATGGGACTTTTCATAATAGAATAGGATAGTAGTGTGATATAGGTATAACTAGGTATGTTTTTTATTATAAATGCATCTGATATTAACACGGTCGAGTTGTAAGTTTAGACTGTAGGGGAATAAAAATACGCACGAGATAACAGGCTTGTGTAAGTCCTGCAGCTTACACCTTTGTGTATACATAATAAAAACAAGTATATAATATAATATAATGCAATTCTTTAAACTATGTTCTATTTACGTTTTTATTCGCGTGTTCCTTGCTTGCATCTATAAATCATAAGAAAACGCGAATAACAATATAAGAATAAATATTTATGACAGCCGCTTATTTATGCTGCACTTACAAATGTAAAATGTTAAGAAAGACCTAAATATTATTTTCATACTATCTACATTCCAGTATTGTCTTAGCCCTCTTAGTTATACATTACGATAAAACAACATAATCACATGTCTATTAACATCTATTTTCCTTGAAATGCAAACGACAGAGTGACCGGTATAATTAATAAATGATTAAGGGTCATAGCACACGTATCAAATCGGAAAGGGATCATCACCGTATCGGCTTTCACCTCGCCGTCAAATAGGCGTCAACCTTCAGTAAGCACGTAACTAAAGCGGATCAGCTGCTCTGATACGTCGATTCGGCTAGGCGACGATGTTGCGCTTATGGCTTTCCGATTACGTTACGATTCCGATCAGTGTGGTTTGCAGTCGGGAATTTCATACAAAGAAATCACGGCTCGAGTCCATACGGTGATGAACTGATGATCCCTTTCCGGGTTGTTATGCGTGCTACGACCTTAATTTAATAGATAAGTGTCTATAGTTAACACTTATTGAGAATGGTTTTCTCTTGTTACAGGCAATCCAAGAAACAAATGCGCTCTGCAACCCGGCCACAGTTTGATGGACTGGATCCGGCTCGGCAACTCCGGCAAAGACCTCACCGGTGTCGGCGGCAGGATCCGGCCTATCTCACCCACAGAACTAGCTACGCACAACACACTTAGTCAGTATACTATTATACATAATTCCTTAATTACTCTTACACTAAGCCTAATTGCCAACATTACCGTGCCTACGCAAAGTATCTATACCTACCATAATAAGTACCGCCCTCACAATGCGAAACTTAATATAATGCAATATTATTTATTCATCCTTTGAGTATTCTCATAGATTACCAGCAAAAGAGGGTCGAGATCCCAAAGGATCAGACGCTGGCTCGGTGTTCATAATATCTATCCACAAACATAAACCTGAGAATACACTTACACAAAGTTTGTGTCTCAATAAGCGTTTCAAGACGCACTTCTGTATCTTAATGTTTCAGACGACGCCTGGTTAGCGATCCGCGGGCGCGTCTACAACATAACGCATTACTTACCGTACCATCCCGGAGGTATGTGTATTCTGCTTATAGTAGTTAAGCATATATTACACCGTTACGTTCTACATATTAAAGTCTTGCTCATATCTAGGACCCGAGGAGTTAATGCGTGGCGCCGGCATGGATGCTACACAACTCTTTGATAAAGTACATCCGTGGGTCAACTACGACTCTCTTCTCGCGAAGTGCCTCGTAGGACCGCTTCGATTCGAGGTTCCCGATGCAGAGGAACTGTTTGATACTTCGAACCCATCGCCCAAATCTGATCGCCTCAGAGAACCGTCAAAAGCACAGGAGTTAGTTAGAAAGTCAATGGAAAACTTAGCAAATTGTATCACGCCAGTTAGAAAGAAAATAACAGCTAAAAATGATGAAAGTTCAAAAGGAAGTCCGCCTAGCAAAATAATGCAGAGCTTAGTGCACTCCGTAGATTTACCAGTGTCAATAAGTAGAAGAGCAGCGTCGAGCCCTGCAAAGAAATCTGAAAGAACCTTAGATTCACCCACACCTCTCCGGTATGACTGGATACAGACATCAATGAAACTAACGATATCCGTGTACACAGGCCACCTGGCTAACCCAGGAGGGTGCGCCCGGATTACGGAAGGATTTCTGTTGATTGAAGTAGCGACCAACGGCTGGTTAAGGACGCTCAAAGTAAAACCCGAAGCTAAATTAAAAGAGCCTTTGCAGTTACGTGTTTTTGCTGAAAGCGGGAAAATAGAGGTGAGAGTTGGTAAATCAATATTCGCAATGTAATTTTGAATCCAATTTCTATAAATAAAAGTTCGTGGGCAGACTTGTTTCAGTAGTGTAGGCGTGCTTTTCTGAATGGTAGGTAGTATAGCGCTTAATTTGTTGTGTATTTATAGATCACCGCACTTAAAGTGGAGGCGTGCGTGTGGAAGGGTTGTGGGGAGATGACGCTGGGGGCGGCGACCCGCGTGTCGTCTCCCCGGACCGTGGACTGCCGCGTGGTGGCGGTGGCCAAGGTGTCTCACGACACTACGCTGCTCTCCGTGTGTCCGCGAGCCGGGCCGGTGGTCGTGCCTCTCGGACAACACGTGCGAGTACATAGGAGAATTGATGGTGAGCCAAAACTTACGACAAACTAAACTGAACGTCTATAAATTTTACACAACATATAGATATAATGTTAACAGTGTATGTAAACGTATGTAAGTATTTACTAAGTGAAGAACTAATCAATAGTTAATCACAGCCTCTTTGAGACTTCTGCCGAGCACGACCCATGCAGATTGAAAATAAAATATTGTTTCCGTTCTGAGCAAAATGTTTTTCTCCGGTACTGGAAGTGCAAGCAATTTCCCTGTTTAACCCGGTAATTAACCCAACGTCCTTATTAAATAGTCATCTCTTTATAACAAGTTCTGTTCTTTATAAAATGTACTGAAAAAGTTCTTGTAAAAAGTAACTGCGCACAGAGAGAATAGTCTAAAGGTTTTTGTACTTGTTAACAAGGTTGTTACATAATTTATTGGCGACCCGTCTAACTAGTCTCCAGAGAAAAAATCCAGTTTCGCGATGGATGATTATCAAAATGAGTTTTCGTACTTAATATCGTTGAGAGCTAATCTCTCAAGTAGACCGTAACACTTCATTACGAGGACGCGATATTATCGTAGCTAAATGAAATGTTATGAAATTTCAATTTTCTCCGAAGAAAATTATGAGATATTTTATTCAGAAAAGTATAGAAAACTTTGAATATGAGTACGGACCTACTCGTATTGTTATGGATGTTGATAGACAGACACCTGTCTTGTTAGTCGAGTAATGAGAACCTCCTTTTATGTATTCATATTATTCAAATAACTTCCTTTCATCCCGCACAGCATTACTAGGTACGTACTGTCTTGATACTTTTAACGAGTACTCTTAGTAGAGGAGGAGGTAGGCAAGTAGGCGGGCACTTACGTAGTATCAAGTAACCTTGAGTTGCGACATTTTTCTGGTTCAGTGAAACAATTGAAAACGTAGAAACTCGATACTTTATCAACATAAACTACTAATGGTGTTATTGTTTTCTTCTGCAACGAATGTGCTTTTATTGTCACTTTCACGGGAATGTAATAATGTAGTATCTACCCCATTTAAAGAAGGTTTGGCAGAAAATAGACTGTTTTTTCTTATCCTAATTCGATTTGTTGCCAGGCTACTGACGTCAACTTACTCCGAGACCCGACTACTAAAACATTAATAAACGATCAAATTGTAGATCTTATTACGTATGATAGAATATACATTTCTAAAAATGTAGAGTTCAATGTCATATCGACGCATATCAGATTGTGCTGCTGGGGAGTCTGTTGCGCCGTTTCTTTTATCCAGGACCATTAGAAGGCAGTGACGAGCGGGCGCTTAGGGACTGCCATCATAAACTTATCTAATTACGTTTAAAAAAGTACCTGGAATCTTGTTGTACCTACTATTACCCCAGTTTGAATAAATGGTTTTTTTCTTGGGGTAACTTACATAATTAACGCAATCGATCGAATTTCGAACCAAAATTTAATACAATACAATTCGTAAAACGAACAAAAGCTAATTATATTACTTTAGTAGCGCGGCCCGTCAAAATTCGTAGAAACCCAAACATTATTGTAAGTACAGGTCCCATGTTCCTCGGAACAGACTGCTTGGGTATGTACCTATACGAAACAATATCTTTAAAACTTGTACAGACGGTACGTAGGTAGGTAAACTTATCTAAATGTATAGCACCTTAAGGTATAGGATCTTGGACATCTTGGAGTAACATTCTACGCGTGTAATCTCAGTTAGGTAGCTACTGTAGGCAACTACTCAATCTTGCTAATTAATTGTTGTAAATACGAAGGAACTCGTTGTTAGATACCTAATTTAACAAAAATAATTATGTAAGAATTTATACGGCCAAGGAAACTGACACGTATAATATACCCATCAGTTGTCTGCTCACATAATTAGTGAGATACCGAGAGCACTTATACCTTCATTAGTGCGTTCTTTGACGGAACCTTATTAATGTACGAGGATTTACCCGGTGTACGAAGGCTTTACCCCTTGTTAGGCCTTGATGCACGGCAGGAAAATTAATTATAATTAATTTAATTTACCTATAAACTTATTATTGTATTTAAGATTTTTTCATACTTAGTTCCTATGCGCCTCACACTCATACATTTAGAGATTCAAAGGTTTTTTCACTAATGAAAAACGATTTTTCTTGCCTTGTTATAGGAAGCATATCATTTTGGCCCATATAACGCGTCTGTATTTATGGTGATTGGTGGTGTCTGTAAACCATGTTTTATGGTTATGGTTCTATATAATAAGCCATATAGTTTTTTTGGGCATTGTAAACAATAAGAGGCAATATAGGTTAGAGAAAACTGCCTTTTATTTAAAATTACCATACACGCTACTCCAACAGAACACAAAACCACATTCCGCTACACTTAGCACGAGACGAGACGCCCCGACTCGGGTAGCTTCGCTCTGCTACACTTCCTCGCCTACCTTACGTAACGTAACCTACGTACAACAGACCCGCTTCCACAAAACTGAGGCATCTGGATAACCGCTGTCAAAGGCGAGACTGCTATTTAGACAAGTTCGCGAAGCAAGAAGGCGTGACACTGCCATACAATAAAACGATCAAGAACCAACATAGTTTTTTATTTATTTTACTTGTACCGTGAAACGTAAAGGCTTGTTTAATGTAGCCACAACCACATTAACATTATAAAGACGAAAGTTTGTATTTATCAGTGGTCAAATATCTGGACCAATTTTGATAAAATTTGGTATGGAGGTGGCTGGCACCCTGAATTAACACATATGTTTTTATCTTGAAAAAATGTAGCGGCTAACACCGCGGGGCGCAGCTAGTAAACATCATTAAATACCTAAGTAGTACCTAGTTACCTATTTATTTATGACTTGTATTTTTCAGGTGCCGAGTGCGTCCGTTCTTACACCCCAGTGGGTGACGGCTGGGGACCTGCGGACGGCGGTGAAGTGTTCTCAGCTCTCCGGCTGGCGGTGAAGCGGTACGACAGTGGCGCCCTCTCGCCGCACCTCACGGCTCTCAAAGTCGGAGACCTCATTAATCTCTCCGGACCTTACGGCAACTTTCAATTGCAAAAGGTAGTTTTTAATTATATTTAACTTAACGTTTCTAACTTCTGGTTCTGGCCAGTTATTTCATTTTCTACTTCAAAGTTTTAATGATGGCTGGACTTTTATTTCTGTCGAGGATTTTTTTGTTTTGAAGTTAATTGAAGACTGATTTTGAAAACATTTTAAAGGGTTTATTTAGGACTCAAGCCCTCTTCTCTCTCTTATAAATAAACGATGATCATACCTGCATTAACTAAACCCCGTATTAAGTCTATTAAAATCTCTATTCTTTGATAAGCAAACGACAGTGACAGGTATAATTTAATCCTTGGTTTTAAATTGTCATTGTCTGTGACTTTAAAAAAATTATGTATGGCTTGTTGTATGTTTTAGCTGAAGACAGTGAAGACATTGTACCTAATAGCTGCCGGCACTGGGATCACACCGATGCTTGGCCTCGTGAAGTTCATGCTTTCACGGTCGAATCCCCGATGGTAAGTTCCTACTCACCCACCATTCAAAAAAGAAATGATGACGACATTTTACCCCTTGACAGAAACGAGCCTTCAAAGTATACTAAACAATCTATACTTACCTAATAGTGCTCAAGCACATTCTTTTTCGGTGGCTGGTTTGTTATTTCACTGGTAAAAATACTTAACCAATTAATATATTTAATTGTTTCAGCGAGAGAACACATCTACTATTTTTCAATAAAACTGAAGCAGACATGCTATTCGGGGACAATTTAGAAGTCATGTCCAACGAAGACGACAGGTATGTATTCATTAATTGTCGACTTGTACTCATCTGAGTAGGCACTTATGTAATACTTAACTTCCAGTTACTTTATGGGTCTACTATAATGATGTTTATATTAAATTGGGCTGGGTAGCTTTTTTAAACATATTGCAGAAGAAAAACTTAAAAGCTTACTTAAAAGCTCAAAATAGTAAAACAATCGGCATGCTCCATAAATATGTGGGTCACTGGTAAAGGGTTAATATAGTTTGCCTTAATCTTTCCAGGTTAAAAGTCACGCATATTCTGTCGGAAGGCAGCGCATCGTGGACGGGTCACAAAGGCCGCATCAACAGTGACCTCCTTACCGAAATATTTGGAAACATTGAGTGCGACGACAAATGTTCACACTTCGCCTGTTTGTGCGGCCCTACGGAATTCACGTACGGGGGCCTCGACTTACTGAAGAAACAAGGGATGAAAGACAGCTGCATTCACGCTTTTATGGGATAACGTGGTTTAGCATTAGCCTTCATAATAATCAATTACGATTAGCAATAACATCATTGGAATTTTATACAGCACGTAATAAAACACCTCATGTAAAATAGTAGACAAGTACAAATGTCGACACGCATTTTAGATTTTGTATATTATGGTGAAACATATAGTGATTTATAAACAAATATAGGATGAATGAGAAATACGAAGACTTCAAGTGAGCAAGATATTGATTAGGTAATGATAGCTTGTAACGTGTAAAAAGATCTTCACTGTAGAAACTGTAAAGCAAGTTTCAGTAAATTCTAGATGCACTTACGAATTACGACCATCAGCAACAAACATTTTCACAAATTAAATGTGTATTAGTTTTAAAACCAAAGTGTGATAAATTAGCTTTTTTAGAGACTTCGAACATTACTTTAGTAATTTGTGATTAGATATTATATTATATTGATTGGGTAGATTAGCTCAATGTACAGAAAGACAAACTTAATAGTCATAATTGTATGAAGTGAATCCCAGGCGGTATTTTAAGTACCTATTCCATCCATTATTCAATATATTTTATAATCATAATTTTAGTATTCTATCTCCATCCTTATTATATAATCCTTTTTGTGCTTTCGATTTTATTATTATAATCTATTCACGCGGAAATTGTCTTGATTCGTGATATAAAGACAGCTAATGTTTTTATTAATACCGAAGGATTTTATTTGTTTGAAACCTACGTTCTTCCAACTAACAGTAGAATAACTCTTAAATATTTTACCGAATTTGGTGGAACTTTAGTGAGAGATGTCTAATGTTATAATTGAACATAATGCCAGCAGTATGAACTTGAGGAAACGTACTTTTTATTACTGAAATATACCTACCAAGATAATGTAAAACTAATGATACGTACTCCGCAGAAAGTTTCTCTTTGCAGTCGTATTATTATTTGTTTTATTGTCTAAAATCCACATGTATTTACAGCTACAAAATTTTAATTATTTACTAACAATTTTTTTTTCAATCATTATTTTGAACAAGGATTCAGTGTCGGGGACTATGGCATTCGTTTTAAATCCTGTTCGAATCTGTTCATTTACAATTCATTGTTAAACCAGTATTTTAAATTCACTGTTATAAATAAACTCATATTGTACAATATAACAATATTTCGGACATCATGGTATTATAATTACAACATATCAAGTACTTACATTTTGTAAAGTTCGAACCAAGTTTTTGTATTCATTTGTACCAATATTTTAATTAATTTTTTTTAATTTCCACGAAACGGGTAACCATTGAAGATTGCATTATAATAATAGTGTAATATTGAGAAACTAATGTATAGCGCTAGGTGTGTGTTAAATATTTAAAAGATTTTAACATTTCAATCCAATCATTTTATAGTCTATGGATTTATGTATATAGTTTATTTTTTTGCTTTTACTCATGTAAGTGAATATTGTGAATGTTATAAAGTGCCTACATTCCAGGTGGTTTTGTTTTTAGTGTGTTGTTGACTTATGGGTTTCTAATAAATAACTTAAAGAATAACTTATTGAGATTTTATTTATAAACGTTATTTACCATAAGAAACATAAATATAAGGGATATTATAAAAGTAGAGATTAAAATAAAAACATTTATTTAAGAAGAAACATGACTATAATACAACAAAACAATATAATACACAGTTCGCTTCTGAAATAAATGCATGTTACCTTTGACCGAATGCTACGCACCTTAACGCACAATCACAAAAGTTCCATCAGCAAATACCTTTTGGTACAATCAACAAAAAACCTAATTAAGTTACAGTAATGGAACGCTTCAGATAGGATAACTCACTTTTTAAAACACCTACACAATAAAAACAAAGGAAACAATTAGCAAGCGACATTGAACCAAAATTGCAAGACAAAAAATAACATTATGTACCTTGATCTATTTAACGCTACCTTATAAAATATCAATCATAACTTACTAATAATAGATTTACATACTTACCTAATTAAAATTAGTTCTGTTCCTTATCCTTCGTACCGAGTTGTGGGATCGGTTCATTCTTAAGATTCCTCCTTTATCTTATAAGGAGGACTTATACTAGCAAAGTTACAAGTACGCATTCTTAGTATATTTTGTAATGCTGGTGGACGAACGCTTTTCTAAAGTGAATAAGCTAGTTAATATATACCTTAGCTATGTATAGGAATTTCGTTGTCTGCGGAATCGGTCTGATAAAAGGAACAAAACTAATTTTAAATGGCTATGCCTACACGGAGGAAAATTTGTTCAAATCTAGGCTAGGATTCATAGCGTAGAAGATTAGCACTGACTTATTAGGATCGTGGACTAAACGACGTCATGGTATACAAGTACCAACATAGCATGATGTAGCCACTAGTGACCCTCTTGGCTCTATATTCTCATTGTTGTTACGTTTTACTGACTCAAACAAATCTTTCCCGTGTGAACGTAGGTAACATAGTGGACACAAAACCTTTGTCTTTACTAGCGTAAGAATAGTTCTTACTTCCCTATAAAAAATAAAAGCAATAATTCAGAGTATAACTGAGTAATAAAGGAGTAAAAATGAAAGTGTGATATGCAATTACCTAATTCACGCATCATTCAACAAATATTATGTCTTAATTCCAGTTTTGGTTTTTGAATACCTACACAATATTTTAGCACATACATACGCCACTCCAATATCACAATGGAGGGGGAACATTTACGAACGAGTGTCTAGTGTCGTTAATTCGTATAACATTACCCATTCTCGTAATAATCCACACAGCATTTTGAGCATCTCAATATAAAAGATTTCAGAATGCTATTATTAATTTTATATTATAATATAATTATCATAGACACTTAAAAGACTATAAGATTTTACATTGCACAAACTTGTCTAAGACAAATATTGTGTAAAGAAATGTTTAGAGGATCCGCGGTTCCGAATGTTTGTAAATTAAAAATTAAATAATTGGAGTGTAAAGAAGCTGTGCAAAGAAATCGTTATTAAAAAAGACCGCATCTTCATAAATGACTGTATTTTTCGAGAAGACAATTAATTTTCAAGTCTTAAAACACTTTAAAACAAATGTCAAACCAAGTATAATGTACTGGAATTTCTACTGTTAGGTATAGGTATCCCAAGCGTTTACTTTGCGTCTAGTTCTACATAACAAAGTTCTAAATATCCAATTGCAATCGTCCAGCGATTACAAATGACAATATTGCAACTCAAAATAAAAGGGATCTTAATTATTTAATGCATTACCATTATATTTAAGTACAAAATTAGTAATACCCTGTGTAGCAGGGTGTCCTAATCTCGATATAGTATAATAACCTCCGCAGTTGATTCAGTGAGTCGCTTTTCTTCATACAGGTTATCGACTGAATATTAAAACCATTCGACATTTAGCCATAGTTACAATGTTATCAAGTTACAATAATAATTTACAGTTCAAGAGACTAACTGTCAAATGGCCACGCATCGACACATTGGCCCCACCCATTTTGTCCAGTATGCAACTCCAGGCTACAACACCAATTAAATTTTAAACCAGTATCATACACACACGAACATTGTTTGACATGATAGATTATTCTAAACCTAAACATCAATATTCTAAGTCCCTATAAGCCGGTCATAATCAATAGTTAGACTGTTTAATGCTAAGAACATACATGAATGTGTACCAAGTATTACGGCTGTCTTGTGTATTAAATTAAGTGTCCAAACCGTCTGTAAGTGAAGTGTGGTAATAAGGCATATTTGTTTCTAATGCAGTTCTAGTGATGTCATGAACGAGAGAGATACACTGGTCACGGGAATTTATTCGAATGTGTCCACTGATAAATCGATAGTATATTATAATCATCAAGGTCAGCGTATAATTTGTTGTTGTACCATGTTCCAATACGAACCAGCCGACGTGATGTCGATGGTTACATTTCCACGGATTAATCAACAAATGGAGCGCTTACGAGTTTCCCTGTCATGCGGTATGTTGAAATATTAAATAGGACGACTGCCGGCAGCGCTTCAAACGGGTACCTACATAAAATGATGAGTTTAATCTTTGTACGAGTGCAAGTTTTCTCGCTGGTTGAAAACCATACCCATTGTGTAGTGATAGCAAATATAACCTTACCTAATCTACCTTGAGGTCTCACTAACTAGTACAATGATTAAACTACTCAGTTCGACGAGTAAAACAGACAGATGCGGTGACAATACTAGCTGTCTCTCCATTTATCTACTACTCCGTAGTGTAACCTAAAAGCCCAGAGTAACCTATGTATAGGAGTGCACTAGTGCATTTTATGCATTAGTGTCATTGACGAACAGCACGTCACGGTCCTTGAGACCGACGTCGAGCAGGTTGGAGGTGCCCCGCGCTAACACGCGCTTCGGAAAGTTGGTCGTGATTTCAAACTCTTCCGGTGATTGTGGGTGGCTGAACACAAAGTCGTACAGATCCTGAAATGAAATAATAAATAATAAGACGTAAATAGCATCAAACTATTCATGGCGTGTTTTTAATCATCAGCAAAAAAAACACAATATTATTATTAGGTGAATTAAGGCACGCCCGAGTAGGCGGCGTGTACCGCGCGCGCCTTTCGAGAAAGGACGTGCGGTGTGTGGACCCGACGTAGAGAGCGGGACCTGCCGGAGACAGGCGGCGAGGAAGCTGGCCAGAGATGCGGTGAAGCCGACGCAGATCCCGCGTCCCTCGATCTAGGCTAGCTAGGAGGACAACCTGGGGTTGTAGCCGGTAAAAGCCCGGTTCCACACCTCCGTCTGCCCCAGGACTTGGACTATCCTATACTCCATAAGGATATCCCCAGTAAAAAAAAGTTGAATGTTATCTATTACCTAGCTACCACCAGCTGCGGGATGTATATGAGTGTGTCGTGTACCTGTGTGGTGTGTGTGAGCGTGAAGCGGCGCGTGAGTCGCTCCCCGCCGGGCAGCCGTATGAGCAGCACGACGGTCCCGCGGCCGGGCGCGGGCTCGGGCGGCAGGCGCGCCGCCATCGCCGCGCGGGCCTCCACCAGCTGCCGGATGAACTGTGCGACAATAGGCTAGCCCATTACAACACTCATAGGAAGCAAGCGCAGCAGGAATTCAACATTCGTGCTAATTATTAGCGACTTCAGAATTTTGCACATGGGTGTCATTTCTGTAAGCCCGACGAATTTTCAGTCGTTTCCCGAGGTAACTCTCGCGATTGGGTATTAAGAAAAGTTTTTGTGTGTGCAAATAGCTTATTATTTGGGCGAATAAAGAACTGACGAGCACGAGCAACGACAACACGCAGAAAAAAAAAAGATAACCATGATGTATTAGAGAATCCATCCTTGGCGTAATCAAGAAGGTTGTTGTTTCATTTATTATTGAAGTACGTGATGAGAGTCGTCATAGTACATCAAACTATTAAAGTACCGATTGTACGGATTGGGACAGTGATTGACTAAATTTTAGGTACAATTTGCTCATTATAATTAAACTAAATAATCAAATTTGTTTTATTTCTTCCACGCACAATTCATAATTAATTTAATGTACAAATGTATAATTAATTTAGGCACATAGCCTAACTGTTAATCTAGTCTAGAAGGTATATTTCTGTAAAATTTCATCAAAATCAGTTAAACAGTCCTTGCGTAACAGAGCAACACACATCCATCTCTACAAAGTTTCACGTTTATAATATAAGTAGGCTCGAGACGCGTCAAGAGATATCAAGTAGTAGTGTGAGCATCTTACATCCTGCTTGTGGCGCTCCTCCTGCTGGCGGCGCTGCAGGTCCTCGTGGTCGCGCAGCTCCTGCGCGGCGCGGTCGGCGGCGCGGCGCCGCTCCTTCTCCTGGTCGGCCGCCAGCGACTCCGCGTACGCCTCGTCCTGCGCCGCGCGCAGCCGCGCCGTCACCTCGCGCTCCACTCTGTAACACGCGGTCGTGACGGATTCCGAGCCTGGCTTGAGTCTGCGAGCCACAAGGAAACAAGCAACACGGTACCTGTCGGCCCTGGCCGCGGCGAGATGCGGCTCGTTGTCGGCGACGACGCGGCGCAGGCGCTGCAGCAGCTGCTGCGGCGAGCACGAGCCCTCGGAGCGCGCCACCACGGTCATGCGGTGCTCGCGCACGCAGACCACGCACAGCAGCGGGTAGCGCCGCCCGCCCACCGACTGCGCCACCCGCCAGCCCTCCGCGCTCTCCACCGAGCAGCCCCAGAACAGCGCGTGCGTGTTTATGTATTGGATCACGTCTTGATCTGCTAGGGTTGTCCTGCAAAAATTCTCAGTATTTCGCTCATCCCTTATGGAATCCAAGTGTGATGTTACGTTTATGTCATTTTGTCGTAAGTAAACCAAGTATTATAATGCATCACATACTTAAGTTGTAATTTATGTTCACCCAAACATATTGTCTTAGAAAAAGGAATATCTATCTAGTTATAAATTTCTTTAACTTGAATATCCAGAATAACCATATATCTTTACTACAAATAAGGAAAAAAGGTTACCTGCAAAAGTTCTGTGTTTCAGTAGCAGATTCAGAATGTAAATACACAACTAGGAAACGCAGCTCATTCTTAGCATCATTAAGGGCTTGTGCATAAGTGCCCTGGTAAAACACTGGGTGAGGGTTGAACCGCGATGTGTAGCTGTGAATAAAGTCCATCACATCACCTAGTGGGTCAGTCACCACTGCAAAGAAATAACATTATTATAAAATAAACATCAAATGATATCATACAATTAATACAGTAAAATAAATTATAGTCATATCTAGATAATTACTTATGAGAATTATGCAAAATAATAATTCAATATTTATAAACTTTTACAAAATAGGATCAAGAGACCAATTTATATAGAAATACTATCGGTGATATGACCCGCCCTAAATTTGCATTAATGCAAGTGAAACCGCTTATTCCGAAGCATACGCTTTTACGTGTCACTATAATGTTTCATCAAAATCTGTCCAGTAGCTTATAGGTGAAAGAGTAACAAACATGTATTCACCCCACAATTAGAATTTAATGAATAATTAGAAGAATAGATAGAAAGAATTACAGAAATAATAATAACAACAACAAATTGTTACAAATCTTGTGAGATGAACTGAAACAGATTTGAAATTATGTGCATTACCTGCTAGTCATGATAAAAATATGTTTTTAATGTACTTACATCTTCTGTCATCATTACGGACGAAACTTAGGAGCAAATTTAACACAGATGTAATTGTACTGTAGCACATAGAAACTACAAGGTTGACAACATAACGGAACAGTCCTCGCATGCCACCAGGGCCTTCTGGGGCCTCATCTGTGAACACTTGCTGTGCTATGTGGTCGTGCACTACTGGCGGAGCGCGGGCTTCGGTCGCAAAAACTGACGGTCTCCCTTCCCTTATGTTCAACTGTTCCTGGATCGCCACCTAGTAAAATAAATGCTTTATATTTGTAGTCAAACAAAACTATACAATTAAGTACTTTTAGTATACAATAAATTCCAGAACGATGCGAAATAAAAGTAAACCATACGGATCCATTGTTATTCTAATTGGAAATATTATTATGAATATTACCTCTAAATCCCATTGATGCCTCTGTAAAACGTCTCTACATATTGACATATCTTCTATTCCAGTTAAATCTTGAAACTGAAGTATTTTATCAGTTTGTTCGTGGGTAAGACCCATAGCATTGTCCTCGAGATCCATTGCCCTAGTTAGGATACCTAAATATTTATATATTAGAAAATCAGTAAAGCAAATAACACGACGTGTATAAGCTCATATAAATACTCTTATTAATACATATTTAATCAAACTTGAAGAACGAAAATTAAAATCAAAATGTTTTGCATCGGATTACTACTCATTGCCTACACGAACGACATATCTATCTAATGTCATGTCATCCATGAACCACAGACAACTGCACAAAAGTACAGATAAGAAACCTTTTTGTATTTTTTTACAATATATTGATATTCATTGCAAGCCTGTGGGTGAACACTTTATGCACCCACACCTAGTATATTTTTCGGCTAACAACAAGTCCAATGACTAACATAACTTAGTATCATTTCACCCATCGTTTTATAAAGATGTTAATTATCCCAATAAAGGTTTGTTTTCAATCGGTGAATTATCTTTCTATATTATTATGAGTACGTTAAATAATGATTGAATATCCAAACATCTGCGCTACGATAATATGAAATCAAAGTACACACAAAAATAGACGAAATTTATTTTTTCACAAAAACAATGCATTATGCTGGAAAGAGTAACAATTTCTGCAGTAATTACTTCTTTTTAGCACCTTTTTTCGGTGCAGAGGGAGGAGGCGGTGGCGGTGGAGGAGGAGGTGGTGGTGGTGGCGGTGGTGGCGGTGGAGGTGGTTCTTCAACGACAGGTTCTGGGGGTACAGAAGGATCTTCATCGGCATTATCATACAAATAATCTACCTAAAAATAAATTAAGATCAACTGAAAATGAAGAACTTGTTCATTTTAGCAACTATACAATTTTTATAATTTCAGAGGTAACACTATAAACTACCTTTGTGTAATATAATTCAGGAGCAAGACTGAATATACTTTCGATGAAGTCCATATAATACACTACTCCATCACCCCGAACGTTAGCATCCCGAATAATTTCACAAGCTTCAGCTTCACTGAAGCCATCGCCGTATCCCATTACTATATCTTTAATTTCTTCAACTTCAAGAAAATTTCTGTGTTCTGTATCAAATACCTGAAAAAAAGACATTGATACATGAATTTGAGTGATGATCTACGGTTCCAGATTAGGCATTGAAACATAAACTGTATCTACATAAATAATTATGCGATCGGGTAGTCTTACTCAGAAGCTCAGAACTATTGCTAGAGCCTACAAATTACTTTAAGAAGGTTGAAAATATACGCCTTTGCAGCAACTCGCTCCCCGAATTCGTGAGGTCATATAAAAGTACGCACTTGAAACGCAAGCAATAATTGATGTTTAACTTCAGCATCTTGAACCCATACATTTAGAATATAGATAAATTGTTCTTTTGTTAACATTCTTGTGACTCCTGCTTTTAATTTTTCTGCTTCAGTCATAATTTCTAAATAATTAGGGTAATGAAAAGCTCTTCTATGGAATCTGCAAAGGTCATTTATATTAAGTAAAAAAAAAGTTTATCAATATTAAGGTGTCTCTCGTGATATTGAACCTTTAGATTTAGAGGAATTATTTTGTTCAACTAATACTGAGGAATATTAAAATACAGTTACTGTACTTCTTTAATTCCAAAAATTGCATAAATTGTTCGATTGTTATTACATTTGTAGGTTCGCCTTCGTTTATTATTAACAAAGGCTTTGCATTTTCATCAAACCATTGTATTATTTCCTCTAGCTGTTCTTCAGTGAAACGTGGTGTTATATTTGCTAAAGGATTAAAAATATCAAAAACAGACATTTTACTTAATTTGGGTGAAAAAATCTTTAAAAATAATTATTGATTCTATTACAAAAACATTAAAATTGAATAATATGACTGACATTAGTTTCTGCCAATAATATAATATATTATTTCTTTTAAATGTTTACAATGAGGTTCGAATATTATTTATATAACGCATCTTATTATTAGTGAGGTTTTAAACCTAGCTCCTTAGAGCATTTAACCAACGTCGCTCTAAGATTTTATGATTATTTAAGTAATACAGAATTACTTATGAGTAGATTTAATGTTTTTTTCGCATTATAATAGTTGTAAAACATAAAACACAATACAATACAATAAATCACAGAGCACAATAATTTTAGTGTTGATAGATGTAAATGGCAAGTTATCGTTCTACGTGACGTTCTAAGGGGGAGGCCTTTGTTCAACCGTGGATGGTCTACCGGTTGATGATGATGGTGTACCGTTTTAATTAACATAAATAATACATATGACTTTTGGTGTTATTTTAGCATGTTGCCCATGCTAAGCATGAATCTAAATTGATAAAGGAAATTTAAAAACTGATGGACCCGAGCGGGATCTGAAACCGCCTTTCCGTGGCGAAACTGTCGCTGGCGACACGATAGCTCATTTGGCAGAGTTTCGTTTGCGACCAGTATCATCCATCGAATTTCAATTTCCCTTTTAGTATATTAGGGGTCATATAATTAATACATTTTGTACCGACTTTTCTATAACTAGGTTTTTAGATATAGCTTGTTACTGAGAGGCTCATAGGTTCGTAGCAACCGCACAGTCGCACAGATTAGTTGGTCCGCGAGGTTAAGCCGTGCTCACCGCGGTCAATCTTTTGATGAATGACCGTTTTGTCGTATCGAAACCCCTCCGTGCTTCCGAAGGCACGTTAAGCCTTTAGTCCTGCGACTGATCTCTCTCTAGTCGTGTCCGTCTACCGTCCAATCTGGGTATGAGTGTGAAGATAGGGAATACACCAGTGTTTGCGTTTCCTGTGCACAATAAGGCTTAATTTCTTCTTACGCTGATGTCTGTCACCGACGTCGGTCGAGCGTACGAATCTGTGGTACGAATACACTTAAGTTTTATGAAGCAAGGCTGTCATCAGTAGCAGAATATTTACTACACGTCGCGTACGATACAAGTCAGTTTCGCTCGTCAGCGACGCATACGTGTTTGTTTATGTGATATATCATGGTTGTGAAACCTTCATTATCATCAGCTCATCTCAATCCACTGCTGGACATAGGCCTCTCCTTTGGCAGGCCACTGGCTTGATCCTTGGCCCTCCGCTTCCAACAGCTGTCAGCCAACCTTGTAATTATGTACCTATGCCTTTATGGTGAAACGCACTCACGATACATGGGAGTCTGTAATTACTTTTTTTTTTAATACTACCCGTTTGGAAGCCTTAGAGCATTTAGCAAGCAGTTAGTGCAGTCAACGACCTTATAAATAAAGGGACGATTTTTTACTACGCCTAATCGCTCTCCACAGTCGCATCTGTAGGTTCAAATCCGCGGCAGAACCAATTTTTTAGAAAAGACCGCGAAATTCACAAAAAAGACTGATTGTCTATAACTATAATAATCCGATCCAGCAGCTCCCCCCCAGTAGTGGTAGCTTCTCCTCCCCCAGCGACGCCCTGAGCCGAGGTCCGAACCCCTCGCGGGGGTGCCCTTAGGCGCTGTCGCTTAGTTTTGTAGTTTTTAATTTATAAGCCTGGCTGGAGGCCTTTTATTAGGTCTCGCCAAACGACCGGTTAAGCAGTAAGAGCTCCCTCAGAGCTAGTTCTGCGAGAGACAAGTTCGAAAAAAAAAAAAAAAAAAGAGACACTCAGACAGTGACAGGTCACCAGGTGATGCTGACAGTCTCTATTATTTGCATAATTATTTTATTATTTACGAGCAAGAGCACTAAACACTCCAAACCATATAGATTATTCTACAGAGCACTTTTATATATATATGGATTATTAGTAAACAATATTGCATGAACAAAAGTGCGTGTATGTATGTTAATAAAAAGTGTTCCTCTACTCTATAGTTTTCAAAATGTTTGAATCGGACGACTTTGACCAGGTATTAAAATATAAATTACACTATCACCATAAAGAACATTCTACAAGATTGCTTATGTATCAGAATCTAATAATATTTCAGGTGCTATCACAGTTTGAATTCCCGGAGGATGTGACATCTTCAAAGTTTACAGTTGATAAGAAAATAGAACACAAAAAAGGGCTGGAAAAATCACACCAGATTGATAACCAAACGGACAACATTTTAAAAAATGATATAAGTGGTGTAACTAATAGAATAAGGAATAATGAAAATATTAATCATACCAACAAACCTAATGAAAACAAAGTTGTAACTCAGGTTGTGTCTCCTAAGCACACTAAAAGAAAAATAATACATTTCTATTTTGATCACAAAAGTAAAAGGAAGTTTCCCGGTCCAGCTGGTCTTCTGACAGGGGGTCTTCAGGATGATAATATTTGCCAAATTGAACTACTTTCACAGGTATTTTATTCACTATCGGAATATGTCCAACCATGTTAATAATATATTTTTTAGTCTTAAGATTTCTATAATAATGTACTCAGATAATATCTAATAATAGCGTTAGCATAGTATGCTAACTCTAAGTTAATCAACTTATAATATACAGGCATTAATATTTCTTTTTTAGGATGTTGATTTTACACAAAGCAATTTGCAAGGAGACTTATTTGAATCACCACTATGGGCAAGATTGCAAGAAGATTTAAAAAGTTGGAACCTGCATAAAATAGACTCAATTAAAACTATAAAACAACAAGCTTTATCAGGAAACTTAAAAAGGAGAAAAGCTCACACAATTACTGCATTTGTTGAGAAAGTTGACAGATCTGCCATAGACCCTTTGATTATAATGAGAGATACAACTGGTAAGCAATCATAAAATATGTTATACCATGGTTATTTGGCCTTGTCATGGAACTAGTAAGCACTTACACCATTATAATAATAAATCTCTAACTAGTACAAGTCTAATGCTAATATAAATAACATTTACATGGGGCTTCATTAAAGAATCAACTTCTTTACTATGTTTGTGTGACTGAAATTCGTTTAGGAGAAGATATATATAGGAGAAATAATACAAAATGTAATAGCTGTAGCCATTTTATTTTTCAGGAAACATTAAGGGCACACTACATAGAGATGCATGGTCTACATTTTCTAAATACATAGCTTCAGAATATTGTGCATTTATACTATGGAAACCTACAATACTCACAACAGGTGCTGCTTTCAAAAAGCACTACCTTAACATAACACTGAGCAACATATTAGCTATATATAGCTCTGCAGTGTTGCCAGATGATGCTGATACAAAGCCATTACCAGATGAATATGTAAAAGTATATGAAGATGAATATACTGTCATAAAAACTCAGAAAAATTTGAACAACTTAGGTAAGTTTTGCAGTACCTACTTTTTAGTAATACTGATATCACCTTTCTTTTGAAAAAGTTGCTATTTATAAATGGCCTGATCAAGGATTAAAATATGTCACTGGATCACAAAAATATTTCTACCATGGCTGGAATCACCACTCTCAACCTATGCTTTGTACTTGAAAGATGATATTAGCCATAGGATAAAAATGTTTAATAGCCGAATAAAATTGAACTAAATCTAATATGGGTATAACTTTCTAACATTTCTACTAATTTGTGCTTATTGTTTCAGAAACCAATGATTTACCTAGCAACGGATTTGATAATACTACTAGTGAATTGTTTGATGAATTAGACACTATGTTTTCAGATGAGGTCTTTTAATAACAATACTGCAGTAATATAAATATTTTAATAAAAAAAAACCATTACACTGTGTCAAATACAGATCTCAATAGTTTAAAAAAAAACGAACAAAATCTTCAAGAACAATAATCATCAAAAATAATAAATGTGTACTGTTAACATTTATTACGTATTTTTGCTGTGTAATTATTACAATAACAAACATGTTATAGACATATGATTATTAATATACAATAAGACATATTTTGTACAATAATGTCAGTATTCAATTTGGTTTTACTTTAATTTTAATATGCCTCGATACAATGTGCTTTGATAATGAAGCTGAATGAAAATAGGTACTGGGACACATTTTACACTTATATATTTTGGCAGTTCCTTTGACTGTGTTTGCTTCACTCGTTGTTTCCTTGTCAGTGTTTGATATTGTGTTGCCTTGGTGCGTTTTTATGTGCCTCTGGATGTTGCACAGTTTTGTACATGTCTTCTGCAATAATATAAATGCATTTAACCAAGTCTTGGTAAATAACAATTAGTACTAAGAAATATAATTCTGAAGAGTTAACATAATTATACTACTACTTACATCGCACTGAGTGCATGAAAATATTTTTTCTTTGCCCTTTTTTATTATTAAGATGTCGTCAGTATTCGTCATCGTATTTGATTTGTCTGATTCAATTTTTATAATTTGTTCTGTGTCCATGCAGTGTCTCTATAAAAGAAAAAGCTTTATTAAAAACAAGCTTTACAGATTAAAGTGCGTATTAGAACCTACAGCTACCAAAGTAGATATAAATTTACAATTGTTCACAAGTTTATACCCTTACTATAAGTGACTAACATTTTTGGTGTTAAAAATCCACTAATTGGTCAGCTATAATGTAAAATCTTTATTGACATACTAGCTGCGCCCCGCGGTGTTACCCGCGACATTTTTTCGGGATAAAAAGTAGCCTATATGTTAATCCAGGGTATAACCTATCTACATACCAAATTTCAACCAAATCGGTCCAGCCGTTTATGCGTGAAAGAGTAACAAACATCCACACATCCATACATCCATACTCACAAACTTTCACATTTATAATATTATATAGTAGGAAGTAGGATACAGTCTGCTTTGAAGGTAGGTACGTGAGGCCAAAGCCGACAATAATTTAAGCATGTAACTTCTTTGCCGAGATTAAAGAAGCATTTGTTCACCCTGAATATAGGTAATATTATTTTTGAGATCAGATAGTTTCGAAGGTACCACCAACCATACAAACTTAACCTCTTTATTAGTAGTATTTCTATAGACAATCTTACCTCTTGGTCTTGGTGCTCTTTTAATGCCTTCTCAGATTTGAACAATGCTGCACAACCACTACAAGCAAATACCGTCGTTGGATACCGTTTTTTCAGACCAAACACCAAGTTCATTGGAAGCACTATAAATGGAAAGAACAAGCTTGTTATATTGTAAATTATGTATCGGTTTGTATTATACATCGGTTTTAAATTAAAATGTTTAATAAATGGCGTATTGAAATAAAACTAGGTTTACGGATTTTATCGCGATTTTAATTGATTTTTTGGTCCCGACGCGGACGTTCCGACTCCTTTACAGCATTCATGGTCACAGGCAGACTGCGATGTTAAACGTCTAATTTGAACAATTACTATCAACTAACTACCTTACATTTAAAGGATTCGAAACGTCGCGACCAAAAAATCAATTAAAACCAGGGTAAAATCCGTAAACCTAGTTTTATTTCAATGTCTAATATTCGCGTAAGTGATAGAAATAATTAAATAGCTTATTTTCAAAATCTATTGTCGAAACGTAATCAGAATGTCGCCAATTTCTATATGAATATTTTTTTAACCTGTTGAGCGCCACAGTCGGATATAGCCGACAAATAAAAACTTGCCCAACACGCCACCTTCGGTTAAAGCCGAGAAGACGACCATTTATTTGTGGTTTAGCATGGAAAGGGTACTGATGCGTTTACGCTCTGATATTCAAAGGGTTAATATTAGAATACTCCAACAATACTTACGCCGTTTATTTAAAGTGACAGATACTCTTGCAACATTGTCCGCGCATTTTGTCTCCGTAATGTGAACGTGGTATATTGTAAAATTTTCTTTGGCTTCCTTTTCTTCAATGTAATTAAACACCTCGTCACCTTGTGATATATCCTGCTCCTCTGAAAACAAAAGATAGTATAGATTAGTATTTATCGGGGGTCTGACATATGTCACACTACAGTGCCTACCCATTGAAAGATATTAGTAATTCTATTAAATACCTGAACTAGTTTTGATGCTCTGTAATAAGTTGGGTAGGTGTTCAAATCCGCTGGAATCCTCCTGATCTATCACCCGTCCGGTTACAAGCGTCACTTTGCTCATATTGTAAATTGTACCAAATTCATCTTTGTTGTTGGTTGTCTAAAAAAATAAAAAGTTTTATATTGTTATAACAAGTTTAATTATAAATTTCTCCTTTAGATTGTTCTGTATTGTTGAGTTTGACCATCATGAATTGTCAGTCAAATATACCCGACTTTGAATCAATATCTCCCGATTACATAAATAATAATCCCGTGCGGGAATCTAATCCATAACCGTCAACACAGTAGTCCAGTGATTTAGCTGATGTGGCAATTCGGTCTTATTATTTACCTTAGTGACAATCAAGTTGTGTCCAATCAAGGATTGTTTTAAATTGGGCTCCTTCATTAGTTGTGAGATGACAGTGTGTGCTGAAGCAAGGTCTTCTTTATTGAACTTTGTTTGCACGCCAGCACGTAACGTCTGCTGTACGAGGTTTATGAACTCCGCCTCATGTAGTCCTGTGGTGCCTGAAACATACCTATTATAAGAAAAAAGAGAAGTACCTTTTAGTAGTAGTCGTAATTACCCTTAAATAAGACTTAACCGGAACCGGAAGACCCAGCGTTGGCAAGCCTCCCACCAGGTAGACCGACGATATCGTCAGTTGCGGGCAACCAGTGGGTACATTGGCAAGTTGTCGGTCATTGTGGCGTTCTAAGGGGGACGCCTTTGTTCAACACTTTTTGGACGTCTTTCGGATGATGATAAAATAAGACTGATTGTCAGATTTTGGGCTTCGGACTACAGACTTAGTCAGGCCTGCCTTAACGTGTTGCCCGCGACAAGGGGGGTTCTCACGTCTTAATATCAGAATGAATGGTCAACCTCTTTTTCGATCGACCAACTCCAATAGAAAGCAGTTCGGCAAAATAAAGTATCAATACATACTTACTGTAATATGGGTTTTTCGCAATGTTTTTGTAGACAGTGTTTTCTTCACAAAGTTTTTCTGTTTGGGGCTTTGTAACCTTGGCAATCAATTTCTTTCCATTGACAGATTTTCCTAGGTATATTTTATCAGGAATATCTACAAATAATAAACATGTTACAAGAATAATAAAATTGTGCAAAACTAGGGTATATTATGTTTTATAAATACTATACCTTTAAAATTGAATTTGGTTTTAATTTTGATGGTATTGGCTTCATTGAGTGGCTCCTCCTTGACAGTTTCCAATAAGAGCCTGCCCTCCACAGCCTCCGTTGGCAATTCATGGTTGAGTCCTGATATCTCCAAATTTTCTTTGATGTTGAATGACGCCTCTATATTTTCTGTCGAGGAATTTTATTTTTAAAATACCTCGCCCCACACTAGGAATTTCTCTTGTATCGTGGGTGCATTTCACAAACATGAAATATCACATACACAAACACCCAAATTTGGGGCAAACATCTACGGATCGCACAATTTTTTGTCCCGTGCGGGAATCGAACCCGCAAAACCTTTAGCACAGAAGTCCAATCGGTTAGCCACTGCGCCATCAGGTCCTCATTATGGGATCTACATTTACAGAGACTACATCTAGGCCTATTTTTATCATTGTTACTGTCGAAGTTTAACATTTTAAACGCCACGTTCGGATAAAGCCCACAAAAATAAAACGTGCCCAATATACCCTCGGCTAAAGCCGACAAAAGACGACCTATAATTTGTGGCTTGGCGTGGAAGGGGCGCCGATGAGTTTACGTTCAGGCATTCTACAGGATAAACTTCAGTCAACTTCAGACAGTAACAATGATTAAAGTAGGTCGAGAGTTAGTTGCTCAAAAAAGGTAGTCAGTGTGCCCTACACCAAGGACCTAGGATCACCATAATACTCTTAACACGAATGCATCTAACCAAAAAAGTTATTCTGAAATTAGTAGGTACTTATTTTAATTAGTCTTTTCCCAACTATATTATAAAAGTATTACCTTTATTATTGACTATAAATTGTTCATTGTCCAAACACTCGTTCTGTTCATTGTCGTTACTAATGACGAACTCGACTGTTTCTTGTTGATTGGACGAGAGATCTGTGGCAGCACTTGAAAACGCACTCGTGGCATTTTGTATTTTTATATTCCTGTAAAAACGAAGTATTAATATATTATGGGATCTAATAACAAATGATTACATACATGATTTTAGTTTTAAGTAAACTATAAATACCCAGCATTGATTCCTGTGTTGGTATTGTTTTGAATTTCGTTTTTCAACTTCTGGATAAGTTCTGTAAAATAAATAAGGTATTACTAAGATATGTATTGCGTAATATATAATTTAAGATGTACATAAAAATAGAATAACAACGTATTATAATAAATCCTTTGTAAAATACATACTATCATTGGTTGTGATGTCATGAAGTCCTAATGTATTGAGCACAAATATTTTGTCGTTTGATTCCAGTAATATCCAGCCTTTTTGCTCTAATGTCTGGTACTGCTCATCACTTAATGTAATCTGCAATAAACACAATCATTCACATTCGAGACAAACATCTGCGGTCACACAAATTTTGGCTTATGTGGGAATCAAAACCGTAAACCTTAGCGCAGCAGTCTATTCGCTTAGCCACTGTGCTAATCAGGTTGTCATTAATTGAAAAAAGTTAAAATGGTATGTTAAAACATAATAAATACACTAATATTATAAAGGCAAAAGCTTGTGTGTGTGTGTGTCTAAATAGTCTTTGTATACACACAGATGTATACTCCCACAACTTTTTACCGCAATAGCAATATTTATTGAAAAATGATTTCTCATCATCATGCTTGACCTTGTTATAACACCCCTTAGATCTCATATACCCTTTACAGCCTCAGTATAAGATAATATCTTAATGTTCCAGATGCTGAATAGCTGGTTAAAGTTACGAAAATATAAAGATAATAAACCTCAGTAAAATTATTCCCTTGTTTGCTGTTGTGTGTCACTACATCAATATCAACATCCTGTGTGGGTTGTTTAAATTGATCAACAACAACATCTTCTTCCATCTGAAAAAATAATAAATAAATGTATGACCAATATAAATAATACATTAATTAAGTCATGATGGCCTAATAATTATATATCTCTATGTTGCACACCAAAATAAAGTAAAAACACGCAGAGAAAACATTACAACTAAAATTGTACTATGGGCGGTATTTCCTACAGAAAACCTTAGCTTGGCCTAGTTGTTGATGGACCATATTCAAAAGTTAGCAGGTTCAACCTGGGTAGTTTTTAAATTTTTTCTTACTAACAAACACATTGAGGTGGATGGTGGACACCTGGATTTTAATAGTCTAAAATTGAGAACCTCAAATCAAAAATGAGATTTCATGTCTGTGGGTCAGTAATGATGCATAGCATAAGTATTAAATGAAACTTACTTGCTCTGTTGCAGTACTAGAGCTAGGCTGTAGCAGGTAGCTATTAGTGTACAGGCCATTTTCACCATCAGGTAATATAAACTGATCTGTAATTGGTAAAGTATTTCAAGTCATAAATTGGTAGTTATTTTGTATGTGAAGATGTTGTCATAACTTTTTAATCTCATTAGATTTTAATTCTGCTGAGTCCAATTACAAACCAATTATTTTGATAACAATATCTTATAATGTTTCAACAATAATAAACTCACTTTCATCACATAAACCTTTTAGCTACTTGACATAATTCATGAGTAACTGAACTACATAAACTGGTGTCCATATTAATTTGAATCATCATCATCAGCCGGAAGACGTCCACTGTTGAACAAAGGCCTCCTAATCCTAATATTTTGTTCATATTATGGGAAATAATCAGGGACACATACCAGCCACAGATATTAGTTCTGAAGAGTTGTCAACATCAACAAAGAACTGTTGTGCAGACACACCATACACGGTGCATGGTTGCACTTCCTGAAGCACCTCCTTCACATCTTGCACTTGAGCTACATACTGGATCTGCCGATTTACTAGAAAAATATAATTCATGATGTGATCTCAATTAAATTGAATTTATAAAACACAACTTGGAAAGTGATGTTTAAATGCAATTAGTTGAGCATATTTATTGTCTGTAGAGCATACCTATTGGATTAATAAGAATTGTAAGTGTAGTGCTTCTCGTAAATGAATCGCCAGCAAGCTTAGTGCCTAGACTGAGCTTGCTGTCCACTCATACTATGCGTCTACCCTTAGCAGTATCTCAGCGTAAATACGTACCTACCTATATTTATCTAGACAGAGAAAATTGAATTCTTCGGGAAATCAAAAACTACTTACAGAGAAATGTCCCATCATCTTGAACCACAAAAAACTGATCTGATTCAGCTTCGTTAGTATTTGCTGGCAAAAACTCGTACGTTTCATAGGTGTTTTTATCCATTTTGCTAAAGAAAAGGCTTTGCAAAAACAGACCGGCAAATCAGATTGTAACTGTATGCTTTTTAATAACCACCGTTATCCTCTTCAAAGAGAGAGTAAACGATAGTATTTCACATCTTCCTCTTGTATGTTAATTAATAGTTCCTTCATTCATCGGACTAGTTGCTGTTTTGTAAACAGGGACTTAGTTTTGACAGTTGACATTATGTAATTTTGATTGTCAATGTTGTAATGTCACTAAGATTTCAGTCGCGTTCGGAAGTGTTCAAAGAATATCTATGATTTATTATCCTTAAGGTAATGTAAAGTCGAAAACATAATTGAGAGTGGCGAAAGCTTCACAATGCACAGTGTTCCTTAATGCAAAAATGTAATCTTTTAGTTCCACAGGGTGATGCACAGGTGCATTAAGTTTTCCAATGACCATATTCTGTATAATATCTTTGTACATTACATCTTTATCAACGCAGCCTGCTCTTTTTTCCCAGTCATTTAAGCTAAATTTGTAAAACTCGGCGTCGCATCGTGAAAACTGTTTTACCATGGGTAAATCATAAGCACACCCATAGTATACAATAACACCATTACGTTCGAGTAGTTTTAGCATAACATCTTCATACCTTCCACCTAAACAATTTAACGCTAACGAAGGCTTGGCTATAGATTTATCGAAACCTGTTAATTCCTCAGCTTCTTCTAAAGTATATACAGCACTAGCTCCAATATTTAACAGGTGTGCTTTTACTGCTTCGTATCCACAATGATTGGCGACAATATTAAAAGTGTTCAGGCCCCAAGCTCGGCATAGCTGAATGACGCATTGACCGCATGGACTATTTGCGGCATTTTGTATCACGGTTTCGCCAGGACGCATACATCTAAAATCTTTTAGCATCCTGAATGCTGTGCATGGAGCTATTGTCAGCATAGCCGCTTCAGCAAGCGGAAGATTGTGAGAAATAACATGGACATCTCTTTCATTGTAAATACCATAGTATCGCCAGGATCCAAGCAACCTGGATGATAATACAACTCTGTCACCAGGGTCCACTCTACATACATATTTACCTACTTCCACAACTTCTCCAACACCTTCATCTCCTGGGACAGTTGGTAAGCAAGGAGGGCGTGGATGTTTTCCTGAAATTAAATTAATGATATTAGAAAATGCTTAAAAGCTAGCATTGTTTACATAATATTAGAAGAATTAAAAAAAACATTTAATTTTTTCACTATGTTTATAAATAAAACAATGAAATGATATATTATTACAATTTATTTATTTTATCTGACTAACAATACATAATAATCCTATTATACAATTTCTTAAAATAAACTAACTGGTAAAATCGAGAATATATTTACATCCAGTAAAACCTTGAGAGGACAGAGTATTGCCGATTGCCTCTTCAAAGTTATCAAATTTCACCAATTTGTGTACAGGTGCTTTCAGTTTATTCTCACACATCAATGAAATCAATTCTGCCATCATTTTATCTTTATCAGCTGAAACAGCTTTTTCATTCCATGCAGTCATCCAGAAGCCATAGAAGGATAGATTTTTAAAAATAAATGCAGATGTTGGCACTGTCACAGGTTCTCTTGACATTCCTCCATATGTGACCATACACCCTGAGTGTTGCAAGTGTCTTGACATTTCTAATGAACTTTTCCCTCCAACACAATTTAAGGCCAGCAAAGGTTTTTCAATTTTTTTATCCTTAAATATAGTTGTTGATCTTAGTTCTTCTTCTGTAAGCACATATGTTGCTCCTAAGCATGTTAAATACTCCTTCAATTCATTAATTTGAGGCCTATTTCGCACAATATTAACATTTTTAATGCCCCATGCTTTACAGATTTGTATAACACTTTGCCCACATGCACTGTTAGCTCCGTTTTGTATGACAACAGCACCACAATCTCGTATAGATTGGAAATCAGATAGCATTCTAAAAGCAGTGCATGGATTAACAGTAAGAGTTGCAGCTTCGACTAAGCCCAGGTTGTCTGGTATGACTTTTAACACATCTTTATTGAATGTGGCAATATCTCTCCAAGTACCTTGAACAGGCTTTGTGACAATGACTCTATTGCCTTGACAGAGTCCCTTAACATCTTTTCCAATTTCCTCTACAATTCCTACACCTTCATTTCCTGGTATGCTTGGCAGCTGCACTTTAACTGGGTATTTTCCTAAAACATCAAATATAATAGAAAAAATTGGATTGTAATCAGTAATATACAACTTATAAAAATAAAATACTTAAAGTATGTATTCATGATTAGTATAAGAAATTAAAATACCTTATATTATCTTGACAACTTACAAAAAATGGTATTTAATGTTGTTAATGTTCCAAAATAATTTTATATATATTTGTAATGGTGTACCTTGTATAGTGTTTATATCAGCCGGGTTGATTGGTGCAGCTAGCATGCGAACCAGCACATCCTGGCTGCCTACAGGTGGCACTTCACTTTGCGTGAACTTTACTACATGTAAGGGATCACCAAATTGTCTGTAAATTAATTGTTTCGACATCAAAGTTCGCACCGGCTCATTTATTTTCATACAGCTCTTTTTATAATGTTTTATAGCTGTAAATGCAGTTCTTGAGCAGGGAAAGAGACCCATAGCGAATTTTGTAGTTAAAGAGTTAAATATACTAATAATTTAGTTGTAATTCAGTGATAACTATCCGTGTAGTTCATTTATTTTTTGGTTTTTTAATATTTCTGATCTGTCACTTTGTTTTTGGCAGGAATTGGAATTGTTGTTTGACAATTGACACATGACAAAGTCAGCAAGGCATAGAGTCTTAGACTATAGACACATTGAAGTCGGTTGGTTGGAGTCTAGTGTTACGAGATTAAAAGACATGAACAAGAAGATTCAATACACACTCTCCGTTTGTATTTGAAATCTTCTAAAATGCTACAAAGTTTAATAATAAGGATGTGTCCAATATTATAGAGGGATTACAAAGTAGTGGCGAAAGTTTTGTTTGATAGTTCATGTTGCTAAATGTTTACTCTTATTGTTAGAGATCTTAGGGACACGGGTTTAGTGACTGGCTGTCACCTCACAGTGATTTTTCAATTATGTCTGAACTTTGAGGGGATTTTTGGCCTGTCTGGCTGCTTGCAGAAAATATTCAAATATTTCCTTAAGTATCTATAAAAATCAGCACTTAGAATTTAAGAAAAGTTAGTCATGTTTTCACGTACGTTCAGCACCTTAAATTGGCCGTCTGTCCAAGTCTGTCGTCTGTCTCTATCATTCACATTTCCTTTGTCACAAAATAAGTAATGCCTGGCGGCCCTGGTATCTTACCATTGTAGTCTATTACCTATCAGTATTTTACTACCTGAAAAAGTAAGTTACTGCTGTCTACTCCGTAGTGCCCCCTAGTTAAACCCAAACAGATAAACCTAAAAAATGTTAATGAAGATTAAATAAAATGGATAGTAATGGTAAAATATTATCAAAATAATATATTACAGGTCTTTATAGTCATAGTCAACTTATTTGCATATTGAATTAAGTTATTTTGCCATTCCTTCGTCTCTAAGAAACCTATTAACACGAATATCTAAATCCTTTCGAGCCATTGGAGCGGTAGAACTCGGGGGCGCTCTTGCTTCTGGAGGTGGCATTTGAGGTTTCGGGATTCGAAAGCGGCGAGCGCGGGTTAACTGCCAGGCAGCGCCCGTGTTCCGCATCACTCTACCGATGCCAATGCTTTCATCAACAGCAGCTAAAACGGGGCGAGGAACACTGAAAATAGATAAAAACACTTTGACTCTGTGCTTTTATATTACATGCAAGTTACAAGTAGAGCTTCACAGAGCTATGTCAATGAGAATTTTTAGTTCTCGAATTCATCATCATCATCGTTACCTAAGTAACGTTCTCGAATTACTTCAATACAAATACATGAACTGTTTTGCTTATTGGTACATACATTACATCAAGCCTGTATCCTTCAAAGGTAAAGCTGCATCTAAAGTAGGTACACATTTTGCTAGTTGTTACAGGTAGGTAATAGGTGGCGAACATAAATTGCCAACTAGGCACGAATCCAAACTCCGAGCTGCTACTGAGAATGAATAATACCTAATAGTAAAACTCTATAACACATACCGTCCCGGGGTTTAAACCCAGGACCAGCACGCAGTCGTGCTTAGCGACCACTAGACCAATGAAGCAGTTTCATAGACTGGTACTTACTTAGGTAATAAAATTCATTACTCCACGAGTAAAGTGTAATGAGTAAAAACTTAAGATAAGTTTTAAGATACTTACTACGCCGTTGTTATTGATGCGCGCAATCGTGCTGGCGCTATCACAGATGGCAATTCAGCAGAAGAGTTTCTTTTTAATCCTTAAATAAAAATAATATAAGTTTAGTCAGTAGGTAACTACTAAGTTTACTTTGGTATAGGGCGTTCTGTACAAGATGTACAAAGATGGAACAAGCATTTATTAATTGCTTATTTACAATTAGTTGGGCTTCTTTATTTGCTTTGGTAGGCCTTACTTTTAACTTGCACTTATACTGTTCAAATAAAATGATCTACTTTACCAGAATATTTGACATTGTTTATAGAAGTTTTATCTTTCCACTTTTGGGAGCATACTGGGCAAATTGAGCGACGTATCGACCATCGCGGTATATCTTCATTTTGCGGTTGGTCAACTTTTTTTAGTCCAGGTATTTCTAGAATCGTCTGTGAACAAATTCAAGTTCATAATATAAATTTAAAGTAAGAATGTTTTATTATAATAATGATTATCAGGTGTCTGGTTGCCATAATACAAGCTCTGCATAGTTTGGGATCAGACCTTGGGTGAACTGTCCCAGGATACCATTATTATTTCCTTTATTTTAACATACTTCTTATAAATTACGTAATACAATATTTCATAATATATAAAATAGGGCCCAACTAGCAGCGGGATACAGGGTCCAAGCTGTCAGTGGTTAGGGCTCCAGAGAGAAGAAACTCCTCACAATGTGTGCCGTGTTAAGTACCGCTTTCTTTATTTTGATATCGATATTTCTTCTCGGGCTATCAACAATGTAGGCAATACCCGGTCTTTTAAAAGGCATACGTGGGGACACAGGTCCAACACGCAGAGGTATTTTTATTATTATTAGTCTGTAATTTACCGGTCCAGGGGCAGCTGTGGTTTGAAAGGCTAAGATGGACGGTATATCCATATCTCGACGTGTTGATACGCGAGAGACTCGAGATCGGGATATACTGCGCTCCGTCATGCGCATACTCAGCCCGTGTACGCAGGCCTCACTGGATGGGCTGGTGAAGAAACGAATTCTTTACTAACCAGCTCGAACTCCTACAAATATCTAGCAACGTTTCAGTAACAAAGAAATTAAAATCATCACAATAGACAATCACGAGAATAATGAGATCACAAACAATACTAATTACGCGTTTTGAAAAATTAATCTGGAGGTAAAGAATACAGACAGCTACTATTACCTGTACAACCTATGACAAAATATTCATAACAGTGCCTTATTCGCCAAAGAAAACTGTGAGAAAGTTGTTGTTAATAGACTTAATTGAATCGAGAGTGAAAGTTAAGTGGGAAATCTAAGCCTTTTTTACAAGCGCTTTGTCATCATTTTTTTTGTTATGCTATTGTATACAATGGCTGTATTGCACAGTTCCTAAATGTCTTAATCATGGCAATCTATTCGAACTTGCCTGCTTGTATTTACCTTATATTATAATTTATATACCTTACCATTTCTAGGATGGCGTCAACACACCTAAATAAAATACTAGTTTTAATACCATTGATCTACCAATACTTAGTTTGTATATTTGACCAACTCATCTGAAACATCATCCCGTGGCAATTCAAGGGTTTTGTCCTGAGCTTCATCCTCTAATTCGCGGCTACGAGCTCGAACCATATCCAGAAGTAGCGTTTCGTTACCACCCAAATCATCTGATCTGAAAGATAAAAAAATATCTATGTCCTGTTGAACACAGGAAGCTATTGCAGTGATTTTTACCAATTTTGTTTTATTAAACAATGGGACTTATAATAATTATAATAATACCATGGTTTCGGCAGTAATAGCTGAGTGGTATGACCGGTGGGCTGCCAAGTCAAAGCTCGCAAGTTCAAACCCCCATGCTCAACGTCTTTTCGTATTCATGTGCGTACTATAAATTACTTATACTTAAGTTGCTAAAAACGGTGAATAAAAACGTCGGGAGGAAACCGGGACACCTGAGAGATTTTTCAACGGTATATAAAGCCATGTCAAAAGCTTACAAGGCTCCCATGGATATATCAAAGCTTCTGTCTGTCTATAAGTTATTAGTAAAGTTCATTGAAGTTGTAGGTACTCACCGTACGCTGTTAACATAACTGTCGTAAAACTCACTCTGCTGCGATAATAGAGTACTGAGGTCATGTTGAGGACTGTTTATGTCGGAGCCATATATCGAGGTCTCCCGGCGAGTGGCGCGCATCCGCATTAGCAGCGTAGTGTAAGGAGTTGCATCGTTGCTCATGAACGAAATGCGCCGGGGTTCCTCTTCTTGGGGACTTGGAATTAAGATATAAATAGATTATGTACGACCGAATACGGAAGGATATAATAGAGCAACCACATTTGACCAGTTATTTTATAAGTCCCAATGTAGGAGGTGAGTCTATTGCCATCAACCAGGCTCAAATCCAGACTCCGTGCTGTTACTGAGAATTACCTAATGGAAATCGCAGTAACGTTTTGCTCGTTTGCTCGACTCAAGATTCGGACCCAATATAAAGCTCAGCAGCAGTCGCTTTCAGCGACTACTGGACCAACTGAATAAATGAAAAAAAGTTATTGTGACCGTGGATTTTAAGCTACAGAAACTTAGAATTGAAATTGTGCTCATGAGGCCTGTTAGGCGAATAAACTTGGCAACTATGCGTTTAAAATGCTGTTAGTTGTATGTCTTCTAGAGTAAAAATATCCTTTAAAACAAGACAAATACTATTTGAACATCTGACTTGTTTGGCATTAGGCAAGTAAGCACCATTTAAAGATAATACAATGGGAGAGGTAAGGCATTGAAATTGGAAAATACACAAACAATTGTTCTCTAGCGGTTTACGACGAAATTCGAGAGAAGAACGAATCCAATGCTAGCTTGACTTTTACCATCCACGTGAGTCATGCAGTGACTCAGATTCTTGCTGCCAGTATCTAGAAGTATACGTATAAAGTAACTACACTTGGTCGGTAGCGGATAAATATTAAACTTAACTCGACTCTTAACAGGCCTTGAGACCAGTTTCAATGCGACGAGTTTCGCCGCAGTTAAATTTTTTTCAAAGTATATCCTATCTAAATGATATTGAAACAGCAAAACCACATGTAGTTAGTTTACGTAATTTCTAGTAGCAAGTGTTGATAACGTGAATTTGATGCATGTTTGAAGTATCTTGCTTATCTCAATTCGCAATTCAAGTATCAAACAATCAGGACAGGAGTATAAAACAGAATGGCTAAAAGTTAATTAAAACTAAACAACAATCAAGTAACTAGAATTAAAAGCAATTCGATAAAAATACTTAACTTTAGTATTGAATACTGGGGAACTAGAGTTTCACGTACATACATAATAAATCTTAAATATAAAGCTTACAAAGTCCTACTACTAAGTTACTAAGTCCACAACGACTTACAGTTTTGGAACCAGACGGAACACACGGCGTGAAGAGTACAGTTGTGAGTAACGTGCTTTCCAGTCCCCTTGTTTTTTCCAACCGACCTCAGATTTCCTTGAAATATATTTAAAGCTTCGTGTAAATCATATCGCAGTATTAAAGTGCCAATCAATCTTATTGTATTAAAATTTTATAGAACATTGTTAAGCAAAAACAAACTATAAGTACGCTTAAAAATTTAAAGACTACACTTTTAGGTGTCGTTAGCTAATGAGCTCTTTGAAAACCATTTTACTGTCAACCTTTTTGTCCCATGTTTTGCTCCGTGAGTGACCATTGCAATCCGTACAATGGAAAAATTACGTAATGGGTCGAAGGCTATAATAACTTTGTAGTGAGGCTAAGTTGCAGCCAGAAATTTATTATAACTACAAAATTGCAAATGCTTGATCCATGTTTTCGACTCTCGGTACATAAGGTAAAAGTTAAACTTTAATTTAAAATTCAGTCAGCAGACAGTGAAATTTCTAAGAGACGAGAGATTTCAAATTGAGTAATTTATTTGCATAAAACATGGTGTATAAAAGGTATTATAAATAATTATGGAAAAGTACAATTATAGGTAGAGCACCATATTTTCAGCTTAGATAAAGCAATTTTGATTGTGTCTATATATACGAATATACCTATATAAAACCAAATACTGAAGTCTAGAATTAGGCTTACTCCATTTTGAGTTGCTGCTAGCAGGTATTTATTTGTTGTTATCTACGAATAGCTTTTAAGTTGGTTTCAACCAAATAGCTAAGTAAATTCTTCAGATTCCATGTTGACATTGACTTTTTGAATTTGCTGACTAGATTATTTGATTAAAATTGACGTTATGTAAAAAGTTTTACTCATTGTGAAATGTACGTTTAAAAATGCTTAATAATAGTATGGATCGACTATTTTAAACATGGTTCTTCGTATTTCAGATGATTTGCCGTATGAACAGTCTACATGAGATACTTAAGTACCTATAAGGTAAATTTTTGGCAGTGCTGTTTATAGCCATAATATAGTTATGTGGGTTATAACCGAGTTTTGAGTTATAAGGCTCTTGTTTAAGTTTGATACCACATTAGTATGAAACAGTATTCTAACTCGAAACCTTATATCATTTGTATAAGCTACAAACAAGTCGTTCACAATGGCTCTTATTCAGAAACACGATTACCTTGAGATCTATTGACCTGTAACGAGCGAGCTAGTCATGTAGCACCACTTATTAGTTTAGATATTTATCTCTCATAAATAATTACGTGGCATCGTATAACAAAGAAGCTTCAAAGAGTTCAACAATAACGTCTGTGACAAAAGCAAGTCCCGTTAAACCAATGTAAACCCTGACTGAGTCTGCAAACTTAATCTGCGGATATCCCGAATCATAGTCAAGCATATTATCGTGGGAGCGCTTATCGCCTCTTTGTCAGCTACAACGAAGGTTAGTTTATATAAGTATTTAATGTTACAGTGCGATTCGAAAAGAATAAGTTGATTGAAGCTGTTGTGACGCTGACAAGTGGCGGCGGGGCGCGAGCCTGACTCCCGGCCGGCAGAGCCGCGCCGCCGCGACCGTCTCACGTTTAGTTTAGTCGCTCCGACCGCGAACACCGACGCACACGTTGGGCCTCCGTGCGCACACCGGCTCAATGCAACACGCTTGACAGTTGACGATAACGCGCTCTATTTGAACGTAACAATCACTCTAACTGCACAATCGAACCCATTCACACTTACTACGGGCTATTAACGAATTACGATCTACGTTGTCCCGAATTTTACAATTGGTTCGTTGAAGCGGTTGTTCCAAAACCGGCTCCGTGACCATATGATCGGCATTACTGGAACTGTTCAGCCCTGATTTCCGATATCAGTGGGCAGTCACGATGTGGATCGTAAGCTGAAGTGCACATTGGATTTTTGTTTTGTGTGGACGCAGTAGAATTATGACAAAGTGACAGAAGACTTCTGAAGTGTCTGTGATTGTTTTGTGACATGATTGTGTTGGAGATGTGAATGTTGACGTTGATTTTATGTATCTGTGCCGTTATTGAATAAGTGCAATGGCTGGTGCTAGTGAGGAGGGTGGCGGTGTGGAGGAGGCCACACCGGTTTCTGTGGTCGAGGGGCGCAGCAAGCGTGGATTAAGTGGTTCCATGTCTTTGCGTACGCGCAAACTTGGGCGTCGACTCTCGCGCAGCATGTCCATCGTAGCGCTGAAGCTACCGGAGAAGGCGCAGAGTATCACACGCTCGTCATCAAAGCTCATCAGATCTGGGAATCGTGATAAAAAGAACAGATCATTTGAACTCTCCATGATATTACCAGACAAAACACAAAGACAGGTAAAAAATACATATCTAGTGTTATTATTGTGTTAAGTATCATTCGTTTTAAGTGATAATTGTTTGATAACGAGTACACCTTTACAAATTAAGCCCTTCTGATAAAGCTATTATCAATAATTTTAAAAACAATTAGGTAGTGAGGTTACGTCGTGATTCTAATTAGTGGTCCAGGTCGTATCATTACAGTTAAATTATGAGTTTAATTGGTCAAAGTAATCCTCAACTAGAGCTGAAAAACAAAACTTTGCTTTGAAAAAAACAAGCCTCGTAGGATGTGCAAATACAAACATTTGAAATGAAACGGGTTTAGGAATCGTAGTTGGAGACTATTTGAGTTATACCTATTGTTTACTGATCGACATCCTCGGGTCCATGTTCACATGACAAACGGCTCGACAGATTTACGTTTTAGGTAGTGCCGCGTTTGGAGGTACACGATGAACATTATGCATTCGAATGTGCTGTTTACTGAGTCACTGCAGTTAGCTGCTGATGTTTCGCCACCGCCTCGTGTCGCCCACACCGCAGATTTCTCCATTGATATAATAATGAGGTGCAATTGCCTCCGCGTTTAAACCAGCCGTTTAGCGTGGTTTGCCTTTGTCATTGAACTGCGGAATGTTTTTTGAAGCCGGATAGTAGAACTAGCGGTGCTCGCGCCTATCGCACTTGTTTTGCAGAAAGCACTGAAGAGCTGTCGGCGGAAATTTGATGTTAGCCTAATCAAACATAGTTTCTGGCTAAAATCTAATGAATTACTTGGAAAATGTACAATATTGTGATACTAAGGTGTAAATGGGCACACAATATAAAATTTTAACTTGACCCAATTGTAAGTAGTCACTTGGTGTAACAGCTTACTTCAGTGACTTAGGTCGTTGTTTGTGGTCAGCGATCTAGCGGTTACAGATCATTTCTGAGTAGCTAGTTAGCTACCTACCTTATTATATTTTTTGTAATGTTATTTGTTAACTTTTTATTCTGAACTTCCTCAACAGTGAAGGACGGAACAGTTCCGGTGGTAGGTTGGCTAATTAATCCACTAATTAATTACCGCTAGCATTGAAAATCGCCGCTCGACATTTTTCAGTATACTGCGTGTTTATTGCAAATTCACTTGAATATATTTCACCTAAATAGTTCACACAAAGGCATTTCAAAGTCATTCTCATGATTCGTTACAGAACGACGCGGCTGGTTATTATTCTAAAACAGTGAAATTAACTGTTTAGAAAATATAGTTGTAGCACTAAATGGTACGAAATAGTACGCTATAAAATTATTTGGCATGTTTACCAATAACATATTGGAAGTATGTTTACAGATAAGCTCAGTTTATATCAGCCCGTAGATATAATATGGATTCTTCAAACAGAAAACATATGACATATAAAAACATCGACTGGGTTTCAAACAATTCGATCTCTACAGGATAATATGGTACTCTACATAATAATTATGTATATTGTATAGGTACTATAGTGCCAATACTTCATTACCGGTAGGGAAAAATATAGGTCTAGCCAAATACATATAACCATAGGTAGATACTAGCAAATAATGATACAAAACCAGTAGTTAAAGTACAAGTGTTTATCTTTTCATATAATGATCTTATCCCTCTCAATCGAGCTCACTGGAATTGTGTTTGTTTATCTAAGTAAGAGTATGTGGGTGTCATGAATTGCAGTTTAACACTAACATTGTAAAGGACACACACTGTTTGTCATTTCTGCCTGTCATTATTCAAATCCTTGTAAGAACAATACCGTTTATAACGGATTTGTCGCTCATGTATTGTTTAAGGATAAGGCTTTAACTAAACATCTCTACCGGACTCTACTCAGGCGAAGAAAGAATGTCTCGTGTCCGCAAACATCCGAGATTATGATCAATAGTTAAATATAGCCTTTACTTATACTCAGTATTTTAATATTACGACTCTATTACAATAATTTTAGGTATCTTAAGAATTTTCTGCCTTAGCTCGAGTGCTTACTATCATCATCATTAAAGTAACTGGCCTTTGTGGATTATGCAGCGAAACTATACACTTCTTTTCTTCCCACTACTGTTATAAAACAGTCATAAGAATTATCATTGAACAAATCATATTCATAGAAACAAAAAAAACCTCTTTCTATAAAGAAAAACAAACAGAACTGATGACTGGTTGCGAGTGCACTTCAATGCAGTGCATCCAATTGTATATAAGCAGCATTCCATTGGTAAGCTGACAAAGAATGCGATAACATTCATTCGTCCCTTTAATACGCTAATGATGTGATGTAGAGACAGACGATATTTAGCCGCAATGAGGATGAACGCCCACCGTATGCAGACTCTAATGCACGTAGCGGAAATGTAATCCAGACCGTTAATGTATGAGGATGGTCTCAATTCATTACGAGTTTCTTGCACTGAGCTTTGAGTGGGCATCGGATTCATTCGTCAACCTTATTTGCGAATATTAGGTTAATTGAGAAACAGGATGTCTATTAGAATATACGTCTTTCATTTTGTACCACATTCATTTGCTAAATTACAAAAATGGAAATTAATTTTCGTAATTATCAGTTTATACTTTATAGCCTCGGCATATATTTTCTATTTTCATCTTATTGTACATGACAGCTGATGTGCTACTATTTTTGAAAATATACAATTATCTGATCATCCTACTCTAAACACGCTAAGAAATATATCACATGGCTGGCGTTGAATAACTTCCAATTAAAATAATTGCATCAGAAAGTTAATCCGTACACTACTTTTACGTCGTTAGTGACAAGCAGTTGAATTATAAAACTCGCTTACTTACGGAACCATAAAAACAAACAACAACTACTTAGTTACTTAGATGATAGGTAGAATGACAAATTGCGGGAGAAAGTGATGTCGCAACGATATGCGTTAGTAGGTGGACGAACAGTGACGTTCCGCATGTGGTCTCATGCGATACTCCATTTAATTGGTCACGGTTAATTCGTGACGTGTATAGCCACCATCGAATTAATTAGCTGATGATAAACATCAATACCACAGATCACGCATGTAGTTCGATGGTAGACAAATTATTTGGCACAACACTATTAATGACTGGTATTCTGCATGCAGTACGTATCTAGCAAATGATGATTGACACTTGTCTCGCGCGATTTGGGCGTCACATAAACTGACAAAACATTTACTAATACGAGAACATCTCATATATCTTCATGCTGTAGTAAAAAGATTGGCTTGAAAAATGTCTTAACAACATTATGCAAGTCTGACTCAGTCTTTTCCTTGTATCATATACGTAGCCATTAATTAAACACACACTTAAAAATATGTAAAGTGCTTTCGAATAGTATTTTAAAACTGTTATTTAATAAAAATCAAGTTTTGACACTGTCCCGATTTTCTTCGTCTGATCTTAGTGGTGTGTGCCAAAAAATCTAAAGTTCTACAATCTCGTATGTCTGTCTGTGCTGTACCCGTCTGCCAATGTGTAGGAATAATTAATCATATTAAATGCACGTGTTATGATCCGGTAATTACCTGTAAATTCATGATGTTGTGCCCAACCAATCAACGAAACAAAAGAAAGTGACACAAGGAATAATAAATTGGTGTCCTAATTTACATAATATTACGTGATTCATTGCGGCTGCTGCAAAGATTGGTACCGACTCATCGCATTTGAAATGAATAAATTATATTTCAATAAATCATCATCGTGTAGCATTTTTACTGTTCTTTGTCGAGATTTTGTTCTTTTTCTCTGCTCGAGTAAAGCATTCACTTATGCGAACGATTATTTTCATACTTCATTTCAGTGTTTGTAAATAACGCACTGTTGGCTTGGATTGGTGCCATTTCATTGATGGATAGACGACATCATTGTGTAAACATAATGTTTATAACCATTCAGGACGTTAGATCATAATTGAGTAGCAAGTTGTACGTAGTAGTAACTACCTAGCTAGTATATTAGATTATGTAGGTCTGTGATGATGAATGAATATTTACTCATTACGTAATACAGATTCTTTCATATCGGTAATGGTTATAACATTTCCAAAAAGGAAAACAACTGATACTATTTAGTTTAACTAAATATTATACAATATTCTGTAAAGTGTTAATCAAAATGGAATTAGATAGATTTACAGCATTCTTTTCAGAATACTCCAATAACCGCATATTTATGGGTGTTATCCATTATTAAAATAACGTCATATCAAAGATGATCATCTACCAAAGCCTAGAATTCGTAGAATATTTTGTTTTAATTTGTATCAGACACGCTTTAAATTATCTAACGTTGCCAATATTATCTAATACATGACATTATATTTTTATTAAATTACGCAATGAGATCTTGTGACAAATCACCATGAGTAATCGCACTAATTGCTCATTCAAAACCTTACCGAGTTATTTAAGCAAACACAATTCTTTTGAACGTTCTTGAGATAGAAAACAAAATTTCTTAGATAAAATAAAATTTAAAAAGTAATTATTCCACTGAAAGTAAGATTCTTTTCCGTGTACGCATAATGAATCAGCCAGGCTTCGCCTTTTGAGGTCATGTTTGTTACTTGATATCCGTTAGCAGCCACCGGTTACGGAGTGTTGTGGAAATTACAACTAGGCGGACTGGTCGTTGCAGTCGTAAGGAGAAATACAAGAACAAATCTGAGCGTTTTACTAGTAGCTATTATAACTTATAAGAGTGTCATCCATTAGCATTTACTAGATTTTCGGTTTTACTTAATTATTTAGAATCGTTAGCTTATCTACCGATACACCTCTGCCTACCCCTTCGGGGAATATAGTCTAGCTGTAATGGTCATTCGGGAAAGCTTGACCGGTTCGCAACTCCACCGCTTGTGAACAAGGGCAAGGGTAAGAATTTTGAATCTAAACGGGCATTCCCGAAAAACATGTGAGTAAAACCGAAAAGCTGGTAAATGGTATGTGAGTGTTATTGAAGAAAGCTGGACCGATCGGGTTGAGGCCTCGAACCTGCGATGACTATCACTTTTTGTATCTAAAGCGGCGCTGGAACCGGTCCGAAGGCCTACGAATGCGATCTGGACAGGCGCAGTCTATGCAATACGGTGCGCACATCGCTCAGTGCAATCTTCGAAGGAATCTTGTGCAGTTAATCTTCTTTCGAGAACATTGTTAGGTCTTTATAATGTTAAAACGTCGGGAGTATGGTTTGATAGGCTCGTAGGCTTCAAGAAATTTTGAATTTTAAGGGATGTGCAAAACATCTCGATTTTGTGTCTCTTGATATACACATATAAGATTTAAAATATAGGATTTTAAACAGTTGTCAGTTGAAAGACCCGCGATGAAACTTTTTCATCGATTGAATTTTAAATTGTGAAACGATTAAATTTGATTATTATGAGATTAACAAAATTAAGTTTTGCATTGTAATAAATATTAATTTGCGAACAAATTTCTCCTAGTATTTCTATATAACAGCGAGGCTATTTAGTTTCGTTGATTAAATACCAATTCAAGACTTTCTTAAGAATAGTTACAGAATAGAAACTAATTTGTAAAAACTATGTTGTAACATTTCCGCTTCATTGCTTGAGCTTTCATTTGACAAATGTTTTCTACAAACCTGCTACTTTGGAAGCCTTATTGAATACTGACTTAAAGACTACCATGACGGTTGTCAACCTGTTAAAAAAAGTATAGGCTTATTTCTACTGAAAGGATCTACGAAGGTATGTTGGGTATTAGTCGTTGGCCTACTATCCAATCCAATCCAATATTATGTAGAACTCTTCATACGCTTTTCATGCAGTTTAATACAGCCCTCTTACCATGAAGTCTTAAAGCTGGACAGTTTACGTTGTGGAAGCGCGACGTCGCATTACACTGCACTTAGTGGTCTCTTGCTTTCACATCGTAAACGGTTCTGATTTAAGAGTTCATAGTAAAAAGGCTGAACTAATACTCAACTGCTACGTATATGGGATTAAGACCGTACAGTTTTAAATCCATAGGTTCAGCTTAGACCTCTCACAGGTCAATGAACTTGCCATAAAGTACCACAGCTCGTTAGTATCAGCAGTCATCGCTAGACATAAGTGACAAAAATGGCTGAACCGGTCATAAGTGCTAGATGGACGTGCCCGCATAAGTTTCGCTATGCAAATATAGTGAAAGTATGTATAACTTGCGATTTTCATATTATGAACGTTCGCACGAGCGTGTGAAAGTGAACTTATAAACTTATCAAAGTTCTGCCAATAGATTAATTTGAATATCTATATATAAAATGACCAATAAAACTTTTTGTTAAAAACTTTCTTCGATAACATTATGGTTGTGTTTGCCAGAAACATAACGTAGGCCGTAGCGATTGAATGAATTGATTAAATAGGTAATTAGATTAAGGTCACTTTCATTTTATATTGGATCTCTTATGACGCGGTGATAAGATTATGAAATGATGCCGAGCATTTTAAGTAATTTGTCGTACCCACATCTTGTAAGCAGGCTAGTATATCGGTAATAATGATAAGTATTTGTGTTTATTACTCGAGACGGCACTCGGCACGCCAAAACACTTAGCAAGGAGTCCAAAATAAGACGATTTCAATGTAACTTCGCTGTTGGTGCATCTTGTTCTAAATATAGCATTCATAGAGTGTCTAAATAAAGCTCAAAGGTAGGCATAGCTTCGCAACGTAGCTGATCATAGTTTACTAATATTATTATCTGGCTTCTGCTCAAGAGTGTTAGGACGAAGTCGTTGAATAAAGTAAGCAAATATTTCCGTTAAGTTATTGGCGTCAACCAGAACAATCCCTAGGAAGTGAAGTGTATCGGTTGCATTCATGTTTTCGGATAATTTGCTTCCCTATTTATTTAAACTCAACGGTAACGTTTAACCATCTCAATGGACCGCATGGCATTGTTGTTCTGGCAACGTGATCGCCAGATTAGAAATTTTGGCAACATTTTCACGATTATGGCAGCTCTTAAATGGCTATAAACTGCGGCTGAGTTGGCACTCCCACTCGAGCTGCGATTGTTTACACCTAAGAGGCCATTACGAGCCACTGGGCCACGCCAAATGGGTATATGTTGTATGTTTGTGATTAATTTCAGGAGTAAATGTAACCTGAAACATGCGTTGTTTACACAAAATGGCCTAATTGGGTAGTTCGTTTAATTTTAGTTGGCACACTATAGACTTACTTCACGTCTTATTTATAATAGAAAACCTTTTAACTAGGTAGGTAAATCTGAATTTTTGATTTTTTGTCGCTTCTTTACGAGTAACTTTGCATCAGTTTGTGTTGTGTCATTCAATTATCTAGTAGAAGAAACAGTTCTCTAAAAATCCATGTCTTTTTATACGATTGAAGCGTAATACTTTTAGGGTTCATGGATGTATTTCGATATTAATTTATCAAAATAGAGACAAGACAGTGAAAGTCATAACTTACAGAAAGAAATTGAAATATTATTTTTTGACTCAGTTAATTAAAGCTGTCTATCGAGAGAAACATGTTGAAGAGTATAATGTAACAAACTTAACGTGTTTGAATCTTTCATGTGTGTTTACTATTTTTCGAAATAAAGACAAACTGGCAATAAACAAAATACAATTTGGAAGAAAGAAATATTACTTCAGAGTATTTCAGACGTTGACAGCCTTTCATAAGTAGGTTACACTGTAACAATTAAACTTTCCAATAGCCATTTTTCAATAGGTTACATCTGCATCTCACGAGCGTCACAGTTTATTTTCGTTCGCACAAAATACGGAGTACTGATTGAAACCATTAATGAATGTAGTGATTGTTTTATAGGGAACAATTTCGCGTTAACATGGCCTTAATTAACATCAGGAACTGGGCCTTCGAGTGACCGTTGAACCGCTCTGTCTTTGTCAACTAGTACGTGTTGTAGGCAGCGATTTAGTGGAGTGTTGTTCGCGAAATGGTTTTTCCTTTGTTTTGTCAACAAGAATGGCTTGCTGTGTATTTTATTCAGCCATATAGCAGGCACAGTTACTTCTTTCAACAGTTTTGCAGACTGTCTGTACTGTCAATAACGAAGCAGTGTTGTCCTCGGATTTTTTTTCAGTATACGTGATCGTTATTGATACAGGACCACCTTCTGCAAAAAGCCTACCTTTTGATCTGACAATATAACTGATAATATAGCAAATTGGACGAAGTATACATCTATGTAGGCGTTTCGATGTTTTCGAAAAAAAACCCACCTAATTGTTAATTATTCGTAAATGATACCTAAAACATATTTCACGTTTGAACGTGGTAACTAACGGCATCTAACTGGAAAAGTTATTCGCAAGCCGTTTATACTACATTTACTTATAATATCTGTCACGGTTATTAAATAATTATCTGTTTAACTAACCATGTAAACCTAGCAGAAGACGGTGATCATATAAAATAAAAATAGGCTTTGGAATAGGTACAAGAAATTAATCGATTATTAAACTAATCGAGAGGAAACTCTTTGATGTTTAATAAAGCATGAAATAGCTGTTGTCGTCGACTGAACGATTTTCAGGGGCAACTGTAGCACGACTTAAACCGTGTCTTAGTATTGAAAATAATAGGATTAGGAAGTGATTGGTATTGTTATGGCATTGAACTAAATCCTAAATTAATGTATCGCGGATCTAAGGACTTTTATCAAGTATTTAACGAAAGTCGTGTTTTTAATCTTGGCCCGACTCTCTGCCTAGAGCATTCGTAACATTAGCGAAAGCAATTTAGGCACTCTCAGACAAGACGCACATCTTGCATTGAGTCTACATATTCTTTAGAAGGACTTGTAAAGTTAAATTCAGTTGTTACCAATAATGTGGATGTCTCAAACCAAACTATTTGAACAAAGGCATGATTGAGAAATACCCATTAGTTCAGTAAATAGTTTTATTAGTAATCATAGATAAAGTCTATTCACTAGACTTCAATTCAAAGCTAGTCTAACGTTACTTAGACTACCTACATAATATTGAGGATGTTCATGAGCGACATTCGCGAGCGCAAAGTGCATGATTGTTTACCCTTTCCAATACCCAAGTGGATGATGGTCGGTGATTGTGTGAAAGTCGTTTCTCAGAGATTATTTTCTCATCACTACACAGTCAATAAACTGCATTGCGTACGTTCGCGATTAACGGCAATAATATGAAATGAGGTACGTAAACAGAGTTTGACGTCACAACGCACAATAAAATCTAGACAATGGTGTTTTCCCAGATGTCCGCGACACGTTAACAAGATGATTTAAAAACGATGCCGCACATACTGAAATAGAACGCTCAGAGAAAGTTGACACGAGCGTGTTACTCCCGTCTTGACATGATGAAAACTCACCGCGGCAGTTTTGGGTCACACTCGTAATAGTCCCGAATACCGAACAATAAATTACGATTCCACACCACAAAGTATTCACGCGAAATGTTTCCTTGGAGATGTCATAAAATCGTAACGAATCAACTCTTCTACTGAGAAAATGCAAGTTGAAAGACGCGTTAATTTTAAAAATGTATAATGTTTTATTATTTACTTTACTTATACATTTTGACCTACTTAAGTCATCGTCAGTCCAGTGCTAGCCTCTCTGTGTTCTCTGTTAATTATTTACTAGTTCTCGCTTGTCTAGTATTGAGATTGGTTTTTGTTACAATAGGTTGCAAAACTACAATATAACTATGCCAGGTTCTTACTACTTAGGTACAATGTTACTGTGTACAGTGTGTACTAGATAATATTTTGAGGCTACTTAATCATTTCACATGCGTACCGCACGAACAAACGAATGATCACTGAAACTTTTCTTTGTGCATTTTTTAAAATCTTCTAATAGTATGTCTGGGATAAATAGATAATTAATTAAACAATATTTTACATAGAGCTAACTTATTCTAACCACCGAAATCCAATAAATGTAAGATTGGTTGATATATTCCAACAGATCAAGAATCAATTCATCAGCGCGATAACCGATACCCGTAACTGCCTTACCTCTCATTGACCTACTTAGCTGTAGATTTTAATTAATTACTGTCATTGTATTATAAGCACTACAATACGATGTTTGCATTTGTCGTCTGCCAAACGTAGCTATTATATTATTCCCAGCATGCTCATGGTAAAGTGTCACACAGATGTTCGAGTCAATACCAGCACACCGTAAGGATGGTACAGTTATGCAATTAGCTAAGAGAATGGCGTAGGTACACAGTAATGTCCTTCTCGGTCAACGGGCCGTGTTACTTACACTGCGATTAACATAAACTACGAATGTAATAAAGCAAGGCTACAACTATTAACATTAACAATTCGGCCAGGGGAATAGTATGCGATCAACAAATCGAACGTTTAACGAGAAGCACTTGTTTTGGCTATTTCAACTGTGACATTGACTTCAATTCTTGATTTCTTCTTTGATGTGACAAAACTTTACATCGTATTATGTTCACCTTTCTTTCCATGTTATTATTTATGATCGATCTGTTTTAAAAGAAAAATAGAATAGTACAAGATTAGCATTTCATTCATTCCTTTTGTCCTCCTCATGTATACAATTTATTACTTATTCTACTTGGTCTAGGCAGTTCTAGTACCAAACATACCTACAACTTTCACTGTTTTAAATATGGAGAAGTGTCGCCGTTTACGGTTTAGTCTATCGATCTTTCTAGTTACTTAATCTTTTAGAAAATGAAATCTTCGTCTTGTGGATTCTACAGTCTCTGTTTACACTATACAAACACAAATGGATCATACAAGTTATATGAATAACTATTGTTTCTTCAATATGTTTACAAAATTACTAAGATTATAAAGACCATTAAAAAGGTGCTGTATGGACGGTTATTAATGTAGAAAAACTGCTTCATTTCCAGGCTACTGCAGCATTCTGCATTCTTTAGATTTGTGCTCCTGTATCAGACGACCGTAGGCAACCTCGTATGTAGTTCATAAGGGTAAATTTATAGTTTCCATTAGCTTGGTAGACACTAAAGAAGAAATGTTCATAATCACTCTGTGTCACTTACGAGATACGCAGAAAAATAATCTAGGTCGCTATTCCATAACACACATGTTTCTGTACGCTCATGATATACACATTTGTATCCTACATGCGTATTGACACGGGTGCTAGTAAGTCGAGACAAGTAATCATTAGCCGACGACATAGTAATTAGGCAGTTCGGCCTAATTGCAAGAAAGTGAAATGCGAGGCCAGCGCGAATGTGTGAACGGTTCCCATACCGCCCCGCAATGGCCGTAATGCACTCCACTCGCAACGTTTTGCAGATACGCTACTGTTTGTTGATGTAGTAAATCATTGATGTGTGTGGTTCTAGTAAAACCACATGCGTTCGAGTAAGTCCGCGTGTAAATATTTAGCCATTGGAGGCATTGGTCATGCGGAAGTTATCGAATTGCGCGTATGGAAAGTAGTATTTGCATTTTTCCATTCTTCTGCAATGCAACCGGAGTCACCACATTCATATTTATACTTATAGCTGACGAGCCCGTGAACCACAGAGCTTCGTTATTTTACATGTACCTTTAGTACCGTTTATCTGCCAAACCCACGATGAACTTCATAATAATTGTCCATCGTTCTTACCTATGTTGGGAGCATGCGCTAAGAAACTTCAGCTTTTATAAATAACGAATGTCTGCGGTTCACGGGCTCTAGGTATATTACTACTTTTTAAGTCTAATCTATTATTTTCGTAATTCCGGTTCGATAAGTATTATCTAATCTGTTTGAAACTTGTTATAACTATGTCTGTTTCATTAACTAACAACGGTGTTTGCCTAGCTGTTTGTACAACCTCAATTTGCGGCATCAATGGACGCAGTTTCGTGAATTATTTCATGTTTTACTTGGATTTGATCTACAAGCCATCCATGAATGATGTTAATATTCTAGATGAAGTTTGTTTTGATGTAATATTTAGGCAACACGGATATAAATTAGGTTATTTTACGTAGTGTTGCAGAATATTAAATCTCGGGGCATATAAACATTAGCTTCCAGTTACCATGAGTATACGATATAAATATAAATAGATGTATAATGTTATTCCTTAGTTTCTATAGGTACGTAATGTTTCTGGGTTAGAAAATTTAATTTCTCTTCCCTAGAGACGGTTTCCGAAATGTAAAAATATTTGAATTTATAAAATTGTTACATCAAAAATATTCGTCATCAAAGTATTCCATAGATGTAAAAATAATATTATTATAGGCATAACACCTTTTTATTAAGTTCCGAAGGCTCGGATTTCGATATTCCTGTACTCGATTTCCTTGAGACTGTTACACTACCTTTGCGCTAATAATATCGATATGCGATATCTTGACTAGTAGAATGTAGACTTAAGGTTAGCTCAGCATGTATATAATTACGTAGGTCTATACCGACTGGGTATGTAGCAAACCTATTGTCCGGCGGCCAATATCGTCATACTATAACTGTATTGATTACTCTCAGTATTTACATCTAATAGATCATGAGGAGAGGATTTTGTAAGACCATGCAGTAGTCATAATGTTGAGTAAGTTGGTATTGATAGACAAACAAAACTCGACTGCCTCGTTGGTCTAGTGGTTGCGTTACTGGGCTTTTTCACTAGGTAATTCTCAGTAGTAGCATGGAGTCAGGATTGGTGCCCGGTTGATGGCAATAGGCTCGCCCCCTATTACATTGGGGCCTAAAAACATAACTTGCGAAATGTGGGTGTACTATATGTTCAACTCTGCGTACCCCTTCGGGAAATACAGGCGTGATGTTATGTTATGTAAACAAAACTTCGAATAGACTTTGAACATCCCTTTCGTATTGCGTTACCGATTTCTTCGTTTGTGATGTAATAGGATTAGTCAAAAGTTCAGCCTGTTCAGCGAAATATCTAGACTAGATCTAGATATTTGGCTTCATGGCACAAGAATGCGGCTGCTTACCATAGCCAGGTAAAATTGCTTGTACGTTGCGTAATATGATTGTGACTAACAATCATAAAAGGTGAAACTAGGATTTAATTATATGATGTAGTCATATTTTATTGCGATTGGGGTAGGAATTCACTCCGTTATCACAGCATATGACACTTGGATGAGGCAGGGAAAGAAGCTTGGAGACTAACACAAAAAGAGGGAACGTCTATCAGTCCAGCCTTCCTAGACAAGTGGAAACACAAATAGAAATTGAATGGAATTAAACATATTTGGGTTTGACTTACCTATGTCATCGGTAACATAATGGAAACATTATGTCATCCCTCCCTATACATTTCATTATTTCTATTAGTCAACAGTTTTGCCAGTTGTCTAGCAGCAACGGATGACTGTGGATGATGATGACGTAGGAATTATGAAATATTTCAAGTGTTTGTAACTCCGAAGATCCTTAATGTTCTGGCATGACAGTATTCCGTGAAAACAGATAAACAAAAGAGTGTCACTGAGCACTGCAACTAATTATTCTTTCATACAGTTTTATGTCCTGTTCGCGTCATTGCCCATTGTGGCCAGTATAGCATTCCCCGAACGGAACAATGTGGTTATAGGCGCGCGCTCAAATCGCATGACTTTATCTTTTCGCGACGGAAATGGGCGAGTCAGCTAGAAATATACTTAGCATATAGCGCTTACTACTCTGCAGAACATAGGCTCCGCCCAAAAGAGGCAATGCCCTTTAAATTACAAAGAAGGTTGGTGACTTTGAGGTTGACAATCTGGCACCATGAAAAGACGAGTCCGAATTCGTATTTTAAATTTGGTAGTTAGCCTCGAAAGGTTAAGTTAACCTTTTGAAAAGAATGTCCTTACAACAAATGTAGGACACTCATTGATTTTATTTTATTTTGGTGATATGATAATAGTACTGATATTAACTTTATGTTTCTTTAATTCTTATCCGTGCACTGCAAAGTGCCTATACGCAGTACGGAATGGTAAAATTACTTATTTTCAAACTATCAGTCGACAAAATAATAATACTTATCTACTATTGCCTACGCGCATTGAATAGCCGAGGATGACGTCTGCATAATATCAGTGTGCATCACTTAATCACAGTGCAACAGTTCTTTTCAATGCTATCTATCACGTATTATGTTCTTTACGTGAGGTATGGCCGGCTAAGGAAGTTATTGATACGTTTCAAACGAGGAGTTTGTAAACCGACATGGTTGAAATTAGGTTGTGAAATGTTTAAGTGATAATTTCAAGTCTTTAATAGGTAGCGTAAGTTCAAAGCATTGTTTCGTTATGGTCCTAATGCTTTAGTGTCAATACGGCATATTATTTTTTCACAATCATTTATTTTAACATTTTTTATGTAAATATGAGGCTGCAGAGAAAAAATGTTTTTAAATTAAGGACAGCCTTACAACTACGACTGAAAAAAATGCTACAGCTACATAATACATAGAAATGCTTATTGCTAAAATGGCTACTATTTAATTCGTATACAATTATTATTAATTTTCTCTGGGAATCTGATGTCTTTATCTAAACTAAAGAATATTGGTTCCAACTAATTTACTTTGATATTGACATTGTACATTGGCCAGCTCGGAAAACGAATGTTACCCCGCAGTAAAAGCCCAGGGATATAACAAAGTCCATAGATAATTTCCGAACATTGGAACAATCGTTGACCGTTGTCTTCGATAGATAGGTATTGTTTAGATGGATGGAGGTTGGCTTCGAGGTCACGCTGTCAACGTTAATTAACAGACGTTTATCTGTTGATTGTCATGCAACTCCATAAATCCTACGCTTGCTCGTTACAACTTGAGTTCTAAAATTCAATTGTAGGATTTGTAGGTGAATTACTTAGTCATAACTTGGTGAGGGGACTTATAACAACTTTACATTAGCATTAGTCTGGTTTTGTCGCTTGCACCAAATTCCTAATTTGTTACAAGCGTAATCTTTATCAGTCACAAAGTTTAAGAAATCAAACATCTTTTAACGATAATCTTAAAAACACCTTCAATGATCTGATTATAGTAGGTACAACTACAGACTCTAAGTCCCACAAATATGAATGTAATAAGCTAATCGAATCACAACTAAATGAAATTTAGTTCACTCAAATTGCAATTATGAATAGGGAAGGAAAGTTCTCTAAAAGTTGGTTAGAGTGGAACCGATACTCAATTCTAATATTAAAACAGTAGGTACAGAAAATTATTTTTTGAGTTTATAAGCATAAGAAATAAGATGAATAAAGTAAGTGTTACTTTAAAGTATCACATCTGTACGCTACAGCCGTCAACGGATGTTTGTGATGTCAAGGCATCTCTAGTCACCTTCGGCTACGCTAACGAATGGACACATTAATTGAATTTACGTTGATTACACATAGCTGACATAACACGAGTCGATTGACAATGGTAATTCGGTCATCATGTTTTAAACAATAGTAAACAGACAACGCACTTTTAGGGTAAGGCGATTGACTGTTAGTTTAAATATTAATCACTGTATACAAACAATTACACAAAGGAAGGTATACCCATTTGAATTGGTAGGCATATAATGTAATCCTTTGTTAGGACTCTTTACACCCACATCTTGCCGCTCATCGTAAGTTTCATGTAATAGTTGGCAAGTCCATTGGCATTAATCGGGCCCACACTAGTCTGAACCTTTGTGTTATTGTACTGCTGGGTAGTTTGTTGTGCCGTTTCTTCTACCCAGCTATAGCACTAGGAAGTACTTAAAAAGTCTTTTTTAGATTAATGATTTTATATCTTTTTTTATCTTTATCTTTAACGACTCTTTTTTGTAGAGACAAAAGGAATTGATTTCTTAACGATCATTTATTTTTTAATTCCAGTTTTACAAGAATTTATTTTATAAGTTAATTTACCTCCTTTCATATTTGCTGGAAAGTTCAGTGTCGTTTAGTTCCGTTCAGTGTTGCATCACGTTGAATAGATTAAGAAGTACTTAGGCCGGGGTGGCTGGGCCAAGTAATATTGGGTTATTCCGTCATGAAAGTCCAAGTAGATCGATGTTTGGAAATGTGCCTGGTATTTATTACCTGTGTTTATTATGTATACAGAATTACGTACACAAAGAGGTATTTTGGTGGTGGGTGGTACAATATTTTTAGTCAGTGTATAATAACTTCATAGTATTTTAATGTGAACAAAATATTTATTTCTAGGTAGGTAAGATTATGTGTTGACCTTATATTTCAAATATATCACTAGTCTTGTTTAGATGGCAACTGCATTTACTTGGTAATGTAAGTTTTAAATTATTATATTAATCACAAAACCATTATGTTAGCTGCCAAGCAGGCTCCAGCGCACATTGCACTAGTCAGGTCCTAATTTTCTAATAAAATTGAATAAAGAAATATTCTTAAAAAATATATGTTTCGAGCAATTGGAACTACAATGTTAAGTTCTAATTTTGAATAAGAAAAGAAGTCCTTTTTTATTCTAATAAAATAACCTTTTATAGACGACGATGACCGAATATATTTAATGCCATATTTTATTGTAGCATTTCAGTCATCCCGTGAAGGTATAATAAATCAAGCTGACAGAATCAGCAGTGACTCATGTGTTGTCATCAATCAGTCAACATAACGTTTTATTGTATTTCTAATTTATGTCCGCCCCCGATTCCGATACTACATGACCTCTATAGAATTAATGGTTTTGTCAATTAATAGCTACACATTTCATAATATTAAATGCATATTGAGTATGTTAACGAACGATTAACATAAATTCGATTGGACTGAGTAATTTTAAAATATAATTATCTCATTGTGCGGTGAATGTTTTGGAAATTAAATGGATTTCATTGCAATATCAGTATTGTGATAACTAAGTTATTGGTACATAATGACAAATAATCTCGGTCCACGACAGCAATTTTCGATTACACACGTTTTTATAAGCTCTCATTAGTGCCAATATAAAATTTATTAGCTCCTTACTCTACCAAGCAAGCTGGCTTTTTCCCACAAAGTTAGCAAATAATTTCTTGTAGTTTATCTGCATATAAATCGTTACTCTCATAAGTAGAAATTTTGAATCGCACGAATAAAAAAATGCATACAAGATTTATATGAGAAACTAGCTGCGCCCCGCGGTGTTACCCGCTACATTTTTTCGGGATAAAAAGCATATGTGTTAATCCAGGGTGTCAGCTACCCCCATATGAAATTTCATCAAAATCGGTCAAGCCGTTTGAGCGTGAAAAGGTAACAAACATACAAACACACTCAAACTTTCGCCTTTATAATGTCAGGGTGATATTCTCTTAGCATCTAAAACTCTACGTGGCTCTATAGCACATGAATTTAGAAGTGTTATAACATCATGATAACACGTGTACCAACAGTTTTAACAAAAACAACAATGATGGGTAACAAAAAGTAGTGAACGTCCGGTAGTAGTTCGCACGTAAGAATGTTTCACTCAAAATATTCCCAGCCAATCAAATATCTAATTAATGTTCATCTAACTCCACTAAGTTTCTGATTATTTCATCAGAGTTTTGGTATGAGGAGTTAGAGAGTTGTAACCAGTGAAGATGAATGCGGAGTATTTATAAAAAGTGTATTGTTTGTGGAATGTGTAAAAAAATATGTGGATTCATGGTACTTACAGTTTTCATACCTGTATATTTATTTGTTGGAGATTATAACACAAGACGTATACAATAATACAAATACAAATACAAAATAGTTTATTGTGCCAAATAGAAAATTACATACATTTAAACGTGTTTGGAGCCTCCTTTTAAGCAAACAATGCCTGTATTAGAAGGCTCCGCTCTTTAACATCATTGTCGTATACTGTACTAACTTGAGTCAATACAGTGTACTGTGACCTTAGGGGTAAATATGTAATGTAAGTACATACATTTTCATGTATTTAGCTTGTATAAACTAATCTTGAGATATTAAACAAATTAAGATATTAAAAAAAAAAAAAGGTTGCAATTTCATTATTAACAGTAAGGATATTATAATATTATTTAACTCTGTCATATGCGATAATCTTGCCCCCTAGATATGTGTGTAGTTGGGAATTAATTGATCAATACAATTTATCATCATAATTAGGCACATTTAAACAAAATTACACATTAATTCGCAATAAAAATATTTTTCGAAGTAGACTATTTCAAAATCTGACCTCAACCTGTAATAAGTATACATTTAAATTTACATAAAAACTACATTTCTCTCAAGGCCTTAACAGAATTTATTGAAATTGAATTGAATTGTAGAGCTATGTATTATGATAACTATAAAAATGGAAATTAATAAAAAAAGACTAAACTTTTTTACTGTCAACAATTTGGACACCTTTGCAGGAAAGACTTTGTTTAGAAATAAAAGGGAGGCCTTTGCCCAGCTGTGGGACATATTACAGGCTAATTAAAAAAAACTTCTCAGTGCAGAACTAACATTTATCTATCCTTAGCATTGCATAAAATGCAAGAATTTCTTGTCTCTCTAACAGACGAACTGTAACTTGTAACATTACAGTTAGTTCAGCAATTCGACAAAAACTATCTGAAAACGTTATAATTTCACTTCAAATAATCTATTTTGATCAAACTTCTGTTCAAATAACATGTAAGAATAATAACAGCTGTCCCACTGCAGGCAAAGGCCTCTCCTTCGTATATTGAGCATTGATCACTACGCTAGCTCAATGCGGCTTGGTGATTTCAGATTTAGATTCAATTAAATCCAGGTTTCCTCACGATGTTTTCTGTCACCGTTAGTCAGTAGTGTCTTAGAATAACTAAGAAAGTATTTATATCATGGAAAAGTCACATTGATACTTGCCCAGGTTTGAATTTGCAACCTTGTGCATACAAATCCGGTATTTTAACCGCTAGCGCGACACTAACAACATGTTATTATGTCAAAATAAATTGGCCCACTATCGACGATACACCATGTTAGATAACGGTTAACGTGTCAATTATAATTTAATTTCAATGATTGCGAGTATATTATAATCTCTATTACTCCACACGCCAATATAATATTATCTATTACACACTACTTATGTCATTCGGATACGCCTATTACAATAGTAAGTATTGCAATGATGCGTATCTGATTTCCTCTCCCGATTGCCTAAGAATGGTATCTTCAGGCTTAAAGTTGTGAATGTAAAACCTTCAATGATAGACAGTAATCAGTTCGTCACACATGATACCAATGATAGTTAGTTGTATACTCTATGTTACGGAATATTGTTTTTTGAAGAGAGTTAATAAAAGTACTACTTGAATGAATTCGAAAAGACATTGGTGCGTGTCGGGGCTTGAACTTGTGATGTTTGACTTAGAAGTCCAACGGTCATACCACTCCGCTATAAGTGCTAGTTCTATTTCTCGACTCCATAAAATTAACTTAATAAGGGGCAGACAAATCGATACATAGAACACCCATAGGTCTTTACATTTCGAGTAAATTATATTCTAGTTACGTAGTAGTGGCAAGTGCCACGCGAGAGCTTGCGAAATATTGTCTCTAGCATTTTCTATCGTATTACTTTCGTAAAGATGATGTAATCACTGTTTTATAAGTTAATCGTAAAACTTCGCACCTATAATATTTAAATACGATAATAAGCTATTACACTTTTAATTAAATATGTTGTAACTACTAGGGATGCTTGTCAATAACTTGTATTTAATGATTCGATCCCAACATACGCACTTAACTTTATAGAGTTTGTTTTTTTTCTGAACGATAAAATATAACATTATGGTACTATAGTATATTTGATTGGTTTATATACCTATATGATTCATATAATTACCTACTGATTATCACAAAGATCACTTTAATAATTACGAACAAAGTTGATACTTGTTTAAGCTATCAAATGGCTCTATTATAATAACAGTGCGTTAAATAGTAACCTCTGTTTACATTGCTAATGCTAAAACGTATTGTTTTGCTTAAGTGTGTAACCTAATTAACATATCACAACAAAGGCGCCTTCTGTTGCTCACTTCTCGTTCAATTACTTCCACTTTCGTTGGCACATAGATAAGGTATCAGTATTGAAGAAATATTGACATACCTAATATTCAACAGATAGTCAGATATATATACCTAGGTGTTGATCGATTGACATTCTATGTGACAACTTTCCGGTGATAGTCCATGTGCAAGTTGTGTTGGCATTCTCTATCGCCTAGAACATCACAGACATGATTTGAATGCAGTACGAATCGTGCGAGTTCTCGATACTTCCCCGTCGCTCGAAAGTGGTGATACTTTTTAAGTGTACACATTCGTAGGGAAGTCAGTTTAGTCTAATACTTTTACGATCTAATTACGATAGTTGATAAGCATTAGTGGACTTTGGCACTACGCAACTTGAGGAGAAAACTTCAACACAATCACGGTCAACCTACACTATGACTTCGCGACGTAATTTACCCCACCGCTACTGTCCTCGTATGTCAATGGCGACATAGGAATTTCGAGGCACATATATACCGCAATCTCCATCATGACAATCCGTTAATATCCAATGCAAATACAGCAAGATAATCATTTCCTCGACCGTTTATTGTACCGGTCTAGCAGGCCAATGTTCACAAATCGACATTAACGGATTGACATGATGAAGATTCATTTGCTTTCCATACTGCTCACTCGTTTCCACAAGTATGTGCATACATTACGAGTACATTCCTATCATTAGTTCTCACAAACGTTCATAAACGTCATCTTATATTGGCAAATAGAGGCATTGTTTGAGTTTTTACACAGTTTCATAGGTGGGTATCAGTCACAATGACACGCCACGTTACATGCTTGCTCGTATGTGAACAATGGTGCCGCTTGTGCCAACTGCCGCGACCGTTGCGATACAACTTTCCATTTTCTTAACACCTTAAACGATTGCAGATCCTCGTTCCGCCAGATTATAGAAATACTAGCTGCGCCCCGCGGTGTTACCCGCTACATTTTTTCTTGATAAAAAGTAGCCTATATGTTAGTCCAGGGTATAACCTATCTACATACCAAATTTCAACCAAATCGGTCCAGCCGTTTATGCGTGAAAGAGTAACAAACATCCACACATCCATACTCACAAACTTTCACATTTATAATAGTAGTAGGATAGGATGTCAACTATAGAGTTTGATGACATGTCTGGGTACCCTAACCCCTAACTGTGGGATGGGTACTTATTTTCCCATTGTTACAATGTGTGTTACGTGAAGCTCTCCTTGTTCCTTTTTGCCCTGTGTTTTTACTTAAATAGTCTATTTGCCTCGATTCAAAGTTAAAGTAACCATATACCTAGTTTTTTGTTAAATTAACAAGTGCCGTCATATTCTATTATGGCTATAATAATCATCAAAACAGAGCCATCTAGCTAAGTACCGAACCTACTTTATTGTGGACATTAAAATTTGTTACGTGTGTTGTTCTATTACTAAAAAACACGTCAATGGTTATTTACCTGAAGTTTTTACCGCGAAGTAAGTTTAGCACTGAAGTTTATATACGGATTTGTACCACGCAAGTCTTTATATAGACTACGTGAATATTATTATGATAATTAATAGGTTATTATGCTCTTGTTATTAGTAACTTGCTATTGTAGTTTCTGTTGATGATAATAGTAAAATATAAACTATAAGTGTTGTTATTAATCATACTTGCAAGTGAGCGAATAAAGTTTTGAGGGGAGCGAAATGTTTTTAATATCATGTATCGTAAAACGAATTCATGTTGACTGATTGTTTGTTTTCAAAGTTTCGAAGTAAAGTTACCAATTCTAAAAAAAGGTTAGTAATTGTTGTAAGGGAGTATCATTGTTCTCGTTACATACACTTTGCATGAGGTTACGTAGTGAGCGATAACGAACTGAATTTAAAGATCGTAGAACCATGTAAAGCTGGTTTTGTGAGCTCATTGTGTAAAAAAATAAGCCGGTTTTGGTTAAATACTTGAAAGAGAAGACATTTTAGTGATGCAAATTTGTAAATGTTAGATTGTAGAAATCGATTGTCCTGTTTTCCACGGACATTTCATAAATATTATTTAATATATTTCGTAATATTATTATTATATAACAAACGCGACCCGTGTGGCCGTCTCCACGGAAATAATTGATTGTTAATTCACACGAGTCGGAAGCTTGTGACTTGTGTTCGTTCACAACCTAGATGATTGTTCCAATAGATTTCATTCAATATGTTAAATGAAATAAGCTTCTTATCGAGTCGATGGTAATTAAATATTGTCGACCCAGAAATTTGCTACGAGAATTGCGTTGCCAGTAGCGTTCATGAGGTCTTCAAGAGACGTATGGGACATAACAGTTATTGTGACATGAAATAATAAGAAGAATGAAATCAAATAAGATACTTAATTTATAAATTAAATTACAAGTGCTGTAAGTAATCATAAAAGTAGTATAAATTTAAAAGCAACTTTACCGGATTAGTATTTAGTAAGTAGATTTCAGCGGTCAAGTATCCGTCAAAACTATTTTTATGAGTATTAATTCTAAAGTGGAATAATAATTTTGATGAAACACGTAAACAGATGGAATGCTAATGGCAAGGTCGTGGTCAGCCATGTGTAGGTAAACGAATGGACTGAAAGATAATCACAACCTGTGTTCAAATCGCTGTGCTCGTAATTTAGCTCTGATGACGATAACGCACCAAACCATTGTATAGAGATATTATAGAACCCGCAGATAAATACAAAAAAATCCAGAACATTCATACATAATCAAAAACAACATTTTTTCTAGAGTAACATATTCTCTACGTGCTTACTACTTAGAATCTATTACTATAATGATGTGACTAATAGATTGTTAGATACGATATCCACAGTTATGGGAATGAAGAACCAATATTTCCTAGTACCAAGTGTAAAGTTTATCTGCATAATAAACTATAAATTAAACTATAATATATGTTAGTAAATAAACAGTAAGTCAAAATGTGTATGTGTGCCTCTTATTGCACTGGTACACTGGTACAGATCTGTGAGTAATACGATGCATATACGTATTATATCACATGGTAGGTACATACTTAACTAGTTCACTTAGTCATAGGTGTTTTTCTTATAAAATTTCCATATAAAGGAATTTTAAATAACTAAACGACTAAACATAAAGCGACAGACAGGGCTCTGTGGCGGACCTTGGGAGAGGCCTATGTCCAGCTGTGGACTGTAACGGGCTGATAATGATGATGATAATGAAACGACTAAAATGTTTCAGTACAAATACCGCATTTGATAGTCTTTGGTTTAATGAGGGAGACAGAAAATATATTTATTTAGTTGTTCTTTTTAGAGGACCCGGGACTTCCCTTGTTCGTGCAGATGGTGACCACCGGGGTGGTTTTAGTGAGGTAGAAATCCCACACTCCCCGGTCCCTACCGCACAGGGTCCGGGTGCCTTTTGAAGGTTTCCCTCCATAAACAAAAAAAAAGGTGCTTCAACGACTTATCTTACATAAAGGTTATATTGTGGGCCATGGTGAATTCGTCACTTACAGAAGTACACAGCGCTTATAAGAAGCAATATTTAAAAATAATTATGATAACAATACATTAACATTAGCTGTTAGTGAAGTGTTAAATTCAATGCAATATTTTGATGACATAGTTTATTAGTGAGTGCAAAAAGTTTTTATGAGTTTCGTTTTAAGTTTGAGCGAAGATAAAGAATCAATTTCTTTTCGAAATTTAGGTAATGAGTCTGAAAAGATATCGATGCTACAATCGCGACTGCATATTTTGTTGCATCAAACACTGTAATCGACCTTTATGTAATACGTATCTAATAATACGACACATAATTTGTATCTGACCTACTAAGTGCAGACCTTTGCGAATTCCAATATAGTTATTTATCAAAATATTACTCATACCCACAAGACTTTTGTTCTTCATGTCGGTGACCGCTACACGAATGTTTATTTACTTTCATGAGGTAATTCTAAACGTGGCGATTATAAAACTGGCTCTACGTACAAGTAATTCAAAATACGCTTATCCATACCATTAGGAGAAGCGTTAATTAATATAAATTGGACCACTTTCTAATGAATTGCTCGCGAAATGTGCAATAAAATTTTCTTATCGTTTTTGACGCTTCCGTGAGTCATCATTAACTAATTAATTTATGTATCGACGTCTTTTTTACATGTATTATCAACTTAAAGCACCTAAATTTGACGGTAAACTTAACTGTCGAGTCAATAGTTGTGCGATAAAATTCCTTGAAATAACATTTATTGTTCGCAAACTACCATTGCCGCAAAGTAAATGTTCCAAGTAGACTGATTCTTTCATTTATTTGTATAGTCATTTACTCTTTACCTATTGATTTCGAGGTTGCGTGCTCGTGCATGTGAACGTAAGATTAACATTTGTACGCCTCTATGTTATAGGAGAAATCATGTCGATACAATCACATTGAGAAAGGCGACAAAAACAAACCACTGTTAGTTCTTTGTATATAAAAGTTTGTTTTAAACCGAGTTAATTAGTTGTAAAATATATCATAACCCTTGTATTTGTAAACGAGGATTATACTTGTGTTAACTCGGATTAAGTCTTGACATTACTATTCTCTGACATGCACCTGACTGTGACAGGTATAATTTGATCTATGGGTTATAATTGGCATTTTTTTAATAGGGCATAGGCATCAATTTCATGATAAAATATATAAGGTTTTATTAATCAAATTGGTTGATATATCGGTACATTTATTTCGGTCGGCAGTTCACGGTCGTTTAAGACCAACATATACAAATATGGGAAAATTTATAATTATGCGCATGCGCAGAGTGTAATAACACTATTAAATTTACTTACCTATAGATAATAATACTTTACTCAGTTTGCAATATTTGCATATTCTTACGCAGTTTATTATTGTATTATCTTTAATCAAATTGAATGTCAACTGTTTTCTTATTTGTTTTAAAAATTTCATTATAAAGGCCAATAAACTAGTTTGATAAGTTCGTACTAGAATAATAGATAGGACGCACTGTCTTGACAATTAAATGAGAGGGAAAATGAAACTCGTTCAACCTTCCACTGTATTTAGTCTGTTCACGTACCATAGATAAATACGTTTACGTAATATTCAGCATTCTGGTTTCCTAACAAAATATTTTTCTTTTACACTTGAACTTATGATGTAGTACCTACTTGCAAAGGCACTCATCAATGCACCGAATTAATTAAAAACGTTATTTTAAAACGTCATTTCAAATGACTCTTTATCTTAGTTTGTTAATTAAGATTTACCATTAATTTTGATGTAGATCTTATCAAATTTACTGTGAAAAAATAACATGTTTTTGTACTTTAGCGGTAGAGTTTTTCCTACAAATAGACAGGAATTCTACCAAAAAGACCGTGCCATTTGCTTGAAGATACAGCACATAAAACTTATCAAAGATTTATGTAATTGTTCTCTCCGTTACTCGTGTATGTGATTGATAACTTAAGAGTCTAAATATTTGTGTTCATAAGAACAATAGCCCTGCTTATAATATGATTGACCAAAATTATCTTTCGTTAACGTATTGTTAAGAGTTGAGAGTAAACATTTACCATAAGTATTATCAGTCTGTATTTGTACTATTACAGGACAAAGGCCTCTACTCTTATGAGCTTTCTCAGAACGTTATTCATGAAAATGTTTGTTCTTACTTTAGTTAAAGAGCCTTAATAACCACGCTTGCTTACAAGAAACTGAAGATTTGAAACTGTAATTTGTTTTTGTTCACCGTTAGCCAATGACGACATTATTATATCAACTGTTTAATTAGTAATATGAGAGTATGGCAATTGTCAGAACTTGACCTTTTTGAACCCGCAACCTAGAGCATAAAATCCAGTCTAAAAATTTGCGAACTGTCGCGTCATTAAATAATGTAAGCCACTAATATAATTAGTGGTATTATCTTTATCTGCAACGGTACTATAATGATGTTGCAGATGACACATTTATGTTAAAGTTTGATAACCTAGGTGTTATATTTTATTTACCTAGGTGTCTTTGATATGACGAATGTATTCTCTCAGCAAATATCTTGATGTTAAATAATATTTTTGATTGTATTTTATACATCAACAATTTCAAAGAGCTCTCTCTTCTGGTAATTGCTAATTATCTCTTTAATGAGTCATGAATAAATTGCACATTAACAGCATTAATGAAAGTGAGACTACACAAGTGTCAAATTGCCGCCGGTACTCAAGATCTTTTCTTAGCTGTAAAACTGCGGTTTCGAATCATATCCAGCGCATGACAAATACCGTCCGTACTTTGGTGAGTTCGTGGAATGCATTTCCCGCATTTAAAGAAATATAAAGTGAAGCAATAACGTAACGTACTGTAATGAAGTGATCAGTTGTGCGTATTCTCGTCATGCTCTAAATTTTTCGATTGAGGTCAATACCGATTTCGGCGGTTATGAGCTGTAGAGCTGTAGTTATCGAGGATGTGACTGCCTGCGTACAAAACCATATGTGCTGAAACGAATTAACTGTTATTGTGCGTTTTGAACGTTGCTCTACACTAGGATTTTCTTTTTTGTCGTGGGTGCGTCGACATAGATCTCTAGTGCTCAAACTAGGAATTAATATCTGGAGATATCTTCTTCAGCGGGAAAACTTAGCTAAGCTGGGGAAGTATGAGGAACAAACTTGGCTTTAATAGTAATTAAAAAAAATAGGCTTGCCATCGTATTACATGAGACATAACTTGCGGCGAAACGTAGGTCCTAGATGTAGAGATTTCTAGATAGGCAAACAGATCTGTTTAAGTCATCAGTCATGTCAGGCATGATTGTGTCTATGTTTTATCTACATCATACATTTGGAAAACGCGATAAAAACTGGCTTACTTAATGACTAACATTGAGATAAACATGCAAGTCCTTACTTAAAATTCAAAAGCTAGCTACATTTTTAACACCTACGCCTTTCATGTTGGTCACCTAAATGCAAATGTCCTCCACCTTTTATGTGCAGTGACGACGGAAAGTGGAACGACTTCAGTTGCGATGTGTAGGAGTGGCTAATGTCCTTTACAACCGTGTTTTTAATACTGGTAGCTCTGTGACTATTCATAGGCCTTAGTAGTTACCATATCGGAGGCCTTGATTGACTTTATTTGATGCCTCTTATCAATCTAGTTGTAATTCAACGTTTAAATGTTATTTTGTTAATAAAGTGACCTGCTCGTGTCTAGCTAACAAACCGTGTTAACTAAATTAAAGTTTAGTAGTGAAACACCTAGTCCTAGAGTCCGCTGTTAGAGACGAGTAGAAATCAGAAGTAACAAATGCTCTATGAAAATGTTGGTTGCTGAATAACAGCAATTATATTCTCCTAACTCTTTGACTAATTAAGTTTGCATACACTTTAAACTAAAACCATTATTCGGAAACTCAATCATCAACACGAACAATTAATTATTTTGTGCAATTATTACTCGAAACGGTGTTTAATTCACACCAATTTGTTACCAACTTTATTTTTAATTGATATAATCTTTGTTTCAGGTAACTACACCATATTATTCAGCTAATTGGGTACGTATTTTGGAGGGGACTGATGTTCTGATAAACGCCGTTGCTATCAATGCTAACGACCTTGTTAATAAATTGTTTTCATTTTAATTGGAGGAAGGAAATTAAAAGGAAATATTGTAGCGAAGGTACATAATTATGTACTTTGTTATAGAAAACCTTCCTTATAATTGTTGAAACAAGTTTGTATTCTGTATCCTGCAATATCAGCAGTGTCGTTAAAAATAAAAACAATTTTCCTTGTGGCCAGTAGAATCCAACGAAATATTGACTAGGTATTCTGCATTGGAACTGCGCCTGCGCCAATGGAATGTAGCCGGCCAGTGACAGAGAGGTGTCTTGCCTTGCTTATCGCCAGGATTGCGTACTAGACTTGGTACTTCGTAATATCAATCTTAATAAAATTCATGAATCTGGTTTCAATTAAAACCAGCTTCGTAAATTATGTTGAGTATAAATGCAAAAGTGAAAACTATGTCATTGGTCAATTGGTCATATTAAACCTAATATAAAATAGTATATACATACATAGTAAAATAGTCTTGATTAAGTTCTGCGGTTTTTGTAACTTCGTCAACAAAATATAACCTAAAGGCACCGACTTTCTTTACACCACGAGTACACTTATCAATATTAATTGTGATGGTTTACGTTCAATACAATGCCACCCATCATGGTTATCTGTAGAGAGGTAGGCAGAGGTGTACCGTTGCACACCCACATTTCGCTAATGACTGTAATAAGTCCCGTAATAGTTGTCGTTGGTGTCGCAGTTATCAACACGATTGTGGACTTGTAGAGCGAGAGACAGGTCAGCCCCACTAGACAAAACGCTTTATGAATAGAAATCGATTGGAATAATAAATGTATACAAATGACATAATGTTTCTACTATGTTATCGATGACATCTCTCAAATAAAATAAAATAAAATACATAGGGTATTTGCATTTTGCCACTAGTCTAGGGGGGCTTATTCTTAGGTTAAACGAAGTTGCGCAGACGTAGTATACAGCCTTCTAAATGACAGTAAGATTTGATCACTATATAGTACGGTACTAGTTACTGACAATAGCGAAATGTGGTTGCCCAACAGTAGGTACATAAATCTGCCTGTCTCCTCAAGGAATGCAGTTATGACGATTAATGTATACAAGCACTTAGCACAAATATTTTCTCTTTATTGTTTGTTATAATTCCGCAAAATAAACAGTTAATTACGTGTTGCATTATGTAAAACAAAAAGCGATGCGGGCACACTCGAATAATTCGAATCGAATGGAAAACGGAACGATCTATCGACTTTCTTTTCCACGTGTCGAGGATACATATTTGTTTTGTTGCGAAATCTTGGCAAACTGATAATGTACGATATTTGTTGTGTCCTATATTTCTATGAGCGAGTGCTGTTTGCTTTTAAAGATATCGATATAACCGGTGTTGTACGAAATTTGCTGTCATTGTTTACGAATTTTTAAATTTATATTCTTTAGTTTTGTAATGTTTATCGAAATTATTAGCGAAACCAATAAATCAGTAAAACATACTTTAAGTTGCGTTAAAGTATATCGATTCCATATTCGCTAAATTGCAACATTAGTTGAAGTTAAGCTCAATTAGTGAGGTTACTGCGACATAAATATACCGCAATAATACCTTAAAAGAGAAGACTGTATCTGCAGATTGCGTCCTTGATTGGCGCACAACCGCAACGTCTCGATGTAAGAGATCAATGCCCATACATATCGGACAAATGCAAATCAATTACGCGAATCCGAGCAGTTGGCCCGTCCGTCCCACGTACGAGCATCCACTGTTTATTGATACCGTTGTTTTATTACTGACACGCTGTTGTTTTATATTAATAGCATTTACGACGCTACGGTCACCGCGTGGTGCATCGGATTGATATGTCTTGACTGATTTGTGCCGTGAAATGTTTTGGAACTTTCCTCGGAGTATGCGCTAGATTTTATTATTGTTATGATTCGTTTCGAATAAAACAGTTTTTGTTTTGGAGTTTGTTACTGTGAAATTTTGTTTATAGGATAATAGTATCAATAGTTTAGATAATGTTTAAAGTAAATATTACATAATATTTTTACATACTAGTTACTTACATAACATTTTTGCATTACTTACAAATTAAAAGTGAAATTAGATTAAAAAAAATTATCCCTTCGGGAAAATAAACGAGTGTTTAAGTGTTCTCTTTTGAATAAATTGGAATCATCTTGACCTTTACATATCATAAGGAGCTAGTTAAGGAAATCCAGTCTGTAGGTATACTACATACATTCATAAAGTCACGCCTGTTTCCCTGAGGGGTAGGCAGAGACCACGGATTTCCATTTGCTACGTAGGTATACTGTTGTGTTAAATTAGTAATACAAGACTGAGACTTCTCCACGTCGTTGATAAACAAGATAGCCGTGAACGACAGCTTAAACTAAAAAAATTCGGGAGATTGCAATCTTGATAAGTAACTTGTGAGGAAAGAAACTTAATTGGCTACTCGACGTTGCTTAACGAAAAAATCGATTAACCTGTACGATAGTTACAAAGTCTCTCCAGTCTATATTTAAACGACAATAAGTTACCTATATCACATTATCGATTTTGAAATGATATCGATAACATTTCTTAAGCTGTTAATGTAGAAGGACGGCCGCATTTCCATAAATTATTGTCTGTCAGTAAAAGTGGCCGTTTGCAAGGCAATCGTGCTACTCTCAGGGCCTATGCCAACGCCTTATGTTGCATTTTGCGAATCGAGTCAAGCCGCGGGACATTTAATACTTGTAATAGTGCTAAACCGTGCTAATGTATGTATTTCTGTCAAGCACGATAGCGCGCACCCACTTTTCTACTTAGGTACGTGATAACTTTGGCTGGCAAAATAATAGGCGTTTGACCTTTCCTACACGACTGTGAGAAAGTCTATTGTCACATTGTTGCTTTTATGTACTATGTAGTAGTATATTCGTAATGCAACATTGATATTTTTTACTCTTCTGATTCAATAGTATTCTGCATTTAAAAATAGAAATAAAGAAAAAATACTTTAAGGTTAAAAGAAAGCCAGTATATTATTATGTTTTTAATTAACTGACATCGGGCATGCATAACATACGATAAAGTACATGCTGTCCCTAAGTTTACAAATGTAGAGCCAATATTTTTATGAATACTTTCTTTCCGTGCCCATAAAAACAAAATATTAAATTCTATACACATCTAAATTTGAACACACGTTAACACATAAATAATTCGTGTCGCTCTATAATAATCGATCCCTAAAGTATTGGCTACGGCAAAACGGCATTTCGATTATTCGATACACATATCGAGTATCCGGTACTAAATCGATGGTGTATGATACTATTGAACACCGAAAGTGATTGTGCAACAAGGAAATTGTATAGGTAACACATGTCGATGATATCGGCTCAGTTTACGTGATACATGGATGCTTCGACCAATTTGGAACACGCGAACGGCGTTAACCGTAATACCTAACTGTTGCATGCGGTATTGAATCGGGGCTTCACGGTACTAATAATTATAAAAGTATCTCATTAAAACAATTTGCATTTAGCCCGCTTCGTTCAAAATGTCTAGTAATAAGTTCTGACTGGCAAATTGACACCAACATTCAAGTGATGGTCCTATATTAGTAAACACACTTTTTGTCTAAACAACTATTGCGTCAAGTAAGCACTAAATAAGGAGTCGGTGAAATTATTTATTGTTTTGTCTTGGTATGTTTATATCATCAAGCTCTCTTCGCTCGCGACGTGAATGGAATGCCAAGTGATATCAACACAAAGTACATTGATATCGGTTGAAGCCACGCACAATAATAATGAATCGGGTTTCGCTATGTTGCATACGTTTAAATATTTTAAGATACGGTCAGCGTTGTAACTTGTATACGTGTGTATACAGATTCCTGATGAGGGTTAATGGTCTATCTCAATCAGGTACTATTGTAGTTATTACAATGGGACCTCTTTCCATCTTTTGAGCCTACAATGTGTCCCGCATTAATCCTTTCACAATTTATCCGATACAGTTTCTAATCTTAGTCTAAGGCTATCTGAGAATTGGTCTGCCTGAGGATTTCTATATCATGAAATAGGTTACGACTGACTGATTACCTGCTTTTTGCCCAAGTAATGCGAATGCAGCCTATTCGTAGCATCGAACAATTTTAACACCTTGAAAAGTTTGGCGCGAGTTCATTGTTTTATTTTGGTAAACTTGACATAAATTATTTTACATTTTATAATGTAGGAATATTTGAAATATTATAAAAAAAATATATATTAGAATAGAAGTTGCAGCCAAACTCCAGCTAAACTACCATTTATATTTAAAATCCTTGTGTATACTAAAATTATTTGATGACTTTTCGGGCATATGACTGTGATACTCAAGACTACTAAGAACTGGAATGCCAAAAATAAACAAAATACAAACAAATAATTGAATACAAATATTTTAGTTATTTAAAATGTAAAATATTGTTAAATTCACTTCGCGTTTGTCACAAGCGTTGTTAAACAAGCGCCGAGTTACTCAACTCAGTGTGCAGTCGAACTCAAGGTGAGATTATGCTTTGCATTTTTTATTAGCACTGCCTTGTCCTGAAATGCTTTGTGACGTCACACGATGCGATATGACTTTCTACATCCTTATAGCGCGTTATACAATAGATTATTGTAATTATAACAAGGATACTAGGTGTGGAAACACCCACTCTTGTTGTATTCAAATATCCCATATATAATGCCTTAAGAGGATGTCGGGTATCCTATTTGATATCGTATCAAAACATGCAGAAATCGAAAGCAATGTCCATTCGAGACGTAGATTTCATAAGAGCTGACCTCGATCCGATCATTTATTTTAAATGTCTAGTGAATCTATCAGATTTGGACAATGTGCAAAATCTGCATGACTAAATGAGGCACACTAAAGAAACGTGGGTTTGGCTCCTTATTGCAACTCTTTTATTATATTCTAACCTTATACAACAGGATAATACGGCTGTCTCTCTCCAGGCCGAATAGTTACTGGGCAAGATTTTGTAAGGGTTCTCGGAATTCGAAACTGCAATTAGTGATTTCAATCTGTCCGAATGTCAATAGACCTTTCGATCCTACAAGCGAAGTAGATACCAAAAATGCTAACTTAGATATAGCCTAGTCGATAATAACTCGTGTTAGGTACCCCGTACCCATCTAAAGTGTTAAAGTCGTTTAGAAACTAGGCTTTTATGTTAGTCAAGAGATTAAAGTTGCTCTAATTTACAACATACTGGTACCAAGAATTTACATAAGTACCTACTTGTTCTAAATTAACCTCCAACTACGCAATCTTCTGCGTGTACGTGTTTAAAGTGCGTCAACACTGTAATGTCGTAATAGTTTGATCTCTACGATTCCTATCCTATCGAAAACATATCAAGATTCGTTTTATAGAATGTTGAAATGTAATTAAAACGAATGCCAAGATACCTTTGCTATACAAGAACTAATCTCTTCCGAATGAAGTTACTAGTGTTACTACCGATTCTAGAAACAGAACGCTTTTCCCACTGACGTTAAACACAACTACATTTGCGCGCTCATTATGGTATGAGATAATAGTGCTATTGTTCCATCGTGTTGTATAATTTAATCACATGTAATAGCATGTATCTGCCACAAATTCATAGCCAACGCACCGATTACATCACGACCTACTGGCTAATGAAGCAGCTCCCTTAATCGACTAAGCGATTCAGAGAAACCTCAAAAGCGAAAGGGACGGCGCGAGGATAAACCCCGCACTTTGGATTATGTGTTAAATGTATTTTTATTTATATAACATAAGGAAATTGGAGCATATTGATGCCAGTTTAACGAACACTTATTACCGTTGAATTTGTCGGGAAGTAATTAATTAAATCGTGAATGTGCGGATTATTGCGAATTAGCTGATATAACCGACATTCGGGAAAAAACGTTTATGAAAACACTGACATATATACAGACTTCCTTTTGTCAAAGTTGGTATTCAGGAAGTCATTAAGTACTAAACGTTAAAAATGTTGCAATAATGATATAGTGTAGGTTTTATCTTGCACGCTTTGTGCATCATGTGCCTTTGACGTCAGAAGTATTGTTCAGTTGAATCGGATATGTAGGCGAACACTATGGGCATGTAACTCTAGAACCAAGTATTGTCCTTCACTACTCTACTAGGTTAGTACCTAAATACATTACAAGTAATTCAATTTGTTCTGAATGTTAGAACTAAATGGCAAAAGCGTAAACATAAAAATTTTGATTTTAAGTCGTACAATCTTCGTAGCAATACAAAGAGGCACTAGGTATATCAAAAAAATGTGGTAATAAATATGACATAACAGTTACCGAAACAAACCAGCTAGGGGTCCGGTGTCATTGGTCGGTTTTCGGAATTTGCCAGTTCGATACACTGTAAGCTATTATTATCTAGAAACGACATTCGCAGAAACCGGTAAACAGGTTTCCGAAGTGGGCCCTGTGTAACATCTATCTAAACTGAACCATCGCCATCGGCTGGAAATCTTGCCGATTAACATATTTATGCATATACAAGACATTTACTAGAATATCTAATTAGAATTTTAATGTTTTGCTTATTTATTTCCTTTACTACCAAAGATAATCGTCAGAGAATGCACTTAGTTTGGTTTGCCCAATAATTATTTATTTATTTATTGCAATTTATAATTCAATAGCTGCGCCCCGCGGTGTTACCCGCTACATTTTTTCCGGGATAAAAAGCCTATGTGTAACTCCAGGGTGTCAGCTACCTCCATATGAAATTTCATCAAAATCGGTCAAGCTGGTTGAGCGTGAAGAGGTAACAAACATACAAACACTCACAAACTGTCGCCCTTGTAATATTAGTGTGATGGCACTTGGGACCTAATTCAGTTTATTGATTAAATTAATTAAAATCCATTTTTAGTAGAATTAACAATTTAACGCATAATCATTTTCATCATCTTTCAGTATTAGGAACAGATTAAGATACTGAGAAATAATAAACAAACATATCTGACGAAATGAGGGTGTGCTATTATGTGCACCTCTGTCTACCCCTTCGGGGAATACAGGTGTGAAACTTCACACACACACATAATATAACTATATTATGTTTAATAATTAATTAAAAAATATAATTACCTATCGTAAGCTCAAGCTCAACTTGTTAAGTAACACTTGTCATAACTACTACATATTTTAGAGGACAAGTGAGTAATGAACTTACGTAGACTTACCTAATTCTTATTAGCGTATTAGATAAGTACTTAACATGTTTACACTTAATTATTTCACTTACAAATGCTTTATTTAATTCAGGTTCTTGTCAATTAAGAGATATAATTAAATTATAAAATCATTTAGGTGTATGACGTATCTTCAATTAAAAAGGTGGAAAGTTCCAGTATAAATAAGATAAAAGTAAACTTATAATTTCTCAAATCATCAAAATACTACTTCTTCAAGAGATGCCTGTTGGATAAAAATAGTAAGAGAACAAATAAATTGTGCCTTTCTTTGAATAGGTGCCTGCCTGGTTATTGGCGATAATCTCTTTGTGTTTAAAGTACACGCTACTCTCCGCAAAACCCTTTAAAGAACAAGGCATAATCTGGTATGATTACAGGAAAAATAAGCGGGTTTGCGAGGCTCGGCTCAATTTGTACCCGTCAAGGAGTGAATTAACTATTCACCGTAACGTCCCGTGAAGGCTCTACATGTAATTAACATGCTAAGGAAATACAATAGGTTATCTGCGGCAGGTTTTTGTACGAACTTCAATATTGCCAGTCTACTACTTGTCCTGCCTAGTTTAAAAAACACTTTTTATGAAAAATACGTAAAAAATATTGTACGTATAATATTTACTCTATCGAAGCAATTTATTACCTGATTGGCGCTGTGGCTAAGCGACTGGACTGCTGCGCCTAGGGTTGTGGGTTCGATTTCCATACGGGATAAAATTTGCGTGATTCACAGTTTGTCCCGAGTCTGGGTGTTTGTGGAACGCACCCACGATACAGAAGAAATTCCTAGTGTGTGGCGAAGTTTTTAAAAAAGAGAAAAGGAAAAAAATAACATTTCTAGCAGATACCTAATGATATAAGACGCACATAACAAGATTTAACACGTTTTTATTATTTATATTTATTGTAAAACGTTATTCTTGTTGACAGCTTAGTACCTACCTAAGTCGCCCAGGAATCACACTGTTAATCCGACTATAACATCTAATTGTCAATTAAAACACCTGCTTTAAGAGAGCGTGTAAGTAATATTTTGATACTACGCCCGTAAAGTCAACATATTTGTGTGGATTGCTTGATATTCAGTCACTGCCAATATCTATAAAAATGGTGTAATATTTACATTAATAAATAATTCTCAGGTCATGTCCTGTTGAGGTACACACGAGGTTGAAACATAATTTTATTAACTGGTTATGTTTGAAACTGCTTGAAAAACTGCTTAGGTTGTGATTTAAATAAAATTAAAAAATTGCGTGTTGATGTCTGAATAAAATGCAAATGTTAGTGTGACAAATACAAAGTCCAGGTTCGATTATAGGTAACCGCCTAACCATTTGCTATTCTTAGAATGATTAAAAATTATTTATAATTATTCTATTTGTATAAGGAACAAAGATGTAGAGTGTCCTTCATACTTTTCGTATAAACTATGATTCAATAATGTGTCATCTATAATTACCAAACATGCTAAAAATGTCCGCGATTGAAACGAAGCCTTTATATACCTATACGTTTGCCAGTGCACGGTTATTGCCGAGAATCTCGCCAGTAATCATCGTTATTTCAAGCAAACGTCTAGCTAATAAGTTCTCGTACGATAGTGCAAAAAGATGAAGCTGTCAGCGCACAAGCCAGCACCACCTGTGCCATTATCATACCGGCATTCAATCTTAATAACATCGTTATTTCACCGTTATTATTCTCTTTTACCAGATACACAAGAAATCTTTATCTGTCACAGGAATTTATTTCATACTTCATTATTGGTAGATATTATTAAGTATGACATGAATAATGTTAAATTGTTATTATTTTCAATCAAAACTTTTTTCTTTTCCTAAAAGTGTAACAATGCAGGTGAAGGAAGTGAATGAACCGTTTTTAATAATCGTCTGTCGTAGCAAACTCTAACATGATCGTTTAACTTTTGGCGAGACCGAAATACTGACAAAAAGCTGTATGCCAGGTAGTCATACTTATGTTAAGATAGAGAATCGTAGAGGGAGACAACAGATGCAGGTACAGACCGTGCCAAAACAGACCCGCTGAGAAATAGCTGAAGTTTTTGTAGAAGCCATTAGCCACATTGGCATCCTACCTTTAGGGTCCCTTTCATTAGTGTTTACTTCTCCTAAATAATTCATGATTCAAAATGAAAATAAGCTGTTTGCCTTTTTAACCAACATGTGAATGAATATCCGATTTTTTTTTCGTAAAACTGATAGGCAAAACATTTAGAACTTTATTATTGTTTATTAGGTCAATTTTCGAAACTTAAGAGCTTCTCGAGCAGTGCAACAGCGATACATAAAAACCAACGATTTATGTATTGGAATTCGTTTGTTTTTATCGAAAGCATATCACCATTGTATTGATTGACAACGTCTTAAGTAACGAGAATTGGCCTCTAAAGATCAGTCTAAATATGCCTAAACGTCTTAAAAAGGTAAGGTGTCACCAGTTTACGCAACTTAAGGTCGCAAAAGATTCAAGGCCGCTTGAGGAAGTAAATACTTTCGAAAATGTTTCCGCATAATTGATTGGTGCGCTCGCAATCTAATTATAGTTCGACCCCAATCAAAAAGTCCACCGTAACAGTGCACAGTGGATGCTGAACGGTAATAAGTTAATGGATAACAATAACGGGATACATCAAAGTAATGATCGACAATATTGGCGACGCAGATTTAGCGTTGATGTGTCGTAAGTTAAATGGTCATGTTATAATCAAGCCCAATCACGAACTATTGGTTCTTTTTCTCTATCGAAGTGAATACATTTGCAATTGACCTCCCACCATAAGTCCCATGTAGATTGATGGCAAGCCTATAGCCATTTATTGAGCACAAACCAATGTAGAGTTTTATTCTCATCATTTAAAATTACAAAATAGAACCGGATTCATGAAGCTTCGAAAAGAAATTAAAGCAATATGTGCGTCGATTATCGATTACAATAGTTCACATGGTAAAAAATCCGCGCAATTTATTTACTAACATAAGCATAACATACCATAGCTAATTTGACATCAGTAGGTTTCGTACGTAACAAACACCCAATGACCGATCACGGAACACATAAGGGGCATTCAAACGTTTACGAAACCTATTCTACTGTACACAACGATTACTCAATTGTTGAAATGTTATTATACGAGTAATGCAGTTCTGATAATGACCGATAGAGCCGTTCTCTAGGTTGTATCGAGTCAGCGACATCTATCGGTGGATTGCGGAACTAAAAGTGTTTTGAATTCAACGGTCATGGAATCGTTTGAATCCTGTGGAGCTATTTGGGTTGTTGTTGAATGGGGAAAGTCAGAATGTAAAGATTCACTTTAAGTTTTATGATTATGATGATGATTCTAAATGCTCAATGGCCCTCCTCTATAAGATGTTAACTTCATCTTGATGGATCGTAATTTTGACCTTTATCCAGTCCTAGGAACGTTATACAGCTACTACCTACTACCACCAACGGCGACCACAACACTCACTGATGGCCGAACAATAAAAGTCCCCCACGTCTTCAATTTAGGTCATATTATAGACAACTCTTTGACACACTAACACTTACAAATCTCAATATAGAATATTAACTCTTATCACCAGAACGCAGAACTTAAATTAGCGTATCAAATCAGTGTAATTGATATCAGTATATTGGCATATGCTTTGATTGGCCCATGTATCACTGTCATCTTTGTATTGTTCTATTGAGATTTTTAATTATGTATGTGTAGGCAACAGCTCTATTTGTATTACAACATGAACATAAACAATGGACTCACTTGGGCACAGAATATAGTATATATTTACACCCAGAAGTTCGACTCGCCCGACCTTCAAACATGGTGTAGTTTTGTCTTGCACGTGACAAACCAGTTCGCGGAGAACTGTGACCACGCGCTGCGAGAATTTGCATTTAATAATTTCTCGTTACTAATGATAATATTTAAAATAATTATGTAGTAGTTTAAATAAGCCATCAAAGCAAGGAGGTACCTATATCATTAAGTTAATAAAAATTATGGCCTAGTAGTTCAGTGATTCAAGTCCACGGGATAAAAGTTTGAGCTTTGGCCTTCGTACAGAAAGATAAGACATGAAGTTCCAAGACGTGCGACGTCTTCAAACATAGACAGTTTTTTTATATATTGCTCTTCTTGTAAGTCATTATTGTACGAATTAAAATAGCAAAGTAAAATATACAAAACAAACGCTTGCAAATGCCTATCATGCTTTGCAAAACGCTACAAGTATCTAAAGCTCGACCGCACCTGCCGGATTCCTTCCGAACCGGCCTGCGTTGGAATAAAGACCCGAATAATAAGGTGGAACACCTTGGGCATCTGTTTATTTCCTAATCTGTGTCCTTTACAAAAAACATTTTTTAATACAATTTTTTTATAAAAATTTTGTATCTCATATATTCGATAAATGTGATCGTAAGTAGTAAGTTTTATTTAATAATTAGTAAGAAAATAGCATATATTTGTATATGAGTGCCAGTATACGCCTTGCCTAGCCGGGACCATTGATAAAAAATGATTTTTGAAACTTGGAAATAAAGAACTTATTGCTGTCTGTCTAAAGTATAAAGTCTACACTGAGTGAGTGCGAACTTTACAAAGATTTGGCCAAAGTCAGCATTTAGCAACCTCTAGGTCCATATTAAACCAAAAGTAAAACAGATTGAGTAATTCTTATACTTCTTTGTTTTACATAAACAAAGAAGTATAAGATATTTGTATCTGGTTAGTCATAAGGTTACAACTACTTCAACTTTAAAGTTCATCAGCTTAGTAGTGGAATGAGTCTAGAGGCTCTTAGAAAAGTCGGTGTGCTTCAGTCTGCAGTCTGCACATCTATCAGACTTCGCCAACAACATATTCAACTCTGTAACAAGTTAATTAGAATAATAACGAAGGACCAATCATGCATAAAGTCGTTCCGTGTGGATGCGTCAGCCTCGGTCCCGTTTCCTAGTATAACAAACACATAATACACCGTAATGGACACTCATCTGATTCGTCACTATTATTGTACGCACCTATATGACGTTTAACCTTTTATTTTTTATTTACTTATTCGTCATAATGTACTAGCCAGTAGCTAGTCTCAAACTTAAGTAACAAAACAATATAATTTTAATTTTTGCCATACGTTGTAAATCAATACAGTCGTGTTCTTTAGTCGTTAATTTGAAGTAACATGCTGTCTGTCTTTATCTATTTTGAGAACATCACATTAGGGAAGTGAACATCTATGTCTGGGCATTCACAGATTACTCTATCGCAAGTTGCCCCCGAGCTCTAAGGGCAAGTGAAAAACAATTCAGTAGATAGGACCTAGACATCAAAAAGGAAAAATAGGATGTTTTCTTTGTTGCCAACGGAAGCGAACTGACGTCTGATATTGTGATAACAAGATTGTATTGTTGGCAATAATGGAAATATTGCTGCTGAGAAATCGTGAGAAGTTATACGAATCTGGGATCTCGCGAACATAGCTGCTGGAGCATGAGGTACACCAAGGACCCTTTAGTATTCATAATTACTCAATTGATTGCCCAACATACCCTAGGATCACAGTCCTGTAAATAACGTGCTGAATGGCAAATAATTTTTCTTACTATTTTTACTGCATTCATATCGATAAGAAAAGTAGGAGAATCATGAAACTAAGTTAAAGTGACTTTTAGCAACGAAATTATCCTAATGCGGAAATGGACAACACTAATCTCCATAAACCATTAAAAACACTTTCTCCGGTGAAAAACATCTCAAAGCAGATGTTGAAAACAACGTAACCAATAACCAGGTTTGTTAAATAGAACACGAATTGTCACTGAAATACATATTTGTGGAGCAGTAGTGTGACAAACCCGCAATGAGAGCGAGACACGTCCGTTGCCAAACATTCAGCGCATTTGGCGGTAGAAAGTGACCGGTCGTGACAAAGGTCGGAAGTGATTTCCAATAGTAACGACCCTTGACGAGTCGCTCACCGAAACTCGAGACAATTCGCATTCAGTGGTTTCTAATCTGTGTCGCATTTGTTTATGTTTTACGTAACAAATTCGGAACTTTATTATTCACACACATAAACATCGTTTTGTTTGCCGTTGCAAGCTGCGCAAATATGAGGTGTTGAGTTAACGGCCTGAGCTGATTATAATTTACATTTTTAACAGTTTTGTAATCTGTGGACAGTGTTTAATAAGCTCGTGCTATAGACTTATTAATTACCAAGGCCAACAGAACCAGCCCGGTGTCCCAAGCTTTTCAACGAGAACATTAATTTCATTTCTTATTTTCTTTGCTTTCAAGAGAACAAGAATCGATGTTCTAGTTATTGAGCAATTTAGAAGAGATAACCGCTATATTATGTGTCAAATATGTTCTGTGTACAGTTGTGTCTTCTGTTTATTTACTGAATAGTGACTCTAATAGGTACCATTAGAAAAGACTTCTCCTAACTTCTGCAATACAGTTACAGGCTATATTATGTAATGGGTAAAACCTATTTTATTGGAACTGCCCAAGGCAAGGCAGTAAAAAGAAAGCGCAGAATGTACAAACAGCAGTAAACAATATAATAAATCCTTATTTCCAAGACACTAATTAATTTTGGCATTACGCTCATATTTATATTCGCTGCAACACACGAAAGTTCCGCTTACAATCCGTGTCAATCGAATAAAAGTGAAAAGTTATAAATATGAATTGATTTAAGGAAAGATTTCTAAACGCTGAACACACGCGTTAACCATGTGTTTTAGTATTGATAATATGTAATTATGACATCGGCGACGTTAAAAAGTATGTCAGTCGGCAACCCGGCGACGATATGTTTGACCGACTGAGTTTCCATCGTGACGATGTTCGAGGGGATTGCATTAAAATTTATCGCTTCTCGTATGTATCTAAACCGGTAGTATTCGCTTATTTCTTCTAAAAATAGTCCGTTTTAATATTTTCTAAAAGTAACACGGCGCCCACGTGCAAGGCAATTAGTGGTGCAGCCTAAAATATACGGAGGCCTCTCTCTTAATTTATTAATAGCCGATTCAGCTTTACAATAGACAGGGATTTGTAGAATTAAAATTAATTTGTTGTTAAATTTTTTAACGAGAAATTGTATTTATATGTGTTCAATAAGTTTGTTCAATTTTTATTTCTAGTGCTAGATTATTTATTTTAGTTAGTGCTATAGAATATTCCCAGATGCCTAGATCGTTTTCAGGATATATCATCGATAGATCGAATGCCTCCTGTTGTGTGTTCCTAACAATTATTTCTGCATTTCTTAATGTTTGTATAAGAAATAATTTTGCTCTGTTCTAGCTTTGATGTTAACGGGCGGCTGCCATATGTTCCGTTGTATTACGTAAACGCGAGCGATCGCAACTTCTGAAATAATGTTATCTGCGATGCGTCGCCACTGTACTGGTGAAACGGGGATTCTCAGACATAAAAATCGGACGTTCACCCTCGTACAAAGTTCAAGCTCGCATGTAATGAAAATTTGTTATTCAGGAAACCAGCTACAAACCAGTTTATGGAACTATTTCATTTATGTTGACGTTATGTTATAAAGGATACTGAATAGCTATCGCCATATTATAATTTATTACGTCTAACGTTTTTAAACAAAACATTGTACACTATGAAATAAAGTAACAATTAATTCAATTAAAGCTATGTTTTTGTTAAGTTTAGGAGGTCCAGATTTAGAAATCTGCCGGTGAAGATCTGTAAACGCCTACTACATACCCTAACATAGTCTGTCCTCGCTAAAGTCCCACAGTTTTAGTAGAATCATTAGCTTATACACAACACAATAACGCCAGTTATTCACAGTTCTAACACAGGCTACACTCACAAGCGATGAACCATTATTCCTATGTCTCAGGTATTTTAATAACTGATTAGTCACCCATACACGCCGCATCAGATAAGATGCAAGTAATGCATAATATTTAAGATAAAGTATAATAGTTCGCATGCCTCAGAGATCGTAGCCACATCATGTAATCGAATGTGTGTCATCTCATAGCCAGCATTACTACTGACGCTATTGTACTGACCTCAAACAAAATCCGCAATTTCTAATAAGCCGTAGCTGCACTTTCTAGGCAACACTCAAATTCTAGACAAACACTAATGTTTTATACTTTATGTAGAGTGAAAGGAGAACTGAGGTTCTAGTGTAAGTCTATCGTTTATGTCACTATAAAAAATGCAAACGCAGTGGTTAAGTTACAGAAACTGACTGACACTGCCCTCGTTGGTCTAGTGGTTGCTAAGCGTGACTACTGAGCACAAGGTCCTGGGTTCGAATCCCGGGTCGGGCAAAGTTTTACTAAGTTTTTCCATTAGGTAATTCTCAGTAGCAGCCCGGAGTCTGGATTTATGCCCTGTTCATGGCAATATGCTCGCCCCCTTTGGGACCTAAAAAACATGACTGGCGAAATGTGGGTGTACTGTTTGTGCACCTCTGCCTACCCCTTCGAGGAATACAGGCGTGATGTTATGTTATGTTTTTAAGATACAGAACAAACTCGCACTAGGGGAGAACCATCGCGAGTAATTCGTAGTCATGGGTCAAAAAATTATGTTATACGTAATGAATTATTTATATTATTGTAATTTATTTGCTTTCATAACCAAATTCACATGCAAACGACTGTGGATACCTAGATAATAGTGTCCAGAGTGAACGGAGGAAGTAAAAGTGACCCGCGGGTCGTTTGACATTGTAGTGTTGCAAATGTTACGTGAACAACAGTTCTAACACTTTTAACCGCTACCTATAATCATAAAACCTTACAATAGGTTTCTGAAAACGTGTAAGCCTTCTACATAACAATATATTACATAGTAAACTTATAGTTTACAACCTAATATTAAAGTAATACCAAAATAAAAAAGTACGGTATTTACTTATACTTTTTTATGTGGAAGACTTTACCCTACACTTTTTCTAAAATTATTGATTGAATCCTAAACTTCGATCTTTACTTAGCTTCACTACCGCACCGGATTACATATCACAATAACAACATATTGGAATTCTCTATCTGCAATATCCTGGATACACTTTAGACCAGTAAAGGTCTGCTATATGTACAAGGTGTTCTATTTTTTATCAGATGAATACCTAGGTGCACACCGGATTTTTATATACGTAGGTAGTAGATAGTAATAATAAAAATACTTTTATATAACGTAAGAGGTGAAAGGAGTACTGAAGAATTATTTTCAGCTATTCAGCCTACTGTGAAAATCCATTGTTCATTTAAATCGCGCGCAGTTTTGAGTTACTTAAGTATTAATTTCGCGTTCGATTGGCTCTGCAATATTTGCAGTGAATATGACCTGTTTTTGGGATAATTTACAAACCGTTATCCATGAAAGAAACCGGACGCATCGCTTGAGTAATAAATGCAACCAACATTTTGCAATTCAGAATAAGTGTTGGTACCTAATCAACAATAAACTTTTTTTATTAACCCCTTATCTGCAACCAAAGGGCTGTATTTGTTTCCTATCACTGTGTCTATAAAAACGTAGACTGTAGTCATAGCAAATATGAATCCTCAATAAAACTGATGGGTTGAAGCTAAGTATAATGTTTATATAGGTATCTCTATCTGACACCGCCCGCATAGTTAGCAGCATCGTCATGATAGCATAATGTACCCTTGTAGATACTATTAGACGTAATCAATACACGGTGGCCATTGAAGAGTATCGGATCGTGACATACTATCCTATAGCACAGCCTATAGATAGAAGTAGATAGGTACCTGGTACACATACTCGTAGGATATTGTTTCTCCGCAGGACCACTTTGATTCTGTAGCACGAAGTGTATTTGGCCATATGCTTCGAGGATAATTTGAAAACGTTGGTATTCAGTTATAAAAGCTAAGGTAACAAAAGCTTCACCACCAAAGGATTAAAACTTATAAATGTGTGGCTAAGTTAACCTAGATAAAAATCTGTGCGTTTTGGCCTCCAACCTCCATGTTGTGTAGGTGGACATAACTGCAAACGCAAATAGGTATACCTCCAATTTTTTCTGATCTTTGAACCAAACCCAAAAAATCCAAAATAAACCTATATAAGTTGATACTTCATAAATATCAGATTGTTCATTTAGAGGTCATCAACTTTCAGTAGGTACACCTAGATAGATCATTAAGTTGATTTTATTGCTAGCGGGTTTTATAATCTGAAGTCAGTTTATGAAATTATATAAATATGCTTCGAGAGAAGATATTTTATGTGATAATAAATTATGTCACACTGATAATAAAATAAATTAAATTTAAAATCTAAAAAAGCGCTATCTGTTTTTTGCTTTAGAAACGTTTAAAACCGTTGGACCGATAGCGAGTTGGTGCATTTATCTCTAGATGGCGCTACTAACACATGTGTTTTAGTGTTCAACAAAACTACTAGGTGGCGCTACCAGGCTTACAACACAAACAGCAACGGTTTGCGTCTTGCAGTATATCAGAAAGCTTATTACTAAAAGTACTAAAAGTTAGAGAATGTTAGCTATTGGCTATTTAAAAAAAAACAGAGGAAATTATTTTAAGTTTGTCCTTGTAAGAACACGTTTAGAACCTACCTACTTAGTTCGTTTACTAATAATATCAGCCTGTATAATCGTCGCCACCGTCACGGGGCACTTCTTATACTGGACATAATCTCATGAAAAGAATTGTTGGGGAATATTGCCACGTTTGATTACATAATGCTTAGCGATTTTTTTTTATACCAATATTAGGTAAGTATAGAAATTGGTAGGTACCAAGATATTTTGGCGAGCCAAAGTGTCATATTGAACCTCTTTGACACAATGATTAGATAAATTATCAAACTCATCAAAATAAACATTATTCTTAGCTTTGTTTTTATAAGAACGAGTAGGCACTTTTACTTACTGTAATAAATCAATTAATGTATTTGGATCATTTACGCGGCAATAAATTTTATACTTACAGGTAAGAAAACCAGCTGTGCCTACTTTATAGTACGTTATTAGGTCTACGTATTGAATATTGGCCTAAATAATTTCAATATTTATGACTGGTTTCAATAATTATGTTCAGTGACAGTCACTTGAAAATAATAAGTAAGTACATTAAATCTTTTGATACCGGGTTTAACCATCACAAAATATTATACTTAAATGTCTACTTAACTGTCTTTCTCATGATTCATGAACAAAATGAATGAGTTTTTAGCAATGAGTGTCTCACAAAAAATGTATGACAGAGATCAATTGTAACGAATGGAAGGTATTATAATAGCACCTATTTTATACTAACAGTAAGTATATAAGGAGCAACGAAGATTAAATTACTAGACATTCTAATCAATGATTTATTATTAATGTTATTAATTAGAATGAATTTAAGAAATAATATTGAAGAGCAACACAAATTCAATTAAGACTAAATGATGCCGGTCTACCTACATCATGTACATATCCAGATATAAATTATAATCAAGCACCATCCATCTTTCTGGTTTTGTGAGACCAAAAACGCGTTGGCCGTGTAAAATCGACTGCCCCTTGTTCGCTGGATCTTGTTTCAATTTTTTTTCCTCGTTGAAGATGTATCAGACGCATTACCCTGGAGGTTTGGTATCGGGTGCGACGGTCGGGAGGGGGGCGCTGGTACGCTGCGCCCGTCGCGTGCGCATAACTCGAGCGTGACGTCACACGAGGGCCCGGTAAAAAACGCCATGAACCCGGCCCGTCAAGGCCTCCAAGACTCCTGCATTTACATGTTATTATACCTACATACTAATGCGATTTGCTCACGTTTCGGTGTGCTACAAGGGTATACTTGCGTGCCTAGTAGGTTCATTTGGATTTTTTATTTTATCTCTAGAAATCTATACCTTGGAGGCGAAAATAAAAAGTCTGTCTTTTTCTACTTCTTCACGTCAGTAGATGTTTTCGATATTCTTCATCTTATAAGATAATTGGAGTGCGCAAAAATACATATTATGTATCTATAATTTGGCCATAGCAAAGTTGATCGTATAAAATGTGGAATTATCCGTTGTGAACTGATATTTCATCAGCCAATACGTATTCGTAGTAAGATTATCTGGTAAATGAAGTACTTACATCATACGTCCCTATTTTGGGTAGACTAATTAATCGTATCTCATCCCGTCCCGGCTTTTATTGGAGTAAACGCTGCAAAAGGCAGTCCACGGTACGACATTAGACATCCTCCAGTCCCTTCCAAGGCTGACGAAATAACACTCCATATTTGGAAAAAAATAATTGGGATTTCTTGGTATAATTTAAATATTTATCACGTGATGAAGTCCTGAGAAACATGCATGGCATTCCAAAAAAATCTTACAAAATATTTTCTATAGTACCTAGCTATTTTAGAAACAAGGAAAATGAAGCCCGACACGTCCGTTAGGTGCACGATATCAATTTCCTTATATCACGATCTGAGACAGTTAGAAGCCCTAAATAGATCGATATCAGTCAATTTATATATCAATAAGATAGTAATATAAAAATAATGCACGTTTTTTATTATCATCCGTTAGATAAACGGCGCTGTGATTGAAAATCCCACTCACATGTAATTATTTCAACTGATTTCTTGACAAATATGGGAGCTTGCTTCACGGCAAATTCGTCGTTTAATTCGATTTGGTAACCACGTTACAGCTCACCTAACCTACTTTATAGACAACACGCAAGGGGTGAAAGATACTTACCTCTACAGTTTTGGTTATAATTTGACGACATACATAACAACAAGTAATCAGGAGCCACAAGCAATTCAATCACGGACTACCGCCACTTATGAGAGTCATGCATTAATGTAGAATTTTAATTTCTTGACCCAAACGTTTATGAACCGTTATACCTCACACAGTCATAAATACATGAAATATCTTGTAATTATACTCAAGGAATTATTTGTCTTTGCAGGTCACAGTATGGGGGAACAATACGGTGGCAGAAATTGTTTGCGAGCCTTTAAACGACATCGGAGCAGTTTTAGTGGGATCGCCAAGTGGGCCACTGTCGGCCCCTCAATCTCTACCACTTGGGGGGTCCGTCCCCCTTCCCGACTCGCCGCCACTCGCCCCGCCCGTGGCTCTGCTCTTCCTCGGAGGATCAAAGGCTCCAGTAGAACCCAGAGCGTCAGCAATGGTGTTGGAAGGGGAAGTGCTGGTCGTGGAATATCAACCGCCACAGTGGGACGGCCGGGATTTGGAGGCGTTCATTGCCTGGGAAAAGATGTATGGTTAGTACATAGTTTAGATGTTTTAAAAGTTTTTAATCGTGAGGAAACCGGCGCACCTGTTTAATTTTTCAACGATATGTAAAGCCATTTTAGAGGCCTACTGGTGGTTTAAACTCTGACACCAGTTTGTTCATCAACCATACGATAGGAAGAAGAATATTTTTTTCTAACATGATCAGCATATAGCACGAAATCTAACTAGTTCACAGTTAACAATTCTGTGTTGTATATTAAGTTCTGAAATGAACCTTTCTGTATGCTGTGTATAAATAAGCTGCAATCGAAGCGCGTTCATTCAGTATTCCGCTGGCAGACACAGCGAGGTTTGTAGAAAGCGGTTTGGCAATAAGACGTATACGCATGCTATTGTCCGGTAATCTTTCTTAGAAGGCGCTTTTATGCATTAGGTATGCAGCCGCCGTGACTACCATACAATATAAGCTGAGTGAAGTCGGCATATAAGTGATTAGTACCTATGACATTAGTTTGAACATACATGTAATGTTTTAAGTCTATGTATCTAATTGGAAGTTCAAGGAATGCAAAGTTCTAGGTCATTTAGGTGAACTTTAAATGCAAGGTGAATCATTTCACCGATGTGCAAAGCGACCTCACTGACACCCACGTACATTTTTGAAGCACTGTACCATATTATGCAGATGTTTTATAAAGTAACACGGTCAATAACCGACAATTATATAAATTGGTGCACATAAACATAATGCAATTCGTATGACGAGTACTTTCTCTTTTATTACAGCTTCAACACTGTTTTCGGCGGTCGAGTTGTACGGGAAGCCGCTACTGCGTGCCGCTGTCATCACCAAGGAAGAGTACCATCTGCTTTTCTACTACTTAGAATCTGTATCTGAAGCCAGCGAAGCTCTTACAGAACGCATGAGAAAATATATAGATTCCGGCTTATTGACAAATGATTGCAACCACGACGCAGACGAAACCAATTTATTAGATAAATCCATCACTGTGGAAGAGCCGAAAAGCATATTAACCGAGCTCATCCAAGAAGGCGTGCTAACTCAACATGATGTTGATACGTCATCAGTAATAACGACCTCGGAATTCAACGACTCCAATACGACTGACAATCGAAAAATTGACGATGACAATCGATCTAGCGTTTCATCTGTCAGTCTTCGCAAAGTAATCGTCGACATACCAATAGAATGCAATGAATCAGTGGCAGATAGTTCGATAATAGAAACTAACGATAATGTAACGACTGTCACTATCAGAAGCGGTGGGCAATGCTGCGATGATCACAGGATATCGGCTGATGCTACAGAAAACGTATGGGCTAATGTGAGGTGGGATTTCCTCAATCCAACTGATTTTGGTTACGATCAAATTCGTAGCGTTAAAAGAAGTCGTTCTGAATCAGCCATCACTCCTGTCTCTCAGAGAAAAAATGAGGATCTATATGAAAGGCTTCACGACCATGACGTTGAAGCTGAATCGTGCGGTAGTATAACTCCTTATGAATCGATAGAGGACTTATATGACTGCATCAAAAATGCTCAGTACAGCAGTGCTGCGGCTGAGGAGTCATCGCCATCGACTGAGAGTCAGTCAGAGCCTCAGTATCCAGATTATTATGAAAAGGCGAGCACTGCACGTCAGAGTTCTGCGAGTAGCGAAAAAAGCGGAACCTCATCCGCGTTTCCGTTTTCGAAATGCGGGTCGAGCGATTCCAATGACGCGTTTACGTCTTGCGAGTCGACTAGCGGGATAAGTACTTTTGCAGCGAAAAGCATCCCAGAGTCGCTCAAGTGCCGGGAGCTACCGCCACCGCCGGCGGATGGAGATTCCAGTGAGAGCACCATCCTCCTGAAACAATTGTTTACCGGTGAACTTATGGACGCGTACGGAGAGTTCCTGTCGGCGTATCCTTACGCGCGAGCGCTGCTACGACGTAAGGTTCGCCGCGACGAGCACTTCGCAGCCCTCGCCGACATACGCCGAGGCGCTGCCAAGTATACTATTAGCGAATACCTCGAATTACCGGTAAGTACCTAGCTCTAACAACGGTATTACATACATTTGAATTAATGCCTGCACGTATTGTACAGTGACATGTGTTACGAAAGTCTGTAGGATAAATGTTTCTTTATTGCACTTGACCTTACCCAGAGTTCGTATCTGGGAGTGTCAAATGTGGTCATTACGTTTAATGACAAAGAAAACGAGAACAATGCACCGGAGAGCGAGGCTTGAGGTAGATTGATTTAGATCGAGAGTAGGTTTAATCTGAGCCCGGCGCGACAATGATCCGTGCGACATGCGCTCGCGCCGACTATTCAATGCTAATCGACCGGAAGAGTGTGCACGTGTAGCTCTCCCTCGTGATCATTACAGACATTGTTTCCCTGAACACTCGATGCCGCAACGGTTTCAGTTTCAAACACAAAATGCATAAAACAGCCTGCAAACGAATTAGAAAATTAAAACTATAATACGTTGTAAATGTTTGAACAGAAAGCGAAATACTTCATAAGTTGTTAAGCTTTTTCCTTTTATAGGTACACGTATGTGTAAAATGTATTCGTGATTCTGATTCTATCGACGCGACTCGCACATTCAATGAGAGTTACCAAACGCTTTAATCTAGGGATGCCGCAATATTTAATACATTATTTATTTTATATGTAACGGTTATTTTTCAGAAGTCCTAACAATCAAATACTGGTATCGTTTAATTTATCAGTACCACTTGGTTTTTACTTATGAAACTTTTACCTAGCTAATTTCCTTTGCGGCAGCCCTAGACATCGTGATGTTGCGATTTGCCCATAGCCACGATTGTAGTGATATGACTTGGTACTAATACTCGTCGCCTTTGCACTATAACTATAGCTAGTAAAATACTATGATTTAGAAAATAAGGCAACAATGCTGAAAAATATCCGGATTGAATGATAAAAGTTGGTCACTACTTTTAATTAGCAACTAGAAATTATTCTGCAATTAATCATGCATGACAATGCTATTCCTAAGAATGCACACGAATAAAGATAAATATTAATTAATATATGTTTAGTGAAAACTATGCTGAGATATTGCAAACGAAGACAACAGAAAAGATTCGCAGATTCTTTGTACGCACTTGTATTCAAGAATGTAGCCTACTATGGTTAGTTAAAATACCTCTAATAAATAACAAACGGAGGCTTTATGGACATTGTAAGAAACGTCATATCGCTGCGTAAGTTAGAGGGTTTACACGCGGCGCGGTCTACATCGTGCTGAGTGTACACAGCACACTTGCACAGAGCACACCGACGCAACGCAATCACGACAAAAATCCCAGTATTTATCGTCCATTGATGCTCGTATTTCAAACTTATGGTTTTAATGTAGCCACTGTTTGTATCCAGATTTAAAATACGTAGTTAAATAGGTATGTAACATGTTTAACCTGAGGGTTTCAGTGTCTTCTAGTTATTACGGGGAAAGGTCTTAACGCTAAAAATACCGACTTTTAAAATATAGATCGGGTGCTCGTTTTGGTATTCCCTTAGGAAACTCCTTGGATGGGGCATAAATATAATTGTACTATCTATCTTACTGGCAACATCCAGAAGCTAAAACTGCAAGCTTTTCCGAGCTTAAAACAATTAGCAGACAGCGGTCCTCATATTTTACACATTCTAGCGCCTGCACTAAGTAACTACATATATAATTTGTTGGTACTTCTAACAATTATATCATTAACCAAATCAATATTTAATAGCGTTGTTAAAGGTTGAAATGCATGAATGCAGACCAACCTTAACCGCCCACACTCAAGTATACAAATGACTGAACTTGACCGTCTCGTACGCACAAACTTAATCCTATTGAATTTGATACCCCGCTGTAGAAGAAGCAAGAAATATCTCCTTCATAAATATGTTGTTGCGAATATTATGTGTCTTTCCTTGCTTGGATTATAGAGATGGTACTGTAAAGATTGTTAATTTATATATGCCTAGATTGTAACAATGAATACTGTCTGCGGCGGTATGCGGCAATATGTAATTGTTCCGATAATGAGCGCACATTCTTGTCTCTACTTTTAGTGGTTAGATTATTATCAGGGCTTCGTTGTAAAATATCTTTAGCTGCAACCTATATATTGACGACCTGATTAGCGCGGTGGCTAAGCGATTGGACTGCTGCGCTAAGGGTTGCGGGTTCGATTCCCGCACGGGGCAAAAAACTTTGTGCGAACCACAGATGTTTGTCCCGAGTCTGGGTGTTTGTGTATGTGAATATTTCATGTTTGTGAAACGCACCTACGATACAGGAGAAATTCCTAGTGTGGGGCGATGTTTTTTTAAAAAGAAAGAAGAAAAAAAAAAATAGTTTCGATAAGCTTTATAGACCAACGTGTTTAAACTTTGGATGACGTTGTACGAGTATGCAACAATGTCTAATGTAAATCACTGTTTCCCGTACGGTTGCAAATGTCTTCGTTCATGTAATAAGTAGTCAATGTAGCCAGTAAGAGCCATTAGCGATAATTGGATTGGACTAGAAGCAAGTACGATCACTACGACTTCTAAACAGTTACAGCGGCATGATTCTTATTATTCGTTATGTATGAACCATACATTTTGTATATGAACACCTTTTAGCTAGCAACATGGTTTTTGCAGCATGTAGGCACATTTATGCTCCTACCAGATCATTTCTTAATGCATTTTTTTTAAAAAATGTAGCTGTTTTAATAACATAAAAAAAATATAGTATTTGTACGCACCTATGAAAAAATAATACAGTTCTGACAGACTGACTGCATTTAGTATTTATCAATCCTTAAAATATTCGTGAAGTTAAACAAATATCTGTCGTCTAATTCTAAAGTGTGAATATACGTGTAATTGTAGCCGTAGCCGCTACAATCAGTGGATCGGTATCTGAAGTGTGAACACATCGCGAGCCGGCACGGTTCGTGCACGGAATTCTAAACGATTCTGCGATGTGAGCTCTGAAATCTAGATAGCTGGATCATTTATCATCGACTAATAAAATAGGCATTTTATATTATTTTACTTAATGTTATATTGAATACTAGTTGCGCCCCGCGGTGTTACCCGCTACATTTTTTCGGGATAAAAAGTAGCATATTTGTTAATCCAGGGTGTCAGCTAGCTCTATATGAAAGTTCATTAAAAGCCATTCAGGCCTTTATACGTGAAAGAGAAACATCCATCCATACTTACAAACTTTCGCGTTTCTTATAATATGTATTAGTAGGGATATGGCTATGTGATTACATTGTTATTTTTTAATGTAGAGTAGGTACCTATGTGACTTACAAATACAATAGTTAAACTAGCATTCTTTATCAGATCTTATTGTGCAGCGGCATTCAATTTCCTCCAATTTCTGTTATAATCACATTTAGAACTTTTACAGCTATGCTCAGTCTAAACTTGAAGCTTTCCTCGGAAACACTATCTTTTTTATTACCTAACACCAGCTACATGCACGAGTATATTTAACCCAGAGTAATAATATCGTTTTATAATCATTATTCCAAGGCCGGCTGTCGTTTTTTAAGTTGCTTATATTCATAGAATAAACTTTACCGCTAATACTTAAAGATAAATAAAGGCAGGAATACCGCGGAAATCTGTCGTAAGTTTAGTTTTTTTTTAGTACGATTTTCAATTTTTTTTCAATGACTTACTTTTATATCCAACAAAAGTTTCTATGCCATATACTAAACGAAAAGCAATATATTTGAAAAGAAAAAGAATTTACGACAGAAAGAAGTATATTGATAATAATCCTTCTTTTGGATCTCATCTTGTAACTCCTTAGAGCATTTAACCAACGGTTGTTAAAATGCTCAAATGTAACTCGCATGCAACTCGCCGGAATAGCAGAATGACAATGCTTTTCTGCAGAAGAAGCTATCTAATCATCTTACCTGGCTCGTTTTTGATTTTATAAGATCTCTGTCTCCAACTGACTGGAAGTTAACTTAGATATATTTTCTGCATCATTAATCTATAACGCTACTGTCAAAAAGACAAATAGTACCTCCGCAGCCCGCAGCATTTCCCCGGCACGCCCGCCGTCGTCGAGGCCACGGACTTACATTCCTAGTCCATACTCTACCATCTACATACCATCTAAGATTGTGCCGATTACTTAGAGCTTGCTAACTGCTCGTATTGAGGACATTAGGATACTATCTCAATTATAAATCGGTTTTAAATACCTACGCGTCATTGAGATTCTAACGCCGAGCTCACTATTTTTAGATGGTATCTTATTATTACGGCTATTAACAATAGTGGCTAATAGATAGTATTATCGCTGAAACAGATCGCTGACATAAATGTTATGACATAAAATAACGTCTAATAAAAATTACGTCAGTCATCTGCAACCATTTCGAAGCTAGAAATGTCTCGAGGTCGTGTAAACATGCGTACGTTGATTTTGCATAAACCATTTGGCCGTACATCATGCAATTTTGTACGAAGTGATATGTTGCTATCGTCACAAGCGTGGTGTCATATTTTGATGATATATATCGTCATGCCATTTGAAATTGTTAGCTACAATCGGTTTGTTTTGGCGGCTCTGTTTTTCTATGACGCCATCCTTTTAGCAAGGTCTATTAAATTAGTCATATTAAATAACGGTAGCAACCCGATACTATATTTATCTTATGAGATATTAGTTACTTGTTGTCAGAAAATTCAATTGATAAATTACGTAAATTTATTGTGTAACATTACGTTTTGAAATTTCATTTAGAATCTCTTTTATAAAAATGTACTCGTACAAACAGAAGATTGTTTTTATCTTTTTGTTGTTTACATACTCTGTATTTCACACAGACCATTCAATATGTAGATATTTTAATGGCCAGTAAAAGCTTGAGGAAATTCCGACGTTATTGCACTCTTAAGTAGATTTTAGAGTTTTGCTTTTGAAAATCTCTCGAACATCCGGAGCGGACGTTCCATACATACTGAAAGATCGAAATAAACCACTTTGGAAGCCTCTTCAACTCTTAATACGAAGGCACAAAGCTCAATATCGAACCATCAATTTCTTCTCTCAGATATTTTAAATGCTGAACAGAATTACAATGAACATTAATGAACGTATTTTTCGAATAAATAAGTGTATTTTGGGAAAAGCCAACAGCCAGTGAAACCTATTCTACAATAAAGAAAGTCTCAACAGTTTCACTTGGTATGGTTATGGGTCTCAGGTCTGTTCCGTTTGACTGGAAGATTTAATGGTGACGTAAAATAAACAACAACAAGAAAGTATGCGCATCCACATCGCTGCTTCATTAGTCATACGGACAGTCATACAACAGGGATTTTTGTTAGAATATTGTGTTACTTTGGGTTCATAAGCATTAGAAACAAGAATATTTTATACATTTTTGAAAAACGTGGTATTGTCTGCTGTAGATTTATTACGCCGAGTCTAAAATAAATTAAGTGTGTAAAACTTGTTATACAAATTACGCAATTGACAGGTCCACATAAATATAGAGTTATTGCAACGCGTGAAATTTTCGTTATGTTGCAAGAGTTCCTTCGAGAAGATATACATAAGCTTATTATTTAAATGTTAAATGCAGCGATAGTTGTTCACATTGAAGTCTCATCTTGAATACCTATTAAGATTACAGTGAGACTTACACTTGGCGGGGCGGTTTGTGGAGGAAATCATATTTAAGGAAATACACTTTATATAACTATGATAATTATAAAATATTGATCATCCCATGTGAAAACTTTATAGTACCAAATGCCCCCCTATCATAGCTGCAACATCAAAAATCTCTAAGCAGTAAGCACACATACTTCCATTTCAATGAGGCCTAAAATTGTGAAGCTATGGGCTTGAATAATACAAATTTGTTTTAGGGCTATTTGGCACGATTTTCTCCCCAAGCTTCGTTGAGTCTTCAATCTGCAACACACTTAAGAATGGAGACTTGCCAATTTAAACCACCTGCAAACAGGTTGTGCATATATCTGTGATTGTTGTTTTATCAATTAAGCAATAAGCACTAAATGTATAGTAAGATGTCTTCATCAGTACCGGTGTCTAATATACAAGGCCATTCTCCAGGCTCTACATTGCTTTGTATCTCATTGCTAAGGTACAGATTCTTGTAGCACAATAGAGTAATTATAGTATCAATATTGTTATACGCTTGGTAATTTATCCTTTTCATCGGTCGATAATTTGGACTTTACCTACCAAAAAATATTTTTTATAGTTAACTTTGATGTTACTAGTATCACCATTACTAAACTCAGCGCCAAAATATTTTTCAAAAAACAATGGTTTCGAATTTCATTATCAACTACCTTTTAGAATTTGTTGAATAGATAATGCTGACAAATCCCTTTCCTTGTTTAGTAAAACCTTTTTTATCCGCCATATCTTAAGTATTCATCAGACTGGCATTCAAGTGGTTTCATAAAAAGCTGAGTTTCAAAGCCCAGCCATAATATTTATGCCGTCAATGGCGCCAATACATGCTGTTTCACGTCCTATTTATGCACTAAGTTTATCTAAGGGGTCTAGGTTAGATTATATAGTGATCACGAGTTATAGCCCTTATTCTGATAAGCTTAAGGTTTTAGTTTAGCAGATAACAGCGCATCTGCATTTGAAAACTATCTCGTAGGATTCAATTTGAATTTTTATTGTGACATGAGATACCCATAAACCTGTCAGACTGGGATCCTTTATCAGACACTGAATAGAACATTATGTTTTATAGTGTTAGAGAATATTCAAATAACACCTGACTTATGTTGAAGATAATATACAAATTACATTAAGCATATACTTACAAATTAGCTATCTAAACTCGAATTGTCTACTTAAGTCTTAAATCTGTCATCATCTATGCATAAGTCGATACCAAATAAATAAATCGATAAATTATGAAATCGGAATGCAATTAAGCCAATAAAATACTATCAGACCATAAACTTGCATTTAGTGGAGGTGTCAAAAGTTGTTAATTAAAATTCATAAGTAGGGATATTTACGTATGAATTTATCTGTCTTCATGTTATTGAATTTATTACAGAAATATCTTCGCACGATGAAAAAGCATGAGTTTAAAACAACCTTTGCCTTTTATGGAGAGAGAGGCTCTAACAGACTTGAAATGGATATTCCAACATATTATTTTCCAAGATAAGAAACATAAAATAACTTTTACGGACAACATACACTTAGCAATAACATGTATACTAATGGGTGATGATAGAACGTGGTCGACTAAAAAGGACAAATCTGAAGTACTAACAGAATCGAATTAAATTGCTCATAAGGATGCAATTAACTAAACCATTCGATATGTAAATCGACCTCCAAAAGTACCCAAAAGTAGTAAACATTAACGGTAAAAATATAATTAACGTAAAACAACCCGTCGATGGTTTATTACATAATTGATGTTGTCAGCGGCCGAATGGTTAATTCGTTAATGGAGCCAGTTCCTCTATCCTCGCCCTGGTAATGGCGAAACGTGTAACGGTACAAAAGTACCAACATTTGTTGATTGATGAACTTTTAGTTGGTGACGCAGTAATATTTACGACTGATGCCTTACGCCTCAGTGGCGAGTGATCGTATGTCATGTCACATCTTGAAAGCGTCTTGGCCGAAACCACTCTATTTTTGGATAAGATAGTTACCTAGCGGTAGATATATAAAACAGAGTGCTCATTACGCTGAAATGTCTTAGCAACAATGTAGTGCGCAAAAACATTAATTGATGTAACCTTTGCTCGTAACCAGATTGGCATTTGCTAGATGCTTTAGCTGGGTTGAGTGGGAGATAGATGTAGCAACAGATTCTCTTCGGTGACATCTTGTGTTGATAGAAAATTCGTAAAATTGTGTATCAATTGACTGTGTATTAGCGTTGGTGCGTGTACGACTACCAACAGCCGCCCCTCCCAGTTCTGCTTTCTACACGCGCGATTTCACTGACGGCGCCCGCACCGCCGCCGACTGCGGTCCCAACTGCTTTTTGTACTAACACACGCGATTTTTCACAAATACTTGCAGTTTTGACACTTATACGCTATTATTTATTTAATACATTGTTATTATATGGTCTTGCATAACAACAGTCATATCTCTTTAATGGCAAAAGACACAACTCTGTATCATAAATAGTCTTCAATCACACATTCTTTAGCAGGAATAACAAAACAATGAACAACATTTTATCTCTATTCTCCTCCGGCTTACCCAGTAGTATCAATGTACTAGATAAGGCAATAAATTCTGCGGCCCTTACAATAGGATTCTTCGTACATTTCTTGCGCATGCGCTTGCACTTCGCTATCAACCTCGCCGAGCCTTTCTTTGAGATGCCGTGACTCATACGCGAGTCAGAATTCAGATGATCTGACTAACGCTGAACCATTACTTATTATATCTTGGTTGTTTATTTAGTGCTTTTCATGTTAATCATAATAACGTTTGATGTAGTATAACCTAAACATTCTGATTTCAAGAATTATTTACAAACGTCCGCAACTACATAGAAGCTTTAAATTATGTTCGTGATTCTTCCCCAGTATCTATTGCTATTTTAATTTTTACTGCGAAGATTATTCGTACTACGTATTGTATGTAGTAGGCTCCACACAACAAAAAATACAAAAACAACTTTTGTTTATCGATAAACAAAGTTACCTTAAACTCTGCGGCCTAAAAACGGGTTTGTCAATGAGTCACGGCTTAGAAATGGTTCTTTTGCTGCTAATGTTAAACGCTGTGCTTAATATAAGTTAAATACAAATCATTAAAAACAATAAGATGGTTTATGTATAATATTATGAGTTTATGTTACATATTTTCTTTAGATCATAGTTACTACACATTACGCTATTGAAGTAAACTACTACGCGGCGGAAGCTCACATATTCCGGTCGTGTTATGTCCAACATCCGTTCTATTGTGCCCATTCAATTATATTGCCGAGGTAAATGCACGCCAGCCTCAACTGAACGCAGATCGTTTTGTTTGAAAGCGAAGTGCTCGATTCCAACAGTAACAGTGCAAAAACTAACGAATATACTTAGAAATTTACCACACGTGCTGACTAAAGAAGATTTATGAAGTGTTGAAGAAAAATATATCTTAGAAAAAACTAGTCCTTACACAACCACATGTTTTTGTGCATACAGCGGGATCTTCAAAGTAAATCAAACAATTTGAATACACACAGAATGAAGGACGGCCGACACACGTGTCCGCAAACATTTTGGGCTCTGTTTGTATAAAACTGAGGTCTTAATGATGTTTGTTGTTTGTTGATCTGTGGCGTGCCCTTACATTTTGTACCGAATTTTCTTGGTCGCTCGTTACGAAGCAAATTTATGTAGTGGTACATTGTTGGAGGCCATTTTTTGACCAGTACTCGTAGCGTAGGCGGTTGATGCGTCAATGACCCGTAAAACTTGCGAATCCGCATTCAGCAGGTAGCACAACGGCTTAGTTTTGATTCAAAAAAGCGATTGCCTTATTGTTTGACAAAATTCTATCGAGTTTGCAGACTAGCTTGAGTCATCGACACAATAGGGTTTAACTGGGCTCTTGCCAGCTATTTAGCTGTTTACCTTGTTTGGTAAGACACTTTCGGAATGCCGCTCATAAACCAATGTGGTGGTGCTGGTCTTGGAGGAATGAAGCCCTAATTAAATTTTTACTAACTGGGTTATAATCCGAGCAATTCTTGTATTGCTCGTCGGAAGGCTTGTCATTTACAACTAGTTCCGTGACCTCGCTCACGCATTCCCGCGCCTGCACCTAACTGTACTTTCCCGTTGACTTAATGCCGACTTTGGACAGAACCTGATCTTAGGCAAGTGTACATTATAGCGCTGAGATGGCGATCGGCTGTTGCAATTTAATTATATTTTGTGTATGCGAAGCGAAGCGGGCGTTGCGTAGATCTCAACGGACCAGCCGAAGTCGTAGCCTCTGGGCTCGCGTGCCGCGCATTCCAGCCGAGTGCTGCCGAGGCCGACCGAAGCGACCCGAGCGTGGTTGCTGCCCGCGGCCGACTTCACACCGGAGTATGCGCGAGCGCGGCGAGAACGTCTCGTCTGTCTGCACACGCTATCTGTCAACAAACTTCTCCGTCGAAAATAGCTGGCAGCTCAACTTTCGAGTGATCCTTTCCAATATTGACTGGTTTATTGTGTAGTGTGAGATCTCATCAGAGAACTCGTATTGTAAGTTCGGCATTGACTTTGTGGAAGAACCGTGTTATTTTTTCTTTTGGATCGCGTGCAACGCTCACCGTGAGCTGGAACCCGCGGACGTGTGTGAGTGACTGTTCCGTCTACCTACATGGAAAGTAGCCCTTGATGAAGCTAGTGCTCCGATCCTATCCACCGGAATTTGTGATGTCTTATGATTTACGGTAAATAAATTTCTCATGTGAGAGTGTTATTTTGTGTTAATCCAGCGGGTAACGATTCTATGGCCTCGATACTCGGACGTTGGAGTATTCCGTTAACTTGAAACATAGGGTTTTTTGAATTACAATCATCTCCTTATAAGTAATATTCAAATATGCCATAAGGTTTATAAGTTTCGGTTATTAATGTTGTAAATGACGGATAAGTAAGCATGCGAACACATTACAGCGTCGTACAGGTATGTCCAAACATAATGCTAGATGGTGAAATACATTTAAAGAAATCCATTAAAACATTGACGTGATATAATAAAAATGTAAATATAAGCTTTTGTAATACGTTAAATGGCTAATTTATTGCTCGTAATAGGACCTTAATTGAATAAGTAGGTGCCTACATACCTAAGTACTTATTTCTTTATGTCATATTCATCAAAATGAATGTAGTCAATATGTATGAATATTCAAACCATCTTCAGTGAAGCTGCGACGCAAAGCCCCTGTAAATCTTTTGTTCCATACCAAAACCAAAAATAAATCACTTTCTATAGTCAAAAAAACATTCTAGAGATAAAGTAAAAAAAATACATTCCTAGAACAATAACGTCATCGCTTGGGCCATAATTTTATTAGTAATCTGCCGCAGACAGGTTTTAGCGCGCCAATCATCAGTATGTTAAAACGTTCTTCAACGGAAATATTCAACATCGCACAGGCTCAGACACAAAACCGGTAATACCATAAAGGTAAAAGGTTATTATTATATTATATTAATAATACTTCAACAATAATGCTCAATACTGCGATACGTTCGAGAATCACCTGTTCATTCGATATTTTGTGTCTACCTACTACGTAACATCAACTATATTGTTTCATTAATTTCTATGACAATTTCTTCATGATACAATTGGTTACTAACAACATGCTATATTTCAAAAGAGCTAGGCGCCTTTGTTAAGAGATGTTTATTAGTCTCATGCCTTCCTACCATTGTTATTTATCATAACACCTCTAAACTCTCATACATAATGTTTCATTGATTTGAATTCCTTCTGTAGGTTGTCATTGCTACTGTCTTGCTGTCTTACAATTTGTTTAATTATATACCATGATATTAGTTTATATAAAAGCTATTCAAATTTATAATCATAAAGTATAGGTACGAACGAATTCCCAAACATGGCAATTTTAGTTTGAATTCTGGCCAGTACTAAAGTGACGCTTATAATATCAAAAATGAATCATCTTGCACAGTTTTAAAAGCTAACCACAGGTTATTTCACTGTAAATGCGCGATGAGCTGGCAACCTGTCCACATATATGTATAGTTATTGCTGAACAGAGTTGTTCAAGTTGGGCTTTAAGCATATAAAATGTGTATTAATAATACTAATTGTAGAGGACCGCAGCTAGGAATTGAAAGTGGCAGTATATTTGCCAATGTTATGTTGGCTATGCCTATGTTTACAGGATGTATAAACAACCTCATAATTCGACTATTTATAAGTTTTACATTTTAACTCTTAACATCTTTTCAATTCATTACTGACGCACACTGTGATATGTATTTGCATGTTGCTATATAATTGGAGACAACTAAGTCCCTTGACTATAATTTAGACTTCCTCTCTCGGGGAATTCACATGAACATCATCGTCTGCGCCGGCGTCGTTAGTGTTAATCACTTCTTATTCGTAACCAGTTGCTGCTTCTGATTTCTATCCCTGGCGTAAACATCCGCAACTGCTTGCAGGGCTTGTTTGGCAACTGACGCTTTCTATTCCCGGACGAAAACACCGGATCCGGAAAAATTATAACCAGATTAGGCAGTGCCTTTATAGTAGCCCCACTACGAGACAATATTCAAATCTTAATTCAATTGTTTCAATAAAATGTATTTTCCGTAGTAATTCTATTCATGTATGCAGCCTTGTCAGTATCCATACAGTACTTTCCAAATGTGCTGAATACACGATTTCTTGCTGTTTGGAAATTCACAATTTCGCCGTTGTAAGCAGTGTCGTGTCTCGATATCTGTTGGCTCTTGCATTATAACGATCTTAATTCCAAGATTTGCATCAACACCGTGTATAAATAAGCGCAGATTTTATTTATAAACAGATTTACTCATTTCATTCTATGAAAATAGTTTGCGAAACCCTTTACAGGCTTCTCGAACATCCCGAGCATAACCTTAAAAGATGTATGAATGGATATAGGTCGTACTACCTGGTCTAGTAAATAGGGTTAGTGAAGTAGGGCTTCACAAGTGCACGTGTGTGGATGCCTTGACAACCGAGACCGGCCATGTTTACTCACGCGTGAACATTATTACCCATTGCCAGATTATATACAATACCTTTTGTAATCTGTAAAATAACATTGTCTTAAATAAGATTTACTAGTGGATCAACTAGTTAACACATTTAAACCCTCATTACGGAAGCATTATCACGGAAGTTAGCTATACTTAGAGTAGTTATATTCTATTGGTATAAAAACGCCTACAAATTACATGTTAATTTAACGCAATCTACATAGGCTGAGTGCTACAAATAAAGCACTATATAATAAAGCAGTAATTTAAATACAATCATCCAATTAAATACACATCATAATGAATTTGCAAGTTGCTTGACGTTATGAAACTTTCTCTGTTTATTTATTCTGTCAACAAAATGAGTAACAAAGCCGAAGGGCAGGAGTTAAGTAATATGATAATCTAAAAGTCGTCTGTACTTTGTATTGAGTGTTCCATTTAAAATGATTCAGTTCGCTAGTTTAGTGCCGCACTGATGTCAGTCGGTAATGAATGAATTTAGCTTTATGTTCGTAGTTTGTCATTGACACAGTGATTTCTCTAATTAACACAGAGGTCACTTTAATTACTCGGTATTTGTACTAAATTAAATTTATGGGCTTGTTAAGTTTTGTTCTTAGATGAATACGGCCATGGATTCCGCCAGGATTTGATCAAGGGGGTGCATAAAGTGCATTTGCATTAGTAACTACATACGTACTGCTACACAACTAATACAAAATGTAGAAAAATTTACTAGATGCATTGGCTTCGTCAAACACATTTGAAAAGATGATGGATTGAAGGGGACTAAGGTGCATTTCAAACAATATTATTAAAGAATATAAAAATCTATGTATTTTCCTGCATGTCCGGGGTGCAAGTGCACCGCAAGTGCACCCCCTTGCACCCCCCTAGCCCGCCCGCCCATGAACACAGCTGTAGCTAGAATTATGTCGTGTTATGATAGTTTATTTGTTGTTCTTGTTTAGTGCAACAACTAATCTTAATAACTAATGGTCTCGGACATGTTTTATGTTCTTCATAATCTTAACCACCTTTGAGTAGCATCAATTATTCGGTCGATGAATTAGCACTAGCTGTCGGCTTGCGTTTGTATCTATGATGTACAGTTGGCAGTCACAGAAATTGTTGTAATTACGTTTTATTCATTTTGTCTAATTCACGCTTTAAATTGTTAGTAATGAGCGAACAACTTCATTCGGCAAGTCATCGTTTTGACGCCTCTTTTGATACCACTTTTTGTTTGAGAATACTCAGAAGTAATCGATCGTTTCTTATGGAATATTCCACGGTATTGTTTGTTGACGGAGAAAAGCTTTCATATCATCAATGATGTACTTTCATATCATTAAAAATGTTTTTGTTCTTGCATGCCGAAAATAGTAGGCGAAATATGTGAGACTACTTTTAAAAAACTCTATCTGTAAACACCATTATTTCAAGCAAATAAACTATTTTTATCAATTTCTATTACATGTAATGTATTAACAACTATGTCTTTCAAACAGTTACTTCTTAGACTATTGCAAGGATTAAAATATGCTAAGAAATATAAAATTTTGATGTAAAAATAGTACTCACGTTAGTATGCGAACGTAAGTGGGCGGAGTTAATGATGCAAGATAAGATATAAATTGTCTTGAGTAATTATTAATTTTCACGCGTCTCTCGCTATTTATCAGAGAATAAATATTGTAAGCCTGATTTTATCGTTTACGACACACACTTCGTGTCGTAACTAGCTCAAACTACAAACATCTACAGGCGACAGGCACATCTGTACATGGATACGTAAAGTTATCGACATTCAAAAAAGGTTACAACAAGGTACATTGTTTAAAGTGTTTCTGTGACTTCGAACGGATTAACATCTCATGACAAACTTGGACTGCATTAGAACATAGTTAAAAACGGACAGAAAGAATTTTTATGGCTCTCCGAAAGAGAACATAAAATTTTATTATTTTTGGGAGAAAGACAAGATAATTAACGGCCATCTGGAAATAAATACGGGGACATTTGTTGGAAATATGTTTTATAACATTCTAGTAACGGGCCAATGCAACAAAGTGGCTTAAACTAACAAAGGATAAATAAGTAAATCCGAGATTATCAAAGGTTTATGTGAAGAGCGGGTATAATGGAATGTTTCTGCCTTTAGCGGAGAGTATACCTTAACGATCTAATCTAATGAGCACACAACAAAGTTTGTTTGACCTACAGAAGATGTTGTCCTCCCGTTACAAATAGACATGCTTGGTAAACAAGTGACATAGAGAAAGCAAGTCGGCTCCAACAAGGATTATTAGCTATTGATGCATAATTCCTTGACCTACAAGCTAGTACACTTAATACGGCAAAAACTGAGGTTACGGGTACCGGTCATGGATGTTATAGGCAGTAATTAATTAGAATTGAGAATTATTCACAGTGTTTATGATAAGTCAGTAGATCGATAAAGATGATTTTTGAAAACCTTATGAAGTCTATATTGGCAACTGAGAAATAAAGATTAGTCACATGATGTTATATTTGTTTATACACAAACACATACAATCGTACATATCTTATTTGAGTTAAAAGAGAAAAGGCAGCATTTTAGCCTCAATGAAGTTACCATATTCATGGCCTCACAATTGAAAACGGAGATAATAAAGAGATTGGTAACTTTTAATATCCGTATATTGCGTGTTAACTTCTCATATATTTTTTATTGACTCTGGTAAAATAAAGAAATTGACTGCATCATAGACCCGTTGCAGAGCAGCGACCGGGTTATAGCGCTCCCATCGGCAGCGGCAGCGGTTGGAATCATTTAAATAACTCTGTCACGCTGTGGCTAATGTATACGAGTACCAAGTAACGGGCCCGCGCCCTTCATAACATCTTGAGGTTGCCTGTAAAGTAACTTGCCCACTACGCCATCGCTGTTTGACACTCTCAAAACGTACAGACTAACTGTTTACATAACTGAAGAGCCCCCAAACATAAATAAACATAATACTTAGTACTCATGCCCCACACGCAACTGTGACAAATGCGCTTACTTAAAACAAATAAAGAAATATTATAAGAATAAAGTACATAAATCAAAGCTCACTTCGCTCCACGGTAGCTTAAACTTTACGTCGCATAGATAACAATAAAATAAATTGGTGATAATCTTATATCTCGGAGATTACTCGAATATTGCTTCACGATATGCTATGTAGGCGTTGATATTTCTTCGAAGTTGTATATTATGTTTATTTGGAATATTTTAATATAAAGTAAGATTAAATAAACTTGAGGGTTTTGGCTTTCACTCACGTCTTGTCATTAGAGTAAACGACTCCGTGTTCCGTGGTTACTCGCTTACTTTTAAGTGGCACAAATTCGCTAAAAAGTAAAATAACATTGTAAACTAGTAGCTCTACCCATACACAGTACTCAGATGTTTTTTATTGAAAATATTTTAATACATTAAAATTTGGACTAGCCTTTAGTGCACTTTGAAATTGTCGAATACTCACTCGAAACATTTTAATTTCGAGTAAATATAGTTTTCACTGGAAGCATTTTCCCGATGATGTGCTTAGCGAGTGATAGTGGTGTCGTGCCGGGTCAACGAGACGGGCAGCGTGGTGGGCTGAGCGTGACGTCTGCCACCCGATAGCCCATCTCACGAACGACCCACTTCCAACTCAAGGTCACCGGCTGACCTCCTAAACTCCGTAACGTTTCCTTAACCTGAAATTAGGGCGTTGTTATATATCACAACTGAAACATTATACAGGCGGCCATTGAACTCACCCCTATAAGGCAATTGACCGGGGCCATTCTTCGACCGTCAAAATACTGACATGGCTTGAAGCTTGACATGATGTAAAGAAATAAAAAAACCCACAGAATGAGAAGAAATTTATTATTCTGAATGCTTCATCGATCATGTACGCATTTGAGTGGGTCCGTATTGGGATACGAATGTTTTTTATTTTATTTTCTTGGATTGTGGTGAGTGATATGAAAAAAGATTGGAATAGTAAGAAGCCTAAATGTTTCGGCTGTCAGATGTCAAAAATTGATGTCAGGCTGAAGGCCAACTTTTATTTAATGGGAAGCAGTCTACGATAGCAAAGTGAAGTAGAATGATGAATGTTTGGAGTTAACTTCTAAAATGAATCAAAGGACGTTGAGATGTTTGGATACAAGATGATAGTGCGGTAGCTACGCGACAGATTTGTAGATACTTAGATAGGGCGCCAATCAGAGCGTGTGCGCGCGGTATCACGGCCTTTCTGATACACAACACAACACACTTTCTAATCTACGCCTTTGTCACTGCGCTCGACTATTGGCTAACTTGTCTTTATGCCAGACTTTCGCCAATTGTTTTCACGCTACATTAGATTTCTTCACGTTTTTCTTGGCTACAAAAATGCAATATATTATTTTGAATAGTTGCCTCATAATTACAAATCATCTTTAACGCTTTTTGGCAAGCATTTAAATGCGCTGCAATGTTTGCTCGCCAGAAAAATAATGCGACATTGGTTATGGTAATCTTGGAAGTTTACGTTTAATCTAAACTGCGGTTAACCAACAGATTGTGTTGCCAACTTACGAGGAGCTAAATTCCAACGACGAATCCGATCCGAGGGATCTTCGAAGTCGAGCGTTCCATGAAATAGGAGAACGGATTGACAAGAAGCTTAGCCGCAGTGGCTCTCTTGATAAGGTGACGTGTATGCGTGTATTTTAGAAGTGCGCGGGGATGTGGTGATGTGCGCGGGAGGGTGGGTGTGCAGGACCGGTCCGCGTACCGGTTTGCGTCGACGTCGCCGACTTAGGACTAACCGTTTTATTAGCTGAGCCATGCTCCACAAACGATAGCTACCGAGTGCCGGCCGGAGCTAGCAGCCCCGAGTGCGGCGACGGTCGCCAACATCTTGTTCTATTACATACAGTCACGTATTAGAATATTCATTACTAACGTTGCACCATGTAGAATGAACTTGAAAATTAGACTTACCTAACACTTGCACATGTTTAGGCTTTCGGTCACAATACCAGGTGGCCTACTTCGTTACCTTGTATAGACGCGGCGCATTCACAATCGTCATAAAAAGAAGTAAACAATCGTCTTGACACAGGTGTAAAAGTGAAAATACAACCACGTTTCGTTTACGACTTGGTTGAGCGAAGTCGCGCATGTTTTCGCAATAGTCGGTTCATAAGCCTCAACATTTTAAGCCCTTCGGAGAATACTGTCACACTGGTAATCTCATTAGCGTTACCATGCTTACGTGGTTACGGCACTAACCCACTTTGAATGCCGCTTTTAGTGAAATATGCAAATACAACTGTGTAAAGACAAACCTCAACAAGTTATTAGGTGTTCAGTGCGTGTAGCTAAGGTATTTTTGATATTCTCCTGTTATGCGAGACAAGTCAAAGTGCGATGCTAGATATAAATTATTCATATCAATTAGGTGAGTTGGAAGTTTTCTACAAGTCTCCGAATTGTTGAAAGTGCTTATTTATAAATAGTATTCATCATTCCGGAATATTGTTGTGAGATGAATTTGAAGACAATATGCCAGGAGTCTTCCTCGTCCATCGTTTCTATTTTCGCTTTCAGTTATGGCCTTGTGTGTTTCTATTTCGACGCCTCGGTGGCAACTTGCCACCACAATGTTTTGGACAGTGGCACACTTTCAACTGTTTCGAACACGCCGCATCGTGTGATTCAGTCTCAGCATCATTTAATTACAATATTAACTCGGTAACTGGGTTAACGAACTTAATAGTATTATTCAAAAACGTGTGAACATGAACACTCAGCATACTTCTTTCGACACCTATTCTTTCCACATCTAGTAGTACTATGATGTATATTATTCTGATGCACACGTTTTGCTTTAGGACAGTGATAGTAATATGCAAATGTGGACGCGTTTTGCCATTTCCGTCCGTCACGGTACGCACACTGTGTGAATGAAACACAAACAAAGCTATTTCGAGAGTCACTATCGTTCAGTCGAATGACAATACCAAAACAGATCGGTCAACGATCCATAAATTACCCATACCTGAGCGCGTGGCGTGATGTGTTCGCATACTTGTTAATAGACCGATTTGAGAGGCCATGGAGAGTCGCCCCCGCTGCGGCTCAAGTACCGTCGTCACAGATAGTAATGTTTGGTTGTAGGCGTTCCATCATACGGGATAAACCGAGCTTCTGCACATTATGGGATTACGTGAGGGTGGCGTAAGCGCCGCTCGTGACTGGTCGTCACAGCACCACAGTGGGTAAAGAGAGTCACCATGTTCGAGTCGTTGGTGTCACGGTTGACGTCACCGCCTGTGTCGCGCCGTCGGCACACCGTGCACGCCGCTCGGGAGGTATGCAGTGAGCCCGAAGAAGATGCAGCTCCCGTACAACGTCGCTCGCGAACTGCAAAGCAGCTTTTGGATAAGCGAAGGAAGGCTCGCCTCTCATGCGCCGACCTGACCGCCGCCACCAATGCCGAGCCCGAGCGCTCCTCGCGCATGGATGCGCTGAAGGCGTTTTTGCCTCTGCGACAGTCCAAATCCCTTGGACGTCTTGATGGTCTTAAAGAGGTAAGTGTATCTTTATAGGATCTATAACGTTATTTATTTCTAAACGAAGATAATTAAACGTGCTAGGTATTTAAGGGTGCTAGGTACTTATGTTAAGTCTGTAAAATATTCCAATTAATTATACAGCGGAGGTACCCTTGACAAAAATTGTACTTTAGAATGATGGCGTTACGGTAATCAGTAGACTACTTGCGACACTAGAGAACGCTACAAGTTGTGGTGGCCTTCGCATCGCTCCCATGCGCGTGCGCCGGCCTCGTACACCTGTTACGACTCCCCTCCTCTCCTCCTCCCCTCCAGCATTGCTTGCACAACCAATAACACCTAGCATTACGTCTTGACCATTTTGTAAATACCACAACAGACACAGCCCGCTGAGCCCGACGCACCCAACTCTTGAACACGTCCGTGGTAACAACCATCAGGTTGTGAAACTGACAGTTGAGGGCGTTCCTCTGAACTATGACATCACACCGCCTCGGTTAAGACAATACAAACAATACAGGGGATTCGACATTTGACGGCATGACTGGCTGGAACTCTGACATGAATCATAATGCAATACGAGATTCAAGGAGCACGGTTACAAGTGTAATAAACCTTCACATAGATTCTACTCCAAAGATTAGCTTAAATTATTTTTATTATTTAGCCGTTGGGCACATATTTCATATATATTATCATTTATTTCACATTCAATATATTATAATAATACAGTTTGGTTAAATTAAATGTAGATTAATACTCGCGGTTCGCGCGAATAGATTTCATTTGTTAAACAAATTCGGAAACGGATTCGTTTTGCAATGTTAATTTCGGCTAACCTGATCTGCATTTCTCTATAAAGGTTTTGAGGTTGATGGTCCATGACCTACAAACGTATGAATCGAGGACACGACTAAATAATAATAAATCAATGAACACTTCGACACGTTTGACACCTTCCTAAAACCGTAAGATAAATTGTACTTCATCAATACACAATCACATTCGACTTTGTGAGCTATTCTTTCAAGACAACAAACAATTGACTACTACAATCTTGCTATTTTATGAATGGATCTTGATTGTGTTGCGTGTGTACCTTCAAGCATTTAAATAAATTAAGATTTACGATTTCCTCGTTTTGGCAGCCTCAAAAACACGCACACGAATTTACCGTCTTGTTTACTTCGACAATATTTATAAAGCCGAACATAATATGTCGAACACTGAAGGTCTGTCGAACTGTATTACCATATTCATAATTAGATTGTCAATCAACGGTGAGAACTGCGAAAGATAAAGCGTTACGCTGTCGAGGACAAATCCGTGTAAAGTTCAATTTGAGAAGCTGGCACGCGGGCACCGTTACGCCACACGCGCCGCGAACCTTCCGATACTCTGCAGATAGTACAAGAATGCGAGATAGGCAGGTAGGAGCAGGTATGCTCAGCGCGAGCGCAGCCTTGATAGCAGGTACACTCACACACCCACGCGGCTGTCACCACGGTCCCACTGCGCGCGTCGGGGTGTGCGCGCGCTGTTTGCTCATGTGATTTACAGACAAATGCCACGACTCTACTCGCGCATCTGTTCGTCCATCTCTTTGTGAAGCCATCTCTATTGCGTTAACGCCTTTTGTCTGCTGCTTTGAATGGGGAACATGTGCGTTAAAAAAGTTCTTATTAAGATTGTCCATGATTCACGTACCTTTGGATCAAGGGATAATTACGGCGTGTACGTATAGAGCTACGCTTGATGCTTTTGATTGCTTTGTTTGCGTTCAGATGTGTATATATCGCAACTCGTATAGCGGCTATTAAGTGCGTGCTGCTATTAAAATAATAGTTCACTATGATTCTTGTCTACTTGTAAGTGAATGTCAATGAATAGTCACCGAGACTGATTTCGATTAAACAGAATTAATTGAAGTCACTTAATTAACAAAATTAATTATAAAAGGTAATTAGGTTCCAAGCAGCTTATTTAAGGTTTAAATGATTATATTTTTATAACCTTTCAACCAATACACGTGCAATACGATATTTATACCTGCTTCACACGTGTAACACTGAAAATGTTTATATTTTACGTAAAACGTGTAAGATAAATACAATGTGGTCACAAAATGAGTATTCCAGTATCTATATTTTATTATTATTATGTTTTTCGTTTTTATCGTTTGGTTAAATTTTCAACGAACGTTTCATAACATTGATTACATTATGTACTATTAGGTGTTATTTTTTAGCAACATTTATTTCATTAGGAATTTACGTGGTTTAGTTGTGAAAAACGCGAAACGGGTGTTTTAATGTGGACGGCCTATCCGATATGAAACAAGCAATATGAGCGTGGACTCTTCTAGAGTGATTATTATTAATGAACGCCAAGTTGCACAGTTCTTTACATGCTGTAAAAGAGTTAACCTTTTTTCACGTGTAAAATTCCTGACTCCCATCGTTTTCAATAATTTACACCCTCAGTAATAAATGAATTATTAATGACGTTCTGACGTAAATGTCTTTTAAATATGGAAGCCAACTCCAAAATTAAAAACAGATTTACGTCAAAATTGTTGCACTTGCCAGTATCTTATAATAATGTTGTCTTTGGAACTCATTGGTATTTCCTGGAAGCATTAGACAAATCTGTAGCAGTTCTGGTGACGTTGACGGAGAACGTCAGCAAAGCCAGTTGAAACCAATTAAGCGATTGCGAACCAAAGATGGCAATAGAATAGCACTAGTATGGTCATTTGTAACTTGTTTACATTTCATCATTCCCAGAGATCCAAGAATTTAGTAAATAAAAAGCAAAATGATATTTAGGTTTTTTATTATTTCCATCAACCATAAATTGGAAGTAAATAAAATACAAGCCGTAAATTATTGAATTTTTATGACAGCAAATTTTAGTGTTTTTTTGCCCATACATTGAAGTCTCAATGGAATGATTAAAGATTTTTTCCTGTCATTACAGTAATGACCTGTACAGAACTTGTTTCGAAGCTGTGGTCCATAGATCTGTTCTCTATTCATATAAAAATATTTCGCTCGAGTGCTGATGGATAATAATTAAAGCGTATCAGTGTCCTAGTTTTTATGTATGTGAAAAATACGGCGTAGGTTGGTCGATTAAAATAACTATAGTACAACAATTATATAAATAATACATAAAAGGTATCGTGGGCAAAAAATCAACTGAGATTAACATTATAATTTGGTATTTAAAAAACAAAATAATATACGCCAAAGTCAATCATATTCCAACCCAAACATGGTATTAGACCAACACCGGTTGGAGAATGATTCATCTTTTTGTTCGAGTCAAATTGAGGTCCACTATGTACCTATAATACACATACATTATATACTGCAATTTTCAAACGTAATAACATAATTTGTATGAATGATTGAACTTTTATTAATTAAAATGGAACTGTCTCTAATTTGATTTAATGTTATCTCCAGTAAAGCGTACAAAAAATTGTATGCGTAGCACCAACCTGACTACGAACTGATAATATAAAAACTGGAATAACTATTAACGAAGGCATCATCTGCATACAGAGTACCTGGAGATATGAGTGCCTGGATGAGTACATCAGGTATCGGTATAAATAAAATATAATTTTGTGGTTGTGCTAGAGCGAGCGGACAGCTTCGTCATTTGTTAGGTCCGGACAAAACATCGCCTTCGAAGAATTGCCTCATCTGCGATACGTGTCTTGTTTTATTTACATGTTGTTTATTTTTATCTGTTACATCGTTAGCTCGTAGCTTTGTTTCTTAACATTATGCGCCAATATTATATTATGGCTCCGATACATCTTGTCGATTAGATTTATTTCCACCACACCTTTGTTACTCAGCGGCAAACCGGATCAGAATGATTGTGGCGCTCATTCTGTGAGTCTTTAACCAAAATCAGAAGACTGGCAATGTTGTTCGTTTAGTTATTTTAGTTGCGCAACAGAAAGCCAAAAGGAATGGCCCGGAATCCACAACATTCTTGTTAAGTTACGTTTGTAACCAATTGCAGTAACTAGGCGCTTGCAAACCGAGCGAATGTATACCTATTTTATACACACCTAGATACATTTTTCTAAAGGAAGTTTGTCGTAAAATATCTTAGAGTAGAACTTTGTATTTGCTACAGAGCTTAATTTAAGATGATTAAACTTCCCTCTTTAAAAGCAATTAGCAAGTTCTTGGCACTGTGTTTGGGAATCTTCCAAGCTTAAGATATTATTTGGAGAGTGAGGATGGCGAGTGCCTTGAGAGCGGACGTTTCATTTACAGCGGCCATAACACTTGCCAAAACGTTGTATATTCATTTATAACATTCACGTGGGAAGTGATTTTACAAATGTTTATGGTTACAAACATTTGCGAGTGCACATACAATCTGTACACCAATATAATTGTTTTATGCGAGAACTTACTGTTATTCTAGTAATGGGAGCATAAAGCTTCAGCAGTAATTCTCTTACAGTTATGTAAAATTATTATACTTGTAATAAACAAATCATAAATAAGTATTAATGAGTTCGTTGTTGGTTTTAATGAGGTTCAAATTATATTCTACTAAGCAAAGTAACTGTTAATCTTAACAGTTTTTCAGTGTATTAAAATTACAATGAGAGGTTTAGTTTTCGGTAAAGTCCAATCTTGGTAACTGTCTAACAGCTGATGTTTGATTAATTTCTAAAATAAATCATAAATGTTTATTTATATTTTGTTGAACTCTGTGCAGGAGAATCTGCATATTATTGTTTTCATCAAAGCAACATTTCGTTACCCCTCTTGACAGTTTAATGAATTTTTTAAATGTATTCCACTCATCAACCTGTCACAGTTTGGTCTCGCGTTAGTTTAGGCAGAATTACAAAAGGAATTACAAACGATACCTGTTTGCATTTGCAAAGTTTTAACGTTGTATTTTTTTGGAACTTACTTAATAAGTAAAAATGAAATGTGAGTAGTATAACAACTTATTTTAAGCCAAACCCGGTATATTAAATATTCTATTCACGCATTTGTTGACAGCACTAAGTCAATATTGTAGTAAGTATTATAAATTTATATGTCTTTTATTTAATTATAGATTAACATACTATTTTACAAATATATACAACTTAATTCTAATACAAAATAAAAACAATATATACAAAAATAAAAAGTATTATAAATAAGTACTAAGTCCAATATCTATGTCAACGTTTATATATTAAACTATATAAACTGATGAATAAAACTTTCAAGGTTTTTACTTTGGGTGATACATGTATAACTGTATAGAATAGAATATTTAATATCATACACGTAACTATATTGTCCGTAAAAAATGTGTATTTCGCTTAATGGTGAGTACTGAATAGTGATGGCAAAACATCGATAGTATAGTACTTTTGCTATCGATATCTATCAAAGTTACCTAGAATTTGTAAGCGTTTACCATAAATATTTTTTTGTGTTATTTTTTTAACATTTACCATATTTTGATACAAGTCTGTGATATAATTACAGTAAAGTACACCCAATAATATAATAGACAAATATTTTAGTTAAACCAACGAGTAAAGATAATTAAAACCAATCTTAACTGAATTGAATTTGACGAAAAGAAAAACTTTTAGTAACGTATATAAATTCACATTCACATAACACACAATGAAATATGTCGATTTCTCTAAACTATCGACGTTGAAGCAACACTACAGGCCACAGCTGCGACATACATTGTGAGGTTATTACACTCGGCACCCGCCATCCATCTCTCGCCGCCTGCGCATGTTAAACGTTACTTACGTTACGCACACCAATGTGTGCTTAGTGCTTAAGCATTGACATAATCTCTACACGAAGGCTAACACAAACGATGTCTACGTACGATGGATCAGTTGCAACATACAAGTAAAAGAGAAAGATAGTTAAGCACACATTTCACAGAGCTTATTTTGAAAATGCTTTATACAAATGTTATATAAATTATGAAATATTTTATGATAGTAGATTAAGAATAAAAATAACGCTTGTCATCACAGCTTTCCTCTTTAAAGTAGTAGAAAAAGATAAATCAATTTATCGGCCTTAATTCCTAAAACCCAAGCATTACAGAATTTCCGAACAGAAAAACCCAACCATTCTGTCACATCTTAGCTATCTTGTATATGGTCATATTGGCCATAAGAATAATGCGGCAATTTGATCATCTTAATTACCTCTAATAACTATGAGTATACATATAATTGTATGTTATGTATTTTACCTAAGACATTTAAGATACAATTTGACAGCAGATTTGATCTGAACTCTTACATAATAACTTGATACAAGATGTTTATTTCGCTAACAAACAATAAATTCTGAAATCAACCAAAAAGCGTTGTCATTGTTACAACCGCATTCAACTTTCTATTGTTTCGTACAAATTCCTACGTAATAATTTACTGTGCACGAAAGAGCCAATCGTCCACTTGATAGTAATTAAATAATGATAGGTGTTAAAATAATGGTTGATCGAGATAGCTGGTGAATGGGTGATGTAACAATGAGTGTCAATCTTGGTGCATTGCGCGGACGCAGTTCTGAAACCCCGTAGACACGCCCATTCTTACGTAGACGTTGCAGACAGGTGGGCGAACGATGTAATTTTCTATATTATTTTGCAACTACACGTGACATTTGCTTTTTATCTTTTCGCGTATCGTACAACTTTTTATAGACGAAAGTGTTATGTGTAGGGGTATTACAAAACTGCAGTGGTTCCATTAATGATTCCTGATAAGACTAAGAAGTAACTTGTTTTTTTACTGCCTGTTCTATGTCCCACTGCAGAGCAAAGACCAAAACATGGCCGGAAAAGGCATCGAATAGAGGATTGTGGAAAAAAGGAAAGGCGGTGGCTTAGTACGTTAAATTAATATTAAAAAAAATTTTTTTTCGAACTTCTCTCTCGCAGTTAGCTCTGAAGGAGCTCTAACTGCTTAACCGGTCGTTTGGCGAGACCTAATAAAAGGCCTCCAGCCAGGATTAATTTTGATACTTTATGATGTCTTTATATAAAACTGTTTGTTAGTTAAGGGAGGCACGTCATCGCCGCACAATTCATCAAGCGTCCTCCCCTCATCCCATAAACCGTCCATCGTTATATAACAGCATATAAGGACGTAAAATTCCGAACAGTTCAATGTCCAAGTTACAAGTATCAATAACGGTTACACACTCCTATCGTGATCATCTTAATGTTGTACATAATTGCTAATGCAAGCAGAAAAAATGGTACAGTAAGATCAGATTGTATCAGTTGACATTTTATATGTTTAGTTATAGTTGTGATGTTGTTAGACGAGTATTAAAGTTTATAGGACCGCATCATATGCGGAAGAACTAGCACTGGCTTACATACGCCAGCTTTATGATATCCGAGAAATTTTAGGCATTTATTGTAGGGACGTCAGACATTTATCGTAGTTACATGGACTTTTCCGTGGTTATAGGCGCCAAGCATCCGCTACGAGCAATAATATACTGGAGGAATCACTCTAATATTATAAAGGCCAAAGTTTGTAAGTGTGTTTGTATGTTTGTTATCTCTTAACGCTCAAACGGCTAGACTGATTTTGATTAAAAAAATGTAGTGTGTAACACTGCGGGGCGCAGCTAGTGATATAATAAGTGTAGAAAACTTCGTGCTTGGAGTTGTCAAATTTAATCACGGAAATGACTAAAATTCCACTAGTATCTTGTTCCCCTTGGTAATAGGTTTCAAATACCTCCTGCTCTGTAGCCACGTTTCAAATATTTGTAAATTCATAAGTCTAAACAAATAAACATGTTTAGCGAAGAATGGAGAGCCGCAACCCTTAGAACAAAGCTGGATACCAATTCAAGAAAGCAATCCGGTCATCAAAGTTCTAAAGCCATCAAACGTTAATTATTTTCCATGTATATTCTCGGACGCCGTTTGATTTCTCTTGCGGCGTCTGACTCATGCAAACCGTCGTTTTTACCGTCATATATTTTATCGTAACGACTATGGTTTTATTAAATGAGACTTCTGAGAAACGTCAAACATGTCGAACTTTCCTGTTGGGCAAAGTTGTTTATACTTGCACAACTTTTCCGTTACGCAACTGAGACGCGTTTGGAAAAGCGACGATTTTCATTTGTTACATAAGTTGATAGACGCGTGACGCGGTTCTGTGTCGTCAGACACGTTGTATGGGAGACTATGGTTGGTGCGTCTATTGTGGTCAGTTCAATTTAATTAGGGCTGTAACAGTATCAATTATGAACTTAAATATCATTGTCAAACTCCTTAACCTTTTAATCAATAGGTTGATGTTTTAAGTTAGTTATTTTTGACCAATTTGTATTTCTTACAAAAACTAAACCTATAGTGCGGTCCTACCGTTTATTTTTAATGGGTAATGTATAACTGTAATAGGTAGCTAATGTATGTTATGTTTCAATTAATAATTAATTAATGTTTAGTTTCTATGTGCTATGTGCAATAATAATAATGTCTACAGCAGTCTCGTGTTGGCTATTGTTAATTAATGATCACGTGAGTAGAGCCAGCCCTGCGCGTGGTGTGGGCGCAACACGTGCGCGTGAGTTGCGCCACGCTCGGAAGTAGACTGTATCAACATGACGGTACACCCACTGCTGTCGGTTGCCAATTATGGTTCTGCTACCCTTACGGCATGTTACGTCATGCCAATAATATAGCTTACAGCCGAATAATTACATTAATATGACATAACTGACATGTAGCAACTTCCAACTTTCTTTTCCATAATTCACGTTTTTTAACCAACATTTAAGTGTTTTCATAACAATCGATTTCCCATAGCATGGCTAGTTAGACAGTAGTACTTTCGTATAGGTAATAATACTTCGATTTCCGCCAAAGTGATTTCAGAGCTAACCACAATATTTTCATTCTACGCCGCGCTGAATCGTAAGCGCTATTATGTTGATGCGACAGTACCAAAGTAACAATCGAGATTGTTGAACAACATTGTGATTCACACGCATCTCGCTAACAATAGCATGCATGTGTTGACAAGAACTAAAATAACGCCTATGAGCGCTCCTCTCAGTGTAAAAACACATCTTCTCATCGACCACACTTTTCCCGTACTTTCCGTTACTGTGCGCGTTTTTCCCTGCAACCTGTGCCTTACTTTCTAATTCTCGACTGAGCAAGCCCTCAGCTATTAACCGTTAAAGTGTTTCGGTCATTCTTTGTCGCATAATAAGTGTTTACTAAAAGCAATTACGCAGTAAAAGTGTTTTAAATTACTTATCTCACGTCGATCTTGTCGTTAATAGCTTTAACGTCACAACTTACAGTAATCACCGTAAAAGGTGCTCTGTTATGTCCGTATTACTGTAAACGTCGTGTAAAACTCATCCGAGTTAGATAGATATAAGACCTATTACCCCGAGGGCATCGCGTACTGATTGCAGGCATTTTCCTATATCTCGACGATGATCGTTCCTCATTCAATTTGCTATTAAGCATTAATAGGACGGAGCATGTCGGAGTTAAGTGCGTCGTAATCGTAACAGTACTATGGGGTAAATTCGAATTTGCCGATATGGCGGGATGGTGATTAATTGTGAACACAGCATTCCATAGAAAACACCATATAAATATAGGGAAGAAAACGCTGCGAGCGTAAACCTCGTTCAGGTGTTTTTATACCACGGTGGGGTTCAATTAATACATGTTATTAAAAACGAAAGTTGCGTTATTGGAGAAATGCATTTTTTTGCGTTTGTTTTTAATTGCCGTTTAATCTATCGGCTGCACGCAATAGGAAAACTAGTTTGAAATAATATTTTGTTTACTTTCGTTTCTAGTCAGTCGGTAGGCTGTATAAGTTTATCGCCCGATCTTTATATTCAAAACAGAAGACGTTCGTGTCATTCGGAACTAGTTTAACTACACTTTAATCAACATTCTACGACGTTAAGAATTTACGACTTATGTATGGCTTAGACCGAGGTTTGCATATTAACGTACGTATTAATTTTACGATAACATCCAACTGTAATTGCTTCACAATTTTTCTTTATATTAATTTTATTTGTATAGGATATTTTATATTTTATTGCAATGTGAACGAAACGAGTCTATTTCGATATGAATGTATTTAAAATCTACATATAATAACGTTCACAGTAACATCAGAACGTGATTGGTTTCATAATGTTATATTCTAAGATGTTGCCCAACACTAACAACATAACAATCCCAGGTACTTCGAATATATTACCATATACGAGTTGTCATTGTCATATTTTAGAGCTATAATATTAATACACTTTATACGGATTATTGTTAATAAATCATTATTTACAAGACGTATTAAAGTAATTTATAATCTCACAAGGTGTCTTGATTTTTATGTTGCCACGTTTTAAATGTATTGCCATATAATATTAACGTAACTATGTAATACTTATCTCTATAATAAAAAAATATCGTAGTGCAGTTTTTTTTTGTACATACCGGGCACACGAAACCGTGCATAAGTCTTAGTTTGTTGATCTCTTTTTCAGTCCACCGCCTGCACCGGGGCCCTTTGTTGCATGAGGTATGGTCGCTTTATCATGCACGGAGTATCTCTGCAAGTTATGAATTTACATGTTTACGAGTGTTCTCAGCTGGTGGTCCGCCACGATTTGTCCCGCGAAATGGTAACCACATGACAGGTGGTTAACCGTCTACCATTAACCAAAGACGCCCGGTTAACCATTAATACTGATGCCAATATTCTTACTGAGCGTATTTTATCATCGATTTATCCCGCCCGGTGGGCACAAGTTATCTTTCCTCCCTCAGAAATCTTTGAAACATAATAGCGTGGCGTGTTTTATTGGTGCCGGGTATTAATGAACTCCTTTTTCAATATCAATGTTGGTTGCCAAGGAAGTTACTGCAGCGTTTGCAGGAGAATGTGCGTGATGTTAGAACGATTATAATTATCTATCGTATTAGCTGGGCAGTTACTTGTAGAGCTTGATAGCTTAAACTCAATAATAAACATGCTGTGTTACCATACCATTACAGTAGATTAATATAATCGGAATTTGATCATAGGCTTCGAGAACGTTGCGAGACAGTATTTATGCTCATCATAATCAATGTTTGAAGTAACACAAACATGCATATCATATCTAATAGCATTCCACAAACTCCTGTAGATTCGATTGGATACAACAATTATCATAAGTATCAATCTAATCAAGATACAAAAGGCAGCAAGCATATTGCGGCAGAGGTCGGAGGTCGCGTTGCATCAACGCTGCACTTTCGATGTGCGCCAGTGAAAGGCTCATCCTCTCGCAGGTGCATCTGATCCATCGCCTCCAGTCAACCGTTATGCGGTCATGCTAGTGCAATAACATTTATTTGTCCGCGGTTATGTTTTTTCTGTTCACATACAAAAAGCTAATGTTGTGACCGGAAGCTTAGCGTGCTCATGATATTCCCATGCTATTTTACTTGTTTGTTTTATAGGGATAGATTTGTGAACAAATAAACGCGGAGAATGGACCTGTTTTTATGATCGATGGAATAACTATAACGGATCGTGGTCATGTCTTTTCAGATTGACAGAAGATTAATAATTTACGAATACCTCGTGATTCTATTTGATTTAAGGGTGACGAAAGCAGTCATTAGTTTGTTATCTTGTTTGATTAAAATTATCCCCAGAAATTGCAAATTTTAATCGATTTTAGTGTAAATAAATATAAGTTATTGTGACATATAGGTATGCTCGTTACACATCGTTGTTTGTAAATTCCGATCAGCAATTATTGTCTAATTAAATTAAATTTATTACCCTATAAACTCTTTCGGTTTTATGTGACTTAAAATGTCTGAAGTCGAAACATATTGCAGTGGCATGCTCTAATGTTGTGGACATTATTTTAATGACGGTCATTAGTCCACTTTGAAAGGCAACGTAATGATTACCTACCTACACTTTGATATATGGATTATTTGTATACTTACGGAATATATAATACAAGAGATTGTTTTGTAATCTGAAGTCATCGTTTTGTCATCAGGTTTGATGTGACACTACTAAACATATAACCAAATCCCTTCACTACAATTTAAGTTATTGCAACAACTTTCAAACCTAACTCCACATAATTATGCGCACTTGAGTGAATATTCTAATTATTCCGCTTCCTGATTTTTAAGTTGTACTTAATTATCTTTTCTTTCAATTCTTTTTTTTTAAATATCGCCCGCACTAGGAATTTCTCCTGTGACTTTCACAAGCATGTAATATCACATACACAAACACGCAGACTCGGGACAAACATCTGTGGTTCGCACAAAGTTTTGCCCCCTGCAGGAATCGAACCCGCAACCCGTAGCACAGCAGTCCAATAGCTTAGCCAGTGTGCCAATCAGATAGTCGAACTTATCTAATTGGAGCATAACTTATTTAATTGTAATAAATAGCAAATAACTCTAAGTGTTATAATGATGTACTGCACCTTAGTAAGCGCTGTGGTCGGGTGTAAGGGTGTCGCTCAATCGCTGCAGTAACCGCGTTCGACTTCGTGCCCGTTGTCTCACACAGGAAGTTCATTATTGGCAGTCTGTTGTTTCATTAGTGCCGTTCTGTCATTACGAGGCGTCTCTGAGGTGCAACATGGAAAATTGTCACGGGCGAATGCGGCGTACATAACGGGAAATGCACCGCGCAAATTATAACGTCCGCATTGATGTTTCCACTTTCATACTCAGGGCCTCTGTAAAAGGCCGGCTTTTTGCAGCTTGTACTGCTATTCATTTGCAGTTTGCACGACTGCATCGCATTAGAGTCGTTTTCTCTCGGCGGAATGTATTTTTGCTGCTAACTTGAAGATGGTTTGCCTTTACTTTTCGCTCGCGCCTGATCGTTCACGTGCGATCATGAAATTGATATCGCCAACGAGATGCGATTCGTGAACGCCGTCATGATCTATAACCATGTAACTGTACTATTTGTTACGACTTTTTTGTAAACTATTACACAATAACTTTTACTTGTTACTATTACACACTTTTGATAATAAATACCGACATTGTTAGTTTAGCGATAGAAATCTCACGATAAAGTAATGTAATAAGCGCGCGCAATATTTTTTCTTGTTACTTATAATCAATAGCCTACTTTTATGAATTTATTTTATAGTATCAACATTTATAGTCTATTAGCTTTGATTATGTATAAGATCGAGTGTTTATGTGGATAAGATTAATTATGCCATTAAATTAACGATAGGTTAGCTTTTATAAGAGTGTTAAGTGTTGTTTACCACAATTAATTTTCATTGTAGAAATAATTCTTTATCATCGTGGATAAAGTCTCGTAATGTGTGGTCTTCACCAGTTATGTTTGTTATCATTTGTCGAGATGGTGTGAAATTGCTGTTACCCACAATACCCCCACGAGTGTCACGTTCGCGCACCTTGAACAATGATCGTCAGACGGTACAAGAAGCCGCTACTGAAAGTTCAACACACGAATGCCGTACGACTGGATATGGCTATTGTTTACTATACTCATATCGCATGTGCATTAAAATGCATATTCAAAGGAAGAAGAACAGGTGCAAAGGAATGTTGACTCTATTAGTTTTATTCTTAATATACTATAAAGTACCAAGTGTTTACTACATACGAGTAGTATATTGAGAAACAAATTCGTTCAGCAAAATTTCGCGTATTATTCTTCGAAGTAATTGAAACTAACGAACGTTTGTAACGAACAGGATGTTATAATATACTTCTTAAGATAAGATTACTGGTTTAATGGTGTATTTTATGTACCAGCATCAAGTTCCGTACCTCGTAGCCATAAGGTAGAACTGTGCATATCTTATTGAATAGTTTATATTATCATTAGCGTACTATGTAGTAGCTATAGCATGAACACTTTCAGATTATATTATTCTTTATGTTAAACTAGCTACGCTCCGCGGTGTTGCCCGCTACATTTTATCGGGATAAAAAGCCTATGTGTTAATCCAGGGTATCAGCTACGTCCATATGAAATTTCATTAAAATCGGTCTAGCCGTTTAAGCGTGAAGAGGTAACAAACATACAAACACACTCACAAACTTTCGCCTTTATATAAGTGTGATATGACGATATCTCAGTAAACGTGTGTGGTGTAGCAGAGGCGACGGGAGATTTAAATAAACCTATTTCAATACCGCGGTCATCGCGTTAACGACTTTATTTTTCATCTATTTCTGGACTCAAACAACGTCGGTGTATAAAGCGCGTAACATCTGACATGTATGAATATTAAAATGGATATTATCTGTATTTCTAAAGTGTTGCAGTGTTTGTTTTTTTTTATTCACTGATTGACTGATATTTATTTATTTATCACTTAACGCATTGACTGCCACGCACAACGCAACAAACACAGTATAAAAAGTATTTTTTTTCTGTTCTGTTGACCGAGGTTAGGCTCAACAGGTTAGGTACTTGTATGTTAAAATATTATATCTTAATACTACCTTTCGTATGGATAAATGGTTTCCTCGATAAATGAACTAGACAACACAATAATTTTTTTTTCAATTCGAACCAGTAGGTTCTGAGATTAGCGCGTTCAACCAAACAAACAAACTCTTCAGCTTTATAATATTAAGTATACTTAGATTACGTATTTATTTCCAATATACAGGACCTCACCTTATAAGTGTCTTAGCCTTCTATGACCTTTCTAGTCGCTAGCCATCTTCGAGTCTAGCGGTTTAACAAAGGAACAGCGTCTACCTCATAGTTCGCGTGTGTAATCAGTTAGTCTTATAAGAGTCAATCAGATATCCTCGTACAAGGCGATAACCGTACAAGTTGGTAGCAAGGAATGCCAACAGGTAATTAGCAAAGTAGCGATCTGCAGATACTGCAGATTTGCACAATTCAACTTATGTAGAGTCGAATTTCTTGCAACTTAACACCTTACACTTTAGGTTTTGGAAATGTAGAGCTAAGTAACTTTTCAGTTGGGTTTAATTAATAAGGTCTATGGTTTGATTCTTGCATGGGACCATGGTGTTTAGAGGAGGTTATGCCCAGCAGTGGGTCATTTAAAAGCTGATGATGATGCTGATGGGACTATAAGTATACATACATAAAGCCACGCCTGTTTCCCTGAGGGGTAGGCAGATACCACGGATTTCCATTTGTAATAATAACCATTAGTAACAATTACTTGTGTAGAGTCATAAGTATTTCTACACGCATATCATGAAGAAGTTAAGTTTTATACATTAAAACCGCCACGGCACGAGAGCTCGTTTACTGCATGCAAATATAGTATATTATCACCTAATATTTGTTTTTCATTGAGTGAGCACGTAAAATAATTTAACATAACGCGCATTGACTATAAAGTTTGCCTTTTGTTATGTTATCTGATTCTGTATTGAAGTATTTAAAATATAAAAAATATGAGGCCTATTTATGTATTCATGTGTCGAACGCGACTCATATATCTATTCGTAAGCATTACTGTCGTGTGCGATAGAAAGCGATCAAGTTACAATTGAATATCGCGTAAAGCGTGAAGGAACAACGAACGACACGCGTCGTATGATCTAGCGATCAATCCGCTTTCACGTTTCACAACTGCGTTTGACGAATATCCGAGGAAAGTCTATGATTGTTAGTATCCCGTGCGGACTGTAATTGGATCTAAACTACCCGCTGGACACGGCCGGGATTACTGTCTATTTGCAAGACCCGCACTGATATTTCAATCTTTGCAAAGTATCGTACGGCGACTCAAACTTAAATTATAATCCTGGAGAAACTTGTTTAAGAAGATAAAATGTTTTGCTCGTACATTTTATCTTTTTAATAATGATATGCAGATTGTAGGTTTCCTCTATCAGATTATAGGAAAGGCGCATTCCCTAATGTATAATATAAGGAGTATGTAGAGTTGTATTTTATTAAATGTCGTAGGCCTGAGATACAGTCGGTTGGCAATATTTCAGGAGGCTTTTGCACAGAGGCCAGTAATTAGTGGTAATCGATCTCTGAGTTTACGCCTGTTCGTATATGGTATGGGCGGGGCGGCGACGGCGGCGCGGGCGCTGCGTTCGAGTGCATTCACTCGCGCACTCCTGCGCAGCTAATTTCTCTATCTTTAGCACGGTGTAACTGACCGCCAGCCCTGCTACCGACTAAAGAGAAACTGCATTAGATGCGTCCGGTTTATGTGCACACGTCAAATAGCCAATACTTCCTTTTAGTTAAGCAGGAACTTCTAAATGAAAGGTACTTGAACATTCGATGTTACTTAAGATAGGTTAGGTCCGCATTGAGTTTGGTTGAGATCGAAAGTAGATCTGGTAATAACATACCTACTTGTGATTATCTCGGTAACCGTTAGTAATAAGCGGAGAAAATTTCCTTCAAAACTTGATGTTGCGATATCGGTGTAGCGTAACGGTTCCAGGAAACGTTGACGTACGTTTAACTCAGCTAATTTTCCAGTACATAATGTCCGCCTCAGTATCTGGCAACTATTCAGCAAAGTCAGAGATAAAACATTTGTGAAACGTGGTCTTAAATTCTATTCTCTTCCTACACTTTTAACGTACATTACCATTAAAGTAATTGCCTACTTTATTATAATTTGAAACGTCATAGCGCGTTATGAAAATGAAATTATGGTACATGATTGTACACACGATTGGCATCTGTCACAGACACGTCTATTAAGTACATGAGAATTGTCAAACGGGGCATGTTCACACAAGTTTAACTTTCGCTGGAGTCGGCGAGAGTTTCCAGTAAACATCGACTTCGTAATGTAACAGCATAATTATAGACCTTAATATTTACCTGTTTAACGTCGATAGTGCCGACACACGCGTTCATTAGCTCGGCTCAAATCGATTTTCTATTTATGGCCTGATAGAAAACTGATTTCAATCAAGAGTGTTGAACGTAAAAGTGCTATTCAGGTTCTTTTTACTTTTTTAGTGTTTAAACTATTAATGCAGTTTAAATGCGGGTTGTAAATCACTCCGTGCGTATTTATATAACTCACATTATTCTTCGGCTTTATTATATGCTTAACTACCTGAATCCATTGCTAGAAAATGACAATTATTATTTTCATACTATGTTATAACTGATGTATCCCATTTAATTTATATTTTTTATTTAATGACACAAGAATCCTAACTTGAAATTTATTTAAAAAACATGTAATTGCTAGTGAAAGTCTAAGTTAAGAGTTTTATGGCAGGCTGTGAGTCGGGGCATGTAGCCAGATGATTATTTGTCAGATTTAGTTCAAACACGTAAAAAACGTTACATCATACGATGCTTCACGCTCTCTCTAATTTTATCTAGACAGACGTTTATGATAATAGCTCGCGTTTAATTCACTATCCAGTATCTTAGAAATTTTACAAAGCCCACGTGGTTACCAGTGCAGCGGTACGAACAAGGCCTGTTATATCACTCGTTTCGTAAGCAACACATAAATCCTTCACTTATAAACCAGTACCTACCTGACAGCTAGCAATTTTACCAAAACTTAAAAGTAGTATTTTATCAGCGAATGTTACGTTATAAAGTCACAATAGACTTGGGTAATAAGAAAACTTCTTGTTTGAGGGATTAGCAAAACAAGTGGAAACGGAATCCTTGTCGCAACTCACTCGCTATGGTTACAATATGGTGCAATAGAAATATCTGTTGGTAAAAACTTTCGGTTTTATATTCTATAAGCCGCTTTTTCACTAACCGACATTTGTCCCGGACTTTCGACACGAAATTTACGTGCCCCGTGCGATGTAACCCAACTTCGCCTGCGACATCTACGCGGGACTTGTCGTAAGTCGACGTTCGCAACATCCGTGTCCCTACACAGTCGCCCGACATGTCCCACAAAGTCGCAAAGACGTACCACGTAAATGTTGGGTGACTTGTCTCCGCGACATGTCTCCTAGTGAAAAGGCGGCATTGTGATATGGGATAAATCTCCATTTAGGTAAATAAAATAGAGAAAAGCTATGCGTAGTTCTTCTAATAATAAGGCCTGTGTGCTCCTACTTCAATCAATCATACGTTTTTTACCAAAATCGTATTGAACACGTCTAGATATCAAGCGCGATTGGGCAACGAATATAAAAAAGTTACTCAATTAAAATATTAGTAAGATAAATTAAATTTGGAGTCATTGCACACGTTAGGTGGGTCAATTAATGTCACGCGGCTGCATGCGATCTACAGCGGATGTTGTGGCAATTGGCACCGCGGCTTGCGAAACTGATCGATGTTTAGATTGCGGACCGTTGATAGCTTCGAGATGGAATAATTAGCTTGTGACACGTGTATTGCTTTATCGGAGATTAACACCCATTGCTGGGTGCACACTATTAATTTAGTAATCATATTCTGTTTTTTTCTTTTCAGGTAAGAATGATGCTGTTTGACAAATTACTTTTTATCATTGGTAAGATTAAGTTGTCTGTTCTAACGATCGTGGAAGATAAAGATGGGTATTTTATTACTCGTTTTATATAGCGGTTTTTAAATAACTAACTCTATATTTTTATTGTGAAAAAAAGAGTTATCTTGAACTCGATTTGCATCTGTAAATTCGAAAAGATTATTTGTTCTTATTTAAGTCATTGCTTGTGGTTGACTTCTGTCACGCCTGATGAGAGGCAATGATAGGTAATGGAGCCGATAAGTCTAATAACCTTCAAATTCCCTTTTCACTTTTTCATCAAAAAGTTTTAAATTTCTTGCTTTGCATCGTCCAATTCTTGGTTGCCAACCAACTTATCACAAATCTCCTCAATTGATCTTTCCCTTTAGGCTTATCAGGTTCAAGTAAAATGTTGTCACTAATTCTACTTATTTAAGGTAACGAGAATTAAATATTCTCTGGTTTCTGCAACTGCCCAACTGATTTCCTAAGGTTGGAACATGAAGGCACATCTCGATCTCAATAAACGAAGACGTATCAATTAATTAACTTATAAAAAGTGACGTAGTGTCATGTTCTCTGGCACCGCAGAGCGTCGGGTGACTGCACCCATCCATCTGTGAGAGTGCGTATCGTGGTCTCATTACCGATCCTATTACGCGATGCCACTATTTATCCCCACCCCACCAACTCTAGGACGTAATTACTATGGAGAGAGGTTATTATTTCGATACCGATGCGGCCGCGTCTACTTCAAAAGATATAATAGTAATTTTCAACTCAGGCTCCAATGCATTATCAGAGAAATTTCTCTTAAAGGAATGCGCGATAAGCTTTTTTAGAGTTCAAATTACGTATTTATTTTCTAACTTGACACGGCTCCACGCAACTTTATTTATAAGGCTCGATAAGAGTGAGAAACGACGTGCTTTCCCTTCTTCCTTGCAGTTGCTGCACCATAGAACAACTAGAATCACAGCTGATTGCTGCAGACATTACATGTTTATTGTAAAATACCAAAGAATGGCAAGCTTGCAAATTTCTAATAGGTTAACACTTTTACAGTCAATGTAAGTACCTGCTTAATAATAGATTACAAAAGTGCAAATGTTAGAATAATTTAACTTAATAAGATAATCACGTCTTCTGCGTTGAAGTAGAACGAACGCATTAAGAATAACAATTTAAAAAATTTAAAGCGTAGTAATTACAAAGTTACGAAATTGCTGGAAAGGCGCGCGTACTTTTTGCGCGTGCGTTGCGACGGCAAGCGCTGAGCGGCAAACATGTCGCCGGGTGGCATGCGCATGCGCGGCCGCTGAGGTTTACTAACAAACATGCTGTTAATTACGTGAATTATCAACCAACTGTCCCCTTGAGTGATGAAATGTATATAAAAAATACATTGCGTAACGCGGCGTTTTAGACTCCTTTACGCTTTGCTTTTTCTTAATATTGTTTCATCTAATTAGAGTTAGGATAAAAACATTTATTGTTCTTATTTACCAGCCTACATTAGAGTTACTAACGGTGCGCATTTAACAAATCGTATAAACAATATTATTAAAAGTAAATAAACAAGTTAAAAAAACTATTTAAAGTGCATGTTTGTAACTGCGCAAATTCTTACCAAAATCTATGAACCTAAGATTATGTAATAATCGTAGATAAGCTCAGATTAATAATCTCCGATATGGAATTCAAGGGACCTTAGTTGTGCGTAATCGAGATGCGAGAGCCAGCTTATTACGAAAGATGCGTAGAATCGAAAAATAAATAATTGGGCCCTAAAAGTGAAAGCTGTGAGTTACGACCACTAATGCGCTTATCTAATTCGCCCCACTCAATCATGGGCACTCGAGACAAAACGACGCGAGACACTCAGTACCTAATATATTTTAAATATCACTTGTCATTAGTATTATGCATCTATCTATATCTATTACGTACGTTATGTAACAGTCGTGAGACTCATTATGCAGTACGGCGATCACTTATAGTTCACTATGTACATACAGGCGTCAACGTTATTATTCCTTATAAATATTGTACAGCCCACTGTAGTCTTTATCTACAATAGAATAGTGTCTATATCTCTGTATAGAAATCGTGTAATTGTGTTATTTAAAGCCTTGTTGTGATGTACCTGTAGCGCTATTTAACATAATAGCACATGACTCGTGATTTCAGTGTTCTGTAAACTATTGTTATGTAATTATGGGTAATTAATTTATGTTCCGCAATTTCTTAAGTACTTAGTAAATGAGGTAGTCGTTTACTAATATAAGCAAATTTGCTTTGTCTATTAAAGTACTTTCATTAAGAATACAGTAGGTGTTAAATCGTTGACTAAATACTCAATTAAAAAACTCAAAGCAACCTCTTTTTAATGGGTTCTGTTAAGTTCATGTTGCTAAGACAACGTTCAAAGATTTCTTAATTCTGAAATCTTTAATATGAATATTATTTCGAGAAATCTATAAATTACTAGCTGACCCGGGGAAAAATAGATGTTGGCCGATTCTCAGACCTACTCAATACGCTCACAAAATTTCATGAGAATCGGTCAAGCCGTTTCGGAGGAGTACGGGAACGAACATTGTGACACGAGAATTTTATACATAAGATATTGTAATTTCCATTATTTACACTACCTACTAGATGATTTAATCACCTAGAGATTGGATATTAAATGATAAAAGCTAATTCGGTTACTTATTACCGAATTAGAAAGTTATTATGTTAAACGTGATTTATTTACTCAATGATTCATAAATAAGAATTTGAATAACAATCTTCAAGCATTATAGATAAAGTAATTTCCTCAGACATTAGCTCCGAAACCATAATATTTCTTTCATATCAGTGAGATTACTGTGCACCATTATTTATAACTCAAATATTTTAATGCACTGCAATTGCGTCATATTAAGATTACTCTAGAACCGATTTCAGTGGGCAGGTAACATTCGTGACGTCAGTTGGGCCGACCCATCTCTCATATTGAATGATAACTCGATGCCGGTTAACGAGACACATTAATCTCGGCCCAGTCAAAGGGAATCACTTTCACTCTGAACTCGATATATGAAACAAAAGTTCAACAACTTTTATAATTAAGTGAAATGTTGCTCACAGTGAAGAAACATTCAGATTTATGTACTGCCATACTTGTTTGTGCCATGTAAAGAGCAGTACAGTTTTTAAATTGAAAGATTACCCTTGATCATAATCAGCTGACTTTTGCCCCGGTGCACTGAATACGAAATCGGCAGTTCAGCAATTCGCCAAAGCTCGCGGTGTTTGTCTTTAGGGTTCAAAAGTGCAGTTGCATACTTTAATGAGTAATGACTACAATATGTATCATTGTTTTTATTACTTCTTTCTCCGTATGAAAAGAGATCCTTTTTTAGGCTTTTGCAACGGGATAGTCATATGTTATTATTATTATTGTGGAAGATTAATCGTATCACATATTATAGGTAAATCAATAAATAAGAAAACCCCAATTCTACTTGAACTTTAGATTTAAAAGAAATTTTACATTTATCGACTGAAATCTGAACATATTTTGGTTAAGGGCAGTAGAGCATGCTTTCTTATACTTTCTGCTATATAATGTCCTTTTTGTCGCACCGTGTGAATGTGACCTTTTAACTAAACCATATTATTTACAGAGTTTTAATTGTCATACAATTTGAAATTTCAAAACAGTCTTGCGAACTCAGAATGTATTCGTGCAGAAAACTTGTAATGAATCGTTCGTGCGTCCAAATCTTATGACGCTTTAACTTCATTATATAATGTATTGCAGAACGGTGGTATCAGATGTAATGATCGACTTCACGGAATCCTTAATTAACGAGATGTTGGAAACGATTCAACTGCCTTTATCAGAAGCAAATGGTATTATGTAACTGATGAGGCTTTTATTTTTATAGTTTCGTACTTCGTTAATGTGAAGCTTCTACAGATCTTCGGTCATAAAATAGTAACTTGTTTGTGAAATATTAAGTTTGCAACAAAACATATTACTATTATGTTCATATAACTTTGTTGTACTCGGGTTATCTTCTATTAGAGAAATTATGTAACATTAGCTGCGTCCCGCGGTGTTACCCGCTACATTTTTTGGGATAATGTAGGGTATCAGCTACCTCCATATGAAATTTCATTAAAATCCATTCAGTAGTTTTTACGTGAAAGAGTAACAAACATCCATCCATACTTACAAACTCTCGCGTTTATAATATTAGTAGGGATATGCAGTACTCTCATGAATACTGATGAAAAACTACAATGATGTAACCTGAATTTAATCTAAGCATCGTTTATAACTAGCCGCTGATAAGCTTATTAGCATTTTAAGTTTTTATTATCTTACGTTCGTGAACAACAACCTTTCTTTTATTTTAATATGTTGTGTAACAAGATAACTACATTAGAGATACACAAACGTGTATAAAAGTAACTATTAAAGATATTCTGCTGATCTTAAATCGAATGGGTTAATATTTACTACATACTATATTACTACTCTAGCGTCAATCAACGCAGATTTTTTTTCCATCTACACTTCCCTACTAATATTATAAACGAGAAAGTTTGTAAGTATGGGTGGATGTTTGTTACTTTTTCGCGTAAAATCTACTGAATGGATATGAATGAAATTTCATATGGAGGTATCTGACACCCTGGATTAACACATATCATCAGGCTACTTTTATCCCGAAAAAAATGTAGCGAATAACACCGCGGGGCGCAGCTAGTTTATAATAATACAAATACAACAAATCAATAATTCAATACTCTATGAAGTAACTACTTAAGCCGCGGGTCACGTACGAGGAAAAAAGGCTGTCTAAACTCTAAGTAACAGCGACACGTGCTTATCATAATAGCAGTTAGAGTAGCACATTAGCTAAAACATTTGCCAATTAAGCAGGCGAGATGGACAGGATAGCAGCCAGTATCTAGAAAGTCATCGTCTAATGGTTATAACGGCAATCGTGACACATCATCCGCTATGTGGAGAAGTAATTGTTATTATATATTATGTGGCATGCTTATTGCTGGCCAAAAAGAAATAACCCCACAATGTTAAAGATAAGCTTTATGTGCCTTGACTGAATGATACTTTTTATATGAAATATCTTAGGATTTTTATTTTTTCGACCAATTAGGTGCTAATATAGTTTAATATTAAAACATAATTTTTTAACACAAGCTTTTAAATTAAAGTACCATGATATTGTATTGTTACCAAACCTATTTTAGTATCCAAAATTTCATTTCAATCGGATGTCAAAAAGTGGTTCTAATTTACATTGCAAGATTTGACCTAATCAAACTCACATACATACATCCATACACACAAACATTGAAAGTTAAATAAAAGCTTGTAAATACTGAACGCGTCAAGAAAGCTGATATAAGTAGGTACCTACCTTTACTTATTTCGTACAAACTACTCACAAAACTTCAGTTCATTAACCTTTCTTTAGAAACTGTGTTAAGAAAACGTAATCTCGAATCGATACAATGTAAAACTTATATAATACTTACTGATTAATTTAATTGAAATCTGACATTTATAACTTGTCGAGTTAGACCTAATCAATCTGATAACATTTTATTTCACGAACAACGTTTGCTGACAATGAAGATTTAAATCTAATGTTATTTATTTATTTCAAATATGTATTATAAATGATTTACAACTTATCCATTGCAATCAGCGCGCGCGCATTCGTGTTTTTGTCAGCATCATTTCATCGTCGGTTCGTCACTTATATAACTGACTTATTTGACTTACATTTCTATTCATAACATGATTGCACAATGGAACTGACAGCCCGATAAAGAGGATAAAAGTGCTACTTGATTCTATCTAAAAACCTTTTGATTCATCAATGACTCGATTAAATAACCAAATAAAACTCAATTGACATCGGTTTATTCATATTTATACTGAACTTTATACAGTAAACTGTGAGCGGTAACATTCCTTAGACAAACAATAGAATTATATATTAATAATTTCTTCAGCGGACTCTTATTCGCTTTGTGTATTCATGAGCTAATTACTCTATTCAAAGTTATTCCAACGTCATAACTATCGGTCAACGTCGATATATCCCCTTCTAAAGTGTCGTGCTAGAGTGCGTAGGATCGTGACCAAACTCCTGAAATGGTCATATCGGCGTCTGTCGGTGTGGCCGCCGGCGGCGTACATCGCTGCTTGTGACCACACCATTCCCCCTATCACGATAGTAGTAGAGCATAATTTCGGGTGAAAACTGACCTTGACGGCGCTGATATATGCTTGTATGTGTAAACAATCGATAGTACCGGCGAGGCGCGGCGTGGACAACGAAACCTACCGCGCATGGCTAATGCGCGCGCGCAGCCACGCCGCATAACGATGAGGGTGTGCGCTGATACCGGCTAAGCTCTTCGTCTATCAAATTTTATTTGCCGCAGTGTTTTATTGCCTCATTTGTATTCAATACTTCCTTTATTAAAACACCAAATATGTTGAAACGACACTCGTGTCGAAGCTAAGCTCAAAGATACGCGACTTTATAGTAATTATATTTGATTCTCATACATTAAATCATACACAAGTACCTATCGTAATGCACTCGCACCGAGTAATTCGTATTTATTGGAGAAAGTCATGTCCGTGCGATGGGTGTAACACGAAGATTCTGTTGGTAAATCACAGACTTTTCACGTGAGAACTATTGGGACATGCTTTGGAAATATGAATTGGTGGTGTTACTACTGTACTCCGTGTGTTTACCGAGAATAAATTGGAGTTATTTTTCAGCTTTCACATACTATCATTATTATTAGTTTATTTAATCGGGAAGGCAATTTATACATACGTATCCATTTCTATTTGCGTTCGAAATTTAATTCAATTATTCCTTAACCCTTAGAGATGTATAAAAAACCGACAGCTCGCAAATTATGAATCATAAAATGATACAATAAACAAAGAAAAGTATCCATATCATCGAGGATATTACCATCTAGAGGACACGCCCCGTACATTGTAATTGTAAATCTCATCAAAGGCGGCATCAAGACATACTAAACTACTTGAAGATATAATATAGCTTTGTTCATACAATAACAACGTCGCAAATAATCCGTGAGGTTACTGGAACAAGTACTTAAATAACAAGATATTAATGATTTACATTAAAGATAATGACTCATCACTTAGCTCTATAAGGAAGTACCCAAAAACAGCATATTTGGTCGACTTTAAAACAATGGATGAAATAGAGACGATAGTAGAGTCTGAGAACAGTGAATCGCGTGCGTCTGTAGTCGATCACGCACGCTCCTTGTAATAGGAGCGGTTCACATAATAGACGTGGAACGGAAAAGTGGATAATGCCTCACAAATAACAGCGGACTCATTAGACCGATCGACCTATTTTCTGAAGCCAACCGGCAGCACTCACTTGAGTATATTATACTTTATTAGCATGAGCATAATATTGAGGAAATGCTACGTAAAGGCAATGAACAAGAGAAAATATATTCTTTATGTGATAATTAAACTAGATAATATTATAAATGTCTCTAAAGCCCGCGGTTTTATTGCAACAATTTTCATGATTATAATATTTCTTAATGCTAGGTATCGTGACGACCGCGATGTTTCGTAGCAGTGTTGCATTGCAAATTTGTACACCATTTTTTACTTTAAAGTTTACTTACAATATTAATGTTATCTCTAACCTACACTTACAGTTATTATTAATTTCTAAAACTATCCTATACGATCTCATAAGTCTTCACCGTTTGTATAACTACAAAGTGGAATAGTTATATTCGTTTAACTATAAAGAATTAAAGATATATTATATTTTACAACATAATGTTGTTACATATTTATCTATGGGAAAGCTTATATACATATATTTAATTTCCGTACACATATAACACTAAATATAGATAATGCACGTGCCGAGTAACATTGCGTTATTGTGACCTAAAAACAAGGCGAAATCGTCTACTACAGCTTTGTAAGCGTTTTAATACAAAGTATGTACGTCGGTACTATAGGAAGCGCGGGGGTGACAAAATGTAAATGCTGCGAATTTGCATTAATAGCCAATTGTCGATTCAGCGCGTTCAGTACGCGAGTAGGCACTCCACTTGACGGGTTTGGATATGACACATGTTTGAGTACATGTATGTGAGTGAATATGAACGCGATTAGAATTTTAATAGAGCCGATGCGAAGATATGCGGACTGTCATTAATATCGAACCGGACTGAACACTGTACAAGCACAATTTAATACCTTATTTAGGATATAAAATGTTGGGACTTCTCCTTCCCATGGGAATGCTTTGTCGGCCGATACCATACAAGACCTACCGCGAGAAACTTAATTGCAGAATAGAATTGGATGCTGTAATTAAAAATCGTAAAATATAACAGTAATATTTTGTAAAGAATAGACAATTTTTTTGTTTATTGTTCACATTAATTTACAAAATGGAACTTTCTTACAAACGCTGCTGAGTCGTATCCAATTTAAATTACTCTTTGATAGTTCGGGAAATTTAAAAACGTTCATTTTAAAATTACGACCAATAGTTTTTAAATTGGTAGTAAGAGCAGAGCAAACTATACAAGGCGAACGATCGTCGTGCTCCCCATCGGAGCGTGGTTAGTGGCAGTTAATCGAATTACTGACGACAGACGGACGACGGCCAATGATATAATTTAACTGGTTTAATTCAATCGGACACAGTCGGGGTCGATGAATTCGGGTTACTCTGTCAGAAATACGACTCCTCCACATTGTTGTTGTTTATTTAGGTCGACTGTCATAGTCGAAATTCAATAATTACATTCTTAATGGCAAGATTGGGTTGTGTTGATTTAGTAACTCATGTCCTCATTAAATACCATATTTTTCGTATTATGTTGCTTGTTATCTCGACGCGCTATGTAATATTATATCCGATGATAAAAACTGTCATCTCATGACACTATTCAAATATTAGAATTAGTATTTAAAACTGATTACCCAACGTAATTTATTCAACTGGCTAAGGTGACGACCGAATGGCAATCGATACCTACGAGTATGTGTCGCAACACGACGGAAGTTTCGACACTGCGATTATTAGTCGTGGAATTATTATAAACATTGGTGTTATGGCTATTAATTAAGACTATATTATAATTCAGTTAACTAGCACGTTGCTCAGTTCGTTTTCTATTTTGCACCAATGTAGTATTGTAACAACATAACGTGACAAACCTTAGGCAAGTTAAGAGTACTCTGATCTGAAAAGTGACAACATTGAATTAAATAAATGTACTCGATGGGAAGAACCATAGTTATAGAATATTCACTTACGTAAATTATAAAATGCTCTGAGAAGAGTCAAACGCAATAATAGATTAGTTTATTCAGTCAAAATCTAGCTCTACAACATCAAAACGGGGTCTACGCATTGTGGCGTAGGCCTGCTACATGCCTACGCTAAAATGCTCAATTACATATATATACCTATCTATATACAGGTACACTTAGGCACAAGTCATTTCTTATCACCTCTGCAGACTTAGCACAGGTTTGGGCAGAGAAGGCACACTTTTGATTCCAAGAATTTTACAAGCTCAGTCTACAGGCGAAATAAATCACTAGAAGTCAAAGTGTCTAGGGGCAGTGCTGTCCATTTGCGAACTGATCTGGCGTTAGGTCTGCGACGCGTGTACTACTCGGGTATGATTGATAAGTCGTGTGACATACTCCACTTCGCATCGCCATCGCCGCGGGCGCAGCGTATCGCAGATTGCGCGCGCGTGCCGCGTGCCGCTCGGTTCACTGCCATCACGAAACTCTTTTATTATATTGCTCTTACATTTGCTATTACATTGATATGTTACACCGATGATTTATATAGTATCTGTCACTCGTAAATAACTCTGACCTACTGCATCTATTGTGAGTCGTGTATAGTTTTAAGTGTCCGAAGTAGGCTGGTCGTTTCTGCAATGACCGGTTTGTAGGACGGTCGCTCACTTGTTTGATGAGTTCAAAAATATCTAATTCATCAGTGACATTAATATCCCTGTTATAAATTACGGCATTGTTAAAAAGATCGGTGTTTACTTTTACTTTTTTTATTGCATCGATTTCTATAACCTATATCAGTTTTATGTAGAGATAAATTATAGTGTCCTCATAAAATTACCGAACAATGAAAACTTTACACTATTGTTCATTCAATAAAAGAGTATTGTGTGCTATAAAAATATGAACATAGTAATAGATACCAGCTGGAAGTTTAGGTGTATATTACAGTGTTAATAATTATGTGATTCTGAGAACCTAAAGTATCGCTTTAGGTATTGAAACAGTTTTTATTGATTTATTATAGAAACTGTGTGTGGTGCTCAACATTTGGTTGTATCATTTGTCTCCATCAGAATGTCAAACGCGTGTAAACACTATTGTTCGCTGGCATCAACGGTCCGCCAATCAAACAACCCAGTACTGTAAATATTATCAGATAGGCTACGGTAACTTTACTACTTGTGAAAAGGTTAACTAACTAACACTACGTAATTGTAGAGCTAACCTTGCGATAATGTTTACTAGTTATACGTGACCGTATTTCAAACTGTTATTTACCTGGTTTATAGTGATGAATAAAACCGAAAAAAGGGAAGTATGTATTAGAGGTAGTATAAACATTCGTGATTGCTTGGAACGATATTAAAAAAATATGATGAGACAACACAAACTACAAACATCGGCTAATACATACACAATTTAATAGAGCTTAGTATGTATTATTTACTAACAATAACGAGCAATTAGGCGGGCGGGCGGTAAATCGTGAACGCGTCTGGGCGGGCGATGAGCACACGCGGCGGGAGCGGCGCGGCGGCGCGCCGGCGCAGGCCGCAGTCCTCGCCGCGCCGCGCCACGGGACGCACGCCCGTAGCCCTTACGACACAACAGTGACAATTGCCCATAACATAAACAAGGGTCGAACGTGACCCCGCGTGTGATGTTCCCGTGTCAGTGACTACTACTTACTCACACAAAGGACTTATGATGCATGTGAGTGCTTCCGCTGTTTGCTACTGTACAAGGATTATTCTTAGAGGACTTACTTATTTTTTTAAGTTTATTTTAATGTTTACTTTGGTAATGGTTAACTTTGGTATTTGACAACTTGTTGCATGCACCGGGACTGCTGTTATTATAACTCATAGGTTACTATAATGTCATCTCAACAATAGTTGTTTGAATGAAACTCTATTATTCATGACAAGGTCGGCCACAATCGATTTCTTTTAGCTACAGTGTGTTCAATATCGTCGACAATGCGTCAATTTCTAAGCATCCTGTTTTTGTAATGCATCTGACGACCTTAATTGCTCCAGGGTCCGACTTAATGTCAGCAATTAAGCCACCTGTCATGGTATTTTCCTTGATGTTAATACAACATACTATAGGCGTTATTATTTTCCTGTAATCGTTATCTCCTTGAATCATAGAGGTTTTAATGTATTCGATATTCAAATAGCAGCTAATATTGGCATGTCAATGCTAGTATATCGCTGATATGTTGATATAAGAAGGTTCTAATTAAGCACAACGTTCACTTTTAAGCCGTTCATATTCTTTCCGATTTCAGTCATGGTGGTTGTAATGTACACTTTTACCAACAAATAGTCGATATCCAAAGCACGATTGTTTAGTGTTTGTAAATACAATGACTGTTTATAAAACATAGTTCTTAGTACGATGGTATTGAATACGTAATGTATCGGTGTGAATGAAAAAAGTCGAGCAGATTTGCGATATTGCCAGGCGGACCGACGATTAATATCATGCAATACAATGCCCAACAATGCGTGCATAATTCACATGGAATTATGAGTATGATCAGATATAAATCAGATATACTGTTGTATGCCAAAAGCAGCTTTATTGAACCGCTCCGACGTTAAATATATAGCCTGTGTTAATGTCGAATTGTATCAAGCGTAACATACAATATTATGCCAACATAACTATTACGAGGGTCAAACTGAAAGTTCTTAGAACTGGCCACTTATAAACAATATAATAAAAAAATAATTCTAAAATTTGAAAATAGAACTCTTTGCCAATATTACTGAGTATATATTTCATTAATTTGTCATTTGTTTTACGATTTGGCGGCAAATTGAAAATTGTCTGTGTCACGTCAACATGAATTTAACACGAGAAAATTTTCGTGCAATGATTTTTTATGACTTTCGATGTCATTTAAGTCAACAAGAAAGTTATGATAGACTACGATTGGCCTTTCACGATGAAGCCCCATCTCGTGCGACAGTTTACAACTGGTTTAATGAGTTTAAACGTGGTCGCACTAATCTCACTGATGATTTACGTGAGGGACGGCCTTCTACGGCGACGACTGAAGATAACATCTGTGTTGTGCGGCGTATGATAGAGACTGACAAAAGAGTGACCTATCAGCAGATTCGGACAAGCTTAGGCATCGGTATGAGTCAAGTGCACAAAATCCTCCACGAACATTTAGCAGTCAGGAAGCTTTGCGCCCGGTGGATACCTCATAATTTGACTGAGGCTCAAAAACTCCATCGTGTGGATTGGTGCCGTAAAATGATTGAAAGATTTAACGGAGGTGACTCAAATGCTGTGTTCGACATACTAACAGGTGACGAAAGCTGGATTTACTGTTATGATCCTGAAACCAAAAGACAATCTGCTCAGTGGGTGTTTCCTTTCGAGAGGTTGCCAACTAAAGTGAAGAGAGATCGAAGTGCGGGAAAAAAGTGGTGGCCTCGTTCTTTGGAAGGATAGGTCATTTCGCAACAATTGTGTTAGAGGATCAAAAAACAGTTTCTGCAGAATGGTACACTACCAATTGTTTGCCACTTGTCTTGGAAAAAGTTCGAGAGAAACGACCTCGCAGTAGGATCCTCCTTCACCACGACAACGCCTCGTCGCACACCGCTAAGCGAACGATCGACTATTTGGCGACATCAAACGTTGAATTACTGGGTCACCCGCCGTATAGCCCCGACCTCGCCCCTTGTGATTTTTATTTATTTCCAAAAATTAAAGAAAAACTTAAAGGAAAGCGGTTTATGAATGCTGAAGAAGCGGTGGCTGCGTATCGCGATGCCATTGAAGAGAACCCTAAAGACGAGTGGGCAAAGTGCTTTTCCCAGTGGTTCCATCGCATGCAGCGGTGTATTGACGTGAATGGACAATATTTTGAAAAGATATAATAAAACTAATAACTGGCTAATGTAATCAGTTTTTGATTTTCTAAGAATTTTCAGTTTGACCCTCGTATATTAATGAAGTATCTAGAAGTAAATCTTAATGTGTACAAATTATCAGAATATATAAATAAAATTTATCTGTATTATTTGTTTACATCGCAAATCGATAGAATATGTTTATGCTACTTAAAATTAGATACATCAAATCATAGTCAACAATAGCTGGTTATAGTTGTTGTAAAATTCTAAATAAAGATGAAAACGTTACATTTGTTTATGTATTTAATAGATATTTGTATCATAAAACAATATTACGGATTGTGTCTTATCTCTACAATCTCAATCTTGAAAGAAAGTAATAGCAATGTTCGTAGTAAACCGGCGTCATCATAAAGTTCGTAAATGGTAAACAATCGCTGCGAGGATAACAACACCGATTGACGTCCTCCTTGTTTAGAACACCGCCAAACAGAACACCCATTCAGTGGTCGTCCCATTCTTACCTGAGCGCCGAAAACTTCGTAATTACCTAATGAATAGACTCAACATGAGCTCGGGGCGAGCCGGTCCCGTTCCTTCATGATATACCATAATTTGTTAAGCCCCGCGTTACATAAGGTAATTGGAAAGGTCTCAACGCATGAGCCTTCGAAGATACGTTAAATTGATCATATTTCATAATGTGCGGTAATTATCCAGTTTGAACCAGATTTATGGGCCCGTAACCCAAAACTCCATTTACTCGACTCGTTGGTGTGCCTACGTAACTAGTGATTGATTGATACAGTTCATTAAATTATCTTTGTGCATCGATTCGCTGCTTGTTCTGCGGTTGTCCGTACATAAACCGATTAATTATTTATTTAATGCCAGTTGCAAAACACGCCGCAACTCTTAAGCAAATCGTGTTCATATAGCGATTTACCTCATGAGTATTTTTATAATGGTGGGTGATTATGGAAATTGATTATTCTAGACAAATCCTAACTCGTCACGAAGGGCGTAGGCAGCAGAGTTAAAATAGATGTAAACAGGGTTCACGTGAATAATTCATTGTTGAATCTCATTAAACTGTTTATAATTCCACTTTGAAAGCGCATCTAATTGTAGCCTACATGAGGTACCATGGATTTGAACTAATGCTGTAATTATCATGATTAATATCAACTATTTGAACGAGACCATAGCTATTAATTACCAACGCTTAAACTTTAAATACTTCGTGTTACTTTGGTACTGTCCTTTTTTGTAAGGCAAGCGTGTTTGAGGACCTATTGTAAGTAAACTAGTGGAGTTAATAGGCCTTTATAAATATTGATAAGTACAACTAGTTAGCGCACCTGTCAATTACAAACACACCTGATGGACAGTTAACTTGAAAAAACGTTTTCTTGTCGACAGACATGGCGTACGAAACAAAATTAACTTGGCAAATATCAGACGAATTTATATCGGTAGCTTTTAAATGACGTTCGTCTATTAGGAACATAGCTACAGAAATTGATAAATAATAGAAATGACGGTATAATGTGTATATCAACTGAATTAGACACAGGTCACCGAACGGTCGCGTGTTCTGTAGATATCATTCTCAAGCATTTTATTATCATTTTCATCTCTTGATTATGCCCATCGGTGTTCATCTTTTTGTTTAAAGAGCAGATGCGTCGCTCAAGATGTCTTCAAGTTATTAGCAGACAGCAAAAACTCCTTGCTGCGTACGCGCGTGCTCGCGCGTCTGTTTAATGGGAATACTAATTAAAGATACGATACTTATGTGCAAGATGGGATGGGCTGCCCCAAATGATGCGATTACAAATTTAGCACAAATACACACCTGTTTGTATAGCACTGTGAAGCAATTAAGTGTTCTTTGTGTTTTATTCAACTTTAACAAAATGAAAGTTTAGTTAGTAAACATAAGTATGTCTGAAACAAATTCAATTGTGACACAGATTTTTTCCTAAGCGAATTGCATGTTATGAGATCTGTAGGAAACAGTATGAAATGTGTTTTTGTTGCCGCCGCCAAACAATAACGTTGAACTGGGTTTCCGTATTTGCCAAGGACTGCAATATTGACTTGAACAAAATAAGTATTTGCATTTGAAATGCAAGCATCGTAAAGTATTAACTATAAAATAACCTATTGCATTGTATGAATAATAATTAATCATAGGAATACCTGGGACGATGTACGAGAGTGCGTTGCGTCATGCATGGTAATAAGAAGACATTACAAAATTACCCACCATTGTTCTGGGTTCGCGGAACACTGTTTCTTGGTGCGCCCGCGCCGATCGGCGGCTAATAGGGCTCGCATCATTGTGCATCTCCGTCGGTTCCCACAAAACGAAACGCAAAACCAAACAACACCGGGGAAGCAACACTATGCGAAATTCTATGAAACAGTTTTGTATAGGAAGTGTAAACCGTCACGTAATTCGACAGCGATTGCGTTACGAGTTAAAAACTAGTCACGTACGCGTTTCCAAAGGACTCGCTCTAAAAATAATTTCTCACTGCAATCTGTGCTGCATCTCCCATCTAAAGATAACATAGCGCCAACACGTGTTGGAACTGTAAGTTTAGTGACCCCCCGACGTGACGTCAGGAACCGTCCGCCGTCATTAGTCGACGTCCTGCGGTGATCTGACTGTTCTTTGTATCCTCCAGCATAACATTCAACAAATGCTTAGGTAATTGTTTTGTAACGAGGACATTTACAATGTCAGGAGTCGTGAATACAGACTAAAGAAACATCATTCTTTAGTGGCTATGCTCTAGTGAAATAACAAAAATGTTTCTGGTTTGTGTTTTTATTGAAAAAGTCAATTGCATACAAAGTAAACAAAGAGAAAGGAAGCTACTGAAGTTATCAGACCAAAATCTTATTCCGCATAAGTAGTTGAAATCTGACGTATGGATTGATGTTCCTATTATGTGCGGTACGTGATAGGGGCGCGATTATTGGATGGTCAGTGATCGTCGTTAGAGACACGGTCCCCGCTTCCAGGGGGTGTACGTGACCGTGAAAATCACTGCCACGACAAGTGCACTATAACCAAAAAGCAGGAATTAACTACTTCCTTCTAAAATCTGACAAAAAGTGACCCCAGATTCCTACAGGGTCAGATAACTAATGGAAAAATACCCTTTTCGAAAATGTTACAGTTACTCGATGCGGATAAAAACTAAAATAAAAAACATAGACATTCCGCTATTTAAAATGTTTTTTAGTCTGAAATAACAGTTTTATTTATACCGACTCGTATCGAGTTAGCTTTACAATAGATATGACGAATTGAAAAAAAGCCTTTTCAATCTGAATGTTAGAAAAAATATTGTAGCTTTCAAGACGTTCTTAGAGCTGACTACTACGGCTAGATACACATAATATATTTCTACCAATTTCATAAGAATTATAACCATTAAAATAAAATCATAAAAATGCTGACACATCATTATGTCGCCTCCTCGGGGAGTTAATTGGTAGTTTCGCGTTGGTTGCGTGTGCGCAGCGTTTAAATCATATTCCGGGAACCATGGCGCAGTGACCATGACTCGGTCCATTGCGTCCTTGGGGATATCCTCGCACAGACTAAATTAAAAAAAATCAAAGAACCGATAACTAAGCGTGCTGATATATTAAATAAAATACACGTACATAATACATAAGTCAACAAAATGAATGCAGTGCAGAGTGATAATAATTTTTTCGGAAGTCTAAAAATGTCAACTTAAATGTCAGAATTGTATAAAAACTAGAAGTAGTAAAGATAGTCTCTTCTTTTCTGTATACATTGCTGTTTCAAATAAACTAAACATACATTGTATGGCTAGATTACTTTTAACTCGACACACATGAACACAGGTACTAAATATCTATCGGATCAATCGTGATCGTTGCATCTCGTAATTGAAAATAATTACTGGTATTTTTATTCAAGGTGATGCTATGTCCTTATTCACAATCTATTTACTTCGTGTGTTGTAGCCATGTATAATTTGTAATTACGTAATGATGCTGCCACAGCTGCGTTTGCCTCAACATTACCGATACCAAACGTGCACCGTACAAACCGTATAAATCAAAAGTCAAATATAATTAAGTTATTGCCTACTTCCATTGTTTTGAAATCAAAAGTCAAATGTTTGATAATATGAAGATACATTGCACTATCCATTAATCATATTCGCCGACTAATCTAAATACGAGTTAGCGCGGTTTACATAACGAGAAAAGTGGCACATCGATTTTAATATTGACACGCCGTGATTCTGCTTCCTTAGCGGTTCAATACTTTCTCATTTTTATGTAATTTTGTCATAATGTAATATAACAATGACATATTTTTAAACCTCATCCCACACTAGGAATTTCACCTGTATTATGAGCGCGTTTTACAAACATGAAATATCACATACAAAAACACTCAGATTTGGAACAAACATCTGCGGATCACACAAATGTTTGTCCCGCGCGGGAATCGACCCCGCTCGAACCTCTAACGCATCAATCCAATCGCTTACCCAATGCGCCAATCAGATCACAAAAATTAGTAATATTTAAATGTACTGTAGTGTAAGTGCAACTTTTAAGCACTTTGTAGACAGACACCCAGACCGATTTCAAAAAATCAATTTCATTGCTAATTGTGTCCTCAGTACGAGTGGAGTAAACTCCAAAAGTAGAACTAATGTTCTCTATTGTTATTTAAATTGTGTCGGTTTACTTATTTCTGATGAGGATTTCAAATAGTTTTTGAATAGTTAACAATCAAACTGTTAACACATAAGTTATATTTATGTGTTTATTTTTAGTTTTAAAATTAACTTTCTACGAAACTCTACGCAACTTATTGTCTGTAAAACAGTTATAAATCATTGAAATGCTATCATAATCTCTTTTATATACCGTTAAACAATCAGTACCGAGATTTATCAGTAAGCAGCCACACCGATAACTCAATGTGTAAATTAGTGATGTAAATTGAAAAACAATACCGCGCGTTACGCAAAGAGAAAGCGGGAAACTGAATTATCGGCACTGTGCTTAGTTCTGCGGTAACCACTACAACACTACTGATCACTTCATCAAACTTAAGACAAAAAGGTTCGTATCAAACTTACGTAATTTTAAATTATTTTTTTTCAAATTTAGGAACTGCGAACAGTTACATTATAAAGACTTACAGCTAGTTTAATAATTGAATGTTGTGGTCATAATGAGGGTAACATTACAATGCTGTCCACAGGTAGACATATAAATTTAAAAAAGAAGAATTGTAAACGCTAGGAATATAGATAGCAGTACGCGTAACAATTAGTAACAATGTTATAAACATGACTGAACATTGTGTGGATATATGTAATTGGACTGCTGTTGGCCATGCCATATCAAGTTAAACTACTATATTCGTTTTTATAGAAGTTTAAGGTTACTATCGAAGTTATCAATTCAATGTATAAAAAACCAAGGCAGGTAGCCACTGTCACCTTCGTCTTACCTTACCCCATGCATCATAAGTTGACGCAAATCCGATCAAATATTTAACGGGATTCGGATTTTATACTTAAAGCAATCGGATTTTTTGGTTATAAATATCTACCTGTCTAGCGATTATTACGTAAACTAGCATGGTTGTTAGATAATACGCGTAGTAAACGTCGCGAGAATATAGGAATATATCTTAACTGCTTTATCTCTTCGGCCCTGCTGGCGTAATCAGTATTGACTTGGAAAGTTTGTGGTTATAGCAAATATTATACACCTACTTCGTAGCAAATATTATACTCTTTCAAGCTTGTTGCTTCACCTCTGTGCCACTGCTCAACGCCAGATTGTGAATACGAGCAAACAGCACATCATATCCTGTGGGAGTGTGGTCTATGGCAGAATGAACGTAATACCTTGTTAGACAGCATATATGTTACATCCGGTGTAATTTATTATGAGGACCTTGTTGCGACCAGATCAAATTTCCGTGCTTTCAGACGTTTTTGCCATACCTACTATTGGAATCAAAATAACAATTAGGACCCATTAGTTTATAACTTTTATACCCGTGGTGCTTAGCGACTGGGCTTATCTCAGTTGTGGATCCCATATTTATTATGCTTTTGGCATATTAATCTTTGTGTCTCCCGCTTGCTATGAAGGGAAGTCGGAACTAAATTTATATTCCTACTCCTCCTATATATTCTTCTATGATTAATTTCGTTGCGGGTTCCAAGACAGTCGAGTCATTTCTCTGGGACGCCTCGAGCTTCATTGCCTCGATGGTTCTCAACGGTTATCATTGTAGATCCTGGCTTACAGGAGTTGCAATGATGGGCACGAGTGGTGGGCTTGTCCCAAAAAAAAAAAAAACACCTACTTCGTGGGAGTGAATTTTATTAAAGTCAAAACTTGTTTGGATTTTTGTCCTATTATTTATTTGTTTAAACCTTGGTTAATAAAATTGTCTATATAGGCGGACTTAACGCCTAAGGTATTCTCTACCAGTCAACCTTAGGGTGGTGCAGAGATTAACCCCCTTACATGCCGGCATGTGTTTTAAGATAACTACTTCTCAAGTCTATTGGCATCTCTATTCTTTGGCATGCAAACGACTGATGGGTATAGTTTAATCAATTGTTCAACACTGAAATTTTTTATAAATAAGGGTATGGTAGATGTAGCAATAAAGCTATAGCAGTAAGTCATATAGCAGTAAGGCATGTAGCAGTAAAATAACCATGCACGTCACTTTATAAGGTACTGAACCTTCACAAAAAGTCTATCCAATTAGTGATGTATCAACATTCGGTGGGGCGGAGGTAAAAAAATGTTAATCTGGCGAGGTGCTGGGGTCAGTCAGCGACCTGCGGCTGAGCATCAATTACAAGGCTATACATGGATCACAAAGTTTCAGGCGTCAGCGTCGGCGACGTTGCGTGTGCGCCGCGGGCTGCACTTTCTCCCATGGACTTATTTAAAAACGTCTCCAACGCATGCTTGACGCTTCACTATTGTTAACTATAACGTGACGTAACCCACGTGATGTGCCGTCACTCAGTTTATTAGAAATGCGTTTGTTAATGTGTAATGATGCGTATTCTTTGTGCTTGCCATTTAATTGTTGAGCAATGGGTATGATCGTTTAACCTATGTACAAATGGTTACTAAAGATGCGTTGATTTTTACGCCTCGGCCACAGCTCACTTACTGCTGTCAGTTCTGCTTACAATGCAATTGATAGGTTTGATATTTTCTTTACCGTCCCATGTATATTTCACAAGAAGTCTTTTGATTGTAACTTCTAAGTGTTAGTACCAAAAATTTGTTTTTAAATCTTCTCGTAATTAATTTCAAAGCGCATATATCTCAAGTCCGTTAATTCGAACATTTGTATTCTTATTTTACAGTTCGTGTATTTATTTCGAAGAACATAAAATGCTGAGTTAATTTGGTGTGCGCGCGAATAATGTTTTATCGTTGCCATTAATTGTTCTGAGCTCGCAAACGCAATACAACTTGGCATCTCATTTGAAAGATTGTTAAGTTTCATGAGGTTTTCCCGTCCTTGTTTCAAAATGAATGGTGTCGAGGCGAGCTCGGGGGGTGTAAGCAGGCCGTTGACCGCGATCTCCTGCGCGTGATTCGGCCCAGAATGCATTATTCCGAATCACCGCGGCAGTCCTACATCATTCCCAATCGAAAATTCCACGCTTGATGTCTTCTTCGGTAACGACGCTGCTTTTCTTATGATTTATGACCGTTCGCCTTCAACTGGTAATTACCTGACATTATTTCATGCATACCTTTTTCGTCGTTATGATAAGTGATTCTCTTCTATTTAAGGTCACCTCAATTATTTACTTTACGCAATTTGTAACCAAACGTGACGAATTATTTAGGTTATTAAAAACTCTTATCAGCTTTGATTGTTTTTGATCAAATAAGTCTCCATACAAAAGACATCAACGCGCCGAAACATTTCAGACGCTTACGCATTGTTTAGATACCGACCCAATATTCCGTAACTCGCGTCCTAGTATTAATTTAGCGCTTTAATTAACACAATTATCAGAGTTTCTGTACAAACACTGGCGCTCTGTTCTAGTTACCACTTATTCTATTAACAGGCTGAGGCAAGTACATATTTATTTAGGTCACTGGGATGTAATAATCGAATACACAACGCAGCAGTCAATATACTCGTGTGTTTCTTAGTAAGAACAACGGTGTAGGTTTTTCACATAATAATATTTTTGTACCCATTGTGTTTAATAGCTGTAACTAATATACACGTACAAAAGTAAGCCAGCAATGGATTACCTAACAGTATGAGAAACAGCTCTGTATAAGTAGGTGAGTAAATAGAACGTATTCATAATTCAGTTTCTATCGCTGACCTTTGATAAAGAAATCACTTTTACTGAACGGTATTTTGTCCAAAAGTGAAATGTATTTTATCTGTGGCCGATCTTAGGATTGTTTTCATGAGGATGAGTAAGCGGTTGGAGGTTGGCACAACAATAGAGATATGTGTTGCGCCTGCGCGACCCCCCGGCCCCCGCGACCCCGCCAGATGTCGCAGCGATAACTTATACGTACTCCTTGTTCCGGATGAACTTTCCGTATGTAGCTCAACGCGAATGGTTTAGTACCTCGATAGTCCTTTGGAATGCTCAAAAGTGTTGTCACTAAACCAGACCTTAGTTTAGAACATAATAAAGTACCTAATAGTTTGTTACCAAAATGAATATTTTTAATGCTAACCTTCATTTTCGACCTTTGAATTAATATCAAGAATTCCGACGCCGCGTGAATTGCTTGAAAAAAATCGAATTTGTTCTCACACAATTTATTCAAGGTATCTCAAATAATTCCCATATAATTGAATTAATTCATAAGGCCTCCAAACAATGCAGAATAAAATGAACATGGAGTAATAAAGCCAGAAATCCGAATAAATACTTCATAGTTTTAACCTTTGCGAACATATCTAAATGTACAAATAAGCAAATTACATTCACGACCCTATTCGGAGTCGGTATTGCACCTCCTTGTTCCGATCTCGAGCCCCGGTGAATCACGCGCCGATTGCATTCCATGAATCGATCTGCATACCACATTACCGTTAATGACCTTTGTGGCATTAAATTTGCCTCAAAAACCAATGTCAAGCGATAATTTCAATGTAATTATGGCGCCTGGTGAGCTTTATTACAAGTGAAAATCACTCGAACATGTCTTTTTAACCGTAATTGTCCGAAATTCTTGGTCAGCTTTATTTTAAATTAACATTTCTATAAATGTGATAACCCAATTGCCGCTGAGGTTGAGTGTGCTAAGTGAGTTTAATTAGTTAGTTCAAGTATTTGTATGCCCTACAAACTGTTTGTTTGTTTTATTATACAATTTATAGGTGTAATTGCACTAAGAGCATATTTAAAAGTAAAAAAATCTTCATAACACGATGTAATTCTATGTAGTAATAACGATAAATTTACGTAAAACAAAATAGCTTGACCTAGACGAGGTCCACGCCCACAAGTAATAATTAATTACATAAAACGCTCTCATAATTAGTAGTAAAGAGTTTTCGACTAGAGGTGGTCATTATAACACCGTATAAACACACTTACAGACATCTCTAACATAGGAGACGAGGTTAACACTTTACGTAACAGAGCTTCACCCGATGCCACTCAACGTACCAAACAACAGCTTTTTAATGACGCCGAGTTCTTAACCCTTAACATTATCTAATTTGTCTCATTAATTACGTACTAACAGCGTTACATAAATCCTAATACAACACACGATGACAACTTTCAACTTCCTTTGCGCAATACTGATATGTTACGTAAGGAGAGCGCTGCAGGCCGACGATAAAACTGCGTATCATACTCCACTCCACTACTGATACAGAAAGTAACTAATAAAGGTAATGGCCGACCTACATTAGGACAATTTTATGACACGTTTGACATGAAACTGGGACACGGTTTTAAATATTCCAAATAACGTCACTAGGTGTGTCCACTGTCCACCCAAACAGGAAACGTAAAACTTCAAAGATAAAGATAATTTGTAAAAAGCGCAGGCGGACAAGGCTGGGCGGGGGAGGCGGGGCGCACGCGCACCTTATCTCAGTTTAGGACAGTTCACTCGTTATCTAAAAACTTACGCCCGAACCCACTTACTCTAAAGTAAACATTTGACTTAGAAAGTGCAGTTCCGTGTAACGCGTACAGATAACACTCGCGTGTTTGTGATGCTCTGGATGAGGCACTTGAAAAAATAACCCGAAGAAATGCTGTTCATTGAGAAGCAAACATGCTATCTCTTAAACTTCAGAAAGAATTTATAATCTTTACAAATTCTGTTTTATCTCGAAACTAATCATTTGTTTAGTTTCTCAACAAAAAACTTAATCCCTTTTTAAGTACCTAATTGTTTGATTGTAAAAACTCGGGGCTTGAATGCAGTCCCCTAGATTGCCTCAAACATCTGTAGAAGGATCTTTTGTTAAAATTGACTTTTTCCAAGAAAAAATTCGTTCAATAGATCTGTTTTAAACCGAAGTTGAAATGATTAGCTTAATTATCTAACATCAATGTTAATGCCTAATGTCACGGTTAGGAAATCATTAGGTAATTTACTCTTACATATTCGTAATATATTCTACGTAATCGTGGTTAATGTTTGATCTAACGTAAAGATTTACCAGATAAAAACGACCATTAATAAGATTATGTCTGTTAATTTAGGCACGTGTTCATTTATTTTAATTAACGAGGATTGTGCGGAACTGTTTAAAATAGTTCTAGTCTCAGTAATTTTGTGTTCCTCGCAGTTTAAATATCGTACGTGTTGGTTTAATCTGGGTACAAAGATCGAGTAACGGTGCCTGTGTCAGGCTGTCCATTCAAATGAAAATCACTGTGATCGCGTCAGTTCGCGGTTGTGCGCACATTAATATGTAATTAGTAACAGTACAATAACTGCGCGTCACCTCACTTCATTGTGTAGGCATCCTTAATGGTGCCGTCAATAACGATCAATTTAGTTTTTGTGTCATCCCTAATAATAGTGAACTGCCTACAAAAACAGCTCGTACGTCTCTAAAACCAAGTATAGCTATTAGTATTAATAACTCGTTTGGTAAACTGAGTGCCTATTGAATCGTTTATAATATTTTTTATTAAACTCATAAACAGTATAAAGACAGGATATTACGCTGCTACTAATAAACCATCGCAACAGTTTCTAAGAACATAATGCAAGCGCAGCACGTAACTGAGACCAGCCTAATGTTGGTCACCGCGACTCAAACGCATAATTTTACGATCCACTGAGCACGGCTACATATAAACCAAATCATTTGATACGATTGTAAAAGAAGTAATGGAAGTCTCCCCTCTCGTGAACACAGCTATGCTTTTATAATTACGTTCGTATTTTATATTTATGAGTACTACTTTAAATTAAGTGCATTGTTAAAACAGTTAAAGAATTATAGCAGAAAAGAAATATACTATAAAATCTAGAATTCCGATAAACATATTAAATTGTATATTTTTCTAAATGTATGCGAGTAAACACGAGCGATTGCGGAGATTGCCAATTAATTCGTGACCTCTGGAATATAAAGAATGTAGTTATGTGTGAATCTACACGCATTATAAACAATTTTGCTTAAGGCTACGTGATGTAAGTTGCATACAATGAGTGGTGAGTTCTCACGGTCCTTTGTCCTGTTATAATAAGGTATCATTGTCGTGGATACGGTTGAGAGGCGCGTCGTGAGGGAGCACCCTCAGGACTCTTGTGCGACGCGATCAGAATTTAGATTACGTTACGTTTCATATTTCAATAGATGGCTTTAATTAACTATTGCCGCCTGAGCGGATATGAGCATAAGCCTCGAGGTATTATGTATGGCAAGTTGTCACATACTTACAGTTACTGTTAAGCAGGAACGGGTATCAGTTTCGTTGTTAATTAAAATCTGATTTTAGAATAGAATACTAACTAGATTCGTATAATTAAGGATACAAGTTACAAGATATAATAACTGCACATCTTTTATGTAAATGATTGCTATTAAATAACATATTTTAGAGACTGGAGTATGTAGGATGACTGCATCTTTACTTAATAAACGTCTCTGCTCCTCACTTGACACTGGCATAATAGTCGACATCGGCTCAGGTGCCTTAAGATTTTAAGCTTAAATATACTTATACCCACTTTATTCATTAAAAGATGACAATTTAAATCATGCACTAAATATACCCTTCACTGTCGTTTTCATGTCAATAGACTTAATACGGGGTTTAGTTAATGCCGGTATGATCCTCGTTTATGAATTCCAGGGATAAAGTCTTACTGTCTTCTGAATTACCTATGACATTATTATTAATATTTTTTTTTCTATTGTAGATCGAGCGGCTTGCGCAATATGAGCGGCTGGTGGGCGGCGGCTGCGCCCGGCGTCGGGCGGCGCGCCTGTCCGACCTGGAGCGCGTGCAGGACCTGTTCCCGCACGACTACCTCGCGCTGCACGACGCTGATGCCCCCGCCGCGCTAGCCTCGCACCATGCACAGGTATCTATTGCGAATTAATAGTAGGTAGCGAAGTTTCAAGCCTTTTAGCTTTTAGGTAGAAGGCAACTCACACTTACTCTGTATAAAGATTGCTTATAAATTAGCCCCCCACTACCCTACTTATAAAAATTTACTATGTTAAAACATTAATAAAATAAAATTGTCGCTATCGTTGCCATGTCAAAAAATAGAGATGGCAATAGACTTAAGGGGTTGTTAACTTAAAACACGTTTTATCATCGTTTATAAGTAAGGGGGAATATGTTTAGGAAAAGTTAAAAACGTATTTAAAATAAAATAAAACGTTTTATTTTTTTGTACAAAAGATGTTAATAGATTTAACACAAATATTTTTAAAGCCAATCTCCTTATATAGCGCATTATTGCTTATTCATTTTGTCATAAGAAATAAAAAAATATCTACAGAACGAAAAAAGCTATTCACTTATTGTTATTTGGTGCAATCAATTTACGCTATTTATTTCAGAAACAAAAGAGCCTACGTAAACGCCCGAGCTTAGACATCGGAGGATCAATCAGTGCCAGCAGCACCTCCCTGTCTCCCCGCACCTTCATCATGGAAGCTCCAGTCCAGCTCAGCCCCTTGGGCACAACCTCCCCGCCGCTCGACCGCCACCTGTTCCTCTTCAGCGACCTCATGCTGGTCGGAAAGTCCAGGGGAACCAACTGCTTCAAGTTGAAGGAGAGCGTCAGGCTCGCCGAAGTTTGGATCTCCTTGTCAGATGGTGACGATACCGGCTTCCTAATTGGATGGCCCACTGTCACCGGTGTTGCCAATTACCTCGCCATATATCCTACTCAGGCTGCTAGAGACACCTGGTATAGGTAAGGTCTTTCACCTCAGTAAATAGTTTTGATGCAGTGTTTACTAGAGTAAAGAATGTGGTTTGATGTTATTTTTTTATTGCAGGAAAATCCAAAATGCTTTAACCGCTCAACTGGCCACAGAACCAAAGTCTACCAATATCCAGATATTCTACAAAGATGTAACGAGTTCAATAGAATTCGTAAGTATTACGTTTTCATCCGTTTATTCTCATAAATGATAATTTTGGTAATAAAGGATTATATCCTTAACCTGGTATTATCTAAAAAAAGACACAGCTAGACTTAGTGGAATACTGGGTTTCCAAATATTATTTCTAACTATTTTTCTTTTTTTCAGTGTAAGACAGTGTCTGTGAGTCCAGAGATGAGCGCGCGCTGTGTAGTGCGGCAGGCGCTGCACGTGCTGCAGAACGGCACCACCGAGGGGGAAGGCGATGGGGAGGGGGACGACCACGAAGGCGAGGGCCGGTGGGGCGCTGCCAGCGAGTTCACGCTCTGTGTGCGAACTGGAAGAGACGCCCCGCCCACACCGCTTAAGGGCATCGAAAGACCTCATGCTGTTCAGGTTAGGATAAAGAGCATATTATTATTGTTTGAGAAAAACAACAAAGGATTAAAATGAGCAATAAGTTAACAACAAGTTCACAGTTGTCTCCAAATTCATGCTCTGTATGGCATCAGCTGTTCTTTACTTAGCGAAATACGGCTCTACGGATGAAAATATACATGTTATACTACCATTAGCATACCTCTATAGCATAAATGTTGCAAACCTGCCTGAATTCCTGATTTACAATGTTTTGATTTAATTGCAGATGTCGAGAATAAGGCAAACGTTGTCGAACGAAGACGGCTTTGACTTAGAACATGTCAACGCTAAGAATAATCCTTGTGGCCTGGTGTTCGAGTTAAGAAAGAAAAATCAAGGAATAAAAAAGTAAGTCAAATAATTTATTAATCACATTGGGTACAACCCAAATAAATGCCAAAAAATAATAATTCGATATAGTTTCAGAAGAGTTGCATCAATACTAACTAGACTAACATTGGTACTATATTTATACACATAACTTTTATATTTTGAACTAGTCTACTTTATTATTTTACATCAAATATATATTTACAATCAAAACTATATGATGCTTTATTTTGCAGCGGCAATTCGACCGGTGGTCGGGGCTTGCGCCTGCTGCGCCGCGGCGGTCGTCTGTTCGGCGTGGCGCTGACGCGGCTCTGCGGCGGGGCTCCGCCACCCGCTCTGCTGCTGGCGCTCCGGCGCCTGCGCGCGCTTGCTCCGCTCACTCACGGCGTCTTCCGAAGAAGCGCTAATGCGAAAGCCCTCAGACTCCTTAGAGATAAGGTATGTACTCAATTCCATATCTAGCCTAGTAACCTTAAATAAAATTATGTCTAGAATCACTCCATTAGCTAAGGGTTTAGGTCAGTAAACCGGCCCAAAATCGTTATTGCTATCGTTCTAACGTACTGAGTTAATATGTTAACCTTCTAAGAATGGTAAACAGAGTTTAGGTACAGAAAATACGTTTTCATGGTGGTTATTAGTCATTATAGAGAATATCAATACTTATACGCACTGTTTATCGACCGTTTGATTTCAACATGCTAACAGTGAGGTTTTGAATCTAAGAGAAATCTGACCTCCCAAAAGTACCCTTCAATCGATACAGTCATGGTGTACTTTTGATCCAGCATGACGAGTAACATTAGACAATGTAATGACGCTACCGTGCAATGACACGCGGCGATTGTGATGTGCTCGTCCGTTCAATGTCACATCCGTTCATCCGCCATTATTGCATTGTACTGTTCATTTTTTATTAAGTTTTCGTAATACTTGGGCAACAATAAACTATGTCAGTACATTAAACCTCATAAAAGACTTCATTCTGCCTGACGGTCACCGACAGCTCAACATGTTGCAAAACGTCAAGTATCCAGTTGAAGACCATATTCGACGTTCATTGAGAACACTTATTCAAAAATCTGTCATTAGCTTTTCTTTCGTTAAGGTGTTCAGTCCTATAAGACAAACTTTAAAGAAACGTAGGTATTTATAGAAAACTTATAAAGCTTTATAAACTCATAGATACTCTAAAAAAAACATAACTGGCGAAATGAGGGTGTACTATATGTGCACCTCTGCCTACCCTTCGGGGAATACAGGCGTGAGGTTATGTTAGAAAAGGTCTTAGAGAGTATATAGTAGCACAACGCTACACAAATAGAAATATAATAGAATGGTTAGTGTAGAAAACTGACATGGATTACATCGTAACATTATGTCAACCCCATACATTCACCATTCTATTCCATGATCCATCTATTCGTATAGCAATTTGGCTCTTAAACCAACTTGACCGTCATAAAATAAATATAGTATTTGTTTTGCAATTGTTTTATATGACCCTTTGTTGTTAACACAGTTGGACACGCTGGGTCCTTGGGCGGAAGGTTGTCCAGAACTGGAACGCGCTCCGGTGCTGCTGCTCGCCGCACTGGTCAAGGAGTTTTTCCGCGCGCTACCTCAGCCGCTGCTTGCCACCGAACTATATCCTGCATGGCTGCAAGTTCTAAGTAAGTAATTTATAAGTACTTATGTTTACTAATCTTATGTTGTTTTGTTTGGAAAATATTATTTTATACGGAACCCTAAAAACTATATAATACCTTAACGTAACGTATTATGTTTGTATTATTTTTTGATTAATGAGAAAGTAAATTTCTCTTGTTCATAAAGCTACTAAGTTTAATGTGATATTGAATCTCGATTTACAACAATGTTTTAATCTTTGTTACAGCATTATCCCAAAACGAAAAGGTGACAGCCGTGCGTTCCCTGCTACTGAAGTTGCCCAAGGCTCACTACACCATGTTGACCTACTTCATCTGCCTGCTGCAAGCCATCGCTAAGAAATCCAACATAAACCTCATGTGCCCCATGAACCTCGGCGTGTGCGTCGGCCCGAGCCTGCTCTGGCCGAACACTCCCTGTGACAAAGCTCCCAAAGCAGTGCCAATGATCGTAGAGCTCCTCATCGTAAAAGCTGAAGTTTTATTCGGACCTCAAATCTCAGGTCTTCTAGGTAATGGCAACCCTGAAACATCGAACGCGTTACTAGATTCAGGTGCCGAGGAAAGTGATAGTCTACATTCCGTTGGCATATCTTTGGATTCCATGGAACTATCAACACCTCGGAAGGAAAAACTGTCTCTCAGCCGTGATTCAGGGTTGACACTTTCAGAAGACGATTCTAACAGCAACGGAGGAAATAGTCCTGCGCCTCGCAACATCCTGCACAGTTTGTCTGCTCCTACGTGCAACATGCAGCAAGAATCAAAATTGGTTGTTCGATACAACATTGACAACCACAACGTCACAGGTCTTCCTCAAGTTAGTCAGAGGCAGAATATTTATTCAAACAAAGCAGAGCTTTACAGTACAGTTAACGATGAATTATACACGACGCCATATATGGGAGAGCGATATGTACACAATTCCATAAATATTGGAATCTCAAATGGTATTGATGAGAGAAATTATGTATCTAAAACAGCGTTACAGCGCTCAACTGCCGATATCTACGAACAGAGCCCAGCGAAGTATATAACAGGCTTGGAGCCCCAGAAGCCACCGAGAAGCAACGTCTCTAAGGCAGCGCGCACCTCTAAAGTGTACAGCATGTTCGCCGAAACTCAAGAAACGGACAAAAATGTAGCCAATAAAAACTTTAGCAGAGCAAAAAGTTCTGACAATCTTTTAGAATCGAAACAGGAAAATATCGATAATAAACGCGACCTAGTTTCTAGTCAAGAAAATATTGTGTATAGCAACATACACGATCTAGCCATGTTTACAGAGAATATTCAACGACAAAATCAATACCAAGCGCATGCAGAATCAAACTCAAACTATTCCCGAGTGTACACGGGATGGGAGAAAAAAAGTGCTAACTATAACAGCAAATCAGGCAACTGCAATGCAGAAAATATTTACGGCCAAATGGCGAAGAAACAGGGTGAGACCTCGCAATCTAGAACAGATGGGAATGTAACACCGGCAGCCACCATTTTTACACGAAATGACTGGACTCGTCAAGCAGCGAGGACTAAGAGCTTAGAGGTCAGCGAAGAAGTACATGCAAACACTGAGAAAATGCGCAATGGAAATTACGAAATTAATGTTACAAACTGCTGCCGAAAGAGACGGTTCGATCCTGCGCACATGTGCACCAAAAGCTGCACTGTCCCACCGGTCGCCAACAGAGAACATGAAAAACACAACATGAATCCTCTACAAAACTCGTACTCATACGTTGAGAACATTCACAATAATAATAACTCTGAGGAAAACAAAAAGTCAAGGCTACGTAATTACAATACAAATAAATTAAATCAATCAAAATCTCTGGCGAATATAATTCTTCACAGCGACTCGAGTAGTAGCGACACGTTATACCAGCCGCAAAACTCGTTCAACAGTCGATCTACGGAGTCACCGGCCAGTGAGAACTCATTCGAGAATTGTTACACCACTCAATACATTGATCCCTTATACACATCAGTTTACAATCGTCGTAGGGATATATTCCACGACATGAAATCGTCGAACATGTTCCCTTCCGACATTTACAAAGCGACGCCCACGGCTGTCAAGCCTGAGTACAATAACTCTGAAAATGAACAGAATAATAATAAGAAACCTCCACACATGCCTCCGCCGGTTCCGCCCAGGAAGATGGTGTATCAAAGAGTACTGAAGAAGTTCCAACCGGTGCACGTGAACAAAGATGACAAAAACTCGCGCTCCAAGTCTGTGCCGCGGCTGTACAGAGAACCATCCAACGGTGCTGACAAGAAGGGACAAAACAACATGATAGCTTTAGACGGCTCCGAGTCAGACACCGAGTCAGAATCATACGTGTAGACGCTGTATAAGCACAAACTAATGACTTGCATGTAAATGGAGATATATTTAAATTATTAATAATGCGTACCTTCGTGTCAAAGTAATCATGATCTGTGTTGAACAAAATTGTTATAGACGTAGAATTAATATCGATATTAGACGCTTTAACGTTTTAAACCAGTTTGTATACTACTTACTACGTTTTTAAGACGCTATGATTACATAGTGATAATGTAAGGAATATCTTGTGAATCCCGCCTTAAAAATTATAATATGTGACCATAACCAGAATTGTTTTGGTGATGTAATTCCAAAGACGTAAGGATAGTTTCAAACTTAATGGTATTATGTAGATGGATGTATCAGTGGGATATAACTCTTATTATATTGTCTTTAATCAAGCGATTGATGGAGGACATGTTTATGCCAATCAGCTATTAAATTTTAATTAACGTTAGCTATTTGTTGTAGTGTACCTAATACTAAAAGATAATAGCGCTGGTTGTTTTAGGAATGCTTTATTTCGTGATGGAAATTAAATATAATGACAGATAAATTTAAAAATATGTTGACATAAATTATTATTAATCTCGAGAATTTTATTGATATTAAAATAATCATATCATTAAGAGGATGTGTAAAAATTTACTTGGATTAAAATGTTGCTTATATGATGTAATAATTTTATTTTCTCTCTATTTTATGTGACTAGCGCTGTTTAAAATATACTGTGACTTTTTGTGTCATCTTATATCCGGAAATATTAAAATATATTTGATGATGTAATTAATGAAAGCCTGCCTGTGTATATAATGTAAATTGTACGTACATTTATAATAAAATATATTAAATGGTTTTAATTATATTACTTGTTTTCATTATACAAACCTAGACCTTAGGGAAGATACGGAGATACCAAGTAGATAAGTACTTAATAAGGTAATAAGACTGGTATAACCCAAATAATTCATTTCTATAATGATCTCCTGACCGAAAATCAGTCACGGCAGCCTGTCTCATATTAGACTAGCCAACTAGGTACTCAGGTGAAATTATATGTAGTGCACAAGTACGCGCGCCAACACAGGTACACTCCCTATTTCCTTACTCTCATAGACCGATGGGAAGGCAGTCCGACACGATCGAAGAGAGGTCCTAATATAATTATAGTATCATCCATATAATACGCTTAGTTAGAAGTAGGTTACTTCAGTAGGTACTTGAATAATAAACCACCTTTCCATATTTTAAAATTACATATTTTATACAAAATTATGAACGCTTAGGGTTGGCAACAAAAACAAAAATCTCATTAATAATGAATAATTTAATTTTCTTTTATAAAATTCACATAATTCATTTTCATCATCATCATCACAGTCACAAATAAAACAAAACCTAAATATTGAAAGTTAACTTATAAAACACGGGTAAGTAATTAATTTAAATAATTAAGCTATTTACAAGAATATTAGTAATTCGAAATCGTCCTATAGATAAAACGGGCTGAGCGTGCAATGATCCGCGACATTTGCCTTCAAACATATAAATTATTATATGAGGTCTACTGTTTCTATAGATTTGTACCTACGGCTAATTGCTGAAATCGTAGGTAAATCCTACCTATTACAAATTAATTATCTACAAATGCAAACAATAATTTTAAATAATTTTGTCTAGAACTGCTAAATGTTATATTATTATTTACCAATGGTGCTACATTTTTATACTACAGTAATAATATATTATGATTTCCTAAAACTTATTTTTTTTAAATTAATAATTCCATTGAAACTGCAGTAACGGATGTAGTACATAGGCACGTCACTACAACATTGCACGCCTTCATTCACCTGCCATATAGAAAATCTAGAATTATAATTAACTTTATAATTACTCCGCCTGACACGCTATCAAAATAAATCGTTATGGTCCAGCTGTAACAGTAACAATTTAATGTCTTATTACCGGCGATTATTATATTTATAATCACAGTAATTTTCTGTTCACTTCTAAGAATGGGATTTTTATAAAAAACCATTTACAGCAATTTAAGATTTTTTTTTTTACGTAATTGACCAAAACATGAAATTACCAATTACGAACTAAAACATTTGTTTTTCTAATTAGAAGTTAATTACTTTTGTGGGTACATATCTATAGGTATATTATTACATACCTACTACCCACATTATCCAAATTTTTATATTGTAATACAATAACCGCCGTAATTTGCTAGATATACAATATAATATAAGGAACATCGATATATAAAAATTTAAGACGCCTCTGCAAGAAGTAAAGCAAGCAATCAAGTTGAATTAAAATTAACTGTCTAAGAAATTAAATATGGCGATGAATCTAATACACATTTAAAATACTTTACTTAAAACTAAGTACTTATTCGGTAGACATAAGCCTTTCCGATTTGCATTAACGTGGACCTTAATATATAATTGTGATGGTTTATGTCTTCGGTGAGATCGTGACGGTGGTGTCTGTAGTGTCCGAAGAGTTGGTTGAGGTAGCGGGTCTCTTGTTCTCCTCCTCCTCAACTGGAGCGACGTAGTTCCAAGGCTGCGTGTCACCCGTGCCAAACAGTATGAAGTAACAGGCGGACGCTATGTACACTGAAGCACCAGTTATGAACACTGGACGCCATTCCGCAAAGCCGTTCTGAAATTTACGATATTAGAGTTAATTAAATGATATTATTATAATTATACCTACCATAATATGTAACTTTAATATACAGGTGGTTCTTTCTGAGTATCCTATTTGAAAACTAAATAAGCCAATCAAATCTACTTACGCCATTCTTGGTAAAGTGGGCGGTAACCAACGGCGTCACGAAGCCAGCAGTGTTGCCAATTCCGTTGGCTATGCCATAGAGAGTTCCCGCGTAATTAGGAGCCAGGTCCTGATGGTTGACCAGGTTGGTCAGCGTGGCCGCGCCATTAGACCCCATGGAGAAGGTAATCAGGGCCACGGAGAGGATCGGTGCGCAACCCGTGTAGCCTAGCCCAATCAGGAGCAGTCCAGGCACCACGTGAGAGAATAAGCAGAAGAACTTCCTCATGAAAGTGGTTGATACCACGTTCTGTTTCACGATCCTGGAATTATATTGGTGTATTAGTTATAGAGCTTTAAATGAAGGGAAGCATGCCAATCACAACGGCACATTTGCATGTTCAAATTACAAAGAAGGCAGTTATGGTACATATAGATATTTCTAAGGCATAACATCAAGGTAGTCACTGAGACAAATCTTGCAAACCACACACTGTAACATCCCTATTGTTATCGTTTTACGATCTCCACACAAGAAGTGCTAACTCATGACCCATGACTGTATTACAATGATACACGTTGCTTAGTTTGAAACACAAATAAAGGCTTGTTCACACGGCCCTGTTTACTGCGGTAAACTACTCATATTAACCTTTAACTACTATTTACCATTTAAAAGATTGCACTGTAAGGCAATAAAAATCCGGTAGTTTAAAAACAACGCCACTAATCACGGTGTTCCATCGTAGTTAACGCGTAGCACGTGTGAATAAGCTTTAACAATGGGAGTCTCATTTGAATATAATCCGGTTCCGTACCTGTCACCGATGGCTCCGAATATAAGAGAGAATATCATTCTAGCGAGATACGGCAATGAGGACAGAGTGCCGGTAGACGTTAGGTTGAACCCAAGAGCGCTTGACACGAATTTAGGAGCGGCCGTCATCACGAAGTACAGGCCCCAGTTACTGCCGTAGTGCAGCACCACCATCGCCAGGAAGGGGAAAGAGGTGAAAATCTTTCTGAACGGCGGTACGACCTGGAAAAGGCACACATGTTTCACGTATTCTAAAAATCCAGTAAAGAAACAGTCACAGTTTATATCTCTAGACTCTGTATGTTTTACAATATAACCTAGGTACAGATTAATTATTGATTTCTAATACAACTACGTACAGAGGTAACCATGTATCCTACATAAATATTATTACCTATCAATAATATATTTGAAATTAAATTATTAACTGCTCTTACGTTTAATCTTTAACTTGTTAAATTATATGAAATTATGTAAAACGTGTACCTAACTATATAATATCCAGTATCTAGGTTGCTGGCAACCTTACTCAATCTTGATATACGATCTCACTTCGGTTGACCTACGCTAAAAAACCTCACGGTTTGGTTGATGCAAATCTCTACAAGCAAAACACGTAGGTACCTTAAATTGAGGTCAAACCTACAAAAGTTTGCACCTAAAAGGTTATTGATAAAAACATTGACACAGCTACACAACGTATTTCTACCGAATTCATTTTGTTCTTAGTACCTAGTTTAGTTTTATTACCATATTAAGAAGGTATTATGGCACATTATGATGAAGCAGGCTATTAAGCTGGAAGATTCTTCGTACGTGTAGTGTATGACCTCGACGACGAACAACCACACAATTACTTTCCGTGAATATCGTGTTTAATCATTGCAACATAAATTTCTGCATTAACTTCCAACGTACCTTAGAGTCCTTAGAGCTCTGTTGCACTTTGTCGCCAATCGCCTCCAAGATGTAAGTCTTCTCGGTGTCGGATATGCGTGGGTGCTGCACAGGGGAGTCGTACACTAAGTACCACCACAGCAGGCACCACACTAACGCGATAGCTCCTGAAATAAATGCACCTTTCGTTAGCCCATTGTAGTTATATACAAGTCTCTACATGGTAGTTTGAAACTGTCGGAGAAGGACTCCGAATATATTGATTCCTAAGAACGAAAATTGATGATGAAGAAGTCTGAAATTTTATAATTTTGTATTCCTACCAACGGACAATCACGTGGTTTAAAGCAGGACATAGTCCGATGTTAAAGCGAGACATCGCTACGTGCAGTGTAATCCGGCGTCTCGCTTCCATAAGATAAACTGTCCTGCTTTGAGAGGTTACGGTAAGGGGGCTGAAGTATGACCAGTCTGAAGCCTATCCAAGCAACCTACGCCCGCCAGGCGCACCCCGGGCCGCCCGCCTGCCCCGTTATGAAATGACCGGCCATTTTGTATTACGACAGAAAAAATCAAACGTTATTTAGCAAGGTATGATTTCGTAAAATAAGGTCATTGACTTAAAGATTGATATAGGTAATAAGTTTATTTCACTAGCAATAACTATTTCAAAGACATCTACAAGCCCGTCACGCCTCAATTAACTATGTAGAAATCAGCACCAACAGGCGTGGAATTTAAATAGAGGTAATAAGAAAGCCAATTTTGTAACACTAGCGTTATCTGAGCTCTGACCGTTATCTAGAAGCATCTAGAAAAACTACTAGAACAGCGCAGTGGGAACACGCTCTACTATTTGAATTGAGGTTCCAGTTTAGATAAATCGATAAACTATTATACAATTAATAATAGAATATTATATTGAAGCAAAGACTAAACTAAAAAATACCTAAATATGTACCACAACTATGGCAATTGCATAAAATATATCCTAAAAATTACTACTTAAATTCTTATAGTATCACTAATTAACTACATTTGTATAGGGTTGGACGTCACAATTATAATTTCGAAAATGATGCGAGTCATTAACCTACTGCATCTTTTAGCACTAAGTGAGCATGCTCTACCTGTAAACCAAGACAATTTACGCAAGCGAATAAATTTGTAACCAATTTGGCTTAATTTGATCCCAAGTTACAGTCATCTTATCATTGCCTGTGCGTCATACCACTGCCTACTGAGCATCGTTCAGGAAAGCGGTCACTCACCCCGCGAAAGAAATGAGCGTGCCGATATACATAAATGCAGTTTTTAAACCCACGCGTGATGCATTGGTTATTTAGCAGCGCTGCATGCAGCTAAATCGGGTTCAATGTGATAGGTGCTACTCAGCTCCTACAGAACAAGATTTCTCGAAGATCATCAATAACAGTAGTCTTATTTCAATATGAAGTATTAAATAATTGAAGATAAGAAAAGTTGGAATTATAATTGCACGAACAGCGGTCCTTTATCGAACATAATGTAAGATCGCGTCTTTTCTTTTTGTGGTTTTGTGGGACAATTTAAGTGTTTGACGCAAACAAAAATATAAACATTATTTCATTTTTATATCACATATCATCCTTATTTCTGCAAACCTGTAGATATTGATCATTTTTGTATAATTAAAAATTATCAATATCCACAGCCGTGGCAACACCGTACGTTGCTTGTTGTTTATACGTAAGTTTGTCATACAAAGATCCACGTAACTCGTTTTTTGAAATTGTGTCAGACGTCACCAGAGATGGTTAAGAAATAAAATTTCTTCAAAATTAAGGTTAAAGTGCTATTTTATGTTTTTTACGATAATTTCATTCTAATAAGGCACAATAAAACAGTACCTCCATTTAAGTGCAATCATTAAATAAGGGTTCTATCAACATTAAAGGTAACTGTACTCTGTACACGTCGGTCGTAAAACGAATACTTACCGGGAACATAAAACGCGTAATCCCATCCGAAGTTTTCAATAAGAGGTCCAGTCAGGGACCACGTGACCACTGTGCCGATGGCGCCACCTAGCAGCGCGCTTACAAACTTGCCCTTTTCCGCGGGGGGAGCCCAGTGGGCCACTAACGCGTGGAGCGATGGAAACAGGAATCCCTGCAACAAATTACATTTCATAACATAATTGATAATGACACCATAATTTGCAGAAATCTCTATAGCGTACACTATATTTAGCCCCTACAGGCCTGTATTTTTTTTCAGTATGAGGGCTCTGCAATAAGTGTCGAAGAAGGTATTTGTCTTTAGAACTGTTAATAAAATCATTAAAAGTTGTATAAAGTCGAAAATCGATTGTCTACCAATACAATATTATATGTAGAGCATATTCATATTGCGTTACCAAGTTATGCCACAAATCGATAAAGGTATTTAGTATAATGTGCAGAAAATTAAAAAAAAAAATTTGCACACATCAGTACGTGCGTTGGTATTTACCGTTTAAGGTTCTTGTCACGATAATGTGCAAAAATATGTAGATAAAACGTTCGCGGCGATGACAATTGACACACATACCACTAAAGCACGTAACATGTAGTCTCATGTGACGTCACGTTTGCTATGGTGGCACCCGGGGCCAACATTAGCCCCACCATGTAGCAATCACTTCATTTACAAAGTAAATAGGTACCTACTTTAGGATTCGGGTGTAAATGTCCTGGAAATATGTTACAGTGCATTGTCACACGGGACAAATATTTAAAAGTCTATGTTGTGTAAAATCCAGAACAATATATTTCAGATTATTTCAGAATATCTCAATGTTATCGAACAGAGTCAATAAATACTTAAGATCGTTATAATGATCATTGGTTTTAATTTCAAAATTATCAGTTGCTAAAAATGAATGGCTGCGTGAAAATCAACACTGCCCGTGTTGATTTTCACGAGGCCATTCAAGATCGGATTCTCGATGAAAATCTACACAATCTTACATACAATAATAATTAAGAAACTACTCTAAAGCATAAACACAAAAATATCCTTGAACTGTAATATAATGTACTATTTATCTTCTCATGTGACGTTACATTAATTAAATTCATATCATGATAACATGTTGTCTTCCTAGAGCCTACACAATTCCCTGGAAATAAATAACCATTTGAGCTAACATTATTTAATATACCTAGATACATGCTTAATTAGTTCACGACAAGTTGTTACATCCTTATACGGGCTAAAGAACATTCCGAGATCTTCTATTCACATAAATAAATACAAAATTATAGTTTAACCGATAATTGTGGTATGGCAAAAAATAGTATTGTTTCCGACGTCATAAATTGTTCAACGGTATGAACATAAATAATGCGAAAATCCTCCGTCACTTATGATAACTGAATAATGTAATCGTAGAGCACGTCAAACCGTCGGCAACGGTTGTCACTTGTAGATCCTTATTGACGAATTGTCGTTACGGATAGTAAAAAAGCCCGAATAACCAATTTTTCTAATGGGTATCATACAAGTTCCCAGTGGGTTGTGGAGGATAGATAGGCAGTCATTCTCAACTACTAGCTGCATACGTTTATACAGGAAGCTGACTAACATACCTAGTTGGAAAAGGTGATGATGAAGTGTTTGTGGAGACAGACCACCGTTCATTTTACGCCTAGCCACTAAAAAACAGAAGAGACTTGTGAAAGAGCTTAATAATTTAATTTGTTCTTAATTTTACAGCAAGTAGGTATTGTTTCATAACTGGCATTTACCTTCGATCGAAATACCGTAATAGGATAATTAACGATAATATAAATATCGCAGTCGGCGTGTCGAATTTATTGAGTGCATTACGAAACGCCCAGCGCTTTTGCAAATAAAGCTTTTTAATAAGTTCAATGTAGATCTGGTTTTATTGTTCCTTAAATACTGTTCATATAGATTTAAATGCACGAATAAAATGAATTGTTGTTGCATGAACTATATTTTGTTTGTTATTTATATTTATTACAATGAAATATCCAATCTGAAATAATTAAACGAAATTCTTCTGCACATTACATAGATCTAACACCTGTTCACAAGTACTGATATAGGTAGTAACATCAGCTGTTTCTGTATTCCGGTTACATAAATACAAATGCGATTGATAAAAATATAATACTCGTGGGAAGTTAGATTCATTTGATACACGTATTTAATACGGCAATGCTCCATGCTTCCGTAGTACTTTGTATGACAATAAGAAAATTGAAAAATAGCAATTTTATCTTTGCAAAAGATTTCCCTTTATGATTAATCAACAAGCAAACAAAACGCTACGCTATGCTCACATTGCATTCAAGTCAACCAGCCTGCTACCTCATTAACAGATAACAATGGAATTAATCCACTTATTCGTGGAATTCGCAGTACTTTTCCAGGTTTAAAAAATATGTAGTAGGTGGCTAAATAGCACTAAAACATGTTTACTAACACAGTTATGTGTCCTATCTACTCTGGCAAATTGAAAAAAACATTGATGTAGGTACGAAGGTGACAAAGAAAAATAACGTAGCTACGTGCATATAAAAATATGTGTATATACGGGCACAGTTATAGTTTTTATGACTGTGAAGAATTGCTTGTTGTTTTATTGTAGTTTAACGTGTTGGAAATGGACTTCAAATAAGCACTTGAATAAGGTTCTTCCGACAATTACCAGATAGGTACTAATGTGGGTGACTGCGTCGCAATGCACGGTGCTCTACGTTTTAATTGTTGTTTGAGGATTTTGAAGAAACTGAATCTGTATTGCCTAGAAGGATGGTTGATCTCGCTTGCTTGGTGCATGTTAGTAACTTCACACTGCTAACGTCCAGATTTTATCACAAATGTTTGCCTTCTGCGTAGTTCAGTGTCTGAGATTAACGTAGAAAATTTGTTATATACTTGTCACTCAATTCAACGTTAAAACTTGCCAACTAGTGCAAATAAAATTGTGGAGTTACTATCAGCTTGTATTGCAGCTCATAATAAAACGCCTGCTACCTTACCATGAACTCTTAAAGCAGGAGACTTTACGATGTGTAAGTTAAACGCCGCTACGGCAGTCTTCTTGCTATCCTATAGTCGATGAACAACCTAGTTTCAGAGTTTAAACCGCCTGTAGCCTCTGACATGTCTTTATACACCGTTGAAAAATCTTTCGAGTTTGGCGATTTCCTGATAATGTTTTCCTTCACCGTTTTAAGCAAAAAACTGGTTGGTCTAGAAACTCACATGCTAGCAACGTTTTTCTATTTGACGTTGGGTAAGCATATTGTGGCCAATTTAATCTACAAAATAATTTAATTCTTGCTAATGCGTGTAGAGACGTGATAAACTCTTCTTTAAAAATAATATAAAATTGTCGTTTCAAATGAAATAACACACTGTTCAAAGCACGCATATCAGTCACAACATGGATGGTCACCCATCCACGGAAAAACTGCGGAATCAGTAGCTTAACCTTGATCTTTCGACCCTCTCAGACAAAAACACATTATTATACATACTATAATTATTAAATATTATGTTTAATGGTTATTTTAAAGCTAGAATACTTAAAAGAATTTGGCATATACAAAAGTTAATCTGGTAGTAAGATTTAAATTAATGGCCAATGAACTTTAAATTAATAAGCATGTTTTAATTAAACTACTAGACATAATGATTGTTTAGTAATATCACAAATACTAAATCTAAAGACTCTCTGAACTCTTTCTACTCGGCTATAGGTACATGTTATGTATTTCTATCGTCGTGAAAATCGTTAAGTAAGATTTTCCTGGTAGGTTAGTATCTTTTTTTTTTTGTTTACGGGGGAAAACCTTCAAAAGGCACCCGGACCCTGTGGGGTAGGGACCGGGAAGCGTAGGATTTCTACCTTACTAAAACCACCCCGGTACTTTACAGTCTCCCCAGGGATGTGCCACATAGGCGTTGCATGGGGAGGTTCCGGAGTTGTTCTATTTAGAGGTCCCGGGACTACCCTTGTTCGTGCAGATGGTGGTCACCGGGGTGGTAGGTTAGTACCTGAGTAGAAATGCCCAAACAGATAAATTTCTTACCGCTGCAAGTCCACTGACGAACCGCACTGCGACGAGCACCAAGTAGTGTAACCTCGCGGCCTGCGGGCTCAGTAGCGTCAGGATCGCGCTGATAAGCATGGTGATGAACACCAGCTTCCGAGGCCCCCAGAACTCGGCCGCCGTGCCTCCCACCAGACAGGAGATGGAGTACCCCCAGAAGTAGCCCGACAACACGTAAGCCTGCTGCTGCGCCGTCCACGTGAAGGTAACCACGCCATCTGGCTGCCAGAAAAATAACTACACTTAGCTAAAAGGTAAAACAAAAAGAAAATATTATACTAGCTGCGCCCCACGGTGTTACCCGCTACATTTTTTCGAGATAATAAGTAGGTAGCCTATGTGTTATTCTGATGTATAAGCTATATTATTGTAAACTTTCATTAAAATCCATTCAGTAGTTTTTACTTGAAAGAGTAACAAATATCTATCCATACTTACAAACTTACACCTTATAATGTTAGTAGAGATTTTAGAAAATCATATAAAAGACAGTCACTAAAAACACCCACCCTTTACCGTTTCCTAATGCTATAGCTAGGAAGAGAATTGGAACACAGCGCAACAAACTCCTTAGTTTTGCGTTACACGATTATTTTAATGGCCAGACCACTTGACTCTAGAATTTTCGGTGTGCAGCGTTTCCGGTCATGCAATATCTTAAGCTAACGAAAGGAATTTAACACAACCTCACTTTTAAAAATTTTATTTCCTACCTTGTCTTATTATATCTATTGCTACTGTGCGCCTGTTACAAGGTTATTTTCTAGCATTATAATATGATATTAGTTAGCCAAGACATCAGCATACATTACGAGCGTTTAATGATAAACAACGTATTTAATATTAATGTTTGTTATGTATTTAGTTTGTAACTTAATTTATCAAATAACTAATTTAAAAGTATGTCTTTTGTCAGAGCCTTTAATCATGATTTATCTACTACGTAACTCGTACATAGGTATAATATGTCTTTTACATTTTTCACGTAACACAACAAGATAAAAATTGAATTAAGTACAGTAAAACAGTTTGTAAGCACTTCCACGTATAAAAAATATATAAATAACTACAATCGTAAAAAGTTAAAAGTAAAATTGGGTGGCTCGTAACTGAATTCTTTATAGAAGAATAACTGCCCCCTTACCATGTGCTCTTAAAGCAGGACAGTTTACAATGTAGAAGCGAGACGCTGCATCACACTACACGTAGCGGCGGGCGCGCGTCTCGTTTCCACACCTAAAACTTTCCTACTTTAAGAGTTTATGGTAAGGCGGCTGTAATCAGGCAACCTAAAGCTATCTTGGTGTTTATTGTGTTATTGATTTTTAAACCATTTTCCCGAATATTGTATATTTTTTAATCATAGTAACAAAATAAAGAGTAAAACAAGTAACCATAGAAACATAAACAAAACTACTAAAACTATTCTAGTATACATTTACAATCGCATAAAATAAAGCTTGCTACACACAAGCTGACTGCTGACTGCAGGTAGTGACCTAGCGCATACATTGTTACAGCAATAGTACAGAAGTAGCCCGCCAACGACGATAGCTGAACAAAAGAATCACAATGGCTGCTTTACACAGTTATATGCAGTAATAACCACACTTAGCTAACACTGTTATTAGTATAGAGGATGCAACGTGCAACCCATACTGACAAATTACAAGTGTCGCAGTGACTGTACTTACATATAACATAATTATATTATATAATTTATCTTAAACTATATGTGTTATGGATTTGTCTGCGAATCCATCACGTATTTTTGTTGGGTGCATTAAAAGTCCCGCTCTCACGGGAAATTCCCTGGGCTGGTCCCGATACCAACCTAATGGCGGGCAAATCTTTTGTCCTGGACAATATTGGGCAGCTTATATGTACTTAATAGAAGATGCTTTTTATAAAAACTTTATGCAAGAAAGTACTTTTTCTTAACCGTCTTTACACTGCTGGGTTGCGAAAAATATTGCAGAATTTGACTCGTGTTGTTTGTGCCTGTGGGCTGTGATATTTTAAGTCTTTAAAATCCCTACTAATATGATATCCGCTGACTGTCTTTTATATGATATTCGAAAATCTCTACTAATATTATAAGGTGTAAGTTTGTAAGTATGGATGTTTATTACTCTTTCACGTAAAAACTACTAAATGGATTTTAATGAAATTTCATATGGAGGTAGCTGACACCCTGGATTAACACATAGGCACTTGTTATCCCGAAAAAATGTAGCGGGTAACACTGCGGGGCGCAGCTAATACAACCATAATACTGAAGACTTCGAGTAACGCAAAGTTTACGTTACCTTGTATTATCGTTGTGACCATACGTTGGCTGGTACTTCGGTACATACAGTGTGCCGGCCTGGGTATCGCTAGGTACAGTAGTGTATTGTTAAAGTGATTACCTGTCGCAGTTCTCGCTTGGTGACCACGGTACTGTTATATAATGAGGTGTCGTTGGTCACAATGGCCTCGCATTCGCTTTTCACCCTGTGAATTACAATAAAACAACTATTGAGTACATAAATATCAATGTCTGACCTATCTGATTATTACTACGTGTGGCTACTACGGATTAAGCTAGTGAATTGTTCTCTAGTTACTAGAACTGAATTTATATAAGGATTTTACTAACTTATTATGTACGTGATTGTACCATTGGCGATTTGCCTAAATGCAAATGGATAGCATTTAATATGACCTGTTTATTTAATATCGGTTTTAAACATACTAACGAATTTTTCCTTTTAAGTGATCTGATTTCATATAACATCAGAGCCTGCTATTCAAATAAAAATACTATTTATGATAGCGGTATGTATCATCAATATTTTGACGCAGTGACGTTCATATTTACATAACATTATGTAATTAAATATTTTAACTTTACTAAAATGTCGTAATAAGTTTCATAATCAAACTAACTGGAAATGTCATAAGTTAGTTTTTCTTATCGCCATCGCTATTTATACATAATTTTAATACGTAATATACAACTACCAACTACCGCGGTACATGGCGAGAGCCTTCAAGAAAGCCAACTAATTTATGTGGCACCTAGCATACGACGACTAATGTAATAGACTAGTTTATACATTAAAAGATACAGTGATGGCAATGATAAGAGTCTCTCTAAGAGTTTGAAGAGTGATCTGGTATGTGAGTGGTCGATATGGCTCACAAACTGAACAAGATGCCAAAGACACTGGCCGAACATAATTATATAACCATAGCACTAATGACTATTGAGATAGATTTGTCTAGAGCACGTCTAGAGTGAAGACCACGAATCGACAAAATTAGGATGTAGGACGGTCTCACGATAGGTTAAGCGATGATATTGTCAAATCCTGGGGGGATGGTATAGGAGGATGAGAGTTGCCTAGGATCGACCTGACTAACGTATGGGATTGGAGAAACAGAGGCCTACATCCAGCTATGGGCTGCTGAAGGCAGATGGTGAATAGACAACTAATAAGCCAGTTCTGTAAAACGTTTACGTAAATATTAAATACAAAGATAACAGTTCCTTTCATAAGAAAACTATTTAAGTAATGATTACAGTCATAGTGATTGTGTCCGTTGATCGTGAGAATGTTGGCAGCACGTGCCGCGACACGCGTGGCGAACTGATGCGATTTGAAGCCATGGATATCGTCCGCTCACGTGGTAATCGCACATTTAATATGCACATTTATTTTTTTACCAAGGCCTACTCTTATGATTCATAATTATGTAAAGGCAGCCAAATAAACGCAATGACTATCGTGAATCATACAAATTTGAGAAAACATGTTTTATTAACATATGTCTGGTATAAATGTAAAATTCCTGTCAGTAATAGGTTCTATAGATCAGTATAAAAAATAAAGGTTACAGACCTTCGAACATAGCTTAAGGTGACAGTCAATTACACGTTACACGTAGGTACTGATTAGACCTTTAATGAGAAATGGCATTCAATGTCGATCATAAAGTTGGTCAGTATTCATATTACCAATTGCTATGAGTATGCTACGAGACATGTGTCCATTAACATGCGAATGTGGGTGGTAGCGGTGACTAGTGACAATAACGAGATATAGCCCCCTTACCATGATCTTTTAAAGCAGGATAGTTTACGTACTCAAAGCGAGACGCCGCGCCGCATTATACTGCACGTAGCGCGCGTCGTCTCGATTCCTCATCATAAACTGTCCTGTTTTAAGAGTTCATGGTAAGAGGGCAGATCATAAAGAGGTGTTATATATACCAGTTAGTGACTTATCACACTTGATTTCCCTATAATTACAAAACTATGGAACTAATACTGACTACTGATTGGTATTTAACATGCACGAGTCTGTATATTTTAAATTAATTTCTATCCGTGATTTGCACGGCGGCGACGATGCAGTCGGATGCACTTGATACATTGCTCGACCATGCGGTCGCTATTCAAGTCCCTTCACGCATCAATGCTGATTTAGCTACAACACTATAGATGTAGCAAGTACCTGCATCACCATCATCAGTCTGTGACACACAGAGACAAATGGCATTCATTCATTTTGACAATAAGGTACTAACACAACGAGTGGTAATCACGACATGGTCACGAAAGATTTAAAGGGCCAATTTAACGATACATTGTATAGTGATGTGTGAATAATTGTAGATGTTAGCAGACCGAACTGATACGGTAAACGTTAGGGATGGGAAAACCACAGAATGTTTTTAGTCTTGTTTATGAACAGGTTTCGAAGAATCGGAATAATAATTTGCATCACGTTTTTGGATCGATGCTGCGCTGGTTATTTATTTTATAGTCGAAAGTTTCTTGGATAGGCTTCGGAGCTTTATATATATAGCACCGTCCAATTTTTTTTTATTTAAAAAATCTTTTACCTATGTGCTTGTAAATGAAACCATTTAAGACAAGGCTAGATTTCCTAGTTATCTTAACACGAATAAAATTGAACTTAATCTACACATGCCTAAAGTTGTTTTTTATTTAACTTTCAGTTGTATCCCCAAAAGCACCACTGAATAGGTTATTAGAAGAATGAATGCATTTATGACATAACTGCGCAGCCAAACACATGCAAGGTCGGTGATGTAAAAAAGGTAAATAAAATAAAACCTTGGCTGCTACTGAAATAATAACTTCGCCTTTTACGTCACAGACTCGTATACTTGACTTAAGTAATAATTTAATAAGATTTACACACTCTAGTAGCTAAAGCCAGTTTATAAGTCAACTGATCGTTTACGAGATTTCCATGCAAATAAATTCAGCACAATTTAAAAACAAAAGACAAACACCCTGACTAACTCAACTCGAAATTTGAAATTGTCTCTTCAGAAAGGTATACCTGAATACACTCAGGTTGTCTTCGCATTTCATTATGCATCGCTTGTAAATCTTGCAATGTAATATTAATTGATAGATTCTACATAATGTAGACTCAAAACATGATTTAGTAGTAGTTATATAAGACTGCAGTGACGTTATTAATATATGCAACATTCTCCAAATATGTTTTTGCAAATTCTAGTGTAGACTATAATTTATATCGAAAAAACTTATAACTTAATCAATAACTTAATTATTATTCATCAAAATTACGCTTTAAGGTTAAGTTAGACACAAATATTAACAACCTTAATTTTCACCAAATGTTAGCTCGACAATCACAGTAATATTATAAAGGCGAAAGTTTGTGAGTGTGTTTGTATGTTTGTTACCTCTTCACGCCCAAACGGCTGACCCGATTATGATGAAATTTTATATGAAGGTAGCTGACACTCTGGATTAACACATAGGCTACTTTTAAAAATGTGGCGGGTAACAACGTGGGGCCCAGCTAATTAATCATAAAGACAATCTTGATTTTCATATTATTATTTTTATCTAGGTATTCGATAGCAGTATTATTATAGTAAGGAAACTGCAACTCCAATACTGGGAAGATTATGTAGCCTTATTTTTTATTCAGTGTTCGCGAATAGTGAAGACATAGTAACATCACTACACTATGTTATTCCCCGCGAAGATAACATCATGCGTCAGCACACAAAAACCAGTCAAATAAAACTTGAAATCGGATAAAATACTCCGTTTTGAAGCATTATCTTCGCAAGAACTCTTGTAAACAACTGAATTATATTATCTTACATATTTATTTTTTGCGTACATATGTTAATCTACATAAATACGTTACATAACGCTTTGTTGACAGTTTTCCTTCTATATTATAGATAATTATGTTAAGTAAAGTTTACATACAGGTATAATCAGAGTTGCGGCGATACCAACGTGTTGATACCGCGGGAAGTCACGTACCTACAGATAACGTATTGGGTTTAAGGCCTGTAGTTATGTACCACTTATGACATTTTCCGATTTCATTCTATTCCTATTATTCATTAGTATTTTTTTCATTTCCTATTACACATAGTGCAGTAATATTATTATGAACCTATAATGTCTCGATGCAAAACTGAACATTTGCTAGGTCCTTCCTACTCTCTTTCCAAATCACTCTCTTTCAAAAGCTGCTAATGTAGTACATTTTGACAATTAAATTTAATGAATGGTAAATACATATTTGCTTAGTTAAATACTAATGCAAAAAAAAAACATTTTGGTATTTCATGGATCTTTGGTTGCGCTATCTAGTACATAGGTGATCATTGGTAATCTCAGTGAAGAGTCAGTGTAGTTACTTACGATGTAGATACGGAATCATCAGGGACCATCGCTATGATGTTGACACTCATGTTCACCCGCATCATGTAGTTGACCCAACAGGCGAAGAACATCATCAAGGCGACGTTGAACCGCGCCGGCACCACATCTGCAAAAGAATAGGTACCCTTCCCATTAGCACTGACGAACCGTTACAAAAGACAGACAACTTTATGGCATTCGAGAAATTAACGCGTTTCAAAATAATAAAATCGAGGCATTTTCCTTATCGACAGAACATGTTAATCGACTTCCAGATTTTGTCATTAGAAGATACAATGACATTTCAATAACCTCGCTTAATAACTAAACAATTGTCTAAGTTCCGTTCTATATAATTATGTTGATGTTAATATGAGATGAGACCGTTTCGTCATCGGCCTTAGATGAATGCGGAAATAGACACGAGTTTTCGACTTTGGCAAATAGTTGTCGACAAGAATGCACGACCTCGCAGAACCCGTAAGTGTGCGGAACATAAACTTTCGAATACATTGTCAATATCAGACGGACACGCGTTGACAAACTTGTGGCCGGTTCATTGCACTGTATATAATTTGAAGCTACTAAGAAATAGTCCTATATAAACAAAAAATAAGGTGAGGCGAAAGTAAAACATTTTGACACATTAAACTAGATTGCCGCAATGATTCGACTTGATGCAAGTGAAATTGATTAATGTTGCTACGTAGAGGAATAAATGACGCCTTCGAACGTGGCTCGCTCAACTCATTCACAACAAATAAAATACAAGATTTCAAACGAGTATTAGCGGTACGATCTCAAAGCAAGTTCATTCGGATATGAAAACGAGTATAATAACGTGCCTTTGCGTGCAAATTTGGGTTTTGTGAAAATGTTAATTGATGTTTGACCTTTTAGAGGTATTACCTAAAAACATAACCCTAGACAATACTTTTATAGAATACTGTCTCTACCATCTATTCAAGCTCTTATACAATGTAATGTACCTTATCTTATTGAAAAGAACATAAAACAATGCTTAACTTAGTAGATGAGGAGGAACTCCACACTTGAATATTTATAAAAAGAGCAACCTCGTAATATGCCATTGGCTAGCTATGTAGCGAATACCTAGTAGCGTTAATCAGAATCTCTTGCAAAATATCGTGTTTTTCTATGGCCATGGCCTCGTTCAATAGCCCCGCGTGATGACAACAAAACAGCCTCACTCAACCACGATAGAGGTAAACATCGATTTGTGTTTTTTGGAGACGATTCCTGATGACCTCCGCGTGTCGAGCAGACGTTCTACTCTATCTAAATAAATATGACGTCACCTATCAGTTACTTCTTAGATGTTAAGCTTATCGTGATTGCGAAGATACCGAATAATATGCAGTTAAAGAGTCACGAGGGTAAATAGAACCAAAACTATGCAAAGACGTTTTATGACGTTGAATTCATTTACATTGTTAAAAGGAGAACGCCCGCTTCTGGGCACAGTGTGTTACAGACATAATAAATAGTGGGAAAAATCCTTTATCTTATGTTAAACCGAAATATAACTAAACTAACAGTGGCAAAGTATAAAAAAATAATTAATAAAATGTTTGAATTTTCACATTCTTCACCAAGGATTTATAGGTACCCACTAACAAAAGTCATTGCCAAATTATAAATGACAGAAACATTGTGATTTAATCTGTGTTTACATTACAATTTAAATGCAAGCGAATGTGTTTTCAAGCAATATTCGTGATTTTGCTGATTTTTCTTACTTGAATTCCAACGAATCTGACGAATCTTGCGCTACCTTGACGCAAACACGGAATAGGGATAATGACCACATTACAAAAATCGGAATAATTCATAATAATGAAGCAATCCAAAGGGATGGAAAAAATTAAGGAATAAATAAAATCCATGAATTTATCCCTAATCGCTGACCCTGCAAATCTATTTAAATCGATTTCACAGGATCGATGGCCATACAATTTCGTCCATGTTTTGTTATATTATTTCATGTGCTCCTATAGGAATGTGGGGTAACTATGTACCAATACCATAGGAATAACTATGAGCTCTACCCAAAAAACGTATTCTTCATTATATTTACAGGTACTGAGTAAACCGGTAGGATAAGAATTTAAATTTAAACTAAAAACAATTTTTTGCATTACCCGCATCGTTAATTTTATTATTCAGAATCCAATTTGTTCACCTGATTCGTAAATTACACCAATTATGAGATCAAATCTGCGTAGCAGATTTTTGGAGCTGGTTAAGTTTCATTTTTTTAAATACTTCTGATGGACTGTGTACGTCATCTTTTTTCTTTTATCGAATTGCAATTATAGTATGTATATATCTATGACTAGTTTATCATTATTATATTTTCTTTTTAAAATATGAACCTACCGAGTGGATGCCAGACCACAACATGAAAAGGCGTCGCGGTAGGCCCAGAAGGAGATGGCGGGACGAGCTGGTCTCCTTTAAAGAAAATTGGTCTATTGCAGCTCACAACCGAGAGGAATGGAGGAAGGAAAGGGAGGCCTTTGCCCTTCAGTGGGACGATCATGGCTGAAATAAATAATTTTAAAATACCAATAGACTTGTTCAACGACAACTTTAGTCCCAACTCCCAGTAGATGCATTAAGATGCCTTCATTTTTCTACCGTGTATGTTTGAATGTGGGCGTGTTTTGATGACATTACATGTTCAGTAGGTAACTATTTCTTAAATTATAGCACGCAGAAACATATAACTAAGGGCGGGGCGTATCCATTGTGATGACAAATCTATTGTTATTTGGAGTTCTCATTGTGCCGCTGTGAATAGCTTGTGTCGTTTAGCTAATTAAGGAGTAGGAAGGCGTAGTTAGTGTCAAGCAGAATCACTACGCAAAGTTGACAGACGTAACACTCACAATTGTTATACCCTTGTGAAGTAATTTAAATGAATATTATTAACATCTAATTTTATGAATTTAAATTTTATATAAGCATAAAACACGTACAAAATCACCTATTAGATGTAGTTGAACTTTAGCATTAGACATTCATAGTCAAATTCAAGTTTTGCTTCGATGCGCATGTGACAAAGTATTTAAAACTATCTGTGCGCGTCAATGTATTAGCGCCGGCGCGACAAGACACCGATCAATGAGCTTTTGACTTTAACAGTAATGCAAATGTATGATTGAACGAGCTACTTAACCTCGCAAACACATGCTTATTTTAATGAGTTGGTAGACGGCGTCAATCATTTGCGTAACGGTGAGCTCGTGCTAGGCTTGCATTCTGGAAGAATCCGAATGTCTGTGTAGTGGTGAAAGTGCAAGAATGCAGGGTCTGGCTAGGCAGGCGCCGGCGCCGCGCGGCCGCCGCACCGCCGCGCCGGCCGCACCGGGCGCCAGCCTCTCACGCTAATGACTGACCATCCCGTTTCTGCCCCATAACACTTTATTAGTCTCATTCGGAATACTTTTAACATCGCGCGAACATTAAATTACGTTTTAAAGGGGAAAACCCAAATGCGTTTCTAGCAGCCTTCTACAAAAGGATTTTGTTTTCACAGCCAATTATATAAGAAACTTTTTAGAACTAATAATAATGACCACCGTTAAGTGTTTTTGGAATTAGATTTAAAGCAAAATAAAATGAGCAGTCCTTAACTTTCACCTATCACTATTTATAAACTAGAAACGGTCAAGGTCTTTGAAAGTAAACCAGATACTTTTTTCTACGTAGTATCTTTGATATTTATCTCGCCCATACAATACCTACCTAACGGTGGCTGGGACGGATGCGCTTATCAATAGAGATGTTTATCACGAATCCGCACTACATCCGCGCATTACAATTAAGGGTTGAACACAAAGTTTTAATTAATTATTTTATAATTAATTTAAATTATTTGTGTATGTAGGTACCTACCTACTTGCGTATTGAAGAAGGTCGAATCTAATAGGTTAAGATTGTTATGAACATAAAAGTACTTTATAGTTAAGTTTTTTATAGCGCGTAAGCTCGTGACTTTAATAATTTAATTACATACATGAGCTATCAAAATCCTTGTTACACATGTCTGATTTGTTTAGGTAGTTACAATGTTGAGTAGTAGATACTTTAGTCTTTAAATCACTTTCAGATCTAACCCTAAAATCTTGACGTCAGAATCAGCCACCGAGATAACGGAGTTTACTTATCAATAACAGAAGTGACAGATGTCGAACACAGAACGTTCAAGTGATTAAACACTCGCTATGACTTGTTACAGGCTCTAACGGTACAGCCTACTTAAATTAAAAAGGTTTATGATTCATCTCGCACTTCGGCTTGCAGTTCGCAATGCAAAATTGTATCGCAGAATCCGGTCATTACACTTTCATCCTTCCAGCTTGCCAGGGGCGCAGCGCGACGAGGAAAAATATACATGCAATTACATAAAAAAAATAAAAGGAAAAATATATACGAAAATTTTGTTTGAGCGTATGCGGCTGAGGGTTGAATAAAAATTAATATATTCCTTATGATGTCGGTTACGTCTGTACATCGTACTTACTGCTTTTAAATTAAACACAATTTTAATGAACTGTTTACGCTATTTGTTTTGACGTCAATATTATAACCTATTTTTAATTTATATTTTTAATTAATATAAGTTAGAATTAGTTTTATACTTTACTTACTTACCGGTGTGAATAAATTTATTTTATTAGATTTAAAGATATCATATTTTTTTCAACTACTTACTTACTTACTTATCAGTCAATGCGCGCAAAATAATAATAATTGAATTGATATATAAGTAGATCGTTTATTCATAACCAAGGGGCATAAAATAAAGGTAATATATAGCACATAAAATAGCTTCACGCTCGACTAATGTAAAACACAGTAGAATAAAATTAAAGAGAATTTATAATGTTTTTCTAAACAAGATTCAGAACAGGTGCGTAATACCCTGCTCGTAACCTGCGGTAATTGTACGATCGATTTCCTTGTTATTCTGCTAACCTTCACAGAAAAGGCCTCTGCCCTTTATAAAAACTATCACTTGTAGCTCGTAGCTTTATGTTTATAAAAACTGCATCGACTACATCTTTAATCTGCCTTACCATGAACTCTTGAAGCAGGACAGTTTACGATGTAGAAGCGAGACACCGCTACATGCTGTGTAATGCAGTGTCTCGCTTTAACAAAGTAAACTTTCCAGCTTTAAGAGTTCATGGTAAGGGGGCAGTTCAAAATTTCGATTTTATTTTTCTTAAATTCAAACCAAAGTTCAAATTGGCCATTTACATATGCAACGTTGCATAAAACTTGAAATAAAACAAACAGCGGTTTTCCTCGAGGGTTACCCTCAATGATCTTTTCGTTTGAAATATGACAAGGTGCAAATTCAATTGAAAATCTGCGCAGTATTTAGTGGTTTTGTTAGTTAGTGATTTTGCGTAGTATTATGTTTCCTGTTGAATAAAATGTAGACAATTAGGTCAAATTGTGCATGGTTGTAGTTTAGGCAAGTTAAGGTGAGTATGAATAAATTTTCTAGAACTTAAAGTACCTATATCTTCATTTAGTTATTCTGGCCACTAAGTAAGGTTGGTAAGGCATTGCTAGGGAATACGTTCGTCTCCTATTATAAGCAAATAATGCGTAAAAAATAAAGTTTGTACATCTAGATACTTCTGCAGGAAACAAAATTGACACTGTTTAGTGATATAGCTGGCTCCTGCACAATTTACTACCAGGAAAATTTCAATGGAAAACTATATTTCTTGCAGGTAAACTTTCCTTGTCTATTAGTTTTCCATTAGATCGAGTTAATTTATGAATGTCTGTTAAATATTCACATATTTTATGTACATTGTACACATTATATCTGATTGCATATTGATTTGATTGATCAAAGATAATTAAGATTAATCTATTAAAACAGAGATATTGTTTAAATAATGTGCAATAAATAAATAAATGGCAAGTTGTTGTCCATTGTGGCGTTCTTAGGGGGAGGGCTTTGTTTAACAGTAGACGTCTTCCGGCTGATGATGATAAATAAATAATAAATAAATACATGTATACATATTATAATAGACGAGTGACTATCATAAAATTTAACAACAATAGCTTACTTTGCTGTGGCTTAGAGGTCTACGAATCACCACAGCTTGATCCAGGCCAAACACTAATATAATATTTTCACCTGTGTAAAAGATAACTTTTTGACAAATAACAACTACCTTATTATATGGTGTACTTCGAGAAATACAGTCGCCATGATAAAAAACAGGATCAACTATCCAACCCGCTGATCCATGCAGCAACGGAACCATGCATTTGAAGCCGCCGCGTCCGTCAAGGACGTTCGTCATCAATAAACTGAATGAAAACAAGGCGTAAATAATGCTGTATTCAGTAAAACATAGGTTTTCTACGAACATAAAACATAACATCACGCCTGTATTCCGCGAAGGGGTAAGCAGAGGTGCACATATAGTACACCCACATTTCGCCAGTTATGTTTTAGGTCCCAATGTAATAGGGGGCGAGCCTATTGCCATCAACCGGGCACAAATCCAGATTCCGTGCTGCTACTGAGAATTACCTAATGGAAAAACCCGGTAACACTTTGCCCGACCCGGGATTCGAACCCAGGACCTCGTGTTCAGCAGTCGTTTTCTACGAACGATGTTATTATAACGTTGTGCGAGTCTCGCAAACATACAATACTGTTTATTCGGAGCTTTTTATTCAAAGATTGTAACTATATAACCCGTTTTGATATTGCTTTAGCTCTCTCTTTCTGACTCGAGGATTTTATCGTTGATCTCACGATACCAACACGAAAATCATGATGTCACTGCATTTAAGTTTTTAAACAATTATTTTTACCAATGATCCATTAATAATTTATTTATTTTTCAGTCAGACGCCTTTAGTATATGGTACACGTTTAGATGCGACAGGAACTTACTCGTACAACTCAAAAGGTAAACCACTAGATACCAGATATCCTGAGTAAGGACAACTTTAGCAAAATGTTGTTTTTATTCAGTATTAATTAAATTCACTTCAAGTAAACAAAAAACCAGTGGATCCGATATGTGACGTTGAACTCATTTCTTCATACTCATGTAAAAGTTCATCATAAAATGTTGTTTATGTAATGAGAAATCGGAACAAATTTTAATTATTATTATTTAAGTCCCAAAGTTACCCAAGCACCTCGTTCAACCAACACTCCGGCAGTCATCCTCGTAACTAACATGGTGATTGGCCATTTTTTTACCATGGGATGAACAAACAATTCGTGCCGTCATCGGCAACCTACCTGTTTACCAACTATAGCATATATAGTATTCACAGTTTCAATAAAGGCGAATAAGAAAAGTGAAATTAAAATGTATGTAAAATATGCACAAACAAATTTAGTTGTCAAATACTTTGCAATTATTCAATCTATATTTTAGCAGAAAAGGACGTTCGGTAAAGAATACATCGGTTCAACTACCGAATTTGGTAGATACAAACAAGCCAAGGTGGCGATTACAATAGCGAATGACACGAGTTACGTTGCGGTCGATGAACAGGGCATAGAACAAGAAACATTAAGCTTTCACGGTCACGGAAAACCTACAATGTTTACTAAACTGCGGTAAGGCAGGGCTCATGTCATTTGTATTACTACACTGGCCTGCAAAACAAAGTATCACTCTTTTAAAATTGCAACAACTTTTTAAGTAAATAAAAAGGACTTAAATAAAAATCTACTTACTAATGTGTAGTTTACTATACCTAGTTTCAAAGAATGCTGAGTTCGCTATTAAACTATGTTTTAAATTCTATAGTTCTATAGTTTAGAAAATGGTAACATTTCAAAATTGTATTTCTTATGCAGGTCATATGGCGTACCTATGTACCTACTATTGGCATATGATATTGTCGCTGTAGCAAAATGGTGGCAACGGCTATAAAAAGAGAAGGAAATACCTGCCTATATCAGTTAACTTCTTTATTTAAAGGTATCTTTTCACAGTAAACCTGTATGATGTGTTTATTGTTACAATTTAAAACCTAGCAATCCTGAATTGTATTCCCCGTGCTTTCTCAGTAAAGTGTCCAATCAAAATATTATAAACCTCTACGCTTTGACTACGGCATCGCCGAATATACGGGAAAATTATGTAAATTAAAAAAAATGAGTTCTGGCCAAGTCTCCACATACTTTTAAAACTGTGATGCAAACAAATCTGCCTGAACTGGTTTTATCGGAAATAACAATGTATTGTACTCGTATCTACGAAGTGCTACGCCAGTCAAATGTGACCATCTGAATAACAAAGCATGTAACGCTATAATTATATTAGTAACGCTTTATTTTGGTTTCATTGAATACTAAACACAAAACAAATGTACAATGGACAATAAATAGAATTTGGCAAACGAATTTTTTTTACACCCCTCTGGGAAATAAGCGTGACTTTATGTATGTAAGTATGGACTACCTGAATTATTATCAGTAGTCATAGTTTTATTTCATATGCTACAAAAGATCACTTATTAAACGTCAAATCAAGTTCTTGGTTTAAAAGTATCGTTTCTATGGAGAAGAACCAGCAACAAAATTTATAGTTACTCGTTTAAAAAATATTAGCAGGTCCTATTTCTATATTTGTATCATAATTATTATAAACTAAAACCATGGAGGCAGCGAAAATTGTTATCAGTTATTTTCAGTGATTTCACTAATTTTATATCGAGTTCTTATTCAAATTAATTCTGGTACTGAGTATACCCTAGACCCAAGTAAGCACTTCCATATTTGAGTATGTAAATAGTAGCTAATTTTGAATGGAGCGTTCAATATTTCGTTTATTTTTTCAGCTGTACTTAATAACACCAGTGCCTACAAGGCGAGTTGTGAACAAAACATAATTAAAAATTATACTTGTGTTGTCATTGTGCTGTGAACTGATAAATTACTATAATAACATAATGGATATGACAACAATATAATGTTGTTATAAGTCTAGTAGTAGTGTACTATTTTCCGCATCTTCCAGAAATTCGGGTACGAGTTAAGGTGCTGTGTTCTTTACATTGTTTTTCAGTTTTATTGATTCCAAGGTTAAGTTACCATATTTGAAGACCTATTAATTATGTACAAATTGGCATAGTGTTATAGGTTGTGCGTGTTATAAATTAGCATCAAAATACCGGTATTCAAGAGAATCGTCTTATAATACTGCAAACAAAGCAAGCAAAAAGTTTGTAAGTCTCTGATGGCCACTAAAGTTAATAACTTTTAACAACCTCTCGCTTGCGTTTACTTAATGGATAAAACTACAGTTCACAGCAATCACTAGACGTTATGAGCTGAAATCAGGGTCGTAAGAACTCAGAGACGGAAATTGTCGATACCCAATAAATTATTGATTTTAAACATTTCCCCCTATCTTTATGTATAGTTGATTATTGATACTTGTTTTAATTGCTTATTGTGTTAATGCTACCTTCTTAGAGTGGTAGTTATTTTGCCTCGATTAGAATTATTTGTCTATTTCAGAATTACATAAAACTTACCGAATAATTTGATATGAAATTTCATTTTGTTGTATTATGCACGTAACATGTAGTGAACACTAAACAGCCGCACTGATTGTAAGCACGCACGCGCGTCAGCGGAGGTTGCGAATTGAACACTAGCGGGCTGCGCGCACGCTTGTCTTTCTGCGACTGCCTTCCTTTACGTCAATCGGCAATCGTCGCCTGCTTTTAGATCCGCACACTGCATTCAACGAAGGCCTCACCTCGCGTGCCACTTCAAAACATCCGATTGTCAATGGACATTAGCGTTGTAACTTGAAACCTATGGCGCATGCGACAGCTCACACGTTATATGCTTTTGGAGGCATGACCTGCTAAGTAAATGGACTAAATTTTAGTGCGCCGCGCTTAATTTGCGTTCGCAGAAGACAAACAGCTAGTGTCAATGGTAAGTGGCGAATATAATTTGAAATCCAAGATAGCCATACACATTTTGTATGAGACACAGCCTATTCCGCAAGATGCTCATTGCTTGTTTACTTAAATAACATAAACAGTCGAATTTTTTCAAATTATTGTTATGATGACATTAATTAATTCTGTATGACTATGTCTCTTGACCTAAAGAAGCCGTCCAGTTAAATACTTGCTAATAGATTGGATACTAAGTGCTAGCAAAACAATAGAACATTACAACGAGGGCAAGTTAGATAAATCATTTTAATTGCTTACTTTGCAAATTAAATCAGTCATTGTATTTCATCGTGACTAAAGCCAATAATTAGAATACTAAAAGACAAAAGTAAGTAAGTACCTATCATTAATATACGTAATTTATTTTATATTGCATAAATGCAGATAGAATCTGTGTAAGAAATTTAATCGCTCCATCTCCGTACAAAAACTATTCTAAATTATGTAACGGAAGGTGAGACCCTTACCATAAACTCTTAATGCAGGACACTTTTCGTTGAGAAAGCGTGACGTCGCTCTAAACTGTACGTAGCGGCGTCTCGCTTACACGACGGAAAATGTCCTGCATTAAGAATTCATGGTAAGGGGGCTGCCCTTAAAACTTTTCGTTATTTAACATGTAAAGTACCAATCACTTTGGCAAGCCGGTTTCTGCAACGGTTGACCTGTAATCAGTATTTTACCCAGCGGGGAATGAATCCTGTCAAATTTATTAGGACAAGTGAATTATTTTATGACAATGAACTTTTTAAGTCGCGAGCGAAACTATGTCCATCCCAGATAAAACTACGTCTAGCGGTAAGTTACTTTACGATGGTTTGGTCGTCTTAGTCCCTATACCGACACGATATACGTTAATACTAAACCTGATTTAAGCTACTTATATTGTCAGAAATCATAATGGGTGTATTCATCTGATTAATAGCGGCAGCTTGCACCTTTGAACGGCACCAATAATTAGCCAACTGTATAATAACTGCTTGACTTCTTAACAAATGTCCATTCAACTACTGCTAATCTCTGAGCAAACTGTAAAGTCGTAAGAAAAACAGATTCATAAATATGACGGAATTATGTTATTGTAGTAGGTAAAAGTGTTAATTTATGTACCTATAACTCTGTATCAATAGCATGTGTTTTGTTCATTCGAACAAAATTATGCACAGTTGTTGAATTTTACGTCACTTTACTTACTATAAGTATTTTTTCCGACTGACTTTGATAGTCATGTATAAATCAATGGTTTACTATTACATAACGTACTGTATCTGTAAAATCCAAGCCACACCAAAGGGTAATTTTAGCCTAAAAGGGTCCCACTGGATTGTAAAAGTCCTCGTCTCAAGAAGAAACGCGTCAATGAGCAATGATCGATAAAATATTACGTTTGAATTACATGTATAGAATTTTGGGAATAATTTGGGATATTCTTAGAAATATTTAGGTCTCGTCCTTTATTTGAATAAGATGAGGCTTGGGTTAACAGTAGGATAGTATAGTCCTAAATCAGAGAAAGTCTCATTTGATATTCTTTCAGACGATCTTTTTATACGTGGCGCTACATCAAAATTGCATTGATTTAAAATGTCTAAATCGCACACATTCCTCAAATTGGAAGCATTTAAGTCACATGACGAAGGTACTTAGTATAAAAGGAAAGAATAACGTAATGAAACAAATAATTAGATAGCGTAGGCTTAAACCTGTTATCTACCCAACGCAGTAGCAAGAAAAATTAAAGCTAGCGTCTTTGTTGCGTTAGGAGCCTCATCTTAACTTTTTACAGTGCATTGCCTCAACCTTGGCACTATAAAGCCTGTTTGCTCGACTCCAGTATTTAATAGACCGCAAGTATAGTGTTTAGCTCTAGCGAATTAACCCCCACTTACGCAAATATTTAAAAAATACCTTGACTTTATAAAATTTATTTTGTCGAAAGATGTGAGATTGTTAGTGATAAAACATTGTCTAAAACTTTGATTACAAACAGTTTAAGGTTCTAATACTAAAATTAAGAATTATGACGACTTGATTAGCGCAGTGGCTAAGCGATTGGACTGCTGCGCTAAGGGTTGCGGGTTCGATTCCCGCACGGGGCAAAACTTTGTGTGAACCACAAATGTTTGTCCCGAGTCTGGGTGTTAGTGTATGTGAATATTTCATGCTTGTGAAACTCTACCTAAACCTACGATACAGGAGAAATTCCTAGTGTGGGGCGACGTTTTATTAAAAGAGAAATAAGGGAACTCCGAAATGACGAATGATAGACAAGGTTTTATATTAATATATTCAAAGTAATTAGCTTCCGAGGTTTTGGTATTTTTAATGCTAACGGGACAAGACTAGTGGCCAAGCAAATAAATGTAAGTATATCTTAGATTACATTAATAATGGAACGCAAGATCTTAATAACAAGCCATTGCTCTCAAGTCGTTTGCAACGTTGTACGCTTTTTATTTGGAGTCTCGAGTGAACGGTGGGAACTTACCATATAGATACATATAAGTCCAAGACCTGTTCTGGATGCGGCACAAGATCCCGGTATAAATTTATACGACGTCAGGATTACAAAAAAAATAACTGGAGAAATATTACTCGTCCGAACTAACATAATATATCCTTCTTACTTTATATTTTTTGTGACAAAATGCGTTTTAATTAGATTGCAGAAATTATTAGTCGTAAGTTGGTAACGGGGTCACGTGACCCCAACGTGATCACATGACATCACGTCTTATAGTTTATTCCCCGTAGGGGTAGACAGAGGTAGTCCCAATGTTATAGGGGGCAAGCCTATTGCCATTAACTGGGCACAAATCCAGAACTCCAGACTTAGAATTCCCTAATGGAAAAACCCAGTAACACTGCCCGAACCGGGTATTGAACCGAGGAACTCATACTGCGACCACTTGACCAAGGAAGCTGCCATGCAGCTAGTTTTAGCCGTGAATAAATAAGCATCAATAAGACTACTTACCTATCCCTAGGTAGGTATCTACAATGATAGGTACAGATTACAGTCAGACAGACATATAACGAGCACCTCATTATGTTTATAACTATTCACAGCCAGTGGTTTTTTACTGTGTATTTAGTCTTTATCTTACTATCAAAATAATATAATTAACTTAGTATGAAATCAACAATTTGCAACTTTTTCGTACTTTTAACTTAGAAACATATTTTCCTTAAAAAAAATTAGTGGAAGTACCTTTTCATTAATTTTTAATAAATTTATTATTATATTCTTTATTTATATAATTTTTCTTATGAGGCCATTGGCCGAAACGTCTATCGGTACAATGATTGCTGAGTCCACTTCCCATATGTCGACAACCTCGTGCGCCAAATCAAGATATTTCATTTGTTTATCTATTTCAGCTTTCACGAGATTCTCGTCATGGGGGATTGTGATACCAGCAATCATAGCGCGGCGTTCTAGTCGATCTATCACCACTATATCAGGCTCATTAGCAACAATAGTCCTGTCAATGATAGATAGATAGATAGATAGAATATTCTTTATTGCACACCAGAAAATCAATAATACAGAAAAACCTTAAAACTAAAACAACAGTGCAAGTGGCGGTCTTATTGCTAGATAGATAATATGAATATATGATGATAGATAGATAATATGATCAAGAACTGGGTCGGGGACATACCTGTAGTATGGTATCTCCACAAGATTTTACTTCAAAGCAAGTTGCTGGTGGGTAATCCTGGCCAATTGGTTATGTCTGTGCAAGTATTCGCCGTTAGCAAGACGAGAAAAACCAGAGATAATATATCTCAAGGATTCACCCGGACGGTGACGAGCCCAACATATTATGTCAACCGTGCCATCCTTTATAATATATATCTGGTAATTATTCGTCATAATAACTTTGTTCATAATTGCACAAACAAACCCTTCGGTTTCTCCAAAGAGATCTCCAAAGCGTAGCCAGGAGACGGACGATAGGAGGTCTATAATTATTAATACATATATTAATTTATAGTCGAACCGGAGAGAAGAGTCGTCGTCCCACCACATAGATTTACCATAACAACCTGTTCCCCACCACTCGATAGGGAGAGATTTTCCATAAAATATTAATTTATTTTTAACTATTTAAATGAACTTTGTTTAAAAATACTATATCTTGCCGAAAAATTTTTGCAACCCTACCATAGGAGTAGGTACATGTTACAGATTACATATAGACCTATCTATTATAAGTATGTATGTACTTAATTATTGCAAAAATTATGTAAGCTGTTAGATACATATGAGATTACGTGAGATGCCTGCAGCACACGTCGCACGTGTCAAAATAAAACTGAGATAAGATGATACCTATCACTTGTCGATTTTAGATATCAACCACTTGCGAAGTATTATAGCTAGAGCTCGTGCCCAAGTTTATTTATATATATATGTACCTACGAAGGGAATGACGTACATAAATAAATATGATAAGAATTAACATGACAGTATCTATCTATGAGTCTTACAGATTTACTTACCTAATAACTTTATACGACGTAAGTACAGTCAGAGTCAGCAACATAAGTAACTTATCATGTTTTAGCGACATCTTCACGTCCAAGGACGAATGACATTTCACGTTCGCTAGAAATAAACAAAGCGGGGCGCCGCGGCCCACCAGGCATCACCGCCTGGTTGGAAGATTTTTCTTTTCGTTGGAGGAACTCCACATCCCTCCACAATGTTTAGAAACCTTACTTATGTCTAATAAATATAAGACTTTTTACTACTGTTCTTCAATTAACGGTATGTTTAAAAATGCAAATGTTCAGATACTTATGTGGCTGACTGTACTTACGTAAAGTAGTACTAATACCTAACTACCAAATAACTTATTTACTAAATTCAATCCGAACTCAGAAACTCAAAAGTGTAACTTATTCAAGTAAGTAGGTATCTACAATGAGTTGATTTTGTTTCTAATAGGTACTTACCACCGCGGACACGTCAAGCCCACCAGAAGTGCCTAAATAAATATTTAGGCACTTCTGGTGGGCTCTGTGCACCAATTTGGACTCCCAGATATTTAATATTCGTAACGCTATCTATAATATTACTAATATTTAGACTTAGCTTAGCAGTATTTAATTACGGCCCGAGAGTGCTTCCTTGTGGTACACTGAAAGTACAGCTACGGGGGCTACCAATCTAGTTTTCGATACGAAACAAATACAGACAGTTGGATACAAGTTAGATAGTCCTTGAACAAGGGCATGCCTCGAAATCCTAGATTTTCCAGTCTAGAGATAAGCATAGGTATTGAAACCGTGTCAAAGGGTTTTTGTAGATCTACAAATACAACAAGACACTTTTTACCTCCATCTAAATATATCGTAATATATAATTATGTGGTCGGTTTGACTACCGCATCTTCCGTTGACAGTGACTTCTTAACCCAAATTGATTTGAAAAAATAAAGTTGGCGGTTTCTAAATATTTCATTAGCTGTTTATTTGTAATAGTCTCAATAATTTAAGATGGATAAACGTTACATATTCGTTATCATCTAAATAAACTCTCTGTCGAAGTGACAGTATCTAACTGATGAAGTCAACCGATTGTTTGCAGATGCGAAGATTTTGCAAACGAAAATCGATAGTTAGGTATACGTTATTTCGATATCAGCTTAATAAACTCTCTATCGAAGTGACAGTATCAAGCTGATGATACATCTTAAAGCATTAGTAGGCACTCGCCACAAAAACGCCGCTAGTGGCAGAATTAAAATTTCTTTCACAACATTCATGATAAAGGATAAAAACCGAGTGGGGTCTCTCTTGGAATAGACATCTATTTTTGTTATCAATCATCATTAATAATTCATATAAATAAAATTGTAGCGTCTGTTTGTTACATTAAAGGTTTTTGGGTGATATAATCACAAAGCGAAAAAGCCCTTTAGTTTAATAAAATAATTAAAGCTTTGCTCAATCTATACCTCTCTTCTGTACCGTAGGTGAACAACCTGGTAATACAGTTTAAACCGCCTGTAGGCCTCCGACATGGCTTTCTACACCGTTAAAAAATCTCTCAGGTGTGCCAGTTATCACACGATGTTCTCCTTCATCGGTTTTAGCAACTAATAAGTAATTTATAATACACTGATGAGTTCGGAAAGACATTGACGCGTGCCGGGGTTTAAACTTGCGATCTTTGACTTAGCAGTCCAACGGTCATACGACTGGGCTATCAGTGGAAAAAAATATGCATGCCATGCATATGATACCTACACGATAAAAAAGGTTTTTTTATCATTTCTCGACGTAACTTTCTCCGGCAGATAACTGATGGTACAAGGTCTAATGTACTGCTGCTACGTACAAGTTTTTTATTCAAAATCTACGGGGACGACGTCGCGAGCAGCAATGAAACATAAAACTGCATCCAAAAAGAGTTTTTGTAAGCATTTTTTGGCTATATTATTGCCGTATGCGTGTTTCTCAAGATGGTTAGTTATACCTACTTGGTGTAAATGTATATAAAAATGAAATGTTAATAGACTTTTAGGCTTTCGCAGCGAGTAGGTGATTTTTTAGTCTTCGTCAAGTCTGGTTTTATACAATGTCCAAATTATGTTTTAGTCAACGGCTGTACCCGTAAAACAATGCAACAAGAACTCGTGCATCCCTTAGCAGGACAGTTTGCGGCGTGAATGGGAAATGCAGCTACGTGAAGTGTAATGCGGCGTCACGCTTCCACAACGTAAACTGCCCTGCGTTTAGAGTATGGTACGGGGGCTATCGGACGACGACAGCCGAGTCACTGTCACACAAATCAAAACCGATACCGTCACACGCACACATGAGTACATTTATAACTACTACACATAATAAAATCGAAGCTTCGAAGAATATTAAATTAATAGCTTAATAATATGATAGGAAATATGTATATATCTATGTGTATATACTTTCATATTAAGTGTATGACAACATTGATGAAAGTATGTCAGGATCGTAGCAAAAGGAAATCCGTGGTCTCTACCTCTGGGATATAGGCGTGACTTTATAAATTTATGTATGTATGCAAGTATACATGATACACATTTTCTATCAGTAAAACCACTAAAGCGGCCCCCCGATGTAACGACACTTGGATCAAAATAATATCTACCAGGTTTTAATCAGGTGGATAAGGAGGCAGGATATAGGATGCTGTACAAAAAAAATTAAACTCATGAAATTCAAAATCTACGCGGACGAAGTCGCGGGCGGTAGCAAGTCTATACACAATTCCTATGTAAAACCGAAAAATAGCGAAAACTGCAGTAATCAAACCCGCGCCTATTGGAAGATAAATTTCAACGCTCTTTGCCACAATAATACGTGAAAACAGCCAAATCAGCATATGGAATAACTAAATAATTAGGCAGTTTCTAAAAGTAAATAAAAATAAAACAAAAAAATAATTATAGTTAAAATATACTGAAAATAAAAGTATCTACATCAACTAAAATAAAGTAACATTATAGGATGAAAACATGACTAGCTTTATTTAAAAACATTTCCATTAAGTACACAGGAGAGTAATATTACTTTGTTAATTCAAGTAAGGTGGGTTCAAAACATTAAAATATTTACACACAAACATAATATAAGTGGCAAAATTCAAGCTATGCATCTGAAAACTATCCGATTTGATAAACTATGTTTTATTCAGAAATGCAATACATAATTAGTAGTACGTAGTTACCTAAATGATTTATAAAAAACACTACTTTTTAATACTTATCATTTTGAACTACGATCGATACATCTAACGAGTAAAATGTTTAAATATTCTATGAGATATTATTTTGAATAATAATTTAATTTAGTTTATATCAATACTTTAAACATTTTTATGGGCAAGAACACTAAAATATCTACAATACCATCCAATAATATTTGGTAAGTTAACGAGGAAATTATCATCGTCGCCTTACCAAATATTTTTGCTTTACACATCACAAACTACTAAAACAAACATGTATTTAATGTAACATGAACTTAAATCAAACATGTAAGAATGTTACAATTTAACATACATAATATAATAATGATGCATCGTTTACTTTGCTCATATGTCCGGTACCTATAGCTGTTGAGTACAGTTCTACCGGCTGTCGGTATACCAATATCATTGAACATAAGTATGTATATTGTATATAAGCAGGTAGCCCAATACTAAGTTCACTCCACATGATCGTTCACTCACTATCCGGTAGTATGTGACAGCCATTCTCTTTACAAGGTTTCATGCTTGCTACTCGTTTCATTCGTATTAAATAACAAAAGTCAGACTTGTTTACAAATTAATATGCAAAGATTTACGCTTCGTCCATTTATACCTACGTTAAGTATGTACACAACACCAATTGTTATATCATTACTTTCATTTTTTTTTATTTTTAAAATTTTTATCACTGTATGAGTGCAAGCGAATAGAAAAAGTAGTAGTTGAGCCTAAGGCTTAACAGACTTAATTTAAAAATCATCAAATAATTTTAAAATTGTAACATCTAAGTTTTCTAAAACTGTGTAACTACATGTACTTATAACGGAAAAAGACGTAATCGAATGTCAGAAGACAAACTTCACCAGTAACTGTGTTTGTTAAAATCTAAATAGTAATACACACAGGAGACAATGTTGAACAGTTAAAATTGTTTTTAAAATACATTACCTACCTAACCAAAATCAAACTCCTAACAGATTTATTCCCCACCAGCCGTGCGTACACAAGAAGGTCGTTGTTTTTGTTGCCTTTCTTCTTGCCGGCGGCGTGCCTCTTGTACGCTTTATACAGCATCACAGCCCCGTTCACCCACATCGGTATGTAATTCAAATCAACTTGTTTCGGGCAATTTTCGTCTACACTATCGACATCAGGGTTCAGCCTCGCATAAGGCGCTGTCTCTAACTTGGAAATACAGTCCGATATTGGAAACCATTTGTATGTCTCCGGACACAACAGATCAGATGGAAAGAAGTTCCCTTTATACCTCATTTTGCGACAAGAATGGATGTAGTACCCCATGTAGTAATACTCGATTTGCGGACTTAGTGAATGCATGAGTCTTGTGAACTCAATCTCCCTGAAAAAATAAACATGTCTACATGATATATCTGTTGTTTTCATACAAATTGGTTTTACGCATAACTTTATAAAACAAGATTGCGCAAGCATTTCCAAATTAGAGAACTAAAAAGAAATACTAAACAAACTCAGTTGTCGAGGTAAGTCATTTAGTCAAAACAGGTCTAATATAATTTATGTCACCACGTCGGTCTTTTGTCGAAAGAACCTACCTAAGCAGGTTTATGGCAACCTGTAAAAGTTTAATCAGCCTTTAACATTTTACAACGAAAATATTAAATTGAAATTCTCATCACTTTTATTTTAATAATATCAGGTTTACTCAATCCACTAACTTTACTTTTGGTTTTAAACCTTCAGGACTCACCTCAAGGCTCCGTAGGTTCCCAATGTAAGGTACATGTAGGACGGGTCGTAAAAGAAGTAGACGGAGGAGACACACTTGGGCAGGATGTCGAGAACCCCGACTGCTATGAGCTTCCCGTCCAGCCAGTACTGTTGATGGAACGAGCCGTAACCACAACGAGGACCGTTCTCTCTGTGCTCCTCCTGTACAAGAATGAATACTATTATCTACTGCTATGCATGTAATTACTCAGAGATATTCTATATAACACAAGCTGTTGCCCGCGACTCCATCCGCGTAGTAATGAAGATATAAAGTACTATAAACTTAAATGATTTTATGGATAAATTAAGTACTTTCATACTGACTTGCAGCGGCCCTTGGGCACCCTAAATCTGGCCCCGTTGCAAAATACATTCTTAGCGGACGTCTACTAACTACAAACTACCTCCCTGCCAATTTTGATCTTTATACGTCAAGCGATTTCGATATTTTGTGATTTAATAATTATAGTCTATACTTACCAACAGAGGACTCTGGACTAAGAAGTCCCTATACTTAGACTCAGCAACCTTGTCAGGCGTGTCATTGTGAATGGTTGTTTGATACTTGACATACACTTCGTAGCTTTGTTTAGCTGTCGCCAGGTATTCAGGGCAAGGTGGGGCTGTCCTCACTAGTTTTATCTAAAATAGAAGTATTTGATAATAATGAATTATCAAAAATATAAATGTGTTTTACATTCTACGAGTTTATATATTACTATGTTGAGATCGGACTTGAAATTTTTTTATTTTTACATTTATATCATATTATTTATTTACAAGGTTATTTACACTCCTTAAAAATAAATATATACTTGAAAATTATATACATAAAAATAAGCTAAATTATTGAGTAAGGATGTTTGGGTAGTTAGTAACTTCGTAGGTTGGTTATATTAAGTGGAATTTTTAATAATCTATTTTGTTTGAGGTGTGTTTTGTATCCTAAAGCAAATTTTCGTTCCTAGAAACAAACACACACTAAATAGTAATAAATAATAATTCATTTAAAGGTCAAGTTGTGGTTAGGTTCTGTCTTCAAGCAATACAGACAATTGGCTTATCTTATACATGTATAATATGAACACTCAAATACTTGGTCACCTACATAAAAACTAAACAATAAGACACAAACATTTGTACAATCAACAACAAAATTTTTTTTTATGCAAATTGTTATCAGTAAACTGATTATGTATTTAGTGAGTTTAAATGTCTACGGTTAATATTTTCGTTTGTTGACAACTGTTCCATTAACCTATTTATTTAGTACCTACCTCTAGTTTATGTTTGGCATCGACTGGCAACTCATTTATAAAATCCTCAACTTGTTTTTCTATGTTTTTGTTAGTGTTATTTACAGGAATTACGTCAATACCCTTAGTTTTGAGTTTTTCTAGTTTCCTCTCTAGCCTTAATTGTTTAGCTTTTTTGCATGGTGCTTTAGTAGGGTCCGGACCTAAATCTGTAAATGAGGTTGTATAGTTATTAGTTACAAGACACTATTGTAAACGTAACTTTAATATTTTCTATATTGACAGCCTCGTTGGTCTAGTGGTTGCTAAGCGCGACTGCTGAGCACGAGGTCCTGGGTTCGAATCCCGGGTCGGGCAAAGTGTTACTGGGTTTTTCCATTAGGTAATGCTCAGTGGCAGCACGGAGTCTGGATTCGTGCCCATTTGATGGCAATACGCTCGCCCCCTATTACATTGGGACCTAAAAACATAACTGGCGAAATGTGGGTGTACTATATGTGCACCTCTACCTACCTACCTAACGCAGGCGTGATGTTATGTTTTTTATATTCACAGTACTTCCAACTCAAATAGGTAACATACACATGAGCCACTTAATTTACACCACATCATCCATCATACTAATACAAATAAAATTATATTTGTTTTTACAATCCATAAACCAAAATTTTGATAACATTTTTAGATTAAAGGTTAGAGGTCATCTAGCTGTTGTGGTAAAATTTAAATACAATTGCTAGATCTGTTACAGATAATTTTCTGTCTGGAACATCTATTTCATATTCAACAATGTTTATATAGGAGTTTAGAATGATTATCTTAATAAAACAATAGAAATATTAACTAAAAGCTCTGCAGACTGTTTGTGTAATATTAATCAATCATTTTAAAAAGAAAAAACAGGATGTAGAATAGAAGAAGAAGTATAATTACAATTGCTTTGTTGAAATGAGTAAAACCAACCTTTTTTAACTTCTTCTTCCTCCTTTGTATTAACTGGCTCAGGTTGATTATTTATCAAAATATCATTTTGAATGGCAGTGTTATCTGAAATGAAATCACAAAGTCATATCAGAATCTAAAACAAAGTTAATAACTTCTAATAAGTGTGACAGTATTTTGCTTCAAATTAAAATGCATGAAAATTCAACATAAACATTTGAATATGAAATTAAAAAGTGTATTGTTTATTTTACCTCCAACTCCTTCACCAGCTCCATTATCTAAAAGTTCACTATTCTGGACTATATCGAAATTGATATCTTGATGCTCCTTTACAGTTTCAATGAACTGCTCCGCACCCTCATCAAAGCCTTCCACTAAGATGTCACTGCCGCTGCTACATGTGGACATCTTTTTTTGAACCTCGGAGGATGGCTGTACCACATCTTGACCCACCAAAAACTTGTTGAATCCCTTTAACACTTTCTTCTGAGACTTTGAAGTCTTGAACTGTAATGCTCGGCATCTGAACACATAATTTTCATTTATATTTACATGATGCAGTACTAAAAGTATTTTGTGTAGATACTTTGGTACAACAGAAAAGCTAGTTAAATTAGCCATTTGTTTATTTTTGTAACCTACTAAATATTTTAGCATTTCTTAAGAGAGAGTAAACAACTTAAGCTTGCTACAATATGATTAACAAAGACGATTCTTTGTAACAGAATATTAATTCACAGAAATCCTTTTGGATTAGATGTTGAAGCAATTTGTTTAATCATATTCGTTGAGTGAGCTAAAAGCGGTGGTGTGACAGTTCTACAGTAAATATACAAACCGTATTGTGTACATAGGACAACAAGTTACATCCATGGTAGGTTTATAACAATATTTTCCTGATCGCCTCCATCCTCTGTCGATTAAATCTTGATAATCACTCACAGTCAAAGCATGAGCCCACATACCTGAATCAAGGTAAAAACTTAATATATTGATTAATATGTTAACTAGCCAAATCAGTGTTTATAAACTTACCATAACTGTAACTGGTATCAGTGTTCTTACAGTAACCGCATCTATATTGCTCATGCTCAGCGTAATACTCCACAAAACTGCGTAGCATTTTATTGTTTAATTATAAGCTATTTTCATTAATCTAAGTAACTGCTTTACCTCTAATCTGATATATTTTGAGGGGCTTATAGCCTTACAGTACAAAACGAAACCCATTCAAGAATAAAGAAAAAATATGATGACAGCTAACAGACTGACAATGACAGGAGTCTTTGTCAGTTGGAATTGTTAGTACTTTTTAGCATAATACCTAGCCTTTTCAGTTAAGTTCAATTGAAAAAATATCATCTAAATCAGAGAGACCCTCACAGTCCCATAGACCATAGCACAGCTCTAAACTTTGCATGCCATCGGTAAAATGTGAAGACAGGAAATCTTTTAGTGATAACGTCTTTGTACTTCACATATCTGTGAATAAAAGAAAATTAATTCTGAAAAAAAACTATTCACTATTAAATCACACAATGAGTAGTAAATGTATTTATTTATTGATTTTTTAAATGTATATTTGAGTGTCTTTCTTAATTTTAATGAAATATTGGACTGATAAATAAATGATTCCAGTATCTATTTTGGAGCAACTTTTGCTAGCGACGATCTAACACTACCTTCTTCAACTTCTACAATATTCGACATAATTGATGGCATAGGATTTATCACGTATTTGCGCCTAGGTCTGAAAAATAAAAATAGGTAAGGTTAGAATGTTGTGACCATATGATTGATTTATACCCCTCTCCTGGCTATCAAGCCATTTCATGTTCGGGAAGCATGTTGTATTTTGCGAACTTTATTACCGTCTTAGCAACCTTGTTCGCTTGTACAAAAAGGAAATCGCCAACAAATTTGGCATTACTCTAGCAGATATAATTATCTGCAGGCAATATATTATTTAGCCAAATTCTTCTAAATAATAACATTGCTTACTTACATATGGCACTTATGTTAAAAAAATCATAATAGGTAGTTACAACTTTACAATGGAAACTTGGCTACCTATCTCTTCGTATCTGATTCCATGGCTGTACTTCAGTCTCACCCCATATCAGGAATACTAGTCCGCTTATAAATAATACCGAAGCGTGAAAGCACCAAATATGCTTCCAAACGATTGGTAAATTCTTAAAAGCAAAATAATTGATTAGATACATTTATACATATTTCATCATCAATAAAATATATCTCATTATTTTCCTAAAAAGGAAAATACTTCTGCCTACACTTAAGAGTGTTTCATTAATTTCTCGTTACTTTTAATGCTTGAAATTTATCGCGTCTGGCCACGTCCTCATTGAATCACATTAGATAGCGTACCTAAATATGTAGTAACATTACACAAGATTTACACATATGGGTTGTGGTTTTAAATAAATTATAGTAACTATAATGTTTCACACAAAGCACATAAGGTTGTTTGCAGGTAGTGTCACGCACGCACGTCCCTTAGAAAGTAGGGCAAGTCGTGTATGTGGACAGCAAAACCAATCTAGCGCGTAGACTAGTAGTCCACAATTGATTTCGTCAGAATCAGCAAAAGTCTAACCAGTCATCTGTCCGGGGTTTGCGAGATGGCCAGGCATCGAACTAGGAATGTAGGTTCCTAGTTAATAATTCTGAACTAAAATATATAACTACTTATTTAGTTACAGTAAATATTAAACTAAGCAATACCTTATGCTTGTATGTTACTTGTCCAACGCAAAGAGATACAATTATACCTGAAGTATTTCCAATAATTTTGATGACTGCATTAATTGAATTTACAAATGTTGGTGTAAGTTCCTGAAACGAGTTGATTTTTTAAAGAATTATCTTAGGAAGATTTTATCCATGTACCAAGTACCTTTACTTAACTTTTAGCAAACCTACTTTACTTCGAAAAAAATGCTTATTCTAGTCTACGCACATAACACAAGTCCAATGTAAGGTCCATTCCAGCAGCCGTTAATGCAACTGCTAAAGTAAGCAGGAGTGGTCCAGGAATAATGGGAAGCATCCACGAAATGCAAACCAGGAGACCCGGGATCACGTGCGCTGATATAGAGAAAGAGTAATGTTTAAGTCAATAGTACTATACCCATTAACTACTAGTGGAATATTATATAGCACCACCCTTTATCTACTCTTGTGTAGTATATAATAGTATCTCCTTTCGAATGGATATTTAAGTAGAGGATTTTGGATATTTAAAAGAGCGGTTCGGTAGAGATGTAGCAACTTCCACGTAACCAGCAGTAAGCTAAAACGATGTGACCGGAGAAAGAAGTTTATCTGTAGGCACTATACTAGGACCTCTCTATTCAGGATATGTACCTCTTCACGCTCAAACGGCTAGACCGATTTTGATGAAATTGCATATGGAGGTAGCTGACACCCTGGATTAACATATAGCCTGCTTTTTATCCCGAAAAAATGTAGCGGGTAACACTGAGGGGCGCAACTAGTACTAAATATTTGACACTAAACCACTTACAGACAAAAATAAAATATTTTCTAAGATGTTTAATCTGGCTCACTCTCGGCTTGTGTTTATAGTAATGAAAAGCTTGTATAAGAATTGTTCCCAATACTAAACGTAAGAAAAATGGCAGCGCTGTTAGTGCTGAAGCCTGCAACAGATTTCAAAATGGAATGTTAAATTAAAAACCTTGTAGAAGTTATGATATTTTACAAGCCCACATGACACTGCTTAAATCGTCTTTAATAGACCGAAAAGCCAAAGGTGAGATACCTACTATTATATTTTCCATCAACATCTACCTATGCCTTTCCAGTCATGATGCAGTCGGTTCCCAACTTCCCAGTATCTTCTTCTTCCAATATTCATAGTCCAGTCAATGGGAATTCCCTATGGTACCACCAATGGTCGAGTTTCGAGCTTCCCGTATTCACTTTGACCGCTTCATTTTATTTAAAATTACTGAATATATTATACTAACACTGTAAATGCTAAATTTGGTGACCTTAGAGTAATAAAGAGGTCCGTGAATGCAAAGAGAAATAATCATCCAAGAATATCCAAAATTCAGTATTACCAGTGCCCAGAAGGGCACCGATCTTAGGATTAGTCTCCATGGAGCCTGCGCGTTCATCAACTAAAATATCAAAATATAGAATCATTAGATAAAGAATATTTTACTGAAATTATTCATTAGAATTCCAAAAGCGGTTTATCGCTTACTTTTATAGGAAAAATATTGCCAATACTATTAAATAAATACGCCAATTCCTCCTGTGAAATACATGGATGTTTTCTTGGGAAATCGGTGACCATAAGTACCCACAAGACGGACCACACAATCTGAGTTCCACCTGATATGTAGAACCCTACGGGCCAACGTGAGTAGTAGTGCACACCGGCGCACATGAGAAATGTGCAAAAGGTTCCTGTAGTTATACCTGATGACAAATATTACGTCTCATTGTAAAAGTCTGAACAGAACAATAACAACTATTTAAGTGGTTACTACCAATTTATAAAATCGAAACTACTATCTAATAGTTACAAAGTGATAAAACAAAATTCTTAGTTATTCCAATTAAGATTTTTTGCAAATCTGACAAAAAGTAGCCTGTTTTCGGTTCAAATTTTCAAATAATCAAATAATTTTCCGTTGCAAAATAAGCTTCAAAAACGATATTCGAAGTTTCAGAAGATCCTCTTTAACTACTGTCCTTATATTACCGTAAGCAATTGAAAACTATTAGATCGCTTACCGCAATACGCCCACATGAAGTGGTTTCTTTCTATAGGCGGCACCCAGTATCTTAACACTTGCACCATACTTGGCTGCATAGCTCCCTATTTCAGAAGGCATACAATTCGTTGTATAATAACTATGGTATTATTGAAATCAACATTCCTTGCAAACCTAATTGTGGAAATAGACCTAAACGTCGATAACTTTTTTTATTTGATCTAATGACAGTTTTAAGGTGGCAGGTACAGTACATTACAATTAATATAATCATATAAATATACATAGATAGGTTTCCGACAGTTAAGCTAAACGTCTTGCGGCAAGTTAAAGAACCACAAATAAATAAGAATCGTATAGATCTCGTAGATGAATACTTACGGCACAAAATCCTTTAATCATTCGTACTAAGAACACTGCCCAAAAGTGATAATAAGCTGAAGCTGGTGTCAGGCAACTCAGAACTCCTGAAATCATTCCAGCGATGCCAGCTACCCACGTTGGACCTAACCTATAATAATAAATTAAATAATCTAGACTAATTAAAATATAATAATATTATACCAATTAATGTTAGAACTGATGGATGGATTGTTTGAAAGAAATGTTTAGGTATGAGTCAGTATTTTATTAGCTTTTTCGTTCACCCACCAATCTCTAATCAACCCATTCTCACAGACCACATCTTTCCTGCTAAGGCCTCCAAATCTTTACGGCGTGTGTCACTATTAAGAAGAGATAACTTACTTATCTCCAATACTATGAAAAATAGGAAAGCAAATGCAATATCCTATGTGGTAGGCTGAAAACAGTCTTCCAACTTTTGTATCATCCCAGTTTATTAAGTCAATCATCTGAAAAGTTGAAGACAAACTAAGTCAACCCAGGCAATAGGACAGGCTATAGTACCTACAGCACGCCTACCTTATTATCATTTAACAGATTTTTGCGTTTGTAAATCCTGGTCAGAGGTCTGGTTATTAAAAACTGTGAATGGAATCTAAGCTTGACGCTCGACTTCAGCGAACGCGAGATTAATTATGAGATAGTCACCGTTAAAAAAAAAATATAAGTACATTAAAATGTAAGTTTATTGTAAAACGAAATTTATATAGTCTTTAGAAGGATTTTCTATATTGTGCAACTGAGGTAAATACATCTCGTTATTTATACCTACATCTATCTATAATAGAACTGTTACATGATTTAAATATTTGCTATATATATACAATATTTTAATGACGCACATATTGATCGTACCCCAGTTCTCTTGGCATAGCACTTCATCGCAAGGGTATCGTTTTCGTCTTCATTATCTCTTTTCATTACTTGAGCCATATCGACAATATGCACGCTGATATTATTGCGTACCACGTATGATAAAAAATACCCAAAAAATATCATTATTCCTACCTAGAATATAGAACATAGATTTGTATTTATAAATGAAACCATGAAAACCTAATTAACATGTTCTCAAATAAAAACTAATCTTACTATAGCACGTATCTTAATTTTAATCATTATTTTTGCCAAAATTAATGTATTCACTTTGAAGTACGATGTTTTCCATGACCATACTGAATATTTTGAAATGTAATACTTACTTTTTCGTTGGAGACATTTACTCAGCAAATTATTTGTAACCTCTACCAGGAAATAAGGGTAATGTGATGGTTCACTACCCACCTACGTAGACCACTAACGACTTGTTCAAAGATTAAATAAAACAATAATATTACAATTGACGTTTATTTTATGATTGGCGAAGTTTTAAATATGTCAAATTAGAATTAGTGTGTCCATTAAAATATAAATTACTAAACAACTAGCATAACACACTATTCGACAAGTAACCCTAAATACATTGATTTAAAACCGAATTGATAGCTACAATCTTCACTCATATAGGCAGATATAAATGTGTCATTTTTTATTTAAAAAACTTCATAATTTACCTAAAGATACAAGGTACATTGTCCACATTGATACATCCTCGGGTCATTACAGTGTCATGTCATGTTAGAGTTGTGTCATGTCATGTCATGTTCTCTGTAAGAGTCATCTTATCTAGGCACATGGGTACGGCTATTCAACATTTTTCGTATGATTATAATGATCAATTTTACATTAGAATTCCCAATCTCGTTGCAATATGCTCTTTGATATAAATAGCATTGGAAACTTAATAACCGTAACTCGGTATGACATCAACAATGATAATTTATTTTTTCTGAACGTACTTACAATTGTGCAAGTTGATCGACCTACCCTAGACAAGATCAAAAACTAGTAGGCTGTCAGGCAGCAGAAAATATTGCTATACAATTCCAATAAAGGACCTACGGGGCAAAACCAGAGCGAGAATTCTTTCGTAATAACGATCTATAAATAAATTTAATAAAACCACTGGGGTTGCCTCCTACCTACCATACAAATAATTACCATTACATTTTTCATTAAAGATCACAGCGATTACAATGCATTTACATTATTTAAGATTTACGTCATCATATAATGTTAACAATAACTAGGTACACATAATATACGTATAGAAAATAAATAATCCATTATTAATACTAATCAAAACGGCACAATATTTTGTCACAACTAAATTATAATAAAATGCACATTCATGTCAACATAAGGGCCCTATTACAGCAGTGTATCAAGGCAGTATGGTATATCCTGGCTCTGTCCGGGTAATTGAACTACATATTATTAACATTTCTTACCAACTAAATATGGCTTTTAAATAACAAGGGAGCTGGGTTAAGGACGTACATTTATCATTGTAGGTGCTCAAACAGGGTCTGTTTTGTTATAATTAATACATTTCTATTTGGTTGACCTTGACTATGGAGAATTAAATTCATTAGGTAAACATTCTTATATTCTTCACGAGCTTACACCACCATAGTAGAGTCCTTAGCTTCGGTAATTATGTTAACATATCGTCATTTAAACTATTTAGGTAATTGCGTATTTTGAGAATAAGTAGTGAGAAACATATTCAATTCCGTCTATAGCCTATAAATAACTAATCCTTTTATCACATAATCTGCAGTCCACCTTACAGCGTTTGCATCAATATTATTTCGATGCACAGAACTACATAAAAGATTATAATATTGCCACTCACTAAAATATAGAATCTCATTTACGAGCTAACGTTTAAAGGAGTTTCACGTATTTCTTTCGTGTCAACATTTTTGGTAGGAGAACCATTCATTTCCTTAAGATCTCCATTTGTTTTATCCTCTTTCCCTTCCTTGTCGTCGGGTGCGAAGTTCCACGGTTGAATGTTGCCTGTTCCAAAGAATATGAAGAACACTGCCGATATTATGTAAACCGATGCTCCCACGAAGAAAACTGGGCGCCAGCTCTCGAAACTGTTCTGTAAGTTTAATTATTACTATTAATAAATAGTTCATTCAGCATGTTCAACTAAGGAGCTAGAGTAATGACACAGATTAGCAGAAGCCTGAATCTAAGGACATTATTAGTAAACGAGTCATTATAATGTAGTAAAAACCGAAATAATCGGTACAGATCAGGGTCCTGCACTCAACTGTTTTCACTTGATTCAAAAATTTTCTTCATTTACTTGAAAGTTAATACTAAATAATTTATTAAGTTTATTTAATAGTATTTACCCCAGAGCTTGTAAAGTAAGCTGTGATCATGGGCGTGAAGAATCCAGCCGTACTGCCCACACAATTCGCTATTCCATACAGGGTTCCAGCATAATTCGGTGCCAAGTCTTGGTGGTTCTGCAGGTTAGTCAATGTCGCTGCACCGTTGAAACCCATAGACATTGTGATAAGCGACACTGACAGCGCCGTAGAGCATCCGGCGTAAACCAATAACACCAGCAACACCCCAGGAAGAATGTGGGAGAACAAACAGAAGAATTTCCTTATAACAGTCGTCGACATCAATTTCCTCGCTAATATGAAATCTCCAACCACTCCAAATATTGTTGCTAGGAACAGTCTCGCTAGGTACGGCAGAGCAGATATTACTCCAGCGGCTGATAACTCAAAACCAAGGACGCTTGACACAAACTTAGGTCCGACTGTCATTATGAAATACAAGCCCCAAAGGTTGCCGTAATGAAGGATGACCATGGCCAAAAACGGAAATGACGTGATTATACTCTTGAACGGTGGTAAACCCTGAAAATATAGAATAGCTTTAGCAGTAACCTAATGTATAAGCACAATATTACAGTTGCAATTAGCGTATTCAGAGTAAACCAACGAAGCAAATATCTTCTTTACACATTCAATCCACTAAACATTATTATAGATGATGTAATGGGGTTTTCGTTCATGTACAACAAGACGACTATATTTTATTTGTCTACATAATTATATCTGGACAAAAAAATTAGACAACATGTAAGTACACAAAAATTATTGCATAGGTATGACTATTATCATCGACATGAGCAAACTATCGCCTGGCTAATATACTCATTTTATTACCAAGAAACTAGGCATAACAAAACATTGATAATAAAAATATTAGCTAACCTTTGATTTTTTGACCTTGTCTCCTAAAGCGTCTAATATATACTTCCTCTCTGCATCTGTTATCCTAGGATGATCTGCGGGCGTATCAGCCACCAGGTACCACCAGAAGAAACACCAAACCAGTGTCAACACCGCAGGGACATAGAAAGCTGAAGCCCATCCGAACTTTTCCATCAGAGGTCCAGTTAGGGACCAAGTGACTACAGTGCCCAGAGTCCCTCCCATCATCGCACTAACGAATTTGCCCTTTTCCGCTGGCGGGGCCCAACGCGCCACCAACACATGCAGTGACGGATATATAAAACCCTGAAAAGTAGAACAATTATTTACCGTATACAAACGAGTTTAATGTACCAATCCCGTTTTGACGATGGCAAACACCTTTGCAGTCAGTGTGACGTCTTCTTTCATACAAGATCATAAAAGTTATTAGGTATCTGTTAAGGACCGGTCTCTTAAATTATTACAAATACACTGATCTGTTAATATTAAAATTTTAAAACATATAAGGAAAAAGAGTTAACTAAACAATGCGGTTACGGCTAAAATCGTTATATTTGTCCACCATTAGCCATATAGCATCCGTTGAAATAAATCATTTGTAAGTACTAATCGAATCGCGTGACCTGCCACAGCATCACGTGCTGCAGCTTAAGTCCTAAGCGTTTCACTGTAAAACAAAGAACCCTAAAAATGTCATGCTGACCAGATTACTTCTAATACTTTACTTAAAACAATGATGTGTGTGATAGAATATTTAAAAGAAAAAGATGATTATGTATCCTTCTGCTAACCTATTGCGAGAGCCAACACGTACTTAACAGGTGTTTTGAGTTCCTACGCCGATGGGCAAAGCCAACAGGGTTGATTGAGCCAATATTGCCCTGGCAGGGTCATTGTACCACATACTGAGTATACCCGTTAGCTTTGATTTGTGGAATTTGCCTTGTGACTCCGTGCAAGTCGCAAGTCAAGTTACTTTTGGCTGGGCAATGAACCAGCTTAGGACTCTTCCCAGTATACATATACACATGCATACATTACATGTCGTTATACATACATATTATGCAAAGTAGAATTACTTTCATTTGAATTATGTCTGTTTGCCGATTTGAAACATGTTCAAGAATGTATGTTGAAAGATGATGACGCACGATGGAGTATTTTCTATGGTATAATTGACATTCCAATGTAGAAGAACTTTACCAGTAGTTATATCATTCTAGACTATACTTAACATGTTTATCAAACTTATGAGTGTTATACGCATAGGTATGTTTCCTGTTGTAACATACGTTGCGATTATGCAAAGCGTATCTATATTCATAATACGAGTTTGATTATATTATAGGGTAGGGTAATAGGTACCAACTTATACACAAAACATAATAAAATTCCGCGCTATTAGAAAGAGTCGACCCCTCAGAAATACCTAACATTCGGCTGTTATATTTAATTGAAAATAATTATTTATAACCAGTTGTTTACACCATAGTGCCATTTCAATATTCTAGCGGCGTTTCTACTCCGCACGGTTTCACTGGTGCTTACTATAAGTATGGTTCCGCGGTCACCAACCCGCTTACCCAATGAGGTAATTATTGCTATTTACTAATGGTATAAATAATGTATAATGATCCCTTTTTAAAAGAGGTTTCAGAATGTTTTAGTAACGATGAGCGGTCTGCCCAGGTTGCGTCAGAGTACATAATCGCTCAGGCAAGTATTAAGGACTCATGTAAGCATGTAACGGAAAATTCCGACTAAAACGGTATCATATTCATAACTCAACTTTACACGTAGATGTTTTTAAATTACGAATTAGATATAAGATAAACTTGGTATAATAAAGCGATTATTTATATAATTTCATAAGTAGAAACCGAAACCTAATATGTAATAAATTTCCAATATTTTTTTTTAAAAAAAAAACGTCGTCCCACTTTAGGAATTTCTCCTGTGTCGTGAGTGCGTTTCACAAACACGAAATATAACATACACAAACACCCAGACTCGGGACAAATATCTGTGGTTCGCACAAAGTTTTGCCCTGTGCAGGAATCGAACCCGCAACCCTTAGCGCAGCAGTCCAATCGCTTAGCCACTGCGCCAATTCATCCCAAATAATACGGCAACGGCGTGGAAAATTTATGTAAAATAGAGATGGCAGACAGAAGAACTTTTAAGTTTATGAACTTACCCCAGCACATCCTAAGAAAAATCTGATAACAACTAGAGCTATGTAGTCCAAGTTAGCAGCGATTGGACTCAATGCTGTCAGTATAGCACTCGCGAAGGACGTGACGAGCACTACGTATCGTGGGCCCCAGCGCTCGGCGGCCATGCCTCCTACCAGTGACGTCAACGGATAACACCAGAAGTAGGAACCTAATATCAGCGCTTGTTGCTCTGCAGACCAGTTGAACGAAGCTCCACCCGGCACACTCTGAGAAAACACAACACAAATGTTATATTATTCCGTTCATTGCATTACTTTGGGTAATCCGAAAATACAGGAGTAAGATTATTAGATTCAGTGACCTAAAGTAGTCTTTATACTCTGTCCTGCTTACAGTTATAGAGATGTTAGAATCCAGAGAAATGTCAACCATGTTAAAATATTATCCATTTTTTTTAAATGTAGTTGGTTTTACCAACTTCACGGAAGCGGAATTCTCAACGGGTTTAAAAAGTTGATTGGAACGATGATTTTCCTCCGTAGAACATTAAAATGTAACCCAATAAAAATTGAAGCATCAACATCAAAAATTTTAGATCGTATACTGCTTACTGTTGTCACAATGCAAGAGTGCAGTAATAAAGGAACATCACAGGACAAATTAGAGAATCAAATACATAATATTATATATCTAGCACATACGAATATCCAAGAAAGTGTAGTGTTACTGTTATTAGCCAATGATACGTACTGACCAGGAAAACATAACGCAACGTTACTCGTAAAATTAACCACGAGTAACGAGGGAATAAGTTCTTTTAGTCAAGTCACAAATATTCGGTTTGTATGAATGATTAATTTATTTAATGTTTGTCAATGTGAATAAACATAACATAAAAACGTAATGTATAAATAAGTACCCATTTGTGATTTGAGTATTTACATCGGTCAAATTTAATCGTCTCTGAAAAACAATTTTGCGATGAATTGTGTGACAAGTTCTATTATGAGACGGAATAACAATAATTGTGCCGAGTAAGTATTTTTCCCATTCACTTATGTGACAAAAAGTGTTTAAATCGTCATTTTCAGGTGGAAGTCGTCCACTGTTGAACACAGGCCTCCCCCTTAGTACACTACAATAAACAGCAACGTGCCATTAATTGCCAGTCTTTAAATAAGTAGGAAGAATTCTGGGGCTTCAACGAAGACTAGACAGCCGATATTATTCAACCGTTTCTGAGTAGCATGACCTTTCTTATGAATGAGGTTTTATATTTACCTTAACATGAGATGCCTTCACATCGGTTCCGTCCACATGACGTATTGTTTCATTTGTCACCACGTCATCTTTCGGTTCGCACTGAGATCGCGATCTGATAAGACATACAGCACACATTAGTTACGCCAGTCGTTTACGTGACTGATTGTGGCCTTTCCATAACTATTAACACCATCATAACACAAAACTTATTCAATATCATAGATCTATGTTAATATTTAAATAAATACTTGTTCTTTGAATTTGAGATCGTGATTACTGGATGCACTGTATGATTCTAAGAACGGTCTCACATCCAAGAAGGTGCAGGAGGCAACTTGTACGCTATTAACGTATCGAAAATCCAGTATCTTGCCTTACAAGATTTGACGACTTATCGATAGGACTGCTGCGCTAAGGGTTGCGGGTTCGATTCCCGCACGGGACATAGATCAGTATGATAGGTAAATGTTGGTCCGAGTCTGGGAGTTTGTGTTTGTGATGTTACATGTTTGTGGAAGGCACCCAGGATACAGGGGAAATTCCTAGTGACGGGTTAAAAGATTAAAAAAAAAGTGTACATTTCTAATTCAATAGTCTTTTAAAATACTTATATACATCAAATGACATTAAGACAGCCCTTATAAACGCCCGCCCATCACCACTTTCTAGTGCTATGCTGGGTAGAAGAAATGTCACAACAAACACCCCAGCAGCACAATCTGTCTGTCAAAATTTGGAAAATTAAAAACAATGTTTTGCCGAACCAGTTTTTGGGATTTGATAACAAATTTACAAATTCTTGAATAATTATAGTAATTTCCATATCTATTCAATAATAATCCAGCAATATTCTCGCTCATGAGGATAGTGAATTAATGCTAACTAGATACGTCTATTCTAAATAGGCATTTATGCGTTACTTAACCTTGAACTTAAAACTATTTGTCAGATTAATATTTACTTACGTGAAGTTATTTGAAGATTGAGGAACCATCGCTATAAGATTAAGACTCATGTTAACTCGAAGCATGTACACCACCCAACAGCTTGTGAACAGCATGACCCACAAGTTGAAACGGACGGGGACGACATCTGGGAAATTAGACAATACAGTGTTCAATTTACTGACTTAAATATAACTAAAACTTAAGCAAGCTGATATTTTTTATTTGTCTGTAATCATATTATCTAAAGAGTAATATAAGCCTTCTTATAACAGGCAACAGCCTTCTTACCATGAACTCTTAAAGCAGGAGAGTTTACGACATTACTACTTCCACATTGTATACTATCCTGCTTCAAGAGTTCACGCCTCATGGTAAGGGGGATGATCTACCTGAATTCGACCCAAATTCGTATAATTGATATCAATAAATACCCGGCTGCCTCTCTATTAGTGATATATTCTACTTTACAGGCATAAATAATAAAATTAAGTAATAACTAAAAAACAAATGGATTTTAATAACGTGTTTTTGCTAATATAATCGGACAACGCTTTTTGAATCGCCTAGAGCAGGTTTTATGGCCAATACACGTGACAAAAAACATATATTATCATATCTTGTTATTCTGCGGATCTCCGAAAAAGTGCAATGAACTATTGAACGCAATACAAACGCTCAATTTTTTTTGGATGGTTTGTATGATCTAAGTTAAACTAAGTATGAGTAAAAACTGTTACTTATTAAACTATAAAGAAACCTTGAAACGACTTGGAATGGGCAGTGGGTACACCTAGACTGCCTGGAAATGGTTTACATGAAATAAACTGGTTTTTTTTTGTATTATTTATTCATATAAGTACATCATTTTTACAGGTATTTACCTAATAGTAACAATGTAGCTACAGATAATAATTTACAGTCAATAAAAAATATGACATAGACAAAAAATCCAGTGTTAGGTACCCTCTTGAATTCCGCCAATTCCTCGATTTATGTACTAAGTTCTTATATTTTTAAATTACCTTTACCAATTTAAAATTGAAATTATGTATAATATAATTATTTTTAACAGCATTTATTCTTCGCAATTAAAAAATTCTCTTGACATAAAACTAGGGTCTACTTTAATAGATACTTTTTCTATTTTGAAACCTAACATTTTGTTGTAAGACGCTATTAGATGTTAATTTAAACGAAGCTTGTTATATTTTATCTATTTTATGTAGATAATAAAAAATATACAAAAGTCATGATTACAAAAACCACTCTCGTTTAAATTATTGCTAGTTAAAATTATTTTATCATTCTAATTTATTTTAAATTGTGTTTTGGGTACTTTACATCTGTTTTATATATTTTGCATATTAATAAAGAAATATTACCTTAATGTAGAATCACATTATACTATGTTTTTAATGTGAATATAGGTAAGTTTGTGTTGTTATTTCTATTGTGGTTGGTACTTTCTTCAATAAGAACAAACATCATCATCAAGAACAAACAATGCTAAAAAATACCGACCTGTTTCTCTGCCTGTCTCATTCTCATCTGTTAATATTTCTTTTAAGCCCTGATGTGACATTTTACATTTATATTCACAAAAGAAATTAATATAACCTTAGTAAAAATAACAATTCAAAGTAAACTTGTCAAAATACTAATTACTTTTTTTATTGAAAATGTCATATAAAGGTTTGGAAAAAAGAGATCTGTTTGCTATAAAAATGGCATATTTAAAAAGGCTAAAATCAGGTTGCATTCGCCTTATACGTTCTCTACAACTTGAAGAAAATAATAACGCAGACGTAGCAGATAGACGTGACATGTATTGATCGTAAATATCGATTTTTTACGATGAAACTATAAGAAATAGAATTATTTATATTTCATATCGAATGTTCTCTTTGAGGTGGCCCTTCTAATAATAATGAAAACGCTTATTATCCTAGTGTATACTACGGACTACGTATCTAGTCCTTCAAGCCCCTTTACTCATCATCATCATCAGCTGGAACACGTCCACTGTTAAACAAAAGCTTTCGCCTTGGAGTGGGGGGGTTGCCATAATCCCCACGCTTGGCAAGCGGCTTAGGGATCGCAGTATTGGTAGTAAAGTTAAAGAAGACGCTGCCGCCCATCTTCTGGATTTTCCCTTAGTCGCCTCTTACGACACCCATCGGGAGGAAAGGAAGTTGTCAATTCTAGGCCGGATACCACTCAGTAAACCACCATTCTTATTATTTTACGGAAAATTAAGTCATACTATTTCTTTTACAATTTATGTTTAGTTTGTGAATTGTGTGTAAAAAGATCCTTGACGTTGAACGTGTAACGCGCGGCTCGAGACGTTAGGTCATGCATTAAGTAAAGAGCGACTCGCGCTCAACATGATATAAATGCAGTTTAAACAGAACATTTAAATCTAATAATAACAGTTAGAGACATTTGGACATCTTTGCGGGAAAGACGGCCTGAAATGGCATTGGACAGGGTTTTGTGGAGGAATAATGGGGAGGCCTTTGCCCAACAGTGGGACACCGAACAGGCTACATAAAAAAAAATAACAGTTAATTAGTATACTATTATAAATCTTTCAACTGGCCAAAAAACTATACCAACTTACGACAGTTCTAGGAAAATAACCCGTAGCACTAGTGTAGCACAATACTCACAAATGAATCTACTTTTCTTATTGAATTCACAGTACATCTAAGAGTATTCAGTTGAACACCTTTTTATAGGTCTGAGGTTGAACATAGACAACTATATCTATTATATATATCACCGTAGACAATGCTAGAATCGATAATAATAAACAAGAGATTTAAAGCGTACCGTATTTACTTCACACGTCTATAGATATCACGTTTTTGTGGACATAGGTACGTTGAACGTGTATAAACATATATAACAACACACATAATTATTTTAATCCTGTACATTGACTGCCTCGTTGGTCTAGCAGTCGCTAAGCGCAACTGCTGAGCACGAGGTCCTGGGTTCGAATCCCGGGTCGGGCAAAGTGTTACTGGGTTTTTCCATTAGGTAATTCTCAGTGGCAGCACGGAGTCTGGATTAGTACCCGGTTGATGGCAATAGGCTCGCCCCCTATTACATTAGGACCTAAAAACATAAATGGCGAAATGTGGGTGTACTCTATGTTCACCTTTGCCTACCCCTTCGGGGATTACAGGCGTGATGTTATGTTATATTTCAATCCGGTACAGTTTAGTGCCCATTTAATGTTAGAGACAGATTCCGTTGATCGTCCTACTATACTTCGTTGAATAGACATCTGTCTACTTAGCACTTAATAATAACAGATAAATTGTACCTGAAACATTATGATACATGATGAGCCGAATTAGATCCAAATACTTACCATTTCCTGATTGAATGTCGTAACTACATCATATTACAAAATTGAAATCAGGAAACAGTAAATAAATAGTCGAGTCTATAGTTGTTGTTCCGTCTGTATTATGTTTGCAACTATTTACTAGATACATTGTTTTGTGTCAAATGACATATATTCTAGTCGAAAACTTGTCGAAAAAGCGCTTTTAATTTAACCAACAAATATCGCATTTAATGCAAATAATGTCTTTTTGATGCAACTAAGATTAAAATGTTAGCAATTAGCAACCGCGAAAATAATTGTGCTTAGATAATTTAATCATGTTTGCGGTTTCTAAATAGTTTACTTCATAGGATAAAGTACTTGAACACTGGCGAAATCATAGCAGGTACCTACCTACAAGTGACATTCTTTATTTTAGTATAAGTAAATATAAGCTCGATTTTACAAAGAATCATAAAAAAACCTGCCTGAAAACAACTTGTCATAAAAAAGATCTATAGATAAGATATTATAGATCCAGTATAGAAAGCTGATAACACGCATAAATCAATATTCATTTGTTAGGCATTTGAAACAATACATCTTAAAATGAGAATGAAATAAAGTCAGAAATATATCCACTAACTTGCTTATTGAAATCAAAGGCAAACAATACATTACTAAGAAAACAGATTGCTATTGTATTTGTTGATAAGAGTTGGTGTTACTTGGCACAATGTACAGCTATTATATAACCTTAATCCCATAACATACATTACAAAATGTTTATTTTTCATGGCGGTTTGTAAAAACCACTGAACGCCCGATACGTCAAAGTTGTTTCACCTTCTACGCTTTCGTAGCGTTTATAATGCGTCTATGAAGGACATGACTAAACTATGTAATGACAATACTTCTAAGACATATTTACTCGTACCTACGTGATGTTATACCTCAGTTATATAGAATTATATGATTTATATCCCATAAGCGTTGACGTTAAGAGGCAAAATCGGATGCCTACAAATAAAAATCTCTGCATTGCTCTAAGTATTACTGGTTCCTTTATTAATACACATTTCTTATACATTACATTTTTAAATAATATATTTGTAAAAACAAATACAATAATTAAAAATATAAAATTTAGGGCCAACCAGCATCGGGAACAGGGTCCAAGCAACCGGTGGTTAGAGCTCCAGAGAGAGGAACCTCAAGTCAAGGAGTACTGCTTTCTGCATTATTACTATTATTATTAATAGAACAGTGCATACCTAATAGTCAACTAAAGAATATCCTCGGGTAGGCTCGAACCACCAACCTTTCGGTTAACAGCCGAAGACGCTGGCCAGACGCTCCACGGATACGTTATAATGATAACAAATCGCGATAATTTAATTTTCACCTTTTTGTTATAATATGTACCTACTATGTTAATTGTTATATTATATTTATTTATTTTATTTATTTATTTATTTACTTTAATTACACGGTGTACACCAATAACATAATTAAAGGACATAAAAAAATTGCTGGAAACAATTAAATAAAAATATAATAATAACATAAATAATAGCATTCATGCTTTCTTCTCACAATAATTCAGACATACTGACAAAATCTTCATCCATTCATCATCTAGCAGATCGCAGGTTGGATTGTAATCCAAGAGCTCATTTAATGCGGTGAGCGTGCGAGGTATTGGTGACATAGCACGAGCGACGGTACGACAGGAAGGCACTGCAAACAGTTTGTGTTTTCTATTACGGCGGTAATTATCTGGGACACAGAATCGGGCAAGCTCGTTGTGCAGGTCTGGAGCATCAATGATGCTGCGTAGAGTTTTGCACGCAGTCGTGAGCTGATCACATCCCCTTCGCACCTCCAGTGAGTTGTAGCCTAGACATCCTAACAGGAATTTAGTGGGATATAGGTATGGATAATATCCATTAACACGTTTGTAGAGGTATCGAAGAAATGCTTTTTGTACCTTCTCTAACATGAGCACGTAAGTACGCTCATGTGGATTCCAAACGCAAGCACTGGTCTCTAATTTACATCGTACCAAAGCGTTGAAAAGAATTTTCATAACAAGTGCGCAACTAAAATCTCGAGAATTTCTTAGAACAAAACCCAGACGCCTAAAAGATTCCTTAGCTAACGTGGCCATGTGATCATGAAAGTTCAGTTTTGCATCAAATGTGATACCTAGGTCTTTCACCACTGTAGTTTTGCAGATTGTATCCTTATTTAATTTATAGTCAAAATTAATTGGGTAACGCATTCTTCCGAAAGTCATGGCATTACATTTAGATGAATTGAATTCCATCCTGTTTTCCATGCTCCAATTATAAATAGCATCTATGTCGCGTTGGAGGGCCAGGCAATCGGAAACAGAGTTGATTTCTAGGTACAACTTTAGGTCGTCGGCATAAAGTAAACATCTTGCATGACCAAGTACTGATGGGATGTCGTTAATCATTATGAGGAACAATAAAGGACCCAAAATAGAGCCCTGGCTGACTCCCGAACGAGTGTGATAGGGATCCGACTCGTATATTCCGAGTTTAACATATTGCTGTCGGTCTCGTAGGTAGTCTGCAAAAAATCGGAGAAGTGCTGGAGAGAATCCTATGTTGCTCATTTTAATCAGAAGCATGTCATTATTTACCCTATCGAACGCCTTCCGGAAATCAAAGTACAAAACATCCACCTGATGACCACTATCTAACCGCGATGAAATGTAATCAACAAGGGTCAGGAGATTAGTGTTGACAGACCGTCGGGTTCTGAAGCCGTGTTGTTCGTTACATAGGTATTTATTAATTTGTGAGTATATGTAATTATGAAGAATATTTTCAAAAACTTTAGCTGGAGAAGATAATATCGCAATGGGGCGGTATTCCTCAACGGATTCTTTGTTATGGGATTTTGGTATAGGAGTTATTCTAGACAATTTCCATTGAGAAGGATATTTGCCGGATTCTAATGCTAAATTGAAAATATGGGAGAGTGGATTACATAAATACTTTTTTAAGGTTTTAATTATGTAGGGAGGGATATTATCAGGACCTGTGGCACTATTGGGCTTTAATTTATTTATACCACTAATGGTATCTTTCGGGGACAAATTGCTTAAATGTATATAATTACTGTGTAACCTAGAGTCCAGTTCTGGAATTTCATGCACGTTTAGACGCGGTACATCAGGTAAGAAGACTGTGGCAAAATAATCTGCAAAGGCTCCGGCTGCCTTGGGTCCTGAAAAGAATTCACCGTTGTATTTAACATTATGCTCGAAACCCCCTTTCGATCGTAGGCTCGAAATATGTCGCCAAAATTCACGAGGAGTAATCTTAATGTTATTCTCAAGACGTGTTATATACGAGGAATATGAATCAGAAATGCGAACCTTTAAACTAGATCTAAGATCAGAAAATAACTGATAATCACATTGCATATACAAAATGCTTATCATATATTAACTTGCTATTAAGTTTAAATGTATATTAAATAACCATATATTATATATATATTATTGGTTATCACGTCTTTACAAGTGTATTGGTTTTTTTGAGTAGAGCAATTTTTTGCTTTTAATTTGTATAAAACAAATCCTTTATCTATTATATCCAGGCTTTAAAATAGAAATAAAACCAATATTGCACAGTATTTCAATTCGATTAGTTTAAAAAACGATAATAGGTGAGTTTTCAGCGTTAATTTGAATACACTAAAAGTTAGAGTTGTCTTAAAAGCGAAATATGATATATTCAACTTTCATTAATACCATAATGCGCTATTACTATCACCAAACGATTCTAAATAAACACTAGTAGCATAATATAAATAACTGTGTGAATATTTTTACTCGACTGTTACAATATACTAGTACGTAACACATAATACGTTACCTCACACGTACTCCCCATGGGGGCAGGTAGTAGCTACGAGCCTCAGCGCTACGATTCTTAAGACTATTTGCTTCCGCATTCTACGCATTACATGGTCTACACATTTTATAGGTATATTTTTTAAATTAAATTGATCACCAAACTATATTAAGTTTCTCTTTAAAAATATTGTCAAAGCTAAAATATAATTTTATGAAATGAAAAAGGCAACAAAACGACGTAAGTAAAACACGTACCTAATATAAGGGTTTCATAAATAACTTAAAACAATAAACCGTACCCATCTTGCTCTGAACCATAAAAATATTTTTACCGTAAAATCAGTGTGGTGTTAAAATATATTCAATTGTTATATACATAGGCTAAGTTATACACAACAGGTTATTTACTACCTCGAACACCTATCCAATGGGGTATTTATAAAACAATGTCTGCGCGATCATTACCACAACCATTTGAGGTTTTATGCAGAAAAAATGTACTTGGCGAAAACTGACAAAGCAGAATAAACATCAATTGATAGCACATACAATCGAATGAAGCTAAGTGAAGCGTACAGCTGACATCACCGGCGTATACAACCATGCAACACACTGGCCGACATCACATTGTATTGTATAATACAAATAAACCGAATACAAATCACAATAAAATCGTTATTCTTTATTCTAACCCGAGTAGCATTATGGTTTTTGTTTTTACCCCAAGCAACTCAATGAATGCCACAATACCAAAGGTATCAAAAGGATCTGTGAACTCTGCAGTGTTTATTAAGTTAAAAAGCGTTGAAATCGTTTTGTTTTTTTTCAGAAAACGCCCGGATATTCCACCAAGGTTGTATATGTGATTATAACAAATCACTGTAGTTCAATGTCATGGTATTTTTCAGCTTGACCTCGATTACGCACATGCTTGCATTTTTTTTCATTTGTTAATGTTTTGTACACCGCTTCGAGTATTAAATGTAAAGGACGTACCTAATAAGTATTATTGTCATCAGGCATTCACCGGCCAAGCTCAGCAATCATGTTCTAGGGAAGGAATTAAGGTAAAGTAAGGTGAAATTTTAATGAGACATGCACTATGATCATCATGAGGAGTTTAGGCACCAAGGTGATCAATTAAGGTACCTACTACAAGTGCATTTATGTATATGCAAATACAATCCATTATTTGCCGATATGTGAAGGACAATATTTGTCTAGACTACATTCCATAATATATATACATTCTATTTATGATAATGACATTATCATTTTTATTAATAAAAAAACACAACTAACCGAAAGGTAAAAGACTGTCCCTACACATTCATCGTCAAAAATCACAAAAATAGATTAATATTAAAACCAAATTCATTTTAATTTACTACAAATATAACTCATGATGCATAAAATTACGAGGCGTTCCTCAGGGCGCACTAAGATGAAGCGCACCAGCGCAAAGCGCACCTAGACTATTCCCCGAGGCGCACCCACGGAAAAAAGTAGAGGGGAGAATCTACTAAAAAATACCGATATAAGCATTCAACGTTTTGTCATGTAGGACTAATATTGTCATCTATAAATTCAAAAACACTTAGCGATTAAAAAAAATATTTCACTTGCGAGTAATATAACTTAAAAAAAATCTCTGGGTGCGCTTCTCGTTGGTGCGCATCTTGGTGCACCCTGAGGAATTCCTCAGATTTACGACTAGCAAAGTTAAAAGCCTGCATAATTAAGATAAACTTACAAACTCCGGACTATGTGGTTTTAAAATAAAGATAAATAAGCGGCTTTCCAAAGGTTAATTGATGCAGTATGCTTAGTAACAAAATAAATGTAACAGCACTGTGTGCAGGGGACGGAATGCTAAATTAGATCAGCCCCTTTACCATGAACTATTAAAGCAACAAAGTTTACATTGTGGAAGCGAGACCCCGCATTACACTGCACGTAGAGGCGTCTCGCTTCCACAACGTAAACTATCCTGTTATAAGAGTTCATAGTTAGGCGGCTCACATTTACGTAGTGAACCCTGCATTCCTGGTTCAAAGGCAGCAAGGATGTCTTTTTTTATTAACTTATTATATTTGGCAAGGACCCTGTCTATAATTATAAATATATTTGGTAGTTTTAGCTGATTAAATGTGTTACCTCTAATCAAAAATATGGAAGTTTAGAAGTAAAGTATTAATGAAAGGAAATTTTAATTAATGTTAATGTTCATTTATCTTAATCAACATCAAACCAACAACTTAGTTAATATGATTATAATAACAACTACATAAAACATTACATAACATCGCGCCTGTATTCCCCGAAGGCGAAGGCAGAGGTACACCTATAGTACACCCACATATGGCCAAATATTACAGGGCCCAATGTAATATTATGAGGCGAGCCTATTGCTATCCACACTCCGTGCTGCTATTGAGAATTGCCTAATGGAAAAACCCAATAACACTTTACCTGACCCAGGATTCCAACTCAGGACCTGGTGCTCATTAGGCGCACATAGCTTCCAGACCAACGAGGCAGTAAGCAGCCGGCAGTATAGTACCTATAGTAACTACGTGCTGCTTTTACTTATCACATCGTATGCCAACATAAATAAAGGATAAATGGTTTTCATGAGTATATTCGTTTGTAATAGCCGTGCAAGTATGTGCATCGGTATGCAAACTATTAAATGTTCTAGCCATAATAAAATAAAACAAATCAATCGTTTTCGCTCGCGGCGAGATAAAAATCCTATAAAATCACGTTCAGGCCGCTCGGCTGATCGTGGTGCTGAGCGAAAATTCTTTATCGTCAGCGTCCTTTTCTTACCGTCAACATCGGCGAGTATTTGATAACACACGGGCGACGGTCCGTCAAACCAATCCGACTGTTGACATAACTAGCATGTCGCTCGGTACGAATGAATCGCTCCGATTTCACAAACATCATTCTTCTATGTCTTACGGTTTTCCACAATTTTATCTGATTATCGGAATAAATATACACATCACATCATATAACACTTAGCCTTTCCTGTGTTGCATGTGTTTCATATGTGTCGTGCAAGTTAATGATATGATGATTCCTAGATGTCAGCAAATTAGTGGAGCGATTAGAGAACCTTGTAGAGTCGCTGAACACATAGAACCTTCAGACGTGGAAGTAATCAAATCACTAAGCGAGTTGCAGAACTATTTCAATAGGTACAATTTATGTGGAAGTCATAATCCTCATACTTCCAACTGGATTCTAGAAAATACTTGTATTAATGCGTCAACACAAAAGTAGAAAGCCGCCCCACAACATGGCAATGGTTTGTTCCAGAACATTTTGAGCGGATAGTCATAGCAATGCATATGTAACTAGTCGTAAAAGTACAGGTATGCGTAGAACCTAATTCGCTAAATCGAAATTAATTAGATATTCTACCTGCAGTGCACATACTCTTAGCGATAACAGACTAATCAATTTCGGTTGTTGAACAAATTAAAATTTACGTTTGAGGTATTAAAATTACACATTAATCGCTCTATTATTTGAAAATTAATTTTCCTGTAGTTCGGTGTATTGCAACCGAACAAAATACCTGAGGTAAAGAGTGTAAACTATTCTTCGACTAAGGCAAATATAAAGCGAAAGTTACTTACTCGTACTTACCATTTGTTACTTCGTAATAATATATAAACCGATGAACTAATTCGATAATCAGTAGAAATATGCAAACAGCGTGTTTTCAGAGCAAAGTTTCGGGCTACCCTAATCCCTGGAAAATATTAGAGAAAATCTCCCACTCTAACGAAGCCAGAAAGACACACATAATTTTTAGCGCCGTATAATTTAACAACATGGTGTCAATGACACGAACCTTTCTCATAAAGAACTTTCATTCGAACAGGATTGGCTTAGCGGCTAAGCATATTAGCCGTCACCGCTAAATTCTCTACACTTCAATTATATTATAATTTGTTATAAATCTCCAATAATAGCTAAACCTACTACTTACACAAGAGTAATCTGTGTGGATGCATCTACAGAAGTAAGAAAAAAGATAGAAATTATTGAAATCAAACACTTGTTAGTGAAACACTCGTAAAATGTGTTTTCACTTTCGAGTTGAACTGTATTCACATAGACAGACCCTTCTAGATCAAATCAAGCTTGTCAACATGCGGCCCACGAAGAAACGATGTCTGCGGCCCACTCAATTAAAAAAGTTATTTTAAATGAGTGGGGCAAACGTGTCATTTTATGGAACGGAAATTTTTATACAACGATAAATTTTGTAAAATCTTATTGTGGCGTTAAGAGGCGTATAAAATAAAATGTAATAGTTGTGACTGCTTTAGTGTAGACTGTAGCCCTACGTTTTTGGTGGTCTGTAATTGAACCTTTCATTTTAATATTTAGTCAAGAAGGTTTTTTCAACCAATTCTTTCAGGGGGAATTAGGGTATGTGCTTATAGGTAGATCTGAAAAGATACCCCCAACTTTTTTTACTTGTTACCCTACCATCTTAAATTCGAATCATGGATATCTAACCATCGCGTCGCATGATTATAATAAAATTAAATTGCCGTGTTGTAATTTAAATGTAATATGGTAATCTAAGACTCTAAGACAAATATATAAAATGTTAATGTTTGGAGTTCTCAACTAATAAGATAAATCCGTTCGTAGGGTAGGTACTTATCATCCGCAGCCTGACTTCACCTACTGCTGGGTATAGGCCTCTCTTTTCATGTGTCAGTCTCAATTACGAAGTATCCCCGGAAGACTTGGACAATGGCCTTAGGGGTTGGTAGGGTTTGCCATAATCCCCTAGCTTGGCAAGCGGCTTGGGGATCGCAGTATTGGTGGTCAAGTTACAGAAGATGGTGCTGCCCATCTTCTGGGTTATCCCCTAGTCGCCTTTTACGACACCCACGGGAGGAAATAGGGAGGTCAATTCTAAGCCAGATACCTCACGACTGCTCAATTATGTGTACTTACTATTAATATTTTATAGTTGTTGGACAATTATTGATGGTTAATATAATGCTTAGTAGTACCTAATTAATACAAGTCACTTATTTAGGCATAAATATGTCTGAAATATTAAACTCAGTCTCTATCTCTTTTCATTGCCTATTGCCTATATTTATAACAAAACTATTTCAGAGAATTCTACTAGATGTCAAGTCTTTGAAAGTACGGAATCCTCATTGCATTAATTTGGATATGAATATAATAAAAAAAATTAAAAGGACTAACAAGTTTAAAATAAAATAAAATAAGCAAATATCAAATACCAGTTTGTACTAAATACATTCAGAATAGGTAGGCATTATTTACATAATTTTCTTTTTAAATAAAAATAGACTAACAAATTATTCAATACAAAAAAGTCGACAAGCAATAGGTATTATTAATAAAGTCGTATACAATTTACGAAAAACGTGATATATTGTCAGTGTAGATACCTACAAACCTACCTATTACATTTATAATTGCTGTAAAGTTCGTACTTTAAAGCCACACCTCTATAAGCAATGCGAGCTATTTTATAAAGTACAGATAAAAATAGCATTTTATTTGCGTCGCGTCGTTATATGAGAATAGAAAACAAGCCTAAGGAAACAGGATCGACGTATTCCTGACGATTGACCTCACTTGAGACTAGTTGTGTACAAACAACATGTGCAAAGACATGTTTCCAATATTACCACTTTTACGATACTAAAATAGAAGATACAGTCACTACGAAGATTAACTTCACCTGTCAAATGTCTAAACATATTAAAAAACGGTTGGTAACTAATGGCTCCGAACCATTAACATTTTAACACAAAAAGATTCCAAAACTTTAACTTGATAAAAAGTTGAAACTAAGATAGCAATCATCGCTTTTTATGGCATTCGTATATATATTCTTTTACCGGCTGGGTAGGATAAGTTCATGTACAAAGAAATACTATGAGTACGAGTATTGAGGATCTATTCTGCAAGGAGATGTCGTGACCCCTTTTTTTCTCGCCCAAGGAACTTTAAGGAGTTATAGCATTTGGCTGAACCTAAGAAAAAGCTGACACCTAAAAATAATTAATTATTCTCATCAGTTATCATGAGTGGGTCCAAAAACGCAGGTCCACGTGCGTACATAAATGTTTAAATCAAATCTCACGTTTGGTGATACTTCTAACATTTATTTAACGTGACGTCTTAGTTATATCTGAGTCTGACTAGAAATAAACAATACATATTTATTTATGCTGGCATCCTAATAAATCAACGGAGTCTGCCGATCGCGGCTATGTCGTTTTAAATATCCAAGTATTTTTCCTACCTAGATTATGTAAAAAATTTGATCAATGTCGCCTCTATCGTTCTTGTTCTTCATTATTCAGTGATATAATACTTGCAAATGCGATCTCGTTGCGATATTATTCATTACAAAATAGAAAAGTTGAGCGAAGGAACAATAGAACTCTATTGATTCTCGCTCAATTTTTAATTAGATCGTTACATTTCTTTACATTTTAAGTTAGCAACAATTACAGTTGGTGACATAGCGATCGTATAAAATGATTTAAAAATAAGATGTCAAATAAGTTTATTAATTAGATATAAGAATCCGGTTTAATATTGTTCATTTAATGACCTTTAAATTTAAATAATAAAATCATTTCCATAAACTCCAGCAGACTCCAGCATTTTATTACTGGTAGGTTTTATTATAACGATAAGAACTAATCAATTCTACAATACTACTAGGTACTACAAGTTTATCATTTATGTAATGAACTACCTATACATCATTTATAATAAAAATGATTAATTATATTGATCATTTATCATATCAACATCTTTGAACCCCGTTATGACTTAAAAACCTACTCCGCACACTAGAACTCGTAAACAATTTGTGGATTCAATACAGTTGTATAATGATAAGCCGTAACTAGTGACCGCAAAGTAAAATATTGTAATACACTGTTAGGACAATAGCATGGTATGTTCAAATTTTATAACAATCTTTACCGTATGCACTTACACGTAAGTGGGTACAAAGGAAAACAACACTGATTGTCATTTCGTCTTATATAAGTTGCGACCAAAACACGACCTTCAGGGTGGATTCGGTATATTTTTTCGTGATTAACTTGATTAGGGGTCCAAACTTTTAGATGCGTAAGGCAGTAGTGATGTGCCGGATATAAAAGATCTGTAATATCCGTTACTTTTGTGGCGGATTCTTAACGGTTTTTTTTACATGTTTAAATTTCAATTAATTTCTAAATATAGGTGATTAGGTAACAATGAAATACTATTAAATTCATTCAAATTATTGTTTATAGAAAATTACAAATTTTTTTTTTTTTTTAATGTTTATTTTTTAAATATTTTATTTTTTAATGTTAAAACTATTAACGAAGCAAACGCATAGGATTTGCTGCCGACTTCCACTTCACTTAGGTATGTAAAGTGAAGTGTAAAAACGTGTTTATTGCAGGCGGTATACATTTTTATTAACAAAAATTACTATTACTATTATGTTTCCGGCTGTGATATTTCGTTGGTTCTACACTATGTCAAACTAAATCAACACAAAATACCCGCGCAGAGCAAGTCGGTCACGCGCACCGACTGAGTAAGAAAGTTGAGATCCGCATCCGTATCTGTGTATATAGACACCAATGATCCGTATCCGCGGATATGTATTTTTGACGATCCGTCACATCACTAGTACCTACGTAGATATGTTTCTAGAAAGGATTATCCCTGTTTAAAACAATTTCATACTTTTTTTAAATATCAATAAGTGTTGGGGGCCAAAACTAGATATGTTAATACAAAGCAAGATCTATTTTTAAATTAAAATAAATGTGTCGATATATATCTTCGCTTAACCATTAAGCTTTACCTCGTAAAGTTCATTAAAAATAATAATAAGTGGTCAAGAAAAAATAAAAGGAAAAATATCCCGGAATTGCGCAGATTTTTATGCCATATGCGTAGAATATGGGTTTATCCGTTAACTATAACAATTAAGTTAATAAATTAATCATAATTATATAATGCATATGTTTATTGACTGTTTTTATAACATAGTTATAAATGATTAAGATAAATGACTAGAACCAATCAGTCATTAACTTCGAGAATTTAAATTTATCATAACATAAAGGGAGAGAAAAGTGCACAAATGTATTAGTTAAACTTCTTTGATTAACATGTTTAGGGTACATAGATGACATGAATTCCCTTTATAACGTCTTCATAGACAATGTTTGAGGTAAGATCTCAAATATAAGATAATAATATTACGGTTACTCTATTACTCACCTCTCTATAATTCACCTGAATATTGTCCAAACTAAATATGAATGAAAACCGTGTCGTGAGAGTCGGGAACTTTAGTAACTAATACTACAGTACATGATAACTTCACACCTCTTCCTTATTAATGTAGGTACAGGCAGAGAATTAACATCGCCAAATGCTACGAACCTTACATCAACTTCAAATTTAATTTGTTTAATTTTCGATACTTATCTTTTCTATTGATTATATACCTACACTAGTTGGAACATACTGTTTAAGTTTTTATTTCATATATAGTGTTTATTTCGTACCACATATTCTATTGCCAATAGAGCCCTGAAAATTGTCAAAATCTATAGCTGCGCGGTTCCAAAGGTTTTTCTACAACAACGTACAGGCAAAAACTCAATCGTTACTCTTTTAAAATATTTATGAAGTAAGTATCAGCTGGTTCTAGCCTACTAGGTACATAATAACATTTTAAAATGTTGGTACTACATACACCTGTCATTTGAATTTGTAGACAAAGGCACCAGCATCGCCCGCGCCGGCTTCAAAAGTTGTATCGCCTATAAAATCGTGATAGTCATAGATATTAGGCAAATTAACCACTTGTTACATACCTACTTTATTATTCAAATAAAATTGTTAATTATTATCATTTGTTTCATTTAAGAAATTTTGTTTCTTTAATTTTTCATAATTATCAAATACTTAATTTAAAAACTAAATTCTTGTATCTAAAGCTTGCTTAAATCGTAACTTGGGTATAAGTACAATAATTAAATTATCCATGTAGAGAAATATGTTATGCCAAAAAATCACGATAAGGCCCATGGGGTAGTTTAGAAAAAAAATCTCCAATTTGGCCATAAAATATAAATAAACGTAGAAGGTACTCACCGAAAAATTTGATAAATATCACTGCCATTTTAATGTATTATATTCAGAAGATATAACTACCAATGTATCACAATTTAACTGTCACTCTAATATACGACCATGTTGCAAATTAAACGGTACATGACAGTTGGTGCTAGACTGCTAGCGGACAGATCGCGTCGACTGCGGACTGCGGAATAAACAAGTGGCGGTTCTGAGTTCTGAGCAGCGCCGGCGGTAGCGAGGTACGGACCTACGGACGTTGTTTCATCAACAACCACCGAGGAGGCTTCGAATCACACTATCGCCACACTTCCGCTGAGACAAATGTCATGCAAATACATGCCATGTTTTTTTTGCCATAACAGCCAGCGATTTATCGCGTGCGTAGTAGGCGTACACAATTTGAGCTATAATACGCTACGGCATAATGTAAGCACTATAGAATTAAAGACATACTCATATACTACTTTCTTACAGACACAATTACAGACTAAATCTGCTTTTGTCAATTTGAAACTATTGTCAACATTCACTGATTGCTAAATTCAGGTATTTAGCAAGTCCTTGCACAACCTATCCTAAGTAGATCGTAATATTCCTAAGTACAATAAGCCTTCATAATGTTCATATTTCTTGTGTTCCTTATGTACGTCTTATCTTTAGTAAACAATCATAACATCGTCTTCTTCGTGGTGCTATTGGTTTTCACACAAATGTCGTCGTTTAGGTACTTAGTTAAAGACTAAGCTACGACATTGTTAACAACATTCGTAATAAAAATCCTTTCGTATTCCATAATTCTCTAAATTATTATTTTATTTTTAATTTGGTAACGTTATAGATACCTGATACGAAAACAAACAGACCTGTGAACTAGGCAAAATTAACGTATGAGGAGAATCAACCTGGGCCCCAAACTAGAGCTGCAAACTAATTTCGGTTGAACAGCCTCTCGAGTCTAGAATTCTAGATCACTTTGATGTAATTACTTCATAAGTAAAGAACTCTAAAACCGATAAAAAATTTAATATCTTGTAATTCAGAAAGCGCCTAATAAAAATTGTTGAGTTCAATTTATTATGAGAGAAAAACAACGCTCCGATGCGTTAGCGTTAGTTAGATAATGTTTCGTAAGGTGCGAAATAGCTCTACATCATAACACACACTGTATAAAAAAAGTCCTCGCAAGTATCAACCTATATAATATTATGAGTATCACCCATAAGTTCTTAGAAGGATGACATAAGAATTTACGGGGAATTTAAAGTAGTGTCAAATAAAAGTCTCAAACGGTTGCAATTAGAAACTTTCTCAGGTCTTAATATAGGTGAAAATTATACGATGAGAGCTCACAGCTCCTGACTGCGTACGTACTACTTATGTGGGCACTTACGTTTATCACAGACCCCATTTGGTTTGAAGAGCCCTCAAGGTTTTTATGCTATGCGATTGTGAAATTCATACAATATTAATTACATCTTTTTTACACCGAAATTAATTCATCTATGTAACTAAATACTCACACACGTACACGAAGTAAACAAACCTAATATCATTGCGCCTCGCTAAGTTTTGGATTTATCTAAAAATACAATATTATTATCTAAAAGTTTTATTTTATTGAGGGTTATATAATTACTAGCTGTTATGTTATAACTCGATACCTAGCCTAGAATTAACCCATTACAACCGCTTACCGCTTGTGTTAACATCAGACGGAGACTCGTATTGACAGCATAGATACTATAACTTCGCACGTGTACCTACTTTAATAGCACGGTGTTTATTGCTGCCTTGTTAGAGGAGCACACTATACAAAAGTAAGTTCAGTGTAAACGTCAACTTGTTGATACAGCTAATACTGACCAAAAGAAGTGTAATTTTGCAGGCGCACATTATAAATACGAAAATATTACATCACCAGCTAGTGTCATATTTGGCCACTGCGAGATGACCAACCGCGTATATGAGAATACACCTTTGCTTTAGAGTGGGCATTTAATAAGGATATCAATAAAAGACGTTTCTAATATTCGCTATCTAAACTCGCCTCATATGACACTAACATGAGATTACACTTGCAGTCGCAACGCAATTTACGTAGATTATTTAAAACCAATGCTGTGGCTTACTTACGCTTTGTAGAAAAGGTTGCTTTCCCTTGACTCACAAGGATGTCACATATAACCATAGAAAACACATTATTCTATACAAGATCTGCGGTTATTTTATGACCAATGTTCGGTTCAAGATAACATTGAAACGAAGAACAAGTGGTGACTGTTCCTGTTTAGTAGAGCTTATAGATTAGCAAGATCAAAATTTGTGGACAAGAACGACTTAAATATGTAGGTATAGGTGCGCGGTATAACGCATGATGACTAGGTACTATCGTAGCGCGACCAGTCTTAGAATCTGCAGAAATGCAGAATTATTAAAAACATTACATATACTTACTTTCCAATCCTATTTAAGTACAGTAGGTATAGGTAGGTACATAATGTTAAGAACCGGTAGCGATTATGACTGTGTAACTCGGCTTGGCATTCATCCTAGCTGGTTTGCAGGTTCTATTCCCAAATCACGTTCTAGGCAGTTCTAGGTTTTAAAAGAAATCTAATCACTAATAAAAGTAATACTGTTTCTACTAAAGAGCTAGAAGTTCAATGGGAATCCCTGTCTTCTCATAATACCGATTGACCGCAAGTCAGCCAAAGTATTCTTGTAATTTATCATCAGCAATCATAATATTTGAATCTTAAATTATTTTTTTATAATATATTAATATTTTTAAATATGAGTTTTCCAAAATATTTTAATTGCATTTAATGACCTGGTCACTTGGACCTTTAAGTCAAGTCTTATTTTCTTTTCCAACACTGCACTATGTATCGCTTCACTTTTAATATCGATTTAAGGATTCTGGCGGGAACTTCCGATGCGCCCATTCTCAAAGTTCCCGCCAGAATCTCTGTATTCTGAGCTGGTGGCATCCTCCGAAGTTCTGCAGAGTTCGGTTCACATTCGGTCGTCGACGTATAAAAGTAGTAATAATTATAGATTCAGCCGAATAAAGTCTTCCTTATAGGCTATAACTAATGCACGCAAAGTTTACAAAACAATTTTTCATGAAATAAGATTTAAAATTATATTTCCAGCAATATAAGTGTATGTAAATAGTCATTATTTTAGTTTTTATTTACTGGTTGTCAATAAAACTCGCCCCGTAAACACAAACCTAACGTCATAAAGATGCAGTATGACCAAGTCAAAAAAATAAATTTATTAGTAGATTTTTAAATAGTTTGTCCTGTGACTCTGTTAAGTGGCAAAAAGCTAAAGCGGTAAATTTAAGAAAGAAATTAATAATTTATTTGTAAGAATATAGTACAATTAAGGTGTATATAATTTGTATAGTTTCATATATTCTACCAGTTGTGGTGTACACATATTTAAATATCTATTATTTACTTTTATAAACTCTTATTACTAAGGCAATCTTTTACATAATAGTATGTTTACAGTGACACTTGTGGCAAAGCGCTTGATGAAATTAAATAAAAATCGAATAGAATGAAAAATGTCTTGCATTGACAATGTCATCGATATCATAGTCGAATTCGAAACATCATATTATTCCTTAGAGCATTTAAATTGGTTAAAACTTAAATGCTCTAAGTGTTATTCCCATATATTTATCGTGCTATTCGAATTCTATTAATATTTAATTCCATCATATGATCATAGCTAATGCCGTCTTTAATAATATCATATAATATGACGTGGTTTTGAGTTTCGACATCAACAATCAGCACAAAGTGTTTTTATAAGCAAGCTTTGTTTCATTAAACCAATTTTTTTCTAAATCTGATATTAGTAGAAAATAAATATTCAAATTTTGGTAGAAATAATACGATATACGCGCTAAATCTGAAGTCTAAAGTTTGGACATGTTTACTTTTGAGGTCAAACTTCAATTTGTTCAGATATCTGATTATTCAGTTATCTATTGATACGCTACAGTAATTGGTGTGTTCTGTATAAAAATTTACCTACTTTTATTGTATGATACACTGTAGTCTACCTATTATTAACTAATCCGCATTTATCCAAACAAGGTACTTCTATCTTTTATTACTATGAGTATTTATTTATACTTTGATCTTTGGTAATAAACAGTCAAAGTTTGTTTTATTAAAGTTTTCGATCAGAACTCCGGAGTTTGGAGTTGATAATATTTTCATAGTATAGATAAAACTGATTTTAAATAATTCATTGAAATGTTATTAGGAAGACTGAGTCAGCTGATCATTAGACGTTCCATTCACATCTCGCCGAAATTAAATCAAGCAATGGGTATCGACGGCAATACAATTTTAGCGGAAAGTTTGAAAAAACAGGTGAGTACCACCTATTTGTTTGTAAAGTCGAATATCTTACTTTCTTGAGTCACTCTAAGTACTTTCTTTTGTTATTCCTACATATAAATAAAATTAATTTATTACGTCGTAGCGTTTATTAACAACTATTGTGAATGTAATCACAATAGTTGTTAATAAACTAATTTTGTATGCAAGGTTATGACCTGATTACATTAGTTTACTGCTTTTACTAATAACTTGAGATGTACTGAAAATGTAGGCATATTTATTTATTGAATTAAAGGTTTTTACATGGTTTGGTTATTTCAATATACTTACATACTTTTATATCATAACACTATTAAAGTCAATTATTTAATTGTATATCTGTAACACCACACCTATGTTCTTCAAAGAGGTAGGCAGAGGTGTATTTATAGTATACCTAAATTGTGGGCTTTTATATTATAAGCCCCAATGTAATAACTAGTCCCATGGCTGATTATAATTTAAGTTCACCATACTCAAGGAAACCATATTCCTGGCAGCTAGTGCTGTTATGTGGTCACAGAACCAAAGCCAACATGGACATTTAGTAACAGTAATAATATGACAATGAAATAAAGCCACTACATACATTATCATCCAAAACACTGGCAGGTTCAGTAAAAATGACTTTAAATAAATAAAACCTTATTGTTTTATTTCAGGGAGTGGAATATGTATTTGGTATAGTTGGGATCCCAGTGATAGAGACTGCCCTAGCATTTCAAATGGCTGGCCTGAAGTATGTGGGTATGCGTAATGAACAGGCTGCCTGCTATGCTGCTCAGGCTGTTGGGTATCTCACAGGTAAGAAACTTTATCTCTAAATAATATTCTATAGCTTTCCTATAGCACTGCTATACAGTTACACATTTACTGAATGCCTCAAAAGCAGTTACAAAACCTCAAATCTGTATATAATCATGTTTATTGAGTTCTATATAATATTCAATAGTGCAGTAGAGGAGATAAACAAGTGAACACACTACATGGAGTTCAGGTTGGAAGTACCTTAACAGTATTTTGTATAAGAATCTATTTTATTTTACCTATAATATCTAATAAGAGTAACTACATGTACTTATTGTAGGTAACAGATAATTATATCATTATCTAATTATAATCCATCAATTAATTTAGCTATAATCTTAAAATTAGATATGATTAGAATACATGCTTTATATGATATAAGATTAAAATTGTTTGGCAGGATTAATTTCTGTATACAGCTTCTTAACCTCATTATCAATAGAAAATCAATTTATGATTATTTCAGTACAAGATTTTAAATTCATAAAACCTACTAGGAACCTCATTACTACTATACTTATGAAAAAAAATACTGTTATATTACTGTTGTATTTCTACTATTACTTATTTCTGCATCATTCAGAGTTCTGGTACTTAGGACATAGGTACATAACTAGCAAAATGTGGTTGTACTACAATTCTGCCTAACTATAATTAATGCTAATTTTCATATATAAATTCCAGGGAAACCCGGAGTATGCCTTGCAGTATCTGGCCCCGGTCTACTACACTGTATTGGAGGCATGGCCAATGCTCAAGTCAACTGCTGGCCTCTTATTGTGATAGCTGGTTCATGTCCTCAGGATCATGAAGGCATTGGAGGGTTCCAAGAATGGCCTCAGGTATAAGATAATATTAGTGATTCAAGTAGGGGTTTACTAAACAGATATCAGTATTTAGTTTTACTAGACTAAAATAAATATATGTAAGTTATAGTAGTGTAGGACGTCCTCCAGGCAGATGGAGCGACGATATGCGCAAAATGGCTGGCAATAGTTGCAAGCAAAAGACAAGATCGAGCTCAGAGAAGTGCCAAAGCAGAGGCCTATGTCTAGCAGTGGACTGAGATAGGCTAAAGATGATGATGATGAAAATATAATAACAATTAAATGAAAAATTGTTTTTAAGGAATTCAAATAATATGAACTTTGTTGAGTTCTTTTTTCTTAATAAATAAAATACAATTATAATATGAATAAAACAAAAAGATGAAATATAACAGAGTCTAATGGATAGTAAACATGAAAAACCTAAATGCTAAGTACTATATACTTAAATACATAATTTTGCTACTTAATTACTTAGTGTGTAAATTCCTAACAATGGTATGGAGCAATAGCAACGTTTCACAAGAGCTCTTCACATTATTTCGAAACATTTTCGCGTCAATCGGACATGTAATTAACAAAGGTATAATCATAAGCCGCATGTTGTCGTCTCAAAATATGCGTAGCTACGACCTTGATTGTAGATTATTGAGTAACTATCTTGTTAATAAGTACAACTTTTATGTCAGATAAGACAAATGTTTTAAACATTTTGATTTACCTAAACACTCAGGCGGAGCATATAACTACTGAGTTGCCTTAGCGTTGCTACAAAATGAGAGCCATGATTTGACTTTACAGTGCATTTCTCTTATCTTCATTGCAATAAGCTCCGTGATGATGTCTTGGTTTACTTCGTTTAGTCTTGCTTGCTGTAGCATATTAACCTATTAATCTTTCAAGCTGAGAATTTATATGATAAACAAAAAAGGGTTATTTATACTCTCACGATCAGCTCAATGGAGGCTATGTATGTCATTGTTTGTGGGTGAGTTACGTGGGATTATTTCTAAATAGAATAAAGTTATTAATTATTTTACATGATATAGTGAATATTAGCACTTACTTTTTAGAGGTTTACAATGACAATGTGGGAATGACTGAGTATGCTGCAGTTAAAAGAACAAAGTCATGAATATTTAGTGGCTCTAGTGGCATGTACACGAGATAATTTACTTTTTTATAAAGGACATACATATCAGCTATACTTAAAAACCTTACACGACAGTAGCGCCAACTAGTGAGCACAAAAACAGTAGCCCCCATTGATCATGAGCTGGTGTAACTTTTATATTTACCACTTGTTTTAACACGTTGAATTAATTTGTTCTGTCTAGGTGGAGTCGAGTCGTCTATACTGCAAGTACACAGCCCGCCCCCCTTCCCCGCGGCTGATCCCGCTGCACGTGGAGCGGGCCGTGCGCCTCGCTGCCAGCGGCCGCCCCGGGGTCTCCTACCTCGACATGCCGGGAACACTGCTCATGGTATACCCAGCCTGATTTATTCAAAAATGTAACACAGCTCATTGCACATCAGGGAATACAAGTAAACTCCACATGTGATGATTTCTACTTAAGTATGTTCAGTGCAAACGGTGATCAACAACAATCCTTGATGACTTACGTTCTAAGTCTTAGTCTAGACCGTCTATTGGTTCATAGCCTACATAATATATAAAAAAAAGTTTTTTGAACGAAAACAGACACATTTTACATAAAATGTAGGTACATAAACTACACATCTACTAAACTAGTATTAATTTATTTAAATTTAGCACTAAAAGAAAAGTTTTACTCACTAAAATTTCACCATGTAGGCTGAAGCTGATGAAGACAAGGTGCCCCTAGACTTCTACAGCGCGGAGCCCGTGCCGCCCGCGTACCCCAACCCGGCGCTGGTGGCGCGCGCCGCCGACCTGCTGGCCTCCGCCGCGCGCCCGCTGGTCATCGTGGGCAAGGGGGCCGCGCACGCCCGGGCCGAGGAAGCCATCTGCAAGCTGGTGGACAACACCAAGCTGCCGTTCCTACCTACACCCATGGGTATGTGTGGGAACTCGTTGGTCCATCAAATCTTATTATTCTTCTAACAACATAGCCCAGTTTATTAGAGCATTTTTTAATCATTGCTCTATTACATTGGACCTAGAAACATGGGTTGGGACTTTGCAGTACATTTCTGTTTATCCGTTAAAAAGACGACCTAATTGAGCAGCTAAATGATTGGACTGCTGCGCTAAAGGTCGTGGGTTCGACTCCCGCACGGGACAGAAAAATTGTGAGATACTTTTTAACAGTAGTTATGTAATAATATCCAGGCAAAGGAGTGGTACCAGACGAGTCCGAATTCTGTGTGTCTACGGCGCGTACGCAAGCTCTTCTCAAAGCAGACGTCATCCTTCTGCTGGGCGCGAGGTTAAACTGGATGCTGCACTTCGGACAGGCGCCACGTTTCGCTCCTGACGTCAAAGTTATTCAGGTAAAATATTGAATACAAACAAGTTGCCTAAAAACTGATTTTCTATTTTCACATTGTATTTTATTATTACAAACTATTAAAGAGGCGACTTCTTAAAATCTCTCAATTCTTAAACAAATAATAATATGGGTAACTATAATACCTTTTTAAAATTTTAGGTTGACATAACACCCGAGGAATTCCACAACAGCATCAAATCCGAGGTGGCTGTCCACTCCGACATCAAACCATTTGCTGAGGCCCTCACACAGAAGCTAGCTGAGAAGAAGTTCTCCCTGCAACCTGAAAGCAACAACTGGTGGCAAGCCTTGAAGCTGAAACAGAAGGCTAACACAGAATTTGTACAGGTACCACTATTTACTACATAAACGCTATGTGAAGAGGCCTGTAATAATACTTGGGTTTCTTTTTCCTGCTGCCTACCCCTTTGAACTATACCTACTGCCTACCCCCATATATGAATAACACATTCGTGAATTTTGCGAACATCCCGTAAAATCTCATTGGCTTAAAAAACCAAATTATATATTTATTCTTTCCCCTAGGCACAATCAAGCAACACCACATTGCCGCTCAATTATTTCGCGGTGTTCAAGGCTGTACAAGCTAACATCCCCAAAGATTCGATCATCGTTAGTGAAGGCGCCAACACGATGGATATCGGCCGTGGAATGTTGATGAACAACAAGCCGCGACACCGACTGGATGCGGGCACCTTCGGCACGATGGGGGTTCGTTAATCATATAAACATAAGCTATTAAGATAAAACCCTAATATAGCAGCATAGGGCGCAGCTAAAACACCATGGGATCTATAGTATCATGTATATTTTTACGCATTTTTCAAACAAACTTACGCCCTATCACATTAATTAAAGATATTGCCAGACAATCAGAAATGGTCAAGGCTATATTCGAGCCCAGCCCAAAAAAAAATTAAAAATAGAGTTGTGTTATAAGTCCCTAAAATTACTAATTTTCTCATAAAGGTTGGCCCTGGTTTCGCTATAGCAGCAGCGATGTGGTGCCGCGACTACGCGCCGGGTAAACGAGTCATCTGTGTTGAAGGAGACTCTGCCTTCGGATTCTCCGGTATGTATAGCAAATTATAAGTTCAATGTTTTTAAAACATGTTTGATATTTAAACACTAACAATTGAAAGAATGTCAACAATTACACCTTACAATAATATGAATTTTAATTATTATTATGAATACCTGAGCACTCTTCAGCTTGAGTCATACCATTTTATTTACAGTATTATTTAATGTTGTATAATACATTTCGTAGGAATGGAGATTGAAACGATGTTCCGCTACAAACTACCTGTAGTTATCGTAATTGTTAATAACAGCGGTATCTACAGTGGCTTCCCGAAGGAAGTTCTGGAAGATATACAGTCTGGTGGCGATATTGCTCAGTGGTTGGTATATTTCTTCTACTTACAATATTGTATCTACATTTTAGCTGTACACTATGTATCACTCATGTAAACATACTTTAGCAGTATTCTCTATCACAATATTATAAAATATAATGGTAAATCTTCTTCAATTCAAGCACACCACCAACTGCCCTCAGTGGTGAAGTAAGGTATGAGAAGATGATGGAAATGTTTGGGGAGACTGGACACCTCTGCCGCACTGTCGAAGAAATTGAGGCAGCTGTCAAGAAGGCACTAGCAGTAACAGACAAACCCAGCATAATCAATATATTGATTGACCCACAATCCAACAGAAAACCACAAACATTCAACTGGCTGACTGAATCTAAGCTTTAATATTATTGCTATCTGTGGTTTTCATTACTTCTATATGAACATGACATATTTGCATGGTGGTGGGCACAAAGAGTTGAATATTTTAAAACATGGTTAAAAGAATGAAATTCTTATTAAAACAATGAACTTTTATGTGATATGTATACCAATCGTATTTATATGGCATTTATAAATTGTATATTTTCTAATGGGATAAGTTGTAAAAATAAATAATACACGGACTTTGATATTGTCTGTAATTGAGTCATACTTATTTATGGTCACATTGTTGTAATTTGTATATAATCAACTTAAAAATATATATAAATTTACATTATAAACTAAATCCCTGTATTTTCATTTAACTCCTGGAGGCAAATGAATCTGCTGTCTTGGTTGACTAAAGCAACATAAGATGAGCAGTTAATTCTTCACATTTTACTGAGGCAGCCAATCAAAAAATTCTCTATCACAGTTTGTGCTGTAAAAAAAACAAAATGATTAGTCAAAGTAGGATAATCTAAAGCCATTTCAATAAACACTGGAAAATAGTTACCCAGTTTGCAATTATTGGTAGTGGTCAATGTGTAAGCATCTTGGTCATAATCATTGGTAAGTGTGAGGTCAGCTCCTCTGATGAGAAGCTCATTACAAGTGTATGGAAAATCTGCTGCAGCTGCATACATTAATGCTGTGCTACCAGACTGTAAAATAAAACAACATAGAATTCTTAAATGTATTTAAATTTATGTAAAATTAAATGAAAATTGGTTAGAGCTGCATCACAGTATGATGAAGGTCAAGGGGTCAAGACCTGGCCATGTCCATGAAATTTTAAATTTTCTTTATCAATGTAAAATAAAAAAAATTCATTATACATACATCATCCTGGATGTCAGCATCAGCTCCTTCATTCAAAAGAAACTTCACAACCTCATGGTGTCCACCCGCCGCTGCCAAGTGTAGTGCCGTCTCCCCTTCAGGACCCCGCATGTTAACATTGGCACCACACCTATAGAATATACACTCAGAATTGTTTTTCCAAGTTTTACCATAACTATGGCAGTATACATATATAACACAGTATACAATATAATTATTCAATAGAATATTCAAATAAGGACTTCAGAAATTTTAAGTTAAAATCAATTTTGCTAGCAGACAAAGAACAAAGGATGTTCCACTGAACTTACCACACTAAATCCTGGCAACTGTTTAACTGTCCATAGCTTGCTGCCCAGTGGAGGGCAGTGAGACCATGTTCATCAGTGATGTCAACATATTGCTCCAGTTTCACGTCGTCACGGGTTATTTCGCCGCGGCCAGCCTTAGCGTGTAAGCTAGAATCTGGCTGGGGTAACTCCGGGACTCGCGCCTGCGTATTACCTACAAAAATGACCTTGAACGTTTTACTTACCTACTTTAAAACCCCTAATATATCCCTAGAAATCAATAGATCTGGTCAACATAATAAGCACGAATTACGTTTAGAAATTGCTCATACCTCTTTGCAAATTTGTTAACGCAGTGCACTGGACTGATTTGTACGGCGTGAATGCACTTTTTCTCACACCATTTAAATTGGGCGCCCATCGTTGATATCCTCCGCTACCACTTTTACTACTATCCTGACTTCCCGAATCGAATTCAAGCTTATAAGTCTCCACATTTTCTTGTTTTTCTTGCTTGATATCTATATTTTTGCCTTCATACTTGACGGACACTGCTTCTTCCATTATTCTAATTGTTTTTTGTTTTCAATCTGTCTGCAATCAGCCCAAAAATATAGACAACAAAGTGAAGTGTGAACAAAGACTACTATAGACAGAATAATAACTTTTATTAGACAAGGAATAACAGATTGGCAGTTCCAGTTAGTTTCATTATGTTGGCCAAATCTCTTAACTGATATTCTCACCGTATTTATAGATCTGCTAGACAACAGATGGTAAAAAAGAATGAAATCATTTATTAATGAAAAAATAGTATAATTTAGGTTTACACGTGTATTATGTATCTTAATTGCCGCAGATTTAGTCATTGCTCTCCCAAGAAGTGTTGTTGAGCTGCGATGAGCAATTACCACAAAAGAAAATTGAAATTAGCGCCTCTTGACGGTACATTCACATTAAATGAACCAACCATTATGATCATGACCTACCACTCACTCATAACGAACTATTGAAGATCTCACTATTTCTGTACAAGTAATTTACTATTTTTATGGCATGGCCAAAATAGTCGGGCGGACAACAAGTCTGATGGTAAACAACACTTTCGCGACCGTCACGAGTTGACGAGTCTCTGTTTGACTCGCGTCCAAAAAACCGCCTCCACGGCAAGCGCCACTACGGTGATATTGCGCGAACATACTGTTGACATAATAATGCTATTGGTGTCGAGCTATCTCGTAGATATTCATGGTAGCTCGCGCAAGCATTTTGTGTTTGTGCATTACTACATTTACGTCAGGTAGGGTCCTGTCAAATCTGTGTCAATGTCAAATGTCAATTTGAATTTTTAAAGAGGCTGGTTGTTACAAATTGAAGTTTTGTTTGAACAATAATACTGTTGCTTTTAATTTAAATTTAAAAAATATCTACTTAACACACAATCTATAATAAGTATCGAATACTGGATGGAATATAATGAATACACATTAATAATTGTCCTGACTGATTAATCAATCTCTGTAATAATGTCAGCATTGGGAAATGTAAATCAAGTAACTCAACAGTTACAACAAGATTTACAAAATGAATTGACTACTGCTAATCAACTGCTTCGCCTGATGTAAGTATTCTGTCCAATTAGGTACTACCCTAAGGGTAATTAAGCAGACAAGGAATTTTGAGAATGCTTCATGAGTTTTACTCTATCTGCTGTACTGTACAGCGACATGAGGTCCTGGGTTCGAATCCCGGGTCGTGCAAAGTGTTACTGCGTTTTTCTATTAGGTAAATCTCAGTAGCAGAACAGTCTGAATTTGTGCCCTTATAATGGCAATAGGCTCTCTTTCACAGATCTGGCAAATTGTGAGTGTACTTTACACTTTTGCCTACCCCTTAGAGGACGGTTTGATGTTATGTTATAAGTTATGAAATATATTCTTATTTGATTCCAGATCAGTAGAATTACAACAAATAAAACATTTAACCAACCCTGATGGAGAATTTGAAAGAAACATAAAACAGGTAAACATTCACTGAGGTTTGTAGTTGAAATGACATAAAATTAATGTCTGTTGCCCCGTAGACCTATGAATATGTAAAAAAAAATCCTTATCTTCTGGATATACCTGTAGCCTTTTGGCCATCAGGACTAAGAATAGGCTTTGAAGCTATTATGTACATGCTAAATATCACGTAAAAATGGGCATTTAATTTAAGGACCATAATTAAAGCCTATATTACCACAAAATGGATAACCACCGCCGGACGCCCACGGCCAGGCCGACTTAGAAAGCGATTGTGAAATGATTTGGACATTTTTGTGCGAACTATGTGGCCTTAAATGGAATTAGACAGGGTTTTGTGGAGGAATAATGAGGAGGCCTTTAACCAGCAGTGGGACACCAAACAGGCTAGATAAAAAAAAAATTGAAGCCTCATTTCTGAATATTTATTGATGTGCTTATAAATGTATAAATATAATAGGTATCTAATTTCTAAATTAATTTATTTATTACAGAACCAATCTTTGATCAAATCTCTGGCAAATCTACAACAAGCTGACATAGAAAATATTCCTCCGTTCACTAGAAAACAAATAGATATGAGCATGCATACAAATAAAAATGTTTCATATGAAGAACACAATACTTTTAGAAATGACTCTGAAATGGAAGAGAGTCAGTAAATAAGTGGTTAACCTACAATTGTTTTATACTAATCTTATAAGTATAATAAAATATGTGCATAAGACAATACTTTGTATGAATTTTAACTGTAATATAGCCCTAGGCATCATGTTCTACATAATATTAATAGCCTTTTTTAAACATGTTAAAAATGCCTTACGCATTTGGCAGACGACAGGGTTATGTGGTGCCAATGATGGTGGTGAGGCAGACATATTATTTGGCTATGCTATCCTTCCATAGCTCTAGTATGTATGCAGAGCATATAGCTTTTAATATCTACTATAATTGTATATATCCCTATAGTTGAAGCTTTCTCCATTTCCAATTTTGTTTTGATTAATATTTATTGACTGATGGAACGTGGAGTTAATTTCTTTCATGGACAACTGTGTCAAGCCTGGTAATCCACTTCTTAGCTACTCATTATTTTGATGTTTGATATAGGTACACACTTAATCAAAATAATTATATAAATAAAAATAATAACAGCTTATAACTGTCCCACTGCAGGGCAAAGGCCTCTTCTAGTATAGAGAAGGATTGAGCAATGATCACCACGCTAGCTCACTGCGGGTAGGCGATATCAGATAATTAAATCCAGGTTTCCTCACGATGTTTTTCCGTCACCGTTAGTCAGTGGTGTCTTAGAATAACTAAGAAAGTATTTATAACATTGAAAAAGTCACATTGATACTTGCCCGGGTTTGAACCTGCAACCTTGTGCATACAAATCCGGTATGTTAACCACCACATAATAATTAAACAAACTTTATATATAAACTCTTTATTTCTTTTGTGACTTATTGATAGTTGACATCACAATTAACTTAAGTATAAAAATCTTTGTTAACATAATTACATATACAAGGCATCATGCATTTTAATTCTTCAATAACTGTAGGCCATATACAGTAAATAATAGATATATATATATAGAAGTTATGTAGGTATTGCATAGTAATAACCCATTGACATAGACTATTTTAAGATATAACAGTGGAAGCAACAATATTAGGTCATTTTTAAATGTAATTTCATAGTAACAGTTGATTTTCATCTAAGTAACTATCTTAATAAACTTTTCGTAGACCATGGGGTAAATATTCTTAATAACAGAGCGTCCAAAAATGGCTTGTATGAAGAAGATAGTGTAATACCTTTGTATATTCTATGTATACGTTTCTCATTCACATCAATTCCATTCTTTATCTTTTATTCCGAATTTCACTAGTACATTTATATTTCAGATTTCCCAGTGATTCTGATCACCAGAGCAAAAAAATATAAACACAAGTTATACTTTTCCGTAATTTTCATTTTTCAATAAAGCCTTGGTAACAGCTTAAGACTAGATAAACTATAAAATAACATTAAGACTTATTGAAATAAAGCTGCTTTTTCTTTGAATCTCTGCCTTCGCACTGCCTTCTCCTCCGCTTCCCGGCGTTTCTCTTCTTGTTCTTGAATGATCTCATTGTGGAATTTGTTACTCTTAGCGAGCTCTTCAATTTTGGCTTCGAAGAAAGTTTTGGCGCCGTTAACTCCGACTTGGTCCACGTTAATCTCTGTGAGCCGCGCGAAGGCGTCTAAACCGGAATCAGTCTCGAGTTCTCCGGCGCGGGCTTTTCTGAAAAACAACATAAGTATACTTAGTTACTAAGATATTGTTACTGAACTCTTCACCTTGGCTATTTTCAGATGGTAATTTCAGACACTTAATAAAGTTATCTCAACTTCCTACCTCCCAGGTATTATTGATTGTTTCAACTAATTGATGCATTTAGTAGCTTAAAAGTAGGTAAGCCACAGACTATCCACGTAGGTACCTAGGTACCTACCTATAGTTACTTACAGTATGTACCTACTTACGTAAATAGTAAATGAGCTAACATGTTAAAAACTGGATAATTCATTATTATAACTAAGTAAGTAAGTAGTCGCCTAGTTAGTAGGATTAAAAACAGTTGATAAAATGGTTTTCCTCATATAACATTAACAAAGACATTACGCGGCCCGTGCGTGGGTATTTCTCCTTTACGACAACAATGTAGGTATCTACTAATATGGCTATCTTAGCAACTTTAAAGAAACAAGTGGTTTACATAGGTATAAAGTATTACCAAGATATTCTACTTTTTTTAACCTACTTCAAAAAGGAGGAGGTTATTGTTTACATAAGTTTGATTGATTTACGCCTATTGGTAGCTACTGCCTACTGTTTGGGTCTTTCATTTCCACCACCTTGAGAAATCTACTTTTTGTTATGCTAACCCACATCTTTATGAATTAATCTATTATCAATGCTTGTGATGCAAAAGTATTGTTACCTGTAAATAAGTAAAAATTCCCTGAAGCTAATTCTGTTGTCTCCATCCTCGTCAACTTCTGAGATCATAGCTTTCAGTCCGAGATGAGTCTGCGGTGCTCCAAGCCGCTCCATCATACGTTTCACCTCAGTCAAATCCAAATAACCATCGCGACCTTCATCGAATCTGAAATGAAATAAAAAAGAAATTATTTATCTAGCTAATTATGCAAAAAAAAGAACTACCTCCTTGGTACCTACGAGAGACGACGAAAATAAAAGTGGGTTATTTTTTCTTCGAGATTTATCGATCTTTAATTTTATGCTTGGATTTATAATTGCTTTAAAATAAGGAAATATTGTATCAACCTCTAATTACAGGTAACTTTAGATTCATCCAATAGGTAGACGTGATGTAATACGCAATAATAATGATGCAGGTCAATGCTATTAATAGAGGCTACGTTTTTATGTCCGCATTGATTGATTTTTAACAGCTACGGACATTGCGTAGGTAGTCTTTCCTTGCGTAAAGCTTTAGTTTTCTCCCAACATTCGTCCCTACATTATGTTGTTAAAGGTTTTGTTGTTCTTCACTTATTTTGATGCTTATGAGATTTATTCAAATACCTTCTCAAGAGGTTGGCTATTCGAAACTCAACATAACTAGCAAAAAATATGCTACGTACGTACTAATAGTAACACAGGTGGTTAATACAATAAGGAAAGTTCTTACGTAGCTTATTAGAAAGAAGACATACATTGTATGCCACATAATGGAACGAAAGACCGTTACGTTATTCAAACTGTCATGTACGGGGAATGCTAATTTATATACGTTTAAATATGCCACACTTTCGCTCAGTGCTTTGAAGTGTAGTTAAAACAAAAAATTTGAATTAATGTTTGCGTAAAACACGAAAATCCAAATTAATCAATAAACTGTGCCTCATCAGTATTCATATGAGTTAAAATATTAATATTTGAAAGTTACGAATGGTGGATTATATCATGGTTATATCACTGGCTCATGAACCTAATTGTTTGGAAGTTAGAACCTTCTCTATGTGATTAAATGATCGGGCAATTAGTTGCGGTCTAGTACAAGGACATTTTCTGCGTTTGCAGTCGCTTCATATTTGGTAGTACATAGTACCACTGGTCTACTGTACCATTCGTGCAGTTTGGCCAATCGTAACAAATAGGCATAGTTGATATGGACAGCACATACAATAGGTACTTCACGTATTTCACCTAGTTACATTAATTGCGCGAAATATTGTTGTTGGTAAGACTAGAAAAATAAATTACGACAATGGCACACAGATTTCCCGTTTGAGTTTTTGCATTGTCAGACTTTTATTTACATCCGCAGGTGCCATTATCATTTTTCTAAGTTAACTATTTAGCTGTTTGCTATTTCTCATTACAACGAAAAATGTTGATACTTTAGCAGCACTAATTACCTATACAGAGTGTACTTTTTTCCAAAACCATCTTTTCAGTTACTGGTTAGGAAAACAGACCTTGTGATAATCTTTGTTAACGTTTTAGTTTACATCAGTAGTGCACGCTACGCTTTAAAAAATCACCGTGTCTAAGCCTTAATAATATGTATGTAGGTACCCATAGCGGATAACGTCTCATAACCTAATGGTGACACAGTTTCCACTGCCCACGTACACGTAACATCTGTGGTAGTTAAGGTATTCTTATCTTACATTCTTTCTAACATCCGTATATTAAAGATCATGTATCGGGCCAAGTTGATGACTAAGTGCTTACCCCGTTGTGCAAAAGGGCTCAGATTTGTTTCTCACACAGAACTACATTACTTACTTATTTGATATAGTTGCATAAGTATATTTTTGATCACCTTAGAAAAAAATTATGCTACCTAAGTATTTTTGTAGCTTTAAAAATACCTTATGTACCAAGCAAGGAACATCCCTGCTAATATTATAAACGCGAAAGTTTGTAAGTATAGATGGATGTTTGTTACTCTTTCACGTAAAAACTACTGAATGGATTTTAATGAAATTTCATATGGAGGTAGCTGACACCCTTTATCTCGAAAAAATGTAGCGGGTAACACCGCGGGGCGCAGCTAGTATTAAATAATCCGAGATTCCGATTTATCGCAAACACACAACATGAGATCTAGCTACGTAGGTACTTAATTCTATAATTAAATGTTAATTTGGTCGGTATCTTGTTAGGTGTGGTACCCATTACTGTACGTATTTTTCTGGTTCATTCCGCTTCAGCTATCAGATAACGTAGGTACCGAAATAATGATATGTGAATGGTACCTTTAATTTGCTATCAGATTGTTTGTTAAAGAAGCCGTAAGTACCTACGTGAGATGCGATGCGTTTATTGACATAGATTTGAATTTTATTAACACCTATATTTTTAAGGCGGTCTCCAAGAAAAACGTTAGTTCTTAAGACAGCCAACCGGTGAGCCACAGCGCTAATCGGAATCTCTCTTCAAAGCAAACATTTCGATATAGGTTATCGATAAAGTATATGTGACTAATTAAGCCCATATTAAATGTCGTTTTTTGACACACCAAATAAATATAGACAGCCTCTACCACCTACCCACTGTTTTATATCTCGGGTACGACATATTTGTATGCCAATATATACCTTGACCTGTCTGACTAATGTTTATAAAGCGTCAAATAATGCTAATTCGATATGTACAGCGTGTGAGTGTCTTATGTTATATGGCATATACCTATATGTGTTACGAGGTAGATGTGTGACTACTGTGTAATAGAGTGGCACAACCAAGGCCATCGTATGTCCCCTTATTCCATTAACAACCGACTGCGATATAGTAGTCACGGGAAGTGTAAAACTATGATTTGTTGTATCCTTTAGAGACACTGCTACGTAATACACAACTATATGAGGTTCTGAAAAAGGTATAAAACATTTTCCAAACCATAACGTACAGCTTCATTTAACAACATTCTGAACCTAAATGAAAAAACATTCTATTCCTAGTTCCAAAGAAAATTTTAGTTCTTCTGCCTTATACCTCGGTTCTTTGTTTTCAAATCGCCTTATTTTATGATAAAATTCTTCTAGACCGTTCTTCTACTTTCGACCTTTCCAAAGTCTCGAAATATTACATAGGTAAATTTATTATATACAATACTAAAACTCACATTTTTATTATACTTAGTTTCCACATATAACTACATGGGCAGTACCTATGTGCCTTAGTTAAGTATAAACATGTTTACCAGCTATTAGCACTGGTATCTGGTAAGTGGTAGCTATACATAACATAGTATTTGTGCTAACGAAGCGAACAGTGTCGTGGATATGGCGGCGGGTTACAAATCGCATTGTCTTGGAAGGCGTTTCAAGGTAAGAGAAGGCGAGCCAGTCAGTCTAGCTATACGAATCATAATATTCAAATTATATAGAACTGGATATTTTAATAAAATGTGAACATTAAAATAGTTATTATTTTAAATGTTAAGTTGGTTCGTCTTGCAAACACTGACATTAACATTGTGATATTAAGTACAACCTAATACTTCAATGTCAATATCAGTGTGGACAATGTACTTCATTATTATGTCCACATTGTGACAAATATGTAGTTGATTGTACTTTTTTACGAAGAGGTCACGTGCTCATCATCATCATCAGCCCGTTGCAGGCTAATGCTGGACATAGGCCTCTCCCAAGGTCCGCCATAGGGCCCGGTCTGCTGATTTATGCACGTGCTCAAATACCGCCAAATAAGTACTCATTCTTCCATGTAGATATGCTAATTATATTGAGGTACCAGCTTAACAGTAGATCACTAATTATAATTTGAAATTAATTGATCAACATTTTCAAAATTTCTACTAGTAGATAATTTTCATTTCACCACACTATCGAGCTAGGACTAGTTTGTACATTTTAGTTAACTCCACTACAAAATGCTAAGTATTCGCGTTTAGATAATAACATGGTTACGTATAAATTAAAAGCAGAATACATTAGTGATAAACAGAGAGACTATTCATTGAGTTTTTACACTGGAAAAACGTCGGTAGGTACTTACTTATTTAACATGCAAAGTTTAGACTTTAGAGAAAAAAGAATCTATAAGCAATTCTGATAAATAAGCAAGAGATGATGTGGTGTCGTAGGTACTCCTAAACTATAAGGTCTACGGATAATGGCTGAAAATTCTTATCTTAAATTGTTCCAGAACTTGTGGCTAAACTAACTAACTAACTAACTAATTAACTAATTTAACCTATACTTTTTTCGTTGTGGAAGCGAGACGCCGCTACGTGTAGTATAGTGCGGTTCCCCAGCGGAAAATGTCCTTCTTCAAGAGTTAATGGTAAAGGGCCGTATCTTGACGTATCTAGCTTTACTTACTTTACTGGATATAATTTCACACAATCTGTTTAAAGCAGATTCTTGCATTCATAATCTTGTTAAACTTGTTTGTGTCAGGCACCTACACGCATTAAGATGTGACATGCTGGACATGAAAATATTTTTTAGCTCTCATCTATTTTTTATTAAGTCCAATTAAATTATAGCTACGTATTAGTTTAAGGTTAGTTATATTTGTATAGAGTGTTAAATAAAAACGTCTTAAAAAAACTAAGAAACTAGCTTCCTAAACTATTTCCAACGTTTATAGATACAGATTTGGAAGGGTTTCCTTGCCTTATTTGTTACAATCTTCAGTCAGCGATATACTGTATTTATAGGTGTTTACTATTTTAGACAGATACAAACATCGAGTATCGAACACCCAGTGACGGAGTTCCCGAAACAGTCACAATTCGCTGCGGGGGACACTTGACTCATTTGTTTTTACGATGTGAGCGCAAACAACCAATATTGTGGTTTCATATATTATACAATTATCCCAATGACGCAAGTTATAACAATGAATTAAGCCATGATTTAATTAGTTCTGTTTATTTAAACACGATTGACGGACTAAATGACAAAGAAGGAGTGGCCCCATTTGTTACTTAAACACTGACACCATTTCCAAAACATGGAGCCCGAATTCGACTGTTTCTCCCTCGTGGTCTGAAAACAAGATCCGAACAGTATTCAGCTCGATGGCAGGTGTCGTAAGATAACATTACCATTAGCAGTCTTCAGAGTTCTGACACATCCAAATATAGAGAAGGACAAAGACATTATAGATGGAATATTTAGAAAACGATCACAGCTGTTCTTAGACGGTAATGATACTAGAAGCAACTCTAGTCTGTGACTACCACAAACTCATAATACAACAACCGCATTCGTTTGTACCACAATCACAGTCATATATAGTAACGGCTATTCTGTTGACAAAACAAATTCTGCATCAGATCAAACGCTCTCGAATACGATAGCTTTTTTCCTACTATGAGTCTATCTCACGTAGGCCGTAAACATTATTACGAGTTGCTCGAATACATACGCAATATCATGTTTACCTACTTATAACACGATTATCGTGCATGCCACGACCCACTAAAACACCAATGTCTTGGATCCATCCTATAAACACCCACGGAAATGAGGCCAGTGATAATAAAATGCCATTACAGTGTCCTACTAAAGTCCAGACGCTTTTAATGAATTCCGCAAACTCTGCGCCTTCGCCTATCTATCAAAATTATACATGATGATATGCGATGTGATGCTTGTATTCCGATAGGTTGAGCTGTTAATTGTTTTGTGAGACCTGTAGGTTGACCTATATCCGTTTATATTTTAATAAATTATAGAGATGATTTCATATTGAATTTTTGGTCCAAAAGAAGTCTTTTTCTTCATGAAGATAGACGATTAAAGGCGTGTCACAAATTATACTATGGGTATCACAGCTTGAAGTTTATACAATGGACCCCCTTAAGGGTGCGGCCGCGGCTTTAGTTTGGCTGGCTTTTTTCTCTACGACGCTATTGTTTTCAACGCTCCTTTCAGTCGAATAAGTGTCCACTTTAGCTTTTGTATTGAGGTCAATCTTGTTTAGTACAAAAGTAATCGACCAGTGACTTAGCCCCATGATTGTTATTATATTGTCAATTACTATAACAGCTAACCGTCACTAACAGTTCTCTCCATAAATGTCATGTGACATACTTTTATGCCGACTGTTAGGAAATTGTTCGCAGACCATTTTTTTGCCTTATATTAAATCATTTTTAATGTCAACATTCATCACAGTTGCTACTGTTAGAAGAAATTTAATGTGTTCTAAGAAAGACTAGATTAGTTTTATAAGACCATTTTAATGTATCATCATATAAGAAGCATTGCATTTATTACATGACTACAGAGTATAGCGTCAATTAAGTAATGATTACGTAAACACATTTAAATTTTGGCAAAATTCCAACAAGCTACGAGTTACTGCAAAGCAACATTGCGAATAGGTATCTGGCGATGCTCGTTATTTAGGCCGCCTTTTCATTTCCATTTAAAGTGGACATAGCGTACTACATACGTACATTTTTATTACACCTATCAGAAAATAACGTTTCGTTACCTTTTTTATTTTATACCCCATTTGCTTCAATAGACGGTAATAGATCAGTTCGTTTGCTTCTACTTCTCATATTCAGAGTTTACCTACTGGAGAGTGGGGACAGGGATTATAAGAAGTCTTACAAGCTTTACAAGTTTCATATATCTGAATCAAATCTAAAACCTGCATGCAAGGGGATACTTTATGCGAAAAAATTCGATGAATCAATGATTTTTTTCTGTAGGAGTGAGACGCGCGCGCGCTTAGTTTCTTTTAAGATTATAATATTGTGATTGCTATCCTGATTATGCCACCAGACTATTGCTGAGTATTCACTTTTGATTATGACACTTGGTGTTCTCACATCTACTGCATTCTGCGTATTCTCTGCAATCTTTATAAGTCATCGACCTTTTGCGGTACAGACTGGGTCATCTGCTATTCTTTTCGTTTTTCAAACAGCATTTTATACGATTCGTAAAATCTAGAGTCTAGACTAGTACTATTCAAAACTATATTGACCACTGTTCATCCTACACATTTGTTAGTTATCGGATCTCTACAATATGGTTGGCTGGTTTAAACTGTATTGCAGTAGCGCGATTTAGGGCTCATTAGCCCATAACGGCAGAAGTATGACATGTAGATTTTTTCTGTTTATAGTAATGGTTCCGACCTATTATAGATACTAAAAGAACGTCGTACTGTCAACAATCAATGGGTTTATAACCTTGAACACATATTGTACGGGTAGGAACGGCATAATCAATATTACAATGATGGTCACGTCCTTAAACCCCATAAGAATCTAGTTTCTCTTCCTGTCACTTGCTGTACATTTTGGTAGTAAGCAAATCTAAATTCATTCCTTGTGGTGCACCGACCACCGTGCAGTCCGCAGTTGCATGGCAATAGCAACCGCAAAATGAAATGTTGCAAGTTGCAACATGGATAGAATGTAAATTATCTGCGAAACGAAACTCTGTCTCAACCATGTGCTCATGTTATTGTTATTGTTCTTGTGATATTGTAGAAATAGGCAATCCACCTGACAAATGATTAGCAACAGGTGCAATTTGTAAAAAGTATAAAACAATTATTATTAATTGCAACAAGGTAAGTGACCAGTTTATAAGCTACAGTTTCAGTTAATTGTTCTTTGGACGTAAAGCGACCAATAAATACATTACTAAGTTCCGAGATACAATTGTGTATTATCTATGGTAGGTGACATAGTTACCAAAAGTAACAGAAATGTTTTTAAATATGGATATTCTGATACAAATATATCCATATTACGAGTTTAATTCGCCATAAATAGGGTAAATGTGGTAATTTAACAGCATTAAACAGAATTATCTGTATAAAATTATATTATGTAGCTTAATTAATATACCGTGCATATTGCCTCATACTATTTTTAGACAGGTAACCTTACTCGTTTTGATATTTATGAATTTTGTATTCGAATTTTAAATAATAATAAGTATTTAGAATTCGAATACATTTCAAATATTTGAAATGTTGTGTTGTTTAATTTGCATAGTTTTCAGGAATTAAAATCAATGTTAAGAGCCATTTCACAAAATTTTGACGTTCGAATTTCGGTAGAATTGTCATGTGTGCGTGACACACCCACACAAAAATAATGCTAACAGTGTAGCGCAAAAAACGAGACGGACAAAAAAATCTTGATCGTTATTACAATATACCTATATTCGAGATTTATGAAAATATTTTGAATTCATTAGTAATTTGATCATATTATTTATTTGTTCCTATTTTTTAAGGCGGTTTTTATATTTTTTATTTCACAATTTTTAGTGATGCCTAGGATTCATCCGCCGTAGACATTTTGAGGATTAGTATTTGAAATCCTTACAAAATGCTCCCTCAAACGATATCTCACACGATATATACTATTAAAGTGGTAGAAGGGGGGACAAGGCACCACCTCCCCCTCTTTCTTTCTAGTTTGTGGCGACAATTACTTAGGCTATATTACTTGTAACGACAGTTCTGCTATGATTTTATAAGGAGTTCAGTTCCATATCTCCAAAGATCATCATCAGATCTACATGAAATTTCAATGGGACTATTTCGAAATAAATTACTTTCCAATAAAAAAAGAATTTTGCAAATCCGTCTTTAGATGACGGAGTTATGCCCGAACATACATAAAAAATATATTTAAACATCCGAGTTGATATCCTCCTCCATTTTAAAGTTTTCAAAATAAATATACAAAGGCGAGCTTAATATCTTAGGCATTTATTACCAGTCGACTTTAGAGCGATATGGAGACAAATATTAGGTAGATGCACATATCGATGCATGCGATGTGATTACGTATGGCTCTGAGAGGTGGTCGCTAACGGTAGGCCTTTTGGAAAGGCTCAGAGTCACTCAACGAGCTATGGAAAGAACTATGCTCGGGGTTTCTTTGCGCGACAGGATCCGGAATACGGAAATTCGCCAAAGAACTAGAGTCACCGGCATAGCTCGAAGAATATGCAAGTTGAAGTGGCAATGGGCATGCCATATCGCTCGAAGGACCGATAACCGCTGGGGAAGAAAGGTTCTCGAGTGGCGACAACGAACCGGAAGACAGCGTTGGCAGGCCTCCCACCAGGTGGACTGACGATATCGTCAGAATTGCGGCCCAAGCGGTAGATGCAATTGGCAAGCTGTCGTTTATTGTGGCGTTCTAAGGGAGAGGCCTTTTAACAGTGGACGTCTACCGGCTGATGATGATGATGATGACGTATATCGATACGCAAAATAATAAACATACATATAATACGTTACATACATACCTGAAACAAAACAATACATATATATACATAAAGCAATAATTAATTAATTATCTCAACTATTATAACTATTTACAACTTAAATCTAATACAAGATAAAAACAATATATACAAAAATAACAAGTTAAAAAGCATAAAAAAATTCATCCCCATCGATGTCAACCGGTAACTTGCCCAAAAGACTGGCAGCATTGCCACGTGTAGTTTACGCAAACTCCTAGACCTACCAGGTATGATTGCTAGGCACTTATTTGGAATTGCCGCTATGCCAAATCTCTCGGATCAGTCCATTGTAGCTTAAAGATCAAGCAGAGTAAGGCTACAAGTTATCGGCATATGGAATACGCACACCGAAGTGATTGGATTATAAGGTTAATAAAGATAGAAAACAGCAATGGGCGGAGAATACCGCTTTGTGGAAGGCCAGATTTTAGCTCACACCAGGAAGAAGAGGACTCTTCCACATGGACCGACCACTGGCGTTCCTAAAAGTAAGGGATTTATTCCAGCGCTTTAGGAGACGCCAAGAGATGGGATAGGATGTAGACGAGGATATCGCGATTGACTATATTGAAGGTATTGGAAAAATCAACTAGGGCTGTAACTTTAGTATCTTCTATGCCTGCCTTAATGTCGCCAATCGCCTGGCCTGCAACCGGACTGCAAGGGAGACAAGAGGTTATTTTGGTTGACTCTTCGTATATTCTCATGAACATAGGCCTCGAGCACTTTAGATAGGAAAGAAAGGATAGAGATTGGTCTGAAGTGACTGGGTAGAGAAGAGCTCGATATTTTAGGTAAAAGGTGAACGAAAGCTTTGCGGTACAAGGAGGGGAAGTATCCGGTATCCAAGGAGCACGATATTATGTGTGTGATTGCTGGAAGAAGGTTGTCAACTATTGTGACGATCATTCCGCGATAGACGTTATCACAGTCTAACGCTATGGATTTGATGGAGGATGATCTTTTTGATTTCTCCCTTAGTGACTGGAGATATGTGCAAGGGATTCATGTTGGGACGCGGGAGACCATCGACGTAAGCAAGTGTCTGAGGTTTGGTCTTTTGTCTAAAGTTGGGCTAGTGAAGAAATGCGAATTGAGATCGTCCAAATCAATGGAATTCAACCGGTCAAATAGTGGTGATTTGCCAATACTGAGAGTTTCAAGGAACTTCCAGAGATCGGCAAAAGTGGAACATAAATAAATGTAATTTAGAATATGGCGGCGTTTGGTATTGGATATTACTTAATTATACCGATTTCGTGCAGCTTTGAAAAGATTCCAGTCCTCATCACAATCTTTCTTGAATTTTCAAAAAGCGCGATCCCTACGCTTTATGACCAACTTTACACCATTCAAAATCCATGGCGCAGGTGGACGCTTCAGCTTTACCTTTTCAACCGGTGCGTGTATATCATAAAGCTCGATGATTTCCCGGTTAAAACCGCTAACCTTTTCGTCGATCGCGGGAGCCTCCATCATAGGTTTCCAGCCGATTAGAGAAGCATCTGAACTCAGTTTGCTTACATTGATTCGCACGAAGCTGTGCATGTACATTGTACAGTACCTTGAGCTTAGGTTTATGAGGTTTGAGGATATACGATAAAAGTATAAGGTCGTGGTGAGAGAATCCAGCGGTGACGAGTCGGCCATGAGAGGAAACCAGGTAAGGATTGGGGGTATTAATGAAATCAAGCCGAGTGTGCTCAGCTACATCGTTGTGGTGAGTGGCTTGAAGCAGTACGACGAGTAGGCTGGCAGAATCGACTATGTGCAGGAGTTTGGAGGATTGGGAGGTATGCGGAGTAAGGAAGTGTTGAAATCTCCCATGATGACGTGGTGTGCATAATATGAACCTATCGATTATAATACAGTTTCGAATGCAGTGGAATCGTTACGGAGGTAAATAGCGGCGCCACCCCTTCCCTTACCGACCTTATAATTGCAAATAAGGACGAACTCGAGCAGGGGGTAGAAAGTAGATAAGATGTGAGGTTTGTGCAAAATTTCCGAAATCAGGTTAGCATAAAAGTTGGCTGGGACTACTTTGCGCATTGAGGGGACAACATTTTTGGAAACATTTTTCGCGCAACTTATAATTCAGTGTGCTGCTACAGAACAGAAACTTACGTCATCAGATATAATATCTGATTGGATGGTTGCTGAATATTAATCAAATAAAATATTTTAAAAGAATTTAATAACATTTTATAATAAACAAAACCGGATGAAAATAATTCGTAGAAAATGAAAACGTTGTGGTCGTAGTATAAAAATGGGTTTTTAATACGAATTTTCGTAATTCAAAATTTGAAAAAAGTGACACAGATCCTGCCTCTAAGGGCGCTCGGGCCCGACTGATCGTTCTACGTTTGTGCATTGTAATTTATTGTGATTTTGAGTGATATTGAAAATGGTATTATATCTAATTAAATAAAGGAATATTAAAAAACATTGTATTAATAGATTTCCCAGAGAACATAGTTCATTATGGCATAATTTTAAAAGTAATAAATACCTTTATTTAAACCAAAAAGTCGCGTTAAAATTACCATATAAAACCGTGAAAACCAGTTTAAGTATTTATTTTTTTATCAATTAAAAGTGTTATTAATCGAAAATTTTCCACCGTATGTTACAACAAAAGTATATGTCCTATGCCTACTGTATTTTTTCCATTAAAATTTGTTGATGTAAATGGTAGAATTTGAAGCCCGAAAATGGCTCTGCGATGGATTTTCAGAAAACGTGTTGCGGGAAATAGCTCACCACACAGCAATCAAGTTATATTTTGAAAATCTAATTCTATTTGTAACAATGGGAAAGATTGGTCTACATTCTACATGTATTTAGAAATTCCTTAGTACTACCTAAGATGGTAAATTTCGCGTCCGAAAATTCAGAAAACTGTCAAAAAATGTGAAATGGCTCTTAAGTAAATTCTACACCGATTACGAAATATTATTTAATTGGTTTAAACACGAATATGCGGTACTTTAGTCTATGGGATTTGTATAACAACAACATTGCTTTATTTCGTTCCGACGTGCCTTTATTTGAAAATATCACACATTCGCATGTTAGTACCTAATATGGTAATTGTACAAATATCGTTATCAATAGCTGTAAAACTTATTTTTATTATTTATTTATGGCCTCAAATATTACTTACTTACGTGCCAAAGTCAATTAGTTATGTTTACCTTTAGTTTCTTTTTAAATACTTACATCTATATATTGCTGTAACTAACCATGTAAAAGCAATTCCACACTTAGAGCTATCTATGGAACATTACATACAAATCTATCGACATACTTGTAAACACCGATGTGCTGTTATTGAACTATTATCTTGATCAATAAAAACCTTAACGCTTGTGGACTTATCATAGATATGACTATACACGTCTCTGAGTATTTTAATTAAATAACCATGTTTAGCGGAAGACGTGTCATCGATGTGCTAACTCGTATTAGTCGTGTTCAATGTTCTATCAAAGTGCAATTAAGCAGTCATCGGATGTCGTTAACTACTCGCTGCAGTGATTGGTCCACCTGCCCAGCTGTTCCCCTGCTATGATTCACTACGTTATTAACCTTAGTTTGCTTACGTCCATTAAGTATTACGTGTTGATTCATTATTATTCATTGCGGAAACCGGGGTCAACGCGTAAAACAAAATACATGTGTAAACTGTGATTCACACTGGCGATCATTGATTTTGTCGCGTTGCACTCTATCGATACCGGTTCTCGAGTCTCTACGCATTTCCTTCCGAATGAATCGATAATTACGTATAATACATATACGAATGGCGTTTGATAATAAACATAGCATCACGCCTGTATTCCCCGAAGGGGTAGGAAGAGGTGCACATACAGTATACCCACATTTCGCCAGTTATGATTTTAGGTCCCAATGGGGGTGGGCCTATTGCCATCAACCGGGCACAAATCCAGACTCCGCGCTGATTCTAAGAATTACCTAATGGAAAAACCCAGTAACACTTTGCCCGACCCGGGAATCGAACCCGGGACCTCGTGCTCAGCAGTCGCGCTTAGCAACCACTAGACCAATGAAGCAGTCGTTTGATATTGGAAATGGTTTTTTTACTTTTCAGCCCTAGGCGGTTCCGCTGCGAAGGTGATAATCAATGTTTTTTTTGTTCACAGGCAATTCTTACATCACACCTATGATTTTACACTATAACAAGGTCTTTGGACTAGAGGCAAAAAGCTTGATGAATAGAAATCAATTAGTTTGATAAATGTATGTGGATGACATAATGTTTTGACCATCTGATCTATGACATATATTTTACATTCTATTCATTTTCTACTCGTCTAGCGTCTTGCCATTTGTCTAGGACCCCTGAAGAGAGGGAACGTGATTGCTTTCAGGTCAATCATTATTCTTCTTCTTATTATCGGCATGAGCCAATAGCCGCATGGAATAGGTCATTCCGTGTTGTAGAGATTGGTCAGTCAACAAGGATGGTAGAGGTTGACAGTCCAGGGTGCACCGGACGTACTTAAGTGTCAATAATGATGGCTCGTGCCGCAAGTCATAGTTATCTGTATGTTGACAATGTTAACTGTCACAACATTTAACAGACTACTGGTATCTAAGTGGTAAGCACGTGTAGTCATTACGTACTACGGTGTTCATATAGTGATTCACTGTTATCGCCAAGTTTGACACCTTTCGTTCTGCTAAGAAATATGACTAATGTAGTTATGTTGTAACATATATTGACTAAGCTGCTTCCGATATAACTTATTCATGAAATTCTTAAAAAAAGATGTACGTAAACGGGCTTAATCATCATCATCAACCGCCGATCATCAGCCGGAGACGTTCAGTGTTGAACAAAGGCCTCCCCCTTAGAACGCGACAATGAACGACAGCTTGCTAATTGCATCCACCGGTTGCACCGGGCTTAGTGAGAAGCATTAGAGCTAGGCAAATTGGTCAGTTTGAGGGCAATTAGTGACTGGGGGTAATCAAATATCTTAGTTTGCAGTATGCAATTGCACTGAGTAGCCAAGTATTTACAATAATCACAATTGCACATTGTTGTGATTTATTCATCACATTAATTTGTTTGAAAAATAACGATGACTGTATTAGTTATTGTTTTAGTGGCAAACAGTGGAGACACAGTAAGCATTTTGTTTGCATTTTATCTACTATGTTTGTTTTATGATATTGACTGTAGTGAGGCACAGATAACTTGGCATGCGGGCTGTTCTGTTCCGGTGGCCTCACAACCGTTGATAATTGTGCCTGGGAATAAAATCCGTTCTCATAAGTTATAATAGACTTAACGAGTTGGATAAAATATAATTTGCGTCATAAAAATACAAGTTAGCTTAAAAATAAACTGCCTCCAATGTGTCTACATGTAAGGCAAAGATCTGCCATGTCTAAAAAGTAATACACTACATAAAATACATACATACAAGATCGTTTGAATAACAAATACTGGAACCTCACTAAAACTTCGTTCTACGAAAAATATAGCTAAATTATAAAACAACACTCCAGAGGGACTCTTACAATTTGCAAAGGGTAAAGGGTGAGGGACAACGCCCAAATTGTCAAAGGTTTTTGAAAACAAGAACTCGACAGTATTGGCAGCATCTAGTTTGCTCTTTTATCTTAAAGCCTCACTTAAAGCAAAATAAAAATATGTCAATAAACGGAATATTTCTATCTTATTTTCTACGAAACTACTTTCAGTCTTAATTTTGGTGGATGTTTCTTATGCTTGGCGTTTTTTTACATTTATTTTTCAGACAAAAGGTTTACCTTAACAAAAATTTCTAGATTGTATTATTGAAGTTATCTTATACTAAGAACCTGGCATCTATGACCAGTCAACTGAAATTATTCAAATATTAAGCATTCCTATTATGATGAAACCACAAGAATTACTCGCAGATAGCTAGAAAACTAAGAAGTTTATTAGAGTTACAATGTAATAACCTAATCTTGGTTGAGAGTAAGTTTTCTTTGTATGATGTGTGAGTCTCGTGTGAATTCAGTATACTGTGTTATCTCATTACCTAGTTGAATGAAAGTCGCGCGGTGATGTAAATTATAATTCTCGTAAACATGGCGTGTTTCTATTCATTTTCGTCTCCCACGACGATGCGATGTCATTTCACCTAATAAATTACACTGAAATAATGTTACGTTTTAATTTTAACTCAATTCATGTAATGTTTGTAAACTTTTACTTCTTTGTTATTTATACGGCTACTAATGAGGTAAGCATAAAATATTTTAAGATTACAGTGGAGTTCTCGACATAACTAATTTGTAAAGGGTTTAAGGTTATCTAGTTAAGTATAATTATAAACCAATCATTTTGTTTACACATGTAAGTCGATATATGTTAAGTCTTGTGTCTTTAGTCTAGAATTATAGTTTTGTATATTGCTATTACTACTACGTTTTTTGTAGCACTTTGCAACGTTACCATCCGATATGTAGGACTATGTAAGTCATAACAAGAATTACAATTCATTAACTGAAGTACTATTAAAAATATGAACCACATTATTATGCTTTAAATTAATAAACAAAACACTTCCTTTGTATCTTAAAGCACAATCATTTGTTTCAAATCTCTACCACAGCAACTATTTATTCTACAGATGGGCATAGAAGCGCGGTGATAAATTAATATAATTCGACAATCTTGCTAGCTATTACATAATGAATGCACACGTGTGGATTTTTAGAAATCTTAATGACGCCAAAATGGCTCCACGCTGTATTTTGGGTACAGATTGGCCCGTTTACTTACTTATGAAAAATATTAAAGCAATGTTTTGTTACACAATGTTCTGTCACATTGCATGTATACTATACTTTCGTTCAAATAATGGAAAAGACAAGACAAATTAGTTACAACCAATTTGTTGCAAAATTGGAATGATTATGTTGATTGATTGGAATGGGCATGGTTTGGGCTCTATAATATATTGTATTTTCATATATTAAAAACAAAAATATGTCCTACATAATTAACAGACAATAGTAGGTATTAATTAGGACTCTTGGGAATGTCCCGTTAAACCCCGACATTTACATGTCTAAGTTAAAAGTAAAAGATTGTTTATAGGCGTTTGACATTAGGGGTTGTCCTTGTCCACCCAAGTGTGAACATACCTACGTGACGAAGATGTGTACGATTTAGAAATATTTCTTAAAGTTTAAGGCACTTTGGTGTTATTTCTTATATCTGTTAAACTCACCCATGTACAGAAAATAATAGAGTGGGTAATTTTCAAATTCATAGGTTACGGAAACGATCAATGATATTGTCTAATTTGGATTGCAATTTCAAGTAGATGGATAAGCATTTCATAGTGCTATTTCTGTCAGTTTTATTATCTGATATTGTATCTTAAGGTGGCATCTAAATTAAATGCTAAACTATACTTTCATGAACTGCGAACCACTCAACATACCTATCTAAATTCAATGTAGTAGGTACTTATTTCCTGCTTATCTGAATACCGCTGGGTAATCCGTACGTTTTTTATTATGCAGATAGTCAGCTATTTCCTCCTAATTCTGCCATTAAAAATTTGCGAACAATAAAATATAGATAATGTATTTTAAATATGGTTTCTTGTTTTTACCAAACACTTTCCGCTACACTGTAATGTTCGCACATAAATAATGTTAAAGTTAACTATTTTTTGTTATTTTTACAAAATTATTAAAACATTCTAAAGAGTATATGATTATGATCTTTAAGGTCAACCATGAGTCTATAAGTCAGAATAATAGTGATTCAAACCAAATAACATCCTTTTTACAAAACCTGCTTGATATATCGAATGCCATTTACGCCGGCTTCCAATAATATAATTGCGAAAGTATAAAGCAATTTAAAGGTCACAAGCGATAGCTCCGAATCTGTGTTCTACTATGTTAGTATCTTATTTATATTACATTATTATTATAAGGTTAGTAACCGATGTATACAACTTTTCTGATTTGTGAAAACTAAAAGGGAGTTGTGGTGCTTTTGGGGCAAAACGATAGTAAATTGGTAACAAATTATTGTGGCTCAGCACCGTAAAACGTATTTTATAATTCTTATTGCAATATTTATTTATTTTTATTGAATAAACAACTAACTTTTTATCTATTATTATGCTTTATCATTAAACATTTGTGGGTAGTGGCACTGATAAACCAAACCATTTGTCAATTTGGGAATATATTGTAACTAAAAGTAATTTTCAGTCGAACATAATTATTCTAGTGAAGTTCTTATATTGTGTATAGAATCAGCATTGTGGAGGCCAAATTTATATGAATACCAACATTAAACTTAATTTGATACTTAAGTTCTCCTCGTTAAACTGACCTAACTGCTCTTGGAATTAAAAACTTAAGAAACTTGCGCATTAACGCGTACATACCTATAAGTATATCCATTAGAGAATAATATCAGCTTCTCTGATGATGACTATTTACACATACCTAATTACTAAAGCAATAAAGGTCAGGTGATGCCGGTGGATGGTATTACGACTTTCTGCGAAGATGCGGCTTCGCCGATCTCTCAGAATCGAGTTTAATAAAATAAAAAGCCCACTTACTTGTTGAAGGTCTGTTCGTATTGTTTTATTTCCTTCCTGGAGAACTCATGAAATTCCGTATAAACGTTTACGAATTTATATTTCGGTTTAACCTCCAAGCCCTCTTCCAGTTTATCATTGATCTCTTGTCTCCTCGAGAGAATACCACTGAGCTCCTCTGTAGCAGACATCGTGATATTTCGCGCCAAAGAAAAGGTTGAAAAATGTTGTTTTTTAATCAGGTAAACGTGCGTCGGGCGCCGCGAGAGGCTGCCTGCGGCTACGACCTTACAAACACTGGTAGTGCGGGCCGGCGCGGCGGGCCGCCAGCCGCCAGTCAGTGCCTCGCACTCGCTCCCTCCTGTAATCAAGTCGCGGGCACTGCGGGGGACGGATGGATCGACGCGCGTATGTGCCGCGCACCGCTCTATGATCTGCCTAATCTTATTGCAATTATTGTAACCCCACAGATAGGATAATTCAGTGACCCTGTCATTAAATTGCGATGATCTCCAGAACCTATTCAAATTTTATTAGGTCGTTACTGCAAAATTCAAGACTACGACGCAGGTACTAATGGATGCTGTTTGAACACTGCTATTTTGGGAGTGGTCTACAGCGTTTAATTGTACACTTCAAAACAGCGCTCATAACATACTTTTTACTCATTCATGCATCTTGCAGTTCAGCTGTCGTAAACAAATACTAGGTATGTATATATGGAAGTATTTACCAGCACCTCTTCAACTTGACGGCTCGTGCCAGGTTTTTTTTAAATATTTTCACATCCATAAATATAGCTCGTTAAATCTGCACATCTTTACTGCAGTCAAAATCTTATTTCTTTGCTCACTAAGTATGGTCACGGGTGTAAAAGCTACTCTTCATAGTAGTGGATGTAAAATCACAACTTCCAAATTTAAAAAACCTTTTCGTTTCTTCCATAAACTTTTTTGCTTATAATCCAGCGCTGTAGACTTCAAAATCTTTGCCTCAAAAAACGTTAAGTTGAAAATACTCTTTATAATTACTTTGTGCAATTGATCAAGTTTCTACTTGATAACTGCAGAAAGACCTTTGATGCAAAAAATACTCTAGACTGAAATGCGAATAGGTAATTAGTTTAGGGAGATTCCTTTTTACACAACACAATATTATATGCAATCGAGTATAGGCTAATTAGTTTGTGGTCAAACATTTTATATTGTTGTTATGACGTGTTAAGTCAATATCATTTAACATTGAGTAAACGCGGTCAAAAACAATCGAAATAATAGGTTTTCCTTAATGAGAAGTACCAGGGAGACACTAAGACAGAACAAGTATGCTGTAAACTATTAGTTACTTATTTTTAGATTAAATTATTGAATTAGGCACCTAAAAAACTTTATTAATAGACTATTTTAACATTGTTAGTAGACAAGTGTGTATTTAAAGCTAAGCCTTACATGTTTCGTTAGCTTACACGATCATATCAGCTTTGTAGGCTTTGTGACAAGTTCGTTCGCAGTCCTAATATTTTTTCAGCAATTCAAAAAGCCAGGCTCCACGAGTAGTTGGCCATTTAGAGCTGTGAGACAACTTTTAGGCTGTGCAAGAAGTTTGCGGTAAGTTACTTACAAGCGAATGAAGATTCAAGACATGTTGGAGTGGATGTGAATGCGCTGGTGAGACCTGCACTCTGTAAAGTGGAAGAGAGTCCCTCAGTCAGCCCAGTGAGATGCCTGGTTTTCCCAAGGAATATGTTTTTGAGTGGATAAAGAAAAATGTTGCTTTGGGAAATATACACTAGTTACTAAGTCAAGTCTTGCAAAGCCACCTCAGATGTCGTTTCAAAATCGTGCGCCACGACACCTCCTTATACTATTTAATAAAAATATTTTGTAGGCTCATGGCCCATATTAGTTAATCAAAACTATATTGTCTACATAGACTTTGATGTAACCAGATGAGCAATAGGTATTGTCGTTTACATAACAACAAAAACAACAATTATGCGGTATAGCGTCATTATGAGGTGATCAATGTATGGCACAATCAAAGCTCTAAGACAGTTTGTATACATCCACCTTCCTAACTACCGCTGTAAGAAACGCGTGTGACTCAACCCCACATCTCGCTTTGGCAGTCCTTTGCATTGCATTATATCAACGCTACATGAAATAAAAAAACAGTGAATAAAAATTTAAATTTTAAAATTTTAAAAAAATCTAGTTAATTTTTACTTTTTTATTTTTACTTGTTCTATATACAGTTTTAAAATAAGAACGTGTTGTGGATACTATAATTTATAATAAAATTATAAAAAAGAAAATAGGCACGATTTTCTTTGATTAATACTGTGGTGTTTGGATGTCAAATCTTCCTATTGAACTAATATCAACTATAAAATTAAACATCGGTGGTCACAGCTTTCAGGCTCCGCTTGTAAGATATCGAAGATCAAATGGCTTGAAGAAGTTTACATACTTTAAAAAAACCTGTGCCTCCAAAAGTATAAAGTGCTTATATTAAATTATTTTCGACATAAGTGCCGTAATATATTATGACTTACCTACAAGAAGAGGAAGACAACCAAATGGATGTACCGTCAAACAGATATAGTTGTGAATGTGTGGAGACCAAAGTTTTGCAGTCTTCGCTTCACTTCCAGAGGTTTGCAATATCTTTTGGAGGGTATACCTTTTCCTTTTTGTGTAATATCTAGAGTAATAGTAGAACTACCTAAATGATCTGAAGCTGTGAGACTAACGAAGTAGTAGATGCTAGGCCTTAACTAACAAAATAAATATATCTACTTATTAAACCTGTATTCATACTCAATGAAGAATCCTAAAACTTCCGTTTGAAAAAAATTCTGTTCAGAAAAAAAATTAAAGCAGAACACAATTACTTCGGGGTCCAACTATTACTTGCGGAGGTTAAGGATATTCTGATAAAAACTGTTACTTGTAAATATTTACATGCAATTTGAACTTGCTGTGGGAAGTAGTTAACCAAACACCGACAGGAAGTAAAAATTAAGGTCATAATGTGGGGTGTCCAATGCAAGCCCTTCGTTTGACACTTCCGATAATGCAATTGATTTTGTATAATGTACTTATTTTTATCTTTGCGGCTGTGTTCGTCGAAGGGACAATTAGAACTGTAGCACCTCTAAATTTCGCTGGATTATTGCCATTTATTGACCCATAAATTAACATTAAAATAACTAAAAAACGTTATTTAAATTTCATTGAAAATGTCTGATGACGCTACGTGAGCAGGTCAGACAGTTTTTTAACGGTTTTGTTAAAGTTAATTTCTCAAAAAAGCAGTTTATTGCAAACTTTTGTTTTATGGTTAGAAAACTAGGTATTACAGCCCCAAGATTTCCGTCGAGTAAGCGAGATGCACTACTCTGCACGTTGCGGTCTCTCGCTTCTACAACGATATGTCCTACTTGAGTTCATGGTAAGGGGGCAGGTGACACTCACTTGTAATGACAATTCCACGATTGAATGCCTGTATTTTAATTATTTTTTGTTCTTGTCCATTCATACTAAGCTTATCATATACAATACCTAAATAACAAAATTATTTTCTATCACCTCTTTATCTATCGGTAATGAACTCTGACTTGATGTGGTTTAACATTCAGTCCGCTACGTACATTAAATGTGCAAACCAGTTTCGTTTAAAGTATTAGATCAAATGTGTATTTGTGTATAACTAGTATGATGGATGAAAGCGACACTGCATCAAAGAAATCCCGAATTAGTTTTGAATTGAGGAAGACCAAAGCATCGCCCGGGGCAGCTAATTTTAACAGGTTTGGAAATATTATTCCAGCCCCCTTACCATGAACTCTAAAAGTAGGACATTGTACGAAGTGCTCTCGCTTTAACAATGTAAACTATCCAGCTTTAAAAGTTCATGGTAAGGGGTAGGACGTAAGTAACGTTGTAATTTACCGCTTGCCACGATTGGTCGTATATTTTGAAATGAAAATCTTATTTTGAAAATTCGCTATAAAACCAGTAAAAGAAAATCTATTTAGAAGTTTTATTGTAATGTAGTGACAGAAATTAGGTACCTAGAATCCTACATACATATATTTTATTTAGCGTAATGTCATGCCACATGGATGTACTTAGTTTAAAAAAATCCGTTTAGGGAATTTGATATATCTACATAGCGTGTTATTTTAGCAACTGCGCCTTTAACAACAATGAATAGTAGAATGCATAATTAACAGAAATGTTAGGTAACTAATTAAGTAATAATTGTATATCTATTTGTGTCCTAACCAATCCCATGTCGGCACCTCTCTTGGGAAATTGTTTAAGTGAAGGCATGTCAATTTTCATGCATGTACAAACTAAGCCTCGAAATATTGTATGGAGGATGATTTACCTATGTGGCCTACCTTCAGACTAACCTACCTATATTTATGAGTCCCAATAGTTTTGTGAAAAACGATACAAAAGTTTAACCTATTGATCTTTCTAAAGGTTTCTTCAATGTTCGATAGTTCGTGTAGCTATTCCGAAGGGATGTAATTTTAAATTTGGTGCTAACATTTAAGTAATTACCTTACCTAAAATTACGTAATAATTGAACAATATAGTTTTACATACTAGTTACGGATGAGATGGACTGGCACTAAACAAGAATTAAGTATTTTTAAACAAAAAAAAACATGTATGGTACTCGGTTAAACCACACCCTTTCTAGAACAGTTTAAATTGAGTAACCTACCTTTATAAATAATTGACACCTAATGTACGTTTGCACCTCGTTAGCATTTGAATATTCATAAACAAATAATATACTTAACAAATATAACGAATTAGTCAGCATTCTACAAATTTTAATTTAGTAATTGGCAAACACGCGTCCCTTGGGATAACATTAACAGTTATACGCCTTTCGCCTACCAAGCCCAAATAACTACATATTTTGTTTTGACCTCATTCGGTGTAGTCTTCTCCGAGCACCATGAGGCGACACTCGAGGTATTTCTCCTAACATAAAGCTTACTGATGCACATATTAAACATTAAAAAATATTTTATTGTTTTGTAGGACGGAGAGCTTTGGAAAAAATCCTGATGCTGTCCAACAAGAAGTCCCTCGCGAAACACCGAAAAAGAGAGGGAAGCGCAGCATAATTAAAGATTACCTAGTAGATTATACGAGCAATTCAAACCTTCACGGACTCAAATATATCGGGGAAAAAGAAAGAACTTACGTTGAAAAGTAAGTAGTCATCAAATAGAAATAAAGTGCGTTAAAAATAGAACATTTAAACAAACTTTTATTGTAGGGTGTTTTGGCTCTTCATGTTCACCTGCTGTGTAGTTCTCTGCGCTGGATTGATCAGGAAAGTCTGGATAAAATGGAATGAAAGCCCTGTCATTGTGAGTTTCGCAGAGAACCCTACTCCGGTTTGGCAAGTAAGTTTTTGCAAAATTATAAAATGTTGGCCCTTGAATATGCAGTCTTATCCCAGAACGGTTATTGGCTCGAAAATACATATTATACAGAGTGCTACTTTTCTGTAACTCTATATTTATCATACGATTTTTTTTAATAAATTTTGTTTTTAGATTCCCTATCCAGCAGTAACGATATGTTTCGAAACAAAAGCAATGCAAAGAAAATTTAATTTTACGGAATATTACCACTTGTACCTTAATAACCTGGACAATCTCACAACAACTGAGTAAGTAGACGGTCCATTTGTTACATATTAATTAATTATAAAATTTAATAGTGAATTTGACAAACTCGGGTTTCTATCCTATTGTTTGCAACAATAAATTATATCCAGTATGTTCAAGCTTATTCTATCTGAATTTCGGTCACGGATGCCTATCTAAATTGAGGCTAGCTAACTATGCAGGATCTATTAGAGTAATCGATGGGAAAGACATCACCAACGGTGTGCCTTCCGAGACACGGAGGGGTCTCGGTGTAAAAACTATCCCTATGCAAGGCCTAACCGAAGAGGCGGAAAGCCCTACTTAATGGTGTTGCTCATCGGATATATACTGGTTACGAGACAGCATAGATATACCATGGGTCCATGGCATATCCTATTGTACTTATCAAGGAATAAAATAGAGACAATAAATCTGAAAAAATAATGTTAAAGTGTTGAAATGATATAAAATATATTTTCTGTTTTAGAAAAAATCTGTTTGAGGATATTTCAATGGTGTGTGATGACCATCTTGCACCTCCTAATGGCCGAAAGTTTTCATCTGGAGTCGACACCGTAGATAATATTAAATCGGTTAGTAAAATTCTGTATAATAAGCCATGCGCAGTTAAAATAAGGTCTATTTTGTCAAAACCAATTGATATTGTTTATTATTTTAGGTCTCCCCAAACCTAACGGAAGTCTTCTTTGGATGTAAATGGAAAGATATTCCCAGTGATAATTGCTCTGATTTGTTTTCGCCTATACTGACGGAAGAAGGGCTTTGTTACACATTTAACACTTTAGGCCCCGAAGAAATGTTCAGATTAAACAAGTAAGTCTAGCAAACTAGCTATGTACCTATGTTGCTTTACTATTTAGGTACATATGTTGTTTCATTTGGCTATTCATAAAGAAGGTAGGTAATTCACGTTTTATTGGGGTAAAAAATAAAAGAGGTGTAAATTCTTTGTATAATATGATTGTCATATTATTTTTTGTCTTAACAGTTTACATGCCAACTACCCTTATTTGGAACATGATAAGACAGCAGAATCTTGGAGTTTAGAAGACGGTTACGCGCCAGGAACACCTATAGAAACCTATCCTCACAGGGGTGCAGTAAGTACCGACTATCCATTCTCAAATTCATAAAATCTTCATCGTATATCTAAAAAATATGTTGAATTTTAGGGTTACGGTGTAAAATCTGGACTCACATTCTTATTGAAAGCCAAAAAGGTTGACTTGGACTATCTATGCAGAGGCCCAGTGCAAGGTTTCAAGGTAAGTATAAAATGCACTTCGTCGATTTCACAATAAGAAACAACAACGAGTTTTACGTATTTCCTCTAATGTTTGTAGATATTGTTGCACAACCCGGCAGAGCTGCCGAGGCTTTCACAACAGTTCTTCCGATCGCCACTATCGCAAGAGGTAGTGGTTGCGGTGAAACCTAAAATGATGACCACTTCCTACGGCCTTAAACCTTATGAACCGACCAGGCTAGTATCTACTTAGATATTATCGTTCATATTTCACATACATTCGCACTTCATTTAATGCGAATGGACCAAATTATATTTAATAGCTACTTAGTTAGGTATCTATTGCTGGGTTAACTTCATGGTATAAGTCTAATTAAATCGTTCGATTAATTAAGAACTATAATACCGCTATAGTACTTGCAAAAACGATGTCACTTTTACTTGTTCACAGGCGACAATGCTATTTTCCAACGGAGCGCTATCTCCAATACTTCAGAGTGTACACTCAAGCCAATTGCGAGATGGAGTGTTTATCGAACTTTACTTACACTCGATGCGGGTGCGTGCATTTCGGAATGCCTTGTAAGTACTAAATAGACTAAATTAATATTGTGGGTGTTTCAGTAGACTCTGCTACCTATTTACAAGTATAATAAACAATCAAAACACAAAACAAAGTGTTACTGGGTTTTTCCATTAGGTAATTCTCAGTGGCAGCACGGAGTCTAGATTTGTGCCCGGTTGATGGCAATAGGCTCGCCCCCTATTACATTGGGACCTATAAACATAACTGGCGAAATGTGGGTGTACTATATGTCCATTGTGCACCTCTGCCTACTCCTTCGGGGAATACAGGCGTGATGTTATGTTATGTTTTAATAAACAATCATATTTTTATACAGAAGTGACGATACGTTAGGTGTAAGCTACTCTACTAATGATCACTGTTTTAAGCAAAGAAATAACATTAGATAAAAGATGATACAGCGAGCTATGTAGGTATATTAAATTATATTTTACGCATCCGAGCACCTACCTACTAGTTAATAGAACGGTCGTCGCTCTGTATTTTGTAACACTGCTTAAAAATGCACTTTGCGTTCCAGATGGGCCAAATATGGAGGTCTGCAATGCTGGCAGTAGAGAATGTATTAAATCAGCGCAGAGTAAGTCGGTCATCGGTCTCTGTAATATATCTATCAATCGACCTGTCGATATACGCTTAAAATTTAAGAAACATGCACTTTAGAACATTCACTTTACGTAAGACAATACTGGTTCCCTTTAATCTGTTTGAAACTAGATTTAAATACTTATGTTAGTTGTATGTTTAGGTAGGTAACTAACTACTTATAACAATGTTTCAGTGGAACTGGTGACTATTGAAATTCAGTCCGGACTTGACAGTCGAATGAACAACGAATCCGATTCGTTAGGGGAAGCTCTTAAAGTCTCTTCTCGATGCCGGTGTCTGCCAGCCTGCACTTCAATAGAGTACGAGGCGGAAACATCTCAGGCCGACTACGATTGGGCAGCCATATTCAGAGCATATCGATTATCCAACGTATCTGAAGAGTTGAAGGAGTGAGTTCATAACTTGTTTGTCGTTTACACAATCGAATCAATTACGTAAACCTCTTTTAATTATTTTAGCGTGCTTTTAAAGTAAATAGCTTTAATTTGCCTGTTATAAATTATTTTCGGTTCTGTACGTATTCTGAACATTACGTAACCGTTCTAATGTGATCGGGTTCCAATAACCTTCGGCAAAAACATTGAATACGCCATATTCATTGAAGCAAGAAACATAAAAACTTACCAACTGTAACTTATCTACAATTATGCCTATTGTATTTTGTGAATAAGACAATCATAACTCCTAACAAATAAGATAACTTTGATGCAAAAAAAGTCTCATAAAATATAGATAGGTAACTAGGAAGTTACCACACTGAAAATAGTTTATAGACAAAATGATAAAAAACGCTTTGTTGTCTTATTCTAAATTACATATCGCGGCCTGGATGATAGGTCACAGACTCGTACTGTCATACGATTGTACCTAGTGGGTACAATCTTTCCTAGCTGAAGCCACAACCCTACTTCTAACACCCGCTTCCTAGATACTACCTTCTAAATTCCCGATTCCAAATTCTTCTAAGAAAATTTAACTTCACTCTACTCTACATTGCATTTAGACAAAAATATACATTCTCAATCTGAGTAAATCGATCTTATCGACCGATGAATTCAGGCTTAGATAGGTCACGTCCAGTGTATTGCGGGCTGCGGCGTCTCGCTTCCAAGACATAAACTGTCCTGCTTTAAGAGTTCACGGTAAGGGGGCTTTATTGTCCCCAGGGGGAACGCTGTGGCTTGACATTCAAAACAAGTCAAAATATTCCACACAACTTCTAGTCAGTTATCTTTAGAATAAGTATCTATCAACTACCAGCTAAATTTGTTTTGAAATGAGACGAGAATTTATTTTGGAATACTACTGAGTATCAAAATACTCAATGTTAAAATGTTCAACAACGCTACAGATCCTAAGTAGATACTGAAGTACTAACCACAGGTCTCACGGAAGGCGGGCCGGCAATATGTTGTAATATGGGGTTTTTCTCTACGAAATAGGATATCACGGAAGGAAATAGACGATTAGAGAGAAAATTGTGGTTCTGCCTTAATACTTAGACTTACAATAATGGCGATTATCATCGGCAACTATGCATACCTAATAATGTTACCAACCAAATACCTACTTATGGCGTTTGTGGATTTTCTTAAATAATATAATTATACCGAAGGCTGTTATTAGTTTTCAAAGCACCACAAAATTATCCAATAATTATACTTACATTTCACCATAAAACTTAAAAGTTCTAAAATTACATTCCATATTCATATCGCAAAGTATAATTTTGTGTTCCACACACGACTGATTTCAAGTTAACGACCTCTTAAAAATAAACTTACCGGTCAATACCTTCTTGGTAAGATGTAATAAAACAAAAAAATATCGTTATACAGCACCCTGTAAAATATATAATTTGTATGAATCACTTTAATACAATATCAGCCTGTATAGGGTGATCTTAAACAATATCTAATTGAATATTGAAGCTCTACGCTTAGAGGCCTATTTTTCCCTATGGGACTTCACAAATATATGCGGCTGTATTGATTTGCCAAGATATATACATATTTCTTTTGTTTTCAGCTTGACTTACTCACGCGTCATGGTGTTCTTCAAAGAAGCCCAGTTCATCACATCTCGACGTTCAGAGTTGTACGGTCAAACTGATTTCCTTGCCAACTGCGGTGGTCTACTCGGACTCTTCATGGGCTTTTCTATTCTAAGCGTGGTTGAAATATTATATTTCCTAACTCTGAGGTAATTTGTAAACCATAATTTTAAGCAGTAGGTATTTACAAAATTTGTATACTACCATCATGCAAAAAAGTGTACCTTATAAAGCAGATATGTAGGTATATCATTATCTGTTAACCCTGGAGAAAGACACTGCTTACGATGACCGCGCCGCATAAATCAAAATTAAAGAATGATGCTACTACAGCGCCATTCCACCTGCTCAAGGCCGCTCAATCCTTATGAATGCAGCTCCGCCTTTATTATTACCAGGAAAAGCATAATAAGATACCTATATGAAAAAGTATTACGCATTGTCCCTATCTTCTAAACCCTAAAGCATTATTTCGCATTTCATTTTCAGATTATGCTGCGTTCTTTGGCGCCGACGTAACAAACAGCGGCGTATTGATTTTACTACGAGTGAGAACATTCCTGGACCTAGCCCAAGCAAAGTTTTACACCCGTGTATTGATTAACTTAATAAAACTACAAACACCTGTTCATCATGTTTATTACAGTAAATTACTTATATTCTCACGTACAGGAGAGAATTGTATACTTATGACTTTTGTAATAAAACACGCTCTTTTTGCTATTATTCACAAGTTTTCGCGATCTAAATTGAATGAACATTATATTTTAGATGTGTTGAAATGCAAATAAAAATCTATTACACATACAATTGTTTAATTACTATTTCTGCCTAAACAGTACTTGGTCCGCTAGGTTTCTTCTTGGGAGCATAGCCGATTCTGTTTTGTATTTCTTCAGTGGTTTTAGTGCCCAAACCTAACGACTTAGGTGTGTCTTCTTGCATTTCAGTAGCAGAAGAGGTATTGTTGCCTTGTTCTCTACGAAAAGCTTCATATTCTTGTAAATCATCTAATTTCAAAGTAATTTCCGTCAAAGGTCTTCGAATCATGATTATAACTGAAAACATAATTGTATATCATTATGATGTAGTAAATGGATAATAAATAATACCTAATAGGTACATATTATTTGTTTGTTTCATTGTGTGTTAAATGAATGCTAATTTATTTCGAATGCTGTAAAATTACTGATTTATAAGAACGCATCCTTAAAGTTTTTGGTTGGTAGCACTGTACTCGTCACTAGTGACGTACTCATAGTTTCATAAAAGCAAAAATATATCGATATTAAATTTATTGACACCACATTACTTTTTACAATGTCTACGACAAACGTGTGTTTATAACAGGTCAAAACATAACAATTTTATAAAAGAAACACTTTATGTCAAGTGATAAGAGTATACTATCTTAGAACAGTAACGAGGCGGACGCACATAAATATAATTAAGTTTATGTTTAAAATATATTTTTAGACACAAGCTTTTAAACAGTGAGACTCAAATTACTAGTGAAGACGAATTAATCAAGCCCAAACACGGTGGTCAACTATATCATCAGACCAGCTCAAAAGTACCATAATATTGTATTGTCACTGAACCTATATAACATACCTACTTACATACATTACGAATAAAATATTCTGTAACCAATCAAAATCTTCTCGTTTTAAATCTAATCTTTGAGTAATAGAATATGTTTGACTGATGAAAATAGATTTCTAGTATCATCTACCACTGATATAAAACTTACACCATTTATCAAAAAAAAAACTATATTAATATCGCTGTATTACTAGATTTCTGCTGCGTTATCTTTTGGTGTTATTTTATTGCACATATTTTTTCAAATATAAGACCCAAACTATATTGTAATAATTATATTATTAACACACAATAATTAAGGCCATAAATCACCAACAATCATGTTTTTTATATAGCTAGTATACCTAGTATACTTATGTATCTTTATGAATTGTATATTTATTAGAGACACGCCGAATAGTGGTTTTACCGAATAACCGATTACCGAATACTATTCGGTTTAACCTTACCGAACCGGATATTCGGCCGAATTACTCAGTTTACCATTTGATTGTTTTGTCGCGTAAACAGGTTCTTACATGTACTAAGTGAATTTGATTGCGGTTTAAAAAGATGTTGATTTTAAATTTATTAGCTTTATTTGACTCATGTTTTATAGGTTTTCTTTGACTTATAATATAACAATATGAATCTTACATAAGAAGTGTTGACTTTTATATCTATACCGTGTCGGGTAGCGAAGAAAATAACCAAAACCGAATAATTCGGCCGAATAAAAATAGTGAAAAATATGCCGAATACCAAACGAATATTCAGCGCATCTCTAATATTTATTATTCACATTCACCAAAATTTCTATTCTACACTCCAATCCATTGGACAGTCGACTTCAACTAAAATGTTTACGATTATAACGCACCGAAGAGAAACATACGCGGACATTAAGATTATATCGATACTTAATATTTTTATTACGATAGTCTTTGCAACACTAGTAACAACAATTTTCTCGACGTGACGTCGGATATTGTACACGTCAATATTGCGTAGTTCTAATCGCGATTTCTCGTTCTTCTGTTTTCATTACGTGAAGATCTAGTTAATATTACATCTTAATATATATATTAAGTTTAAAATAACTCACCAAAATGCTGTACCTCGAAGATTACTTAGAAAGTAAGATGTTCTTTGTTCTTCTACAGTGACGTAATTCCCTGCTGATATGTTGGTAGTATTGTGGCGTGCCCTAAAACTACAATAGTACCGCGCAAATTTAAATTTAAAAATATATTTCCGCGTGCAAGTGTTACATTAAAAAAATAGTTTTATTAAAAATATTATCTGTCATTACAGTGATTGAGCATCTTCCACAAGAGCTGCGAGATAGATTTACTGAAATGCGTGAAATGGACTTATCAGTTCAAAGTAAGATTTTTTCTAAAATAATTATTTTAATTGTTATTGACTTAAATTAATATCAAGGCCTACCATGAGTTTATAAAATATTTCAATGAAATATGATTTACAGATAACATGGATACATTAGAGAAAAGAGTGCGTACTCTTTTCGGTGGATGTAGACGAGGAGACATAAACACTGACCAGGCCAATACAGAATTTACAGACATTAAGCGTGGATACAATAAGACTCTTGAAGAAGCTGATGAAAAGATGGCTCTTGCTAATCAGATGTATGATTTAGTAGACAGATATTTGCGCAGACTTGGTAAGATATCAAACTCAAAATAAATATGAATGCATTATTATTAACGGGTTCAAGGATTGAATGTTCATGTATTATTCATCCTTAGGCCTGTAATTTACCAGAAAGCCAAAGCTGACATTATTTTCATTAGAAACAACCCACATTTTATATGATGTGAACCCATCATTATTCATCAAGCACAATGTTTTTTGTCAGTGGTGCCATTTATAATCAGAGATTTATAATTAAAAATTACATACTTGTTCAGGGGTTATAAATTGCATAATGTATAATATAAAATACTACCATTGCACGCAGTGTACATTGTTATTTTTTTAATTTCTTGCTTGTTGCATAGATTATTTTTTTTTCTTTTACAGATACTGAGCTACACAAGTTTAAATGTGAACTGGAGGCAGACAACAAGGGTATTACTGAACTATTAGAGAAGCGCTCACTCGATCTTGATGTGAATACCAATCACACAAGCACTTCTAACAACAATCACTATAAGGACAACAGGTATTTCTTAGTTGTATGTAAACTTTTAACATCAACAGAGATAAATTTTGTTATTGAATGAAATACAGGTTTGAGTTTGAAGGTTTTATTTGATGACCATAAAAATATAGAGTCATTAGAGTTTCTCGATGTGGCTGATTGTACTACCAAAATTGTTGAGCCCTAGTTATTTTAGCTACAGATAGGTATGTTTATGATTAATTCTTAATCATTTCTATTTATAACATAAATTATGTGTTGTAAATCGCAGGTATCGCATCCGTGCCGAAAAACGGCGTGATAGCTGGGGTAACCGCGAGTCTCGCGGCCACGCATCTGGAAATCTATCCAGAACGGACTCTGCCATACAGGTAAACATGTTTTATTATTATTATTTTTTAGACTTGAACGAATTTTAGATATTTTTAATACTTAATATTAAAGAATTGCCCAAGTATTAACGTTTAGATATTGTTCTCAGGCTGCTTTGGGACGCGATTCTTATTCGCTGGGCCACGCTGGTAGCGCCATCGCTGCCGCTGCTAGCCAAGCTATAGCAGCCACACAACAGGTAAGCTTATGATGTATATAATGTAGTACAATAATAATTTAATAAATACTTGAAATAAACGATTGTTAAAAATTATCAAATATGCATCTTACTTGCATAGTGTTAATTAAAAATCCATACTAAACAAACTTGGAACATTGCTACATTAGACATAGAAAACCAAGTGCTTTATTCAGCCTGTTCGTTTTTGTATAGATGCAGTATGGTCGCCGCACAGCCTCCTTGAAGGCATCTTATGAAGCGGTGGCTGGTGGAGAACTAGCTCACCATACTCTGCAGACTCATCACACTCATCATGACCATGGTAACACATACAGACCATACAGTCACATTCACATGATAGAAAAGTTGCTTAATATGAATGTGGAATATGTGTGGAATATGTATGCAATATGTAAGCTGGTCATATCTGCTGCAAGTTGGAGGCGTTATAGCATTTAACAAAATCAGGTCAAACTCAGAAAGAGATATCCCTAATAATTATTGCCTGTATTTATAAAACTTCTTCAGTAAACAAAACCCTTTAAAAAATTAAGTAAGTTCTTTGGTTATAGCACACTCAATGTTTATTTTTTCTTTAGGACATGGTATGTCCACGAGCCACTCTCAGAGCAACAGTGTTCATGGACATCACACTACCTCTCATGGACACAGTAATTCAACCTCTTCGACTAAAAGAAACAAACAGAAGTAAGTACAATCATACAAACACCTCAAAAGCTTTATGCTTTAATCGGCCTTAGATGTGATTAAATCTGACAAATACCATATTCCGAGTATGAAGATTTTTTAATTGACTGATTATTTTTGTTTCAGGAAGAGCAACAGCTACAGCACTTCGGGTGTGTCTTCACACACACAGCAAGCTGTCGCGTCGGCTGCTAGCCGTTCATCTTCGCCTACTGTTGTGTATGTAGATTGAAAAATCTTCTGCCTATTAATGTATTTATTTATTTATTGACTTGAGCTACATAACCATTGCCATAATACAACAAAAAAGCTGCCAGGATTGTCAAGGTTTCCTTTTTTGATCGCTATTTTATAATTATTTTGTTTTAATTTAGGGCCATGAACACTGTCGTCAACAATGTCGCCATTGAAGAACCAATGGAGGAGGAATGGACATACGACCCCAACGAACCCCGCTACTGCATCTGCAACCAGGTGTCTTATGGAGACATGGTTGCTTGTGATAACCAAGATGTGAGTACAGTGAAAATTAACTATTTAACTCTCAAAGAACTTCTGATAAAGGAAACCTATGAACGAAACAATGAGTTTCTATAAATTTTAACTATGTAATTATAATTATTTATGTAAATACTTTTCATAATTATGTTAAAAATTCATTTTATTTATTATGTTACAGTGTCCGTACGAGTGGTTCCACTACCCGTGCGTCGGCATCACCGCCCCACCGAAAGGCAAATGGTACTGCCCTCAATGCCAGACCAACATGCGTCGCAACCGCGCCCACCGAAAGAACTAAACGCGTTGCGACAATGTTACTGCTTAATCTCATATCGTCTTTATGCCATTAATCTACCTGTATATCTTATTCAATAAATAATTCCATGTGTATTTAATTTTATTATTTAAACATTCATGTTGGTTTATTGTAATTTTTTCTTTGGCCTCGGCCTAGGCTGCCTGGAGTGACTATGTTCCTTGGGCATACGCACTATAGAACAAGGTCTCATCTGAAATGTTTTAGCTAAATATGAAGGTAACCTTGTGAGGTTTCTTGACTTCCGGTTCCTTAGCCACTTTCCTGCTAAAGTGTCGTCTATGGCACAAATTGGCTATAATCTCCAATATAAAATATGGTCTGAACTGGGCATACCGCATAACCACAGCATACTTCCTACAGATAGCACAGAGAATAAGGGATTTTAATGCATAGATACCTCTTCAGTAATACAAAATTCGTTATGTACATACATCAATTGTTTTAGTACAAGAGTAATATATAACCAAAAGTTGTAAGTTTCAGTACTTTGATGAATCAGGGCGTTGGTATGTTACGTTCGTTCAAGGTTTAAATAAAACATACATAAACATCTTATAGGATGGAAATAATTCGGTATATGATGAAATTATAAAAAAAATATGTAGATTCATCAAAATTTGATCCAAATACTTTTAAATTACTGTTTAGTTAGTAACCTATTTAGTAACTATTACCACAGCTATTACTGTGGCAACACTGAACGCAGATCGAAGGTTGTAGAATTTTCCGAATTATTCATTCATGATTTAATTCAAGTTCTAGAACCAAATCATTCATTCATTAATCATTTAATATTTTGAGTTTCTGTGTCTTTGCTTTGCGGCCTGCGTTTTGGTAGACGAAAGCTGTGAAATACATATTTATACAAATTGTTTTAATAGTTACTATTGATCAGTTCTTGTGGCGAAGATTAAAAACTTCTAAATTTTATAAAATGTCTGAATCTAGAATGAAAGAGGTATGTGAAACTTGAGTTAGAGTATCTCATCATGTTGACCATCAGATTGAATATTGTAATGTAATGCGTATAACCTATTTATTTACTATTTTGTAGTTACGCAGCGATATCGATGAGCTCAATGAGCTTTTAAAACAGGCGAAAAGAAAACGAGCACAAGATTTAATTTCTCTAGAAATCAGGAAATTGGAAACAGAATTGATAAAGTTAAAGGAAAGCATTGCAAAGTCGCAGCCAGAATCTTCGCCGGCACCATCTACTGCTAACGCTCAAACCAAGAGATATCAAATAAAATTGAATGGATATGGTAAGTGAATTCTAGCAAGTCACGCAGATGCTACAGTTAGGTTTACATTAACAATGTATTGTTATACTATTGCAAACACACATTTCATTAGTTCAAGCTGTTCAAGTCCTTTACAAATCCAGTCACGTATTACCCTGGACCTTTGAAACTTTAAATACTTGGTTCTCTAATACTCACTTAACTAATATTTAATGTATTCCAGGTTGGGATCAATCAGATAAATTCATCAAAATTTTCGTAACATTAAAGGATGTACAGTCATTGCCAAAGGATCAAGTTTACTGCAAGCTCACAGACAAATCCATGGAGTTACATGTTAAAGACCTGGAGAACAAGGATTACCTTCTTGTTATCAACAAGTTGCTGGAACCCATTAATGTTGAAGAGAGTTATTGGAAGCAGAAGACTGGTAAGACTTAATATCAAATGTTTTATTGAACTACTTACTAGGTACCTTAGGTAGGTGTAAAATCCCTTAGTCTCAAGGATATGGACCAATGAAATTCAACTCTAGTCTAAAGTAGCAGAACTTGAAAACTCATACTTGTATGAGAACATAAAGTATACAATAGCATCATGCCTGTATTCCCCAATAAGGTAAAGTATGGTGCATAGTGCACAATTTTGTCAAATATGTTACAGTGTTAATCCAGTGCTACTACTGAGAATTATATAATGGAAAATTCCTATAATAATATAAGTGTTGGTCCTTAGCTACTTTATTCTAACAACATCATCATCAGCCGGAAGATGTCCACTGTTGAACAAAGGCCTCTGCTTAGAATGCCACAATAAAAGACAACTTGCCATTTGCATCCTCCAGTTGCCCGGTTATAACAACAGATATGTGAAATAATTTTTTTTGCAGATATGGTGGTAATATTCCTGGCAAAATCCAATCCTAATTCAAAATGGTCTCATATGACTGAACTTGAGAAGAAGTTTGAGGATCAGCGCAACAGCAAGCTCAAGCCAGCTGCTCCTGATATGGACAAGTCTGATCCACAAGAATCCATTATGAGTCTCATGAAAAACATGTAAGTATTGTCTCGATGATTTGAGATCCACATGAAAAGAATATTTGCCCCACTCTGGAATGCAAAGAAGGAAAATGTAATGATAATATTATTCTTAAATTACTTTGAATAGTTCCACAATTTGCTTTTTTTATTTGAAAACCTTAAGATCGTCATTATTAGACTTCATCTCACTATTCACAGCATTTTGAACATGTAGGCTTCTCGTCAATTTATCCCTTTAAAAGTTTGTAATATTTGTGTGGTATCATAATTCATTGCATAATGAGATAAACAAGTTACAGGCTGTATAAATAAATATGTAATATTTAAGGTGACCTGTACTTAGTGTTAATAGACAACTAGATATATTATATTATTTTATAACTGGCATTAAAATATTGGTGTATCTAATAATACTCATCAGTAAATGAAATGTTAATACTAAGTGCACAAGTTCTTTATGTCAAGATCAATCCATATAATTATTGGCAAGGCTTAAACATTGTTATCACAATTAAGTTTAGATATAATGCATCTGTCTATATCATTAGACTCATAAAATATCAACATACTGATAGTACAGTCAGTTATTTATACAAATAATTTTCCCTCTTTCAGGTATGAAACAGGAGATGATGATATGAAGAGGATGATATCAAAGGCCTGGTATGAAGGTCAACATAAGAAGAAAGATACATTAGATTTGTAAAGTGTGCACATCTTATGAACTTAGAATTTGTTAAATTTTATTTTTAAGGATAAATAAATCGGATTTTTATAGTCCTTTGTTTACTTATTTAGATAAATACAGTACCTATTTAACTATGGAGATAATTAACACACTTTGTATAACACACAATATTTATTTTCTAAGAATACAATAATAATATAATAGAGATCATAACATTGAATCTATATTCTACAAGATGAATATTAAGTCGGTAGGTAAATTTCGTAGTGTCGTCCGTGTTGTTTAATCCACCTTGATAGGATTGTAGTAAGAAGATGCAGCTAACCAGTGCAGACCCCTGAGAATAGAGAATTAATGATAAGTTTTACTAGTTCAACACAAAGTTTTTTAATTTTATAGGATAATAATTGATATGATGAGTACCTACTTACATTAACTTTGTTTTTTCGGGTCGGCTTGGTGTCATCATTTGTATGAAGAGAGCACACAGGTAAGCACCTTGCAATGAATACATAATAAACTGCCATTTTCCAATTATTGAGTCGTTTTCCGTTTTCATTTTTTCATATACCATGAACCTAATATTTTGGGAGCGATCGTCAGCTGTTTCGCATTCCCTTATTTCAATTTTATTACGACGTTCAACCCTGTCAAGAGTTACTACATTTCGTTCTAATGCGGTACGTAAGTCAGACCGGGTTGGCCTGAGTTCAGCCCGAATTTCGCGGAAGTTTTGACGTTCGACGGACCTAGCTCTTCTGTCCGAATTCTCTCTTTCTAGGGAATTCACTCTGTTGGTCCTTGATTCCGATCGTCGTTCTGCGGTGAACTGATCGTCACGAATTTGTCGAGATAACCTTTCATTAGATTGAGCTTGTTGTCTGCTTGCACTATTTCTCTCATTTCGAGATGTCACATCATTAATAACCCTAGATGAACGGATATTTCTTTGGTCCATGCGCCTATCCTCGCGAGACAATTTATAGTCAAGATTTTCCATATTGTGAGCACGAATTTCACGTGACATTCTCTCGTTCCTTATTTCCTGGCGGTTTTCTATTTCCCTCTCATTCAAGGCATTCATTAATCTTGATTCGCGGGTCCTTCGTTCTACCTGCAATCTCTCACGGGACAGCCTACGTTCAGGACTTTCCATATTGCGAGCCCTAGTTTCTCTTGTCATCCTCTCGTTTCTTATTTCCTGGCGGTTTTCTACTTCCCTCTCATTCAAGGCATTCATTAATCGTGATTCGCGGGTATTCCTTCGTCCTACCTCCAATCTCTCACGGGACAACCTACGTTCAGGACTTTCCATATTGCGAGCCCTAGTTTCTCGTGATATCCTCTCGTTTCTTATTTCCTGGCGGTTTTCTACTTCCCTCTCATTCAAGGCATTCATTAATCTTGATTCCCGGGTATTCCTTCGTTCTACCTCCAATCTCTCACGGGACAGCCTACGTTCAGGAGTTTTCATGTTGTGTGCCCTAATTTCTCTTGACATCCTCTCGTTTCTTATTTCCTGGCGGTTTTCTACTTCCCTCTCATTCAAGGCATTCATTAATCTTGATTCCCGGGTATTCCTTCGTTCTACCTCCAATCTCTCACGGGACAACCTACGTTCAGGACTTTCCATATTGCGAGCCCTAGTTTCTCTTGATATCCTCTCGTTTCTTATTTCCTGGCGGTTTTCTACTTCCCTCTCATTCAAGGCATTCATTAATCTTGATTCCCGGGTATTCCTTCGTTCTACCTCCAATCTCTCACGGGACAACCTACGTTCAGGACTTTCCATATTGCGAGCCCTAGTTTCTCTTGATATCCTCTCGTTTCTTATTTCCTGGCGGTTTTCTACTTCCCTCTCATTCAAGGCATTCATTAATCTTGATTCCCGGGTATTCCTTCGTTCTACCTCCAATCTCTCACGGGACAACCTACGTTCAGGACTTTCCATATTGCGAGCCCTAGTTTCTCGTGATATCCTCTCGTTTCTTATTTCCTGGCGGTTTTCTACTTCCCTCTCATTCAAGGCATTCATTAATCTTGATTCCCGGGTATTCCTTCGTTCTACCTCCAATCTCTCACGGGACAGCCTACGTTCAGGAGTTTTCATGTTGTGTGCCCTAATTTCTCTTGACATCCTCTCGTTTCTTATTTCCTGGCGGTTTTCTACTTCCCTCTCATTCAAGGCATTCATTAATCTTGATTCCCGGGTATTCCTTCGTTCTACCTCCAATCTCTCACGGGACAACCTACGTTCAGGACTTTCCATATTGCGAGCCCTAGTTTCTCTTGATATCCTCTCGTTTCTTATTTCCTGGCGGTTTTCTACTTCCCTCTCATTCAAGGCATTTATTATTCGTGATTCGCGGGTATTCCTTCGTTCTACCTCCAATCTCTCACGGGACAACCTACGTTCAGGACTCTCCATATTGCGAGCCCTAGTTTCTCGTGATATCCTCTCGTTTCTTATTTCCTGGCGGTTTTCTACTTCCCTCTCATTCAAGGCATTCATTAATCTTGATTCGCGGGTAATCTTTCGTTCTACCTGGAATCTTCCACGAGACAGTCTATGGTCGGGACTTTTCCTATTTTCGTTGCGAATTTCTGTTTTCAACATTTCAATGTCTCTCTCGTTTTGGGTTACCAAATTGTTTGATATCCTATAGTCGCGAATGTTACGTCGGCCCATAATAATTCTCTCGCGAGAAAGTCTACTGTCAATATTTTTCGTATTTTCTGAAGCCAACCTTGACAGCAACCTCTCGTCGTATCTAATTTTCCTTAAACCGTCAACGTCTCTTTCATTTTGAGAAACCGTTTTTATTGTTTCGAATTCGCGAGCATTTCTTCGATCCATCGGGATAACCTCGTGTGAAAGTCTTAAAACTTCCCTTAATTCATTTCGGGCTAGTAGTGACCTTTCATTAAATAGACTATCCCGTTGTCGGTTATTTTGCCTATTATTCCGCATTAACATATCATTGATTGTTCTAAGTTCACGGAAATTTCTGCGATCCATCTGGTTTCTTTCTCGGGAAAGTCTACGGTCAGGATTTTCCATTAGTTGTTCCCTGGATAGTCGGTAGTCGTTTGTCTTTTGAGAGTTTTCAACAAACCTATCGGTAGTTAATCGTCGAGTTGCTGTGTTACGGAAACGATTTTCTTTGTTTTCTTCCCTTGAATTGAGACGAAGACGCATGCCAAGGATCTGTCTTTCTACCGATCTCGTGTTGCCAGTAAGAGACCTCCTCTCTAAGTGTTCTCTTTGTCGCGTTTGGTCTCGGCGTTCATTGTCATTGCTTGTAATATGCTGAACTGGTAATTCACGTCGAACAACGCTTATCCTTTCCCTTGTAACGTACTGGCGATTATCGAAATTGATGAACGCCCTTTCGTGTGCTAAATGGTCCCTTGAATGCCTAAGAACACCTCGCGCTTCCCTTTCTGGTGCAAAAAGAAGTTCTCGATTCCTTGATTCCTCTTTCAACATTTCAAGTTGAGAATTAAACATATTTGCAGCCAAACGTTCATTACTAAAACGACCGTCTCTATCAGCCCTCGTATTACGGCGTTCTAAGGCATCCCTGGAGGCGCGATCAACTATTCTACGAGTTTGATCCTCGTATTTTAGATCTCGAATAATTCTTGTCTTCCTTCCCTGGTCATGAACTTCCAGTACCCGGCCGCGATTTCTGTCTGTAGTTCTTTCATATCGGCTTTTAACCCGAGAAGATCGAAATGTTTCTGCTGGACCTTGTCTTGCAGCCCTCACTTCGATATCCGGGAGCTGTCTTACCGCAGCAGGGCGACTGAGAACAGTATCACGCGGCCTCAATCCATAACGTCGATCTTCACGAATTTCATCTTGGTTATTTAGATATCGCAGTTCAGACGGACTTTCGGTAAGCCGGAATCCATGAAGTGATTTAGTTTCTCGAAAAGGAGCTGGTGATTGACGGTCGCAACACTGTTGCCTTCCATCAATGAGGTTTCGCTCGGTGAACGAAGCTATAGGTTGAAAAACCGCGACTACCGCAAGTAGTAGTAAACGCCAGTTATTCATAGTAACTGTGTGCTATATTTGTGAGGTTTTCTTCCTTTCGCGATGAATCCGTTGGAAGTGTACCGATGGCGGTCGCTTCCGAACTGAATTTTGAAGAGCTAGGACCGCCTTTTATACAGCTTCGGAAATTGTGTCGATCCAACGCTTATTAGGCGCTAGAACGCATTCAATTTTCAGCTTCCCACACGCGAAATGAATTCGAGGTGGACTGTGTAATCTTCATCCTTGGGAGTTGCATTTTTAGCCCTAGAATACTGCAGTTATCTAAATTTTGAACTCGAGGAAGAAACTCAACTTCTAATTTTATATAACTATGTAACTTTTATTTTATTAACTATATAAGAAAAAATATTTATTTGTATTCTTCTAAACATCCCGTCGAAGCGATTCTTTGACCAGGCTCAACTGAACTAGGTGTTATGTGCCTACTTACGTTGTTACGATTCTCCTATCCTCCTCAGGACAAATATCTTATGATTTGCAAATTATTTCTGGGATTTGTATCTTATATACAACAGCTTTTGCCTGATGAATATATCCCTTCGCTCGCGACATTCCAGAAAAGGTTCTTATAATAACAAAAATACATGCCTACATATTCTCTAAAGTAGGTAGTCAGTGGTGTATTATGGGATTAAGCAGTGGCAAATTATTGTCAAAACCTCGGGGCGCGAGGTATAGATACTTACTGTATTAACCGGGCACAAATCCAAACTCCATGCTACTACTGAGAAGTGCGTATAAACCCAGAGGCAGAATAACGAAAATATTTGTATTCATGTTCTAGGCTAGGATCAAGAAGTGTTAAGTTTCTTATGTTGCGAGTATTATCGCAGGACACAGCTGCACAAGAAAATTTGTCCCCGCGCGTAAAATAATTATCTGATTGAACCCGTTGGAGCAATAAATAGAATCCATAAATTGATTTTCTATGACGTCAATGCTGAAAACGTTGTTTACGGGTGCTTTGTTCTAAATTTATCGTAAACTAAGTATGATTATGTTTAATATAAACAAAATAAAAAATAGGTAAATAAAACTTTCCGGTACCTACTAAAATATATGTTATTACTTCGGCTTGGTGAACTTCGAAGTAGTTAAGGAACTGGAGATCAAATTAATAATGTCATTTTTTGGCCAAAGAATTAGCATTGCCATTCAACGTGGCAATGCTGCCAGTCTTTTGGGCACGTTACCGGTTGACATCGATGGGGATGAATTTTTTGATGCTTTTAAACTTTTTATATTGTTTTTATTCTGTATTAAATTTAAGTTGTAAAATAGTTATAATAATACATGGAATCAATAAAATAATGTCTTCATTTCCGCGTTCATTAACAATGGCCGGTAAGAATTAAATACTAGGGCATCCTGGCGTAGAAGAAAAGGCCTTTTTAAAATTATCTCAGGCATAAATATGTAATTATTTCCCTCAGTTATTTCCTTTATTCATAGACATTTCTTATAAATTACATTTTTAAATAATAAGTATACGTATATAAAAAATATAATTTTTAAAAATGTATAATATGTAATTGTTATGATTCTCATATCACCTTATAAGCCTGGGGAGATAATGTGTAATTAATAGACATTGATTTAATGGTACAAACGTATTATAACGACTAAAGGGGTAGGCAGATTAGTGCTACAATACAGTCGCAAATTAACCAGTTAGTGATATCCATGTAATAAGTATTGGCGAGTCAATTTAGGTAAATATCTATTGAAATCAAAAATCAAGTAAATATATTCGTCTATGATCACATTATCTACAATTATGTAGTTCTTAGAAAGAAGGTGTGTATATAACTGTGTCTATAAACGCAGCTTTGTCTTGACACCTAAGTACTAAAGTGTGAATAGGAACGATAGATGGTTCTAAAGAATAACTTTTCGAAAAAACGTGACTAACATGGCTCTGAGGATCCGCTGTGTATCATTTATGATTCATTCTATATACCTTCATTCAGTGCACATTATGGTTTCGTGTGGGAATCGAACCTGTATGACTATAGTGTAGCTTGTGTTGCGGAACGGTTTTACTAACATAATAACCAACGACTTTACAGCATTATCTTATCCTTCTTTAGATATTATGATGAAATTATTAATTATCATTTTCTAGACCATTACAGGCTAGTTCCGAAATGGCAAACTCTTACCACACAATTAATTGTAAGTACATATAGGTATGTTATGTTAGGTGCTGTGCATCTATTACCACCAGCTAATATGTAGATAAAGGAGTAGAAAGCTCGGCTGCTAACCCTAAGGTAAAATTAACTCATTGACATAGTCTATGACTGCGTCGAAGTGGTCGCTAAGCGCAAGAACGCTGAGCAGGTTCTGGTCTGGAATCCCGGGCCGAGCAGTTTTATTAGGTTTTACCATTAGGTAATTCTCAGTAGCAATGCGGAGTTTGGATTTATGCCCGGTGGATAGCAATAGTCTCGCCACGTATTACATAGCATAAGGATATAACTTGATGAAGTGTGGGTGTGCCTCTAGGTACATCTCTGCCCACCTCCTCAAGAAGATATTTTATCTATAGGGTATATATTTATATTGCAATGAAAATACAGTTTGGGCAACCAAAGGTTTTTTATTTATATTCTCTTAATCCTAATTGTATCCATAGGATTGGATGACTGCGGTGAACGGCGCTGTCGTCTTCGCAACCTTCTCGCCGGATTCCTTGGTGATTCTCTGTAAAGATATAGTGGCCAATAAGATAACATTCTACTTCACATTAATTATTATAAAATGATTTTTAATGTTAAATCAGTAAAGGGTAATTTTCATTTGTAATCAAATAATGTAGGTAAGAATGTAATCATCACATCAAAATTCTTAATGGCATAGTGAATTGATCCTAGAGTAGTTACAAGGTATGTACGAACCTTAAGCTTCTTCTCGAAGGCAACCTTCTTTACAGACTTGATCTTTCTCTTGTCCTCAAGCTTGCGGACAACTTCACGGTACTTCCAGCCGACCTCGTGAGACAGACGGCCAACGTGACAGTACTGTAAACAACAATTAAGTTAAAGTTATGTGTGACGATAGCACTGTGAATAAAGTCCTTTTGGAAGGACTTCTCAGAAGATTATAAAATTGCAACATGGTTATTCAGTCGCAAATTACCCAAATGAAACATCATGGAAGTATACAATCTTTTAAAATATTTTTCTCATTAACATGGACAACACAATTAAACATGAAGACTAATTATGATTATTTGCTCCTTATTTTAATACTATTAAGAAAAAACAAGACATACTTTGAGCCGTTTTTCAAAGTTGGTTTTATTGGTGTAGTGTTGTGTTACATCTTTTATCTTTCTATAAAGTTTCCTTTCATACCTTACGGCCGGGCTTCAAGCAGAAGACGCGGAGAGCCGCAGGCACGACAACGCGACGGCGGTTGTCGTAGGGAGGTGGGCAACCGTCGTAAGCGCGGAGCCGTCTTAGAGCGCTCTTTCCACGCTCAGTTTTGTGTGGGATCATGCCTAAAATAAAAGACCTTCATGAACATCTATTTATTAAATACAAAGTATTATTTTGCAATTTATGAGCATCATAATAGTTTGTATATCACAGACATCAAATAATGTAGGTAAAAAAAGAAATAATCATTAGCTGCCATATAAATAAAAACATAGGTATATATTTTAGTCTCACATAGCATTTTATGGTTAAGTATTCGTACAAGTTCAATATATGACAACTATTAAACATAGGAAATCCTCATGGATACCCGTTGTCTATGCAGGAAGTGAGTGGGTTATGTCGAGACTAAAACCAACTAAAACACCCAGTTTCTGCTATGTGACATGCAACAGGCATAGCCAAACAGGCACCCGCAGCACACCACACATGTGAGACAAAGTTAACCATATAAAATTAACTTTAAGTTAAAACAAATAAACAAAAGAGCATACCTCTGACAGTCTTCCACAGGATCTTGGAAGGTGCTCTGAAGTGGAATGGTCCACGAGCAGGGTTTACGTTGCACCTCTTGCGAAGGAATGACATAAACTTCAATTTGTTCCTGAAACACACATACTTAATTAGTAAAGAATACAAGTAAATTATATGAGAGGCATTGGAATAGGAAATCAGATATTAAGAAGTATCAACATCTATTGATATTATTCAGTCGCAAATTACCCAAAATATAGCATCATTTAAAACTATTGTTATGAAACCTCTACTTTTACCTAACTCATAAAGATCTAATTCATGGAAGTTTAAGAATATGGGAAGTACAGTTATAACAACATGGTGAAAGCACTACCCAATCCATTAAGATTAGACCACAATAGCAATAGACTCAAATGTGGTGTTATAAAAAAACAATGCTTATTAAACGATACAACTTAAAATTTTTGCTGATTTACTTTAACAATAGTGAAATAAGATAGCCTTTGATTATTACCTGAAGAAGTTACCAGACATGTTGATCTGCTCACATCGTACAACCACGACTTTGTTACCTTCTAATAGGACCTTAGCAATGACTGCGGCCAGGCGGCCGAGCAGATGGCCACGGCCATCGATCACTATGGCCTGGAACACAAATGATCACACTGGTTAAACACCATCGCTGACGTACCGCATAACCTCAAAATAATTAACGCTTTTCACAATTCTTGGTACTTGTTGGCTTTATATTTGAAGCCAGAATTTAAGGATGTTTTATAACAAAGAAAGTACATGCCGTTCGATGCAATACTGTTCTTTACCGAGATCTAAACACAAGCAAGCACGTGTGATGCATGCACAAATTCATGTTGTTAAAAATCTTTCACACAACATAATTTCTAAAATTACATGATACAGAGCACATATTGGTTATTTATTCATTATTACGTCCACTAGAAGATATTTTACTTGATTTTCATATTTTTTCTTCTCACCTTATTGCTAAAGCCCGTCATTTTCACGACAACAAAACGGAAAAGGATAACTTTTTAAAACAATATGGCTACCGGACGTTGAATAAATGTTGCCATCCTCAAGTTAAAATAATTTAGGCGATTTATCTAATCGATACGGAATTACCGTGCTAGTAATTCAAACCGAGTCATATTTTAATTTCTTAGTTTACTTTTGACAATGACAAAGTTTGACGGAATTATTATGACAGACGTAATGTTTTGGCTCTAATCCAAAATAGATTTAACCAAGATTTGAAAATTACGTGTACGCTAAGTACTGGATATTAGGAAGATATTAGTTGTGCGAATATTATGTTTCTATTCTGTAAACAATTCTTAATATAATAAAAACCATGGAGATTCCGTATAGAAAAATTATGATTTATATTTTAACTTTTGTGGCCTATGCATACACTGGCATGGGGTCTAGTATGTTACGGAATTTAAAGGATGCGGTTCTATCAGCTGAGTCAGTGTTTGGTGACATGTTTAAAAACGTTATAACAGTGGCTGAGAAGTTTAAATCTTTGCATGAAGTTTTTGATGCGGCTGTAGAAGAAGAATGCATTTTTAACTGTCCAGGAGGTATGTATGAACTTGCTTTTATATACAAAATAACACTGATCCACTACACAAAATTATCCAGTATCATGGGTGTGTGAAAGCATACTTATTAAACAGAAAAATGTCTACGGGTTATATAGTTATTAATTAATTCGGTAGTATTTGAAACACTTGTGATCTGAGCTTTAAAATGTAGTATTTTGTTGTAATAATAGTGGATATTATTTGTTTTCAGGTGGTAAACCAGTCCGTAATAGAAACCATATTCCAAAATCAGACGGTTGTGGTTCACTAGGCTTTGAAATTGCATCAGAATATTTGCCTCTTGAAGAAATGACGAAATGTTGTGACACCCATGACATATGCTATGATACTTGTAACAGTGGGAAAGAAACATGTGACTTGGATTTCAAAAGATGTCTCTACAGCTACTGTGAGACTTACAAGTCAGTGAATGTAGCTGGTGACACTATTACTAAAGGTTTGTATTATACATCATTGTATTTATTGTTACACTTCGCATTAAAACTGGTATACTATCACTATCATACCATACAAATAGAATTAGTGTGAGGACAAATACTGAGCTGACAACATGGTTTCTTTCTAAAATAACCCTATCAAGCAATAATCAACCTCAACAAATTAGCATATTATAGAACAAATAATTTTCTATTGTATGGCATCTTTGTCCAGCAACAATATACTCATTTCAACTATCGTCAACAAACTATTGTACAGTTATTTTTGTTTTGTACGGTAAAAGTTTATAATTATACCTGTTGTGAAATTGTTTTTTCAGGTTGCAAAGCTGCAGCAAAACTATTATTCACTGGCACACTAACACTTGGCTGCAAATCATATTTGGATGCACAGAAAAATGCTTGCTACTGTGCTCCGCAAAAAAATAACAAGTATAAGAAATATCCAGGAAGTGGGGATTTATAGTAAAGTACCTTTGCCAATGTGTATGTGATCCAAAGATATAAAATATTTTATTGTCCTTTTTTATTGTGATACTCATGTAAGGTTTTATTTATTTATATAGATTAAACAAGGATAATGAGATAAAGTTATATACAAAAGATAATTCAATAAAGAACCACTCTGGCTATAATAGTTTTTTGGTAACTACTAAAGGCAGCTACGTGTTTTAACATAACATATAAAAATTATGGTAGCCCATATCAATTGCTTCACTACTAAGTAGTAAGACAGTAAAAACATTAGGAGCATGATATAATAGCTATCTTTGTATAGCTATTGTACTTTTAAGTAGTAATTATTCAGTATTACAATATTGCAGTACTTGGCTTTCAAATATTTTACTGGTTTGTTTATTGTCTTTCAATGTAATTATAGAAATCTAGTTCTTTAAATGAAGGTAGAAGTAAGTTTGTATACAAAAATGATATCTATGTATTACTTTTCTTAAAAAAGTGTTGGAAAATAAAAGTTGGTTTGTTTATTATCAGTTTATTATTTTAGCGATAAAAATTACATCTTATTATTGGAATTATACCTTAACATTAAATAATTTATTTGCTAAATTTTGATTATGGGGCTTCATACAAATCTCACGCAAGCACTGGAAGGATGAGCTAACCATCACATTTCAAGTGATTGCTACAATTAACCCTTTAAGAGGGGTCAGGCCATTATAGATACACAAACTACAAAATGGACGCATAATCAAATACATATTTCATGTTTCAATATGTTGAGCGTATAAAAATAATTCATTACAATGTAAATAAATGCATGTAAAAATATTTTATAATAGATTAATTTATTGTTTGATCTTAGTGATTTTTTACCTTAGCATCAAAACATAAATGTGAGCGATTGCTTGTTACAGTTCTGATATTACAGATTTCATTCTATGTGAGAAGTTCTTTGATTTCATCTTTTTCGGCAGCTTCAAGGTATGGTGTTCCATCTGGGGTTTTTCCATTTTTAGAAGCACCCTGTAAGATAAAGGATTGTTTGGTGATGACAGATTATCTTTTGAAAATACATTATGAACACAAAAGTCATAATTTATGTAAATGTAAGTAATTTATATAAATTAAGACATACACTTTATCCTGCTCAAGTTATACATCATTAGGTCAATAAATTCCTCAAAAAATGTTGGTATATATACTTTGTACCAGTCTATAGGTTGTGTTTGCATTTTTGCTAGAACTGCAAAATTGCAAGTCATGCATATTCATTTTTCGGCTGTGTCATTTACAGTTATTGATGCTACTTACATTTTTGAGCAATGTCTTAACACAGTCTGTGTGGCCTTCCCATATAGCTGCCAATAGCACTGAGATGCCATGTTTGTCAACCATCTGAAATAATATATAATTATAATTATTAGTAGGTAGTTTTGTTTATGTAAAACTTATTTTATTGAATGAAATTGAGTACATACATTTGGGTCAGCCCCCTTGTCCAGCAGATAGTTTAGAACAGCTGTTTGTCCATAATCAGCTGCATAGTGAAGCGGCACTCTACCATCAATTAGAGCATTGACATCAATATTCTGAAAAAAATACATATTTTCCTTGTACTTGCATGCATATTTTATTCTTATCAATGAATTATAATATTACTTTAAAGGAAATCATCTACATACGCTAAATACATATGACACCACTCTATGAATAATAATTAACTATTCAAACCTATCTATTTGATTATATCTATTCTTGTTAGCATATACGGAATTAAGTAATAGGCGCACAAAGCTTACGTAATTTTATTTCAGATAATATTATTCTCTTAAATTTCGGAGGAAAAGAGTTCAAAATTATTAAGAAACATCGCTTTCTCCTGCCAACAACGAAATATTCATGTAGGAAATTCAGAAGTAAATTACAGCCTTGTAACGCTGTACTTACCTTATTTTCAACTATGTCCTTAACTTGGTCTATGTCGCCGTTTTTGATTCCCCAAACTAATTCACTCATTATTGCGTACTTTCTAAATCCTGTACAATATTTTCTTAATAATCTTATTTCAGAACCGAAATAACAATGGTTATGGCGTTCTTTGACATGACATCTGTCAAACAGTCAAAAATAGGGATGTAGACGTTTACGATAAATATAAACATGTGCTGCCATACAGATAAATCTTAGATTTTATGTAGTGATGTACGTGTATGTCTGTAAGTATACCCAGCTTAAGAAAACAAATCATAAGAAGAAAAGCGATTTGACAGGCCCAGAATAATTATATCTAGAGCGTCTAAATTAGGAGATTGTAAAAGCTTCATGCTTAAAGCTCAATGCATAAGTACTTTTTTTGCCTGCCTGGAATGTCCCACTGCTCGGCAAAGGCCTGCCCACTCTCTTTCCAAATCTCCCTGTTACCAGCTGCCAGTGACCAGCCTTGCATAAACGAGTCGAGTTCGTCTCGCCATCTCCGTCTCGGTCTTCCTCGCTGTCGTCTCGCATAAGTACTAAGTACCTTTTATTTACTTTAATTCACTTATTACTTCTTCAAAATATCATAATTAAGATTTCTATAAAATTGATTTCTGTTTGCTTGATTTTCATTTTTATCAACGCCCTTGATTCGGAAACTGCTCTTGAGGTCATGACCTAGGGAATAATGGACTCTTGAAGTCCTTGACATTGAAAAGTTGACTTGACGTTAGGCTGTCAGTGTCAACTGTCACTTGTCAATGTGAAAAGTTTTGAAACTTGTTGTTCTTGTTTGTGAAGTTAAAACCCCAACGGTTTCCGATACAGTTTTGTAGTTTTAAAACTTAAAAACGTGAAGGTTTAAAGTGTTATAGCTTTTACGTATTCTAATTAAATAATGGAAGAAACATTTGAAGATTTGTCTTTACTGCCACAAGATGCCCGGGCGGCCACAAAACATGTATTGGTAAATAAAAGCTTAAGTTAAAATATTTACTCTTTACTATCTTTATAGTGAACCACTAACAAACTCGTTAAATCATATTTTAAGAGGCTGCTCCTGGATAAGATTCAGCCCTTGATACTTCGCTTACGGAATAAGCTGTTGTGTTATGAAGAAAATGAGGATATCAAGTCAAGAGTTAAAGATGTTTACACATTATGTTCCAGTCAAATAAACAAATGTTTGATTTATATATTTGATGTGTTTAAACTGGAACACCAACACCAAACTTATTTACAGGTAAATTTTTTTTTTTCATTGATCACTGAGTCTTTGAACTGTTGATTAAATTTAAATGCCTTGAATTTTATGCTTAACGTAGATCCAATTACTACAGAATTCAGTCTACGTTTTTAAAAGTTATCTATCAAATATTCATTAAAGTAGGTACACAATTATAAATAATAAATTTGCATGAGAATGATGATGTTTAGTAACATAATAATACTATTTCTTCTCCAAATTTCCAGGAAAGTAGACAGTACACTGTGGAGAGATTATCATGGTGTATCAACAGATTGTTATCCATTGAGAAGTATTTGGAGAGAGCATCTGTCTCATCAGACTTAAATGAGAGTGCCAATGACTCCTTCAACATTACTACCATGTATTTTGTCAATTGGATTGACCACACATTTGAGGTTCTTGGTAAACTGGCCAATGTTATATACAAGACTGACTATAAGGAGTCTGAGGAGCTGTATAGTCAGTGGAGGGAAGATGTAAGTTATTATATTGTCATGTAGTGTTGTTGGGTTGACAAAATTACCACTATTAAAACTTTATCACTGTGTATGATGACTTCAGTAGACAGTAGGTTAAAAATAAAAAGTATTGTAATTGCAGATGGTTGAGTGTGTTACTGAGCTTCATGTTTCAATTGATGAACTCTTGCTGTCAGCAATGACTCTGTGCAGGTACTGTCTGCTAGATGATCAACATATAGTCAAGGCTCGCTGCCAAGTGGTGCGTATATATACATATACATTGTCATTTTATAAAGATTTGCAACTTATATTCAAGTACCTGACTTAGTGAATAATTTTCAGGTTTTGCGGGAAACAAAAGCATTGTTGGGTGAATTAGTAGATGGAGACTTCAGCTCTGCAGTCAAAGCCAGCCCAGAAACATTAAAGTTGCCTATAATGCCTTCAAATGTCAATGTCCTCATTGATGTGCTAAAAGATGTGCTATATGCATTAGAGACAAACACAAATACAGCACTTTTAGCCTTAGTTGGACACTGTTTTAGTAACAGCATGTCTCCAATTACTATCCTCAAGAATCATTTTAATAATAATACTAAAGGCACTTGCTCATGTCTTATAAAGAGTGATGATGAAGTAACAGAGAATTGTTCCTTTGTGAAAGATTTTGATTTGTATAATGAGAGATTGCTGCAGATTGGAAATTTTGCTGTTAGTTGTTCTTCAGACCAAAATAGTAAGTAGAACCATTGTTTTATGTGTACCTGTAAAGTACATTATGCAATTAGTGCAACATACCATACTAAACTTACTATACAAAAGTATTAAATAATAATTATTAAATGTATATCTTACAATACAGGAATCTTAACACTTCGCAGTGGTCTTGCTAGTTTGGAAGCCTTGGATCCTCACTTGGTGCCTACATTAATGATGGCTCCAGAGAGCCACCATGGTAAACTCTTGATCAAATCTTGGAGTCAAGAAGTCCAAGACATTCGGAATAGTGTCTTTTTAATTGTTGATCCATCTGCTTTTGCTGAGGTATTTATAGTAGTATTAATCAATACATTTTTATTAGATATTAACTAGCATAAATACAAATAGTTAACACTTAATTTTTTCCCTTTCAGAAGACTAAACAAATGATGCACCAGAAACTTCTAGAAATACTAGAGGAGAATTGCTATAACAATGTGAATGTGTGTTCAGTCATCAATATGGGTTGCATGGTGTATGACTTTTTCCATGTGTATGACAAGTGTGAGCCTGATGCTTTGGGCCATCATGATAAACTGATGCTTTTATTGGCTGACTTGGACAAAGGTAAGATAAACAAGCAAATTAAAGAGATGTAACATTTATAAAAGTAAAAAAATCTGCTTATATTAGATACATTTGTATGTAATTTAAAGAATACTTTTGCATTAATTTTTATATTAACTGTTACAGTACAAAAAGAATGCAAAATTGTTAGCAATCTCCTGAGTTCGAGTGACGACTTTGCATATGATGTGAAAATGCCTAAAAACAATAAGGTATCTTTTGATCAGCTTTTAAAAAGGTTAAAACTCATGTATACCTTGGTCACTAGAATACATGCCTTGCACCATCCGAAGGATACGGACGATCAGTGGCTAGGATGTGAAGGCGAAGACGAACCACAAATGGTTTACAAGAACGAAACACATACAGTCATAAAGAACTACGATACTTACGTGAATTCGCCAAGAAAGCTTCTAAATAACATGACTAGGAGTGTGTTCGCAAGGACCAATGTACGTTCATCAACAAGGAATTTTGCCCTATCAAAATTAACGAAGCATATAAAAACAAAGATATGTACGGAACTCAGTTTTTCTGTTCAATTGGACCATTTATTCAATGCTTCGGATATGCACAAAGGAAATCCGGATTGTAGCGAAACAGTGCTAGTAAACAAACAACTGGATAAAGTCAGGGACTCTTCCATCTCAATACTGTACAACTTTTCGCCGATAAAGAATCGACCCTCGTTGAGGAAAGCTATTTTGAGTAGACAGTGCAAAATGCCAGTTAAAAGAGACTTGGAATCTAATGTTGATAATAATGGGACTTTTGATAAGGACAGCCTCATGGATGAGACTACCAGTCTACAAATAACAGGCAAGTATTTATAAAGGGAGCATATTGCAGTTGCAATAGATTTCGTTACTGCAATATATTTTTTCTTTATGAAAGTGCATTTGCAACTATGTGTGTTTCGATCTAATAGCTTCGTTTGTACTAGTAACTCTATATAAAACGGACTGGTGAAAATATTAGCAATGCATTCCATACATCATAAGTCAACAAACATAAATGTTTAATTAAAAAAAATATTAATCACAATGAGGTGTACACAAAAAATAGTAACGCAACCACGAGACAAAGCGACATGATAGCTCAGTTGGAAGAGGTGTGCTACAGAATGGCGTAGGAAAGTTCGATTCGCATTAGTGTCCATGATTTTTAATTTCCCTTCATTGATTAGAATAAAGCAACTACATTAATTACTACATTAATAAAATTTTACTAAAATAGTGTTTTATTTTGTTACAGATATTTTGAATCAAATGAACGACATGACTAGTGTGTTATCCACCACGAAATTAACCAAACAAATAGAGGAGGGTGCAAACAGAAGTATAATTGACAAGAGAACAAACAATGTTCTTAGAATCAACATCAACAACCAAAACACAACGGTAACTAAGCACGTCTGGAACATTCCAGTGAACGCTAGTATTGTAGAGACGCAGCTAGAAGATAGTGCGTCCAACGTGACTCAACCCTCAAATGTAAACACTTTGGAAAGGATTCATGACTTGGACTATGTGGAGAGCAAACTCAACAGTCTCAAGTCACAGTTAGAAACAAGTTTGTAACTAATAAGTTGATGTCAATGTAAGGCCTTTAGCATTGTAAAATAATACATTTTGCATGGTATTTTTAATAAATATTTTATGAAAAAGATTTACCCGTCCAATATAGTTAAGTCGACATTTTCATATATTTTATGTAAGGTATACCTAACTGTTATCTTGTAAGAAATAATAAATGTATATTTTTACTATTTGAGTTATTGTTTTTTTGCTCAGCATCTACAATACACTCCTGTAATTTATCCTTGTCGCGGATGTATAATGTCTGCGCTCGTTAACGTGCAACGGCTGCAACAAGCATTGCTCCACATTAATCGTATTCACAAAGAGAACCCCAAGGAGCGGAGAGGAAATACCTATGAACGTGAAACTAGAATCTCTACATTGCACACAAATTCTTGAGCACCAAATAATATGCATCTCGTCTTTAGACTAAACAAAAACATTATTTGTGAGCAAAAAGACAAAAGAACCTTTGTCTAGCCTGAACGATTTACTTATTTACATTTTAGTTGTTTTCTTTTTGCTCATCTATTATTCGAGTGTGACGGTAGGAAAGTGTTGACATTGCGTTGGACGCGTGTCTGCGGTTTTTTGCTTGATCAATTAGTCGGTCGACACTCTCAAGCAGCCCACACGCAAGACTTATAATTATCACTATGCAAATAAACGACTTTTAATCGGAGATGGTAGACAGATTTCTTGCCATAGATTGTAACTATATGTAAACTATGCAAAAATATTGCGCATGATTTTTTTAACGAATTATAGAGCTTTTTATGTAAAAAGGTAGGTCTATCTTCTTGCAACAAATTATAATTATGATATCTAAATTTTACGATCGATGCATATCTTCGTTTAACGATGTATTTTACGCTAGATTTTTTCTTACTAAGATATGTTTTGTAAATAGCTAATTTCTTCAGCATGCAAAAGTGTATTTACATAATTTATTCCGCAGTATATAAGCACGGTTAATTTTACGTGTCTTGCAATATACTTTGGTCGGGGTTGGCTGCTAACGTTCATAGGAGCTCTGGCCGCTCAAAATCTTAGATATGGCATTTCCCATACTCTTAATATTTTTGGTAGGTACATATTTTTTTATCTAATATAGAACTTACGATAATTATCGACAAGTTACGCTTGGATATTAATGGTTTGTTGTTTTCAGGTAAACTTGGTAGACATTCAAGGAAGAACGGAACTTGGTATGTTTGTTGAATCCTTAAGTAATAGGTACTATAAATAATTATAATAAGATTCGATATCGTTATTGCACGTGTGCCCGAGGGTGAGCACTTGGCTCATCACTATGTTAGTTACATGCTAGGTAGTGCGGCGAAATGTGTGTCTCTTCCTTATGGGTTTTTAGTCGGGGAATATGTGCGCAGGCCACATGTTATTTTAAGGTAGGAACAAACTTATCCAACGTACGCATCGTATTATGATATCTAGACACATCATTTTGTATGTAAATCACATACTTTTCTATACAACGTTGCGTACGTGGGACTAGCTAGCCTAGCTTGTACCTTCATACCTACATGTTCCAATCTTAAAGTAGTATATTTTTTGCCGATACGGAGTTTGCTATGCGTGCTTTATTATGCTTTATTGGTTCTCTTTATTTGGTTTAATATGTAGGCTACCTAAAGGAGTCCCATTTAGTAATAGCATTTTCCTCTTTGTATTTTGTACCCAATAGTCCATATAGACGTCACGCACTGAAATACTAACGCGCTATCTAGACAGCGGACAAATATCCGCAGGCTTTAATATAACGTAGACAACATATTGCTACTTCTTAGCCAATTTCTTTTATAAGTCGTAGGTATAAGTAATAAATATCAGTCCACTTCGGTTATATTAGTTTTATATCTGCCTATCAACTACTTATTATAAGTATATGGTCCATTTTTTGGTAGAGCTATGATAGATTCCTACCTACTTATGGACTCATATCATAGCTTGGCTGTATATTTGCACTGTTCTGTTTGAGCGCACGGTTATTTCATTTCATGAGTTTTCACGTTTCGTAGGTTAGCCTACCTACCAAAAGTTCGAGGCGTTGAACTCGTTTCTCTTCTAATACGCACTACTTGTAATATAGGTAAATATTTGTGTTTGTTGGATGTATGTATATTCGTAACTTTTGTTCTCAGGAGCTGAGTTTGGTTTTCGACCTGATAATCTGACACACTTCGATGCCTACGCTAGTGCGCTCAGTAAGGCACATTACAATCCTTGGGCTTGCAGTTATAGGCATGAGGTAAGTTTCCCATTAAGTGGGCAGGCAAATCATTTTAGGATAGTAGAACGCATTTAGCGCATAGAAAATGTCTATGGTCTTTTGAACACTCGGTATTACGCCAAACGTAATAGGGAATTAGGTACATCGTTGAAATTTAGAGGCTTTAGACATCACATACAGGCCTTTACGAGGAACTGACATCATAGTGTAAATTATCCTACTACAGGGTGTAAAATAAATTTGCTGTCCGATCACTTTAGGGGAGGAAAATCTTAAAATATTTAATTTTACAACCATAGCACTTATTAATAGGGTATTCGATTGGAACTTAAGAAGTTGTAACTTTTGTAATTATTCTTTACCCATATCATTGTTTTTTTTTATTTACAGCCAGGATATAAATGCCTTAGTTGTCATAAGGCACTCCATTGCTATCCCAGTAACTTCGCGCTCCTAGTGCAGTGCGCTGGAATTTTCCCATACTGCCGCAATGGCTACTGCTCTAGATTCAAAACCGATGGCTGTGTTCAAGACACTGACGCTCATGCCGTGAGCCAGTACAGTACTATGCCGCCGTATGTACAAGGACATAAGGACAATAAGACAACACCTGTTACTAGCCAAGACAGTACGCTTATCGATATGGATGGTGTACCGGACGAAAGTTCTTCTAACACGGTTGTCTCTGCGTTGAACGATCCTGAAAAATTCAGTGAAGAACAATCGACTGTCCCAGCAGATGTCGCGGCTAGTGTTACACCCAATATTGAAGAAAAACCAAGGGCATGGGTTCGACTAGGCGAATAATGAATTAGTTTTAAATTTAATTTATCAAAGTCGAACGTAATAAAGTATTTATTAACATGTTTCAGAATTTCATTTTGTGTAGTGCACACGAGTTTATTTAGTTTGAGTATGTATTAAACACCAAACCAACTCCCTCGTTGGTCTAGTACTGAGTTTGAATCCCGTGTCAGGCAAAGTTACTGAGTTTTACCATTTGGTAATTCTCAGTACAATAGGATTTTTCACTAGTTGACGGCGATAGGCTCGCCGCCTATTACATTAGGCCCTAAAACATAACTGGCGAAATGTGAGTATAGGTACCTACCTACTATATTATGGGCACCTCTGCCTACCCCTTCGGGATTACAAGACCAACCCCAGTTACTGAAAAACAGCACTTGAAATATCTATTTTACCAAAATCGATGTATTTCAAAAATATTTACTACTTTAATACTTTAAAAACAAAAATAAAACCAATTTAAAATGTGATTGCAGATTATAAAACTGCACCGACATCCCACACCGTATTCCAGCGCTCATAATTTAAATCATAGACAGTAACTAGATATCGTAGGTCCCGATGCGTCCAATCAAGATATGATTTGTATCAACGGAGCGTCGTTCGGGGAATCCCATAGACCCCTAAGTACCGTTGCTGCAAAGGTCACTTTCCATCGAGGCTGAGCCACTTTGAATATCTTATATCTTGATTTATTAGTAACAAGCTAGCTTTTAGTTGTTTTTATATTTTAGGTACCCAAACTGCCTACGTCTGTAAACAAAAATATAGGTACTGGTAGAATAACAGAATTTATAGGGAGTGTAAAACAGAATTGTATCCAAACCTTTTCTAGTTTTGTAACATTTCTCACTGACACGTGGTTTAGAAATTTCCGAAACTCTTTTTAAGCAATGTTTACTTTTTAAGTTCAAAGAATTACTTCTAAACAAACCATACAAATAACAAATTTACGTTTAAAACTTTTCCAGTTTATGGCGCTAGCATCAAAGTGAAAGTGGCGTAGTGAGAAGTTTGGGAAATCTATGTAACCTCTTGGTTTGTTTTTGGCACCGAAATTTTTCTTACGAAATCACGTTCCGTGAAAACCTTACAAAGTACCTTATTCTAAAGAAACCTTTCAAATGAAATTTTGAAGAGTTTCGTAACGAGGTAGAGGTGTATTTTTCAGACAATTTCATTATAAACAAATGGGGAGAAAATGTTTAGTTGCGTTTTAAAAGAGTTTCATTAAGGTTTTATGGTTTAACCTAACTACTACCTAGTTTTGTTGCCTCATTGGTCTAGTGGTTGCTAAGCGCGACTGCTGAGCACGAGGTCCTGGGTTCGAATCCCGGGTCGGGCAAAGCGTTACTGGGTTTTTGCATTAGGTGATTTTCAGTAGCAGCACGGAATCTGGATTTGTGCCCGTTTGATGGCAATACGCTCGCCCCCTATTACATTGGGACCTAAACACATTACTGGTGAAATGTGGGTGTACTATATGTGCACCTCTGCCTACCCCTTCGGGGAATATAGGCGTGGTGTTATGTTATGTTATGTTTACTACCTATTTTTCACAAAACTCTACCTATGATGGCACAATTTAGCTTTCGGAAAAATAATAACAAATCCTATCCTACTATCCTACTTCCTACTATAATCTATATATATAAAAGAAAGTCGTGTTAGTTACTCCACTTATAACTCAAGAACGGCTGAACCGATTTAGCTGAAAATTGGCAGGGAGGTAGTTTAGAGCCAGGAGAAGGACATAGGATACTTTTTATCCCGTTCAACAGCATTCCCGTGTGACTTGACATGAAACGTCAGTCATTATAAAACGTGGTATGACAAAAAAGAATCAGACTTGGAATAACAAAACCGTATAATGACAGATGATGCAGATTACTTACAGATGAACTTCTGAAGTAGAAATCATCACGCTATATCCACAAGGAACTGAGCAGTGAATCATGACATGTATAGAAACGTCTATTTTAAACATACTGCTATGTGTCATCGTAGCGTGGCGGTTTAACGATCGCCCCACGAGTTATGCATAGTGAGATCGATTCTTGCCGAAGGTTTACTTTTTGCGTTAGCTTTAATTTCTTTTTGCATGTTTTTGACTTAAATATCAATAAAAAGACAATTATAACATATATTTTTACATAATATTATTACGAACAATTTCCAGTAAATTTTAAATATTTTTTTTCTACATTAATAAATTTGTAAATTCACCATTTCAAATAAGTGATGTCCGACCAATTCTGAAGCCAACAACTTCAACTCAAATTCCCCTTGCATAAAAGAAGATTGATACACAAAAAGATTCCCGAAACAATTCGCCACTGAAACTACACACGTTGACAACAGATGGGTTGATCCATACTCACCTGTGCTTTCTAGGACGTTTCAAACACACATCAATGTTGAATCGTGTTCCAGCGTCGAGTCAATTAAATACATTTCAAATACGAAAATAAGGGTAGTGACCAGGCAACGTTCGCTTTGCAAAGCACTGATCGGGATGAAGTGACCAAGTACCAGTCTGGTCGCTACATTAGTACTTCAGAAGCACTTATTCGCAAAGCTGCTTCTCTGCTGGCGTTCTCTATACATGATCGGTATCCAACGGTCGTATTTGGACGTCCATTTAGAGAATGTATTAGACCGATTGGAAAATCCCCGCCAAACAACACTCTTGGCATTTTTACGTCTCTGTAAAGAAGATCTTTTTGCAAAGTCACTTACGTATGATGAGGTGCCGTCGTACTATACATACTACAAGCAAAGAGGTGTATTTAATCGGCATCGACGTGGTCGTATTGTCGAAGGGTTTCCGGGAATCTTTATGGACACTGCATTGGGAAGGGCTTACACTGTGCATCCAAATAATGCCGAGTGCTTTTATTTGCGGCTATTGCTTCACATAGTATAGGGGCCAACGTCATTTGCATTCTTAAGGACAGTTGATTGCATGGAGTATCCGACATTTCGTGCAGCCTGCGTAGCACGAAATCTTCTTGATGGTGTCCAACACTGGGACAACACTGTCCTGGAGACTAGCGTTAGTGATAGCCCAAGTCACCTACGACATTTGTTTGCCGTCATGTTGGTATTCTGCGGTATTGCAAACCCGGTTTTGTTGTGGGAAAAATATTGGCGTCATTTCTCGGAGGATATTTCATAGGCTTTAAGGCATACTATTGAAGGAGAATCGGAAAAACTGATGATGTCCACACTCTCTTTAAATGTAGTCTACTGAGGACTAAACTACGAACGTAGTTTAGAGAAATATAATAATAATAATAATAAGTGGCGAGTCACCGTCTGCTAATATACTGCATATTATATGGTTAAAGGCAGACGCCGTTGTTATTCAGAATAAACTAAAAATAACCATTACACGAAACATCCCAACACAATAGACCAAATCATTTTAGTATCCATTTTTCTCAATAGTCCCGCACCTTTTGGGGACTTTTCATGGCTGTTCTGTTATAGAGCAGTTGTGTGGTGTCCCTAGCTGGTGTCCCATCCCCTTTTAGATTAAAGTTCTCAACGGGCCTCTGCGTGTTGGACCTGTGTCCCCACGTAAGCCTTTTAAAAGTCCGGGTATCTTCCGCATGGTTAGCCCGAGTAAATAAGATGAGATACAAATATAATAATAATAAATTCATTTATTCAGGTAATTTTACACCCGTTGCCACGTAATGTAAATGCATGCCGTCAATGTAGTACATAGATACAGTAAAACAAAGGTGCATTCAAAATTGTATGTGTATATTACTTATAAGCAAACCAATCATGTCAATAACTTTCCTGTTAGTCACTCAATATTCACCGATTATACCCACAAAATCGATATAGCAAGTAAACTAGCCCCATCTTAATTTGAAAAATACCTTTATCATTAAAATACTATGTATATTCCTTTCGATAAGTAATTTATAGTGTTTTCCACTTACTTGCAAAATCTGATTATATTCTACTGGTGTTTTTATCTGAAATTTACGCGGACGAAGTCGCGGGTAACAGCTAGTAATATTATAAATGTGAAAGTTTGTGAGAATGGATGTGTGGATGTTTGTTACTCTTTCACGCATAAACGGCTGGACCGATTTGGTTGAAATTTAGTATGTAGATAGGTTATACCCTGGATTAACATATAGGCTACTTTTTATCCCGAAAAAATGTAGCGGGTAACACCGCGGGGCGCAGCTAGTTAACATAAATGCGATGTGAATAGCTGAACGACAACATGTAGGTCTCTACTTACGTATCAGTTTGACTTGCAGTATAATATATATATTACTATATGGGAGTACAAAAAAAATAATTTAATAAAACAAACGTCGTCGCATCTCTCTGAAGAAAACCTGATTAGCGCAGTGCTGCGCTTTGAGTTGCGGGTTCGATTCCCGCACGGGGCAAAATTGGTGTGATCCGCAGATGTTTGTCCCGAGTCTGGGTCTTTGTGTATGTGATATGTCATGTTTGTGAAACGCACCCATGATACAGGAGAAAATCTTAGTGTGGGGCGAAGTTTAAAAAGAAAATACTTATATACAACATTTTTCATCAATTCGCCTAAAATCCTTTTTGAAAATAGCAATTCCGTTTGGGGGCGTGTACACCCGGGTGTTATTTTACGCATGCAGTGACCTTGCTTTTGCCAAAGATTAATTGATGGTAAGTAGGGTGGCTAGTGGCTACTAGCCATGAAGACTTGTACTTTATAGGTTGTATCAAAGTTTTTTTTTGGATTATTGTAAAAAGAAATTATTGCAGCGTGAAGCATACAAACCTATGCAATATAATAAAATTATTAGATTCAGAACATCTAAGACTAGGTACCTCGAAACTAGACGGAGAGGAAATAAAATTATCGTGTAAGGTAGAAACCTATTTATTTAATACTAGCTTCCACCCGCGACTCCGTCCGCATGGATTTCGAATGTTTTATAGCCTTTTATAGCCTTCCTTGCAGGCTATCGAACACTGAAAGAATTATTCAAACCGGACCAGTAGTTCCTGAGATTAGAGCGTTCAAGCAAACAAACTCTTCAGCCTTTTTAATATCATATAAGTAAATTTAAAGGCCACGTATTGTAGTACATACCTACTACCCTATGAAAAACACATCTCCATATGTAATACAAACAGTAAACACATCACTGTGTAATATGATACGCGTAATACATTCCAAAAGTGCAGAGAGAAAAATTTAATTCTAATGTAAAGGGTCGCCGTTTATTCATAAACTTACCCACTACCTATACACAAAATAGTTAACTGAGTAGCAAAGACAACCAAATGCTATAAAACCATAGAAATAAAAATTGCACGGCTCGCTGCCTTTTAAAAAGGCCAGTACATCCTATGCACAAAGCAAACATCAGCTTTTGTCTAAAGAATAATCTCACTATGATAATTTGACTAACCCATTTTACTATAGTAACTTTCGTGAGTGTTATCCATATTATCTGCTATATATACCATGTCACCTGCTCATGAATAAGGGCTCCGAGTCCGAAACTAGTCGGGCATTCCCAAATATCGACGTGAGTATCGCTGGTATAAGTGGTATACCTATATATAGTAGATAAACTCATAAAATAATTGCATACAAGTTCCTTTTGGTAAAACAAAATTTGCTTTGACTTATCAACCCCATTCCTTGGGTTGGCACATGCACGAAGTGAAGGCCTACAGTTTAGTTTTGGCTGGAGGCCATTACGTTTTCCTCTGAATAAATATTAAATTAAAACCATTGCCCTATGACCTTAAAGCTGATTAATTAAAGTGCATATTGTATACTGTGTTGAAGAAAACTCCTCCCTCATGTAATACGCATGCGCATTTGATGTGTACATTTCTATAAAAGCTCAGTAATTGCCATCCAACTGCCATTCCCGCCAAGAACTCGAACTGGACGATTAAACAGTGATACATTTGAAGCTCTGAAGTTTAAAAAAGTGTACAGTGGCTGGGAAACAAGTCGTCCAACGTGAGTATTTTGTATATTAATCGACTAGGTCTCCATTGCTAGGTTTATTAGGCGCAATCAAATATTCCGAAAAGTTTTGTAGAGTTTTCTCGAAAAAAGTTTGTCACTATCTTGTATTTCTTCTGTTTATCAGTAAAATATGTAAGTAATGTTACTAACAAAATATGTTAACTGCGATTTAACCTAATTCATTTAAAAACGACTTTCTATTTATTAAAATACTAAACAGTAGTAATAGAGTAGAATTTAAAAAAATAGACAAAATCTTATACATTCCTGAAAAATAAGTATCTAACAATAAAATTAGGCATGGGACAAAGTTTTTTAAAAAATATGTAGATTTGAAAGTTTTTTTCAACTGGTTATAGGTAATATAATCTAGTTGAATAATTTTGTGGCCAGGATTTAGAATTCATCTTAAATAAATTAATAATATTATCGGGAAGATTGTACTGTTACTTAGCTCGTTGACTAGTTTTAACTTCTACGGGTCTAAGCCAAATAAAGTATTCATGTTGAAGGTGTGATATGAAAGGGCCTATTTCATTTTTCTATTATTATTTTCCGGTGGATTTGATCAGTCTATTTCAAAATGGTTGAGCCTTCACTAAATTATAAAAGGGATATGAAGACAACACTTCTGATAAATAATAGCTATCCTTAACAAGTTTAAACACATATATAGTTAATTAAATGACAGGCATAAAGATAGAAGTTTTCAACATTCCATTATGAAAGGAAATTTGTCGTCTTGATGAATTGAATTTACGTAATGAATAGCAGTGCAGCGCTTTTCTGCATCTTTTAGAATGCACGGTATTGTTATGAAGAGTCAGCTCGTCGCCTTTAGCAAAGGTTAGCTACGACTGTAGGCCCTTAGACACTTACTCTACCTGTCTACTAAGGTAGTGTGATAGGTATTTTATATATATAATTGAGATTTTTAACATGATGACGTTGCTATGATTTTTTTTATTATTAGGTATGCAAAGAAGAGGATTGTTATTTCTTAATATGTTGCTATTCTAATGACCTGTTAAACATACATAGATCTGATCTGCCCCCTTACCATGAATTCGCTTCCACATCGTAAACTGCCCTGCTTTAAGAGTTTATGGTAACGGGGTTAATTTTTGCAAAATACTGCTTTATATAGGGAGCTTTCATCTTCAAGTTTCATATATTTTTAATTAGTAATAATACACGAACCTGACTTTGACATTCTATAGATTCGTAAAGATAACGCGACATTTTTGACAAACCATACACGTATCTGTTTTTAAAAGAAAGTCGTGAGAAAGCTTCTATATAAGCTCACTGATCCGAGAACTATCAAAGAGTCGGCGACACCTAAAGCTCACTCGTTCACTCGAGAAGCTCTTTGGTTTAGTCGTAAGCTTTTTGTAAACAAAGATATTCCGATATTGTCTCTCAGAACACTTCGTTGGATCAACAAATAAGGCTGCTGGCAAACGATGTGATTGACTTTTATATTGGGTTTTCAGAGTTCATTTCGTTTTCGCACGTAGCATAAAATTAATTTCATGTTGTGGCTCAAAAATCGCAATTTGTGGTTTTAACAAAGCATTACACATTTATTCTATCTTTGAAAATCTAATTTAACATTAAATGAATCATCTTACAATTATATCTCACAAAGTAATACTTGATTTAATCTATACGTATATATCCACTAAAACCATCATATTGCTCGGATAATCCCTGTACCGAGACGGGTAGCAGTAGCACAGGTGCTTCACGAGCATACTTCCGCGTAATTGAATCTGCCAACTTGATATCCATTCGAGTGACAGACTATTATGCAAGTTCCGTCCCCTAACGAGCTTTTATTCGAGTCCTGGGACAGTTCAACTTGGCCTTTAACTATTTCGATTCAGTGACACAAATCTATTAGTCAAATAGACATTTCACAATGCTGCTCTCTAAGGAATTAGCTCAATTATATTTCTGCAGATTGTAGTAACAAGGTAAGGTTATCGTTTTTACTCATTCTTTATCTTATTCTAGGGTTTAAATAAAAGCGTTTACAGTTGCACTACTTATTGTTTATTTGTCGTAGATGGTCGACTCACGGACGAGTATTGGGAGGCATCGCGGCTGCCTTCTACTTTTCGCTGCTTTGGTGGTGGCGTTCTCCTCTTACATTGAACAGGTAAGTACTTAATTAGTTAACCAATTACACCTAATCAATAGGGTGATTGGTTACTGCAAATATTAGATATTCAAGTTTAATAGAATGTTAACAGAACGGTTTTTAAACCGTGTTATGTACCATGATGTTATTGTTCTTAGGTGGTGAGTTTACCAGCTGACCCAATAAGTCAATGGCCCTCATTTCCTAGAAGAAATATCGCAGCGTTAGCCAGGGATGGGTACTTGAGGAATACTGCTTCTAAAGCTTACAAACGTGGCATTTCAACGCTTGCCAAAAATGGATTGCTGCCAACATACAGGTCGCCTTATGTAGAAGCTGATAAACAAGATCAAAATCAAGATGAATCGCAGGAAAAGAGGAACATTGCATCCATTGCTCGACTTCGCAGCTACGCAGCCATGAAAAGGAATATTCAAGCTCTTGCTAGGGATGGTTATCGTGTGGGCAGAGGACAGTACAACCCCTCGAACGATAAACGGAATATTGCTGCTCTGGCGCGTAATGGCTTGATTCACAAGAAGGAAGAAGCCAACGAGGATGAATACTATTTCCCATTCTATCAAAACCCCATCGCGCCACTATCTGAAATCGATCACCCTTTCGACGTTAATGAAATGTATGATTACCAACAATCTGTTAATCCAGATATGTTTCCTTCTATGTCCCAGGTGTACAAGCGGAGTCCGTTTGACCCATACTACGATTATTATAATCAAAAAGATTTGAATGATAACTCGTATTTCAAGAGAAGTTTTGCTGGTAGCCCGGTTCATGGTTTGTACAGACCAAACTACTTTGAATCTAATACTAGGACCAAGAGATATGTGCTTCCATTCCCTGAAAACGAAGGAGACGAGGGGCTCGATCAAAATGAAATTGACAGTGGGGAAAAGCGTTCAGTAGGTAAGTTAAGAATATCGCGAAAATTAAATACCCGTTTAAATTCAGAAACATAAATAAACTTAAACAAGTGGATAAACTCGTTTAGGCTGTGAGGTAACTGTTTTGTTTTGTATGCAATTGTTTCAGATCATGATGACATTCGCGATAATTTTGAAAAACGACATATTGGCTCGCTTGCTCGGTTAGGTCTATTGCCTTCGTTTAGGTACTCAGGAGGACGATACAGTAGATCAGGAAGAGCCAGATTGTTATTACCTAGCCAGGAATTATACAGGTCTCGTAATATTCAAATGTTGTAGTCATCGATGTGTGTAAAAGTAGAAGACCAATGGTGATGTGCTTTAGTGTATTGAGAAATCGAGTAGATGAACGAGAACAATAGCGGCATGATATATGTTAGTGCATACTTGATGTACGTTGATGTTTTAAGGTACATTCAATGGGTAATTCGTGATGTCCATAATGTAGTAGATTATATTGCTTCAGACTAGGTCGTGAAGGGTACTGTTTGTAGAGGTGATCAGAACGATCTTACCTCCATGTCGCATGCTACGTAAATGTTTAGCGCTAACCGATACGGCATAAATATGACTTGGATTGAGATCGACATAGTATATGTTAGATAAATGTTCAATGTTAGTTACAAATATACAGCTGTTGTTTTGTGATTATGTTTTAAAATGAAAATGTTTTTCAGGAAGCATTCCTCTGACGAGAATTTCGGAATTAGGTAAGTTAAAATATGTATTATTTCCGACATTGTTTTTATTTCCAGTGATTTTAATTGGTAGTATTCATAATACCTTGAAAAGATAATTTAAGCCGTGGCGCCCGTGGCACTACACAATGCGAATAATAACATTTCCCAGTAACAATGTTACAGTGATACAGTTACTAGGAAATGTAATGTAAGCCCGCGCCGCACCGCCTCTCATAGTTTTCCGGATGTTGGTCCGGTACCGGGAATGCTAGCTTCACAGGAAAACAAACTACGACGTCCACTGTTAGTTCTATTCAAGTTGTGTTGATACATATCATGTTTAATTTCTAGTATAAACATAATTGTTTAAAAGTTCACTTAGAATGTTAAATGATTTTGAACAGGAGTACAATATTATTGTGTAGATTAGAGTTAGTACAATTTGTCAAACCTATTTGAAACGCAAATAATTATGTAATCTTTGCAGTTTGATATTTTGTTAAGTACATGTAATACGATGTACGATGCAATTGGCATGTTGTAGTTCATTGTGGCGTTCTAAGGGGGAGGCCTTTGATCAACAGTTGACGTCTTTCGGCTGATGATGATGATGATGTAATACGAACATCAACAATAGTTCTTAATATTACTGAGGTTATCACATTAACATTGATTTTCGTTGCCGGCAGGGAATATCTCTCTGGTCCCGAAGCTGACGCAACAGGGAATACAGACGACGCCGACGTACCGCCGCCGCCAGTACCTGCTCACTCGCACCCGACCGGTCGGATCCTCCACCGACCGCTGAACAACGACCTTCCCAGCTCCAACCCCCTGCCATCGCCACCTCTCCCTTCACCCAACTACGCAGACGTGTTTTCGAAGAACCGCTGGCAAACGTACTCTAAAGAAACTCCAAAGTTTTACTATTTTAGGTCTTTAAAGGTTCCTTACCATACTTCTGGGAAACGGTACTTGTTGCTTCCAGCTGTTGACAACATACTGCTGAGGAAAGCTTACCGCAACAGCAGTCTGCCGAGCCGTCGTAAAAATCAGTAGCTGTGCCAGTGTCCGCTGGGCGATGCCGAGCTCTACAGCTCCGACGACCCTAGCAAATGAACTTTGAGGTGCATACAAGTATACTGGGCTATCATTCCGTACGTCTTATTAACTCAATTCCAAAATAAATTGGATCACATTAAGTCATTTGTATTTAATTGGTTATTACAATAGAGTGCAGACGGTAACCTTGACTTGGTTATTTACATGTCGTTGTCAAGACGTAGGGAACACGGATTTATGATTAAAACTAGACAATAATATTAATCAATCTAAAATGAATACGTTTATATTTCTTGTATGTTAAATGTTGTGATTATCAAGATTATCGTTTTAATTGAATAACTAATAAGTAATAATGTAAGTGATCTCATTTTTACAAAATACGACTATGGCCAGTTTAAAACAGAAATCGTGCTTATATGTATAGATTAATTTAAGATGTCAATCGCAAATATATTTAATTGTATTTACTAGTATAATAGTTTATGATAATCTATATCAAAATACTGAAAATATCCTTCATACTTCTAAAAAAAAACAGGTGATTAAAATATCTACAGGAGAATGTATATTAACAATCCATTATATTGGAAATTATAAAATTACAAAAATATTTTGAAATCAATCTATCACTCTATTGACTAGATTAAATTAGCTGTGTTTGACAAATAACTTGATGATATTTTCGAAATTATGGTTATTTATTATAAAGCTTTAGCTTTAAAATGAAAGGATCAAAGTTTTGAATATTTAAATGTAAATTAGTTGAATATTTACTTAAATGTAAACCATTAGAGGAGGAAAAATGATCGACAATAAATAAACATTTGCGACCACATGCTGATAATAATTTTTGAAATAATAATATATTATATAATATCTATAGCGAGTAGACGAGTAGATCTCTTGACTTTTTATGATGTTTATTACAATAATCAAAATATTTTGAAATTGAATATTTAAACTCATTGAATTTAGTATTGTGTTATTGTAAATAAAGAACCACCGGTACCAAATTATTGTTTTATTTCTACTCTTTTAAGGTATTTAACCCCATGGTATAATGCAGCTATTTTATAATTTAAATTAACCAACACACAAAATTTAAATTATACAATCAATCAGCGTTTTCAGTCAATTGTCAACTATTTACAGTAAAACACAATGTTCATGCGAAATATTTTATTGGGTATAAATATACATGATAATATAATACATATATATAAATAAAATGTATTTTCATGTCCAGTTGACTTGTTATTGTGACTGCCAAAAACTCGGATCGCTGAAAACAAAAATATATAATATAATATATACAAGGGTACACGGTACACATTTTCTAGTAAGTAAGAGATTAGAGTTTAAAAAAACTAATTAAATAAATTAGGGTCTGAACGGTAATACATATACATATAAATACAGTAGGTACTATATTATATATCTACAGCATAATCAATTAAAATTTTGTAGTAGCTTGGTGCTCGTTCAATATGCAATATACCTACTTAGATTGTTTTATAATTTAGTGATTCCGTCAAAAATGTGTAGTATGCTCATAGGTACAGTAATTATTATTAGTTATCGATATCATACCGGCCAAGACATACCTTGATCTTATTCATCTCCTGAGGATTCCTCAGTGGTCGTTGACGAAGTCGAAGAGCTTGACGACGACGAGCTGGTTGAGTCCGAGGTGCTAGTTGAGTCCGTTGTACTCGTTGAAGTAGAGGAGTCTGTCGTGCTAGATGAAGTAGACGAGTCTGTAGTGCTGCTTGAAGTAGATGAGTCTGTGGTACTGGATGAACTGGATGAGTCCGTTGTACTGGTTGAGTCCGATGTACTGGTTGAGTCGGTAGTGCTAGTGGAGTCAGTTGTACTAGTTGAACTTGATGAGTCCGTAGTACTAGATGAGCCTTCTGAACTGGACGACTCTGAGGTACTAGATGAGCCTTTTGAACTGGACGATTCTGAGGTACTAGATGAGCCTTCTGAACTAGACGATTCTGAGGTACTAGATGAGCTAGTAGAACTAGATGAAGAGTCAGATGAGCCAGAAGAGCCTGTTGTAGTGGACGAGCCAGATGAACTTGATGAGCTTGAAGAACCGGAGGAATCTGTAGTACTAGATGAGCCAGACGAGCCTGATGAGGCGGTAGTACTTGATGAGCCTGATGAACTGGATGAGCCTGAGGTATTCGAGCCGCTTGACGTGGTTGTACTTGTTGAGGAAGATTGCCGACAAAGTTTACCCTTTAGCCTGGAGCATCGACCATTTCTACAATATGGAGTACGACCACTGCACTTAAATTCCGTACCGATGTTGAGTCGATTGCAGCGTCGGACTGAGTTGCAAGAAGTGCACATACGTCTACCCTGAAATTGGAGAAAATATAAAATTAACAAAATGCAGGATTTCTTAATAGTAAAATTATTTGTAACCCGATTGAATATCCAATATTAAACGGTAATCCGAAACCACTGATACCGTAAACACATTCGTAAAGAATTTCTTGTATTCTTCTTTTAGATATGACCGGTACGTTGTACATTGTTTGAATCATAATCTGAAAAACCCTTAGAAACAACTGGAAAGGAAAAGCTAGCAACAATTTACTGTCAGAGTTACAACTCAAATCTAACTTCTGAAGAATAATGTTATGAGGATGGGTTTGGATATATGCAGGTACTGCGAGTTTACCTGCTTTTTGTAGTTACATCTGACTGCGCGGCGGTTATTCCTCTGCGCAACTGGAGATCTCTTCTGCCGAGGCGGGCCACGGAAAAATCCTCCACCAGGTACTTGAGGCAACTTGAATTTGTCCAGTGGTCCAGATGGAGGTGCAGCAGCTGGAGATGAGGATTCATCTTGAGGAGCACCAGACGACACATCAGAAGATTCAGCGGCCTCTGAACTTGACTCTTGAGCCAAGATTATTGCCGCTGGAATCTGTAAATATAGAACGTTGTGATTTTCCAAATAATGAAAAAGAGAAATCTGAAAATATAGAAATCTATATTTTGCAATATTACTTACCAGGATAGCGAATAGAAATAAAAGGTTTTTGACGGAAGCCATTTTAACTTTTATCCGGTCTTCGAGTTGCTCAGACGATGCAGTTGATGATTAAAGTGGTTATTACATGAGCTTATATACCGTTGATACATAATAATTATGTTAATCAATCCTTTCTTAGAAGTAGGGCTGTTGCATTCCGTTATAAACAACGCATTCTACATTATTTTCTATTATATTATTACAACTATTGGTTTTCCTCAGATAATTGCTTTTCACTTGCCTCATTTTGTAGTGTCGGTAAGTTTATATATAATGTCAGTTTTACTCATGTATAAATTCGGGAATGTCCGATTAGCTTCGGGCTCAAACGGAGCCCTTATTCAAGAGCTGGTAAAGTTTAAGAGCCAAACTCCTAGTTATGTCATAAAGTAATAAAATCAAGTTTTAAGCGAAATAAATATGATTTGGCTTTTGATTTGTGTTGATTTTGTTTTGAGATGAGAAAGAAAACGTTAACACCTAGCTGATTCAGACGTTAACACTTTATTACATCACATATTTTATTAATTGCTAATTACTCGTGTATTGCCAAGTGGTATCCGGCCTAGAATTGATCATCCCATTTCCTCCTGTGGCCGTCCTAAGTGGCGACTAAGGGAACATCCAGACGATGAGCAGCAGCGTCTTCTGTAACATCACCACCTATAATGCGACCCCCAAGCCACTTTCCAAGCGTGGGGATTATAGCAACGTCCCCCACCCCCTCCCCAAAGGGGAAGGCCTTTGTACAGCAGTGGACGTGTTCCTGCTGATGATGATGATGGCTCGTATATTAGTTGGTTAAATGTTTAAGGTAAAAATATACATGTAATGCATCCCTGACATTTATCTATCTATACATCAGCCGAAAGTATTGAATATAAGAGCCGTTCTGTAAACAATCACAGCAGCTATAGTGTAGCGGAACATGAAAGGCGCTTTCATTGCATAGATGTGGTTACTATGCCAATTGTTCTATACAAAGAAAGAACATAGGTATACGCATGAATAGAGGAAAACGTTATTATTCGTCAAGTCGTGACATTTGTTTTTGATACATAAAACAAACGTGATTAACGTAAAAGATTTGTACCCACAATATAGGGACTTACTGTATAAATTATGTATTATTCTTTATTGTACATAAAATATGAGTAAAAAGAATACGTAGCCATAAAATATTTGGATTTTATCAACCAAATAAAATGAACTAAAAACTAGTTTATTTATTCCTTGTCCTTATTATTTCTATTTTACTGACGTAGTTCAGTATCTTACTTAGGTATTTGTCGTCATTATGACTAACTAAATCATACAATTATCTTAATGATAAACCCTTGAAACACAACAATAACTTAGAGCCACTTTTGGGTTAGACCAGTAAGTTAGTGCTACATTTTATAACAAAATGAAAATGATGCGATGGAATTAAAATGAGCAGCGAAATGTTTCCGTATTTGTGCCTCATAAAGGATAGGACTATTGTAACACACGAATTGGACCTCCTATATTAAATCTATTCAGTCTTTGAAATGTAATTTTATACAATGGCCTGACATGGGTTGAAAGATATTAGAGGCGCCACCATATACTCCGGGTAGGAATTTTGATTAAATCAGAAACCGCTTTTTGTAACTGTCGATGTTAAGTACCTTTCAAAGCTTCATTCATTAGTCTTATTGGTAATGTAATTAAATGCTTTGGGGTTTGATCGAGAAGTCGTATATCACTAAGAGATTTTTAATTAACTACGTCTTTGTTTATGTATTTTATGAAAAATGAATAGAGTTGCGGAATCTTTTTGGTTTTTATCATCACCATCATCAGTTATTATCAAAGTTATATTAATCCAACTTTTTGTTGGGCTTTGCCTTGAAATAATAGCCTAACGTTCTGCTTAGGTAGTTGGTAGTTAGGTGATATTCAGGTATAAAAAACCACATCTACAGTAAACATTGCAACGCAGAGTCCAAAAGTGTAAAAAATAAAATACTTAAATTGACTTCTTTAATTTGTATGAACTACTAACACTCTCCAGTTAAGGAGTAGGATTGGCTAAAAATCAGCGTAGTACTAGGTCATACTTCTCCCGGAGTTTGGTGTTCTCTTGAACATTTAAATGTTTTTTTTCTTATTTAATATGGGTACCTGTTTGTCATGATATACAAAGAACATGGGTATAACTAATTCTATATTAAAACAAAGGGTTTAAATAAGTAGATACAGTTAAATAATTACAAAATAGTTTATTTAAAACACAAATCAGGGATCTTATATTGTTAGAAAAACACTTAAAATTTAGGGTTTTCTATTTAAAATATTTACATTCTAAATAAGTTTTAAGCACATTTTGCGCTGGGCACCGACGAACATACTCCGTTGTTGCAGTGTGGTTTGAACGGATTGTTGCAGGCTATTAATAATCCTCCAATTTGCTTACAAATCAGTTTTGTACGACAGTCGTGGCACGAGATCTTTGGAACTACGGTGAAGTCACAAGTGAGGGTCTCTGGAGCCTGTCTCCGGCCACGGCCCTGGTTTTCATGTGGTCCGCCCTGGTGCACTTGAGCAAGTGTCAGACTTAAGACGCACTGGAATGATAAAGATGAGTTTCGATATAAAATTATTGACCAAGGTCATCGTAATATTTAGATTTACCTAGTAAAGGTTTTGCAAATGATTGCCTATAGGTACTTACTAAATTTTGTAGTCCGATTCAGTCTTATAAGTATAATTACTTCTATAATGGATGGTCAAAGTAACTAAATTAATATTAATAATGACATTAAAACATACAAACCATCGTCAAGACTATCAGGACATTTTGCATGCGAGCCATTGTTTCATTGCTGTTTGATGCGTCTACTGAACACATATTTTGTTCGCCCTATTTAAATATTGCTTATCTCGAACTCACTCATTAGCAAATAAATCTAAATCTCGATATTCTCGATGTAGGTTTTCCCTGTTTTTGTTTTTAAGTGGGTTTCTCAGAACTAATTAAACCTACTAGTTTTTGAAAACAACACAGAGGGTTATTTTAATTTTATTTTTTAAATAAAATAAATAACTTTGCCCAGCAGTGGGACAGTATAGGCTAAAAAAAAAAAAAAAGCAGCTTTTGAATATGACATTGTATCGTTTCTAAGCTGTTACCTTGAACTAGGTCAATTAGTGGGGTGTATCTAGTTTTCCCACTTATATTCAGTTTCAGTATTTGAGAACATGACAAGTGTTATTTTTTATGTTGGTTCAGTCCCAAACCTGTATTTATTAACTCTAAGTCATTAGCTTTTCGATCTCGGTATGTATTTAACGATATGTCTTAAGACCTAAAATGAAGTAGAATAATGCCTTGATTATCTTTAGGCAATATTTGTTATATACATACATACATAAAGTCACGCCTGTTACCCTGAGGGGTAGGCAGAGACCACGGATTTCCATTTGCTATGATCCTGGCATACTTCTTTTGCTTCATTCACACGCATCACATTCCTCATACACGCTCTTCGATTGAGGGTACTCCTCACTTGCCCTTTTTGCAGAACATCTCCGATTTGGTCTAGGTAGGTATTTGTTATATATGTAAATAAAATGGAAATAGTATGCAGTCTGGGATATAATGCACTTCAATACACAATAGATCGACTAATACTTGAATAGTGGTGGTACCTAAATATTTCATTGTAGACAAAGATGACATTCTGCGCTTGTCAAAAGCAAAACTTGTGGTACTCAGTTACCTACGGAACACAACCGTGAGCTTTTAAAGCAGGACATTTTCCACTGTGGAAGCGAGACGCCACACTACATTGAACGTAGGCGTCTCACTTCTACAACAATAGAAGTCCTGCTTTACGAGTTCATGGTAAGGTGCCAGGTTTGTATTAAATTTAACATTGTGTGACGTTAGTGTTAGTCATCCTAGATCTTTGACGACCTGATTAGCGCAGTGGCTAAGCGATTGGACTGCTGCGCTGAGGGTTGCGGGTTCGATTCCCGCACGAGGCAAAAACTTTGTGTGCGAACCACAGATGTTTGTCCCGAGTCTGAGTGTTAGTGTATGTGATATTTCGTGTTTGTGAAACGCACCCACAACACAGGAGAAATTCCTAGTGTGGGGCGACGTTTTTTTTTTAGAAAAAAGAAGAAAATCTTATCAAGTACTTAGTAATCGAATTGTCACACTGATAGAGATTAGTTAGACAACAAGGATGTTAAGAAGGTGGGCTGCCTTGGCTGCCAGACGTAATTTGATCGTTACTAGTGCGGGCTCTTAACTTGCTCTCTTGATAGATAGATTATGATGATAATCAATAGTTAGATCTATTCAAATTGTATTTAAAAACATACAACTAGTTATGTAGGAGTCTTACAGAATTATAGGTGTAATACAAAAACACAAAAAATCTTGCTTAAAACTTTTATAGGAATAAGTATACAGGATAAATTGATAGATACATATATTTTATCGTTATTTCCATGTTCAATTGTCTCATGATTGTTAAAAGCTCCGTCCACTGAAAATAAAAGAAGAATAATAAGATTATTGTTCTTACACTTTGTTTTACACTTGGAAGGTGTTTTGTTGTTGAATTTAACAGACATTTAATAAACAAATGACACTTAAGAAAACGCGAGGGCTTGACACACAAACATTAACAATTATAACGTTTACTCACGTTGATGTTTTCCAGTGATTTAAGATTTGGCGGTAGTCGAAGTAGTTGAGTCTGTTGTTGTACTAGTAGTTGAATCTGTTGTTGTACTAGTAGTCGAGTCAGTTGTTGTACTAGTGGTTGAATCTGTTGTTGTACTGGTGGTTGAGTCTGTTGTTGTACTAGTGGTAGAGTCTGTTGTACTGGTAGTTGAGTCTGTTGTACTGGTAGTTGAGTCTGTTGTACTGGTAGTCGAGTCTGTTGTGCTAGTAGTCGAGTCTGTTGTACTAGTGGTTGAGCCAGTAGTACTAGTGGTTGAGCCTGTTGTACTAGTGGTTGAGCCTGTTGTACTAGTGGTCGAGCCAGTTGTACTAGTGGTTGAGCCTGTTGTTGAGCCCGTTGTACTGGTGGTTGAGCCAGTTGTTGAGCCCGTGGTACTAGTGGTTGAGCCTGTTGTACTTGTGGTTGAGCCAGTTGTTGAGCCCGTGGTACTAGTGGTTGAGCCTGTTGTACTTGTGGTTGAGCCAGTTGTACTTGTGGTTGAGCCAGTTGTCGAGCCAGTTGTCGAGCCAGTTGTTGAGCCAGTTGTACTTGTAGTTGAGCCAGTTGTTGACCCAGTTGTACTAGTGGTGGAGCCAGTGGTTGAGCCCGTTGTGCTAGTGGTTGATCCGGTTGTGCTAGTAGTTGAGCCTGTAGTACTAGATGATCCTGATCCACCTGACGAGCTTGTTGTAGTGGACGATCCTGATGAGCCGGTTGTTGTTGAGCTAGATGATCCTCCTCCGCTGGAAGTACTACTTGAGCCACTTGTACTGGTTGTGGTAGTAGTACGTTTGCGGCAAAGTTTACCCTTAGTCCTGGAGCATCTACCATTTCTGCAATATGGGGTACGGCCGGTACATCTTATATTTCTGCCGACATTGAGTCGATTGCACCGGCGAGCTGTTCGGCAAGAAGTACACATAGACGCACCCTGGAATAGAAAGAAAGAAAATATTTTTTAGAAGGAATAGAAAACAAAAGAAGCTGTTTATAAAATTGGGTTTCCTGCACTTGAAGCTACTCCTCATGTCTTATTATGTTGATAAAACTGATACCAGGAATTGATTTCAGAAATCCAAAATGTGCATATTAGACAATGGGACTAAAATCTTTATTAAGTAATAACACAAACTCGTGTTATTAGTGGTACTTTGAAACGGAAAATGGCAATGAAAGAGAGCGAACGATAGATTTGAAACACGTTTACCTGTTTTCGGTAATTGCATCTGACTCTGCCATTATTCCTTTGCGCAACCGGAGATCTCTTGTGTCGACTGCCGCCACCGAAAAATGCAGCCAATTCAGGTATTTCAGGCAATTTGTTTAGAGGACCAGAAGCAGGTGCAGCCGCTGGAGATGAGGATTCATCTTGAGGACCACCAGACGATACATCTGAAGATTCAGCGGCTGCTGCACTTGACTCTTGAGCCACGATTATTGCCGCTGGAACCTGTATAACATTTAACGTTAAGATTCTCGAAAAGTTGTCAATAAATAACAGTATTGTGAAAAATAACTTACTAGAATAGCGAAAAGGAATAACAAGTTCTTAATGGTAGCCATTTCGACTGTTTTCTTAGATCCTGGTGTTGCTCTGATGAGAAAGGTGATTAAAATGATAAGAGGTTGGGCTTATATACTGTTAATACATAATTATTATGTTAATTAATCAATACTTGTTCTTAGGGTTGTCACATTCGGCTCTAAATAAGAATACCAATAATTTAAGATTACGTCGATTTGCGCGTAACTTAACGGCCACAATTGGTTATCTAGGTTTGTTTCTGTTTAATAAAAAGATAAGCACTGTACTATCGACAAAAACATACTTTCAATACCTTAATGAGGCTGAAAAATAATTAAATATTAATTATTTATTTATGACATACTGGTCAATTGAAAGTATCATGTAGGTATCCATGTATATCAGCCCTGACACTGATCTAAACCTCGCCGAAAGAAAACAATATGTATAAGAGCTTCGCAGTCTTGAAAACAATCATAGCTAATAGAATGACGGAACATGAAAGCCGCTTTCATTGAATAGAGAATCGTCACAATCCCGCTTGTTCTACAGTACAGTACAACAAAATATGAATATACGTAATAATAGACAAAGTATTATATTAATATTGTTCGTTAAGTCGTGACATTTATTATACTGAGTAGTTTTGCCAGCTTCTTTATTCATGTGGTTTTCGGATACAAATGTAAGTAGATAATGAAACCTGAAGATCACTAAAAAAAAATTGACCTTTTTAGAATTTGCTACTTAACTTAAATGCCCTAAAATACCCTCGTGTTTTGTTATGCATAGATTGTAAAGGTATTCACCACTGACTTAGGTGGAGATTGTACACCCTCATTTCGCTAGTTATATTACAGGTCCCAATGTATTAGCGGGCGAGCCTGTTACCATCAACCGGGCACAAATCCAGGCTCCGTGCTGCTACCAAGAATGAGCTAATGGTAAAACCTAACACTTACCCGATCCGGGATTTAAACCCTCATGCGCAGATTTTAGGGGCCACTAGACCACCGAGTCAGACATTAATTATATTTGGCTTGGGAAAATACATGCAATCGAATATTCTGATCCATGCTATTGGCACAGTACCTATTGGTTAAATCGTAGGTAAATGTGACCAACGTAAACGTTTTGTTCTACTTTTAATTTTAATATAGGTACTCAATAAGTTTACTTTGATGTTTTATTTTGGATGGGATATATCGTAAAGTGTGCCGAGTGGTATCCGGCCTAGAATTGACCACTCCCTTTTCTTCCGTGGGTGTCGTAAGAGGCGACTTAGAGAAAATCCAGAAGATGGGCAGCAGTATCTTCTGTAACTTGCCCACCAATACTACGATCCCCAAGCCGCTTGAAACGTGGGGATTATGGCAATTCCCTCCCCCCTCCCCTTCTAGGGGAGGAGGAAGCCTTTGTTCAACAGTGGACATCTATAGGCTGATGATGGTGATATGTAAAGCTCGTACATCTTTATAAACTTTCGGATTTTAACTTACCTAGTTTGGTAAACAATAAACATGTTACATAATATATGGCTCATCAGACTGGGAAAGGGTTAAGAAATTAATAAAATAAATGTATTTTAAAACTAGTATTTATTTTCAAACACTGGATAAATAAGAAAAACTATAGATAGGCTATTGGTTTTTAAAGTATATAGTTATTAAACTTTCAAGTCATTTTTTATAGATTTGACTTTATACATCTTAATGCCATTCAGCACAAACCCCCGAGTTAAAAGTTTTACTATATTCTTTAAGCTAGACAAGTTTCTACGAGTATTAGATCTTATTTATTTTAATGATTTGTAGCATTCCTGAATTTTCAAATACCAGCTTCAGGGGTTAATAAAAGTAGTATAATGAAATAGTTAAAGAAAGTACACATTTTTGCCATTTAAAATATTTAAAAGAAGAAATAGTAAACGTATAAAATCAATTAATTACAGTTTCTTGAATTATAGTAAATATTGTGTAAAATTTATGCACATTCGGCGCTCGGTACTGACGAACATACTCCGTTGTTGCAGTGGGGTCTGAACGGATTGTCGCAGGCTTTTAATATCCCTCCAATTTGTTTACAAATTATTTTAGTATGACAGTCGTGGCATGAGATCCTTGGAACTACGGTGAAGTCGCAAGTCTTTAAATTATCGATTGATCTTTGGATGTCGAAGGTCTCGGTAGCCTGTCTTCGACCCTGGCCCTGGGGTTCGTGAGATCTGCCTTGAGGCACTTGAGCCAATGTCACTGTTATGGCGAACTGGAATGATAAACCAATGTTAGATTTGTTATGGGTGCTGTAGGGTGAAGAAAAATGCAGTGACTATTTAGATGTTAGACTCGTCAAACAACACAACTAATTTTAAATGGGAGGAGTCTTCTAAAACCTTAAGGTTCACGTACATTTAATACTTATTGAAACTGTGCCAATGACTATGTTTACTGAAGCTGGGACAGTTGCAGTATATGTAGGCGTATGAAGAAACGCCTTGTACATTTTTTTTTATTGGGATACTTACCAGCGCCATAAAGATCAGGATATTCAGTATGTGAACCATGATTACTTTCTTGCTGTCTGATGCATCTACTGAACACAATATGTTTTGTTCGTCCTATTTAAATCTTGCTTATCGCGATATCGCCATCAATAAGCAAATAGGTAAATCTTGAACTCTCAGTAGGTTTTCCCTATTTGTTTGGTATAGGGAAATTTCTTTGATTTATTTGTACCATGTTTATAAACAGGGTGTAACTATTTCTAATTATATACATCAGTAATTTACATTGGCTATAACACCTATATATTATTGCCTTTTTCTCAATACAGCCCCCTTGCCATGAAGTCTTAAAGCAGGACAGTTTACGTTGTGGAAGCAATATTACGCTCCGTGCAGTGTAATGCGGCGTCTCGCTTCCACAACGTAAACTAGCTTTAGGAATTCATGGTAAGGGGGCTGCTCATACTAAGAAGAAACATCCAATGACTAGCTAACTACTTCGGGGGCTGGGTGGACATGGTGACTAACTGTTAGAGTTGTTAGACCATACGAAGAGAGATAGTAGAAATTTGTATAGACTTCTTATATTAATTTTGCTCCTTATGTTATATGTAAGTTATATTTGATGAATACATTGCAAGTCGCAAGAGAACTTTCTAGTGTTAGGTACTCTTGCTCCTTTTTAGGTGAACCTGAACTTAAAACTACTCTCCGAGTAGGAATATGATAATCGTAAGTCAGAGGGTCCGTCTATGGACAGTATTAGTAAGAAAAAGGTTTATGGGTACTAAATATAACAAGATAGGTAGCACGGTGTGCAATGCATAGTTTTTGTCTATCTTTATCATAAACTAGCTGCGCCTCGCGGTGTTACCCGCAACATTTGTTCGGGATAAAAAGTAGCCTATTTGTTAATCCCGGGCGTCAGCTCCCTCCATATGAAATTTCATCAAAATCAGTGTAGCCGTTTTAGCGTAAAGATGTAACAAATATACAAACACAGTCACAAGCTTTCGCCTTTATAATATTAGTGTGATGATATTTACCTATGGTCTTTTAGTCAGTATAATTTATTTTAGTTACATTAGGCTAATTCAATTTTTTTTAATCGTATTGCGAAGATAAGATACAGATATACATATAATATAAGTAGTATTCGTTGTATCGACGAAACGTTTGTAACTTGTGGAAGTCGAATACGAAATCTTTAACAAATTGGTATACTTAGTGACTTTGAAATGGACTTTTTAATTTGTGTATTCTTTGCTTTTACTTATATATGTAGACCTAATTATATAATGGTCATACTAATTATTTTTATCTACTAGGTAAGATACAGCAACATAAAACAAATGTTCATGCTCAATATTTTATTGGGTATCATAAATGATTAAGAATTTATTTTCATGTCCGGTTGACTTGTGAAAGAAGCTCGGACCTCTGGAAACAAAAGAAAGAATATTAAAGTGGTGTACAATCACAAGTAGGTACGTTATTCATCATCTTTTTAGCTCGTCTTTTACCCGATAGGTAATTATATATGTGATAATACGGAATAGTGTCTGCAATGTATAGTATTTAGAACAATCTACGCATAACTTACATATTTGGATGTTCTTCAGCTATTTTGGTTTATTCGTCAGAATCATCGTCACTTTCTTCAGTAGTGGTGCTAGAGGTCGAAGAAGATGATGAGCTGGTAGAGTCTGATGTACTAGAGTCCGTAGTACTGGTTGAGTCAGAAGAACTAGATGAGTCCGTAGTACTAGTTGAGTCAGAACTGCTAGATGAGCCTGTAGTGCTAGTTGAGTCTGAAGTACTAGATGAGCCAGTTGAACTGGATGAACTTGAACTAGATGAGTCATCTGTAGTACTGGAAGAGCCCGTTGTACTTGATGAACCTGACGAACTAGATGTAGAGTCTGAGGAATCGGAGGTGCTGGAAGAGTCGTCTGATGAGGCGGTAGTAGTTGTAGACTTCTTGCAAAGTTTGCCCTTTTTGTTGGAACATTTACCATTTTTGCAGTATGGCGTATTGCCACCGCAGTTTATATCTTTGCCCTTATTAGATTTATTGCAGCGCCGTAATGAGTGACATGATGTGCACATAGATTTACCCTGGTAAAGAGAAAAATATAAAATTAACAAAACCGATATTTAATATTTATAAATTCCGCTAGTGAATGCAAGATAACTGGCAACTAAGTCCAAACTTAAACATGGAATTTGGACTGTATGAAAGTTGGAATGGCTACCCAGAGTCTTAGCTATTCGTAAGTGACTGGAAGTGGTTTACAAGAATAAAAATGATTGCTTGATGCACATTATTTACCTGCTTTTTGTAGTTACATTTGACGTTACTAGCTCTTTTCTGACGAGAACCACCACCAAACAATGCAGCCCTAGGTATTTGTGGCCAGCTAAAGAAAGGTTTTAGTCCGGGAGCAGACGAAGCCGCGGCAGTGGAGGATCCATCTTGAGGGGCAGCAGACGATGCCTCTGTCACGTCTGAAGATTCGCCACCCGCTGAACTTGACTCTTGTGCCAAGATTATTGTTGACGGAACCTGTAAATATTACATTTATCATTCACATAGTGACACGTCTGTTTTCCCCAAGGGGTAACATACTCATTTTGCTAATTATCTTGCTAATGCTCTGCTAATGCTTAAAGGGCTCGTGTAATAAATACGAAGAAAGTTTAGAAGGCGATAATTTAGTTGTTGCTATAAAGATTTTCCGAACGGAAAAACCAATAACTGGAAATCAAATGTATTGCATTTAAAATATGTACAATAATTTAAAATGACTTACCAGGATGGCGAATAGAAGGAATAGATATTTAATGGAAGCCATTTTTACTATTTTTCGATCCTCGTGTTGCTCTGATGATGAAGTTGTCCTAAGTGATTAGAACTAGAGCTTATATACCGTTGATATATAATAATTATGTTAATCAGACCTTTCATGTTTGTAGGGTTGTCACATTCGACAATAAAGATGTTCATCTTATATTATTTTATATATATAGGTTTTATTTATCTGAAATTAGGGATTTAATATTTTAACCGACGTCACTTATAAATTAATTAAGTAATATATTCTATTGAAATAATTACAGTTTTAGTGATTTCATTGCGGTTTATATTCCTGTTTAATAACCAACATTTCAAAGCCTTTGCAGGATTCATGGTTTTAGGCAAATTAACATGGTAAACATCATATCTTATATATATTAACAAAATATTGCTTACTTTTAGTTTGTGATAGATATTTTTTTTCGATTTGCAAGTATTTTTTGCACATAGTATTGTATATTGTCGTTTGTAAGTTTCAATTTCAATATCGTAAATGCGACGCAGCCCTGACGTCCATCGACACATCGGCCGAAACAAAACAATATAAGAGCGCCGCCGTCCTGTAAACAATCACGGCAGCCATAATAGCTATAGTGTAGCGGGACATGAAAGCCGCTTTCATTGACCAGAGTAACGTCATCACTTTGCTTGTTCTTTATAATTAAGGATACGCACAGACATCGAACAAAATATTTTATTGTATGTAAAATCGTGACTTTAACTATTAGGTAGGTGTGTTGTTGTTTTTGCCCTTTATTTCGTCTGCGTCAATTGAGGACGGGAATACAGAGAATCAGTCTCTATACGGCATAAACTGTCACTTGACACGAGGGGTCGTTGAATATTCCTATACACACTTGGGCCAACATTCCAATGCAATCGATTTCAGCATTGTTAATGGAGGAGTTAATGCTGGTTGCTGACAACGCCGTTCGCGCAGCGGAGTTTAGGCACGCTAAAATTTAATTTTGCCATTGACTCGCTTAGAAGAATGTAAAGCGAACAAGGTGCGATTTTCTATCAACAACTTTCTACGCCTAAATAAATGCTTTATTTTTCGTTATTCCACATTGTATTATGTAACCTGTAAGGAACAAACATTTTAATATTTGTATCCAGTGGACAGATTCTGTTTTAAAAGAAACAGTCGTTAGTTTATTTCTCAAAACCTAGATATGTACCTATATATAATATTATTATTTGTGTATGTTAGAAGAAAAAGCGTAAAGATTAAGTCCACCTCTGATTCAAAATGTTTTTATTTCATGTAAATCAATTACAGGCACTTATAAAACTTCAATTTCTTAATTGCTCGGTTTAAGAATTTTATGTAGAAACTCCTAAGGTTCATTTTTTTAATATCCTAATGTTACATCAAATTGTGGCCTGTTGAACAATTTATGAAATTATACCTGTCATTGTCGTTTGCTTATCACAAAATACAGATGTCAATAGACTTATAAATGGTTAACTTAAAACATATTTTCGCAATATTTACAAGTAAGAACGTTAATGTTTTGATGTTGAGCCTAATTCTGTCTCTTATCTCAAATAAAAAAAAAACAAACCTTAAACAATACTTCAGCTTGAATACAGTCAAAGGGAGGTCAAGGGTATTCTGGACGGTAAATAATACTCCTCCCTAAACATCAGCCAGTTATGCTTATTGTTACGTATACGCTTAGTATTGACGGCGTCATTGAGATAGATTACCATCTATTATTAACTTAACTAATTATAATATAGGATGAGATTAAAATTTCGTGTTTTCTAATTTCTAAGAACAATCTTAGCATCAATGAAAAAAAACCTAAGAGCGCATAATAACTATAACTTGCTATTGCAGCCTAACATTAATTTAATTATTAATAGCTTAGTCTCATATATGTATGACTGTATGTGTAAGAAATTGCTCTTTCATTTATAAAGGAATAAAAGTGAATACAGCCTTGGGGAATATAGGTTGTTAAAAAAAATGCCCCTGATAAGGTCTTATTTCAGGAATAACATTGCTCTTGCTCAGGAATAACATTCTCTTTATGTCTCAGGATTCCAAATTTCGAATCGATCAGACCTGTGATTGATACTCACATCCCTGAATCTACTTGAAAATGATGGATGATCTGCAAACTTTAGCTAAGAAATCTGTACATCTTTATAAGCACTACCGATGCCATAGACAGACACACAAATACATCCTTCTTTTTTGAGTGGGAGGTTTAAAATAGAAATGTTAAAAAATGTTTTAGGTTCTAATTTGTTATATTGTAGATATCTTTTACGTAGATTAGCTTATATTATATGTATATTATGTCCCAGACAGCTGCCGCGCTTATTGTACCTATATATTGAAGAAATTGTATTGAATTTTTCGAAGTGTTTGTTTTTAGGGAATGTATAAGCTAATATGTATAATATTATTCTTTGGATAAACCTGTTAAAGATAACTAGGAAAAACACATGAAAATCACATAAAAACACATACATACTTCATGCTCAATATTTTATTAGGTATAAGTTTACAGAATAATACAAGATGAATACAGAAAATATTTTCAGGTCTAGTTGTCTTGTGATTCTTACTGAAAGCTGACTGTTGGATATTAATATAAAACTGGTATACATTCTGAGATACAAAAAGTTTAATTTTATTATGATCAATTGGTCTTTTCTTTACAATTTACAGAAATATGTATTACATTACATTTCTTAATTTTTTTTCAAAATTATTACTAAACATTCCGAAATAGGTCCATAAAATATTGCTCTTTGTTGTTGATAATTTAATTTATGCCAATTATTGTAATTATTACAGGTATGATACGATATTTAGTCACTTCTTTTTAGTCTATTCGTATTTACTATCGACTACTATAATATACAGCAAGTATGAAAAAGCAAACCGTATTGTCAACAGCCAGAGCTCACTAATGTCATTTTTATTCCTCACTATCATCATATTCATCACTGGCTGTGGTCGAAGACGAAGACGAACTACTGGATGAGCCTGAACCAGAAGAGGTCGATGAACTAGAGGAGCTGGAGTCGTCTGAGTCGTCCTGAGATTCGGTGGTAGTACTTGTTCCCCGGCAAAGTTTACCCTTACTGCTGGAGCATCTACCATTCTTGCAATATGGGGTATCACCGCTGCAGGTAATATCAGAACCCCGATTTGATCGGTTGCAGCGGCGTAATGAGTTGCAAGATGTGCACATGGATTTGCCCTGTTATTGAGAAAAGTAAAATGAGCAGTCAGTAAACCATTTGAATCAATTTGACAAAATTATGTTTCAATCAATATAGTAGAATAGTGTGCAATGCCATTTTTTGACAAAATCACTGTCCTAATTAGACATTCAAATTACAAAATTCAGGTTATAATAATCTTATCGTAAGGATTTATTTGATCGTCGTTTACCTGCTTTTTGTAGTTACATTTGACGTTACTAGCTCTCTTCTGACGAGAACCACCACCAAAAAATGCAGCACCAGGTATTTGTGGCAAACTAAAGAAAGGTTTTAGTCCGGGAGCAGAGGAAGCCGCGGCAGTGGAGGATCCATCTTGTGGCGCAGCAGACGATGCCTCTGTCGCGTCTGAAGATTCACCGCCCGCTGAACTTGACTCTTGTGCCAAGATTATTGTTGACGGAACCTGTAATCATGATTAAATATGGCATTTAGATATTATTTACTGAGCTGGAAACTTATTTAACTGTGGTAGCCATTAATTTGCTACTTACCAGGATAGCGAATACAAATAACAGATTTTTTAAGGAAGCCATTTTCGGATTCTCGAGATGCTCTGGTAATGGAGGTAATAGAAGTGATCGTGTACATGAGCTTATATATGGATGGCGCATAATAATTATGCTAATCGATCCATTACTGCTTATAGGGTTGTCTCAATCCTTCCGAAGAGTTTATAGGAAGCATCATTATTTCATTCGTTAAGTAAATGTTCGTTTCTGAACTAGCAACTGTATTTACAATTTCTAGCAAAACATTGTTAGGATATTAATATCATAATGTTTAAGAAACCAAAAAAAAATATTAGCTATAGATGCATAATGTGCGTACGAATATACCTCTATATTACTTCGGTCATGTATGTCTTTTACATTGAATCCTCATTGAGGATTAACATTAATTGCCTCCTTTATATTTTTAGGCTGTTTATTAGTTTTCATTCTACATTTCAAACTTCCTTATTCATATAGAAGTGTAATCTAGAAATACAGCCCTAACGTTCATCTACACATCAGCCAAAAGCAAACAAATGAGAGTCAGCGCTGTCCAGTTAATAGTCACAACATCTATTTATAGTGTAGCGAAACATGAAAGCCCTTTTCATTGCATAAAGAATAGTCACCATGACTCGTTCTCCTTTAGAATAAAAGAACATGTGCTTTAATACACGTGAGAATGGCGTAACTAGAGCTGTTGAACAAAAGGGGTAAGCTTCAATCCCCAGGTCAAATATATCGTTATTATGTTTTTACAGCCTCTTTAATGGCACCAGATAAATTATTATAGGCTCTGCCCATATTCCACCGAACTTATGTTTTATTTGCGAATAGCAACTGGCAAAAATCCCCCTGCTAACAAAGGGACTCCAGACTCAACTTTTAATGGCTGAAGGAAAGGGAAAAGGCCCAGGATATACTACTTTTAATATTCAAAGGTAAACAGAATAAAGCAAAATATTATTGTTTGTCAAGTCGTGACACATATTATTATTGGTAGAAACTAAGCGTGATCAACGTAAAGATTTGTTTACTAATTGTGATAAGATAGCAATTGTTGATATGCTTGTAGTTGTATGTGTTTTAATTCAATAGGAATGAAACAAAATGAATAACCTACGTAGTTAAAGAATACACTGGAATTTCCAATTTATGAAGAAAAAATAATACCTAGGTTAGACCTATTAAATAAATTTGAAGATATCGCTTCTTTTTACTTTTCTTAATTTACTTTGGACTTAATCTCTATAAATACCCGTCTGGTGATGTTTTTAGATAATAAATACCTACCGACGTAATGAAAGACAAGCTGTGATACTTTTGAACGTTTATTTAAAAACAGAAATGTGTGTAGGTGTAGTATCGATCACAAGGACGACACCCCGTCCAATTTGTATGCGCGCTTGTGCACTCACGATGTGTTTTTATTGAATTTAGGACTGACGCAGCCTCCAATTATATGGAGCCGCGGGAGTGTTGAGTGTTGAATGTGCTTGATTTTGAAAACAAGGTATTCGAAAACTAAATTTTTATCTCCAAATTAGTTAGGAAAAGGTATATAGGTACAATTCAAATAAAAATGTAAAATACATTTCCAAAAGTGAGAATATTATAATTTTAAAAAATAGTCTGCAACCTTACACAAAAATTATACAATACCAAAAACCGATTTTATACTAAGTAGTTGTATCTCAATTTAACATTTTGCATGTGCATTAATTCCTAAAATATTGTTACTTTTAAAACTTTCTCAGTAGCTACGTAGATGCCTTTTGAAAGTTTAACTAAAACCTATATTTTAGTATGTTAGGCACACGTTGAGCTTGGTACAGGTGAACAGTTTCCATTGTTGCAGTACGGTGCTCTGGAGTTCGAGCACCTTCTTATAAGTCCGCCGTGCGGCTTGCAGATCACTATTGTATTACAATCATAACAGCGCTTTTTCGGAATTTCTGCGAAATCACAAGTGACCCATTCAGGTTCTGATTTTACAGAAAAGTCAAGCTCCGCCGATTCTTGGACCTTGGATCTTTGGTCTTGGCCCTGTACCTCCTGAGGCATGTTTTGGGGCATTTCCTGAGCAAGGCTCGTCGCTAAGACGCACTAAAAGGAAAATATAAGGGTTAGATCAATAAGTAGATTTTTGGGGAGTTCTAGATGAAGGCCAAAAAATTTAATACATTTTTTTTATGCTATAATGTTTAGCTTTAAAATATTTTAGGACAAAATTAGTAAAGTGGTCGAAAATATATAGTAGTTACTTTGGAAATGAGTGAATAGCGGCCATATAATACTGTTGGATAAAATTAGCAAGGTAATCGAAGTTTAGAACAATAAAGGTACTTAATTAAATACATACCAGTGCTACACAGACGAGAACGTTTTGAATATGTGCCATTGTTTGTTTTTTGTTTGATACAACTGATAGTTACGATACCTTTTATACAAGCCAGTTATCATTATATATCGTGTTTATCATCGTCTCTTCAACTTTTCACATAGGCAAATATTTTTTTTTCTTTGTATACAATTTGTTCTTCTTCATGAGTCAAGTGTGACTGGTGAGTATGAAGTTTTGATTTGTATACGTATTTGTGTCGTGTGCGCTATACTGTTATACTTACGTACCTATCAATATCTCCTGGGTAATTACCCAGGACAAATTATAATCTACTTAGTCAATTGACTAGATTCCCGTATATGTAGAAGTACAGGAAACTCACCATCTTCTGACAGGTTGGTGTCCCTTCTTTTCGATTCTGACAAGTGTCACCACAGTTTGAACGTATGAAAATGACAAAGCAGTACGTAAGTTACTAGTCGTTTGTTTCATTAGCATTTAACCGCTAATCCTTGTGCCAAACCATTTGCGGGTTGATTTTTCGTCTTAACATGAGTCACGTTATAAATGATAAGGTTTACTTCATCATGAACGTGACAGGTGACTCATATCTTTTTAAGAACTATAAAACATTTGAACTTCGTATGACCGTGTCAATGTGTTTCAAAGTTATCTTTGTTATCAAAAGACAACGTGAAAGATATTGTTACGTTTATAATACTTAGGTAATAATAATAAAAACTGTGTTCATATAATTTATTTATTAGTGAAACAATTACGATGTTAATAATAAATTAACAGAATATAGACAAATAATAAAATACATTTTGGTAATTACTTATAAAGAAAATGTTTGAAGTGATTCTTGAAACGAGTTATTTACAAACTATATCGGATTTAAGAAGGACGAGTATTGGAAGTCGGACATCAGTGTATGGTTTTAGACAGCGGCAGCGCGGGGAGCGGCAGCAGGAGCTTCACATCCTGCAGATGGGGTAGCGGAGCACTCGCCCAAGTTGCAGTACGGCAGGGTAGGGTCAGTGCAGGCGCGTTGCAGGCCACCGATCTTAGTGCACACCAGCCTTGTTTTGCAGTCCAAACAAGAGCTGCCGATAGCGGTGCAAGGAGTCCACTGGGGGTACCAGGGAGCAGTTGCGAGCCACGGCGGAATCCAGGGGTTCACGCCGCCGGCTCCTCCAGCTGGTCCAGCTCCTCCGGCACCTCCCCAGCCTCCAGCGCCACCCCATCCACCAGCGCCTCCCCACCCTCCGCCACCTCCCCACGCTCCAAAGCCAGCGGCAGGCTGGGCCGGGATTGCGGACACCACTGCGACCTGGTAACAAAATATTATGAGAATAATCATAGTATACACAAACTATGTGTTGTAAGACGTAACAAATTATTAAAATTAAATAACTTTCCTTAAAATATGGGATGAATCAATAGAGGTACTTACAAAAAAAAGTTTCTCTTACCACTTAACACAATCTAATAAGAATTACCGATACTTAGCAACAGAGATCGGAGATATTAATATACGATAAGATTATGTACGAATGACTTACCAATAGACAAATAACCATTACAATCTTGGCAGACATGTTTGAAGTATTATATTATTCGTTATATTTCGAGTTCGTAATACAAGCAGGTTCACTTCGTTTCTATTGTTAATGAGGCAAAGTATCTCCTTTTATACGTTAAATGTTTGTCTATTGGATTACATGTTACCACCTGTAGTCTGTATACATACACGAGGTTTTCCCAAATGGAAAGAGTAGGCAGCCATAAAACTGATAAGAACCGTGCACCCAACAACACCACTTGTTTGTCTAAACAGCAGTAATGAGAAATAATATTATGTGTTTATACAAATAACGCAAAAATGGGAAAGATTTGTGTTATTGTTTGTTAGTCATTTCCATTAGTTCTAATCCTTGTTCAAAGCGATTACTATTGATACAGTGAGGATATGACAATCTGTCAACGTTTACGATATTATTGTTAAAACAGCTACGCAATTTTTCTACATGAAAGCTATTTAAAGGTTTTTCAGAGCTTATTGTTTTTACCACTTTAACATATTTTGTAGACTTAAGCAAAAACCCGAAAAATAAACCTGAATATGTCAAATTTACCGATATTTCACCTTCATCAGACTTTATCAACTCATTTAAACATACCCTCTAACAACGTTTTTAACTATCTCGCTGCAGGCAAACTTGACAGATATAAACCTTTCCACATTTACAACAAACAGCAACCTCAGGTCCAAGTAGAGTTTTGAGTGAAGACTTGTAGTCTACGCTCTACCGTTTCTTACTTCAAGACCATAAAACAAAAGAAATTGACACGGGACGAAGAGATATGACCATTTTATGGAGTGAACATTACAAGGACAAGAAAAGTAGATGTAAGGTGTATTTTGAATATAATATATATTAAGAAAATCATAAAATCATCATCATAATGTTGTAGCCAAGATTATTTTACAAACATCGCTCATTCAATATTTTTAGAACAACTGTACTATTTTTAGCAATATTATGTGAGGTTCTTTATCTGCTAACTAAAACGCTTAATCAATATAGTCAACAAATATTAGGAAAGATAAGGTAAAGCCGGTAAGCGAAATCTTCAAACAAATATTCTCGAAGCAGCCAAACTTAGAACGTTTGTTCCACATTGTCATCGAACATTCTTCTGTATATTTGTCACTGGAAAATAACTGAGATTACATTTAATCATTTTATGCTATAGTAACTGACATGTTTTGTTGAAATGCTCCATTTCATAATAGCTTTATCAAACGTAGAGGTAGTAACAGTTTTCAAATGATAAAATTTCTGATTCATCTTACGAAAATTGGTGATTACACAATTTGTACTTTTCAGTAATGATTAAAAATATTCTTCTTCTTATCGTATGGTTGATGAACAATCTGGTGTCAGTGTTTAAACCGCATGTAGCTCTCTGACATGGCTTTACAAACCGTTGAAAATTCTCTCAGGTTTTCCCACGATGTTTTTCTTCACCGTTTTTAAAACGACAAATGAAGAGACATTGATTCGAGCCGGGATTTGGGTACTTGTAGTCCAACAAAAATACCACTCGACTATCACTGCTTTAATGAACGTCATTTAATATAAATTAAATACTATATTTACAAGAAGAATTTAATGATTGAAGATTTTCCATATTTTTTGTGTACAACTGACGATTACGACGATGAAAGTCTAATAGTCTAATTAGTAAAATGTCCAAATTTGAGTTTTGCTTTCGAGTTAGTCAATTTTCGGCTTTTATTATTCACTAGCTGCGCCCCGCGGTGTTACCCGTTTCCTTTTTTCTAGATAAAAAGTAGCCTATGTGTTAATCTAGGGTGGTAGCTACTTCCATATAAAATTTCATCAATATCGTTGGAGCGTGAAGAGGTAACAAACATATTCACAAACTTTCGCCTTTATAATATTAGTGTGATGAAGTATTAAACACATCAATACTACATGTATATTTCATGATTGGCATTTTAAGAGCACACTAATTTACACATGCATTAAAGCTGTTGCATTAAAATGATAACAGTGTATATTTAGCCAAATCTTTAGTGTTCTATTTGCACTTGACTATACAAGTTTTACATATAATACGGTAGGAAAAAAACTATGAATACGAAAGAATTACCCGTAGTAACAGTAAAAGTTAATATTTGTTGAAGCTTTACAAAATTTCCCCTCAAATGCACTGCAAATTCTTTAGTAAATATGCTTTTGTCTATAGATTAACTTCGTAATAGTGAACCTTTAAAACTGTTATGTGTAACGAGCTATTATCATGATATCAGACCGGTATAACCCACTACTGGGTATAAGCCTTCTTTTCTTAGTTATAAATTATTATCATTAGTATCTTAGTACAATAAAATAAGATTGTAAATACAATTGTAGAAGACAACGGTTAGCAAAACTCGTCAAAGATGAAGACCAAGGCAAACTTATTTGAACAAAATTAAGTATCTAATGTACCGAATATATTCTGAAGAATGGCCAAGTTCAAGACAAACGAGTGTGATGAGGGTGAATGAGGTGATAGTTGGCAAATAATACGTAGCTTCTGCCTACTAGTCTGGGAAAGAGGTGTTACTTTATGTAGTCTGTTATTTGTAGATTTCATTCGTTATCTTTTAATACTATGATAAAATGATGGCTTAGATTATAATAATATAAAATGTATTAAGAAACAGCATTTATATTCACACAACATTCTGTTTTACCTACACAAGGGAACATAGTTTGATTTTCTCTTAAGGAGTTGAAGTAACAAATAACTGGCCTGCAAAGCGCCTTTAAAATTAGGAATGGCACGAAATAGTCGATGCGTGTTCGAAAAGTAATGTGAACGTAGGAACTGACGCAACCATTTTAAGGTTAAGTAAAATGGCTTGAACACAGATTAAATTGACTGGTATTACTTTGTTTGTAGTGGAATAATTATTAGTACGCAGTAATAATGTCTGATCTTGCTAAGTTATTCTGCCTCACCTATTTTGTTCCACGGAAACCAACATCTGCGACATGATTTTGTGAATAATTATTATTATGGCCTTATACTTTTGGTTCCTATATTTTTTATTTACTTTTTACTCATGGGACACGAGCTGTTATAAATCGAAACTTCAATGTAGGTCCAGCCCAAAGAGTCGCTCTACTGGATTTCCTTAAAATAAAAATAGTTCAGGAACTTGGTAATTATCTAAAGATTTTTTCTATTATATATATAATTGAATTTATTTGAACGTTCCATGAATAATATTAATTGAAATCCTTATAAAAATTACAAGGACTAAATTTCAATACTTAAAAATTCATGTTTTTTGGTTCGTGGGTTTGCACTGTACGTGCGTTGATAACATGTCCGTCTGTCTGTCTGTCAGTATTTCGTTTTACATAAGCATGAGCTAACATGCTGTTACTGTTTATTTAGAAATTTCGGTAATGTTTGCATAAATAAACATATATACTTTTGTTTTTTTAGGTTTTGATGGATGTCGTTTTTCTTAGTGTTTCAGATAAAAAGTACAATGATAGTTAGGTCTTCATTATAATCAATATAAAAAAGTAAGCAGTAATTTATATATTATACGTTGATTTCCACAAACATCTCAGTCATTATATTATAATTATAACATTCTACTTTCGAAAAATCCACGAGATATTTTTGAATTCTGAACCTCTTCATTAATTTTATTTCATAGCAGAGATTTCTCCCAGCACGTCAGAAATAAACAGACATGATGGCATTTTATCTAATATTGACACAGCGACGTAGTGTAAATGTTATTATATTGCTATTTATATTATTGCAACCAAGGTAATAAAGACTTATTAGTAATAGAAATTATGATAGAACAGACTAAAAACAAAAACATCACTGTTCTAAAAAATCTGCGTTAGTTTCTAAGAATGTTAATATACTATTTCCGACAGTCGTTTGGTGTACAATGGCTAAAGCACGCAAACAATGTAATCTCCGAGATAAGTTTGGAAGACAAGCAAATGCACGTGATACCGTTGCGTAATTTTGTCCTAACTGACCCTGGCAATGAGATTTTGGAGCGTAAATTTTAAACGTGTTTGAGATTTGCTTAATAACCTAAGCCTGTTACCATTACTAGCAGTGGCTAAGCGATTGGACTGCTGCGCTGAGGGTTGCGGGTTCGATTCCCGCACAGTTTCTTGTAAATGTATATTTACTAAGTATTTAAATTATAATACACAAACACTTGTTGCCGCAAATGTTCAGTCATCAAAATTAGTCTCTATAGGTAACATCTTTCCATAGGTTCAAGCAGTCTTTGGATTTTTGACTAAAATAGGTTAAGTAGATAATCTTGAAAGCGTAACGTTAGAAATAATTACGTATTCAATAGATTAAATAGCCCAAAACTTAATGAACCGCGCCTCTGATCAAAATTTTAACGCATACATGGCTCAGTCAGCCGACTGTTGTAAACTAGTGGAAAATGCTGGACTACTTTAATTTGCCATTTAAATAACATAAAACGTTACATCACGCTTTTATTGTAGGCAGGTAGGTAAAGGTTTAGATAAAGTACACCCACATTTCGCTAGTGATGTTACAGGTCCCAATGTATGGTGGCGAGTCTATTGCCATCAACCGGGCACAAATCCAGACACCGTGCTGCTTATGAGAATTATCAATGAAAAAACCTTATAACACATTGTCCGACCCGGGATTCAGAACCAGAAACTTAAACTCAGCAGTCGCGCTTAGCAACCACTAGACCAACGAGGCAGTCAAGTTAAATTAATTAGCCAAAAATTCAATTTGGAGATTTTCGTCTGTTATTGACTATTATGGAGTGTTTTGCCGGTTCTTCTCCATAGAAACGACATTTTGAAATCTAGCAACTAGATTATTGGCAGACGACAAATTTTCTATTCAATAACTCTTATACTGACAATCTCATCATAATTTTTTTAAAGCGATCTATTGTTTGAGGTATCTAACTGTGTCTTTATTTATTTATATATTGGTTCTAAAATCACTTTTATTTTGCGTAAGTAAATTGATTGTATTGCAGTAATCAAAACAATCAAAACCTTCTATAACTAAGATAACTATGTCTTGACGGTAGAATTTCAGTGTAATTAAACAAACCATTCTGAGCCGGATTGCTGGGTTGGTTGATAATAACAATTTGGCTTATAACCCTCGCCGGCTGCTGCGACAGGCTTGCTCTGTAACAATGCCAGCCTAACCTAGTTAGGTTTGCGTATAATATCTGCAAGTAATGGCGGAATTCTATTACAGCTGCACTGGGTTAGTTTTCCTAAAGTCGAGTAGCCCTTGAGAGAATTATACTCTGATTGGTTAAACGTATCTATTTGTATTATACATATATGATCTTTTCTGTGCCACGTTTTTGGTTTAGCTATAAAAAGGCGAGTATTATTAAATTTTTATTAAAAATGAGTATGATCTAAATATCTGCAAATAATAGTGGAATTCAATTATGGCTGTACTGGGTAAATTATATATCCAAGTAGCCTTCCGGAAAAATAGATTCTGTTTAACTCAACGTTTTCATAAACTAACTAAGCTTCGGTTAGTTTACAATTACTTAACGTAATTTAGTTAAGGTTACTCGTAGTGGTAGATAGAGGTATATAGTACAGTGTACACCTTCATATTCCCAGATATGTTTTATGTCCCGAAGTAATAGGGGCTTGAGGACTTGATATAAATTTATATAAACTGACAAAGCCTTCAAAAAACAGACTTGCAAAAGACAAGTGCTAACGGATGTTACATAATTACTTATAATGCAATTATATATTCTATTTCCGTTCTGGCTGCTATATTTTATAATATCAAACATCCGCTTGTTTGTTCTTACCGTATAGTTAGGACTTTCTATACTGTATCAGTAAGATTGCCGTCATTAAATTGTTACCGGTGTTTATTTTGAGTCACACATCGTGAAAACACATTGTTTGGCGAAGATTTTACTACGCACTGGTTATCTCAGAGGAGCCATTATCTAACGTTATCTGAGCTAATTGCCTCGCAAAGTATAAAAGGACATGTCTACATTATTTCTAAACAAATTTTAACGAACGATCTCATACGAAACACAAGTTTACTAATATTTACTTGCCGTGTGAAACGAACGAATTTCGCGTTCATAGAAAAATAATTGGAATAAAAATATCTACCAATATTCAAAATGAGGATTATTTATATACTACTCCTTGTAAGTAATATTAAACATTTTAATTCATCAGTCGCTTATAGTATAGTATAGTTATAGTAGATATTACATATACAATTCTGTTTATATTATGATATTATAGTATGTATTAGTAAATCTATAACAAAGTGTTTACTTAGCCATAGGCTTAATTATTTTGTTACAAAATAAGCATTTTACGTTAAGTTTTTGATTATAATTATCATAAAGTTCTTTTCTACCATAATGTGAAGGGCGTGCATTTTTATGTACTGTCTTATATATAACGATCAGGAAGTACATAAAATATTATATTTACCCTTTTTTTCTTTTCTGTATGACAAAATATTTTATTTTACCTTATCTTATGAAAACTGAATTAAGTTTTACTACAATTATCTTATACCTTTCAGGTGTCCTTGTTTTGTCTGGTAAGCGCGAAATATCTGCCAGATGAGAGTGCTTCCAAGGCCCTGGTACGAAAGCAAAGATCTATATCAGAAGATTCTACAGAAACAGTTGAAAATGATAGTAATGAAGATGAAAATGACAATGAAAAAGACGATGAAAATGACGATGAGGACTCTTTCGAACGTAAACAATTTGAACAACAACTTAAATTGCAAGAGAAAAGAGAAAAAGAAGAACGCAAACGATTAGAAAAAGAGCGTAAACGACAAGAAAAAGCAGAAGAAGAAGAACGCAAATTACAGGAAAAATTGGCTGAAGACCAAAGGAAACGACAGGAAAAAATTGAAAAGGAAGAACGAAAGCGACAAGAAAAAGAAGAGCATAAGCGTCAAGAGCAAGAACGCAAAAGACAAGAAAAACTTGCAAAAGAAGAACGTAAACGTCAAGAAAAAATAAATAAAACGCTTGAGGGAATTGAAAAGAAAATGCTTGAAGAATCAAAGCCAGTGACTAATGACTCCTCAGAGTCTACGGAGGAAGATGAATTAGATCTAGAAGACCTTTGGAAAAGTTATGTTTATACAAAGTATGCTTTGCCTGCAAGCAGCAACGAGTTAGAAAAGGAAGCCGCTATCAACAGATATTTACGAGACGAACTTGGTCTTGATGCCAATAGTACTAAGGCCGAATACCGCCAAGCCGTTCTAGTATTAATTCAGAATAGACTGTTAAATAATACGGTTTCACAGGACGGTTTTCATAACTACTTTGCTAGTCATGTCAATGCTGTTTATATACAGAGGCTGAGTGCAGAATTAGAAACCAAAATTGCTGAATTAGATAACGAAACCGCACTTCTTCAGAATGTAAGTACCAGTGGTAAGCCACTGGTATCTGAAGCACAGCAGTCTGTTGAACAAAAGAAAACCATTTTTCAATCTATTGTTCAGTTTTTGTCTGACGTGAGTGCTAATTGGGTAACTGGAGAGCAAGCCAGTTCATCTAATGTAAGCGCAACTAATTCTGGTAATGCTGATGATGCAGTACATGGAGCTGGTAGTGGTTCGCCTAGTGGTGTCGTTACGAATGGATTAATTACTGGATCTGTTGGTGCTGAAGAGACGGTATCTAATGACGTTGTGTCTGAAAATGCTTCAGATGTCACTGTTTCCACTTCTAACGTTTTGTCTACTAGTGAACAATCGTCAGGCGCTGCTTTAACCGGCATAATCATTGACAACGGAGCTTCTGTATCTTCTGTTTGGCCTGGCCTTGAACCTCCTGCAGCCGTCCTAACTGATGTAATTTCTGGTTCTAAACCATCTTCGGCAACTGTAAACTCTTCGACCGGTAACGAAGCGGTCAGTGGTTCAGAACCGATTCCAACTGATGTCGTTGCTTCTGGTACCGACGTAACTACTGGTGAACAATCATCAGGCGCTGCTGTAAGCGGCGTTATCACTGATAACGGAGCTTCTGTTTCTTCTATCTGGCCCGGCCTTGAACCTCCTGCAGCTGTCTTAACTGATACTGTTTCTAGTTCTAAACCATTTTCGACAACTGTAAATTCTTCGACCGGTAACGAAGCGGTCAGTGGCTCCGAACCGATTCCAACTGATGTCGTTGCTTCTGGTACCGACGTAACTACTGGTGAACAATCATCAGGCGCTGCTGTAAGCGGCGTTATCACTGATAACGGAGCTTCTGTTTCTTCTATCTGGCCCGGCCTTGAACCTCCTGCAGCTGTCTTAACTGATGCTGTTTCTGGTTCTAAACCGTCTTCGACAACTATTAATTCTTCGACCGGTACCGAAGCGGTCAGCGGCTCCGAACCGATTCCTACTGATGTCGTTGCTTCTGGTACCGACGTAACTACTGGTGAACAATCATCAGGCGCTGCTGTAAGCGGCGTTATCACTGATAACGGAGCTTCTGTATCGTCTATCTGGCCCGGCCTTGAACCTCCTGCAGCTGTCCTAGCTGATACTATTTCTGGTCCCACACCATCTTTAACAACTGTTAATTCTTCTACTGGTGCTGAAGCGGTCAGCGGTTACGAACCAACTCCAACTGATGTTGTTGCTTCTATATCATCATCAACCAATAATGTAAATGACATTGAAGCTGAAACATCTGTAGTTGGTTTAAATAACGCTGCATCCAGTCAATCTGCAGCATCTTCTACCTCGGCAGTTACTGAATCTCAAGCCACATCTACTGCTAACAGTGCTATTGTAGTTGATCCAAATGCGTCATCTGTCGATGTAAGTGCTTCTAAACCTGACGTCTCTGTAACCGCTACTTCTGACGTCGTCCCTGTTCAGGCTTCAAATGCGGCAGTTGCTGAATCTCAAACCACATCTACTGCCACGAGTGCCTCTGTAGCTGATCAAAATCCAGTGTCTGTCGATGTAAATGTTTCTAAACCTGTCTCATTAGACGCAGCATCCGATGGTACCGACGTCTCTGCGGTTGCTCCAACTAACATTGTCTCTCTCCCGTTAGATGTAGCATCCACTGCAACTGACATTTCTGTAGCTGCTACATCTGACGTCGTTCCCGTCGAGATTTCCACCCCGGCAATTGCTGAATCTCAAGCCGCGTCTACCGTCAATACCGCCTCAGTAGTTGTTTCAAATGTGATGTCTGGCGATGTAAGCGCTTCTAAACCTGTCTCATTAGACGCCACACCCGTTGGTGCCGACGTCCCTGCAGCTGGTCCTTCTGACGCTATCCCAACCGAGGCAAGCACCTCAGTAGTGGCTGAAGCTCAAACCACGACTATTGCCACCAGTACCTCGGTAGCTGAACAATCTAATGCCGTATCTGTCGATATAAGTACTTCTAAACCTGTCTTATCAGATGTATCATCTGTTGGTGTCGACGTCTCTGCAGTTGTTCCTTCTGACGTTGTCCCCGTGGAGACTTCCACCTCAGTAGTTGTTGAATCAAATGCTGTATCTGTTGATACTAGTACCTCGGTACCTCTCCCGTTACACGTAGCGTCCACTAGTACCGACATTTCTGTAGCTGCTACATCTGACGTCGTCCCCGTTGAGTCTTTCACCTCGGCAGTCGCTGAATCTCAAGTCCCGTCTACTGTCAACAGCCCCTCTGTAGTTGATTCAAATGTGCTGTCTGGCGATGTAAGCGCTTCTAAACCTGTCTCATTAGACACAACACCCGTTGGCGCCGACGTCTCTGCAGCTGCTTCTGACGCTATCCCCATCGAGCCTAGCACCTCAGTAGTGGCTGAATCTCAAACCACGACTATTGTCACCAGTACCTTGGTAGCTGAACCATCTAATACCGTGTCTGTCGATGTAAGTGCTTCTAAACCTGCCTCATCAGATGTAACAGCCGTTGGTGTGGACGTATCTGCAGTTGTTCCGTCTGACGTCGTACCCGTTGAGACTTCCACCTCAGTAGTTATTGAATCTAATGCCGTATCTGTTGATGCGAGTGCCTCGGTACCTCTCCCGTTAGACGTAACGTCCACTGGAGCTGACGTCTCTGTTACTACTACTTCTGACGTCGCCCCCGCTGAGGCTTCTCAAATTGCGACAACTGCAACTGGAGCTTCGGTAGCTGAAACATCTATTGCCGTGCCTGTCGTTGTAAGTGCTTCTAAACCCGTCTCATCAGATGTATCATCCATTGGTGTCGACGTATCTGTAGTTGTTCCTTCTGACGTCGTCCCCGTTGAGACTCCCACCTCAGTAGTTGTTGAATCAAATGCCGTGCCTATTGATGCGACTACCTCGGTACCACTCCCATTAGACGTAGCGTTCACTGGTGCTGACGTCTCTGTTACTGCTACTCCTGACGTCGCCCCTATTGAGGCTTCTCAAATCGTGACCATTGCAACCAGTGCTTCGGAAGCTGAACCATCTATTGCCGTACCCATCAATGTAAGTACTTCTAATCCTGCCTCATCAGATGTAACAGCCGTTGGTGTGGACGTATCTGCAGTTGTTCCGTCTGACGTCGTACCCGTTGAGACTTCCCCCTCAGTAGTTGTTGAATCTAATGCCGTATCTGTTGATGCGAGTGCCTCGGTACCTCTCCCGTTAGACGTAACGTCCACTGGAGCTGACGTCTATGTTACTACCACTTCTGACGTCGCCCCCGCTGAGGCTTCTCAAATTGCGATAGCTGCAACCAGTGCTTCGGTAGCTGAAACATCTATTGCCGTGCCTGTCGTTGTAAGTGCTTCTAAACCCGTCTCATCAGATGTATCATCCATTGGTGTCGACGTATCTGTAGTTGTTCCTTCTGACGTCGTCCCCGTTGAAACTCCCACCTCAGTAGTTGTTGAATCAAATGCCGTGCCTATTGATGCGACTACCTCGGTACCACTCCCATTAGACGTAGCGTTCACTGGTGCTGACGTCTCTGTTACTGCTACTCCTGACGTCGCCCCTATTGAGGCTTCTCAAATCGTGACCATTGCATCTATTGCCGTACCCATCAATGTAAGCACTTCTAAACCTGTCTCATCAGATGTGTCATCAGTTGATGTCGACGTATCTGCAGTTATTCCTTCTGAAGTGGTCCCCGTTGAGACTTCCACTTCAGTAGTTGTTAAATCAAATGTCGTGTCTGGGGATGTGAGTGCCTCACTACCTCTCCCATTAGATGTACCGTCCACTGGTGCTGACGTCTCTGTTACTGTTACATCTGACGTCACCCCCGTTGATGCTTCTCAAATCACGACTACTGCAACCAGTGCTTCCGTAGCTGAACCTGCTGCTTTACCTGTCCCAGCAGACGTAGCATCCACTGTTGCCGACATTTCTATAGTAGTCCCTTCTGATGTCAGCCTAACCGAGACGTCTATCAAGGCCGTAGCTGAATCACAATCGACTACAACAGCCCCCATCGTCTCTGTACCAGAACCAACAAATGCCTCGAATATTAATGTGAATGCCAACATCTCGGTAGCAGTTTCTGCTGAAGTTGTCCCCATAAAAAATGACTCCGTAGTGGTAACTGAATCATCTCCTGAAGTCAATATCCCTGTAGCAGAGCTATCTAATGCTGTTTCGGTAGATGTAAGTGGTAGTGCTTTGGTAGCTGCCGCTACTCAGACTTCTGAATCCACTATTAAACCTTCGCAATCCGATGCAGTTGCGACTAACGACAGTCCTTCTGTAGCTAGTTTATTAGTTGCTGCTTCAACAACAACAGTTGCACCAATAGATGCCACCATCCCTGTAGATTTGAATGCCACTGATGCTGCTCCATTAGAGATTGCAACTGCTACTGTTCCCTCTATTGTCACATCTAATGATGTATCTGCTGCTGCATCTCAAATCACTCCCACTGATTCTGCTACCTCTGTGATTGCAGAACCTAAAGCTATTTCTGTCGATACTAGTGCCTCTGTTGTGGCACCATCAGTCGCCTCAACTACTGATATCGCGGCCTCAGACGTCGTACCAACGAATACTATACTTTCTGAAGTGAAAGCCTCTATCGCCGTCCCAGTAGAAGTTGTATCCACTGATACTATCGCATCTGAAGCAGCACAACCTGATGCGATTTCGGTCGATACAAGCGCATCCGTTGCTATTCCTACTACTGCAGTAACAACTGAAACATCTGTCAGTGAGCCCGCTTCATTTAGTCCTGAAACCACTGTAGGTAGTTCACTTGAAGCTACCTCAACTGCTGCTAGTGCCTCAGTAGTAACTCAAAAGGATGCCGTTTCTATTGGTACTGAAGTGCCACTCGGAAGCTCTACAGAAGTGCCAAACACTAACTCTTTAGTAGTAGGAACTGACGCACCTGTCGTTGGTTCTAGTACCTCTGTGCCTGACTTAGGAAACATCGCTGTTATCGAAAACTTTGCAACAGCGAGCACACCGCTAGCTGTCCAAGAGAACACAAACACGCCTGCCGTGCCTAGTGCAGCACTTGGCGAGAACTTAACTTCTGTACCTTTTGAAAGTGGAGCAACATTATTGGAAGTAACAACACAGTTATAAGATTTTTTGTTTGTTTAACGTTGATTTAGTTTAGAATTTTTTTATTTAATTAAATAAGTGATGGCATTTTATGAACTGTTTTATTTAACTCTTACCTTAAACAAGTGTGTACAATAATTTAATAAAACAACAAAATTATGTTTAACCCTTTATTATCTAATGACTCTCTTAATAACAAATTTACAAATGTTTGGTTTTATAATAGGTATAATTAAATGGAATGCAAAATAGAGGTAATTTCTCACAAACGTTCATTATTAAAATAATTACACTATAATATAATTTAAATAAAGTTAAAATATATTTACTAAAACAAAAGTTTGTAGTAACTAAGTAACTATGTCAAATCCAATACTTGTTTGCAGCATTGGGTGGATTTGGATAATTATGCTGTGAAAGCGGATCAGACACGTTCGGAAATGAATATGGATCGTTCATATATTTGTACTCACTGGATAGACCAGCTAAGCTCATGTTCAATGAATTGTGTGAAGGGCTCCAGTTCGAAGCCACAGACGGGTCCCCAGAGACTTTAGAATAATCAGCAGGAACTTTTGGATATTCATTATTTGGTAATGCTTTTGCATAGTCATCTGCATTAGGCTTTTCAAAAGTGTCATCTCTTGGTTCAATTACTTCATCACTGTTTACTTTATCGTCACCGTCAGCCTCTTTGGGTAAGTAATTAATAGGTTTGTTGTAAATGTCACTACTGGGATATCGAGCATAGTCGTTTCTTGGTATACCGCTGTCTAATATCTGACTGTGGGGAGGGCCATTACCACCGGGAACTAAGTGACCGAAAGTGGAGCCAGAAGTACTAGGGAATGCAGCATTTTGGAAAGCTTGGTTCAAATGTTGGGATTGAGCCATGAGTTGGTTATAATTTGCATATTTTTGGTGGTGCCAAGAATCTGGGTGCTGCGGATGGTGTTGGGATAATGAAGGAATTTCTCCAGCAGGATAAGGACATGGAATCTGGGGCATTGGTATGGCAGAGTAGCCACCAATTCCCGGACTCGGATTAGATCCGGTATGCTTTCTTAGACGGGCGCGTCGATTAGAGAACCAAACCTGTAAACAAAAAATATTGCGTTGTTATATCTAAGGATAGTTGTTCTAATAAATTTTAATCTTTAATTTCTAAAACACTAAGCGAAGCGACTGCTTATTATTACGTTTTGCGGAACATTTACGCAATAGTTATCAAAGAGGTTTAATAGATGAAAAATATTTATTCATCATAAAAGATCTGAAAGCATAACATCTGCTGTAAACATGTTGAAAGTGACAGTAAATACATATTATCACAACACTGTTGATGAGATAAAAACAAGGTTGTTTGAACAAAAGTCTGTAGTTACGAGTAACGGTGAACTACAAGATCTGATAGGTGATAATTATCTTCAATTATATTATTACTGACTACTTCTTCGTAAGGCTCAAAATGTGCTATATGCGCTTCTAATAGATAAAAGTTGCAAAATGTTCTTCCTATCAAGTTAGGAATATAAAATATTCGTAACCCAAATGCAAAATTTATTTTATGAAACAGCTCCTACAATTTGTTGCATACATTATGTGGTTTATGTAGGTACAATATTTTTTTTTTAGTCAGACGTCATGAGTAACATTCTTTATCAGGTCCATTTTTGTTCCAATTCGGTATTTTCAAATAATTATATATTATTAGACCAGTACAATTTGTTTCTGCTCCGTTGTTCTAGTTGTCGCTAAGCGCCACTGCTGAGCGATTTCAATCCACGACCTTATGGTCGTGGATTGGAATCCCGGGTCAGGCAAAGTGTTATTGGGATTTTTCATAAGGTGATTCTCAGTAGCAGCACGGAGTCATTGTTTGTGCCCAGTTAAGGGCAATAACCTCGTCCTCTATAACATTGGGACCTATAATATAACTTGCGAAATGTCGTTGTACTATACACCTCTACCTACCCCATCGTAGTATACAGGGGTGATGTTATGCATATGTACAATTTGTTAACTTACTTGTATCCTAGCTTCAGTGAGACCCGTCTGTAGGGCCAGCTCTTCCCGAGTGTACACGTCAGGGTACTGCGTGCGGTGGAAGGCCCTCTCTAAAGCATCCAGTTGCTCCCCAGTAAACGTGGTGCGCGATCTTCGCTGTTTTCTCTTCAGCGTCAGTCCAGGCTCCGAATCTATGTCTGAAGAATCCGAACCTCGGCCTGGAGAAATGAAAACCATTTACTAGTTATGTATAATTTGTTAAAAAAAAAATTAAAAAACTTGTTAAATAATTCGCAATGATTTTTTACCCATATATACTTAAAACATTGCAAGTTAAATAAACGCTTGTAAAAAAAGGCGCGAAAATATTGTTTATTAAATCCAATTTTTTTTAACATTTTATTAAAAGTGATTATAATATTAAATCTTCCTCTTGTTGTGGGTGTGATAATATAAATTTAACTAAGTAGGAGACTACTCAAATCGATGTTATGGGAATATAATTATACGGCATTATAAACGAGTGTCATCCGTTGATTGGTTCTTATTTGTAATTGTTGCTTTACCAGGGATCGACTATATTACTTATCATATCTTTATTTTATTTTTTGACGCCTGACATTTCATCAGACGGTGTACAATTTACATATCATCATTCTCTGAGACCAGTAGAAACTATTTGGTATTCAAAATCTATTATCATACTCTTGGAGGCAAAGCTATTGCTATTTATGTTATATTCTCAAATGTATTGTTTAACATAGTATTAGTATCTAAATATTCTTAACGATTAAGCAAAAAATGATAAACTGTCACGATCCTATAATTTATATGACATTATATTACAGCAATTTGTCTTCATCTCTTTTTTTGAAACACGCGTTATTTATTAAGTGTTTTTTGTATAAACCCACATCATGTTTTAATTCAAGAACGGCGGGGATTGGGTCGGCCTCATTTATAAATCGGTAGCGGTATCCTACGGAAACTGATTAAAAAACACCCGCAACAATACACGGCTTTGGCCTTAAAACTGATTTTAAAAAATGCGGCTTATATTAATAGCCTTTTGAAAGAAGTCAAAATTGAATGAGATGAAAAAATAGGGGCTCAGCGTGGCGCGGAATAAGGAACACCCAGCGCGGCGGCCCCTTTGTCGGCCTCTTTGCTGTTCGGGTGACATTTTGGCACCATTCAATATTTTGGTGTCGCGAGCTGGATTTATGACATGGAAGGCGAAAGCACGAGTTTAATACGACACCTACAGAATTAAATTGGTAGGTGCGCACAAATACACGTGCAAAATACCATAATATTTAAGAACGCGAAGTACGCGAACTAAATGATATTTTTTTAGTTTGCGGTCAGCTTGACAGATATTTACTGTAGTAAACTACAGTCGCACGTTTTTGTAAGTCTGTTACATTATTTACTTGAAATGCATTGATGTTCGACATTTCCTCTCCGTAAAAAATTGCCAGTTAGCTCTGATTTAGGTATTCAATGATTATACCTAAAAATCTGTCACCAATTGCCGGTAATTTGAGATTCTAATTGCTATTTTTTAGTTTCTTACTCGTAATGTAATCCACCGCGTAAACACACCCTTGTGGTAATTTAACTACGTATAGATAAAGTTAAAAAAACTAATCTAGAAGTATTACACTCAGGATTATTGCTAATGTTTTATTAGCAAACTTGAAGTATATTGTACTGATTTATAGCATATTACGGTACGTTGTTTTATTTTACTAATTTGTTTCCTCATAATGATGCATCGAAATAATTAAACGCACGAGGCAACATCTCTAAGCACAAAGGCTGCGACACATAAAAAACAACGTATTGTAATAAAATGATTTACATTGCTCAAATTCTCCGGCTGGCCGAGACAGGGACAGATTTATTTAGTCTTTTTTGTTCCGAGTCCTGATCATAACGTATGAGGCTAAATACAAATCGAAAATACGAAATAATCGAGAGCGATTTAAAACTTTATGACGTGGTCGTAAAGTCCACTCCGGTTGTTTTCATTGTCGAGGAGCACTAAAGCAAAACTATGAGGGATTTAATGTTCAAAGAAAGGCGAGAGGTTTATGGATGACTTGTACGTGGGAGAGGGCGAGAGAAACTTTGGCGATTGCCGAAATGTGACCCCGTGAAGAGGCGCGCGCGCGGCTCCGCTCAAAAGTCATAATTTGGGAGTTGAAAGAGCGGCGGCGAAGGTTTAACACCTTCATAATCTGGGTTCATTAAAACGGTCGGGTCGGCCTTTGTTTCAGCGGGTTGTTTCAATGTTAACAGATGGTCGGATTAGCACGTCTGCGTTTTGTGGGCGGCGTTGCTTGTTTCTTACCGCACGCTTGTGAGCTTCTTGATTTTAAAATAACACCTCCAAACCTTTTTTCGCTATTAGGATTTGTAGTTCGTAATGTCGGGTAAAGATTTAGTATAACGTATATGAGTAAAACGGTATAATAAGAATAGTTTAGTCCAGTATTTATAAATAATTTGATTGGGATTTAGCTTAACTTGCACTTATAGAACACACCCAGCAGGTGTTTGTTTCGTTATAATGGTATTCCATTGCAGTTCTTCTTATTATCGTATGGTTGAAAAACAACCAGGAGTCAGAATTTAAACCGCTTGTAGGCCTCTGATACGGCTTAACACACCGTTGAAAAATCTCTCAGGGGTGCTAGTTTATATAGTTATAGTTATATATAGGTATAGTTTCCTCACCATGTTTTACTTCACCGTTTTGTGCAACTGATAACTTATTTATAATATGCACATGAATTCGAAAAGACATTGGGTGCGTGCCGGGATTTGAACTTGCAACCTTTGACTTGGCAGTCTAACGGCCATACCACTCGGGTCAGTGCTGTCCTTTTGCAGTGTCAAATCAATGATATAGCATGTTCTCTTATTACATAAAAATATTATTGACTGGCTTTTAGTCAGCGTTCAATCTTTTTAAATTGTTTGGATAACCTTCCGGCCATAAGTTAATCCGTAAAGCCGGATGATTGAAACTACCAACAAGAGAGCTTTCACCGCTTTGTTGTTGTCCAATATAATTTGCTCCCACTTTGCATTAATTGGTTTATAAAATACTTGTGAAAGTATTCATCTATTTTCTATAGGAACGAATTCGGATTTCTAGTTTATATTGTACCCATACTTTGTGATAATTTCATTGTGTTTAGTTCAGTGTCGATATTAGAAATTACAAATACATATCCAAAAATATTTACAATTGCCAAGTACTGATTCTTACGTATATCCTTTGATGTATGCGAAGTTTTTATTTCTGTATTGTATGGTAGCTTAATATAATTATGTAGCCATCTCATAAGCCTGGCGCTAAATAATTTATAAGCCAGCGTATAAACAATTAGTAGAGATTATGAGACAACCAGCATGACATTTGTGAATAAGTAAATTTTAATAATTCTCACATACATTATGCGTGTCGTATGAAACATTTATAACATTACACAAGTACAATAGTTTTATTAAAATAAATTGTATAAGGTCGTAAAGCATCACCATAAAGCTATGATGTAAGCTTGTTAATGCTCATTCAAAAGCACTCCGCCTCTTCTTTGTCGGCCGCGTTCGGCCACTTCCGGACGGCCTCGTGTCTTCTGGGAGGCCCTCATTGAATAATGTGATGAGACAAAATTGTCTTGAATACAACGCGAGGTAATAAATGCCCACTAAATAATTGTGATGCTCCGCGTTAGGCTTCGTCCGAGGTTTACATGGACGCTCAGAGTGAAAGTTTATGTCCAGTGTCGCAGAATAAGATTCATTTAATGCTTCGAATTGCCTATAGAAATGCTGATTGTCATCATTTCTCAATCTTGTCACAAATTGCATTATATATGTGACAAGATTAAAAAACATTGTGCTGTTGTTGGGCTGATGTGATAATGTTATTTGGCGAACAAAACTAAGCAATTTAAATGTTTTGGATCCTAACTTGACTATCAATTGTCAAACAAAATACAGGCTGAATTGTACGATTGATCGTCAAAATTGAAGTAACGGTACTCCATACAAGACTGCATTTCCTAGAAAATTTAACGGTGACCTCAGATGGTCAGCTTACATAGGATCTTGGTAAATCAAGAAATAATAACAATATGTGACCTAAAAGTTATTATTTATAGAACTTTTCGAAAGCAGGTTGGTCATTGCAGTAAAATATTCTATCATTCACATTACGAAAACAAGAAGTCACATTGGTCCATTAGTGGCCGAGACCACACCCATTGTTTACGCACGCAACACTGGATCTGTAACTTTAAACTCAAAGTCATATAAACCAAAGTTAATCCAAGTCAGATATAGAGCGCTTGTGAGACTTGGCAGTGGTTCGATAATTGCCTTTGCGGCCGCAGCGCGACCAACGACATTAGTTGATTCTAACGACCGATGTTATTAAACAAATGCGAGATTTTATCGCCCTCCCGCACTCTTTTGTTTTGCCTTGATGCTCTGATGCGACTGTGAAAGCAGATTGTTCGCTCCGTCGCGTCGTTTGACGGTAATGTTATATATCTGAGGCACTTGACGCAGAAATGTTTCGTTTCTAATTTAGACAGCAAGTTGTGTTTTTTGCACAGCTCTTCACAACAGTATAATTTAATTTATAAGGGTGTGAGTAATACAGTTAAAAGAATTCAATAGAGTCTCCGTACGAGATATGTAAATGACTCGTAAGTTGATTAGTAATGACGCGATTTATTATGCAGTAATGCATATGACTGAAGGCGCCTTTGTGAGTGGCTCCATAATAATGTGCATACATCTTTAAAATATTTTGATGTGTCTTATTTCGTGGGAAAGTGCTTAGGTATTTAAGGTATAGTGGTGCGTAGGTACTACTACGAAGCCTTTTATCGCAGAGTACTCTACATTTATTATTATAATTATGTCTATCGCTTAACATGACATCACGTCTGTGTTCCTCGGAGGGGTAGACAGAGGTGCACATATAGTACACTCATATTTCGCCAATTTTGTGTTTCGGTCCCAATGTAATAGGGGGCGAGCCTATTGTCAACAACCGGACACAAATCCAGAATCAGTGCTGCTACTGAGAATTACCTAATGGAAAAACCCAGTGACACTTTTGCCCGACCTGGGATTCGAGCCGCGCTTAGCAGTCGCGCTTAGCAATCACTAGACCAACAAGGCAGTCAATCTATCGCAGATGGTAGTCAAACATAGTTAGTTAGGTACATGTTGTTGTTTTGTATAGTTCTATGTTAATAGGGACGTTTACTTTTGAAAATGTATAAGCCAAGCTTTCTTCCTGAAAGGTTCATTTAATAGATCTAGCAGTTATCGACCAACCACTTCGTTACACTAAAACCTTCTTATTAAGAAGTTAATGTTAAAAGACGCATTAGGTACACATGTAGGTAGGTATTAAATTCTCTTGAACTACTTCTAGCCGCGCCTGCCTATACTTGTTGATTACATTTCAATGGGCCATAAATTTGTTATGATGGCGTAATTATTGTTCTGATTGCATACTTCAAGCGTAAAACAGAGTTATCAAATACCTAGTAACAGCAATAATCAAATGGTACATAATTTTCACGCTTCTTCCGCCGTTTGAGGGTGAGTTGAATTACAAATAGTACCTACTGAGCTATTTTTAATTGTAATCTTATTACAGAACTGGTATAACTTTTTATTGCTGCTTACAAATGCCTAGTGTAAGTAACTAACCGAGTTTCGCAGTGATATTAAATTGGCTGTCGATTCAACGATTCAAAGTTATCAATAAAATCAACTTGGTCGTGCCTGGACTGGCCACTTTCAGGAAACCAGGTACGGACGAGTTTATTATTAATAGGAGAATAGAATCGGCACTACAAAACGAGGTTAAAGTGGATATTTTCCGTAAATAAATTTATGTAAAGCCTCTATAATGTTAAAAGCGGGGTGGGCGGCACATTGTCCGGGATGCCGCAAAGGTAACAGGTACATACAACACATTCAGAACACAATTAAACTTGGCGACAAAATAGAGTACAATGACACTACAACCAAAACATGTTACGTGGATTGTTCGTATTTCAGCACTATCGAGACGCGCGGCGGGCGATCGCGGTACACTTTGTCGGCCACCTTTTTCACCCATTTGCCTCATTCGCAAAACGCCGCCCTTTGAAGCGTCGAGAACAAACTTCAATATTTCAAATGGCAACAATGACGACGTAAAATTTGTGTGCGGAAATTGATTTTTTGAACTCGGCCCGTGAGAAAGCTTTGACAGGTTGCGGCATTAAAGTCGCCGCGTAACCTTTTGTGGACTATGGGAAGTCCGAAGTTGTGCAATGTTTGGTTAAATAACATTGTACCATCGGAAGTGAACTTTATTAAAGCAATGATAATGAGGGTTAAGGAAAACTGAGCTTTTTTGTTGTGATACATAAACATTTGCCGAGGTTTAACACTTTAAAAGGGTAGAAGTACATGAACGATATCAATATTTGACAGCTAAATCCGTGGCGGTATTCAACGTCACGAATAGGAGGGATTTATTTGGGCGTCACGTGTTTTATTTTTGCGAGTGTTCGTTTGAACAAAACAAATGTGATATAAATTGCTTACCTCCGAGTATTCCGTCGATACTGTAATCTTTCTTCCCGTCTGGGTCCCGAGCCCCGCCGCGCAGCAGACGAGATATGGACGAGATGCTGGGTGGGTCCGACACGCCCTCCTGTAACCGAACACGTTTGTCTCTCACTGCCTTATTATCAGAAATAAAAGGTGGGCTCGTTGTATGTTTTGATATATGAGTAACCTAATACAAATAAACACTCAGGCATTCCGTTTAACCAGTTTAGATTTAGTTCTTTTTTATTAAATACCGCCCACATTCTTTCAATTTTACTTGTATACCTATCTAAGCTAGATTAATTTGCATTAAACAAGTACGAAGCTAGCACAGCCTTTTTACTGCGATTTCACTCTAGGACTTATTAATCGTTTTGGGTTAAACGTGGTCTAGGTCAAATTACATTATCTATTTGTTGCTTTACTGCGTTGGGAGGCCAAATCTTTTGAACACACGCATTAAAATACTAGTTGTATAAAATAACACTAAATATTATAAAGTCAAAACGGGGATAGGGACACTATCAGTTAATTAATCCGTTAGTTGGAAATGCAGCTTCAATTAACCTATACAATTTTCCTGATAGCCTACTGACAAGTGCGTTTTTATTTTCATACAAAGAGTGGGCGATTTATTTTTCACTAATAAATAAAAATGTATGCCTGCATGGCTCTCAGTGCAGAAAATGAATAAGTAAAAATTTACTAAAATTTATCGAATATCCTGAAATAATATGAATACATAATAACGAACAATTAGCTGGTTTTGAAATAAAAGTAAGTATGTACCATACCTTTATTAGTTTTTCTCGTATTTCCCATGAAAAAATTCCTGGGTTTTGTCTCTTCAGTTCCTCGATCCTCGCTTCAACCTCAGGTGTCGCGACCCTTGGCTTCGAACCGCCAATCACGCCTGGTCTAATAGAGCCCGTCTCCTAGGCGAGATCGATCGTTGTTTTATTATATCATTTTATTAAATTATTAGGAATTCTTCTAACAATCTGTATAGGAGATAATATTTTCAAGCACACATTTAATTAGTGGGGTTATGGTTTAATTTGTTATAAGGCAATCTACAAATTTTAAAACTCGTCTGCATATTCTTCAGTTGAATTTTGTCTATTTCATGTCTTTGCCTAACAAAACTAGGCAACGTTTAATTAATTTTGTATAAAAACGATAAGCAATTTAAGTACAAAATTCATTATAAAAATAAACAGTATTGCTTCTAACATTTACTCAACAAAGCGTTCCAAAATTGGTATTTTATTTGTCGATGTAAATGTTCTCACAATCTTTCATTTGCTCAATAGATTATTCAAAACAGGATCAGTAAGCAAATAACATTATACTTGTGGAAAATTGCTAGATGTGAAAATTGTGTAGAATATTATAATATGACTGTTTAGTGATTCTAGACGTATAGAAGCAGGTAGTAGGTAGCTGAGGTCGTTCCCTATACTCGCGGAGCGTAGCGAAACGCTTCCTGGGCGAAACAATCGCTATTATTGTAGTGTGCTATAGTGGGTATAGGAGCGGTGGTGAAAACGAACCTTCAGGCTCGGCTGGGCAAGAGATCAATGGCGATTGTTTGCTGGCTGACCAGTCGATATGCGTTGGCGGCATTTCAACCACATTTATATAATACTCTTATGTCTATAAAAGTCAGGCTACGTTGTGTTTTGGACACAATTGTAAGTTATTGTTTCGATGTGTGTATTTTATGCCCTTGAGCCGACATCTTGATTTGTTAGTTTTATACACGAGATTATTATGTATAATGGAAATTACAGTTTTATGTATAGATAGTTAGGTTTCTACGACTGTAACTATTATTAACCAATACTTGTTATAATGGGCTATCAGAGGGATTTAAGAAATTACTTAGAAAGATTTTTTAACTTATAAAGTTAAGGGCAATAAATAGCCATTTGCATTAAAATTACTTTGGAAATTTTATGAAATGTTTCCTTCTTGATCGTCGAGTAAATTATTTATTTCTCACAAACTCCATTTGAGTAAGTATTAAAATTCAAACTGTACAGCTGAAAATTAACTGCCGGGTTTGTTCTCGAACAGTTACTTACTTCAGGCGCCATTCTAGAGTAATATTGTAAATTGAATCCAAATGGTTGTTTTGTAGCTTACGCAATTTATTTGAAAAGCAAGCTTTAATCTTGAGGCTGCAATGATGTATTAAATATAAAGGCTAGTTTTTGTGTGTTCATCGTAACTTGTAAGTTGTCACTCACCTGGTATCTGTTGAGTATCTTGGAGACGCAGCCGTGCGAGACGCGCAACTGTCGCGAGATGACGCAGGGGCGCACGCCGGCCGCCGCCATCTCCACTATCTTCAGCCTTATGTGGTTCGGCAGCGGACGACCGTTGATGAACAACCCGCCCAACTGGTTGACGCGCCCTTGCCCTATGGTAAAGGATTAGTTAGACATAGGTAGAACTGTTCCAAATACGTCATAGACGCTTGCTTCTTATTACATTTTAGTGTATTGCGTTTGAGTTAAAATTTAGCGACGGATATTTCTGATTTTGTTTTCTCGACACCTGTTAGAACAATAGTAAGATAATCGTGATTTGTATTGTAAGATTTCATTATTATAAGCGATCATTGATTCGTGATTTTCTAATAAGACTTGGACAATCTTAATAGAAATAAGTGACAGTTTGTATTGTGAGGTTACACAGAAGATTATTACTGAAGAATAATAGACTCTTTATTAACACTAGGAGCCTATGTGGCCTATATGTACAATTACATAAATATCATAATTATTCTAAATATCAACTAGTTAAGTATTAAAATGAAACTTTAGTAATGTCGAATGTAAGCGCATAAAAAATCCGTCGCGCCGCCGAAATGAAATATTTTTAATTAAATGACAGATTTCAATTACACTTTTATAAATAATCTAGACAGTTGCATTATATTCATACAGTTAATAAAGTTGTAATTTCAACAGTAATAATAATAAAAAAACTTATATACCCTTACCTACCCACACATCCATACCATTTTGGTGTCGTTCCATAATGGTATGAGATTCAGTACAATTCCATTTAAAGAGACGCGAGCACAAAGTTCATATCACTGTTCTCCAAGTTCAAACATATTACCGCCACACAACTATCAGCTAGCTTTAACAAAAAACATCCCGCCGAGCTTTATATTATTTAAAGCGTTAACACCGTAAAACGCCACGAATAATGATAAATATCTGTTTACATTAAATTAAGCGAACGAGATCAAAACACATAATTTAAATTGATTATCACCCATTTGTATTTACATAATTAAAACGACATGTTTAATTAATTACGATGTCATAAATATTGTGATCGAAATAAATGTCTCGGGGTCTAGCGACGCGTTCGATAGTAGACGTCAATTCTATCCAACTATATTCATGAAGGCTATCTGGCGACGTCGTTTTTTGGATTTGGAAAAAGATCGATAGATCGCGTTATCTTTTTTTACTGCGCGTGAGTGCAGTAGAGGAGGTTGTGTTGTGAACTGAGAGTGCCTGTGTACGTACGGACACGGCAGGGTGTGGTAGTGTGCGTGCGCCGTCGAGGAGGCTGTGTTGAGGGCTCGCCTGTCGCTGTGTTGGTGAGTGCATGGTACACTCCCACTATGCGAGTGTGAGGCCTGTAGAGGAGCCATGCGGTGGGGCCGACTTTTTCAGTCAAATATCCTCTTACAAAATTCTGTGAAGTTCAAAATTTAAAAACGTCTACTCGTTGTAAACGTTTTCTGTATTTATGACTGCTTTAGATATACTTAAATACATTATATTTAAATACGTCCGTTATGTTTTTCGTTATTTTCAACAAGGCAATCTTTTAAAAACCTAGCAATTAAATACTGTATAATTTTAGAAGGACTGGAATGATATTATTTGTTCAGTTTTCAAGTCCGATAAAATTGTTTGTCACCCGAGTGTTGTACCAAAACAGGCGCTTGCGCAGATGGAGGGGGCAAGTTCTGCCCACTCATTCACTGTATAGTGACGGAAATATACTTGTCCTCTTCTAATAAACTATGCTTGGCATTCAAGCGGCTTTTTATTTCAGTACTGTGTAATATTCTGCATGACTATAAACTTATGTTTTCAGTGGAATTATTTGAATGTATATCTGACAAATAAAACATAATGAAATACAATGATTTAACAATTTTATATTATGACATCTGTCATTTAAAATGGTAATGGAGGTTAATATGACAAAAGATTTGAAAATAATATTATACATATTCCAGATAAATAAGTAACAATATATATTATTGAGAAACTACAATTATGTATAACAAATGTTTGGTAAGAAGCATATCTATATAAATTGAGAATTTTATTCGTATGTAGACAATCTCTAAATAAATAGGCACTCATTTAAGACATATTTTATTTCTTAAGGTTTCAGCGATTTTCCATCTTTGACAACATACCCAAACGTAGAGTAATGTAATAGTTATAGATTAAATGTATTCTTTAATTACAATAATGCAAATAACTTTTTAACATACAATAAACTTTGTATAGAACTTTAAATTTAATGAATTAATTTGTTACTATTATAAAATGCTTTGTAGGCTGAAGAGTTCGATAGATTTGCGCTACACTTAGTTTGAATTAAGTACTCACAGATGGCGTTAGTTATCATTCATACTTAACGTTTTCAGCAGAGTAGGTCTGTATGCGGAAACAGGTTGTAAATTATAACCACTACGCTTAAGAAAAGTAGGTACTTTGTAGGTACAAGGTAATTTAGGTATCAGCAAAAAAAAACATGTATTTCCATCCAAGAATAGGTCACTTAATGTTTTTCTTTTGTTCCTCATCATTATCATTTTAGCCTGGTATCACTCATTATTATAGTTTTACCTGTAAAGTCTTCGAGGTATTAATTAAGAGACCCCACGATACAGGGATTCCTAGTGTGGGGTCTAGGGTACTATGTAAATTTTTTGAGACTACATAAAATATTATCTTAAGAATAATAAATATTTAAGTAGAGCTACGAGATGCGTTATCGATAGAGCAACACACAATTTCATAGCATAGCAGGATCGCATAGTATAGATTAAGGCCTACTGCATTTGGATATTGAAAATTACTGTTGATGAGAATAAGAATAATGATTGAGAATAATGATGATGAAGGTTGATAAATTCAGTTTTTGTGACTAAAGCCCTACTACAACTACTAACAATGCTTAGTGCATTTTGCAAATTGGATCATCTACAGAGTCAGTGTAACGATGTAAAATATTTAAAAAAATAATAGATAGAGAAATATATTACATCCAATAAATAATGCAAAAAAGCACGTGTCTGTTTCATAGTAGGACATCAACATGCATATTTTACATTTAAAACATTAGTTAGTAGTAAATATAATAATAATAAATGTATTTATTTTTCTCTAATCAACATACATACATTACAATATTAAATTGGACAATTAATAGAAAATAGTGTCTGCAGTAGAAAGAACCTGTATCATAGATCACCAGGCCTGATATCACTATGAGCAAATAATATCAATAAAGGTGTAAGGATGAACTGCATTATCAAATTTCCAGCAAATTCAGTATACATTAGCGAAACAGTCGCAAACAGCAATCGTGTTGCCAGGCAACCGCACAATTTTCCGTAAGCTCGGAGTTTTTGTGAACTTTTAACGTAGTTAGCAGACTGCATTAAAATTGATACCGAGTTACAGACAGTGTAACGCCTTTGTGTATGTTTTATATTCTATCAAAATTATAAGCTCTTTCAAATAAGAATACTTATGTAATGTTAATTATACCGTCTGATCCAATTTTCGTCTTACGTTTTGAAGAAAATGAGAAATTGAGAAAAAATAACCAACTACGACCCAGTATAGGCAAGTTATACAAGATGGCCAAAATAGTGACGTCAATAAAAAAAATTAGGTCCCTCGTGTCGTGGGGTTTCCCCCTATGTATGTTCCGCGATATTTCAGTTTCCGAGTTATGCATTGTTTTCAGACTTTTTGAAAATGTTCGACCTGATCAACTTAAAATTATTGTTATTATTTTTAAAGTAGAAGACTTTTTCGAGATTTTCGCTTTGCTACAACATCTTCATAAGTTGTACTTTCATACATAAAATGCTCAGTTCAATACAGGGAAAAGAATTTAATGAAAATTGTATTAATTTAATTGTATAGCTATTTTACAAATAAGTATGTAGATACCAACATAAAATTATTATCGAATATTTTTGTTGCAAAAAGACATTTGAAATTCTTTAAGTGTGTAAAACTCATTGCAGTCGACTGTTCAGATAACACAAGTTAAAAACTTCAAGAAACTGAAAAGTTTCGGTCTACCTACTAGGATTAAGGTTACTTTATATTTTCTTTAGAAATAATTTATCTCAATATAATGTAGATAGTATTAAAGAATGTACGTTTGGGAGTATTCATGTGAATTATCTGAATGACTTCTTGAAACATATGCATCGTATCTAGCTAACTTTTCTCTACTCAACTATTCTAAACTTAAGATTCTTTTAACTATAATATCTAGCAACAATACGACGAAATACCTAGACCAGAAAGCCTGAAAATTAAAGACGAAAGGCCTGGCCTAAGAATTTTTGAAAATTTCTTAATATACGGCATTGCGTATTCAACATTTGCTTAAAGGTATTACATAGAAACAAAATTGTTAAATATATCAAATATAATGTCTAAACGACAGATGAACACGACCTCTGTTAAAAATAGTAAAACCGATAATAAAAGTAAAAAAGAAAATAACTAAATCAGCATCTTTCCATGTCTGAAGAATAAAAAGCCATACCGCAGATCAAATTAAAGAAGTCTTCCTTTAATCGATTCTACTTTTACTTAACAGGATTAGTCTAATCTGGATATTCTACTTAGTTAGGAATTCTATAGCTTGTCCATAGTTACGAAGTACAGTGGCGCAGCTATTCAGTCTGTGTAATATCCATGACGTCACTTGCATAGTATACGGGGTGAAGTAATCAATTATTTATGTATACACATTACACACTAGGCACTGTTCTGTTCTGTTTGGTAAAAAATGAGAGAAAACAAAAATAAAAATGCTACTAAGCCTCTTTGTCCATGCAAGATCATTTTTTATTTGCTCGCTCGTGATCTATTTTCTACTGAATACAAATAGAAAATCCTGTTGAGCTTTTTATTGAATCGAACGTTTGCTATAAATAAAACCTTTATGATATTAAGCCTGCAAATCATAATGCCTTTCAGTTTGATATACATTTTGCTCTTAGTTTTAATGAAGTTTTCTCAATATACCAAATACCTAAGTGATGGAAATCTCTAAACATCTTATGAATGGTATGTAGATCAAAAATTTAAATTAAAATGTGCATCGGATGTCTACAGTTAATCATTTGCCGTAAGCTAAACAATAATAAGCAACCAAACTACAAAATTGTAATTTGAACGGTGTAGGCCGGTGGTAACGATGGAAAATCGACTTAAATTGCCATAATTAATTTATTCCAAACAGAATCGGCCTCACAAAGTGCCTTCAAAGCATTCAATTTTGCATTGAATTTGTAATTTTCACGGCACAATAATTTGTAACTGTAACATTTCGCTTTACTATTTTTTGGTTATCATCTAAGTACTCACTGAAAGTTCAGAGGAGAACGTTTTCTCACGGTTTTGGAAAGTAAATAGTTTAATCTAGCTTTCTTTTTTAGAGTTCAGATAATTCTTTACAGCTATAGGCAGGTACGCTGTGTTCTTTTTGCGCTTTCCGCTTCAATTCCTCTGAATGAGTCAGCCAGACACTGATATATTTAATTTGTAAACACAATTGACTGTCTCTTATGCTTTAATTTGTATAGGTATATAGTCACAGAACAAACGGGTTTACCTAAGACATCTTTTCACTGCTTTCTACATAATACTTTACATTACTTTTTTATTTACTTGAGGCACTTGACTGCCTGCTTAGGAACATGTGCATGTAACACAGTTTTTAAATCATTAAGTATACATTTGTTAATCAAGTGAGTAAACCTTTTATACTTAAATTTTTTGAGAGTACACCTTACATAAACGAAGTACGTTGTTTGTTTAGATTTAAATCAGGAACGTTAAAAAGTGTTGTAAACATCTCTCGAACCTTCATCAATTTAAAGTTTCTTCGCAAACCAACTCTATGAAGTTGTTGATATTATAAAAGAATTAATATTGTACAACAAACTTTATATTAAAAGCTGTTCATGAGGAAAGGTTATGAAGAATAAAACTATCTAGTTTTACAATAGAGGTAATAAAAAGTATAAAGAGATGAAATGTAGGATGTCGGAAGTATTCTGCCATCACTCGTGAGATAACCGTCTTGTAACACTGGTAGCATCAGACTTATCAATGGATTCCACGGAATGAAGTGCTATTGTAAACGATCTTTCATTCCAAAACGAACCAGAGAATTCTCGCTTTGACGGAAAATTATCGCTCTTAATTCAATACGTTAAAGGCCACGTTTGTTTGGCAAATCAAGGGAGTTTTTATGCGCTCAAACCTACGTCAGAGGCTATCAATGAAGTCCACTATGGTGTTTGTGTTAAGTCATCGCATTTTAATGAACCGTCGATGACATGCTATACGGGTAATAGACTCACGGTGTTATTCTTTTTAGCGCCGAATTTTTTAATCGGTCTTTTTGGGATGTGGAAACAAAAATAAAAAGTGTCCGATTCGATGTTTTTGAAGTTTTTTGGTGCGCGTTCCTGGGTAGGTGTCCTGTTTCGTTTTATTAGCTTCCTCATTTTGATTAGTTCGTGCAATCATTAGTCATCATTAAGTTTGGCACGTTGATTGTGTGGTGTATTTTTGTCGTAACTTGCATGGTACTAAATATTTTTTCGTATAGTCTTGCAGGGAATTTAAGACCCGCTGCATCTTTAGTTATCTCGGTAAAAATATCAAAAGGTACGTAGAGCTTACGATCTGTTATTGCGCTGAAAGATACCTTTTCGGTGGAAAGAAGATTAGGTACCTAAGACTTCATAATTAAAAATGCCAGCAGGTGTGAATCCCTGCAATGTCCATTTCCATCGTCCACCGGAAGCCCTTCTAAGTCCACTGAAGCGCGGCGATCTCGTTACCGACCCCCATTCCACTCCTGACTCATTTCCTCACTTTTTTCCCAATTTTAATCTTAACTGGAGTAAATGTGTTTCTCACAGTTACAATTAAACGTAGATTTAAGTATTTGGTGATAATAGGCAGCTCTCTTGGGAACCAATTATTGTTGTTCAAAACAGACAATCTTGGAGGCTGCAATTAAGTAATATTATTTTTTACGACGTCCACGACGTAAACGCTTGAGATTTGTAGGTATCAAGTGTTATGTATCTAACTTTACCGTCTATTAATTCACACGTTGATCTGAAAAATATTGTAGTCACACGAAGTATTTGAATATGTACTACTAAGCTGATAATGATGATTCGATATAAATAATGACGTCATGGTTCACTGGTTCTTTTGTTTTGATATAAAAATAAATGTTTGTGTTCTGTATCTTTCTCAAATTAGGAACTTAACCTATTTTCATATTTTTTATGATATTCCATTAACGAAACTGATATCGACGTTGTCATAAGATATTTTACTTTTCGATTACGTTACGTACCTATAACAAAGCTAGCATCCTTTGTGTGAATCTTCAGGCGTATAGTATTGCTCTTTGGTTTGGCGTTAAAAGCCAATATATTCCATTGACATGCATGGAATCTACGAGTATCGTATATACCAGTGATTTTACCAACACGTGATAAACTTAGGGTCATGCTCACGGCAAATAAGGTATGTTTATTACATTACTAGGTATTTAGTATTAATAATATTTGTCAACCAAGACATTTAGTATGGAAATGTTGTCAACATGGGACATTTAACCAATTTAACAGGCAACAGTAAATAAAATAGCGAAATACCCTATGTTGTTAATAAACTGTCTAATGCTAACAACATGAATCATAGGAAAATCATTAACAAGTAATTTATAACACAAATTATAATATGTTAATCAGTACTGTCGATTACAACTCTAACTTAACGAATTACCTGTATATAAAGGTTTTACTCGGGATACATAAGTGGACACAGTAGTTAATATAGATAGTTGTAAATTATGCAGATATTGGGGCACCATTGGGTAATATTATTATGAATCAATGTTAGGGGCATAATATGTGGGTACCATCGGTTAGATGGAACTCGGTGGCAAGCCGTAGGAGAGGCCCATGTCCAGTATTGGACTGAGATAGGCTGATGATGATGAAGCCTCGGATACGAATTACGTTATACCGTTCTATTATAGTATTTATGTGTGTCAGTGCTGACCTAAATAATATTATTTTATTTAGTTTACAACTAAACATAGCGCGAAGCAATGGATTGGAAGACCAAGCATCGAAAGCATGACAGCAAACAGCTCAAAAGTCAAAACAACATAAATCATATATTTCAAAATCCTTCCAAAAATGTAAGCTCATTCAAAGCCAATTTGCGTATTCAAAATAACAGAAAACAAAGGGTTGCAACACGGTTTAATGCAAAACGTATTTTTAATTGATAAATATTATGCACTATTGATTGTCAAACCTGACAAAATTGTTACCTTTTTTAATTTTGACTGTTTTCACAAGTTTTGTACTTAACTCGAGCTATTAATAATAGTATTAGTAGTTATTATTACCTAGTATTCACCCACCAAGTAATTATAATATTTTAATTGTAGCTTGGATGTGTCTGAGCAACCTTTTTTCAACTGTTATTTGTGTTACCACGATACAGGTTTAACTATCACGAAACACTAAAGCTTAGCAAATGCCAACATACAACAATTCAAATTACATAAAAGTAGAACAGAAATGTAAAGTAAAATAAATTGATACAAATATTATTATATTTGCTATGAATTTTCTATAACAAGCCAACACAGCCAATTATAAAAATAAGTGTGTTGTGTATTGGAAAATTGTAACATATTATTGTAGAGCAAATGCAGTTTTATTTTATAAATAATTGGACGGATGTTTGTGATTTACTTTTCAGGTAAAGACTAATAGGCATTGCAACTATACAGAAATGTTTCAATACTTTATGTATTGTGAACTATTTAATTTTGAAATAATTTAATCTAATATCTAGATTGAAAACTTTAGACTGTGAAGTTTCCATTTAAAGGTATCCATGAACATGAACTCTTCACACTTCTCTTAAAGTAAGAGGGCTTGACCTTTTTTTGAAAGTCCTAAAACTCTTTTAACGATATAAGGTAAAAGCTTAAAAAAAACAAAGTGTATATTTAGACGTTTTTGTAAATCTTCGTCTTGTACCACTGAGCCGCTTAGTAATTCATAGTTGAATTACTTTTCAAAAGGTTTATTAGATAATCTGACATCGCACGCCAACGGTGACGCAATAAAAGTAAGTCATTCAATAAATAATTGTGTCAACAATAAGTTGGAAACGTCCCAAGAATGTTTCTTACCTCTCGTGACATTATTTGTCATAAAAACTACAACGTTTTTTACTTCATTCATCTTAGGAATTTCTAATTTCCGGCTAAATTTAATTGTAACGTTTCTAAGAACGATTGTGGTTGCCAAGTTTAATAAAAATCATCTAAACGCGTGACAGTAACACTAGCCAGTAGGTATGTTATATAACACCGGGAAATAACGGCAAGGCTAAAAATTTCAAGCATCAATAGTTTTGTCGTAAGACTATATTTGCTTTGACGAAAACGAGAACTTAGACCTTACCAATTCCTGCATCGCAGGAATTGGTCTTCTGGAGGCTTTATCAATAACGAAAAGTATAATACTCTACGTATATCTCTAAGATCTACGCTTAATTGGTCAAGTAATGAAATAAAGATTATATTCCTTCAAGGAATCGATAGGAGAGGTCTAGGAAAAAACTCTCTGTGCTTTGCGACGAATGGAAGTTTTTAAAAATCGATTGTTAGCTTCTACATCATTCCGAAGTTTTTTGAAAACGTCGAATATTTATATTCCTCTTAATTGACTTTCATAAATAGTACACAATAATTAAAAAGTATCAATATTCTTCGTAGCTATGGCACAATAACTTACCAGTAGATGTACTACTAACTAAATATACTGTTAGATACACAAGTATGACTATCTATATGTGTTTGGCTTTGGATGTAATAATATGTTTGTACACGCATAAAAAGTGCTCTATCGGTCGGTCCGTCCTTTGTTAAATAAATTAGTTTCGGTGTCTACCAAATTACGCCTCGGACCTATCTATATGTACAGCACATTGGATCTTGGCAGGAAAATATGCTCTACCTATTATCCGACGGTGAATAAATTAACATACATGAGGCTCGGTAACAAAACGGGAGTTGAGACAATAGCAGATCATACATCATTGAAAAAAGCTTTTAGGAACACTAGTAGCCGAATACTATTTGTTTTCATTGATTTATTCATGGTCATACTGTAGATACAAGGCGCCGACAAAGACGGTCCTTTTGAAATACCAACATTTTCGAATTTGTAATGAGAGTTTGTATGAAACGTTACAAAATAACAAGGCACGTACTGCCTACCTAAAGTGAAACTGAACAATTGTTTAAAGGGATACAAGATTTTGGAAAACAAATAGCTCTGTAGGATTCCACTCGATTCTGTAATAGAGTGCGCAGTGCACGTGTAGGTAGTTAGGTGTTCGAATAATAGCTATTGTTTATTTAAGTTTCTTCTCATATAAAATTTATCAGTGCATTCTGTGATAAGGCCACATGTGATAAATTGCCTGTTTCATAAGGCGTTCATTAGAAGCGTGCAAAATGCGCTCCGTTGCGCAGCGATAACTTCGCCGATAACGGTTTTATTGCCTCAAAATATTACCTATTTGCGTATCTAAAGTTGCTTTTTGTTTTCAAAATATCACAGTGACAATGGATAGAAGAAGGAAATTTACCATTTCGATTTTGCTACATTTATTACTTTGATTTATATTCATGGGCACGAGTAGAATTGATTAATGCCTACATGTTTTTTGATTTAGATTATTCAATGTAGGTAATAAACATAAAATATAATTTGATAACAGTTTATTATGTGATTTATGTAATTTGATTGATGAGGTCAAGTTCCTGAGAGTAATTTTGGCGTCAGAATGAGTTCAAAGCTTGTAGAGCTTATTTCCTATCGTACTACAACGTACTCTACATAGATCCTCCTCAGAGTCAGCGGGGCTGCGCAGACGACGTAGTGCAAAGCGTCGATGTAAAAGATAGAGCGACTCATACCCCCAAGATTGTTTAGGCACTACTTATCATCGGTGAGTCACAGCAGTTAATAATTTAACATTATAAACGACCTTGACTTCTAAGAATTATATGCAGCCTCTTGTAAGGCCCCCGCGGGTACGACATAAAGAATCATTAAGCGATTTCATTGGCATACCTAACCGAAGATATTAATTAATACTCGTCGCCCAATTTCCTTATACATCTTAATGATTAGTGATAAATATTAATCATACTCCAATAAAACAGAAATCCTAACTACCTGAGCTTGATGGATCTTGAACATTACAGGGATGGTATTAGCCGCTCTCAGAACTTCTTGTACAATGACGAAGATTGCAGCTGACTTGCATTGCCGTATGTTATTCACTTCTTTAATTAACTATCAAACCGGAGGCACTCTCGATTATAAGACGCGGCTACTCGGCTTTGTGCCCGCTGTGCCTACCTGCCGGTGAACTTAGCATTAAAAATGTTCATCAAAACAGACGAAAAATGACTCTATCACACAGTAATAAGGTTATTCGACCGGATTTTAAACTCCGCTGGCGACTGGATGTCTCGACTTTGATATTGTTTTTTGTATGTGGATATTAGGAGTTCGTTGTATGAGCATGATCATTAAAGTCAGATTTGGATGTGTAAAACGTTAAAATGTAGTTTGTCAGGTAAGTGCCTACATCCTCTCGCTTTTTAACATTGCAGATGGTTGGATGTGCACAATTAGCCCAATAAAATATGTATTTGCAGTCGCTTATGCGTTGTTAATTTTATGATTTGATATGATGATGTTATAATTGGTTGACATGAAGTGTCAATTTCACACTAGTAGAGAAATGCTGTTAATTGAGTTATTAGGTATTTAGAATCACTATTCAAGTAAGTTTATGAGATATTGATTTGATATTAGTAATTAAGCAATGTTTCCTTTTTCATTGTATTGTTTTGTAAGGTGGAGTATAATGTTTTAAGAAATAAATGATTGATATTTGTACCAAAACCAAGGACTGTTTTCCTTAAGATTTTTCCTTATAATCAACTGTCACAATATTTATTCTTGTGTTGTATATACCTGCATGTTCGAGAATGACGAATAATGGAAATAACAAATAATTATTACTAATTTAATTTACTTGTGTTGCTGTAAGACGAAATATTTGTTTGTTGATAATAATTATGTCCATACTTTCGGTCCAAAATATAAATGAATTTAGGTTTTATTTGTTCGAACATGATATAGAAGTCATTGTAGAATACCTAAAATACTTACTACAATTTAGATTGTGAGTAGGTATCGTAAATCATACACAAAAGCATTTTAGCACGTCTTCCAGTTATCCATAATAACGCATTTCAGATAATAACAAAAAGTTCGTATTCATATATCAAAGGTGACAAATCAAAATAAACAAGACACGCATTCCGGTTCGCCGCAGGCAAGAAGCACAAATCCGAGATCGACATTCAGTGCCTAATGTATATTAAATATGAGTAGACGCCTTACTACATGGCATTCAAGTGAAAAACAGTGCAAAAACAGAATGGAATTGCCATTATAGCTTATAACTCAATCAGTTGCGACCTGGAGGCGGCGTGGCTCGATAGGAATTTTATACTTTTTCATCCATTATCTGCATTCTTGTCGCGACTGATATGTCGGCCGGCAAAGCAGACACCTTGACAAGCGAACGCTTTAGAAAATAGAGAAAATTGAACGCAATGTAGAAAATTCCGAGCATTCTTCAACTTGATTTCTAATACCAACATTTTGTTCATCATGAGCAAGCCATTCAGCTGTTTTATTACATATAGGTAATAACGTAAATATCCAATACGAATTACAGCAGTTATTCGATTAATTTCTTCATAATAAATAAAATATTATAAAAGTGCAATCATTTCTGAGCTGTAGTGCATGTTTTAATTAAAATAGAAGTGCCACAGGGTAAAAATACATGCGAGTTTAAATAATAAAGAATTTAGTCCAAACCGTCTTCTTGGTAACCTCCAGACTACATGTAATAGAAATTACGGGCACAAGGATGCGAGATTCACATTAAAACCAACGTTGTGTTTCAGTAAATTTGAAGACAAATATTTACCTATTCATGAGACTAAATAATGAAAATGTTTTCTCTAACTAAAATAATTAATACTCATTGGTAAAGATTTTTAAAAACGTATCATGATTATTGTAAATATGACATTATTTACTCTACCAACTTATCTCCGGCTAACTTTATTTTTTAACACGGATAAAGTCACGCACGACTAGTTCGTGATACATAATTTTCAGCAAAGCGATGTTTTTCGTACTATTTATTTTTATACGTTAAATTCGTAAATTCTTTCGTCGGTTTCGTATGACAAAAATCTCAAAAGGCTTACTGGGTAAAAAGGAAATATTGTATGTATCCGCTAAATAGCGTTGACAGAAAGAATACGTTCAAACGACAAGAATTTAATACAAGACCGGTATGTCGTTGGGTTCTTGCGGCAATCTCACCCACAACAAATAAACTACGAGCGTCATAACATATATGTAATTAATCATACAAGCTTCTGCATTTCTCTGTGATTACCATTGTGTTTCTCTCAATGGCTGTAGCGCGGAGATGAGACCAGCTCCCGATTTAATTTCAAATCACAATCATTGTGCCACTTCACTTTTATTTTCTTATTACAGCCAATTTAATGAATGTTTTAGTTTAATGAAGAGAACTGAATAGTTCATCGGGCCAGTGTATAGTAACCAGCATAATAAAGCCGGGTAATCACGTTTCAAATCGCTTTTTGCACACACTAACTATCATTACGTAATTTAGTTCGTTCTGAATGCTTCCTTAATTAGACTGCTTTATATCGCATTTTAAAAAGAGGACTGATTTCATATCTCATTTCTCATTGTCGTGCGCACAACACATCAGCGCGAATTTTATCAGATGCGGCAAAAAGTACTTTGGGTGAAAAAGGTATTACCGACACACGCATATAATATGGCTGCGCGTACGCTGAGACAGTTTTGACGGCGTTGTGAAATGATGGACGGTCATTACGATGTCATTGACATCATTTGTTTTTCATAGTCCTTTTACTTTGCGTTTCAAGTTGAAAAAACCGCAAGGCTATTGTTGTGGTCGACTACCACTCAGATTATGGTTTATATGTGTTGAGTCTACAATTGAAGTGAATACGTCTTATGCATTGACGATATTGAACGTGTTGAGACAAAACAAAAGCGATGGACGCGTAGGTGACTGTTCTTGATTTTTGCAATTTTGGTAACGTTCTTTTTCTAATAATTTATTGAAATAGGTATACAGTTATCCAGAAGGCACTAGGGTGATGATCCAGTTTTACAGTATTTTGTGAAATAGGATCGATGACGGAAGTTGTAATAGGATTGAACATTACTAATACTTCAATATCAAAATCGCACATTATAATATAACCTATGTTGGAGATACGGATACTACTTAGATATAACGTGGGTGAACTAACGAGATGTAAAAAAAATTGTGGTAAATAATTGGAATTCAAATAAGCTGACTTTTTAAAGAACATGTAAACACTGGCAGCTTAGTTAAATGAAAGCAGATACAAATAGTGCTCCTTAATTGAAGAACATTGTGCTGCGATACAGACAAACAGATAACACAAGATTTCATCAGCTAATCTACTAGTAAAGCGTTGGATTCGTCCAATTTCAGATCAGTTACTCGGCTTTGCTGCATCATCGGTGATCTAATCATGTATCAGTAGAGATTAAAACAGGCCGGCCGGATCGCATCAAAGGCGGTATCACACTGTTATTTTGACTGATTGATCTCCACCAAAAAAAAGGTTGCATCGCTACCGAGATCGACAGTAGCCGAGAAAAAACAAATTAGTTGGCTAAACCTTTTCATAAAGCATTGTTATTATCACCAGCTACCCTGTCCTGACCAGAACGTGTTGTCGATCGAGAATGTGCAGCTCTCGGTAAGTGTTCTATTTAAGGTTCACAATTCGGCTGAGATCGATTTATCGTTGGCATGTGATCGCCGCGGTCCGCTCGTAATCGCGGTTGTCGAAAGGCGAAAATCATGCTGCGTTTGCGACCTTGCGTTCGTTACAAAAACCGTGATTTATTTTTTGGAGAAATGTTTTTCGGTGTCAGATGTAGCGGCTCGAGCTTTGATTGTTGAGATTCTCATATTTAGTTTTAATTGGTGGCTTTATCGAGTTTACATTTTACGGTCGAAGTCGATGAGAGGTTAATAAGCGGCACTTTGAAAGGTATCTTCGTTTTTTAGAGTTCCGCGTTAATGGGTAGGTAATAGAAATATGACTGTGTCTGCATCGTCGTTGAGATTTTATTAGGGTTAAGCAAGTTTATAATATTATGCTTATCCCCGGAAAAGTATTGCTATTAATTTTTCTAATCAATTAAGTGCTACAATTCAAGTCATATTTATAGCTTTTTGTGTTGCGTGCGTTGATACCTTCACTAACATAATTAGAAAATCAACATGCTGCATAGTAACAACGAGAGAGACATTAATTTACAGAATCTCATGAGACTACGATAGGAATGTTATAACAATTCTTTACGGAACCGTTCATGGAAAATAAATGTAATGTGCTGTGCCCAATTTTTTATTGTTTAGGCAATAGTCGATATTGATTTCGGGTCTTTGATTCCGACATATTATTGCTTGTTTTATTGGTACCTGGGAACATCGTAATTAACCATATCGGGCTTTTTTCTCATCTTTCTGGATCCTTTCGTGTCTACGGACAATAATAATTAGATGCTCACCTTGAAAGGCGTACGCGCCGAAAATTGGTCTCATATTGTTCATCGAAGACGTAGTTCCTGTTGTGTAATCCATTTTGATGTTTTTAATTACAGCTCTGTGTTCTTTCACTTCACTATCATGATGCTTGTAGAACGGTATATTAAAGAAATCCTTCGAGTTACGATCACAGTCTATACCTATATAGATTTCCTTGTACGTGACTTTCACATGCACAGCACTTTACGAGCCTATTTATTTTAATGCTGAAACTTTTATGGGACACTTGAAACACTGACTATGTTTGAATATTGCACGAAGGGTACAAACTGAATTAAACTGTACGTTTGTTGCGAATGTAGGAAAGCTCGATGCGTGCGACATAAGTGAATCAATTACAAAGTCGATGGCGGCGGGTGCATTATCTTTCGGACCCTACTCATAGCGTGTATCACAATAGCATTTCGCTCCACCTCTTTGCTCCCCTACCACTTTTTATTTACTGGTAATAATAGTAAATCACAAGGAACGGTCGCGTATATGTTACTGCGTCAAAGGGCGAGCGTAAAAAGGGTGTAAATTTATGTATAAATGCTTTATTGCCGTTCAGTATGTTAATGACGATTGTATGTATAGTAACAGTTACATTACCTCTTTAAGAGCCATATCTACTCTTATGATCGTTCGTTGAACAAATAAATTACACCATGTTTTTTAGCTTCCTTCAATCACCTAATTTCATGATGGCACGCCTCGGCCTATAGCTAATAATATTTGACGATGGAAAAACCAGAAATATTTTTTTGCCCAACCTCAATATCTTTCTACAAAAAGTAGGTACTGCTGAACGAGAGACACGTTGACAAAAGTTTGTTTAAATAAAACAAGAAAATGCCTATTGTATTAATACTACATACTTTTTCGTTGATGTGGTTGTATCGTCCAAGCTTTAATTACTTTGCATTCAAAGCATTGCCAACTGACAATGGAACGAAGCAAGATTTTTGTTTTATCATAGAAATTCTATCAAAAATATAATTTACAGTATCCTCAAGCGCTCATAGGATAACGTGCAGCTGCCACATGATAGTCGACAATACTATCGATAAAAAGCCGTCATGCAAATTATCGACTATTGTATCGCGGTATTGTACGATGTGCGCTCCAAACGCATGCGACTGTCCTGTGCTGATGCTGCGCACGATTCGCTCCGCGTTTGGTTTTTTGGGGAATATCAGTATTTCTAAAAGCCAGCTGTAGTAACCTGCATGATGTTTCAACGTTCATACATGTAATTTTTGAAAAGGTAATAAATATTGGTGTCAAAAAGATTTTAGGCTATTTCCTCTTCGAATACAGCAGAATTTCTTTTCGGCCAAGTCCAATGTAAAGTAAATTACAATTTATTTAAATATTTAGTGATCCTTAGTATCTAACCGTTTTCGTGCAGTTAGTGACAGAGGCATCTTGTTATCAAACTTGTAAGGATAAATATTATGCATTCTTCATCACTTCAATTTGTGCTGACTCATGTTTAGTTATTATGAGCTTTCATTCACACTGAATGAAAAAACAAGTTGAATGAGCACTTCGATTTGGTTTTTGTTAACGAAGTGATGTATCAGGAGTTATGAAGTTCCAGTGGCAGGATCGTTGTGACACGATCGAGTGTCAAAACAAAATCGAGTGGCGTCTTGGGATTAGTCGATTATTCGGACACGGAATCACCGACTGTGTCGAACAAAAGCAAGAAGTTGTTACTTAACTCTGTTTTTGTAAGTATTCTATCTTAGGCTGAGTATTTTTATCGGAATTTGACTGTCAATTTGGTCAATGAGAGACCTTTTCTGCTTTTGAATATGTAATTGTAAGAAAATTGTTTCTTTTTGACGCTTTGACAATGCGATTGAACTGATAGAATTTAAATTTTCTAACAATGTCCGTAAAATTAGTTGTAATTTATAAATCAAGTAGGTAAACGTTAGTGTTACAGAAAGAGTTGGAATTGACCGCTACAATGAACCTAACTGTACATAGGCACATTAGTATGTAGGTGCGCTCTATGGTGGGCTCTCTACAAACAACCAGTTCCCATTGTTCTTCTACGTGGTGCGTTTGTCAAGGCACTTGAAAGCCGAGGTCCACTTTCACCGGCTCACATGCAAATCGCTGGACGTTGCCTGTATTACAGCTATTAAGCCTCGCCGGACGTAACTATGCGCTCGGCTCTATTTAAATAGGGATTGGAAGTAGCGACCACTTCGCGTCGACACCGTGTCATGTTATTTGCTCAGTGTAGGCAGAAGATGATTTCAGTTTATGGCTTTTGATTTTACAGTATTCAATGTTTTGTCAGGGAAATAAAATCATAGTTTTGACTATTAAAATTGTTTTGTTACCATCTATTACCGTTGTACATGATTATATTTTACATCCTTTCTATTTACGGAAATTAATCGCATAGCGTCAACAAAATAACTCATAATATCCCGCGCGACCTTTTACAGTTAAATGTGAGGTTTACAGAAAATTAATAAAATATGTGAATGTTAATTTTAGTCATTAGACAAGAGTCAAGTTGAGAGGATGCCGACGTATAAAAAATATGTTAAGAAATGTGTGATCACGCCGCCCGCGCCGGCGCACGCCTCCGACACTGTTTGTGGAAACAAGTCAAATGTGTTAAATATGGAACATCGACTGCAAGGAATGGTTGTCGTCTGCGTTACTAGAAGCGCCAATATAAACCACTTTATGTGATGATGACGTGGTTAACATTGATCATTCGTACAAATTATAGTATATTTCCGATAAAAAAAGCTATATACTTTTATTGTTATTGTTAAAAACTAAGGAAACACTAATATCAAAAAAATCTTCTCAAGACAATACCTGATGCTTTAAAATCGAGGAAGCCTTTAAATATGCAATATCTGCCTAAGGATATAATAACCTGTTTGGCATAACAAAACGACGTGACTACGTCGTAAAACATATTTTTTGTATTATAAATAGTTTAAGAAATCGTTAATTGGTTTTGGTAAGTTTTTATTGACATTAGCCAATTATTCAATTACCTACCTGGAGGCGTTGACGGAGTGTATAGAGAATAGGTAAGCTTGAAATTTGCATGTGTACATAAATAAATGTCGCTTCTATGGTTTTGTGTCTGTGTTCAGCCCATTAGCTTATTCAATTCACCCTGAGTGAATTGGATTTTCCTTCCTATAATGGACTCTAATCCGTCGGCACATGTCTTCAAGGGCGATCTAATGCCCCTGTTGCATGAGACACTATTACTGTTTTTCGTAACGGACCATTACAATATCTCATCGTGACATAGAAAAATTTAACGTCATTTGGACATATTTTTACGAGTGTTTGTTTTTCACGTGGGGCGGGCCCATTTCACACGGTGTGTTATAATGCCACTCGACGTTTCACTACATTTATTATGACGTAGATTCTGATCTTTTACACTTTTAATGCCGCTAGTTAGTTTCTTTGTGAGGCCGTTTGGTTCTATGGCGTGAATACTTCACTTAAAATGCATAAAAGACCGTTGAAAAGTGTCAGAAGATTAAGTTTCTTTCGACATATTTAACTACTAGAAACGATCTAATCTAAACCTTTTACATAGATCGCCATGTAAAAGGTTTAGATTAGATCGTTTCTAAAAAGTTGATTCTTATATCTTTCATGTTAGAATTCGGCATCGAACTATTTCGATAAGTTTCAGTTTTGTAATATCAATTACAAATCGTTAATATTTATTTTTATTCCACCTGTCTTGTACTTAATACTTGGCTGAGCAACAAGTGTACCTAAAACTTAAGACTACAATTTATTAATGCCTACTCGAGAGGCAACATTGTAACCATTAGTGTGGTCTAATATGAAATATATATGTAATTCTATGAATTATATCCCCGGAACAGCGGAGGGCATGTCGAATGGGACTAATTACCGGGCCACGGACCTGCTGTGACATGTGGCCTATATTACGACATATCATTCCGACTTATTAATGCGTTACGTTCATTTCATACGTTTTTTGTAAGGAAATACTTTAGCTGTATTGTTAAAGGGGTGAGTTAATACAATAAGCTTAATTATACTACTCATTTACGTCAAATATGTAATTATGGAAGGAATTATTGTTATTGTAAAATTATGCTTGCCGCTTATATTAAGCTTAGACTATACCCAGACCTACTATCAAAGCATCTTATTACAGAAGTGTGCTGAAATGTTAATTAACCTTGTTTCCTTTGAGTTGTATGTGTCGTGCAACACTTTTTTTTGTTCAGCAATTAGTACATCGTCGCGTGGCCATCGTCGCATCCGCGTTTGTAATTTATCGCCTGTGCAGACCACCGACCGCCCCTCATTAGCCAGGACTACAAAAACTGGCCGTGTTTTATTTGCGACGTGAGTCATTGCGAATCAAACAATATAAGCCGCGTCAAAACAATAGCGAACCAAATAATTTATCTGCACGTGTTGCCCGCTTTGATAAGCTAAGAGTGATTAGTTACACCAATTTATAATTAGTGCTTTATGATCTTTGATTTCATGAGTATAAAATCCATTTATCTAATCACTTTTGTTTCTTGTTCGGCTTCGATGTATCTCTGTGGATGATGCTGACCAAACGAGCTTGTTTGGACCTCATGGGAAAGTGTTAGTCACTCGTTAAATAAATCCATGAAAAAACTAACAGTTATTAGCAGCTGTGTAGTTATTATATTTTTATTTTATTCCGCAGAACACTTTGAGCACTTTCTATTAATTTATAAAATGCTACTTTCATACTATTTTCAACTTGACTACCACTCATTCACAAGGAACTAGGCCTTGCCAATAGAAAAATTAGCATTTAGTTTGCATGAATTACAAAAAACACATTTACATGGGAAAACTTCAGAATTTTCAACCTCAAAGTTCTCTTCTCTTCTTTGATTCCTATTGATAAGTATTTTAAGAATTCTTGTAAGATGCTTGTCATAACGAAAAAATGTTATCCAAACAAACAACACTTCTACGTGTGCGGCCCATCAGCGCATAGCTTCAGCGGCATCTTTGGCGCGCAATGGGCCCTGAAGCGTATGCGCAACGATTTCAGCGCATTTCACGCCTTTTTTGTGCGGCTGCGCAAGCGACGCGTCACTCGTATGAAGATTCTTAATAACGCGTGAAGTGACAACTGTAGGTTTAATTGCAACTGTAAGTTATTAGTTGTGAACTCATGTCTACAAAGAGATGGTGTGAAAGATGGTTTGCTGATGTCACGTATTTATATATTTTGAATATAACTAGGGCAGTCATTACAATGCGTTTTCCACTCGTATCATTTCGTACATTAATTGATTGAGACCAATAACTTTACGTACCGTCTTGTTAAAATGCTCATATACCTACATCAGGTCATGTTTCCTACTGTTCATTTACAGTTTATTAAGAAAAAGGATGTGTACAATTCCAGACGCCGGAAGCTTAATTTAAAGCCTAAAGGTTGGCATACAAACTCTCGATACGGTTCTAAGCAGATAGCAGATATATTGGGGTTACAAGCACTCAACATTTTACATTGTAAACCATCATAAAAATTGCTTATAATTTATTTGTATGCCGCGTGATTTCCGGCCTAGAATACACCACCCATTTTCCTCCCGTGGGTGTCGTAAGAGGCGACTTAGGGATATTCCGGGGGAATGGGCAGCAGCGTTCTCCTCTAGATATAGTTCACCATATTATGTTGCTAGCCCGCCTGCCCAGCGGTGTGACTATGGGCAAATTTAAAACCCCTATAAAGAGTACCTAACTAAATAAACGGACTCAGTTCCCGGCCCTACCATTCCAAATCTGCTAGCGACTGGACGGCAAAAACGGGGGAGCGGGCCTTGTGGCGTACCCTGGGGGACCCCTAGGTCCGGCTCTTGACTGCAATAGGTTGATGATAATATTAAATACTGGCATCAAAGCAGTTTATTCGCGTCTAAAACCTTAGCTGAACCAAGTTACCTCATTGACGCTATTAATGTAAATAGGCCAACCACAAATTAAGGGTTTTGTAAACCGCAAGCGCGATGAAGCGTTGGTTGATTTTTAATTAAAATGTTGGTAAGTCAACTCAAGGCTGTCGTGTTAATGAATCGCCGATTTCTGTTCGTTTCGATATTGCATTGTTTCCTGTCTCATTTATTAAGGGCCTGTGTACATTTGGTTAAAGTATTCGCTTCATTGTTCTTTTAAATATCCTGTTACACCAGGAATATTTACGTGCTCTTGTAATGTTTTGTTCAGGCTACGGCGACTGAATTAAATTTGATTAAATAAGTAATATATTTAACTTCTTTGTTAATCAGTTGGACTTAACAAGATTGGTCGTTAACTGTATTTCGTATCGGTTATAAATGATTAGTTATTTGCTTTCATTGGGCTTTCTATGGGTACAAAGTTTTAAGATTAGGAATTCAAAAGATTTGTACTGGCCAGAAATCTTGTAGAGCGTTATTATATATTTGTGACATCATTGAATAAAGTGTAAAACTGTTTACAATCAATGACCCAAAGACACATACTTAAGAAATGAAAATAGGATATACAAAAGCAATTTTCGGAATATATTATTAGTGTTTGACTTAAAATCCTACTAATTAAGACTGGAAAAAAAACGCAATTACTGTATTTAATGTATTCATATTTAACACGTGACTGTACAGTTTGCAATCAAATATAATTATTATTCTGAACAACAGATTTCCTGATGTTCTAATACATTTTGAATACTGAATACTAAAATAACACCATCTATATTTTATTGTTAGGTATCCAACTTTTTTATTATGTTGTTTGGGTAATTTGTGCTATATTTTGTTTAGGTATGTTACAGTATCAATAGAAGATAAGTCTTCTATATAACATACCTAAACAAGAAATAACATTTTTGGTTTGCGATATAGATATTAACCTACATATATAGCTATTAACTAACCTAATTGTTATCAAATCAAACCAGAAAAAAATATATTAGTCTGCATTGGGTAATTACCTATATTGGCACTACGTAGGTATTGCAGGTACTATTATTGTTATCTTACTTCATCCTTCTTAAAGAATAATTAGTATATTTTTAAAAAGGAACCAAACCAAATTTAAGTATGAACTTAGGTTTGAAAAAAAGTTTTATAAAAAAGGTAAGTAGGTACTAAACTACAAATGCTTACCTACTCGTAGTAATTACCAAAGAAGCACCTATATTTGAACTACTAATAAAACTAAGTGGACTTAAACAAATTATCTATGCGAGTTCGCCTTTAGCTAAGCTTTGTTATGCTAAGTCGCTCGGTGTGGAGGAAGGTTTACAGCGAGGCGCTTACGAAACAGCGGCCTTGTTGCCGTGCTAAATACCTTAGACAATAGTGTTTACCTACCAATGACACGTTCACTTAATTACTAATAAACCTGCTCATTATTACCGTTTTTTAATTAGACACTTAATCTCGTTGTCTAAGTAGGTATCGATAGCTTCTTTCAGTAAAATATTCTTAGGTATTTATTATAAAAAAGTTAATTTTGTATAGGCTTGGTAGGGGGTACAGGTAGAAAATTATTTTAGGCAACATCGTCCTACATTACAATTAGTATAGGTAAATGTATCTTACCTACTCTATGACGTTATTGGTACCTAGTAGGAAAAAAATATCGGCACATAGAAGCATTTTGTTTTATTGAGTAGAACCATAAGGTAAAGCGACTAGTATAAGAACGTACCTATGTGACAATTTGAATGCCATTAAATTAATATTTAGTTTTATAAGAATATTTTACTATTAAGTACAAGTACGTAGAGATATTGAATTTAATAAATGTGGAGTTAAAATATTGAAACTAGTTCTGAAAAAACTGAACTCTATTCCGAACTTTATCGTAATTTGTAACATAAACTTAAAATACCTAAATCATGCTATGCAATACCTACACATTTTATTTTTATCCATTATTCCATAATGTTACCAGGACGGTGTTTTATTTAAAACACTATAAAAATCATACACTTTGAAACTAAATGTGTCCTGTACACGAACACAGATCGACATTGCAATTAACTCACACAACCATGCAACAACATTTTCTTGGTGTGCTTACAAACTCCGCCCCAAACAAATTTTGTCCAATCCACGATCGATGTGGGTATAGATCGTTGAGGCAACACGCCTCGTGTTTTTCGTCACGGAACAGCGACTCAGGCGCGACTCACACATTGTTAATGTAAGCGTTCTTCGCTTTGAAGATACCGGATCCGAGGCTTCGTGCTATCTCGTTTCCACACCGGTCTGTTCTCGGGTACGCTATCGATGGCTTGAAGCTTATTTAAGTCCTATATAGAAGCTAGAACGTATAGTTAAGGTCTTCTGGCTAATACAAAATTAGGTAGATTACCAGTATTTGAAGAGTATATAGCTATTTTGGCTGATTTATTCAAAAATCCTGAGACCGGCAACACGACTGTCGATGAAAACAGTCGGCTGGTAGAAAGAGACAAACGATCAGGTTGAGCGGTTTCGAAGGCTGTGGAGGCGGCCAGTTTGACCATTTTTTGTTGGTCCGTTGATTGTGAAAGATTACACTTGAGAGTCGAAATACATCTTTACATCACACGTCAGTGGGCACTGAGCTGTCTTCAAAGTAACACGGATTAGACACACGCAGTTTCCTTTACGTAATTATGTCTGCGTTCATGCTGTGATAGTGAAAGACTGAAATAGTGATCTTCTGGGACTTTTGCATATGTTCGGACTAATTTAGTGTTAAATACTACTCGTCTCCTTCACTTAGCTCTTGAATTAGTTGTACCCATGGCTGTATCAACACTGAACATGACACCGTACTTCACCGGATACTCTTTTCAAGGTAAGTCTTCAGCAACTATGTAATAACTTCCTATTCATTTACTGGTAATTACTTGAAAATTATGTTCTTAGTCTTTTTCCTTAGTTTCTTCCCTTATAAGTAATTCAGAATGTATTTTTGTAACATCGTAATGTCACTTAAATTTTGTTGTATATCAATCTCATGTAAGGTTCTAGATTAAGCATCATAACCTATTTCTTTACTAACTTAATTACCAACAGGTTTTTGAATGTCTTGAGTTCTATCTGAAACTCAATAATATCATGCTGCTTGATTATCATTAACTTCACTAATTCGAATCTTAAACACGGTTTTCACAAAGCTCATATCTGCCTACAAGTCACGTTATCTGTGAAATGTTGCAAATACTTTTTACTTTTTGTTTCAATAGTCATCCAAAGTATATACTTTATCTCATTAGTCAATGTTACCTCAAATTATGACCAAACCACAACAGGGCCAATAAATAAATATGTTGTTTCACCCATGATTAGCGGACATTTAGCAGCTGATTATGCATCGGTTATACGGGTTAGATTTTAAATTATGTCATAAACACGGACAACCGCTCTTTCGAACTAAAGGGGCCGAAACGATCATAAAACTATAAAATCACGAAGAAATTACAAAGTGCCTTTTACAGCTACCAATATAACAATATTTCATCTTCGCGCGTCGGGCACAGACAGACGAATAAAGTATGGCCAGTTTTTTCTTGTTTATAGCTGAACCTTGTTTAGACTATACTTTCTGGAATGGTCAAGGACCGTGCGCTATTCAAAGTTTTCTCTGTTTCAAGAAAGCATTTCTGTCACGTCTCGTCTATTGTCATATTCGAGTCATTGTAATTTTGATCTTAATTGGAGAGGAATAACTGTTATAATGGACTCTATTTGATATATTTTAACCTCTTTTGACTATATCGATGCTCAGGATGTGGTTTTCTTTTACATTGAGCAGTCTTCTCATGACGAATACATGAGAATACTGCTTAATGATGCCTAATGGTATGACCATTGTAGTGCCAAATCAAAAACCCCGGCACGCATCAATGTCTTTTAGAATACATGTACTAAAAACATAGACCAAGTGAAAAATAAATTATCAGTCGCTAAAAACATTGAAGGAAATCATCGTGAGGAAACCAGCTCAATTGAGAGATTTTTCAACGATAACGTTTAAACTCAGACACCAGGTTGTTCATCAACCATACGATAAGAAGAAGAATGATGATGCCGTATGTAGTAAACAACATTTTGGTACTTGTCTAATGTCTACATCATAAGTAGTTGATGTAAAATTGTTCTGTTGTAGAAATCAAATGTGTCTAGGGTTGTAGAATAAAGGTTACCAATATCCACGCGTTTACAGCTTTAAAATTTAAGAGAAATTATGACCCGTCGTAAAATTACTGAATAACTTTTGTTTTCTCAGCGTCCTGTCGTTTCTCTGTATCGAGGTTTTATTACTAGCGACAGTTTTTTATGGGTATCTTAAGTTTCATGGACAACCGAACGTAAATAGTACTTCTGTTTTCATTTCCATTTTTTTGTCCACACTTTAACAGTTCCTTGTACTATTTTAAACTTATTTTCTGAAATGTCATCGATAAAAACAATTTATACAAGCTAGACTGTTGTTAAATATCTAAAACGGGCGTTGAGTTGTACCTATTCGGTGTTATACCGTTTTGATTTAAATATTCAATTGTTTCCCCCGCGGCTAAAGTTTAAGATCATTTCTAAAGCTTACTGTGTATAAATAACAACGTATACTGCTCCAAAAAGCTCTTGCACTGACGGTTTTACACATAAATCATTACCATACGAAAACATTTCGACGGCATTGTTAAAAATGTCACTTCGACTTATGACCTGTTTCGTCTAAGGCAAATTAAAAAGAAAGAGACAAACATATTTGAAAGGGTTAAGAGAAGAGAGCAATAACATAAAAGAATGCCGACGACATTGGTATGGATATGGATACCCCGTCACCTAACTTAATGTTATGCAGCTTAAGTATTAATAAATAGAAATTATATAAGTAGGAAATAATTTAGAAGATAATAATTTTTAGCAACATCTAGAAAGAATTGTTATTTTTTTTCTGTAGATAGGTGTATGATGTCATGAGTTTTAACATGTCTATCAAATACCAGCTTAAGTACAATGTGTGTAACTTCCTTTCTTTGATACCAATGTCAGTGAAATAACATACTATATCATAGTAATTCTTCTAAAAATGTTCACGTACACGTTTTTCTGGTATGAGTCACGTTTGTTGGACTTATACCCAGGCGGCATCAGCACCGCGGTCCGAAGGCCCTTTTGAATTACTAAAAATGTCTCGATTTTTTAATTCGACTTCAAATTATATGACTTTTTGAAGTACGAGTATAAATCGGGATTAGTGTCTTATAATTCCATCTGATGTGCCCGTGAACATCACAAAACGTTTGTTCAATGCTTTAAGAGGATGGAAGATTATTTACAAATACGTAGCCATTTGTAATTTGTTGAATTTAATTTTGTTTTGCATAAATGTTGTCTTAAAGGTTTCGTATTTCATTACATATTTCATACTTACCATAAGCGTGTAAAATACTTTAAAGTAACATACTACGATTAAATCTTATACAACTTACATAGCGATTTTCTAATGGTAAGAGTTAGTGCATAATGATGCATTTGCGTATAGCTTAAGTATGGAAGTTAATGTCGATATTAGTTGGCATAATATCTGCGATGAGTGGTGCGGCGCGATCAGATGCGCCCGCGGCTAGGTGACGGCGATGAAGCGCGATACCGATCGCCAACGTGTTGCACCTTGTAATTTTCTTCGCGAACGAGAGTGCATTTTTCATATTCCTTATTCCATAAACATTTTATTGGTCTTCGCAAAGATTTGCGACAGCAATAACGTTTGTTTTTAATAACTCGGATCAGTCGTAAATTCTACTCTCAATTAGACTTAAAGAGTTTTGGATGAAGCCAATTATAAGAATGATATTACCTACATCACGGACCATTGGATTTCTGACCTTTATGTGGAGTTCAGTACCATAATCAAGGTTTAGTCACATTCATATCACGGGCCGACAAGCGGTGCACATCTCGCGTACACGCACACATCTCGGCGGCGCGCCCGCGCAGATCAAAGGCACCGACAGGCTCTTTTAGCCGCATAATATGACGCGCCCCCCGCCTCCGCCCGCGGCCGGCGAAATGCCTTGCCGCCCGATCAACCTTCAGGGCGCTTACTTGCCATTACTTATGCCGATCTATTAATAAACAAATTGATATAACGGATATTTGAAGCGGGAACTTTGATTTAACGTCATGTTATTTTAATCAAAATCAGTTTATTAGACAATTTTGTTCAGAATATAGGGGGAAGTCCCTTAACGCCGGACGGCACCTAGCGCCGGACACTCGTACTATTTAAGCAAGTATAAATCCGTTCGATTCAAAATACAAGTGAAAGGGGCGCGGGGGGCACACAGGTACAGGATCACGCGACGCACCTCGCCAGTGACGCACATGGCCACGGCGAGAGCAAAAGTTTGCTGCTTTGGCTCGAAATCACGGCGTCACCTAAATATCAATGTAAGTAATTCTAGTATATTTATGCATTTACATTTGAGTGGTATTCAAAGATAAAAGTAGTACTTGATTGTTATCAGTAAAATGGTGGAATATTATTAGATCTTTTAAACAATTTTAGTAGGTGCCACCTAATGAACGACAATGTCTGTCCCTTAGCACCGGACACTAAGTCGTCCCTTAGCGCCGGACAGTAAACATATTGATATTTCTTGTGAAAATTTACGTCATTTATTCTAATTATTTAATTTTGTTTTAGAGTATAGAAGAAAGAAGATAATTAAAATGGAAGAGAAAAAAAAGAAATGATCCTGGGAGCCACAGAGCTTACAAACTGCTATTGATAAGTTTATGTCAAAAGAACCGAGTGTAAGACAAGCTGCAATGCAATACAATATTCCTAAAAGCACTATAAATGATAAAATAAAGGCCCTATATCGAGGAGAAGAAGTAACAATGAAACTAAAGTTAGGTAGGTTCACTAGCACCTTCTCAGCAGAGTATGAACAAGTCTTGGTGGACCACATTAAAGATAAAAAGAAGGAAATAAAGTCTAAGTTTGAAGTAGCAATGGGAGGTAAAGGAAAGCAAACCAAAGGAAAGAGCGTAGACAAGGGAAAAGAAGCGACAAACGTGAAACCTAAAGGAAAGAAAGGAAGTGAAGTAGAACCTTTAACTGAAACATCTAACACAAACATGACAATTTGCGTAGTTTGCTTAGAAGACACTGACGAAGACTGGATCCAGAGCTCATCCTGTCGTGGGTGGGTACATGAAGCATGTGCAGACATTCCAAAGTCTGGAGATGGGTACATATGTGATCGATGCAGGTTATTTTGAAATTTCCGGTGCTAGCGGTATGGCACAAATATTCGTCCGGTACTAGGTGCCACTTTTTAAAATTATATTTTTTGTTACCAAAGTTTGATTGATAGTATTAATTATTTTTAAGCAGAGGTTGCATTTTTGTTAATTTAATTTGATTTCTAATTTTGTTATCTAATATAAGTCATAATTTAATAAACATTTCTTAACATATTTTTAGTTTTATTTATAAATAACCTTAGGTGTCCGCCACTAGGGGACTTCCCCCTACATTAGACATAATATCATCCTTACATCGTACAAACTACGGCAAGTATTAATTGCAATCGGTTGATTAGAGTAGTTTATAGATTAAAGGCTTAACAAAATAGCCTACAATAATGGGCTGGTAGTGTATATGTTCTCAAATTCTTAAAATTATGAATGAATAAGTTAATCCTATCTGATTATCAAAATCGCAGTCATCGATACAGCGTAGAGTTCAGGTGTTGAAACTTTTAAAGCGATTATCAGATTTGCCGCGGCCCACAAGATCAAAATCTAAAGAGCCCAGGGCGCTGCGCCTCTCTTGACAAAGGTAAACTACCTTTCTCTTGCACAATAATTCTTAGCTTTAATGATTACTTTCCAAATTCAATTTGCTTTTTACATAAACTATTTCTTCTTTATATTTCACGTTTAATGAAATTGCCTAGGCCTCAATCTTGCCTATCTGGTATTAGATTTTCTCGAAAGCTCTAAATAAGTACTATTCTATTCGGTTTGATATTGGCATTCGTACATACATAAAGTCACGCCTGTTTCCCTGAGGGGTAGGCAGAGACCACGGATTTCCATTTGGTACGATCCTGGCATACTTCTTTTGCTTCATTCACACGCATCACATTCCTCATACACGCTCTTCAGTTGAGGGTACTCCTCACTTGCCCTTTTTGCAGAACATCTCCGATTTGGTCTAGGTATGTTCGTTTGGCATTCGTTTGCATTAAAATCGCTCTCGTGATCTGGACTAGATCACTAGACCTCAATAGATCATGAATCATGATAGACACACATAGGTAGTACCTACACACAGTACTTAGATATCTGATGCTAGCTTACCTGAACATCTTATCATGAAACTTAGGGGGCCACAGTTACGCGGACTTATAAGGGGTATTTTAACTACTAGCTGGTTAAAACAAGATCTAGGGTAAGATAAATTGTATTAGCTGATACATTTACGATAACATAGGTTTTTATTATTGTGGTATAATAGAATATAAACACGTTTAATTACCTGTTTCATTATTGGATAATTATACAGAATACATGATTATAATAGGCGTGTTTTAATAGGTGCCTACGCATAATATATGAATATAATGCGTCCAAGTTTGAATAGAAATACTACTTGCTAGGTTAATAAGTATTCTAGTACTAAGAGCTGATAGTAATGTTGTTTATATATTCTTAACAAGATGAAGATTTGCCGAAGCATATTTAAATGTGCAGTAAAACTATACTATGCAAACAAACCAAAAGCTCAAAATAATGCAAAAAATAAGGCTTTTAACTAAAGTGGAGCCTACTGAAGAAGTACCTAGATATATCTCACAATTTTATGTTGCTAAGTAGGTACTAAGAATATCCTGAAAGAGAAACCTTTATTATCTGACCAACTAAAGTACCTACTACAGTTAACAGTCTGTATTTGCAAATTGTAAAACTATTTTAAACTACAGCATCTTTCAGACGGTTGTTAAAGGAAGGATAAATACTAATAATAATATTGAATGTATAATAAGGTGTATAATACAGGTGAAGTTTAATACTCTTTTGATGCGTTTAAAATTAATACTTAAGTCCACACATATTGCAACGACAATCATAAAATGAATCGATGACTGCCACGCTACATAATATTAACTGCTCATTACTACTTATAATAATGTAACTTTATGAATCAAGATTAATCGCACCAAACAACGCGATCAATTCAGGGTTACATTTTAAGGAAGAATACAACTACGGCTTTATTTATTAGTTTCTTGAGCGAAAACCTTTGTCCAACCGCGGCAAGTGGCTACGTCAAAGAGTCCATTTCGTGCAAGAATAGAAAAGAATCCGTCAAATTAGTACATAACGCGTTATGAATACGGAATGAGGTCAAACAGGGCACTCTCAAACATAGCCTATTATATTGAAATAAAATATTCAGTTCCATTCATTACCTACGTAGGTACGTACATTATATTCGGCTCTGACATGCCGAAAGGCGTTGCCTCAGTTTGTACAGTTGGCAACACATTCAATAGGGAGACTGGTGTTTTAACAAATTAGAAAGACTTTTTGTATTCTCTGTAATAGATGTAGTTCCGCTTTACGGGATATAGATTACCAAATATTTATAGTAAGTGATAGTAAAAATCTAGGTTGCAATCGAGACGTCCTATTCCAATCGAAATCCATTGTGATGGTACTTTTTGCTGTCAAGTGGCGTAAGCTGGTAGCATGAAGTGAATTTCATGCTATCAGCATTCAAAGCAAATAATATTTACAATTTCCGAAAGCTATTACCCAAATGAGAATAAGCCGCTATCTAAGTTGCTATGTAACTCGTATGAAAGTATAATAGAATTGATTTGATATTCGATTGCTACATTTTGTGGCTGGCGGAGCGGCCACGCGACCACGGGCCACACAGAATACTTTAAAGACTTGAAGAAGGCTTAATGGAATGACACAGCCTTTGTGAACGCCGCCCAATTCTAATGCCTATTCAGATGGCATTTCACCTCTCATTGTTGCTTGATTTTGGATAGTAATAGGTTATTTTATTAGCGTATAGATGATTTTTTAACGAGAATAGAAATTCTATGTCGATATAAATTGATGGCACATTGTTATTTTATTTACAAGGTATTGAAATGGATTACCTAGCTATTAATGTGGAGCATGTATTGTTGGAAACTTCGACTTGTTAATCGAATTAGATTTTGTATGCTCTATACACTCTAGCTAATAATATTTCTTCATACTCTCGTATATTCAATTTATTTTGCACAAGCTTTTTTACTTTATTATGTCCCTCTTCGAATTTAAATGGAAATTATTATCATCTATTCAAAGCCAGTCATTTTTACTTAGAGCTTTGATCTGTAAGTGTATAAGATTATGCAAGTTAAAATTTAAATTATAAATCTTCATGTTGTTTCAAACGTTAATGTAGACGTTACAAGATAGATGCTCGTTTAAATCAAGTTGTAGCTTCATAATTATGAAAGCGAGAATCCAATGCGAAAGAACATTAATTAGATTTGCTGAACTATGACCAGGTTTCGCAGAAACTACTCGTCGTCGTACAGTTATCGTTGGTATACAACTCATGTGGAAGGAAAGCGGCGTGGCGTGTGACGTAAAGCCCCATATAAATTTTACTATAGGCACATTAATGTCGCTACGTGAAATTGATTTGCAAGCAGAAACATATTATGATTGTGAAAACGGGGTTTACGATTTATTTACACAATACGATATCGACTTCAAACATTATAAACTATCACTGTACCGTTGTTATCAAGTACTTGTGCCAACATCGCGAATTGTTTTTTGTACCCACGAGAAATATATTCACAGAACATAATTTGTTGACAGCCGAAGCGTTTCATTGATTTGTAATCGACATCGAAGAAAACTAACAACTGACACGAAGAGAAAGACTGGTTATATTTTATATCCTCCATGAACATGAAAGAGTTATTCTAATTGGTAAATAATGGACACTGTTGTGTTGTAGCCCAGGTGCAATAGTGTGTGTCGCTGCGCAGGTATGAGGTCGAGATATCTTTACGCCTATTGCGCTCATAACTTTTATTGGCCGTCATTCCCGTGTAGAACCCATGGCTAGTGCAATAGTAATACCCTATGACATCAAACGTTTCAAACATAAAGTGAAATACATTGAAAACAAAATATGCCATTAATACCGGTTTGGGGAAAACAAAGTGCAACGTTCTTTTTATGTGTTCTTGTTTGAATTAAGAAATACAAGTTGTACAAATTGAAAATGAATTTCGTTATAGCAAAGATGGAAGGTTAAGAAATTCAATCTCTATCCGACAATGGAAGTGATAACCCAAAAGTACTACGAAGGTTGATGAAAATGTGATTGTTAATTAAAGTTGACACAGAAATGCGAATGGTGAATTCAGAATCTTCATTTATTCGGTCACGGTTTGCCTCTTGCGTTTAGCATTAAATGATTGACTCTGTTTCAATTTCGTCTAACACGAACGCAACAGTTGAACGAATCGGAACACGATTATGTGATTGTGAGAAAATTTTATACTTCAACGGTGCAACGGTGTCTATGTCTAACTTTAGTGTGTGATTATGTTTCGAGCAGACGAGACTTGCTTGCTATGAATAAAACGCGTGAGTAAAAAATATTGACAGCTAGAGCATTGATACATTCAGCTACTGAGTGCACAATATCGACCTAGTGACTGATATTTTTTTGCCAAGTCTACTTATTCTCAGTGCTTCTCATTGACGTGCCACCCTCGTAGTAGCTATTGTTGGGCGCAACTTGTGCATGATCCAAAAGCACTTCCGGACGATTAGGTATCAATGAATGTTTAAATTTGTTGTTAACTTCACCTTCTTTTGCGTTAATAGCGTTACAATGTTTGGGAATTCTATTACGCATTGTGAGTTTGAGATCCCTATTGTGATTTCATTGTGAAGTTTTCATCAATTGCGTTTTTGGCTTATCCTTTTAGTTTGGTTTGTATATAGAGTAAAAGAAGCTTTAACAATGTTCTGTTCATATAACGTTAAACAACTGTGTTCGTTTTGGATAATTCTAATAAAATTAATAAGTCATAAAATACAAAGAATTTCGCTATCAAGATAGGCTATCGTAAATTGATGAAAATATCATTGGAATTTTATTCTTTCAAACTCAGATAAATAATATATTACTAAAAAAACTATTAATAGAGCTATATATATTATGGTTGTAAACCACATCGCCAATATGAGAACTATATTATAATGAAGTGATACATTACTACAAAGCCACCCACATTTGTATAGCGGGGTTGTTATGGACACGTTATGCGTCATAAATATTTCGGGAACATAAAATTAACACTCAAAAACATGGGCTTTCGAGGCACCGCAACGTCTACGGCCTCCTACAAAAAATATGGGGATCGCTTGCAGAACCACGGTGTGACTTCGGACACCACAAAAGCACGTCCTTCAACTTTAGAAAATAAGTTGTCTGGTAATAGACGGAAGGTTCAAATTCAAATGATTTTCATTGCTTTCCTGTTAGTTTGGGAGTTTGTATCGATAAATGCAAATGTTAACTCTGTGATGTTTGTGTTATGGTCTAATTTTGATTGGACGAATGTAACAAGTCTCGGTTTCTTGTCTTATCAAAGGACATACTTGTTGACATGTTGTCTAATTGATTGGTGGTTCTCAGTAGGGGTCTAAGGCCATACATGAGGCGGAACCTTTGAGGAATTATTTGAAATTGATAAACTATAAATGCCTTCACAAGTGGAACATGCCACTGTTAGTTTTTTTATACAAATTAGTATACGTTCAGACTTTGTTACTTTGTAAGGTACTTTAATGATCAAATTGAACTTATTTTTATGGGTATTACACTAAGAAATATATCAGAAATAGGATAAAGGTTTTCCAAAAATTATACCTATGTATTTATTTCGAAAACTATAATTTTAATTAACTATAATAACTGTTCGTCACCACAATTTATCATAATCAAATCGTATAAAAATATGCAACCCAATACAGTAATAATATTTTTTTACGTCATCTCCTTCCCAATAGAAGCTAACATGCATGCAAAAAGGCGTTGCAAAAATCGACGACTGGCGGCTTCCTTTGACGTTAGGTGGTCGTCCAACCACTGGCCGCACGAATGATGTGATTATAATAGCGACACTTTACGCACACATAACCACATTAATATATCCAGAAATAATACATTTCATATTCCAAGGGATTTATTCGCAAACACTATTGAACGAGCCAACTTAATTACCACTCACGATACTCATCGTTATAAAACATTAATTAAAATTTTTGATGACTTTCTTTTCACTGTTGAAAATCGAGAATGATTCATCAATCTTAAAGAATACTCAACACAACGAGATGATATAGAGGTATATTTAATCTAGGAATTACATATTTTTTGTGAGAACAGAAGTCGATACTCGTAAAATGTAACAAGTCGATCCCAACAAAGGCCAGAAATAGTTTAAGTGTTATCGTTTCTGCTTGACCGCACTCGTGTAAAAGAAATTGGATACTCTTGCTTGAGAACACTGGCAATGAAACGTAAAATTACGAGGTGATCGAGGCCTACCGATGACGTAGGTACATATTATTGTGGAGCGTATAGCATAGCCGACGTGCAACCGTGCCGCAGCTTTGTGATCCATAATGTATTGTTGCTATTGATACTTTACGCATTATTTGAGTTTAATATAGCTACTGGTTGGCCTACTAATATATATTGAATATAAAGACGTGCCTCCTTCTTTCAAGCGACAACATCACAAAACATTTTGCAATAATCTAATATATTGAAGGGGATATTTAGATCTATAGAAATGCAATTGTGCCTTCGAAACTCATATTATGAACGTAAGGAATACTGAAACATATTCTTTACAAGTAGAATACACACAATCAGAGGGCTTAGCTTTGATAGCAAAGTCGATTCACAACTGGTTTCCACACACGTACACTGTTTATTTTCTAGTTTGTGAGTTAGAATTGTATGTAGGTGCTGTAAAGGCGTTGTGCGCATATGGAGAAGATATTAATACCTCATATTTTCACAGGTCAGGGTCGTATGAACCAGTTGGGCGGGGTGTTCATCAACGGTCGTCCGCTGCCGAACCACATCAGGCTGAAGATAGTGGAGATGGCGGCGGCCGGCGTGCGCCCCTGCGTCATCTCGCGACAGTTGCGCGTCTCGCACGGCTGCGTCTCCAAGATACTCAACAGATACCAGGTGAGAACACTTACATATTTTCACGTACCACACCCAACAAATATCTAATCTAGTTTTATAATTGACATTAATCGAATTTTCCCAAGATACGACGTTGTATACTTATTAATTTGGATTTTCTTATTGTCATTAGGAAACGGGATCCATACGTCCTGGAGTGATCGGAGGATCCAAGCCGAGAGTAGCGACTCCTGAAGTAGAGAACAGGATCGAAGAGCTGAAGAGACAAAACCCAGGTATATTTTCCTGGGAAATTAGAGATAAACTAATTAAAGAAGGCATTTGTGATAAAAACACAGCACCGTCTGTCAGTTCGATTTCGAGACTAATAAGAGGAGGCAAAAGGGACGAATCAGATCCTAGAAGAAATCACAGCATTGACGGTATTCTAGGTAAGTTATACTTACCTCGGATTATAAAACATTACTGCATTAGTCCTACTTAGAAAGTATGAGATTAAAAATGTAGAAGTGACCTTAGGTATACACACCGCGGGCATTTCCCGTATCAGCGGCTAGCATAGTTTGTAGGAGCACTTTACCGCTTGAAGAGTCATCTACCGCGTAGTGTGTTTGCATAAAACTTTATATTGCTCTAGTTTGTTGTTGTACTTGATAAAGGATTAACTGTGCTGTGGTTTATTCTGAGTCTATTATTTTCCACGTGCAAGGTCACCGCGCGTAGGCATTAAGAAGTATTTAGCAATATTTCGAAATCTTTGACGGACAGTATTCAATCGTTTAAAAAGGCTCTGATGAAACCTTTGACGTAATGACGCGTAAATAACTCGGCGTGTCATCGTAGTCCTTAACGCTGATTCGAGACCATAATCACTTAATTTAGTTCAAAGCATACTATTATTATAAATTTATTCCTATAATGAGACTGTCGGAACGTTTGCAAACTTCACAAAATGGCGTATAAAGTTAATAATCCACGTAAAAGTGAAGCGGGCGCGGCGCGCGCGCACGCCACGGCAGCGCCCCTTGTGTCGGCTTCGAAATTGTAGGTTATAAAAATGAAATTAGTATCCAAAGCTGTTATTATCCCATCGCGTTTGGCCGCGGGGCTTGCATTACGACAATCTGTCCGTACTGCACGTCTTGTGCCGTATAGCTATCCAATATAAAATGGCGCTCCTAATATCCCGGTTCAGTGACGGAGCGCGGTTTTGCCGGCGAGATTCTGCGCACCGATAAGATTATGCATATTAAGTTGTGCGCGGCCAAAGTAATATCTACACTGGAAAAGCGGCCCCCTTTACTGCTCGAACTCGCGTATTGAAAATTTGCTGTTCGTGCTTGTCCTGTGACGGCGGGTAACGGTACATTTTGGTCGCGAGTTTTTCGTGGAAATATTTGCATACGCGCGGAACTTGGTAACATCGGCCTGTTGATTATTTCAGGGTCCCACTAAAACAAGCTCAATTTACGTTACGAATTTTAATTGAAGTTGGTTTAATTATACATTATTTTCTTTGCCTTCTGTAAAAATATAAAACACAACTTTTTGTACATATTTTAAAAACAACGGTGCTGGTCATAAAATAAGATAATAACGCGATCAAGTTCTCCATAATCTAATACCATTTTACTTTCAACTAGCACAAAGTAATATTTATTAAGGCCCTACGAATTCATTCGAAGCTACTACAGGCGTAGTGTAATGTGGTTACGTTTAATTTAATCGAGGCCGCGTGTGGTCCCGCGGTACTTCCAATAAAATCGAAGTAAAACAAAACCAAATGAGTAGTTAGAAAGAGGCAATGAAAAATGTTACGGTGACAATTTTTTTAGATCATAAGTTGTACAGACGTAAAATTGATGGTTAGAGTTTTTAATGTAAAATAGTTTAACTTCATAATGTTAAGAACATTAAAGTTTTATCAGTTGTTCTAACAAAATACGTTTCATTACAACAGGTCCATCATCTTGCGAAGACTCAGATACCGAGTCAGAACCAGGGATCACACTGAAGAGGAAACAACGGAGGTCCAGGACTACATTTTCTGGAGATCAACTTGAAGCTCTTGAGCGCGCGTTCACAAGAACCCAATACCCCGACGTTTATACTCGAGAGGAACTTGCCCAGAAAACGAAACTCACTGAAGCTAGAGTTCAGGTATGTACCGGTAGCAAAGTCAGAACAACTCGAGTGTATCAATGATAGATAGATGCAATTAAACAAACCTATTGTTGGCGGCACTCACTTCCCGCCCCTCCAAAAGCGTGGCACTAAAAAACATAATTACCTTTATAATTAATCACAACAATAGTAAGCGCTACCATATGCTGCTCATCGCTACTGCTGTTTTATCAGTTTTTGTTCAATTAGTAGCCCCTCGTAATTGTAGGCTTCTATAAGATGTGCAATTGACTTAGGTCTATAATTATATATTGATGAGTTACGCATTTGTAATGTATAGATGACTTATATAGGTAGTATTATTTATTAAAAAGCCTTTAAAATTTTATACAGTTTCTACTGAAAATGTTAATGTTTTTCATTAAACATTAAGTGAAGACTTAAAAACAATAATAATTATAAACGTAATTAACTGATTGGATTCCTGAGTAAAATTGAATCAAACAATCAGTTGTGTTTAATTATTTTTAACAAGGACTTAATTAAAGTTTGTTTTGTTTAGGTTTGGTTTTCTAACCGAAGAGCACGACTCCGCAAGCAACTGAACTCACAACAATTGAGTGCATTCAACACCATGTCTCTGCAGTCAGCGTTCCCTTCCGTCCACCAACAGTACGAGCCTCCTTCGACTTTCAACGCACAATGTGCATCGTGGCAACAATCTTACTCATCTGCGCTAGGCTCCAGCTCAGTTCTCAACTCCGCCTTGGCTCCCTCTCTGCATCAATCAGCGTTAACCGCTCCTTCTGTCTGCCAGTCAGCGCTTGCAGTTTCCTCTCTGCATCCGCCCACATCCAGTTCGTTCTCCTCTGGCAACCTGACCCCTCTGTCGCATTCTTCGGAACTCGCTACACCCCTTCAAGCTCCCACTGACGCTACCCCGCCGAGCTCAAGTCCTACTACGACCAGTCCTTCGGCGAACCAGAGCAGCGCAATTACTTACCAGCATCCGACTTACGCGAACCCCAGTGAACCTGTATCCCACCCCTATGGATATGGAGACTACTCAAAACAGGAGCACGCCATGTCAGCACATAACCACTGGACCTCCAGACAACTTAGTGGACATGCGCAAAACAAACTTGCCGAAGTCAGCGCTTGGCCTGAAAACTATAGGTGAGTTTATAAATTCCAACTTCCATTTTATATTAAACTTTAATATAAAACAAACAAGAATTAAGAGATCTCAATAATCCCCGGCGGCAACTAAGTAGTTCTATGAATTATTGATGTCGAGCTACTCATATCTGACTTGGCTTATGCGGATGAATATGCAATTACAATAAAGTGACCTTTGCTGCCGACCATTTAAATAACTATCTATTATGTGAATACCAGACACGAGTGTTACACTAATAGTAGGTTTAGGGCGCACATTTGCAATGACATCATTTCGTGTTAGTCAATAGGTATTTGTAATGCGTATGACGAGTCGTGTCGAGTTCTGCGCGCTTGTACTGATCGCTAGGATGCGTGTAATGCCGCGTCCGGTGGCTATCGATCGGGCGTGGGCTCGATCGCAAATCGGGGTGCGTACGTTTTATTTCTTTTCACCTTCCTTTATCATTAGCCGAAGCGGCCGCTAATCAATTAAGAGTGTAAGAAGTCGGCCATTATACGCCGCGCGGGTGGTTATTACAGCGCGCGCCTCGTAATACGCCGATGCGATCGTGAATGCAATAGGGCTGCGAATTTTATAGTGATTTTGGATCGATTTTTAATTAAAGTTTTTCTTAGTTATTTTGATTTCCCATGCCATTTACAAAGTATCGCTGGCGGGATCTGAGATTTATTACAACAGAAAGAAGGTCGTAGAAAACATTTCACTCGTGTTCGTGTCGATAGTATGTGTAACTGCCAAAGTGAATTTGTCGAATGACAATGTGACAAATACATTGTCGCTTTGTACTGTATACGGCGACGACATTTATCTGTGTTATCGAGACAAAGCACGTCTATAAACCTCACTTTGGACCACACACAATATCTTACCTTGCACAATAGCAGACAAACTAATAATATATGGGTTAGCTACGTTTATGTGTCGGTGTGTCTTATCTAGTCCTTTACGCGCGCTTGATTGACGTAACACAACGTTTTAACTCTATTTGTTATTTTTGTAGGCCAAATATTGTATTGTGTACCGAAAGTGTGGCTAATGAGGGTTTCATATCTTTTTGTGAATAAGAATAATGGATGAAATGTCATGTGCATTAGGTTTTTGTGCACAGTGTCGGTTCTGCACGACGCCGACGTTGCTTTAGCCGGAAAGGCTATATCTTCCACAAAGTCTATGAGTCATTATAAATCAGTTACCTGCCTATCTATTAGTGGTGAGATACGTATCTCTATAATTAACATGGACAGTCATTGACCATAAATAGCGATTGTGATTGTCACTTCATAGCTTATTTCGTTTGTCACACTGGCGCGGTTCCTGAACAGTTGTATTTACGAGAATTATTGTGCAGTCGTTCGAAAACGATTTTATTAAATCGAGTAAAGATATTGTATAAACAAAAGACCTAAATACAATATTTTCGTAATAGAAACAAAGGTTCTTGTCGCTTTAACGTTTGCTTTACTGTATTAATAGTTAATGTTTTAGTTGATGTACTTTTAAAACAATAAATCGATACCCAAACAGACTTGGGACAAACATCTTTGGTTCGCACAAATTTTGGACACTTGCGGGAAGCAACCCGCAACCCTTAACGCAGCAGACCAATCGCTTAGCCACTGCGCCAATTAGGTCGTCATATATTCGTAAAACTAGGTAAACTTAAAGCATAAGTCACAATAGTTATCAACAACCCCTAATTATCCGCACTTCGTCTCCTCTGAATAACTTAAGTTAAAAACGAAAACAACAAATCTACGTTTGTTAATATTTATAGTTTCCAAGTAATACCGCGGCCAATCATTTATTGATATTAGAAATCTACGCCGACACAATACGTAGCGGATAACAGATAAACACACGTTGCTTTGTGGCTGGCTGCGGCAATTAATGAGAGGCCGAACGTGACATTAGTGCAGTGAACCTAAGCATTATGCTGAGGCAAACCCGGTATTAAAACTTATCTGCAGCTATTTGCATTCGACTTCCTAAACTGCAGTAAGCCTCGCGTGCGGTGCGCGGTGCAACCACCTTGACTCGAACACTTTCCACGGCAGGAACGCTCGCTCGGTTATTGTTTTCGCACGTGTTTCATTCTCATGTTAAAATGTTTATGCACATATTTACCATAAGGGTAAACTATGGAATTTAGGATAAGTTGAGTTTGACTAATAGCCAATCGGCATAACCTGTCTAACTTGCTCACGGAAATTGCTACGATAACGTTTGCAGATAGTTTTTACGGCTCGCTAAAGTAATTATGTTGTATTCAGAGCAGCAAAATGTAGGTTTTCATTGTGATCGTAATTCATAACGTGAACCTGCACAACATTATATTCGGCCTTCGTAGTTTGTAAATGATGTACGACACTAATGTACCTTAATAATGTATTAGCCACTGTACTGAGTATAAATTAATATTTTATTGCACGCCCAGTCACGAAATGCTTCCGAAAATTCCGCTTCTGAGTCAAATGTGTGCATATAGAGACCTCAACTAAATTATGTAGTTCGGTAGGCTGATATAAGTAACAATTACAAAGCGGCATTACAGCTTGCACTGTGTTATTATTTAATTATTTTTAGTTTAATCGATATATTCTCGGTATAATGCTTAGAGCGCACGTTCTATGAAGCGATTATTACAATATTATGAAGTCAGCGCAGTATCCCACGCTCGCATTATTGATAGTAAAATGTACCTTAATATTTTCTAGGTACTTAGTATATTGACGGTAGACGAGGAAATGAAACTATTAGAAATATAAAACGATGCCTTTCATGCAGCCTCCGATCTTTGTAACACGACCTAGAAGGTACAATAAGTAGTCTTTAGAAATACAATATGTTGTGAAGATACAGCTTACGAGAGCTCGAGTGTGATTTTAACGTTATATTTCCTTTTGTTACAGTTCTTTCTTCGGGACTAACGCGTCACATTACGCTTCGCACGCGCATTCGCCTACGGAGGCCAAGTCTGGTTATCCTTACCTAGGACAACTAGGCGGCATGGATATGGGAAGAGTACACTAGAGGAAATATTAGTGCCTTCTTATACACCAATAGTTAGCTACACCATATAGTTCCAGGTCATTTCTTAACGTGCCTTCATGATACAGAGTGTAATATTATCTACATACAGAAGATATTTTGTATATTTACTATATTTTATGCAATAGTGTTGTACATAAAATTGAGCGCATAAATATTTTCAGAGTCTTAAGTAGTCTTACCTTCACTGTATTATAGAGCTTTATAGTAGTTATAGAATCATAGTATGTTTTATATTTGTAGTATTTACGGTTCCTGAACATGAATGTGCACACTTAATACAAATTTTCTCGTAGGACTTTATACCTGTTTCAATATAGATCGTTACTACATTTTATAAGCTGTTATATGTATATTGTATTTTAGATATAAATCAATGTTAGTAAGCAATGTTGTAATAATGTTTAAAAATCAATAAACATAATAACCTAATAATAAAACGCGGTTTCTAAAGGGCAGACAACTTTTCAGAAGTTTAATTCCCTGTGTAATTTTGACTCAGAATTAAAGATGTATCAATTGTTTTCTGCCTATTAGTGACTGCTTACTAAATATTGGTCCTAAAATTGCCTTGAATAAAGTTGTGATTTTATATGAATAATGTATTTATTTATAGGTATATTAATGTAACTTAGATGTTAAGTATAGTTACTAAGCACTTTGTAAAATAACGGTTTACCCAGAATAAATGAATTCTAATGCGAATAATGATGCTTTTTAATTAATTGGACGCTCAGATACCCCATAGTTTGTAGGTATATGAACAGGGAATAAAGCCCGTATACGAGCGATAATTGATGGGTTAATTCCTTTGTTATTGGCTAGGTGCCTAGGCTTATCTAAGTGTGTGTCAGCCACAGGTGGCATATCATTGGAGGCTAGACACGCCGATCACCGTAGCTTTGACATTTTCGTTCGTCCGCCGTTTATCTGCACGTCTACCGCAGACTACCGACCCTGCAACATAAGTACTCTCATTAACCCCACAGATATTGTATGCAGGTTCTGATTCCGAAAGTATTTCCCTCGGATGGCAAAGATTTTAGAGCTTAATTTTCAACATTAAGGAAGGGTTAAGCTTCTTTTGGCCTATATGAACTTTGTGGCAAAGGAGCTTATATTTTGGAAGCCGGAAAAGCCTCATATTTTGTCGTACTGGAAATCCTACCTATAAATCTTGAGCTTACGAAAGAAAATGTAACTTCTTACTAAAACTTACTTTAAGCAGCTGCAAAAGTTTTATATTAAATACCAAAAGCATGTCTTGAGAGTTCGCTGAAAATCTAAATGTATGGAGAAAAGTTTTCTTCTTCTACTGAAACTTGTTTTAAGGGAAATTTTCTAGTTATCTAGGATGATAATTAAACATACGCTTTGTGGTAGTTACGATTCTAAATGTTGAACTTTTGATAAGTTCTACCTTTATAACCAAAAATTAATTCCTTCAGTACGATCAATTAATATAACAGTTTGTTTGGTAGAGCTTATCTCAGAAACTACTGGTTCGAATTGAATAAATATTTTTATGTTGGATAGTCTTTTATCGATGAATCTATAAAACAATCGGAGTTCACATGAACAAAGTCTCCGGCGGAAACTAGTAGGTATATTATGAAATTAGCAAAAAATATTATAATAATATATAATACTGAGTCAGGGTGAATTCAAATACATTAACAGGAATCCGCTTACACATAGACAATAGTACCGGCTGTCTTTCAGCACTGTGTGGGCATAATTAGGCAGTCAAACGCAAGACTCGTGTTAATTGGTTCAATACTTTTGAGGATGACTGTGGAAGCATATATTATCACCATAGTTTAAGTAGGCGGTATACAGCAGTTACAGAAATAACTTTGATAAAGCATTGTATTACGTTTTATAGTAAGCATTGACTGATGTAAGATAACTCTATTTTAGGTTCCACAGCACAAGGGATGCTTCTTTTTCGAAAGGTTTATGTAATAATAGTGTGTTTATTTTAAACTGGTTGGTCTGGTGGTTGCTAAACGCGAGGTCCTGGGTTCGAATCCCAGGTCGGGCAAAGTGTTACTGGGTTTTTCCATTAGGTAATTCTTAGTAGCAGCACGGAGTCTGGATTTGTGCCCGGTTGATGGCAATAGGCTCGCCCCCTATTACATTGGGACCTAAAAACATACCTGGCAAAGTGTGTATGTACTGTATGTGCACCGCTGCCTACCCCTTCGGGGAATACAGGCGTGATGTTATGTTATTTTAAGAGTAATCTGTACTTGAGTGTAGCCACGGTACACCTTTATAAAGAGTATAACATGTTTTAGCAGTAGCTAGCTCTTGACTCGTGTTAAAGTTTTAACCAAAGCTCACTGAAACCACGTCAGAGTAAATAGAGACTAACAAACAACCAAAATGCTAGCAGAACATGTGAACTTTGGCACATGAATTATGTAGCCTTGAATGTAGTTTAGTAGTTTGAAAAGTTAAACAATGCAGCTGGAACTAGAATTAGGTAGACATTATACAGACGATTTGAAAGTAAGTTAATAAAAATCATTTTTAGGCTCATACATACCTACTTCACGTGTGTAGTTTTTATAACTATATAGGTTTTGTTTGTACCGCTATCATTTGATATATATAGAGCAAATGCCACATATTTAATTAAGTTTTTAAAAACTCTCTTCAGTCGAACTTATTTTTGCCATGCGACTTTTGATCAACCGAACCAATCCCCAAGCCGCTTGCTAAGCTTGGGGCTTATGTCAACCCCCTACCCTAAGGGGGAGTATTTGTTCAACAGTTGACATGTTCCGGCTGAAGGTGATTATCCAGTCCAGTTCTAGTGAGTTTAGTTGATTAAAAAGCCCTAAGTTTGATTATAACTTTGAAGATTCGTTTAATAATAAGACCTGCAAGTTATGTTTCCAAACCAAAGCGCTTGTGTATACGAAATTACAAATATGTCTACAAAAGCTTCTATGGTTTACAAAAATATTTAGAATACAGGCAGCATTTTAATAAAAATGCAACTGTTTAGATATTTTAGATGTACAGTACTGAATCTCCTCGTAACGGTGAAATATCTGCGCACTCCATCTTCCCTCGAGGCGGCCCGAGCTTCGCCTACAGGTTACATGTAAAATATAACCTATCCTCATAACATTTATGTCTCAATTTACAATTTTCAAACGTTCCCTGAGTGCTTACAAATAATTTCTTTTCCAATGATAACAAAACTCAATTTAATAACAGTTATTAAATTCCTATCCGTTATAAGGTATTTAGAGAGGATTACGTAGAATATGGAAAAACAGAAAAATAATTTCTTTTTTTTTATACTTGAAAACTCCTTGAAAACCTTTGAAATTGGCTCACGATCACGATCCTTTCAGGGACTAAGTCTACTGCTTGCAAACTGAACTAAAAATAAAAGTAGCCTGGCTTGTTCCAATCTAGCTGAAACAATAAAGTGCGCGGCACAAAGTGGGTATTTCAGATCTCGAACAGTTTTAACTACGTATTTTTTATTACATTAAAATGGCGTTTCATCGACGTTATTTAAACACGGAGATGGTTATCGATGTGTCGTGGGTGCGTTTCACAAACATGAAATATTCACATACACAAACACCCAGACTCGGGACAACCATCTGTGGTTCGCACAAAGTTTTGCCCCGTGCGGGAATCGAACCCGCAACCCTTAGCGCAGCAGTCCAATCGCTTAGCCACTGCTCTAATCAGGTCGTCAGATTTTATTTTGGCATTGTCTTCAACAATGTTGGTGAATACATTTTGAAATATTAATAATAAATCTAGAGCAGACCATATTAAATAGAAGGTACATCACACTAATATTATAAAGGCGAAAGTGTGTGAGTGTGTTTGTATGTTTGTTACTTCTTCACGCCTTAACCGCTGGACCGATTTCGATAAAATTTGGTATAGAGGTAGCTGACACTCTGGATTAACACATAGCTTTTTATCCCGAAAAATATAGCGGGTAACACCGCGGGGCGCAGCTAGTAATTATATAAAAATAAAAGACTAGAAACTACTGACTTACGACACAATAACATCAAATTAAATGAAACCAAACCGATCTTTAGATTTTTCCAATGTTTTTGGAAAGGCAGTGTTCGAAATATAGGAACTGTTTTGTTTAAGTAACTACAACTTTATCAAACTCCATAGACGGTTACGTTATAATGTGCAAGTTAAGTGCTTTTAGTGAGGCCTAAGTGAAGGTTATTGTAGAAAGCTGCATTCTACCAATTTACTTCCTAACATTATAATTGTTACCTGTTTTACCTAACAACACATACACTTATAAGACATTAAATGGCTTAAGTGCCTTCTCAAGAGCTCAAGCCATGAAATACAGGTTAGAAATTCAGCGGGTTGAATTACTACTATGTGCGCTGGCCGATCAATTCAGTATTGTCACTCGTGTATTTTGTATATTTGTACCGTTTTTATCAGATGTTAACATTGTTTCCTTACTAATTTTATCTGTTTCTAGACTTTAAAGGCATTATGGTTTTATTTATTTATTTGTTTCTTTAAAGGTACATGGTAAACTTATGAAATAAACAGTGTCTCACAAAACAGTTCATGCTGAAGTTATTTCAATTTGGCTGCGCTACGTCAATAAAACGCATCAACAATACAGGGCAATTTCTGAGTTGTACTTGGTAAGTAAGTATAACCTACTAGACTATGACTAGATAACCCGAAAATAAATTAATGAAATTGACTGACGACCTGATTAGCGCAGTGGCTAAGCGATTGGACTGCTGCGCTAAGGGTTGCGGGTTCGATGCACGGGGCAGAACTTTGTGCAAACCACAGATGTTTGTCCCGAGTCTGGGTGTTTGTGTTTGTGATATTTCATGTTTGTGAAACGCACTCACGATACAGGAGAAATTCCTAGTGTGGGACGAGGTTTTTTTTTTTTTTTAAAAAAAGGCTCATAGGTTCGGTCAAGACCTTAGGGGTTTGAATCGTTCGTATATGAAATGAATGTGTATAACGTATGCCAGGATCGTAGCAAATGGAAATCCGTGGTCTCTGCCTACCCCTCTGGGAAACAGGCGTGTATGTATGCTTAATGTATGTATGTATGAAATGAATGTTATAAAACGATATATTTCACTCAATGATAAAAGCTCCAAATACATATTGGTCATGTTATGATTAATACTCCTACACATAGAGTTTAATTAAAGGTTATGAATGAAATGTAATCTCTCTTTGAAATACGACTTTGAAAATACTAATATTTAAATATTCATATTTTGGGTGCTAAATATGTATCATGAAGGTTTTGGCGATTTGGATACGCTTAAATTTAACATAGCAGAATGTCTTCTTAGACTTTTTACTTGGACTGCCTCGTTGTTCCAGTGGTTGCTTAGCGCGACTGCTGAGCATGAGGTCTTGGGTTAGAATCCCGGGCAAAGTGGTACTGGGTTTTTTTTCATAAGGTTATTCTCAGTAGCAGCACGGAGTGTAGATAATATGTGCCTGGTTGATGCCAATAGGCTCACCTCTTATTACGCCGGGACCTAAAACATAACGGGCGATATAAGAGTGTTATGCTTATTGTTTTATATGTATAATAATTTTTTGACAAGTTTATATTTTTTTTTTTTTTTTTTTTTTTTTTTTTTTTTTTTTTTTAAGAAAACGTCGCCCCACAATAGGAATTTCTCCTGTGTCGTGGGTGCGTTTCACAAACATGAAATATCACAAACACAAACACCCAGACTCGGGACAAACATCTGTGGTACGCACAAAGTTTTGCCCCGTGCGGGAATCGAACCCGCAACCCTTAGCGCAGCAGTCCAATCGCTTAACCACTGCGCTTATCAGGTCGTCAATTTATATTTTTAAATTCTGTATTTAATCTGGTGGCTGCAATACTTACTTTGTTGGTACATATAGGTACTACTTACATCATGGAAACGCTTAAACCAAAGGTATCATACCTGACATGTTGATGGTTTTATTTATAGAAGCATATAATAATAGCAAAGTGGTGTTAATGTCAAAGCGTACGCCGTGCACCGTCGCGACATCGTTTAATCAACGCGGAAGACGCAGCTACATAGTAAAGCTTTGAATGGAAAACGTGATTTCAGTCAGGTTTTTACCACAAAAACGGATTGTTGAACGCAAAAAGTATTCGGTAAGGCACACGCGTGGGAACCGCTTTACTTGACGACGATATTCGTCAGCGCCGTGGAATCATTACGGTTGGATTAGAATAAGCAATTTAAATTTTCTGTGTCGTAAAACTTTTTGTCTAGCTTTAGTGTGATTGGTATATGCACATAAACGTATTTTTTTATAAAAATGGTTTTAAAACTTACTTAAATTTAAGAGCTTCTCTCCTGTCGGTGGAACAAACGCCACTTTTCTCTACTTTTAGCATTCTATTTGACCGCTTGATACATCTCAACTCTTTTCTTCTTCTTTAATTGCTGAATAAAACCTTCTATTGCTCCCTCTAGAATAGTAAAATAGTATTAAACACACTTTCTTAAGAAAGGGTTTAATACTATTTTAGGGAAATAAACTCTTAGGCAACTGCGAAGGTGGTGTGATGATCTGGTCACATATGCGACGCACGTGGTCAGATATTGCAAAGGATAGAGTGGTTTGGAATAAGAAAGGGGAGGCCTTTGCCCAGAGGCCTAGCAAAGATATTGGAATAAAGCAAAAGTAAAATGTATTTCATAAACAATTTAGTCCTGTTTTACGTGAATTATGATTTAGACGACTAAATTATACGCATTGATTATGAAGAGGTGAAAAGGCTAAATAAAGCACAAAAGGGCAAGTTAATATAACTGTAATTGTATAGAATGTAAAGTATCATTGCGCATTAACATTGAAATACCGAATGCACTCGTGCGAATAATTTAATTAGCATGAATTCATATTTGTGCTATTTCATACGATAATTAAATAAGTGGAATTTAAATTGAAATTAATTTATTTCATGAAAGCGAAGCATTTTGAATAATATTTGCACGATGTAATGAAGTATTGCGATATTCACCCACGTGTAGTCTGCCCCGCTAACAAATTGCATGGTAAAATAGGAATACATTTATTTTAGTCCATTATGTCTTTAAGCCCTTGGTACTTAAAAGCAACCTTCGAGTCTTATTTATATAAAATACATAAAAAATAGCTTGTAAAAGGTAAAAAAATGTTTATTAATTCCTAGGCTCTACCTTTCCTTATCCTAATCTCGGCTAATCTAAACTTTTATGAAGGCCGATGAGAAAAGTCGTGGCTCCGTTTTAATTGGACATGACGAATCAACTTTGTTGGAAAAACTGGGCGGGGACTCTTTATGGAGGCGGATGTGGGTTTTTGTGGTCTGCGAGCCGTCTCAATACTTCCACTGGTTTATGTCAATCGAATATCAATAAGGAATGACAATAAATAAACTCTAAAGCTTAGTGCTAAATTGATAAAACTTCTCTAAGGGAAAATGTAAACTGTACTTTACTTAGATTTTCGGGTATTACATGCGTGTTTGCAACACGCATGTAATACCCGAAAATCTAGACTGAGGAAAATGCGGGGTTGTATAGATTCTACACGCCCCCATACAAAAAGTCACGCTTGTTTCCCAGAGGGGTAGGCAGAGACCACGGATTTTTTCGCCTCATTCACACGCATCAAATTCCTCATACACGCACATCGGTTATTGGTACTCTTCATTTGACCCTTTTGCAGAACATCACCCATGTTTTGCTTTATCATAAGTCCTATGTAATGTGTCTATTACTATTAAAGAGACTTCACTAGTTGTCTCTTAGGACTAGCTTGCCAAATGTCGGCAAACATATGAATTCCTAATCCGCCCGCACAGGCACTATAACTGATCGATTTTAGCTCAATCACCTGGCTACACCAGGCAAGTACTAGGCTCCCACAAAATCAAAGGGTACGATATTATCATAGAGTTTCATTTCGCCTGGTAAGTAATAAGGACTGGTATTATAGAAGCAGCGGTATTCCAGCTCATATTCTCGAAGGTCAGCCACGCATCTATCACTCCTTTACATGAGTGTACCATCGGATGACGCAAATGTTTGCTGATCTCATATGTAATTGAAAACAACAATATCAATCTTACCTTTAAGCCAAACAAAAACTAAGTATCAAATGTAGGACATCTTTTGCTTGTCGGCTTTTGTAGAAAACTTAATACTGGGTAAAGCTCGCCTTTGTAAAACATAAAAGCTTTATTAATTGATGTTATCTTCAATGGAGAATAAGAACGGAAAAAAGTTTTGTCTTTGTAAACTAGAAACAATTCGTGATAACTTAAAAGTTGTATTAGTATACCTCTTAAAATAAATGGTATCAATAATCGAATTACCACCGTGGTACATAACAATTGTTGTTTGAACTGCGATTTCTGTTTCCGGTATATTATAAATACATACCAATCTTGTATTTGCGTATCGGACAGCGGTAATCGTATCTAACGACTACTAAAACATGTAAAACTCTCTACATGATTGTTCTCACACTACAGCGCGTGAGAACGAAAAATCACAAAATTGAATTACGGGCTAACTGTTCGGCAATTAAACATTCAGAAATATAAGCGACAGTTATAGCGGGTCGGGTGTGATCGCAGGTGCTCCGTGGTGGCTTCGGGGGCGGAGGGGATCGTCTCGCCGGTAATCGGACGTCGGCTTTGGTTTTTCGGAAAAATCTTGTCGGTATTGGATCGATTTTCACAGCGGATAATTCACGCACGTGTCACGATCCGACCCGATGAGGATTGGACACACTGTCGCTACCTGATTGAGCTGTGTCCACTACACGCCGCGACAGGTTGTTTGCTAAAAACTGTATCAACGAATTAAAAAAAAAGTATTTATTTTGCCGTTATTTGTGCTTTTACGAAGGTTATGTTTTATACTATTTCTTGATTAACTGGTGACACAATATTACATAGGTGTTACTTTTATTATAAATTATGTATTTATAGTAAATTCAACAATAAAGACTACCTATAATTACAGAAGTAAATTTCAATTTAACACATTTACATATAAGTTTCATCATTACCCATTTGAAACTAATATCTACTATAAACGTTAATATATTGTTATATAATATCTTAAAATAATAATTAATCAATGTTTGACACAATTCCCAGGATGTATTGAAATGAAATAACTTTTAACATTTGGAAGACATTTAAAATTGCTTCTCAAGAAAGCTATTTAGTAGCGTAACGAAAGCATTTGTTTAGCAAAAATTTACAATCACCCAAAAATATTTGACGACGGCACTTGACGCTGGTAGACGTTCATCGGTTCTCACGAGAAATGATTCGGCGGCATTCCGGTGTCCACAGAGACTCTATCAAATGCGAAAGTCGTGCATGTCCACTGATCACTCGACCAAAAAAGTCAACACAGATTCCTAGACTTTTTGTGGAATATTGACTAAAATAAAATATTTTTTCGGCAGCCTCCATCCGAAAAAGCGAAATAAAAATGTATAAACTAACTATGAAGGAAATAGTGGCGCTTAATGTGTCAAAATGGTTGGTCACCTACTGCATACATGTTGCACAATTTCTAGTGTTTTCTAGTTATTAACCATTTCTTGCAGAAGTAGAACACTGTAATTTATATCGACATGTATGGATTGAAATGCAATAAATCAGTTTATTGACTTCGTTGTTGTAAACAACTGACGGCCTGGGTATTTCTTACTGTAGGTGGTTAGATAAAGATGTAATGTAAGATTATGTAATATGAAGTTCGCATATTGTTGTTAAGTAATCAATAATGTAATGAAAAGGCTGCTTATAAAAGTACACAGTATTCTATTTTTTTGGTGTACATGGAAAGAGAATCAGAAAGTATAAGTTTCTCATTTTTGAGTATTGTGACGGTTAAGCTAACAAGTAATAATTTATAAATAACGGCCTTCATTATCGTTTTAAGGCTCGCATCACAAAGGGTAACATTCGTTCCGTGTTTTTGTTTAACATTTTGACAGTACAGAAATTGAAACAGAACTAAATAATAGAAGCGAGGGTGTCGACACGCCGTTTTGTTTTCTAATCAACAATAGAGGAGCCTTCGACATTCAGTTGGACCTCATACTGTGACCCTACATCGGGAGTATAGCTTGCCTTGTTTTGAACAAATTATTAGTCTGGTTTAGCATAGAGGGGACAACAATCGGTCGTGATTCCTGTTAGCACCGTGGAAGTCCTGGTAACAATGATGTATTTATAGTATGTGACTCATCGGTAGCATTAGTCTTGGACTTTGTCTTAGCAGCTCCTCGCAGCTCACAGCTGGAACGCTTTGCGTGTTTACAAACATTTTATTGAGGTGTTATGTTTAATGGCTTCTTTAGAAGGTGATCGGTATTGTTTTGTTGACAATGATTGACTGTATAGGTATGATTGGAGTTAAGAAATAATAAGTTTAGTTAAAATGCTACTATAAAAGACTTAGAAAATACTACATAATAATACAAGTTAACGTAGACACTGATAGCCAAGTGGTATGACCGCTGGACTGCCAAGTCAAAGGTCGTAAGTTCAAATCTGCCACGCACCAGGTCTTTTCGAATTCATATGCGTATTATAAATTAGTTATCAGTAGCTTAAAAGGGTGAAAGAAAACATCGCGAGGAAACCGGCACACCTGAGAGATTGTTCAAAGGTGTGTAACGCCATATCAGAGGCGAAAACTCTGACACCAGGTTGTCCATCAAGAAATCTTATCATCATACGATAAGAAAAAGAGTACAACGTAGGATAAAAGATAAATTAATAATCAGCTAAATGCAAAAATGTGTTTGTTGGTTGATCCTTCCTTGACGATGAGAGATGAGAGAACCAAAATAGTAATTTCATACATGAGTTGGTATATAATGAAACCTAAGCTTCTTAGTGTCATTAACAAACAACATACCTCCAGTAATGAGACTCACTCGTAGAATAACAGTATATTATTCTAAATACTTCAGTAAATGTCTCTACATTTATGATGGACAAAGGTATTTCTTTATCATATTTTCAGACGCAATAATGATGTGACCTGCAGTAAACCGCCACAAGAATAACATACAACGCTTGTATTCCTCGAAGGGGTAGGCAGAGGTGCACATATAGTACACCCACATTTCGCAGGTTATGTTTTTTTAGGTGTTATATAGGGCGAGCCTATTGCCATCAACTGGGCACAAATCCAGACTCCGTGCTGCTACTGAGAATAACCTAATGGAAAAACCCAGTAACACTTTGCCCAAACCGGATTTGAACCCAGGACCTCGTGCTTAGCAGTCGCTCTTAGCAACCACTAGACCAACGAGGCAGTCGCCACAAGAATTTAAGTTAATAATAATATTGTATTTCATAATTCGTGGAACACAAGTATCATAAATGCGAGCAACAACGAAATATAATCTACAAATATGAATGCTTTCAGTCGGAATTTAATTAAAACGGAATTCTGTCTGATACAAATTGAAATATTTCATATATGAAATACTTTACCAATGTGAAGAGGTTGAACACATGATTGGTAGAGTTAATTTATTTATTTTTAATACGATTTACAGTTTAAGGTCTATTATAGACACGGTAAAAGTTTTATATCAGCAAGTTTCCACTAACAGCCCCCTTACCATGAACTCTTGAAGCAGGACAGTTTACGATGTGGAAGCGAGACGCTGCTACATTCAGTGTAATGCGGCGTCTCGCTACACATAACATCACGCCTGTATTCCCCGAAGGGGTAGGCAGAGGTGCACATTTAGTACACCCACATTTCGCCAGTTATGTTTTTAGGTCCCAATGTAATAGGGGGCGAGCCTATTGCCATCAACCGGGCACAAATCCAGACTCCGAGCTGCTACTGAGAATTACCTAATGGAAAATCCCAGTAACACTTTGCCCGACCCGGGATTCGAACCCAGGACCTCGTGCTTAGCAGTCCCGCTTAGCGACCACTAGACCAACGAGGCAGTCTCGCTCTAACAACATAAACTCTTCTGCTTTAATAGTTAATGGTACAGGGGCATGCCTCTACAGAGGAACCTTTAACATCCCGCTGCAGGCCATCGAGTCCAAAACTAAAGTAACCGATCTGTATGATCCAGTTATTCCTGTTTTTAGACTATATTCTAAAATGCCTCGTTGGTCTAGTGGTCGGTAAGCGTGACTGCAGAACATCAGGTTCTGGGTTCGAATTCCGGGTCGAGCAAAGTGTTACTGGGTTTTTCCATTAGGTAATGAATGAGTAGCAGCATGTTGCTGGTTTTGTACCCGGTTGATGGCAATAGGCTCGCCATCCTATTTCATTGGGACCTAAAACGTAAATTATAAGAGTGTACTACAGAGAAATAAGTGTGTACTACATGTGCACCTCTGCGTACCCCTTCGGGGGATACAGGCGTGATGTCATGTTATATTCTAAAAACAATTTGTTCATCACGGCTTTTCGGTTGGAAGTAGTTTGAAACGGTCGGTAGTCACCCACACATTGCTAGTGACTAGTCATCTCCTAGAATTGCGTAGGTAGTTATTCAGCCCCTGCTAGTAATTTAATTAGTAATATATCGTAGACCGTATTCCCAGAAGGCGCGTGCAGAGATGCCCCATGTACCGCCACGTTTCTCTAGAAGTCGTAGGAAAGTTCTATGAGATAAACATAAAGTACATAGTTTAATCCTATTATCTAAGCCATGCGACATAAAATTAAGTCTGAAAATATTAAAACATTTTTAAATAAGTACGCGATGAAGCAAGTTAACCTGTCCGCTGCATTACAAAATTCAGTGTTGTCCAACGTCTTCATTTGTCATTCAAAAACAATGGGAGGCAGTTACGGCCAATGTCGTCGATTGTGAGTGAAACACAATAAACTAACAGGACATTTTTATTGTTTTACTGCACAGCTCCTGCACCCGTAGGAGGTAGCACCCAAAAACATTGAGTAAAGACGTTTAAGCTTTAAATACAGGCAATTAAATAGATTTACAACCGTCTACCGTGTTCTTGGAACGGCGACGAATTTCGAATAGAGATTGTCATTTGTTTCCTCGATTGTTTAATTCGTGATAATCACTGTGATGTGTTGTGAAATATTTAGATGCTTTAGTTGATGCTATTGTGTGTTATAAATGTAAGGTAATGAAACTATAAGATCTATGACGCTTAACGTACTTGAAAATAGGCCTAAACGATTAGGGAAACAAAAGGTATCACGTTCAACAATAGGTAAATGATAAAAGATTTTATTTTTTGCAAATAGGTTTAAAAAAAAACATTTTTTTGTTTCGAATATTTAGCATATTACGTAATCCGAAATATACCAAGAATATATAACATGACATGTATTAATGTTTAGCTTTTATTTATGATTTAGAAGTTCTTCGAACCCCGGGTCGAGAAAAGTTAAGTTGGGAAAGTGTTACTGGATTATTCAATTAGGTGATTCTCAGTAGCAGTACGAAGTCTGGATTTGTGTTCGGTTGATGGCAATAGGCTCGCCCCCTCTTATATTGGGACCTAAAAACATAAATGGCGAAATGTGGGTGTACAATATATTCACCTCTGTCTAACCCTTTGAAGAATACAGGCGTGATGTTATGTTATGTAAAGTTTTGTAAAGAAAAGTATTTTAGCTGGGTATTATTTATAATCAAATATTTAATCAAAAATATTAAATCATGGTTGGATACGGTAACAATTTATGTCGCGTATGAGCAGCATAATTTGAAACATTAGTTCAATTAAAACAAGTAGGAAGAATATATTTGATGTGATAACATCGTTTTAGTGGTTTGTTCTATAGATTAGTAAATAGAGAACATTTACAGGATCGTCTCAGTGCTCCCAATAAAACCGTGTGCCGATGTCGTTAAAGAAACAATAAACCTTGTCTATCAGCCTTCGAACGTTTGCTAAAGTCTTGACTTTTACGAACATTTACAGGTGCAAGGATACTTCTAAATAAACCTTCTTCATGAAACGCGCCTAATAAAACTATTGACTTTACGCCAATTTGAACCTTATGGCCAGGCAATAGCGTTAAATAGATCATAAAACAGTAGAATACTTATCAACGTATAGATACGGGTGTTCCAATTCTACGACATTAAAACAACGTCTATTCGATTTGATGCGCTTTTGTTATTGGGTCCCCATTATCGTCGACCGCAGTCGTCAGTCTGAAATTGGTTTTGTTGATTACTACAAGTGAACTGCAATTAGAACTATCCTTCTTCGAACTGCTAAACAATCTGTATAGTTTGTAAGTCTTAATTTGTGGTCGGTGACATTCATCCGACCACACAATTATGGACCACATGTCGAGATAAGAACAATGAGTGTCGTACTACTGTTCGGTAGCAAGACGCGACCCCCATGATGCTACTGTGTTGAATCAAAAACCACAAACAAGACTATTGAGACCAGAAACATGCCTCCGGACGGCTTCGCTTTGTCTTCGAATGAAAGTACATTTAAGTGAAGTGTATTGTTGCAAACCAAACTATGATGCTACCGGTGGGTGGTGGGCTATTCTGCTGTGTGGTTGGCTTACCTGATGACAGATCTACGGCTGGTTATTGATCGCTTCCTCGACAAATATGTGATTGTTAGCCTTTAAGGTGTTTGCGCATTCAAATACAAATACAAGCAAAAACAATACATGTTAAAACTCTATTAGGTACATTACACTAAAACATATTGTAAGTATTTGTGTCGATTGTATTCAGTATATAATTTTCACTGATTTATTTCTGGTAAAACTAGGTTCCTATTATTAGGCATAAATTAGTGACACCTAAATAGATTGACGATATTACAAGACATTTTTAGATCAAAACCTAAAGAATTGTGACTATGGCTAACGAGAGTTCTTAAAATTCAAAAGTATTTAAAGTTTTTCCATTAATCACGTTCTTAGTGTGAAATTGCCGAAGCCTACAACTGAATTAAATACCTAACATATTAATAGGAGGCAGTATAACATAGTCTTAACTTCTTTCCAAAACCACCCAGGCTTTGCCACACACAAGCAATGGGCGTAACCACTTTGTCACCTCGTGAATGCGCTCAGATAGCATCAAAGGTATTATGTATCCGTATAAAGGACTGGCCGACTAATTCGTAGCTAATACATCAAATACTGGCAAAAGAGAATGAAGATTGTTCGATTTTTGAAAACCGCCGCTACAGTTATTGACATTTATGCTGGCGTCATTGTGTGTGGCGTCAGAGATGTGAATGGAGCCGGGGTGCGTCGTAATAGGTGTGAAGTGTCGCACTATTGTTGTCTGTTTTTCAAGACAGGTATTCGAGATGCGCGAATAATGTGCGATGTGTGACGTATGCTATATATGTATGTGAACAAGCAAGTGCCAGTGAAGTAATCATATCTCTTGTTTGCATTTCTGCTATTTAATTAATGTTCACTTTTAATTGCGTTATTGATAATTGAATTTGACAACCGTCAGCGATTCGATTCCAACAGTCGCAAATACCAAACCTTGACATGAAATCAGAACAGACATTTTTAAATTTCACTTTAGTCTGAAGTTTTGTGAAATATAATAATCATTTTGTGAACACAAGCTACGATAATATTTCAACTGTATTTTACTGGCGGGTAACCGTCGTCGTCGAAATAGCTGAAACAAGCAATAGGAATTTTGTTCAAGGTTGTATGGGTCGGAATGTTTCTCAGCCATTTCACAGTGTCACTTGTACCAAGTTCCTCACATAGCTTATGTCCAATTTCTGTCTCTTAGTGTCGGTTTTAGCATATGTATATCGACGTACTGGGAATAATAAACAAATGTCATTGGAACCCGTTATGTCACAAATAAAGCCTTCCTTAGTTTCTTTAGGAATGTTGCAATAAGTATTCAGAAAAGTTGTTGTTTGATGACTTTATGTTAGCTGTACCGTGTAAAATATTATTTAGAGTTACACAATTTGGAGATATGTAAATATCTACACGCTGAAGCTCATTAAACGATCATTGCTTTTCAAAGTAATTTTCCGAGAATAATTACCGCAAACATTTCAGCTGAGATTGACGAGGTTCTATACCTGAGTTATAAAGTGTAGTGAGTACTATGCAAATGTCCAATAAGTATATAAAAGGCCCTGAAGTATGAAACGTGAATTGTTATTGAAATTATTTTATATGTTGTTAAGGTTTGATGACTGCCTCGTTGGTCTAGCGGTTGCTAAGCGTGACTGCTGAGCACGAGGTCCTGGGTTCGAATCCCGGGTTGGGCTAAGTGTTACTGGAATTTTCCATTAGGTCATTTTCAGTAGCAGCACGGAGTCTGGATTTGTGCCCAGTTGATGGCAATAGGCTCGCCCCCCATTACATTGGGACCTAACACATAACTGGCGAAATGTGGGTGTACTTTATGTGCACCTCTGCCTACCCCTTCGGGGAATACAGGCGTGATGTTATGCTGTTAAGGTTTAGGTACTTACTAGGTATGGATAGGTAGTGTATAGGACTATCAAAACTGTTATTGATATAATTGTGTCATATATTAATACAATTGCGCACAAATTTGCATCACCTGGTAAAAGCACTAAGTGTACCTATTCTAGATTACAAGACACTTGTTTGAGTTGCAAATAAACGATTCGATTTGATTTACTTATGCAGTTTGCAATCAATATACAAATGTAGAGTCGTCTCTTCGAGGTATTAAGACATCCAAAACTTCTATTCAACACTGTAAGAATTGGCAAGTCTGTGTCTTTTCTTATTTATGTATAGGTACCATAAAAATGGAGTATGATATGTAGTCTATGAGTAAAATTTTTCTATGTTTACTGTCTTGTTTCCACATGTTTCTAGTTTTGGGTGACTTAGTAGTTAGTTAATTAAGAATCTTACAAACGACTAGGTTGAAGCAATCGATTAAATGCATACTTAATTAATATGAAAGGATGATAAATTCGAACTAAATCTAATCATGATAATGCATTTCATTACCCACATGTCTGGGATCCATTTAATTTATAACCCACGATATTCACTGTCTAGATCTATTTACGTCTAGATGTTTAAGATCTGAATGTTAATTGGCTGTTTACAGACATACCTTACATTACAAGCGTCAAGAATTGGATTTGTGGATAGTGTAATTAAATATCCAGTAAAGGAATCAAATTCTTGACCATTACAAAGCGAGTATTCAAAAGCGTTTGTAGCTCTGACGAAAATGATATAAATACCTAAATTATTAGAAAAGTCGTCGACGCTTGATTGATTCTGCAGAAGACGATTTATTCTGAAGAAACTGACCAAAGTTACAGCGAATTTTTCAGGAAAGTATAAAAATAGTAGCGTTATATCGATCAGATGTGAGAGCATTTCTATACGCGGTGCACTTTGACATACACTTGCAGGAAATGAGCTTCTGTCGCGAATGTTGGACGCCAAAACTTGGTCTTTTTACTCACATTGGTACAGAGGAGGTATTTGCGTTAAGGGTAAGAGGTTGTTTGTTTGTATGTGTGCATAAATGCTTGTTGCCAATTTTTTATTCTTGCTTTCAGTAACATAGATATTGTAAATAGTTATAGGTATTAACAACATAATATGCCCCTATATGGATAAAAATGAACATTATATAATTTATAAATACCTAGGTTGTTTATACTTGGGAAACCAAACACTACCACTACTGTATTAAATCAATTAGACTAGATGACCCTATCCCACATTTTTACTTGAATTGACTTGGCAAGGTATTGTGGTGTCTGTAAGTGCCTATTATAGTTTCTAAATCAGACTAATCTAGATACCAGACTAGGTACGACTAACGTAGCGTTTAAAACAACAAAATAATGTATGATACTACCTTGTCTTTTTCTTAGTTCCCATATTTTATGTAGAGTAGCCGTCTGCATATTGAAGTAAACTACAACTGGACTAACAGCCACTAGAACTGTGACCAGAATTATAAGTGGGACTAGTGCGATGGCACCCAGACTCTCTAAGCCACGCATAATAAGTATGGAGCCGCGTAGATCTACGGAACTGTTTTCTATTTGTAATTAAGCAGCTGACAGTTGTAAAGAAAATTACTGTTGAGGAGATAATGCGACATCATATACATAAGTTTTTGTTTGAAGTATTTTCCTAGTTTAGTCGCTTAATCGATAGTATTTTTCATAGATGTAAAATATTGCTCTATACATTATATTCTTAGAATTTACACAGTAAATTTTTTTAAAGATTTCCGTTAAAATACCATAATTGTGTCGTGTCATCATCAGTATTCAAAAAAGTCTTTGACTCCTTAAATTGTAGAGAAAGATATATAGATATCGAACTATGCCTATATAACTTAATAACAAAGTAAAAGAGGAATGAAACAGTGCAGTGCAAAACTGTGATAAAACAAAACAATAACAGAATTTTATTCAAACAGAATTCCATATTTCACGTGCCACAATAGAAAATAAAATGTTAGCACTACAATTCTACATCCAGTATTGTTCCTTTTACCTATTGAACTACTCCACACGGCTCGCTTAACTTTGTTTCAAGCGCCATTGACGTGATATCCGAACTAAATCCGAACAACCGTCGGGAACAATCGCCTTCCCACCCGCTTACCTACTTCCAATGTCAATGTCAAGCCGAGAGTTGTGTCGTCGGGAAATTCACTTACAAAACAAATTAGGGAGGGAAATTCACCCTCATCAAATTGTTTGTGAGCGTAAAAGCTGCGGTAACTCAGTTGTGTGCCTGATATTAAGAGAACAACCTTCGTTCTTGTATTTGAGTTTTTGAAGGAGTTAATGGAGGTATATATGTAAACTTTTCGTTTAAATGTCTGTTTTAATTTATTGTTGTATTAATTTTGCAGAGTGACTAGCAGAATCTTAAGCTCCTAACGTTACACAACAAATCTTGTTAATTTACAAATTAATTACAGTTGTTACAAACTGTGAAAAGGTTGAAAATTTTACGTCTGCCTGAACATTTCGGTATCGGTATTTTCCGAAAACAAATTGTAACACCAGATTCCGCGAGTCGAATACTACCTGTTGATGTAGCAGGGTTTAGGCGTCGGAGTTTTGTCACAAATCGAGCGATAACGGAGCAAAGATACTTCAAGCTTTTAATTTCAGATTGCAGATAAAACATGCCAAAACATTATCCACTCCAAGCAAAAATAACAGATGTTAAATGACATTTCGTTTGTTTTGTTTAGATCTTTGTAAGTCTTTAACTAACAAATTTGGCTTGCTTGCCACTATTACGAAAATGTTGGTAACATTTACACACATTTAACTTTGCAAAACTAAATCCCCCGTTATTTTTGAATACGCTGTTATTGTTATCGAAGCTGAAAAAAATAATGAAATCAAAATGGCGTCGTCAATTGAGGGGTGTATAATAATCAGGGCAGTAATGGTAGCCGTTTATTTACTTTTTGCGATTTATTTTATTATTTAGCTGGGGTGATCGGGGTGGCTTGGAATTTATTCGATGGGGTTTTGTAATGGTAACGTCGTTCGGTTATCCCTCGTTGAGTAGGGGATTTTATTGTTTGGGGATCAGTGACTGGCTTTCACGCGGAGTATTTCACCCTGATGTTTATTGAGAAGTTTTAAATTATAGGAGCAATTTATCACTCGCGCTAGGGCTGCCGGCCAAGTTGTAGTGAGCAACAAGCGGCTGTGTTCACTCTGCTATACAAACGTTAGAATATAGTATTTAAATATATTTATATTTGTATGTTCTCATGGTCCTAATTCTTGATCAACCTCTATGACGAGGCTTAAGCTTAGGAAGCTACCTATAAAGCAACTTATCAAACTTGTATGAGTTCGGAAATCAACTTTATTTCACAAATATCAAGTTGAATGAGGGTTTAATATCCTGTCTGAGAGTATAGGTAAGCACCATCCTCTAAAACACTAATTAATGTCCTTTCTACAAAATTTCACTTCAATTTACCAAATTCGCAATTAGTGGAGATGAATAGAAATGTCTTAATTAGAACTGTACTATTTACACAATGAAAGTTTAATAGATTAGAGGCTTATAATCTAGATTAAGGATAAAGGGGCAAAATGGGTCAACCAAGTTGACTTTCAAAACAAAAGTTGGTCACGAACATTTTCATAATATTCCAGAAGATTCTTGTCAAGACTGGAAACTTTAGATCTGAATAGTTTCGCTTGACTGTGCTTTACTTAGTTCACAAAATTACCACAAATGCTATTTGTATTTTAAGGCTTTTCATAAATAAAGTTTTGTACTAAAATAAATAAAATTTTCCACAAGTTTGCGTCATCTATTTTAAGTAGAAATATCTTTTGGGTATAGTTGTATAGCTTTACTTTTATCCGTTGTGTTTTTAAATTTAAACTAATAACGTAGGTACTCCTTATAACCTTTGTCGTGGCTAAAAATCTTCTAAAATAATAAAGTGAATATTTTGCTACTGTGATTTTGCGCAGCTAACAGTAACTTGGCCTTTTTTAGTTTAAATTTGTTTGAATTTACCGTCGAGTGCGAAATTCAAATGAAAAGCAGTGACATTAACGTCTTGATAATGTCCGTGAGAGCGTTGAAGGTACCATTCCTTTAGTTATGGAGTTGTTAGCTGATCAAAATGTTGTGTTGGCACTAATTGATTTCAATACAAGTATGTGAAAATAAATGTGAAAGTTTTACTGTCAGATTTTTCGTCACGCTGAACTCAATGAGAAAGAATTCGTTCGTTTACTTTTATGAATGAAACGTATATTGATTCAATCACGGCTAACGATAGTAACTATCATTAAAGAGTGTTGTCGATAAAACAATAGAATGGTTGGTCGGTGTTCCCACAATAACACCACGCTATTAGGTATGGTTTAGCAACAGTGATTATAAAAATTGACATTAACGATGAACGCATACATAAATATGAATTATTCAACGTCTTCATGCTTGTATTTTATATGACTAAACGATGCATGAAATTATCGAAAGCTTCGAAGAAGTTTGTTATGTTACCTTCTTTGATTATAATGGTCACAAAAATGACGCCTTACCCGTGAAACCTTTTTGGTCGTTCTACCACAGAGTACTCAAACATTGCGCTGAATAATTTGCACTTGAATTGGCAATAAATACATATAATTATTTTACCAAACTTCACATTACTTAAAAATGAAGACATTCTTTGGTTCTTCTAACCTAACGGACCTATAATGATATTATGTTTTCTGTAATATGGTCTCATATATCTAGATAACATAAATTATGATTATAGGACAATGTTTTGTTATCGCTTACGAATATGACGCTATTGATGGAAAGGGATACATCCCTTTCCATCAATAGCGTCATATCCGTTTCACATCTAAAAGGTCAACTACACGTAGTGAGTGAAATACCAAAATAGAAGGATTTATCAGTAGTGTGAGGGAATACCTACATATTTTATTTTTGGAAGCGGCTGACGAATTCATAACATTTCTGGTACGAAATCCCCGTTTCATAAAAGAGTAACTCTAAAAGTTTTCCTCTATCCAAAATTGATGTAATTTGTGCTATTTGCAGAAAAATTCCGGTATTTTTGTTTGTAGGTCGAACCATTTTAGAGAATATTTATATACGTTTTTTTATGCTTTGGAATCAAGTACGTGCTAGACATGTATATAATAAGACTACTTTCGTACAACCAAGCTTTATGCAGCGATAGCCCGACGGTTCAGTTCGTGTTTTACTTCATCCTCATTTACATCTATTACTTTGTGATGCCAAGTTCACTGCAGCTTAGAAATTGGACTTTTTACTTGAAAGTGTACCTACTACATTTATATTACAAACTGATGTTTGTCTATACTTAAATCATGAAACATCCCAGTCATTATTCTAAAGACAATGATGAAGTGGAGTCAGTTTTCTGGTGACAATCGATCAATGCAACTCCTTCTAAACTTGACTGTTGGACACCAGTGAAATTCCTTTTTGATAAAAAGTTATTAAAGTATTAATCATCTTGAGGACTTGCTAAAGTTATAGTGTTATAAATTTTAGACGAAACTATCACACTTTTATGTCACAATAAAGGTACTAATATACGAAAACGTTACATAGATTTTGATCTAACTCAGAAGGAGTATGCGAAAGTGTACAATTCACCCACTTCGCAACAGCGACTCCTATACGTGGGCGAAAATATTGACATTAACGGGTGTAACTTCCTCGGAACTTTCTCGCAGCTGGAAATGCCTCTATTCTGAATTCAAAACCTATTTATTTTTCTGAGACAGAAACATGAACATTTAAACTGAAAAGTCACGGTTGTATTATATAAATTGAAGCCACAAAATCTCCGACTCCTACGATACAGGTCTGCGTACCTAGTTTAGGAGGTCGGAAAGCTAACAAGAGTTTTGACCTGGTAGTACAACCTACTTAAATGTATGCTAAGGTAGTGTAGCTTATGCTAATACAATTGTGTGACGGCTGCCAGTGTGGCGACGGTCTAACATAATTTGCTAGTATCCATATTACGTGTAGTATTATATCTTAATGTAAATTACGTACATCTATTGAGACAATTGTATCATTTTCATCATCAGCTTAACTCAGTCCACTGCTGGACATAGGCCCTAAACAGTTGTATAATTGGTCGTTATTTATATTACCTACGATATATATATGTATATATAAGACAGGAAGTGTAATTTGAATGAATACCTATTACTAGCGGACCCGGCAGACGTCATCCTGCCTGGAAAAGCAGCGCCACCTACCGGGTCCAATAGTGTTTAAAAACCATACAGAAACCCATTGAAATATACACACAAAAATTAAAATTAATATTTTAAATAATAAAGTTCCTTTTTATATTAAAGTTGTGCGAATAACATCGTATCTAGTGACTCTTACGATATTTTCGTTAAATTAAAGTTTCTCGCAGACAAGTATTACTTCGCAGACCATTTTCTTTAACGATAATGAGGTAACAGGTATGTACTCGTATGTACCAAGGTGGTACTCTTATAAGCGTTAAATTAAAACACACATTACTTCGCGAACTTACCCGATAATGCGTGGAAAAGCTGACACAATTAAAATTAATAAACTTGACGGTAGTCCTCGGTAAGTATTTAAAGCATCCGTCTCACCTGCTAGCATGTTTCACAAACTTATGTGCCTTTAAGCCGTGTCAAATTAACATAAGGGATGAATTTTCACGCAAATGATACGCATACCCGTGTGTACTTACTTGACGAACGTGGAACAACCGCGCCCATACCAGCTAATTACAAACGAGTTTTAATTTTCTCCATTCTCTACCCTTAATTAAATACGCCCAAAACAATTTGTCGCTGTTTGTATGAACATAATAAATAAATAATTAATAAGTTGTTAACTTGAGCCGCAAATGTGTTACTAAAAGTATTAGCATGCTGCATATTGTAATACTAAGTAAACAATTTGTAAGTATTAACTTGCACGCGTTATTTCATTAGGCATACTTTCAGTCGGCGGCGCGCTGTTGCGTACGTATAACATGATAGAACTACATACGGACCACGCGTAAAATCAAATGTATAATGCTAAGATACGTGTAAAATTAAGTGTTAAAAATGAGTGTTGAAATGCTGATTAGATCCAGGTATTTAGTGGCTCTGGTGCACGATTGAGTGGTCACATCTCCTCCATAGAGCACGGCCGACACGCATCTGACACGCCGTCATATCACAATTCTATGCCTCGTTTGTTCCATTGTGATACCCGTTGAATTCATGTCATATGCCTAATTATATTACACTAATTTTAAGTGTGCTCAATCGATAGTCTCGCCTTTAACCGGATTGGAACAAACCTCTTTATACAGCGGTACACGACATTTTTTTTTGTAGATTCATGTTATTTCGTTGAATACTTTTGTGTATTGTTTTGGGCGGGTGCGACCTTGTCTGGACAATGATGGATCTCGGTACTCGCTGTGCTTCATTATAACGAAGAATTGACATTTAAAGAGGCCTTACGCTTTTGTTACTACGAGACTACTAGTATTACACATGGGAATCACCAATCAAACTTTGACGTTTCTGAGATCGCCGAAGTGGTGGCAATCAGTCTTTCTTCATTTCTGAACGCTCAATATATTGTGGCTCGTCAATCATACAGAGTGGCTTCTGATGTTGGCTATTTCTCTTTTTTATTTCAATACTGGAAATAAATTAAAATTCCGCACATACGTTGTATTGAAGGACAACATTTTCAAAGCGGGACGTTTGTCGTTTGCTGAAAAGTTATTTTGAATTTCTATGACGTCAATATTGAATTACTGACGACATAAATTCATTTTACATAATTTAAAAAAATGGAATTCAATTTGCAAAATTGTGGGTTAATAAAAATAACTTTGGGTTGACTACGCTATTGTTTTATTACAAGTATAAGTAGTAGTTATTTTAATACAAGAATGAGCGCCGATGAAAAGGACTTTTTAAAATCACGTTGTCTATTATATAGGTAGTAGTAGTGTATACTAATACCATATACAAAAAATATTGTTATATTGTAGTCCATTGGTGTATTTTTTGTTTGTTGTTTACATAAAAGTAGGCGTTGGTATTAGTTACAAAGCCATTTTATATACCTAACTGATCATTTTGTATAATTAAAACCAGAAAAAATATTGATTTAAGAAAAAAACGTAGATTAATCTGGCAAATCTGAATTTATAATAAAGATGATTTAAAATAATATATCAGCATCATCATCAACGTCGTGACATAACAATAAAGAATTGAACGTAAAAATTAATTATTCGCTATCGGCACGCTATTCTAATAATCATAAATAACTACTGCAATCGGATCAAACGCGGTGGGTCCGTTTTGCTGACGAACAATGTGCGAAACATTAAAAATATCAACAAAGGACTTTTGACTTTCATAGTACATACACCGAAACAAATTATTATGAAGAACGAGAAACACTAGTTTACACGACTATCAACCCTAATAAATAAGTCATAAGGTACCTTATTTTCTCTATAGAAAGCAAAGACTGAATGGTTTATAGCTGTCGCTCGCGCCAGCTGGCGTACCGTGGAAAATCGATTTTCACGTGAGACCGACGGATGTCGCATCTGCGCGCGACTGTACGGCCGCCGCTTGTCTGCACCCAAAATACGCGGCGATCTGTAAAGGGAAATCATGTGAGAGCATATTAAAAGCATACAGATATTTACGTACCTACAATTGAGTAGATAATAATTGGTTTTAATCGATGCACGTGTAGTTGGTAACTGCGTGCAGAGGTAAATTCGTGTAGTCACCTCGCGTGCTTTAAATTATGTAGTGGTCAAAGAACCTGCAATTTTTTTAAAGCAACCGATGTACCAATTGGTCAAATGATCACCAAAAGTTCGCAGGCAACGACCGCTAGATACAAATTCTTTAGGTTACAGACGTAATTTGGTCGTGGGAAATAAGGAAGCCGTTCCGTTTGATCACTCAAACGTCAAATTATTGACGGGCGAACTAATAACAAAAAGCAAACAAGTAATTATCCAAAACGAGCGCGAGACCACACAGGGACAGAAACATGGGCGAAATTCACGAAAGCTATCACCGTTACAAATCGTTTTAACGCAAACGTATAATCGGTCGTGAGCCGTTCTATTTGTTTTAAGTTGGCCGTAACCGGGATTTGGAATAAAAACATCAAAGGGGGTGCGTAAGAGTAAACCCGAAGGAGTAATTATGATTTGTCTCGGTTAAGCGGAAATAGTTTGTGTCGCTATTAATCGCGCTCGTATTCCGGGAACGTCGCGCATGCGCGCGTCCTGCGCGGAGGTCCTGCGCCAGAGTAGACGCGGCGGCTGCTCACGAACCGGTAAAACGCTACTATATGTGAACAATGTAGTTTTAACGTTACATAATATAATTACATGTACAGTTTTGCAATAGTTGCTACCGCTGCATAGTTACATCGGCTTATATAAACTGCAAGTTTTCAAATAAAATATACGAAGAAGCAAGACGAATGTACCTAGATGTGACGAAATCAGCTAAGATCATATTGGTTTTTATTTTATTTTAGGAGGATATCGGCTTGTCTTTCATAACTTATTTCGTACCTTGGGCAATGTATATTATTACCTCAACAGGTAAATAGGTACGCGTGTACAAATATCAGTTATGTAAATATCAGTGTTTGCTTAGACCGCATAATTCCAATTTTACTAAAGATGTTAAAATCATGTTCGCATTGACGAAAAAAATATATAATGTATTTTTGTTTGGTCATCTACAGATAATGTAACTTAGATACAAGTTAAACATTTGAAGACGTATCTGGTCACAAGAAAATTGTATGAAATTCTAGATAAACCATCCTCGCATCTCTAACTAGGGCTCAACTTCGTCCATTTAATGCAAGACTACACAAAGTTGGAAACAAGATTCAGATCCAGTTAAGGCTTCGTCGCAAGACAGTGTACTAATGCTCCACCCGTTCAACTTAATGTTAAGCTTTACTATAAAATTTACAAAGGTAAAACGCAAACGCTGTAGTAGCTTTAGTTTCTAGTAGATGATAAAAAAACTTTTACTCGAGGTTCCGAATCCTATATTTTTAACCGACTTCAAAAAGGGGGAGGTTCTCAATTCGCCTATATTTTTTTAGTCTTCTTCATATTTATGACGCGATGTAGAGATTGATTTTTTAAAGAGATACCAAGGTACTAAGATAGACCTCTCTGAGTGCGACAAACATTTTAGGCAATGCCTTTGTAAAGGCACTCTTAGTCGTCTTGCTCTTTGCACCATAACCTGAATTCTTAGATAAAACAATGAAAATTATTTGTATTAACTAAAAAACGTTAATCAAACAATAGGTATAGTTACATATTATTTACCTTTTATTTACATTGTGACTAGCGTCCCACGTGAGCGGGTGTTCGGTGTTACGGACAGCAGCGGCCGGTGCGTGGATCACCGTGTCGCATCGCGATTTCCACGCATCCATCCCGACGAGCCGGGCCTTTGTCACAAAGGAAATTAACTAGTTATACGTAGCGTGTGTGTGTGTGTCTGTGTGCGTGAGTACTGGGAGCAAATGAAGCGTTGTTTATTTTTAAGGAGGTGTTTAATTTTATTTTGAGTTGTTTTTGCCTAGGCCGCTCCTATGCCTATATGCAGGCGAATTACAGGGCGCCTGACGTGTGCATTAAGTTACCGATTTGTAAATAGGGATCTAAGTATTGTTTATTAAATACAGATACTACGTATAGCCTTACCTACTGTGTGATGATGACAAAAATAGAAGTTAAGAAGGTTTATCAATTAAACTTATTGAACCTTGAACTTCGCGACAGGTATTTTTTGTTCAAATAACTTTCAAGTCAGGTATTTTGAAGACGGCGATTTTATTTAGGGAGCGTTATTTAAAGACCTCACTTTTATCGCTTTCTATTTCCGTCGGGACCTAAAATCATATAACGAAATGTATATTTATAGATTAAGTATTGTTATGATTATGAACATTTAGTTTTAACTTCGAACTTTAGTTACTGATAAAATGATTCTAATAAAAATCGATTAAACAGTTTTTTTGCTGTCCGTAACTAGGCAGTAATCAAACGTCACTGTGCCAATGAAGGAAGAGCTATTGTTATAAAGTTGAATGAAAACTCCTATTTAAGAAGACGGTAGGTGCTTTTTATATATTTTAAAATTATTTTCAGCAGATGTTCTGTGTTGATGGATCACATTTACGACCTTAAATAGCATTATTTCTAGGGAACTGTGAAATTGTCTTTATTGAGGCGGCTATAGCTGCAGCGCCAAAGTTTTTACAATCATCCTTGTAATTATCGAGAATACGTTTCTATTCTTCGAGTATGAAGTTAATTGGACCCTCTATAACTAAGATAATCTAGTAGTTAATCACATAACGTAATTTTATTCAGCTATCTGTGATTTACCACATAAATTCGATGTATAACTATGTCAACGTTTAGCATAGTTTGCCTAAAAAAGTTAATTTTAATGACTTGATTGCTAGAATTAAAGCAAATTTAATAATACAGTTAGGTTTGGCGGAAAATAAATGTATTTTAAAAGCTATTGTTAGTAAATTAGTAAAAAATTGAGACGTGATAGTCGCGTTTGTGGTTCTGCACAAGGCTTACAGAATTATGTTATATTTACATACTGTAGGGAATATGATGATAAAAAAATGCGGTTCAATTTATTTCGAAAACCCAGCATCAATAACAAACGCTTGCAAAAATTTCACGACGCGGAAGCAAATTGAATTTTTGCTACACGTAAGTGGACCCCTAAAAATGAACAGAGGATTTCTTATTGGCCAAAAATGATTGTTAATAATATTGTTTTCGGTGGATCTATCGTTTTTCGAAACCGTGGGAAAGGTTCGTTGTTTATTTTTCTATGTTTCTGACAAATGACTGTTTTTTCTCTTTTGCAAATTACGGCTTCGGCTGACGGAGCAATCGGTTCTGCGATTCACGATCGGCAAAGATTATAAAATAGGTAATAAAAAATAATTACTAGCTTCGGATTTCGTATTTCGAGTAAGTAGTGCATATCATTTGCCAAATAGCTCTGTATGCAAAGATGAAACTGGTCCATTCACAGGCGACCCATAACATTTTGAAACGTTTATTTAACGCTTGTTTGCAATAAACGAAAATGTAGAATTAAATATTGAAGCAATAATGGCTGAAGCTATCTATTTAATCTCTGTTGATATAGTTGACCTTTTTTTGGTCTAATGGTTGCATTGTCGAACTTGCTTTTCATTTGAATACGGTTCAATAAACTCTCAAAGTAAAACGAAACGGATGAATAGAATAACAATAGTGTTTGTCTGTACAGAACTTATTGAATGTAAGAAATATATATTTGTTTCTTATAAGAATGGCATTATAGGTACTAGTATATTCAAGTTGGAGGGTAAACTGAATTGGAATTTTAATAAACTACAGAGCAATAAGTCCTTGCTCAATTAATTACCGATCGAAATTAGATCAATTTTATTGGTAAAAGGTTTTGTGAATAGAGTTGTTAATTAAAGACGATACTTACTTATCATTTCAAAAGAAGAAAGCAGGACATTAAAGAAACATTAGTTTTTAATTCCAACAAACAATACGCCGAACTGAGGCATCAAATATTGGAGAGTGGAGACCCTATTGAAAAACTATTGCAGTAATCGCGGATATCTACCATTACGTTATCTAGCTTCTTTTTATATTTCTGATGACGTCTAATCTAATTTGTAATGCCTGAAATGTGTTCTTAAATAAACCAATTCTTCGATTGGCAAGCGGATTAAAAACTCTTTACATCTGACTGGTTTGGTGGTATTTGTCACCGGTTAGGTTATATAAACATAATATCACGTCTGTATTTCCTGAAGCGGTAGGCAGAGGTATATACTACACTTGACTTGATATTTCGCCAGTCATTCTTTCATCTGTATAGACGCCTCCTATAGGCGTGTAGCCATTGTTTTACTATTACCTATATGTTGCAAAACGTGACAAGCAAAATACTACGAAAATAGGTCTAACTGTAATAGGATGCGAGCCTATTGCCGCTGGGCATAAATCCAGACGCCGTACTGCTACTAAGTTTTTCTTTATGTAGCCTGTTCGACGTCCCACGGCTGGGCAAAGGCCTCCCCATTATACCTCCTTAAAACCCTGTCCAAAGCCTTTTACGCCATATCTTTCTCATGCAAAGATGTCCAAATTATCTCGCCATCTACTGAGAATTAACTATTGGAAAATCCTGGTAATACGGCCCGACCAGGGATTTACACCTGGGACCTCATGCTTATGTCGTGCTTAACAACCACTAGACTAACGAGCCAGTCTTATGTTAAATAAGGGTTTTATAGATGGCCAGTTTTTAGTACTCGCTAGCAAGCTGGCCTAAGTGTGAACAAGCCTTATGCGACCTACGTTGCGAAAATTAATATAAGTGACAATACCTAGTTCAGACAATAACTCAATTGTGTTGCTATATGTATAGGGCTGCTTATTAACTTTGTGTCGGTCGGAAATTAGAGACTTGCTCTAGAGAATGGCCTTAGCCTATAGTAAGTTATATAGCCCTCTTTTGTTTAGCACTGAAATTATTAAGCCGTTATTTATAGTCTCTGATATTTTGAAAAGGATTATAAGTAAAGTGAGTTTCTAAGCGTACTGCTGAGCATGAGGTCCTGAGTTCGAGTCCTGGGTCGTGCAAAGTGCTACTGGTGGTTTTTTCTTTAGATAATCCTCAGTAGCAGCACGTAGTCTGGATTTGTGCCCGGTTGATGGTAAAAGGCTCACCCCTATTACATTGGGACATATAAGCTGAGTTTTGAAATGGTAACTAAGATCATGCCATTGAAAGTACCTAAATGCTGAAAGATGAAAAAAAATCCCACCATAGAAAATCTAACATACCTAATTCATCTATTGAGTAGGTAGAATATTTCGTGAGCAGTCCGAAATTACTTAGTTAGACAAAGTTGGTAAATGTCTGTGTCTTCTTAGAGATGTAATCCCCTTGTGTGGTAACGATAATTATGTAATCGGTAATCCATTTACCAATAAGACCTTTGGAATATTAAAAAGCTTCTTACCGTTTTTTTTTTCTAAATACGTCACGATACAAAGGATTATTGCGGAGCTCATTAGGGGCCCTTTTTTTATATATTAGTTCAAGAACACAACCAGTTGAAATATGGATTTTATTTGTAGGTAAGGCAACAATTTGCCCCGTGTATCGGACCAATACCAAATTAAAGCTCCGTTTTGACGTGCGCGACATCTGTGTCCCTCGACAATCGCCCGACATGTCCCACAAAGTTGCAAAGACATACCACGTGAATGTTGGGCGACATGTCTCCGCGACATGTCCCCTAGAGAAAACGCGGTATAATATTATTCGGATAAAAACTGTGTTGTCACTCCTCACTGTTGGCGAGTATAAAGAAATCAACATTAAAATGTACCTGCATAATTCAATCGATAACTTTAAGCCAACTATTGTTCAATGTAAAATAATTTAATGTTGCAGTTCTGTAATATGCAAATTTACCTTCTGGCGTCGATTGCTGGTTATAGTGTCATTGCACCCGCTTTTCATAACAACGTTGACGAATGATGATCGTTAAGTTTTTATTTCTAAATAAAGAAGTCACTAGAAATTTGACTATATTTTTATTTATTTTGTTGCAAGCGGCTCATTCGTCACGCTGTACTGAAATTAAATGGTCACAGTAAACATGGTATTAAAGATATTGCATTTGTAAATGGCTTCTAACAAGCTCTTTGGAATTGTATTTTATTTATAAACAGTTTGATATTGCAATAATACACTCAACTGACAGAATGGAAAACGAGAAAAATAAATATATAAGTATTTACGCTGTAGGTTTTCTTTTCAATCTCGGCAACCAAGATGTATTCGAATAGACCGCATACACGCCTATTGATGGGTAATATTCAATAAAATATTTATTTATTGAATATCCAATAACGTATTCAACTTCTCCGTAACGTGTATATTGAGAATGACTCCGCGAACTGGCTGTGCCTCTTAACAGACTTACTAATCATATGCAAAATACTCGCGTTCATTTCATCTCGACGTTTACTTTTAATATATTGGCGAGTTTATGTGTTGCTCGGGTGGTCTGACGTCGATGTGCCCTTTGAAACTCGCCCAAATATCCACGAATAGGTGAAACAAATTTGTAAGCAGTCTCTCAATGTGTTATTGGGCTCTGTTCCCTTGAAGAGAAGTAAGGACATTGGTAAAGGTAACAATGCATCTATAAAACTTATCGCTTGTTCTTTGCGCGCTTGTTTGTGAAGGAAGAATGTTGCGTCGGGAATTTATGTAAAACGCCTTTGGGTGGTGTGTTGATGTGCAAGAGTTTAAAGGGAAAAAGGATAAGAGCGTCTTTGTAACCGATGTATGTTTACACGTTGTTAAAATTCGTTATTTTCCCTCTAAGATATAATAATAAAGATTAGGTACTGTTTTTGTCTATCTACGTTTACATAAAGTCTGCAGATAGCCTCACTGGTTCCTTAAAATAAAAACATAAATTCACAAAGTGGTGTGTCTGATACCGTGATGAATATTCACTTAAGCACCGGATCGTGTCATCGCGGACCTCGTGACAAAGCTAAAGTGAATATAATAATGTAATTGAAGGTAATAAGCTGTTATTTACTCCACGCCCGCCTTTTACCGGTTACGTGATGCGTCCTGCGCCGAGGCCCCTTAACGGTACACCACACTTTCAACAAGTCTAAACTTACTATGTAGGTGTATCATTTATTATAATGGACGTTAAGTATGTCCGATGATAAGTATGCTATAAACATACAATTGATGATATACTAGAAGTAGTTAGCTTTGGTGTAATTTGAAGAAGGCAGTACCTATTTGTGCCCCGTATTTATATGTAGGTACTAAGTAGAAAACTACTGAAAAAATCGAATTGTATTTAAACTCCTAATGACTATATTTAAACATATCTCGGCACTCTATGCCGTTGAAATAAACAAGAAATTTCCATCGAGTTTCGAACTCTCGAGTGGGTTCTGCAAATTTTCTCCGACCTTAACATTTCCCTTGGCTTGGTTGGGAAGTAGATTGGCTCGTGTGATGTCAACCTGTGTATACGAGGCCTCGCTCCACAAATGGCTCAAGGTAGTCCTTCACCTTTCACACAATATCTGTCCTTCGAGTCAATTTAATTATAAAATGCGCTTTAAAGGCGCTTCTATAAAATATAGCGAAAGGTATTTGTAAAGACTGCTCAAGGTATCCTGAATGTAATCTTAGAAACCTGTAAAGTGTCCAACGGTTAAAGTAAATTCATTTGAAATGTTATTTGATGTGGTTTTTATCTGATAGGACCTTTCTTTTAAAGACTGGAGCGACTACAGTTCTGTAAATGAAAACCTAAAAGGTGCTGTTAATAATAAAACATTGAAACTGAAAGCGTGTCAATAAACAAAAGATTATCATAAAGATAATGATTTAAAAGCTCTAAAGTATCATATTTAATGTTTGATATTACATATTTGTTAAAGAAGATTAAACTGGGCCCTTACCATGAACTCTTTCAACTGGACATGTTTCGTTGTAGAAGCGAGACGCAATATAACACTGTACGAAGCAGTGTCTCGCTTCCACAGCGCAAAATGTCCTGCTTTATGATTTCATGGTAAAGAGGCTGGTCTTAATAACCGAGATTGGTCGTAGAAAGGGTTTATTTGAATTGCCATTCCAGATGTTTCCCGGAATATTGGTAAGAAAATTCTAATATTCGTTTCTTACTGAATATTTAAGGAATTTATTTCATAACTCTTTTTTATGTATTCAAGTTCTCTATAGAAGGGTATTAAAAGGATAAAATTATTTTGCTTCAAGGCGACGCGTCGACGACGGGAATTTTTAGCATATTTTTGTGGTACCAAGCTAACCTACTCCTAATACAAAACCAGTGGGATTTATAACTTGCTGCTTTATGGCTCATGCTGATATGTTTATACACTAGACATTTATGGTCTTTAAATATTTTAATATTTCACAAGTCACTGACGCTTATTCTTCCTTACATTTTTCAGTTGCTAGAAAAATCTATACTCCTTTATTAACATAACATCACGCCTGTATTCCTCGAAGGGGTAGGCAGAGATGCACATATAGTACACCCACATTTCGCCAGTTATGTTTTAGGTCCCAATGTAATAGGGGGCAAGCCTATTGCCATCAACCGGGCACAAATCCAGACTCCGTGCTGCTACTGAGAATTACCTAATGGAAAAACTCAATAACACTTTGCCCGACCCGGGATTCGAACCCAGGACCTCGTGCTCAGCAGTCACGCTTAGCGACCACTAGACCAACGAGGCAGCCTACTCCTTTATATTTTACATATAGCACTTGTGTTGTCTGTTCAGTACGTAGAAAGCAATACCATGACTTTGCATTTAAGTCAAAAGTATGCACGTTTGTTCTGATTAGGCATTGGTTGTCTACGAAAAAAACATGTGAACGAGTCATCCAATTTTTTGACGATGACTCCAACTCAAATGTAAGAGAAGATCTCTAAATAAACACTTTCAAAATGTGTGCTTGGTAGACGATGTTAACTTTATTGATTGTATCTTAGTATCTAATTAAAAGATTAATAAAAATGAAATTTACACACGTATATTTCCTAAAATTACACCGTCAGCAATCATATAAATGACCAGAATCATAGGGGAACGCATTTAACTCTTTGGAAGAGTAATGCTCCCTTTTTCTGCAAGTTCATCATGAAATTAATAAAAAAGATATCATACCGACGAAGCCTCTATCTCATAATCGGGATATGGTGTGATAAGGGACGATTGTGACGAACCGCTACGATGACTTGCGATATTCGTCATTAGAATTACGAACTAGGGTTAATATAGTTAATGACAGTCGCCCATTACATGTTGTTAGGCAAACGACACATAACGAACCGACGCCGAAACGTATTCGCCACGCTGCGTTTACGGGACCTCTGGGGCTCTGGTGTGACGTCAAACGTTTGGACCATTAGCGATAAACGGTGAGCTTACAACTCGGCTAGTCACTATTTGCAACATTTTTCATTTGACCGTCTGGATAACATCTATGAATCCAGTATCTGTCTTGAAAATGGAATGGAAACATTGCAGACCATCAATCAGTAGTACTATATTCGCATGACATTAATCCTATGGTATATTTCAAATTGTATTGATTAATGGGCTTCATTACCTATCTTGGGATCTTAAAATTATATAATGGCTACTACTGTATAGGCCATATTGCTCGAAGAACCGATAACCGCTGGAGAAGACAGGTTCTCGAGTGGCGACTACGAACTGGAAGATGCAGTGTTAGCTGCCTGGGAGGGCAGCTAACACTGCGTGGACCGTTCTTGTTCATTGTGGTGTTCTAAGGGGGAGGCTTTTGTTCAACAGTGAACATTTTCCGGCTGATGACGATACTGTATAAGTTATTACTTTCTTATTTATTTTAACCAACCTGTCTTTTCAAAATAATTATAAGAAAATCTTTTACACCCAAAAAGTATTCAATATCATGGAAGACAGTTACTGTTATCGCCAATATTTGTGAAGGAGCTGTCAAATTGGAGATACAAACGCGCCTTCTTTTGTTAAAAGTCAAAATTCTATTGGTTCACGCGACATTGGCCTTCGATTGCTTTTAAAACAAATAAAGTTGTGTATTTTTTTATTGATGTAGTATCCTGTAACGACGTAACTACTATAGTATTTTAACTTAGGAATCCTTAGTAGGTGAGATGAGATTGTTAACTAATATTCACAATTACAATTCATAATAGGTGTTAAGCAAAATATGTTATCTTGATCGACTGCTGAGTGAGAGACTCTAGGCTTTAATCCCGGGTCGGGCAATTTGTTATTGGGTTTTTCCATTAGGTAATTCTCAGTAGCAGATAGTGTCGCGTTGGATCACCTGGATGATAGCACTAAGCTCGCTCCTATTAAATTTGACTTGGTTTTGTGGTAGTTCTAGTTAATCGTCTTCTAGCACTCAATATTGTAAAAACACTGTCTATACATACGAAAACGAACGGATATTACTTTCTGCGTTTACTGGGTTCCTACCTTCCTACTCATTTAGGATCCACTCATATTTCTTAAACTCATCAATGGTATGTGCCTTCATTAGCATGTATGTAGGTAACAATCTGCCTAATTAATTAGCCAGTCCTGACTTCGACCAGGACGTAGATATATTTCACAGAGCTGACAAATGCGTCCGTTCCATCACATCGGATAAAATATTATTAAAACAAACAAATGAACAAAAAAGATAGCTTTTCGAAAGAGCCGAAATCAATGTGCGAGCTCTGCTACATTGCCGGCTCTCAATTATCGAGCCTTAAACGTCGTATAATATATCAAAAATTGTTTTAAAATAGAACTTTATGTTTAGTTATTTAGAGTCGTTATTAACTTGTTTGGTGAGGAGATAATAAGTACGAAAGGTCGATCAGTTCCGTGGCCGTAATTTAATGTAACAGTTAATATGACAGCGGGCATGAGCGTGCCAGCGGGTCGCCTGTGTATTATATTTATGCACTCACACCTGGAGGTCTGCCGCTCTCAAGGGTATTTTATTTTGAGTTGTTGTCTTGATACGATAGAGAACACGGTATTTATGTTGAGCCCAATAAATAAAGACTATTAATTACTGATTGTGCTACAGTTCTGTTAATTTACAGTGATTAATAGGTTCGCTCTCATGTTAACAATCGGTCGTACTTTGGCAGACCACTGCCGAAGGTGTTTCAACACGGATCTTGTTTATTCATTTGTATTGCTTCCAATACACTCGATATTTTGTATCCATTACGTAGCACAGTGTCGATGTAATTTGAATGAAAGTTGACACCTGTAACATCTGCGTGAAGTATTTGGACGCTTTTTGACTCTGAATACAAAATTGCGCCAACAATTGAAAAGCAATTCCAAACTCTTTAGAGAAACAACGTCGGAAGTTAAATCTTCGATCTAGTGTTATTATTGAATTAATAAGTAAGTGGAATAAAGTTGTTACAAATTGATTCAATAAATGTAAAAAAAAATAAGACCTGATTAAAAGTCAAGACTGTATTAACTAACAATGAAATTGCAAATTGCAATCCAGCATTGACAAATCAATATTGAGGAAAAAATAAGTTCGAAAGCAAACAATTTGAGTAATAGACGGAAGTGGAAAGTTTGATAAAAGATTTTGCTTCTTTACAAATACTCCAAATATATCTATTAAACTAATTCAATAACAGCGTGTTAGAGACTAGATATCGATTACAATTCAATTTAAAATAGTTTCAATAAATTAAAACGGAAAATCGATTCAGACTTTCGACAGAAGTTTAATATATTTCAGCATCAATACCTACAATATAAATAATATAGATAGTTTATGCGAAAGAATTTTTTTAAAGTCGATAATTTAGGATAAAAACAGCGAAGTAAATTTATAAACTAAAATTTTGCTAAAAGGCGTAAAAAAGCTATCCGCTTAAACTATACCTAGGTAAGTACCTCATTAGCAACACCTCGGTTTTTTTAAGAAATCTACGGTGAGTATCTGGAGGAAAACGGTAAACTACCAACCTGTTGCTCGACCTGAGCGAAATGCTTGAATAATTGGTTGTCTACGGACGGATAGTGCTAAATTCGCAGCTCCGATATCAGGGATCAGGTGTTAATATCCGTGGGGAAGTCGTGAGGAAAAAATTACGTTTTCCCCGCTAACTATCATACTTTCATACAAAAAGAAAGTTCTGCCACTTTTTAATCATTTTGCAAGTAAAATATCGTGAGGTTATTAAGTCATCCATGGACGGGCAAACGGAATATACGTGGATTTTTTCACAAGAATTGTGAGATATATTTTATTGATTGCCTAAAGCGAAATTCGGAGAATACTAAATCCTGATGTAGCTTACGTGCTTGTGAATGTTCGATTGTTACTGGAACTTCAACAAACGTGTCCGTCTTATGAGTAAACACGTGTAATTTGAGATGAAATGTGAACCGATTGATGTCTTTGTTCAAGTTCGGAAACATTTTATGGTCTGCCGAAGGGCTGCTGACTAAACTTGTAACTTACATTGTTCTGGTTAAGACGGTCATACAAAGGTCGAGTGCTGAAGTTTTGAAGTCACATACATGGCAGAATTAGGTACAAAGAAGTAGGTATTATAAGTATTATGAAGCAATCTTGACACATAAATGTTATATCTACCTTTGAGTAAAATATTAAATATGAATTCTAGACTAAGCGACAGATATCGATCAGTTAAGGTAAACCTAAGTTTGCCGGGGTTGATCTGTGAATTGGTGACCACAAATTTTCTTTCTGAAACACCTCCACGCCTCGGAAAACACGTTAATTCCTAGACAGTCTTATTGCCAGAATTACAAAGAGGCATGCTACGGCACAGTAAATGGATCGTGAGGAAGCTACTCAATGTGTTAACCTGATTGTCTACTGCATCCTGCAAAACTGTCAGTCAAAATACCAGGTTGCCGGTTAGTGTTGCATAGACAATTAAAACAATGCTATCAGAATATTTATGAATTTACAAGTACATACAACCATGTTAGTAAAAGTTAATACTTAGATGATAAGAAACTGGCAGATTAGCAAACGAAACTCGATATTATGGTGAAAATAATCTGACGGCACAACAATAGATTTGTTTCCTTTGATATTGTGTCTAATATTGATATGAAGACGAGAGCGATGAACGAAAACATTCAAGAATCAGTCCAAATAACGAGTTTAATGAAAATAAGGAAATTTTCTCTGTAGAAATTGTAATTCATGCAAACATAGTCATAAAAGAGAAGGAAAATCGCTTTATTAATGCGTCATATCGTGTTTAGGGGAGTCTGTCAGAGGCTATTAACGTTATTATGAATGTGTATGTTACCCACATTGTGTGCTATTCCTGGAATTCTGTTAATATGTAGGAAAGGGTTGTGTATTGATAAAAGAAGGACTCCAAAGAAAATGTACACGATTTTACAGATTTACTTATCATCATCATCAGCCGGATTTCACACTATCTCTCGCCGCATTAAAGACATAATATAATCACGCTTTTCGAGGGATTAGTCTAAGGTGAACACCTTTATTAAGGGTTTATACACCAGGACTGGTGTTCAGTGGTGGCAGACGGAGACAAGTGGAAGGAGGGAAGGAAGGCCTTAAATGGAATACAGGCGTGATGTTATTATGTGTTTTATTTTATTTCTCTTTACAGAGAGGTATAAGATAACAACATAAACGAGTGCCTGCAAGATCGATTAATGGTGTTTCTTCCTTTTTAATTTTATTCACCGTAAATAAGACATCAAACATAATTACGTTTCGAACGATCATTACCATCCTTGTTTCATTATGATGTGAAAGAGTAATAACATAGTAGCAAAACTTTGGAGATCCATTATCGTAAAAGGGTTTAAGGTAACACAAAGCTTCAGAGTAGGCATAGTTATGATTTTCTAATTAATTTTGATGACCTAATTTTGGCGCAGTGGCTAAGCGATTTGACTGCTGCGCTAGGGGTTGCGGATTTGATTGTTTGCCCCGAATCTGGTGTTTGTTTAATTATTTAAACATCGATTGCCAGAATAAAGCACATTGCAAAAACAAGTTTTTCTTTAACATGAGGGATTTTCAGAGCTATTTCATGATTGTGAAACGTACCCACGATACCTACATGAGAAATTCCTAGTGTGGGACGATTTTTTTGAAGTCTCCCTGTTTATTACCTCATGATGCATAAACTTTTCGACACGGACGAAGCCGCGATCGGAAGCTAGTATAAAAATATTTATTAATATTCCACACAGGACCGTCTTTGAAGTAACGAAAAACGCACGGCAAAGGAGATTAGGCAAGATCGTCTGTACTTAATCCTGAGTCTACACTCTATTCAAACATCTTTCGTAATATTTTCGCTCTTTGATGTCTCTTGATATAATTGGAAGATTCTTATAAAATGCTGTTCATAGGATACTCTACCGTAGGTTTGATTTAAGCCTTATACAGTGTGTACGTAAATAATTATGTACCTATAAATAAAAATTATAATTTATGTAGTTTCGGCAATACAGTATACATCCCTTGTCCTTCTCTGACGGGTTTCTCAAGGGTGTTTAAATATGAAACAATGAATATTATTGTTTCAAATGGTATCTACGACCTCTTAAGTTTATGGGATAGTTAACGCTACAGTTTTCATGTTTTTATTAGGAACCTAATAATATACCACTTTAGGGCAACGGTTTCCCTACGCTCTTCACATTTCTCTCTCAAGGGCTGCCGAAGTCCAGTCTTATGAAGGAATTTTGATATAATAGAAGCTAGATATTTATGGATCAAAATAACCTATAGAATCTTTATTGTAGCAGCTTCTACTAGTCCTACGACACGCGTTTCCCTTGTTGCGCTATTCTAGTCGTTTTAATCTCCCGACATGAATTCTATAGGAATCAATTTATCTTTTCATTGCAGGGCACGTCCTTTTTAGTTTATCAGTTCACAGACTTCAGTAAAAGGCGCTTTTGCTTCATCGGAAGCTTTATCTCTTTAAAGCTTAGTAAGAGCTAACTATGACATTCAGTATTATTAATTAAGACATTTTGTACGTCTGCTTCTAATAATGCTGTGATGCGTTAACGACAACAATAAAATATAAAGTTATGCCTATTTTGAGACTAGTTAATAAATATCAACATTTTTCTCACGAAACTGACGTAACAAACCATTGTATTCCCACAGGACTTAATTAGGTGCCAAAACCCGGACACGCGTAAACGGCATCAATTAACAGGCAATTAGGTCAATTAATACCTAGACAAGCGTCAATAGGATCAACATAATATAGCGTCGAAGCATCGGTGGGCAATAAAGAAATCAATCAGTGGATTAGGTATTTCAAATCAATAAAATCAGAAAAGGCCATAATATTGGTTGGACATTCATAGCGATGTAGAGATCTACTAGATACGGTATGGTGTTAATGTATCAACACCGTCATGCAATAATGATTGTTTTATCTTGTAGAAAAGATAATTATGATGTCGTGTTATTTTACGTGTATAATAAAAACTAGTTTTCTTTTATCAAGATTCATTTAAGCGAATTCCTAGACCTTGTCAACAGGTACATCTTTTTGCGTATCATTTAAGATTGTATAAGTATCATTATACCTATACATCTTTACGTATAATAATCATATATTGTGTCTAGTAAAAAATATGTTAAAAATGTTATTTCAATGCTTTGTAAAGTGCCAGATATGGCTTAAAATAAACAAAAACATGTTGTTCGTTTCGACTATCATTGGCTCTATCAACTCCGCTTCAAAATGTACTTCAAATGCGCTCATACCGTATCTAGTTGGTCTATACAATAGTCTGGTCGGTTTTTTAGTTCTCATGGGAGTATAATATGCGAGGCGGCTCGTATGTTACCGAGTGGGGGGATGTGCGGGTGGAGGGGGGCGGTGCGTTTGATGCCGACAGCACAGGTGTGATGCGCGCCCGATGCGGTCCCGCTGCCCGACGGCCGACCACATCAAATTGCTGACTGTAGTTAGTTAATCGACCGCAAGTTAACGCCGAGTCGTAATTTGTGTTTGAACACGACGTAAAGTTTAAACTTAGCTAACCGAAATTTGTCACTGGTGTTTCAGAAAAGACAATGTAGAAAAATGCGAAGACCTTGACACGTTTTTCCTTGAAGATATCTTGGTAGTAAAATGTCTATTCAGTTGACAAAGGTAGAAACTATTCAGATTTAAACAAAAAGTGCAGGACAGTAGCGAATGCTCTACCTCTACCGCCAAGAGCTTAGACTATTGCCAAATATTTTTAATCAGGATTATTCTGGTCCAACACTGTTAGTGGCGACCATAAACTACTTTATTAATTCCTACTACTACAGAGTAAATGACAACTAAACTCGAATAAAACACAAGTTTTATACAAAGTCAAACTCATAAAAATCTGTTAAAATATAGTTAACTAATGCCTCACGGTGCAATACACCCAATAAGGTTCACGCGGGTCAGTTAATTATAATACTGAGCATTATTTTGCTGTAGTTAAGCCGATACGTAAACGAATTGGTACTTTTATACCTATTTGTTATCAATTCACACTGTCTGGAACATTTTATTGTTAAACAATAGATAAGTGATCGCCAGGGTGACCGCGGAGCTTATAAAACAACTGTTATTATTTCTAGATAATTGTGAGATATGCGATTCTTTTATTAAATTATTTAATTCGAGTCATAAACGAGGTTTGATTGTTATGGTCATATAGCACGAAATTCGAACTTTGAAGCGTTCCATCGTTCCGAATGGTTCCCGTTAATTTAATGGGATACCTTAATGTGTGGTCGACACGACTGGGTTTGGAACAGTTTATGTGTTAATAGAATTCTCAACGAAACCCAACATCTAAGGATGTTGTAAGGGACTGCGGCACATAAAATTATGAATGAATGTTACTTGAGATATTAGTGTACAGAATAAATATGTTACGGAGTCCTTTGTTAAGATTGAGCTGTTATAATTGATTTAGGTACACAATAGTCATATTACTTGTAACGCCTATCTTTGTACACCACTACGACAATCGTGGCAACAGCTTGGCTAGCTATGTAAATGTTATCATTCAGCTTTAATTCATATTTATTAACACGAGGCTGAGGTGTGCGTTACTTAATTAAATTCAATCACCCATATTATATCAGTTAATAAGGCCCACAGATTTCTATTGATAATTTGATCAAAAGCCTTGCAACTGCTCAAGTTAAAAGCGAAGCCATATAACATGTATCGATCAAAGAAATACCATTACCATTAAACAAATCAAAATATGAACAACTTAGAGTTAATTTATTTTCCTGTGGATCACTAAAGTGCACTGTACCGGAACATGTTAGATAGAAAACAAGCAAATACACAAATCCGATCGCGGACCACTCAAGTGAAAGCGACACTCTAGAAAACAACATGTATTGTGACGTTAACAGGATAATTCTGTGGGATAATCCTACTTAAATGCGTCATGTTGACATTTTAATTTTCGCTTTACCACCCTCAAGCTAGCCCTTGAAAAAGAAAGTGTTTGTAACAATGATATAGATACGATAAGACCACCAGTTGTGACACAAAATTGACAAAATATTTTGCGGATATTCTTGTTTGTTGTCAACTAATCTTTTCATTCTTTATGCGGGATTAGTTGAGCTTATTATTGACAGCGTTCGGATAAAGGATTTTGTAATACAAATATTAGTGAGAGTTGGAGTTCTAAGAATTACGTTCCTAATAAAGGATGTTTGATCCTCTCGACGGTGCCTATGTTCCGGCGACACTGGGTAGACAAGTCACAATAATGCTGAGGGCTTGTAAAGGGTTTAATAGTATATTATATTATCCAGTTATTTGCGTATACATAGATAATGTGATTGAAGTATGACCTTAATTAGGTGGACGAATGGCGCAGCATTAATTTATCTTTTTTGAACAAGGTTTATCTTATTGTAAAACATTTGCCAAATAATACTAAGTTCTCGTTTTTTCCATCGATGCCATTAAAAGAGATTAATGAAAGCCTATTAGTTGGGCGGATAAACTCCTTTACCGTACACAGAGATTGTAGTATTCATTTTACAATCAACAACATGTCTGTGGTTTATTAGGATACCTTTGTTCAGCAAACGTGTTCAGAATAATATCAAAAATTAAATTGTTTTCAGGTTGAATAGAATTCATATGAATGTACAAACTAATTGCGTAGGCAAAAAACAAGTGAAAAAACGGAGCACATTTTAAAACCCAGCTCATAAAATGAATGTAAGAGGCGTGCATATTCATTCTACGTACATCTATTTGCTAAGGGCATTTAACACTACAGTCTTATTACTAATAATAAAATATAAACGAACAAGGCTCTCGTTATTTACAAAGACAGTGACGAGTGCAGAGTTCAATGAATGCGTGCTCATGCATGGAATAATTAATACATAGCCATCGGTAAAGTGTCAGAGCGAAACGGCGTCGAAAACAAATATATGAATATTAAATGAGACTATATATCTCGCGTCAAGAAATTGTTGTCGTTAGGTGAAGGATTTGTCAGTTTTCAATATCCTTATAAAATCATTTTATGTTCGATTGAGGCGGCATTTATTTAAGCTGTGTCTTCTCGTTTCTAACTACCATATTAAGATAAAATATGGTACCTACCTTATTCCAATAATGAATTTCTGGAGAATTGAAATTATTGTCTAGAAGTAAAGTGTAACTATTTTCGTATTGTATGTTCCATGTTAGCATTCTCTACGGCTACGAAATATTTGAATGCACTATTTTGTAGATTCTAAATTTGTTTTAAGTGTATCTAGAAGCGCTTGTAGAATATTCGGGCTTCCACATTTTCAGTGCATATTTTAGTTCACATTACAAGTATGGAACTCGCAGACCGCTGATGTTCACGGGCAAATGGAATTTTAGTAGCCGCTGCTGCAATTTGTAACATCCATTTCTCTACTAATGAATATTTCAGAAATGCACTCGCGTAATAACTTATTAAGTAAGTTATGCAATGTGAAATTTAGAATATTTTATGCTCATAAAATATAGAATATTACAGGACAAAGCCAAGCTTGGCTTACAGTCTATTAAAACTTTATGAAAGTAGATTTAGCTTTTATTTATTGCTAAATTTGCTGAACAAAAACGGCGCGCGATTTACTACCGAATAAAGTAGTCAAATTAATTATTTGAACTTTAATAATAATGCGTAATACCTGTACATTAGTATTTAAAATACATCAACACACTAAAATAAACAGATTGCAGGTTTTAATAAAAAACTTGCATACGATACATTGCCGCGTAGAGCTCGAAATATACCCGTTTTATTAGCTGTTTTAGGCGCGCAAGTAGCGAGTTAATATTGCGCCTCGGGCGATGATCATTTTTTGCGGGTGCACCCGAATCAACCACCTTGAGCTCAACAAATGTGTGGGCAATCCGGTAATTTATTTTTTTAGCCAATAAATTACTCATACGTCAAAACTTCGGACGTGGTCGGGCGGCGCGGGCCCACTCGAGTGATATATTGGCCCTTGTCACAGCACTCTACCTTTTCCTAACAATTTTAATATGACTCTCGATTAATAAATTGCTCATTTTGGATGAACCGTTTTACTAATGAGTCGGCGTAGACTAGAGAACTTCAAACTCGGTATATTTTCAATTTAGGTTATTTCTCTGAGTATTGTATGCGGAGTGAAATAATGCCTTTCAGACTTTATTCAGCTTTGTAGAGCACTACGAAAGCGTTTTGCCTTTACACTCTTTTGCAATAATTTATGTATAATACTTTAGGTACTGTAGATTTTTTCCGTGCTCTACCGTTTATTGCATTCTCGACGCCTTCAAGCACCGTCGCGCTACATGTAAAAGATGTCAAGAGACAAGTTCAGCCTTTAAAAAGACAGGCCTTTGAAGTCAAAGGACTGTCTTTTCTTTCATGTGAAAAAGTATTTCGTTGTCACATAAATGTAAAGATTGTGTTAAATTGCAAGTGGAGCAATACTTTTTAGTAATTGTAAACTTTATGTGTAAAAACAATACAATATCTGAAGACAGTAAAGTATTTAAATCATTCGTTAGCGCAGATGTGTAAAAAAATACATCTAACAAAAACCTATTGTTTTGATAGATTTGCAAAATAGTTTTCCGTTTGCGTCATTTAACATAATATTAATGCAATTTTATGTACAATCCCAGAAATCAATTAAATCAAATCAAAAGTGTTAAAGCAACTGCAAAAACTATGAATGTTTTTATTTCTTTGCGTTAATTGCAAATCGTAATTTTAATATTTCCAGAAAATCATCTAAAAATATCCATTATTTTGCATTTTAATACGTTTAATGATACAAATATGCGTGTTGTGTTTGAAGATAAGTGTTCAGAGCTTGTGCTAGTAGTTTCGGATTTATGAGAGGCACGAAAATGTTAATGTTGAACTAAGAACATGAATATACTTTTACAGTAACATTGGTACAATATAATGAATGATCCAATTAGATTATGAACACTTATTTGTTTGGGTATAACTTAATAAAAATCTAAACACGCTCCAAGCTTAAATCTGCAAATGAATTGTGGGATGAATTCTGAAATACGGGCTAACTTATAATAATGTGGTATTTTGTACATTTGAAATTTTATCTTATTTATTACGATAAATTTTTCGTTATTTCGTGGTTGTACTTTAGGTAACTACCCAGGTACTTTATAACACTACGAATTGTGGCTAAGTACACTTTTATGGCAGTTTTTAGTCTTACATCATCATCATCAGTCGAAAGACGTCCACTGTTAAAAAAGCCCCCCCCCCCTTAGGTAAGGGAAAGGGGGTGGGAGGGGGGGTCTATGATCCCATGGCTTGGCAAGTGGGAATTGCAGTATTGGTGGTGAATTTACAGAAGACGCTGCGGCACAACTTCTGGATTTTACCTTAGTCGCCTCTTACGACACCCATGGGAGGAAAGGGGGTGGTCAATTCTAGGCTGAATACCACATGGATTATAGTGCATTAGTATACAATTGTAACTGTTGTTTAAATGCCAGTTCTATTTGGATGCGTGATACATAATAATATTGGGAAGATAAGATTAAATTTAGCCCACAAATAATATCCATAATGTGTTACGTATTCATTGTATTCCCTGAACGGGTGGGCTGCGGTAGCGGTCGGTGTGTATGCACACAACAGCCAGACATTATGTATTCAATTCCATGTAACAGCTATTGTAGCATCGAGACTATTGAAGGATAAAACAATTGAAGTGTTGGTAGATACTTTTACCTCGGAAAGCTATCAAATTGCCAATTAGACCCAGCAAGACGAAATAGGTCAATGAGTGTCAAATACGAGACTACTTAAATTTGTTGTTTGTATTTGTTGATGACGGAACCTCGAACAACGGTGTAATAAAAAATATGTAGGTATACCTAGGTATAGGTACTAAGTGTATGTAATCTTTCATGTTTCTTTGATATTTTTTTGTGACTGATTACCCATGTATGCTCCCATGGGATGATGGGACATCTTAAGAAATGTGAGATTGCAACTCTCTGCCTACCTAAATATCTTTATTCACAAGAAACATCACAGAGGAATGCAATAACATGTTTTCAGTTGATAAATCCGAAGAATGTACTGCTGTCGTTTGGCGTAGAAGCAAAGCTTTCGTTAAAATTATCGCAGGATTTATTTCCGTTCCTGTGAATTCATGTATTATAATTAAAATGTCGGAGAGACGTCGGAAAAATTGAGTGGCAATGGTTTGACGAAATGTTTAGATTTTCTTACAAGAAAATAATTATATGGGACTTTTTATACAGAAAGAAAAAGCCAAAATTTATTCAAGACCTCTTCCATCGACAAACTTGAAACAGCTTCAAATAAATTATATCAAGTATGAACTTAGTAGGTACGCAAGCCTTTGTTTGAAGATGAAATTAGCATAGACATCCCAAATTAACATGCAAACAGAATACGTACAATACAAACTTAATCCAATAGGACGTTCACACTAGCAGTCCTATAAGGCAATCCGAGCAATTCCAATACAGATTAATTTTGGCATTTTTATCGTGAAAGGAACCTATTTGAGAGAGGAAAAGAGTAGTCAGGAAGATTCACGCTTTAGTAATATTAATAAATTGACGACCTGATTAGCGCAGTGGCTAAGTGATTGGACTGCTGCTCTGAGGGTTGCGGGTTCGATTCCCGCACGGGGCAAAACTTTGTGCGAACCACAGATGTTTGTCCCGAGTCTGGGTGTTTGTGTATGTGAAAATTTATGTTTGTGAAACGCACATGCAATACAGGAGAAATTCCAAGTGTGGGGCGACGTTTTTTTTTTTAAATAATAAATACGTAATGCGGATGTCAAGATTATATTAAAGTATATCAAACTACCTGCTAATTATAAGTAAACGAAATAACGTTAACATGAAAACGGGGAGGATAAGGTGCTTATAGCACAAAACCAAAAAATAATTAGCACCTAATATGTACACATAAGCAGCAACTGTACTCGCATCAATGTTAAACCCATCTCAGTTGTCGTCAATCACCTATTGTTGGACCCTTATTGTTTCAGTTCGTGACTTCAGCTCCATCAACCGGAAACTGTTTATGAGTGAACTTCCACAAAGTACTACAACGAACCATATAAATAATACCTACAACTCCCTTACAATAATATTCAAACAATACATACCTAATAGACAGATGGAGAGTGATATTGATCCGTCGTTATCTATACAGAATGAAAGTCGATTGTTCGTCACCTTCCATCTAATTATCTTACTTTTACTACAACGTGTTCATTGATAACTTGACCATTTAATAGGTGACCTGCGATAAAATTTACCTATAAATATGTGTTGCAGGAGATGCATCGGCACTGGCGAACATGGCTCGTTTGGTGTTGTGTGCACTGGCTCTTCTAGCGGCCGGGGGCCTCTCGGACCCCGTTAGGAGTAATGTCTCGCAGAAACCTGGTAAGTGAACCCTGAAATAACCATTCTAACCAGCCAGCCCTAAAATCTTATGGATTTCACATTGAGGTCTTAGAAATTAGGGAATTTACGCTAGCAAGTCAAGCAGTGACTACTAGAATTAGACGATCTAAGTAGTATTCAAAGAACATTTATTTTCAAGGATTATGTAATTCTATTGTTAAATCAACCGTACTAGTATCAATGATAATACCAAATATGAGGTTTAAATTCTATTAGGTAAATAACTATTAAGACCCCGGATCCATAATCACCGTTTCGTTCTTTAATAAGCGACGTTAACCGTCAAATTTTATAAAATTATTAGCTGCTGCTCGCGACTTCGTCCGCGTGAATTTGAGATAAAAACACGAGTAGACTGCACAGACAGTAATCAGAGATTGTAAGTGAAAAACACTATAAATTACTTATTAAATGGAATATACAAAGTAATTCATCAAAATATAAACAAAAAATCATCAAAATACTATGTTGTTTGAGTATGTTCCAGTAAATAAATATCTTGTCGAATGCAGGAATCACACTATCAAGTCACATCTTTACCAACTTTCCAGGAACGTGAAATAATGAGAAAAGTTCCGTCTAAATATTACTATTTATTGATATTTATGTAAGTCCAATTGTCCAGTGTATGAAGTGCAATATATAAGGAAAGATTTTACGGAGCGTTTAAGTCAGAATATATATGTATATAGAATGTGCCTCGATCCATTACATGGTGGTTGTTCCTGCTGAGTTCTGTCTAAAACTTTCACTATGTGCTATTGTACATTCTGACTATATGATTACATTTCAGTAGTTTTAAAGATCTAAGCATACATAGGGTCAGTCAGACAGCGTTAAGCGACTTTGTTTATAATAATATGTAGTGATGATAGTGATTTCCTAATAAGATTACGGAATATGGTTTATGTAGAGAAATATTTCTTTTGTTTTAGTCAAAATAATTCCTATTACATCCTGATATGTTTCTATGCAGGTGCCTTACCGTGACCTGCAATGCATGTTCTTAGTAACCTTGCAATTCTTATTAGAAAAATGGTTGTGTAATCTTCATGGTTTTTTTAACTTAAATATTTTCATTATTATCTTCTACAGCGGACCCAGTCTTCCTGCAACGCCAAATAGACTTGATGATCTTGAGTTTCCACATTCATGAACCTAATCATATTGAAGCTTGCAAGATTATTTCTAAAACATGGAGTCCTGAGAAGAACATTGAACACTTCAACGTAAGTATTAGATAATTTAGCTATAGTGATGGACTTGATTTATAAAACAAGATTGTAATATAAAACAAGCATGTTCTTGTTCTTTACATGTTGTTTATGTTTACAGAATATAACTGCTGTGACAACTTTAATAGAGATGCTGGAGCACCAGTGGATGCTCCCTCGCTCTGTGCCGTTCTCTATCCTTGAGTCCGAACACAAGTTTGAAGCAGTTACATTGTTTAATGTTCTGCACTCGGCTAAAGATTACGACACGTTCTACAAAACAGCCGTGTATTTGAGGGATCGCGTCAATGCTGACCTCTTCACTTACGTACTTAGCATTACTATCTTGAATCGCCCGGATACCAGAGGAATCTACATCCCCCGTATCTCCGAGATTTTACCGTCATATTTCAGCAACGGTGAAATTATGACTACTGCTTTAAGAATTAACACCCACAGCGACCGCATGCTGGACTACTTCCCCTCCACCTACAAATGGAACGACAATATAGTAATTAGGTGGAACGCCACGATCTGGCCATACTACAACAGCCAAAGCACACCTGTAGCGTACTTTACACACGACTTCGGTCTAAATTCATTTTACTACAGTGTTCATCTTTCTCAACCTGGTTGGCTGCAAAGTGAAGCTCTCCCAGTAAACCAGCATAGACGCGGAGAATGGTTCTGGTTCATGCACAAACAACTGATCACTCGTTACTACATGGAAAGACTGTCCAACGGCATGGGAGAAATTTCTGAACTGGGTCATGATACGGTTAAGGAGGGTTACACACCCGGTCTATTGTACCATAATGGCATTCCCTTCCCAATCAGGCCAAACAACTTCAAACTTGACCAACCGGAGTTCGTCAACGAAATCGAACAAATCAATGACTTCGAACGCCGCATCCGCGACGCCATCGAGCAGGGATACGTTCTTAACGTAAATAAATTTGGCTTTAACCTATGACGTTTTAAAAACTGTTTACGGACAAGCTTACTATTTCAGTAAATATTTCTTATATTTCAGCATCTTGGCGAACACATCAACATTCGTACTCCCGAAGCTATCGAAATCTTGGGTCGTGTCATTGAAGCTAATGTAGACTCTCCTAACGAACAATACTACGGAGATTTCATCAGCCTCTGGAAGAAAGTTCTAGGAAACTCCCTTGTTCAAGAACACAAGTATTTCCACAGGTATGTGTATTCTGTTATAAATATGTCTTGCATAAATAATTACTACTTATATTAGTAAGTATAAAACTACATAAATATCTGTCATGTTCACAGCTTCATTCCTCTTGTTGTTCCCTCCGTCCTCGAGCATTACCAAACGGCCCTTCGTGATCCTGCTTTCTACACGATTTGGAAGCGCGTCTTAGGATTGTTCCAGTTGTGGCAGGAGAAACTCCCCCATTACAAGCGTGAAGAACTTGCATTACCCCAAGTCGCCATTGAAAAAGTTGAACACGACAAACTGTCGACTTACTTTGAGTACGCTTACTTGAACATTTCATCTGGACTGCCTTTGAACAAAGAAGAGGGTAAATGTTTTCTTAATATTTTACTAAGTACATAATATTATGTTATTCATTTTATTTATAACTAGCTGTTGCCCGCGACTTCGTCCACGTGAATTTCGGGTAAAAACATCAGTGTACTAAATTACTTGCTGGCTTTCCGCGCGCGCCTTTCGAAAAGAATCGTGGTGAGCGGGAACCCTCGTGTAAAGGCGGGTCGGAATCTGTTTAGGGATACGGAGTAGCCTTCGCAGATCCCACGTCTCTCGAACTCAGGTAGTTAGGAGGCAGCACTGGGGTTTTACCCGGTAAGATTCCGGCTTACCCCTCCGTCCGCACAGAACTGAGAAAGTCCATGAGGACTTCTCTTGCCCAAAAAAGACTGTGATCATTGTGACGAATTTAGAATTTAACTGCCTCATTGGTCTAGTGTGGCCTCTTACATTGGGACTTACAACATTACTCGCAAAATGTGAGCGTAATGTACATCTCTGCCAACTATGGGGAATAAAGGCGTGATGGTATGTAGATTTGCCAGCGCTACAGATGTTTACTCAATGATTTTTCTCTGTAAAAGGCTAACTTTGAGGTGGATCTCAAATCTTCAAAGACAGTCGAAAAGTGTTAAGAGGTTTTTCCAAACAATAAACTATTTCTTCTATTGTGTGTATTATGTTCCAGTAAATAAAAAAATATATATTTAAGTACAAAAACAAAAAGAAATCCTTAGGCAAGGATATAACTTATTGTAGTACTAATAACTCGCATGGCGATCGATAAATAAATACGCCAGTACCTACGGTCAAATTACTTAAAATAGACGTTTCAATACATGTCATGATTTACTGCTGAGTTTCTTGTGAATATAACGTGATGATTTTTACTTCGGAGGTTTATCTGTAACTAATCTGCATTTTGCTACTATTATTTTTTCGTCGCGTCTTTTCTAATTCTGTGGCAAATAATAGACGAAACAAAGTCATAATGCAATATTGCGCGCCGGCCTTTAAATTAATTAATATTTGTACAAATTTTCTTTTAGCGGATTCTATTTAGTAGTTATTACGCCAATCGTAAACATACATACAGACAAAAATTATAAAAACATATTTTTGGAATCAGAATCGTTCAGAAATCTCATAGCACATTTTTTTTCCAATATCTTTAATGTACTGTAATGAATCACATTATGACTTCGTTACGATTTTTTTACGATGGATTTATTTGTTTTCAGCCCGGCAACTCTACGACCAAGTAAGCGTGTTAGTTCAGCACCCCAGGTTAAGTCACAAGTCTTTCCAAGTCCGCGTACACGTCAAGAGCGAAGTTGCCAAGACTGTTCACGTCAAGTTCTTCTTGGCTCCTAAATATGATAGCCACGGCTATGAAATTCCTCTCCACGTTAACAGCCAAAACTTCATGCAGTTAGATGAGTTCGTTTATGAATGTAAGTTTATAACAAGATTACGTAATAAGTCAAACTAAACTTCTATCTAGAGAATATGATAGAACACTAAGCTATACAGAACAATATTTTGTTTTAATGTCAAGAAATTGAAACACATACCTACAATGATATTACCTATCAAACAGTATTGTTCACTTAGGTTTTCACAATAATTATAATTTCAGTGCCTCAAGGAGAAAGTGTTATTACCCGCGACTCCGTTGAAAGCACTGGCAAGGACTGGGCCTCGGCCGCCCAGGTCTATGAGAGCGTTCTAAGGGCTCTTGAAGGCAAAGAAACGTTCTCCGTCGAGCAGGCTGAGGGCATGGCGAAGTTGGCTCAACACCTCCTTCTCCCCAAGGGTACGTACAATTTTCTATTCACAGAACTGAAAGTACAGCTTTGTACATCCCAAAATCCTATTTCTTTTATTCGAAAGTTACTACAATGATTAACGTTTTAACAGGTCGTGTCGGTGGCATGCCTTTCGTCCTAATGGTCTACATTTCCGAGTACCGTGCACCCAAGGTCGCCTACGACGCCAGCACCGACCCCACTGTGTCTCTTGGCCTGACTTCTCTCAACCGCCAACTGACCGACGAGCCCTTCGGCTTCCCAGTCAACAGGCCAATCTACCCCTGGCAGGTAGAAGGCCTTAAGAACATGTACTTCAAAGATGTTCTTATCTTCCACAAGCATACCCCCGAAGTCGATGTTCCTCACATGGAATGAGCGATTCTCGAACACTGTTTGATGCCATAAAAACAACACTTCCGTGACTAAGTAATTTATGACTAAGACCTCGATACTAAAAAATATCGCAAAAGTAATTAGAATTTATCACATTCCAACTGTATGGAGAAGCACAATGAGTGTATGATCTTTTCTTGGTTGTTTTTAATTGTGTGGCGTCAAACTGTTTTATGCTTTTTAAATTATTGTTGACAGTGTATTTTCTATAAGTGTACGTATTTATTGTTAATATTTACGTATATTCTAATATTTATGTATTATAGCGTCAAATACACATTTTATCAAATAAGATCAGTACTGTATTGCCCACCAAAGATATGAACAGTTAATAAAGCCTTATTTATGTATATGATATATGTACCATTTAAACAAGAATAGTTTTGAAAATGTGACGCAATTAAGTAGGTACTCTTTCAGTCAGCTAGATAGATCTCAGATTCACACATAAATATATTTATAACGTGTTATGTATTATAATAAATAAAATATTATTTGAATATGCGATTGTTTTTCTTTGTTCCTTTCATTTTTTTAATAATATTAACACTGGGTTTTTTACGATCCCGTCTATGGGAAATACGATCGCGAAGCAGCTTTAGCAGTACAAAGAAAATAGGAAATTGATTGGTTCTAAACAATCTTATCACTAAATTATCTTATCTTCAACAGTAAGTTCGGTCGTAAGATCGATCAAATGGATGATATGATACGAAATGATGACAAATATGCTTCAGAACGTATTGTAGACAAAATATATTTTGAAAACACAGTCACATCCATTCTCCTGGTGCTTCTGAGAATTGAAAAATGGTAAAACCCAATAGCCCTGGAATCAAACACTGAACCTCAGCAGTTACGCTTGCAATAATATGAGACATGAGACATAATAACTGCACGTACAAAAGGAGAAAAATAAGAACGTAGATGTTGGATATTTTTATCTTCCAATAAGCATACCATTCTGCTTTATTTTGCGTATAAGATAATATATTGCGTATAAGATTCGAAGCTACTAGTGTAGGTAGCTCCATCTGAACGTCGATTTGTGAACAATTTCAGCCAACCACGCCTAATACTGAGCACAGCGCCATCTACAGCGGATACTTAACGTAAAAAGAACGTAACTGCTACATTCATTACTACTCTTTTGTGGGAAACGCACAGGAGGGCGCTAATAGCGCCTGAAAATTATTCTTTGAACAGTGATCAGTTATTATAGTATTTTATCACATTACTGTTCCATAATTGTTGTTGCTTAAAACAGTTTAAGTACATGTACTACTGCGCACTGGCTAAAAACGTACACATTATTATAGTCATTTATATCATTAAAGGGTAAACTGTCAGTAGACCAAAAAAATAATATTCTTAAACGCAATTATTACCACCTATCCATTTATAATTATAATATAGATATTAACAAGCTCCACTTGTGCATTAAACACAGTATTTCAATGAAATTGACATAATATATAGTAAATACTAGACTTGGACTAAATTATAAGGCAAGTGAAGCGTAAGTTATTATAAAACAAGTATATAAAACAAAGAAAAGGAGACAACGTCGTTGGTGGAAGGACCACATAAAAAGAATAGCAGGCAGCATGGAGAAGGAAGACGCAAGATCGCATTTTGTGGCAAGCTTTAGGGGAGCCCTATGTTGGGAAGCTAGACAATCTTCACGAAACTGTTGTCTTTTATCATAACATCACGCCTGTATTCCCCGAAAGGGTAGGCAGAGGTATACATATAGTATACCCACAAATTGGGAAATTGGGATTTTTTCAGTTCATTTTTTGCTATTCATGTCAAGGACTTCACTCGAGAGGGCCTGTCAGCTGAAGAAAGTGCTGATATTATGTCAGACACTTTCACTTACTGTGCTGATGTCGCCATTGGTCGCGCATCTATTACCAATATACACCGATGTGATTGGTGGAGTAACTATCTCACTGAACAGCGCAAAAGTTTTCGCAAAGCGCGTAGAAAGCTTAACAAGCTTAAAAAACAACAAGTAACAGGAGATATCTTCAACGACGTTTTAACTACGTTTAGAGTAGCCAGGTCACGTTATAGGGCTGCTATTGAAAAAGCGAAGGGCAATCTATTGCGTAAAGTAGTACAAAGATTAGATAGGGAGGGTCCGTGGTCTCCACTGTACCACGAGTTCAAAGCAAATAGGTCAGTTAACCTGGCATTTATCCCAAACATCAAATTTAATAATAAACACACCGCGAGTATTGAGGATACCACGGAGGCTCTCCTAAACTCTCTCATACCTGATGATCTACCGAACAGTGACAACGACTATCACAAGCAAATAAGAGCGTTTGCTTCCGAACCACCTGCATCTCCAGCATCAGACCTTCCATCTACTGACGAGTTCATCAACGCTGTGAACTCACTAACTCTTAATAAAGCGTCAGGTGAGGACAAAATTTCCAATAAGATGATTAAGGAAGCGTGTAAATTATCCGGTGATTCTATATTAACGGTCTTTAATCGTTGTATTGCTGAGGGTACTTTCCCTCGTGCGTGGCGTCGCGGATTTTTACGTATAATACCTAAAAGTGGCGATAAGCCTCCGGATGACCCTAAGTCTTACCGGCCTATCACACTACTACCATCGCTAGGTAAACTTCTAGAGCGGCTAATTGTTCCACGCTTACTGCCGGGCGGTCCAAAATTTCATAATAACCAATTTGGTTTCACAGTAGGTAAATCTACTACTGACGCTGCGATCTCAGTTAGGAAGTTAGTAAATTCTTCTGAACTAAAGTACGTGTTAGGTATCTTTCTAGACATTTCCGGTGCCTTCGATAATGCATGGTGGCCAATGCTACTACTCAAGTTAAAGGCGCGTGGGTGTTACAACAACATCTATAGTATTATTTACTCGTACTTTTCACATGGATCAGCTAAACTAAAACTTGGCCATCATTCGCTGTCGAAGGAACTGACAATGGGATGTCCTCAGGGATCAGTTCTAGGTCCATATTTATGGAATATAGGATTTGATGACTTCCTCGCGATACCACTTCCTTGCGGCTGTTCACTTACAGGCTATGCGGACGATGGCCTTCTGCTCATACAATCTAATACAAGAGCCGGACTTGAAAATCTAGCCGATACGTGTTTACGATTAGTTTCTCAATGGGGTGAGCGGAATCGTCTTAATTTTGCTCCACATAAAACCTTTCAATTACTTTTAAAAGGAAATCTCAAATCGTCACCCTCTATTAAGTTTAATAACGTAACCATTAAAAAAAGGGAATCCGTGTGTTATCTTGGTCTTGTGCTAGAGAGAAATTTTACTTTTATCGAACATATTAAAACCGTCGGTGAAAAAGCAAAAAAGAACTTTTATGCCTTAACACGAATATCAACGTCAACTTGGGGTCTCTCATTTAACACTTTAAAAACCATCTACGGGGCAACTTACATAGGATGCATATGCTACGGTTCACCAGTTTGGGCTGATAGAGCCACAATAGGCGCGGCGCGACGTAAATTGCTTCAAAGTCAACGGTTAGCGTTGATATTCTTATGTAAAGCCTATCGGACGGTCAGTACTGAAGCTCTGCCGGTACTAGCGGGCGTGCTACCTGTCGATCTCGAAATACAAAGACGTGCCGCGATGTACTTCTCCACTCGAGAGGGTATAAACACCGAATTTCTAACACAACGGGACCGCGTTAAAATTATCAGGTTATTTAAATCCCAAATCGAGGTGTATAACGAGCTATTGGACGAATGGCAATCTAGGTGGGATACATCTATCAAGGGCCGCCACCTTTACCAGTATTTTCCATCCGTTCGCGAGCGCCTGGAAAAGACTTGGTTGGAGGTGGATCATTGCGTGGCTCAGTTCTTGACGGGTCATGGTAACTTTAAGGGTAAGCTCTTCTCTTTCAAGCTTGTTGCTTCACCTCTGTGCCACTGCTCAACGCCAGATTGTGAATACGAGCAAACAGCACATCATATCCTGTGGGAGTGTGGTCTATGGCAGAATGAACGTAATACCTTGTTAGACAGCATATATGTTACATCCGGTGTAATTTATTATGAGGACCTTGTTGCGACCAGATCAAATTTCCGTGCTTTCAGACGTTTTTGCCATACCTACTATTGGAATCAAAATAACAATTAGGACCCATTAGTTTATAACTTTTATACCCGTGGTGCTTAGCGACTGGGCTTATCTCAGTTGTGGATCCCATATTATGCTTTTGGCACATTAATCTTTGTGTCTCCCGCTTGCTATGGAGGGAAGTCGGAACTAAATTTATATTCCTACTCCTCCTATATATTCTTCTATGATTAATTTCGTTGCGGGTTCCAAGACAGTCGAGTCATTTCTCTGGGACGCCTCGAGCTTCATTGCCTCGATGGTTCTCAACGGTTATCATTGTAGATCCTGGCTTACAGGAGTTGCAATGATGGGCACGAGTGGTGGGCTTGTCCCAAAAAAAAAAAAAAAATAGTATACCCACATTTCGCCAGATATGTTTTTAGGTCCCAATGTTATAGGGGGCGAGCCTATTGCCATCAACCGGGCACAAATCCAGACTCCGTGCTGCTTAAGAATTACCTAATGGAAAAACCCAATAACACTTTGCCCGACCCGGTATTCGAACCCAGGACCTCGTGCTCAGCAGTCGCGCTTAGCAACCACTAGACCAACAAGGCAGTCAAATAGGCAGTCAAGTAGGGTAGGGTAGACTGAGGTGGTTAATACAGCCACATTTTGCCAATTTCGTTAATAGGGACGAGTTTATATGCCGCACAAATTATGAATACTATAGATTTTTTTTAAGTGAATAATTTTAATCTTACTATGACGGCCAATATTACTGCGAGGGCAAAAATTATTACGACGGCCAATCTTACTATGACACATTGTTCTTCATTGTTGTGTATTAAATTACTTTGGTCGCTTTCTCGTCACATGTAAAACAAAATAGCCCTCCTTCTGGCGTAGTCGAGTAAAAACAAATAATTCATTCTCAAGCACGAGATCTAGTCATAAAAGTATATATAACACATAGGTTAATATAACACATAGGTTACTTTTTATCCCAAAACATGTAGCGGGTAACACCGCGGGGCGCAGCTTGTGATAAAATAAATGAATGGATATTTGCTTGGGCTACCTATCAAATCAAATAAACAATTTGACCTTACGCTTAGCCAAAACAAACTAATGGTTTGTACCCAATGAAAACTCACAGTTTAAACAATAGAGCCAAAATAATGGGCGAGTGAATTTAGTTTTAGTGGAATACCTACGTGGCTTTCGACTGTTCTCGAATTAAACTGCGATAAAGAGTGGAAATTATTGCGTTAGTTTAATCTTGAGCCCAAAATACATGAGACCTTGAACTTGACGCCGACCGGCCACAGTAATTATTGCAGCATTAATCTCATATCTGTGTATTTCACAGTTAATTACTTGGTAACAAACGATAATACGGGTTATCACGACCTATTAATTTAAGTAATCCAAGTCTGAATTTTAAATACCACATGTTATCAGAAATGACAATTTTGCTGTGTAATAACTGTGTAAATAACTTAATGAATTGGCGGTAATGCAAGCAATACTGCTCCTTTCAACCCTGTAATACCTACCCTGAGTAAATGTTAACCAAAATACATTAAATAAGTTTGTTTTAGAATTTTTTAGCAACCTTTTATTTTCATCATACTCGAGGGTACTTCGCTAGAAGCCTAGCCTAGGGTTGCAGTGGAGCTATTCTTCAATAAAGGTGACAACACCTTGTTGTAAACCCATCTCGGTCCTGTCTCATGTGTATAAGCTGTTTTCGAGAGTCATTAAAAACCGACTCGAACGTCGGCTTAATGACTTCCAGCTTCCCGAACAAGCCGGCTTCCAAAAAAGCTTTAGCACCATAGACCACATCCACACGCTCCGCCAGATTATAAAGAAGACCGAAGAGTACTCGTATAATCGGCCAATGTGTCTAGCGTTTATAGATTATGAAAAAGCTTTCGATCCAATCGAAACCTGGGCTGTATTGCAGTTAGGGAATGCAATCCGGATAATGCGTAATCCGAAAAATCTGGATATCCGCTCATTTTTGCCAGATTTCAAAATCCGGATTTATAAAATCGAATCCGGATTTGCTACCAATATTCATAATGAGTGTTATTCTTGCGCGATTTTGCGCGAACACTTGCGCGATTCAGGAGACTTTAGTTTATGGTACTTTATGTTGATAGTTTGATGCTGAAGACGGTAGTGTCATTACATGCTTATCATCATGAAATCAGCCTCCAGTCTTCAGCAGATCTGTCAATCAATGGGCAACTATAAGTCTCAAGCACTTGACCTGCGGTCCTTTTTATTTTTTTTCCACTTCTTTGTATTATGTTAATCTGTATCTGTACAGAGTTACATACCTATTCAATTAAACAAATTAGATACTCAGTGCATTGAAATACAAAAACAGCAATGAAGCAAATAAAGGCATGAAAGTATTTCTGTGAGATTTTTCTGTATCGAACGGAGTCAGCTGTCACTTTTAAAGACGGACAACGGCAGTGTTTTCTCCTCTAAGCCTGAAATCTTGCTCAACATCACATCTTGTTAAAGGTTTTGCTGCAGACCCTAGAGCCAAACTAACCCGACGCTATATCGAAAATATCGTGGACGGTAGCTTATACGAGATTAGTAAGGCTCTGAAACAGCAAAAACTAGGTGAAGGCCGAATTAGCCTGCTAAAAGCGAGTAGAATACCTATGTATATCCAATGCGGTTATTAAAATACGTCATTCACGAGAGCATTATGCCAGATGCTCGGCAAAGAGTCGACAGATTGAAACAATCCGCAATGGAATATAATATTTTTTATTGTGCACCATTGAATTGTAACCATAACAATTTATTTAATAGCGACGACCTGATTAGCGCAGTGGCTGCGCTAGCAATTGGACTGCTGCGCTAAGGGTTGCGGGTTCGATTCCCACACGCAAAACTTTGTGCGAACCACAGATGTTTGTCCTGAGTCTGGGTGTTTGTGTATGTGATATTTAATGTTTGTGAAACGCACCCACGACACAGGAGAAATTCCTAGTGTGGGGTGACGTTTTTAAAAAAAAAATGTTTTACGAAACCAAAGCGTCTAGTCAATTTATTCGAAATTCTATATTAGTTATGTAGCAGTATGTGTTTATGTAGTTACTAGTGCAAATGCACTTTATGCACCATCTTGAAAGAATTCCTGGCGGCGCCTTTGTCTAGTGGGAATCAAACCCGCAACCCTTAGCACCACGTCACGATTGAAGTCATCGAGTCTTTATGCCCAAAAACCATTGTCAAAATATAAAATTATTTTGAGCTAATATAAGTCAGAGATATTTATAATTCTGCCATTATCAAATATGAAATTGAAACTAAGGCTGAACTTAAAGCTAATATTGTTATCTAACAAATGACCATAATTTGAAATTTGTAATGGTTATCAAATTTTGGGCAGGATGAAGTTAGGAAAATGGGCGATGTCCTGTAGCATACTAGCGGTTCATAATGGGCAATCAATACATACTAAGTTCGAAGGAGAACAGGCATGATAATATTCATGGAATTTACAAAAGAATATAGTATACCTACCATACCAACAAAAAAGCTAATGTAGTAGAGGGCTAACCTATCACTTTTAACCCATCCATAATGCTAGAACTATAGTCATAATAATATAACAAGAACAGTCAATGAAACCAACTTATTATTAGACGAAGTAGTCGACAGTTTTCATGATAAAATATGATATCAAACATTATTATAAAAAAACACATGAAGGATACTCAAAGCGTTTGTTTAAATTAGATACAACCGGCTGCTATTGAAAAGCTATGAAAGGCTATCTTCAAAATAGGTATATTCACTACCATCAGCCTATTGAAATTTTAGTAGGCACAGTAAGGTTTAGGGTGTAGGACTGTAGGTAGTCTGTATTGAGGTAACATTGAAATTTCTTTATACATGATAAATCATTGACAAGAATCAACGATCGATGATGACATTACCCTAATGACTAATTAGTGGAAACCAATTAAAAATTCTAAATTCAAGTACAATATTACTCAAATCTTTATTAAAAGATAAGGCTCTACTTATCAGTATTAATGCGAACGTTAAGCTATAGGAGCAGGTAGAAAATGATGATACCAAATGAAAGGTCATGACAGATAGTGATAAACAGACAATAATATTTTTATTAAGATAACACATGCATTCAATAATGGGATACTTCGGGTAGCGGGTATAAATAGTGTATCACAGTGTACAACGACTGTAGAAAGATGAAAACTGCCTTAATCCTCGCTGGGCTGGTCGCCCTGGTGATGGGCGTTGCCCTCCCAAAGCACAACGACATCAAGTTGAAAAATGGTAAGAATTTCTTATTCTTTAAATAAATTCTATTTACTATAATTCCCAGACCTTAGATTTTGTTAGAATGGTTTTAAAATGTATTAAATACACATTAAATAAACATATTTAATACATTCCTAAATATATTTTTGTGATTTAGCTTTAAGCATACATAACATCACGCTTCTATTCCCCGTCGCCAAAGGCGTAGGCTGAGGTGCACATATGGTACACCCACATTTCGCCAGTTATGTTTTTCGTTACTAATTACCTAATGGAAAAACCCAGTAGCACTTTGCCCGACTTGGGAACCCAGGACCTCGTGCTCAGCAGTCGCGCTTAGCAACCACTAGGCCAACGAGGCAGCTTTAAGCGTTGACTACAAAACTTACTCTCTACAGGTGCTTACTTTAATATGTTTTCTAATAGTTACATATTTTTTTGCCAGTTGATGCCCACTTCGTCGAGTACCAGAAGAAGATTTTGTCACTTTTCGAACATGCGGAACAACTGGACTTCCATGCCGACTACTACAAAACTGGCAAAGACTACAGCGTTGAACATAACATCGACAACTACACAGTGAGTCACATAATTTTATTATAAAACAAGTGTACGGATGGTTTAAGGATGGCCAAGGATGCTGGCATACATTAAGTATTGCTGTCAGCATGTTATAGGATTGAAATTGTTAATTGTTAATATATCTTTACTTATTGCGAGATTAGTTATTTACTATCTATTTTTTAACAGAACAAGAAAGCTGTCGAGGACTTTTTGATGCTGTACAGAAACGGATTCCTGCCGAAATATCACAAATTCTCAGTTTTCTACGAAAACATGAGGAGCGAGGCTATTGCTCTGTTCAAAATCTTCTACTACGCTAAGGACTTCGAAACCTTCTACAAAACCGCATGCTGGGCCAAGATTTACTTAAATGAAGAACAATTTTTATACGCGTACTACATCGCGGTGGTGCAAAGGTCTGACACTGAAGGCATCGTTCTCCCGGCGCCTTATGAAGTCTACCCACAGTTCTTCTTCAACAAGGAAACTCTTCTCAGGATGTACCGTACCAAAATGCAAAACGGTTTGTCTAGTGCTGAGGGTGCTGCCCAGTACGGCATAGTGAAAGAAAACGACTATTACGTATACTATGCTAACTACTCCAACTCCCTAACATACCCTAACGAGGAACAAAGACTGTCATACTTTACTGAAGACATTGGTTTGAACTCATTCTACTACTACTTCCACACTCACATGCCTTTCTGGTGGGACTCAACAAAGTACAGCGAATTCAAAGGTCGTCTTGGAGAAATCTTCTTCTACTATTACCAACAACTTCTGGCTCGTTATTACTTGGAACGTCGTTCAAACGGTTTGGGTGAAATTCCCGAGTTCTCCTGGTACTCTCAATTCAAGACTGGTTACTACCCACAAATGACTGGCAACTACCTTCCCTTCGCCCAAAGGAGTAATGATTACGATGTCCACACTGAGAGGAACTATGAATACATTCGCTACCTGGATACCTATGAAAAGACTTTCTTCCAGTTCCTGCAAAAGGGCGATTTCAAGACCGTAAGTTTTCACTGATAATAAATGAATATATTTGTGATATAGTTGCAGCAACTTTTGATATTATGCGTATTATTAACAGGCTGAAAAGGAAATGAACTACGTCGGCAACTACTGGCACAAGAACGCAGACCTGTACTCAGAGGACTCCACGAAGGACTTACACCAGTACTCCTATGAAATCATCGCTCGTCGCGTTCTTGGCGCAGGTCCTAAGCCTTTTGACAAGTAAGTTACCCACCAAAAGTACCAAATATTAAGGGCTAATTCTTCAAAGTTTTGCAAGCCTGAGCCGTCGCGGGTAGTAATTTAATAAAATAGGAATAATTTATTTTATATATTAACACAGAAATTACATGTAATAAACTAACTTTTTTCTTCTTTCAGGTACACTTTCATGCCAACTGCTCTCGACTTCTACCAGACCTCTCTGCGTGACCCCGCATTCTACCAGCTTTACCAAAGAATCGTCGATTACCTTATTGACTACAAAGAATACGTTAAGCCCTACACTTACAATGATCTCCATTTCGTCGGTGTTAAGATTAACGACGTCAAGGTTGACAAACTTGTTACTTACTTTGACTACTTCGACTTCAATGCTACTAACAGCGTATTCTTCAGTCAGGATGAGCTCAAGTCATACCCTACTGGTTTCGTGATCCGCCAGCCCCGTCTGAACCACGAACCCTTCACTGTGAATGTTGACGTTAAGTCAGACGTAGCTTCTAACGCCGTTTTCAAGATTTTCATTGGACCTAAGTACGACACTAATGGACACCCAATGAACATCGAAGAAGACTGGATGAAGTTCTACGAACTCGACTGGTTCGTCCAGAAACTTGTCCCTGGTGAGAACAAGGTTGTGCGCAAATCTAGCGAATTCATGTTCTTCAAGGATGACTCCATTCCAATCAACGACATTTACAAGTGGTTAGACCAAGGAAAGGTGCCTTTCGACATGTCCACTGTGCCCGACACCATGCCCAGGAGGTTGATGCTGCCTAAGGGAACTCCCGGTGGATATCCCTTCCAGATGTTTGTGTTCGTATACCCATTCAACGGAGTCACCAAGGACGCTAACGTGTTCAAAAACTTTATGAATGACAACAAACCCTTCGGTTATCCGTTCGACCGCCCAGTAAAAGACGTTAACTTTAGACAACCTAACATGTTCTTCGAAGACGTGAGGGTTTACCACAAGGATGCGTATTATCCTTATCAGATGAATGTACCATCTTATTTCACCCAAAAGAATGCGTAAGAAGATTAATAATTATTTTTTATCTAACACTTATATATAATTATTTTGAGAGTATATATGTATAAAATATGTAATCAATACCAATAAAATATTATACTTATTTGATTTTTTTCTTTACGCCTTGAGTTCTTTCTCGTTAAGCAAACTGGAGTATTGGAACACAGCGTCTTCATACTACGCAGTCGCCTATAGACCAACGACGACTAGACTAACGAAGCTGCTGCAGTTAAACCACCTAGGTTAAATAAATCATTATTTCAATCAATGAACCACTTTAGAATACAAAATTATCTCTTATTTTCTAAATGGTTTCAATGAGTAAATATAAGTAGTATGAGTTCATTTAAGTGAAGCTTGTGACAATATTATCAAAGTATAAGTAATTATTAATGACAAAATTATAGGATTATACAAGTTGGAACAACTCGTCTTTACCGATTTCATTCATAAAAAAACATAACATAACATCACGCCTGTATTCCCCGAAGGGGTAGGCAAAGGTGCACATATAGTACACCCACATTTTGCCGGTTATGTTTTAGGTCCCAATGTAATGGGGGGCGAGGAGGGGCCTATTGCCAACAACCGGGCACAAATACAGACTCCGTGCTGCTACTGAGAATTACCTAATGGAAAAACCCAATAACACTTTGCCCGACCCGGGATTCGAACCCAGGACCTCGTGCTCAGCAGTCGCGCTTAGCGACCACTAGACCAACGAGGCAGTCATCTTATCATCTCATTCATTCATCTTATTGTATATTGAGACATTGAACACTCGAAGGACTACTCCTTCGAGTGTTAAATGTCTCAATTATTATACCATGAAACGCACCATGAGTTTGGCGCACACACACTTAATTATTTATTTGACATATATTGGCGTATTTGTAATTTTTCAAAGTATTTGGTCAAGCTTAGAAAAGAGTAGGTAATAATATTTTTCGTTATTCTGTCTGTCATTGAATTGTTGTTGTTAATTATTGAATGTCAAAAATCTAGCTATATGATCAAATATTGCGCGCGAGGGGATAAAATATTTGACTTATTTATATGAAAGTTTATATGAACAAGGAAAGCAAGACCTCTAGTAATAATACAATGTTTGGGGTTTCATACCCTATGCCTGTGTTATGTGCCTATATTGTGATGATAAAAGTGTATTAACACTACATACCTAAATGACAAACACGCATTCAAACACTTGTTTCATATGAACATACATACAAACACAACGTCAAACCTTAGTTCCCAAAAAAGGGAGGCAAAGGTCTAAGGTAAATTACAACATAAGTAGTAGGTACTAATTCAATAATGGGCACAAAACTTAATATCCTACTTTATTTATATTCTATTACCTATACATAAAGCATAAACCTAATAACACGGTGCAAAGAGAAATGAACCTTAAACTTGCAAACCGAGAGTCGAGTATGTTTTGACTTCCGAATGAACTCAACAACATAACATTACGTCTGTATTTCCCGAAGGGGTAGGCAGAGCACCTATACATATGCCTATCATCATCAGCCGGAAGACGTCCACTGTTGAACAAAGGCCTCCCCCTTAGAACGCCACAATGCACGACACCTATGTGTATTCCTATAATAACACTTTGCCCGACCCAGGATTCGAATACAGCACCTCGTGTTCAGCAGTCGCGCTCAGCGACCAGTAGACCAACGAAGCAGTTGGTGACAACATTGGAGGATATTTTATTACCTAAGTAAACAATACACTTAAGATTTTGGTATTAAATTATAATTTATTAGAAACACAATACTCCCACGTTAATTGCTTAAAAAGTTGTCAACATTACCTAAAAATGATTTTTTCTTGCTATTGAACATAATAATCAATAGCTGGTGTTAGAGGGTATTTTACATCAAGTAAGAAAAATATAAAAATGCATGTTTATTATAGACATCATAAAAAGGAAACGGAAAAACTTCGGTATTTATTTATTAACATGCAATTTAAATTATATAATTCAATTTTAGAAACTGTCTTTTTAATCTGTTCTTCAAATGTCTCTAACGCCATTCGCCATATTGATTTTAACGTGAAGTCACTCCGATAGTACTAACCATGGGTACTAATCATCAGGGTTTATATGTTTCGCCGTATTGTTCACTAACGGAGTGATGTCACAAGCCGAAACAGCATGGCGGTTAGCGTTTATACGCGAAAATTCAAAATCATAAATAAAAATAAGATTCTAAGGCATTTCTCGGTTTTATAAAATTGAAATAAAAAAAATTGGTTTATAACGACCTCCTTTTTAAAAAAATGTGCAGTACCATATTGTCGAAGCTTTATAGCATGGCTATGCAGTGGCGTTCACAATAATTACCTAACACTTCGTTTTCGGATTGCACAAAAAAAATTGTTGTTAAATTGCATTGATAAGAATTATTATAAATATTCATGTTAATTAGCCGGTATAGGTACACAGACGTGATTATTTTGATACAGCAACATCCGTTAAATAAAGAGTCATGTATATATTTTATTTTGTTTATCGGGTTGTTATCATTACGATACAAAATGTAGAACGTGAGCGAAATGACTTACTAAACGGGCAAGATTTCCAACCATAAATTCCTTGATGATTACCCTGATGTCTTGCAAAGAAATCTTTTTGATTTTGATTAATTTTATTACAAAATACTGCGCCGTCCAGGTTAGACATACATATAGGATTTACATTGAAACGTCTTCCGACACGTCTCTTTGTCGCGCGCTGTGAAGCCGCGGTTTTTCTCTGGACAGGACCTGGGTAAACATTCACTAGTCGTCGAACCTGCTCTCTGTCTGTACCCAGATAGTTCTGTCTTTATTTTAACTTTAATTGGGCTAATCTGAAATATAAATAATATTTAATAACACGGCAAAACATGTTGTACACACACTTTATTGAATATCTTGTTACCAACCATGTTTTATGCAAATAAAAGATTTGATTTGATTTGAACACGGAACATAAAAACCCATAAAAGTCCACAAAAAACAATTCGTAGGCACTACATTACTACAAGGTGCCATGATATAATACATAACATCTTAAATTCACGTCTATTTTCCAGAGGGGTAGGCAGAGACAACGGATTTTCCTTTGCTCTAACAACGACTTCACCTCGTTCTCTTCATCACAAACTTAGTATTTCATCAGAACTAAAATCTGCGATCTGGTCAGAATATATTTACCGAGATCTTTCCCTTACCGGTAATCCATTCACATGTTTTGCAAACAAAAATATACTTGTCAAGTAATCTATTTTGTTTGTCACAACATTCTTCTTCGAAGCTCAAAATACAAAATTGTTCTATATAATTATGTAACGGTAAGTTTTTCGGTAATTGTTTTAATGGAGACTGAATAAAGATACAGCATAGGTAGTAGTAGTAGTAGTTTATTTCTGTATTAGTTCTTATGTTTGACTGCCTCGTTGGTCTAGTGGTTGCTAAGCGCGACTGCTGAGCACGAGGTCCTGGGTTCGAATCCCGGGTCGGGCAAAGTGTTACTGGGTTTTTTCGTTAGATAATTCTCAGTAGCAGCACGGAGTATGGATTTGTGCTCGGTTTAATGGCAATAGGCTCGCCCCCTATTACATTGGGACCTAAAGACATAACTGGCGAAATGTGGGTGTACTACCTGGTACTAAAACCACTGGTACTTGTATCCAGTCTGAGAGTCTGCGCACTATAAATTCATATCAGAAAAATATAGAGTAACGACAGAGATATACATTATAGACAAGGAAATGGATTTTAAATAAGACAATAACCATGTTATGATAAGCGCAACCATAGTTTACCAACAGACAAAATCAAAGATTGGGTTATTATAACAAATTGACGCGTACACAATCTATTGTTTGCAGTTAGCAATGACCTAATTAATGTCAGCTACAATATTTTTTGGGTAAAATGGCATGTGCGTGTAAATAAATGATTTAAAATAGTGAAAATAAATAATAATCACTAATACTGGACAATTTAATTTAAAATATTAACACACAGGGTATTTTTTAAGCCTACAAAATAAAACAAAAAGTTTATTTTTTAATTCCTAAAACATAGGGGCCTATATTTTACAAGTCTTAAATTTATGACTGACCGGCATTCTACGTAGGTACAATATGTTGAAAAATGAAGTATAACTCACAGTATGATAAAGCCAGTTGATAGGTACAACAAAAACTTACGGTACTTAGTCAAAGGTCAAGAAAGATAGCGATAAAGAAAGCATTGTAGGTAATATGATAGCAAATGCATTGAAGTACAGGGAGCATCGGACTATAAAAGGGGGATCGACTAGCAGTATGGCACAGTTCGCAATAGGCTGGCAACGATGAAGACTGTCTTAATCCTTTCAGGGCTCATCGCCCTGGCGATGGGTGTAGCCCTTCCAACCCACAAAGACATCAAATTGAAGAATGGTAAGAAATAGTTTCCATTAATATTTTATTTTATAGAATTTTAAATTAAATAATAGTAAAATAATTTGAAGCCAGCACCGAAATTCTTCAACCTTTACATGGCTTTGTTAATTTGAGATTAGTATCTGCCACAATGGTTTTGTAATTTGTAAACTCAGTGTTGTTGTTGTTTGTTAATCTGTAAACCATGAGGTATTGTCCTCCTAACCGAATTCGACATTACCCGTCACGTTACCGACCGTGACAAATTATTATGCTCAAGTGTAAACATATACACAGGAGAAAACTGCGAGACTGCTAGCTAGAAGCGCTTGGCATATTTGATGGAGCAATTAGTTATTTTAAGCAAGTTAGTGTAAGCATCTCTTATTGAACTTTTTTACAGTTGATGCTAACTACGTCGAATACCAGAAGAAGATTTTGTCACTTTTCGAACATGCGGAACAGCTTGACTTCCATGCCGATTATTACAAAGCTGGCAAAGATTACAGCGTTGAAGAAAACATCGACAATTATACAGTAAGTAGTGATTGTTTTTTATGTTGTTTTACCGTTTTCCGATTGGCAATATTAGTATTACTAGTAAAAAATGTAATGTTTGTAATAAAATTAATTTCTTATAAAACTTACAAATATACATGTTTAATATTTTGTACTTCAACAGAACAAGAAAGCTGTCGAGGACTTCTTGATGCTGTACAGAACCGGATTCCTGCCGAAATACCACAAATTCTCAGTCTTCTATGAAAGGATGAGGGATGAGGCCATTGCTCTGTTCCACATTTTCTACTACGCTAAGGACTTTGAAACCTTCTACAAAACCGCGTGCTGGGCCAAGATTTACCTTAACGAAGAACAGTTCTTATACGCGTACTACATCACGATTGCGCAAAGGCCTGACACTAAAGGCATCGTTCTCCCGGCGCCTTATGAAGTCTACCCGCAGTTCTTCTTCAACAAGGAAACTCTCATCAGGATGTACCGTACCAAAATGCAAAACGGTTTGTCTAGTGCCGAGAGTGCTGCCCAGTACGGTATCGTGAAAGAAAACGACTACTATGTATACTACACCAACTACTCCAACTCCCTGTCATACCCTAACCAGGAACAGAAACTGTCATACTTTACTGAAGATATTGGTTTGAACTCATATTACTACTACTTCCACTCGCAAATGCCATTCTGGTTTAGCGAAAAACATTTTGGCGTATTCAAGGATCGTGTTGGAGAAATCTTCTTCTACTACTACCAACAACTTCTGGCTCGTTACTACTTGGAGCGTCTTTCCAACGGTTTGGGAGAAATTCCCGAGTTCTCCTGGTACTCTAAATTCAAGACTGGTTACTACCCACAACTGACTGGCAACTACCTTCCTTTCGCCCAAAGGAGCAACGATTACGATATCCACACTGAAAGAAACTACGAATTCATTCGTTTCCTGGACACTTATGAAAAGACCTTCTTCCAGTTCCTGCAGAAGGGTGACTTCAAGACTGTAAGTTTTTAGGGATATAAATATATTTAAGTTATTTAGTTAAATATTTGTAGCCTCTAATATTATGTTTATTATAATTCACAGTTTGAAAAGGAGTTGAACTACGTCGGCAACTACTGGCACATGAACTCTGACCTGTACGCTGAAAATTCCACCAAGAACTTGCACCAATTCTCATACGAAATAATTGCTCGTCAAGTGCTGGGTGCGGGTCCTAAACCTATTGATAAGTAAGTAGCGTCAAATAATGCGCCTGAGTCACTTCTTCGTATTTTCCTAACCCAATGTGATCAACCTATAACATGACATAATATTATGTATTTTTTTCTCCATAGGTACACTTTCATGCCAACTGCTCTCGACTTCTACCAGACCTCTCTGCGCGATCCCGCATTCTACCAGCTTTACCAAAGAATCGTCGATTACCTTATTGACTACAAAGAATACGTTACGCCCTACACTTACAATGATCTCCATTTCGTCGGTGTTAAGATTAACGACGTCAAGGTTGACAAACTTGTTACTTACTTTGACTACTTCGACTTCAATGCTACTAACAGCGTATTCTTCAGCCAGGATGAGCTCAAGTCATACCCTACTGGTTTCGTGATCCGCCAGCCCCGTCTGAACCACGAACCCTTCAGTGTGAATGTTGACGTTAAGTCAGACGTAGCTTCTGACGCCGTTTTCAAGATTTTCATTGGACCTAAGTACGACAGCAATGGATACCCAATCAACATTGAGGAAGACTGGATGAAGTTCTACGAACTCGACTGGTTCGTCCAGAAACTTGTCCCTGGTGAAAACAAGGTTGTGCGCAAATCTAGCGACTTCCTGTACTTCAAGGATGACTCCATTCCGATCAACGACATTTACAAGTGGTTAGACCAAGGAAAGGTGCCTTTCGATATGTCTAATGTGCCCGACAACATGCCCAGGAGGTTGATGCTGCCTAAGGGTACTCCCGGTGGATATCCCTTCCAGATGTTTGTGTTCGTATACCCATTCAACGGAGTCACCAAGAACGCTGACGTGTTCAAGAACTTCATCAATGACAACAAACCCTTCGGTTATCCGTTCGACCGCCCAGTAAAGGAGGTCTTCTACAAACAGCCTAACATGTTCTTCGAAGACGTGAGGGTTTACCACAAGGATGCGTATTATCCGTACCAGATGAATGTACCGTCCTATTTCACCCAAAGGAAGATGTAAGAATAATTCTTCATAGTCTATCGGTCTAGTAGAATTATTTTATCATTAATGAAAATGTATATAATACATTACGTACAATAAATGTTATAAATAATAACTAGTTTGTTTATTTTTTCTCCAAAGTTAACATTTCATTAATCTATAAACTAATGTAATGCTATAACACAATTAGATAATAAATTTAATGGTCAAGTATTCTGTACATGTAATAAAATCGCAATTCATGTATCCCCCTCTAAATTTGATAAAAACACCTTTATCAATTAAATACTATGTATATTCCTTTCGATAAGTAATTTATAGTGTTTTTAACTTACTTAAAAAGTCTGATTATAGTCCACTGGTGTTTTTATCTGAAATTCACGCGAACGAAGTCGCGGGCAACAGCTAGTTTCGAGTTCAAAATTAACTCATTCATGGTTAATATGTCATCATTATGACTATAAGAGTGACGTAGAATAATTATTTGTATAGAGAAGTAAATTGCCTTGCCTTAATGTTAGATTATTTAGAAAACAATATTATAAATAATAAAAGAAAATTATAAAATTAAATTTTTAATATCACCAAAACCTCTTTACAAACATTCTACAGCTTCATTACTAAAAATAATTGTTAAATTCATTTGATTTGGTAATATTGTTTAATCAAGAATAGGTGAAAAGTAACCATCCTCAATAGCATTGTTCTTTTTATGGTATATTGTAATGTTGTAAAACTTGTAATTTGGAGCATCGTCATCGTAAGCTACAGCTGGTCTATTGAAAGGAAAGCCTAAGGGCTTCCTATCAACGTCATGAGTTAAATCAGAATATAAGGTATTTGGTGTAGTTTCGTCGACGTCTGCATCATCAGGCGGTGTGACCATTATAAATAGTGTTAATTTCAAGCCTTTTTCTAAGCCTCTAGGTATAATTAAGTTTTCTGGAAACTTGAACAAATTGTATTTATTAGTTCTGTTTTTCTTTGACCCTATTTCCAAATTGTAATATTCATCATTTGACAACTTATTTGATGTATCTGGCGACCAAGACACAGTATTTAGTCCTTCATCAAATGGATAGATAAATTTATCAAGTTCAAAAAAGTTTGAATATTCATTCCAACAATCGTCTACACATTGTGGTCCGATGAACAGTCTTACTATACCATCAGTAGTGCTTTTAGATTGTATTGTGAAGGTGAGCTCGAATTGGGAGTGTTTTAGTCTTTTTTGACGTGCTGTTATCGTCACTGGTGGTTTGGAATGGGACCAGTCTTTTTTACTTATAGCCCTATTTATGTTAAACTGATAATAGTCAAAGTACGTTGTAATATCTGGAATATCAGCATTGACGATGTCAAAATGTTTAGTTGAGTAAGAGCGTATATAGAGACGATCAGTCGACTCCTTGTACTCAGTAAAATAGTTTAAAGCGTATTGGATCATGTACCAATATATTGGATCTCTCAATGATGTTTGAGGATGGTGGAGTAGTGATGGAGCCGGATTGTATCTGTAAAGAAAATACAATGTAATAATATTATTATATTAATGTAAACAATATATATGCTACGCTTAGACGGACATTCACGGACAAATATAATTAATTATCCAATTCCGGGCGAGGATCGAATTTGCAACTGCTAGTGTAGTACAGTTTATCGGTCTAATAAAATAGTAACTTACTCATTATAAGGGTATCCATTACCGCCGTATCCAAATAGTGATCTAACAATTTTACCTACTTTGCCAACTTCAAAGTTGGCACGAATTAACTTCGTAAGTAAATAAATGTAGCTATTTTCTGTTAGAGTCATAGGATCCGCCTTTTCCTGTAAATAATGTTTCTTATTAAATATAATAAAATCAAATAGGAACCAAAAATGTTCCTACTTTAAATTTTTGTGTTAAATAATACCTATACAATTCCTTTAATATCTCGTATTATAACATAGAATACGTATATTTTTTTTTGTCGTGGAAGAATTAATATCATGCAAAATTATATTTGACATTGTCGTTTGCATGTCAAATATAGAGATGTTAATAGACTTAGAAAGTAGTTATCTAATAAGTTAATATTAAAAATATATTTTTAACACAAGCTTTTAAAACAAAAGTACCATCATATTGTATTGTCACCAAACCTATTTAATTATGCAAAATTTCATAAATCTGATGTCAATATGTGTTTCTAATTTAGATTGCAAGATTTGACCTTAAAAACTCATATATTATACAAACATCGCAAGTTGAATAAAAGCTTGTATAACACATTTTAGCATCGTTTATATTTTGTATAAGATAGAGGGGTTATATACACATAATACGTACCATTATTATAATTCCTCTAGACATACACTCATTAATAGCAATGTCTATTGCTCTTATTTTAGCTCTATCATCGCTCCAATCTCCTAATGGGATCCTAGTAGGGAAAGGTAATCCATTTTCATGGATAAGATATGGGTTGAAACCACTAAAGCTGGTTTTCTTTGTTGTGTTATTTTCCTGTTTTAAATGCTTCTCCTCAAGGTACAGGCGCGCGGCAAGTTGTTGATGTATATAGTAGTAATGCTCATCGTGTCTAGAATTTATAGTATATAATTTATGGCGGAACATCCAATAAGGATGCATTAAGTGCACACCATAGTAGTAACTGTTCAATGAAATGTCTTCTCTAAAGTAAGTCATTGCTTCGTCTCCTCCATTTTGAGGCAGATTCCAACCAGAGTAATTTGTATTAATTATGATAGTATCATGATTCTCATAATTGTCATCAACACGAGCTTCGTCTAGATTATTCGTGTTTATGGAATTACTAAGCTTTAATGCTTTGATTATGGCTTCACCATTGACAAAAAAGTTAGGTTTCTCAATGAATGGGGGCAAAAACGAAGTAATTTTATCATTTATGTCTCTATGTAACATTATAATACGAGACACATATGATACCAAGTCTTCATTCAACTCATCAAAGTTAATCAGTTTATCAGTGTTAATGCCTGCTATCTCTGCACTACGAATTAACTCGAACAGATTGCTTGTTGCCTCTTTCATATTTTCGTCAAATATGTTAAATGTCAAATCTTTCATGGCGGCACCACTGGTTTTCATGTACTTACTAAATGTTTTGTTAAGTTCATTGTACTGAAAAAAAGTAGAGTTAATGTTTCAGAATTTGTGTTTGTAACTATTTGTCTTCCGTAATTTACAATGAAGGGTATTTAGTATAGGTAAATGTTCTATTTACTGCAATTTTCTTGTTATTTCGGGTCTGTTTTTTTTACAGTTATATGCAAAACTTTGAATATAGTGGTCGAGAACAGAGGTAATATGAGCTACGAGTAATGATGTAAACTCTCAAGTTATGTATATTATATATACATAATAAACAATTAGAAATCATTGGTAATATCTTTAAATATTTTCATTCAACGTTGTATCGAAAAAAAAAAAGGACAAAGGAGGTCATATGAAAATTAAAGAATATGTAAATTACCTGAAGGAATTCGGAATAAATATTTTGGCTTCTCTCTGATCCTTGCGTGGAATATCCTCCGGGAACGATACCCATCAAAGGGCCATCATCGCTCATAGATATTTCTGCCAAAAAGTGTTTTTATTTTCAATCATGATTATATTTTCAAAAACTTTTATCAATTGTAGCCTCTTTATAGTTGTTAACAAAATAAGTAGGTTGGTAATTGATGTTATCATTGTTATTCCTGTTTATTAAAGACCTAACTGACCAGCAATTATTTATTCCTATAACTGAATACTGTGTATTACCGCAGATTTCTCAATGCATGCTAGTGTATGACAGGAAACATGTCATTCTTCGTTTAAATAAACATACTGCAATATCAGAAATCAACTGGCACCTAGTCACTAACATACCATACTATAAGAATAGAGTTATAGATGCAATGAAAACTGTATTCAACAATAATAAGCGATGCCCTGATCTAAACCTTGGAAATTCAACCTTATAATCTCAGTTTATAGATAGATAAATACACAAAAACGTACCTCCATCGCTGACTATACCACGGAATTCGTCTGTGGGTGCTGACCTTGAAATATCCACAGACAGAAGCCATACTAAGACTGTGAGTCGAAACATCACAATAGCTAACACTGCAGTCAACTAGTGCCGTAAATAGTAAAACATGGCTTATATGCACGCGTAAATTCATAACAGTATTTCTACTGATCCAATTGAGATCCTGAGGGTCGCTTTAATGGGTTCAATTTTCATTGTACACTTGTGGTCATATTTTTACTTCACACCTAGTATCACAACAGTTTGTATCTCCGACCGCGCGATGAGTGGAGACTAAGTTTGTTCATTAATTTGATCATCGTTCCAGTAATTCCAGAGACTATGAAATGAGGCCTTCCAAGTACATTACACTCGTTTGCAAACACACATCTGATATTTTTACGTTTATTTTGTACTAGAATTGAAAGCACCTGTGCTGTATACCTACGTGTGCTATGATTACAATGATGTCATGATACCCTAAACACAATTGTGTTACCAACTCGGTGAACCCTATCATTGACTTGTGTGTAGTTGTTGTGTATTGACTGCTGACTAAAATAAACAGATGAGTGACTCTTTAAATACTCACTATTTGTTTAGGTCTATTTGGTAAAAACTGTCTTAAACCCAAAAAAGATGCAGTATTTTCATTAGAGAGCTACTTTTATATCACTGTTATAGTAAGTAGTATGATCTTTATAGCCGTAGCAACTGTGCAAAATCTATGTGTAAGGTAATGAGCCAATTTAGGTTAATCTCGTTAGATTTAAATAAAACAAATGCTCGTTGTTTCTTATTGTGTCCTCAGTTGTACAGTACCCACGGGAAGCAAAATGCAATTGGACAATTTTTCAATTGCGAGACTTGGAACTCGGTTAATTTTGGTCAAGAGGCAATTCTTCACTCTCCAACGCAATTACCGTATAAACAGAAATATAAAATATGCCAGTGGAAATATTCTTACACACGCTTACATAACAGGCGGTTTGGATGTATAAATCATAATAATTCACTAGACACTAAGAGTGTGGTATTTCTGTACCTTTGATCAACAAAGCCGGAGCGCCCGTAACAACACGCAAACAATGAGAAGATTCCAAGGAATAATTGGGTCAAGGACAACCAATTGAAACCAGAGTAAAAGACTGTCGTTTTGTGTATTGACGTTGTAATGACGAAGTTATTATTAATACTTCCATAATAATGTGCAACGCGTTATAAATATTAGCATATAATTGTTTGAGAATTCGTTTCGGATGAATTATTCCGGAAATAATCCTTTGGAACGAACACAGAAAGATACCTGGCCTACTCTTGTAGGCTATTAATTATTATAATAACAAGTGCCTATCTATAAGATAGAGTAAATTGTGCAAATTAATTAAACAACCATGCTAATACCGCATTAGGTTTTGTACTAATGTCAAAGTCTTAAGTTTTTTAAATACAATAAAAATAGCATCTAAATATAATAATACTATAATATAATTAATAGTGATAGACGAATTGCTTAGTCTCCAGTCATCATCTCCATGAATTCTGAAACCAAAGTAAATAACTGTTAGAAATTATAAAAATAAATATTTTAAGTTAATATAATTAAATGAAATGGGTTTTATTTAAAGAAGACAAATACCAAAAGTAAAGAAACGTTATAAATATAAAGTTAAATGATATCTAATTAGGTATTAAGTTATAATTTAAATTATTAACTGTATTTTATTAAACTAAGAAGAACAAGTAATAACAGGTTACGTCATGTCTAAATTAGATAGTTACATACTATAAAATCATAACAAATGCCAGGCATCCTTGTGGTTCAATAAATACGTAAAAGATTTATAATACCAAACCACTTAGCGTTTTTTCGCGAAAAGCCATTCCATCAAATTCTTTGATCTCAATCCAAAACAAGCGGAGATTAGTATCAATGAATTAATATTGCAGTGTACTTGTAAGTCGACATAAATTCCGACCGTCACATACCACACGCCTTTTCGATGCGCTTGTAATGTTTCGGCATTAGTATGAGAGTAATGTTTATGTATCTATGTTGCTTTCGCGAAAATTTATGCCATAGTTTATCTTCAAGAGCAGCTGCGGCATTCAGTTAGTAATCGTCTCAAAACGGGATTTTGTTTTAGTTGAACAGACATTTTAGTGGTTTTATAATATATTGCTATATTGGCCGACGTAGGTTGATACGTGGCCAAATTGTTATGTTCACGGTTCTGACATTTCTGTCACCAAAATGACATCAGGTAACTGCGTGTTAACTGCGGTGGCCTGTCTTGGCGATGAGACAAAATGTGGGCAGACCTCCAGCTCAATATTCGAATAATATCACAGCATTAAAGTGATTTAGTAGAATACTGGCAATTTAGTTCATGCGAATTTATTAAAGTCGGGATAGAAATATTTACCATCGAAGTCGACGGTTCCGGAGCCGTCAGTGTCAATTTCAGCGATGATACCGTCTAAGTCGCTCGAGCTGAGTTTGTCATCCAGAGCAGCCAGGATCTCCTTCAGGGTAGAAGTAGTGATGTAGCCGTTGCCTTCACGGTCGTATAACCTGTAGATTCAAGTAAATATACTCTTAATTTAGCACTTGCGCAAATATAAACAAAATAACAATTTATTATAATCAATCAATGTTTTAAGATTTAAAAAATAATCTTAACTGACCTGAAAGCTTCTTTCAGTTCCTGTTGCATAGCCTCGGCATCTTCCTCCTCCAAGAAGTGGGATGCAATGTTGCAGAAGCCATCGAAGTTAATCTTGCCAGAGTCTTAAATAAAGTAGAAATAATAATTAATCCAAGACTAAAACCAGATATACCACGAACCTTGAGCGCTCTATTTCTTTCATTGAAAACAGACTAGATAAATAAACTATGGAAACAGAGACATGCATCTTTCAAAGGGACTGGAAGCTCGGGGAGAACTACCGTACGGAAATAGCCTCATTAGTTCTCGCGACGAGTAAAAATATTCGAGAATATATTCGAAAAGGTGTCGTAGCCTCGGTACGTGTGAATTCTTGTTAGCGTATTCCGATGATTGATTACTTTTTAACAAGAGATGTTTGCAGCTGTTTACAAGATAGTTGTTGTTCTTCCTATTCTATAAATCGCTCCTACATGTGATCTTGGCAACTGGGATTATTTGAAATATCATATAACATTCAGTTTTCATTGATTCTTACTACATCATAAATATTTAAAGATTTTCGCATAAATATTTGTGGATCGATTTGAAGGATAAACACATTAGTTTATATTCAATCAATATTTGTTTCATCGAACAAAGGTCCGTTAAAAAATCTACTTTTCTATACGTAAACTAAACAATGTAGAGTTTTGGCACAAGTGATGGAGCTTCCAGTGCCTGGACTAGTACTCTAATAAAGACTGGTTAAAATATGTTTCATTTAAAGTTACTATGCTTAATTGCCATTAAAAAATATTTATTAGGGCAAAAATACTTACTTTCTGGGTCATTTTCATCGATAAGAGCTTGCAGTTCAGAGTCATCAAAGAGCTGACCCATGGTGTTAAGGATAGTTGAGATCTTCAGGACATCGATGTATCCTGACTTGGTGGTGTCGAACATCTGGAAAGCCTTGCGCAGCATGGCCATCTTCTGTTCATCGTCAGAGTCCTAGAAAAGAATACGAGATGTAAGAAAACTATGATCCACTCGGATGTTTTACATTTGTTGAGGCATTTCATTTACTTGCTGTAGAAGAAAAGTAGAGGCCAAGGTTCGCATACTCAGCAGTAGAATTACTGAAGCCCATATAATTTTTGCCATTTTCGTAATTTTCACTTTTCTCCTAAATTATGTAAGATTACTTAGATTTTTAACAATTCAGTACTACTATGTAATAAGTTTGTCTAATTTCTGAACACTTTTCGGGATTTGCCACAATCAACTTTCACATTCACGTCCATTAAATTGTTAACTTAAAATCCTTGTGATCCTCACCATGGTGTTTATGTAGGGTTGGCAGTTGTAACAAGAACCGAATCCGAGTGCGAGTGTTGTTACACTAGATTTTACGTCGGTGTGGCACCCTTATTTATAGCATTCCTTCCTCCACAGACTGGAATACAAAAATAAGTGAAAAACCTTCTGTCTCTCTCTCTACCGTACACGTTCAGAATAGTGACGTTGTTATTCAGTTTTTCGTCAGCGTGAATTATATCTACGTCAGATGTTGAGAATGTTAAGCAAAACCTGCATTCTGCAGGAAGTGAGCTGTCAGATTTATATAAACTAATTGACATCGACTCACACGTAGAAACACGAATGATGTGATCCATTTATAGAATTATGATAGCTGTTGACGAAGCTTCCTAAATGTTACTACTAAACCGTTTTGCACCACCAGAACAATGACGTATTTGTTTATTATTTTCATTCAGATGTATTAATGGAGGTTTACATGTGATGGTTGTTGCGTATCTTGTAGAAACAGAATATTTTTAGATGCAAAATAGAAGCTAGTGCTAATTTATTGAGTTTTTTGGGTACATAATAGGTGCGCGAGCACTGGTGTAAACTTCCTGATATTTTGCAGCTTTCTTATACTATCTACTAATAAGCTGTAAAAAGTAGATTATCTCGAGCATGTGTGTATGTACATATGTAAAGTTTGCTAAATATTTATGAGTCTGATGAGAATATTTATGAGTATCCTGTATAGGAGGAATGTTTTGTACAGGGATGAGTGGTCCAAGTTCCCGATTGCAACATGTGAAACTGAACATCTACAACGTGTCCAGTTTAAAGTGTACCAGAAACTGTTGCGCATATAAAGTTGTTCCTTGATTAAGAGCAGGAAATTCCTTTGATGCGGCCGCCGATTCACAACAATCCCAACGAGAATATTACGTGTAGCGACGTCACTGTCAGATGTTAACAACTTTTTAAATGTATACTTATTTACATTTGGTATATTATAACATTTTAGGTTTCATTGTTACTGCAGTTTGATTTATTTTATTCCATAAAAATAAATTTTCGTAATTTGTATTATTTTAAATTACTGCACATTTATTACGTCACTCTCCAATAATAAGATAAGGATATTTTTGTTTTCCCGCAAAAATACATTGATTTACATGGACTAAAATTAAAGTTTTACAAACTAAAACAATCAAATATTTTTGAGCATTAACATCATAAAACATTTAAGTTCATAAGCTAAACTTTTAGTATCAATCAATATTATTTATTGAAAAACGTATTGATTGATTTACGATCCAAGAGTAATATAACAAATTACGGTATATTAAAGAATTTAGAATTCGATAAAATGATCGATAGCTTAAGCGTAAATATTTAAACAATGTGAATATAACAGATAATGTGCGAGCAGCCGATGATTGGCGACCACTGGCGCGTGAAACGGGTTATACTGCGGCGCCGGGGCAGATATAGACTGTCGGTGATCGGCTATAATTTTTGTGTTCTCATGTGAATGCCACAATGAGAGAAACATCTAATCTGAGTCGCGCTTTACGTGTGGACCACGTGTAGTCATAAAACAACAATACACATCGAAATTAGGTCAGGTTACAAGTTTATTTTTAAAACACTTGGTAATATTTGTGACGTTATTTCTGGTCAGCGCATTCCTTAGCAAGCAGTAAAGTCGGTAATTGAAATTTTTGTATAAATGAGGAATGTACGGTTAATTCCGTAACAACCGTAGTAGGTAATATATTAATACTCCTTGGAAAATATGCATATTCCATATAAATGTTTGTAATCAGTTACAGTAGAATGTTGTGTGGATTTCTTTTTAGAGAACATTAATTAGGTATATTTCCGAGTTCTATGGAATGAGTTTTTGTTTCCAATATTTCATGAAACCACTACACCTGGATTATTTCTGTGCACAATAAAACATTTTTCTTTGTTATACGAATAAAATATTCAGAATAACGAAAACAAATGAGACAGCATAGTCATTGTCTTATGTAACTCAGTTCATTTAATACATCGTTAAATAATTCACGCTGTCTGTGCGTTAATTTCATGTTTGTTTTATTGTTTCCTACCCAGATTGTGACATTTTCTTAGAATTATTTGTACCAGATTAAATATAAAGTATATTTTGTCTTTTGTTTCTTTAAGTATGTTTAGTAATGAAGATAAAAGCGACCAGTTGAGCCTTGAATTCAGGCATCCTAGAACTATTTCTGATTTCAGAGGATTTATTTATATCGGGAGCACATGTATCAACGTAACGATCATCTTGTGGGGTTATGGCATCATTTCCAGAAGTATTTAAGTTAATGTGATCTTAATATTGTACTATATTTTGTATGTTTTATCATTGAGATTATTTATAGTTAGCAGGTTATCAATCAAAAATATTAGAAGATATAAGTAATATACCAATGATTTTATCACCTTTAAACGCACTCAAAGAGCCATTAAAGTAAGATTGGCGAGTAATAAAAAAGATATAGCATATTTACGATGACAAAATATAATACACTTAACCGCAGGAAATAGGTACCTATCGTAAATAAATGCGCTAATAATTCCACAGGCGAGCGGAGTCAGTTGCAGCCGCAGAGACTTATTAAATTTATTATCCGATGCGTAACCGACATGTGACTAATTTACACAGACTTAACATTCCATAATCAAAATAATTGGTAATCATAGCCAAAAGGACGGACAGAGTTGCCGGTACCGCACCCTGAATCATCAGCGTCAATGGACTGGAAATATAACTTCATTTTGGCACGGAACATCAGATTTTCCTTGCAGAATCCATCGGCTGATATCTGAGCGCCAAATGTAAATAAATCTTGAAATAGTCTGCTAGGAGGTAATGTGTCTTTAATTTGTATTTTTTAAATAACTTTCTATTTAGCAGTCGAATACTTTGCTGACATCCTTATGTGACGTCTATTCTATATTGTAATTAGGGTATATAATTTTTTTTTTTCAAATGCGTTTTATAACTAACCAACTTTTACGCGTCATTTCTCAAAAACTAAATGGCGTTGGTATTTCCTAATTGATTTATCGTTTTTAAATGATACCTATGGACAATTTTGAATGATCAACATAGGTTTATTAGATAGAAATAAAATAGCCAGTCACTGTACTATCCAATCAGCTATAATCTGTATTATAAGGCAGTTAGTTGACTCGGAAAAAATGCAAAAACCTTAAGTCTACTCATAAAATTGACTCAACATTTTGTCAGTTTTAATAAATTTAAAATATTATCTCAGAAAATATTCATAAATAGAACTAAGCTTGGTTATGTATTATTTTAATTTATTACAGCAATTCTTCCCATCTAACGAGGAAATATGATTTGCAATAATTTATGTATTTGTACGCCGCGGAAATGTATCTACATCGTTTGACTTTAACGATATATCATAAAGTTTTATTTGTGTTTACACGTGTATTAAATATTGTATACATACCTGAGGTTATTAGAGAATGTAGGTTTATTATATCAAATTCTCCGCTATTATTAAAACAAATACATGCACTGATTTAGATATTTTATTGAATTACAATTGTTATGAATATGGTTATTGTATCATAAGCTTTGTAAAAACTTTGTAATCGACTGTAAAATTATTTTCTGTTTGTATTCTAGCTGTTGTCACAGTAGTGACCGATGGTTTTTAAATTTTCCGCGATGAAAATAGGGAAAGCGTAACGTCGTTGTAAAATGTTTGGAACGTATCCAAAAATAATGATAGAAAACCTCGCGAAATAGCAATAATGTGCATTCGTTCTCCTTGTTATATATACGTTTAGTTTGTTTTAATGATCAATGAAAATCAACCGCATGATGTGGTCACGATCAAAGTATTTTATTGGTTAAATCGTAAATGTTATAATATATATTAGAGTTATAGTCCCTTTTACAGGTGATGGTGTTTAATATTTGGCCGTTAGCGTACCTCGTTGACAATTTATTGGCCCATTTGTTTATGATCTTATAATAATTTTGAATGTCTGTTGTGTTCAATTGAAAAGTAAAACTTGACATTATGATTAAAATGGCCGGATGATAATTCTGACGAATTATATTTATCTACTGCGTTCCTAGTTTTTCCTTAAAAGTAAAACCTTTAGTATCGTAAAAGCGCCACTAGTCGTATGTCTAATTTAAGTCAGGGTAAATGTGTGTTTTTATATTTTGAATTTGATATAAAGTCATAAAAACATTGGAAATTAATTATCTTTTTATTAAAACACCAACATAATACATGAAAATAGGCACACAACTATGTTAATCATATTATAGTTACAAAATAGTTTCTATTCATACACTTTTATTTCAGGACTGTCATCATCATAATCGAAAATGTTAAACAAAAAGTCATAAACAGTAGGAATACGCTTTCTGACCACTTCTGGTTTTACAGGTGGCTCTTCTCCTATTAGATTGCTTAAATAAATGTCGGCATCGTTTATTTCTTCAGTTTCTTTTGCATTAAAGTCGTTTGCAGTAATTTCATTAATTAGATTTAAATAATTTGTATCCTTATTGAGTACTACTCTTGCGAACTCATCTGCTGATTCGATCGTCGTAGTCGTCGGAGCGGTTGTGACTTCTTCTTGGACTTCTTCCTCTGGCTTCACTTTACGATATTTGGTATAATTTCCTCTTTTTGCTGAATAATCTTTCTTATCGAACTCAGCCTTTTTGGCTTTGTAATCAAATGGTTCCTTTCTGTTGTATTTAGAAGAGTAATCGTAACTTGCTGATTTTTGTAATAGAGGTTTACTATATTCGATTAGGTTTTCTTCGTTGTATATAACATTGTCGGTTGGTGGTGCCACTGTAGGGTATATGAAAGCATCTATGGCTTTTTTAGCTAAAAGTTCTTTTTTATCTGCTTTTCCTTTGTCATCTTTATAATCTAAAGGTTTATTGACAAATTCAATTGACACATCAGCTAAAGAACTGTCAATTTCATCATTATTTACTGCCTGTTCTTCTAATGGAATATCAGAAGAATATTTGTAATAATTTTTGCTTTTAGCTGAATTTATCTTTTTGTCCAACTCTGTTTTTTTGGCTTTATAGTCAAACTGCTCTTTACTTTTAGATTTTGACGAATAACCATATTTTGAAGATTTTAATAAACGTGGTAGTTTATTTTCGTTTTCTGTATCGTTGTTCTCTTCTTTAGCCAATGGTTCCTCGTCAAATGACGCTTTCTTTTCATTAGAGTCCATGTTTTTGTTTTCAAGTTCAGATAAATTGTCAAATTTAGCAGAATTTTGTAAATAATGTGTAGTTCTAACTTCGTTTTCATTTTCTTCATCAAAATCGTCAAGAGAGGCTACATTATATTCATTTACTTTTTCGGTCTCGCCATCGGTACTTTCGTAAGGCCTTTTCTTTGAATTGTAATCAAATGATTTCCCGCTGTTGCCGGAATAACTTGGCCGAGACGATGGATCGTAAGTATTCGTACCGTACCATTGTTTTGTAACACCCGGGCCTCCATAATTTTCAACTTTACTGTCCTTTTTTTGCGTGACAGTAACATATTTAATCAATGCGTTTGGCAATTCAAACAACTGTTTACTTTCAATAACCAAATCAAGAGGATAACCAGGTGATAAAATTGCGGTATTAAATTCCATGCTACTTGTAGAGTATGAACCGCTTAAACTAGCTTTAGTAAATGGTGCAACAAAAACAAACATTTGAAGAGGCAGACCTTGTGCTGTACCTTTGGGTAAAATAAGCCTTCCAGGGTATCCAATCTGAGAACTAATCATTTTTAGCGGCAGAGAGTCTAATCCATACTCTGCATCTTCCACTTTTTTTCGAATATCCTTAAGAGACATAAAGTCTGCAGAAAATTGTTTCATATCATCCGAAGTTCTAGATATTATGTTTGTACCTATTTTAAGAGTAACTTCAAACACATCTAACAGCGTAAACAGATTTTTCTTAGTCGCTAGTTCACCAGGCATTAGTTTAGGACCCAAATAAATCTTTACTAAACCTTTTTTAGAAACCAGAGAGGAGATGTTTAACTTTACAGTAAATGGTTTGTTATTCAATCTAGGTTGACCTATTTTGATGTTAAATGTCGTGTTACTGTCGTCTATTTTGAGTGCGTCAGTAACATCAAACTCAAAGTAATCAAAAGTAGTCATCATCTTTTTTACATCAATATTTACGACGCTTACTCCAGGGAAGTATAATTCGTTTCTTGTATAAGTAGGTAACGTTTTAAGTGCGCTGTCTATAAGGTCTACTATTTTTTTGTTTATCTTCCAAAACATAGGATCTCGCAGAGAAGTCATGTAATGTTCCAATACGGAGACATGTCTGAAATAATAACATATCATGAATAATGCGTAATTCATTATTAAGTCATCATCAAATACAAATTAATAACGTTCACGTTACCTGTTGTCCGTTATATCTTTGCCAAGGAGCTGGCGAGCCAATGTCTCATAACTCCTGTCACCCGTGACAAGGATTTCCATTAAATGATTCATTATTTGTGTTTTATTGTAGCCACTCTGCCTCTGAAAGTATTGTTTCTTTTATAAATTACACATTAATTTATTATTTATACAAGTAGTGTAATTATATACAGTAAATAAATATTTACCATGTGATCTACGACTGTTACTATATTACTTTCTATAGTTTGTAACAATGTTATGTCTTCATTAACTGGTAAATCAAAAAGCGACGTTCTATGACCGAATTCATTGCCATCAGAATAAATTAGCATAGGATCATAAGGAATGTCAGGTAGTGAATTCCAGTCTATACTGTCTATTTCTGGCAAACCGTTAGCATATCTTTCCAGATTATATCTCGCCATAAATTGTTTCATCATTTGATACATATTTTCGCCATTAATGTCGTCGTTAGACCATGTTTCCATTCTGAGCTTTCTAAGATAGTAATAAGCATTTAAACCAACGTCCTCACGAAAATAAGCTAATTTCGAGTCATCCTCGTTGTCATAAAATATTGCAGTATAGTTGGCGTCTATATAGTATGCGTTTCCTTCGTCTCGAATACTTTCTGCAGGAGTGACTTCATGCCCCGTAAGAATGGAAGAAGCTTGTTTTATTACATCTTTATCTATAAAGTAATTTGGTAACAGCTCATAAGGTGCTGGAATGATTAACCTTTCAGTGTCTTTTCTGTTTTGGATAGCTAAATATATAGCATCCACGTAAAGCGCACAATTCAAGTTTTGTCGCGCCCAGCAAGCGGCTTTGTAAAATGTGCTGACATCTTTGGCATAGTAAAAGAGTTCATAGATTATTTTCAGCTCTTCCATGTGATTTGGATTATATTCAGTAAAAATTTCTCCCTTGGACAGAAATCCAGCTGATTTTAGCTTCTGAAAATTGGTCAATGCTTCTGGTTTCTGTAATTAAAATATGAAGTCTTTAAGGATGTTGTGCATGTATTTATTCGAGTGCCTAACTGTTTATTTTTTATGTCTAAATATGTTTTGGACTTTTGGAAGTCATATTATCAAGACCATTGATTTTTTATTTCTTAATTTATTAGACAGATATTTCAAATATTTTTTCACAATAGTTCCATTATATTAGATATTGATGTAGTACAAGTTTATGAATACAAGTATGTGTTATTTACCAAGTAATCACCAGAGTCCAGTGTAAATTCCTGAGATAATCTTGTTACCAGAGGATCACTGCTGACTTCACAAACATTTTCAAATAACGGCATAATCATTTTTTGGAATTGCAGCCATTGTCTAGGAGCTGAAACGAAAAGGATTTATTTAGACTGAATAGTGATTATTATACTGATGTGTATAAATGGAGATTAGCAAGAATGTCTTGGCAGTTGGCTCCAGAATACAAATGTCAGTACAATGTAATAAATATGATTAATACTATCCATCTCTGACATTCACGGGTTGTTCACTACGTAAGGTCGGAATTCAGTTCTTAATTAGTTGACTAGACCATCGTTAATGGGTAAACTAAATTAAAAACACAACAATTTCAATTTTAGATTCAGTTATTAAAGGGCACATGAACTTTTTTCTTTCTTTATCTAGTTGCAATAGTAAACTGTATCAATTCTTTTTCAATTTCATTAGTAAATAATTTGAATGCCTGTCCTAATGTTAGATATTTTTGTACCACTTAAAAAATGAAATGTTCGTTCATTGTAACGTTCTAAGGGGGAGGCCTTTGTTTAACAGTAGACATCTTCCGTCTGATGATGATGATGATGGCGACACTAAACTTGTCGGAACCTTGAAGAAACTGAATTTGTCGTGAATTGGTAATCGCTTGGGTTTGTACCTACTAACTTAAATATTCAGGTCGTCAGTTCCAGCCTCTACGACATCCAGATATACTTCAAATGAAGTATAAAACGTTTATGATGTTCCGAGATAGCAGTGAGTGGCCTATTACATTAGACGGGGGCTATTAACGCTGGAATATTATAATAGGTGCCAAGCATTTATCATGATGTCTCTTTTAAGTATCCCTGATTAGTCCGCGGATGTATGTATAGCCGTAATCATAATAATTTATTTTAAATAGCTGCAGTAAATTATATTAAAACTTGTTATTTTGCATACCTACATTCATATGTAACATTAATTTAAGTACTTCACTAAAGAGGCTGAACTAGATGATGGTCTTTCGCTATTCTTTTGTAGCGATGAAAGTTAGAAGTCATTTGCACAGAATGGTCACTTGGTTGATGGTTTGGCTCGCAAATCTGCTGGGCAACCAGCTCATGAACAAGGGCTCCGTTCGAGTTCGAAACTAGTCGGGCATTCCCGAATACATATGTGAGTAAATAATAATATGATCACTTCATGTTTGATACAATAAGGGCAAAGATTAGAACGACTTACAAAGACAATAAATTATTACTCGGAATCTAATTTTCGCACTACAAAAAAATTAAGAGTAATAGGAATCTAGTGGTTCCTATATAAACCCAAAACCCATGGCTAATCATATTAATATAAACCGATTGAAAATAAGACCTTGTGTTTCAAGTCGCAGTGCCCACAAGCTAAGTTGGGATCACTTTGTAATGCTAATTCAACATACCCTTAACCCTTCCTCTATCCATGTTATCACAAACCCTATCTAAGCTATTACAAAATGATAAAGACTAATCTTAAACATAAGTGTCTAATTCGCGGATAGTATATAATTAACATCTTTTAGGTATAGGGTTATCACTTTCAAATTATCTTAGAGTAGAACTGTTCCACATTGGCGACTTGGTTACATCACTTAGGCGAATACTAGACATTAAAATTTAACTATTTTTACGGATTTTATCGCGGTTTTTGGTCCTGACGAACAAACAAACATAATAAAACATCGATACAATCCGTAAAAATAGGTCCTTTCAAAAACGATTTTTGTTTTGTAATGTGTCTGTTTGTCTTCGTTTCCTACAAAGTGTTCTTACCTGTTTCCTTATGCTGGATTTCAGGTTCGGTCGGTACCTGTATGAGGTACCCCGATATATGTATAACAAGCACTGTCACAACTAACACAACTGTTAACGTCTTCATTTTGTCTCATTAACTGTGGTTTTGTGAGCTAATCTCTCCAATATATATGTACATTTTCAAAGTTCATAGACATTTGAAATGTTATCATAAGTTGAATGCACTAAAGTTATGACTGTTAATGCAACGCTTATAATAAGTTTCGGGTCATCGGTCTAATGTCCTAAGAGAGTGATCGCAAGTTGTGCAATACCTACATCGAGGGAATCTTATTGCGTTCCTTCTTCTTAATCTAAGCACGAAGAATGTTTTCTATTTACCTATACTTTTTGATTGGATTAATAGCTCGCTGTATACGACGATATATGCAAAATGGCTGGCAGTGGTTAGAAGCGGAGGACCGAAGATCGAGTTCAGTGGCGTGCCATAGGAGAGGCCTATGTCCAGCAGTGGACTGAGATAGGCTGATGATGATGATGATGAATAGCTCGCTTCTAAAAGAATCAAGAAAGGACTGACTCGTTGGTTTAGTGGTCACTATGCGCGTTTACTGAGCACGAGATATACAGTTCGAAACCCGGGTCGGGCAGTGTCATTGGGTTTTTCTATCAAGTAATTGTCAATAGCTTGCCCCCTAATACATTGTGACTTATTGCATAACTGGCGAAATGTGTGTGTACCTAATGGAAAAACCCAGAACACTTTGCCGGACCCGGGATTCGAACCCAGGAGCTCGTGCTCAGCAGTCTCGCTTAGTAACCACTAGACCAACGAGGCAGTCAGGAGTGATGATAAAAATAAAATATATGCATGTAATACACTACTCAATGCTTTGACAAAAGGCGACGATTTTAATCATGTTTTAACGCTGATTGCCTATTCCATGTGGCTATTGGCTCATGCCGATACGAAGAAGATGCTAATTGCCTTAAGACGTGGATGAAAACAGGTCATGCTGTGGTGTAATTGGATGGTCAAGAAGATTGGTATCGGTAATAAGGTTAGGTATCGAATATGATAGGTATAGGTTAACCTCTTAAGGTGTGCTGTACCTACCTACCATACTTAGGGATCATCTCTCTTAGACTTTCTACTTCCTTTATTATACCTAATTACGTATTAGGTATAATAGGTAATGTATAATTTCAATATCACCCAGAACAGGCACGTTGTTCATACATAAATAAACTGTGAACTGTGATATCAAAATTGTTTTTAAAATATAGTCAAAACAACGTTATCTGTATAAGAAATGTTTGGCTTAACTGACCTACGTCAATGTCATGGACAACCGTGGATTAAGTTTTATGTTTAATTAACATCAGTGTTATTACTTTTTGGACATTTTATCATCACGCTTTGATCTCCCAAATGGGCGGGCCAAGCAATACAAGTAGCACACCCACATTTCGCCTACAGGCAGGCCCCCTTATGAAATCTATGATCCGGTCAAAAATACAGACTCGGAGCAGCTATTGATAATGGAAAAACCCAATAACACTTTGCCTGACCCGGGAATTGAACGCAGGAGCTAAAGCTTAGCAGCTGTGTCTACTACCACTAAACCACTGATGCAGGCTCCGAAGTTATCTGCCTCTTGTATCGAATAGAATTGTTCCCAAAAATAAAGCTTTTTTTACCAAAACAAAGTTAGCAATTTATACTTTTTTTGTTACCATATTTGAATAACTAAGTTGTAAAAGTTGTTTACCAAACTAAACAAAAATCTTTGACATTTACGTAATAAATGTTAGGTACGGTATTAAAAATGTTGATAACATCGAGTTATCGAATATACTGCGAAAGTATCTAGACGTGTCATGACCCTTATAACTGTAGGTCAGATGACGCTATCGAAAAAGAAAATAATTTATCATTGAATACCTTATCCTGTCTTACGTCATAGTAGATGTTTTATAAGGAGCATTATCTTGATCCTTTTGCGTGGGGTTATTGTATTGTTATAATATTGATATTGTCTTGTTAATATATTATCATATACTGGACGGACTGCCTCGATGGTCTAGGAGTTGCTAAGCGCGACTGCTGAGCACGAGGTCCTGCGTTTGAATCCGGGGTCGGCCAGTGTTACTGGGTTTTTCCATTAGGTGATTCTTAGTAGCAGCACGGAGTCTGGATTTGTGCCCGGTTGATGGCAATAGGCTTGCCCCCAATTACATTGGGACCTAAAAACATAATTGGCGAAATGTGGGTGTACTATATATACACCTCTGCCTACCCCTTCGGGGAATACAGGCGTGATGTTATGTTTTTATGTCATAATATAAAACAAATTTGTACAGTTATTTTCTTTTGATCGTCAGACACTTCGGCAGGTTTTTACACAATTTATGAATTTAGTTCTTGTTTTCCGAAAAAACTTGACTTACGCAATCCTTGTGTCGTAAGTACAGTTTTTGGAAGTGTTGTATTACGTTAAGATACACCCAGACTAGACAAATCTAAAATTGACTGAAACGGACAAAAGTTTGTCCTTTCCCCTTACCAGAAACCCTTAAAGCAAGACAGTTTACTATGTGCCAGACACCGCATCACACTGCACATAGCGGGGTCTCGCTTCCACGTATTAAATTGCCCTACCTTAAGAGTTTGTGGTAAGGGGGCTGTCTTGACTATGTTAATATCGCTACCCTTGGCATTGTAGTTTAATCAAACTTATTCCGCCAATCGCATCATCATTAGTCAGTTATTTAACATCGTAACATTTCCAGATTGCGGTTTTATAATTCTTCTCATGTAGGTACAATTCTTGCGTCTTTCATATACAACAAACCTAATGAATCAAAAGTGTTAGATATCAAATTGTTCAATATTGTTTAATGTTTCCCTATTTTCTCATATGTTTCGTTTTATTACTGCCATCTAGTTAACAGTAAACTTAGTTCTAGGACAACGGAGATTCAGTTTTGGAGCAATACGTAAGAGGGACTGGATGGCAAGAAACGCTAAAATAAACATTATATCTCCTGAATAATTTATAATTAAATACAATTGTAGAATATCCAATGCTCCTTTTTGTTATCAAATGCAAGATGAGTTATTTAATTTAATAATAATCTAGTCCATGTCAGAGCCACCTCGTAGCAGTCGAATGAACTACTTTCAGTATTGCGCAAAACATTATCTTAGGGAAGGATAGATGTCGATACTATGCGCATAAGGCGAATTGGATAAATATAATATTATTTAGCCTTCTTATTAAAAACGACTGACTGCCTCGTTGGTCTTGTGGTCGCTAAGCGTGACTGCTGAGCGGAAAGTGGGATTTTTCCATTAGGTAATTCTTAGTGCCAGCACTGAGTCTGGATTTGTGCCCGGTTGATGGCCCCTATTACATTGGGACCTAAAAACATAACTGGCAAAATGTGGGTGTACTATATGTGCACCTCTGCCTACCCCTACGGGGAATATAGGTGTGATGTTATGTTATTAAAAATCGAGGACAATTCCTGTATCAGTCTTGTATCGACAATAAGTGGTCTTGCTGCTAAAAGAAATATTTAGTAAGCCACTCCCTTTTTGTTATTAACAATATTGGAATGAATTTGCGAAGTTTTTTCAAGGAGAAATTCCCATCACGTTAGTCATGATGTGCAATGGACCAGGGGTTGGCACCATTAGTACATGGGACTCATGAGCAGATAAATGTTTGTGTAAATACAGATTTCTGATAAAGGAGTAGGTACTTAAAATAAAATAGACTGCCTCGTTGGTCTAGTGGTTGCTTAGCGCAACTGCTGAGCTCGAGGTCCTGGGTTCGAATCCCGGGTCGGGCAAAGTGTTACTGGGTTTTTCCATTAGGTAACTCTCAGTGGCAGCACGGAGTCTGGATTTGTGCCCGGTTGATGGCAATAGGCTCACCTATTACATTAGGACCTAAAAACATAACTGGCGAAATGTGGGTGTACTATATGTGCACCTCTGCCTACCCCTTCGGGGAATACAGGTGTGATGATGTTATGCTCTTAGAAAAAGTATGTTAAAAAACAAAGAAGGTACTAGGAAATGTACCATAAATATTTAATTTGCGCCAACAACATTTATATTATTTCATTGACTGAATACCTAAGCTGATATAAAGAGCTTTCTAAGGAAATGATATTAATATGGCTAAAATCTTAAATCATATGGCAGTTACCAGCTGAAAATTAGAACTGTGCCTATTGCACTTAACTAGTGATCTGCATTTCTTACCACACTTATTATTCTTATGTTATTTTTTTTCGTTTGTTTGACTTTTGTGTCTTCTGCAATTATTTATTTGTGGTAAAATAAATGGTTATAACTTAAATAACTACACTCCGCAGTGGTCAAATCCTTGCTCAGTATCAGTATGTAAGCTAACTTATACAATGGTTAAATCTTTCTAGTTAATTACCAAGTCCTTCCAAGGCTTTATTTCTATTCTTCTAGTCCCAGCTATGAGTCAGTTAGTCGAAAAAGAAAACCTAAATTATTATTGCTCCCAAAGATAGCACCCCGTACTCATCATAAGGCTTCAGATAGCAGCCATTATTACACGTACCATTCGGACAACAAATTACAGCCGAAATACCTTTCTCTCACGAAGAGGTATGCGTTATAATAATAATTTCTCTCTTAGTACTATGTTATTCTATATACACAGATTTCAGGCTGTAGGGGCCAATAGGAAGTTCACAATCTTAGTAGCTTGGAAGTTAGAAAATTGGGCAATTAAATGCTGTATTTTACTGAGTAAAAATAAATAACAGACCAGAGGAAATCCGACTTAATTTACTGTTTTATCAGCAGTTATATAATAAGTCGACAATGTCTTGTATGACTGAATGTTGTTTCTAGTATGTTGTAAGGATATCAATAATAAGACAATCATTCAATATAAATACTTGTTTTATTTTTCTTTTTAAATTGCTTATAATATTACATAAAAGCCATAGGTCACATTTATTCAATATCTTTAGTTGTCCGTTTATACATCAATAAGGTTAACGTTGCGGTTCACTTTCATGTTAAGGTCAGTGTCCACGAAGTACGTGTCAGTATCGAAGTGAGTCCTGTCGACCATGTCGTAGTTCTTAAGTACCCAACGGTTCCACCTGGTCTTCATGTCACACGTCAGCTTCTTGTGGAAGATCTTAACATCAACGAATTTCATGTTTGGTGTGAAGAATTCACCAACATCGATGCGACGGTCGAAGGGGAAACCAAGAGGCATCTTGTCCAGAAGGACAGTTGACCTAAAGTCGCGCATGAAGTCTTTGCGGTTTGTGTCCAAGATGGTCATGTCAACGTTGTCGACCAGCCTCAACGGGGTCACAATAACGTACAGCATCATGTGCATACCTCCAACGAAACCCTTAGGAAGCAGAAGCCTGGTCGGGAATCCGGTGTGGTAGTTCCTAAGGTCCTTCCTCATGAGATCCCTCATGTCGGTAATGGTTTCAACCTTCTTCATTAAGTCACGAGCCATCATGCGGTCTTTGACGAGATTGTGCATGTCATAAGAGTTTCTGACGATTGTGTTCTTGCCAGTGGTCAGCTTGTACAGGAAGGTATCCAATTCAACGAAGTTAAGGCGGTTGCGGTTAATGTCAATAAGACGGTTCATGTGGTCCTTCTTTGGTCCTAAGAACACCCTTACAACGCAGTCAGCAGACTTGTCAGACAAGATATTAAAAGTGACCTTGAATGGTTGGTGATTAAGACGACGCTTGCGTACCATGAAGATCATGTCTGATCTAGTCTTCCTCTTCTCCTCTTCAGTCAAGGTGACGGCGTTGGTCATGTCCATCAGATAGTCATCGAAGTAGGTGACAAGTTCGTCAACCACTACATTGTCAATCTTCACACCAGGGAAGTAAAGGTCGTCCTTTTTGTAGGCAGGCAGACGTAACTTGAATAGGCACACCAGATCGATAATGCGCTTTTGGAGCATGTAGAATACTGGGTCACGAAGAGCCGTCTGGTATTGGTCCAGAATGGTAGGAACGACAAAGTATCTGAAACATTTAGGTACACATAAAATATTATGAAACATATGTTATTCAAGTGATACAAAAGTATTTTTAGGAGACGATAGGATATTTTAAGTAAATATACTTATAATTATTTTCTTAGAACTTACTTGTCCGAATAGAAAGTGTTAAGTCCAAGAGCAGCCTTCATGACGATCAGAAGGTAGCGGTAAGAGTCTACGACGGTCTTGTCGAGATCGACCTTGTCAATTTTACCAAAGATCAGCTTTCCTAGAGTTTCAATATCTTCAGTCTTGGTCAGCTCCAGCCTGATACCGTTGATCTACAAATAAAAATATTTTTTACTATATACCTTGTCTTGTTTGTTTCAATGAGAGTTTCTTCATGGTATACTTACTTCAATGTATCCCTTGATGATAGCTTCCCTGATGATCCTCTCATACTCTTCGCATAGGCGGATAACATCATGGTTGTCTTCGCGCATAACGACGTAGTTGTTAAGCCTAACTGGGAACTCTACACCATTGTGCAGTTTCAACCACGGCCAGTATCCCTTCTTGATAGTCTTGTGCCATGAGAAGTCTTTGATGTAACCTAATCCGTTGGATAAGCGCTCCATATAGTACCTGGCAAGGATCTGTTGGTACATGTAGACAGTAAGCTCAAAACGCCTCATCCTCATTTTGTCGAGGAACCTGTCCTTCATCCAGAATGGGTAGTCAATGTGGAAGTAGTAATAGTAGGTGTTAAGGCCGATATCTTCTGTAAAGTAACGGAGTTTGTCCTCATCACAAAGATGCACGCGTTTGTCATAAACGTTTTCGTCAATGATGTAAACGTCCTTGTCGGTCTTCTTGATTCCGTAGAAGTCACACAGTTTGTGGTCCAAAAGTCCCTTCTTCATTTTCAGTAAGTAAGCTTTCTGGATGACATCAGCGCGCACGAAGTAGTATGGGTAGATCTCATAGGGAGCAGGCAGAATGATGCCCTTGCAGTCCTCACGATGTCTGACTGCCACAGTGAGAGCGTATACAAACATGCCTTCGTTAAGGTAGAGGCGCATCCAGCAGGCGGTCTTTATGAAGGTGTCGAAGTCCTTGGCGTAGTACAGTACGTGGAACATGGTGACCACTTCTTTGAGCTGACGGTCGACGTGCAGGGTGAAAATCTCTCCGCGAGGCAGAACTCCAACTTTGCACATTTTGATGAATAGTTTCACAACATCGGTTTTCTGGAATAAATATAAACGTTTAAATATTAAACTGAGGTCCACCTATTGCTGGTATTATTATTATATTATTTTGTAAATACTGTAAAATTGAATTTGGATAAATAAGGTAATTAATATTAATTACGGTAAATAGATCCATGTTTTCTTCGATTTTGAAGTTCCTGCCAATGTCTTCAAGGTCCTTGTACATCAGAGGGTCCATGACATGGTTCAGTAACTTCATGATGACCAGTTGTCGTTGCTTGATGTCGGTTGTCACTGTAAGAAAATAAATGATCATTAATGACTAATTCAGTTTGGGTGATAATTTCAATAATAATAAAGTTTTAGAACTTGGTAAAAGTTTCGAATAGGATATGATGTTTATACATTTATAAAGGTTTTTTGTTGAAATTTGCTCATTATAACCAAAACTTCTGGAAAAAACAATATTAATGTTTTGACTCGTGCTCGGAATCTAGTAATTCAAAAATAATAAAAATAAAAAATTCTTACAGAATGTGGTGTCGTCAACCTCAGGCCTAGCCATGGCCAGGGCGGCCAGGCTCACAACAAATAATAGGACAGCCCTCATCGTGGAGTTAACTCGGTGTGAGTTCAACTGTACCACAACTCAGATTGCACCCCTTTTTATACTTCGAATATTATCTTAGTGCAATTATTATCTTCCAATATGTTTGTTGTTCTTTTATACCTGATAATTATATTCTAGGGCGATACAATGTAACATGGTAGCAAAGGTTATCTTAATACATTCTTCTATAAACAATAAGTCTAACGCAACTAAACCTATTTATATTTTTGTTCTTTGTAGAAAGTCATTTCAGTCATCATAATTTCGCATAGTGTTGGTATACTTCTATCCAATTCAAGTTGATAAGATTTTGATGCTTTTTAACTTTTTATTTTTGTATATATTGTTTTTATTTTGTATTAGATTTAAGTTGTAAATAGTTATAATAATCAAATTAAATTAATAAATAGTTTATACTTGATAAGCACACTTCAATTTTTACTTCATATTTCTTATATAGATACCTAATAGAAGTTTAGATGAAAGGTGAACACAATGAACCTTACTGATTTTGAAGGTTGTTTTAAAAGTTTTCATTCTTGTATATAACATAAATAATATTATTGACTAAAGGATAATAATTACATAATATCGTATTTTAGCCGCCAGCTCATGCAAGAAAAATCTAAGCGATTTTCAATCACAAGGTGTTCCAACAGACAAATAAAAATCAATTTTATTAAATAACTTTAAGTTACATAGCTTTAGCAAATCCAGAATAAATAACGTTTAATATTAGACGAAAAAAAGAAAACACGTTTCATTATTATAGCGCCTGTAAGCCGGAAGACGTCCACTGTTGAACAAAAGCCTGTCCGTTTAAAGGGAGGGTGTTGCCATGATCCCAACTTTTGGCTTGAGGTGTATCATGTGTACCCCCAATATTACAGTTACAGAAGATGCTCCTCATCTCTGGAATTTCCCATAATCGCTTCCAACGACACCCACGGGACGAACGAGATCAGCCGGAAGACGTCCACTGTTGAACAAAGGCCTCCTCCTTAGAACGCCACAGTGAACGACAGCTTGCCAATTGCATACACCGGTTGCCCGCAATTCTGTCGATATCGTCGGTCCACTTCTATACCTCCTTATAAGTCCCTTATTCAATATCTGTTAGCGCATTATAATTTATATATTAAGTATTATAATATGCTGCGTTCCGAAACGTTGCTTGCAATTGAGTATCTAGCTTTTTTTAAATATTTAACTAAAGCTTTCCCATGTCTAAGTAAATATAAGAAAGTTTTCGATGATAACCTGCGTTTTGGAACGTGAAAGCATAAATCGATTGCTCTATAAATAGGAATTATTTATCTCTGATTGATAGAAACTAACAAAGAAAACATAAAATCACGCCTGTATTCCCCGAAGGGGTAGGCAGAGGTGCACATACAGTACACCCACATTTCGCCAGTTATGTTTTTAGGTCCCAATATAATAGGGGGCGAGCCCATTGCCATCAACTGGGCACAAATCCAGACTCCGTGCTGCTACTAAGATTTACCTAATGGAAAAACCCAGTAACACTTTGCCCGACCCGGGATTCGAACCCAGGACCTCGTGCTCAGAAGTCGCGCTTAGCAACCACTAGACCAACGAGGCAGTCTAGATAGAAAGTAATAATCACTATAGAGACAAGCTACCAGTTGTGAGCGCGTTTCGCAGATATCAAATATCAGTAAAAGCGTTAACAATTTTTTTTTATTTTCAATATCGTATAGCTCTAGCTAGAACGTTACCTTCCCAGTTACAAAGTTGCATAAATTTTTTTCGTAACAGTTTGCATATGATTAAAGATATATACATAATATAATAGATCACGCCCGCATTCGCCGAAGGGGTAAGCAGAGGTGCGCATATTAAAATGTAATACACCCTCTTTCGCCAGTTATGTTAGGTCCTAATGTAGCAAGGGGCGAGTCTAATGCCATTGTGAACCTAATAGAAAAACCCAATAACACTTTGCTCGATCCAGGATTCGAACCCAGCACTTTATGCTCAGCAGTCTTGCTTGGCGACTACTAGACCAACGACATTAAAAATATAGTGAATTTAATTAAAGATTTGTAATTTTGAGCTAAGATAGAGGGCTAAAAGCTATAATTATAAAAATATAACGTAACACAACATCATGCTTGGATTCCATAAAGGGACAGGGAGAGGAGCACGTATAGTACACCCACATTTCGCCAGTAATGTTTTTTAGATCCCAATGTAATAGGGGCGAGCCTATTGCCTTCAACCGAGCACAAATCCAGACTCCGTGCCGCTACTGAGAATTACATTATGGAAAAACCCAATAACACTTTGCCCAACACGGGATTCAAGAACCCAGGACTTCGTGCTCAAGAGTCGCGCTTAGCGACCACTAGACCAACGAAGCCGTCAGTCATATTTAACATACCTACCAAAACCAAATCTTTTTCTTTGACCTTTGCATCTATCACAGACGATAAAAGCAGTGTCATTTATGTGGTGGCTAAATATTAAAAACCAAAATACTTACCAATACGTTTTTATAAAATATATATAGGTACCTAATTGTGGTTGATACCAGGCTGAAATGATGATGATAAAATATAAAATAACTTGGTATTCCTTTGTTATCATGTCTTTCTTATTAATATATTTTTTTAAATTGGTATTCTCGAATACGTTCATAGGTTGACGGACAATATTAACATAAGTGTTCTAAGGCACCACTGACAAAAGGCCTAGCTTTTTGGAACATAAACTAAATATTTCCTGGCGAATCCTCTGCCTACGTATAAAAAGAAAACATGCGTCATCATCAGCCGGAAGACGTCCACTGTTGAACAAAGGCCTCCCCCTTATAACGCTACAACTATCGACAGCTTGCCGACTGCATACACCGGTCGCCCGCAGTTCTGACGATATCGTCGCCGTCGGTCTACCTGGTGGGAGGCCTGCCAACACTGCGTCTTCCGGTTCTTGGTCGCCACTCGAGAACCTTTCTTCCCCATCAGTTATCGGTTCTGCCAGCGATATGGCGTGATGATATAAAAATAATATTTTGTGCTTTTGCTCCTTGTGTTTGTACAAACCTTTTGTAAGACGTAGTAAGGGCCAGAGCTGATTAAATTTCTGCTAGTTCTTGGCACCTGTTATGTATGCAAGTTTTTAAACCTTAATTGGGGTACACTATTATCTGTATCAAAGTTAGAACTCTATCGATGTGATCATTGTAGTCAGACAAATCTGTTTAAATCATTATCATTATATAATACATCCCATTGCAGTGCACTGGTGCACATAAGCCTCTCCTAGTGTAATGTAATGTTTTTAAATGAAATATTAAAATACTACATAATATATTTTAGGCGTAATAATGCTGTGAAAATGAATATTCAGAACACAATATTCAGTCAGATTCTTGCCTATTGCTATCTATTAGAATTATTATACTAAAATATGAGCAGCTAAGATAAATGCAAGGAGTTTATAAGACAATACACTTTTGTCTAGCATGTTTAAACAGAAAGTCTCTCCCCTGTCCTTTCAACCATAGTACTTAGTTTAAAGAAGTTTATTTTCTCAGCAACATTACAGTTCACTTATAATTAAAGTATTCAACATTTATAGATACTCATTAAAAGAGATATAACAATAGTTCGACCGTACGTATAGACATGGGTAACAGGTAACTCAGAAAAGGAATGGTAGCTAAGTTTGTAAAATATTATTATCTACTAGCTGCGCCCCGTAGTGTTACCCACTACATTTTTTCGGCATTAAAGGTAGTCTATGTTTTAATCCAGAATGTCAGCTACCTCCATATGAAATTTCATTAAAATCCATTCAGTAGTTTTTACGTGTAAGAGTAACTAACATCCATACATACTTACAAACTTTCGCGTTTATAATAATAGTAGGGATCGCCGCAGCCGCAGCTAGTATATTATATTATATACAAGATTTTAAATAAGTTGTATGGTTACGGTCTTAATTCTTGCAAAAATTATACCTACGTGTATGTAAAACTGTAGGTATATCAAATCGTAGCAAAGTGTAAGAATAGGAAATAAAAAGATAGCATATTATAATAAAAATACTTGAGTTTTATTTTTTTAGTTTTTTACAATGCATTCGTTTATAGCCAGGGTCATTTTTGGTTTGGTTCTAATGATCTTTTAAACATCCATAAGGTTAACGTTGCGGTCTATTTTCATGTTAAGGTCAGAGTCCACGAAGTACGTGTCTGAATTGATGCGAGTCCTGTCGACCATGTCGTAGTTCTTAAGCACCCAACGGTTCCACCTGGTCTTCATGTCACATGTCATCCTCTTATGGAAGATAGTCACCTCCACGAACTTCATGTTAGGAGTGAAAAAGTGAGCATGGTCAATGCGGCGGTCGAAGGGGAAACCAAGAGGCATCTTGTCCAGAAGGACAGTTGACCTAAAGTCGCGCATGAAGTCTTTGCGGTTTGTGTCCAAGATGGTCATGTCAACGTTGTCGATCAGCCTCAACGGGGTCACAATAACGTACAGCATCATGTGCATACCTCCAACGAAACCCTTAGGAAGCAACAGCCTGGTAGGGAATCCGGTGTGGTAGTTCCTGAGGTCCTTCCTCATAAGGTCCCTCATGTCGGTGATGGTTTCAAACTTCTTCATTAAGTCGCGGGTCATCATGCGGTCTTTGACGAGATTGTGCATGTCATAAGAGTTTCTGACGATTGTGTTCTTGCCAGTGGTCAGCTTGTACAGGAAGGTATCCAATTCAACGAAGTTAAGGCGGTTGCGGTTAATGTCAATAAGGCGGTTCATGTGGTCCTTCTTTGGTCCTAAGAATACCCTTACTACGCAGTCAACAGCCTTGTCAGACAAGATGTCAAAAGTTACTTTGAATGGCTGGTGATTAAGACGACGCTTGCGTACCATGAAGATCATGTCTGACTTGGTCTTCTTCATCTCCTCTTCAGTTAAAGTGACGGCGTTGGTCATGTCCATCAGATAGTCATCGAAGTAAGTAACCAATTTGTCAACCACAACGTTATCGATCTTTACACCGGGGAAGTAAAGGTCCTCCTTTGTGTAGCTAGGCAGACGCAGCTTGAACAAGCAAACGAGATCAATGATGCGTTTCTGGAGCATGTAGAATACTGGGTCACGAAGGGCCGTCTGGTATTGATCCAGGATGGAAGGAACGACGAAGTATCTAAAAAAGAAACAGGACATATATGTAATATGTTCAAGTAATATAAAAAGAACAACTATTGAACTTTTCTTCTTTTCAAATCGGTTTCAATATACTTACTTGTCCGAATGGAAGGTGTTAAGTCCAAGGGCCGCCTTCATGACGATCAGAAGGTAGCGGTAAGAGTCTACGACGGTCTTGTCGAGATCGACCTTGTCAATTTTACCAAAGATCAGCTTTCCTAGAGTTTCGATATCTTCAGTCTTGGTCAGCTCCAGCCTGATACCGTTGATCTACAATTACAAAATATATTTTACTATATACCTGGTCTTGTTTGACTTCTTTAAGTTGTTCTTGATTGTGTACTTACTTCAATGAATCCCTTGATGATAGCATCCCTGATGATTCTCTCATACTCGTCGCACAGGCGGATAACTTCATAGTTGTCGTCGCGTTTGATGACGTAGTTATTAAACCTCACAGGGAACTCAACGCCATTGTGGAGTGTCAACCACGGCCAGTATCCCTTCTTGATAGTCTTGTGCCATGAAAAGTCCTTGATGTAACCTAATCCGTTGGATAAACGCTCCATGTAGTACCTGGCAAGGATCTGCTGGTACATGTAGACAGTGAGCTCAAAACGCCTCATCCTCATTTTGTCGAGGAACCTGTCCTTCATCCAGAATGGGTAGTCAATGTGGAAGTAATAGTAGTAAGTGTTAAGGTCGATATCTTCTGTGAAGTAACGGAGCTTGTCCTCATCACTAATGTACACGCGTTTGTCGTAAACGTTCTCGTCGATGATGTAAACGTCCTTGTCGGTCTTCTTGATTCCGTAGAAATCGCACAGTTTGAGGTCCAAAAGTCCCTTCTTCATTTTCAGTAAGTAAGCTTTCTGGATGACATCACCGCGCACGAAGTAGTATGGGTAGATCTCATAGGGAGCAGGCAGTATGATACCCTTGCAGTCCTCACGATGTCTGACTGCTACAGTGAGAGCGTATACAAACATGCCTTCGTTAAGGTAGAGGCGCATCCAGCAGGCGGTCTTTACGAAGGTGGTGAAGTCCTTGGCGTAGTACAACATGTGGAACATGGTGACGACTTCTTTGAGCTGGCGGTCAATGTGCAGGGTGAAGATCTCTCCGCGAGGCAGAACTCCAACTTTGCACATTTTCAGGAAATCCTTTACAACGTCAATTTTCTGAAAAATCAACAAGCTAACAATGTAAAAAAATCTAAAATATGTAATAAAAATAAATATTTGAATGAATTTTTACTGACGGTGAACAGTTCGACGTTCTCATCAATCTTAAAGTTTTTCCCTAAGTCCTCCAGGTCTTTGTACATCAGGGGATCCATAACATGGTTCAGAAGTTTCAGGATGACCATTTGACGTTGCTTGATGTCCATTGTCACTATAAGTAAATTGTAAGTTATTAATTTTTCTTTTTTCGGTCTGATACTTTTTTTAATTCACACTATAATATAACTATGGATCTTTTGTTAAATAGTAGTTATCTTTCATACATACTATACTCTAATTTTCGAAGTTATTTACCATAGAAAGCAAACCCAATATATATTTAAAATACTAAGTTAGTGAGTTAAAAAGAATAAAATTCTTACTGATTGTGGTGTCGTCAACCTCAGGCCTAGCCATGGCCAGAGCGGCCAGGCTCACAACAAATAATAGGACAGCTCTCATCGTGGAGTTAACTCGGTGTGAGTTCAACTGTACTCCAACAAAGATTGCACCCCTTTTTATACTTTAATCGACTGCGATAGCTTCCGATATGTCATTCTTAAATACCTGACGTCTAGCAATGGACATTAAAATATGGGAGCAAAGGTTATCAAAACTAATAGTATTGTTTTTTATTGTTGATATTAAAGTTAATAAATGTATTTTATGTATACGTACATTGATTTATGATAATGTCTGACGTTGTAATCCAACCTTAAATTCAATCAGAATCCAACAGGAGTCTAATTATGATAATATCGTTTGACATATTACTCTTTAGACCAAGTTGAAACGATTAAAAAATGCAAAAATTTGAGTATATGTATGTCTTTGTTTTAAGTACTCTCTATAATTTGTTATGAAAAAAAAGTAAAAGTTTTGTTACCAATCCTAATTTCCCTTTCATCTTGTTTCAGGCATCAATAATGTGAAATCTCTTTCTTGGAATGCCTGGTTGCCTAGAAGTTTGGCTTCTTGTGTTCACAACTTATTAAGATCAAAGCCTATAACAGTACCTACCTGATTATTCAATACACTGCTGATTCTAAGGGCAATTGACGCAAACTTTAATACCTAAGTCATTAATTGCTCGAAAAAACGTGAAAACAGCATCTATTCTTATGAGCTTTGATCATTTGTTTCAGCAAAACAGTGACTAGAAGAGACGGTTATAGTTTTTGTCGAAGTGCCAGTTCAAAAAGTTTTAATATATCTACTGATTATTATGTACTGTATTATAGCTGATAATATAACACATCAATAAATAATTCTCGATTACTATTGAAGCATCCTCAAGGAATAAACTGCATTTTAGCTTCGATACGTTTCTATATTCTATTATTCTTTAGGAATTTATCAGTTTACATTTCATTACAAAGTTTTCTGTTGCAATTTGAATATGAATAGATATCTCCCTCGTAAAATTATATCTGCAATTATGTCTTAATAACATAGAACTTATAACTAGTTTGTATCCAATTCAGAAGTGACTTAAATAGCTTGGGTGCTCTGATACCGCAATAGGCATGATTTATTGATTCAATGTGTCAGAGATGCAATGGCAATTTAGATCACTCATCAACTAGATTGCCTTATTGTCAAGAGGATATGAGACTTGCATTGTAATGCATATCTCGAACACACCCACGAAATACATCGAATACCCCTTTTTCGTGAAAATCTACAGATGATTTAAATTGTTAATGTTGTTTAAGATTTGTTGGATCCACTGTTTAAAGATTTTCGTGGCATTGTTATAGCTGCACGTAGTCTGGTTTTGTGCCCGGTAGGCACACTTATCCCCTATTACATTGGGACCTATAACATAACTGTCGAAATGTGTGTGTTTCACTTCGACCTCGAAGAATACAGGCGTATTGTTATATAATATTTTAAACGGTGCATTGACCTTACATGTTCATGTCTAATGACGTAATAAACGGTCATCACACGACCATACAGTTCTTCTGACGTAATTATTGCATTCAATATTCATAACTTGAAACTATCAAATTAATTGTACCTATTACTACCTACAGTACCTACAACCTTAAGCTAAAGTGTCCTTAATAATGAAAGTGATTTTCCTGCAGAACTGTAGCATTATGTGCGCATTGTGCACACCATTAGACCTCTTTTCCCTATATGCGTTGGCAGATGTATTGTTCACTTAGTATGGAGCAATATTTTTGTCATATTCAGTAACAATTCATTATTAATCCGTAGTGTCTTACAATACACTAAGAAAATGCATGACATTCAAATAATTGCATTGGTCGCCTGATTTTGAACTTGCAACCCGCGTCACTAAAATAGTAGATTGTACACGTAATACCTCTGCAGATAGTTCAATTTGCTACTGATTGAATACAATGTAAGCCCCCAGTAACACAAGTAAAGCGGAATCAAGTGTATTGGCTCGATAGACAATGTTTACTTTAGATATAAAATGAAAGGGGCCGCTATGTCAACAGGCAAGGCATAGGCAAGTAAGATAGACACATGAATAGAATTTGGGGACGTTTTAAAGATAACTCGTTTAGTACCAAGACGTACCCCGGGGAACAAAAACGTTATAAGGGGTTAAATAATTATGTTAGCACAAATTAAGGGTTATAAACCTAATTTTCAAAATGTTTCATCTTATAACTTCAAGGGAAAAGGAATTTTTATTTTGGTAGGAATGGTAAGACACGCAGATTAAAATCTTAGATATTATATACGTATAAAGTATGATATTTTGTCATTCTATATAAGGTACCTACCTAGTTATACGGGAGAAGAACGAAGTTTTCTGTCAATTTGACCTTAGAAAAAGTGGGAATTATTTTCATGTTATTACAGTCTTACTATGTATAGGCATCATTGGAATCTAATTGGATCGTAGCAGGGATCTCTATAAGTGTATAAATAATACAATATAGTATAAACGAGACGGGGGTGCAAGGGGCTCTATAAACACCTTTAGACCCAAGTCAACCTCACCTGCACGCGGTGCACCCTGCTAAACAACGAACGAGGCTCTGACGAACCGTCTGCCAACCCGCATTGGACAAGCGTGGTGGACTAATGTCCAAACCCTCATTATTTTATCCACATAACTATATGACAAGCCATAATCACAACAGGCCCCAAGTGCCCGGCAGCTCTCGGGGATCTGATGACGATGACGGTGGTCAGACGATCCCCAGAGCACGGGGTGCTAAGAATCTCCGGGTGGGATCGTTTCCCCGTCAAACGACACAGGCTAACACACTAAAGGACCACGATACGCTTCATGTTATAACATACAATGTCCGCACTTTGATGAATGATGAGTACCTTCTGGAGCTAGAAAATGCACTCAAAGCAGTAAGATGGGATATTGTAGGCCTAGCAGAGGTACGCAGATCTGGTCAAGATACAATAGAGAGAGAAAATAATATATTTTTTCATTTTGGGACCGACAATGGCCGTAGCGGAGTAGGGTTTTTGGTTGCAAAAAAATGGAAAAACAACATCATCGAATTTATAGGTTATTCAGATAGAGTGGCAGTCCTTAAGTTTCAAGTCACCCCGAAACACACCCTATCAGTAATTCAAGCCTATGCACCAACAACATCCTACACTGACGATGATGTCGAAGAATTCTATGACGTTTTAAATAGAGCATGCGACGAAAATCGGGGCACGTGGAATATTATTCTTGGAGATTTTAATGCTAAAATTGGCCAAAATGGAGATCTAGATGCCGAAGTTGTTGGTGCTCATGGGTTAGGTGATAGAAATGAGCGAGGCAACAGACTTATACAGTTTGCTTTTGGTCAGGGTTTAAAAATAAGTAACAGCTATTTCTACAAAAAACCTCAGCGCCGTTGGACTTGGATTTCTCCAAATGGCCTTTTCAAAAACGAAATAGATTACATACTCACTTCAAAAAACCACAATATCATTAAAGATGTAAATATTATAAACAATTTCAAATTTAGTTCTGATCATAGACCGGTTCGCGCTAAAATAGTATTCAATACCAAAATACACAGGAAAAAATTGTTCCAAAGTAAACTACAGAAAATGACTAAAGATACACTTATTAACAATTTTGACCAATTCAATATCGAACTTCACAATTACTTTGAAGCATTACCAACAGATAATATTGATCCAGAAACAAATTACAACATAATAGTTGAAGGCATCACACATGCTAGTAAAAAGATAAGGCAACCAAAGAAGAAAAACAGCAAACTTAGTAGTAATACATTAAAATTATTAGAAGAAAGAGAAACAGTCAAAAGTAACAATATTGTATATAGACATTTAGACAGAAAAGTTAAAAGAAGCATCAGAAAAGATATTAGGGACCACAACACTTATGTGATAAAATCGGCTCTATTAAGTAGTACTTCCCTTAGAGTGGCTAAACAAGGTATTGATAAGAGTAAAACTTGGATCACAAAATTAAAAGATAAACATGGCACAATACTAAGGAGTTCAGATAAAATTATTAATATAGCTACAGATTATTATAAAGAATTATACAGTGATCCCCTTCGTACTTATATTGATTTCACCCCGGGCCGCCCGGATACAATACCTTTAATAGGCACAGGTGAGGTGTTTACAGCCTTAAAGGGCTTGAAGTATGGCAAATGCCCAGGCGAAGACGGAATAACTGCAGATACTATTAAAATAGGAAAATTCTCTCTTTTACCCCATTTAACTAATTTATTTAACTCTTTCATACTCTCTGGTAAAGTTCCGAAAAAAATATGCCACTCAAATATTATTTTACTACATAAAAAAGGAGATAAATCTGACATAGCTAATTATAGACCCATTAGTTTAACATCACATATATATAAACTTTTCATCAAGGTAATTGAAAACCGCATCGCTTCCACACTGAATGCCCATCAACCCCGAGAACAAGCTGGATTCCGCCCCCATTTTTCAACAACTGATCATCTTCACAGCATCAACCAGCTGATAGAAAAGTCACAAGAGTTTAACACACCTTTATACTTAGCCTTTGTTGACTACTCCAAAGCCTTCGACAGTGTATCACATATATCAGTTATGACCGCTCTACAAAACCAAGACATCGACCCTTTTTACATACAATTAATACAAACTATATATAAAAACAGCACCGCCAATTTAAAATTACACGTAAATGGACCTACTTTTCCCATAAACCGAGGAGTAAAACAGGGCGATCCACTGTCACCGAAATTATTTACGAGTACTCTACAGGAGATATTTAAGAAGCTCGATGACACTTGGCAGACAAGAGGCATCAGTGTCGACGGCGTAAGGCTGACCAACTTGCGTTTTGCCGACGACATTGTTCTCTTTTCGTCCACGGCATCCGAACTCCAGCAAATGCTCCAAGATCTGAGCACGGCAAGCCTTGAGGTTGGGCTATCAATGAACAGATCCAAAACCCAACTTATGACAAATGCCATGAAACGCAAGGTTGAGGTAGACGGACAGGAAATACAGTATGTCGATGAGTATGTGTACTTGGGCCAGATAGTCTCGTTTCTGAACCGGCAAGACAAAGAAGTCGAAAGACGAATTGATAACGCTTGGAAGAGCTACTGGTCCATGAAGGGATATATGAAGGGGAACCTTCCGATATCCCTAAAACGCAGACTCGTCGACATGTGTATTTTACCCGTCCTTACCTACGGTGCCCAAACATGGTCATTGACTGAAAATCAAAAGACCAAACTCAAGGTTTGCCAAAGAGCCATGGAACGCAGTATGTTGGGTGTTAAACGCACAGACCGGGTCAGAAACACCACCCTGCGTTCCATGACAGGTATATCGGACGTGGGCAGAAAAACTGCCAAGCTGAAATGGGAGTGGGCTGGCCATGTCGTTCGTATGGACCCGCAAAGGTGGGCCAATATTACCACAAAATGGATCCCCACCGCCGGACGCCGAAGACCAGGTCGACCGAGAAGGCGATGGCGAGATGATCTGGACATTTTTGCGGGAAAGACGTGGCCTGAAATGGCATCGGACAGGGTTTTGTGGAGAAATAATGGGGAGGCCTTTGCCCAGCAGTGGGACACTAATCAGGCTAACTAAAAAAAAAAAAAGTATAAACGAGCTTGTATAAAAGTATAACAGTAAATACAAACTAAATAAAATACATTATTAACAAAAATATTTTAGGGCGAGGAAATTGACTGCCTTTGCGGACAATTTTAATGAATTATTAACTAATACCTATATATACCTCTATTTAATTGTTTTAATCTATCGTAGTTGTAAGCAGAGTCTAGACTTTTTAAAATGCAATTTGCACTTTTTTAAACAGTTTAGTTTTGTTCATATTCAAATGTTCAGATTAGAATTTAATTACTGCCTATATAGCGATGGTCGGACGGTTTAGTTTAGATTTATTGCATGTTTACGGTTCTGTTATTTACTCTGTATTTAGACGTGAAGTGTGATGTGGCTTTTAATTGGCTATCAGATTTAATTACTATTGATATTCTGTTAATTTTAGCTATACGACTTCCATGTCATCATCATCATCATCAGCCGGAAGACGTCTACTGTTGAACAAAGGGCTCCTCCTTAGAACGCCACAATGAACGACAGCTTGCTAATTCCATGACTTGAAATTTATTAATGAAGTACCTATAACGAATAAAAAGGTCAGAACATTCAAAAGCCTGTTATGCAGTATTTTTGGTGCAAAATTCCGATGTCATTTTATCATAGTGTAAACAAATTATACAACTTTGTAATTCCTTATCTTAATATTTTAGTACCGAGAGAAACCAAAACAAGATTAATATTTTGACTTTCACCAAAGATTAAAAATGTCATAGGTAAGTTTCTTATCTACTATACACCAATACACCATAAATACCTATATTTAATTTTAGATTATTATAAAAAACGTCGCCCCACATTAGGAATTTCTGCTGTATTGTGGGTGTTTTTCACAAACATGAAATAACGCATACACAAACACCCAGACTCGTAACAAACATCTGAGGATCACACAAGTTTTTGTCCCGTGCGGGACTCGAACCCGCAACCCGTAGCGCAGCAGTCAAATTGCTTAGCTACCGCACCGCGATTACTAGCTACCATTGGTCTAATCGAACAACTATTTAGTTGTACGTCAAAAACTCTATGGGAAAGTAGAGTAGCATGTTATCAACTCTTTAGAGACCTCTCTAAACGGTTGGCTGACGCTTCACGTGACCAAAAGGCTAGCCTGTTTTTCGGCCAAAGAATTAGCATTGCCATTCAACGTGGCAATGCCGCCAGCCTTTTGGGCACCCTACCAGTCGACAGCGATGAGGAGGAATACTTTGATGCATAATTTTTAGTTTCATTTTTTCTTTTGTATATATTTATTTTTAAGGAGTGTAAATAACCTTGTAAATAAATAAATACTTACTAAAAAAAAACTAAATAGTTATTCGATTTAATGTTGTATGTATGCGCTAGGCCTTAGAATAAGTCTTCGAAACCAATGGTATTATTACTGAAATTAATCAATAAAGACTTAACGGTCAGCGGACTGCGGCTTCGCATTGATTAGGTAGTCAATGTCATGGCTAGTATTGTGATTATAATGGTTGATTGGTCTAACTCGACACTGTGAATTAATAATTTACATTGACTTAATATAAATAGATTAGCATTCAGCTAAAATAAAGTCCCTATAAACGTGTGAGATATCAACTTTGACGTATTTGTTTTGTACATAGTGTATAATCACGCCTGTAACCTGTGTAGGTGTATACAGAGAAATTCACCTTTGCCAGTTTATTTTCCTTTGTAATTAAATAGGTGTCACCCTTAGTCCTTTATTGTGTACCTGAACAGTTTGAATACCGATAAGACAGATCACATTGCAAAGGAATGAAAATATAACAAAGAACATAATTCAACTTTGAACGAAAATACTTTTAATCTACAGAATTTTGTGATAGTAGCTACGCTGCGAGTTGGCGTCATATAAATTATGAAAGAGTCGCGTTACTTGGGGCGCCGCGCGTCGGCGTCGGCGTCGAAATAACTACTCATCCAATTAGCTAAACAACGTCGTCCACTGACGGCAGTGTCATCCCCTACAGAGAGTATGGCTGAGCTTGCAGACGAGGCTAATTGTGACGCAACTGCAGGACTGTATTTAAAACTATACAGTAGGCGTGTGTCACGATAACACCTTTCTTTTTTTAAAACGTCGCCACACACCAGGAATTTCTCCTGTATCGTAGGTGCGTTTCACATACATGAAATATCATATACACAAACACCCAGACTCGGAAAAACATCTGCGAATCACACAAATTTTTGCCTCGTGCGGGAATCGAACTCGCAACCCAAAAAGCAGCAGTGTTATAGCTTAGCCACTGCGCCAAATAGGTAGTCCTCTGACACACCTTTGGGGAATACAGGTGTGATGTTATGTTACGTTTTAATATAATTATTTTAACAATATCTCTGTTCGCGAGAAAGTAACAGGGGCCTTAAAAGCAACAGTGATAAACTTCAATATTTACCGAACATAGAGAAAAAAGAAGAATAACGAAATTTCATTAACTACATGCATATTTACACGAGTATTTGTATGTTCTGCTAACCGGTTATTGTAGCAAAATAAACAGTAAATTAGTCGAAACAAGCATAATATACATTATAGTAACTATCTTATCCTTTAAGTATACCTAACTAAAACTCCCAGAAGTTTTCTTAATACATTTGCCAAACAATAATACGATTGTAACTTACTTCTGCAAATATTTGATCTCACAATAGCAGGTATTCTAAATATATATATCTAACTTTGTGTTTGTAGATATGAGATTGATTTACTGTAAACATCCATATTAAGTGATGTTTTAACAAACGCTTAAAAATATATAACTAATAAATAATATATATAAAAATATATAATAAATTAACGTAACTATAGAGAAGAAAGAGACCTTGCCCCCTGAGTTTGTTTGGTATTTCTTCTCCGAGGTAGTCAGTTAGGAAATGCCGATGCCATCTAGTTTTAAAAGATTGACGTTTAAAAGTGTTTTTGTGAAACCTATTTGCAAAAATAAAATCATTAATAAAATTTAAAATCAATTTAAAATTCCATTTTTAATTTATGGGGCCGGTAGAAGGCCAGTTACAAAAGTAATTTGCATAAAAGGATTGTAAGTTGACAAAATAAAGGCCATTATAACCCGACACTAAATCTATGTATTTTGCGTTTTGCCCGTAATTAATAAAACAACGTACTTTAAAAGCTTAATATTTCTAGGCTATGTAGTATCAATATTACCTTGCGCCCTAGACTAATTGTAAAAATGCTTCACGAAAAAAACCGAACATTGTGTCAACTCTATATAATATTTACCATTTAATTCGATTTCTATTTGTCTAGCACTTTGCTACATGTCTAAGAAGGCATATTAGTTTGTAATACAACAATAAAATTGGGAATCCAAAGCGTGAATATGACGTAATTTACTGTCATTTGCAGTAAAGTGTGGAGCGAAACGTGGGCACGTTTAAAAAATCTGTTTGTTATCATTTCAATGTCGTGACAATGACCTGTCCGTGACAGTTATAGGAATGAGGAAAAGTTGAGTATTCCACATTATAATTCCAACAGTGGAAAATTCTAACGACGTATATTTAACATTAATGCGTTTTCGTGTTTTAGGAATGATAGTTAATTTATTTAGGTATAGGCAAAAATAGAATGAATAATTAAATAAATTGTACCTATGTACATACCAACACTAGTTATTAAAAGTTACAATGGTTTTTATAATGATAATCATAATAATTTGAGGTAACCCAAGGTATGAGTTATCTGAAATTATGACTATTATTCCCAGATTCATATTATTATCTGTATACCTTTATCTAAATACTAACTGCGCCCCGCGGTTTAATTCGCTACAGTTTTTCGGGATAAAAATGGCCTATGTGTTAATCCAAGATGTCACCTACCTCCATATGAAATTTCATCAAAATCGGTTCAGCCGTTTGAGCGTGAAGAGGAAACAAACATACAAACACACTCACAAACTTTCGCCTTTATAATATTAGTGTGGTAGGATCATCTGTCACGGAAGTAATACTAACAAAGGTATATTCCTTTTAGCTTTAATATACGAGTGGTATTCCCAACAGATTGTCTTTTTCTTTTGAATTAAAAGTATTTTTATTTCATTAAAGCGAGGTTGTCCACGAGAATTATTACTCGAAAATATTATTTCAGGAGTAATCATAAAAAAACTTTTTGCCCTGATCTAAAGATAAACGGCAGACAACAAATTCAAAGCCAAAGCCTCAAGCTTTATTTTATAAGAAAAAGTTTTGTCTTTATGCTCAAAACAAAAATATACATTTTCAATTCGGTAGCAAGGAAATAAATTGGTGGTCTGTAATTTTATGTGAGTCTTCATTGATGTATACGTCGTGCTTGAACATCTAGTAACCTACTGGTTAAGTTTCATGAACAATGTAGTTGTGGTACTCTATAGGACTTTATGTAACGATGCAAGTTTCGTAGTGAGAGGTGGGCTGGAATAACTACGTAGTTCCTACGTTAGTACGGACGTGGGCAGGGCGTAGCGTGGTGCTGTCTCCTTTAATTAGAACCTAAATCACAAAACAATGAAGATTATACTTTAGTTTACAATTGGTTGAGGAATATTTCTTGATACGAATGTCGTGAACTTTATTACATGCTAGGTAATAAATTTTAATTAAGAAAGGTGAAATTGATGGTTTACAGTAAAAAATTTTTTTTTGTTTAATAATAGAAATTAGACTCTATCGAAACCTGGTCTGCTCTTAAGTCTTTGCATTAACGATAATAAAAAACTAAAATATTGTTGCAAAATGTTTTTTATATAATTACCTCGAATACGATACATGTTTACGTGTATTAATTCGACAGTCTACAAAAAAATCTTTAAACGCCATAAAACATAAAATCTATTCAGTGTAGTAAAAGGCATTTGTTTTTGTTTATTTTTCTTGTAATTGACCTTTTGCACTTGCGTGTTTTTTTCTGCAGGGGTAGCGATGTCATTCCGAAAACAATTTCGATTGATAATATGACTCTTGAAATTGTTCACGAGTACGTTTATCTTGAACTAATACTACAAGTGGTAATAACAACTTCGAGAAAGAGACCCGAAGTAGAATACAGCTAGGTTGGGCAGCATTAAGGAAACTTCATCGAGTTTTTTCGTCGCCCATACCACAAAGAGTCTTCACCAAATGCGTCCTATCAGTTACGGGTCCGAAACGTGGATACTGATGCTGTGAAAAATCTACCATTTTAAGGTCTCTCAGCGAGCTATGGAAAGAAACAAAGATAGGAACAAAAATTAAGCTATCCGACAGAGAACCAAAGTTATCGATATAGCCCCCAGGATTAGCAAGCTGAAGTGGTAGTGGGCAGGTCACATCTGTTGGAAAACCGATAACCGTTGGGAGAAACGTGTTCTCTCAGCAGTTATCGGTGCAGGTAGTCCAGATAGGTGGGGCGACGATAAACGCAAAATGGCTGGCAGCGGTCTTCACTCCAGAATACTGATAGTGACACAATATATACAGTACTTATGTTTAAGTAGCCAATTAATAATTTTATTTAATCCATTCCTCACATAATTTAGTAACCTGTAAGTTTGTGAAAGAAAATAGGTATACAAGAATGTGTATTCGATCGATATTTCTAGTAATTATTTTGTCTAGTTGCCCTATAGCTCCATGTTATATTATCGGAGTTAGAATATAAATTACATTTATGAATACTTTTTGTAATAAATAAGCACAAAGGCCGACTGATTGCCTCAGGCATTCCAGATAACTATTATCTATTTTAATCATAAAATAATAATGACTGTTGGGCAGCCAGAGGCTATTCGAGGTGTTAATGTTATCAATAAAATTAAGATTGCTTATGACTCTTACGTTACTTTAAAGTCGTTTATTATTATACAGACATACCTACAATACGCAAGCAATCCTCTTTACAGGTTCTACCTTTCAGGTAGAATTTCTGGATACACTTAGATATAATTGGTTACTATGTTATAGGTAGGTAGGTTATTAACATTAACCAGAGCCTGAGGTATTACATAAGAAGAGAAGAATTTAAATATAGATATTTTTTTTACATATACTTTTTTGTATTTCAAGTGTCGGCCCGTGAACGCAATTTATGTCTAAAATGTTCCAAGCGGAAAAACAAGGCTACAAAAATATGTTGTTGAAAAAGGTTTTGTATTCAAAATATTTAGCTGGTTTGCTGGGTGTCAAAGTAAGTGTAAAGTAACAAAAACAATTATGTGTATATTGTATAATTTGTATGAACCTGAAACTAAAACCCACGTTTACACGAAAAATTTGACCGCAAATTGGACAATTGTGGGCGTCCAATGTTTCTGGGCATAAACCATAGTTAAATGTTGTGTGAAATTGTACCGGTTGTGTTTTATCGACTGTAATGGGACCGCGTCTGTGGCCTAGGGGATCCGCTTTCCAAATTATTGAAATAAATATGTTGTACTTATGGAGGGTTAAGAAATAATTTTTGCTCTGCCTCATACTCATGCCTCATGGACTTTGGATACATAATTACTTAAAGTATTTGTAAGTATTATGTAAACATTATACTTATTCTGTTCTCCCGAGTTATATAAAATATATGATTATACGTCGCAAAATTCTTAGCGATTTCACGTTTGGTTTGTATGCGCATAGTTACATTGTTACGTAGAACTTAGAACCGCCCTCGGTAAAACATGGGTTAGCAAATGTACCCTTCACCTCAAGGAACATAGACTTGATGTATCCTAGTCTTACATATCTTACTCATTAAGAATACAGAACAAACTTTTAAAAGTTAACTAGCTTTCATAACACTTTCAGCGCACGTTGCACGAGTGTTTCTTACGTAAAACAATGGCGTAACATTAAATTAGGCGTTATTATTTACAATTATGCTAAAGAAACTGTACATACAAACATAAAGTCACGCCAGTTTCCCAAAAGGTTAGGCAGAGACCACGGATTACCATTTGCTACCATCCTAGCATACTTTTTGCGCATTATTCACACGTATCACATTCCTCATACACGCTCGTCCTTCACGGGTACTGCTCACTCGACCTTTTTGCAAAACATCTCCGATTTGGTCTAGGTATGTTCTTCGAGGTCTCTTATTAAATTAGTCAAAATTTACTTGAAGGAATGGCTTAAGCTTTGTATGCTACGGCAAAGGCTTCAAACACGTTACAAAATAAATTGTGAGATTAATCTAGTTCAAACTGTTGACTTTAACTGTTGAAAATCGAAGCAGTCTTGAAAAATCTAGAAAATACGGACTTATTGTACTCTATTTGCATACTTTAAACATTAGTCTTGTACAAATAGAATGCAGCTACTAGCCAAAGCCTTCAAACTGCTGAAATCCTACTATCTTTGGCTATTTCTAGCCATTAGAGAGAGTCCTAGCTCTGTCAAACTAATATATTAATTGGCCAAAGTTAATACTGTATTGGGGAATATTTACTGAAGTTGTTAAAGGACGATGAAGAAGCACTGCGGTACAAGCAGCGTATATAGAAGTGGTACTTCAAACCGTCTCCTCAGGCAGAAACGAGCTAACAGAAACTTGGTCGGTGTTTACCGTGCCGTGTTTATGTAAGTAAGTCTAGAAATATAGCAACTGGATTGCTTTTACTGTTACAGAGCAATGCAGTAGAATTAAAGTTCTGGTAAACAAATCACACTAATATTATAAAGGCGAAAGTTTGTAAGTGTGTTTGTATGTTACCTCTTCACGCCCAACGACTAGACCGATTTTGATGAAAATTTTATATGGAGGTAGCTGACACCCTGAATTAACACATAGGCCTGATTTTATTCCGAAAAAATGTAGCGGGTAACACCGCGGGGCGCAGCTAGTGCTGAAATAAAAGTATACCATTCCACTTTTTACGTAGGTACATTTTTCAATAAGTTGCAGGAAGCAAAATTACTGGGATGCATATCCAATGCATCCAGCTCCAAGTAGTTCTTTAAGAATTGAAAATTCAATTAATAAACTTTCGGAGCTTTCCGTTTGTTATTTTAGTACTTAAGAAATCTGTCTTGGCATCCGTGGCAATGACTGCGGAGTTGGAAAAACAGAGCGAGTGAAGTTAATCACAATGTTCTGAACGCGGTGGCTTTGTCTAAGAAATAATTGACACATTAATGGAGGATCCTGAATTAATAAAATAAAAAGGTAGTTTAAAAAGTCTATGATACAACTGGGCACCTACGTTCATGTTATTGTTACCATAACGTAATAAGTACTCAAACGCATTGACGCTGCGTGTTACCATGATAACATGTAGATAAAGTTGTAATGTTGCAAGAGAAGCGGTTGGTATGCCTATAAAATGGAATAACATAAGTTTATGCATAAGTACCTTATACAATGAGCTAATTGCGTACTGTTATACAAATCTAATAAACCATTTCATATAGGAAGTTTTGCTATCCAAAATACACGCCTAAGAAAGTTGGAATAGCCCTAGATACAAGACTAAAATAGAAAAATCCCAAGAGAAACAAGTGTAAGAACAGAACAACGCTCGTTTATTTGAACTGCGCATTTAGAAGCACTTGACATCAATCTCGAGCTTAACAGTAGACAGCGTCGGGGTTGAAATTAAACAGTTAATCTGCCATAGAATCGTGGAACATTAGTTTAATTAATCCTTATAGAGTAATGATGGTACTTTACAGACTTGTTTCGTAGTTATTTTGACCGGCCACGAGGCCTCCATTACGAACTTTTACCATTGCAATGTGGAGCTTCTTGCGAGAAATGTGTACTATTACGGGTAAGTACCACGTATAAATGTACTGTAAGTCTGCTACACTAAGTAAATACAAATGTTTACCTACTGAAAAAGGAATAGAATCTGGCGAAATGTCTGTGTAGGTACTATATGTGCAATTCTGTCAACCGCTTTGGAAATAAGGCGTGAGGTTATGTTATGTTAAATGTTGAGAATATTGGTTTTACGAATATTACGATAGTTCTATGAGGTACATACACTTGCTTGTTTAAATCTGAGAGTACTCAAGTACATTTATTATTCAAAAGCAGATAGATACATAAAATAAAGTGCACATTAGTCGCCCGTCTTAGGATTAATTGGCTTAATTTTAAGAGATTAAAATTCCACTCAGGTGGTTAACCCCTACTTAACTAGTGAATAGTTAGCTTGGCTCAGTTAATTAGTTATTATTAAGAGACAGCATATTTTGAATTATATTTTAAAAGTTAATCTTTTTTTATTAAGATTAAGATAATTCAATAATATGTAATAATGGTATTTCAAGTTTGCTGAAAGAAACCTTTTTTGTTACCTATTGCGTTAATAACAGGTATCTTATGTAATGTCGGGAAACAAACTTTGAAAAATGTGTACGAGATTACGTACCGAGTTATTGCAATATAAGCAACGTTACATTTTGAAGTCTAGGGTGAATCTAATCCTCCTTCTTTTATATCGACATGAGATACCAATGACAATAGCATATTACGAGTTAAAAAGATTAAACTAGCCAACAGGTTCCAAGCAAGGCTGATTGGTCAGGATGAAACGCCAGAATTTGTAAGCGTCTTTCAATGCATCTAATTCTTTTTAGATTTTGTCTGCAGCCAGCCCCAAGGAGGCTTTATGTAATTTAGCAGAATTTTCGGTGAGACCCACGAGCTTCCAGCCAAGCACCCTAAGTCTAACTAACGACCATTTTATCCAGATCAATGGTTGCTTTATCCATTTTACAACATGACCTCGACAATATTATTCTACATGCCCTACACAATCCAAGTGCCTATTCATAGAAGCCTCGATGCTCCTCCAACTTAAACTTAGTTTAGCTAAACTACACCGCAAGGCATTATAAGGCTATTCACGTGCTCTCAAGTTATACGATAATCAAATTGCTCAGTATAACAGCTTTTGAATTGAACATTCCTCAATAGACTGAGCACGAATTTTGATAAATTATTTGATATTTGTTTACTTAACAATTCAAGTACCTATTTATACATATATGTATGCAAGAAAGGTTAACGGGATGTTCATGTTTTTCTAGGGTAAAGGCCAAAATATCATTCCGCACACGAAACAAGTTTATATGGCACCCATATTACATATAAATCGTCTTATAATATATATGATTTTCTTTCGTAGCCCGGAAAACGTAAGATTAAATTGTATCAGGCGACCACACCAGAATGAATTGCAATGGACTCGCCACCTATATTACCTAAGCCAAAGAGTAAAGTACCTACAGAGAGTATGATGTGAATATTTTCTGTGTAACTTTTTAGATATCAGGCAAAATTATAATTACGTACGCCAAATGTGTGTTAAAGGTTAGATATTATTATAAGTTGGTCACTAATCTCTACACTGGTATACTCGGTCACGTAGGGATTAGTAACTATGAGAAGACTCGGGCAGCAAAACCAAAAGTGCAAATATTTGACAAGACTAATTAATTTTTAAATATAAATTGTAATATTACAAAAATATATTTCAATCGCATCACGCAGCGCAATCGCGCTGTCAATTAAGCTAAAAATGAATTACAGTTACTACAAAGATGTTTGAACAATTTAAAACTATTCGAATAAAGGCCGATTTTTCAATCATCTGATAGTTTTTGACTGTAGAATTTTGATGTGGTAATTTTTTATTTAAGGATAATTTCCATACGTAAACGGACAAAATGTCAATTTTATCCTTTGAATATACGTAAAAGATTTTTTTTTAAATTGTCGTGTTTTTATTAACTGTTCTTCAATAAATTTTCAATGTTCACTAACAGTGAACCTAACAAAATATCCAAATGATAGAAACGGCCTTCAGCGTTCGCCAAAGGATCTTTTGTAGAGATTGATCGTCCGATAAATGGGAGAACTGGGTAAAGGTTTCTTTAGTGAGAAGATAACAATAATTCTTCCAGATATAGATGTTGCGTAGGCGCTTAATCACCGTTATGTAAAGATCACGATAAATCGTACGTCTTCAGAACAATCTTTAGATTATTATCTAGTGTGCGCTGTTTTTTACACTGACATAAATTGTAATAGTTTGCATGTTGAAAGTTTTTTTCTGATAGTCATTTTCAGGCGATTGCAACAGTTTTATTATTGGCTTACTAATACTTTGCTACTCAGGGTGAAATGTAGGAGTATCAGCCGATACACTGGAGCCCCAGATCATGGAGAAAACTGCGTAATATTCAATGTCTTGAGACAAATGGATGGATGGAAAAAAAACTGGTTCGTGGTCGGAAAAGGCCTTCATATTGTCTTGGGGAGCCGGTTTAAAATAAAGTTATTTGGCTCCTGTATTACTGCTAATCCTTTAGGTACCTATAAAAATATATTATTACATTATACATTTGACAATGTAGTATGAATACCCAAAAATCGATGTCTATAAGTCGGTGTACAACAGCACAAGGCCCGGCCATTACTCACTCGGCCTATTCCCACTGCTACCATGAATCTCGATCCCTACTTGTGGTAATGTTGCAAATCTATTATTGTTAAGCCTGTTCTCTTTCTGTATTGTTTTTCTTGCATAAAATCGCTGTATAGGTCAAGGTAAAATATTGCGTGCATTCAAGAAATTCAACTCATTTCGCGTGGTTTCGTTCGCGGCGTAAAAGGATTCGAAAACTTGGATTATCCGCTTTGAAATATTATTCTTGGACAGTTATCTGAGGAATAACTCGTTAACGGCAGAGATAATTAAAGCAGATAATATATTTGTATACCTATCAAGGTACAGGACAAATCAAAATATAAAGTAAAAGGAAGCATGATATATCAGTAAATAATAGGTATTATATTTATCATAAACGAAACCTAAATGACGTCATTAATAAATGACAGATGTGCGTGCGGGAACCTTGAAAAATTGCTGATTGTAAGTATTACGAAATCAAATGATAAACATACACGGAAGAAATAACGGTAGTACTATCTATTACGATGCAATTAGGTAAACGTAGCTGTTCTTCTTGAGAGCAAGTTTTACCCGAAATCTAGTGAGATCTTAACGGTAAGTCTAGGAAAATAGCTATGTAAATATTTGTTCTAAGTGCTAAGGAAATTGTGCATGAAAATATTTAGAAGTAGAAATATAATATTATTATAACTTAAGCTGAACGTGTACTCATTAACACGCTACATGCTGAATACCTAATTATATAATTATAATTACATGGAAAAAAGTCTTGTATGCCATGCATCTTATTTACATTGCAATGTGGTGACTGTTGCGTAGTTTTAAAGTAACACTAAAACACTATTAATATTTGCTCACCACAAAACTTACTTTAATGCTAAATTGATAAAGGAAACTTGAAAACTGATGGACACGCGCGGGAACTTCTCCGTACAGTGGCGCCGCTCTGCCAACTGAGCCATCGTGTCACTGCTCTAATGCCCCAAGCTGTCTAAAACTTGGATTTCTATCCGATCTTGTCGGTTTACCTTCCCAATATGAGTGTAAGGGGCATTATGCGTGTAGGTATCTTTTTGCGCCCACGCTTGTGCACCACCGATATTAGTTAATCTACGTAGAGACTCGTAAGTCGGTTCCAGTTGAAATTGGCCACATTCGGTCAGCAGGATATTATTATTATATTGTATACCAATCATGTCTGGGTTAAGTCTATTTTACAAAAATTTACGGACATCATCATGAACTACAAAAAGCTGGTAGCGTTAGTTATAATAGTTTACATACACCTAGGACCTAGGTATACACTTCAGTTTATTCTTTTTGTACTAAGTTTACTTGCTCTTGTAAGTTTCTAGACAGGGTATAGAAAACTCTATTGCTGCGAAGGGCAAGAATTAATACGAGTAAGAATCATAATTCCCACTTTAGCTAGCTGGCGGAACATCTAATCTAGTAAAAGCTGTTCTTAGTTAGCCAAGTGTTATGCAAAACTAAGTAAGCGTTGACTTCATTCTAATTTTAATTAAGTTTACAGGCGATTGAAGAAAGTTGTATTATGAGTATGGTTATATATACTTTTCTTTTTAAGCTTGGATAAGTAATAATAATGTAGATGTCAAAATAAACATTGAATATAATTTTTATATATTACACTTACTGGTAGAATTATTCCCCTACGTCAAAAGTTGGAATTGTCTAAGAAAATCAAGTAATTGCGGCCCACAGTGTCTTGATTTCTTATTGAATAAATATAATGTAATTAAGAAAAAATACTTTTATTCTCAAAGCTTAATGACTCTCTTATTACAGGACTCTGAATTAGAGACCTGTTAATAATAATGTGTTAGCTAACTTTCGATCAAAATCTTTGGATTTTTTTCGGGATGGGTTTAGCCCGACGACCCCGAGGGGGGTCTTGATGGACGTACCAAATATCTTTAGATTGTGGTCATTGGACAAAAAGTCAAAGGTCACAAGTTCAAACCTCGGCACGCACGCACCATTGTCGTTTTGGTTGCATGTGCCTATTATAAATTAGTTATCAGTTGCTAAAAACGGTAAGGGAAAACATCATGAACACACCCGAGAGATTTTTCAACGGTGTGTTAAACCATGTTAAGTTCTAACACCAGGTTGTTCATCAACCATACAATAAGAAGAATTGGAGTTATTCACTATTTGAAAAATCTCCGAACCTTTGTTCTCTATGAAGCTGTTTACAAATCATAGCCGCTACCTTTGCCAGGGCTCACCATTACCATATAAAAACACAGGCACTATTAATAGCAAATAGTTACTTAGACTGTAAATCATAGTACGAAACTTTGCCTAATAGCTGCTGTATATGACATATTCAGAACACACAAATGTGTGGGTGTGCAGAGAGAGTGTACAGAACATACCGTCATACTTTCAAAACTTAAGAGGATTGCTTTAGTCTTTAAAGAGAAATACGTATATTGAGAGCAACTTATAAGTACGAGGAATTCGTGTCACCTGAGTAGCATTAAAAGGCGGGCTTATTTGATTCTGTGTAATCTTATTTTCTTGTACAACTTGAATTTTAGTGCTCATTAAAAGTTCGCAATCTCATTCCCGAGGTGTTCCAGAGCAAGTCTGATATTAATTGATTGTAAAAGCGTAATTTAATCACTTACACTTTCATTATTATTTCATGGCTGTGTCAAGGGATTGTTTAAGAGGCACTCTGGTATACGCTTGGTTGATTTTGCCGTGTTGTTTCTTACTCAGTAGAGGGTATTAATTTGTTTGTAATTTTAGATACAATAGTGCCAGTAAATATCAGAGGATCCTTTTAACTAGTTGCAACAAAAAGTTTTGTTTTATGGTAAGATATTTGACGAGCATAATTATTGTTACCTATATACATAACCTTTCAGGCCCTTGTACAATTTAAATTGCACTTAAATTTATCTGTAACTAATTGTATAATAATTTATTTCCAATATACATCTTTGTTTATATAGTTATAAATAGTTTACTTTTCAAATCCTAAACCAATACCTAAACCTACCTAATGTATTTAAGTTCTGTTGTCAGTAATAGACTCAATTAATTCTATTCTGTGGTTTTAGCAGCACAAATTAAATAATTAATTTCGTATTAAATAAAACTATTTGCGTAATAGAACAGTTTTCAGTTGTGCAAAAAGACAATATCAAAAACAGTACCTACCCAGTCTCTGCTTAGGAACAAAAATAAACCTCAAAGCGGTGTTCAATCCTTACGTCCCTTCAGGGTACGGCAATGCTAGTATAATTTTCATTAGCGTGTGTATTACTAGCGATTACACGAAGAAAATTAAATTCTAAACGTATATCCACATGAAGTGTGTATTTCATATTCATATCAGATTTTAATTAAACACTGAGTTCTAAGAAGCTTTGGTAAAATCTAATTTTGATTGTATTCGTTCACGTTAAAACATTACAATTATTCATAGAGATATTTTGTTTTCTTACGAACGAAAATGTATTAACGCGTTAAGTTTTATATTCTATATAGGTTCTACATTTTTTTTTCTTTAAAAAAAACTTCGCCCCACACTAGGAATTTCCCTGTATCGTGGGTGCGTTTCACCTACATGAAATACAACACAACCACTCAGACTCGGGACAAATATCTGTGGTTCGCACAAAGTTTTGCCCCGTGCGGGAATCGAACCCGCAACCCTTAGCGCAGCAATCCAATTGCTTAGCCACTGCGCTAATCAGGTCGTTAAACATTTCGTCTTTTACTTTAACTGTTAGGTACCTACAAATTCGATTTTTTTATTTTTTTAGGGTTTCATACCCAAAGGGTAAAAACGGCACTCTATTATTAAGACCTCGCTGCCCGCTGTCATCCTGTACGTGGCCTAACTGAAAGAGATGCGTTTAACCAACAACAACAAATGCGCCGCGCCGCTTGACTAGAGCACCGCTCGTACTTCGCTGCCCGCGCCGCCGCCATCGAGTACACTTTAATACATTTGAACGCGCCGCTATCGGCTCACCAAGCAAAGGAATCTTTTCGTAATTTATAGGCGGCGGAAAAACTCCATTGATGAAGAAAAATAATATCGAAATAGAGGCTATTATAAAAATGGAACCTACGTTCGTAGTTTCGTCCCTAATCGAAACTAAATATTTCATCTGACACACAATTCGAAGACTTCATTACTTATGTAGAACACTAAAAGGTATTTCAGGTAATATTTATGAAATATTACATTCTTTTCGCGACATGCTAATTATAATATTGAGAGTCTGGCGCTATCTCTCAATTATTTAGAGAGGTCTATATTCGAATGAAACGAGTGTAATGGATTTTGTTCGAGTAAATAAAATACATGCATATTATTTATATTTCACAGACGGGTAGGCAAACGCCACAGATTTCCATTTGCTACAATCCTGGCATCAGTATTAGTTAAAATATATATTCTAAAAATATTCATAACTAGCTGTTGCCCGCGACTTCGTCCGCGTGAATTTCAGGTAAAAACACCAGTAGACTATAATCAGATTTTGTAAGTAAGTGGAAAACACTACAAATTACTTACCGAATGGAATATACATAGTATTTTAATGATAAAGGTATATTTCAAATTAAGATGGGGCTAGTTTACTTTTTATACCGATTTTGTATGATCGGTAAATATTGAGTGACTAACAGGAAAGTTATTGACACGATTTGTTGGCTTATAAGGAATTTCAATTTTAAATGTATCTTTATTTTACTGTATCTATGTACAACATTGACAGCATGCATTTCTCTGAACTACGGTTGTAGTTTTGTCTTCAGCAGACAACATTTACAGAGAGTGTTGACTGGTAACTCAGAAGCGACCGTCATACAGTAATCCGTGTAAAAATCAGCTGGTTTCTAGGCCTTAATTAAGTCTACCTCTGCGTGTGCTAATGGTGATAGTTTGCATGCCAAAATGCGCCAAGCGCTTGTTTTGAAATTTATTGTAGCCGAAATTTAAACGAACTGCTCATGTCCGTCACCCATAGGTTGGGCCTGTGGGCGACGAACTTGGGCAGTTCGATGCTCAAACAGAAAAGGCGGTTTTTAGGGACATAAGGCACGTAGGCCGTACCTACGTGGTGAGCGCGACCAATCGCGAAGAGGCGAGTCAGAATTTGTTTAAAGAGATGGTGTAGCATACGCGGATCGCGAGTCCCTCAACCTAAGGTTGTTAGGCGAATACCCTGAGGTTTTAGTTAGTATAAGAGACCGGTATAACCCTCCGTCCGCTCAGGGTGGAGGAAGTCCATGAGGATTTCCCCAGCAACAAAAATACTTTGATAATTGTGTGGAACTTAGAATTTGACTGCCTTATTGGTCTAGTGTTCGTAAAATGCGACTGCTGAGCGGGAGTTCCGTGTGTTTGTTTACCAGATCGGAAAGAGTGATTGGTTTTTCCACTAATTCTCGGTGGCAGTACCGACTTTAAATTTGTGCCCGGTTAATGAAAATTTATGTCTATGTGATTATCTACAAAAGGATAACTTTGAGGTGGATCACAGACCTTTAACTTGACGATGGTTGCCTACAGTCCACTTTCTGCTAGAGAGTTAAAACATATAAACCAATAAAATAAAAAATATTATGTTGTTTGAATAAGCAAATATCTTGCCGAACGCGGGAATCACACTATTAAATCATATCTTTACCAACTTATCCAAGAACGTGAAATAATGAGCAGAATTCTATATACCCCGTCTAAATATTACTATTTATTGATATTTATGTATATCCAGTGTATAAAGTGAAATATATAAAGAAAGTTTTTACAGAGCATTAAAGTCAGAAAATATTTCTCTAAAATCACCGACGAACAGGAATGTGCCTATCCATCACATGATTGTTGTTCCTGCTTAGTTCTGTCTAAAACTTTCACTATGTGGCATTGTACATTTTTACTATAATTATGACTACATTTCAGCAAATTTCTCTTAAAACTATTGCGTAACTCTCCAAGAACAGACGTTTTATTGCTTCGAATTGATGTGTATCTAGAGTATGGCGAGCGCTTATATTTTGTCATCTAAGGGAGAGAGAGGTAGTAATTCCGGAAGACAATTTTGCCACCGTTATTTGTTTCCTAACCTCTGCAAGAATGCCAGTGGTAATAAATGTTTTCCCTGTTCCACCAGGAGCATCCAAGAAAAACATTTTACCCTGGCCGAGCCGAACCCTTTCAAGGACAATATTGTAAATCTGTGCCTGCTCTGAGGTAAATTTAGTGACGTAGTCATTCACGATGGTGGTCATTGCGTCTTGGTCATAATTTGTTTCGGCGACATACTTCCTGTTTCCACGTTCTTGATTATTTAATGGTTGCGGAGCCGGTAAACCGTATTCCAAGAGTAAATTGCCCCCTATGGCAATGACTACGTCTTGATGAGAACTGAGACAGTGGTTCAAAATGCGTTCATCAGTTTCTCCGATGTCTCCTTCAATAGTATGTCTTAAAGCCCATGAAATATCCTCAGAGAGATGACGCCAATATTTTTCCCGCAACAAAACCGGATTTGCAATATCGCAGAATACCAACATGACGGCAAACAAATGTCATAGGCGACTTGGGCTATCACTAACGCTAGCCTCCAGGAGAGTGTTGTCCCAGTGTTGGTCACCGTCAAGAAGATTTCGTGCTACGCAGGCTGCACGAAATGTCGGATACTCCATACCATCAACTGTCCTTAAGAATGCAAATGACGTTGGCCCCTATACGATGTGAAGCAATAGCCGCAAATAATAGCACTCGGCATTATTTGGATGCACAGTGTAAATCCTTCCCAATGCAGTGTCCATAAAGATTCCCGGAAACCCTTCGACAATACGACCACGTCGATGTCGATTAAATACACCTCTTTGCTTGTTGTATGTATAGTACGACGGCACCTCATCATACGTAAGTGACTTTGCAAAAAAATCAACTTCACAGAGACGTAAAAATGCCAAGAGTCGTCTGTTGGAATCGTAGATAATACTTGACGTCGCCCTTAAGACGTAAATACTAAAAGGGAACTTGAAATTTGATGGATGCGAGCAGTGACACGGTGGCTCAGTTGGCAGAGCGGCGCCACGGTACGGCGACTGTCGCGGGTTTGAGTCCCGCTGGTGTGCATCATTTTTCAAGTTTCCCTTAATCAATTTAAAAATGCCAAGAGTGTTGTTTGGCGGGGATTTTCCAATCGCTCTAATACATAGGCGGGGTCGAAAAAAACTGCGCTGGCCATTCTCAAAATGGACGTCCATGAATTCATGACCTCTGGATGCCGATCTTGTATAGAGAACGCCAGCATTCGCCATACTGCTTCTGAAGTACTAATGTAGCGACCAGACTGGTACTTGGTCACTTCATCCCGATCAGTGCTTTGCAAAGCGAACGTTGCCTGGTCACTACCCTTGTTTACGTATTTGCAAATGTATTTAATTGACTCGACGCTGGAACACGATTCAACATTGATGAGTGTTTCAAACGTCCTAGAAAGCACAGGTGAGTATGGAACAACCTATCTGTTGTCAACGTGAAGCGACTGCTTTTGGCTTCAGAATTGTTTGGACATCACTTATTTGAAATGGTGAATTTACAAACTTACTAATGTAGAAAAAAAATAAAAATTTAGAACTATAATTTACTGGAAATTGTTGGTAATAATATTATGTTAAAATATATATTATAATTGTCTTTTTATTGATATTTAAGTCAAAAAACATGCAAAAAGAAATTAAAGCTAACGCAAAAAGAAAAACCTTCAGCAAGAATCGATCTCACTGTGCATAACTCGTAGGGCGATCGTTAAACCGCCACGCTACGATGACACATAGCAATATATTTAAAATAGACGTTTCTATACATGTCATGATTCACTGCTCAGTTCCTTGTGGATATAGCGTGATGATTTCTACTTCAGAAGTTCATCTGTAAGTAATCTGCATAATGCAACTATTGGTTTCGTCTTTTTATCATTCTACGGCAAACATTAGACAAAACAAAGACATAATGCAGTATTGCTCAGCCCTCTTTGCAAATGCCGTGATGATATTAAGCATACCGACGCGCCGGCCCCTAAAGAATATATTTGCAAACTTTCAGCGGATTCTATTCAGTAGTTTTTACGTTAATCTAACACATACATACAGACAAACAGACAAACAGACAAAAATTCTAAAAATTATATTTTTGGCTTCAGAAGCGTTCAGACATCCCATTGCACTTATTTTTTTTCAAATATCTTCAATGTACAGTTTTGACTTCGTTACGATTTTATTATATGTATAGATTAAAAAACACAACCTTACAGGAACATCGTTATCTTATCATAAATATAACGTAACCTCACAGGTTACAGAGAAGCTTTATCAAACTCTTGTAGTAAAAATGTATCGGAAAGTTTATTTTTAAAAAGCCCAATCCGCACCCGCGGGGCATTTTCTGGTGACCTATTTGTAAGTACAATACCACATCCCCAAAATGTCTTAGAGATTTCTATTCAACCGGGGATATTCTCTGGTTTCTTTTTATTTATGATAGCCGGAATAAAAAATAAAACAAATTCCTCAAAAAAGCCGTAGGTATTCACTTTATTAAACAAAGTAAATAAGTTAGGCTATAAAAATAAAATAAAAGGCCAACAAAACGAATTGAAGAAAGTTTCGTACAAAACTGTCGGATTCCATACTAAAAGCCCGGGCTAGGTATGATTACAGACCTTGGTAACTAGGTGGGTGAGCCTGTCACAATCATCATTCATCATCAGCCTATCTCAGTCCACTGCTGGACATAGGCCTCTCCCATGGCACGCCACTGAGCTCGATCTTCGGCCCTCCGCCTCCAACCACTGCCAGCCATTTTGCGTATATCGTCGCCCCACCTAGCTGGAGGACGTCCTACACTACGTTTACCGAGTCGTGGTCTCCACTCCAGAACACGTTTTCCCCAACGGTTATCGGTTCTGCGACAGATGTGACCTGCCCACTGCCACTTCAGCTTGCTAATCCTGTGGGCTATGTCGATAACCTTGGTTCTCTGTCGGATAACTTCATTTCTGATCTTATCCTTCAGAGAAATTCCCAACATAGCCCTTTCCATAGCTCGCTGAGCGACCTTAAATTGGTGGACAAGTCGCACAGTCAGTGTCCACGTCTCGGCTCCGTATGTCATGACGGGTAGGACGCACTCGTTAAAGACTTTCGTCTTTAGACTTTGTGGTATGGGCGACGAAAAGACTCGACGAAGTTTCCTAAATGCTGCCCAACCTAGCTGTATTCTTTTTCGTGCTTCTTTTTCGAAGTTGTTCTTACCCACTTGGACTATTTGTCCGAGGTAAACATACTCGTGAACAACTTCGAGAGCTACAGAGTCGAGCACAATCGGTTCCGGAATGACGTGTTGGTTGAACATAACCTTAGTTTTGTCCAAGTTCATCCGGAGACCGATGCGCGCTGAAGATTTAGCCAGATCAAGCAGCATGTGTTGTAGGTCTTGCACGGTTTCGGCCACGATGACGATATCGTCTGCAAATCTCAGGTGTGAGATGTACTCGCCGTTTATATTTATACCCCGTCCTTTCCAGTCCAGAGTCTTAAACATATCTTCCAATGCATTTGTGAACAATTTGGGGGAAATAACGTCCCCTTGTCTCACTCCACGATGCATCGGAATCGGCTCAGACTGCTGGTTCTGTACACGGACGGTCATCGTCGCGGCGTCGTACAGACACCTCAGCACCTGGATGTATCGCCAATCGACTTGGCACCGTTGCAAAGACTCCAGAACAGACCAGGTCTCGATAGAGTCAAATGCCTTCTCATAGTCCACAAAGGCGAGACACAGGGGCTGATTATATTCTTCGGTCTTCTGTATTATCTGCCGCACTGTGTGGATGTGGTCTATGGTGCCATATCCTCCTCGGAACCCGGCCTGTTCAGGTGGTTGGAACTCGTCGAGTCTACGCGCGAGACGGTTTGTGATCACTCTTGAAAACAGCTTATAGACATGGCTTAGTAAAGATATGGGTCGATAGTTCTTCAACAGGGTTTTGTCGCCTTTTTTGAAAAACAAAACGACCACACTCTTGTGCCATGCTTTAGGAGTTCTCCCCAGAAAAAGGACGGAATTAAATATACGCTGGAGTTGTCTGAGCGTAGGAGCTCCACCTGCTCTCAAGAGCTCCGTTGTAATTCCATCCTCTCCGGGGGCTTTTCCATTCTTAAGCTGTTTAAGAGCGATCTCGATCTCGTCTAGGCTAATTTCTGGCATATCTTCGGTAAAGTGGCGGGTTAAAGTGGCTCTCGGGTCTTCTCTATTGGGTTGGGGACGGGACGCATGAGATTTATACAACTGACCGTAGAAGTCCTGAATTTCCGCGAGAATCTCCGGCTTAGTGGCGACGATTTCTCCACTAGATTTGGTCAGCTTCGTCAGATGACTTCGGCCCAGCGGCTGAACAAAGACTTTGGACCCCCGATTTTGCTCGATGGCTCCCATAATAATGCGTGTATTGGAGCATCGGAGGTCACGCCTTACCAGCTTGGAAATTCTTTTATTCAAAGCCCGCTGGTCTGACGAAGCGACAGTGGGATCTTCTCGTCGCTGATGCATTAGCTGCAGAGATTCTGCAGAAAGTTTGGACCCCTTACCGGTACGTTGCATCTCACAGAACTTCGTCCCCTCTTCCCGGAGTATACCCACCACTTGGTCGAGATCCTGGTCAATGTCAGTTGTGGTTTCCAGGGCAGCGAATCGGTTTTCCAGTTTTATCTGGAACGTTTCAGATCCCACCACGGTTTGGAGCATATTTGGCCGGAGCGTAGACTTCATCAGACGGGCTCGTTCAAGCTTATAATTGATATCTAGAGTGCCTCGGACGAGTCGGTGATCGCTTCCGGTTTTAAACCTAGTGATCACTGAGACATCTCTAAATATGCGCTTTTTATCCGTCATGATGAAGTCAATCTCATTTTTGGTCATACAATCGGGGCTTTGCCATGTCCACTTCCGTTGGGGCTGTTTCTTGAAAAAAGAATTCATCAAGAAGAGACCCTCTTGTTCCAGGAAGTTGACGAGCATTTGCCCCCTATGATTCCTGCTACCAAATCCGTGGGGTCCTACTACCGATTCGCCGCTTATTTGTACTCCCACTTTTGCATTTAGATCCCCCATGACAACGTTGAAGTGGGCCTTGTAGGTGGTATGTAAGGCTTTCGAAACGTCTTCATACATTTCCTCCACTTCATCGTCCGAGTATGTCGAAGTCGGCGCGTATACTTGGATTACTTTGAGGCTATACCTCTCCGTTAGCTTGATCACAAGATACGCCACCCTTGACGACACACTGGAGATTTCAATAACGTTGTCCGAGAGCATCTTGTGGACCAGAAACCCGACGCCGCCTTGGGATGGTTGGTCTCCCTCCCTGAAATACATAAGATGGCCCGAATCCAAGGTTATGGTATCCTCCCCCTCTCTTCGGATTTCACACAACCCCAGAATGTGCCATCTTATACTTTTGAGTTCCTCTTCGAGTTGTGCCAGATGTTCGTCGAGCCGTAGCGTGCGTCCGTTAAACGTAGCCAGAGTCAGTCGGTGTTGGCGGCCTACCGTAGCCCGGGGATTCTTAGCACCCCCTGCCCCGCCGGAACCATGGCCGCCGCCTTGGCCAGGAATAGCGGGGCGACCGGGAACTGGGGGCCGTTGCGTGTGTGTATTGGCCATAGAGGAAATGCCCATAATCGCCACGCTGGGCAGACGGGTTGGCGATCGCAGTATGTGGGGACTCGCACTGGTGACGCTGCTGCCCGTCACCGGTCTGTTGGATTTGAAATGGTTATACCGCCATTTGTCGGTCGCCAGAGCCTCGTTCGCTGGTCGGCAGGATGTACCACGTGCAGGAGAGGTTGGCTTGGAGCACTAAGATGGTAGTCGCGCTCCCTTACATCCCAGCCTGTCACAATGGACCCGCCAAAAACATGGCTATATTTATCGTTTTAATTTGTTATCCCAATTAGATTTTGTTTGCAATTCCGTTGATTGCTCCCAAAACCATGCTTTCAAAGTCACAAAACTACAACCAATCCTGTTTAGATACGTAACTAGTATATGGCCTTCCCATTAAACTTTGAAACTCAAACATGGGACTAATTTGACCCACCCTAACATTTCGTGGTTGTTCTATTTACGTTCATACCCATTCCTCTAAATCTGATCCTGACCTCAGCTGTTCTATAGAAACCCGACAATTCAGTTAAACCTGGGCCCACATCTCGTAAATCTAATCGTAAAAAACAGCTTTTGGTGCATCTACAGACTAAGATACTTCTGCGTACGAAATACAGCGTGCACTCATATTGTGTTGCAAGTTGCCAGTGTGTGTACGAGCTCTAACTTTACTTAATGAAAGGAACATGCGCAGTAAACACTACGAGCAACTTTGGCGGTGGTATTTCGTCCAGTGGCTTGGCGGTACTTTTGACCTCCGTACGTATTCTGAGCTGAGCGAAATAACGCTCGCACTTATACCCCCAAGTATAACCACCGGGTGTTATATGTAAGCATTATTAAAAAACGTAGTAAAGCATGTATATGTCTGTTTAGAAAGTTCAAAATAAAATCCCCCTTGAAAATTAGGTGTACGTGTGATTTTTGTGCAACGGTAAGTAACTGTTACCTGTAGTTTCCCTTGTGATTTACTAATCACAGCTTTAATGAATGAATAGTTTGTTATTTGCATGACAAATTAACCTTCGGTGTGAGTACTGTCTATTTAATTACTTGTGTGAGGTTTTGTAATGGTTTTTACGTAGAATTTAGTAAGAATTACATTCAAACTTTTTGCCGTTGGAATTTTGTGCTGAAAACTATGGAAACTAATAAATATCCGAAACAAAATATGTCTTAATGTGCTGATATTATAAATAAATAATTTTATAGACAGGTAAGTTCTTAGTACGTTCGATTTGAATTTTTATGTTTTTATACACCACAAAGAGGCAGGTTATTTTAAAAACTTTATCAGGAACCATTCTGTGGGGTAGTGTGCGTATGGGGTTTCTTTGTTCTTTTTATATAGACAAAGATATTTGAGAAGATGGTTTGCGTATCTTCCGGCACCTATTTCGCGCTATATTTTGGCGTGCTTTTCTTTTACTTACCCAGCTAGGTGATACGTATTAAAAAAAAAAACATTGTGACTATGTAGGCCTTAAATAAATATTAATTTCAATAATGATTATTTGCTTTACGTTAGATATTGAGAAATGAAGTCGCGTATAATGAACCGCAATAAAATGTATTAAAGAACTAAATTTAAAATTATAGGAACAAGTACATAGAAAATCCTATTAATATTAAGAATAAAAAATTGATTATTTTTGCCCTTTATGTAATACAGTAAAGGTGCAACAAATAGACGAAAATTCAATAGTGATAGTTTGAATATAGTCCTAAAAATCTGAAAGCAATAAATATCTAACAGAAATCTTGCACTTTATTGAAGTAATAGTACTTCAATAAAGTGCAAGATTTCTGTTAGATAGAAAGCAAATAATAAAACAATTTTTGTTTTTAATGAAGTCATCGAGCCAACTCCAGCGTATTTGTAGTAATATATCAATTAAGACAGCAAAATTGAAATCTATCAAGTTGATAGATTTGTAGAAACCAATCATGAAAATGCAATTGTTTTTACCCAAGTTAATTGTTCTTTTCGCTAGGAGTCGTGTGGTTCGTCTCAGTGTAATCGGACGCTTGTCGAAGCCAATTTACGTCATGACTTGCAAATGTAACCGTCCCCAAGTAAAGATCCAATTATGGCGTCCTAAATTCTGACGGTTTTCCGGGACCTTAGGATACGTTGTAAGAAAATTTTGAGTTTTTTCTTTGAACCAATTTCACTTACCTCTGAGTGGTCATTTTTATTTTATTATTGTTACGGATATTAGAAGAAGGATTATGTAGAAATTCACTATTTAAAACATTTTTCAAGCGTTAATTACGTGACTATCAAAAGTTGAGTGTCAGGAATTAATTTTGGTGGGTACATGGCGGTTCGGAAAGTGATTGGTCTGGTGATTAGCCCCATAAAACCCTAATGAACTCATTAATATTTCAATTTTATATGTGTAAATAAATATCGTTTATATCGTTGATTAAATTACATTATGCAGATCTATGTATTCGGACTATTATTTAGAACACTGCCTTTGTGGGAAAACAGCGTTCACTAAACAGGGTGTGCCATGTTTTGAAAGGGGAGATTTACTTTGGATTACTATTGTGTCGACGTTTCCTGTAATTGAATACTCCACAGATTTCCTTGAAAGTTGTCTTCTTTTCCCGCTTCGTCCCAATTACTTTTCGCTGCCCTAGATACGTATATCTGAGTTAATTGTGAGTAACGATGACTAAAGTACCTACGGTTGTTTTACTTTTATTAGGATTAAAGAATTAACGTATTTCATGTACTCGCGTTGTTTTTAATTAAAGTGGTAATGTTATTTAGTGCTAGCGGGACCGCGTTGTCGATGTCAGGTTTATTCGATAAAAATCTTTCTTTTATGACGAGTGGTGTTCGTTGGACTGCCAAGTCAAAAGTTGCAAGTTCTAACCCCGGCAAGCACCATCTTCTTTTTAATTCATGTGCGTAATACTAATTAGTTATAAAACGGTAAAACCGGCACACCTGAGAGAATTTTTAACCGCGTGTAAAGCTATGTCAGAGATCTACAGGCGGTTAAAACTCTGACACCTGGTTGTTCATCAACCATACGATAAGACTAGATCTATTTTTGAATTGCACATGAATGCAATTATTTTACAAAACATTTCAGATACTCTTACGTAATAATCCATATTGAATACCTGTATACGAGTACCAACAGACATCGGTTTATACATATTCTCCGAAATGGTGACGTCAACTATTTCACTACGAGTTTCGGCGAAGCGAAAGTCTGAAAATAGCAAGTCGAAAATCTATTCAGTGTCAAAATATTGGAATGTAATTTACATATCGATAGTAGGTAAAAATTGTCTCGTCTGCGTTTATAAATAAATATGGCATATCGTACTTTCGATCAACACCTAGTGCCAAAAAGTATTCGATACATGGACGCCTAATAGTGTCTTGAATTAGGCAGCCTGTTGGCATTTATAGAGCTTTCTATTTTAAGCCCGGGAAACTAAAAATCAAAGTAAAATTTTACCTATAAAATAGTTCAGTCCCACGTTGGCGTTCGTGATTTCATCACATTCATAAGAGCGTTACTCAAACCCGTACCTGTGCTGTTTATCTGACACGGCTTACGGCTTATTCTAAACTCTGACTGCTTCTAAGTTCTTTTTTATTCATAATCTGACTACCAATATGATTATATGAAAATATCGCGCTCGTTGGTCTAGTGGTTGCTAAGCGCGACTGCTGAGCACGAGGTTTTGGGTTCGAACCCCAGGTCGGGCAAAGTGTTACTGGGTTTTTCCATTAGGTAATTCTCAATAGCAGCACGGAGTCTGGATTTGTGCCCGGTTGATGGTAATAGGCTCGCCCCCTATTACATTGGGACCTAAAGCATAACTGGCGAAACGTGGGTGTACTACAGGCGTGATGTTGTGTTATGATATCACGCTCAAGACTTCAACATCTTTCAGCTAACTTCAATAATATGCTGGATACCGTCGAGGTGTTCGCAGTATATTACCTGGAAGAACAAAAACGCCTTATAAACGATGCCATGTGACGCGATGCGATTAATGACGTTGATAAATAAGTTATACGATTCTACCTTGAAATTCTATGAAAGCTATATTGATTATCTGTTGCGTCAGTTTTGTAGGTTTATTTTTATTTAGTGAACCCGCATAAGTAAATATGAATTTTTACGTTTACGACAATTTTATCAAAAGTTCGGCTGTAATATTAATTGATATTTCACGCAAATCCTCAAAATCGGTCAAAAATAAAAATGACATTAAAATAATCAGATTAAATAGACGAAATATTTCTTTTTAGGAATTATTTTCTTTCAAGGAATTTTGTCAAATTTCAATGGCGTTAATAATTCATTCAGAGAACCGATAAATATGGTAAATATTTTTAGCAAACTTGTATTTTTTCTTCATTGCAAATCATTTTAATTTATAACCTCTTCCGTGTTTTTTCACTCAGTTCTTCTGTTAACCAATATGAAGGGCGTGGAGTGGTATATATTTAGTCTTTATATATAATTATAATGGAAGCTTATTTATCCTTGTTTTATATACATATTACGCCTCGAATAATCCATGGAGGCAAAGTGTTATGTCTATGTAATAAACAGCTAAGTGCCTACATGTAACGGTTATTAATTACAGTTAATTGATTTAATTAATGTATTTTATCTATAATATATATGTATTTAGAAAATATAAATATATTAATACAGGTTCAGCCTAGTTTGGTCATACGAACTTGTGTGAGCTGTCCCAAGTTATTATATTATCACACTGCAAACTAATAATATAAATGCGAAAGTTTGTGAGTGTGTTTTTTACCACTTCACGCTGAAACAGCTAGGCCAATTTCGATGAAATTTCATATGGAGGTAGCTTAGACTTATTATCCCGAAACAATGTAACGGGAAACACCGCGGGGCGCAGTTACAATAAAGGTAATTCAGCACAATAATCTTAAACAATAAAAATAAAAGTTTTAAATTTATTGCTTTACTTGTTCAAGGAAACAACATTATTATGCGAATGCTCTAATGTTGCCTTAAGTTTTTCTTCCCGTACTTACGTTAACTAAACTTTGTCAGAAGTTGTTCAGTATAAAAGCCGTACCGTGTCTCTCATACATTAAGTTGATACTAAGGATTATGTCACGTGTTCCCAAAATGATTACATTGTTCGCAACATGGAATTGAATACGCGACCTGAATTTTCGTAACATTTACTTTAAACGTATTTTTCATGTGTTTGAGAAATGAGTGAGTGAAGACTGTTTATTGTTTATTTATTTAAAAAAAAACTTCGCCTCTCACTTAGACTTTGTCTTGTGTCGTGGGTGCGTTTTACAAACATGATCACATACACAAACACCTGCACTCGGGACAGACATCTATGGATCGCAAATTTTGCTCCATGCGGAAATCGAACCCGCAACCCGCAGCAGGCCATTCGCTTAGCCACCGCGATAACCAGGTTGTAACTACTGACTGACACATACACAGTAACATACCATAACATCACGCTTATATTCCTCGAATGGGCAGGCAGAGTTTGTACCCATATTTCGCAATATTTCGTAATGTGGCTAGGTACTTACTTCAATTTTTTTTTATTGAAAAATGGATCATTTGTATTTTCGCGATCGTGTAACTATTTGTCTATCGTGAGACTCGGAATTCTACCTACTGTCAAGAGCCTACCACAAAGGATGATAATTATAATCAATTCATTGTAGCCCGCCCAATTAATAAATAGCCCGCTACCAATAATGGATAGCTACAATCATATAGCTTATTTAAGGGCTTTTTGAAAACGAATAATTATTATTTCTAATTATATCGTAATATTTAGACGATAAAATCTGTCTCAAAAATGCAAAAAGTAAAAAAGCTCATCACGTTTCATGCCCATAAATTAATTTGTACTTTATTGTACACTTTAAAGAAACACTTCAAAACCATTCTAGTTTAAACTATGGAGAAAACGACACAAAATGTTCAGCCAATTTAAGTTTAAATTGCTTCCTTTGGCGAAGTTTTGAGCAGCCTACGGTTGAATTTCTATTCAACGGTTGGGTGTATAGAAAAGTAAGATTTGGACGAAATGAAACATAAATATTTAGATAAAATTAAAGTTAATAAAGCAATTAAGTTCAATACTTTACTAAGTATTCAAAGCGGTGGCATAAAAAATAATATACGGCAAATATTTGCGCCGACTTTAAGCTTGGGATAATTAACGCCTGTTAAACGCTCACTACGATACAGGAGAAATATCTAGTTTCAGACAATGTTTATAACGCTGCATTGGTAACATACTCACGAACAATTGTAATGTGAAATCTCTACACCTTCATTTCACATCTCGTTTAAAAGATATACACGCAAAGTACTTTGAAAAATGATGAAAAAAAATGAAATAACTTAGTTCGTTTGGCCTCAGATCACCACTTGTACGTCGCGCTTACTTAACGACGACGCCTGGAAATTGTATTCCTTTTTTTCGTCCGACAGATTAATAATATCTCAGTTAGACTTTATTCCCATTAAGAGCACTTACAAAGAATCAAGAGTATCCCAATCTAGTACCAATAATGTAATTATTGTTTATTTATGTACCGTATTCTACGTAAAATAAAATAACATCGTACATCCAGTATCCACTGTTCAAATCGAATCACTCAATTTTGTTTGACACAATGTATGAAAGTGTTTTTTGCCTATAACTAGGGGAATTGGGGCTCTTTCAGAATAACGTTGCGTGAAGAACCTTTTAGACAACAATATAGGACGATCTGTTTGATAAATGTTATTTATTGTTTATGAATAATATTGTGTAGGTATTTGTGTCATGATTGACTATTGCTGTTTCAAATAGTTTAATAACATATTTTTTTTAAGATTACTTTATTATGGCAGATTCTAGATAATATGTTAACTAATAAACCAGTTCATAACTCCAATATATTAACAGCATCAATCCCTTGGGTAAACCTTCCGTATTTGCATATCCTAATTCTTATTTTATGTGTTTAATTCTGACAAGACTACGAAAATTATATTATACAGGACATTACAAGCTAAATACAACTTTTTGTTATCTTACTGAATGTTCTGGTACCTTCTTAGTAGTGACATTTATGTATGTTATGATATGCATTTTGCACAATTTAGCACAATTTAATCACTTAATACCATTTTATAATGTATGGTGAACATTGCTCTTTCCACATATTATATAAGTCAATGAATTACATGGTAAATTAAGGCCCTCATGTAACATAACCGTATTTAAATTATTTTTATTCTTTGGTAAATAAAACAGACAAAAATTAGGGATTGTAAAACGTACGTGTATGTTAATATTTTCATCAAAGATCATCCGCATCTACCAAATGCAAGTTTCATGCCTTCTTATGAACTACCTCTGATAAGCTACTCATTACCTAAATGTAACACTGAAGCAGGTAGGCAAATATAATAATACAACACTCAACAGCCATTTACCGGAGTGCATGCATACATTAGTGGTCTAGGACATAGCTAATTTAGTGAATATTCTAAGTGAATATGTGAATGTGTGTCTGCAGCTTTGGCATGAAATTCCTTAGTGTCACTTTACTCTACCTAGGTACTTACATAGATATTACATATACCTTTAGGTGTATATAAGTTGTATTAGGTTTCTACACAGAAACTGAAACAAGCATCAAATCTTTACATGAAAACAAAACATCGACCGTATCGAACACAAACCCTTCGTTTAATTATTGTGGATACAACCCCCTTACCATGAACTCTTTAAGCACGACAGTATACGCCGTGGAAACAAGACACCGCATTACACTGCACGTAGCGGCGTCTCGCTTCCACGTCAGAAAATGTCCTGCTTTAAAAGTTCATGGTAAGGGGGCAGCTTGTAAATTGTAAAGCAAACATCTGTTATGTAGATGGAGCCAAACCACGACCCTTGAAAAACGCCGCAATATTAATGTCAAATAATATTTGGTTGTACTGATCTACAAATATGTATATACAGTATACTGTATCATCATTTTCTTAGTGGAAAACTGGGCATTTGTAATCCGTCAGCTCTAAAGATGTATTTCTTATTAGCACTTTATCTCTCACTTCAACCCACACAACCTATCATGAGCTTATATATTGATGCATCAGTTACTCTAAGAGGTGGTTTAAACTTTAAATAAATGTGGGACTGGGGAGTACCTACTTAATATTTTGATCGGATTGCCTTTTTCCATTAATAGAATATGTCTTGCCTGCTGTATTAGAAGAGATGAATTACATATATATTTGAAGGGCATTAGTAAATCTTGTACCTACATATTAATATATGATGATAGATAATACCCTCTTAACTGAATCCCTTCTGAAACTATTCACATGGTCTGTATTATTTAACATGCCAATTTTTTTTAAGAATAAAGGGGAAATTACCAACACCCAGGGTGATTAATTCTCGTACTTACTCAGAATAAGAAATTTCCCAGACCTTCAGTGTCACAGCTACAATCTGATATTAAAATTATTATTTACGATAATGGAACTATTTTACGACGCATGTGCATGAGAATTATGACCAGTAGAAAAAATATATTATAAATAATATATTTTTTCTTTCAACACCTACCATACCTAAGTATAAATTCTTTGTGCCGTAATTTATTTTGAGTGGTAGGTACTGTATTTAATCTTTTTTACAACTATTCACAATGTAAGTCTAACACATTTTTATAAAAGCCCACACTATTAATTTCTCCTGTATCGTGGGTGCGTTTCACAAACATGAAATATCACATACACAAACACCCAGACTCGGGACAAAAATCTGCAGATCACAGAAATTTTTGTCCCGTGCGGGAATCAAACCTGCAACCTTAACGCAGCAGTCCAATCGCTTAGCCACTGTGCTAATTAGGTTGTCGAAATTAGAAACAATACATACGAAAGTAAACAGTGGTAGTACTTGTTAATTTAGGTGGGCATTGTACCTATAAATAGCCTAAAACGTTTTGCTTCTAGAAAATAATGAGACCATTATAAATGAATGATGTCCGAAAAGAGAAACGCTACATTTATTTAAAGCTCCGGAATGTTTCAGCTTAAATATATATTTACTTATGCTATGGTTTATTTAATGAACCCATAAAATAACTTACCTAGAGTTTGTATTTAAAATAGCCTATAGGTATAACTGAAAGACCTCAGAGTTATACTAGTCGGTATTTTAGTGAGCTAACCACTGGTACTGCATAGTTTTACCCGATTAGTGTTGCATACTTGCATCTTTCGCAAGGGAAAGGATAGAAAGAAGGCCTTTACCCTGCAATAGGACAGGACGGGTTCATAAAGTAATGGTACCTACTATTTTTGATCTGCATCATCAGCCGGAAGACGTGCACTGTTGAAAGGCCTCTCCCTCAATAGGGGGTGGGGTTGCCATAATCCTCATACTTGGCAAGCGGCTTGTAGATCACAGTATTGACCTTAAATGGGTATAGTAAAAAAGTCCATCTGTCCATTTATTATTACCACGTGAATATTTGCTTGCCAGTCAAAGGCGGATGTAACGAAATGTGTCAAAACTTTTTATGTGTTCTCTGTACGTTTATTGCCGAATAAACATTTATAAAATATATCTTCTACAAACAGCTACCAACCATATATACATGAACTGAAAGTTATAATTCATATTAACCTAATATGTAAACTCTAAATGGTAACAAATAGAGATAGGTCGATGCTAATTGCCTTTAACCGCAGAGTGGTAACAGAATAACATGATAATGGGGTGCACCTTTAGTTGGGTGTTTCAAATATCAAAAACCTTAAATGGCACGAACTTAATGTTACTGAAATTATTACATTTAATCATTTGAAACTAGCTTTTTCCCGCGGCTAAGTCCGCGTTAAGTTACCTGTCCTTTCACAAGTTTAAAATTTTCTACATGCAAAATTTCATAAAAATCTGTCCAGCGGTATAGTCGTGAAGGCGTAACAGACAGAGTTACTTCCTACATTTATAAAATTATAATATTAGTATGGATGGATAAAAAGAAAATGTTGTATTTTTTTGGAAGGCAATGTGTTTTAACTTTTATTCCGTTCGAGGATGGTTATTTAAACAGCAAAAGTCCCTAACCCCAAAATGCCACAGCAAAAAATTGACTGAGATAGACGCGGAACAATGATGATCATGTTCAACAGTGTACTACAGGCTGTTTCGTTTGCTGGTGATGTGCAATATGAATATCTGAAACAAATGAAATAAATGTAAAGCCTACACATAAGCACGTGTAATGCTAAAATATATATCGTAAATTGCATGAATACACATTGCGTTGTAAAACGTATGTAATTCTCAACGATATGGCAGCTTTGCATTGCCAATTTGTCTGAACACATAATACTCCGAAAGGCAAAGACGTGCGAAGATTTCTTAAGTCACAATTCAGTAACTTCATGAATTCTCTAGCAGTATACGTCATAGAAAGCGGTTTCTCTTGTTTGTTTTGTTCGTTCGTACTCGTATTGTATTATCAGATGTGGCAATGTTCCCTTATATTTTATAAGAAAAATGATTTTTGTTAAGAGGCGTTCAGATGGTAAAGTGTTAAGTTTGTGTAGTTTAAGAGTCTTGGATGAATATATTACACATGTTTGATAGTGTCGGGTTTCAGTCTGTCTTGTTGCTCGGTATTAAACATAACATAACGGTAGTCAGAAGTGCACAATTAGTACAGCACATTTCGTCAGTTTTGTTATATGTCCTAATGTAATAGAGCGCGAGCCTATTGCCATCAACCGAGCACAAATCCCGTGCTGCTACTGATAATTACCTAATGGAAAAACACAGTAACACGGCCCGACCCGGGATTCAAAGCCAGTACCTTGTGCTCAGCAGTCGCGTTGAGCAACCACTAGACCAATGATGGCAATGCTTCGTATTAATGATTATAATAACTAAAGTTAGATTGAGAATATATTCAAATTTAAAACTTTTTAGAAGTGTTTATTGCTTTACTTTTACACTTTAAACGTTGGAGACTAGTAGCACCATTTTTATTAATGCAGTCTGAGCAATGTTGTTTCAGTAAAGTAAAGAGAATTAATGTTTTACTCTTGAGAATTCAATTACGAGTTTCAAAGCGTTTAAGTTAAAAATGCAAGCCATTTCAATTCGATGCACCATTCGATTCGATCAGAATACTGAATTCATCTGTTCCTGATCAGCCCCCTAGACTAGTGGCAAAACTCTTCACGAATAGAAATCGATTACAATGATAAATGTATAGGTTTGACATATATTATGACATCGAGAACAAAATCGAAATATTACGTCATTCCCATACATATACCTATCATTGTAATCGACTCCTATGGTGAGTTTTGTTTTGCTAATTGTCTAGGGGGCTGTTACTGTGAGGTTTGGAATTCAGTTCATAATCGGCTCACTAATCTATAATAATCATAATTTTTTTCTTAATTTTCACCAACAATTCGAAAACAGGCTAGGTTAGGTTCTTAGGTAGGCTCACAATAGTTGTATATGAACAGCTCATGCTATGGTGTACAGATTAGCTAAATAGTAAGATGATAGCGGGCTTGACTGCCCAAGCCGATCGTACAATTACCTATAACTGTTCAGAGACTCTCTACTGTAGTTTAAAACGACCAAATCTTTGACAAAATGTGCGTAAGCTTTGCCAGGCGTACCGATAGAAATAGACCTTATTATAGCTACTATATACCTACTGTAATATGATCAATAATTTTCTCATACTATCTAATATAGGTACATACGTTTCTAGGTAAGCTTCGGCGTATTACGGGCAATACTAGTACGGCATCTATCTTTACAAAGAAGTAGATAATTAAACATAGCTATACATTGGTCTATCTTACATGGCTTCTATTAGAGATTAATAGATATAACCTACTTCTTACTTGCTTCCGAACTGGCAAAAGTAAAGAGTTATTTATTGCTTTTAGTTTTAAAAAATAACGACTGCTTTTCTGATGTTGCACAAAATAACGCCAGCTGTTCAACACTCGCTGTTTTTTTTCGTTTCGAAAAACGAATTATATTGTATGCATACTCCCCGCTTCTATAACCATAGGCTATCGCAATACACGAACGGCTAAAATTGCCCCCAGGTTTACGTTAAGCGAATAAATTCCACTTTAGACGGGATCACAGGGTAAATAGATTACATAGGTTAAGTCTACGTCGTGTGTACGTATTGGCCGAGCACCCTTCCTAACCGCACTGGCTTCGGTCAAATAATTAAATAAAGCCAAATAGGATCTCTGATGGTGAATAAAACGATGAAATTTTTACAAGTGTTCTACATTTTCACACAATTAAAAAAATCTGTGGAACTAAAAATATGTGGTATTTCTCTACTCTAGATTGTTGATGCATCATTGATGTCAGGTTCAATTTTAATAGGTCGTTAAATAATTATCTACACATTGGAGAATTACACGCTATGACATTGTTATCATCACTTCTATGATTTATTATCTATTGCGTGTCGGAATAAATGAACATAAGTAGTGTACTCTTACTGTACGTTTCGACAGTACTGTAAGTTTGATGCATTAAATAAATAATTTAGAAATATACTTAGATCATTGTACAATTGATTCAACCGTAACTTTTTTTCGACATAATTGTGAAAATACGAAATATTCATGAATAGTTTAATCAGAAATAGTCAACATAAAATTGCAAACATATTAACAATGTAATTACAGCCAACAAAGGTCTGCGTTTAATTAATAGCAGCGCTCTACTGTGGTGTGGACATAATGGAAAATAAAATGAAATAAATTTTCCTATTCTTATGAATACATTCGAAAGGAACATAGGTATTTGCTAGGTACCTACCTATTTTTAGTATAGAAACCGTAGTTTTTCTCCTTATTTTATGTCGATGTATCAATGTTAAAAGAAATTGTATTAGTGCGTCTGAAAAACTGATTGACAAAATAGGCTATCAAGATTGAAATATTGCAATCTATATTAACCGGGGTGGACGAGTATTAAAGATTATAGCATCGATTTAATAACGTCTCACTGAAGCTTCTATCTATTTCTAAAGGCTGAAGAACGTAATATGAAAGAAATAATTATTATAAAGAGAAAATATATTAGTCTAGTCTACAGTCATCTCGCTATTACCGTGGTCTCTAACGTTGCCTAACAAAGTAACAACCATCACATCTTTAATACGCCGTATAATTGTATAATAATAATATAGATACTATACTGCCTCGTTGGTCTGGTGGTTGCTAAGCGCAACTGCTGAGCACGAGGTCCTGGGTTCGAATCCCGGGTCGGGCAAAGTGTTACTGGGTTTTTCCATTAGGTAATTCTCAGTAGCAGCACGGAGTCTGGATTTGTGCCCGGGTGATGGCAATAGGCTCGCCCCCTATTACGTTGGGACCTAAAACATAACTGGCGGAATGTGGGTGTACTATATGTGCACCTCTGCCTACCCCTTCGGGGAATACAGACGTGATGTTATGTTATGTTAATATAGATTTATTTGTTCTTTCATAAATGTGTCTTACAGCTATTTGTACATATTTTTTTGTTAGGCTTTGTGGGAGACTGGTATTTGCACTAGGAACCCTATCACAAATATTACCCCCCCCCCCTCCTCAATCGAACAGCGAGAACATCACTTAAATAAATCGTTTTTGATAACTATTTCTCAATGTGAGCCCACTATCGAGCTAATAATTATAATTATGTCCGATAAAGGGCAATAGGCTCACCATCTATTAAACTGAGCTTAACTGAATGATGAAATGTGGGCGTGCAACAACCCATTACTGCCCACAGCTTCAAAGAGAACCGGTGTACGTCACAGCTACATTTATACCTATAGTTATTATATATTTTATAAATCGCCACACACCTGTAATTTCTCCTGTATTGTGAGTCTCACAAACATGAAATATTACATACACAAACACAGATTTGGGACAAACATCAGCGGATCAGCCAAATTCCGCTTAGCTACCAATCAGGGTCCTGAGTCTGCTATTATTGATAAATTCGTCATTCCAATACGATGCCATTGTCATTTTGCTAAAAGTTCGTAATCTGCTAAACTCATACCATTCTATGTCGTTTATTTCAATGGAGTGTCAGTGGTCGACCATTGGAAAGTCATAATGACGCTTTTATGTTAGCAGATTACCAAACTTGTCAAAATCAACAATTATGAAATCAATGATCGACCATTCTGACACTATTGTAATAGCAGACTTGAGGCCCAGGTCGTCATGATTACCTACTTAAACATTTTTATCAGTTTATTAGTGAGTGATATTTCTTCTTACGTGAAGTCAATGTGACCAAGTCTCTTATCGCTTCAATAACATGTTATGACAAACAAGGGAAAGCAATGAACTTTTAATATCTTTATTTGTTTGTTATAATCATTTTTTATTTATCAAAATTATTCCATTGAGATTCAATAGGTAATCTTCCATTGTCAGTTATTTAATTTTTCTATTGTGTTGATATATTATAAGGTACCAAAAGGTTGCATCCAAGAATAGTGGTCAAGTGGAGAGTTGAGAGACAGACCAACAAAAAAGATCAGGCAGTCAAGCAGAGACCCGGGTTCGGAGTCGGACTAGGTTTCTAGGGTCAGCCGTACTTTTTGCCGATTTTCACGAACTATTAGGATTTCTAATTGATAATAGTCCTGCAATAGATATTTCTATTCGTCGTTAATAAAATATCAAAGCGACTGACTGAAATATATTCACTTGATAATCAATTTAGAATCATCTCTCGTGGACGCTATTTTATTACCTATTCAAGTTGAAATAAGTTATTTTGTTAGATTATGTTTCAAGAGTCACTGAATTCAAGATTGTATGATTCAAACAACCATATTGTGTGGGACCGATAAATGGCAATAGGTAATTAATTATGATCGCCACCTATTGTTTATGAGACTTGAGATTCATTAAACAAACTCACATACATACATCCATACATACAAACATTGCAAGTTAATTAAAAGCTTGTAAAAAAGAACACGCTGATTTTTTGTAGACGTGAACTGTCTTTATCCCTATTACCTTCAAAGTTATTAAGCGGATTATAGAAAATATACAGCCCAAAAATTCTCGCTTGTAAAGTTTGCAACAATCAAAATAATTCAGCTGTTATCCCGATAAACTTTGGCAATAAAATTATAAATAGTGAAGGCATTTTGCGAAATAAAACTGGCTTAGTAACTGAAAAGTTGTTATCAGCTTTTAGGTTAGTCAGTCTACATATAAACAATTGAAGAGAAACTTATTTCTAGTAAATTTTAGTTTTAGTGCTGGAACACTGAAAAATAGATCTCAATTTTGGAACTTGAAGAATATTACAGAGATTCTGTTTCATTATTATTAATGTTGAAAGCCCCTCATTGTTCAGTGAGAGAAACTCATTTCGCCTGTATTCCCTAAAGAGGTAAGCAAAGGTAAAGTAACACATCCATTTAGCATAAGTACCTATTAACCTGTGGAATAGAAGGTAATAATAATCTGGTCTTGGAATATCTAAGGTTGTTCGCAATGACATGAAAAAAGTTGCACCAATGTAACAAGGTAACCCAGGACAGTACCAATACTATGCTGGGTTTAAACACACAGCCTTGTCCACATAAATCTGACCACTGCACTTCATGGCCACCATGACAGTTTATATTATCCAATAATTAATTATTGTATCCTCATAAGTTTGAGTTATTCTCGGATATCCTCGTAAAGTCAGCATCATAGTAGCTTAACATGTTATGAAACCTTATATCAAATAATTGAACATCACGCCTGTATTAACCCGAAGGGGTAAGCAATAGTGCACGTATAGTACACCCACATTTCGCCAGTTATGATTTTAGGTCCCAATGTGATAGGGGGCGAGCCTTTTGCCATCAACCGGGCACAAATCCAGACTCCGTGCTGCTGCAGAAAATTACATAATGCAAAAACCCAATAACACTTTGCCCGACTCGGGATTCGAACCCAGGACCTCGTGCTCAGCAGTCGCGCTTAGCAACCACTAGACCAAAAAGGCAGTCTGACTGTGCTACGTTATTATATTTATCATGTTCCCAGTATAAGTTTCTTTGACCGAAATTGCTCTTAATTCTTTTATCCTGTGATCTCTCTTCGATTACCTTAGACAAAGTAGCGAAGATTACTCTGAAGGACTCAATGATCCTTAGAAGATTACTTAAGAGTTCAAGAAAAGAACATCTGAGGCTTAGGCATGTTTGTGATGAGGGTAATCCGGGACCGATATTACGTCCACCTAATTACTTTCCTGGTATTTTGTACAAGGAGCTGTTACTACTTTAATAAGTAAAAAAATTCTATGAATATCAAATCTTATGGGTCGGAAAGACGAGCTGGCCGTTTAAAAAAACAATTGGCTCTTAATTGCGTTAGATTGAAATATAGGATTTAAATACTAGATACACGCTGAAATTACAAACGTCAATCTTATACTGCTCATTAAAAATAAATGCAATTTTAAACCAAGAATTCAATTTTACCTGTACTTTCGTTTGCATAACAAAGAATAGAGATGTCATTAGACTTAATACGGGGATTAGTTAATGCCGGTACGATCCACGTTTATGAATAAGAGACATACGTATAGGTACCTTGTACTCCTAATCCATAAAAAACTGATAAATTAAACCAGGACTAAATTACACCCGTAATTATCGTGTGCCTGTTAAAGAATAGCGATATTAATAGACTTAATACAAGGTTTAGTTAATGCCGCTTTGAACCTCGTTTATGAAGAGGGTATATGTTTACCTTGTATGTCTTATTCATCTTTAGTTTCATATTTATATTCAAACGTATTATATAAATTGAATTGTACCTACGTAAGGAAATATCTTTGAGGATACACAATATGTTGTTTCCAGAGTCGCGAGCATTGATTGAAAGATTTGATTTAGATTTTTTGATTCACGATATTCTGTAGACGTATGATATAAACGGCATAACATACAAAATGGATCCGTAGCCTTGAATTAAATATTTATTAAATTCTCCTTGTTTCAGTTCACTTATTGTTATATAATAATAAAATAATAATAAGTATTTATATAATTCTTTCCGCAAAGGTTACATTGCAAATACATATGTATACGTATTAGAAATAAGTATCGAGACCGTTTCTTTCATCGAATTGCATTCAATTTTAACTATAATTAACTATTCCTATACAAACAAATTGCTCAAAATGCGTAGGTAATTGAGCGAACTGCTTCATTAGTCCAGTGCCCGCTAAGCGCTTGACTGTTGAGCATGCAATCGTGGTTTCGAATTCCAGGTCGGGCAAAGTGTTACTGGATTTTTCATTAGTATTTCTCAGTAACAGCACAGAGTATGGATTTGTGCCCGGTTGATGGCAATAGGCTAGCCCCCTTTTTCATTGAAACCTATAACATAACTGGCGAAATGTCTGCACATCTGCCTACCCCTTCGGGAAATACAGGCGTGATGTTATGTGGACGATATTTACTAAATGAAAATGAGAGGCATATGTTATAAGGGACTTGGAGAAAATAAAAGGTTTTAAGGTTAGGTTTGCTACAGATTTGGAAAAAGAAAGCAAAGTAAGCCTAACTGAATTGTGTAGTTTCGGCAAAAGTAAAGTGTTTTTAGAACAATGTAGAAATAAGTACCTACCTAGTAAAATAACTCTTAATTTACCCTGTCTAAACACGTTTGGGAGAAAGTTTGGTTAATTTTAGTCTATAAAAACTTCGTAATGACCTAATTTATAACACTAATCAAGCCTATTTCAATACCGATTTATTTTCTTTAGTGTACCTACATAGGTAGGTGAGGGTTATTTTTAAAAAATATATCATCATCTGTCTATCTCCTAGCCTTAGCTATGACACGCCACGAAGCTCGATCTTCGGCATTCCGCTTCCAACCGCTGCCAGCCCATTTGCGTATATCTTCGACCCACCTAACTGGAAGACGTTTTACTCTACGTATTCTGCATTGGCAATTTTTTAAGCTACTTTGTAAGTAAGACACCGCTGACTAACGGTGACGAAAAACATCGTGAGGAAACCTCGACTTAATTATCTGAAATCGCCAACCCGCAGTGCGTTAGCGTGGTGATCAATGCTCAATCCTTCTCTATACGAAAGGAGGCCTTTGCCCTGCAGTGGGACAGTTATAGGCTGTTATCATTATATACAATATAGGTACAGAATTATTATAATAATTTAAACTTTTATCGCTGGTTTACGGCGAAGGAAAATAGTAAAAATCCAAGTAATTAGTGAACCTGGGATTAAAGGTAAAGTCTTTATTATCGAACTATCGTCATGATTAAAGCCAGAATAAATATTTAATGCGAAGAGGCAATTACCCAGGGTTCTGGGATTAGGCCATTTGAAGGTTGAAATAATAATGTAATCGCTACTAATATTATAAACGCGAAAGTTTGTTAGTATGGATGGATGTTTGTTACTTTTTCACATAAAAACAAGCTACTTTTTATCTCGAAAAAATGAAGAGAGTAACACCGCGGGGCGCAGCTAGTATTACATAATATATCTAACAGTTTTAAAAAAGAAGCTTGTAATACATCACCTAATTAGAAACTATTATTAATATATATCAGAAAAGTCCATTAAAATATTATTTTTGTTCATAACAAAAGAAAATTCTATATTATTTTTCGTTTGAAATATGTAATAAAAGTAATTTTATTAAAATATAAAAATATATGTAGTTTCACATAGCTTAGGTCCCTAAGTCAGACGATTACGTAGGTACCTACAAGTTAATTAATTAAACACTAGCCTACATTAATTAAGTATATACATTAATTATATTATGTCTATACTCCGTGCGTACTCCGTACCGTCCTCCGTTTAAGTTTTTATTGGACTCAAGGTACAATAATATTAATAAATAGTTACAATATATTTAATATAAAATATATATTATTGATTAAAAATCGAATTGATGTATCTCCAATAATATAAAACACATTTAAATATTCATTACAAAAAGTGTAAATGAAAAAAGAAATTCATACAATCTATTTATTATAAGCCCGTATCGTCCCACTGCAGGGCAAAGGGCCTCCCTTCCCTCCTTCCTCTTGTCCCTATCTGCCGCCACTCGACTCCAGTCCTTTAGGTAGGAGTCTAGTTCATATTATCTACTATAAATACCGGTTATACTCACGTCGATATTCGGGAATGCCCGACTTGTTTCGGACTCTAACGGAGCCCTTATTCATGAGCAGGTGACGCGGCGGCGTCGCGAGCCGAACTCAGTTCGACTCCGTTAGAGTCCGAAACTAGTCGGGCATTCCCGAATATCGACGTGAGTATAGCCGGTATATATAGTACAAAATATGGATAACACTCACGAAAGTTATTATAGTAAAGGAGTCTAGTTCGATTTATTATTATAGGTTCAAATGTTCATCTGTTTTCGCTGTTGACTGTACCTACATCAACTACTATCTATCTACGTTATGTGCAAGTCTGTCAAACAAGCGGTTTACTTCGTGGTTGATGAATATTATTTTGTTTATTACTACCTCACCGCATTGCGGTGGATGTTAATAAACTAAAACATGATATTAATTGCACAAAACCGTACATGCTACCGTTAGATGCCCCCTAAGTGTGGTTAAAACTGATATTTAATTAATCTAAAGTAGTTTTACGTATATTAATTATTGAACTTAGGTGTGTTCAATCTATTAAAATGCCTTAAATTGATTTGAGTGTGATTCTTCTCAGTAACAAGTTCTTGTAAGAGTTTTTCTGTCGGAGCCAAAGGTTTCCGAAGACGAAAGATTTTAAAGAATTACTTTATTCAGAAATCACAATATCAGACCTTCTCAAAAAAACTAGCTACACTACAGCCCAGTTAATATTGTTTCGAAGTAATAAAAGTACTTCGCAGAATTGCACTCAGTCGGTTAATTGTTCTTAATTATTCCTCTCCTGAACCACTTCCACGCTCCATGAATTTCTAATGACAATCCCGGACAAGAGCTAAATGGAGTCTTTTTTCCGCCATCTTGGTGTGTAGGTATGTTCCTATATTTCATATATAGCTGATGCATACTTATAAAAGGACATAGACAATCTAATTAATTTCTTGCGCTTCGCTACGCTTTTGGGTGTCAGCTATTTCTAGAAGATTTGATTCTATAAAATAGTATTCCTGCCTTTCTTTAATAAAGCCTCATTAGGCTTACGAACAACTTCTTTGTTAGTAAAACTAATGTTGTTTATCACCTCGCCGAGTGGAAAGGGCAGAGAAGCTACAAGCTACACTTCACTGCCTACGAAAGAAATAGGTGTCGCAATATCGTCTGGTACATTTGTAGGCTCAGTCGTAGTCCAGTTTTAACAACAGTCGGGGTTCCATGACTTAAAAAGCTAGAGAAAGCTAAAGCTTGCTTTTAGAAAGATGATAATATTTTAAGACAACAATATGATTAAATTATTGCATCTTCATTTTGAGTTTGACTACAATTGTCTCTTGTAGTTTAGGAGCTTATGATTAACAAGATAATTTCAGTGAAATTCACCAATGATACAAGAGAAATTTTTAATGCGGAACAATATTTTTTAGAATCAAACGGTAAAGATAAAAAAGTAACACTCTTGGCATGGCAATTGGCCACCGTTCAAGTTAGGTTTTAAAATTCATGTTTGGATTTTTACTTTCTATTTGTTGGACGTATTCTCAAAAATGTGGCAAACGTAGCCTGTGTTGTGCACCAAATTCTTTGCCAGAACACCACTCAAATGGTAACTAGAAGCTGCCAATTTTTGGACGGCCAGCGCGACTTAATATACAAGGGTTTCTATTTTTTTTTGCTTTTCAAAGCGATACAAGATCCCTTTGGCTAAACTCGGTACCTGTATTTACAACCGGGCCTAAATTTATTATTCTTTTATTGTGGTAGTATGATGTGTGGTGTACGTAGTTATCTATGTTAAAGTGAGTATAGATTATTGTTTTTATTTAAAGGTAAAGATATAAAAAGATAATTATCATTTATTCACAAAATATACTTTATTTTAAGTACTTTTTGAACGTCAAATTACATCAGGTCAGGCCCTTAAAACGCCCGCCCGTCACAACAAAGAAATTTGCCCGCTAAAGTGGCAAAAAAAAAACAGTCAAGCCGAGAAAGGTAAAAGAAGCCTTCTTTTCTCCTTTCCAGCAGCCGAAGCTAAAGATGTTGATACAAATATAATAGTGTAGTTTTTCTAATGTCTATTTTATTATATTTATCCAGAAGAAATAATAATTCATAGTTTGACAAACATTTATTGACGAAACATGTCTAAGATAGAAAAAATATACACGAGAAATCAGAAAAGTTTATATAACAACGGAATAACAAATAATTGATTTGATTTCCCAAAATACCGGGAAAAGGGTCGTTGTGAAGTGAATAAATTTGTAAACATCGGCCTTTTTGTTTTTGTCAAATGCTTCATACAAAATACCCAAAACAAATCACGTGACAGATGGGTAATTTGAATATTTCAGAATAGCTTTAGTTGATCAGTGTTGTTCGCAGCTTATATTTTCGTTTGCTGGTTTTATCAGAACACAAAGTGATTTTAACGTGAAATGTATTTTTATCCAGAATGACTATTTGTTATTTTTGTTATTACAATATATGCTCCTGACATTACTTTGAGAGCACGCAGATGCGAATATTATAACGAGATAAAGCCACATCATAAGGCTATCCGATCTGGGCAATTTTATCAAAGGCATGAAGCCTACGCGTACATACCTATTGTATTTGTATATTTCTACGCAACAGAATACTCGTATACCTATAATGATTAAAATAGCTTTCTAAGTTTGGTCTACGAAGATTATGATAAACGACAAAGCTACAAAAACGAAGTAAATTTTCAAAAATCTAATATCAAATTTATAACAAAACTTTTAATTTTAATAATTCATGTAGGTACCTAAGCAGTTATAATAACCTAGGCAAGACGTCAATATATCACAGATAAGGGCCTCTTTCCATTTTCCTTTGCAATAAAATATACCTCTAAGTGGTAGAGATATAAACATGCAATCTGCTAGTAAACTTGTAGTTTTAACCCGTGGCAGACGGCTAGAAATAGACATAGCCTACTTTAACTATAGCAGCTAGTTGTCCACCATTCTAGCCGGTATTCTTCTAGTCTCGGTATTGAATGACGTAAAATGAGGCTAGCTGTGTTCATTGTCTGGATATCGGTGTGCACGTGCATAAAGCTAGAGAAATAAAAGAATATTTTTCATTATATCTTGTTCAAGAATCGTATTGTGTTGCAGTAACTGGGTTGTGAAGTCTGTTGAAAAGTTAGAGTGATTGAGGTTAATTTTACTATAATAACTCTTGTGAGTGTTATCCATGTTAATTAAGTACTATATGTCGCGATACTCCGCCGCGTCACCTTTCCTTTTCAGTTAGGCAGCGATGTGCTAAATTTAGGTTCGAGTCCAGTTGGGGGCGCCCTTAGTCACAAATTTGCTATAGTTTTTGTAATATAGCCATGGAAGAAGGGTCTTCAGTCTCGGCATAAAATCTAGTAAAGCAGATAAAACCTCCCAGGGGCTGCAGGCGGCACAAAAACAAATCCCGCGTGTCCTTCTCATAAATACATATATATCATATATAGTGGTTTATAAAGTAAATAATACGTTGCCCGGCAAACCTGTGTCTTGAAAACAAATGCAAAACCTCTACCCGACAAAAACAAACTTTGCAAAAATAATATGTTTAATATAATGACGTATATATACTAATAACCCTTTAAACCAAATACATGATCTATATTGCATTGCATTTGTTTCGCAGGTATCATCAGATGGTTAGCGATGTTAAACCTGTCACCGTCGAGTTTTCGCAACGTTGACGCGAGTGAACGGACGGTTAACACCAAGAAGGTCTATTCGCGGAGGCCGTGGTACGCCCCGCCTATAGACCCGGCTGAGATATTGAGATATACTCATACAGGTAAGCATCATTCTAATTATAATAGTATATTATAGTAAATACCAGCTAATGGCCCGAGACAGCTTTATTATCAGCCGGAAGACACTGTTGAACGAAGGCCTCCCCCTTTGATGGTGAAGTTACAGAAGACGCTGCTGCCCATCTTCTTTTCTCTTCTTCGTCGATTTTCCCTTAGTCGCCTCTTACGATACCCACGGGAGGAAAGGGGGTGGTCAATTCTAGGCTGGATACCACTCGACACCGAGACACCTTACGAAAAAGAATAAAAATATTTTATAATATACATATTAGTTATATAAGATTCGTTTGCCTATTATTCTATGGACTCCTTTCAAAGTGACGTTTTCAATAGCATACTAAGTATTCTTCTTAAATTAGTAAAAAGGCAAAAGACAAAGGCTATAATAATCACTATCCGTATTTAGTTGTTTCATTTAAATTCCGTACCTATCCAAAACACATTTTAATGTCAATAAAACTGATCCTGCAAAAATACATGCTGCAGTCCAATAAGCTACCTGTAATTTGAAACTTTGGCTCACTATACATCGAGCCAATAGAAGTCAAATACAGCAATATTCATTGGGGCATTTGCCAGAATCTGTAGCAAAGATACGCCTTGCCAATACGAGTAGATGATTGCTAAGCAAGCTAACATTCGTTCATAACGAGCTAAACCACACCGGTTTTCCGGACAGGATTTAAAAGTGCTGAACATTTGCAAAATAAGAGCAAGTCTTCCTTCTCAAAAATGTTGCTTTTCGTCAACAAAGGACAATGGGCGGAATCGTCCCCACCCATCAACAAAAATGAAATGTAGCTCAATTGACACCTCTTGGCAAGATGATATTTTTTTACTATGGGGACGTTGCTCAAATGAATTGGGTTCTCATAGTAACTAACGTTTAAACAAATATTTCGTTTACAATTATTGACGAGTAATTGTAAAACACCTACTCATTTATCTATTCATTAGTGCACAGTGGCGGCGCATGCACACAAAGATAAGTTCTTAGAAAATACCCCGCACCCCCACCCTCGCTCCTACGCTTGCGACCCTATTCGCAGGCAGGTGTGCAAACTGACTGTCACCCGAACCTTCTTAGTGACAGTCAGTTTGTTGCAGTGTTCGTTCGTATTTATTTATCTGTCTTACAGGGTTGCCAATTTGTGGGGATTTCCCCAAACTGTGGGGAATCTCAAGGCGATTGGGGATTCGCATTATGTGGGGAAAATGTGGGGATTTTGCATATAGATTTTCCGACTTAAGTCTTAGCACTTATTCAACAACTTCAAGTACTTTTATAAACAACACGCCTAATCTGTTACGTGATTACGTAGAAATGAAAAACCTTAACCGTCAAAGAGTGACTTTTACAGCCATGGAAGCACAAATGCCTCATTTTGAAGAGTTTCCACGATTAAATGAAGACGACATTCGTTTATTTGCACTAGGAAGTTACCATTTAAAACTGGCCAAGTCGTACTGTGCAGAGCATTTTCGTAACGGATTATATATCATTGAATTATATCGTGAAAATGCATTAAGTGATTTGGCAAGATGCAATATTATGATAAATAATGCGTGGCTGATAAGAGCGCGAATACAATCCAGACACGTAAGGTCACGCATATATTATTCTTATATGTTGATTGATGGGAATAGGGGGGACAGACATGCTATTGCACACTATTACTGTACCTGCTTGACGGGCAGTCGCACTATAGGAAGTTGTGCACATATTATATCGATTGTATGGTACATGGGAATAGGTCGTCATACAGATTTTAATCTGCCAGCGCAGCTGTTAAACAGTGTTATAATAGACCAGTAATATTAACACTCTATTGTTATTCATCATGTTTTGTACTGTAATATAACCATAATGTTAAAATAACTTACAAGTGTAAAATGAAAATATAGGTTAATTAATAATTATAAATTGTTTTTTTATTTATATATTCCACGGATTTAAGTAAAAAAAAGGATTTTAATCTAATAGTGGATACTTAAAGAACACATTGGCATTAGTTCCATGTGTGTTGGTATATGGGGACGGAGCCCATACAATTTTGCCCATAGTCCTTTAAAGGAAAGGTAAACGGAAAAATATTGTTTATTAACAAGTAGCCCAAATACACACACCCACACTATTGCCAAAGACGAGTTCCATATGCAACGCACTGGACAGTTGGGTTTAAAAAGAGCTAATTAGGTCCTATTTACATACTATTCACCATTCGGCAGTGTGAACAAGGTGAGTTCGGAGCGGCATTGTCCCACAAAGTTGCAAAGACATACCACGTGAATGTTGGGCGACAGTCTCCGCGAATTGTCCCCTAATGAAAACGCGGCTTCAATATTAAAAGTAAATACATAATATTCAAAGCAACCATCATTTTAACTTTAAGCTTAATTTTTTCGGGATAAAAGTAGCCTATATGTCAGCTACCTCCACATGAAATTTCATCAAAATCAGTCTTGCCGTTTGAGCGTGAAGAGGTAACAAACATACAAACACATTCACAAACTTTCGCCTTTATATAATTATGTGATTAATATAATACTTAGGCACCTATTATTTTTACAAAAACATGCATTATGTATGGAAACACGATAGCCATTACAGAATCTACGCTACATTATACATGCATGAATAATGTACATAGAAATCGTAATTGGCACATGCATATTTTAGACATCTACACGAAATCATTCGTAGGCGTAATTACACGTGCGTCGAACGTGTCCACCGTTATTCACGGTAGTATTACCAGATGACAAGCAAATGTATATTTGTATCTAGATAATGACGGACAAACACCTGTCGCCTACGGGAATCATTAAAAGCTTGTTTGTGACGTCATAATTTCGTAGGTGTGCTACGACTACGTGCCTACGTCATATTCGTAGCCGCGTCATGGTTGTACGTTCAGCAGCAAATGTAACTGAATATTTCGTGTTTCATGTTTATGGTGCATAGTAAAATCTTTAATCAACTTACTTACAACTCACTAGGTAGATGAATTGTCAATTTTTTGATAAAAATATTAGGTTAAAATGAATCTTTGATTAAATTATATCTGGCCCCGTCGTCTGCATGTCAATGGATACATTTTTAGATCAAAATAGAGATTAGGTCAAATTAGGGATGGCAATAGTGACATTTCTAATTTGACTTGATCTAAATATCTAAGTTTCTGAAATAATAGATGATCAAACGTCTTTTCACTTAATAGCGTAAGAACAAAAAACAACATCACGCCGGTTTTCCCCAAAGGGGTAGGCAGAGGTGGACATATATTACTCTCACATTTCGCTAGTTATGTTTTTTGGTGCCAATGTAATTCGGGGCGAGTCTATTGCCATCAACCGGACACAAATGCAGACTCCGTATTGCTACTGAGAATTACCTAATGGAAAAACTCAGTAACACTTTGCTCGACCCGGGATTTGTTCCCAGGCCCTCGTGCTCAGCAGTCGCGCTTAGCAACTAGACTAAGGAGGCCATTCTTCTTACTTTCTTAATAATAAAGGATGATAAAACGTCTTTTGACTTAATAGCGTGAGATATATTCATATCTTCATTGGGACTATTTTAGGAATGATAACATTAATTGTTTGTATATAATCCTTACAATAATTGGACATTTCGTTTGACATTTATGTTGCAGACTGTAACTCTATGTTGCAGACTCCGTTTTAAAATTTTAAACAAACGAGTCTATTGTTCGCGAAACATTTGAAGGGTTAAATGACAGCAGCATAAAATATGTGCATTTGTTATCGAAGTGTTGTGACTGGAACCGAATTGTAGTTTTAACATATTTTTACGGCATTTAGATGCAGATTTATGGTTACTTTGTAATGTAGTTAGTTATCGTGATATCAAGCACGCTTGTTTACTTCAACATCTGTTTTTGTCAGAAAACTTTATAGTTTCAAAATGTGCTCGATTAATTACAAAGGGCAAACTCGTTTTAATACTGTTTGGTAAAACGTGGGCGTAGAGCAGTTTTCTGAGTGTTCCTATTCCTAGTTCCAGGAACAAAGTGTGCACGTCTGAAAACATACATAATACTACCTCTAAAATTAATAACCGTTAGCTTTTCATTTAATATATTACTTTTGTGAACAAACTATGATAACAGATAAATTACATTTCGTTACGTAGGCACCTACTTTGTTTATTTTCCGTGTGTATAATAACATAGTATACCTACTGCTAAATAAATGTGGTGTCTAATAATAGTCACAACTTCAAATGTTTGATATAAAAATATTCTAATCGATGTAAGTGTAGTTCGTTGTGTAAATTATTATATTTAAAAAAATGACAAATTCGATGAAATTGCGACTCTAGGTTTTACATTATAATAATGTATTTACCAATTTATACACACGGGCGTAGACGCTTACAATTCATTGGTCTTATATATTTAAGCACTCATTATTAAATATAGATAATTTCCAAAAACATATAGATAGATAGAGAATGCTTTATTGTACACCATATAAACACATCTTAACTTAATTTATAAAAAATATTGCATAAAAAAAAACTAAAAACATAACATCACGCCTGTATTCCCAGGCAGAGGCAGTCCATATATTGGTAATCCAAAAACTGTTTAAAACATTGCTTGAACAAGATTAATATGAACCGAACAGAGTATAAATGGAACTCAAATTGATCGAAAACAATCGCTTTAATTTGCTTATTACAGTTTCAGGCGAATCTGTTTGTTACCTTTGATCTTTACGCATCGAATAATAATAGGCCTGGCCGGTACAAATATACATTACAGTGATTATTGACAATCAATACTGTCTGATCAGATTAAATATTACTTAAAAGCTACCGGCTCAATTTAATTAGAGAGCCCTTGTACCTAATAACTTTACGTAGATAGACAGTGAGACAGTAAGTCCCTTAATTTCATAAATTTTAAACAATAATTTAAGTTAATTGCGTCCTCCTTTTGTATTCAGTCTCTAATGTTGTAAATTGAGTGATGGGGAACATACATACATATATTTACATGTAGGTATGTGTGATCAGTCATTTATTAGTTTTGCAAAACCAATGTAGAGTGTAGCTATAGTTTTGTTAACAAGAATATTCTCGTTATGAATAAGGGTCATAGCACACATATCAAATTATATCCATATTATCGGCTTCCGCCTCGCCGTCGAATAGGCGTCAACCTTGCGTAAGCAGCGCGGATCAGTTGCTCCGATACGTCGACTCGGCTGCGGATAGGCCACCGTGGTGATCGCCGGATCCAAGGCGAGGCGATTACGTTACGATTCCTATTAGTGTGCTTTGAAGTAGGAAGTTTCATACAATGAATACTGCACGGCTCGAGATACGGTGACGATCCCTGTAAGGTTTGATATGTGTGCTATGACTCTAACCCGGTTAAGGATTAGACTTCACATCCAATAATCACGCGACCAGTAATACTCGTAATAATGCCTGTAATCCTTAAAAAGATAGGCAGAGGTGTTACTCTATGTATATCAGAAGTCTACAAATCCACACCCGTCATCATATTTTCCATCAATCACACAATTGAAATACCTATTGTTAGCCGTAGGAGGGTAGTTTATAATGTGTGAACAAAATAATCTATAACGTAACTTAATCATGGCTTAACGATATGTTATTACGGTTAACACTAGTAATGTAATAACAATAATTATGTATTCTGATTAATTGCTTTTTCTATAGCAAACGGATAGCAATTCCCTTCCGACAGTGATCTATTACGTATGCTGATAGCATTAAAAGGATATAGCGATTATGAAGTACAACCTCAAGATGTATAAGTAAATAGAGATTGATAGGTAATATTTTATTGCACACCAAGAAACACAGAATTCAGAAAAAACTTACTCACACACACAAACACCCAGACTTGGGACAAACATCTGCGGTACGCATAAATTTTTGCCCCGTGCGGGAATCGATCCCGCAACCCTTAGCGCAGCAGTCTAAACCCTTAGCTACTGCGCCAATAAAGTCCAGGTTCCATCTTTTATTCGTCAATTTACACATTTTCTCCACGTAGGTATATAACCTTTATCATCCTAATCTGTGATTATAACGCACGTGTACATTATAAATAATTAAATTTACATATGTAATTCTAGGACTGATCGTTTGGAGTATTTGGTATTTGTGATTATCCACACGAATACAAATTAACATTTATTAGGCCCAGTCTGTTTGCGGAAATTAGTAATTTATAGAGAATGGAAACAATGCCTCGAGAGACTGCCTCGTTGGTCTAGTGGTTGCTAAGCGCGACTGCTGAGCACGAGGTCCTGGGTTCGAATCCCGGGTCGGGCAAAGTGTTACTGGGATTTTCCATTAGTTTATTCTCAGTAGCAGCACGGAGTCTGGATTTGTGCCCGGTTGATGGCAATTGGCTCGCCTCCTACATTAACTACAACAACATTGGGACCTAAAACGTTTATAAGTTTGGAAGTATTCATTACGTAAGTAGGTACTCTGAAAACAGTTGATTGGTTAATTTTTCCCCACTGCCAAGGAAAGGGAAGACAAAACATACAAATAATAATTTATTAATGACTACTCTAAGCCTTGACATCCACTATATTTTTCCTTCTCTCTGTCCTTTAACTCTCGATTTATCCAGTCAACCAAATAACAGTCCATTCATTGTTACAGATTACGACTCCGACTACAACCCCGACACCGTCGAGGAGGTCAACGAGAAACAAAGTCCCGACTACTATGACCGGCCGCGGGAGTACGAGGACCCAGTGACGTCACGACACGTGGAAGGCCTCAGTCAGCTGGAGACTCTGCCCCCGAACCCGAGCTACGAACAGTTCCCAACCACCGCGTCGGTATCAGAGTTCTCCATAGCTAATGCTGTGAACTTGAGAGGTTCGTTGCACCTTATCTAAGTATTTTTAAGGCTTTTTTTAAACTCTGATATATAGTTAAGTTGTAGCTGAGGACCAGCATAGCTGAAAAATCTTTACCTGATAATTCATCTTAGGCTTTTGAGTCTGACGATTTAAACATATATTTATACTTTTTGGATGATCAATATGTTTTATCCTACAGAAAAATACATATTCAGTTTTATAGAAGCAAGAATACGACATAATAATAAAATGAAATTGTATTCTAGGCCAACATACAACGGCATCTATTGCTACAATATTGATTGTTTACCGAAGGCAAACAAAGTGTTACATCCTCTATAAATCTCCAACGCAAATCGACTTAAGGAAATGGACAGTAACCTTCTTAGGAAGGAGACCCTACGGGGGTCGGTAACTTGTCACTGTTTACTTTGTTTCAATATTTAAATGTAATCTGATCGCGAATCGTGATATACTGGCCTACAAAAGTAAGTGCCTACTACATTGCCAAACTAAGTATACTTAATTTTTTTTTCTAAGATAGAGATTTCATAGAAAATAGGTTTTTAGCTATTTTTTACAGCTTTCAGAGTCATTTCGGTCCGCATCAGAGTCCTTTTTACTATAGTCCTTTTTATTTACCTACTCAAAAAGTTATATTAATTTTAAAGGTGTGATACAAAAATTTGCATGCCAGTGTATGTTTTGCACTAAACAATTAAGCAATGGCGGCGATGCTGCCAGATAAGATCTGCAACTATCTTTGCCATAAAATTTTTCGACATACATTTCTAGAGACTTCATTTATCGTTCCAAGACCGAAAATAACTAAGTCTATTAATAAATTCCAGCTTTTGCGCACCATGTAGAATTAAGTTACAAAGTTTTAGAAATAAATAAGATCTGAAACACTAAAATATTAATGAACTCAAGTTCATCTTCACATACAATTTAAACTTAATCCAATTAACATTTCTCACAGTTTTGACGGGTATGAAGGAAGAAGTCCAATAAAGTAATAACGCGGTACAGATTAATCATATTATTTACTTTCAACTTTCCTTCAAGCAACTTCATCGTAGATTCATGAAGTTAAAAGTTTTATTTACGTGCTCATTCGAAAATTTCAAATGGGAGGAGTTATTTGAAACATGTATTTAAGTTGTATTCCTATACGTTTTACTTTAAACATCATTAGGCTTCACGAGGTATTATCTAAACGGTACTTCTTGCAACGGAGTGTTGTCACAATGCTTTCCTAAAAATGATTGACGAAATTATAAAGATGGTATTTTAGGGGTATTCTGTGTGGTTGCAATTGGCAAGCTGTCGTTCATTCTGGCTTTCAATTTGTTCAACAGTGGACGTCTTCCGGCTGATGATAATGTGAGGTTGTGTCGATGTGAAATGCAAAATGCGCGGTACATAATCGTGCACAAAATCAATGCGTCAGCAGTATCTCTACACTATGACAGATTTTATAACCTTATTAATTCGTTTACCCAAAAATAGTCAATTTACGAGAACGATAAAATTAAACAGCTCGGTACAACATTTTTATGAAGCACGTGTAATTCTAACGTTTACGAGTATATTATGTCCCATTTTATTGTTGTCACTGTATATTATGTGTGCTTATACCTATATATACGCCATAATGCCAACTTTAATGAGGCTCATAAAATTATTCATGGCCCGTATCATATCATATTTTCGTCCTATATTTTTGCTGTAATCTGCTCACGTTCAACATAAGTATTATTATGTTAGATTGTAAGCAGACCAAATTGTTCTAGGCGTAAGTAATTGCTGATCAATGTTGTAGAAAGACTTGTTATGTAGACTGTGCCATTAGCGGTTGAGTAGATCGTTCCACAAGGGAGATAGATTAATACTCAAGCTTTTCTCGTCATCAATAATCGCTGTTGGGTTCAGGAAATTCTGTTATCAGCATGATCTATGATGATATCCGTGACACGTGTAGTCGACACGCAGTAATTGCACCAAATCCAATTACGATCCATGATCATCCATCCATATCGGGATAATTGCATTGTTTGGGCGTACCTTTACAGACATTATTTGTCCCACAGATATTATTGTTCGCCTACGATCTTATGTGCTCCTGGTGTGAAAAGGGCGAGGATCTGTCGCTTCGTATTACTGTCATGTTTTCCTCCAATAAGCAGCTCTTGAGCCCCTTGAGATATTGAACGTACAAGTTCACGAATGTAGCGTAGGTAGTTATAGATTTTATTTGAGTTTAGTACTACTCACATATTTTGCGACTGTTGTAATATTTTAGACGGTTTATTTTATGCTAGTTTGTAAAATATGGCTGGATATCTATGACACCTGTCAGTATGCCCTAAACCTTGGAGGATACTAATGTAATTTATCAAAGACGATGATGGATGTTGCTAAGAGAACTTTTCTGAACAAAACGCCGAAGGTTATAAGATTATCAAAAAATCGTTAATCGTTAAATGTTATCGGTGTATTGTTCCTTCATAGACGCTTGTATCTACTTACAAAATATAATTATATTTTGTGAATGTTATGCGTATGAATGAGGCGAAGTATGCCAGGATCGTAGCAAATGGAAATCCGTGGTCTCTGCCTACCCATTTGGGAAACAGGCGTGACTTTATGTATGTATATTTTCTTAAATCGTTTCTAACAATGGGGGTATATAGAGTTTAAAAACTTGTTGTGGGGATTCGCAATAAGTAACGTTACATAGAGCGTTGAGTCATGTGTAGGCGCACATAACTAAACGATTTATGCAGCGTTCTTTGGACCGAGACTAACTCTCCTATTTCGTTCGCAGAGGCAGTGCTGGTGGCATTGGGCGGCGCAAGCGCAGCTCTAGTATTGCTGATCGTAATGGCGGGCGTGTTTGTAGCGCGCCGACGCAAGAATAGCCCCTCCCCCGTACCGTCCCCCCCAATACTGGTGTATCCACCACACGATATATCGGCGCCGTGCTACATGTAAGTATATTATATAAAACTTTTACATACCACATTCAGTTGTAAAACAAAGTACGTAGGTACCTAACTAAGCCCGCATCTTTTGCTTAATGTGAGGTGTGGTGTGTCACCTCTGTTTAAAGCTTTTGAATTTCTATTTCACATCGTATTTTGATAAGCTTCCTTTACTCACCTTATACATTCAAACTACAACCGATTTATTATGGGTACCTGAAAAAAGCAGCCCATAGAATTTTGATATCTAACAAGAATATATTCGCAAAGCAACAGTTTTGGATTTCTGTACGTGTATTTCTCTTTTAAGTACCCAAGCCCCAGCGTAAATAAAAAATACTTGATATGGACTTGAAAATCTATTAATGGTATGGGATTTTATTATGATGATTTAACCATTAAAATTTAATATCGTGGATGACAGCGAAACGTCATAAAATTAGCCTGGAGGCAGGATCATAAAATTATTCAAGTGTTTATAAGTCGGGGAGCATTAAAGCCATTCTTAAATATCACTGAATTCGTGGAAAAGGAAACACATAACATCATAACATAACATTACGCCTGTATTCCTCGAAGGGGTTGGCAAAGGTGCACATATATAGGATAGTCCCAATGAAAAAGGTAGCGAGCCTATTGTCATCAACCGGGCACAAATCCAGACTCCGTGCAGCTACTGAGAATTACCTAATGGAAAAACCTAGTAACATTTTGCCCGACCCGGGATTCGAACCCAGGACCTCGTGCATAGCAGTCACGCTTACTAACCAATAGACCAACAAGGCAATCATTACATAAATCAATTTATTAAAAAATTATGATAAACTTAAGGCATTTTATCATGGCAAGTTGTCGTTCTTTGTGGCAGTTCTACCTATAGGATTATAGGCATGATTAAATATATGAACAGCTAGCTTGAACATTCCATTACAATGTATTGTTAAAACAAAGAGTATAAACACGTCTAAACTCCCAAATGAATAGCATTAACTGTATAGAAGGCGAATGTTGTTTTTAATTAAAATTCTAGCTCTAGCAAAATGGACAGAGTGATGAAATGGTGAATTATTAATGCTGCTTTACAAAATAATGTCTATACATAATAAGTATAATAAAAACAGTAAGTACCTAGGTTAGTTCTTAGCAGTAAATCAAAGGTAACTTATTATTTATACTTTAGTGACGTATAACTTAGCTTAGCATAAAATAAAATATTTATATTGTATTGTGTGAATGAAGCAAAAGAAGTATGCCAGGATCGTAGCAAATGGAAATCCGTGGTCTCTGCCTACCCCTCAGGGAAACAGGCGTGACTTTATGTATGTATGTAACGTACACAAACATAGGTAATATGCTTTTGTTCCAATAAAATATGTGTATTTGTATAAAAACTCACAGTAAAAATGCAATTTGATCTTTAAATATTGCTGCTATAACGGGAGCCAGGATAAAAATAGGATGATACGAATAAACCATAGAGTAGTGACATCGGTACATCACTCGTATCTAAAAATATCAATTCAACAACTTTTTATGTCAGTGGATATGACAGGTTATCAATTGTTATTTGGACTCGTTCGACACTTTGACACGAGGCTGAAAATGATCTAACACAAAATGTAATACAATTCTTTTGTTTTATTTTAGCCTCAGCTAGAGACTTAGCTACAAGCAATTGTAAAAGGTGTGGATATATTACATTTTATATTAAGAACAATGTGGTTAGCCTCATATTAGTAAAAATACAGGAGAGTCAGTCGCTTGGTCTCGCGTGTAGGCCTACCCAGTGAGACATCAGCACCGAGTCCCAAGGGTTGGCGCATGGGGCCAGGATGGCGCTGAAGCTGCCGCGCACCTACACCAGCATAGATGCAGAACGCATACGCATGATCGCCTGAAAGCCGTCCAAGTGCGTCTCCTCGAGCATACCACCCGCGCTACAGTACCTCGGCAGCCCTATTAACACCCTGGACGCGTTTTTGTACTCAACACGTGAAATTAGTGACTTAGATACCTATTTACGTAGAATTATTTACCCATGATACTCGCTAGCAAATTCCGAGTGTGATTTTAGCATAGAAACCGTACTTATAATATTTGTTTAGCTAACTTGATACGTTACGTAATTAACACAAATTTGGCTTGTATAGGTAGGTACGTGTAGACGAGTGTCGCTGTCGAACCATACAAGACAAACAATAGCACGATAACTCACTAGACATAGCTGTGCCACGGATCGGTGAAGGACGCGGGGTATAATCATGCTTCTGTCCATCATTTTTCAAAATTCCTTTATTAATTTAGATTCGGTTCAACTGGTAACAGGGAGGAGTGGAAAGAGAGTGGGCCTTTGCCCAGCAGTGGGACATTCCAGGATAATAATAATCATAATTTCAATTCAAGTTAAGCATGGGCAACATGCTAAAATGACACCAAAAGACATACAAATAATACTACTATCAGCAGAGCGCATAAAGTGTTATTAGATCAAATAATAAATTATAGCAACTCTAAGTCATAACAAAGTCATTTTATTAAAATATTTTTAAAACAATCGTCCTTTAATCTTTAACTGGAGTTAAAAAAGAGACAATTAATGTTAATTAAATGCAAAGCCGTCCAGTTAAATGGTTTTAAGGCTCTTGGGCCTTATAAAGACGAGGTTATAATATGAAGGTTATTGCTATCTATTTAAAACTAGATTAAATAACGTAAGACTAATAAATCTTTAATAAATAAGGGCAATGGTTTTTTTAAACTTCGCACGCTATTAGGTACTCATGTATTGTTGGCGCATTTGACAAACACAAACACCCTGAACTTGGGAGTAACATCTGTGGATCACACAAACATTGGAGCTGTAATCGAACCCGCTACTCTAAAGCAGCTCTGCCCAATAAGGTCAAATATTGAAGTCATCTGTTTTCTTTATTTGTATTGAAATTAAGAGATAAATAATAAGTTCTACGTTGTATTTATTTCCGTATTGAAGTCAAAGAAATATTTGTACAAAGGATGATTGATCTTGAAGAGCCAAAACTCAATCCATTGCAGGGAGGATTGTTTAATCTTATAGTCACTCCTAGAGCTAACTGCGACAGAAAAATTCAAGAAAAAAATTGTCATTCCTGATTGCCTGGTACCGTAAAACCTAGATACAAGACAGTGAGTCTGTCAAGTTTGTGATTAATTAATTTATTCTTGAATACATTCTTACCGCATATAAATAAATACAGTAATAATAATAAGTATGTATTTTAAACATTTCAGTCCTACTACGGCGTAAACAGTTCTACGTGCTAAATATATAAAATAACAAGGGGTGACTTTGATTAATTGAGTTTATGTGTATGAATTTTAATCAACTGTGGCACAAAGTAAAGGGTTTGGTCCGAAACTTTCGTGTTTGCGATCAAATTATGTCTAATATTTTGTTAGTAACAAATTAACGGTCGTAGAAATGTACCTACAACGTACCGCATTTAAAGCGTGTATCACACAAATCCCCGGTCAAAATTAGGTACAAATTTTTAAATTGAAAAGCTTTGGTCTTCTGGAAACATTACTGCAATACCTACTTAACTTGAATAAGTTACTTGAATTATACTAGACTTCTATAAAAGTCAAGTAGGTATATACATACATGTATGAGAGGTTACCATTTTTCACGATGTTAGTCGGTCATAAAATGAGTCATAAAAAATACCATGAAATTAGAATGAAAATCAAATTAATTTTACAAGTCAAATTTTAAAACATTGAAGAATAAACCATATTTTGTAGGTATGTGTAGCTCTAGGTACCATCAATAAAAGAAATCACACTAATATTATAAAGGCGATAGTTTGTGAGTATGTTTGTTACCTCTTCACGCTCAAACGACTAGACCGATTTTAATGAAATTTCATATAGAGGTAGCTGACACCCTGGATTAACACAAAGGTTACTTATTATCCCGGAAAAATGTAGTGGGTAACACTGCGGGGCGTATATTTTGTAGGCACGAGTATGTGTAGCTGTAGGTACGATCTATAAGTAATTAATAGATATACCAACAACGTTAAGTTGATTTGATATCGAATTAAACACACCCTATTAAATATTTCTACAGCTTTTTATATATTCCGAGAAAGTAATTAGAGCTCCTGTAGACAGGAAACTCATTAATTACGGAACTAATAGTTAATTAGAAAACCCTGTAGAAATGTACAGAGTGTACCTAGCTAGCCCGCAGACAGTTCTAGGTCAAAGTAAAAAGTTATGCATCTCAGGAGTAAAAACCTTTTTCGTGTCTGACTTACACTAACCTTAAATTGACCTATCTTGAGTATAGATATAAAAGCCCAAAAATGAAACATACTTGCGGCGGAATGATAGACAACCCAATATAATCTTCTTAAATATAAAATTCTCGTGTCACAATGTTCGTTCCCGTACTCCTCCGACACGGCTTGACCGATTCTCATGAAATTTTGTGAGCATATTGAGTAGGTCTGAGAATCGGCCAACATCTATTTTTCATACCCCGGGTCAGCTAGTTATTTATAAAAACTGTGTCTGTGTCAAAATCATAATAACGTAGTAACTTTCCGGTGAGATCTTGAGCTACAAGTGACTCTAGACAAAGATGAGATTCAAAACTTGCATCAAACGCGTTTAAAAAGCGAGAAACACCTACATGATAAATAATCTTATGTATATTCGTATATTAAGAAACCTTTTGCGTATCCATTTTATTATAGGTGCTTATTTCCTATTTATTATTATTAATATTTTTACTTAATTTTTTTCGTTAGAACAGTGCCTAAGCAATTATTGTCAACATACTAGCATACAAAAATATACCTTATACAAAATACGCTTACGTTCAAATTATATTGTAAAAATGCCGTAATGCTGTGAGTATTCCGCTTACCTGACTACGTAATAGACAAAATGATGACCGGTTTTATAGTAACATCTGTAAAGTAACTAATGAATATAAAACGGTTCAGAACATTCTGGAATGAGGCTGGTCGTAATAAATGCGGGAAAATTCGCAGACGACCGCTATTACCGCCATCATTTGTATTAAGAGCATTCAACCTTTATTTTGATGTCTCAATTTACGGATCCACTATGTATGTATGGTACGGTAGCTGTGGTGCTAAACCGCCTCAATAAGCCAATTGCCTTGATGCAGTGAACGTTGGTTCGCAGATTAGAGAGATTGTGGTTTTGATATACAAACAATATTATCTTACCTTCGGGAAATACAGGCGTGATGTTGGATATTTGTTTATGTGAAGGCTATTTTGGAAGACCCTGAGACAGACTGATTGGTAAATAAGTAGATCAGTTACGTAAAGATCTATGTTGTCTCCGAATCAGAATTCCAAAACAAAATATCACGAGTGCACAGTGGTTCGTATTTGACATTTTGCGACATTTTCATGAAAGAAAACATAGCGCATAAAGCATTTACAAACTAGGTACTCATTAAAAACCTTGTCATACAATTATTGTATTTGCTATTCTTTCTGTTGAGAATGTTTCTTTTGTTTGTGACAGGACGAAAGAAGTGAACTTCTCGCTTCCCACGCTGCGTTCGTCATCGCTCGGTGAACTTCGGGAAGTCGTGAGTGTCAGTAGCCTTGGGAGTGACGTGCTATGCCCTCCAGTGCCCACGCAACTGCGATCGAATTCATTCAGTAAGTACTTTTAGCCTATAAATCTATCATTTATTAAATTAAACTTTACTTCTGGGGGCAGTAAAGGCGCTCTGCATGCTTTTAAGATTGGATCGCGTTATCGGATATGGTTAACTTGACCTTTATATTTAGCCATTATAACTTATACATAGATTAGTATATATATGAACTTAACAGCCTTTGTAATTCTTCGTTTATTATCGACTGACTTTACTATCGTAATTTAATTGAAAGTTACATAAACAAACACAAACAAGATAAACTCAAATTATTTGTTATGATAGTCGACTTTACGAGTAGGTATACAATAAGCTTAAAGCCCTTTAAACAAATGGAGCGAAAATATAATTTGGAGCTACAAAAATATATTATTTAAATGGAATAAAAACAGAAACATTCTGCAGCTTGGAATTTCTGGTTATTTTCAGTAACGCAAAGAAACTTTCTGGCTGACATAAGATTTAAAAAAAGAATTGTTTTTTTAATTGGAAAATTAACCAGCTAACCCCCAGAACGTACAATTTAACTTCCTTATACAATATAATAAACAAAAAAGTTACGCTCTGCCTCCTTGCAGTGAAAATATTACAAAATCCTTTACATATAGCGATATCGGGAAGCCCGCGCCGCAATATTTTCATTTCACAATTGATTAGCTGCAATACCCATTTAGCACAACAATTTCCATACACGAGTTCCTAGTAATTGAGTTTTAAGGTCGAAATTACTTTTAATTTTGTTAAATGGGTGATTTGTCTCTGCTACTACCTACACATCACTTAATTCTGTCTGCTAGTCTTGCAAAATTAGACAGGTTATCTCGTTTAAAATAGCGGCGAATTTCCAAACGCCATTCAAAAATGTCACAGACTTATTGGCGTATCGTAATACGCTGCGTATGTATGCCAAGTTGTATGTAGATTAAAACAAGCGATAGTCCTCGCGTCAATAATCAAGGGCTCAATGACGTATCGAAATGCTATATAAACTCAGTGATACGCTAGTGATATTATAGTCCTACCTAATGTCACTCCAACGTAGTGATAGTCCTTAACTACTACCCGCCCGTTAATCTTATTTAGTTAGCTTCGTCAGTTGTTTTTGTAATGGCTTTTTCACGTTGGTTAAACAAGCTTTGGAAATGGACTGCACATTTTAATTCAACCAAAATAGAATGAAGCTATAATATTATATGATATGGCTAACAAAACTAGGTCAAAATCTGTTATGTTATCTCCAATTATTTATGCAAAATATTCTCTCGTAGTTTTATCACATACCGTTGAGGATAAGTTCTTGTTCTAAACTATATTAATGCCCGCAATTACTAATACAATGAGTTTCTAATTACTTTATTGCTCAACTAAGGAGTCTGATTACTAAGCATAGAAGCGTCTAGAAGTACTAAGCAGATGTATCAACTAAATGGTATCTATGTGAGTTAAAAATTAAGCTTTAATACACATTTACTATTAAACTACTTACAATGTAAACATTAAAAATGCATAAAACACAAACAATTAAATGAAATTGAAAAGCATCAAATTATTCTTCCTCATCATTGTCAAAAGGTAAGGAGCCTAGAGTACTGGCAGCATTGCCACGTTGGATGGCAATGCTAATAATTCGGCCCAAAATTAAAACAAACCAGCCCTTAGATCACGCGAAGAGTCAACTAAACGTTTTGCCGTTTATAATCGCAAACGGTATTTCAAAGACATTTACGCTTGCTAACAATTACGCCGCCTACTTTATAAGGGATATGGATGACAAAAGTGTATATAGGTACAAGGCCTCGGTCATTGGATTTATAGGCATTAAATCTAAATAAAATGGCTTCGGAGTAGGGTGAATTGGAAATTTGGAATATCAATGATAACCTCTAAATCGGGAGCCCCTGACCAGTTTCCGGGCTAATATCTCCATTGGGACCGATAGTAGGGGTATGCCAATAAATTTAGCTATAATGGCGCGAAATTTTGTGATTAAATGATATTAAAGTTTGTGTAATATTACTAACTTAGCTTGTGATTTTGTATACCGGGGGACTAATAATGCGAAACTTATCTAAAAATTTACCACTACGACTATCAAGTGTCTTCTGGTAATGCAAGTACAAACTTACGTTGGACGTAAGTAATGACGAATGGTAAACTGGTAAACTAAAATGATAAAATTCTAAAGCATTAAAAACAATTCAAGTTCACTAAGCATAATAAGAGTGCTCTTGAATGCTTATCAAGCTTAAATACAGAAAAAATGGTGAAGAATTAATAAACGCAGATAATAATCATGATATATAATGTACAAGTAGGTACCTACCATTGACACAACACGCGCTACCAGCGATTTGATTGATGAAAGAGATTCACAATTCATTTTCACACAACAACTAACAATATTGTTATATTAATACAACCAACAAACATCAGCTTATTGCAACATGATCTCTCATCTTAATCCTGGTTCTCGTATTAATACCTCTTCCCAGCATTTTCGTCTAACATTTCGGATACCAGGTCTCTTACATATGCATTAGGTTTGAGCTTGAGTCGTTTACGATCACGTAATACTGTGTGAAGCAAACTCTTTTCGAGAATTCAGGAGAGCGGTTACAGAGGAGATTGCTCATTTACATTAAAACATTGTGCGTCTTTCTTTTTGGGATTTGTTCAGAGCGGTATTTTCAAGTTGGCTGAACGTATTTATTTTAATACGGCTCTAGTACCTTGGCAAGAATATCTTGACGTATACCTGAGGTGGTCCAGCTCGTTATTTGAAATTGCATCTAATTTTCATAAGGTTAAAGCATACATTGTGTGAACTGTAAACAAAAAAAGTCGATACTTGTAAGATGCCAAAAACATAATTTTCTAGGGTTCTATTTTAACTTCACATTACCTACTAAACAAACCTAGGACTCGGCATTATAAACATACATACGCAACCACAAATTGCATACGACAGCTTACGTTATGCAGGACCCGAGTACTCAAAGTAATACACCTACCTACGTATATACCAACAGTTGACACCTCTTTGTTGAAACGTGACCTTTGGCTACGCTCACATCATAGTTCATGCATGTAACAGTTAGAATCCAATTCCGGCTATGATTATACAGTACTAACGGGTCAGTTGGGCTTTCGCTGCCATTTTCTACAGGAGAAGGTTATGGTTGAAAGTCCTAGTATTGGAAACAAGAGATTTCACAGCACGCACTGTCACGCTTTAATATTTTTATTCTTCTTAATAATAATATATATTGCTGTATTGTACTTTTCACATTTTGCAGCAGCTCTTGCAAGTATGAAAAGTTCCTCAAACAACTTCCCAGAATAGATCTCACTCACGAAAGTTATATACAAACTGCGCCCCGCGGTGTTACCCGCTATAATTATTATTTAGAAAAAAAAGCCTCTTTGGTATTCCAGGGTGTTAGCTACCTCCACATGAAATTTCATCAAAATCGGTCAAGCCGTTAAGCGTGAAGAGGCAACAAACTTACAAACACATTCACAAACTTTCGCCTTTATAATTCTAGTGTGAAGTGTGATACTACTGTAGTACATACCTACGTTTATTTTTCCATTTATTTCTATTACGAACCTGTTTCTATTGTCTCACCGATAAAAGAATGGTCATTGGAAATGTGAAAAACGAATTGTAACGATCGCGACAGCCTTTGCAGCGCTGTCAGGCGTATTAGAATGAAAATGTACCTGGATATTGTATTGTACTCTATTTGTGGCACCCTATCTATAAAGGGTACCTGACTATTGAGAGTCACTGGAGTGCAAAGGATTATTTAATATAAAAATCATGCTGCTACTTAGGTACCTTTCGTTTTTGTATTTAAATGTTTGTTATACGAGTATTTATAGCTACATAAAAAGGATAGTAAAAAAGAGTACAAACATTTGCATTCCTTATGATTTCTTATAAATTTTCTGTTAAAGTACTAGTCACCATTGTTTTTGCTTGGAACCAAAACGGAAGGTAAATAAACAGAATGTTTGTACACTTATCTAAAAAAAGTACCTTTCATAAAAATATAAACCAACCAAATAGGAAATAAGAAAACCTCAGAGTAACATTAATACAAAAAATAAGATTAGAATAGTTTAGTTTTTAATTTTAAACATAATAATCAACTTAGTCATTATTATACATTACATACTTTGTCTATTTTGAGCATAAAGTCCTTGATTCTAGTTCACCGCAAACTATTACAGGTACCTACTCTATTATTAAACCATATTAATTAATAATTTGTGCCTTATACTCCCAATCGTATTATCGTGTTCTAAGAGCTTGGAGTGAATGCTTTGAACTGTGATTAAATCGATTTATCTTAACAAGGGATTAAGGTTGATTGATTAAGTCCCTTTGTTTCTAGTTGAGCTTAAACCCTTGTTATATCATCGTGGGCGCCTATTTCAGGTAACCAATTTGTATTATATTTGTGCCTGCGAGCGAAATAGGTAAATGTTATCGTTTATTTAGAAATTTGTCGGTAAGCAGTTCTAGTAGTTCTTTATCAGTAGATCTCTACGAATATTATAAATGCGAAAGTTTGTAAATATGGATAGATGTTTGTTACTCTTTCACGTAAAAACTACTGAATGGATTTTAATGAAATTCATATGGAGGTAGCTGACACCCTGGAATAACACAGGCTACTTTTTATCCCAAAAAATGTAGCAGGTAACACCGCGGGGCGCAGCTAGTATTATATAAATCCTTAGTTTTCCTGTTATAACTCTCACAATATTTTGATTTAGGTGGATTATATACCTTTGAAAGGAAAGGTGCTAAACTTTTGGCTTGCTGATAAGTATTCCTCATCGTTTCATCCCTGGGGAGAACCCTAAAACCTGGCAAATGTTAAAGTTAGTCTATTACCACAAAGGGAATAATATATTTGCTTGCTACCGATGTTATAAAACATGTATTACAGCAAAAAAGTTGGTTGGTACGTCCGTGTCTTCCTTAGATTCTATTAATAAAGGAAGAGTATAAATCGTGACCCTACGCTTATCATACGATTTTTATATTCTTCCCTACTAAAAGGTTTCAATGAAAAATGACCTTAGCTCGCAGAATTGACGTTCAAAAGTACTATTTTCGTATCCTTTGCGTAATACTTAGGTTTACGAAAGCATTTAATGCTAAGGGTCGCGGGTTCGATTCCCGCACGGGGCAAAACTTTGTGCGAACCACAGATGTTTATCCCGAGTCTGGGTATCAGTGTATGTGATATTTCATGTTTGTGAAACGCACCCACGACACAGGAGGAAATCCTAGTGTGGGGCGACGTTTTTTTAAAAAAAAAAAAAAAAAAAAAAAAAATTTAGTTATCTGACCCAAACTGTATCATATAAAATCATCCATTTCAAAAGCTTTTTGGGATTTTGGAAAAAAAAACATGCTGTATTTAATTAACTTATACCGGGTGGGGTTAGACGCACATTGCTTCTCTGTATGAGATGAGGTCATTGTCCTATGTCCGAACTTAAAATATAAATTTATTACATTTAGTTTTTAGTACATTTTTTTTTTTAAAACGTCGCCCCACACTAGGAATTTCTCCAGTATCGTGGGTGCGTTTCACAAACACAAACACGCAGACTCGGGACAAACATCTATGGTTCGCACAAAGTTTTGCCCATTATGAACGCATAATAAGTACACGCTTGTCATGCCCTGGTAGTACCACCATATCATCACTCATTCGTAATAAAAACGTGATTAAATTAGCAAAACAAAAAAAATGGAAATATACCATAATTAAACTAAGTGGTGACATTTCTTTACATGAATATTTACCATTTACATACTTTTGTGCGGTATTATAAATTGTGATAATTTATTAGGGCGGTATTTTTGTAGCGTTTTAATTTTGCTGTCGTTGTTGGAACAAAGCATATTAAGAATTAATTATAATAATAGCGGACGCCTTAAAAAGCTGTACAAAATATGTAAAGATTACATTAAGCTTGTCTGTAGTATGTCAATTAAGATAATTTTATTTTCTGACTTAGTTTTATATTTGAATATCAATTATGTGATCTTAAAGGAGATTAAAGTTTTATGTTGAAGAAATATTGGAATTTAATAAGCATAAGATATTTTAAATTACATTTAAATTGACAGGCTCAGTATACATAGTAGTAAGAATTATTATTAATAGATACAAGTTGCGTAATTTTCATTACTAATCATATCACCAATGTAATACCTATCGCTAATGTTAAAAGGGTCATGTTATTTCAAACTTTGTATAACTTGAATTTATGTTTAAATTTCTTGCTACAGCGATGAGTGAAATACGATTCATGTTTTAAGCAAAACCATTCAGTTTTTTTTAGTTTACAAACTGTTGACGACAGATGTCGTAACAAATACGGCAATTATTCATTTTAAATGTCGAGCTAAAATATAATGATGAAAAACACGTTGGTGAGTTTACCTTATTTCAGGATTTTAGTGCTTTTCTTTTGGCTGAAATGTCACGCGAATTCACGCGACTACGTTTAACACCGGTTAACACGAAGCAGTATTAAATTATTGCTTTATAGAAACATTAACACCCATCCACCATTGTTTTAAATTGTATATTTTACATTATTTTGTCTTTATTGGAACTAAAATTTTGTTCAAAGTATCGTTCCTACTGTAGCCATTGTGCAAATATTCATTGTGGTCTACAAAACTAAATTAATCTAAAATAAAAAACATATTACCAACACCCACAGCCACAGAATTTGCAGGTTCTTAATGCAGTCACGTAGGTATTTAGGTATGTAAAATTATATTTTCTAAATACGTAAACATTCTAAGCACGTAAACAATGTTGTCTAATATTGAAATATAAAGATACACTTGAATGAAACGTTTGATGCGCGGCATAAATACAACCAATCGATCGCTTTGGTCTAGAATGAAGTTCTATTTTAAGCGTATTCAGTTATCGGACGGAATTACTTGCCCCAATTCCATACTTTATAAAAAATAAAAACCTTAATATCACGCCTGTATTCCCCAAAGGGGTAGGCAGAGGTGCACATACAGTACACCCACATTTCGCCAGTTATGTTTTTAGGTCCCAATGTAATAGAGGCGAGCCTATTGCCATCAACCGGGCACAAAGGCACTGAGAATGACCTAATGGAAAAACCCAGTAACACTTTGCCCGACCCGGGATTCGAACCCAGGACCTCGTGCTCAGCAGTCGCGCTTAGCAACCACTAGACTAACGAGGCAGTCCCATACTTTATATAAAGATCATTATAATTTATACATTTTTGTCGATCCACGTTTATTCACATCAGCCTATTGCAGTCCATCGCTAGACACAGGCTCTCCCCCACGGTACGCCACAAGGTTCGCTCTTCCGTTTTGGCCACCCAATCACCTTTAATTGCGGGACGGCCGGGAACTGGTGCCCGTAAATATATTTTCGTGAATTAGGGTAGAAACTTCGTATGTCATCATTTTCATCAGCCGGGAGACGCCCACTGTTGGTAAAAGACCTCCCCCTTAGAACGCCACAATGAACGACAGCTTGCTAATAGCTGTTAAAATATTATGCAATCAACTACGAACTGCTGGTCAACCACTACGGTGCACCGGACGTAACAGGAGTATAAATTTATGACGTCACTCGGAGACGCTCCTTTCATGCACTCCAGATTGCCTTTAAACTTGTATAGTGTGACAAGATCTAATCCTCCTTGGATGAAAGTGACTTTGACACTGGCTATGGATATAGGAAGTATTCATAATGACGAAGGAAAATGTTAGAAGCTTAAAATAACTTTGTCGATAAGTGTAGTTCAAACATTTGGCGCGTTGAACACTTCTTCAAGATTATTTCTTTACCACTGGCAGACAATCCATGTGAAACTTTTAACATAAAACTTTTTTTACTTAATAATGATACCAGAATTTCGCATTAAAAAAAAGAGTTTCCATTTGTTTTTAAATCACCATGGATGTTGTAATAAAAACCATAATAATTGTACGTAGCCGTACGTAGCTGTTTGCTGGATTGGTGGAATTAAACTCGTTGTTGATCTTGACGTACCGAAGCTTTATTTTCTTTCCCAGACTTAACTCTTAGGGGTACTGCTGCCAACTGTGTGGCTTACAATCTTGTGCCCTATTTTATACAATTTCTCATACAAAATTCCAATGCTCCTATTGGTTGACCAATTGGGAAGCTTACATTTCGTCCAATAGGATTCTTATCGGACAATTTGACGCTAAGCTTAGGTACGACGACTCTTTACCTTAACGAGAGCCGCGTACACTATTATTTTCTATTAAACCTTATAAACTTATCCTATAAACATTATAAAGTAAAACAATTAACGAATATCTTAAACTAATTCAAAATCAACACTTAAATGACTAATAAACATTAAAACTATACACGCACTGTATCGTCACTTTAAGTGTCTCGCACACGCACTGTATCGTCACTTTAAGTGTCTCGCACAATAATATATCTTGATGCTTTTCAAATTCGTCCAGAAATCTTGTTTCTGTCAGTGCATTATTTTTTGACGTACAAAACATGACACTATCAAAGGAAAGCATATGTATGTCGGGTATTGCATTAAAGTCATAAAAATGCTAAGCCACATATTCTTTGCAAAGGCAATTCCACATCAGAGAACGTGCGAACATGATATTATAATAAGCTGTTCTCCGTGTTCATCCTCATACAATATTCTTGCGTCATTTGTCGCTTCCACACTGCAGCCGCTTGCCACAATATTACTTGCATTGTTATGCACATGTTGTTACGAACGCTGTGCTCGGCAAGTCATGGTTAATTAGCCTTTACTCACGTAATAATGCCCAGTTAGCGTTGATGTATGGACATAATACAAGAATTTCTACTGAAACGATTATTTAACAGTTTGCTGGTTAGAACTAGTTTTTGGATGGGCGTATTTACTTTTTTAATTTAGTTTAAAGGTTTCTGTATTTTTATTATCTCTTACTTATGCTAGGTAATTTTTTGTATACCTCAGTGTTTTTTTCCCCCACCAGCCATCAATACTACTGTCGGACTCTGTCAACTTAAATCTATAAAATAACAACCATTAGAAATCGCTCAGACAACAAAGTTTGAAATAAGCCGGATTCTGAAATATGATTTGACAGCCTTTGGTACCTGATCTGTTATCAACAAGGAGTAACTAAAGGAGACAGAAGGAGAAGAAATTTAGTTTCCTAATTCGAATTCCAAACGAACCTGGCTGTGTAGGGATTCCAAATTAGTAACGTTATTGAAAGACGCAGCTTAGGCACTATTTACCCAAGTCGGTAAATTGCGCCTCTGGGCGTACGATGCAATACCCTTTGTCTCTCTGTACAAGGGTTGTGGGTTAATTGGCTCGGTAGCATTGGTCTGACATGCGCCAGGTGAAGCTTACTGTACGAGTCCTTGATATCGGATAGTGAAATATATTAGGTTATTGATTATTTTTGTTTAGGAAAATCTCCGAAAAAAGACATGATTAAACAATAATCTTTTACAAAAAAGATTAACCGAATCAGAACTCAAAACAGATCGCTTATAAAAATACTATATCTTTTACACCTATGTAAATTAAATTCAACTTAAAAACAGAAAAGCGCTTGCGGGAAAATTGCTAAACCAATATACCGTGCTAAAAATGTACCAGAAAAATATACTAGATATAGGTACTTCTACTATAAAATTAATCTGTTTTTAGCTCGGTTGGAACGGAAATAATTTCACCGCACTCTATGTTAGTACCGAGCTAACTTTATCTTTAAAATAACATAAGGGTTACAGGTAAACTTAATTATGCAGGCTACGCTTTACGCTATCATGCAACGTAATGTTGCTTGGCGTTCAGCGATAATATTGAACTAAAGAGCTTTTCACATGCATACTATCTAGCTTACACACTGTTAAATCCAATTAATATTGCATATTCGCTTTATTATTTATCATAGCTTCCATCACTTTCTATTTATAGGCGCCTTGTATGTAATTATACCTAGCACTATTATTATTGAACCTAATATCAGGTCCAGAAAGGAAATAAAAGGAAGAAAAAATCTTTCAAGTTATAAAAACCTTCTTTTAGATTACTTTTTGTTGGTTTTCTAATCAAGAAGACTTTTATGGAAAATTGTTTGATTCGTTTTCAGAAGACTCTCAACCTATTAACGACAAAACGTTGAAAAAGCAACCATTGGATAACTTTAATTACAAGTTTTTTCTTATTTGTTACCATGACAACCCAAAAGTGTAGGTATACATTTTACAATTTTGCATTTTTTGTTAACTCATACATGACAATGACGTTTCATGAATAGAATAGAATAGAATAGAATACATTTATTCGCATAATGTACAGAGGTGTTATTTGAGTGAGAGAACATGTAGGAGTAAGAGTACCTAAAGTGTGATAACAATAATCATGGTCTCCTGACCGAAGTTCATCAAGGCACGCCTTGGCTGAGGCTAGCCAACTACGCGGGACATAATAAAATATAGCGCACAAGGATGGACACAAACACAGGTGCTCTCCCTATCCCTCATTCTCATAGTCCGATGGGACAGTAGACCGACACGACCGGGAAGAGATCAGACGCAGGACCAACGGCTCAACGTGCCTTTCGAAGCACAGAGACGTCGCGACATGCGAAAACAGTCAACCATCACTAGACTGACCGCGGTAAGCCTGATCTGCGTTTTGCAACGTAACTACCAGCCTTTTCAAACTAAAGCGTAATACCATTTCAGGGAAACCTATTTTGGTGCTTTCATTTTGCAATCAAAATTGCTAAAAATAAAATAATAAACGAGGAAAAGGAGCAATTACTAAAACAATATATTAAATTAATATTTTCATGCAATATTCACATTTAATCTAATTTGTCTACATATAAACGGTTGCGTGTATATTTAAGCCTACAAGGAATTGTGAATTATATTTATGTATAGTAATTAATTTACGTAGTTGACTGACCGGCACACCTAGTCAACATGCTTCGTTCAGACGATAGGTAGCAGAGCTGAACACAAGTATATACCTACGTTACTACATTTTAGTAATATTATTATGCGAAAATATGATGTTGGTTTACCCTACTTTTATGCAGCTAGGGAGCCACGGATCGACGTGATTTTGGCTTAGATTCTCCAAAAACTGAATTATTTTTCATTTTCATGCGGTTATATCTATTTTATACTGTATGGATGAAGCATAACAACAATTAAGGCTTTAAATATTAGTCATAAGAGAGTTCAGTACACTGTTCTCTCTTGTATTGTGAATTTAGAGGTGGAAAATAACACAATTGAGAAAAAATAGATTTCAGACGTTTTCAATTTACAAAACTTTTTAAATAGGCCTACCTATATACAAGGTACACGTGAAAATCGTTTAAAACGGAATAGAAGTAAGGAAAACGAATACCTACAGATAATCTGAGGCGTTATCAGCTAAATAATGGCGCGAACGTGCTTACCTAATTTGGCGTGTCATCTTTGCTTATGTCGTGGCAATACAATAGATACTAAATTGTGTTCCAGAATACTGAATACATATATTTCAGCTTGTAACACAATATTTTTTGTGTAGGTTGTATACTCCCTGCTACTCGTAGTACGATAGAACGGTAAACCGACACGACCGGAGAGAGAAAAGGCGTAGGACCAACGACTCAACATACCCTCTGAGGCATGCAGCGGTCTCGGTGTCAATAAAACTGTCACCCATCAAAAGGTTGACCGCAGCACGGGTTACTAAACCTCCCTTATCAATGTAGGTATGCGATGTAGCTGTCTAGGTACGAGCATAATACATATTACAATTCACTATAACACGGATACCTTACACTAACAAATTAGCCGCGCCACCCGAGGCTTCACACAGCGACAGCAATCCGTGCATGCACGCGAAGATTGATGAACGCTGAAATGCGAAGTGGTTGCGAGATGGAGAAAAATGGCACGTCATCTGTCTATATCTAAGATACGATGGGCAAATTATAGATAAAGAACTTTTTCGTGTAAAAAATGTGGAAGTTGACAAAGTTAGGGAATGTGAAGACGAGTTTCATACTACATAGTTTAGTAAACTGTAATTCGGGTAACGTACAAAGCATTTTTATTTGAGCAACTACTCAAATCTTTATAGCAGCTAACATTAATACTGGGTACAATAATTTAGCTTGCCAATTTGGTAGTTTGATAGAGCTAAGTTACTTTAGTAAGTACTAAGTATTGTTTATACAAATAAAGACATACTTCAATATTGCAAATAAAAACGAGAACAAACTATACCTTGATATATAAATTCTTATATTTTAACAGATACTCAACTTAATAAGGATAAAATAAAACCAGCGACTGACGATAAATTACCTGGATTATGTAATAACCACCTTAAGTTGCAATTACTACAAGTAACAATTACTACTAATAACGATTAACGTGTATGGCAATAAGTTACAAATACCAGAGATAAATTGTTTGCTGAAGGCAATAACTTAGTTCCTTATACAGGCTTAGTAAATAGAATGCATTTGCAAAGAAACCAAACGTTAACTATGCAGTACAGTTGTCGCAAATATTATCTTGCGGCTTTAAATAAATAACCTGTACTCCCCAAAGGAAGCAGAGTGTTGTACACCCACATTGCGTCAGTAATGCTATTAGGTCCGAAATTCCCAATGTGCAATGTAGATAATGGGGAGCGAGCATATTGCCATCAAGCGGGTGCAAATCCGACTTTCAATTATTGGTAAATATACGGTAGTGCTAGTATAGGTAATATTTCATTAAGTACTCCTTACAAGCTTTTTTTTAACTTGCAATGTTTGTATGTAAGTATGTATGTATGTGAGTATGTTTAGGTCAAATCATGCAATCTAAATTAGAACCACTTTTTGACATCCGATTGAAACAAAATTTTGCATACTTATATAGGTATTGACAAAAAAATACTATGGTTTTTTTGATCTAAAAGCTTGTGTTAAAAATATTTTTAATATTAACTTTTGTTTCTATATTTACGAGAATTAGGTACCAGTATTATCTAGATTATACATTATTTAGTATCGAGTATCGAGGCTTATATAAGGGACGTGCAGTGTAAGGATAAAATGAGGACTTTAAGTTCGCAGAAGTGCACTTAGCTATAAGCGACTTATGCCTACGTGCTCCGGAAACTTATACCGTTTTTTACATCTGAATGGGCAAAGAACAATGTTATCTGATTTCAGAAAGTTTTTATTGCATACTTTTTATCAGTTCTTACAAAGTCAGCTGGCCCTGGTTTTTCTCTTGTCTATATCGGGGAAAAATCGCGGATCATTGGCCGTAAGTACTCGCTGTCTCGATTCTGTTCTATCTCCGGATTAAAATGAAATTGTTCCATGTTTAAAAATTATTAGACCACCGAAGGATGATGAATTGTATTTCCTTTCAATTCCAGTTTTGTTGTGAATTGTCTCTCTTTTAGAAGTAAAGTTTATTTAAGTTGTCGGACAATGGGTTAAGTCTATTAGACTAATACGGTCCTTTTAGAATCCTAAAAGGATTAATCTTAATGACGACCGAGGCCCGGATAATTAACATACATACTTTGGATTGACGTGAATGTTTAATTAAAATAATCAACGCCGACCCGACCACACGTAGCCCGAAATGGGTTAACGAAAAGCTCCAATTTAAAGATTTATTCACGTTTCATTTACATTTGATTCAAAAGGCCTTTTTCACTACGACTAATCTTGGTCGGAATTGTATGGAAATGTTAGTTTCAATAAACTTTTACGTTTCGGTGCCTACTGAAATGTATTTGTGTGAAGGCCGTTGGTGTGTCAAACATATCATTGTTTGCCTCGTGTTTATGTAAAAGGAATCAATGTCAATACTGGTATTTAACAATACCTACATTTACTAATATATAACTGTATTATAGTTTAGTTATGGTTTTCTATGATATTTATTTAATTGGTACCTATGTAAGACACATATAGTCGTAAATTTATTTTGATACTGAAAGCTTAGCTGGAATCCAAATGTATTTGAAACTAAAACGTTCTTAAACGTCTCTTGCAGATTAATTACAAATTACAATCCAACTTTGTAAGCTGTTTTTTTTAACTATGTATTTATTAGACGTCTGCGTTAAAATTCGGGATCTAACATCATCAAAAACACTGTCTTGATAAAAAACCAATCACATGCAAATTACTTCATGTAAACTATTGTTACATGAAATGGGTCAATGAAAACCGGCATGAGTCCTCGTTGCTACGTTTGATTGAGTTCAGAGTCCGCTCGACAGCGGATTGAGTTTAAATTAAATGTCAAAACTATCGAATATTGGTGACTCGAATACTGGTATTCAATCAAATATGTTTCTACCTAGTGACATAAATGCTCTTTTGAGTGTTTTGTTTTTTACGGATTTCTATGAAACACTACACATAATAAAGTGATACACATAATAGTGATTCTTTCCTAAAAATACCACTTCTCAGACCACCTACACTGTTCTCACATAAAATATTGAGCTTGTCTGGACTTTAAAAGAGACCTTGACCCCTGAGTTTGTTTCGGTATTTCTTCTCAGAGGTAGTCAGTTAGGAAATGCCGATGCCGTCTAGTTTTAAAAAAAGTGACGCGTAAAAGTGTTTTTTGAAACCTATTTGCAAAAATACAATCATTTATCATTTAATAAAAAATCGTTGAGGAGTCCCTCAACCGAAGAGCGTGTATGAGGAATGTGATGCGTGTGAATGAAGCAAAAGAAGTATGCCAGGATCGTAGCAAATGGAAATCCGTGGTCTCTGTCTACCCCTCAGGGAAACAGGCGTGACTTTATGTATGTATGTAAAAATTCGTTTTATGATACAGACTTGGCTTCTAGCTGTTGCTGACTTCGTCTATCATAAATAACACTTTCAAGATTAAAAGATTAGGTAAATTGTTATACAGTTACATAATTAGTTATCCCTTAGGGCATTACCAGTCTATGCCCAGCTTCACTGGCTTATCTTGAGGCATTGAATAATCGTGTTACGATATCCTGAACTTTCGTTTCGCGTTCAACTTAGGCCCTTAGGGATGAAAATGATTGCTCCTGATTAATTTAGTTGGGTAAATGTCAACAAGTTTGATTAAGGAAAAATCTAGCATTTTAGAAGTACCTACAAGCGATTCTTGCTTGAATAATGTCTTGCTGGTCACGTGACAAGAAATTATATTATCGAAATTGAGCGAGAACCTATTTGTGCGGGACAAGTGTGTATAGTTGTTGTGCGGGACAAATGTGTATAGTTATACAAGTGTATAGTGAATAGAATAGTGTAAGCGAACTGACAAGGACAGCAATAGTTTGATAAGATAGTTTGATAGATATATGTTATGTTATGTTTTCATGTTTATTTTATTTTTTTATAGATAGCCATAAGTAAATAGAATAAGAAAATATATAATATACCATATGTTTGTATAGTAAAAATAGGAGAAAACCGCAAAAATTGTAACGCGGCTCTCGCTATGGTAAAGTTTTGTTGTAGTTAAGCAAACTGCGTCGAACCCGCCCCTTTCTTGATTGGTCAAAATTCGTGTGCTCTGATTGGTTGACCAATCAAGGACTTTAGTTTAATTTATGAGATTTCATATAAATATGGGGCCAAAAAACGGCTTCGATGCAGTCGGCGAGCAGCAGTATTAGAAGACACACGAACAATAGTGGAAATAAAGCTTCAAGATTTCAAGACAGTGTTTTATTCTTCACCAATCCAGTGATAGCGAATGTGTCAACCACATTTAATGGTCCTTCGAGCCGGATACCGTGAAGAATAGTGCATGAAGATAGTGCTACAGTGAAGAAATCTCGAAGAACGTACTGTACGTGTTAGTGTTTGTGCGTCATCGAATTTGAAGATCAGCTGACACCATGCCCGTTACGCGCTCCGAGGGAAAGGGCCGCAAGCCGTCGAGTGCACAGAAGCCGTCATCGTCCGAGGCCACTCCTGAGACCTCTGCGACCGGTACAAGCACGGAAGCCACATCCGAATCGACACAGACGGGGACAACTGCCACGGAGAGTTCCGAACAGACCTACACCTCCGCGACGACCGACCCCACCACCGTGACTTCCGTCGCCACCGCATCGACCGCTGCATCCGCATCAGCCGCCAGCGCGCGCCCCGCGCCGGTAGCCACCGCCCCCCCCCGTTCGGCCGCTAACGCGCCTCACGCCCCGCACGCCGGCATCGTCGCACCTTCCGTCACTCCTTCCGCCGCGACGACGCTCACCGCGGGTGCGAAATCGAAACAGCTGATGAAGTCGTCCGCCGCTGTCGCATCGAAAGAAAATCGCCGTGAGACTGACGCCTCGACTGTGAAGCAGCGAGTTGTCAAGACCACCGCCGCCGGTACGTCGAAACCAACCGGCACACAGCTCCTCCGCCCCCCTAGCAAGAAGGAGGGAAGGGAGGGATCGATTTATAGTAAGAAGAAGATGCAGAGAATCGCCAAAGCAAAGGAAGATTTGCTCCGCCTCCAAGTTGAACTAGCCGCTGCCCGCCTGGCCGCGCTAGAAACGGAGGACTCCGATAGAGAGGAAGAAGGGGACGAGGATGAAGTCTCCCTCTACTCAGAAGTCAACGCCCGTGTGGACAACTGGTTGGATAACCAGGTGACTCGTCCAGTCCTAGCCATCGCCAACGAGCCTCACCGTCCGCCAGAGCCGACGATCGTCCACGAAGAACCACCGAAGCAAGTGGAGGTTCATCGAACACCGGCGGGAGGTCAAGGGGACCTAGCCCTCCTAGCTGAAGCCATCACTCGGGCTGTCAGCAACGCCCAGCGACCCAGATTTATAGAACTACCTTTCTTCAGCGGGTCGCATCAGGAGTGGCTACCCTTCCGCGCCGCCTACTATGAGTCTGAACCAACGTTCAGCGCCGTCGAGAACATCAATAGATTAAGAAGAAACTTGAAAGGGAAAGCCAGAGAAGCCGTCGAAGGGTTACTCATCACAAATGCGCACCCTTCAGAAGTGATGAAGACTTTGGAATCAAGATTCGGAAGACCAGAGTCAATCGCAATGATAGAAATGGAAACGCTTCGAGGTCTACCACGTCTCTCTGAGTCGCCGAGGGACATTTGTATATTCGCCACGAAGATCTCCAACGTCGTAGCAACGTTGAAGACATTGGGTTGTTTCAACTACATGTACAACCCCGAACTTGCGAAGACATTGGTGGACAAGCTGACGCCGACGCTTCGGTACCGCTACTACGACTTCTCATCGACGCAACCCAAAGAAGATCCCTGCCTCATCAAACTGGAGAGATTCTTCAAGAGGGAAGCAGAACTGTGCGGGCCTTACGCGCTACCTGAACAGGTGGTAGCACCGTCGACAGCCGCACCTCCAAAGAAGACTCAGCGGGTCACCAACGTCATAGAGAAAAGCAACACACCGAAGTGCTTCGTGTGCGACGAGACAAGACACACCAGCGCAACGGAGTGCGACGCATTTAAGAAGATGGAAACCAATTCGAGATGGGATGCTGCGAAGTCCAAGCGCCTCTGCTTCAGATGCCTGCATTATAGGAGCAAGACTCACAATTGTCGAGCGAAGCCATGTGGTGTCAACGGGTGCAAATACACGCACCACAAGCTGCTTTATTACGATAAGAAAACAGAACAGGCTGAGAAGACAGACAATGAAGAGAAGCCAGAGGTCATCAATTCGGCATGGACAGTGAGAAAACAATCCTATCTCAAGATCCTCCCGGTCCAAGTAAAGGGGCCGAAAGGATCAATAAACACATTCGCGTTGATGGACGACGGGTCAACAGTGACACTCGTCGACGACGGCGTCGCTGCGAGCATCGGAGCTACAGGACCCGTAGATCCGTTGAAAATAGAGACCATCAACGAATTGAGGACCGCAGAATCGGCCTCAAGAAGAGTGACCATCGGGTTGAAAGGGGTCAACGATCGTGAAGAGCAAATTCAAGCAAGAACAGTGAAGAACTTGCAAGTCTCCTCTCAACGGGTTCCACGAGAATTAGTGGAAGGATGTCCACACCTATCGGACATCAAGGGGCATCTTGCGTACTCGAACGCGAAGCCACGCATCCTCATAGGGCAAGACAACTGGCATCTCCTGCTAACCAAAGAAACGAGAAAAGGAGACAAGGACCATCCAGTGGCATCGCTCACGCCGCTTGGATGGGTCCTGCATGGTAGCCAAGCAAAGTCCTTCAGCCAGAAGATCGACTTCGTGTCACATATGAAGGAAACTGAAGATGACCTCGAAGAAATGGTAAAAAAATACTTCGAGATGGACGCCCTCTGCATCAACCCTAGGAGACCGAAAACCGACCCAGAAGAGAAGGCACTTCGTATTCTCGAACAGAAAACGGAGAAGATCAACGCAACAAGATACCAGACCGGCCTCCTCTGGAAGAAGGAAGACATCAAGTTCCCGGACAATTACGAGAATTCACTGAAGAGGCTCTTCAATATAGAAAAGAAGATCGATCGCGACCCAGCCCTCAAGAAGAAATATGTCAAGCAAATGGAAGCTCTTATAGAAAAGGGTTACGCCGAACCCGCGCCGCCACAGAAGACTCCCGAAAAAACGTGGTACCTACCTCATTTCGCGGTCATCAACCCCATGAAACCGGACAAGCTGCGTGTAGTGCATGATGCCGCCGCCAAGACAAGAGGGGTGGCTCTCAACGACATGCTCCTCAAAGGTCCGGATTTGCTGCAGTCGCTGCCGGGTGTCGTCATGCGCTTCCGACAGCATCTCATCGGGGTCACAGCGGACATTAAAGAAATGTTCATGCAAGTCAAACTGCGCACTGAAGATAGAGACGCACTGCGGTACTTGTGGCGCGGCGATCGCCGCGACAACCGACCTCCGGAAGAATATAGGATGACATCGTTGATCTTCGGGGCATCAAGTTCGCCGTCCACAGCGATATACATTAAGAACCTGAATGCCAAACAGCACGAAGATACTCATCCGGAAGCCGCAGCAGCCATCGTGAACAAGCACTACGTTGACGATTACCTCGACAGCTTCAGAAACTTAGAAGACGCAGTGCTTGTGACAACTAGTGTGCGCGAGGTACACGAGAAGGCCAGCTTCGAGCTTAAACAGTGGAAGTCAAACTCAGCATCTCTCCTGGAGGCACTGGGAGAAGAAAACCACACAGAGGACCTAGAGCTATACAAAACAGAAGAGCAAACTGAACGAGTACTGGGTGTCATCTGGAAAATGAACTCGGACGAGCTGACATTTAACCTTAACATGGCGAGAATACCTGCAGAACTCATCGAAGGGAAACAACCGACGAAGAGAGAAGCCCTACGCATCGTGATGTCACTCTTTGACCCATTAGGATTCGCCTCGCCTGTCACCATAAGGGCGAAACAGCTACTCCAGGAAGTTTGGCGCCGAGGAACAGCGTGGGACGACCGCATCGACGAAGACCTGGCGGAGCAGTGGGAGTCGTGGATTGGACACCTGAAAAGTCTCCACGACATAGCGATTCCGCGGCAGTACCTGTACTACAGTGACGCCGCATCCCTCGAGCTTCATGTCTTCAGCGATGCCAGCGAGTCGGCCTACTCGGCGGTCCTATTCTGGAGGGCAGTAACACCGAACGGCGAAGTGGGAGTGTCCCTCATCATGGCCAAGGCAAAGGTAGCTCCGCTAAAGCTGACAAGTATACCGAGGTTAGAGCTACAAGCAGCCGTCATGGGCACCAGGCTCTCCGAAGCGGTCGTCGAAGAACACGAAAGGAAACCCGACAGAAGAGTGTTCTGGACCGACAGTAAAACAGTACTCACATGGATAAGGACCGGATCACGCTCGTACAAACCATACGTGGCTCACCGACTCGCGGCAATAGAAGAAAGCTCCAAGGTCAACGATTGGCGCTGGGTGCCGACGAAACAGAATGTCGCCGACGACGCGACAAGAGATGTACCAACCGCCTTCGACAAAAATCACCGATGGTACAGAGGGCCGGATTTCCTCTACCTAACAGAGGACTCCTGGCCAATAGAACCTGTGAAGACCATAGAAGAAGAACCCTCCGAAGAAGAGAAGACGCATCACATCATCAGTAAAAGAGGACTGAAGCTAGCAGAGGGTCTGCCTGATCCTTTGAAATTCTCCAATTGGGACCGTCTCCGGTATGCGACAGCACGTGTGCTGCAATTCATCGACCTCTGCAGAGTCACCAGCCACAAGGTCAACTACCGACGAACAAGAAAAAATAAAGAAACGGATCCTACGTGGAAGAATAATAAGCCTGTGACAGCGAAACGACAGGCACCCATACCGAAGAAGAAATCGTCACTCAACCTGCTTCCAGTCGCCGCCGAGCTCCTCAAGAAAGCCGAAGAACTCCTGATGCGATCTTCACAAGAAGAGGCCTTCACAGAAGAGATAGAAAGTTTGAACAGCGGGAAGCCGGTCGCCAAGGAGAGCCGCCTTCACCAGCTGTGCGTCGAATCAGTCAACGGCTCACTCCGACTTCGGAGCCGTATCCGAGCAGCCAACGACGTTGAAGAAAACGTCAAGAGCCCGCTAGTCGTCAACGGAGAGCATCCAACGGTGAAGCTATGGATACGGGCAGTTCATCGGCAGCTCCATCATGCCGGCGTCGAGGCAACCGTCAACGAATGTCGCCAACAGTATTGGGTATTAAGGTTGCGCCCCATCACACGCGCAATCCTTCGCCAATGCCTCTTCTGCCGCATGAAGACTCAAGCGCCACCATACCCAAGAACCGGAGACCTGCCAGCGTGTCGCCTAGCACATCATAAGCGACCCTTTACCTTCACCGGGGTCGACTACTTCGGGCCTCTCTCCGTGACCGTCGGACGCGCCAGACAGAAGAGATACGTGGCCATCTTCACGTGTCTCACGACGCGAGCCATCCACCTCGAAGTCGCCGGCTCGCTCAGCGCCGATTCAGCAGTGATGGCGGTCAGACGAATGATCGCACGACGCGGCTGCCCGGCTGAAATTTGGTCGGATAACGGCACCAACCTAAAGGCCGCCGACAAAGAATTGCGACAAGCAATCGACGCGGCAACAGCGGAAGAAGCAGCGAAGAGAACCATCTCTTGGCGTTACATCCCGCCTGGAGCTCCGTTCATGGGTGGGGCATGGGAGCGCATGGTACGCTCCGTGAAAACCGCGCTCGCAGCAACACTGCACGAGCGCCACCCCACCGAAGAAGTCCTCGCCACTCTACTAGCTGAAGTAGAGTACACCGTAAACAGTCGCCCGCTGACCCACGTCTCCGTCAGCGCAGAAGATCCTGAGGCCCTGACCCCTAATCACTTCCTGTTAGGGGGTCCTGGGCGCGTGCCACAGCCAGGCACATTCTCCGAGCAAGACACTGTCTCCCGGTCCAGCTGGCGAGCTGCACAGAGGCTCGCTGACGTCTTCTGGCTCCGCTGGGTGAAGGAGTACCTTCCCGAGCTCCAACACCGGCGGGAGCCCCACGGACGAGGTCAAGAGGTCAAACTAAATGACCTCGTGCAGATCGTCGACCCGAACCTGCCCCGCAACGTGTGGATACGAGGACGAATCGTCGCGGTGTATCCTGGCCCCGACAGCATCGTGCGGACGGTGGACGTGCAGACCAAGGGAGGTGTCCTGCGCCGGCCAGTGAGGAAGCTGGTGATCCTGCCCCTGCCTACGGACGACGTGCCCGCACCGGAACAAGATGCGACGCAGTCGCACGGCGGGAGTAATGTGCGGGACAAGTGTGTATAGTTGTTGTGCGGGACAAATGTGTATAGTTATACAAGTGTATAGTGAATAGAATAGTGTAAGCGAACTGACAAGGACAGCAATAGTTTGATAAGATAGTTTGATAGATATATGTTATGTTATGTTTTCATGTTTATTTTATTTTTTTATAGATAGCCATAAGTAAATAGAATAAGAAAATATATAATATACCATATGTTTGTATAGTAAAAATAGGAGAAAACCGCAAAAATTGTAACGCGGCTCTCGCTATGGTAAAGTTTTGTTGTAGTTAAGCAAACTGCGTCGAACCCGCCCCTTTCTTGATTGGTCAAAATTCGTGTGCTCTGATTGGTTGACCAATCAAGGACTTTAGTTTAATTTATGAGATTTCATATAAATATGGGGCCAAAAAACGGCTTCGATGCAGTCGGCGAGCAGCAGTATTAGAAGACACACGAACAATAGTGGAAATAAAGCTTCAAGATTTCAAGACAGTGTTTTATTCTTCACCAATCCAGTGATAGCGAATGTGTCAACCACACTATTTTTATTGACGCAATTTATTATTTGTTATGTATAGAACTTTATTCGACTCCTTATTACCCAATTATTTTACCTAGTTAGTGGGTAAATTAAACATCCCATCCAAAACCATTTGATATCGTTAACGATTTATTGCAAGAGCTTTATTCCTTCGTTTAAATGAGGGACTATTAACAAAAGAGATTTGTTGCCCGGATGAAAAAAGAATTGGCTTGAAAGGACTTTATAAGGACATACTTTACCTTATTGATGTTGTGCTCCAGAAAGGTCAGGTGTGTACCGCCCTTATGTTTGAAACGATGTATCCGAGTGGAAGGTAAAGGCTGAAGCAGTATTTAAGGACTTTAACACGTAGGGCTCGATAGTTTCTAATGGTTATCATGTTAAGAGAGGGACAGAAATATCGGTTATAGAGGCAATTTGTTTTAATATTTTATTTTATTTATAGGTTGAGTAGGGTTGGTTCAGTAAATGTTTTTTTGTTCTATAACTTATTGATTAGAATACAATATTATGCCTGCAGTCTCTAAACTATAAATAAATAATAATAAATAAATAAAATCATTTATTTTCTTTCACAATAGTTTTACAGATGTATGGATAATAAAAAACTTTGCGAAAGACTGGTGCCTGAAGTAGGTATTTTATAAAAACCTGTATTACAGGTCACCAGAGCCCTCCCGCCGTTAGTATGTTCAGTACAGGTACAAGTATATTTCTTTCTTTGGATTTAATTCACATTTAACCTACTCTATACGTTTTAAATCATTTCAGTTTTCGTTCCCGCACCGATATCGTCGCCTCTTTAAACTCGCTTTCAGAATTTTGCTAAGAAATTATATTCTTAGTCCACCTCTTTAAGAATATAATACTTTAATCGTAACAAAACCTCGTGGGAAGGCCTTTGCCCAGCAGTGGGACATTCAAGGCTAGTAAAAAAAACGTAACAAAAATGGCTTGCCTTTAAAACCTAACATATAAGGAAAAGAGGGAGCCATATTAGGTCTCATCAAGGAAGGTGATTTCGGAGGTCGCCGTTGTCGAAATCGACATGGAGGACTACCTACTAACCTACCTACCTATAAGGAAAAGAAATGAAAATACAGGTCTATTGGAGACTTCATGCGTAATAATTTGTATTATAAGAATAAGTAACAATACATATATATATAATATAGTATATTTAATTATGTATAGCACCGACCGACCGCCCAAAGACTAACATCATCACGCCTGTATTCCCCGAAGGGGTAAGCAGAGATGCACATTTAGTACACCCACATTTCGCCAGTTATGTTTTAGGTCCCAATGTAATAGGGGGCGAACCTATTGCCATCAACCGGGCACAAATCCAGACTCCGTGCTGCTACTGAGAATTACCTAATGGAAAATCCCAGTAACACTTTGCCCGACCCGGAATTCGAACCCAGGACCTCGTGCTCAGCAGTCGCGCTTAGCTACCACTGGACCAACGAGGCAGTCATAAATAAAAAATTATTGACATAAAAAGAGGTAGATACAGTTATGTGAAACCCTGACGACACCCGTGCTAGGTTTATAACCTGTGTTACAGGAATAAATAACCACGGTAATGTGCACTCAAGCGTATTGTTTAAATATCTCGGCATGTTTGTCGTGTTTTACGCCACTTTAGAAAAGAAAAAGACAGAATTCTTTATCTTTTATAGAAACCGCGCGGCAGATAAAATTGTACGTGAATTTCTTATGCAAGGGTTTAATTAGGTGTTTGTTAACATCAAAAACAAAAGACTGCGGGCTCGACAAAGCATCGTATAATGTCGTTTAATTAAGACGGATCCCGAGACATGAATTAATGTTTATGTACAAGCCCGAGTTATGTATTCAGTGGAATAACGCTGTGATCGTCACTAATGAGACTTGGGACGTTATCAACTATGATTATGTAGTTTACCGTGTGGTGTACGGCGGGATAATTGTTAACACCTACCTTTGTGTATAGCATTAAGACTTCATACATAGAATAAAGACAGTGTTTTCAATTATAGCTGGGGTTACTTTCTACACATTAAGTGATTGTGTAATTTAATGTTTTCGGATTTACTGATACCTATCCTTTTTACACTTCTTAGATTTTAACCAGCAATCTTTTCTATATGAATCTGGTCCATAATTGGTTAGTAGTAGTTAGTGGTAGTTAAAAAAACGTCGCCCCACACAAGTAATTTCTCCTGTAGCGTTGGGGAGTTTCGCAAACATGAAATATCACATACACCAACACACAGACTCGAGACAAAAATCTGCGGATCACACAAAATTTTGTCCCGTACTGGATTCGAACCCACAACCCTTAGTGCAGCTGTCCAATCGCTTAGCCACTGCGCCAATCAGGTTGTGACTTTACAAAATTATTACAGCAACACATTACCTATGTGTATGTGAAAAATGGACTTACCCGGAACAAGTTGGATAGTACTGGTAGGTACATTTTCGAAATTATTTTTTATTAACAGAATACAAAACCAATCCTCGATCTATGCGAACCTTTTTTTAACAACCCCACAATAGAAGTTCCAAATATAAAATGATTTATATTTAGAATACTATTGTGACCGTTTTCATAAAGGCCATAATAATATGATGAGTAACCAATGGAATTTCAATATAGGAGATATATCGTAGGAATAGATTTCTGATATCCAAGGACTCAATAAAAGCGCAAGACACGTGTGTGTTCGTAAGAAATAAGTGACATCAGCACTCCGGAGACCCAAATTTTCGGAGTTTGAGTCTCGACCTCTTTGAATATGTACGAAAGTTTTCTTACTACGTCACTGCGGGCCATACATTTATATTATCTTTTGAGTTTTAGAGTTTCTTGCCGATTCTTCTCCAACATGACATTTATGGAACTGAGCTACTATATTATTTTGTGCCTGTAATTTTATTTATATCGTATACGTCGCCCCACACTAGAAATGTCTCCTGTTTCGTGGGTGAGTCTCATAATCATGAAATACATACTCACATAAAGTCACGCCTGTTTCCCTGAGGGGTAGGCAGAGACCACGGATTTCCACCAGAGATCAAACACCCAGTATCGGACAAACATTTGCGGATCGCATAAACTTTTCTTCGAACCCGTAGCCCATAGCGCATCAGTCCAATGGTTTAGCTACTGCACCAGTCAGGTCATTAACTAACATGATGCATAAATAAATAAATGAAATAACTAAAACATTTTCAACATACGCTCTGTGCTTACCCAGTTTGAGAGGTAGAGAGTGAATGAGTAATGAAGTCATTTATAATTATGACATTTCAACGCTGACGCATATGTAATGTAATATTCCAACGTTCATTCTACTCCAATTAGATTCGTTTGTTTTCTACAGACCTTGAAAAGGGTCTTCATTTATTATTACATTTTACACATTTTCTCATTACGGTACAGAGCGAAAAGTGTAGTTTATATAATTATGTACGTTAATTGCAAAAGGCTTGCCCGTATTTGTAATGTTATCGTTATATACTTGGTGAAATGTAAATGCACTATACGCAGTATACAGCCATCTCTGCGTACCCATGCAGAGAATACAGGCGTGATTATTATGTTTGGTATATTTTAATAATATATAAGGTTTAAGTTCTGTAGTCTTTGGAGGTGGTCAAAACTTTGTAATTGCAGCTTTTCTTGATAATTTATGAATATTGTTTAGAGTACAAGCATCTCTAATATTTTGCACAATATCCTCGGGCTTCGAGATCACATATAATTATAATTATTTAATATATATATTACAATTTAAATATTTACGTACAGTAAAAGTCTATGGTAAAGGCTAAATGGTCAATCCTCATTTTAACTACTGCTGTCGAAACTTTCGTGTGTAAGCTGTAATTACAGCTTAGTCATCTCTTAATTGATTACCATCAACTTAACACCTACGATAATATAAATATCAAAGAGTGTCTCTCTGTCACAAACTCTTTTAATTATAATAAACCATAATATAGTAATAAATAAATACTACACAGGAGAGGTCCTGCATTACTATTTCCCACATTGAGAAACACCCTTTCCTTTTGCTTACCTTTCACAATCGAAGGATGAAACTTATAGCTATTCTAAGGTTGATTTCACAACGCCCTTGTCAACGAACACGGTATGAATCGTAGGTGAAAGCCTACAAGCTACGCCGTAGACGGTCTCTACGTGACAAGACTGATAGTTTTTCTCGTAGCCGCGTAGGTGTTAACTTGATAAACTTTATACGTGGGTAAATATTTTGATAACGTCACAAGTTGGAAAAATGCGATATACTGTCTATGACAGCTTTATTAAATGAAAGTTTTTTTTAAATAAAACCAGGTTTACGGATTTTATCGCGGTTTTTTAAATTGATTTTTGGTCCCGATGTTTCAAATCCTTTACAGCATTTATGGTCACGGACAGATCGAGGTGTTAAAGGTCTAATTTAAAAAAATACTATCAACTACCTTACATTTTATTTCTTACCTTACTTCTTATTATTATTAACAATCAGATTTACGCAAAATGAGCTCAATGTGTCATTCGGTCTTGCAGTTTTCAAAAATTAATTAAAAAACCGCGATAAAATCCGTAAACCTAGTTTTATTTCAATGTCTAATATTGTCGTAAGTGATAGAAATCATTATGAATTTTTTTTTATTCTCAATACACGTTTAGTTATTATGATAAATGACTTTATAAAAGTTTGATCAGAAATTCTTTAGCTAAAACAATTACGACTCATTTAAAATTAATTCCATAATACGATATAATTAAAATGGAAGCATGTAAATAAAGGTACGAGCAAAGGGAACATTGAAGTATGAGGGTTGGATAGATTGCACGCATTGGGTATATAGGTACGTATGGAAAGTAATTAAGGGTTTCATACTTCAGTATACGTATCATCGGACGACTTTAATAACATTTATAATATATATCGGGATTACCGGTAATTTTATTGGGCTTTCTGTGTATAACATCACTTAAAACAATGAAGAATCATTATCAGCTTTTATATGACACATTTCTGGGCATAAGCCTCCTAAAAAAATAAAACAGTGATGAATTATAAAAGTAATTATCTGATGATTAGTTCTTCTTTGACCTCTCCAGAATTTGTGAAGATTTAAAAATATTGTAATACCTAATTGTATTAATTATCTACATTCTATGCAAATAAATATTTGTTACGTCTTCATGCTTAAACGGCCGAACCAATTATGATAAAATTTGGTAAGGAGCTAACTGATACCCTGGATAAACACAGCTATTTTTTATCCGGTAAAAATGTAGCGGGTAACACCGCGGGCCGCAGCTAGTATAATATAATGCCATTTATAACATAACTTTTGTTGTCACATTGTGTATCTAAATTACCACTCGGGGGACTTACTTTACTTGAAATGCACGCATCAATGCTCAAAGAGGTTTTACATGTATGTAAACCTTTGTGGCTTCATTGGCCTTTCACCTTTCATAATGCCTCTGCAAAGAGATACCAATTTATGTACATTACAAATATAAACATTCTATTGTTTGTATAATATTTTCTTTTTTATAATAGTTACCTTTTTCGTGTAAGATTCACTTTAAGATTTTTTGTAAATTCTATTATACTCCTACGCGTAAGAAATTAATCTGCGCGCCTCTATTATATTCATAGCTTTTAGCAGTAGTAAAACAAAGATTTTGTAGACTGACAGAATAGTTAAATTAAATGTTGCTTCTAAAAATATTAATTAATTCGCGGTATTCTCTTTGTATTCATTAAGTTATTTCAAACCGCAGTTATTTTACATTTTGAAAATCTTCACACTAATATTATAAAGGCGAAAGTTTGTGAGTGTGTTTGTTACCTCTTCAGGGTCAAACGGCTACACCGATTTTGATGAAATTTCATACGGGAGTAGCTGACACCTTGGATTAACACATAGGTTACTTCTATCCTGAAAAAATGGAGCAGGTAACGGGGCGCAGCTGGTGATTTTATTAATTGATTGAACTTTTAATTACTTTTCTTATTGTGACCCTTTACAGTATTTTTATTTTTCTTCTCAGATTATTCTAAGTAAAATTACAATACAGAGTCCATTTAAATGAAATGTATTTCTTCTTCTTTTTAAGAGCTTTGCTCTTGTCGGTAGAGCAAACACCAAATGTATTTAACAAGAGAAAACAAAAAAATAATCCCAGTGCATGTAGGTATGTTGATCTGAGTTAATCTGATCTTGTATCGTTGTCATTTAATAATGACTGAAGACTAAATAACTAATCCTAGGATTAAAGGTTTTGAGCCTAATCTTTTTGGTCCAAAGTAAGCATGTAAATAACATAAATCTCAGTAACATATTGCCACGACATTGTTTGTATTTTGATGAATCAGTTCCAGTAATCGAATGCAATATTCCATCGTAAATTGAAATTGCGTTTACCCTCCAAAATGTGTATTGCTTGCGTTCATCTAATTTCGTAGTAAAGTTAGATTCAATCAACGTAGCTTCTACGTTATTTAGGCGTTTGTACACTACACTTGTATTTACAAAAACGTTGATATTATTATTGTTTTTTATTACAATTCTAAGTTTCACTGCAGGCGATACGTACGTATCTTTTAATTTAATGTGTAACTGTATAATAAATAATATGTTTTATGAAATCTCATAAACGAAATAAAATGCCAAAAATCTGTGTACCAGACGTTATTTTTGTTGAAAGGTGTACAGTAGCAGGGGTAGGCAGATGTAATAAACTACAGGCATGATGGTTATTTTATGATATACTAGCTGCACCCCGAGCTGTTACCCACTACATTTTTTCGGAGTAAAAAGTAGCCTATGTCCTAATCCAGGGTGTCAGGCTACTTACCATAATTTCCTATGGAATTTCAGTAAAATCCGTCTAGCCTTTTGAGCATGACGAGGTCACAAACATACAAACACACTCACAAACTTTCGCCTTTATAATATTAGTGTAATGTGATGTGATAATATATAAATATTTATATATATTTATTTTACTGTTAAAAACGCAACAACTTTTGTGGAGAATGAAAACGATTAAAGTTGAACAAGTAAAACAATGCAAAACATATAATAATTTTAATTTAATCTGCCTTAACAATAGCAAGTGTTTGTCCACGTATGAAATGAATTTGCATTACCAATACCGTTATTGGGATATTAATATGCGCAGTATCGGAAACAAAATATTTATTAAACTCGACGTCAAGCTGCAAATTGTACTTAATTAAAAGTTATTGAAGCTAATAATTAATTATTTGTTTGTTGCAGCGAACACAGCTGATCTCGGAGTGTTGGATCCATCGTTGTACAAGCCTGACTGTCTCGATGAAGATTTAATGTGGCCAGAAGGACATGTGGTAAAAATACATTTTTATTTATTTATCTTCCTGCTTACTACTTTGTTGAATTGGGTTTCCAATTTTATCAAAAGCGGCTGTTGCACAGAATCATGATGGTATGTGGTGCGGTTGCGTCTTATACTTAAAATATAATTTAGTACCTATTACATTTTATGAGACAGCCAAGCAAAACTGTTTCAAGAAGACGTAGAGTATGTGGAGTGGTGCTTAATCTGATGTGATAATTTTTGAACAGTGAAATCGTTGAGTCTTAGCAACCAATTTACATGTTATGTTTTTGGCAGGATACCGTATTTCACAAAGGCCGACTGCCTATCTAACCTGTGAAGGTTAGATAGGCATATTCAGTTACACTAATACCAAGTATAAGAATTACCAAGGGGTATTAAGTACTCACTTAATACCTTTTGGTAATACTAGTGTCTTACTATGAACTTGCATTGCAGGTCATTTTCGGTTGTGGAAGCGAGATGCCGCTATCTGCAGTATAGTGCGGCATCTCCCTTCGAACATGGAAAATTTCCTGCAACGCAATTTCATAGTAACCCCGTTGGTTATCAGTCTTTGAGGATTCTAACTTGCCAATTCACTTTCGTACCTACGAAAATGCAACGTCAACCGTCTCATGCAATTTAAAGCTTTAGTTCCGACAATACACAGAAAATTGAATATGATACCCACGGAAAATTTTCATATTTTATGTGGCATAACGTGGAATGTCATGTCATAGTAAATTCTGTGAGTTAAAGGTTATATTACGTTTTTATGAGCAGGAAAAAGTGGATTCATATGCTCTTATTTTTCATTTCATTGGCCATTCCCCTTTATATAAAATATTTTTCAAAGTTCAGGTGTGTGCCTTTGTGCGCTGTTAAATTATTCATAAGTGTGCATTGTTATTAAGTATTTTCTCATGGTATTTCTCACCTTATCCTGAAACAACACGTTGTACCTATATATATGTATATACATAATTGAGTGCATATGTAAAAAGTAATATCTTTTTATCCAGTATTTTGTAATAATTCGGGTTAAGTACTACTTAAATATCAGCCCAAAACTAGTCTATATTTAACTTCAGTTCCCAGAATAGGCACTTCCACTTAGAATCGGCGTCACTATACTATCATTAGAGTAGCTACTGCGCAATAATAAGAAGTAGTTTTGTACGCCTACAGTTATCGGAAACCGAATTAGGTCCCGTGTAATAATACGCTGAACTGACAACTTTTATTACTAAGGCACACTTTTGTGTGTGTGTCGGATGCAAGAACGAATATTTGATTTCTATATAACCAGTTTGAAATCAGCCACTCCCTGCGCAGATGAAAATTGCTGCTACAAGACACAGCTAGTACGATTTCCTGTAAGTGCGAAGTATTTACGTTTGCGCAGACCCTAAGAAAAAAGTATAGTCATATCTGAAATGATATTATTGTGAAAATAAGTATTATTATCAACTTAACAATATGACTAAAGCATATCACATAACTCATAAACAAAGCATACATTACATAGAGTAGTAAAACGAAGAAGTCTCACATTACTAATATGATACTCTACGAATATAATATGTTAGAGTTCCACCCGCTGAGAAGGCGCATCATAATAGGCGGCAAACTCCTTCATAAAACGGCCGCTCTGCGGGACGCCGCCTTCACTAACTTTGTAAAATGCTGATTAGTTCACCTCTAAATAGTATTACGTAATGCCTGGATTGCGAATACCGTGAATGCAAATAACAATTCCGCCGCTTTAAATGATTTAGTACTTTTTGTTTAAAGTTAAATTACAATTTCGACGACCTGATTAGCGCAGTGGCTAAGCGATTGGACTGCTGCGCTAAGGGTCGCGGGTTCGATTCCCGCACGGGGCAAAACTTTGTGCGAACTACAGATGTTTGTCCCGAGTCTGGGTGTTAGTGTTTATGATATTTCATGTTTGTGAAACGCACCCACGACACAGGAGAAAATCCTAGTGTGGGGCGAGGTTTTTTAAAAAAGAAAAAAAAGAATTACTGGCACGAAGTTGTGTGGGAGTCGCTATCAAAAGATTTTGAAAGTTGCTTGGATACACCGGTGAAAAGCAAAGCTATTTTATAGGCTAAGAAGTAGTTTAATAACAATTGCCTACTTGTAAAGTAGACATACTTATTATGATACTTCTCTTGATACGAACATCACAAGGATTTAAGAAACTCTTGTTGAGGGATCAGAGTACATGCTAAACTTAAACTAGCTGTTTTTGGATAATAAAAATGCTCTCCAAATAAAAGTACTTTGTGACTTATATAAAATATTACAAGATCCTTAAATGTCTTACTAAACTTTCGAACCATTAGTTCTGACGTGTCATCTCACATAAATTGTTTACAACCACATAAAGTTATAGAACTTTTCTTGTTGTTTCTCCAATGAAATATGAATAATAAATATAATAACAAACCATATTAGCAGTGCAAATAATCCACTCAAAGGCCGGACTGAGCGCAGACAGATTACTTTCCTTATGAATATTTATGTAGGCACTTTGCGTTTAACTTTTACTGTTGTTTTCACGCTCCAATCTTATAGAAACAACATTAAAATTTATAGCTTTGGCCTATAAAGGTTTACTAGCTTTCAACGAGACGAAGGCTTTTCTATTAACAGTCTTGAACTTGATGTCCTTTACTTATAAGAATGCGTTGACCGCTTTATTGGTCTTTTAGATTGCAGTTTATATTCAATTCAATTAGCCTAGCCTAGAATCGTATTAATGTTATTAAATATACAAAGTACCTACTAGTAATACTAAGTGAACGTCCAGCATGCAAATGTTTGTATGCTAAAAAGGTCTAACACAATATTGTAATCTTACTAAGTCTAAATAAACTGAACTGACAGTTATTTGCATTAACAGGCTTACTATTGTTTTTTTTGAATTTTAAAGATGGTAAAAAAAAATATTTAAAATAGACATATAAGTAATTTTTGCACGTCAAGTTACACCAAGACAGCCACCCAAAACCCACCATACCGTCACGATTAACTAGTGCTATAACGTGCTGGGTAGAAGAAACGACGCAACAACTACAGCAGAAAACAAAACAAAGCAAGCCTAACTATTAATCAAGCCTACCCAAATTATACCTGTAGGTACCCAACCCAAGAATATACCGGGATAAGCTTGTATTATACACGAAGTAATATCACCTTGTTTTTCACAGTCATGTTGCAAATGAGTCGACAAGTTTGAATTCCCTTAGTCTCGGTTTACTTAAAGTGTATTGCTGTTGATACACTATAAGAAGACTGACCTATTTTATTCTCGGGTGACAGTGACACGTGTTTGCTATAGACTTAGATTCTATGTTTATCAAGATCTCTGCTCGTTAGTTCTCCTAGGAATTGAGCGGTGGACCGAAATTCTTTGACCAGCTTTATTTTATTCAACCAAAGTGTACAAGTCCAAAAGTGGATAAGCACATTTTGAATTAATAGAACATATATGTAGGTCAAAATACGTAGTTCAGTTTTACGCTATAGAATTTGGTTAATTGGTAAGTCTAACCTGCGAAGTTAAACATTTGCAAACAACGTAACTTTGGGCTTTGAAAACCGAACGCTGAATTAATAATTATGCGGTCAAGTATTTTAAATTTAAAAGCAAAAATAAAGAATTGATTGAATATGATTTAATTTAAACCAACTTCACAAAAATCACAGCCACTACCCAAGAGGATTCACTGATAATAAAGACCATTCTATGAATACGTTCAATGGCATAATTAAATCACGAAGCCTGACGTCAAGTACGAAAATTCTCTTTCAATTAATGTGTATTGAAAGTGGCGCTCGTAAAATAAAATCGGTTATCGACGCGACACTGAATGTCACGTAAATCGTAGTCGTTGGTATGACGTGCTGCCATCATTGACCTTATATTTTAATTTCCCAAGGGTCGAGTGTGGTTCACGCTGAAATACGAGGCAGGAACTGAAAGGCTTCAGGTACATATCATAAAAGCCAAGCATCTGCCTTCTCGCACCCCAGCGCTGGCCAACGCGTGCGACCCTTACATCAAGTAAGTGATTGCCGCACTAATGTAATTAATGTTACGCCCTAGTGACTGTTTAACATGACACTAGTAGACCTTCAGTATTGATCATTCAGCATGTAGTTCTTATTGAAGATTTTTATTATACTAGAATTTACACTTTACACCTCCGCAGAGGTTTATTCAAATCAACGGTTACTGAATAATAAGTTGATTGCTTGCCAGTCAGTGAAAAGCAATCATTCAAATCACGTAACACAACTAAACTGATTATTCAGTGCGGGGGACGTTTTCTTTAACACATTCGATTTGCTCTTTGTGAATAAGTTATTTTCAATCTTACCCCAACTCTTGTGGGATGAGTTGGCCAAAGTTTACAGTCCTTTTCGAAGTAAAACAACCAAACTGTTACTTGTTTTACAGCTGTTTATATTGTTTGGGTGCTAATAGACGTTAAACTTCTTAGGATCCAGCTGATGCCCGACGAGAGGCGGGTACTTCAAACGAAACAAAAGAAGAAGACGTGCAACCCCTTCTTTGACGAGACGTTTGTTTACCAAGTAAGTAAAATTCTATTCTTGTGAAGACAAAAGGATCAAGTAAACTACTATTAAATTTATGAACGTTTTAATCTGCAAATACCAACGGTTGTCGTATAATTGGACCGAGTTAGACGCATCTGCTACATCTAGAGCTTGACATAATATGATGTATGTATACATACTACAACATTATATAGGTCCTAAACCGCATGAAGCGGTGTAACTTTATAGTGGTGTGTAACAGTATGTAACAGTATTGCTAGAACATTAAAAAAACATTGTACAGAGAATAAACAGTAGCCACACATTCCTATAGTAAAAATGGAAAAGAGGAAATGTACCCAGGTTGTACGCTTTTAAAACACTGAACATTTTTGAACAAAGAATTTTAATAAAACCTTTAAATAATTAATTGGTACTTAATAAAAACCAGCCAGCTTTAAAATTAAAAGGTACCATATTTTATTCAGCATGCTCGCAATGAATTTCGAAATTTAAAATTATTTCACAGTTGTAATACAATTAATCAGTGACGTATTCGCTGTTTTTACTTTTCTTTACAAATTGCTGGTTATAAAACCTCAATAAGAAATTGGTATATTATTTTTTTTAGTTGTCTGGTTAGGATTACCATAATGCAGGCTCTGCCTAGTTTAAGATTAGATGACCTTGTGAGAACTGTCCCAAGATATTATTATCATTACTATTAATGGGCACATAAGATTGGTAGTCATCAGATTTTGAATGACTTGTTCGATACAAGTCATCAAAAATCTGATGACAACGAATTCCTCGATAAGAGTAAATACATTTTTTCCTTTTTTCAAAATCGAAACTTCTCAAGAAGATGAATTGACTGAATTCCCGAAGTATAAAGCCTCCGCGTTGATGATACTTATCAATGAATGTTCAGATCGAGTACTAAGTTTTCCTTAATCTATAAATGGTGCCTGCATTGAACGCCCTCGCCTGCCTCTATCGACGAAAACGTTTCAACCTTTGAACTTTACTCTATAATTGGGTTGCAAACGTCAAAATATTCACATCGTCATATCGAATAGGAACTATTTCATAACTTTATACAAAGGTTAGTTGATGACAATTGAACTTTATGTATATTATCTACATACATTGTTATGTAAATTATTTTATTGTCGTTCTGAAATCAAAATTTGCTGTAGAGTTTGACCTCAATTACTGACCAAATATCATTCAAAAGAGGCATAATATGTTTCACAGTACAGGCTACTCAATTTACGACATTAAATATTTAGTAATAGTAATTACTATTCTTAGTTATTTTTTCTATTAAAATACTGTAAGATAAATTAGGTCCTATCTATACAATTACAAAAATGAACTGTACTAAAAATTTACTCCCAGTCCCAGTAACATTTACTTTAATATAGTAGAATAAACTGCAGGATAAATTAATGCTGAAATTTCATTATCGTGTATGAAATGAAATTATGAAATGAAAATTTTACGTTTAGCTACATAGCAATATTATGCGTAAGCCAACAACAAGGCTTACAGATACCTATATTTATGTATTACTAAAAGAGAACAAAAATTTCAATGTGTTTGGCATAAAAACATAACATAACATCACGCCTGTATTCCCCGAAGGTGTAGGCAGTGGTGAACATATAGTACACCCACATTTCGCCAGTTATGTTTTAGGTCCCTATGTAATAGGGGGCGAGCCTATTGCCATCAACCGGGCACAAATTCAGACTCCGTGCTGCTACTGCGAATTATCTAATGAAAAAACCCAGTATCACTTTGCCCGACCCGGGATTCGAACTCAGGACCTCGTGCTCAGCAGTCGCACTTAGCAACCACTAGACCAATGAGGCAGTCATGTAATGTGTTTGCCTTTATTCTAAATAGTGCTGAAAGTAATAAACTAAAACTAATATATAACTAAAACAAACCATGCGTAACATTCTAAACAATAGCCTTTATTCAAGACCTAATTGTTACCTAAATCAACTCACTACATAAAGGATAATAAACTGTTTACCTACCAATCCCGATAGTTGACCAAACTATGAAAACCACTCTCGGTCCACAAGCAACATTTTCCATGCACGCAAAACATCCCATCCGCTCCACACGAACTTACTAAACTTCATTGAAAACTTTGCTCATTAATATTTGATCGCCCAAATTCTGAAGGAGTATGCTTTTATATATACCTACAATCTACATTACCTACATGTTATAAAGTCACGCTTGTTTCCCTCACGTACTGACAGATACTACTAATTTCTTTTTGCTACAATTATGGGATAATTATTTCGCCTCATTCACTTTCACCACATTCTTCATACACGCTCCTGGGTTACACAGCTTACTTAATTCTTCTCCAGGACATCTCGTATCTGATTAGGGTTACGTTCGCCAAGGTCTATCCCTTCCAGGTTATCATATATATGAGACGACTTGTAGTGCTTTTGACGTGAGTTTAAATGGTTATGGTTTCTGACAGATCCCGCCTGGTAAGATTGAGAGTCTTACGTTGAAGCTGTCCCTGCTGGATATAGGAAGGGTTGGAAAAGGGAAGCAGCTGATTGGCCACATCATTCTGCCGCTGACTGAACTGGACGGTGTTGCTCCTGATGAAGAACCACAACTATACAAGCTTGATATCGAAAAGGTTAGTTTTAGAAGAATAAGAAAGTGATTCTGTCTGGGTTAATTCATGTTTGTGAAACTCACCAACAATACAGGAGAAATCCTAGTGTGGGCCGACGTTATTTTTTAAAAAGAAATGAAATTTTGACTTTAATATATTTTTTTAAGTTTTTGTGCTTTTAACTGTAAGAATTTACAATTTTAAATTAATAAAAAATATATATATTGAAATAAAAAGAGGTAGATACAGTTATGTGAAACCCTGACACCCGTGCTACGTTTATAACCTGTGTTACAGGAGTCAGTGTCTAACTTTAAACCAAGGGTTAAATCACTGTCACTGTCGTTTGCTTATCAAAGAATAAAGATACCAATAGACATAATACGGGGTTTAGTTAATGCCGGTATAATCTCCGTCTATAAATAAGAGGGTATAGGTATTAATACCTAGTTATTTCATTAAGAGAAATTTGTATTAACTTGTATTTCTTAGCATCTACAAAATTAATCAGTTTGCGTGAAATTGTCGATAAAATTTATCATGAACTCATACGTTTGCCATTATGAGAGGCTTACAAAGACCGAAAGCAGTCGGATCTCGTATGATGAATGATAAACGGCAATTTGTCGTAAAATGTTTAATCCGATTAACTTATTCATTGCTACGCATTGGTGTACAACAGCTTTGCTCCCGACCTGTGTCTGTACCTTATTGGTGTACAGCAGCTTTGCATTCCACCAGTGCTTTTTTAAGTAATACTGTTGACATTTTCAAAGTGATTCAATTACATATGGACCTACAGTGTATAATCCCGTGTTTGTTTTTGAAGCTTAACTTACGCAGTACTTAGAATAAAGGATTTGGAACGGTACTTCGTTATTTTTGTTCACATAATGTTATTTAGAACATTCCACGTACGTTTATTTACAAATTATCCACTGTTTCAAACATTATTAACTAAAGATGTTACAAAGAGACACATAAAGTCACTATGCATAAGAATATGCAAATATCATAGTGCCGTGGCATACTTGTTTCTCATATGCATAATCGAATATTGTACCCCATTTCATAATGAATTTATTCCCATTAATCAGGCTGGATTTAAATAATGGGCTTCGGATATGAATAATTTTTCTGACGATGGAAATTTGCAGCTCCAATTATATGATGTTACCGGACCTTACATTATAAATATTTAAGAACTGGGAATTATTATTATTTAAGAACAAGTCTCTAGTCAAGACTAGAGACTTGTTTTTCAAACGTTTCCCAAGTCACTAATAAAGTTTATCAATTAAATTGCAAATGACACAATAAATACATACCTACCTATAGTCTACTTTCTAATCACAAAGGAGGATCATAATGGCATTAATTAAACTCCGTATTAAGTCTATTGACATCTCTATAGCTTGATATTCAAACGACAGTGACAGGTGTAATTTAATTCTTGGTTTAAATTTTTATTTTTTTTATGAAAATAAAGGTTTTATAACTGTGAAGATTTTACAATTACTCTATAGTCTCTTTTAAAATACGGATCAAGATTGTTTTTCTTACAATGTCGTACTCAGTATTAACTTTCATGAAACTCCACAGGATCTTCAAGAACCAACTTCTGATCTCGGCGAGATTCTAGTCTCCTTACTTTACAATGAAAACCTTCATAGACTCACGGTCACCGTCATAGAAGCTCGAGGTCTCAAGGTATGTAACCCACGTATTGCCTTCAAAACTTACGTACAAACTTGGAACTAGAGAACAGATTTCAATGTGTGACATATTCAAGTGATGTTGAAATTGAGAGATAGTGGTCTCCAGACAGATATATCAATTTGAATTTAAATTGAATTCTAGTTCCAAGTTTCAAGACACTCAAAACTTTATTCAAATATTTCGAGTTCACACGTGGGTAGCACGTCACAGTTTCTAAGAACATGCTCTTAAAATATATTGTGGTGATGTCGGTCTCTGTTTTGAGGCAAAGTTTACGCAATTCAAGAGTTCCACAAACAAAATAGAGATTTGCTAAGAGATAATTATAATTAACCCCGAGTACTTGCTAAGTTAATTAATCTGTTAGCTTCTAATTAGGATTTGCGATTTTATCTTTAAAAAGTTTTTACAATGGTAAAATGTTTTTATCGCATTTTTTTTAACTTATAAAGCTAGTGCTCGCAATGCATATAAAACGTGCCAAAATAAAAAGAATAGAAAAAATTGGAGGCGTGTTAAATTCTGTGAACTGTGAATTCTGTTACACATACGCCAAAAATGTAACAACCTGCCATACGTTTGATTCAAACGTAGCAAAATTGAAATGCTTCGTGTTTCGTGATAGTGGATACCTCGGATAGTATTATAATACGATACTTATATATTGGTGCAGGTTTATACAATTCAGAATTCTTTGTTAAAAAATTCTAGTACTTACCTACCATTTTTGTATCGGTTTTTTTTTCCTGCACTCTGTGTGTAAAAATACTTGCATAAAATGTAAGAAACCACAATTAATAGGTAGGTACTATTAAATTAGGTACTATATCATCCTAATATGTATTATATGCTCAAAGTCTAATCTAGTTAAGTCTATATTTCGTTAACGTTTTGAGGTCATAAAACTGGTGGTAAGTACTACTGCGTTCAGCATCTCGAACTCACTAGACTTACCTAGAACCATCTAGAACTCATACCCAAAAATCAACAAGTTTCCTCATTCCCAGTTGGATCCCTCTTCAAATAAGAAAGAGATGGTGGTCCGAGTGACTCAGGAGCGTGCCTGTCGAGGGGTGCGCGCGCGCCGCACTGCTGCCGTCGACGTAGCAGAGGATGGCAGTGCCTTCGTCTCCGAATGCTTCCACTTCAGGCTGAGGGCTGATGAGCTGCACACTACTAGCGTGACTATACAGTCGTTGCAGCCGCACTCTGTTTATGCCAAAGGTACCAAAATATAGCTACCTATATATAGTTATAAATATTATAGATGTATAGGTACTTGCTAGCTTCCACCCGAAAAATATGACTTACCCTGCTGAAAATCTTAAGCCAGTTTTTCCGGAATAAAAGGTAGTAGACGTCGCGTCGCGTCGATTCCTAAGGTTCACGCTTTATCCGTACAAAAGTTTGTCAAACTCATTCCAGCGGTTTTATCAAATAACTACAAATTAATCAACTATACGGATGTTATGAATATCTTGAAATGGTCTTCAGAAAACCATTTCAAGAAACCATCCTCTGGATAGTAGAGCTTTTATAACGATATTCGAAAAGTACGGTTTGAAAGTTCCACAGTAGATATCTTCCGCAAGAAATTGTAAAGTAGATTTATATTTCATTTCAAAATGTCATAAACTGCAGATGTTAAACCACTGTCGGATGAAACTACCTTTGCAATGTTTAACAAAAGGTAAGGCAATTTGAAAGCAAAATAAGGTTGACCTACTTTTTGTTATCTTGAATCACATCTAGTTTAATATCGTCTCAACTCGTTAAAAACACTGGCAGTTCTGTAATATAACGTGGTTAGTCCTCGGGGAGATACTACAATAACTCCCTCTTTGTTTCAGACCGACTACTGGGCAAGTTCGTGTTAGGATCATACATGTTCGCTAGGGGACGAGCCTTACAACACTGGAACTCGGCCCTCGCCGCACCTATGGAGCAAGTCAAACAATGGCACCCGTTAACCAATTAAACCGACAACCCGGCAAAAACAACTGACGACTACCGACCCCACTATAATGTGAGTGTATTCAAATTTGGACATAGAACAGGAACGGTTTTATAACAAAAATCGTTCCAAAACCAATTGTTTCTTACTCGTTTTTATTACGTACGCAACAAGTACTAAGTATGATATTATTATGATAAATTGTATAAAACGTTCCATTTGTATTCATGTAACTAATTTCAAAATATATATAGAATTTAGTCATATTTTTGTAACTCCAATTTACACTTTATTCCAAGTATTAAATATATTGGATACATTCTTGTTTCATATCACGCGGAGTTAAATAGTACCTAGTTAATACCACAAAGATATTAAGGACTTCAAATTATTCTATTGCATCTTTAAATCAATGATATTCTATAACTTTTAAATTTTCCGATGTTCGTATCTCAAATACTTTTACTATAGATTACTGAGAAACAATTTATTGCTCATAGATAATAATTTAATGAACTAAGTGTATTAATATTCAGAATATTACCATAATGTAAGCTACACCTTATATCATCAATATAATTATATATAAATGTTTAAATAATATAAAATATTGCCAATATACACGTATTGTAGTAGGATATAATTTCAACAATGTGCAATCAATGAAATAAAATGATGTAACGCCAAATTGGCGAAAAATCGTGTTTATTTTATTTCTAAATCAACCCAACACGCACTTTTCCCACTGACTATATTAAAAACTTAACGTGCTCCTCAGAACCTTTCTGCAATAATTGTTCCTATTACTATTTGAATGTATATATTTGAGTTTTAGAAATGAATATTACCTAAAGCATAAAAAACTAGAGACGGAAAAATTACTAGAGGAATCCACCAATGATTTAACAACTAAAGAAGGTGTAGAAAATGTATCTGTATGCGTGTCGAACTGAGCTATTATTACGTAGAAACACATATGTATGTATTTTGTCGTTCATTGTGGCGTCCTAAGGGGGAGGCCTTTGTTCAACAGTGGACGTCTTCCGGATGATGACATACGTAGACAACATGACCAAGTGATTAGCAATTTAGCAAGATTATATTAGGCTTAATGCCTAAATTACTACAGAAATGCAATAAGTATCTCTCGGCATAAGCTGATAAACAATGAATATGTCAGTAGGTATACATGCATTTCTGATAAAAGTTGGTTGACAATACTTTCAATTATCATGGGACGTGGGATCTATACACGTTCTTCTGTTAGGGCTATTAGAGGAACTTTGTCTTAAAAGGATAATATGAGGCAAACCGTCGACAGTAAATAACTTCTTTCTATCGTCCGTGTTCGGAATCCAAATAATGTCATGTTTAGCTTAATGTAGGTGCTCAAGCAAAAGAAAAGGATAATAAAAGATATCATGAACAATAACATCATTTTCTGATATACTTTAGCGCTCAACGAAGCAAACCTAAAATATTCTGACTGCAGTAAACTGAAGCCGTTTCTGCACTAGGTTGATCGTAAAACGAACTTTTATCGTCATAAAAATGAGAATTGGAAATTCCAGTCTCGTTCAAAAGCTGAAAGATAGCAATTGTTTTTATGGAACTAGGTTTGTGGAATATTTCTATTTGTGTCTGTTACAAAAAATCTCGTGCAGAACTGTGTAAATGTGAGATGTTAGTTTTTATGACTGACGAACTATATGTATTAGATATGGATAGATACCATTTTGAACAGACAACAGCTAATAAAAGGAAACTGATTGGCGCAGTGGCTAAAGGTTTGGATTGCTACGCTAAGAGCGGGTTCAATGCCCGCACGGGACAAAAATTCGTGCGCTCCGCAGAAGTTTGTCCGAGTCTCCGTGTGTATGTGATATTTCATGTTTGTGAACGCACCCACGATACAGGAGAAAATACCCGTGGGACAAACATCTGCGGATCGCACACATTATTGTCCCGTGCGGGAATAAAACCAGCAGCCCGTAGCGCAGCAGTCCAATCGCTTAGCCACTGCCCCAATCAGGTCGTCAGAATTTTGTGATACGAAAGAGTTACGCGTAATATCATTCTACATTTATCGATTTTCTTAGATAGATACAGTAGAAAGGTCAGGGTGGTACTATAAAACAAAAGTCGATACTAATTAGTGTTAGGTTAGCTAAAGCTCCTGGGAAAAGTGTCATGTGCAGTAGCTATATAATTCATTTGGTACATTAAATTTCTAGCTACGAACGACTAATGGCTGGTTCGTGTTACTTATAACGATCTGTTACTAATCTATATTAATAATAATAAATCAACTGGTATCAATGTCTTGGCACAGAACTGAACTCAGAAATTCACAAAAATCGTGGTTTGATACCTACGTGTTGTGGCAGTGAGACACTGCATTACACAGGACAGCGGCGTCTCGCTTCCACATCGTAAACTGTCCTGCTTTCAGAGTTAATGGTAAGGGGGCTGATCAGAAGGTACCACGGTATTAAACACGTAGGTATCAAACCACGATTTTTGTTTTCCTGTTCTAAGAGGTCATGGTAAGGGGGTGGGTGGCTAGAAGCTTTTGCCGGTAGACAACCTCTCTCACGCGCAACAATTGTAACGCGTCCTACCCAAGTAAAAAACTGACGAACTATTTAGCGCAGTGGCTAAGCGATTGGACTGCTGCGCTAAGGGTTGCGGGTTCGATTCCCGCACGGGGCAAAACTTTGTGCGTACCACAGATGTTTGTCCCGAGTCTGGGTGTTTGTGTTTGTGATATTTCATGTTTGTGAAACGCACCCACGATACAGGAGAAATTCCTAGTGTGGGGCGACGTTTTTTTTAAACAAAAAGAATAAAAATAAACAAAACTTTATAATCTTCAAATAGTGATTTTAAGTACATACCTATATGTGAATGAAGCGAAAGAAGTATGCCAGGGTCGTAGCAAATGGAAATCCGTCTCTGCCTACTCCTCAGGGAAACAGGCGTGACTTTATGTATGTACCTATATGTAATTAAAATAAAGTTTGGTAACAAGAACCATCTTTAATTTACGCGAACACGTTAACATAATATCAAAACAAGGAATGTTATTATTTACCAAAAAAAACATTGTGAAGAGAATGTTTCTTCAACACGAATATTTCTCTGTAAATAATCCTCCACTGATTAACAGAGCATTTCGATTATTTTGCTCATCTCTTACGGATTAACAATAATTTTGTGTTTCTATAATTTAGAAGTTACCTTATACCTTTTGCTGGAATACAAATTTTATTTCATGCTAAGAAATATAAGGTTATTTCCAAAACATTCTGAATAATTATTTTTGAAGCAGGAAAACGTAGGTAACACTAACATAAACCAGACGAGGATACAATATTATGTTTGTATTTAAAACAAACATATACAGTGAGTTGTTTTGTTATTCGCAATCCTGATATAAGCTTCCATGATACTTAATAGTCATTGCAAAGCTTTAATTTTACAAACAGATATAAAAAACGGTGCAAACGCTCGTTAACACATTTTATAACTTTACCCTGTTTTCCATTTCTGAACATCCTATTTTATGACATAATATTTTTACTGTTCTACGATTACACTCTGGAAAATTTGGAAAATAAATGCTTAGGTAACATGGAAATGATTATATTAATTTTATTACTATATGGACTATTTACTGAATTGTTCATCGCTAGTCTATAGTAAGTAATGGCATATTGGCAGACACTAGCATCAACAAACTTTATTTGTATTGTTTTCAATGGGAAACGCAGATACAATTATAACTCTACTGTATAAATTACCAAACAATATGTTTAGTCCAATGACTGCCAGATTAAAGGATAATTGTATAGTTAAGTCATTTCTAGTCATTGTAGCCATTATTCTGAAATGCCATCAATTTGCTATCATACAAAACATGATAAATGAAATGGCACATATGTTATGGATTTTAATGTCTTACCATGTTATTATCTGCTGCATAAACCTTGTTACTACCAGGTCGCTGCCATATCCAGAAATGAATAAACGATAAATATTCTTATGGAATTGGCAAACAAAGCGTTCCGCTATTTAATAACGTAAATAGGGATTCAAATGAAACATAAATTCTAATCTCTGTCATTTCGACGGCGGCTCGTTTACGAAGGTATCCTGGAAAAACATTATGGAGTTCGCAACACAAATTAGATTAATTTAGAAGTATATAAATTAAGCGTTGAGATATTTTCTTTTTTTTATTTGTTTTGATTTTAGAAAATGTTTTATAATTTCCAGGAAATTAACAAATCAACATAATTGTAAATTACAATACACAAAATACAATTGTTATTGAGCGCGAAGATTTGTTAAATATTTAACGTTGAACTCATCAAAGGTGAAAAAGCTACCCCATCATTTAATTAGCTCTGAGGAAAGAGGTTTGATTCATAGAAGTCCGTTAAAAACTACACCAATTAGGTAACTCAAAACTATATAACACTCGAACAACCAAGAAAAATATAATATTCCAAATCCAAACCACTGAAGTGCATAACAGCGCTTTTACGTCCTGAATCTTCGTGGCACTTAAACCAACCCCACCCTCCGGCTATTTCCGCTATGCCAACAGCAACGCCATATTTTACCTTCCTACGTCAAACAGCGCTGGTAAATGCTTGAAACATTATACGGAACCCATTTTTCATGGACAGAGCTATTAAGTTACAATATTTTGTAAGTAGGCACAGTTGGACTTCAAATGGTTTATTTTCCAACTTTATACGGCTGTACCTATTCTCTTTATTCAAATCATCGTACAAATAAATTATATTTTTTATTATATTTATAAAAATAAGGGTCCAACCGGCTGCATTACCAGGGTTCAAGCTCCAATGAAACTTCCTCACAATGCGAGCCGTGTTGACGAGGACCGCGTCCTGCATCAAGCCCTTGGTCCAGCTGCCTAATGTAAGCCTCTCCAGGTGTTGGTCGAGACTTCGAAACTTATTTTATTTATTTTATTTTATTTTATTTGGGAAACAAACAGATACAATATAGCAAATATAATAACATACAAATTAAACGAAACATAATCCAAAACAGTTATAGTTATGTACCTATTATTCTTATTCTTGTGGCCTCAATGCTTGCTACATGTAACATGGGACTTGTAAGGTACGCCGATACATGTGGGCGTATCGACCTACACATTATGCCTGTGGGTGATAAAATAGAAAACCTTTTTCCTTCGGGGATCGCAGATGAGATTTCTATTTTTTTAATTCTCTATTCTTTGTGTTACATTGTCTTAATTATAGGGAAAGGGACTATTCCTGAATTAACTGATTAGCACATGAAGGGAGGATTAAAATTATAATTTTATGTAGTTCATTATTGCTAGTAAATAATAAGTGCTTAAGGAATTCTTGGTATTTAATTAAGTTCGAGTTTTCTCTCTCTATGCACAGAAAGACAAATAAAACTATAATAGATGCTTATTTACGAGTATTTAAAAAAACGCAACAAAATTTGTGATATCCTTGCTTCCAGACGATTATTGCTATTCTTTCTAGACGTGGCATGGGTGAGTTTCAGTCAAACTTGAATCATGAACAGAGGCTGAGTTCTACACCCATAATGCAAGAGCTAATATGGTCCTAATTTAGACGGTTTCCGAACTATGGACGACAAATGAAACGATTTGCATACAAACCGAAATGAACTCACGTGTGGTTGAACTCCAGGTAATTATGAGTTTGCATAATGCATCTGTTAACGAACATTCATTTGTGTGAATGTATGCACTAACATATGTAGGTACCATGAGATATAAGTGTGTTTGATCTTATGTAACGTGTTAGTTAAAGAGAGACATAAAAGGCCATGAGAGATAAAAAACTATAAGTTTATTAATACAAACCTTGAAGTGTAATGCGAACGTAACTGTAGTTTCATGAAATCCAATTTTTCGAAAAATCAGGGTTAGGCAATGATTGGTATCATAACTCATGTGCGCTAGACAGTTTGCGAGAAAGGTGCTTAAACGAAGCACAAGAAAATATAGATGCTCTCAAGTCAACAAAACTCCTTTAAAAGTATTATTTTTGAGAGACAACTTCAATTCCACGTCGGAAAGTAATGGGTATTTCAAAACACGACCCGACAGCGGCGACTGTAGAGAAATGCAGTTCGTAACCCCAGACAGTGAAGATAATGATTTGAAATCACGCGACTGTTCAACATTCGCTACAAGATTTAGTTCCACACGTATAGATATATTAGTTCTACAGTAATAGAACTATAGTACTAGAACCACAGAATTATTATAGCTGTAGCCCAGAGTCAACGCTGGAACAACGTTGTTCAGATAAGATCTTCTTGACATTTACTTTAAAATTATATCCACCCAGCCAGTATTTTTCTTGGGATGCACATAATAAAAATGCTGTTCTAAAATTCGACTCAATTCTTTTTATAACTGTTTCAAGGAAGCTCGTATTTTTTTTATATTATCCGGCTTCTCCGTTATTTGCATTCTCTTTGTTACAAATGAGAATATTCTACGGTCCCTACTACATTACGTTGCCCATTAATTACCGTGTTACCGCCTATTCATACCCAATTATACCAATTATCTGAACTTCTACTATTCACAGACAATACGCAAAATTATCTGTTCAGATGCCTATTAAAATATATGGCTACGGTGGACCTCAGTGAATAAACTTCGGCCATTTATTTTCCTAATGGGTCCTTTACCCTTTTTTGTTTGGAAAAATGTAAAATATGTACTTAAGTACTTTTCCGTGAACTTTCTAAGGAAAATGATTATCATATCGTTATCGCCACTCATTCTCGCTTGTGGTTTGAAAAGAGAATTAATGTTTTTTATTGTTAAAGCAAAAACCTATGGCGTAAAAGTTACTCTTGTGTATTTACGAAGTTTTAATTTAAGTTAAAAATCAGTTTACCAAACAAATTTCAAATGCGTACGTTTATTAACATTCTAAATTATTTCCTGGAAATGGAAATTAATAGATTGAAAGATTCATTCAGTACTTACTATCATAAACTAAATTGAAGGTTAGGTTGGCATATGTTTCAGGGTTTTCTCTATCCGCAGCTGTAGAGAAAATTGATCGAAAAAGTATAATATAGCGAGGGACGTGCTCAGAATATGTACACGTAGGAAGGATAGAAACCGCACGTGTATCGTATTAGTAGAAGCAATGCTAAGAAACTAAAAGAAAATGCAACTGGCAGATGGATTTGAAACTAATAAAAAAAGAAAAAACAGAAGATGACAGGTGTGTTGCCAAGAGTTGCCTAGTTAAATAACTCGAGACTCATTGTTGTCACCACAACCACATACATAACTGAAAAAACGAATTATATTATTAAGATATTTTATTTCGTGAAGTATCTACAATTTACAGACAACATTCACATCGGAGCACATGCAATTAGCAAGCTGTAGTTCATTGCAGCGTTCTAAGGGAGAGGCCTTTGTTCAACAATGGACGTCTTCCGGCTGATGATGATGATGATGGTGATTCACATCGGCCTTGTAGAATCTGTTTGGGTATGCTAGAATTCGCAAATCTTCTATTAACCGAAACAAAAATGAATTTGTAGGTAGATATTGTAGACTTTAAGTTGACTAGATCTACATAACACAGTCATATAATGCCTTGTCACCACATATGGCTGACATTTTCCAAACCAATTGAGCCGTGTCAGCCATATATGGTAGACACTATTATTTATTTATTTATTTTACCATTATAATATGCAAAATGTAACGAAAATACTAAATAAAATATTACTTATACTCCATAGACGTATTTTATGAAAAAAAAAAATTGTTCATTTGTTAGAGCGGCATTATATGTGATAAGTGCGTCACAGAAGTCACATGTATACGTTTGGCTTTGAAATACCTCTGTGTTGTGTTGATGACGTCAGCTTATCCTCGCTAGTGAGAGTAATCCTATTCTATTCCTCCTCACAATTGACTGAAAGCTTGCGTCAAGTGATAAGCGCGTCTTGTGTATCAGACCTATTCTTCTCATTATTTTCACGACTGATTGAGTATTGTGACAATTCAATGGGTTTTAGTGAGAATGAATAGAAGATTTATTTATTCGGTTTAATGATCCACATCATGTAATAAAAGTCATCTTAATTATATTTTTATATTTCATCTATCTCTGTCGTTGTAAAATGTTTACTAATGTACAGCATATATTAACAAATTTAGGTATTCTTCTTCTTTCGTATTTCGTTATCGGCATGAGTCAATAGCCACATGAAATAGGTGTGTAGAAATTGGTCAGTCAAGACGGATGGTAGCGAGATTCACTATCGTCTTTCTTAATTATCTTCACTCGTAGGGGCTCAGTACTTGCACCCTAAAAATTTAGGTATAAAACTATTTTAAAATTTGACAAAATATGTATGTAACTAACAAAGTAAATGTAAATAAATTCGTGTAAATGATCACACAACAAAAACTTGCGTGTTACCTTCGATCAAATTTATAACAGTCACATAATTAAAAAGTTCTATGAAAACAGTACTCAAGTTGACTTCGTTTTCAACGACACAAATTAATGATGGACGGCTATGCTATTCTAACTTTTAAGGTGTACGCAAATGGGCTAACATTAACACTAAATTGCTTTCTACTACCTACTACTAAGAAAGCCATGAATTATTACAAGGTATGGTGTACAAAACAGAATCCTTAAGCATGCGTAATGGTTGACTGAATATCTAATTTAAACCGATTTTAAACGTCCCTTGGGTCACACCTACTAATTTACCCTTGCGAGGCAATATAGTAATGGACTAGAGTGAGACATTTGAGGCCCTTAATTAGTTTGGTGGCAACATTAAGCAGAACTTGTCTTTAGGTATTATTATATCTCTTTATTAACAATTTACATTATATTAAGCACATTACAATATATATACAAGTTAACCTATGTTTTTTTTTTTTTTTTTTTTTTCTTTATTTATTTATAGAGGGTTAAATCTAAACAGATTATGCCACCCTCATCGTGGCAACTACACATTGTAATCAAAAAACAGAGTTATACATAAAAGAAAAAAGACCTTACAAATTCCTTCGCTTAATAGCTACATTAACGAGTAACCTATGTTAAAAACAAATAATATGTACAAATGAAAAATATAAAATTAAGCATCGAAGTATTCCTCCTCATCGCTGTCGACTGGTAGGGTGCCTAAAAGGCTGGCGGCATTGCTACGTTGAGTTGAATTCTTTGGCCGAAAAACAAGCCAGACCTTTGGTCACGTGAATAATCTATCTTCAGGTATACCTAACGAAAGCTCTTAATGTTACTACTGTGATTCTAATTAAAAAAACATACATATACAACAAATAAATTGTGAATTAGGTGAAATAAGTATGCCAGAATGGCAAATCAAGTCTTTGGTCTCTCCCTACTCCTCTGGGAATAGGCGTGGCCTTATGTTTGTATAAATAAATTTAATAAAAATATTTTTAAGTGTTACCAAATTTAAATCATAGATTTTACTTACAAAGTCGTTGATCCAAATCTAGAAACAAGTTTTATTTGTCCAGAAATAACCATTTTCCTAAAGCTTATTTCAATAAACCAATATAAATAATTCGTAAGCTACCCTTTGATGTTACATAAATAAAATCTTATGAAGCAACGTAATTGTTTTTGGGACGAATTCCGCCCATACTTATTCTTTTATGAGATTCTGCCTTGAGGGTAGATACATCAGAGAAACGACAATTTGTAATTTTCAATTAGATACAAAAAAATGTGCCTTCTTATTTAGTGCTTATCAAAATATTTTTGTTCTATTGTATTATTAATTCGCTTAAAAAGTACGGTTAAATGTTATTGTTTATGACAAAAAAATGTTTTAGGACAATTTACAAAGACTACACTTAATAGTATTATACGACTTACAGGTAGTTACTATAATAAAAAACCTTCTCTGTTCCGTTGTGGGTAAAAAAGGTGGTACACTTAACTATATAGCTGCGGCACTGATCTCTCACTGCGGAGAGACCGGAGATGGATGATTTCATTGTCGTCAGCATTATTTATAGTAAACCAGTCTCAGTTTACGTAAAACTTTTTATTTTATAACCACAATCCCGCGGTTCTTTTTTAAAATCCATTTTAATCTGCTGCGTGTTCAATTTGTCAAACACATGATATCACGTTTTGTTGTTGGAATTCTGTACATGATTGTTGAAACAGAATTAGCTCGCCCGATGTTGTTGGCAACCTGTCTGCGGTTTCCTATTTGATGGGAGTGCTAAAATTGTGTGACGTATTTGTGAGGCATGGTGAATGTCATTTTCATTGGAGACAGTAGGTATATTTGTTGCATTTATTGTACGATGTTCATTTGTTTTTCTGTATACATATGGACATAGACATTCACTAGCGGGTTAATATTTATACAATAAGTATCGGCTTTCTTAATGGTGAATTTATTTAATTTAAATAAATAAGTAGCTTTCAAACAAGCTTCATTCTCACGTTTTAAATGTATAAGAGCTAGTTTATTATTTATATAATCATGTAGTCTTACTATTTATATAGTTGGGACCTTTCGTCTGATGAAAAGCCACGTCTTATCTTAAGATTAAGCTGAATAGATTAGGCTAAGTGAAGTGTCTTGGAGTGTCAAGTAAAGTAGACCTACTTAGTGTAAGTATTTATTCCCTGACTTATTTTTCTCTAATCTTTTAAAATCTTTTTTTACTGGTTAGAAAAGCAAATTAAATTAAGATTCCAAATCTAAGAATCCATTATTGGGTTAAAACATACTTGAATTTTATTACCCAAGTGGTTTGTATAATGTGAAAATATTTAATTTTACGAGGCCTAAATAATTGGTAAAGAATGTGCCTAATAGAAGTCTTATATAAGCAAATATGTGTATTGTAAGGGTAATATTCAAATTGAGATTATTAAAAAATCTGCGTGTTCTATAAAACGTTGCCGAAAATCACAAGATTTTTTAAGAAGAAGTTACACAACTTTATTAAACGTTTTGAATGTAAGTTATTTAACCATGTAATATAATACAAACCGGACTTCTAGTTGTACCTATCTATCATCATCATCAGCCGGAAGACGTCCACTGATGATCAAAGGCCTCCCCCCTAGAACGCCACAATGAATCTATAGTACCTATTAGTTGTAGAATATTACCTCTAGTAGTAGGATAGTATACTTCCACAATGGTTTATAATTTGTTATTATTTATTTCAGCCGTGATCGTTCCACTGCAGGGCAAAGGCCTCCCTTTGCTTCCTTCATTCCTCTCGGTTGTGAACTGCGATAGACCATTTCTCTTTAAAGAAGTCAAGCTCGTCCCGCCATCTTCTTCGTTTATAAATAGACTCGGAAAAATATAAATATGAATTGAAACAGACCTATATAGAACAGGATTTGCAAACCATTTAGTTTTCCCTTTGTGAGTTTGTAAAGACATAAATATAACTTAATTGGGTTGTGGAGGTCTACCGGGGTTACCCTTTTAGTCTCGGGTTGAATTTGTTTTGTCATTTTCCTCTTCATTCTCTCTGACGTCACGTATGACATGTTCGGGCTATTTCAAAAGTTCAAAGCTGTGTTATACTCACTTTAAGAAAAGAGCCGACACGTAGCGCCTTTTTAGCTTCTTGGTACATACTTACTAGAAGCGGAAAAAGTAGATTATTAAAGTTAAGGTTAAGATGCATTCATAATAATATTTAATGAGAATTTACGTTAATTACAATTTTAGTTTCTTTCGCTTGGAAAGAGAATCGCTAGGAGTGACTGGACTGGCTTTGCTAGTTGCTACTTATAACGTGAGACTTGTGATGTGCGACGAAATAGGACGGAATATGCTTCTGATAAAGTATAACACCTTTACCTATCCCTATGGAAATTTTCCCTCCATAAGCGTTTATGCTATCTAAAGAGGTCATATATGGTGTTTTTGTCTAGCTTAGAAGCTTAAACAAACGGTGAAAAAACGCTGATAAATATTAGGTGAAATTGTTTGAAAACGCAAACACGAAGTAACTAACTCTAACGGGGTCATTGCACGTCTTCTATCAGTAGCAAAAGAGCTACCATTCACCTTAACAAAACTTCAAAAACAAAAGAAATTGTTTATCCTTTGCCAAGTAATGAACTGGAAAATGTATAGAGAAATGAAAGCTTTTTAAATATCGATTAATAGGGCTAGCAAAAATAAAAAAAACGAAGTATTAAAGTAAGTGTATTTACTTTTCTTTAGCTATTTTTCGAAAGACTTAATGTAAATATCAATAAAAGTCCTCAATAAGACAATCAACAAAACGTTTATTGTATGTACTCGTAAGTAGTAATATGGCTTTGTTTGATATCAGACAATCTATTACTACTTTATATTAAATGTGATTCAATATCAAGCAACTTAATTCTTGATTTAAAAGTTAAAGAGAAAAGCAAAACAAATAAACGTTTTATAAAAAAAATACTCAGAATTTATCTGTGTAACTCCATTAATGTGTAATATACGCACACATTTCCCAAAGGATAGGCAACATTGCGAGAAAACCAAATAAGAAGAATGATTTTAAAAAGATTATTTAAATTATTAATACATTATAATATTGTGCATCGACTGGATGCATAAAGCATCAGACCGGGCTTTGTGGCGTACATTGGGAGAGGCCTATGTTCAGCAGTGGATTGCATCGGGCTGGTGATGATGATTGTGCCCCGCCTAGATTAAAACCTACCACGAGTTATAAAAGCGTACCACTAGTGAAAATAATTAACGTAAAGTTTTGACATTCAACACACAATACTTACTTGATTAGCGCAGGGGCTAAGCGATTGGACTGCTGCGCTAAGGGTTGTGGATTCGATTCCCGCACAGGGCAAAACTCTGTGCGAACCGCAGATGTTTGTCCCCAGTCTGGGTGTATGCGATATTTCATATATGTGAAACTTACCCACGACACAGGAGAAATTCATGGGGCAACGTTTCTATAAAAAAAAAATACGATACGATACTCGGTTGAATCTACACATTCTTCCATTCCCATATATGTTATCTCTACATCTTTATCACATCACATCTGGACAAGACGATTACTCCTGCGTAAAAAATTACATCTTGTTCGTAAAAAAGTTATAAGTAATAACTTTACCAATATAAAAATACGAAGTTACGGGTCCTTTGTCATACAAGTGATCCATCATAAAAACTTGGTATTTCGATTTAAAAAATGCCCAAAACTAATTGACAGATCTGATCAATTTGGCACTGAATGTCCTATAAATACAAAGTTTGCTTTATTTTGATAATCTAAAACCATAGCGAAGTCTTTTACCCGTTTATTATTAACATTGCACAGCCCTTTGAGATTCGTAAGATAACCTGTTGCTTCATTTAAGTAGCGTTTAATGTTTCCAGAATGAATTGTACTAGTTGAATGTAGTGGGCGAATAATTTGTCATCCAGTACAGAATGGGAGTACGACATAATAATTTATCATACGACGGTTGATATTTCGGGTTCCTATAAATCTGATAGTGAATTGCATGTTTGAATTGTACTAATTAAATGTAGTGGGCGACTAGTTGTTTTCTAACCTATGCAGAATGGTTAAGTTTACAACAATATGGAGTACTGCTTATGTGATGTAGATTCGAGTCCAGTGATAAAAAATGTTAATCCTAAAACTTGCTCTTACCGACTATAAAGTTATATGACCGTTTGTGTCATTTTTGCATGTTGCCCATGCTAAGCTTAAATCTAAATTGATAAAGGAAACTTTAAAAATGAGGACACGAGCGGGACTCGAACCCGCGACTTTCGCCACGGTACTGCGATTTTTTTAGACTATAAAGTTATTAGAATAAGGTTTATAAGGTTTTATCCACCTACTCTACCCACGGAATGCACACGCAAATACAAAATTTTGACATAAATCATGTATATTAAATTGAAGAATTATTTTTGAAAAAGGCGTAATTATTATGTTAATTATGTTAATAATTATGTATGTAAAAATATAAACTCTACAAACACACTACGTAGGTACGTACGTAAATGCAATTAATAATAACAATTACCTATCTAGAGCCTACAGTAAGTAAACATAAATAACCACACACTTATTTATTTTTTATGTTTCTATAATGACATGTTTAATATATAATACTAAAATAGATTTACATATAATTAGATTTGTGGTCTGTGATATAATAATAAATACAATAGTGTTAAATAGTTACATAAAACTACATAAAATAAAATAAAATTTGTATATCTGTATAGATACAATGTGGCGAACTGGAACATTATGCTTTTGTACCATCTACTGTTGTATACATACCTACATTGACAAATAAACGATTTGATTTGATTTGATTTGATTTGAAACAGTTTATTAAAATAACACAATCTACATAGTAAACATGATCACAAAATGAGCGGCACCATATTCCCAGTTGTATTTGTTCCGCCCTATGCGAGAACATTTCGACGTGCAAATGACACTTGCACGTGATAATTGTGTGAAAATACGTGCAGAGCTGTCGAGGGCTCATTTGCACTCATTCGTCAGTGATTACATCGAAATAGCCTTTTCCGACGTACAGTCAGCGATGAAAATACTATAAGGTTATTATATTTTTTATTTATTTATTTCAGCCATGATCGTCCCGCTGCAGGGCAAAGGCCTCTTTTTCCTTCCTCCATTCCTCTCGGTTGTGAGCTGCAATAGACCAATTTTCTTTAAAGGAGTCCAGCTCGTCCCGCCATTAATATTTATGGTTAATGTAACGCCTGATCAGACTTGTAATAATAAATGTATAGGTACTAAACCGTTATTCTACATTTCATGAGAATATTTTTTTTTTAAAACGTACCTATAATAATAACATATTTTATATCAGACTATTTTACCGTGTGCATTATCAAAAGATAAGTTACCGACTATATAACTTCGTATTTTAATAACTTATTTTGTATGCCATCTGTACCAAAATACTACTCGTTGTATATTCGAAACATGTGGGAAAAACAGTTTTAGAATAAGCATTACAAAGTAGATTGAAATTAAAAGTATATTAATTTATTGCATGTTTGTGCATTAAACGTAACTTAGAAACCTATTTAACTATCACGATCCGTTCATTTCGCTTTGTGTAAAAATATCAAACCTACAAAGAATAATAGCTATTTTTTTTACCGTTTTTATATCTTACAGAAAATAAACAAAGAATTCTCCTACTTACAGCAAGACGTAAAATATTTTTCAAAATTCCTTTATATTATAATATTGTAAAGTATTTTGTAGGTGCGTTCGTGCATTCATTTTATTACTGTCTGCTGCAATAACACAGAGAGTATACTCGATGTACAGATGGACATACATCCCATTTTATATCTTCGTATATTCTGTGTACGATAGAGACCTTTATAGTTGCAGTCGCATATGGCTTCTAGCCTCGAGCTACACAAATATACTTAGCTTCGAACAACTTTGAGTTTTGTTGAATATGTAAGAGCAGATACGGAAATATTTTCTGCAGTATAAAAGCAAAGGAAGCAAGGAATCGAAGTGAGTACGGTTTATTCCTTGAGGGAGCTGAATGAAAACTCAATGGCAGGTTCAATATAGGTATCTTTAGGTAAAGTTTGGCGGGTTGAACTGTGAAATTTTTAAAGTAAAAGCTACCCCCTTACCATGAACTCTTAAAACATGACTATTTACGATGTGGAAGCGAGACGCCGCACGCCGCATTACACTGCACGTAGCAGCATCTCGCTTTCACAACGTCAAGTCCTGTTTTAAAAGACCATGGAAAAATGAGGTAAATAATATTATGGGACAGTAAACCAAGTTCTTACTAATCCAGACGTAATTTGACTCTACTTTATTCTTGTTGGAATCAGTAGACGAATACAGGGAAGCCACATAACACTCTCGCTTGTTTTCTTTTGAAAAATTATCATATGACGTCTCTAGAAAGAAAAACAGACATGATATTACAATCTCTTACTGTAGTAGTGTTTACTATCAGAAAAAAATACAGTTTTCAGTTACACCTTATTAGTAAATAAGGTAACTGAAAACTGTATTTTTTTCTGATAGTAAACATAACATCACGCTGATATTCCTCGAAGGGATAGGCGGAGATGCACACATAGTACACCCACATTTCACTAGTTATGTTTTTAGGTTCCAATGTAATAGAGGACAAACCTATTGCCATCAACTGGGCACAAATCCAGACTCCGTGCAGCTACTGAGTATAGCCGATAGTACCCGTCAATTTATTATGATTTGTATAGAACTCTGGCATCAATATATAAAGAGGATCCATTAACTTGAGCACCATTCATGGGATTAAGTCGGTGTATTCACGTTGAAGCACCACCTACGCGCATTATGAAATAATTAGTCTAGTTAATTGAGTACTAATAAACTGGAATCATTTATAAGGACATAACATTGCCGTAAAATGTAATTAGATTTTAAAACCTTGGTATAAAACATGATTTACATTTAAGCACTGGTTAAGCTGATTGGTAAATATTAATACTTGAAGAAGCTCGTTGGCCTAGTCATCGCTGCACGCGACTGCTGAGCATGAAGCCCTGGGTTCAAATCCCGGGTCGGGCAAAAGTGTCATTGGATTTTTCCATTAGGTATTTAATTGTCCCGGAGTCTGGATTTGTACCAGGCTGAGGACAATAGGCTCGCCTCCGATTTCATTGGGACCTATACATAACTCGCGAAATGTGAATGTAGGTACACCCCTACCTACCCCTTTGGGGACTACTGGCGTGATGGTAGGTAATGTTAAAAATAACTTTATTGTACCTTACAGCAAAATTGTATTCGTATTAAATATGATACAATGAATACGACATGTCATTGTAAATAAAAAGTAAGATAAAATGAAATGTAGTGGGTAGATATAATTTAATATTATCGTATATGACTTGAAATCATGTCTCTCGACTACACATTGCATAGTAAACGTTTTATTAAAACTGAAGTTGAATTATGTTTGGTACGTGCTTGAGGATAATCGTTTATAAAATCTGTTGTTCATAGAACGAACGTTTATGGTGTAACTCTTATCTTAGGTATACCAAGCTGATTGACGACCTGATTGGCGCAGGGGCTAAGCGATTGGACTGCTGCGTTAAGAGTTGCGGGGTCGATTCCCGCACGGGGCAAAAAATTGTGCGTAGCACATATGCTTATCCCGAGTCTAGGTGTTTGTGTATGTGATATTTCGTGTTTGTGACACAGGAGAAATTTCTAGTGTGGGGCGACGTATGTGTATAAAATTAAAAAAAAAGAGTTTATAAAGACAAGTAGATATTTTCGTTTAGATTACTAGACATCAAACTCATATAAAAAAACAAAATAGACTAACAGTATCAGTAGTATTACTGAACAATATTCATATACTAGTAGAGATGTAGTTGTAGACTTATTTTGCTCGCACCTATTCATAGTGAATTAAGCGGATGTATCGAGTTAGCAGTTTAATACTGTTACTGAGTGCCAGCATTCATGTAAGGACTCGTTTACCGAGTTGAAACATACTCATATCTTTTTTTTATTAAAAAATATTAGTTACGATGCTCAGATCATGGTATATTAAGAGATTTAGTTCATATTAGGATAAAAGGATCGCTAATGTTATCACCCTTTTACCCCACTAAGGCAAAGCCAAAAGGAAGGTTCACACTAATTTATTCGGAATACTGCTGGCCGTAGATTAAGCTCAGTGGCGTGCCATAGGAAAGGCCTATGTCCAGCATAGGCCTCTCCTATGGCACGCCACTGAGCTCGATCCTCGGCCTTAGGTTTAAAAACATGGATTTTTTTAAAGCCGAGACAAATCAGTATACTATTAGTGTACTATACTGTACTACTATACGTATACCTATACTATTTCTACTATGTGTCCGGAAAGAAACATAATATCCGGCCACTAATTAACTTATCAGTTTTCTTTTTGATACCGCAACTTAAAGAAAAAGTAACGACAAACAACTTTTCCATGTAACTTTCGTTTTGTTCGTATACGGGAATGGTAGACACATACCTACATACATAGTAAACTATTGACCGATTCCTTTCGAAAGTCACCTTATATCTCTTGAGTTATTTAATTAAAACTTTTGCTTAATATTACTCCCAAAAGACAAGTTATTCCCTTGACAAAGTTGAAATATCAGAAAGATATGAGAAACGCCTTGAAAATGGATTATTTCATCTTTTGGTCTTCGAGAACTTTACTTGCTTATACGTCATCATTTTTTAATGTCTGAGGCTGGCCACCCATATTTGGCAGCGCAATCATCATCATCATCAGCCGGAAGACGTCCAATGTCCACACAAAGGCCTCCCCCTTAGGTATAAGTTAAATATTATGATTCGTGGTCAACATATTTTCTTTTTAGGGTTGACCTATGATGATAATCTGTCCACATTTTTTTTTACCTTGAGGGAAATGCGTTACGCATCCCCCGCCGTTGGGAGACGAAGGGGGTATGTGGGTCTCTCCCCCGAACCCAATAAGATCCGGGGGCCTACCCTCTAAAAACCTCACCTGCCTGCTCTGCGCTTTGGACTGCGGGGAGGCGGGATCGCTGCAGCATTCTACCGCCAACCCCGCCATAATCTGTCCACATAATCGAACCTAAGACCTCACCAATAATACAAAAGTCCACAGTCTCGGTAAATACTACTACGTAATACTAGTTTTACAGTAATAAATACATAATATTCCCATGATAGAAAACATTACACGCAAACACGACATCGAAATACATGTCACGTTCAAACAAAACACAATCTATAAAATTAATATCACTAACAATTATTAAGTCGTTTAGCAATCATTATGTAAGCAATAACAACCCCTGTTAACATACAATAACGATCATAGTAGAGTGGGCATATTTTATTATGGCCGGCCAATATTTAGGGTGTAGGTACTCTATATCCCCCATATTCTATCGTGACACTTTTTTTGGTCGAATTCGTTTACGGAGTTTTCCAATATTCACGTCCCTTCCAGTGGTCACAATTATGAAAGTTATCACTTTTTATTTCCAATTTTCAGGAACGTATGTGTGCTGACAAAAATGGAAGTTGTGAGATTTATTTCGGACAGAGGATACCTACTGAAGTTTTGTTTACAGGAATTAGCTACCTAAAATACCTACTACTAATTATGTAGTTTTAATTATACTTAGTCTCAGAATACAGAATATTGAAGCTACACCAACTATTCCAATCTGGAGTAATTACCTAGTTACACGGTTTGACATTCAGTTCAAGTACATCGTTGGAACGTTTTACTCGCAGCGCATTTAATTCGATTATACCGTCCTGCGTAATGCCAATGTGCAAAACTGTAATCGGAATTATGTAAAAACGTGTTAAAATTACATTTCATTTGTACACATGGTTACAGTATTCGGATAGGAAAAATGGCTGAACGAGGGACCTGTGTACTTAGTATGCAAGATAATTACAATTTATTCCAGTAAGATAAAGTCTGGTACTTCTTCACTCCCTGATTTTTCGTTCAATCAGGATATCGTATTTTTTTCACGTACTTAATCAAGCTTCAGAAATATTAGGTTATCGAATTACAATCCAGCGCGCGATAGGAACTACTGTAATACCAAAATATATTCTACGCTAAGCTTACACAAACTACATTGAGAAGATAGATTTAAACATCGGAACTGGCTCTGAATTGGTAACAATATTAGAACGATAACTATATAACGACTAGCACGTACTAATCGGTATATTTGATTACGAATGGTAGGAAATAATCTCAGAACACATGTGCGGGTAAGAAATTAGCTAACTAATCTTGTTAACAGCGCGACGATTGCTCCAACGATAAAAATTTCTCATCGTGAGATGAGATAATGCAATAATTTATGAAACATATTGCATCTTACTGAGAGAGTACAGCTGTGGAAATATAATCGTGTAATACCCTCGTATTTTTCTCCTTGTCGTTTAACATCATTTTCTCTTTTATCGTGGGTGCTTTGGCGAGAATAGGTATTACATGCAGAAAAGTCTTCGTTATGAAAAAAATATTCCTCTGCATGGGAAATGAACCGACGACAATTGAGTTTATTATCTTTCTCAATTTTAAGATATTTTACTATAATAAGTCAGTATAATCAGTTCGGCTCGCGACCCCGCCGCGTCACCTGCTCATGAATAAGGGCTCCGTTAGAGTCCGAAACTAGTCGGGCATTCCCGAATATCAACGTGAGTACAACCGGTATATATAGTAGATACTATTTTAAGATATGTCCAACAAGTTATTTTATGCTTTATAGCTGCGCCCCGCGGTGTTACCCGCTACATTTTTACGGGATAAAAAGTAGCCTATGTGTCAATCAAGAGTGTCAGCTACCTTCATATGAAATTTCATTAAAATCCATTCAGTAGTTTTGACGTGAAAGAGTAACAAACATCCGTCCATACATACAAACTTTCGCGATTATAATATTAGCAGGGATAAAAGAGTGACTGGTATGTACAATGTAGAACTATAAAGCAGAAGTAGTTAGGGCTAACGTAATTAATTACTTAATAATATTTAAAAGCTGAAGAGTTTGTTTGGTTCAACGCGCTAATTTTAGGAACTACTGGTTCAAAGTTTAAAAAATCTTTTACTATAGGCATCCCGAATTCACGCGGACGAAGTCGCGGGCGGAAGCTAGAAAAATGTTAACAGATAAATTGTTTGAAATTGTATCTACCTAAATCAAAAAATATCAGTTAACTAAAACAAACCTAAGTACATGTATCGTCAAATAAACATTCCAGTGATATGAGCACCCTCTTCAATTTCAAAGGGATTCGTCGCCAGGATTTTATTTACCAACACACTTCAACTTACCAAGTGTAGATTTTAGGTAACGTAAAACCTCTTCCGAAAATGAGACTTAAATAACAGTAAGGTATTTCTATATACGTGCCTCAAATAAACATAATAGATCAAAGCAAGGTTTTTCAATAGCCTATTTTGTTTCTCACTAAACCACTGAAGGAAGGGGAAACCTTTGTCCAGAGGTTTCAAGGGGAAACCTTTGTCCAGGGCTCCCCTTCCTTGAACTAGCTAGGATTGCGGAATTTCATCTAATTTTTAATTTTAATACTACTTTTTTCTATTAGATTTTTTATCGTTTTCGAGATCAGAATCTAAACAGCGTCCTGATCAACAATATTATTATTATTATTATTATTAGCCCGTACTATCCCACTGCAGGGCAAAGGCCTCCCTTCCCTCCTTCCACTTGTCTCTGTCTGCTGCCACTCAACAATACTTGATCGTTTTTTCCAAAACTTTGATTCTGCCTGTACCCACCAATATTTTACCTGCCAGCCAACCTTACATAGTCATAAAGCCCGTAGCTTTCCAATAGTCAATTAAAAAAACAATTTCGCATCGCGTATACCTGGCTATAACGTAAATGAATAATTCGTTTCTTCTTTTTTTATATGCTTTTAAATATTGTTGGGACCTGTCAAGGGATGTGGTGTAGCGTACGCAGATCCCGCGTCCCTAGGGAAGCTAGGAGGACACCCTGGGGTTTTAACCAGTACGAGTCCGGCATACCCCTTTGTCCGCCCCAGGACGGAGGAAGTCTATAAAGATTTCCCCAGTAAAAACAAACGTTCGAAAGGGCTCTAGTCCATACAATGTTATGATACAAATACGTCCGGTTAAATCTACTCTCACAGTTATCAATGTATGTTTGGTCCAGGTTCAATAGTAGGCGATACTTTGTTATTTTCTTCGGGTTACAGGCTCAGTTCTGTTATAATCTCGTAATAGTCATTTAGTACTTCTTACCATATAATACGGTAGATAAACAGCACTGTAAATATTTATACATTAGGGACTAGCTCCTACCACACGATGCAGAGAATATAGACCTATTTCTCGAACGCCTTTGAGATGTTATTGTCTGTTGGTACAAAGAAAATTACGTTAATGATAACAAACTTACATCTTGTGTCCAACACATTTCGGAGACGTCTATCTCTAAGGCTCTATTTATCTATCTAATAGTAATGAAAGTGAATTTTTCATTTGAAGATAGAAAATTGACACCTGCAAGATTCATCAGATTCGAAATTGCTTTCAAAGGCAATAAGAGCAACTGCGACTCACCGAATAACCTGAAATATCTACATAATGCTTGTAAGTATTAAGTTTGTTTTATATTTTACACCCTTTTCATATGACATTAATAAGTTTATATTAAAAATATATTTTTAAACCCAAGCTTTTAAATCAGCTAGGCTCAAACTACTTGTAAAGTCGAATTTAACAAGCCCAAACGTGATGGGGTTGTGTCTTTTCGTTACTGTGTGACCACCACCTCAAAAGTACCATAACATTGTATTGTCACCGAACCTACATATTCGCAAAACATTTCAATGGGATTTCAAGAATTGGTTCTAATTTTAATTGCAAGTTTTGACCTAAACAAACTCGCATACATACAAACATTGCAAGTTAAATAAAAGCTTGTAATAAAAATACATTCAGTCGCATTATTAACTAATAAATACATTTGTCATGCATCGGAACTCCCATCGCTGGATTGGCTTGAATTTGCTAGTGCCACGTCAATTTCCGTCACATAAAACTTTAATAGTTTGTCAGCACTTCCGTATTTTCCGGTCGACAGCAACACTATTTCCAGAGAGGGAATCTCAGAGAATAGTGTTGCTTCAACTCCCTAATGATTTGTTTGGCACAGTTAGTCAACTTTTTGACTTTGATAATGTTCTTTTTAACGTGAATAAAGGTTATTGTTTAATACCACGTTTCTTATACAAATGGAAGATATAATTCTTAGTGCTGTTAGACTTGCTCTACTTTTCCTTTCTAGTATGTCATCAGCCGAAAGATGTCCACTGTTGAACAAAGGCCTCCTCTTTGGGGGGTGGCCATAATCCCCACGATTGGCAAGTGGCTTGGGGATCGCAGTATTGGTGGTCAAGTAACGGAAGACGCTGCTGCCCATCTTCTAGATTTTCCCTTAGGCGCCTCTTACGACACCCACGAGAGGAAAGGGGGTGGTCAATTCTTTAATTTAAAATTTCTTTAACTTTCATTAATTAATAATTAATTTATAAATGCATACAATTCTAAGAGGGGACTAAAATACGCTCGTCTCCTAGAAGACAGAACTGCAACAGTTCACCACTCTGCCCCTTCAAGTAGGTAAATTGATATAATTGTCTGAGACGTAACAATGTTTATATTCCTCAGTCATTCAATCTGTAACCTACAAACTCTGCGTACGAATGTGTCCTCAATTTACAGATTAACACAAATCCATTACATTGTTACTCTCTAGCTTATTTACGATCCATTAAAAAGGCTTTACATTTACGCGTGCCATCGTAAAAGCCAAGTATATACTAGTACCAACAATAATTTATTTCGACTACTATATCGTTTTCCTGTCCGTTATTTAGGTCATCAGTTACAATATTTACCGATTCAAGAAAATTTCAATAAACGGCTCGAGTGGAAATTGGAATTGTGGAGTCTTTCGATCGGTACTTAATAAAGCCCTTTCCAATCGGATGAAGGCACTCTTAACATAAATTAATATTTAAACTTTTATTTGTGAAACCTTTACAAAATGTAAATAGGGTCTTATTGAATGAAGTGTTCACAAAAAATATTTTTGTATGCAAATGTTATTTTAAAAGTTGGTTACAATTCTGTTGAAGCAGGTATTGAATAAAAAAAAATGCATTGAACTAGTTTTCAGTTCAGAATGTGTTTATATATACTCTGCAATTGGTTTAAACCAAAATGATTTGCTTTTAATGTTCTAATTAATTCTGTCATGCCTGGATTCTGGTATGCGGTAATTTAATTATTAGCGAGCGTCTTGCTACTGGCTCCCTGCCCAAAGTCTGGACGAGTTCAGCGAGAATTTTTTTCGTGATTAATTGTTTATACGTGGCCGCTTTTAATTACTCTGTAATAATATGATCACAACTTCCCCCATCAATTATTCTTTGTATACAATACTTTACCATCATTCTGGTGTCCTTATCACACGTATCTGTTACATTTGTATGAGTACACATTTGTATGCAAGGCCAGGCCTGTTATTGCCCAAGACATATGCCGCTCACAGAACATCATCATCATCATCATCATCAGCCGGAAGACGTCCACTGCTGAACAAAGGCCTCCCCCTTAGAACGCCACAAAGAACGACACAACGGTAGACAATAATTCTTTATACGAGAGCTGTCTCGTGAAAAGCGCAATATATTTGCAGAAGTATATCAAAAGTTTGATTCATAAATCTCAGACACAAACATTTTAGATATTAAAAGCAACAAGTTGAGAAGATTGGTACTTCTTAAAAAGATAAACCTTTTGAAAAATGTGTAAAACATTATCCCCTAGACACTAGCTACCACAAATTTGAAGTTTATGAGAAGAAAACCACTGTTTACCACTTTGAAGCCAACTTTTATAGCGCACTTTAGAGATTAGGGTTATATCTTATCATGAGACTAGGGATTTAGATATTTTAGAACACCTGTACAAGAATCTAGACTTCATCTTCTATTCATTTAATTAGGGACTTCTACTTAAATCGACTTACCTAGTATAAAAAGAGTGAACATAAAGTGCTCTGATATCATTATGATTTAAAAAAAACGTTACAAAATGTTGGCCTTAGGCTTTACTAGGTAAAATCGGCTAAAATCAAAGTCATAAGTTTTATTTCTCTTTAAATACTTACTCAGTAAAAAGAAGAAAGTTATTTTTAAAATCCCTATTTATATTATAAACATGTAAGTTTGTAAGTATGGATGGATGTTTGTTACTCTTTTACGTAAAAACTACTAAATGGATTTTAATGAAATTTCATATGGAGGTAGCTGACACCCTGGACTTAACCGTTAACTTAACACATAGGCTACTTTTTGTTCCGAAAAGATGTAGTGGGTAACGCCGTGGGGCGCAGCTAGTATAAAATGAAATTGAAATTAATCTTAAAATAAAAATAATACCAAAAGTGTCAATCATTATGCTCCGCTGATCCATCCAATTCAGTCATTTCTTTTACAGAGAATAGGTGAAAAACCAAGACGTAATTCCACGGTTACTTTTTTTAGTGAAATGTCAGTTTATCAAAGTACCCTAGAAAAAAAGATCTAGATGTATTATTAGTTTGTCTAGACGACTTCTCATCAGTACAAATTGGTTAATCTAACTCAAGCCGGTCGATCCTAATTGTTAATCCATTAGTTGGCTGAGGAAAACTTGTTTACCTGAAATCAAACTGACTGAATAACGTAATGGAGTCATGTAAGGCGATACCCAACGCCAATGCCCGATTGTATATGAAGATACGTACGTTACACATTAGCCATCTTAGGCAATATAGGTATATGATTCTACTGTACGTTTGATTGTCACCTACCTCCTTCTAAACGACTGGATCGATTTGAATGAAATTTTGTATGTACATTTCAATGGGTTCCTGGACTGTAATAACCTTTATTCTTATATTGGCTTCCCAGTCTTCTCATTAAATATTCCTCGGACTATCTCAAACACACTACTTGACTTAGGGACGGAAGAATGTCCATTCGATATTATGGACGTTCAAGTATTTAGACGTTCGATTTATAGTGGTCGATCAATTGATATTCGTTCATTTGTTATTCGATTTGGCGTAATACACCCACCTACGTCTCAGCTCTAGAGTTTGTAATGATTTGTTTATTTTTAAATGCAGTAAAACCCGCTCTACTTGTATTTCGTAAATAAAACCTAAACCTCGTGAATGATAAAATAATTTGAGGAGAAAATATAATTAATTCGTGTAATTTGTGAGGGTGGAAACTTTTCCTTACTTTTAGGATCATCTTAATTAGCTGCGCAGGTAAGTCTGTTCTTTTTCCTTAAGTAAACGGCTGACGTCACGGGCTGGATAAGGTGGGAAGAAAAACATTAAAATGAAGTCGAGGCAATTGAGAGGTCATTGGTGTCGAAGTATCCAATGATATAGATGATGTTTCTAAGTTCATGCTCGTAGAATAATTTAACAAGCACTTAGAGCTAAATGTGTAAAATTGTTGTTGAACAATTTTTTAATGTTTAAAGGTAAAATAGGAATAAATCGCTTAAACAATTATGTAGAATAAGACTGTCACTTGCACTGTTTTTAGTATCGAGGATTTTTTGTATTCTTTGTTTCTTGGTGTGCATTAAAGAATATTATCTATCTATTAATTGTGTATAAGTAAAAAAGATTCTCGAAAATTACCACAAGTCATTAAAGTGTTTTGACAAAGAATTAGATAAGAGCGTATAAAGTATAAACTAATTTAGAATGAATCTGAAACGTGCGTAATGAATGGTCTTCCATAATTTAACTAAGTTTTGAAAGATTGATATAGTTAAAGGTATTCTTTGTGCACTAAAAGCTTTCTTGGATTATATCCACTGAATTCTGCAATAGAGGTTTTTAATGAAACTTATACCTAGGCCCAAAGTATCTGCACGATAATAATAAAATTGACTCGATTTACGTCAAGTAAACGGTCGAAACGTCAAGCCAAAACTAAAAACTTGTGTTCCCGTTAATTCCCGCATTGTAGGTAATAATATCATAATAATAATAGCCTATAACTGTCCCACTGCAGGGCAAAGGCTTCTTCCATTGATCACCACGCCACCACGATCACCTAGCTCACTGCGGGTTGGCGATTTCAGATAATTAAATCCAGGTTTCCTCACGATGTTTTCCGTCGCCGTTAGTCAGTGGTGTCTTAGGATAAGTATGAAAGTATTTATAACATTGAAAAAGTCACTTGCCCGGGTTTGAACCTGCAACCTTGTACATACAAATCCGGTAGGTTGACCACTAGGCCACCACGTGTTTTAGGTAATTTAATTCAATTATAATCATGCAACGCCATAGTTTGTAAGTTAATATTTGCACGATGTTTTATAGATACCTTTTTAAATTTAGCTTGAGTAATCCTTACCTTAAACCAAACCTTGTGAGTATTACGAGATCTTCCACGACTTTACGCCACTGATTATCAAGCGCATAGTGAGCAGTTAGTCGCGCTGCCAACCTGTTGACATCCATTCTTTTTACTCCGTCAAAGTTTATTGTGTAGGCAGCTTGCATCGAAACGGTAGTTCAAGTGATGAGTTTTTTACTTTTTAGCTTAGCTACGTCACACAGATAATCCTAACATACGTAATCCTGGTATAAACCAAAGAACCCGAGGAAGCACCTTATCTTAAATCTCAAAGACTTATACATCCATTCAGCTAAGTACTTACGTAAGAGCAAAGCAATTACCACCGTGGGGACAGTATATACGGGTGTCGCTAATTGAGTTTCCAAGTGGCCAGATATGGTGTGTAATAGGGGCGCGTACAAAACCAGGATTAACCGACGTCTGTAATTGACACCTGTCCACGTGCCGGGCCAATTGACTGCCAGCGAATGGCTGATCCTGAGTTGTGAACATACTGTACATAGCAACCACTAGGAACATACTAAAAGAGTAACAGATCTAATTCCAAAATTGTGATGGAATGTGTACTCGTTTTTAATCAAAAAGACATTACCCGTAATGTGTTTCCTAAATGAAAACGGTTACTGACATTTGATAAATGTGTGTTACAAGACCACATAATTGAACTTTTTTTTTAACATTAGTTTGTTGTTGAACCTATGTATTAAACTATAAATTTCTGACTTTTTTTTTCTGTAAACACAACAGAAAAATCACCATGTAAAATTCAAAGGTTTGACAGAAATAAATAATGTTCTTACTTACCTACGTCGTTCATTTTCCAAAAACCAAGTCTTTGATAAAAAGTCGTGGATATGTTGCACAGTGCACACTCTTTGACGTCTGCCATCTTTTTGCTTTTAGTAGATGGTGCTTTGACTGAAACTACCAAAACTAGGCTTGTTTAAATTTCAAATCTATGTAGGTAACTGTTCCCGAAATAGAATCTACAAATATAAAGCTTTTCCTGCTAGTTATGTATTTATTTATTTAGCACTATATAATATATATAATATATATATATATATATACTATATAATAATGTAATCTGTGAGTTACAGAATTCTCTATCAGTTTTGCCCACATAACTGTAACTTAAAAGGTAAACTTCGGACTTCAAATTCTGGTCCCAATTCCCCAATAATTTACTATTCACACTACTTACGGCATCGTGAAATATTTAACTGAAATACATTTATACGGAACCGTTTCCGCATTTTAGAAGTAATGTCAGGCTCTTCAGTGGTTCAACTGACGTCGAAATCTACAAATAATTGCATTGCTAAGTGCTGAGTGCGACAAGGGTCGACTTTAGGTCCTTCACAGCCCCCGATCCCGAAATAGATAAGAAGTTACGTTAACTACGCTCAAAGTCTTACAAATGAGCGTGTGGGATGTAACATGAGACTTGACCTGGCTTTGTTAGTGCAAGTTTAATGTCAATGGCATTATAATTATCGTACAATTTTATTGATATACCACTGGATTCGTTATACGACTACTATTCTTCTGCTTCTGATTGTCGTATGGTTGATGAATAACCTGGTGTCAGAGTTTAAGCCGCCTGTAGTCCTCTGACATGGCTTGACACAACGTAAAAAAATCTCTCAGGTATGCCAGTTTCCTTACGATGTTTTCCTTCGGTTTTAGATATCTAATTTATATAGTTATGGACTAATAGAATAGGTGTATAAACAGGCCACACAAAATAAAAAGATGTGCTTTATAATGCTAAAAACTTAAGGCTAACGTTATGTTTCGGAATAGTCTAGATTTTTAAGTTCATGTTTCACTCACATTTTCCACTTGAATACAACTTGCTCATTTAATTTAATTGAAGCATTAGTTACACCAATTAAGTGATATTTGCATAAAACTGTACATATAAATATGGGTCACTTTTTATCGCTATCCATGACTACAACAAGTCACAAACTACAGCGGACTAACGACATAGTAGACTGTTACAGAATAAAATATTGTGTATAAAATTCGTCTAGTCTTCGTTACTATCTAAAAAATAATGGTTGTAATTGCCTTTTACCCATTTAGTCCCTTACAATCCGGCCAGCCAATCAATTAATTTTATGGCTGCTAAACCATCCGACGATATCGTCAGAGTTGCGGACCGGTGGATGCAATTGGCAAGTTGTCGTTCATTGTGGCGTTCTAAGGGGGAGGTCTTTGTTCAACAGTGGACATCTTCCGGCTGATGATGATGATGATGAAATCTTCTTACGCTAATATTTAGATAATAGGCCGATGCTGCCAATCAAAATAAATGTCTTGGCATTGGTAAGATTCGAGCTAAAATCAGGCAGAGACGAAATGTGGGTAATAAAACTAGACCACCTCAATAACGTTACAAACCGAATTAATCGAATGAAGTGTAAAACGAATGAAATATGATCTACCATAATTCATACTTAACATGAAATTTTCTGACAGAATATAACTTAAGCACAAAGTAGCTCATGCTTGGTAGCTTCCATCGTTCAACTTGCAAACAGCGGAACGTTTCGTTTGATGCATGAGTATTCATCGAATAACTTTGACTGAACAATATGTTATCATGACGCACCATTAGTCAGAAAACTGTTACAACATTTTGTTTCTTCGATCGAGGATGTATAAAAGACATCTAAATGATGTGATAGGTCACTTGCAAAACTTAGGTATCTGAAGGTTTATGCCGTATCCTATTTATCTACTGATTTTGTTTTCTAAATGATTTGTATATCAAAACTGATCTAAGGTTCTTCTGATTAATCTCGGATCTTTGGTTAGTGTAAAACTTCACCACGTGTCAACAGAAGGGAGGGGGATAAATTTGCTAAAACATCACGTGACTAATGAACGACTCCATAAGCTTTTAGTATCTTAGGTTTACTACTTAATTACCTACACCTCCAATCACTTTTAAGAGCTGAAGATGGGTAATACAAAATTTCTTGAAGGGAGAGACGCAAGAAGTTACGTGAGGAACCGGTATAGTGAATTATTAACAAAGTTAAAACCTACACAACAAATTAGATGCTCCCGGCTTAGTTTACAGTTTGTTTGCAGTCACTGGCTTGAATGTAGTTCACGGCTTTACGGCCAGTTTGTTGCCAGACTTGATTACTTGACATGACTGTGGCTTGGCACCAGTTTTAAATTCTTTAGGATGATGAGTAGGCACAGTCAGCGTCTAGTAGCCTAACATGTTAAGAAATCTTAAGTCAAATAATTTAAAAAAACAGTTATTGTTTCAAATTATAGACACGTGCAAATAAAAATAGAAGAATATTTAAGACGGTTTACTATGTAAGAAGGTGTTCTTAATTAAATGGTATTTTAAAACAAAGTACAGGTACTTAAATTAAATATTCAGGTTCAGGTACTACAATGCTGACTGTACTAGGTACGTACTCTACTAGAAAACAATTTAATATTATCAATTTTATTTTCTATCCTTTCTCTGAAAGACTGGAAACATGACCGTTACAAAAATAGCTTGAAGTTTAACTTGTTTCTTAGAAAAATGAAACGTAGTGAAGTGTAACAAAGACTACGGAGCTAATTGGATTTTTTAATCAAAAGGATATTGTTTGATATTTTTCTTTTTCTGCTTTTACAGATTCAGTTGGTTTAAAGCAGATACGTAATCGGTTCTAGACAACAACTTCTGTTTTATTTTCAACATTATTTCTCGATTTTACATTTTTATACTGTGGTACCTAACTAATACTAATATGGAACAACACAAAATTATAAAGTTTTCTTACGACGAATATTTAAGTAATAGAGACATTTTAGTAACAAGGACAGAAATGGTCAACATAACTTAAATACTACTTGGAATCACGTATATACAAATCAAGTCCGATCACGTATATAATAGATGATCAAACGAACTTACCTTGTGATGTTCGATCATTATTATACGAAGCTTCGTTCGAAGATATAATTATTTACCACGCAGCCTCCTCATATCACTCGGCAGCCAAACGCAGCTTTAGAGCTACTAAAACAGAAAAACTAACACACCCAATGTTGCCATCTCTATTCTCTATGTTATCTGTCATTCTTTAGAGTTATAAACTAATCTCAATTTTACTAGGGTAGGGCAGGGTGGGTCTATTATATCTTCGAACGAAGCTTCGTATAATAATGATCGAACATCACAAGGTAAGTTCGTTTGATCATCTATTATACTTCATGCTTCGTTCTCGATATAATTATTTACCACGCAGATGTTAAGAGTAAATAGTAAAATTGAGATTCCCAAGGAGAAAAATTATAAATAATACTTGATAAGTATTATCAACATTTTTATAATGTAGTATCAAAATAAAATCTTAATAGAGTTAAATCAGTCTTAATCTTAACTTAAATCTTATATCTCCTACTTAATTCAAATTGAAAACTTAACATAATCAAGTATACATCTTTTGTATTAATTAAAATCTAATAACTCACTTATATCATAATTAAATATCACAATTACATTGTAATGTGTTTTTATCAATCACACATTTATTGAGCGCTGAGCACTGCTTGAGCAAATAGGTTTGAAGTATTGTTATTGACTGGTCTATTATAGAATCTTGCAAATGTTGCTGAACTATTTGTCCATGCTGCAGCTTGTCTTATTGCATGTAATGGGACTCCTTTAGCTTTGGCTATAGATGTTGAAGCATGTCTTGTGCTATGTCCTGAAAAGATGCTAACATCTATGCCACACACAGATAGTGTGTTTTTTATCCATCTACTAATTGTGGATGGGGAAACTGGGTGGTGTAGTGGTTTAAGGGTTAGTATTAAGTGACTATTATTATTTCTAATGTTTTGAGTAAAATTAATGTAATCACATAATGTAACAGCTGGACAAATTTCAGGTTTTCCAAAGAAAGGTAAAAAGAGACTTGGTTGATTGCGGCCGGGGCCGGATGTTTTAATCGTATCTGTGATAGAGATAGTTATACTTGCATCTGTCTGTGCTCTTTGAGCTGTGCTTAGCGCTAACAACATCACTAACTTCTTTGTAAATTTTTCAAAACTTAATGAATCACTTGGAGTCCAAGTTTTTAAAGTATTAAGTACTATACTTGGATCCCATGTTGTAAGGTATTTGGCCCTAGGTGGCCTTATATTATAAAAACCTTTAAGTAATCTCTTAATGCGATCATCAACACTAATCTTTGAACCTAAGATTAAAGGCATTGCTGACTTATGGGAATTTTGGGAGCCATATGTAGCCCCAGAGTTAAATTGTTTAGTTAAAAAATATATGATCATTGGTATAGAAGGGGTAAATTGATCTATTTTATGTGTCTGACAAAAGGCCCACCAGATTTTATAAGTGACACTATATTGTTTTAAAGTGTTATATGAAATGGAACTTGACATAACCTCCAAAGCAGATGGGGGAACTGCTTGCTTTAGCCATGCTTGCCTGATAAAATTCCGGCAATAAGTGTAAGGTGGAAGCGTAGGGGTTGGTGTTCTCTGAAAGAGGAATGTAGTGAATATTCATTTGGTTTAAATATTAGCAATTTTGAAACTAACATTGTCTGCATCAATGGATACCAGGCTTGTGAAAGGCCACTATGGCATGATCACGATGCCTGTTGCTTTGTCGCTATATATATATATATATATATATTTTTGTATACATCTTAATAAAAGACTAAATGGTGGAAAGGCATAAAAGAAGTACTCCGTCCAAGATACAGTAAAAGTATATAGTAAATATATAGTACTTAAATATTTAAAGCATCTGGGTCATCAAAAAAAGGATAATATCTGGTTGGCCAAACTCAGATACAATATATTGAAATGTATTGATATTAAGTTCCCACTCTATATCTGGGTTGACTTTACGAGACTCTTGATCAGCATCAGAATAAGCGAATAACCAGATTTGTCTGTGCTCGCACCATTGCCATATGTTTCTACTTAAGTTATTTAAATGTGGATACTGAATACCCATTCGGTTGATATATGATATGGCAGTTTTATTATCAACACGTAACAATATGTTTAAATGGCTTTTTTGTTTTACAAACATTTTTAAGGCTAAAAATATGGTGCAATTTTTCAGTTTCTTTTCAATAACCATTAACCCTATTATTATTACAACCTGCTCCCCACCCACTTCTTGAAGCATCTGTAAATAGTTCTAAATCATATTTAAAGTATGCTATATTTTTGTGTAAATTATCAATGTTATCAGCCCACCATTGTAAGTCAAGCTTAATATCTAGGTGAATAGATATTTTAGCATCATAATTACCTTCACATTTAACTAAAGCTTTAAATATATGATGTTCTAGAAGTTTTGTGTAAAACCAACCATATGTGGTAGCAGGACAAATAGCAATTAAAGTTCCTATTAACTGAGCAAGATCTCTTATACTACAGTATTGTTTTCCTAAATATTTATTTAATAATTTTTTAATGGATGACTTTGTCCATGGGTAATGTTAGTGTCATAGTTTTAGTGTTAAACACAAAACCTAAATATTGACAAGATTGTGATGGTCTAATAACACTTTTTGTATAGTTTATAATAAATCCTATCTACATTTTTTTTTTTTTTTTAAAGTAATTGTTTCTTGAATATTTTTGAGCATGATTCATAAGTGGAACCTATGCATAGGTCATCATGATATTGTACTGACTTATAGCCATTAGACCTTAAATATGTAACAACAACTCTCATAATCTTGGAGCATAGGTACATAAGGTGCTGAACACAAGCCATATGGAAGTGCATTAAATTCATATAATTTATCATTATACTGAAAACTTAAATATTTTCTATGTTCTGGGATAATATTTACTAATAAATAACATTCTTTTAAATCAATTTTTGCCATAAATTCACCAGTTGAAATTAATGATACAGCTGTTATGTAATCTTCCATCTTAAAATGAGATGTGTGAACAAATGTGTTGAGTGGTTTAAGGTTTAAAATAAACCTTTTACTCCTATTTGGTTATGGCACTAAATATACCTGAGATAAACTCGTTTTTGCATGGCTTACAGGGTCTGATAGCACCTAATGACAATAACTGGTCAATAGCAGTATGCATATTGGGGTCAGTTAGAGAACTTTTTTGTACTGATTGTTCTGATTGATAAGGCGTGGAAGAAAAGGGTATTGAATATCCATTAATATGGTTCAAGATGTGTGCATCTTGACAAATATTTTGCCAACAAGGAAAAAATAAACAAGCTAGTCTACCAGAGTGACAAACCTCTATTGTCGAACATGAGTCCTTGCTTGTGGTGGTGGGCCTTTGGGTTTCCTTACTGGAACTTGTGACTGATATTGATTGTGTCTCTTTGGTCGGTATGGGGTTTGAGGTTTTTTGTGTCCAATACGCTGTGTTGACCTCTGTTGATTTAAGCGGACTGGAGCATTCAAGTTTCCCTGTTGGGATGTAGTAGGTATTGTTTTCTTGATAGATTACCCAGTTCTCTGACAAGCTTTTAAGACTTTTATCTTCTCTGCTAAATTACTTCCATAGAGATACTCATCTCTTTCAACATGTTTCACAATATCAATAATAAACTAGGATTTTTCATGATTATGTTTGTTTAAAGTGAACATCTGTTAAGATTCTTCCTGCATCACTAAGTTGTGAGATTATTTTATATTTATCTATATTGTTGTTATTAATCAACGTCTTAACGGTATCCCCTAAAATTCTGAGCCCCATTTCAAGTTGATTTTGCTCTGATTCGATTTTCTTATCACAATTAATTATTGTGTCATGAGTGGATGCAACAATTTCAGGGTTAAGCATGGGTGCTTTGAGTAAAGAACAATTTTCTGGGAAAAAATCTCCCATATATGATCTTTAGCGAGTCCATTTTTTAAAAATGGTATTCCAAATTCGAGCTAGGTCATTGTTTAAAGCAGGTCCAAATTAGGGTTTTTCAGGCATCACATCACCCAAAGCCAACAGTACTTCTAGGTCTGTAACTGGAGGTACCTCAGGTACTGGCTCAGGTACTGACAAGTTTTTATTAGTGTCCATCAGAACTATATTATCATTTAGTACCTCAGTATTCAATTCAGTACAGTCGCTCGCTATTTCACTGTCAGTCTCTTGTTCATGATCTTTATGATCTGAAAAGGATGAGACATTACATACTCGACCTCACGATCAATTTGAACACGACGATACATCTCGTGTCTCGCTCGCGTTGACCGATACTATAATTTGATTGCGTTGAAGTAATATACGTACATCAACTGTCTCAATTAGTGCAATAGGTAGGTACCTACATAAGATCACGTCAATACATCTCGTGTATTACCCGCGTCTATAAATTTTCATCACGTCAATGCATCTCGTGCATTACCCGTGTTCATCTTCGTGCGATTGACTGTAAAAACAGTATAATTTATTTTCATCACGTCAATGCATCTCGTGCATTACCCGTGTTCATCTTCGTGCGATTGACTGTAAAAACAGTATAATTTATTTTCATCACGTCAATACATCTCGTGCATTACCCGTGTTCATCTTCGTGCGATTGACTGTAAAAACAGTATAATCTACCTGGAATATGCGAATAAATTGATTTTAGCGACTCCGGGACCACGTGTTCACGGCGCCGTAGACGACGGCGACGCTCCATCTTTCTTTAAATTTTCTTGATCTTATCATCTTATTACGATAATATTCCATTTTGTGTCTTCTATGGCTTATTGTAATTATGCAAATATGTACAATTTTGCAAATAAAAACTTTATTTATTGAAATAAAATCTAGAGAACTTGTGCAACGATCTGTCTGGCTGCCGCGCAAACGTAAAGAATGACAGATAACATAGAGAATAGAGATGGCAACATTGGGTGTGTTAGTTTTTCTGTTTTAGTAGCTCTAAAGCTGCGTTTGGCTGCCGAGTGATGTGAGGAGGCTGCGTGGTAAATAATTATATCGAGAACGAAGCATGAAGTATAATTATTATACTTTCATATGAATTTGTAAAGGATTAGCCTAATTAAAAGCCGGACTACCCCCGTACCATGAACTCTTAAAGCTCACAGTTTAAGATGTGCGCCGCTACGTGCAGTGTAATGCGGTGTCCCGCTTTTACAACGTAAACTGTCCTGCTTTAAGAGTTCATGGTAAGGGGACTGTTACAATATTTTAATCCAACAAGAACCTAATAAATATTCCGAATCGTTCAATTTCTAGATTTAGGCCAAATGGCTTCAGTGAGAATAGGTCACTCCAATCTAACCGGCAGCCTTACTAAGATAGGATTCATATAATGTAACTAAGAGTACCCGTGGGTTTACTTATTTCATGGTAGGTGTTTTGTGAATTACATCATGTATAGATAATTATGTGGTTGATAATTTTGACGATGTGATTAGCGCAGTGGCTAAACGATTGGACTGCTGCGCTAAGGGTTGCGGGTTCGATTCCTGCATGGGGCAAAACTTTGTGCGAACCACAGATATTTGTCCCGATTCTTGATGTTTGTGTATGTGATATTTCATGTTTGTGAAACGCACCCACGATACAGGAGAAATTCGTAGTGTGGGGCGACGTTTAAAAAAAAAACAGGCTTGCGTTCAATTTGCTAAAAATTAACTAGTGTTTTTTTTATCCAAGTATTTGAAATTGTGCTTGACGGAAACAAACGCGCGTTAGATTTTATAGGACTGAGAACCACTCTGCAGATTGTTTCGTAGACCGCTATTTTCTTTGTTCCGAACTATCCATCCGATTCACGAACATACACATACCCCTACATTACATTTCCAAAAATCAGTTCAGCTCTCACGTTAGAATATTAAAATGGTTCTTGATGTTACTTCCAACCTATGTTTCTATAAGATTTCTGATCTCATACTTAGCCATATATGTATGTAACGATAGATTATGTAAATCTCTTCGGTGGGTAGCCTGGTGATCTGTAACACAGGTTTTACCTATCACAGACACCAGTCTCTATTTATGTTGCTATTTCCTCTACTATTTTCCTATGTGTGATGATGAGAAAAATAAACATTTTTTATTATTATATTATATTATTATTTATAAGGCAATTTTTCTGACATAGGTAATATAATATTGTACTGTGCAAACGCATTAAACGAAGAGCTTTTACCAAAAAGCATGACATAAATACCTTCTAACAGCTTTTACAGTTGATGACAAAATACCATTGAAAAAAGTACTTACATCCTTTCCCGTTCGTGCCTATTCATAAAATGTAAATGTTACATCCAACGACAAAATGTATCAGCTATATGTAAAGGAATCGGAGTAAACAGAATTGAGTGAAAATGGATTCAATTTATACAACACTACTTCAAAGCTTTTATGAAAGTAAACACATGTCGGGGCGGTTGAGATTTTCCCAAATATTTTGAATGTGATTCATATAGAGGCTGATTTTTCTCAAGTAAACATCATTCTATCTAGACTAGATTATAACCATGCTCCTAGGTTTAAGAGTACCTAGACATACCCTTAACAAAGAATGCGAGAAGAGGGAATGAGGTGAGGTTTGCAAAGATCGTAGCAAATGGTAATCAGTGGCATCTGCTTTACTATTTAATTGAATATATGTAGGGAATATCCTATATAAGGGTATATCAAGAGGTTTTGAGTTAGAGTACAGCTTTTTTCAAGTTTCGACCATATTTCACAATTTTTTTTAATTCATATAATATTAAGTACATCAATACAACTCTCTCACTTTTCAATTTCCGTATGTCCATTTTCCAAAAGACGTTCGCGTAGTAATCTTTCAATCTCCGCGTAAACCTCCAAAAGTCTTGTATTTCCCATTCCTACATTGTAAAGTTTTCCCGGTATCCAAAACCACACCGCAATAAAAACTTAAAGCTATAAAATTACAGGATGTTCACAAAATATCACATGTGGCTATAAATATCGACGAAAACATAATGAAGTTAATATTGTACCACGTAAATAATTCTGTAGGATAGGTAATCTATTTGTTGTGCCCAAACTTGGTTAATTGTTAAACTTTGTTACACGTTAACGGCAGATACGTACATAACGCATTGTTGTCTGACATGCGAATCAGTAAAGTAGATAGGTACTTTTGTTAAACTACGCCTAGTCATCGTACTTGTTATCGACAACTTTGAATGTGGGTAGGTAGTAGGTGGTAAATACCTACTAATAGTTGTACTGATTCATACTAATACTTCACCCGTTGTCTCTGCCTACCCCTCAGGGAAAGAGGCGTGACTTTATGCATGTATGTATGTATTTCACTCTAACGTATGGACCTAAAACTAACAGTGTCAGGTCGTGACTACATGTTTGCTTTATCTTTAAAAAAGGGTGAGTACCTAAAGAATTCTAAGTGGTCCCTTTCTTTAAGAAAACAGTCAGGCATTTGCTAATGAGACCCTCCATTCAAGATACAACTTGGTTTTATGCAAAACTGGCTTCTGACCTACTTGGGTAATTTCTGTTTATTTCCTGAAACGACTTCTGGTTATAAAATGTGACTTAAGTGGGTATACATAAGGTATACATTGAAGAAAAAAATTACTACCCATGTGACTCTAAAATGATAATAAAATCTCTTCATTGCCCATTCTTCTCGTTCTCGTTATTTTGCTTCATCAAATCGTCCAAAAGAACAACACTCAACAAAGTTTATTACAGCTAGGTAAACTCTTTTAAAGCAATTAGAAGCAATTTGCGACAAGCCGGAACAAAAGGAATTAATGCTAAAATGGAACAACGCGTTCTGCTGACTGGCGGTGAAGACTGGGACGGTAATCCAATAATCATGGCGACGTAGGTAGGTAAGGACTCTACAAGAGTAAGACATTGTTTCTTTACAAATTGGTAATTAAAAATAGCCATCATTTGTAGTGTAGTAAGCTAAAGCTTAAGTTTTAAACTATTTATAATAGTTACAGCGTGTTTGTTTTGAATCCCTTGTCAAAAATAACCACGACAGTTAGGTATCATCATCATCATCATCATCAGCAGGAAGACGTCCACTGCTGAGCAAAGGCCTCCCCCTTAGAACCTCCCAGTTAGGTATACCTAAAGAAAATTATATACTTAAATATACTATCGTATAACCTAACTTGCCGGAAGAAAAATTGCGATTGTCCAGTAGTAGGTACCAGCCTACATACATTAGCGTATTACCCATTCTCATCAATGCTATTAAAAACATCTTCAAACCCTATTTCTGAAAAATTCAAATTTTATTACTTTTTGTAACTCAGGGAATCTATTAGTGATCCCTACTTAAGTACTTCTATGAAACTTTATACCGCAAGCTGGTGAAATTTGACAATGACAATAGAAGCTTACGCTGTAGGTATAAGTTGAAAGTTCCTGAAGGCGATAACACATTATGGTTATCGAGGTAAATGCTAGTTCACATGAGATTACCCATTCCCCTAAGTGGAACTTCCAAGAACTACGGTACTGTTACTTTACTTTTTTCTATTAGGTACTGGATGGAAACTGTACGCTACACATAGACAACATGAAAGCTTGCTTGCATTCGAAAAATAATATTACTTTGAAGATTATTTTTATTACCGACTGATCGGTCTGAACAAAAATAGGTAGGTACTTCAAATATGATTTCCATGTGCTTACTTGAAATGATGATGATAGGTATACAGAAATGACGTCTAGATATAAACTGGGATACATTATACTTCAGTCCAGCTATGAATAATAAATTGCTTAACTTATAAATTTTAAAAGGGAATAGTATATTTGTTTCAGGGGTAAATAACGCCATCTTTGAACAGTACATAAAACTACTAAACATGTCGTAGAAAACGGTTCATATAAGAACTTCAAAGGTGATATCATAGATGGCGCTGTAGTCAAAAATTTTAATGCGGCGCTCGTTCTTAGAATTTTATCCTTTTTTTCTAAAAATAATTTGTCTACATATATGAAAGAGAACATATATAAAGTAGGAGGATAATGAATAATGGGGAATAAAATGAGTGAAGTTATGTTGGCTAATAGTAGGAAGTAAGTACCTACCTAATATAAAAAGGTTTTTTATAATAGGTATGTATGACACCACCTCATTTATCTAATGTGCAGCGTCGCAGGAAAGTGGTTTTACAAGTACAAAATAGGTACAATGTCACAAAAAATAACTCAATGTCTAAGCTGCGACGGTGAAACACTGAATATTAATTGGTGTGGGAACAAGGGGCCCATCCCGGTACATTTGATAATAAAACAACATTATTTATTTATTATTAACTATTTATATATTTCAATAGGTATCTTTTATAATTATAATCTATTTCCTCTAACGCTCCGCGCTCAATATTTGGTTTAAGTCTAAGTGAAGACGAATCAACAGTTGCGTGTCAATCAACTTATCATATTCAACAGTCAAACAAAAATCTAAATGATTACATTTAACAGAGAAGTTTAAATGTAAACTTAGAATGTATGTTAGCGTGTTCCTTCGGTTGAAACGTTACAAATACTGGTTCACTTTTAAAGGTAATAATTATATAAAAACTCTATACTATTTAGTGGGGAATGTTAACTTTGGTATAAAATATTAATTATAAACAACAAAACATTATTCAACCTCAAATACACTCGAGAAACGAAACTTAAATCAAAGCATAAATTAAAAGAAATACTGTTTAATCAAATAGCCTAAGACCAGTTTAGAATATATTTACAACAACTGGTGAACTTAAATTTGTAAATTAATAATAATAGCCTTACTTCCATCGACAAACACGATACAAGTGTAGTAAAATATGTTTGTCTCTTTCTAAATTTCCTGTGCGGACGAAGATGGCAAATTAACAGCTAGATGTTACTCGATTATGATCTTTATTAGTAAGGCTATCAAAGTTATTTTAGCGAAACGGAACTTAGGATACATAAATTGCACTGTGCAGTAGAAACTCTACATACAAAATCAACATGTACTGGGATACTTTCATATACAATTTCGAATATCTATCGATAAGAATCGTTTACGTTATATTTTTCTCTAACGCACCATAATTATTTATAGGCTTTCTACTAGATAATCAAGGCTTAATTTAGTAGGTACCGTTATTTTTGTCATCTAAATCCTAGTACATAAAATTCCTTTTAATGTTTCTACGAACATTGAGAAATGAAACAATCAGTCAGGAATGCTCCTTGAATTAAATAAACATGAATTATCTTCTTCTTATTATAATTGTGTGCCCTTTGATTACCGCATCCATTAAATTTAGGTGTTTGAATCAACGTTATAACTCAAATTTAAATATTGATGAATTGTCTGGTCGTTTGCGCTTTTATGGATTTTTTTTTCCGAAAAGGAAGCACTCTAGACTGTGACCAAAATGTCTAATCTAAGAAAGAGATATATCTCTACAGTTATTTACTAATGGAAAGTAAATAATAATTTTGCGCGAGAATCAATTCTCTATAAGAACACAAGCGGTATGCTTTACCCAAAATCAATACATACATTTGTGTGAAACACACAATAATATAAAATTGTATTTAAAGAACTATTATGTCTTGAATAAGCTAGGTTATCACAACATTTACAAAAAGCGAGTAGCCTAACATTAGACATTAACAATTCAGTTTTGGTATAACAACATATAAAAAGATTCGAATCATATTCTCTATAATTAGCTAAAGAATCGTATATTATGTCGAAGTTTTAGCATTTCTCATAATAGTCAGTCAAGCCACGACCTAAGAAGTTATTAGTTATATTACTAATATATAAAACTGGGATATCCTCTAGGTAAATAAATATATGAAATAGTTTTGCTACTATAAACAATATCTGTATTGCATGACTGTTCAACTTCAGAACCATGTATAAGCATTATTTAATTCGAGTAATTTGTCTATAATAAAAATTTAAGAATTAAAATATGCCAATAGCTTTGTTTTGAAATTGGACAGCCCTAAGATTCAAGGACAATATTGCACATAAACGTTTGCTACATAATGTATAGTAGAGAGAGCAACAGTAGGTATATAATCACCATATAGTAACGACATCAATTAGTAAATACTACTAAATCATTTCGTTCATTAAACCCCCTTATATCCCAATTTACCTTACTTGGTCATTTCTAAAAATCAGATCTCTTCCACGACAGTCCAACACGATGTGTACACAAGTACAGGACTTATTACAAGTCAATAAAGTTCGAAATACGTTAAAGCGGTGGAGTCATGTAAAGGCGTACATACTATGTACTGTAAATAGAACCTTATCACAATCCGATAAGAGTTACTTTTAAGCGGTGGAATCATGTGTGGAAGGGTTGGGGATTATGGTGCCGGTGAGCTGTTGTTCCCGAAGCCTCCGCATTTCCCTGGACATGGCGTTCAATTCCGCTTGTAGCGACATCTCTCTTTCGCGTAGGCTTTTGATCTCGTTTTGCCATGTCTGGAAAATAATAGAAATGATTAGTGATACATTATTGAGGTAGGTAGCACGAGCTTACGGTTAGGCACAGTAGAGTATGTGGTACTAATGTCATTATAGCAAAAGAGGTTCCAAGCGTGGTCACGAAATATTATGAATTGAGTCTCTATGTTGATATATACCGGCGGTCAGACGTTTAACATGCTGCTTCCAGGCATCGGCTTGTATATTAATGGTTAGCCATTATGGTAGGTTATGTGTTTAGGAACATCCTGACTCATTCGTGTATTTTACTTCAAAACCAGACTAACTAGTTTAGGGATAATTTATATACATTGTTTTGAGTGTTCAGTATCGATTTAAGGAACCTTCACCCACGATTGATTATATTATCTAGGTAAATAATTGATCGGTCCGATCTCAGCAGTCAGATCTGCTAGCAATTAACTGACTGGCTGGAATAATTTCACCACGGCATGAGCATCGTACAAATTATGTGGGCATGACTTACAATGTTCTGTTTGAGAAGGTCCAGCTTATCGTTCTTGAGGCGGCAGACCTCCTGCCGCAGTGCGTCGGTGTCTCTCGGCGGCATGTCTGCGCGCGCGGCGGCGGCGCAGGCGGCCGCGCATGCGCCCGCCGCGCACCCGCCGCACGCCGCGCCCGCCTCCGCCGACGACATGGACTCGAGCCCCGTGTCGCTGTCCACGTACACCGCGCCTGGACACACGAAAGCTATTGTTAGTATTGTACAACACTGTTCAACCGCGAGTTTGACTTGGTTGTTAACTAAGTGCTTATTATAAGAATATCTCTAGTGGTGCAGAGAATAATAAAATAGTATTTTTAATCTTTATTTAAAATTATTTTTAAGTTTTACGATCTAATTAGGTAGGTACTTCATTCGTGCGAAAAAAAATAATAGAAAAAAGCGGTGTCATTTTTACAGCGACTTTTATAAAATAACCTAACAATTATGTAACTACAAACTAAAGGGAAAATAATCACACTAATTATATAATATGCTTAGAACTATTAGCTAGAATATTTACGTCTAACATCGATGATTATAGACCTAACAAAAAACATCATGCCTTAACAGACGACAATATAAAATTATAACATTCAGATACAGTGTTCTACACTACAGGACTAACCTGTTGCACTTTTACCACAACTCAGCCAGTCCTTGTCGTCTAATAGGAAGAGAATCACACTATTACTTCACCAAAAACTATAAATATCGTAGTCCACATGCTTGATATTCATCACTTCCTTATTGAGGATTCTTGGTGATTGGTTGCGGTTGCTTAGAAGGTTTCAAAATATAAGGTGTTCAGGCGTCTGAGTTAACGTCTACAATAAGGTGTGTGAGGTACAAGATGACCAATGGCGGTTAAACTGATGTAACTATAAAACTACTAAGTTAACACCGTGTTAATACACCCAATTTTCCCAAACCCTTATCAAATTACGCCCATAAGTTAAGAAAATGGCGACATCACGGAAAACCACAGTAAAAAATCTATATAAACTAACCAAGTGGGTCAAGATCCACAGAGTTGAGGCTGGAATCGTCACTGTGGTCTGTAAGCGGGGGGCGAGGAGGAGCGGCGCGTGACGTCACATCGGGGCTGGACTCGCCCGACGCGTGCGATGCGCCCGACCCGCCCGCCGACCGGACCGACACGGCCGACGCGGACGACGATGCTACTGATGACTTGGAGCGCCCACTCTGTAATAGACATGATTAAATAACATAAGTGTTTGTTTAGACGAGTCGATTGGTGCAGTAGCTGTAACTACTAGGCCAATTTTTTGAACCCTGCGTTCCGACAACATTATTTTTAAGATCTCCAAATATAAGTTGAGCTGAGATAATTGCAGTAAGTCCATAATAAGTTCTTAAATGAACTGTCTATTTGCGAGTTTTCATTCACAATGTCAATGTTATAGAGAAATGGTTGAGCAAAACCAAGCATTTCACGTCTATTATAATAATAAGATATTGTATTGTTGTAGGCACGCCATAAGCAGCGAGCACAGGTGGAAGTCCGTTTATGTATTGTTGTGTGTAGCTTAGAATTTTAAACAGCACTAATGCAAAGCACGTTGTCTCGTAGTAATTATAAATTGTTTAATGGAATTAATAATTTTCTTTGTGTGGTATTGATAGTAGATAGTATGACCTATTGCCTTTCTATTGAATATACTACATATTCAATAAAAACGCAAAATTTTTGTTGACTTAATGAGCGCCTTCCAGTACTCATACAGGATAATCCTCCGTATAAGGAAGAATATTTTTTTATGAATACCCATATTTGTAGGCGGCGTGATTGAATATTCCATAGTTTTAATTTTTCAATTCTGTTTGGATTTACAGCATACATGGTCCAAGGATAGCACCCTGCGGGACTCCATTTTCGGTTGTTGTCTTCTTTTAAATTAGTAAATATGGTTATGAAGCTCAAAATTGAAACGGCTTTCTTAGCTGAATTATATTGCTATTATAGTTTCTATTGGTAGTACATATAAGTATCTGCACTTACATTAGGAGTGTGTGTTTCATTCTGCACAAACTTATTCTTGTTCAAAGGATTCTTGTTGCTGTCGCCGGACAGGTTGGTGTCTACACTTGGTGATCTGAAAATAAAAGATGATGCTGGTATAAAAATACTGGAATATTTAAATATTGTTGAAACTATAAATATCTAGAATGCACCATATGTTTATATAGCTGTATTTGGTTTGGCTTTAGGTGTGATATATATAATTTCAATATACACAGCTATTAATCTTCATTATTACCTAAAATGGTAAAATCAGCTCTAATACAACAGGTTGCTAAACTGCTCTAAGATTCTCTAATGTCATTATCAAATTGCAAATTAAAGAAACAACATCAAAACATTCCTTCTGAAAGAAAATTTTATTAATTACAAATACACACCTGACTTTAGAGATGAGCGCCTTCTTCACAGTATCAATAAAGCGCGCGCCGGGCCCATCTTGCTTGGGGGTACCATCTGGCTGCGGGGACACCGCCCCAGGCTCCAACCTCACTCCCGAACCCAAAAATTCAGTGGTCTTCGACTTCAAGTCATTCACCAAGTTCTGAAGCAGGGATGCCCTAGTTCTGAGCTCCAGTTGAGCGAATTTGTCAGCTTTGTAGCACGCGTTCTCAGCGTTGATGAGTTTCGTAAGTAGGAATTCTTTGAACTCTCGCCCCTTGCGGAATATCGACGGCTGAGGGAGAGTCGGCCCGAAAAATGGTACGTCATCACGAGCGGTGACGGCCACCTTGTACCTGAGGACAGAACAACACGAATTAATAAAATAAAAATTATGGTAAATAAAGTACAAGTATCTTGTAGCTTTAGTTACCGACTATGTTTAAAAACGGCTATTTAATCAGTTTTAAAACACCTGTACTACTATTAGCAACATTTTGCCCATCTACGTTTATGAGTAAAATCACAAACGATATTTATGTAAAGTATGTGCATAATTTATATAGTTATGCATACACTTCAGGGCGTTTACAAATGTCGCGTTTTTGGACCACAATTGGCACTAAATGTCGTCTTATCAGGGTATATTATTATTTAAAATTGTTGTCATATAACTTTTTAAAATGAATTTGAATTTGGCGTCGATATAAAGCTTCGATTAATTTATTAATTACGCTCAAACAAGAGACCTAGTGAGTTCTGATACGACCTTTGTCATTGGGTTCGACATCTGTTCCCGACAGCTCTTTACCGAAGAGACCTACAAGGTTTTATTCAAGGAGAGCTATAATGAAGATATTTATTTTTATATTCACGTTACATTGACCTTTAACAAATCTGTCGCATTAAGATGTTCACTGGGTCGTTCACCTAGTGTTTATTCTCATAAAAAGCTCTCTAATTACACAGTCCGGATTCGTTTGCATATAAATTACTAAGAAAATTTCCATTCCACTTTCAGAGCTATTTTCCCGACTTCCTATGCAAATAATGCTACTGTGCGTTGTAGAAAAGCAACACAAACTTTATGTTAAACAAGTCACTCGACAAGTGGAAAAAGTAACAAGATCTGAAGTAAAAATAGGGGACATTCTGAGGCAGCAGCATGAATAAAAATAAACTTCTATAGTCAGCTAGCCCAGTGCAGTTATACACGATATTCGAATTTTATTTCTCAAGGGAAATGCCTCTATAAGCTGGAAATAGAAACTTTGAGACTGAAACATAATGTTGTCGATAAAAACCATATTTGTCTCGTAAAACTGATCGCTATTATCTACAAAAATAAAGAACTAAATAACTGAATTTTATCGAACATAAAACGATAAGAGATGTTAAGATTAAACTGTAGATAAATTATTTTGGTTACCTGGTCTCCCCACCGGCAGATTCCAAATGTGTGACCACTATGAACGTGTGGAGGAAATGAGATGCTATCATGTCTGGCGTGAAAGGTGTTGCCTTCTCCTGCAAACGCAAACAATGGAAGATTAACAGCTATCTTAGTTAAGGATGCTTTGTAGTTTAAAGACAAATATATGGCTAGTGGAATAATACAAATAGTCTTATTTTAAGCGGCACAGTTTGCTTATGCAGTATTATGCTATACGCCCGTCAAATTTATAATTGACTGCACCCAACTTATCTATAGGCAACAAGACGAATGCTGTATTGTCCCATGATTCCTTTATAACCAAAATTATAAAAGTTGTAACTAGTGATCTGTTTAATTCTTATTACTTTAGTCCTGTACTACATTGTACTCGTATAGCTGCTGATTACGGTGGCACAACAAAAAACATTTCTTTCTACCAATTGATTGGCCATTAATATTGGACTCTTTGAAATCTTTCTGTCAAGTCACGGTAAACTAAACAGAAATAATTGGTTTTCCAAATCGAATGTGGATTGAATTGTATAAATTAAGCAAGTCTTACCTGAAAAACAATTGCCACTATATCATTTCCGACGTGCCTTTTCCTTTGAAGTTGCTGCGCGTCGCCGGCAGTGTGGGGCAGTAGGGGAGCCACGTGGAACATTATCTCGCGGTTGTGGTACGTCTCGTACACGGCTTCAGTGCCTGTGTGGCCGTTTATTATGTCGAGACCGCCCCGGTAGCCTGGTCAATAAAATTGTGTTAACAATCTGGAGGATGTAGAACAAAAATATATTCAACGATACCCTAAAATATCCTAGAGGAATTACGATTACGGAAATGCAAGATCATTTATAACAATCGAAATTCTAAATGCTAAGAATGCTCTTCGTGTTGGTAACAAAGGAATGCGCTATGTAGCTTTTAAATAAGGTTTTCTCTAAAACCATTATGATTTCTATCTGATATGTGTTGGTTTCTTGGCATAGAAGCCCGCTCGGAACGTTGGGGCTACAGATATCCTGGGTTTAGCATAGGCATGTTGCCAAAAGATATAGTCCAAAAGTTTACTGCAAAAGAGTATATACAATATTAACCTTTATGATCCTTCAACTTGATCTTCTGTCCTAGCATTTCTAGAAACTCCTCGAAGGCTGGTGATATTTCGTTGTTACCGAACAGTTGTTCCTCTGTTGTCTGCCCGAAGGTCTGGTACAAGACTCCAAACTTGAAGTAGTTCACTAAAACATGTTCGTCGTACGACGCTATCAATGATGACGCGTTGAGACACATGACGGCCGTGAAGTTGTCGATGTTCACTTGTTCGTTTAGCATTTTTGCCATTTTGAGAGGCGGTGGCATTAATCCTGATCCTACAAGAGAAGTACAACATTGTTAACTTAATTCAATAAACAAGCTTTTAAATATTTTGCTGAAGACTTTACTTACTAGTGGTGGGTATAAGTCCATGCATGGTCTCAGTGCGAAGCCTCAACAATATCCTAGTGTGATCCTGGCCAGCCATGTGCTCGTTCTTGAGGGACATCACTACTGGGCCGAGATTCTCGTCAGATCCAACCAAATTGATGTGTTCCTGGGGACAATTCAATTACGAAAATCAATAAGAGGTTCTTTTCTGAAATACACAACTATATTGTATGTAATTCTAGGAAGGCACACATCATAATTCGAACACAATATCGTTACGACTTTACCAAAATATTCAGCCGGCAATGTTGAGAGCGGAATTAATTTAAGCCTTGAATACGAATAGAATGTATTGTATGTTTCTGGTAAATATCAAATAATGTGGGATCCGAACAAAGCAAACGTAATGGGATTAAAACGAGTTCCAGTAAACAGAGAACTTGATAATGCAACTGGAACAATGTTACAGAAATCTAGCTAATTAGTAATGTAATAACAAAACCAATATTGACAGTCAAAACAACAGTTAAATATCCATCAGTCACGCCTGCGCCTATAAACCCCATGGAATATCAGAGAAAGGGGACGTTTATAGCTACCGTAGTTATTTTAAGGGTAATCATTTGGATCGTTAATGGAATTTTTATGGCCGTATTTGTCAATAAATGATCATAAAGCTATTACCTTTATTATCTAGCGCGTTAAGGTTATTTACAACGGAGTAAAGAAGTACATTAGCAGAAAGTAGAAAGGTCAAGCCGACCTACGGGTATTGAACCTACTTGGTTCATTAGGAGCCTACTTAATGGTTTATTTAACGTCTGTCTAGATTTGAGACCTACATCAAACGCTCTTGATTGCAATGACACCATAGATCTAAAACACCAAGTAGCTCCAGTGACACTGAAGATGATAGTTGATCTAATGACATTTGACTTGATGTTGAGACCTACAATTATTGGCTGAATCAGAGCATTTAACGATGATGTCATTCTCAACGTACTGTGAACTGATTTTCCACCCACAAGGAAAGAAATATGAGGTTACACAAACAATGCATTAATAACTGGATAACATGTAATGTTACTAATTAGTCTCACTTCGAAGAGATAACATATTTCAGCTTAATTAGTCTATGTTTACATTAACACGTGCAGGTAAATGTATAAATATTTACATAAAACACAATAATACCCTTAAATTAGTGCGAGTGTGGTTACAATCAACACCTAATTAAATAACTTGGGATACAATGTTTTTTAGTAGAAAATTATCGAAATAATGTCGTTCCATGCTAGAACGACCTCATGTATACCTAAGTACAGTTACGAAAGGTAACAAGCACGAAATACTAGATATTTAAGCAATTCAAGGTTGTACAAAAGCTTTATTTACCATGGGAGATGTTAATTAGGTCCGTCCATTGTCACGGACAACCTTGACAGACCCTATTTTTTATTCCCAAGCATGTAGACCTTAGTGAAGGATAAACACCATTGTCAATAAAACAATGCTCTGTCTCAATTAAAACGTGAAAAAATACACAATACTTTATGGAAACATTGCAACATATAGACTGGATATCAATTACAAGCAAGATTGAATTAATTTAACTATTGTCTCGATACTGGAGTGAATGGAAGAAACAAATAAGGTGTATTTTAAGCACGCGATATTCTAAGATACAATTATAATGTTAAATGTAGGTACTACTTCTTCTTCGGAAAGATTTCTATAGGTACAGTGAGGGCAGTATTTGGTTTACTGTCGCATTTAGGTTTTAAATAACACAAGGGCCACGGCGTCAGTGTCTAGACTAGAGTCAATAGTTTAACAATTCGGAGAAATAATTATCATACTCACTTAATTAGTTTACCCAATATCGTCTTAATTATATTTTAAAAAAGTAACTAGATCACACTTATATTATAAACGCGAAAGTTTTTAAGTGTGTTTATATGTTTGTTACCTACTCGCTCAAACGTCTAGACCAATTTTGATAAAATTTCATATGGAGGTAGCTGACACCCTGGATTAACACATAGGCTACTTTTCTTCCCGAAAAATTGTAGCGGGTATCACCACGGGGCGAAGCTAGTCAAAAATAAATAAGAAAACCGAAGTCAAAGGTCAAACAGATCATTGACTGGAAAAACAGAAAACAGCTACACATTCAATTGTTTACTTACGCGGTCTACACAATGACATTGTAAACACTCGTACAATTTAAAAAAACAAACACAGACTAACATTTGTTTGATCACACGCCTTCGCGTAAATATAAGTACATAAGTATTCATTCAGTTTTCTGTAGAGGGAATTATAGTTATTTTCGACGTGAGCCATAATTCATTACCATTCGGTAATAAGCTTACCACCCTATTCTAGGATAGATACTATGTACATGATGAGCCCCGAAATGTGGGTTAAAGATTCCTGAAAAATGCAATTACCTCTGCCTACGCTATCAGGAAATACAGGGTTGATTATAGGTACATGTAATCATTAAGTTTCCATCATCAAACGGATCTTTCATTTTTGAAAATATCTCGAATTTATTGCATAGCCTTTTCCACGATGCCACAAAGAAGCAAATTGAAAGCTAAAGATGGTAATTGAAGGGACGAGGGGCTAATGCCCCTTTTCGAACCCACTGATGGATCACGTCATCTGAGATGGAAACTGACAGTATTTTTCTCAATTTAGGCGAAAATTTGCCTATTCATCGGTAAGGAGTTGGGGATTAAATTTATAGGAGTATATATGGAACATTTTCATGAAAGACAAATAAAACTACCTGATAAGATGACTAAGATTTCTTGACGATTTTGGGATTTAATGGCAGTCCTAAAAAACTTATTTTTAAAATTGCTGTTCACTATTCAATAATTATAATAAAAAGTTGCTACAAGACAAGCATCAAATTACTTTTCTAATAATACGAACTTAACACCTAAGGTCTATTAACTCAAATTACAAAGCGATTACTGGGTAGTATTTAGTAATTTAATCTGACCAAGATCGTATTGTCCGCGAAGGTATAATAAATACCCTACACTAAATCAATTCCATGTAAAACCAGTTTGTCCCGAAAATTGTTGAATGTATAATACGAGTCAATGTTCCTTTCGACTCCAGCTGTTCACACCAACCGTACTAAAACAGATCTCACATTTTTCATTCCCGTCTTTCGAATTCTCGATTCATACAGAGTACCCTAGGCTGGCACCTAAACGGCAATCATTTCTCAGCCCCACCATTTCTTCCAAAACGAATTGTCCCCAAACCAATTTTACTTTATGAAAGAAGACATTTGCTTATTGCTCCCATTTTTCTTTTGTCGCGGGCATCTGTCATCGTCACTGATTTAATCGAATGGATTGGCGAAGAAATTATTATTTAACGATTTTTTTATCTGAATTCATTTTACGCTGCTAAGTGCCTGCTGTATTGACAGGTTGTTTGACATAAAAATAACAATATTGAATATTGATATTTCTCGACAAACAGCTGTCTGAAAGCAAATTCTGACCAGTCATTGCCATCTAAAGGGAAAATCGTTCAATATGTTTTGTTTGATTCAAAATTGCTGTACATAATTCTCGTACTAAAAGTAAAAATAATTTCTACTGTTCTCTGAAAAGGAAGAAGTGTTCCAAGTTAGAAATGGGCATAAAATTTTATATAGCCGGTGATATTCGTGAATAAGTTTTATGGCAGGACATGATGGCCTTTGGCAGGACGTATTTACACGTCAGCATGGTGCTGGTATCGGCTTAGTGATCGGAGCTTCGCATTCATCTAGCCTAACCCTTGCGGTGTCACAATAGCCTATCAGCTTTGCCGGGTCGACGGGTAACGATTGCAATATTTTATGCAAATTGTCCAAGATACGCACTTCAGGCAGTTGGCTAAATTATATTTTGACGCATTTATTTATTTTATTCGTGTTGTAAAGAAGCCTATACATTTCGTGTCTAATGTAACTTTAAGTGCCTTAAATGTCAAACTGTACTAAGCGACAAAGATTGTATGACCCACAAATTCAATGAAGCTTGCACTTTGCAGTACTAATGTACCTACGTGGGATGGGAACTATTTACTTAAGGTTTATGAATTGTACTAGTACGTGTTTAATATTGATCGTAGACATCTATTTAAACCACATGTTATCGGGTGAGATGTGATATTTTTGGTTTTCTATTAAGCAAAATGGGATAATTATAACATCATGTATTGTGTAAATCAGAATAAATGTCATAAAAATAAAACTATTATGAAAAATCTTCCATTCGCAAACATTCGTTTTGCAAGCCCTAGTCGAAACAAATTGCGATTCCAAATGACACTAAAACACATACAAATTGTGGGAACCCAGTAATTTGCGTGTTGCAATGTGCCATTTTTTTCTTCGTATTACAATAACAACCACACTATTACAAGAACGCAATCTTGAAAATATCCTGCCTGAATGTAAAGTGTTGCATTTACGCACCTTGCCTAAGGGCTATCAGGCAATAATTTAAAAAAGTTCCAGAATTACTCCGTAATAAACCAACGAATCTTTGTTGGTGTCTGTACATAATTAAATTTAAATTAGGCATATGAAAGATAAGTCAAACGAATATTTTCAAAATTCCGTAACGAGGCGTCCGTTAAGATGTGTACGCACGATAACGTTTGGTACACACGCGGGTTGAGACTTAAATTGCTCTACAATGCCGTAATCGGCGCAATCTACATGTAGCTGAGAACTTGGCTCACTGGGCGTGAAGCCAAACCGTTCCGCGTTGGTGAGCCCAGACGCTTTTTCCCACTATCGTTCGCGAGTTTTTTTTTTATGTAATGAGTGTGGTTGGACCCTTAATCGGCGGTTGGCGTTGCATTTGTTTTTAATTGGTGGACACGGTTTTTTACTCTCATTTCCCTCACATTTTTCACATATATAAATCATATTTACACCACATGATGAAATAGTTGGTCTTACATAGCGTTTGCAATTTATACGTGTAATTCTGTGAATTTAGAAAGTACTGCAGTTTCCATGTGATGAATCAGTATATTTTTTGTGTGAAGTACGTAATTTAGAGGTTGGTATGGACTTGATGTTGTTTATTTTAAGACATCTATGTAATATTTTTTCAATTCAGTACCTGCTATTCATAAGTATTAACCTACTATTGGCAGTTTTCTCCTATTTCAGTAGGTACTGTTAGGCTGTTAGGTTACATTTTGACACCGCAGGACACCGGTGTACATAAATCATTAAAACTTTGTATGTTAAAGAGCATTATCAATATTGCAAAGGACTGTGAATATGAACCGAAAAGAAATAAGAAGTTTTATTTCTTGTAAAATTATTTCGCAGACTAATAGCTATATGTAGGTAATTGACTAAGTATTGTCTCGACTAAGTGCCATCTCTAGCCATATCAGCTGCGGTCACCAACTTTCCAGACCGACATTATGCATTTACACGCTTCTCACTTTAGTTAACGTAGTGACGTAGAAAGTTATAGAGAAGCTCTGCCTATTTTCGTAACTCCCTGTCTGACAGCTAACGTCTATGGTGTTCATAGATTCATATTAGCTTGTGGCCTATGACCTATTCCAGTACTTAGGACGGTAGGCAACTATAAAAATTAATAATATAATTTCATGATTTAAATTATGTATCTAATTCCGAACTGGGCCTTGCTCTTGATCATTTTTCTGACTCAGTTGGAGTGATTATGATCAAATAGGTATTCATAGTTGTATATTAAAATAATATTCATTCTACCTTTAGCTTCTTTTAGTTGCTAAGCCTCATACATAGAACAATCTAGGCCGATTTTAATCAATTAAATAACAATGTTATGCGTGGGAATACAGAAATCGAAACGAAAGCTAAAGCTTTTTCGCAAAAACGCAGATGACAATAACGAGTATCATCAACCATGAGATCTTAACAATACATCCACGAAATACAAAGACCAAAGTATATTGATCAAAGAATAAAATAATAAAACTTTCACGTGATCAAAGATAGCAATTATGAAGATTCGAAACGCTACAAAAAAGTAAAAAAGTGAGCCTACTGGGCGTGAGTATGGGAAAGTTCACACGTGGCAGCAACTGTACCGATGTGGTACGCATTATGTTTAGGCTGCGGGCACAGGGGAGCGGAGCGGGAGGGGTAATAAACGACATGGATTAATATAATAATTTGTGCCTAATTTATTTTGTTTGTGTGGAACTTGCTACGTGTTTCAGTGTTATTTTGTAAATTTGTGTACAGGCTAGTTATTTTATCAGCGGGCAATGATTATATGGTGCAATAATTTAAAACATAGGCACTCACAATTAGTGTACGTTGAATTTGAGAGTGGGGCACCATTATCAAAAAGCTTAAGAAAATGGTTTTGACGATTTCAGCCGGCTACAGGGTGGTTTGCACATGAGACAAAATATAAATAGGTACACGATAATAATAATAGGTATATATAATCATTCCGTGAAAGCATGTGGTACCTCAAACATGACTACACATTTAATCACATCAAAAGCTCGCGTATGTTTCATGTCACAATGTGTACACGGTCTTAGCTGACATTGTACAGTCGTGCTGTGAAATATAGATCGTATACTCAGCACGATGTAAAGCCTTTGATAACACTGCTACAGAATAGGAATGATTACAACCGTGAGAGAAAAATACTATGTAAACAAGTATTTGAACAGCTTTTCCCTACAACAAAAACTCGATTCGAATTAAATTAGCAAAACTCAAGGGAATCGAATAAAAACTTTTATAACCAGCATATAAAAACATCGATTTAGAATTTACACTCGATTGCTCCACATTATTTATTGAAACTCGGACTAATGAAGCAAAATGATTACAGGAGGAAAAAAGTATAATTAATATGTAGTTCCTGTCTGCGCTCGGACCTTTCGTGCGAGGTCAAGGCATAAAAGGACATCGACATTGACGTGACACCAACAATATTTCATTTACAATACGATGTCAAGGGAAACGTGATCAAGTGGAAGAGAACTGCCATTTTAAAAATACTATTTTTAAGTTAAGTGCACCCGAATCGTGTTACATAGGGTGGCTATGTAAAGCACAGGTACTTAATTTAAAAAGGCTTGCTGCAAACATTGCGATTAGTTTCTTTCTAAACAAAATAGGCTGGTAAATAATGTTCTAAAATATAACATGAACTAATTACGATGCGGTAACTCGTTAAAATCTCTATTTTTAATGAGTCATAATATGAAATAAAGAAAACCCTATTTATAAATGTGTACTTTTAAAATAAAATAACCAGACTATTTATTTATTCGAAATCCTATTTAAAATTGTAGATATCTGTCCTAGTTTCAAACTTCTAGTTCAGAATAAATAGACGAAGCTCGATCCAGTAATGAATATTTCACAGGGAGTATGTATGGAAGCATCGCGCATCGGTCCAATTGGCACGGACCAGTTGGCAACACGCATTGGTTTTATTTCCCCGGCCGCAGACAGCGTGGCGCGCAAATGTCAGATGGTCCGTGTACACATTTTGTAATGCCACTTTTATTTTCGTCCATTTTAACCACTCGAAGAAAGTGCGCTTTAGTCACGAAAGCAATTAAATCGTGATTTGATTTGTGTATTTTTATGTCGTTTTGCAGCTTTTCACCATGCCGTAACCTTTGGAACGTGACTTTGCGCACGAAGATTCAAGAGGTTGTCCGGCTAGTTACAAAGTATTTTAAGTAGGTATACTTGTGTGCGATATAATTTTGTTGGCATTTTATATTTACTATCCTTGATACTGAATGAATGGAAGCTTTTAAAGAAAGCCTCATATGACACGTAAACAAAAGATTAAGTCTTTGCCTTACCAACAATAAAGGCTTTTAGGTCATAGAAGCACAGAATGTAAGAGGAACTGAGCCTTTTTAAGTTAATAATGCGCTATTTTCTGCAACAGCACTTAGGAGATCGTCTTTTCTTCGTGTAAGGGTACAGTAAATTGAACTGTAGAGTAAGAATATAAGCTTCAAATTACCTTGCCAAGGAAGAATCGCCTGTAGTACTTAGCGGTGTCGTCGGTGTCGATGTTATGCCGCCTCGTAGCTTGCCGTGGGGTTCCTGGTTGTGCTCGGGGCTCAGCATCTTCGCCATCGGGGGGTGTGTCATCCATTCCATCCACCCAGTAGCCAGATGGTGGTAAAACTACCGTCGGTGGTGTAGTCCTTGCTGAAATAAATATAGAATATTACTTTACGTACTTTTAAGCACATTACGTATACTTGGTGAAGACAATAAAAAGTAACGAATGAACGATTTTCTAACCGAAACACATGGTTCGTATTGGGAAGTCACGACGCCAATTATTTTTTTATTTAGATTACGATCTACGATGCATTGAATACTTGGACCTTCAAGTTCAGAATTACGACCATTATCACAAAAACCAAGGTTACCATTGTCACAATGTAATATATTTTTGTGTAACAAATTGTTGTAATAACTAACTCTTTGGCTGAATCTGTTTTTTACATTGAGGTGCATTGTTCTTAAGTATAAGTGAGGAGATGGTTTAATATTTTTTGTTCGCATCAAACCAGTATGCGATGTTTCTCGGCACGTCCGCTCGCTGAGTTACATCGTGTTTACAACCGTCAAATTAAGAATGTTTTAAAGAGGTTTTGATTTAAATAAAGTCTCCATGTTATTTGTGATGTTTTCCTCATGCGTTGTTCATGTTAAGTGTTTTTTTCACCCTGTCCGCTGTTATTTTGTAGTCTTTGTTCACTTGCTTTTTTAAATTCTTATATGATAGTAAGGAACGGAACATACGAATTGTGCGTTAGTTATTACAGTATAATATATAGGTATAGTATAGTAGGTACATGTTATTAGTGTGTATAGCGTATGCGTATAAACAAATGAACTCATTACATTGTAGATTTCTTTTTGAATCGATTGAATCGAATCGAACAATAATAATATAAACCTTTTATTCATAAAATTTTGCAAATGGTTTTATAATATAATCTTATTAATGTGATAACATTTAATTTGCCGGAACTAGAAAGAATATCTACTTCAGGCCTACCTAGTTTCAGACGCAATAACTGTAATAAGCCGCAAATGATTAATGGAACAGCTATAGTGACGTGAATACCAATGATTAGCTCACAAACAATCAGAAAGGGTGGGGCCCCTCCAGTCGTTGGGACCGCATCTAATTTCAAACAAGGCATTCTAGTCTAGACCGGCTTTGTCCGGTAGATTTTTTTTACAGGACTCTCAATATAGTCCTGCGGGGCTTCATTGTTCCGACTGTCCTCTCAAAGGACGTCCCTATTACTAAGAGTTGTGTGCAAAAACCCTCAGTTTATGTAAACAGAGCGAGTTTATAAGGAAAAGATTATTTAAGAGAAGACTTGCTTTGTGTCTTAGACGTTTATTTATTTAAGTTGGATGCATATTCTATTCTTCGTTATTTATTATATGAATTTTCTTACTTCGTGACGTCATATTAGCGTTATAATAGTTGGTATTAACCTTATTAAGGGTAATGTTTATGCGCAAGTATTCCTGATTCAAATTGAATACAAAGTCACATTACATCATCAGCTGAAATTACAGGTTCGTTGCTAGAGCTTTACCGATTTCGAGTCGAGGCGAAACCGCAATTGGCCTGATTTCCCAAGATATAGCCCGTGTAGCACAGTTCGCCATTTAATTTAATTAATGTTTTAATCAGCTAACTAGCGCTGGGAAACTATTTTTGAATTCTACGGAACTACCGATCACCTTTGTCTCTGGCGGGAAACAAAAGAGGTTAGTTTAAAAAGTATAGAACGTAAATATCTCGAAAGCTTTTTGTTCGTGGTCCATTATTGGAATGAATTAATTGACAAATACTTTCCATAGAGCGCCGCAGGAGATAAATGGTTTCCGATGTCCACAAATACTTCATAGAGAGACTAGAAGCTCGTTAAAGGTGAACTAAATCCCTACTAATATTATAAACGCGAATGTTTGTAAGTATGGGTGGATGTTTGTTACTCTTTCACGTAAAAACTACTACATGGATTTTAATGAAATTCATATGGAGGTAGGTGGCACACTGGATTAACACATAGGCTATGTAGCGGGTAACACCGCGGGGCGCAGCTAGTAGAAAATATTTTGTAGCATTTTAAAATCAGAACAGGAACTGAAACTTAATCTTGCAACCAATTGACGTATTGAAGTCTGGCTTTTGAATAATCAAGCGTTTAATCTAAAGCAGAATAGAATACTTTACTTTCACACCTCTGTTCTCAACATTTTCTTTACTTTCTCCAAACTGTAACAATGATGAAAGTTATTCTGTGTTACAAAAGCGCTTTTATTCTTTGGCTTTTGATAATTCCTAACAGAGAAATTACCAAAGCGCATAATACAATCAATAGGATTGTAATTATAAAACGCTGGTACCTATCTTATTTAAAGACTTACAAATCTATAATGAGATATTTTTAAAACATTATCTTAAAAGGAAAAAGAGTATTTATTGGGTTTGTATTTGGGTCGCAGCTGCTGCATTTCAGAAAGTAATGACAAAGAAAGATGGCCTACTATAAATTGTAGAATATAGGTGAATACATTGCTTATTCAACAAATTGTTTGTGTGTACTGTCTGGGCGAAATAGGTCGAAGTAACGTATGTAGTTTTCCACCACAGGCATGAATTTACGAATAACTAATCGCGACCAAAGTAAATATTCCTATTTGCATTAGCGTCGTTCAGCTATGTATTTAGGGACATTAACGACCTGATGGACTCATTAGCAGGACATTTAATTAAACTGAATATACAACATCCAAAGTCAAAATCGGGACGAGCAGACCACTTTATACAAAAACAACAACCATAGTCGACGGAAAACATTGTAACTGCATACAAATACATTCGCATCGACTTTCCAAAACTTATTTGTATTCCAACATAACCGCTTCCTACAACTTTGTTGTATCACAAACTAGGGCTTTGAATCAACTTTCTTTGACGTCCGTACAACCGCTTGATAAGAGCACTAACTAATTAAAAGTTTGTCAGACGTACTCCATTACATTTTGATGTTTTGTTATTCACAACGCATTTTCATGGTGTACAAGATGAAATTTTTGAAATAATTGTTTTTGTAATGCAATTTTGTACAAGGACCCGAGATGAGCGGGTAATGCTATTATGAACGGGTCAACAGACCTTTTATATGCATTATGTTCTTAAGAATTTTAATAATCGCAAACAATCCAGACAGCTAAGATATGCGCTAATGCTCTCAATTACAAAGCAATTTTAAGTCTAATTATTTGAAGTAAACTTTCCATTTTAGATCTGTGTATTTCATAGGATATAGGTAATTTAATTTCAACTTACTTTAGTAAGAAGTTATGTTCAGTTTAATTAGAAATGTACTATCTTTTTATTACCTACTCATGTTAAAAGCATCCCGAAAGTGGAATTTGAGTTTTTGTAAAAGTTTTAATGGACTGCAATTTTCGTCTTCTATTATACCCGACTGTATGCTTTCGTCTTATAGCCTTTATTATTGAAACTAATTCTGAAGCTAAGCGTTCACGCGTGGGAAAATCTGAACGTCAGATCTGTATAGTACGTTCCAGTACTCGTTGCATTTAGTTAAATTGTATGGTAACTATCGGATCGGCGAACGGCGCAGTTTGTGAACAAATCACTATAGTTAGACACTTCACTGGTCAATGATCAGACAAAGGTTAAAAGGTCTAACCTTTCGCTTCGTCTCTACATTATAAGGTATATTCAAGCCCCGCTTACCAAATTACAATGTTGGTAACTGTTAATGTTTACTTTGACAATTCTAAAGTGTTTAGTAATAGTAGCGTCATTATTCATATCTCAATCTGTACATACGTTATTCACTTATGTAGGTATATAATTATTTTCGTGAGTGATGTTATCATTCATCTTTCACAGTTAGAAGTAATTATATAATATGCATATAACGTAATTCGTCATTTTGAACATTTAGTGAAAAAGTTTTATTTTAAGAGCTCAAAATGTGTCAACGTCTTCTACATCGTACGACGTAGAAGACGTTGTCGGGTTCAAAAAATCCGTTCAGGAATGACCAAAAGCTCGTAATAGCCATATTTAGCGAGAGTTCTGTAAATAGCTAGCATGTAAGAGGAAGTGGAGGTGACAGTATTAGGGCAACACCGCGCCAAGAATTTTAGGAACATGTAATTTTATAAGGAGGACGATATTTTTAATTAACGCTAATCTTGACAGGTTCTGTCAACAGTAGTGGTGATAAAATATTACATCATTCATGCATGAGATTTAGGTAATAAGAAGCAGTTAATAACAAACAAGTTCATGTTAGAGTCGATTGGAGCTATAGCTTTTATCAAAAAAATTACCTACCTAAATGCTAAATGCAAAGGTTAATGCACTCTTGTTAGATAACTCTATTTCCGACTTACTTCCGACAATATATTAAAGTAATTCTGACAGTCTTCGTATAAAAAACTTACCACTTTTAGCAAGCGTTTCTTCCAAGAGACGGCGGCTTGCGAAGCAGGCGGCGGTTACTCGGCGCTGCGCAGCCGCAGCCCCGGGCGACGGTGGGGGCCCGTGCGGCGCCGGCACTCGGCCCTCTGCGTAGGAGTGCCGGTCGGCCAGAGTGGCGCTCCCGGCAGCCCCCGCCGATACCGAGCGACATTTCTCCGTTCGCGACACCTGACAGAGAAATCACGATTAGCAAATGGTGACAGAGGCTATCAAAGATATATAGGTACCAACGTTATTTTCCTAAAGATCAGAGACTTATCGTAACACATTTTGTTATTTTCGCCCCACACTTGGAATTTTTCCTATTGTTTTATTAGATATTATTTATAAACATGAAGACTTGGGAGTTAGGGACAAAAATTTGTGAATCACGCAAATTTATGGACAGTGCGAAGACCGAACTCACTTTGCCAATCAGGGCGTCATTTTTATTATAAATTATATTTAAATAACCGAAAAATTACATAAAATTACTAGAACCGACCATTCTGAAACGCAATTACACACGGACTTTCTATTTGCGGCGCATTCAATTTGTAGGACTAACATCAGAATACAGATTTCCGACAAACTCCGATAATCAAACGAGGCATTACCACCAGTAATTCCCTATGCAGTTCAAAGGCATTTAATTGACCAGTTTGTTGAACACGAAATGTAAAACGGTAAAATGGGTTTGAATCGTGATTTCTGTTCGGTTTATATTAAGTAGTAAAGGCGGCTATAATTCTAATCTTGACGCTACGCAAGTAAGCGTGACGAACGCATCGTCCATTGAACTTCCACCGTGGGATCCCGCCATTGTTGCTCTTCACTATCCGCGTAATTTGCTTCGCGGTAACCCGATCCCAACTATTTGGGAACGCGGTGAGTCCCCAGAGGGCTACGATTTGTGAAACCACAGTTTCATACGTTTTAGATGTGGTCAAAAACAAACGCGGTCAAGAAAACAAGGCGACTACGTACCTACGTCATAAATGTTAAACCCCTGGACAGTTAAATGTTTTTATATCATATTACAAAATATCATAACGACAGCAGTATAACATAAAAAAGTAAGATACAATATACAATACTTTAAATCAGAATTAGCTATTGATATCAACTTCACACAGCTTTAACAGAAATAACATCCGGTGCTTATGTTCTCTGACTTAATTCTCAAGTACCTTAACTTTAACTTATATTAAGTAACAATAATAATCAACAACTACCTTAGAAACGACAAATAAATATGACTCTCGATACGTTCAAATTGATTCTGTAATAATGACGGGAGTATAAATTGTGCGCCGTAAACACCATCAAAAGTTTAAAATTGGAACCCGACGGAAGCATTAGCCGAGCCGTTGACAGCAACTCGAAACAAGTAGCGTGGAAAATACTCGGGCCATTTCCACTTTGATCAAATTAATCTGACGTCACTGACGCCATGTTTGTTCTGCACGCAACCGCAGGAATCAACTCTCAAAGACTCAAAGTATTATATAACCATTAATTTTATTTTGAATGTAAACAATGAGAGAGGAATCAATATTTGTGTACAATTATTTACGTATTAAATTGTACTTCATTATTTATTTCTCGTGTTGTTCTGACGTAAAATGAAAAGCAAAATTTTATTTTAGTAACAGTGTTTTCTCTCTATGTTATGTACGTATTTGATAATACTTCCTGGAACTGTAGACGCGGCAGCAGCAGGGAGTAATTATTTCTATACAAATAAATAATATGGAAAAGCAAAATACAGAGATATAAACGAGTTCACAACGATGATATTTCGGTCCGTTTCATAACCTAGGCGACCTATAAACTGAGCTCCGCAATTATTCTAGTTTCATGCAGACAGTAATTTTACATTTAGTAAGTTATTCAGCAAATATATTCAAATATTTCGGGTGAATTATTCAGTTTATTATGTACTGGAAGCTTAAAGATGAACGACAAGGGTTGTTTTTATGAGACAGCTTTTTCAACAAATACTTTACGTTACATTCCCAAACGTAAAATATATCGTTTTATAATTATTTACTGTATATTCCGGTTATACTCACGGCAGAGTCGCGAGCCGAACCCTTCGAGTTCGAAACTAGTCGGGCATTCCCGAATACACCCGTGAGTATAACCGGAATATACAATTATACAGTAAATAATATGGATAACACTCACGAAAGTTATTATAGTGAAATAGTTAATCGTTTTAAAATTGTTTACAAAATTAGAAATACATTCCTATTGAATTGTAATACTACATTGTTTTAATTATAACGAGTAGTATAATAATTTACCGATATCCAATAGGTACTAATTGACGGCTGCTAGCAATTAAAAGCTATTTTTTATGTAAATTACAATACACTGTCAGTCAATGTGGAACGGAAAGAAAACAAATGAAATCAGTTAAAAAAATGGAATAATTACCTCTTCGGTGTAGACATATTCTGTAATTGTGCGGATTTTGTGTATCAAATATCAGCGTTTGTTTGGTTTCATGAGCGCCAGTAAATAATCCTTTTTACTTGTTACTTTTATGTCATTCGTATGAACTGTCAGAAGGGTGTTTAGTATAGCACTTGGCTATATACTAGCTCAGTTATCCTCACCACTGCCTAACAATGAAAGAAAACCTTTTCAATAAAACATCTGAAATATGATTATTTATAGATAGATACGGTCAGATGCCCGGAGTGCACCAGTGTTTAGTGACCAATGCTCGATTCTTCTCTGTAGAAGAGTTTTTTAGAGTACCTATTGTTAACGTTATTCAATTTAATCATAAAAGTATTATTAAATTTACTTTTAAATTTATAAAGTAATGTGATGACAATAAATCTTCAAATAAAAAACATGCCAATCTATATTGATAAATTACATTTATAAAAAGCTCTCAAAGATTTTGTTTGATCAAACATTCAAGAAAGCTGATTGAAAATTGAGCAGACATTTCAAAACATTAATTATCGTTTGATTTGAAGTTTGAAATTAAATAATATAACCATCTCACTCACTCTTATTATTCGATCATTAGCCAGCGACACTTAATTACAGCATCTAATATATACCGAACGAATGATACGAATAATTCTCTGTTGTGGTTCATTTGAATCGAGAGATAAATTTCACTGTCACTGAACATTGTTTTGTAAAACAAAATTAACCGACGGTTTATTTAGAATGTTCGACATTTTGTTTGTTAAAAATTCAACAATTCGAGATACCTACTACGTATTTTTTTCTATTTAATTTTTTTCGGCAGTCTAATAAGGACTGGCCGTATTAAAAACTAAAGTAATAATACATTATGGACATTACGCAATATTCACATCGTCTATCGAGCTTTACACAGAAGCAAGTAATCCTGACTACACATACTTTTATAAAACTGCACGTCATTGTGAGTTGTGTGAATAAATTACAAATTACATTTATTCGTTATAAAGTCGAGTTTCAGTGGAATCTACGGTACCGTATTCACTCAGGTATGTGAGTCCATTACCTCTGGAAGCTTCATAAAACAACCGAAATGTTTTAACACCCAAACATCTGAGCATCGTTTTCTCGTAATTATTCATTGGGGTAGACGTGTAATGTACTTTTAATTATGTTATCATTAACACCCGAGTACAACGCGTAAGAAATGAAAGGCAACAGAAGTTGGGTATGCTCGGCCGGTTGAAAAAGTATTCATTGCGCGAAAAGGGACAAAAAACTAATTACGTTAGTATAAGAAACTTGCTCTTAACGATTATACATAGTTAGCACGGTATGCGAGCGTTTTTATGCGAATATATAGGTACAAATGTTTGCTAATTTGTACTAAGTATGTTTTGTCGTGTTTACATGAAAACTGAACAGCTACTTATGCTGTTTATGCTTTATAAAAGGGAAAATTTACTTTTTTCAGTATTTCATACAATTTGGCTTTAAATCGAGCCAAGTATGAATTTATTTTTAATGTCTGAGGACAACTCACGGAAATCATTCGTCGCGGCATAACAGTTTCCTCAAGCTTCGTCTAAAATAAAAACTACGCGTCAATCTATCTCAAAAAGCGATATATCGATAGCTTTAAAGTTATTTAAAGTTTTACTTCAGTGCTGCAGTGTAGGGAATGAAATGAACGTAGTTTTGTCTATGATGACAGGTTTAAGTGAAATGTTTTGCTATCTACATCTTAATTATAACCATACGACACGACAACGTCTTGCACGACTGATGAATAGGGTGCCACGTTTAACGAGAATAGAGTATAAAATAAACACATTTTCAAAGTCTCACTTAAGTGTGTCGATTGGGAGAAAGTTAATTGACAAATGTTGACAATTTCTTAAACTTCATGATCTAAAAATCGCCTAAGCCTAACCTAAACAGCATTGTCTACCTAACCATGTAGGTCAGATAAATCTGTCTTCATACTTCTGACCACAGAGACGGACAACTAAACGTTTTGTTTCGTAAAAAGTCCTATCCAACGCGCGATTCTGGCTATACAGCTTAAAAGATTTATGAGACAAATATTCGCAAGAAACTATTTTCTCCTGAATAATTGCGTTTTTGTGCGGCACTTTATTTTCAAACCTAGAACTATCGCAGTGTAAAGTAAAGTAGTTGTTATAATTTTATTCGTAAATTGAACAAAGATAACTTGAATATCGAAATACTCTGCGCTAAATCGGTCCATCTGACCCGGCCGGATTGCATCTACAGGTTTAGAACGCTCGTAACATTTCGTTAACTTATATATAGATCACTGTTCTATTGGGTTATTTATAAAAATAGTCCGATTTTCATCATGCCTTGTATTGTGTTAACTGATTTTATACCAAGTATGTAAGTGCATTTATATTTTTGTCTATATTCCGTTTTTATCTCATGCATTGCCAGTTGGTTAACAGAACTTAATTTTAATTTTTCCTTATATAATCTGAATAACGATACATACGTAAAGTTAATTATTTCATAGCTAAAATATACTTACGTAACGAATATTTTTATAGCTTTAATAAAGATTAACAATCTTTATTTGGTTTGTATACTCTGCGTGCATAGTCGTGGAAAGTATAGGTACATATTTGGTACGTAATCTAACTTGGAATGCGATTTAGTACCCATGAAAGAATGTCGCTTGGAAGGTATAGTGTCGTAAAGAAATGTTACTTGGATTTATTTGCAAACAAAGTAATAGTATATATTTTTTATCGGGAATATTTACTTAAGCTTATTAAAATGGTGCTACGAAGTTGCTATATTTTTTGTAATGACATTTAAGTATCTATTAGGTACTTAATCAACACGTAAGTACTTAAGTAGGTACGTATATTATCACCCAAATTCAGGTATTTCATAACCTGTAAAAGGGGGTGATAAAATACCAATCTACTGAGTATCTACGCAAGTTTTATCGATCAAGTTCCAAGATATTTGTTTTTATTCGCCTACGTTAGTTACTAGGTATAGCTTCCATAAATAAATAATACTGGGAATACTGGTACACAGGAATCTTGTGATATAAATTTTCATTCTTTACGAACTATCAAACGATGGTTCAATTACCTTTTTCCATGTAAATTTATGATCTCTGCTTGAAGAGATAATAGATTTTCCGTAAAGGAATTCTGAGTAAACTTATATATCAAGAACCAACCTACGCGTCTAGATATAATTAGGTACGCTTACTCCAGTATATAGATAAATATATTTTTTTATAATGAAAGACAATAAAGTAGGTACCTACCTAATTTCACAGTAATGATGTAAGAAAATTTTAGTAAGATAAGACCAGCATGAACTATGGCGATCAAATCTAAGTTTAAAGCCCTAAGTCTAAGGCTAAGTCCTATTGTCGAAGCTTTTTTTCCACCTTTCATGCCGAACACAGTTGAATCAAAAGCTCCAACGAGGAGATTCCCAAAAACCTACGATCTATATTATTATACAACTAAATAAGGAAGGAACTGACCAATTACATAAGCAAGTCAACTATCATTGGTAGATAATGTTGAACGAATTCACCGTAACGTAATGTTGTAAACTGTACCTTTAGTACAACTGAATTACCATACAGTTGGGTGAAACGTAACAGTTATATTTGTATACACCGTTACCCATTATGTTATAACATGTATTGTATAGGTATATCCGTAGTTTTTACAAAGTAGGTAGATAATAGAGACTGCTTTACCACTAATAACGTTATACAGCAATTGAATTTCAGAACATAACTAAATGTTGTATTGAATTAATTCATTGGGGTCAACTCGTATATTGCACTAACTTAGGATTCTATAATAAGGTAAGGAATCTGTTAACTAGCAGGTTTGAATCATAATTCTTCAGGAAATCGCTCGATCATGTGTCTCTTTAAAGAAATCATAATTAAGGTTTTATTTTTTAGGAACTTGACTACTTACTGAAAATGTATCTCAATTCTTATAACAAAGAAGCATCAATTTGATTGTTTATTTATTACTGAAAGGTACGTGGTGAGTTTTGTGATGTCCAACAAAACCAACCAACTACCTATACATATAGTTTGTCTGTCGGATCACAGTAAATTAAAGGTTCAACGTTATTTACTAAATATATAATATTATAATATCGTATATATTAGGTACTTTTAATAACATTTCTTGACACATTTTCAGCCTGTTCTTGTAAACAATAATAAATAGGAACAAAGCCTACTGGATCACCGTATTTCATTTGGTAAATGCAGCCTCCATTTAGTTATTGGAAAACTTTATGTACAACTGTGTTCTCGTCACATAAATATTACTGTTTATTGCTATCCGCGAAATGGGAATGGATGATGTCATTTGTGACGTCATTTTGCTAATATATTTGGTGCGTTCTAATAGTCATTTTATGTGTGCTTATTGTATTATTGAAGACATACCTTTGTTGTTATCTACTCTAAAATATTACGATGCCTAATGATGGCATCATAATATTTTTTTATCTACTGCCTTTGAGACTTAGGTTCTTAAAATTCTCTGTACCCTGTATGTTCTAATTAAATCTCTCAATGGTTGATTTACTTGGTATCTATGTAGTGGTTTCTTAGTCATAGTGAAATAGGCAGAGTATAAATGTAATTTTAACTTAAAATTCACGGTCGCCGCTTGTAAAAGTGAGTTTTTGTGATAGCCAAACAATAGCTCGACTGTCGCCGAGAAGGTATGAAAAAATATAGGTAGCTAAACAAGAAAAAATCTATCAACACCGACTCTACTGTATTTGTGGTTAACGTAGCAACACTATTCGAGACTGTCAACTTTGGCAGATGATTGGCGATCAAAACTAAATTGCTTCGGTGTGGACGTCGACGAGCGCAATAGATTGTCGGAAGCACGACACGCTGCTTTCAGTGACATTCTATTGTTACAACCCCTATACACGGTCGATTGAAAAGCCCACCAAAATCACGACACCAAATAACACGGTTTAACGAACTTTTCAAGGAAATGTCAATAAAATGCAAATTATTAATACATAAGTTAAAATCGAAGCAGTAAATTGTAAATTAAAGGTTAATAAAGTCGGCAATCAGCGAACATAAATATACAACAGTGTACTGACCAATTAGGCTGTAGGCACACATACATCTTCAGTACCTTGCCTCCAACGTTAAGCCAAACAAAGGACGAAGAAAAATACTGATGACGTTAAGCTCATTGAGAATCAAAACAAAAGGGATGTGTTAATGACAGAATCATGTAACAGATTCACCAGTTAACACGTGTCAGCACTAAAGCTGAACAGCATTATCTCATCCAAACAATGATAACAGATAAGCTTAACTGCATTCTCGAGCATTGTTGTCGGGGCTCACTCTAATTCTAAGCGATATAATACGTCACAATAGCATTGTGGTTATATCCTTGTGACGTCAGCAAATTATGACTAATGAAGGTTAACCACTTCATAAACTGACCAATCATTGTTTTATTAGTTAGAGTACGTTATGTAATTATCTTTTGATTGATACACCTCTACATGGTTATAGCTAGAGGCAAATTATTCAAGTGTACAATTTCTACTTGTATTCATTTATAAGCTATTTTATAAATGATTTATTTTGTATAATTTTTGGTGTGGGATATTATGTAAATATTGAAATTCTAAATTACTTAGGATAACCAAGTAAAACATGTATTATTTATATAAATGTTATGAATAAAATTAATTAATAAACATAACTGAAATACGTATAACTTTCATCTATTAATGCTTGTCTACCCTTTTGAATTACCAACCCCGGTGCGCTGCGTCATTGAAAACTATGCGAAGCGATATTTGAAAATGGTTCATCGAGATGTTATTTGAAAGGCAAAGGCAATAGGCCTGTCAGGAAAAACATCATTTACAAACAACCAAAGAGTTTGTGAATATAGCGTTATCAACCTAGACAGTATAACGGGTATATCTCGTGTTCATTAAATAGCGAGGGGATGTCTACGTGTTACTATTGTTCTGTGCCTGATACAAGCTAACGATATTGCTGTGCCATTTACTTGTTTCCGAGATAAAGGTGCCTCACACGCTTTCTACATTATCAAAGGAGTATTATTTTAACTTTACGTTCGGTGTGAATGACGGCTGGTGGTTTCAAGAATCTCTGAAATGTTTAAACTCTTAAAGAGGTCCTCTTCACAGTTTCAGGAAAAGATAAAGCATTGCTTGTTGGGGCATTGTTTCGTTAACACAAGATTCTACTTGTACTTTAAATAAACGAGGTACAGACAGTTGAGACAACTTAATTGTTGTTTTCCGTAAATATTGAGAACTAATGACGTAGGTATACTACAATATAGATCTGTAACAATAACAAAGAAATATACTGATCATCCATTACGACTGTGGAGATGATGCAGTGTTGTTTAATGTAAACCAGAAGTTAAAATATCTAGAAGCTTTGACAATTAAGAATGTCTTATGGTTTAATACTTCAATTTACCATTTAATAATCACCTAGCTTAATTAAGGTTAAAATACATAAACCCTTTCACTGTCCAGTGTAAAACATAATGGTACACAGGGATTGTTTGACTATTGTGTCTACTTAGCGGACAGTCAACGTGTTAAGTGTCTGTATCTACATACAAAACAACATCACGCCTGTATTCCCCAAAAGGGTAGGCAGAGGTGCACATATAGTACACCCACATTTCGCCAGTTATGTTTTTAGGTCCCTAGGCTCCCTTAGGGTGTAATGTAATAGGGGGCGAGCCTATTGCCAATCTATCTACATACAAATTAACACAAATTATTTATTATAAATACGAAAGAGTGTTTCTTGGCTGGTATTATTAGATAGTTGTGCCTTTTTGCATAGAATTTATGAGGATTTGCAAAGAGTGGCATAGGTTCTATTGTTTATCCATAGAAAGCAGAGTACATGAGGGGAGTGAAGCAATTGGTAAATGCTGTTATAATATAAACTCTAGTAATATTCCATAGGTACTAAAGGATTTGATAAGTATTATTTAACATTTTCACGAAGTAATCGCGATTTATGCGCGGATACACGTTCCGAGTGTAAGTTTATGATTATTGGTATTTGGCTTCACTACTTTATGCGATAAAAATGTTTAACGACTCGCTTACAGGTAGCTAAATATTATTGTGTAAGAATTCATGATAAGGCATAAAAATAATTAAAGATTAGTACAGATAAAAACAAAACAATAATTAAAAGTAAATAGAGTTGTCAAGTTGTGTAGCCGTTTGAGCCACAGATAAAATAAGAAAACGAACCATTTATCTATCTTAAGATTATTCAGAGATCAGACATTTTATTTTTAGAGGCAAAAGGTGACTTTAAAAACGTGAATGAGAGCGAAAAGAGCTTCCTAGATCCCCAGCGAGTAATTGCGTTTATCGGACCGTTAAATGAGCGTTGCAATCTTTAATCAGTTTGGTCCCCATTTTTTTTTAGAGCGCGCGCCTACCTGTTTGTTTGTCAGTTGTTTTTGAGTCTTTCTCTAAGGTTCGTTGATGGAACATTAATCTGGAATTGTCAACATCATGTTTTTGTAGAAAAATTTAAGAATTATTGTAGTATGGTGTTTAATTATTATTATTATTGCTGCCATGATCGTCGCAGGGCAAAGGCCTCCCTTTCCTTCCTCCATTCCTCTTGTTTAATTATGCTCTTAAAATTATTGAGCATCTAAGTTTGTCGAATCCGGAAAATAGTACTTCTACACTACATTAAAATTAGGATCAGACTCTAGATCAAGTATTCTAGCTAGGTTGTTGAATACGGTACATTAACTGGTGCTACATTAAAAAAAATAACTTGATCACTAAAGCTGGATGTATTCCTTTTTGTCTGTGGAAAATAGGTACTCTTGATGCTGGCAGCCAATCGGAAACCAGCACAGTCCACCGTAATCCCGATTCTTTTCATCTCTAATATTTAGATTGGCACCTATGCAAATATTAGAGTGTATTCTCCATAGAGTTTCAACATACGTAGCTACTAATGGTCGTATGTGCTATCAACGTGGGCAACAGATATTTCACGTAGCACTATTATTAACATTGTTTACTAACCGGGCTAATAACGCGTTACTAGAAAATTGACTATTGTTTTCAATTCAGACGTGTAAGAAATATGCCCCTTTTGTCTCAAGGTAAGTAGGTGAGGAGATCTGATAACATCTACGAAACGGTGTAGCATCATGAATACGGTGCGTTTCATAGGTGAATAGGATCTTTGATAGCTTTGAAAGAGATGCAGTAAGAATATTGTTAATGGAAAATTAAAATGCTACTGACTACTAATATTGTTAATTTCGGGTTCAAATTCAATAAAAATCTTCATTCAACATTACTACAGTATTACAATTTTAAAGAGTGTTATGTAAATCATTGAATTCAGAATATTTTAACACCTTTGACAGGCATGACTAAATAGTGGCTTACGTCAAAACATACAAATTATATTTCAAGTATTACCATGCAGTTAAAGTCACCGTTTGCAGTGACGCAAGTGTGTACCACGAATGCGCTTGTTATTTTAGCATTGTGTAACTCCTCGTGCGTACTGAATGGCGCGTTAGTGACATATGAATAATAGATTAATGCTATTGTGATCGATACAGCTCTCCTGTTTTGCTACACGGCCTTCACTCTCCAATTATTGACACCAACATAAATCTGACGCGTCGATGTCACGCTCAAAGCAAAACAGAACTCGCCTAGAGGAATGTATTATCATTAAAACGAACGTCACGTAATGAACCACTTCCACAGACGTACACACGTCTACCAACGAATATGGCTTTATTCAAAAAGTTCACAATCGTGAATGAGAGTATTTCCCTCACAAAGCGACTGCTGAGCTCTGGGATTGCATCATTGTGCTGCACAAAAATGCTGCAGTGCTAATTTCGCATGCACCGCGCTACTCGTGAATGCCATTATGAGCTTACGAAGCTCTAGACCTACTGTAATGAGTACCCAAATAAAATCTGCATTACACATAGTCAAACAAAACGTTACGGCAAGTTCACACGAATTCCTGGCTTAACTTTTTAAAGAAATTAAAACCTGCAAAGCGGTTGCGAAAATCACGGAAACAAGAATACAAAAAAAACAGAATAGATAAATTAAAAACTTTATAAATGGAATAGGGCGTGTTCAGAATTCGAATTTAGTTGAATCAAAATAGAATTCCTGCAACTACTTCGGGAATTAGTTTTCGTTCTCTCGCGCTTGGCACTTAATTTTATAAAGTAGGGCGAATCTATGCGGATATCTATTAATGAAGTAATTTAAATCTTAAACAATCATATTTTATTATAATTTGTTTGTATCATCACCAAAAATGTTCGCGACAAGAAATTTTCGAACGATTTACATGAAAACACGTCTCGAGTTGCTAACAGGTCGTCCACGACAGGTACAGTTAAATGACACACATTGATGGCCCAAAAGCTTTGTTTGTGGAGGAGTAATGTTTAAATAATCGAGCGAGATGAATTTATGGTACATTGCAGGCTTGTTCATAATACTGTACATTGAAATGAACTGGCGACTTTAATGATGTGATTATTTTTGCAGTATATGCTAACAACTGCCCTAATTGACGTTAGGTACACTCAAGTGAAAACTTCTTGACTTTTACGGATGGTATCATGTGACTGTACCGTACATTGTGATTCACTCACACTTTTTCCTCGCGATCGGATATCGCAATGTAAATGGGCAACGGATGGCAACGGAACGCGTTAAAACGGAACAAGAGGGAGTGGTAGAGAAAGCGGACAAGAAATGATGCGGCAAAATACGTCCGGACAGGAGAAACACGGCAACAATACTTCAACGCATAATCGCGAAATAATAAGCACACTGAGCAAATGCGTGCGTCGTATCCATCCTAACGCATAATGAGCAGAATAATCCGAGCGCAATGATTAAATAGTGAAGCTACACAGACTATGTATTTTCTTTTTTTACACGACAGATTATAAATACCACTGAATTTTTGCAAGAACTTATCACATTTTTACATATAACTGTATAAAAAATCAGTGGAATAAATAATACAAATTCCAGCAATTAGATTTTTGTTTAAATTAATACCTATTTGTGAATGAACATTTTCTGTAATTAGAGCTGGTTCTTAGATATTTACATCAATAAAGCTCGCTTCAATGAAAAAGGAGGCTTAACGTAATTGTCTATAATTAATTTAATAAGAGTGGAACACAATTATACTCTGTAGAATAATTTGGAAGAAAAAGATAATTGTCTCTGAGCATCCTTATCGAATATTTTAAATTAGGAGATTGGAACATCTTGCGTATTAATATAGATAAGGAAGTACAAGGGCCCTAAACAAGTGGCGAATGCCTAGATGATTATCTATGATACGATTGACATAATTATGTAAGGTATTAGATTACATTGACAACCTGTTTAGCGTAGTGGCTAAGCAATTGGAATGCTACGCTAAGGGTTGCGGGTTCGATTCCCGCACGGGACAAAAAATTGTGCAATCCGCATATAGCTGTCCTGAGTCCGGGTGTTTGTGTATGTGATATTTCATGTTCGTGATACGCACCCTCGATACAGGAGAAAATCCTAGTGTGGGGCGACGTTTAAAAAAAAATAGTCGAAACATTATGTCATCCCTATTCATTTGTTATTCTATTCGTAAAGCGTTTTACCTCTTTTCTAGGGAGGTTAGGAATCAGTACGCGAACAAACAGGTCGGTGATCAAACACCCTGAAGATATGATATAAGTACAAAATCACTGAATAGTGCTGATGATGCATCAAAAGCAAAATGACGTCACTTATTCAAATAAATAGCATCGTAACAAGCAAGTAACAGGCTTGCTCATTCGTCTCAGTTCGCTAAGCACCACGTATAAGTTACGAGTAGCGAAGGAATTTAATATATTCTAAAGACTGCCCTACCTCCAACCTCCGTACTGCGCAACCACGCCATACTTCACAGCTTAACTTCCAAACGTAGTGTAGTACATTTATCTACCGCGATAATATTTTAAGTGTTAAACCACATTAGCGAGCGTAATGTGTGTTCCTTTGTTCATGAATGGGTACACAATAGCATATGTAGGTACCTACCTACTAAGTTTTCGCGCATTTGTTTCTATAACTAGATGACCAATTGATGACTATGTGTATAGTCATGTATCTGTTATGATTCTAATCGTTCTTGGCTGGAGAAATGTTATTTGTTAGATCTTGACTTATGTCTGACTAAGCAGGCATAACCCTCCTTGCAATTAACTTCGACAGACAACATCAAAAAAGCATTGAAGTTTTCAGAAAAAATTATAATTTTCGAGTGCTATCGAGATAGGCATGAAACCCGGTAGTTACCTCATGCTATACCAATGCATCGGTATTGATCACCGAACGTAATTATATCATCAACATGTCAAAAGTTCATATTTTATTTTTCAATAACTGCAATACTGGCCAATAAATTGGTATTGTGTCAGCTACACGCGTTCCAGAAACAGCGAAATCACCTATTATTATTCCGACAATCGGGGCACAAACAAACACATCAACTAAACGTTTGTAGTAGGTACCTATTACAACAGACGAAGTACAATATTCCTGGTTTAGGAGTAAAAGAGGTGAATTATATCGCATTCAGTCACGGAAATCTATGGTTGTTGATCTTAAGTTACGAGGCGGTAGCGGCGTTGCCAAATATCCATAAAAGTGGTGTTCTAGATTCCAATTCTAGTTTATGGCTATTCTTTGTGTTGTCGTTACACTGATTTAAATGTAGGAAACGAAATGCATATCGATGGAGCGAATTCTCAGTAAATACCTCATTTATAAAATTGCCTCATTATTACGCCGAAGCGGTTAAAACATAATAAATCTACGTTTTTTATTCGAGGCTGGTACCAAGTATACCCAAAGCAAAAACAAATATAAACTCAAATATGAAGGCATGTTTTAATAATCACCTTTTCCATTCAAACCCATATCATATTTGTGTAAAACTAGCAGCCAAACAAATATTGACAGACGACCACTAAAATCGAGCTATGCTGTCGATGGAACCGTTTTTCGTTGAATCAATCAATTGATAAAATTCCGCGGTGTGTACCAAACAAACCTAGCAAATAGATTTGCTATCAATCTATTGTGAATTGTTAAAATCCAATCTAACGCCTGCACCGCGTACACCTCGCTTTGAGAGTAAAATTTTAAAAAATATATGAAAGAGCCAGATGACTGGGAGAGTTTTTCTTTCTATCAAATATTTTGATAAAATTGTAGTTATGATAAGAAAAATATCAAAATAGAGGGTTTGTGAAATATGTTTCATGTACTGAAGTAATAGAGTTGATAACTGTAAATAGTTGTACAATCGTAAAATTCGTCCATAGAATCAGATTTACAAACCGTGACACAACATCGTGAGAATTATTATTATTCATGGCTAGTGTGAAAATCGCTTCCATTCGCTAAATTCATTTACGTTTTCAAATTATGCATGTAAAATAAATTGCTGCGCTTCTTGTGGATTTCCCACAGTTTTCTTTTCTTTGTTATTAACTATTCCAATTTACCTGCTTTATTTGTCTTTAAAGTTATGAATGTAATTACATTTTGGAGTCGAGTAAATCGTGTGGTATCATGAAACGTGTTCCCCATTTCCAAAAGTACTTCAATTAACATTGTCTATTGGATAACCGGCACATTTCGTATATTAAAAGCATGCTAATCATTGTAAATTACAAGCTCAGATACCGCAATTTAAGTGCTTAAGCGTAAACTTGTCAACATCGAAACTAATACTAACAAAGTAATTACTAGGTGCATTTAATAACATCTTGTTCGTAGTCAACCGCCAACGCACGACTACAAAGTGCAATTTTAACCTTTAATGATAACGGTGTAATAGCTAATATTGTGTGTACACAGGGTAAATAATCTGCATTGCATCGCTCCCGGCGATGCGCAAGTATTGGAATCGTATTGCGGTCGGATCTAGGTCGTGGGATTGAACTTAGTCTTGGTACGACAATGGATTCAATCAAACGCTCGATTCATTATGCGGGTGCAGTGTTTTGATCTACTGAATAACAAATTGAAATCAAACTGTAAACAATAGTAGAGCGTAAATTTTGTGACGCTCTATTTCACACCTACAATCCTGCTCCATTGTTGGATAGGCTTAATACTAGAGATAGTGAAACAAACTATAGTTATAAAAGATTTTTTATTAACCAGCATTATACGCGTACATCAATCACGTGATAATTACCTACGTAATACATCATTATTTATAGATTACAAAAGTTTTTGCGTCTAAGTTTCTAGATGCCAATAATTCAAAATCGGTTCTGTACTTTGCTGTATTGATTTCAGGCTAAACTCAAACTATTCCTGTTAATATAAATGATAAAACTGATTCAGTTGTTACCTATAAACTATGTCAATAACAAACGAAAACTTAAGCCATCTATCATGAATTGTTACTGAAATAATTGTAGTTAGACCATTGTGAAAAAGTTTTTATAACCAAAACCAAACAAAGATAAACACCGACATTACGACATGTTTTCTTTTGTACGTCACTCCAAAGGCAGTAAACTGGGTTTCCTTTGCCATCTTTTGTTTTAAGAACTGCCTTCAATATTCTGTCAACAAAACGTCATTTCTCTATCCAAGAACGAGTTAGGGAAGCACAAAGCTTTTTAGAACATTGTCTAGCCACCGGCAGATGTTTGGTGGAATCCACTTTAAGATAAGCCGTACTATGACAGGTGAAGTTTCAGCTTTCAGCCGTCATATAATATTGGCAGGTTAGAGACAGTTACTGGCTTAAATACCGGTTGGAATACGCTTTGTGTACGGATATATTTGTGGTTTCTCGAGTGGCCTTTGTGAATACGATATTTGGATAAACTCGGTTGGTAACAACGCTTGTGAAGTATTCAATGATTAACGTATGCGTGCCATTTTTAGTGTGTGTAAAAAACATTCTGTGGTAGACATTTTGAATATTTTTATGGTATTTTTAAGGACCTTTTTACATCATAAAAAGTTAACGTTTCGCTACCTTTTGAGTACGTCTTAAATTAGATTATAGTACCTTACATAAAATGTAGTTTACAATCTAAAAGCAGGCAGTCGATCTAGTAGCCATTGGCCTATTGTGTGGAACCCATCAAAAGACAGACCATCTACTTCCTACTTTTAAAAAATCTCTTCACTTTCCTTGTATACCAAAGTCAGAAAACTATTTCATAACTATACGACGAGTTGTTAACGTAATACATCGAATAACGATGACTCTCAGCTTCAAAGACAGGTTCATTCTCACTGCCTTAATGTCGAACATCGTCGCAGTGTTTTGAATCCGGACTTTCTTTTTCATTACTTGCATAAAAGCTCTTTGTCATCGCAGCCTAAAGTCTAGGCTAACGACTAGCGTTTGCAGGTAAGCGGAAGTTATTAGCGGGGTCTTTGACCTTAGTATGGGCGGCGCGCGCCCGCCCAAACATTGCCGATGTCTATTACGTTTTTTAAAGTGCAACTTTGTTATTAAAGGTTATGGAGTTATTAATTTTTGGATGTCATTTCGATTACAATAATACTTTTTGCACACAATTTAACATTGTTTGAGTTAACTGTCAAAATATTTTTTTACGAAATATGATGTCTATTTTAAAGTGAGAGTAGCTTACAAGATAATACTAATAATAAGACGATAATTTACTTTAAGGTAAACACACGTCTATTATAGTACTAAAATATATTTTTTATTTTCGTAATGGAACTAATTTCTCTAAATAATAAGACGAGTCATTTAAAACGCTCAGTATATGAGAGTAAAAATTAAATGAGCCCAGCAAATAGCAGACATTAGTAGGAAATAAACAGTTCCTCTGCACTGGGCAATTGAGCAAGAGAGGATTGCACTATAATTGCCTATACGGAACAACCTGGACGTCTCATTACAACTACGTGCGATTACTAAGATTTAGTGTTCCGACAAACTAAGCACGTAGATTATTTTGTCTGTAAGTAAAGCATATGAGTAGGGCTGCTAAGAACATGTAAAATTATCTTCGCCCAAGTCTAAAATAGATTTTAGAATAATTAGTACTGATTTATTCAAAGGCGGGGTTTGGTTGAGGTAACTCACAGACAGACAGTTATTTCAGCATTAATACTAATATAGATAAGTAACTTCAAGGGGCTAATAAAACACGACGAAAAAAAACTCAACTTGTATATTATTTTAAAGAAGCACGAGAGTGTACAAAAAAGATTCAAGACTTCAAATTATGAAGAGGTTCAGCCCTAGTTTTGAGCTAGTAAACTTAGGCACTAGCGGGCTCGAGCAAGCGCTCGACGTCGAGCCACGACGCACTAATTGACGACGTTATCGAGCACTCCAAGTCTCGAGCTCGAGCGAACTTTGGGCTTTCAAATTCCAATTTTAAACTAGAAATGAGCACGATAGGCGCCGCAGTAAAGTTTTATACTAACTTTGGTTATACGTACGCCTTGAGGGTGTTATTTATTTGCACAATAGTGCACTGCTCATTGTAGGTACTTACTTAATACTTATTTAAGTAACTACTACGTACGAACTATCCCACTTGGAACCTAACTGAGATTAATTGGAAAGTTCATATTTGTTAAGCTTTTAACATTGCTTGTATATTGTTAGAAGTTAAGTTGAAAACTTGTTACATCACTAAAATATTGAAAAAATCTGTGTTTACCTAAGTATACCTATATTATATAAAAGCGTAACGGTGGAAAAGTTCATTCAGTTTTAAAAAACTGTAACCGCGAAAGAACCTAATGGCCCGAATTAAGCAAATGGGCCTGAATGATAGTGCAATTACAAAGCTATGAGTTTACAAGACAATTTGGGTCAGTCCATTACACTTTTAGTGAAGCCAACTTTAACGGCCTAGTTATACTGCCAGTGACCTGTGACATTAAAGCAAGCTTTTCGGGGTAGCTAATATCAAGGCTATTGGAACCGTTTCTGGAACATTGTGTAACGGCACTGCAGTGCCAGAAAATATCACAAAAGCTTGGCAAAACAATGCCAGAGCTTGATATTTATTTGCCAATAATTTTAATCTTTCGCCTTAAATTTTATATTGTGCGCCAACGACAACACAATAGATGTTTATTGTGAGCGTTATTAGAACATTAATTTAAAAGAATAATAAATTAAGAAGTTCTATCATTTATAAAGCCTTTACGTAAGTCGATCATAATATCTGCAGACGATACTTTTATAACCGTTCCACGAAAATTGCATAGTACATCATGCGGTAGTAAAACCGATACGCTACGAAATATCTATGAAATTGCTATTTCCCATTTCATTTGACGCGACACCCGATGTTCAGACAGAAGTGAATCGAAATATTCGAGTATGAAAAATAAAACAAATCAATCGATGCGGTTAGAGCGGTAGTGTTGCAGTATTTGGGCATCAATTATTGTATGAAAGATTTAATTTATTTGATTTTAAGCTTGATATTACTAGGAGGATGATTCACTGCAATTGGTGATATTAAAATATAAGGTGCAACGTGTTTAAATCGAATCGAAAACGCGCAGTGGGTTAGAAAAGTATTCTGCTTAGCAGTTGAACTAGGCGATAGATATTCCTTAATATACAAAAAATATTCCCAGTTCCTGTACCACATTTAATACAAAAAATATGACTACTCTTTCTCTCTTCTAACCGCACACTACACGAGATCGTTTAGTGATTGCTACATAAGGGATAGTATTCACATCTGAGGAACATGTTTAACAGCCTAAAATCGTGGCCTTGGTCCGACACGTGGGCTAGATAATATAATGTATATGCCGCGCACGATTTCAGGTTGCGAATGAAAAATGCAGTGCGGAGCGCCGGGCACTGAATGAGAGAACGCTGCGCATAGCGAATTTTTTTTTCACCAAGCTCACAGAAAGCGGTTACGTTGCCAAACAGAAAGAAACGCTTTTCCATAAAGCGGTGGTTTTTGTTATAATATTTTTTTCGTATTTTGTACTAAAGCCCGTGAGCCTGTCATACGACTGGACGCCGCCATTGAAAACTTAACAAAGACGATTGTAGCACTAAAAGTGATTAAAATAATATAAAGTACTGTAGCGTGAGTTATAGGTACGATCAAGTTACAGATGACGAACAACGCCTGCTAAGTTTTCTTTTAAAAACGACTTGAAAGTTCTCGAACACCGCCGGCTCAAGTTTAGCTCTTTTATGACTTGTTTAAAAAGAATTTTAACCAGATATCGAGCAATTCGGAAAAACTGTGACGATTTCATCCCGGCTCGGCTACTATTTGAATTTCAATGACTGTTTGAAATTCAACAAGACTTTTATGATAATACGCTTCACGTTTTAAGTTTTCCTCGCCGCATCTCTTACCGGTTTTGTCGGAGTGTCGAAAAATACCTGAAACAAGATGGAATAAATTGTTAGGAACACGTAATGAATTTAGTGACACACAAGTAGGTACTAATAGTAAAAGGCCGACATGTGAGGGACAGAAAGCAAGTACGATAGATGCTGTCGAACGTGAAGTACTGAGTTCGTATTGCATGTTAAAAGCAATGCTGGGTTGTCTCTAGCCAAATGATTTTTTCATTGCAGAATCATTTTTTTAGAACTAAAATTTTGTAATAAATTATTCAAAAGTTGCTTTACTAGCCAAACCAGTATGTACAATATTAGTTTTAATTTAGATATATTTCTAGTGATAAAAACAATTCCTCCTATTTCTGAATACCGTATAGAAGGATTCTACCCATACTTAAGTGTTATTTAATATTAGCATTAACTAATCTCTTTGTAGCTAACTTTACACTAATGTTAACAAAAAAAAACGATCTACCAAGAGAAAACAAAATATTCAAACGGAACGGCTCAACTCAGAAAAAAAGATATTCAAGAGTTATCGCGCGTGAAGAATTTAAGCGGTACCAGGAGCGCATAATAGGGGAGGAATCTCAACAATAACGTTTTAATCTCAGGCCCAATAGACAGTGGACGCGATAAGCCGACTCTATCCAGATTATGCTGAAACCGCGAACGTAGACAATCTGAAACCTGCAGCAGCAAGATTGTGTTCACGAGTCCATCGTGTTTATGTGCCTGTATGAGATGCTTGAATAACATAATAAGCTCGAAATTCGTTAAACATTCCTTTATTCTTCTATGCAAAGCATTTCAAAACAAATGCAATGTTAAAAGTTATTCGTGCTTCTATTTGATATTACTATTTTAATAAATCTCTACAATCTCAGTATCTCTGTCGAGAAAAATTTATGCGGGGACATGAATAAATCGAAGATATGAAGGTAAGGTAGCTTATCTCAAGAGATATTGCCACTATAAAATATCTAAAGCGCGAAATTCTCGCTATACGAGTACTGTTTCAGAAGATAAGCAAGAAAATATTTATAAAACTTTATTTATAGCTGCACACAAGAGAAATAAAACGTCTAGATGGGTGGTCTCGGTATACGATAATATGCAAAGTTTCGTGTCCACAAGTGCTACTTGCGTAGGAAGCGGTTAAGGAGAGTCAATATAATAAATAATTACATGAATACGTAAATGGTCAGGAAACTTTCTGTTTACATAACAACAGTAGTTTTCTATTGCCATAAAACCTTTAATTAAAACAAAAATAAATCCAACGTGTGCCTATATCATATTAAAGAGAAAAGTTATAATTCCGCAATACCTAATCACAAACAGAGGAAGATGAAGCGTATTTTTCGACCTTCAACAAAATAACTTTCCTGGCAGTGATTTCAAGAAAATAAACTGTTATGCAAGTCTAAAATAGGACAATAAATATCGAAAATACGAAAGAGGGTATATTTGGAACTCGTTCAAAAACTTGTATGACGATAAAATAGATTTAGAATGGTTTCGAAAGTTCGACATTGAGCCTCGCAGGTGCAAGGCTAAGTTTTATGAAGCAATTTTCACCGGTGAAATTAGAAAATCATATTTTATGAACTGAAACTGAGTTCGGCGCAGGTAAATCGATAGGGAATACACTTGAAGAGTTTGGTACATTAGTTTTAAGTACATTAGATACAGGACTTACCACTCCAGGCATCAAACTAAAGTTTCCACCAAACCACGTTATTGATGACGTAGAATTTGAAGTCTTTCTTAATTCATTATTTTGATAAATGGAACGCGCTAAGAGCAAAGATAGGAATCTTCACTTTGAAGTTTACGTGTAGGAACTTTTGGACACTTCTAGACATTACTTAATCAATTTTGAAGTATGCTGTTAACTCTATATCATTCAAACTAAAACTAATATGTATATGTCTTGCATGGTGATAGTGCATGAGTAATTCCGTCACAAGATACGCGAATGTTGACATTTGTATCGTAATTAAATAATACGACATAAAATATGACGAAACACATTATAATATACGTGACCGAATGCATTAATTTCTTCGAAGACAGTCTGATAAGTGGTACGTCAACATAATGTGAATTATCATTTGTGTTGTGTGTTTGTATTGTAAAGCGATACTGGACGCGATGTTTAGCTTTCTGATAAAACTGAATTTGTACAACTTATTAAATGTCATTAGGGATATTTCCTATAGATACCTACTTATACAATTTCACACAAGTCGTTGGTTTTGTCTGTGCTTTTGTGTCCGTAGTTATTATCTTTGTTTTTGCTTTGACGAATACATTTTGCAATCGTATAGTATCGTCGTCTGTTCTTTATGGTTATGATTTCGTTTGTTTTTATACCGGCTAGACAGAGGTATTAAACTACTTTAAAACCTGTTAAATGGGACACAAAAACATAAGAGCAAAGTAGTACTACCACTTCGTAAATGTTACACAAAAATAGTATATCCACCAAACAAATACTTCAATATCAAAGAACCTGTATTATATTGTCTTATGACAATAAAACTCGACGCGATAACATCGATTGACGTCAGAATCGCGCCCTACGGCACATCTGAAGCTAATCTTTCTGAAAACCATGAAAATGGGACTACCAATTACCTTGATAACATCAGAAGACCCTTTAATGTTAATGGAGAAAAAGATTACTTCCAACCCAAAATAGAAGGAGAAAAACTCACTGATATGATTTTATGATCTGTTACAGTAAAAGGCAGAATTTTTGCTAACGTAAAATTGAAAGTATTCAGAAGCTAGGTACAGGCATCTCGTGTAGAAAAGTAAAGAATAAAAAATAGTAACTAGGTATAATATAAGCATTTGAAATAGTGATGATGAAAAAGTGAAAGCTTTACGTCCATACAAAGAAGAATAGGTAAAGAAAGCTATTTATTATCCACGTTATGTTACGACACTATAGTTGCAGACTGAATGGCGCTTGGTGTCCTTTTACGCGTAGTAAAAACAATTGAAGCCATAAGCCGAGTGATATCAAACAGCAGGCGACTGCCAAATCCGATGACAATGAAGGTGTCATATAGAATCATTGAAAACTTCACTGCAATGTTATTGTTTTATTTGGTAGCTGCATGGATATTTGTTTAGGGAATAGCATTTATACTTTCTGAAATTGATTCCGTTCGATATTTTATATTTACATGCAACTTAATCCTTGCGTAATTTTTGCTTTAGACTCTAGTATGATAATTGTTAATTGCCAGTATTATTATTTTCAGTAAACATCTAAAAACAAAACACAACGGTAAACATACAAGATTACCACGTCACTAATTACGTAAACTGAACTTCAAAACAGTTACTCTGTAAAGAGTAAGGAACGTAGAAACGAATGAATTTACGAGCATAATAAAACAAGTTCATGCAAAAGGTGGCGTGAACATTGATAAGCATGAAACTCACGGCAGACGCAGAGTTGCATTCATTAAAGACCGTACAAACCAATTCGCAGATCCACAAGCGATAAGCGAATAAGAAAATGAATTTGTTTCTGTAGAGCTCATTAGTTAATGGGAACGAGAATACTCTCTAGATTTTTTATAATGACAAGTACTAATTAGTCGTTTGATAAATTACCTTAATGTGTTGGTTGGAAAAACTGTTTGGCACCAAATCAAAGCAGATAACATTATGTCAGAAATTAGTAAGTAATTAGTTTCAGTCTTGATTTATGATTCCAAAAAACCTTACAACTATGTATTGTTAATATTCGTCTACTTTTTGGTCAGAAATGTCTTCGTTTCAATCTCCCGCAAACGTCTTACATCTTAGAACATAGTTTAGCACCGTGACACGGCCGGCAACGGTCGCCTGAAAAATGAAATCCCATTTTCGCGGCGAGTGCACCTGACTACGGAAAATAGGAAAATTCTTTGCGGGTTTTACAATAAGCCGACTTATAACAGAACTGTCATTAGATAAGAACTTTAGTAGTTGCGAATCAAATACCATGGATTTTGGGTAATCCTCTTATCTCTGTATCTTGAAAACAGCGCAGCCAGTTTGTTGGTACGGGGTTTTTTTAAGCCAGCGGGTATTACAATATGAGAGGCTGGAATAAGTCACTAAGATACATGTTTACGGATACTTTTAATTTCGAAGTTCTCGTGAAGTAAGTCGACCCTAAAAAGTTCGCGAAGAAAACGTGCTGCTCCCGAGTTTCGAGAATACTTAAATGTACCTCAACTGAAGTTTCCCAGTCCAGAGATATCATTATAAATTAATGAACATCATGAAACTATAATCACTGACATGAAAAATACCTATTTCATAATAATATTTTAGTGTTCAAAATATCTGTAGTTATAGCAATTACCGGCATGCCGTGTCAACACTAAGAGGGCGTAAAACGTTCAGTAGCAGAGGTAAAGGTAGGGAATGCGGTGCATAGGCACACGAGAGCATTCATTAAGGTCGGTGCAATCCCGGCGAACTGTACATTTACTAGTGAAAAACTGCCAGGAACTCGAAATAAAACATAATTTATTTTTGCACTTTTCTGCGTTGCGTTTGTTGGAACTGCAACGTTAATTTTGATAAGCATTTCTATTCAGTTGACGCTTTTTACGCATTTTGTTTGCAATTTTTCGTCTGCAACAGTTTGTACAAAAACCTTATTTTCAAAGTATACACACCTTAAGACACACACACACACACACGCTTATAACCTAGCCACTATTTATTACTCGTATACTTTAAACAATATAAACAGTGTATTAAAATATAAGTATATAAATACCTTCTACTGTCTACTTCGCACTAAGTACTCTTAACATCGGTGTTGTTCCAATCAGTCTACAGAGCCGTGAGTAATGAACACCACTGGTCTTGTAAAATAGACTTCAATGCTTTTAAAAAGAGACAATTATTTATTATTAGTCGTTCGCGAATGTTTTCTCTTTGTATAATCGTCGAATATCGCACGGTTATATAGAATACGTTCTATATAACCGTAAGGTAAATTGACGAGATTTTGTAAGCGGACCATGGTCTATTCTGTCTAAAATTTCCAAGTAATCAAACTATCTGGTGATCTAGAGCAGTCAAGGAGTGGTAACCCTAAGAATACGTCCGTAGACACTGATAACATAATAATGTGACGTTGCAAAGATGGCACGATGGGTTAACTTGTATCAAATTCGCATAGGGTTGGTGCAAATGTCGCAAAGAAAAGAACAGATGAAGTATTGCTAAAAGCGTGTTGGCTTGCCTTTCCTACACCAGCTTCAAAGAAAACTAGCAAATAAAGCAATATTTTCTTATATATCAATCACTTATATCATTGTGCAGTAACATTACAACACATTTTCGCCCAGTTCTGTAAGTAACGAAAGTAAGGCGTAACTTAAGCTGCGGCCACAGTTGAACGGTCGCAAACAAGCACGTAATTGCTCCAAGATAGAGCGTTTTTACTGTTGTTACATACGCGTTACATTGATGGAAAGCCACACAAACTCCTTGTAGCAACTTTGCAATAGAAACTTGTTTTAGTAAACTGGAACAGAATTGGTGCAAGTTCTTTTAGGGGAGCAAACGGTTTAGATAGACAGTCTTCTTTTTTACTTCTTGTTGTCTTTCGCAGCTAAGTATGAAGACTTCATCATCAGCAGAAAGACGTCTACTGTTGAACAAAGGCCTGTCCCTTAGAAGAGTTATGACTGCTTAATCAGAAATTTAGAGAAAGGACTCCACCCACCTACTTATCAAAAGGGCTCCAGGAAGATACTGAGGTTTCTCTTTCAATGCATTAATACAATCACAATCAAACACTCTGATAAATAATTGCGGACTATAAAAACTACCTCTAACGCTGATATTAGTCACTGCGATAGTTGGGGATTGTAATAAGAACTACAGTACCAGTACAGTCTATATGGTCGTCGGCGGTGGGCATCCATTTTATGGTAATGTCAGCCCACCTTTACGGGTCCATACGCACGACATGGCTAGCCCACTCCCACTTCAGCTTGGCAGTTTTTTCTGCCCACGTACATACCAGTCATTGAACGCAGGGTAGTGTTTTTGATAATTAATAAATATATATTTTTAGTAAATGAAGCCGAATATTTATTAATTAAAAATATTAGTTCCACCGTTATAAAGCGCCAGTCCACGACCACAATATATTTCAGTATTATTCGTGTAACGAGGTGATCAAAAAAAGGTAATTTGCTAAATGATTCTGTTCGAATGACTTTGAATGGCCATGTGATATGTATTTAAATAGGCTTGGATTGGAAACTGAGCGGACACGTCATTCATGTTCACTCATTCGTAACTTGATTTACAACGTTATAATCCTATTATGTAATTGTATACAAATACTGATTAAATCCATGGAAATTGCCACTCGACTTTGAACCAGTGACACTTGAATTCTGGCGTATCTATGATCTTGGAATTTTAGCAGTGTCACCCTAGCGTGAGATAAAGCTTGCACACAATACACCTCGCCTGTAATCCCTCAAGGGATAGATTTGATAAATATTGAGGTTATATTATGACAATATGACATTATATTTGAATCTGATTAATAATTCATTTAATAAACAAATTATGTTCGTTCATCTCAATTTAGTTTAATACATACATTAGGTACCTGTTATTAAAATGACGTTCAAAAATAGAAACAGAGTAATTCATGTAAAATTAATCTTTTCCTTATTCCGACTACCTATATATACCAAATATGTAATGTTATATAATTGTGTACAAAAGAAATAATTTTAAATAAGTACATAGTTTATTAATGGTTAGTGTTCTCTCGAGCTCGAGTATTATCGTTATCTGTAGGTAGTGTACCTAATATAAGATTGGGTACATTATTAAAGAGAGATTCCGTATTCGGTATTCAAATAAACAAGGGTACTGGCAGCTAAACATATCGAGCTATCCTATACCTAGTAGAGATTTGGTCTCTTTAAGAAACTTCTTAATCGATCGCTTGAATGATCTCGGATTGCATGTAGTGATGTCAATCAACGTTCGTTGACCGTTATACTGTACAAAGAAATTCTCGGTATTCTGCTACCATTGAGGGAGGTAAAAACTGAAGTTTTCCAGACGTACCACAAGTCACGTCTCGATATAACGCGACATTTAAAATTAAATTGTAGCTTCTTATGATCTGAAATTGATATTGACGCAGAAAACGATTTGGCAGCCAAGCTAAAGTGACAAACAACTTTAGCGAATCAATTTTTTTTTGTATCTGACATTATAAAACTAGACTAGCTGCACCCCACAGTGTTACCCGGTACATTTTTTTTCGGGATAAAAAGTAGCCTATGTGTTAATCCAGGATGTCAGCTATCTCCATATAAAATTTCATCAAAATCGGTCTAGCCGTTTGGGCGTGAAGAGGTAACAAACATACAAACACACTCACAAACTTTTGCCTTTATAATATTAAGTGTGATGAGAAAATAAAAAAAATACACATCAAAAAGTATATCTATCAATAAGGTTTTATTTCTAATACGTAGTATTCTTTTTAAAATTGTGCTTTAAGTAGGTATACAAGAAAAGAAAAAGTATGAAAAAGGTATTACCTACTCTAACAAAAGCCTTAAAAGAATTGTTGAACTAATTTATAATGCGGTTCAACTTTCACAACGGTCCAGCATAAGTTTTTCTCGTTGGGAAATAAATTCTTGGATAAACTTCTATACTGGGTCACTACTCACTACACGCCGTGTATTTTATTATAATTTCAGTCCAGACACGTCTAACCGATCGGTTAAATGCAGGTTTCAGAAATAAACAAGCTTTTGAGTTTTGACAAATGACAAATCTAGCGTAATAAAGAACCAAATGTATTAGATTATTAGTTTGTAAGTGTTATTAGAATTGATAGCATATGCCCCAATCAATAACGCGTCTATGGTTAGGCTAGTGTTTAACTTAAGAGATATGACTATTTACTAAATCGATAAAGGCAAACGTTCATAGTTGAAGCTGGGAATAAATAAGAATTGTAAATGAATACTGACTTTCTTACTAGCACCTAATCTGCTCGTTAACACTAAAGTACGACTAGCAGTATCAAACTTAACAACAAACAGGTGAGGTCATATGCAGTTTCATACAAAAAAAACTACAAGGCGGACTTAATGCGTTAGGTATTTTCTACCAGTCAAGTTTTAACTTCATATCAATGAAAAACTTATATTAAAAATATATGACTAATTAATACAAAATTCACTTACATTTGGAACAAGTACGTCTTGTTTATCCATTATAATATGTAATAACAATAGTGACTAATTTGAAACACGTTCGCACATAATAGAGACGAAACGTAACTGCTTTTAATACAAGGAAACGTCAAAAACATAGCGTGCGTGTACTTATTTTTAACGTTATTATATCATTATTAACTCGACTAATCGCAAATGGATTGGGAAATGTAGATACTATCCTGAACAAACGGTAGTAATGATTGAACATTGATAGCACGCATTACGAAACCTACAATATCAATCAAAAGTTAAAACAGGATTGCTAAAAATGGACTACACAATAGCGGCGATCGCGTTAAGAATTATCTGTTCACAAGTCACTGTTTGGTTATCATTATGCCTTAAAAATCGACACCAACTCAATAAGATGTCCATGTCCAATAAAAATCAATTTTAAGAAAATTCCTATTGTGATTTTACGTATCTACAATCATGTTGATGGAATATAGGAGGATGAGATCGATTTAGGATTGGCTATAGTAGGTTGATAGATTGCAGACATACATACATTTTATAGAAATCATACCCAAACATACGGAATATATTGCCTTATAGTATCATCATACATATTGTGTATCGATAGACACATTTGTCGATAACAACACGTATATCGACGGCCGCTCTATGTACACAGGTGAATAAATTTAACACATGTTTACGCAAACCCTCATTGACGGCTACTTCGTATATTAAACTTAATCTTCTTAATATTTTCTCAGAAGAGGTTGGTTTAACATTTATCGCTCCCAGGAACCAGATAACATTTAGCAGATGGTAACGAAAATTTCAAGAGCAAACAAGAGAACTGTTTATTTGGTCTTCACGGTCTAAAGTATCTAGTTAATAAAAATACGTACATATGTACCTACTGAATACCGGTATTTCAAGAACTTGTTATATTAATTACCTAATTTAATATATCTTTAAGTGGATATGCCATATCACATGACTGCACAATCAGAGTTGTTTGTTATTTAATGTTTTTCGTTGCAGCAATCGCTTCGGTAGTAAAAATCACTGATTTGAAAAGTCGATAAGAGATAAAATCAACTAATATGGACCATTAGTCCATTAAAGTATTCAACAATTATTAAGAACACAATTTGAAACAAAAGGAAACAAATGATATAACTGATCTCATAACTTGACAATATAAACATATGTACATACATTATGCACTAAACTGCCAAAGGATATAATAAACAAGCCACCGTTTAGTTCGCTTGATTATTGCCAGAAACAAAGGATGAATTTAAACTGCATCAGAGCCAACGCGACTAGAATATTCAAAACCGTATTACAGGCTCACGATACTAAAAACCTGACAATTCTCTCAAATATAAGGAAGCCTATTAAAACGTGCTTAGAAAATGCCAGTAGAAAAACTATTGCAAAGTCTCATTGCATATTCTATTCGCAAACAACGCACTGTCCCAGGGTATTACACCATCGTGCGCCGATTTATTCAGACTGCAAGACTATTACGTGGACGACAAAATGATAAGACGTTAGATAAACGGAACCTACACGAATATAAACCTAATTGCTTTGTAATAAGAGTGTAGGTGAGCTTACAGTGTGCAGAGATAGCTTGTTTGGCCTCTTGGCAATGATACAATGAGACACCTATGAGTCAGCCGTGACTGGGGCAGACATTACCTGTCCCTCGGGCCTCCTGTCTTGTTAACATATGCTCTTTACTGGTCTCTGAGATTCGTACCTCTTAACTGTATTTGTATCATTATTTGTTTGATAAGTTTTGGTATCTTTCAGAACCCAAGAGCGGAATTAGAAATTAATGGTGATTTTAAATAAATGGTATTTTTAAAGTAACATTCTTTCGAAAACAATACTAATTTGTTGGACCGTCGAAATTGATCGAAATCTGTTCACAACGGACGAATAAATTAAAACCGCGTTCTTTACAAAGTGGACCAATAAGGAGCAAAGTTTCTATCGCCTCAAACCGCAAAGATCATTTACGTCAAAACTGGACGATCGAGCTGCTCTAACGAAAGGGAAACTTCGTGAGTCATTATTGAGTCATTCCTCTAAATATACAAATGAAATGGCAATAAACTAGATTTTATATCACATTGTAGAGATAATAAATTGTTATGTGTCATTATGCCCTTATTTTGCTTGATGTTCTAACAAACAGGACGAAGAATGTTAAAGGAATACAAAGACGATTATGTTAAAGATAAAAGGAATTTACCGAGTAGAATACACAAACTAAATTGAGAACTAAATATTAAATTCCATTGAAAGCTTCTCAAATAGAAAGCACAGATTATATATCAAATTCCTGCAACTCTGATAAGTATGCGCATTATAAAATAAAAGCATCAAAACGAGTGAGCATATGCAAATCAAGTCAATTGCTTATTACTGCAGAGTGCGATACAACACTGCTATTATAGAATCAACACACTGATTGGCAGTTAGTGCCCTGATTAGTACATTGACACTGAATTAATCGCCCCCATTCACGTGCAATGAAAGACTTGCGTTATTTATGTGTGGTGCGTGGTTTCGCGTGCGCGTAACTGTATTTAATTTATTGATTTATATGGATTTTGTTTATAGAGCGTATACGACAAATTAGTACCTTGTCAAACTGGAGATTTCACTCAGAATTGCTCGATATGTTAGATAGTCGAGTCTATAAATCCTTCAAGCCAAAGACAAGACATGCTATAAAGCACTAATCTTTCGAAAGTTTATACGATAAAAAGACGTAAAATTAAACCATTTTTAAGACTAAATATTCTCTTTAAAAACAAGAAAAGTACCTACATATTTATCAATAAATACTGGACCATAGCAAAATGCCATTTTCTTTAGATATAAAAAGAACATAATAATAAATAGTTATTTCCATACAATCACAGCAAATTATTATTGCAACAGACTTGCAGTAGAAACGAATATAAATATAAACTACAAGACGAGGTCCAAAGACTTGAGCAAAAATATCTCTTTGAGCAGTCCTGTTTAGTGAAGCATACAAAACATGCATTCGCGATTCAATAACACGGGAACGTAATGCACAGAAATTTCTTTACAGATGTCTCAAATTCCACACTAACAGAATTCCCTTGGATGCTTAGCTTCGGCACGGAAAACGCGATAAGCGTGTTGGATATATCCTTAGCATAGTCCGCTTTATTCAGACGTATCCAGGCTTACATGTAGCTGCAGCGTTTCAAGGAAAGAAAATCTACTTTTCCGATTCCCGTCGTATGAGGATTACGCCACTTCGCGTTGTTAAAAATAAAATGCATCGCCGATAGAGGCCGACGATAGCGTAAAAAGCGTATAGGAATAGGATCTTGGCGATTCTTTACGGATAAATCGAGTTTTAAAGTATACACTTTATGTATGTTAGAAGCTTTTCATAGAACTAGAAACAGCTATATTGGTGGTGAAGTTACAGAAGACGCTGCTGTCTATCTTTTGGGTTTTTCCTTAATCGCCTCTTACGACACCCGCTGGACGTAAGGGGTGGTAAATTCTAGGCCAGATACCACGCGGCATTTTCAGCCGAGTTAGTCAAGATTACCTATATCATCAATATCCCTAACATGAAATGAAAGAATTATTGTATAATCCTATTATTGTAACACTAGGTGTGTTACAAAAATAGGATTATTATAATATAATGTACCTGGTTGTTCGCCACAAGGTAAAAATATTTAACATAATGGATCATACAAACATTGTGGAGGTAAATTTAGTATTTTCCAGGTCCATTGTGTCATCATTGAATAAATAATAAACGCTAAACCCATTGTTTTGTCCTATTTTTGATATAATACCTACGCCGGCTTGTCATTGTTATATTAAAACAGGCCGTTGCGTTATATTCCAGATATAATAAATGTATCTACTTTGATACATTATGAAATAAATATAGATACGAATATTTTATTTATTCCGATATAATTTCAAAGATAAGTTATATGAATGACGTTGATTTTGATGAGAGACTACCGTTAAGGGGTGGATTCAAATTACTTAATTGAAGTGAAGTTATGAAGGAACGTGAATCAGTGTTCTTTAGTCGAAAGGGAAAGATGTTTCCATTAGGAGCCCGATATTGTCTGACAGGCTGTAGCTAGGTAGTGATTTGAGGTCAGATATTATTGAAATGGTGTAGTAAATACTCGGCATGGAATCGACAGACGGATAGACATTTCTAAAATACCTGCTCAGATCGTGATTGTACTGAATTGTCATAATGACACTTTTTTAATTATTTTAATTAAGGAATAAATAATATTGATTGCTTAAAGTACCAAAACAAAAAAATACGCTATATAATCAAGAAATTAAATTAATTGGATACTATTTTTCACATCATGCAGGCAGTGAATTTGAACATGTTAAAACTTATAAAGGCGTTGGTTCTGTCCCTGAATCATGCGTTTTGTATCTATATCAAGATCTATAACTAACCCTGGTATAATAACGTACTCAACCGCCCTACCCTTTTAAAACATGGCTTCAATAACTAGTGAGTCAAGCTTTGTTGTGAACGCCTCATATCGTATACGCGTAGCACCAACTCGATTCTCAACACGGTCGATTGTCTACCCATTGTGCATCCACCCTACCGAAGATACATATTCCTAAAGAAAAAAGTAAAATTCCCATTGAACCTCTATTCAATGCAAATGTTTGTGCATTGTTCACGTAGGTTTACTAATAATATTTCTCACAGAAAAGAGCACAATAACTTGGCACAAATACTGTCATTGATTTATTTAAATGTACTCAATACAAACTACTTTGCATGCGAATAATCGATTTGGCTAATTTGAATTAACAGTGTAGGATATTTGAGGTATATTTAATGAGACGTCGATGGTAAGACTGACGATTTCTGAACACGTAAGAAGAAACGACGATGTTATAAAAAACCTCGAAATCATTATTTACACATTGCGAGAAAAGCTGATGGAGCGCTGAAAGCCAGAAACCATAGCTTAGTAAAAAGTATTGATTACATTACTACAAATAATTTGAAGCGACTTCGTTTCAACGATTACGAAACTTAAAAACAGTTCTTGGTAATAAACTTCTGTAGAATTTACCTTTAACATAAAGAGAATGCCAACAAAAACGTTATAGCCGTTTTCAGCCCATATAACAGCAATTGCGAGTTGATAGCTTCAGTTGTCCCATAGTCCTTTGACCATCGAGGACAATATGTACGAGACAATGGGGTAAGCTGGTAATCCCCTTGGCGTCACGGATAGGTATTTATACATGTACGTATATTGTAATGGTCTATAGCCTACATGGTATTCAAAAGGCCAGTTTTCATTGCTTTATAACTGAGAAACAGGAATAAAAATAATGATATAGGTAGTTTTTTTTTCTGCCTCGTTGGTCTAGTGGTTTCTAAGCGCGACTGCTGAGCACGAGGTCCTGGGTTCAAATCCCGGGTCGGGCAAAGTGTTACTGGGTTTTTCCATTAGGTAATTCTCAGTAGCGGCACGGAGTCTGGATTTGTGCCCGGTTGATGGCAATAGGCTCGCCCCCATTACATTGGCACCTAAAAACATAACTGGCGAAATGTGGGTGTAGATACTATATGTGCACCTCTGCCTACCCCTTCGGGGAATACAGGCGTGATGTTATGTTATTTTTTTTTTGCTGTAGGTAACATTAGCCAAAACTGGTAACTATCAATGAAGCTTGTAACAATTACTAATTATTCGGTAATTATTCAGTATCGTCACGGACACGTTGTCTTGTTAATGTTTTAGGTCGGTGTAGACAATTCTTGGTAACACACCACATTTAGGGGTCCGTACTAATATGTTGACGAGAAAACCCAAAGCGTCATTTATTTTACAATAAAAAAGGTAATGGCCATATTAAATTATATATTTTAAGTTCAGCTATCAATTAAAGAATGTTACTCTTTTTGATTATTAATAATTATACGATTTTATTTCAGGTATGAAACCCCATTGTTACCTTACATTGTAAACTTAACTTAATTCTTAAGTCTACAAGGTGCATATTTATTATTATTTATTAAAAGATTATCAAATAGGTCTTATGATGTCCTTATTTATTACAAATATTTCGTTCAATGAGACAATGGCCGACTAAGCACCTTATCACTAATCATGACTGCAGCACAAAAATGCGATCACACAGTGACAAGCACGTTGCCTTTATATTGTTAATTTTCTAAATTACTGATGGAAAGAGACTGATTTTGGCAATACAAAAACATACCATAACAGAGAAAAAGCAGTGTTTTTATATAAGTAACCAAAAGCTATCTTTATTACAAGGAATATTAATGATTAAAATAGAATAAGGTCAATGCGGCCAAATCCGTCTGCGGGGCAATACCATACAGGGATGCGTGTATCCTTTCTATGGCCAGGACGCTGTCGATAACTCAGTTGATAAAACAGCACAACTTTTTAGTACCAACTCTGTGATAAAAGATGGCGTAAGTTGTATACGTATGAAATAAACCGTGATCAAAGTTTACTTCTGCTGTGAACTCGTAGGTGAAGTGTAGTGTGCCGTCATATTTTCGAAGGTAAATATAAAACATTACAATTTACGACTTTGTGAGCGTGTTTACATATTGCTTGTTATGTGTATTACCGTTTTCTTTTGCCTATTTGAATTAAAAGCTTTTTGAAACAGAAATACTGACATTTTAAGATTCTTAACATTAAAATGGTCTATTGGGAAATTCCGTCTAATTTTAACGGGCTAAACCGTTATATACCGGTATTGCCCCATTTCAGATGTAGTCAACCTTTTTCATATTTTCCTTTTTATGATAAAGGTATTTATTAGACATTTAGTTTTACATGCACAAATATAATGATTGATTTTATTAAATTAATAATCGATTCGTATTGGTACAGAGTCAAAAGGAAATGACACAAGTTTGAACTTTAGAAACAAAGATCAGTTTTTCTGTAGAGTGGTAAAACATTGACGTGGCGCTTTGCTTCGACTCTGCGCCACTATGAATCGATTCTAATTGTCAATGTGTCGCGTAGATATCTTTGTACCGGGAAATATGCTTTACTACGTGTGTTAGGAATAAAAGTTTTAGTTAATTAATTACTTGATTCTCCTTTCTTTTGCAGTTTTCACTGGCTACTATCGGTAGTAACCATGGTAAGAAACTATAAAAGAAAAAGTACGAAAGGATCATATAATAAAGAGCATTTGCAAGAAGCAGTGTTAGCAGTAAAAAATGGCACACTTAGTGGGTACAAAGCTGCTCAAATATACAAAATACCAAGAATGACCATTATGGACCACGTCCACAAAAAACGATTTTCTAATAAATTAGGTAGGAAAACCGCTATATCTTTGGCTGTCGAACAAAATATTGCAACTTGCTTGCACACAATGGAGAGATACGGATTTGGCCTGAGTAGGACAGAAGTAGTTGAGCTGGTTGGAAAGTATATTAAACAAAATAACTTGTCCACTTGTTTTAAAGACGGAATTCCAGGCAAGGATTGGCTGCAGTCTTTCCAAAGACGTCATAATCTAACTGTTAAAAAACCGCAGGCTATAGAATACGCACGCAAAACCGGTGCTAATCCTTTCGTGGTTAACGAGTATTTCGATTTATTACAAAATACAATATCACAACTAGGTCTACAAGGAAAGCCTCACGCTATATGGAACTTAGACGAGACTAGTTTCTCAAAGGATCCTTCAAAAACTAAAATTCTGGGCCTCAAAGGACATGCAGCAACTAGAATTATCTCAACACCGGGTAAGGATAATACAACGGTACTGCTCGGTGCAAGTGCTGCTGGCGAAAAAACACCACCTTTAATTGTGTTTAAAGGTAAATACGTTTGGGACCAATGGACTTGTCCTCAAGCCTATCCTGGCACAACTTATGCTGCCACACAGAACGGATGGATGGAAACTACTGTATTTGAAGCATTCTTTAAAAAATCGTTTCTACCGACAGTAGGTAATCAACGCCCTATTTTACTAATTTATGACGGACACTCAACCCATTTGGGATTAAATCTCATTGAAACTGCACGAAAAGAAAATATTACTATACTAAAACTGCCCCCTCACACTAGTCATATACTGCAACCATTAGACATCTCGGTTATGAAACCATTCAAGGACAAATGGGACATGGCACTTGTAAAATGGCAGCGCCTTAATATTGGCGTCCAGCTGCCAAAAAACGAATTTTCACGTCTAATTGGAGAAATATGGGGGCAAATAGAACCACATATTCTATGTAATGGATTTAAAAAGGCTGGGATATATCCATGCAATTCCAGAGCTATTGAAGAATCTAAATTTGATCCGTTGAAATTATATAACTGGAAGAAACAGTTATCTTCTGTCACAAATCACGAAGATCAGATAGATATGTTGCCCTTTCCTAATTACCAACATAATCATATAACAAGTTGTAATGGAACAGAACCGCAAACTTTACTAAAAATAGTTTTATCTTGTATCAACAAAATGTACATACCACCCGATAACCAGATTGAAAGCGATTTATTAAAAAACACAGATTGTAATAATTATAAAGAGTTCACACAAACTAAAATGCAGTCCACGGTCTCAAGTCCGACGGTGACGTTTGAGTCATTGTTGTTAGAAAAGGTGAAACGTGGTGAAACAACCAAAACAAAACGAAGTAGAGTGGCTTTAGGCGCAGAAGTGATTACTAATAACGACGTCTTAAAATCAAAATTACAAAAGCAAATCAAAAATATTAAGCAAGAAACAGGTAAAGGTAAAAAACGTAAAACGGATGACTATGTAACTTTACTTAGCAAAGACTTAAAAAGCAAATCTGAAATGCAACCATTTATTGTTCAGCAATGTGAAGACATTCCTAGATGCTTGGAAAATAAACGTAAAATAACTATTTTATCCGATATCGTTTTAAATAAACCACCTGCGTCTGATGCAACTAATTTATCACAACCAGGTCCTTCAGGAATTTGCAAAGATAGTTATGGGAAAAGAAAAGTTGTAAATAAGGTTGCCACATCAATTACAATTTCAAATAAAAATAAAACCTCTTTGAAGACTCCAAAAGGCAAAGGAATTGGAAAAAAGAGCATTGGTAAAGAAAACCAAGTGCCATCCCCTCATATCGAAGTAACCAATAAAGTCATGAAGAACCGAAAGTCGAGAATATCTTCAAATTCCACCACTAGTGTATCTGGTTCCATAAGTAGTCATAGTGATTCTGATGTAGACGTTGCATCTGATTACGAACTTACCAAGGATTTTGGCAGTATTTTTGTTGACAATAACCTCACATCTAGTGATGGGATAGTTCGAGACGTGATAGAATATTCTAATTCTACTTTTACCAATATTGGTGAAAACATAGAGACTGAAACTACCATAAGTACGTTAAAGACTGAAAACGATGAGATAAAGTCTGACATTCCCACAGAAAACTATTATATCAATGACCACGTTCTGGTTAGATATTATAATAGAAAAAAGTGGACATATTACGTTGGAACTATAGAAGCAATCCATGTTGACGAAAAGACAAACGAACCATATTATACAGTGAAGTTTTTTAAGACAGTAAAAAAACCTGAACTTACATTTAAGATAACAAGAAGAATAGACCGGGATGAGGTTCCAATAATTTCAGTAGTAAAAAGAGTTAATTTATTTAGAGATACAGAAAATATAAATAATAATTACTTTTTATGTAATCAAGGCGATGCTATTTATTTTTCTTAGTCTTTAAAAGTTTTTGTGATATTTTGTTATGAAAATGAGAATATTTTGTTACTAATTAGATCATTAAATACAGTTTAAGTTTGTTACTTCTAAAGAGGAAGTAATTTGTAATGTATTTAATCTTTTATGTTAATTCTGATTCTAAATTATGGTGATAATTTAGATTCCTTTAAATTGAACAAAAATTAATATTATTAATTATTATTCGCATTTTTAACTGTATGGTTTACTTAACAATGATTAAAGTAGTTTTTCACGTATATAAACGAAATGTCTGAGACTAGTCTATTTATTTTTTGGGTATTAGTCTATTGATTTCCTATTTTGACATTCAGATCTATTCTTTTTCTTTGTTAATTCTCAAACTGATTATTTTAGCAATAAAAAAGAGTGACTAAGACAGGACTTGAAATATTCCAATAGAAAGTTTTTATGTTTTTATATAAGGTATCTAAGTATTTTATAACAAGCGCATGTGTATGCAATATACCACTTGATTACCCATTTGGGGATACACAGATGTGATTATGTGAATTAATGAAGAGTTTAACTAAGTATGTTATTGTTTATAAATTTGATCACTGTTTTTGACGTTATATTTTTTTAAGAAGAACTTTCTGATTTTTGTTTAAATAACCAAGTACTAGATAATGATTACCTACATAAACAATTTATTTTCCAGAATTGTGATTTTTTATTTACTTTAATTAATTTAACCATGAGAAAAACAAGTACAAAATCTATAAATTAGACTGTTAATTTTCAACCATGTGAAAAGGTTCTTAGCTCCTGACCATAAGAATATGCCGGAATAACCCCTTAAAATACTTTTTGCGCATAAAATATAAATTCGACCTTATAATCTATAACCCATGGAACATATTTGCTAAGAATTCACACGTTTAACTTTAGAGATTGGATACATTTAAAATAACTCACATTTTGTAGGATAATTATGTGCTAGACGGATTAACCCGAAACTGTAGGGAAAATCCGTCTAGCGACAGTGTTTTTAAAAACATGTTTATTTAAATGTCTATGGTAGTTACTACATGTTTTGTGCATTATTATAAAAGCCGAAAAAATGCTTTATTGTTGGCATTTGTCAAATTTGTATTAAAGTAGTTAACATGCTCATCATACTCACATAAAGTCATCTACCAAAAAAATATGACGGTATTGCCCCCATTGACCTTACAGTATTTAGGGTTTGTTCTGAGTAGTTAGGTATGTGAAGCGCTTGCGAATATCGCACTTGACTTGTCTATACCAATTTAATATTTACATTCTTCATTAGGTGCCGATAATTGTTCAATTATGCATTAATTATTCAAGGCTGTGTAAGTTGTTAGTTATAGACAATTATGTATATTCAGCGACTATACTGAAAGCTTTCAAATTCCTAAATTGTCTTGCGTAAAGAAAATTTCCTTTCAGAAGTAGAAATAGAAATATTTTTGACCCTTGAAATTAACAATGCGAAATTCTATAAAATATCAACACCCGCATTTCGTTGACCATGTAATAGGCGTGTCCATAAACCTATTGCCACAAGAGTCCTATGTTGGAAGCAAGCCTATTGCCATTCATCGGGACCTCACCACGTCTGTCGCCTCTAACTACATACTCTCCGGCAACGGAAGGGAATTATATTCTTGATCCGACCCCCCACGGACAGTATTTGCATAAACAATAAATCAATAATGGTGTTGCATCAACATCCTTCCTCACTTATAAATGCTAAAGTGAGTTTGTTTGTTCATTACCTCATCACGAATTACTAAACTACTAAACCGTTCGTAATGAAATTTCATATAGGGATAGTTTTCACCCTAAAAAATGCATATGTAACTTTTTATCCGGGAAAAGGAGGCAGACGAAGTCGCGATCTGAAGTTAACTCTATTCAGTCACATTCAATCACGGCCTATACATATTTCTAACAGCTTGTCCTCATTAGATGAATATTTTTCAAGGCCCTTTTATGCTTTGTGGTTGATCGAACAACCAATATTAATTAAACAGCTATAAATGAGGTGTTTATGGAACGTGCCTGTGATAGGAAAATATATTATAACTACATCTATTGACGTCATTAAATGTATTCTGAAACAGGACAAATTGGAAAAAAAACAATAAATATAGCCAGATGTACTTTGGAAAATGATTACCGAAATAAGACATATTACTCATTATTGTGTTATGTACAATTGTACACGGGCCATCACAGGGATAGGCAGAAGTGTTTTGATTTTATAAAATGTATCCTTACTATAACTTAATTTTAAAGGTATTTTTTTATACTTAATCGCAACAGGAAGGTAAGTAGTATATTTTTTGTTTTACTTTGATAACACTGTGTATGCCTAACTATAGATAAATAAAACGCATTTTAAATATCAATAATATAAAAATGTGCTGTATACACGTGAGTAGGTGAGTATTATCAGTCGCACACAAAAACTAGAAAGTGCGTGTATAATGGGGTGGTAATAGCAAATAACAGCTGTTTACTGGCACCTGCGCGTGGGCAACCGTATTATAGCAACAATGACCAAGCCATATGGCCGGGCCGTTATGTAGAAAGTAAGACTGCGTATAACTGCGGGCACGGCACCACAGACGGTACCATATGTCGAACTGTCGTGACGGTATCTAGTTACAATGAGACTTGATGGGAAAACAATACATTTATTACTATACTCATAGTTCATAGTAATAAGTGGTTATAGTGGAGTTATAGTTTAAATAGATCTGAATAGGGATGTGTTGCTGAGCATAAAAAAGGTCGTCAATATAATTATACCTTTTTCAATTCAACCTGTTCGATGATTTAAAATAATAAATTAAAAGTACACACACAACACACAGTACATACAACAGGTAACTTTAATTTTCCAATATTTAAATCAGTATATGCAATTTAGCATGCATGACGGCGAAAACCTTGCGACTTAAGTAATTATCAATGCTCTTTTTGTAAAAATACTTTATCAAAATAGTATCTTATTAATCGAGTCGTGTAGACGATCGCTTATATTGATAGCGTAATCAGTAATTGTTAATGCCATTAATTGTCACCCTTTTTCAAAATAAACAATTCAGTCCGTCAACGTCAGGGCTGTCGCTTTATAAAAATGAGTGAGTATTAATTCTGACGCGCCACTGTCTAGTTCGAGACCCTAGAGAATTTGTATTGTTAATAAAATGTCGCCGCTTTACTGTCAAGGTCAGTTCAACTCATTTGAACTTAAATGTTGACATAAAGGCGCTTTCGCAGCGCTCTTGAAAAGGCTATACCGGGTGTAGATGTACTAAAGTGGGAGGTAGCGTAGGTAAAATATCATCAGAGAAATAAAAATGTTATTTTAAAAAATATATTTCGAAATTCTTAATTTTTTTTTTCACACTCCTACAGGTTTTATGCTATGTGGTCTGATCAATCTAAAACAAATAAGTAAGTATTTAAAAAAACCTTATTTACGTGGTGGTAATTAATTTAAAATAATTCGAGTTTGTTGAGCCATATCGGAACCTACACCTTTATAAAACACAATGTAATAGAATAAGGTGTGTCATTGAAAGTTCAATAAACATCAACACAATTCAATTTCACTTTTCTACTCGTGTTACGCCATACATATCTAGATGTTCATTAATTGCGGCCGATATTCACAAGGTGAGTACACATTTCCATTCAGATGATGTCATCGTAACTGTTATGTTGACAATACCAATAGGCATGTTAACGTGAAGGATTAGACCGCCGCGCCGGCCGTCGGCACCGGCACCCTTTATCCATACAACACTAAAAGCGCGAAGGTTAGCCGGCCTTGTAATACATCAGCCGTATCATATGGCGATGAACTCGACATTTGACTCAGTGTTTATCGATCGCACCTTAGAATGTGCGTGTACCACGTAGTTTTGATAACTTTCGAGCTTTTTGAATTATTTATATAGCGTACTTTTTATGGCTGACTAAAAACCATTTTTAAGTACCTACTTGGATTTAAGTACAATTTTAACCATTAAAGGGGGGAAATTTTTGTAATTTACCGATAGACAGATGAAATGCACAGCCCTATGTCCGTTGCGTAGGTTGCCAGTAAAGCAACAAGTATCACAAGGCAAATATTAGCGTGTCGCATTTTATGCACTTTTTACACGAAGCAAACCAATCAAGGGGTTGTATATTATTAGAACTGAAGAGACATCAATTAAAGTAACGGCTAATAAAGAATTATTAAGTACTGTATTGTCACGATTAAGCAGTTAAACTTCTTTCAACAACCTTGTACTAAAAAGGTTTGTTTGAATTACTAGGTATTTTAATTTGACGTTGTCTACATGTTATCAGACTTTTGACTCATTTGAATTTTGAAATTAGAAAAACGTAATTCATTTATTTTAAATTCCAAATTGTATCCTACCTACTCACTTGTTAATTAGCAATATTGAATTGCAAAAAAGACTCAGAGTTGGCAGTCTTAATGCAGTTTAAAAATGTATTGAGAATGCGATAAGCGGCGGAACAGTTTTCGCAAGAGTTTACATACGAACACGTTGAGCGTATCCGGTGATTACGTCTTACCTAATTAGATACACATTAGCATTAATTTCAGTACAAGTGACAACTGAACGACTCAAGTAAATACTAGAAATAATTAAAAATTAGATTTGGCAGCCCTGGCGCAGGTCAACTGCCAAAACTTTGATACGCGAGCAGCGAACGATAAATAATCCGCTTGGCAGGTGGCCTATACATCTGCCAACCGCTTATTGATACAAAGACTACTTCATTTAGTCGGGCTACACAACACTAGCTAAACAAAAACGTATAATTGTAGCAATACCTTTTACGACTCAACTCACAGACAAATTTATATACTGGGAGGCACATAATAATGTAGTACGTAGTTTATCTCATCAATGCTCATGTAAACTGTTTCGTAACATGATATTCAAAGCTCCAATCATGACTCTAATCAGGCGTCGATAACATTGGCGGATTTCAAGGCCAAATGAACGTCCATACGCAATATTTACTAATTGTTAAAAAAATATAGGAAATAAATACCGTGTCAGACCCAATGGGCGAGCCGAGGGGGGAATCCTTTGAATCTCTCCTCTTCGATAGAGCTTTCTCTACCCAAGCGTTTAACGACAATCTTCTTCTCGTCGAAATCATTGTACACAAAAACTTTTAAACCAATTAAAAACTCAGTCACATTGCTTTTTAAAATCCATATAGAGAACAGTCTTCGAAATATATGAGAACACTTCACAAAAAAACTTTATCGAATTAAATTGTCGATGTAACAATGCAATCGTCCGTACCTATTGAATTGACAGCGGAAAATGGTGGCACGAAAACTGTGTTTACGAGTATATAACTCGACCGATAGCAAGTGCCTACCAGGAAAATAGGTGTGATAACGGGAATATTTACACAGACCTAGTTTGATTTTATACATATAGCTAAAGGTACTCATTATGTACTGAAATAAAAGAATGTGATCAGACTTAATAATAATATCGCCATATCTGGTCTCACGGTCGCACCCGCGTCTGCCAAGCGTGACGTCTAAGCTATTCCTTTATCGCGCTTTTTCTGCTAAGAAATTATCAGTATGTAATTGCTGATAAGCCATAAGGTGGTGCCCTATTCCATGAGACTTTCTGACGCAATGTGCTTGTACAACCTCTGCTTTCTTACTTTATAAGCATACAAATTGTTGCTATTATAAAGGTCTCACGGCCTCTATAAATATAAATATTGGACGAACTCAAGCATCGCGGTCAATATGTATCTACCTAATGTCGATTCGAGTCCACTGAAATTCAAGTATTCATGTTCTGTCCTTGAAAATAGCAATATCGTTGACAGGTTACGTTCGCATTCTACTGGTTAAGTTAAAAACCGCTTCTTTACGCGTGACGGAATTACGACATCCGGCGGAATAAATTCATTAAAAAAAATGCAAGCATAGATACGTACGTAAGATATGCAAAATAATAGTTTCATTATGCTTGCTTTAAAGTTTATATTTCCAAATCCCAAATTCCAGTCAAGACAGCAAAAATATTTTATTTAATAATAAACATAATTGCTTAGCATCGTTCATAATTGACGTGGTACGCTTCTTTCGCAAGCAAAAACAAAACGCTCAAAAATAATTTTATATAAATCTTCTTCATAATAAACTTGAAACAATCTGGTACCATCTAAATACAAACGGAGTACAATCACAAACATCGTAAAAAGAAACTCCCTCATTATCTGTCCAATTTAAACCATCCTGCAACCGCTTTGAGAACAAACTTGTTGCAAAATAAACCATGTGCTAGTAAAAACTAAGTTGAAATTCAATCTTTTAGTGTATAGCGGAAAAGCTACACACGGATTTCCACTTGTCTCCAGAAAAGTTAATGAATGAAGGAAAGTCCGACCACGAGGTTATTTGAAACAAAAGACTAATGCTCTACAGTGGGAACTAAACAATAGCTGAACGTTTTGTATTGTACAAAATGACCTCCCTCTTTGGAATGCGAACAAAAAAGTTAGAGAGCAAACTGTTTGCTAAGAAGAAAGTGTCGGATTTTAAGTAGTTACTATGTGAAAAAATGCGGACGACGCATTTGTAAAAAGAAGTAATTTAAATATACTTATACTTAGTACCAACGATGGTTTAAATCTTTCACTGTGAGAAAATAATGCTTCGAAAGCGATTCTTCTTGTGAAGCTGTATTTGAGTTTATGGAACTAATTTCAAGTGTTGATATAATACGTAAACATTTTTAGAAGTGCGTTTAGATAAATTGTCCTCGATTGGTTAATAAACGAGCTGCGGATAAAAACCCTCTGCACTGTAGTCTGTATGTAATATTGTATAAAATATTACGCAAGTTTCTATCATTTCATGACGGCCTTGTAACAGATATATCTTCAAGCGATGGAGACTGAGTAAAACATGCACAGGTACTATATAAACATCGTAAGTTTATTAAGGTCCCTGAACAGAAAATGAAATAAAGAGGTACGGTAGAGTACCCTTATTTTACACGTTTCCATTTCAATATATTTTGGAAATGAGACAGGAGTTGTAGTGAATAAAACATAACGGAGCCACGAAACTTAAACCGTTTCATTATTTCCAACCAAATTATAGTCCCGCAGGATTTTACGAAGATAGATCGAAGTTACGGTAAGTTGCCGCATATTATATTAGCTACAACACATGCGGGAATTGTACAAATTGTATTATGTGTTACTAACACTCGATACAAGCCGCGTTAATTATTATACCTACTAAGCGCTGTCTGAGACACAAGCTTGGATTAACTTGATGAATTGTTGTGAATTATGAAGCCTAACATTGTATGTAGATGTACCTTATATAGTCAATTCCATTTCATCAAATCATGTCAATTTCCAATTATATCCTACTAATTAATAGTATGGTTTGTCCTGTTATATCATTATTTTTTTTTTATTAGGATTATTGACGACCTATGTTCCTTCGAATTTCAATAATATAATTTCACTCTTCATATTGGATTTCATTTAATAAGTAGATCGTTTTACTCCATCAATACATAATTTAGTCTTAAAATAGGCACGGTAGAAAATAACGAGTGGTATGAATACGTTTTGTTTCTAAAACAAAGTTTTGATAAAGGTGAGTTCAGGTCAAAGCTTTGTTTCCTTTCTGTCATTCGGACAATTTGGTTACCAAAATAGGGGAGGGAAAGAGTACAAAGTCTCAAAGGATAAACTTGCTTCACTGTAAAGTGGTCCGATTGAAAAGTTTGCCAACCGGGAGCCCTTTGCCTTAAGTCCTCTGATGCACTCCATTCTTTTTTTCACATTTTGCACTTATTACACTTTATCTTGAGACGCAAAATAAAATAAAAAAAGGCAACAGAACCGAGCTAAGTTTATTAATTTAGACATCTTTGTGACTGAAGTCTCAGTAAGTTACTTCGAAACTAATTTTGTAAGAGTATTTATAAGAGGATTTTTATAGACAAACGAGGGATTTGTGAAACGAAATTTTTATCTTTTTAATTAAAACTGTATTTAGCTTTGAAAATATCTGACTGGTATCAACTTTTTGTTATTATAGGTACAGAGTAACCGTCTCATCGTCGCCTTCAAAACAGGACATTTCCCCAACTTAATAGGTACAACTTTCTGCATTTAATATTACATTTTAAGTTTGTCAAATATATAAATATTAGATACATCATAATTTCTCTTTTATAGTATTGAACTTTTCAATTCAAAATTTTGTCAATGTGTATTGACCTATTTCAGACCTGGATCATCGGATTGAAATCTCAAAGACCCACTCAGTACACCTGTTAGACTATTCATGCTTTCAATTACTTTAGTGAGTTAATCAGACTGAGTGCGAGTCAATTTGTAGGTGAACATGTATATGATTATCAAGGTCATTCGATTCAGTGATGGTATCTATAGGTCAAAGTTGGCCGGCGTTCAAACATTGATCTCAATAGCATACTGTTTACAGACCCGTCGCTGCCTGAAATATCGGGTGGAAAACGTGCGCCGGTTCACAATTTAAACACTGGCTCATAAACCGTACCGTACAGGGACCGTATATGGGAAAATGTTTCAGTATTATTATGCAATACTAAAGAATAAAAAGTTTTATATTGATTAACTACTGCAAAAATGTACAAAGCTAAAAAATATTGAGCCGTAAAGTGTAAATAATGGTGCTAAATTAGACACATCGTGACATTTTAATGCTGATGTCTGAAGGTTGCTAAAACGACAGCCAAAGTGCTAACAGGCAAAACATGACATGCGAGTTTCTTTAGAATTACATTCAAAACTTTAAACTCCGAAGAGGTAGTCTCTTCAGGAGTTTAAATGCTTACATTTCACCCCTCATCTTGAACGTCGTGTACCTAATAGATGGCTAGGTTCCCGTTCATTCGGCCCACATAAGGATTGTCTTACGTCTCGGTTAGGTTAGCCAGAGAAGGGAATAGCATGTTTCATCCCTTCCGAAACCGAGACCGAAATAAAATTTATTATTTCTTTAATATGCTGACGAATAAAGGGCCTCTTTCGCCAAATAGTTTTCATAAATAGTCGAATCGTATTTCTGTTGTTTTACCTCAGTCATAAATATTAATGGGGATTGCGCCACCTAACCATATCTCTAGAGACGTATGAGGGACTGCAAGATTTATGTAAGGTTCTTCTGATGCCAGCTAAAAATGAGTACAACACCATCTATATTTCGACGGAATCCATTTGCTGACAAGGGTCACTCATGTTATTGCCACCGGATCGAGGTGCTGGTCCGAATTTCAGCACAATCTTTACTCACGGCTCATACATATTAATGAGGGTCCAAGAACACAAGAATAGGATTGAACATTCCCAGATTTAGTAAGATTATCCGAAAGTTACGCACCTCCGGCGTCGGTTCTGACAATCGGGAATTTATGTTTATTTCTTCTGACTTGGATAAGTTATAGACAAGGAAATAAAGTCTAACATACATTAGTTGGTAACCTCTCTTACGTAGCACTTGCTGATCCGTAGATTGTATAAAGACCCAACTCCCCGGCTAGGTAAAACCCTCGAGTAAAAATACTCTAACCATTTTAGTTTTCCTTTACAATAGTATACCATTGTTCTACTACTAATACTGTTTATTTTGTGGTCGTACTAAATATACCTAATGATATATAACGAGCACAAAATGAATAAAGTAATTAAATAACCGCACTAATTACGTGACGTTTAGTTCCAAAAGTAAAACATCAAGCTCAAGTAGAAAGTGCGTGTCTTAATTACCAACGTGGCTTATTAAGAATGACTTCGCGGTAAACATTATTATTAGCTTTTTCAAACGATATTATGAGAACAAACGTTTTTGTAAACAGAGCATGGCCGACGTCCGACATGCTGTTTCATTATAAAGTCAATACAATTACAATTAGATACAGTTTAACGGTGATCTATATCATCGATGACTCTATTGTTAATTGCTAATGAAGTACCATAAAACACATTCAATTATGCTAACAGCTTTGACAATACCATTTAACTAATTATATGCTTAATAAAATTGTCATCTCTACTGCAAATTGGTAGGTATGTAAAACTGATAGTGATATAAGGATTAGATTTAAAGAAAGAGGACTTCCATACGGTATAGAAAAAAAGTTTTTACGTAATCGAGAACTAGAAATTCATTACTGACGTTAACGAAATATAAAAGGCAGGTCATGTCTTAATGGCTGACATACCTTTTGGTTGTCTGCGTTTCTTCTCCCTAAGGAGTAAAGGCTTGGCTACTAGGCCATTAGGTCATCACAGTGTCAGTGCACTCAATGTTAATAAGGACAAGATACGTACCAACCTAATAACTTTACCAAGCTTTATTATGACAACATTTTCAGTGATCCTTAGAGAGTTCATCAAATACTATTTACTTTCAATTTGAAAGTGGATCGCATAGGCAGGTACATCTGCATGTTATTAATTGCGACCGCATATTTAAAACAAAGTTCGGTCTAGCGAGCCACATTAGAGCTCATCAAGGAAGGTGATTTCGAGGGTCGCCGTTGTCGAAATCGACATGGAGGACTATATATATATATATATTAATTAACGTCGAAATAAGAAACAAAGTCCCTATTCCTTTCGAATTCAATCACGCAAAAGTTCAACGCTTGAGTGAACTTTTATCGAGCGAAGGGCAGAAAGAAAGAGCTCTTTCGCAACCGACCCACTCTTTCGGACAACTGACTTCACAAAATGAATCCGTGTACTTAGATTTATTACTTTAAACAACGGATTAATTTCCAGACGCCCCATTTAAACGGGTGGGGTTTGAATAAATTGAGGTCTTAATGTGTAATCAGGCAAAGTCAGGGATCTAATTCTGAAGTATTGTACCCATACAAATGTTGCTCGAAGAAGACTGCGAATATTGAAAAAGAAATGGCAAGTTTTTGCTTTGATGTAACAAAGACCAATCAGAAATCTTGTTCAAAAGTTTTTACACAGGTAAGAGGTAGCGTTTTTATCACTCAAATTGTAATCTTAGCAAAATGATAAGTTAAGGTAATATCATTTTTTTAAAGATGATCACTGGAGTGATCACCCTAAACGTTATTAGAAATGTTTGTAATGGATAATTTAAAAATAAATAGTATAAACTGAAAGCGATTTAAATATGATTGAGTGCAAGCGCAAAGCAGCACTCTATAAGTCGAAAAAATACAATTTATTTAGCTCTTATTGTGTCTCAAAATACATTACTTCTCTTATTTATAATTGGCACACATACTATTGTTTTCCTTGATACAGATGTTACGTGCGAATAGCAATAATAATAATCTGTCCGATTACATACAAATTGTTGCACTCGCTTCCGATTCGATGAATTCACACAATGATTTAGTATAACTCGTAAATTATGACCGAGTTATAGCCGGCCAGTGTTTATAACCAGATAATGATCTATTTACTCTGATATTTGCAAAGTTTGCTTTCTAATAGCCGTATAAATTGCACTTTCGCTGTTGAGAGAAAACACAGAAAATGTGGCGTGTGATTGTTTGAAAATGGTACGTGACCATACACGTTATGTGTGATTATCTTAGAATGTGACCATGAGGAACCATTTTAATAAAGCTTTCTATTAACTGACAGGTGAGATAATATTTATCAACTAACTTAGACATATAATGCAGCAGTTAAATAATAATATAAGCTAGATTTGCGAAATTATTTAATAGTAATCTTTTTAATAATTATATTCAGCGTTATTAGCTGTGACAGGTACTGAACGATCGCTCTCTATGTTTATTAGCAAAAACTGTTAACACTCAAGACATCGTGATACTTTGAAAGTTAAAAATATTAATAACGTCGTAAACATAAGGAAGCAATTTGAATGTTTCACGTAACATAAAAGGCCTTTTCTTCAAAACCTTTCGCGTAACATGAACTTTATTCATTGTGTATAGACTCGGTTATCTGATCCATATTTTACAACTTACTCAAGGTGATATAATAAAGCTGACGTGATGTTTACCTGTCTTTCATCCCAATATAAACATTGAGGATACAAAAACCTTGTTACGCCGTAAAATATGACTGCCAATTTATACTGTGTAGTAAAAATGACAGCTCACAGCATGATACGTAAGGAATCTTGCTGAATCAGACTATTTTGTGCTGACAAGAAGTGTAAGTATATAAAGAAGTAGATAATATTAGGTAGATGAAATCAATTCCTACCTATTTTTGCTCGTACTTATAGTTATTTTATTGTTTTATTACTGTTCATTTGTTTCGTAGCAAACATAAACGATTTTCTATTTAAAATGTGGGCGTCTAGACTATTATAGGTATATTATGTTTATTGAGTTATATATCGTCTCTTCTAAATTCTAGCGCTTCACAGGATCCAGGAATTGAGTTTATGGGACTGATCTCAACTCTCACTTATGCACACACTAACTCGCACACACGTAAACTTACTTCAAGATGGAGACGGTTTGCAATTCTTCAAATGTGATTAAAAATATTTTCTTTTTTAAAACTGTTTCATTCGTGGGCTACACTGATTTACTATAATTGCTAGCACGTACCCACAAAATCTTAACAGAAAACAGACACAAACATTCAATACCATAAAGATATTGAGCTTAAACACCCTGTAATTGCCTGTCATGTGAAATGAAATGTTTTAATTAACGATATTGATGGAAACCGACTTGAAACGCAAACAATATGCTCTACGAGTACAACGATTACCACTAAATATTTACGTGAAGAGAATTTATTGCTTCAATAAATCAGTGCAATGATTTCAAAATGTTACGAACAGAAACCTAATATGATTAGGAAGTGAAATATTGGGTTTCGTCTGTCGTGAATACTGTTTATATGGAAGGTTATTATTAAAATTCATTTGGTTACGTAATAGCTCATACTTTACAGGAAATACAAAATTGGTCAAGCTTAATATAACATGCTTTATACCTCACACACATAACATCACGCCTGTATTCCCCAAAGGGGTAGGCAGAGGTGCACATATAGTACACCCACATTTCGCCAGTTATGTTTTAGGTCCCAATGTAATAGGGGGCGAGCCTATTGCCATCAACCGGGCACAAATCCAGACTCCGTGCTGTTACTGAGAATTACCTAATGGAAAAACCCAGTAACACTTTGCCCGACCCGGGATTCGAACCCAGGACCTCGTGCTCAGCAGTCGCGCTTAGCAGCCACTAGACCAACGAGGCAGTCTGTGCTGTATACCTAATATCAATGTTGATAGTATAATTTAATTTATAAATTGATTAGGCGAGCCTGATTACCGATAAATTCAATATAACTTAATAGGGGACTAAACAAATGAAATAATCCAATTCCTACAGAAAAGTAAGTTGATAATTAAGCTCTGAAGTTTAACGTTTATATTCAGCAAATAAAGACATTTAGTTACTAATTGACCGCCGAAGGGGACAGTTTTATGTGGCTGTTGGTGAAATAAGACATAAAACCTACCATTACATTCAAGATGACGTAGGTAATGGTCGACCTTCACCTAGCAACATGACGGAAATAATTGCACGAACATGGCCACTTTTTCAAATAGGTTTTTATATAAAAAGCGTAATGCAAAATAATTATATAGGTGTTTCTGAGACATAGGTATATGAATCGTTGCTGCTGTTATGTATGTGTAAATCATCTTTAAGTGCCCAATAAAAAGACGATATTAATCACAATTAGCGAAATCGAGTGCATAAATCTATTAGAATTTTTATATGCAGGCGTTATTAAACAGCTGCGTAATCGATGGTATAATCTTTATGGAAGCCACACCGGTACACTTTCTATAGCAGTTTATCAAAATGATGTTTAACAACACCAATAAACAATAGTTTCCATGAAAATTGCTTAGTAATTTCTAGATTGTACCAAGTAATATGGCTACTGAAGAAATTGCGTGTTCTTATGTGGGCACGTTATATCGCGTGTCTTACTGACCGGAATATTGGTGTGTACATTCTTCGACAATAACAGCATCTGGCTAAATACACCACGCAATTTTCGACCTTATATCATTGTGATAATGGCCATAATGGTCCACGGAAAATGTCATATTGGGGGGATTAATTGTTTTTAATAATTTAGAAAGCAAATTATTCTCGCGTTAATCAATAACTACACCTGATGTGAACAAAATGTTTAAGAATAATTATTGTAATATAAAAAGTAAACGCTATAAGCGAAAAGGTCCTGAAATTCTTCAATGACAGTATTTGAGGCCATTGGAACTACAAGAAATGTATGAAAACAGATATAACTTTCGTTTCCCCCTTAACAAACCGTATACCTATATTTTTATGGTAATATTTATACTCTTGTAAGGGGGCTTTGATATCCAGATATCAAATGGGTTACGACTTCGTGGTAGCAATCGCGTTGACTGAAATATGGTTCAAATCTACATAAATATTTGGTTAACAGGCTAAAATACGTACCTTGCTTGCTTTGTGTTTAGATGCGGAAGTTTGACAGTGAAGGATACGTACCTGAAATAAAAAGAATTGTTAGTTTGAAGACAATAAAATCGAATAGGTACCGATGATAAAAAAAACTGGAAAAAAACCCTTAAAAAAAACGATGGATTAAAATATTATGTCTGTCACTGTGGTTTGCATGTCAGAAAGTAGAGGGTGACGGGTTTAAGATAATGCAGGTATAATCATAGCCTAAATTAATAAGATTAAGAGAGCACAAGTAGTGGTCTTCCAAACAAAATTCTAGAACAAACCATATCCTTATAAGTATTTTTTTACATACATACTTCGACGTGGCCAAATTTCGAGTAGCATACATAAAAAATCATGGTGAAGCATTTTGTGCAATTTTCAACTGGTTAGAGCTGGCTGCAAATAGGTAGAATTTGAAAGTCAGGGAAGAGGTGTTAGCCCAGCAGTGGGCATTAGACTTAATACGGGGTTTAGTTAATACCGGTATGATCCTCGTTTATGAATAACAGGGAAAGAAATTATTGAAAATTTGAATTACCATAATTAAATTATAAATGATGTTTCTATTCGTTAATGACATGCTTTAACCCTTCGGATTTCCTTGTCAGGTGCCTACATCACAATAGCTGTTACTATGGACTAAGCCCTGTATATAAATAAATTAATTGTTTACCAAGTACCTATATAGGTATTATTACAAAGATTACCTATAGCCTATATTTTCCTGTGTAATTTCCCAATGATATTTCTGGAAATCCAATTATTCCTCTGAGGCTGTGATTATATTTTTTTAAATAAAATCTAGCTGACCAGGCGAACTTTGTACCGCCTTCTAACTGTATAAACCTTCCTTGGACTTCCACGAATATTTCAAGACCAAAATTTGCCAAATCGGTCCAGCCGTTCTCAAGTTTCTGTGAGACTAACGAACAGAAATTAATTTTTATAATATATAGTCAAACTAGTATTCAGAACTGCAAAGCAGAAATTTCCCGAAACGTGAACCATTTTAAATTATACATTATTCATAATAAAGGACTTATAAAATGAAGAGTAAATGCAAACAAATATGCTTACATTTTTATAGAAATTCCATTTGTATTTAATGAAATCCCTGAAGGCTATGCATCCATATTGTATAGTATTCAAGTTTCAGTTGTGTTATTTAAATGGAAATACGCAAAGCAAAGAGTATAATAAATCCGGAATACGGAGAATTGAATGGTTGTAATTCTGAATGAAATGTGTAAAGGAGATTCACTTGGTTCATCATTTTTTAAATTATTAATTGTATTTAATCAGTAAGTTTTTTGGTAGCAATAAATGTATTTTCATTTGGTTTTTTTTTTAAAGCAAAGTTAAATTTATTTGATAAAAGCTGCTACAGATTTTCACACTGTTAAACTTTTTGTGGTATGGTCGCGATTTTGATTACAGCACGTGCAAATTTATTTAGGTGACCCAGCCCGAGGAAAGTAATCGTAACATTTTTTACAGAACAAATTACGACAAAGTGTCAGCAACAAAAATAAAACTTAAACACCTTTTATCGAAACGCCATCGATAAAACGTTAAGTTTCCCACCATAAAACTAACACTTGTGTATTTAAGCACCATCATCTGAAGCGCCCTACTTACGCCATAAAAAACAAACATCGTAAAGTTACTATTACAATATTATGGGACAGAATGTGAAGCGGTTGCGAAAGTGGAACTCTACGGAACATCGTATTGTTTGGAGATGCATGACGAAAGTACATGAAGTTGCATTGTCTATTTTGTACACATGTTTTGAGAGAGACACGGCCCTCCTTTTTTTTAATTTTAGGTATAAAATTTCAAGTGTAGGCCGGCTATAAGTATCAAGCTTTATGTTTCACAGCGTTCCACAAGCGCTTGACACATCATGTTTGTGAAACATAGAATAACGTATTCGGACGAATCAAAATTTAAATTAGATAGTTTTCAATTTTAGAATATCTACGTATCGGATTTTGAACTAGAAACCACAGATTAAAACAAAATCATAGAGCAAAAAAACAATTGAAGTAGAATTGGAGGTGGATATTTATAGTTATAATTAAAAAGGACATAAGATATTATATTAATGAAATGTCTGCCAGTATTATAAAAATTTGTATCGATGTAGGTAAGTAATAAAATATTTAATACCTTTTGAAACATAAATCAAACACTGGCGAATAAATAATTTTCAGATATAGCGATACCAAAAAATGAACCATTGAAGAATTGATAGACAATGGATTTAATTTAAAAAGTCTCCCAAATATTTCGATTCTGAAATTTCCTCGAATACAAAAATGAATGAAGAAAGACTTTGACGATATCTCAATAATACTTAAAATAAGTATGAAGTGATCTCAGAAACAGAAGACGCGAACTACATACAAACACAAGCGGCAAAAGTAATTAAAAATTGCTTATCGTAAAGCAAGGTTACGATATTTGTAATCCTTTAGGCATCAAATCATTTTAGAACCAGACAGTCCAGCAATTTAGCAATATTTTTTAATATCGAAGGCGTTATATCATTCACAATATTATTATGCTTATGAGCCAAGAGGTTACACGGTTAACCGAAGCGAATGACTAAGATCTTTTCTCTCCTTTTCAAGATATCTACCCATTCTAGACACGTACATACAGATCATTTGAAACACAACAGCCAGCCTGTTTCTAAGAAGCGACGTTTAATTCCGTTTCCACTTGTATTTTCCTGACCAAGTATGGCTTACCTCACGGAGGTATGTTTCGCGCGAGTGAACACCCTAGCGCACTTTTATTAGAATTAGCTGACTAAGCAGGTTCTACTGAATTGATGCCAAGCAAGTGTGCGCAGCGAACTAAAGGCATAGTTTCATAGAAAAAAGGATATTTTATGTTTTTTGTAAGTACACTTTCTAGATTAAAAGTATTTCTTTTGTTACAGGAATAGAATTCACACAATCTAAAGAAGTTGCTGGAATGCTTTGGTACGAAAATTAAGTAATTAATCAATTTGGACTAACGAAACCTTCGGTGTAACATTAAAATGTATTAGGATTAAAGTAGGTATTAAAATATCGGTGGCTTTATTACTTAAGACCACAATAGTTAATACACCTTGGGAGAGGACTATCGCTCAGTCCACTGCAACGGGCTGATGATAATGAATAGTTAATAACAGAACTAACTAGCTAAGTTGAATTATTTGAGTTGTACAATAATTAGTAGTAAGTTAAAGCCAATTAAAGGCTGAGTTCTAGATGATGTGTAAAGATTTACGAGCTCCAATATAACTGAACATGAAACTAGTTTGCCTGTCATTCAATCAAAGTTTGTTTCAAAATATAAGTGATTTTGAACACAACGCCAAACTGTTCAACTATTAAACACTGCTGAGTTGGACATTCTCCAAAAGGTTCTGAACTGGCTGGATAGACTCGAACTTATAATGAGCTGCTTCAAACTGTAGGAACGCTGACCATGACTTAAATACCTCTATGAAGTCAAATTATATATTATAATAACCAATCTATAACTGTCCCACAGCAGGGCAAAGGCCTCTTCTCTCATAGAGAAAGATAGATCATTTATCACTACGCTAGCTCAAATTATATATTGTTTTAAAGATAGCCTGTCATTAGCAGAACTTTACGCGAATTTTCAACCAAATTGATTTTAAAGTCTGGTGAAAAGATACGCTTTGTTGAAATGAAACCTTTCAGCAATATTACCCACTAGTTCAAATTATATTGGTTTTTAGAAATTTCTCAAACGATCTCAGTGTTCAGAGTTCAATGTTCGCATAAATTACTCGGTATTATTAGCAATTTTGAAGGGCGACGTATCTTGAACCCTAGATAGTAATAATATAAATAGAATTCGCTATAATTTAGAACATAACACTTCAAAGGGATTGATTATTCACAATTTAAGTGATTGATCTGAAAAGGTTGATAACTAGGGTCTAGGGTATAGAATTTAAAAAATATATCTTGAAGGTAAACTTGATTTTTTATTTAATTTAGAAGTTAGAGAATTTTGTTTAGAGCCAAACATTTATGGCAGTGAGATTTATTATTTTATCAACCTATCAAAGCATGGAGGGCCATACTCTCCAATAACATGCTAATCTAATTCCTAATAAAACTCAATCTACAAATAGGTTTATGACTTGCAATTAGAATTGCTCATAAATCTTATAATATTGCGTATGACAGTATAATTACTCAATCGACACAACTTCTAATAACTATTTTTACGACCTAACAATACAGCATAACCATACAATCAGAGCATAACATAAGAATGCACAAAAATAAACCGCGAGTATTATATGATGTCAAATGACGATCGGCTCCAAAGCCAATTGTTCTAGAACAAGCAATAGAAGTATTGGAAAACTCAGTCCCACGTCGTTTTTCATACTCGATGCAAGATCGGCGTTAGCTCTCTAATTAGTTTTGCATGACTAATATAGCTATATAAAAACCATCGGGTTTCACATTCGAAAGCGTTGCATATACCAGTTAATATGCTGATATTAAGGAAAATTATTTGAGATAATATTTATAGATGTATGACCTACATTACCGCATAATGCGTTGGATCGTTCTATTGTAGGTGTGATATCGAACACGTATTGTTATTTGTCATCATTTTTATCGGACACTGCCCTTTTGAACGGCGCCCTTTAAGTAGGTATTATTAAACAAATAAACAGGTGGATATAAAATCAGTATTCGTATTATATTATATTTTTTTACTTTACTGTTACGGCATTAAGTAGTATTAGGTAATATTTTATTGTCGTTTTCATTTACTTGAGTGAAAGTGAATTTCTGTAATAGGTATTAGTATTTCCCCAAACCAATATTTTATAGGTCGGATGTGCGTAAGTGCGTCACACACGACCTCATATAGATATATAGATATCATACCACCGTAGCATACAATACAAATTATAATTACATAATAACAAAACAAAATTATAATTCAAATATAATTAAAAAATGAAAACTTTTATACAAAACAATTATAAATGAAACGTTAAAACAAATCAAGGAAATCCGAGGTACCTAACAACTCGCAAACACGTTGTTGTACACGTTACTTATCAAGAACATTACAAAAGAAAAATCGTATTGAAACCTTAATTGGGGAGACCATTAAATTTTCAAAGACTTTTTCTACTTGCGTAACGGTTAACGAGATTTATGTAACATTATAAACTCAGTTTTCACACCCAATTTTGATAAAAAATTGCCGCCTTGCATTTCTTTTATTAAATTCTTGCTTAGAAACATTTTCGCGCTTTTAGCTTTGTGACTCAAAGGATACAGATTAAGTGAAAATTGTTTATGGACTTCGTTATTTCTATTTTTTTTTATAAAAAGGTTAACGTGTAATTAAGTTGGAATTTAAACTGCACTGCTTTTGGGGCCTATTTAACATTTTTATTTCCATTTTTTTTAGCTAAAATGTTGACCTATTAATTAATCGATTGCTCCAAAAATGTTGCCAGTTAAAATAATAATAATTAACATAAACAACCTTTGTACGCTTGCTCGCAATATCACCAGAGTCTTAAGGAATCAAAACTTTTACAACAATCAGGGAACATCGGAAGTTGTGTAATAACATCGAAAAGCGTTGCTTTGTGACAGTACAAAGGAGGCACAACTCGAGTACGAGGCTGTATCGCTTTTAGTTTAAACTTTCACGAAATGTCTCGATAAGAGTGCTCTGAAACTTTGAGAGCCGTTCCAAATGTCTATTAACGTGCTTTGGATGATTTTCTGTGGTCGTTCTGCCGTATTTTCATTGGCCTTCGTATATTTTGTTCATAAAAATCATTAATCACAGATATCTATGCTTCATTCTATAATCATACTCATAAACCACAAAAAAAAATATTTTAACAAAATTTAAATGAGATATCTAACTTAATCGTATTCATAAATATGTCTAAGAACATTTTGTAACGACAAATGAAGATCCACAGTCTAAAGATAAAATCAATTGATACGCAAAAACAAACATCGTATTCAATAAAAGTATCGTCTTACAAAAAGGATATTGTGAAGACATAAAGGGCAGGATACACGTGGCGCTTTACAAATACAGTTAAACACGCCATGTACTTACTTATTCAATCATTCTGTATCCTACTCTGCCCACTACAAGCAAATCGTGACGACGAATAAATGCTTTCAGACTATCAGAATCGGAACACCGTTCGTACAATCGTCATGGTCCATTTATTTGTTAATGTACGTACTTACATACATTTTCATATGTGTAACGGATTTTTTGTGGGGATACAATTAATTGGCTTTTAAAGGGGATTGGAATAGACATCAGTTGCTATCTGAGGTCATCAAAAACAGTTTATCGTGTAATTAATGGACTTAAATCTGTCGTCTCTAGGGTCTAGTTGAAGCTTGACCAATTCGATTTTTAAAAGCGAATGTATCCTAGCTTTGTCTTAAGATTCGTTGAAGTTAAATATAATAGAGTTTTATGCAATTGTTGAATTCAAATCTTTCTTCATATCAATTTTAGACAAGATTAATTTATTAGCTTCTATCGAATGCTGTATGAACTTTAATATAGTTTGCTTCATTAAAAATGTTGAGCTTAGTAACAGATGACCTACATTTGAATAGCCAGGCGAATCTCGACTCTATTGAACACCGATAAGTACGCCCACGTGTCTGAAGAACAAAGCTAACAAATAAACATGGTTGGCGGAGAAACGCGCTTGATTTACTGCAGTAACATCGTAAACCCGCGTCGTCAACTCACGGCCATTCATCATCTCACTGTCAATGCTATCTAAGAGTTTTTATTCCATTTACGGCCGTACATTAACCTCCCTGGATGAACTGCGATACGGATGACTGACCACACGCTCGATACGTGAGACACTTCAGAACTTAAGCAATATAGGTAGTTCCGTGACCTCATTATTTACATTGCATGCCAAATGGAGGAGCCGTGACGAATCTAAAAGAAATTCTGCACTAATGCCCCTTGAAAATACGTTCGAAGTGTGGCGAAACTCATTAAGATTTATGAAACACTTCCATATTACATTTGTACGCTGTTGTTGTAATATAACGTAATTATGTTTATTACGGGAGTGTGCCTACGAAATATCCGGGGACTTATTTATTGAGGAAACATAACTCATCACAGATCGGCATATAAAATTAATCGCCACAGATGCTGTGACTGTGAATATTCGTTGCCGACGCCATATTCAGCGGATCTTTCAGTTATATGTAATTTCTTCCTAGTTATAAACTAGCTATGAGGCAAAGTAAACCAACTGACCGGGTTGACAACACAGGACAAACACTGTAAATTGTTGACAATGTGCCAAGTAAGGGTGCGACTACACTGCGTAACGATGCGCGGGCGCCGGTATCACAATATCGAATTAATTAGCTTTCGTGAATGACTTACGTTCACCTTAAAAAACTAATTTTTTCTTGATTGACTACTGGAGCATTAAAAATAGTTACCTAGGTACCTATTCGATGAGTTATGAACAACATAAAATATTAGCATCGTCTTGTTACTTAAAATTATACAAGTACTTAACCTATACGGAATTAATATGGAGCAATCAATGTTGGTAATTTAGATACTATCTAATGCCAATATTATCCGCCTACAGCGTTGTATTAAAACGGTTACAGTTGATGACACAGGCCTGCAGTAATTAGCTGCCTGCTAACGAACCCTAAAATACTAAATTCCAGTCATTCTAGAGTATATAATACAAAATTCAGGCACACGATTTGACCCGTTCCAACGTCACAGTCCTTTGTCGGGACTATAATAAAACGCCCATTAAACGAACATTGTGGGCTGACTGAAAATGTCAGGCTCCCCTAACCAACTGACCTGAAGAGATACTAAGAAATACTTCACATATTGTTCCTTTGTTATAATGACTTATAATAGGCGCATATTTCATAGGCTTACCAATAGTAAGCGGTAAATTACAATAGAACGTAAGTAAACGTTCCATATTTTATTGTTGTGCTTGCAATTACATTATGAGGTAACTAACGCTGGTTATTTGTTACAATATACTTGAAACGTGTAATAAATTTAACACGGTTCTATTCAGAAACTATCGGAATTCAAAATATATTTCACACGATATAAGTCAACGTTAATAGTTTTTAGTATAAATCTTAGTGTAACACTGAAAACAAGGTTTTATAATAAGTAGGTACAAAACGGAATAATTATTTTCTATTTATATGAGTATGTATTGTACTCATGCACTGGTAACATGACGCTATTTTCTAAGCGGATGAAGCAGCACGCATACAAAATAAATGTAGTGCAGTAACCCGAGAAAATAGGTGAACAATTTTCTTGTACAACATCCAGTTTGTGAGGAAAGCTGGCTTACGTCATATTTTCAGCTTGTGAATGAGATTTATAATGATTTAAGCAACGAAATATTACATAATGCTCTCGCGGTCCCGCCTGCTTTATTGTATAGTTACTTTATTAGGATTCAAGCTGTATACGTTTAAGATATCTGGTAATATACAAGCAAATTCCCAAATTTTCACTACCTAATATCAGGATATTTTTCCTACCCCACTATATAACAAAACCAATCGGAGAACCAAATAAATAAACCCAGTGATTTCTATATCTTTACATTAAGAGAACATACGCAAACACTTCTACCAAAGACTAGACGAAAATAAAACCGGATTTCCGTAACTAAATATCATGGTGTTTCTGAGATAAATACACCATAAAAGTCAGGCTAACTAATAAAGGCGACACTTTGTATTATGCAAGCAAATCTGTGCGTGCAAGAGGATTTTCTTGAGAAAATCTCAGCTTGTGCTAATACAATTTCATCTCGAATGTGTCAGTCGAGCGGCGTCATACACATCTATGGTAATAACTTGAGGGTTGACACAGTGGTACGGGATTCTAGCGAACTAGTCAAGACATCGTGCAAACGAAACGTGAATTTTAATGGTTGCCTCTAGTTAAAACGTGTTTCGATTTTATATCGCTTTTCTCCACATGAAAACTATAGTTATTGCTTTTTTACTTAATTGTGTTGTTTTTACGACTGGCTTCAAAGATTCTACAATTCACTTCTAAAAAGTTAATTATCGTAGATGTAAAAGATTACAATGCTACTTGAATGATGATAAGTGCAATTCGCACGTGCATTTGCATCTTTCATTCATAAACGATTGTATCATCTCTGACGTAGGCGTAGAGTAACAGATAGTGATGCCTTTATCTAACAAGAAAGTTATCTATCTGGTCGATACAATGACACTCAATTGTTATCAGACATCGTTACATTTTATTATGTTTGTCTGTCGCCACCTCCCCAAATCCATTGATGACTATTATAATCACTTGTTTGTCAAAAACAGTCTGGACCGTCTGGTAATCTTATGTTTTATTTATCCAAGGCTTAAAATAACTCCAAACAACGTAAAGTGAAAGTAATCCTAATTTTCTACAGTTTTATTCTCAGTCACACGTTCTCCTGAATGGGTAATATATATTAATTGTACGCATAATGAATGTACTTCTTTAATGAGAACCTTTTTTATATTACTAGGAGTGCGTACGTGATGACCCTAGTAATATCCTCGGCTGGAGTAATTGGAGTGAGAAACATATATCTGACACGATGTATGCCGAAGCCCGGCGCGATTTTTGCTGCGACCTTTTTCAAGCAAATGCTATGTTGTCACGAAACTTTGATCTATCAGAATTTGCATAATATTAAGACGGCATCACATTGAGCTAGATTAAGCTATTTTTGTATTAAAATATCGTCTCAGAATATATTTTGCCCGTACTTTACGAGATAAGAGCGAAGACTATGTGCAATATTAGTACAATACAATTTGACGTCAGCTATAATTCCTTCGGGTGGGTTCGAATCCCGGGTCGGGCAAAGTGTTACTGGGTTTTTCCATTAGGTAATTCTCAGTAACAGCACGGAGTCTGGATTTGTGCCCGGTTGATGGCAATAGGCTCGCCCCCTATTACATGTGGACCTAAAACATAACTGGCGAAATGTGGGTGTACTATATGTGCACCTCTGCCTACCCCTTCGGGGAATACAGGCGTGATGTTATGTTATGTTATAATTCCTTCACAGTAGAAAATCTTTATCAGTGCTTTTTCATCTGTTTAGATGGGTAAATTCAACAAACAAAAATGTCACACATAATTAACAGTTTTGTAAACAACATAATATAGGGACCGCGATTTCATGTCTTCCTGAAGATTTCGTCTATTTGATTCTTATCCAAGGTCGCTGAGTGAATTAAAAGACATGCATACAAATGAACTGATTACATTTACAAGTAGAGGCTATCTCTAGTAGCGATTAGTTACGTTTATTACGTTTCTCAGAAAAGAAACGATAAGGAGAGTCATCGTTTTATCACGGTTACACTATCGACATAGGTATCATACTTTCGAGAAATTATTTTCGTCTACTCAAAAGCATTTAAAAATATTAAAAAAAATTATGAATGAAATTATTTGTGAAAGAAACTGTTTTTGTGTAAAAATAGTTTATTTGTCAAAAATCCACATTCTTCTCACAGTCTAACACCAATTAACTTTTTATTGACACTTTAAATGAATGTCAATTAGTATCACACAAACGCTTAACACTTCGTCAATGAAGCCTTGAATATTATAATTTCCCAAAAAGCAAATTGCTCAAACCAAAGTGGTTCCGCACAATATATCTTCCGGCGGCCCATTCGCTTATTAAGTCTCAAGGAAGGCTGTTATTTTTCATTAGGGAACCCCGTTTGAGCCACGTCAGCGAAAATAAGGCACCTGGTAAACGGGTACGATGTGGGGTCCCGCAGACCATACTTGGTTTAAATAATATATACTTCTATTACCGGGTTAGTTGCGGCCAGTCTGCTGGGATAACATAAGTGCGATGGGAGATAGTTTTTTCGTATCAATATTAACCCTTCAATAACTGGTATGATGATGAAACAATGGTCGTTTTGATGGGTTATGAAAATTGAAATTACACCATTTGAGCTGTACGGTTTTACATACAGTATGGTACTGGCATTCATAGGCACCATCAATTTCAAACAAAAGGGTACTTCAAAGCATAAAAATCCACGCACAAATATTTTCCTTTGACATAAATAATTACTGTACCTAATAACTCCCTAAACAATCTTAAATTATGGTCGTATTAGTAACAGACAAAACAAACTAAATATTTAAACATAACAACAAAGATTTTGTAGTTTATTTCAAGGTGTTTGGCCTCAATTGTCGCTAACAATAAACAATAATTCTATTTTAAATAATTACTAAACACTAATTAATCTTTAAGGACACTGCGTATACAATATGAGGAAACATGTTTATTGCAAATTGGAATTGGATTAGCGGATTTACCCTGTTGTCTGCAGACGTACCTAATGGTCTGTGTTTAAAGGTAATGAGATTAATTAATCGGTATTGATTGTAACTATGTTGTGTACATTGTTCATTTTTTTTAGGTTATTTACAAAAAAAAATATTTTTAGCCTAAAACCCTTCTGTTTTTTTTAGAAACGTATCTAGCTCATTAGATTTTGAAGTTATAAAAACATTATTACATTAAGTAAGTTATATTAATAATGTTACAATAGATATAAGGGTAGGTACATGCATAATTGAAAAAACAACACTGAGGAACGAGTCGTTAACCACACTACTCTACTTCTAACTCGTAGTTTTTAGGATACATTTTGGCAAATTTTAGTTGTGCAATAAGTTTACTGTTAGCCTTACATATGATACCTAAATATGATGAAGAGTATGATGACACAAAATGCAAATTTCTCACAAAGCAGATAATTAGACAAAAGGATATCACACAACCCAGACCGATACGAATCTATTTTCACAATTCGTCACCTGTTTACATAATGTATGGTTTTGAGTGATTCATCACACAACCAGTCTTACGAGTTTATTCAATGTTAATATCATCATCTTGTAAAGAACGTCATATGTGAAGACGCGGAAAATTAATTGCATTATGGGAATACACTGTGGATAGATTAATTACTCAGGGTTTATTTATAGAAGAACCTGAGCTAATCATTCCAACCCATTAGATTTATGAGTTGTTTTTGTTATAAATATGTCACGGCCCCAGATAAGTTATAGTGTTGACCATAATCAAAAGTCATCACAAATAATCATGCATTACGAGTAAAACAATACTGACATTCATTATATGGGCACCTCTGTGAACTATAAATCATCGCTGCTGTCAGTAAAGTAATCAACGCAACATGGGGCCAATTACCTATTTCAGAATCATTGATTGATATGATTTATATATCCTACAATCGTGTTTAACCACCTAAATGTACAGGTAGTAGTAGCTACTAAAAGTATCATAAAAGTCGAATCAAAGATATATCTAGTCGTTATCGAAACCCTACACTTGAATAATTTATTATTTGATTACAGGTACACGCAATGATCCAACTATTATTTACTAATGTTTGGCCTATTCATATAGATAACATCATCAATGACGTAATGCTTTGTAATGAAGTCTCTATGTAAGACTGTATCGTAATAGTCACCTCTTTTTGTTCAGTAGGAGTGCTGGTCCTGACTCCTGTCAGGTCCTTCCAGCGGAGCACCCCCATGACTGCGTGACGTACCCAAGAGCCCCGCCTCCCGGTCCTCCCGTTAGACAGTTCATCAACCACACCACACAAAACAGAGTTCACCACCAACTTCCCAGTTCCATCCTTATCACTCTTAAGCGCCACTTCGCTAGTTATAGGCAACGACCTTCTTTCCCTCATAAAGCTAGAAAAAAAAATCGCTGCCAGCTCTCTATTCAGGTTTCCCAAAATGCATCCTCACCCCACACTCACTATTAATCATCCTAAGATATCGAACTTCAAAGACGATATAAATCTTCCAGTAAAACGTTTATTTTTATTACAGTTTTCGGGTCACCCAGCTGCGATCTTTCCCATAAGCACGCGGAAGTTTTTCAATTACTCCTTCAGCTATAAAAGAAAACTCTCAAACGATCTTCTGCTCAACAAAATTGTCTTCTAAATAGCTTTAAGAGTCCGTACAGCAGTCATGCACGAAAACAGTAGGTTTAACTTTCACTTTGAACGCGTCTTCGTCACCCTGGATGTAGGTTAGACGTCTTCGCTGATAGTTATCCACGAAAACGTCAACACTGTCGTAGTCTAATAAATTCATTCACAAATTCGTAAGAAAGTTCATAAACTTTTTAGTCACTTAAAACTCAGTCCATAGTTTTTTTCACGTCCGATAACATAAAAGATACAATAAATCCAAACACTACTCCGAAATGTTAGAAGTTCTAAATTTAAGAGTTGTCAAAACACGATCGTAGCGCGATTATTGAAATATCGAGAACAGCACAACGTCCACACCGGTTTGCGTTCGGAATCCGAATGGAGCGGCGCGTGCCACATGCTTCTGCTGACACGCGCTAAATAATTCTTGTCTCTTTCTTCGCTATATAATTGCTATAATGCAGACAAGGACAAGTAGCGAGTCGAACCTTCACACTCAATGCAATGGAGACAAGACAGGTGAATGTAACAGCCGGGGAAGACAACAAAAACTTTGCAAACGTTTCTAGTGCGGTTTTCTATTGTACCAATGCGACATTCAACTTGTAGAAATGGTACAGCACGAGATTAATTGTAACAATAGAAAGTTACATAAAAATAAATGCTTAGGCTTGCTTGTATATCGCATTTAAAATGTTTAGACATTTGATAAAAGAAGTGCACCCAGATGGCATACATTATATAATATTCTATAAACTTTTAAAGACAGAAGTAATATGATACTGCAACTGCAATTATAACCGAACATCATAGGCACCATACAGCCGCAGGAATAAAGAACAAGAGAACTTTAAAATTACTGAAGTGTTTTAAACACTCTAGATATTTTTCACGTTGCAATGCCCCGTTGAATTTAGGCGTGGATGCATTTGCGTGGGAACATCCGGCACCAACGGTCTCCATCGATGCTACCCTCCCCGAACAAAGGGCCAACAGGTGCTTCTACACAGCTCCTTACTTCCGAAGCCAAGGACTCGAGTCTCTAAGGCGGAAGCCGATACCTTATTAACAAAGGAAGGATGTGGTGTTGTCAATCCAAAGCCATAGATGCTCCGAAAATGTACCTACATGCAATATGCGAAGTTTATTTACCATGCAGTACTGAATACGCAAATGTAAGGTACCTCATCATGTAACAACCATTTCACTTAATTAAAAGTATACGCAAAATAAATAACCAGCATTGCAAATTCATAGATGTAGATTAGTTACATCACCTAATGAATGCATTTGGTGCATGTCCGCCTATTATGTAGCGCAGTGGAAAAGACTCAATCATATATATCAATCAGAATGAAACAGTGAAAGAATTACACTTATTTTACTGCGCTTTCCAGTAAACACTATAAATCTTTCAGTTGTTAATATTGTAACCTCAAATCAAATTGCATGAGCAAATTGCATTTCCATGTCACGTCATGTGGTCCTGTTTTCGGTTTTATACCTACATTTGCGTCACTGCGGGGCATTCAATTGCAGATGTGACGATGTTTTTTGTCATAAAGGTCATATTACTTGGGGAACAAAAAAAAGGATCTTTCAGTAAACACAGCGAAGTGGGAGGTCGAAACAAAAGCTTGTTTGAAATATCGATAAAACAATAGTCCCTTGACATAGCACTTGATCGTAATGATTCATTTCATTCAATTTTTGTTCTTATAGCTGAAAAACAAATACTGGAGATGAAATCAGAAATAAAGAAATTGGTAAACATTTAAACAATCATAATTAAGAAGTTTATTTATTTTTCCATTAAAACATAAACAACTGTTATTTAGCTAAAATCGATGTAGGTCATCATTATTTTAATTATACTCAGTATCCTAACGATGTAATCAAACGAACTCCCAAGCGAAATCATTAGTAACCAAATCGCGCAGTCCATAATCTTTAAACATCAATTATTTATCATTCGGCGTATTTTTCTTCAAAATATAAGATCGAAATATTTGAACAACAAAAAATCCGTGTATTGTTAATTGGAGGCATATGCCAAGATTTGGTAGGTTGTGCCTAGCACGTATATACATTTTATTCTAGAAACTATATTAAATGCGCAAAGTCGCTGGCACAGCTGGTATATGAATCTACTTGAACCTAGTCAGTACGCAGAAATAGACGTGACTGATTGGGCCAGGGGAATCGGTTAGGGATGCGATTTTGCATACCGAAGATCACGTTCAATTAGTGACGTTCTCTATTATTATCGATTACAATTAAGTGCAAACAAAAACAGTCTAAAGAAAACAAAAGTGAAAAAAAGAGTCCAGCATATGCTAATTTATGAGATTTTAGAGACAATATTAATTTTAGATGCATACATCAAAATATTTTTTCGAAAGTCCCTCCTCAAACTACATTCGAATACGTTCGAGAGCTTCGGTCCACCCTCTTACCAAATTTATTGCTATGAATATAAATAATATTTTGTTCAGTATATTATATTACTACAAAAATTGTAGTAGGTGTCGAGTAGACTAGTGGAAGTTATTTATAAAGGCAAATGTTACAGCATACGTTTATAAAATCGACTAAATAATAAAATTTAACGTAAGCTCATCACTATTCTATAGTGATTACGAAAGCGGCGCATCACTTATGCAAGTGCATGCGCCTCATTTGACGGTCGTTAGAGCATAGCCCACGCAGAACTGAAATATAGCCAGCCCGACGGCTAGAACAGAGCGATTTGATACACCTAGTATTACCACAGGTACTGTGAAATTAAGGATTAAGCCGTGCTAAGTTTAGTCATGAAGTGTTAGGGAAATGTTGTAAATTATTGGAGAGGTTTAGACTAACGTAAAGCGTAATGACGTGCCGCATTTTATTTTGAACAAAAATTTCTTAATCAGTTTCTTATATGAAATTCTGTTTGGGTATTTTTTTTATCATTTGCGGCTCCGGCAGTTTTCTAATTGAGTATCTTCAAAAACTTTCATTATAGTCAGACGTATCTCTTCAATTTTAGAAATTATGTCAAGACATAATATAAGCTTCTTAAATAAGTGAATCCTTATATAATCTTTTGTGGAAACTTCGGTTGATGTTATAGGGAAGTTTGGATGAGCGAGCGCATCAGGTATGGTGGTACAATACAAGAGCAAAGGCTTCTTCAATTTAGTTTATGGAGCTCTGGAGACCATCTTAAAATACTTCTCTATACTCAAATAAATTATATTTCTCGACTTTTGATTGCAAAATCTATAAGCCTTCTTGTGGTGACCCATTTGCCAACGCATCGGCGCGACACGACGCCAATTCTCGGTAGACACTCCGACGTCTTTCAATGTTTCAATTATCGTCTGTCAATATTCAATCGGTCACTAATTGTTTATGTTCAAATTAAACTACAAAAAAATTAAATGCTAATAGATCCTTGTTACATCGAATTCAACTGTAAATGTGAAATTCCCACAGAAACTTGAGTTAATAAATTTCGGTCACCATTTTTCACTTTTATATCGAATTTATTCAAAATAGCAGCTGGAAACCTTATCGTTGCAACAGCATTTGAATTTGGCTCACGTAAGCCACGAGCTACTTTGCTCACATAACCTTTTTAATCTGATAAACAGATCGGTAGTGGTTGCCAGCAGATAATTCACTACCTTCACGAAAAAAAACGAGTTACTTTGCCAACTTTTCACGCATAAAAATGTTGGCAGGAATAGGTAACTCGATTAGTTTATTATGTTCACGACACGAAAACATGAATATTAGATAAGAGTTCAAGGATAATATTTGAATTTTTAAATATCGGTCAGCTACGTGGGTATTTTTTACTAAACCTAGCGTAATTTTCATCTTTATTGCGACCATTCATAGATCAAGGGATTTAAGCTTTTTAAAGAAGAGGTAAGCCCTAGACCCGCCAGTTATAGCGATTGACGGCGATTCCTTTACGAAAAAAAGATTATGGAGACCCATTTTTTTCTATTTGAATATAATCCAGATCTAGATTAAAAGTATTGTGTGTTACAATTACTTACTTACATATATTCCCTGATTCGGTTAACCTATTTTATGTTGTAGAACTTCACGCATATTGCTTATTTTTTAACATTCCAAATAAAGAGAGAACGCCATTCTAAGAACGATACAGTTTCGTGTCCATTATTAGCAGTGCCCTTAACCGCACCGAAAGTAAACATTGCTCCATCGAAATTCACGATTCCTCCATTAGGTATCAGGTCGGCTATAAAGCGGTTTGCTCATTGCTCTTACATCCAAGGTCGCTCTTTATGTGACCGCAGACCGTTCACAACACGTAGCCTTGTTACGACAAAGCTCTATGGGCCAGTCAAATAAAAGGTGGAAATTTAGACCCGTTTATTGTAAAGGGAATTACAAATGGAAATTTCTCGACTGTATCAGACTTCATATTTAGGGTGGTAGAGGTTTCTGCTGGTTTGTTTGCAAGGGACTTATAAAATCCTACTATAGTCATATTACTAGGTGATTATTAATTGTATTGCGGGAAAAACATGGCCCGAAATGGCATTGGACAGGGTTTTGTGGAGGAATAATGGGCAGGCCATTGGGCCATGGGCCTTTGCCCAGCAGTAGGACATTGAACAGGTTACATTAGACAAAATTTACTATTAGAACCATAATTTATACTATGTAATTAGCTAATGAAGTCTAGGTAGATAAAAGCCAAACAAATTAGTTTAAACAATGTAGTTTCCACAGCGACAGTAACCCATGTAGCATGCATGCACGGTATTTGGCTTACATTGTTCGTACTTATACTATATAATAGGATTTCTACGCTACATTCGCTATACAGGCCAAATTAAATGTCAAAGCAATTTGGGTTAGATATAAAACTGATATTCAGTAATGTTCTAATTTCGTCGTAATAAAGTCACGTGCGTCATAAGGCAAGCATAGTAATTATTCAGTACCTACGTCAAGACTCTGAATTAATAAACTATTTTCTAAATTAACTACCTATCAAATTATACAGGTTGTCAGTATTTGAATGCATCGAACAGAAAATAGAGAATCGAATGACGGCAACAGTACATTTGTCTATTTATGGACTGCTTTCAAGTCGAAAAATAACAATCGACAATGCCATATATTGGAAACATGATAGCAGAATGGCGACAAAAATAGCCCCGACCAAAATAGAACAGCCTACTACGAATCTTAGAACGCAGACTTGATAGAAAAAGTATCAAAGTTAACTCGCGACGTCTCATAATGTACGTTTTCTTTGAAGAATAAATTTGTTTAAATTGCAGTTTCTATTGTTATTCGGCAATGTAGTTTCGACAATAATAACTTCATCAGAATTTCTACAAAGGGTCAAACTAAACCTAAATATCGCTTTAATATACAAAGGAACCTAAAATTTTTTCCAAGAAGACCCAAAAAGAAATATGGTACATATGTTAATGGAGACTTATTTGTACCAGTGAAAGCGAAAACATGAAATATAACATCATCTAATGTATTTCTGCGTTCGTTACAGCAGTATATAAATGTAAATAAGAGTAAAATAACGAATATCAAATCTGAGTCATCTGTTTGTAATGTCCGCTCCGGTAAACAGAGAGATTCGGAGAACATATAACTACATTAACTAACATTACAGATATAAGCAGCGAAAAGACTTTTCGAGTTCTCCGCATCGTTTATTTGTATTTACTGTAATACCCGGTAAAATTATACGAGCATTTATTAACGTCTTTCTTTTTCTTTTCACTTTAATGAGACTTTATTTCTGTGCTTTTCGGTGAGACTTTGAAGTAATGTAATTCTTATCAGTGTCAGTGTCTATGTTACGATTAGTTAATGGCAATATCCCTAAATAGGTGCCATACAAATACTTCAGCTATCTGTTCGTAAACAACTGTTTTGTTGTGTACATACATGCTGCAAGTATATTTGTGTGCGACATGACAATCCTCGTATTGGGGGCCATTCATTCTAAAGTAGGTCCCATTCATTTTAAAGTAGCAACCGCGCTATTGTCCGTCCAAACAGTAGTACAGTTCAATCTTGTCCACGAGCCCTTGACAAAACGAACAATGGCGCCGACTGCATTTCAATATTTAAGTTGTTACATACTCGTTTCGGTTATTAATCATATTGCACAAGTTGTAGAGTTGAAATATGACGTCATGATTGTTAGAGCTTCTATTGTGCCCGTAAGCGAACTATTTGCAGTTGCCACTGCAACACTGCTGCAATCTTTCAAAGCGATAGTCTATTGTTAGTCTAAGCTATGTTTAAGAACTCAATATCGTAGGAATAAGCTTCCTATTGGCTATTGTCGGAAGCAGTCTACACTGAAGCCTGCATTCAGTATTAATTTCCATTTGTTTTCCATGCAATATAACTATTCTGCTCGCGTAATATGTAAAAATGTATGTAGTTTTTGTTTTCCTCAATAGTTGTATGCATCATATTTCAATGTTTTCGTTATGTATGTAGGTAATACCATATATAGCTGCAACGCTACGTTTATTTTTGTCACATTTAACCACAGACCACGCCATTTATTGGAATTTCTTTTCCGTCATGATTGTTCTATTCCATCATTTTATTACATGGTATTCATGTTACATAAAGTGAGGAATGTATGACTCACTCAATAATAGTTGATTGCATTTATTTTTCTTTTTAAGATAATAATATTGCATTAATGCCTGGTTTTGAGAACCTAGAAGGACGAAAAATACATCACAAATTATATTTTCCATGACAATTGTTCGATGCATATGACTAACAAATGAATTCTTATTATCAAGCTCACGACATAATATGTAAACAGCAAGTAGGTAACCTATAGTAACTAATGATATCGAATATAAATATTTGCCTCTCGGTATTATTCCCACCATTCTTCAGTTCAATCAGAAGTTAGTTGGTAAACACTGACTAATTAATTATTAGGAACCTAATGTTGATGACCCGATCGGCACAGAAGACAATAAGTGCCTTAATACCGCACACACCTCATATTTTTACTGCTTGTGACGTTTCAGATCAGAGGTCTAGGATGAGCCTTTTAACTAAACAAACCTATAGCTATATTACACTTTACGCATAAAATCATTTCACAAACACATTTAGAAAAGCAACGTTGAAAGTTGAAAGTGTTCTCATCAAAACTAAAACGCCTAACACTAATTAGGATATTGGAAAGCGTCTTTAAAATAAACTTGTCGTTCTTCCATAAACAAGCTATATTTGTTTTACCACTATAGTAAAACAATGTTCCAAGAAATATGGACAAAGGATAAAGATCATTTCTTACTAAACGCACATTTCCGCTCCAAAGACATTATTTTAGACTTACATAAATAAAATACTAATAATACGATATCTATGAATAAGTCGCCCGAATATCCATTAGGTGGTGAACAATTTGACATTTATGTTTAGCTTCACAGTAATAGCGATGTGTGGATGTTTTATTTAGATATTTCCTTAGTAAATGATGCTTAAATGCTTTACTATCCTAGGAGGGTAACAATATTTCGAATGCAAAAGAAGGAAACTTGTCCCATTAACGCACCTAGGAATCATAATGTTTTGTATAGATAAATATGAGCCAGTCAAAGGTTATTTTTCAAAAATGTGTCCTTATGTGAGATCACTGTAGTCGAAGCCAGTATTTTATTAAGTTACTTACGATTAATCATTACAACGATTAAGTTGTGTTCAAGGAAGTAGGTACATCATACGTATTTATAATGTCGCAACGACAAAACCCGTGACAAAACCAATTTCGTAGTACATGCTCAAAACAATAGTTGTTATGCTAATTGGAATAAATCATTAATAATTTCGCGCCGTCCTGGCAGGTCGTGATCACTAGATATATCTGACTTTGACATTAATACGTGCTTGGGTGAAGATTAAAACCAACCAAGCAACTACCAATCCTCGCTTAAATTATAAATGCGAAACTGACTATCATACTGTTTAATGCCTCAATACGACGAAACCGCTAAGCCGATCGTTATAAAATTTGGTATGGAGATAGCTTGAATTCTAGAGAAATAATCCCAGAAAAGTCTGGGGAAAATGTCCCCGCCGAAGTCGCGGGCGGACGCTAGTATTATAATGAAACTTTCATAAAAACAGTCTGTTTTTGTAATTCATACTTGAGTAAAACACCCGAATTTATGATTCAGACAAGACCTTTTTAAAAGTATAATTACTACAAAGATATTCAATATAATAGCCTACAGAGATGTTTGCTTGTCATAAATATGCAGTAGATGGTAATCTGAGGGGAAGAAAAATATTGAGACGCTTTTGTTTAATATTACTCGGTTAATTGAAATGTCGTAACAGATTAGCCCGGCTGCCGTGTTGACTGGAATATCAGAGGTCAGATTACAATGTTTAAAGGCAGACGGAAAATGGGTTAACTAAATATAAAGCTGACGTAATAACTCCTTCAAGTTATGGTGTAGGTGACTAGGCGTAGGGTAGACATTGACGTAGATAATTTTGTAGCAATTTGACATCTTTGATTTATAAGAAACAGGTAAGCAACATTTCTTTATGGAAATATTAGATAATATATTGGATACTTATATTTAAACTATTTCCCAGTTTATTTCCAGGTGACAGACTATGTTGGAGACGCTTACGTTCGTACTTGACGTGTGCAGAGTACGCAATCAGTATAATTATTTATTATATTATATAACAAAAATCTTAAATTATGCTTCTTTTCTGCTACATACATAGCTTGGCATAATTATACGAAAAATATTTTTATTATGTAACGATTAACGAATATTTTTATAGCCATACCTTAATTTAATTGGATCACAGCCTAGTCTTAATAGGTATAATAACCCTTCGAATTGTTCCCTACTTTATGCAAATGATGTAAAAGCAAATTAACATAATGATTTATTCAACGCCCAAACAATTTGCTGGCAATATTTTTTACTCTAATAAAAACTTTAGCTTACAGTTCTTACAATATCTAATTAGATTAAAAGCACCTCTCTCATCTCTTTCCTTAGATGTCAAAGAAGACAGCTAAACGAAGAATGATCTCAAAAATATTGCGAGAGGTTCTTCATAATGTCGACAAAACCATATTTCTAATTATTTAGATTTTAGTCTGCATCCTCTCGAAGATTTAAACTGTTTTAACATACGAAAGCTTTTGCCTGCAATTGCACTTAGATAGGCACTGGCTGTTGTTGTTTCAATAGGTACTACGTCATTAGGCACTAGGCCCAAATTCTCAGAAGTGGTAAAATACTAGGCAATGCAGCAATGCAACCATATTTTTCAAAACCATAATTATGTGTCGGTAGGTCTATTAAATAGGGGTTGATCCTGTTGCCATTTACCAGTATGCATGCCGCATTCTTGTCTAAACTTCAACATAATAATTGGAAAGAAGACGCCTTCGAATCAGATGAAAGTGCGTAACTTTTAAAGATTTCAATGCTCTTGGAATCTGGACCCTATTGGATGCCAAAAAAAGAAAAGAAGTGAAAACTTTCTATTCAAAAAAGGAATGCTTTCGTCAAGTGCAGTCCATATCTCGGAGCCGTGGTCCGTGACCCGGTGGTTTTTCTCCGACATGGTCTGCTTGCCACCCCACCATCCGGCTGTCCGCCTTCGCTTTATCGCTTCATAGTCTTGCTTCCGTCGATTATTTCTACGGTGACGGAGCCAACTGAAGTTAACGAACTGAGTGTCCACTGACCCTTAAAATTGTGCTGGCCTACACTCTTTGTTAGCAAGCAGCAATGGATTTAAATATTTAATGGAGTAACTACTGTTGATAACTGTTCTATTGAGTTACACTTGTAAGGTCTTAATTTTTATTTTAGGATTCAGTTATTTTTTACTCGCACATAGCAATATGCCGCGCAACCGAACAGATAGCAAAGAGTATATTCATGAATTTATGGTTTACATAAATAGTAGGTAGATACCTAAGCAAAAAGTCTTTGTAGAATCTAACGACGTGTGTTAATGTTTCAAGTATACATCCAGGATATTAATTGCGTTTCTTCACCTCAACGCAATAAGACAAATAATAATCAATTTTATAAACTGCGTAAGTCTGTATTGTATGGAGGGTTCTGCAAGGATGTAGCAAGCAATAGTTATTAAAAACAAAGAAACTGTGTATGGGCAAAGGTAGTGTTATTCTACGAAACAAAGCAACAATAATATTCGTATGATTCTATGTAATAATGTCTAACAAAACCTCATCATTGATCTATTCATACTACGCACACGTGATGAAGAAACAATAATAATTAATCATATTTTATTCTACGTCTTAACAAATCAATGAAATCAACCTTCCGGCAATATTAGTAAAGGCAATTATAGCCTGTTGTTACCTAATTAATAACTACTGAGGATAACTACCAGTGAATTATGTATAAACGCTAATTATTTTGTCAACGACTATTATATACCACTGTCAAAAAATACGTATATTACACCCTATACAAAAGTTTCAGGTAAAAGTGTTTTAAAACATTTGTAACAGTCTGTACATACCTGAGAAAAATACGGCGGCAGTACTGCCCTCTGGTCGTCTAACCGAGAACATTGTACTCGTTCTAGTAACTCGAACAACTCGTGCTGAGCGCGAGTGCCACCTGTTGTCGTTGTCGAAGAACTCCATGGCGCCGACACGTGCTGCCGCCTGACGGACAGAAATAGAACTATTACACCACTTGGTTACTACAGTGTTGTGTTAGTTCATCATTTTTAACTAGATGGCGTTGTTTACTGTGAAGATGTTAGGTTTAAAGATAGATGGCGTTGTAAGGATATAAAATTATGGTGACGTTTTAAAGATAATTATAAAAACTTTTGGACGACACCGAATTTCAATAAGACACTTCCAATTATGATAGTCTCGATTCATTGATAACTTACAATTTTTAACAATAACAATATGTAATGTAGGAATTAAAACATACAATCATTTCAAATATTATATTGAAGTGTAGCTAGTTTTCTTTCTACAAGGCGGGCGTAAACGAAAATTATAACTAAGCGATCACCTATCAAAAATTAGTCTTAAGACCATATTATTATAAATTAACCTCGAAGATGTACCGCCCTTAATACAGCAATGATTACCTACGAACTATAAAATCTTTAGTGTTAGCAATTAATTGACTTAGGATATTACTTAAAGAAATAAATATTAAGTTGTGGTTCTTCATTAAACTGACGTGAAGTCAAATAGGAATGCCAATAATTTTATCGAAGACTATAACATTTTTAAGTATCGTTTTTAACAGCTTTCATGTATACGCCGTTCTCGTTATATCAGGCATCGGCCATCAATCAACGCCAGCCTTTTTAAATTTTTATGCGACGTTCTTATAGGTTCGACTGCAGTAAAGCCTATAATAGACTGCTCGACAATAGAGCTCGTTACTGCGGGCGTCCGTCTCAGGATTAAGTTATGCAAAGATTTTCCTTTTTCTTTTTACAGAATAAACTTTGCTCGAAGCGTGACGGGAAGCTATCTTAAATCGCTACACTCGAAACACTGCTTGAATTCTTTTACTTTTGTGTATAATAAATAGGTACCTTTGTATTTACGATTTGATTATTTTGTGCCAGTATTTAAGATTTAAATTGCATTCAATATAATGTTATTTTTTCTATACAATGATAAAATATAAATCATGTTTTTTTCTTGTTATTTAAATTGAATGGTACTCTGATTACAGTAGTTTAACGGCACGAGACCAAGTGACTTCTCATTCAAAAAATTCAATAGCGTGTAATATACGATGACATCAAAACTTATATTTCGAGAGAACCGGTTATTCACAATTTACTGCTATCAAAATAATATAAACAAAAGTGCACGCGACAATGACCCCATCTGTTGTCCGACAACGGAACTCTGTGCAAGTAATAATGGATCGAGTCTGTGATTTATGCGTCAATTAACTGACCATTCTCTGCGCCCTTCGCGCGGCCCTCGCTGGCGTTATGACCAAGATAATGGTTTTCCGAATTAAATCTCCCCTGCTTACATTAAATCGTTGCATAACCGGTATTCAGCGACTCAATCAAGGATTGTTTGTTTTTCGACTTAGCCTAATTTCGCTGTGTTGAAGGGTGGTATTGTTGTCCGCGCATGTAATAAATTTGATTGGCAGATGTTCCTTGCAATCCATGTTTGTTGTTTTTCAATTTGCTGTCATGAATGCATATTAAAATTGTTGAGGGCTTTAGGGCTGAAAAATCTAGCTTTTTATGCTTTTATTTCAATTCGTTTTTTTTTTGTTATTACAGCATAAATACAAAGCAAAGTGTAAAGATAAAGATAAATTTATTTGTATAAACATGTGTAACAGTGGATGGAAAAAAAAAAAATATTTGGCCCAACATATTTTGCCACAATTGGCGTACAAAGTAAATTGTCCCTAGGACATTCAGAACATAGTGTGCGTGGTATTCTGCAGTTCCACGACTCTAAACTAAATCATACCGTAATGATGTAGTCTTAAAATGTAAGGATGAGTATTTTAGGATCTAATCTCCAACGATTAAACGAATTCGCATCTAACGCTAGCAGACACATTTCAAAATACATCAATAAAGTATGGGATATGGCCATATTTTTGGCTGCATGATTCATCCCGTGGAAACACGTGTTCGCAGACACCAATTGTATTCAGTTGGGAATATTTTATGCGCGCCGGTTGCAGGCTTGTCGTTTTGTATAAATACAATATGTATGTTGTTCGGTAGGACGCGTTCGTACACCAACAGAAATTTTATGAATTACTAATTCATTAAAAAAATTTTTTGAGATGTTACCATGTCGTTTACCATATATAAGTACACAATTTTAATTGCACAATTAACCTACTTAACTTTAAATAGATTAATCTCTTTTCAAGCTAGACCAGAGTGGTACGAGATGCCTTCGTGGTCCAGTTCTAAGGTCTGAATAGTAAAGCTTTAGACAACTAAGTGCACTCTGTTGATCCGGGCTTTACATACCTACTTAAAAGTAGAGTTTCCGGTTATACCTAACCGATACGAACGCAGTTCCGCAACACTCAAGTAACCAGGTTTTAGCCGTAACTATCGCCATAATTTAAATCTCTCGTCCAGGTAAGTATCACGCGAAAACAATAAATTACCTCATGACCAACACATCGCGTGTTTATAACCACGGAGTTATTGATGTTACTCTACAAACCGTGCAATAGACTGTAAACAGCATTACTCCGCGATAATTTTCGTTTTTTCGACGACGTTTGGCCGTAAAACATAGAATGTTATTTCAAAAGCCAATTAGTTCGATTCTAAGCCTAGATTTAACAATACGAATATTTATTACGCAGTATAACCTATCTATTCTATTCAAAGAAGTTCTCATGCGTGTAAAAAATGTTGGTACCAAGCGACCGAGACCGTGAAATAAGGAATATGTCATATCCGGTATATAAATCAAGTTAATTGTATCGGGCCATACATCTGGCCGCGCATGAGACGTGTGAATAATTGTTGGTATGTGTTATAGTCGGATGTAATCAGACGAATCTTGTGAAGATCTCACTAATGCGAGATAATGCGAAAGTCTAATTTGATCTAAGATTAAACTTGGAACCGAAATGTTTACATGTTTCTAGCACATTGTCTAACCACATTATGTTAAGAGTGAAATAAATTATGCTTTATAGGAACTTTTCATCCTACAATAGTACAAATAACTTCGAGCATCAAGGGCGTAACTTCCACAGTATTTATAGATTCCGAGGACCACATTCAGTACAGTCACGGACCAACATAAATTGCGATTACTTCGGTGGAAAAAACAAACAAATTCTTTTTGACCTGTCTCGAAGAAAATACTTTTTCGGACTACATCCGACCTGCGGGGCTGTCTGTGAGTTTAGTTTCTGAAGTCATAATACTTTAGACTTTTATGTAATCAAGAAAAAAATACTTTTATTAGACACTAGTTGCGCCCCGCGGTGTTACCCGCTAAATTTTTTCGGGATATAAAGTAGCCTGTATTAATCTAGGGTGTAAGCACCTCCATATGAAATTTCATCAAAATCGTTCTAGCGCGTGAAGAGGTAACAAACATACAAACACACTCACTTTCGCCTTTATAATATTGGAGTGAAGTGTGATTACGTCTTGTTTATAGCTTGATTTATTATCAACAAAAATTAAATTAATAAATGCGAATACAGGATAATATGTTAAGCTAAGTGTAGTTTATTTAGGTAGGTAAGCAAGAAGAGCCTTTTAACTATATCTTCTGGTATACAGTAAAAGACATTTCAACAGGTCAAGTACCTAATATGAATATGTAATACATATGCTCCATGTAACCTTTTCAAATTGCAGTAATAAAGAGGAATTTGTTTGAATACCGCTCATCTAAAAGGTCGTTGTGTAAGCTGAGCATAAAACACAGTCGCAGTAAACATTACTTTGTTTAAAAGTCAAAATACAAATTAGAAGTTCCCGAGGCAATTATCTATTATTTAAGCTGCCTTGTCCACAAAATAATCAATGACATGGTAACCATAATTAAGTACTCAAAACTAATTATGACAGGACTCGGAAATTGAAATATAACGATAGGGTTATTTAGTAATTAGAAACAAAGTTCATTACCAACTGTTTACAAAGACAGGCACGGTTGAACTGACAACAGAGGTTATGAATAATTATTTTACAAGACGTGGGAGTAGTTTCACTAACATTACTATCTTTGGAGAACCAAACTATCTACTCACAAAATTGATTTACATTTTAAGCAATACAAAGTTTAGAACACAAATGATGTATGCAAATTCCTATTTACCGTCCAGTCCATTTTATATTGATGTATTGTTATTTTACGACCGTCGAAAGACGCAATGTACACTAAAACAAAGATAAACTCGTGTCAGTATAGTTTTGAATACTCTAGAAAGTACAGTCGTAGACAAAAGGCTGTAAAGTAAACATATAAATTATGCCAGCGCTGTTGAATGGTCTGTAAACAGAAATGGTCTTAACGTTGACCTTGGGGTCATCGATGCGTTGCCGACCTTCTTGGTTACTGTAAAATACGATGTCTTACATATCATTGTTATGTGCGATGAGTTTCAAGGTAAATCGAGGCTCAGAAATGATTTGTTCGAATCTCCTTTGCTGAACTTATATACTAGAGTTACAACGAGCCCTTTCTTAGGCATATTCTGGACACCGGACACTCAAATACAAAATAGTGAACGCATTATTGGAAACAGAAGGGTCACCATTATCCTTATTTATCTAGGTATCTATCGTAAATGCGAAAGTATGTTTGTATATGTCACTAATCGTAATGAAATTTAATAATATGGAGATAGCTTAAAAAAGGAAGATTACTATACATTTAGATAAAAGAGAAAGAGTAAAACCCTCGTTGAAACTACATCTTTATAATCATACCAACAATCAAGTACCTACGATCGGAAATCTAAATGGATGTTCCCGCTACAAGTTTAGAATAAAATATTCATGACATGCATATCAAATATCTGGAGCACCTTCGTACGTTTATGATGCAGATAGTCTTCTGAAGTATACCTGAGAGCAATAAAACAAGCTTCGGAAACGGATATCTTGACCCAGTGATCTCTAGAGCTTGGAAAAGAAGCTATTGCCACTATAAAGTCGTTCCTGTGAGGAGAATATAAAATAAATCAGGATTTAGGATAGACGAATGTTTATCCTACAAATGGTAATTGTTTTGTGAACTTTGGTTTGTTCTACATTGTTCTATAAATAGCTTTGTGGTTGTGCCCGCGGGTCTGTTGGCGTACCTAGTCTTCAGATTTCTGCGTTGAAATCACGTCCTTTAACAATTTCTATTCTTTCGAAAATTATGTTATTTGAACTCTATAACTAGTTGAAATAAAATAGAAAGTATATTTTGATTGCGATGTAAAGTAAAATAATTTAATAACAGGCAGTTAGAAAAAATAAAAATTACAGTGCATATGAAAAACATTTGCAATACCCACACACATCTGTGTAGTGATTATTATCAACGCAGTCCACGGCATCCTCGCAGATTCAGTTACGAGATCAATGTCAGTCACATGCGCATGAGTCTGACTGATATACGACACTCCACAACTTACTTGACGCACACAAACACTATAAATAAATAAAAAAATAGCAAACTGCGTGATCTGACTCGTAACCGTTCGAATTTTGATTTACCTACACTGGCACGTTGAGAGTTCCTTATTTGAATTATTGATTGATTTGAACCGGACCACTTCAAGTACTTCGAAAGGCCAATGATGTGTGAACTAATAAACGAGTGCGTGAGAAATGTCGTTGCATACACTCGAATAATCAATTAGCCATAATCGATTTGAATACACAACGAATAGAGATAAATTATTCGTTTGTGATCAGTCTGCAATACTGTGGCATGGATGCGTGCGATATTGAAACGATTAGCGATTTAGGTCCAAAGAAAATCGATTTCTCGACGATTTTCTTGTTTTTTGTTCGTTCGTTTAGTTATCGGACGCAGATAACTTGGTGTTGCTTGACATGCAAAGTGAAGAATTTGTGTTTTACTACCCAAAAACATAGTTATAGAGTAGGACGAAAATATTTAGAAAGTCTCTTAAGTCAAGACTATCATTTCTGAAAGCATAATCAAATTCGTCACCATCATTACTTAATAGAAATACTTATCTACAAAATGAATCTGTTCGTCTCAAAGCAAATAGATCACCGGGTCAGATCGCAATCTTACCTACAGCATTCTCAAAACTGATAGAAATCAAATAAAATGTTCCTACAAATATTCAAACGCTCAGAAATATCCAGCAACAAAATAAAACGTCTACTTTCTATACGCACTATATACCACAAGTGACAGTAACACTTAAAACCTGACAAAAGCCTTTTAAAAAGTGTCTGGCGAACGTGTGAATCACAACAAAGAGCCTTCGTAGTGCATATGCCTCCCGGGAAATGCGCTGGGGCATTTTAGGGGGAGCCGTCTGCTCCTGTGTAGGATAATTTAAATTTACCAAGGAATGTTCGTGAAAGGATTCTGTGAGGTGAATATTCAGTGACGTAATGAAGGACTTAGTTCATGCACGTGTGTAATACGTTAGGGATTATTTAGTCTCCGCCTTGTGGAGAAATGTTCTTAACTAGATATAAAAACACTACGATATGACGACCTGATTGGCGAAGTGGCTAAGCGATTGGACTGCTGATGATGGTTGCGGGTTCGATTACCGCACGAGACGAAAATTTTTGTGATCTGAAGATGTTTGTCTCGTCTGGGTGTTTGTGTATGTGATAATTCATGTTTGTGAAACGCACCCACGATACAGGATAAATTTTTAGAGCGGGGCGACGTTTATAAAAAAAATAAGCTATTTTATAATATTTTATCATGTTCCGTCCAATAAGCACAATATAAGGAAACTTTGAAAAATTATAGACAACAGTAATACAGACGGGACCACGATACAGAGATGTTAAAAGACATCCTACCTTAATTAATCAACGTATTCAAAGAATCTTAAAGTACATACTAAAATATCGAACAAGGCAAGGTGAAGTCCACCAAATAAAACAGAAGCATTTAATCGAAATTCCATAAAAGTATACTCGTAACTTAAAGTTTTTTGTACCGGCCCACACCTGTAACATTTAATTAAAATAATTACTTAACCATAAATTGAATCCAATCTTATCTACAACAAACATTATAGATACGTCATTAATTCATCTTTAATGTATTTAGTTTAATGTCAAATACTTTATCAATTTAATTGTTCGACTCCATAGATTTTAAATAGATAAAAGAAAGAAGATAAAGGTTTGTTTTATTTATAGCTTCTACCTTTTACTTTGTTCGGAAACATTTGTATGGTGATACTGTTGATAAACTGCTTAACATATTACACATTCCAATATAATTAATTAATAGGTATTCATTTTATACCCCGGAATACTCATTGTTTAATTATTCTTATTCTTTGTTATCTCTGATCTGCAAAGTTGTACTATAATTAGAATTCGGCTGAATGAGATAACTTGGGCTATTTTTGTCGATGACTCAAGATTTCTGGTAAGAATCTTTTGCAATTGGACGTTCAAATATCCTGTGCAAATATGAACTTTAATTTTAGTAACTTATTTAAGTATCTATATGCATGTTCTAAATTATGTATGTATAACTATAATATACCTATCTAATAGTACTTAACGTTAATATTGATGAAGTTATAAAATGTAAATTGTAAATAAGTTTTCGGCAAGGCACCTTATTATAATTTAATAGAATAATAGAAAAATGTCGAAGAAAATCTCGAATGAAATTAATTTACATAAATAAATCTTCAAATTTCCACAATATTTGCAGAAATTACACGTAAAGTCTACCAACCTATAGGGTTAAAATCTTACGACTTAAAAAATCTCTTTTCGAACTATCAATCATCAATTGGTTGCCGTCATCATCGTCAGAGAGTAGCGGTATGTCCTGTGGGTAGGACGCAGCTGTCACAGCGACCATACACGTGAATCCCTACGACAACGTCACCAAAAAAATAGGGGTGAACTACTTTTTGCCGAGAACTGCTCGCTTTTTTTAAACGCGACTAGGTGAAAGCCATTTTATATAAATATCCGACTCCAATATCAACTCAGCCTTTAAAGTCAGTCCGTTTAGATGGCAGAATTGTTTTTTTATAACAATTTATGCAACGGAAGTAGTTATGTTGAACTGGGTTACAGACAATGTTCTTAATTTATTTACTTTTTTACTACAGCAGAGAAAACAGTTCAGACCAATGCTTATAATATACGTTTATGTCGTCAAACTCTGGCCAAACCTCCAAACAGACCGGTGCTAACTTCCTTGTTGTGTGCAAGTACAAACTTCGCAGTATTGGGTTAAGTTTTGGCGGTAGGTCCTTATTAAGAAAGCACTCGATAATACTAGTACCTAGTAAACGTACGACACCTTATTGCATGAATGAAGTCTAAATTCTGGAGGGCTGAGATTAGGTACTAGGAACTCGGTAAAAGTCGAAACAATACATTTATTTGGTTTCCTATAAATCTTAGTTCGCCGATTGTCTACTCCTGAAATTTTAACGATTAATTGGATCGAGTGACTTATTTATCTCCTAAAATGGTGACAATAAAAAGACATCCTTGAATTTAACCGCCAGTAATACTTTTAAAAGTAGTTTTGGCCTATCATGGTGATAAGTCTATGATTCTATCTCACGCAAGGTTCGATATAATCAGTGTTTTGTTACAAGAGTGGGCCCATAAACCCTCAACATAAATTAGCGTGAGCTCTATCGAGTGCTTCAGTAATGCGTCCCAAAGAAAGTTAGTTTATTGAAACATAACCCAGCACAAGTCAATAAGATGCACTTATGTAGTAGATATATGTTTACCGGAGTAACTTAGGGTGTCGGAAACATCGGCATCAGGTGTTTGAGGTTCATACAGTTAGAAAGCCACACGGCGCGCCAGTCTACAACCATACTTTGACAGAAAGTGGTAGGCAGAAACTTGAACTTTTATGATTGTTGATTAAATTATACCTGGCACTGTAGTTGGCCTGTGTTATAGAGCTAACAAAAGGTTAAGGAGTTGAGAGCTTTAGTTTGAAGGAGTTTCGTTGTATATAAAAGGTTGGTGACGTCAACAACAGCAACTCTTTCTAGAATAATTCTTAGTCTATTTTCTGGCCAGTTTTCGGCTTAATACGGGACTGAAACCGAAAGTACTACCCAAACAAACGCCTTAAACAAAGAGAGGTTTCGTCAAAGTACACTACACATGAAATACTTACAGCTAACTGGGGCACACACTTCGCCTTTGATCCTTGCACCCCTGGCCGCGTTACCTACATTGTCGCCTGTTCATACTCCGAAATTCCAGTTAAAGCTTTGGCGAAACAATTTAAAAGCCTACACCGTAATTAATTTGTTTATGGAATACCAGGAAAGAATAAAATGTTTATTCTGTGTCATCTATCTATATATATAAAATTTTCGTGTCACAGTTTTCGTTCCCATACTCCTCCGAAACGGCTAGACCGATTCTCATGAAATTTTGTTAGCGTATTGAGTAGGTCTGAGAATCGGCCAACATCTATTTTTCATACCCCTTAATTGCATATTATTTATATGCTTAATTTGATAACCATATAAATAATATGTATTTAACATCACTAATATTATAACCAAATAATATTAGTTATTTGGTTATAACATTTAGTATTTAACATTTGTCCTTTTGAAATCAAAGTTACTTATAAAGAGATTTTTGTTTTCCTTGTTTTGGGAAAATCCTGTTGGTAGCTTTAGTCTATTACCACGAGGCATGAATTCAGTTATGGTAACTAATTTTCATCTTTTATCATTTATCTCAAAAAAGAAATGCCTAAAGGATGGGGTAAGACTAGGTTTAAGGCGCCTAAGCTGCGTATTAAGTATAAGTAACACTATTATCACAGCATCACCTAAAGTTAATAATATGGCTATAATCAATATAACCATTACTCAACTGTTTATGATAATCGTATCGTTCTAGTTCAGGTACAAACCAGAACTAGGCTGATATCCGATCCTTGTCAAGTAGGTGAAAGTATTGGTGTTTACATTGAGTACCTATATTAACTTTAAATACACTTGTTGGTAGTCTAGTTCGAGCCAGATAAAAAAAAACATTTACTTGAATAATCCCATTTTAGTCCTCGAGGCAAAGGAGTCGATCTTCTCATACAGAGAAGAGATGAACATTAATCACCGCCCTTAATCTTTTTTTTATTCTGTGCCGCGGGTTGGTAAACGATGTTATCCTTTACTCATATTATCCTTGTCCTAACACATGCACACAAAATGGATTTGCTCCAAAAAATAGCTTAACTAGAAACAAAATTCAAATATTAAATTACTATTATTTAAATAGGCAAGAAGTCCAGCCAGTAAATAGAACCTTTAACGTAAATTAATACCTCAACACCATCTGCTATTGAATCGAGTTCAATATTAAAACAATATTAAAACGTCGTCTCATACTTTATGCTTTCGACACGTTGCGATTTTATGTTCAGAATGTTTGAAAAATAGCCACGACTTGCTCTTTGCCCCGAGATATTTTTACACGATTATACTTAGGACCTACAGGATTTTAACAGATTTTTACTACTTCGTTTCTTTTGTTTTGAGGTTAGGCTGCCTTTGCCGTGGTTGACCCATGGATCACCACCCATTTCATACCGAGATCTTCGCTTGCTTTGCACATAATGTTAGGCCGCCGATTGTGACTAAGGAGTAACGTATTACCCGGGTACTGGGTAGTGAAGGGCAGATAGGCAGTAGCTATATGTAGGATCCTGATAAAAGCTGCATCCAGTTACGAGTGGAAACCGAGCTCAACATAATTCGAACGAATCAGTTGATTTCTCTTAGACCCTGCTCTTCTTTATTAGTTCACATTTTAATTTAAGACATTATTTTGATAGGATCTACATCTAATAAATTAATAGCCTTCCGTTCGCAAGCTATAACTATAATTAGTGCAATAAAATAAAAATCATATTTGAAAGGATTGGATATATTGCTCGTTTTGAAAAATCACAAGATTTAAGATCCTAAATCTTAGCATTTATTAAAAATAAATATAGTATGTGTAAGATACATCAAGATTCATATAGGCACCATTGTATGTCTCCTCTAGTACGGATGCAATACAAAATAAACACTCAAATGAATCCTCGGTAATCAGGATTGAAATTCGCGGCGCTCCGTACATTCCTACACTAACAAGAGAGAAACGTGCCGTGACCCGATCATAACATAAGTCACCCAGGAGTTGTCATGGAGAAATTTAGTGTAATAGTCCCCGATACTGTATTCTGACAGCTAGGTAATAGAAACAATGAACGAACTGTGAAATTAGCCTTATATTTGCGGTATTCACATCTCTGATAGTAGGAGGCTTGGAACTACTCGGAGCATAATTTGTCTCTGAAATTACCTGTCGTTAAAGGTTGACAAATATGAGCTTGAGTTAATAATTTTGTTTGTATGTTTCGTGCATCGTGAACGGCGCATCGTTGTGTGGTTTGTCCTTATTTAGTAATATACATTAAACAAGCATTGTTCTGTTGTTAATAGGGAGACGTATCCATAAAACATACGTATTGTAATTCCTTGTCCAATATTTAAATTCAGAATTTTCTGCGTCTTGCAAAATACCTTATTTATTTAAATTATCAATAAAGAAGTTAATTTATATTAGTAACCTAATAAGGTAGTATTTAAATAGTAATATTATTTTCATATTACTGCCATCATTATGTCCGTTTAAGAGAATATTCTAATACTGCATTTAAATTTACGCTACTAAGCATGCAATTGAATAAAATGACGATTTAAAATCGAATAAGACACCGTTTTGGTTGATATTTCGAATACAATTACTGAATTGTATGGGGTATTAGAGATATAAATTACGATAGAAATGTGATTGGTCTAATCATAATATCAAAATACTTCTTTGATATACGAAATATAAATACCGTACCGACTTTACATTAGTCACTATCATTGTTCAACGTGAAACCACTAAATTGTACATAATAACCACCATTAGTTTCTCTTCATTATTCGCTCTAAATACTTCGGCTCATACGAAACGCTAATTACGCACGCGTTAAAGAAAAACATAATAAAATTGATCTTAATAACAGCCACGAGGGCACACAAAACATTCTATAATATAAAAGCTGTAATCATATTTCTAACACCATGTATTATGTGTTATAATCGGGTATTATCGGCTATAATCGGCCGCACGTAATCGCAGGTGCGCCGACGCCGTTACCCGATGGCATTTTGACGTGCGCACGTGCCGGCAACACATTGCAAATTGACGGTTTAAGTCTATCCTAGCTACATAGGAAAGGGGAATGTTTGTTTGTTTAGGATAACCTATGGAACCACCGGACTGATTGCAGTGCAATTATTTTTTTATTATATACCTAAGAAAAGGTTTGATATTGAGGATAGCTTATATGATATTATTTATTACTCAGTCATACACTTTAAATGTCAGAAGCAATATGTTTGCCTTAGATTGTTTCTAGAGACTTTATACGTAAATCCAAAAACTGATTCGTTTTGGGTTTAGACGGGTGAATACAAGACTAGTAGATCTACCAGTCTTCTTTTACCGGTGTACTAACAAGAGATAAAAACTGATTAAATAACAACTTCAATACCAATTCAACATACAATATTAGCCAACTTACGTTTTGAATAAACAGAGATCTAAAATTGTTTTTGTCGAAATTTAAAATAAAGTACTTATGTTTAATACCAACTTAGTAAGCATATCTTTTCATTTGTTTTCCTTGATTAATTCCAAACACACTTTAATCCTTATTTATTTACTAATTAAAACAGTGACATAAATGCATTTACTATATATTGTATTTGTTATTTCCATCATTATTACCAACCTACTGTTAATTATTGAATAATACAATTTTCCTGTTGGCAACTTTTGTTTAGTATTTTTAATGAGCGACTCATCAGGATTCTCCATAATAAGGACTATTAAATTAAATGGAATCATCGAATGCTTCCATCTATCTTATACAACCCCATCTATTGGGTATCACCGAAAATAAATTCTTACTACTACTTATATTCTAGTAGACTGACTGGATTTGTGCCCGGTTGACGGCAATTGGCTATAGGCTTGCCCCCTATTTCATTGGGACCTATAACTGGCGAAATGTGGGTGTTCTATAGGTAAACCTCTACATACAACTTCGGAGAATATACAGTCGTAATCTAATGTATCCCATGTTGTCTTAAGTAGACAGAGACTTAGGATTTCAACAGCCAAACAACTCATAACAAAATCTCGGTAAGGCACCGAGTTGGGTGTCAATCTGTAAAGTCACTCCAAACACTGGAAAGCCACAGTTGATCATCAGATAGATCGATCAATCTGCGCGGGAGCTATTTGGCCTAAAGCCCCTCGCTTCATCTATCATGATGGACTATCGCAATATAACGGGAGCCTGGCAGTACTTGTTGAACAACATTAGTGTCATTGTGTAGCTGTGCTTCGTAATGATCAGGAATTTATTGTAGATCATATTTCACAGAAACGTCGCTAGAACACAATTTATGTCTCGCAAGTTTTAACTCTGTTACGTTGGGGAAATGATCAGAACTTTCTCCAATTGAAAATAGACGGTATTAAATGCTAAATGATTATATTTTTGCAAGTAGGTTTACAAGAAACGATTTTACACATCACTTTTTTATAAACTAGATGACGTCTGCATCATCCTTCTTTCTCTGAGAAGATATGCCACTACAAACTCAGGGTCAATTACTATTATGTACTAGGTATATAATATTGTTTCATACAAAAGCTATTAAAATATTACATAATCTATTAATTTGTTCGAATACGATCAATATTGGCTAAATGTTTAGCTACCGACATAAAAATTTTCGCTGTCCCAAAACCGTCATACAAATAACTTAGTTTTTTTTTCTTCGCATGAACAATAGGGATGAACATCGTTTAATATACACAAATAAGAACAATAAAATACTGCGTCATTACAAATAATAATCGTAATACGTACATTAACTTCTTCATGTATCTTCGTCTCGCCGAAAGCAACGTGTAAGTTTCCTTTTGCCCGCCCGTGGGCAAATACTTCCCCACCTTCGACTTCATTCGACAAACTCCCACTCACAGTTCTAAACTCACTAATCTTAATACTCAAATCGTCGATACGTCTCACAATGTTCCCTTCCTTCTATTCTCCTGCCCACCAAACCAACTGCTCCTAAAATAGAGAAAGAAGATTGAAGGAACTTATTTACAGGGAAGCGTCTACTTGAAGCAACAGTGGGCGACTAACAGGAAAGCTGACAGACACTATTAAATTATTCCGCAAATGAATCATGCAAATAAATGTAAAATATATACAAAGGAAGGAAAATAAGCTAAATAGTTAGACCATTAAAGCTAAAATAGAATAACACCAAAAACCCAAACGTTATAATATCAACAGACAACAAAACTATACTACTTTTATCATATTATTATTATAAGTATTCATTTATTTAAATAGTTTTACGCAAGTAACGTAATGCTTCCTTTTCCGTCGTCTATTAGCTTATCACGTGTGATATGATTTAAATGAATTGACACGATGCCTTTTATTTTATTAGACAAAGTGGTACCTATATTTCATTCAAATCAAATTATGTTACTTCAATTCATTTTATGACTTTGGGTACTTTGATAACCTACAAAAGGTCTCGAACAGAATTATGGCTGTTTTTCTTCAGGCTTTTTCGTTAAGAAACACATATAGGTAGGTAGATACACTTTCATAACAATAGAAGACTGTAACTAAAAAGTATTAAGAGTATATGAACTGCATGACTAAGATAAGCGTAAGCTATCTTCTACAAGTTAAGTGTTTAAATAAGGAGAAATTGCAAATGAAATTGCAGATAACTCATTTCGCTTTCCTTCATTGAAGCATACCATGCTTGTAGCGGATATAATACAGACGGTAACTTCCTCTACAAGAAGTATTGGTGCTTATGAAGAAATATTAATGAACGGTAAACCGATGCAATAATTAGCTATCGTTACAAAGCACTTCTTCAACAGGTAACGGTAACTTTAGTAATCTTAATCTAATCTGACTTTGGAATTTGGGTGTAGTAGAAAGATTTGTATCAGTGCAGAGTTGATTGGCTTTTTTGTTTTTGCTAATTCGTGCCTATAGGCTGTCAAAAAGGTGCACATGAGAAATGTATAATCATATTTAAGAAAGTAGTACGTTAACCATAAATTCATTGGTTTTAGTTTATTAACTATAAGGTATAGGTAGTTATTGCGTCAAATATATCAATTTTGATTGAAGAGAGCAGTAAATCTGATTCCATATCTACAAATATAGAACTCACATCACAGGAAGTCTTAGGAGTTTATCTAAAACTACTAATCCTAATGTCTGTGAAACATAACACAGAAATAATAAAATTAGACTTAATTCTACAACATTAAACTTTTACAATCCAACATTAATTTAATTTGTTAAATTCTTTCCTAACTAATCCAAAGTTGAATTTAACGAGATATGCTTTCAAATGACAATAAACTCGTTGTTACAATTTCGACAGTCGTTAAAAAAATCAAGATGATATAGTTAGAATAGAAAACGACCGCCAAAGTGTAACGAGAAGAGAAAATACGAATATTCTTACCATAGATTTGAATGAACGAGATCAAAACAAAGACATAGAATTAATTTGTATGAGAATAGTGTGTGGCCGTAAAATAAAACCGTTACATATACAAAAAGAAAACAATCTTAAAAGCGAATTAAAGCCGTGAGAGTGAACCTGGTTAATTTACTATATCGCTTGTTAAATTAATCTTTGAACCAGAGCAGTAGCAGAAATGTTTAATTAAGTAACACATTTGGAAAAGCAAATCTTATCTTTGTGATTTTATAATTCTTCAAATAAAGTCCCATTTAAATTGCTATTTTGCAACTAACTACATTCTAGCGAAATCATTTGCTTACTTCACAAACAAAATCCCTAGAGTGTAAATTTAATAATATAGGGCATATTAAAATTGTGAATGCAATAACCTTTAGGGTACAAAGAATGTGATTATAATTAAACAAACATTGATTGACGGGGTCGGCAATTATCCTTTTATAATAATGTACATTAACTAACGCAACAGTCAATTCAAGCCGGACTTATCATTATGAGTAATTATCAATTTCGCAATATTTAATGCACATTTTGCTCCTAGCTACTGATGCAACAAGTATCCTAACGACTTCATTGAAAATAACTGCTATTGTTCTGCTTTCATTCACACCTACACCAAAATACAGAGCACAAAAATATATGATTAATGGTAGGTCTAATGTCCATTTGATAGACATTTTAGATTGAGATGTGGGTTATACAATTAAAAGTGAGGTCAGCGACTTTATTATTGTTAACAATGGAGATTATACAGATATTTCAAACAACTTGCGATGTGATCAGCTTTATGATGGGATTATCACTTGTATCAATCTGACAATGATAGGCAACAACAGACTTGTAACGAAGAACATTACATTGCAAATACTGATTTCGAATCAAATAATTATTTGAAAGGAAGTGTTGAAAAGACCAATAAGGAAGCTATTGTCTTCCAACATTATAAAATCATTAGTTTGTATGTAACGACGACAAGTTCAGTGCAATAAACGTGGGTAGAGCATTTGTGGAGGCAATAGACCAATTTGAGTCAAACAAAACTATAAAAGGGCAAACTTAAGATGTTTAAGCGGAATTAACCCAGAATGTATTGATTTTAGATTTCGAACATTGTCTTAATAATCTTTATTAAAGATAAAAGGTACAAAATATAAAGTAAGTTCGCAGAGTGTGCATTTGAAGTCTTTGAATACCTTGTAATCGCATGACTGCAAAATAGAAAAGCACCACGTTCAATATAAGCAACACGGTGGACTAGTCTGTTATTTATATCATTTTATAGGTTGCCATGCGTATTTAATATCTACCCCTGAGTTTGTTTCGGCATTTCTTCTCAGAGGTAGTCGGTTAAGAAATGCCGATGCCATCTAGTTTTAAAAAAAATTACGTGTAAAAGTGTTTTTTTGAAACCTACTTGCAAAATAAAAATCATTTATCATTTACCATTGCTCATTTAGAGATTTTTAGTTTAGTTTTAGAAGTAATTAAAAGCTTCCAGTCTCATCGGAATACGTTGCATATTTCATAAGCGGGTTTTATGCAGGCGTTCACCGTGCACCCTGGAACTTTAAACAACAAACACAGCTGATGCAAATTCTGCTCAAACGTTTGCTAAGTGCAACGACTGGGGAATACTTTTAGGTAGTGTTTGCTTTGACAAACCTTACTATCTGGTTTTGTTTTTCTGCACGTGTCATTCTAATGATGTCATTTTTTAATCATTTTTCTAAGCGATCGAGATAGTTATGAATATTAAAATAAAAAACCTTTTGGGCACACTACCAGTCGACGGCGATGAGCGATGTTTTTTCTTTCTATATATTTATTTTTTAACGTAGGTCATAGTGTGTAAATAAGTTAAGCTTAAGTATGTTGTATAATTTTAAACTTAAATAAAAAGGTTAAGGTATTTAAAAAAATATATACCTATATGGTTTTATACTTCAATGATATCTAGTTCCACATATAAATTAGATACATAATGTTTGCTATGTTAGCACCAGCACAGATAGATAGGCGCATTATATTTATTTATTGCGTTTCCCTGCGTCAATTATTCAACAAATGACGCCTGCGCAGCTCTCCGTGATAATCGGCCCTGTAACCATAACTCAGCTAGTTGTTCTAGTCTGACACAGTTTTGTACGCCCCCAGGATTAGGTCATTAGAAAGCCCACGCCGAGGGTAGTATAAAATGGAAATACTTTACGAGTTTTACAACGTAATCAGCAATAATTGGCTAAGCACAATCTATAGCATCTCGCAAACGATAAATATTTCTAAACAATATTCGCAAGTGGAAATAATTCTCGTTGCGTAAACGTAGAATCGCATTTCTGAAATATATTGTACAATTCGCTCGAGTAAATTGATTATAATATATTTTCCGAGGCACGTTCTCTATTTCGAAGTATCGATAAAAAAACAGATTTGTTTGCTAAGGACTGTAGTTTCTTGACGACCATAAATTATGGTAATCGACATGAAAAATTACTCCGTAGTATACCGACCGATTGCAAATAGTGCTGTTAAGTGCATCATAATTCACACAAAGTCATCGCTTTGGCGAAAGTTACGATTTAGAGCCAAGAACAACTGTTTTGCATTTTATTTGTACTTTCATTTCGTACTTTCTTAACAAGTGTTCTATAAAATTTTACTCGATTAAAATTAGAGCAATTTCGAGTAATTACAACAGTCATAAAGATCTCTTAACGTATTATTAGTATGTTTATAGCCCGATTTCTTATTCATTAAATGATTATAATTAAGAGAAGCACATTAAAACACATGTTACATTTAGGTATTTATATTCTGCAAGAGATTTCTTACGCAAGATTTAGAAATAAGAAGATTTAGGACTGGCCCGGGAGGGTCAGTTATGTTAGTTCCAAGTCACTATTTTATTCTTTACGTCCCATTAAGGCTATATAAATTATGGCATTAATGACTATGCTAATATTGGCTATATGGGTACTGAAAGCTAAAGAAAACATTCAATTATTTATATCAGACGTAACAGATGTTTCCTTTTTGAAATATACGATATTTATTAAATAAAATGATAATAAATTTCCTTGTAAATACACCCAAATACCCAAACATCCGAAGGTAAACCGTAGAACTTTATTAGAATCTATAATATTTAACTAGAGAAATAAATCTGTCCCCTTCAACGTAACGCCCAAGGGTTAGGCCCATAGAAAATTTATATTCAAAATGCTATCCATTATAATTTTCAATATGCCATTCGGTATTGATTACGATAAAAGAGGTGAGCTTACACCTTGTTGAAATTTATTGACAGCATAAATTGAATAACTTAATGTATTATGAGCTTTTTGACATTATATCTCATAAAATACAATTTGGTATGTATCTTATTATACATATTTATATGGCCTACGTTTCGTTATATTGACTCTGTACTTCACCGATTCGACGTGGTAATAGTTAACCAGAAGGAAATAATACCGTTAAAATAAGAATAAATGCCTGTAGGAACGCAGGCATCGTTTAACATAGCTAACAATATAGTACAAAAATAATAATGAATAATATAAAATTAACAGTCAATCAAATAAGCAAGGCTTTCAATCCAAACACAATCTTCCTTCAGACAGAAACAAGATAATTCTGAAAGGAGTTATATTTCATAACGTAGGTACGTAGGATAACTACAATTGTTATAAATTGTTTGTCAAACGTGTCAGCTCATGGTTTTATTGACTAATTTATTATCCAAATGGAATATATACAGGCACAAGGCTAACAGCTCCTACGCGAAGCGACCACCGTAAATCTAGGACTTGTCTAGACAGTATTCAACGACCGAACTCAGATAACCGTATTAAGTGCCAAAAATGGCCACGTGGGTGCGACGGCCAAGAAACTAATCGCAAATTGTGAAACAATACGACAATAAAAGGTCTCGTTGATATCATATGACTTTGACCTAGCGCATAATAAGCATGCTCATTACTACAAACGACTGCAATGAATTTTGCAAAGCTTAATGACGAGTCATGAAGGAGTTTTAACGTTTCCATTAGGTTATATTGATAAGAGGTAGATATTCAATAAGCTAGATAGGTAAGGTTAGGTAAAATATATTAATAGTAACGATATTTTGAGGTAACTTGGTCACGACAAGTTGAAATTTGATTACTCATGGGGATTGAGAGAAATTACAGACCACGTGGCGTACCACGGATCATAATCCTTAAAGCTATTGCTTATTAATACTGAGAACTGTCAAAATACGAGTTTAATTATCTTTGATAGAAGCTATGGACCATGGCCCCAGAATGATAAGCGTCCTTGAAATCACCCATCAGATTGTACACTCACTCGAACATTGCGCAAGCTTCCAAGTTTCCAACCCAATTCATCCGAACAAACTGGTGCAAATCAAAATCAAAAGTAATTGGACAAGACAACGTAACCAAATCAGTGTCACGTTTACGATCATTCAGAGCAGGTTTGCTTGCAAACAGGTAATATAGAAGTTCCACCATTATCGTTAAATTTGCTCCGTTTAGTGCCTTCTTGCATTGTCGTGAGTTACAAAATACTCTGAAGAATGGAGCTTTAATTTTATAATCAGCTAGTCATGTTTGCGTAGAATTTAGACTACATAGTCAGGTTTTTATTTTGAACAGCAATTCCTTCCAAGATTATAGCGTAGACAGTTCTCAGATAAAATCATGATACGTGTTTCCTTTCCTGCATAGAATGTTATTGAAACGCATTTGCTAGTTATAGAAGTCATTAATGCTTTAATTAAACACAAATGGATGATATACCAAGGCTTTTATCCGTTTCTGAGGGCAATCAGATCATGCTGAAACCTGTTCAACAAAACTAGTTGTTCGTGTTACCAATTAGCGTCAATCAATAGTAATATACGCTGATCAGGTGAAAATTTAATGTGATTTCTATGGCACACATGACGCGCTTATAAATTAATATTCTGTTTCAAATAGATTCGTCGTAAATATTTTAATTTATGATCAAGCAGAACTGAATTAACAACACGGCGAAGGTAACGAAACCCTTGATGGAAGTGCCGTGTACGATGTAATGTAAGTAAAGACAGACAGGACGGCATCCGAACCAACTAATTAATGAAACCCACATCAAAGTTAACATGTGACTTATTAGTATCAAAAGCAACGTAACATTATTTCGCTTTTAGTTTTATTACAATTAAAGAGCAGGTGATAAAACAAATATATTTTGGTACTTGGTGTCCCTCCACAGTATGTAGATTCTGACAGATTCAGACAAATGAACGTATTGAACTGAAATCTTATAAGACTGCCTCGTTGGTCTAGTGGTTGCTAAGCGCGACTGCTGAGCACGAGGTCCTGGGTTCGAATCCCGGGTCGGGCAAAGTGTTACTGGGTTTTTCCATTAGGTCATTCTCAGTAGCAGCACGGAGTCTGGATTTGTGCCCAGTTGATGGCAATAGGCTCGCCCCCTATTACATTGGGACATAAAACATAACTGGCGAAATGAGGGTGTACTATATTATGTACACCTCTGCCTACCCCTTCGGGGAATACAGGCGTGATGTTATGTGTGTATGTGTATCTTATAAGATTGTGAGACAATATCAATATTTTTAGTTTAAAGTGTAGGTTTCCATGAAAAACCAGAATCCATTTGACCCGGAGCCGTAGATCTACCAAAACAAGCATCCTAACAAAGTCTATTTGAAAGTGCCTCGTTTTCTCTTGGAATGCACATATAGTTTGCAACAAGTCATACTTCTCTATGGAAGTGAAGCATTTCTAAACTAAGTATAGCAGCTTTAGTTGTAAATAATAACATTTGTAAATCGTTCCGCCTCATACTCGACCCACCATTACCGCCTTTATGGCGGCCATTTAATATTTTCGACGAATCCAGAAAGTAAAATGAGGACTAAGGATTTTAAAGCCACATTTTTATATTGCTTAGTAGAGCACTCATACGCTAAGTATAAAAGGTTTTCTAAGATCTACAAGCAATAAACATTTTTGAGTTTATTTATATGATAAAATAAAATAAAATCTTGGCGTGCCTCAAGGGACTATTGCTACTGAGCTTCAAAGGATATTAATATGTACTTAATTATAATTCAAGTTAACCCAAAATACGTGTTTATTAAAGAGATTTGGCAGTAAAAAAATCGATAAAGGCCGGGCTGTCTAAAAGAAAATTTCTCTTGAACACAACTTTCCGTGGTCGTTGCCAACTATTTTCACCGCCTATAAATCTCACTAAGCACCGACATCTAATCTATAGTCCACCGGTAGAATAAAAGCTATTGGTCGTGTTTATGTAGGACCAGGCTATTACTTCTTGGTTAAGCTACATTTAATTACTATTACACAACTGTTTGTAGTTTTAACGGTAATTAGTTAGAACACCGTGTAGCCGTCGACTGTGTTTAGAATTGGTTACAAATTGCTGAAATATATCGCGACCACTAAATTTGAATGAATTGTAATGGGCGATATAACACGGAATGCAGTCTAATGATAAATCTTTCAAATCAAGGTTAGCAAATAAGTATTAAATACACAAGCATGAAAAATGAAAAAACGATCAAATCACAATTGATTTAACAAGATACAAACTATTAGCAAAGAACGAAGCAGGTTTTTAACAAAAACCTTACATAATTTCCGAACGCGTAGGATACATAATTGTATATAAACAATTATATGCAAATATTATTTAGATCATGATGCGGAACTTGGCGCCTCTGATAAACCGGTCCAATTCAAATCGGACCAAACACAACAGGCCGTACACGCCGTACATGGGCATCAACCATTAGTAATACAACTAATTGTTTCACTAAAGATGAATGATTACTATTAACTTGTTGAATACTTCCTGCTCTGATTTTATCATTCAATTTGGTTATAATGGCTGTGTTGATGTAACTGATATTTTTAGGATTATTAAAAATGCTAAAAAAGTACTTGGGATTTATTTTGGCCATTATAAGAGTTGCTTGGGATTCTGGACGTGTCAAGTTTCCGAATATCTTTGTTTTGTATTTCTCCGAAATATTTTAATACTCTTATCTACATGCTCAGATTGGATTGCACCATAATTCGGTCACACATAAACAGTTAAGAAGATGATTGTTATCATAATATTCATCAACGCTAAACACCGACTTCCCATAATCTGTGGTCATAATATTTTTTATATCATACACAATTGACTGACGGATTTGTGGTACTGCCAAAACCGGTAACCTCTAAATGTCAGGTTTTAATATACGTCGGCCAACAATAACAACCATGTAGCAACAAATATGTCAGTCACTCAATCACATTTTATTGATACTAATTTAGATAACAGATTACACATAATCGTTATTAAATACTAACAGGCGTTTGTAATTTGACGCCAACAATTGGTGTTATTACCATGATGATCTTCTATGATGATAATAATCATAACATTACGACGGTCAAGTTAGGTAATGAATGACGTATCGCGTAACGAGGAATAGTTTTTTCAAGAATTGAGAACGAAAGGAGCGAATCGTATGAATATGTATGCGTTCCGCAGTTCACTTTCGCACAATTACATGTCTTTGCCTTATTGTTGCACGCTACAGCTGCTGCCAATCACCAGCCTAGCATTTTCCTGAGTCGGATTCAGTTTTACCAGATGCAGCTGAAAATCTTTATCCACACGAAACATTTCAACAACTTAATTAGTAAGGTATATTTGTAAGATTGTACTTGATTACCTTAATTATGATTTCAGATTTGTATAACAATTTTATTTTATCACAACAGTTTCACTCCGGCACATAATCATTTCACGAGCGAATACTACGAATAGTCGATATCTCACAAATTGATCGATCAGTGCAGAAACCATTTATATAATGTCTTTTGAAATATTTGCTTTTTGTGCTTACTACTTTTAAAGATGATTATAAAATACTTCTATTTTGATTGGTTACATTTGTAGTGGATTGTTAGCTTTGCTCGAGCGGATACATAATAACAAAATATTGACTAGTTAAGGTACCGAACATGGTTCCTTACAAAATGATTCAGATAGGTACCATTGGCGACTGATTTAATGTGTGCTAAAATAATATACAAAGTTTCAGAAATAATATTTAAGGGACTTCATTTATTTTTAAAGACTCATACCGATGTAACTTTACGAAAATTGCGATACGTATCAGACACATTCAATATTTATGTTTTACTTTAAAATTTATTTGCTTTACGAACCGCAGAGTTCGGCGGTGGTCCGTGAAATTCTATATCCGATTATCCAAATAAAAACGATCCGTACTGTACACAGCCTGTAAAGTCATAAATTCAAATCGATGAATCGATTAGAAAACACATCGATGACTCATAACGATATTGATTAATCGCGTGGGCTATGCTTTGGAATTGCAAAACTGCTTTACTTAAACCCCGGAACAAATCACTTGTTATAAAACGACGGATTTGTGGACCCACCCAGTGAACCGTGAAGGTATTATTTATTTCAAAAGAACGCGGAATTCAAGAACTTCCTCACATATTATTACGAAAACGTTGAAGCGCTTAGCAGTTTTAGAGTGACTTTTTACCTTGTAGAATTAAGTTAGTAAATAAAAAACTGTTAAGAACACAAATATTTCCTAAATACATTTCATGCAACGATTCAGGCTTCGCTATTAAATTCCGTATCAATATTTATTATAGACAAATAAGGGGAGAGAAATATGTCTCTTAAACTTCCGAGCACATGTACCAAGTTGGAACCAATGCATATTGAATGAGCATATCTGTCTACGGGTCGAAGTATCGGTGCCTAAGTCGCATGATATTTAAGGTCCCCATAACAATAAATTACGTAACAGTGTTCTAGGAAACTTGCTGTCAACGAAGATTTTATCTGCAATCCATTCAAATTCACGTTTTGAAAACAATGAAACTGCAATTGTACTCCTTAAGGAGAGGTGAGCAGGAATACCTGAAGCGCCAACTGCTAGCTTGAGAGACAATGGTTGATGCCTCGGTGAAATTCTTCGCGATAGAGGATGGTATTTAGATATTGCATGCGTCTTCTACGCCTCGAATAGGCATAGCTAACTAAATATAAAGATATTTCAAAGAACTACATCGCTTTCATTTGAACAATGGAATGTGAATAGTTTCATTCACAACACTTTAATTATATTAATGAATACTGTACTTAGACGGCGCCAGTACGCATGAGTGTGTTTGGACTTGGACAGACAGGTATGTAAAATAAGACTAATCAAATAAAGATATGAACAAAATATGTATATTCCACTGTCCTTATTTTGGTATCAGAATAAACGGAAATATTCACCAAGAATTGAAGTTTTATCAACAAATTCTCTAGAATTGTATACCTACATTTTACTAGAAACAAAACTAAACGCAACCCAGGCTTGATTTTAGGTACAATAACTATAATTTCCTAAGAAAATACATCGACTAACATCGACTATTATTCGCCCACGTGTCCCACTAAAAGTTAGCCAAACCGAATTGTGTTTCGACAAACCGACACAAAACATTGTCCACCGGTCATTCAAATAACCCTACTGTACGGTACCAAACTTTTTGTCAACATTGAAAAACTTTTCTGTACCAATGTACCAGTGATAGTTATTTTTTCCTGCTCAATTTTTTTACCAGAAGCAATGACGAATGTTACTTTTATATTTTACAAAAGTTCTTCAATATTTTTCGTGTTCAAAATAAATCAAACGTTATCTGCCATAACCGAACCCCTTTTTTTGAGGTTTTTTATAGAAAAATGTGGGGCCAGAAATTCGTGCAAGGTAGTGATGTAATGAAGTTTATAAATCATCAGGTAATAATAGTGGCTGATTAGCGATATAAAACCGCAGGCGTCGCCGTGGGGCGCAACGTTAGTTACCGATATGTCATTGGGGCCGTAAAACGGTTATACGGAGTTATACGAGTGCAGATGGTCATCTCAGTTTATTAGATATATTAATGTCGTTAAATGAGAGGCTATTTATTACTTTCGCATGCCAGCTCGATGATCGCAGACTTTCCTTCATCTATACTAATATTGTTAGCGATTTACGATAAGTATAAAGTGGATACTGATATTTATGCGCATGCGGCGATTAACTTAACTATGGTTAACCGATTAGTTTTCAAGCTGGAGTTTTTGTCTGCCGGCCTTTTGTTGGATTTATGGCGTGGCTTTGTTGGGTAAACACAACGGTTTATTAGCAAATTAGCGGTAGGTATTATAACACCAATTTGCATGAAGGTGTAAAAACAGTTTAAATGCTGAGAACTATATGATGTGTCTGTATTGAAATAGACATAATACGATTTGAACACTACTTTGTTAACTGCACAAGAATATTCTAAACGTAAACACATAGGTATTTTACCTATATGTATATGGCCATCCATTTGTATCTTGCTGGTTTACCGCAGGCCTCCTACAATCTAGACTAAAATGTCCATTGCACTGTATTGCTTGAATATATTTTATAACAGAATATTTGTGTGACTCAAATAAAAAAAAATACAAAAGGTTCATCCCACATAATGGGTTAAAACTAAAAAATGACGCACGCAAGAGTCGAAAAAATACACACTATATCAACACTATGATTCTGGCTGGATGCTCAAGCAGTGTCGCATTTTCTCCGGTAAAACCCAACGACGGCCAACGCAGACCGGGACGGGATGGCAAGGGATTTAAATTTTTACCAATAGACATTCAAACGTATTGTTATACAAATACGACATAAATTGCTATGCTATAAAATAATGCCGTGGCATGCCACCGCTAGAACCTGTGGCAGGATGCCACGGCAAATTATGTCGTATTTCTATAACAATACGTTTGAATGTACATTGGTAAAATTTAAAATCCCTAGCCATGCCGTTCCGGTCTGCTTTGGCTTTAAGACCGCTTTTAGGGTTGTCGGCATTAAAGTATCCCAAAAAAAAACACTGAACGTCAGTACCGTTTTTATTAAACAACTAATTATATATATTAGTAGTTAGACCTCGTCCTAATTGACAAGCGATCGTAAGAACAATGTGACAGTTCATGCGCTCAAAATATGGTGACCACGACTGCGTGAGACGCACGAAGAGTTTTTACTTAGAAAAAAAAACAATATTGCTTTAATAGGCTCCTTCGTGTTGATTGGTCCTAGTCAAAGAGATTTTTACAACCTTGTGTCTGTCTTTTATAAGCCTTCTAAAAGCCCGGGTATCTTATGAACGGCTATCGGCTACCTATGTATAGTGATAATTCATCTTTAATAATAATTTAGTCTATTCTAACTTATAGATACAGAACAGTGGCGATTGCTCAACCGATAAAAACCGGAGCTCTTATACAAGAAAAAAGAATAACTTACTGTTCGAATTTCATATCAAAAGATTCATAATTCGTTTTTTTTATAGAAGTGCTTATTATATAATTATGTCTTCCATGTTTCGTTTAGAGTGGACCTTATCAGTCTTTTTGTACGGTGGCCTTGTATAGAACCCACGCGGTTCCCATACAATAACACGGTGGGTAGGGCCGAACTTCCCGGATCGTGGTCAGGGGGTCACCGGTGCCTGATGGATAGGACCGTAACTACGCATTACAGTGATTGGAGTTTTGTTAAGCATTGGCGTACTAAAGAAACGTTATTGGTAACTGTTATTAAACAGGGCTGTAGAAGAAGAAACATCTAATAAATTATATTTTTACTCTCGTCTTTTTTCCACGTTTATTTTTCCCTTTATTTTGATGGCATTTGGTAGAGAAAGAGACAGATAGCTTGAACACAGGTCAAGAAACACAAGGAACCTCGTGTTTTATTAAGCAGAGCTGAAGCTAGTTTCTGCTTAAAGTTAATTGTTTAACTGAGCAAGTTAAGTTGTGACTGATGTGAAGCTCGGGCTATACTGTGAAACAAATGGTAAAGGTTAGCTCATCGATACTGAGGTCTAAGACCATGTTGATGAGAACTACATTAGTAGATAATATAGGCCGAAATTCAATTATCGTAAAGTTAGCCGTAAAAGTTTTAGAAAAACAAATCTGCATGATGCCTGATTAGGTATTTAACACATTACATTCGCAACGAGTCCCATGAAATGAGGGACCAAGCCTATTGCCATTAAATATATTATTCAAGCAAATATCACCATTATGCAACAGCTATTCTCTCTATTTAAAATAGTGAAGTACATAATGGTAATGAATGCGTTTGTATACTTAATAAACATTGAACAAGCTTTAAGCACTAAGTTTTTTGGTAGTTGGAGCAAAAAATATCTAATAGTACTACGAAGTACACTCAATATTTTATTTGTTTCTCTGTTATTTGGAGTTACCGTGAGTAACAGTTTGTGTTCGAATTTGTCTCACAGTCGGAACGTAACTAAACATTACGAGAATTCGGTAAAGCTCACAGCACGCCACGGATTCTCTCTGCCTACGCCTAATGGGGCTTGGCGAGTTAACTAGACTGTAACTAGGATCCTTTCTGTACGTACCTACTCTACATCCAGGCGCTCTTTACGTCTCTTTGATTCACTTTCTAGTTTCCAGAAGCAGACAGATTGATTACCGAGTTCATAGGAACCAAAAGGAACGTTCGAATTTCTATATTCAAATTATTTATTTACCTACTTTTAGTTCATTATTTTAGCCATTAAGGGTTTCTATCCGACTTACGTTCAATAAACGGAGTTTTAGAGAGTAAACGCATTATGAAGAAACATTTACGTCACCGAATGGTAAAATATCACCGCTAAGCACTGTAATCATCGTGCACTGTAACTGTGTGTCAGTTGTTTACTTTTGGGTCTACTCTCAAATAAAAGCAGCCCTAATGCCTGCAACATTTAGAAGAAATAAAGCGTACTTAGTCGAGTTTCTAGCTCTCGTCGCTCATCGTAAACCGAATAACAATGTTGCTACTTTACGCCGGTATTATGTGAGAGCGTGATACTTTCCCGGCCGGCCTTTTAACGAGCAGTACTCAATCTACCAACAGCTAGCATGAACCCCAAATTAAATAAACAAACATGCATTCAAAACACATTAAAGGACACATGAAAGTCGTTGTTTAGATACAGTAACTTCAAATCATAATGTATTGTTCGGAAGCTTGACACCCCGATTCGCGCTGACCTTTCCGTTTTGATAAGATAATGGTTACACAATTGTTACTTATAAATAAAATAGGTTAGGCAAAGTGAAAGAAAATAATTGATAACGCATAAATCAAATGCTGATAGTTTTGTGGTTGTTATTGTTCTACATTTGTTGGGCATGTTACAACGTGACTTACAAATTTCAAAGGTCGGCAGTGCCGGAACGTGGACTTTGACGTTCTATATATTCGTTTCGGGAACACAAAAGGAACTACTCGGATACAAACAGATACACATTATGTCTTAATAATAAATATTAACAAATCCTATTTTAATTGTGTAATTGTGTGTGTATAAATGTGGAACTCCGAACGTTATCACGCAAACTCTCCGACTCCTAAGATACAGGTCTGCGTACCTAGTTTAGGAGTCCGAAAAGCTGACATTATGCTATGTAATATGCTGTTGTTTCATGTACTAATAAACTTATTATTATTATCTACATCTAATTTGTTTTAAGGAAATAAGTACGTACTTTAATTTCAAACTAGCTGAAACGAGTGAATCTATTATTTTGTGTCTACAAGAGCGTCAGCAACAGTTTAAAAAAAATGATTTGATTAGTCCTTATGAAAGGAATCATCTGCTTCATCGGGCATTGGTTTTACTACATGACCATTGATCTTCTATCGCTACAGCTGGCTGCGTTGAACATCCCTTTACCAGGTGGTAAGGCGAATGATGACCTGTTGACAGCTGCTAGTGAATAGGATAATAATGGTAGATTACTGGACACGAAATGCACAAGTTATACAATGTATAAGCTTTGGAATGATAAAAATACGCGTTATTTGAGAGAGGTTGTTGTGCTGTTAATTTTTTTTTAAACGTCGCCCAACACACGTTATTCCTCCTGTATCGTGGGTGCGTTTCACAAACATGAAATATCACAGACTCGGGACAAAAATCTGTGGTTTGCACAAATTGTTGCCCGGTGCGGGAATCGAAGCCACTGCGCCAATCAGGTCGTCATTTTAATACATAGTACATAACAATTGCTATAAATTTTCACTGGAATTTTAAATAGGTTTTAGAAAGATTACCCTTATAATGACTCCAAAGTCACTTCATATTGGGGTAGGTATCTATTTTAAACCTAATACAAAAACCTAGTCAAATCTAATTTAAGTATAATATTTACAGTCTTTACAGAATTTACATGTCGAACTCATTAAATTATAACTAATTCACCAAACAATAAAAAAATTATTCAAAAGGAAATACAGAATACTGATGTACCTATACGTGACTTCAACAATCACAACACCGTTAAAGTATTGATTACGAATCAATTAAATGTCATTAGAGTACAAATAAATACGTCCATACATTACAATAAGACCGAATTAGTATTTATCGATGCGTAAACCAATCGCGGCCCACCGTGCGGACAATAAACAAACTCGACGCGAATAACACGATTACTTCCGATTAACTTGATTCGAATCGAATGAGACCAACATTATTTTTTAAATCGATTTATAACAATCCGATCATCTACCGTTAAGAGATACCGTAAGCCAGAGGAATTCTGTTTTATCGAAAATCTATATTAGGGTTGTTACTCTACGTACCTACTTACATCATTCAATGGTTCTTTTGTTTGTTTGCGGTAACTAACGTTACTGGTTTTTAACGAACTTTTTGTACAATTCGTATATTTTTTAAATGGTGCCTTTTCTTTTCTACCTTTAATGTATAAAAATGAAACCCTATAGGTATTATAACCCCAGGATTTAGAGGTGGCAAAATTGGAATCAATCTAATTTAAGTTGGATTGATTATTTGAATAAAATACAATGAACATGCAATTGAAACCTAGACATGGTTCTATACTCAAATCTTAAAACAAAATACCGACACGAAACAATAAGGTAGGTTGAATACCTTCAGATAATGATTAAATAGGGCTGTCAATTCACTGTAGATCATTATCGTGTCTCAATATCGATTTAGAATCTTACAACAATATCAGATTCAGAAGGATTTTATTTTTCATTGATGCAACACGCAATTCAGATCACAATTAAAAATTAAGTAGCTAATTAGCGTTTTAAAAAACGTCGATAGCAGCACGCTAAGATCAGAAACCACTTAGTTACAGTACGCGCCTCGTCTTTTTTGTTTTTTAATACGATGATTGATCCGGGTGAGCTCGGGTTAAAACAAACGAAATATAAAGTAATGGAAATGTCGCGTAATCCTACGAGAGACCTGCTTCACCTTCTATAGACTGTAAAGTATAGGTATTACCTTCAGATTATTTTTAAAGGTAAGATAATAACATGATATTCATAAAAAAATATCTCAACTGTCTTTTATCCCGAGTACGTACCTATTATTATAACAGTACGAGATCCAACACTACCCTACCCCCCGCAAATACTTTTATCCAAAAATGTCCATAATAAAAAAGAATGTAGGTAACTTTTTGTAGAATAAAATGCACAATAAAAAGACAGATAAACTCTATAATATTTTAGTAATGGCCCTTCGGCTTCCGATTCGTCCCAAAAAAGTGGCCGTGGGTCTATTGAGTACAGATGACCGGAATGATCCGGTAACCGCTTTGCCCCACGCTATCAGAACAATGACCGCACACACAAAATAGCGGATAACGTAAAATATTCATAATTTCGTCCGACAATGAAGTCATACGAGTCCATCTCTCCCCTAATAAATAACAATATTATAATAGGTTTTGTTCATACCAACAACCCCATGAAAATGCGTCATTTTATTATGGACGGGTCCTTATGTTTAATCAGAAATTGTGTGCATAACCTATTGGCCCATCGACTATTTGAATACGTAAATTGTGCATTTAATTGTGCTTTTACCATTATGAATACGTTAATATTGTTTACATAAACACCTGGTTTGCCTTCAAAGTTCGCCCATTCTGTACCTAGTGAATTTACACAAATGCATAAATGAGACAGAAGCTACAACAGTATGAATGGATTTAGAATTTGGACAGATTCCAGTCGACGCGGGTAACGACTTCCTATCAACTATTATTTTAAACACGGTTAGGTAAATTCTGTATTGAAAAGGCTTCTGGTGAAATAAAACAGGGAACCGTATATTGCAAATAATTGTTCTATTATCACGTTTGAAACAATAAGAAATCCTATGAAGAAAGTTCATTAACAGTGAAACCTCAAAGATTTTGTTACGTACGACGAAAATTATTCGCTGAGAATTGGACATTATGGAACCGAGAAACATTGGCAGAAAAAAGGTCCTTGTCTAAAGATTTGGTTGCACAACAAGCAATTGTTTTATACAATTATTCAAAAGGTACCTACTTTATTGAATAGAAGAAGAAAAGAAAAGAGTTTCAATGGTGTGACGTAAAGATGAAACCTGCGGTTCCCAAAGAATTGAATATTATTATGGACTAAATAATCTAATAAGCTTTTTTATCAATTCATCACCATATAAATAAGATATGGGGGTTCAATAAAATTGGGAAGCTTAAGTACAATAGAATGTGATATCAAGTCAGGCTTGACGAATCTACTTTACGAGAAAATGATAAGTATGCTATAAAAATGTGTTTTTACGTCTTTTCTCTAGCATTGTACCATAAGACCAAATCAAATAATGAGGTCGCCTAAAGGAAAATACCAATTTAGCGGCATCTTTAGGATTCAAACTCCAAAAAGCATCATCTATGCTCTTCATATCTAGAAGGATCCAAATCACTAACATTTGCAACCGGGACCAAAAAAATTATAAGCGACTTGTTCTAAAATCATTACAACATTTGGACAAGATTTCCCTGTGGTTACAATTACGTCAAGTACCTAATTATCTAGCTGGTATAAGATGTTAAGTACTATTTAAATGGATGTTTCTACATTAATATAAAATGGAGCCCCTTACAGTGCCTTATAAGGATCAGAAAAAACTCGCTTAAGTTCACATTTGCCAGTCACAAATCGTTTTTTTCTTTTTATATTAGTTGCATGTTAAGTTCCCCGCTAGCAAACGAGTGTGGAGATTTTATAGTTTTATAATCGGGATCATTGCACTCATTGCTGTTCTTGGTCTCATTTATAGAGGTTAAATACGGGTGTGTAAGGAAATAGCAGTAATTAATTGCAAATGCTATTCCCTATATGCCGTAATTAATTTAAAAGGAAGCTTCCACGTGTCAGTCTGTATGCTAATCTAGATATCTGTGAGTGGATTGCTTTAATTTAAAGAATGACTAATCATAATAAGTAAGTACCAGGTGCCTACGTAAATATTTTGAAGTGTGTAGGTATAGAATAAACACGGGCAAAATGTTCTGTTTAAAATATTAATGGTGCGGGTGGAACTTTGTGTAGACTATGAAAATTTCATACGGGTCTCGTGGGATCCTCAAAATTCATAAAACCCACAAGGTGAACATGCTAAAGTTGTTCTATATTGTTTTCCCTTAATATATAAGATCCTTTCTTTTTTAAATAACCGTACCAAGTAAATTATAAAATTGGTACGATGGGTGGTATGATCATTTTTTGTTATAATATGGCTACTGTTTAATCAGTTCTACAAGAAATTGATGAATAAAGGACTATTCCTCTTAAAAAATACAATGCTATACAGCAAAATGTATTTTGGTACTACATGACTAAACAAATCTCGCCGCTATTAATTTTATCGCGGACCATCTTATGCATGAACAAAAACATAATCAAAAACAAATCGCATTCTGCTATAAAAACGGAACACGTGATATTGGTTCCTGGGGATATTCACTGTTGAGTGGTGATACTTAATATTGTATATTAATTATACCTAAAAAAGTTAACAAAAAATGTGTTGTGTAATTTATTTTAGACTTAGTACAAAATAATATTACTGATACTTACTATGAGTACTAGGCTGGTAAAGTTATATGATTTAAGTAGGTAGACTTAACAAATAAATAGAAGGTATTTCATGTTGAATAGGATATTAAAAATATGGACACAATGCAAAAATACCGAATAGCCAATGGCACGCGGTAAAATATTTAGGGCACACCACCGATTACAATATGCCCTTAGTTAACATTTATTTAAAAAAAAAAAATGGCACATTGATACATAAAGTACCACATTTCTACATACAATATAAACCTATAATACCTATATTATTGACAGAAGCTTTAGAAGACAAGCCGAAAAACAGAAAACGTCGAAGAAAAGTATTCGAGTAACGTATTAGATCCGTGGTCGCATATGAACACTTCAATAAATCAAAAAAATGATACATGGCTAGTGATAGTTGGATGAGCTGTCGTTATATCAGACACCTTTTGTACTACATTGAAAATGAATGAAATGTCGGCGAAAGTTATAGTGACTTTGATTTATTTATCATGGTGAATATGCAATTTGTAGGCTACATAAGGTTTTACTTTGAAAATGCTTAATTAATCTAAAGATGACGAAGAAAGTTTATCCAATTGATACTGACTGATACCTATGATTTAACTGAAACTATGAGCTTTGAACCCACAGTTGACATCTCCGTAAACCATTGCATTTAATTCATCATTAGCCGGAATTTAATTAACGCATCGAAATTACTTTTTATTACACAAAGGTATTAAACATTCGACAACCCTAAGATAAACGAGCGACTAACAAAGGATGCATTGACTGACAACCCGGGGACAGATCCCCTCTCATGACGGAATAAACTTAGTCGTAAACCGTACACCCCTTATGCCGATTTTAGTGCTCGACTAATAAATAAACTTATCGGATTGTGGGGAGACGTCCGACAAAAAACACACCGTGCATTCAATAATAACTATATTACTATCACGCGTGCGCAGAAACACTATTTATCGGTTCGTATTTCTAATAATAAAAGGAGAGTTTTGTGCAATTGTGTACTGAATACCGACGAGGCTAACCTACGATTATTGAGTGTAATGATTGAATCCCTCATTGACAGATGGTAACACAATGGACCGTATAGAATGCCTTATTGTTTGGCCAATTTCGACCGAACCTCGTGTTGGGGGCATTTTTGCGTATTCATGTAGCGTTTGCGGAAATTCTCAATAACTCAATATTTTATCACATAACGATGACAGTTCCGGATTACGTTGAATAGTGTTGATTATTGCATGATTTATGATGAAAATAAAATTCTCAATATCGATTCTGAAGTATTCGGGAGTAAGTAATGATCGATTACAAATGAACGGTAGATACAAAATAATAAAATCGACATCAAACAAATGACAAAGCAAAACAAACAGTCCTAGGAAATACTATCAGTCCTATAATGTATTCGGAACTTGAGTGTGACTAATGATTGTGTATATCGAATAAGTAATTGCATTTAATTGCCACGTCTCACTTTACTGCAGCACATAAATATAATGAAGACGACGTAGAAAGCATAACTATCTATTCTTAAGGTGAAATCAATGTGAATGAAGAAAATACCGACTCAACGGCCACGTTCATCAGTGTTGCGTGATAGACTGGTCCAAATGATGTGTAGTAAAGATAAATCGTATATTAATCGTGTTACTGCAATGTAAATTGGAACTGTTTAACATCAAGTGAAAATAAGTAACAAAGAAATTATTTGCATTTAATCATTACAGGGAGGCATAATAAGCTACATCGGTTTCGCCCGACAACGGACGTAATTAACGCACTTGATTGTAATAACAAACCAGTACATGTACACATCAGGTATGCTTTATTACAATTGCCTTTATTATAAATATCTGAAGTTAAACAGAACCAGAACAGGATAATGAACTCAAATATGGGCGCTGCAAATGAAAAATAGGACGTCACAGATTAAAACTTGATCTACATGTAATTTTTTGATGAAAAGAAAATGGTTCGTGATATAGAATGAATAAGATATGTAATATTTAACATTCCATAGAAATAGACTTTTAAATTAACATCCGTACGATAATTTAGATCTAATCTTTGTTTGACGTGACGTAGCCACGTAGGATATTTTGTTATGTACTAGGAGTGCCTGATACTTCTACATGCTTCTATAGTTATATCCTTTGTGCATACTAATCGAAGACAAGAATTGAGCGAAGATTGCACTCACAATTTATATTACTTTTTCTACTTACAAATATATATCTTCATGACTATAGGCCTGCACATCTTTCACAGTCAATTATGGCAGCGTTTTAAAACGATCGACTTTTTGTGACTATGCAATGAGAGCGGCACAATCTCTTTTAATTGGATTATAAATCACTGTTATGAAATCGGTCATTTTTACTCAAGTAAAACTGCGAACGGTGAAAGAATTGAGACGAGTCATGATTGAAAGAAAGTTGGTAGATATATGGCAAGTTATTTTGAGTAGCTCAAAGCCCTGTGAGATGCCTAAAACGGAAGCTTTTTGTCCAATCACCTTTTCGTAAATTGGCTACTAGCGTGATACCAATGTTAATGCGACGTCAATAAATCTTATATTACAACATCATTACGAGTTTTTAGTCACGATCATTGTTAACAGATCAAATAACATAACACTAATTTCCATACAGTTAGCGTGATGACGATGCATTACTTTCCCCTCAACTGTGTTGGTAAGCTAAAAATTATCATATTCGGGTACTCTACTAAGCTAACAAATTTTATTTTCAGTTTGGCTATCTAAGCTTTGGTGTATGCAGCAGCTTTTGTGCTTTTTTGCAATAAAAGTTCGCAGGATTAATATAAACGGGCAAACACGAAAAATAACTCCAGTTTTTTATGATTTATTTATATTACCGGTGGCGACGTTTTTACAGTCTGAGAACCTGTCAATTTTTTGGTAGGTAACCCAAATTGTAATTAGCATTCTTAAAAAAATATTATTAATCGGCGGAAACACATAAAACTTATTACCTCGTTGACAAACACATTTCTTGGAGCTGTGGTAAGTGTCAGTGACCACTTAAATGGGACTTTTAAGTATCTTGCGGTAAACCGTTTTAAATTGTAGAAACTACAGCGATTCATTATGAAAGTGAAGTTAATAGGTGGATAGGTACTTTCCATCATTTTGCACCAGGCCGATTTAGAATTTAGCTCATGAGTGCGAACTCTCGTAAGCAAACTGTGACTCAAAATTTTAATTAGTCATAATGTCGATACGTGAGCCGTGAATCGCGAAATGAGAGAGAAAATTGTAAGATTTTTAAATACGTAAAACATTCATAAAACTGAATATTCTTATCTAACTCTTTACGTTATCTAAGCAGCACCTAACATTGAGCCTAATGAAAACAGAAACGTAACACAAGGGACGTGATAGTGTTAACTCGTGACGGGTTACGAAACGCAAATTACTTATGTTAATTAGCGACAATCCGCAAAGTAGGACAGACAACTTTCACTGGAGGATCCCTAAGGACGATGAGCGCTGAGAAACTCATTATGCGTGTGTGACCCAATTCACTGCTATTTTCTAATGCTGTACAGGATAAGAACCGGTACCCGTCCTAGGTGAAAACCTGTTGCATTAAGTGGTACGTCCTTCTTATTTTTTTGTTCCATCACGATGACATACATGGACACCAGTATTATTGTAACTGTTAGTGTCAGCCAAAGCTGTTGGAATCATCACATAATTTGTCAACTTTATTTGTAGAATGTGTTCTTAAGTCATTAAGCTTAATTAAGCAAAACAAGATTCTTTAGATACCGATTTGTTTAGAAAATGATAATTTTTATTCGCTAAGATTATACTTTATACAAATTAAGAGAATATCAATTAGGTACAGAAAAACATACATGATTTCTTTCTCAAAACAATCAAGTCAAAATTCATCTCAAGTCAAGTAGTTGCAGTGAATGACCTCGGGGTTGAAGAAATACAGCAAAGAAGAAATGATTCCTATTCTTATGACAATAAGGTCCATAAGACCACAAGTAATTTATCAGTAAATGAGTTAGGAGCACTTTGAGAGGTAAATATGCCCGTGGGCGAGGACATGGTACGTGATTCATTGCACACTGACGTCCCACTCTCGAATATCAGCATGGACAAAAAGCGCAATGATTTATTATTTCTTAAAGTGGTAATTTTTCTTTGATCCCTTTCGTCGCTTATGAACAAGACTTTTGACTTGATTGGAGACTAAGGAAAAAATTATGGTAAGGGAAATTTGACGAATTACTCTAATAGATGGCTGCCGAAGGCAATCTAAATGCAAGTGGTCATTACACGTAAGAGCGGTTTCTTTTCTAAAAGTAAGACAAAATAACCATAAACAGAAGTTTTTAATTTAAATGCGATGTTTATGATGAGTAATTTTACCTCGTTTTTAGGTTAATGCTCAACTTGAGAATTATTTCATCTACGTTTAGTTTAGCTAGACTTTTTATTTTTTAATGTTGTCATACGAGTTGTGCAGCTTTGATTCTTGTTTTATAGTAAAGGCGTTTAAATAATCTCAAAAGGATATTTTTAAATAGGATTGAATATTAATAGCTACTTATACAGAAACTCTGTGTTATCTATATTAAATGGTTAAGGAAGCTTATAGGTAGGTAATAACTGTACATTTACTAATTGCTGAACGTTTGTAGGCAGTTCTACCTACTATTTAAATAATTATCTGTTGTTTGACGTTTAATCTTAGTATTATCTAAATGACTACATAAATTAACTTAATTCCTTATCGTAAAATATAAGCAATTGCTATCCTAAATGAGGAAAGACATTAAACAAAATCCCACACTGGTTTGGGCTAGCAACGAGTGCCTAATGAACACTAATCAATCATCCACTTATTAATGTTTATATTGGCACGCTAATGGCCGAGATATCTGTGTCGCCGATACATCGGTAGGCCTGCAAACACTCGGCATCGAGAGGGAACCGATTATGCGTGGAAGTGCACAGCTGGTCGGACCATGCACATGCATATTCAAAGATCAGTCAGTTTCCATTTTGCGTGCGTAATCGGAAACGCATCGGAACGTTAGTTGTTAGTCCGTCAATCAAATTGAAACTTTAAATTCGTACAGACAACATATCAATTTGTTCGTTAGCAAAACATTGATAAATGGTTTATTCATTTCTAAATTACTCCGGCGTGGAGGAAGAGGTAGGCCGCAGTGAGGGGAGAAAAAAGGCGCAAATTGAATACGATACAGTAACGCAGGCGTCAGAGTATGACGGTGATACGGGTATGCTTTGCGGAAGAGTGTGATGGATGCATGTCACGATATTGTCAGGTGCGCTTACGTAAATGTTGGTTACTGAGCTACCGTGTCGAATCGGGGAACGTTGATGAGCCTTGGGAATAACGGAGTATGTAATATGTGCCCATACAGTCGCCTGCTTACTAAGTTGCATTAACTTTCCCAGATTTGGGGAATACCTACATCATACCGTGAATCATTTGATAACTCACAAGTTCGATATGTGTGAGCCGTGAGGTCATGGCTGCGATTATTAGCACGACCTTTGGAATTAAAACAAATAAGTAGGTAGCTAGTAGGTACCTAGGGTGCTGTGTCATAGAAATGGGAAACCGGGATATCCGGATCTGAGCACTTTTGATTGCAACCTTAAGATGTAGGTAAGTATGAAGAGCTTGGGCCTTGACATGTATCTACAGTAAGCTGCGATAACTAAATAGGTAGGGCGCGACCACAACTGGTGGTCGGTCTAGTGCTACAGGGTTGCAGGTTCAATTTTCGTACGACACAGTATGTAGAACAGATTATGTGTTTTATGTGACATACAAATAGGACCGCTATTTGTATGACACATAAGGTTCATATCGGAAGCAAACTCGTTCGCGCGGGACAATTTTTTTTATCATAAATGGCCACAAAAACTACAGTAAAAATGTGCTAGGGTTCACAAAAAATGCAACACGTCTGCTCATGCTAACATCAGTTTATTCTGAACTCTGTGTCAGGCTAGATGCAAGTTTAGACTTGCCTTGCCTACTTGCTTGGTTTGTATTATAATGTGGTAGGTAACACTACCACGTACCAACTAGAATTGAAGACCTACGAAAGTAGAATTAGACAAAAAATAATGTGTGGCAAGAGCCTATTTACATTGTACCTACTCTATGGTTAGTTAGGTTGTATGTAGGTAGTTTGGTACCTAGCCTACCTCCCAATTGATGTCTGATATTTATCACTACTACTAGTTATTCACTATTATCTAAGTATACTTAAAACACCCATCAATATCCTAGCATAGATGCAGTGTGCATACAAAACCGTGTTTTACTAATTTATCTATGTACACCTAGATTACCTACCAACTGTGTGTGGGAGTAGAAAATCGGATTTATTCCACATAAAGTGGGTAGTCGCAAGTTAATGTTGCTATTGTTGGTTATAGGTAGGTACCTATTTACCAATCAATACATAATAAGATTACAGAACTGATCGAGTGTAACGAAAAATGCACCGCCTTCCTTTATAAGACTGCATGTAGGTAAGGTATTGAGTTAACAAATACTTAGATCTTAAAGTTAGATAAAACATAACACAAAATAGTTCAGCATTTTTGAAACACAGTATTTAGCATCATTAAACATGCAGAAACAAACAGAATAGATACCTAATAACCTTACCTTTTAATCTCTTATTTCTTATATAATTATATAAATTAAACAATAACATAATCAAGGATTATTGAACACAATACAAAACCATGCTACAAAAATAAATACAAAAAAAAAACAAAAATCAAAACTAACCTGTTGAAAACACTGACGATCACCATAGTAAACAATCCAGCAAAATAGTATTACAATTACAACTGTAATTAGTATTTCTGTTCAAATCCATTAACACTTATGCATATTAATCGAGCACATTTTCACTAAAATGCACATTATTTTCGAGTCAACATTCGATATTGGAATTTTAAAATTAAGTTCGATGTTCGTACGGTCACATCACGAGAATCGACACTACCACACGCGGCGAGTGACGTAAAGCAACTGACGCGCTGATTGGCTCGTGATGGTCGGCGCAGGCGCCCGACGATTGTCGGCTTGTCGCATCAAACGCTCGGCTGTGTTCGGCTCGCTGGAGATGCAACGCGTGCGCGCATGCACCGAAACAAATGAAAAGAACACGCGGCTAACAATTTAATTTATCAAATCTCGTTTGCTTTGTGTACGGATATGATTTTTGTTTTACTTTGCTTCGTCATAAAATTCTTGACACAGGAAATACTTACATTTTTGTTTTTTATCGACTTCGACCTACAAAGTAAACATTAAAATAATATTATTTTCTTAAATACGGAAACGATAAGTAGTATCTACCATGTATTCTGAGAGTACGACGATGGTCCTATAACATTACAAGAATTCAAGTTGTAAATAAGGTACCAAGGTACCTACTTCCTTCATTTTCCATAAAGTAGGTCGGTATCTACCTAGTACTAGTAGATACTTCAAATGCCTTATTTTAACTAAGAATTTATTAGACTAAGTACCTACATTTATAATGCCTAGGTACCTAATTAATTAATTACAAACCTTACACTGGTAGACCACCTACGGTTTATTAAACAGTGAGCTCACATTAAAACATAATAAATTAGGTAATTAATTTATCAAATGTTTTATTCACACAAATGCACCAACAGTAAAAGCTTTTACGCGGCCATACTAGATAATGTATTCGAAATGTCGGTTCACGAAGACATAATTTTTCAGTGTAAGTATTAGTCACCTGTCCTGCGTCTTTTAGATGCTACAACAAGCCTCTTCACTCAGTTCTGCGACGCATACAAATGTGCCTTATCACCTACCGGGGAGACGTATACATCACAATGCATTTAGTACACACAGAATAGTACAGAAATATAAATTGCATGCAATATGTTTTGGTAATACTAGGGCTCATGACAAAACGTTTGTAATTATAGCTGGAGTGGAAACGTGGTTACTGTTAATAGCCATGAATGCATGGGACTAAACTGCTGTTACATTCGTGGCACACCTTATCATTATTCATCATCAACTACCAAGTAAAATAAATAAACGTCCACCCACCGAGCATTTGCGGTGGCTATAAGTTCAGGTAACCATAGCCGCAAGTGGAAAAATTACCAGACGAAGTTACTAAAAGTTTATGTTTGGTAAATTGGTCAGAATACAATTGATTTATGCTTCCCAGCCGTCTAGCTCTCAATTAGACAATACAAGGCCTACCACCTACAATACAAGCACAATTAATAAAACATGGTTAACTCGTAGTAAACTAACTACCATAATTTATTTTATAATTTTATATGACCTGCCAAATTAATAATGACATACACACAATTTACAACAGATTTTTTATCTCAAAGTTGAGATTCATTAATTATAATTGCTTTATGACAAAGTCGATCTGTTAAAATATCAGGCTTGGTTATATTGATAACCTTGGAGAGATGATGATCTCATTTTATTATAATAGTAGATACGATTGCTTTATTTTCTCAACCAGGCGACCATTGAATCGAAGATTACGTAGCATGTTTTCATTCTTTGCAACTATTGTTACCAGCCCCTTTACCATGAACTCTAAAGGAGTTCAGTTTACGTTGTGGAAGCGAGACGCCGCTACGTGCAGTGTTATGTGGCGTCTCGCTTCCACATCATAAACTGCTGGTTTTAAAAGTTCATGGTAAGGGGGCAGGTGCTTTACTATAACCTGCAATGCAAGCTCATAGTAACCCCGTACTTCAACAAAAGCGAGTAACTCGTTATGGCTATCGCTTGTTCACGCCTTTATCGTGAGCTCAGGTTCCTAATTTAAAAGCGAGAAGGAGAGATTATCGACAATTGAACTGGGTGGGGTCCTCGCGGTAGGAGTAATGGGGTCACTGTGCTAGACAGCTACCTGTGTTACATTGGGGGAGTTTTGGAGATCATTGTACCTAGTTTTATAATACTATTATATTTAAGAGAGTAAGTTACACGTACGCAAGTTATAAGTCAAAAATAGATTTCATCATCAGTCAGAAGACGTCCACTGTTGAACAAAGGCCTCCTCCTTGAAAATAGATTTACTAGAGACTAAATAACACACACTTGTGGATTTTATTAGGGACCCCAAAATTCACAGCCAGTAGGTAAGTACAGTATCTAAGGAATTCTAATCTAAAATGTAACATTTGAGTAGGTATCTGCCAAGAATCAGTTGAACAATATTTTAATGTCCACAACTCACAAGAAATGCACTTTAGTATTATTCTTTCCCAATGTATTCGTCATCGATTCGTCCTTAAATGCATAAAACTCTACACGTAAAGTTGTAACAGACTGATGCTATGCGCGTACGCTAGGCTGAGTCAGACGTCATCAGACATTCAACGGCGCGCGTGTCCGTGGTGCGAGCCCTGTGGGCCACCTCCGGAAGATTAACAAAGCTTGATCCATATACATATATCTAAAGATACAATCAAACGTGACGAACATACTCAAAGATCAAAACAATGACATGTGATAACATTTTTATTCTTTAGAAATTAAGGAACTCACCTAAATAAGAAGGTACGAGCCAAAAGAAATGTGGGTTACCGCCAGGTTTTGGCAATCTAAACAAAAACTGTCTACCATTGAATATATTGTTAATATAACTTTTGTACAGAGTAAATAAATAATATTAATCAGTTATCCGATTATAATCGGATAACGCTTATGCGTTATCCGATTATATTGACAAATTATGAAATTTAATGTGAGCTTCAAATTAAATTAATGTAAAAATACCTAAAAACCAAACACGCACGCAGAGCAGAAAATATGACGGTACTTACTTGACGCGACACAAAATCCTCCTGTAAATAAGTTCATATTCTTACCTGTCATTAGCAGAAGTCATTGACCTCACTATGTTTCTTAAATAGCCATTTAGAGTCCCTTTACAAAAGGTCCATTTCAAAGGGTCACGGTCCAGCCCAACCCATAATTAACTCACCATGGAACTTCAATCGTTTTCAAATACCCATTCGGATGTCGGCAACCGTTTATATGTACCGTTAGGGGTCTTCTTGACATTCTCATATTTGTTACTTTATCCACACCGTAAAAGGCCAATTTTAATACTTACTGCCACGTAGTATGAAAACAAAACGGCTACATACCTGAAAGAAGATAAGGCAAAGTTAGTTGAGAAGAAACATTCAGTATTTATCTAATGTCTTAGTGATGACTACATTTTAATCAAGTAAAAGTAGTTGTTATTTAATCTTAAATAAAAATTCAGTGGTAGACACAAAAGTGAATTTAAAATTTGCGGCTGCAGAAATACAAATACGTCTCAGTGAGAACGCCAGACACCTTCAAGAATTCGTATTAGTTCCTGGACGACAAAAATCCAATATCCTTTACAGATAGGGTGACATGAAACGGTTCTTTTGATTTGTTTAAAATTGTTCAAATTACGAACGAACAAGTGACAGTTACATTTTGAGGGGAATAGTGTCTGCGTATTGGCAGTGAGAATAAAATTAATGTAAATACGGGTTTAATCTGTTGGGTTACATGCCGCTCCAAATTGACAGTTTCTATTCACCTTTAAAGACTTAGGAAGTGGGTAGATCCCATGCTGCGCAAGTCACTAGAGAGATAATTTTGAATTGAAATCTAACAATGCTGTGAAGTGAGCACCGCAATGCGCAATTACTTTACATCAATATTATACTCTAGGATTCTAAATGTTGAAATTGAAGTAAGTACTACAGTAATCTAAGATACGCATATATAAATAAAGAACTTAATTATATAAAATTCTAATGCCTCAATTTGTTAAAGCTTATCTTTATTTTACTATACACAAGTAATAATTATAAATGCAGACATCAATTTGTAATTAAACGACATTAAAAATTATAGTCTTAAATAGTTATATGCAAAGGCACGGCAATGTTCCCGGTCCTTTGAGTTTCTAATGCAGCCGCCATATGACAATTATCATAAGAAATTATTCATACAGTATCAAGGTATGCATCAACTTGCGCAGCCGGTTTTTGCAAGAGGTCATCCTACCACAACTGATCTTCAATTGTTATCTTTGCAACTAGTTCCAAAATCTCGTTTGGGTCGACAATTCCGATGAGAGCGTGATCGAGTTTGACCTAAACAATTATAATTTGCATCTCATTTTGTTTGAAATAGCGTTACAAGTTTAGAATAAGCGTGTGAAAAAGTATAAGTTATTAGCTGTTTAATTAAACAATTGGTTCTATTTATATAAATAATATGCATAATTAAAGGTTTCGTAATAATAGGGCACGCCCATTGGCTATTGCCCATCCTACTTTTAGATTATGTCCATATTAGAACAAATTGATGGTATGTGTGGTTCAATATGCAAGTTTACAGTTCAACATACCGCATACCGCACGAGTAACCGACGAAGCTAATAATAATAAATCACAAGATAAACTCTTGCATCGAACTTTCTAAAACCAATTTACGGAGTCACGTAAGTAGGCAATAATTTGGTATAAGCCCTAAGTTGCCCTAAAGCTAAACAGCAATTTCGTACACGCCTCCTACGGAATGGAATGAGCCAATAAACGCAGTAATTATACACTTAAGAAATGCGCAATGGACGATACGGGAGAAAGTAAATGGTAGTTAATACTGGCCGCAAGTAAAATTGGTAACAAAGAGGTTGGAGCTATGGACATAGATTGCATAGCTAATGTTTTAGATTTTCGGCCAAATTCTAGAGTCCAAGTAGGCCACGTGATTCGATAACCATGGCTTATTGGTAGGAAACGCACTAGTTTGTGTCGTATCTTGAGGCAATAAGAGATGGCTAAGCCCTTGTCGTAACATAAATCAGTATTTCGCAAAGTACACAAATAAAAACATAGATAACATGAAAGGTATTTTGCCTGGCCTATGAGCTAAGAGCTTTGCCTAAGTTTTCATATCATATTTATACTTTAAACTGCTCACAGCACAATGCAAAATTTAGATGTTAAGAATATATTATATATTTTACACATTACATCATATTCACTTCGTATTTCATTATTTAACTTCCTTTCCATTATAATTAAGCTCATTGTCTATTCATTTCACATTATCTTTCCCGGCCAAAAACTTTACACTTAGAATTCAGGTACAACAACAGTTTGAGAAATTTCCAAAGTGCCTAACTTAGACTTGGAATTATGTTCCTTCTAACGACTCCTTAGTTACCTAGGGGCTTTGTGGCAGCACTTAGTGTTATCTACTGACGTTGATTAAAACTAATCTCATTTGGCTAAAGCTTTCAGTTCAGTAGATGATTGTTTTGACTGTAAAGAACTTGAATAATACAAAACAGGTACAAAACATTTAAGTATAAAAGTACAAAACTTATAGCTAGAGCAAAATTTTACATTTTTTTTTTGCTAAAAACGTCGCCCCACACTTGGGATTTCTCCTGTATCGTGGGTGCGTTTCACAAACATGAAATATCACAAACACCCAGACGACAAACATCTGTGGTTCGCACAAAGTTTTCCCCGTGCGGGAATCGAACCCGCAACCCTTAGCGCAGCAGTCCAATCGTTTAGCCACTGCGCTAATCAGGTCGTCAAATTCAACGTACGTCAAAACATTGATAGAAACTTTTTCAAATTACTATTAAAGTGTAAATGAAAAAGTTCGTCCGTTATCATAAACATAAGTTCATGAAGTATTTACGCGGAAGAATAAAGAAGTTTTAATTTAACTTCAGTCTCATGTCAACCATGACATTAAACTTTTCTGTAAGTTTATTTCTCTAGCAAAAAGGGAAAAAGGATTCAAGCGGAATAAAATGCAGAATTGTTCGATGCTTTGCATAAGGATCGAGAAAGTTTACGACTTTACGCATACGATTAGGGACAAAAGAATAAATATTCAGAGAGAAACTGACCGTTTACCTTTTACGATGCAATTCATACTCGTCTAATAAAAAGGGGTGGTTATTTGACTGCTTAATACGTTTTGGACAATACAGGCAACAATAGCTTTTTATTTCATAAGGTGACCCAGTGGCATCAAGAAAATATTCTCACAAAACGACAATGGGGTACAAAAGGATGCTGTTATTCACACAGTTAAATCTTTTATATTAGAGATTAGATGAATTCTCTGTTCAGTGTGTGGAACACTATGCTTATGAGGGAATATACAGCGTGATATTTAAAACAGATGGATTGACAAAATATTTTACTTTTCCCAGTCACCGTCAACAAAACAGTGCATTAAAAATGCATGCCTATAAAGTTTGCGAGTCGTACATTAATAAAGAGGAATTGTCCGGGCAAAAAGTATATTGAACCAATAATGATGACCGTGCTAGGGCACTCAGAAATATTGAATCGCTTTATCCAATGAGAGAAAACAGAGCTTGAGATTGTAAAGATTCACCCTGTTTAGAAATCTAAAGTGTATTGAGACTGCTTTTATTACCTATTTATAATACGGTACCTATATTGAATGGAGAAAAAGTTGTAGTTCTACTGCCTGATGTTGCAGTAGACGAGGATGTAAATAGGCCCAAGCATATGAATAAAGCATCACATCGCGACTCGCGACATGACATAACCAACCCGTAACTACCCATGTTTGTGTCGTAACGTTTACCGCAACAGATGGATAATGTTATTTATTTATTAGTTCCTTAAAGCACAGGTACTTAGCATAGTAGTGACCTACTGTAATATACCTGAACTTTGCAAATGCATGTACTTACACAAAAAAGGTTAACACCTTTAAAGCTATGAAATTAGCTTAGATATTCCAAGCGTTGGACATAGAGGATCATTCGGGTGGCCAAAACCTTTTTACTTTATTAATGTTTTCAAGACACTAAAATTACTTATACATACATACTATATATAAACAAAATGTTTCCGATTGGTTATTATTCCTGGGGTCTGAAGAAAGCACCCTGTAGGTAATAAAATCTAGTTCACAAAGCAAGGTGGAGCGAGTTACAAGTGTGTGACAAAGCTTATAAAGGGGACAAAGAGCAAAACAACGACGTGTCGAAACCACCCTTACGTCTCAGGTAGGTCAGTGACCCGGCTCTTATTCAACCCTTTCTTTGCTTCAGATTCTTTTCAGAACAATGCCGTTGTGGTTTGAATATTGATGTACCTACATCAATCTTTGGTATAATCTATTATAAGATGGCAGTCGCTTGACAAAGATGTATATAGATCTAAATCTGCTGATGCTACATCGTCATTTAAGTAGAGTACGTTTTTAATATTGGTTTGGAACTTCAAGACTTGGTCTTTGCTTTAAATATGATTAAAACCAGCTGGATATAAAACCGAATTGTCTAAGGAATCCTCACTAGTTCCTTTATCCTTTGTTAAATTAATGTGTCCAAACAAATATGTTTCATAACAATCATCTGTTAATCATTAACTTTGTTATTCTGATGAGTATCGCAACCCGAGCACAGAAGGCGGACACTCGCATCTAAGTCAATTAGGTTGTCTAAACATTTAACAATACAGCATACGCCTACATACGCAAACGTAACTTACGTAACGTAAAATATAATCGGCTTTTATAAACATGTAGCAGTCTGAAAACGATATGTTGGTAAATAAGCTTTTGAGAAGATATTAAACTAAGATTCACTGAAAAAAAAAATTTAACTGTCGTCAATCTTTAACATGTCAATTTTGTAATTGTTTCTTTAGATATTGGTGAACTTACCATTAAAATCCAACGCAATGACATGATATAACTAAAACTGCTCTCAGACAGATGCAATAGCCATCATAACAGCAATTACCTATAGCATCGTCCTATCTGGTCCATCGCAACTAAAACTTTGAAAGACATTCCTCGACCACAAAGAGAGGTGAAAATGGAAGGTATTAAACCAGACACGCTCCAACAATGGCTCTTTTAAAGCCTTTGTCTGACCTGACTGCGCGGAGATGAATACGGATCTCTTATACGTGGTTAGGCTCAAGATATTTATTCGTTTTTGAATGATTTATGGTCAACTGGTTAAGAAATCAAATGTATTAACTCCTTTGATCCGCGTACAAGATTAGAATCGTTCTGAGATAGTACAAGAAGTATGCACTTTGCTTGTATTGTATCTTCGAGGTTTACGATCATAATGAGCGCAAGGCGGCCAAATAATTTATGCCCTTTAACCTATAAAGTTATCTTAGGTTTTGCAGAGTTCGACTGATGTTTCCCATAATATAGAAATCATAAAAGAAAACACATGTATTTGCGAGGAAATAAAAAAATATGGAAAAGACTTACACCAAAAATGTATAGTATACTCAAGACCATATTCCATTTAATATTAATTTAAATCTTATATTACAGAAAGAAGAATACTCAAATTTTATGATATTTAAATACAATTATGTGATGTTGTTAACAGAAAATAATAAGCACAGCCCGCGCTATATTTGCAGGAATTGATTCTAATAGTATTTCTGAGAAGGGTCTTCTAATTAATGGGCTCAATCTCCAACGTACCTTACTAAGTATTTGCTAACAGAATAGGTAACTCAATACAAGAACACAAGACTTTGGCAGCAAAGGAGCTGAAACAAATCACGCCTTTATTCTCCGAAGGCGTAGGCTGAGGTGTGTAATCAGTGTACCTAATACACCCACATTTCGCCAGTTATGTAATAGGTCCGAATGTAATAGGGCGAGCCTATTGCCATCAACGGGGCACAACTCTTGATTCCGTGCTGCTACTGAGAATTAGCTAATGGAAAAACCCAGTAACACTTTGCCAGACTTGGGATTCAAACCCAGGATCTGCTGATTAGCTGTCACGCGCAGCGACCACTAGAGCAACGAGGCCGAACCCTATAGTCGCAGCTAAGATAATTCATGTTAGGAACGAGATTATTTTTAAAAATGTCTATAAAACATTTATAATACACGGAACAACTAATGGCTAATCGATTGAATCATTTCATTTTTCTCGCGGGAATGAGCACCGGTTTTGATTCGATTCCCAAATGCAGGTCAGACAAAATTGCGCTGCCAACTAAATTTCTTGAAATGAATTCAGTGCAACGTTCCACTTTAAGCTATATGAGGAAGTTAAAATACCTTCAATACTTGGAACTATGATTACTTATTATACATCATTGCAATATAATGTACGAGTAGCTCGACCGCTTGAATGAAAGCTTTTTTTTATTGAATCCGTTACAAATATAAATACGTGTCAACATTTTCGTTCAATAACAGGCAACTAACTGGATGACATAGTTTTAACATAATCGTAAATATACAGTACAAATATTATTAGCTACATAATTACATTTCCCTTACATAATTATTATGTAATACTGAAAGTGACAATAATAATCGGAATTGTAATTAATAGAAGTATTGAATGCTCTCTTCAAATCAATGTTGACTAAGTACCCTAGTTGATCATTTTCACTGGAAATTTTTCCCGACTTTGACCTTGCTTATACCATCAGGAATTAGGTACTTATGTCTAGTTATTTTTTTATATATTTTCGCTGCGTTCTATAACTGTGAAAGTATTATGTTACATTGACCACCGGTCTTACCTCTCGAGGGCTCTTCAATCACAATAAGAATTAGAATTAGGGTTGCGCCCTATATTGTCGTTTTCTATTCCGAACAATGAACTACGTCGCATTACAATAAGTTTAGACCCGGATTACATGGGTTTTAGTGTAAATTTACAAAAAAACTATTCAAACGAATATGCAAAACGCATAGAAAATATTTGCAATGGTAATGTGGTTGAACACAATTGCGTTATTTCGATCCACTCATTCTAGTCTGCCAAACACAACGGTCCGTGGGGCTCCAAAATAGGGAATCAGTTTTAAAATAACTTTATTTTCTAATTATTATTTATTGAAACAAACACATTCGATGTAATTATCAATAATATTAAAATTCTTTATTGAAACAAAAACCTTCTTCCTCGAAGATCTTTGTCAAATACCCTTGCTATGCAACATTTGATAGATGATGTAGATCACAAGGGGAGATAAACCGTCAATTTCATATGTAAGCATGCAATTTGTAGATTTTACGGTTAAACTAACATTCGTATTTATGGAATATTTTTTAATTTTCACTAGAGGAAAACCTAAGTGGAAGTGCTATAGTTAGGTACATAATTGTTCATATTTAGAATTTAAACAATTAGAAGTGGGACGTTTTTATTAGATAGAAGGGGTGTTTCGTAAACTATTGTTTAGTTTGCGTTATCAACCCTGCACAACATCACGCCCTATGAGGTCTTCTAATGCAGCGAAAAGTCAATTGCAAACCGTCAACGGAAAAAGTTGCAACACCATTGTCCAACAAGGGCACATTTGTTAATTCGAGAAGTTATTACAAAAATTACCATAATCGAAGCAACCAGCCGAAAAGACATTGTGAAAGGGCCAAGGGTGGCCAGTAATCAACAATCAAGGAATGCAGGCAAAAAAGGAAGATTAATTTTATACCTTGTCCTAACAACAAAAAGATCAAATTTCTCCGTCCACTTTACCGTTATGTGTTAGCATTTTTGGGATGTGAAAATATGCAGAATTTGAAGGGTTAGTTCAATGACCCGATTGAAGTGATGCGATAACATTTTAAGGTGTTAATTTGTGTTAGTAGCTTTATCTAAAGTTTTTATCAAAATTTTGAAATTGAATGACTTCCCCCTTTTTGAAGTAGACCTCGTTATTCTTGTTTGATATGTGTGAATGTTGGGGACCTTTGGACCGGATGCATTTAATGGTTGAATTTTCTTGAGTTGCTTTGATTGCCCTGAAATAGTGACATTGTGTTTGATTGGGCGAAGGAATTATTATAAATATTCATAACTAAACTTGTTGATAATATGCATTGCCTATTAGAATTTATTTCAGCCAATGCTTGAGATGGTAAAAAAATAAGGAATAAAGACAGATTTGAAGACAACTAAAAATTAAAATCTAATTCTATCAAAATGCGGCGAAGGAATTATATGTATCTGACGTCTGTAAGTCCCATTTTACAATTGAAACGGGGATTCAAGACCATTGGCAAAAAATTATACATGTTATACCTCATCGTAAAGTAGCATCTGAAATGGCCCGTGTATCAGCTATAAAAATAGCAATAATTTCGCCGAACATAATAAAACAACTGTGTCCAAATTGAAAGAGGGCGACATTTTTATAGACCGATAAAATATGGTCGGCGTGCATCATACTCGTAGAATTGAGGGTTCTGCCGTCAACAAGCTGGGTAGTTTTAATTTCACAACAATGTCAAGTAATACTTCAGAACTCATATTTTAGAACAGGGAATTTTCGATAAAAAAAATAGGAAGATAATAAATAGATCAAATCTACGTAGGTATTTTTAAAGCAAAAATCATAACTGTCATCGTCATTGAGCCAAAGCGAACAATGAAGATCTGTTTTATTTAGCGAGAGAAATATTTTCCAATGAAACGAAAGAAATGAAACCAAGAGATGTCACGAAAGGAAAAGTTATGAATGGTGTCAGGAAAAGTGAAAGTAAAGAAGAGGAATACTTACAAAGAAACAGAAACGGATTTAACGATAAAATATGTAAAGCTACACTTATTATTTATTCTAGGTTGACATTAAAAAATGATAGAGGAAAACAAAATGGGTGCTGATCTTTCCAGAAATAAATAAAACACACTATTTCTGGAAACTAATATTGCGTTAGAAGATAATAAAAATAGAACTGTTTTTCTGTATTTATTTTGAAAAGGTTACTTTACTGTTCTTTAAGTAGCTTAATTCAAAAGCTTTTAGGATGTTGCCTCGGTCCAACAGTAAGTTTCCTATAAAAATATTTCGCAATCGCCTTGCTTACGGAGCAATTACAAATGCAAATCTAATTTAATTAGCCATAGGAGAAATTAACTATTTTTTCTTCATCTCTACAGTCACATAAAACACAAAATAACACAATATTATGACTACAGAAATGTTAGGCAATGTTTGTTTGTTTTAGAGCTGACTTCATTCAACAGTTGTCAATATCCACGAATACCAGTTGGCTACATGTTTGCACAAATCTTCGTGTTTATTTTGCGTGCTTAAGCAAAAAATATAATTTTATTCAAGGGGGTCCTTATTGTAACACGAGTGTCCCACTTCAAATTGCAAACCATTGTCATCATGGCTTTTATTATAAGCGACCTTTTTGCAATGTTAGAAAAACAAACTTTTTTGTTTGTACATCGTTAGCAAACTTGTCTGTTACACTTCTGTCAAGGTATCACCTTCAATGTGTTATTTTATAATGTGCTTTAATATTAACAGGCTAGAGTTTAATTTCTTTAAGGTACGAATTTCTATCAGATCGTTAGTAATTCAATATCCTTTTGAAACAAAAAATATAGTCGCATTAACACACGCTATGGGATCATTCGTAACAGATGGTTGTTCTACCATAAGTGGTTTATCTTATCGAGTTGTCGATTACATCATCGATGTACTAGGGCGCTAATTGATTTGTTCATTAATGACCACTTTATTTAACACTAGTAAACTTTTAACTGCATCTGCTATTTAACTAATGACACGATAGAGCATTATATTGGGCAGATGCATTATAGTTTTGGCCACATTTCTCCTCTAAAATGAGACATTTATATTCGACATTTGGAAATTAAAAAACACACAGCGTTCGCTATAATAAGTCAAGTACTATTTTAATATATTTCAAAACATAATGTTAAAATATAGATGTTCGTGGAAAGCTTATAGCATCTAGAACTGCTACCTCATTACCATAATTCTGTCTAACGTTAACCATATTTAAATCTAGCTACACTATAAAATTGCCTTTACTTGAACTGAAATTGACCTGAAAGTGTCAGTATTCAGTAATGCATTTTTTAGTGGCAGGCCGCCGTCGTCTACCTAGCTTGATGGGTATCCCAATTAGATTATTCTCTGTAATACAAATACTGGCTCTTGCTTACAGAAAATTTCAAACAGTATAGCAACCTCTTTTCTTGAAAATAAATGTTTTGCTGAGTTCAGATTAGTTTTGGATGTTAGGTGCAGTAAAGGCCACAAATGTCACGAGGACAATCAACCGGACTATGAACCAGATGGCAGAGCAGGTCACGTGACCCATAACATCAACCGCTTTACAATTTCGCTAAAGGTACGTACAGCTCAACCTCTAATGCAATGCTAGCAAATTGTAATATATATCGTTGCAATTGTAATAAATACAACATCTGCTTCCTGGATTAAATGAATGCAATAGAATAAGTACAATTGAATACAGTTGCTTTAATTGTGTAAGTAAAGTGACCGGATGTCCATTTCTATTATATGCTCCACCCATTCTTCGATAATAATGTCTTCAGATATTCTTGATGTATATTGGATACCACCGAAACTAGTTTAGGGAACACTATTATTAAAACTTTACAATTTTACTATTCTTTGTTCGATTTATAGTTGGAATTCAACTTCACGTTTAAATAAAACTAACACTTCAGACGTTCGTGACCCCATAAATATTGCATTAAAAAGAGCAGTTAAGTTGAAGTTCTAATTTTCTTTAACCAAATAGGTTTGTTTTTGCTCATAACACTTATATTTTATGAGTTAGTACAGAAAGAGTCGTTAAACCTCTTTTTTATTCATATTTCATCTTTATTTATAATAAGGATAAATGTAAAAAATACCAATTATTTTATCCCGGACAACTAGCAGCGATTTACGACACTCACAGCTGAAGAAATGACATAATTAAAAAGAAACAATTTCAAACATAGAGGATGGGAATAAAAGGAAGAATTTTAAAATAAAGTACCCTTTTCGGACGGAAACAATTAAAACATTATGAAAAATTCGTTACCGTTTAATTAAATCAGAGTAGGAGTCGCAACGTCAGAGTAACGAACCGTGAAGTCACGCGCGGCGCACAAACGAACTTTACCTTTTGAGCGTTATTAGTTTCAAGTAATCATTATTTGATAAACGTCGAGTAACATTTTACTTAGCCACAAGGCGTATAAAACTGACTGTACCAAAAATTAAGAATATTACAGGAAATAGTACAGTAGGGTAGTCAACTAGCCAGTGAACTTTATTTAAACATCGCCCCACACTAGGATTTTGGTGGATGTATAGTCCGAATAATGAATCATATATGGATTTGATATAATATGTCATCGATAACATACTCGAAACAATATGTCATCCCTATACATTTATCATTCTCCTCAATTTCTATTCGTGAAATGTTTTGCCGCTTGTCTAAAGGGGTAGATAAATATATGAAGGAATTACCGGTGTAATTGTATGTATTTATAAAGATAGGTGACTGAAATTGTGCGCCCTTTTGAAGTACAAAAACGTCCTTCTTCATTGACCCAGATAATAAATGACATACCTAAAAATACATAACCTTCAATCTAATTAAAGTTCTGAGAGTGCTGAGATTGTCATGTCACCCCTGTTCATCGATAAAAATGGAAATCGACTGTAAAGTAGGGATGGGAGGAGTTGTCTTGTAAATTATTATATTCTCATGGGCAGCAATTCAAAAAATTGTATTTTTGAATTAAAGTAATAGTCGATATACCGCGGTGGCTCTGAGGTTTTCTGTTTGTATTTGTCATGCGGGTTAAACCCAGGTCAAAATTAATCAATAACCTACTTTCTTAGCAATGACTAATATTGTACCCCATAAAATGTTTTAGGCTCACCTTTTATTGCATGGCATTGATATTGACGTTAAGGGGCTCGTAGGTACGGCGCAGATAAGTCGATCTGCGAGAGTAGCCGTACTCGCCTCGGTCAGTCTTACCGATGGGTGACGGTTTTCACATATCGAGACCCCTCCGTGCTCGGAAGGCACTTCAAGCCGTTGGTCCTGCGTCTGATTTCTCTCCGGTCGTCGCGAGATAGGTCGCTCAGGCCGAAATTTCGGTCAGGAGAACATTATTATTGACGTGTGCAACGAGTGTATGTGGTGTAGACCGTACAGTACCCTCTGATAAAATATATAGTATCCAGTTTATAACTTAAATAGTGTGTTTAACGTGTAAATAAAATGGTAATGTAGTCGTTTTTAAGGGTTAGTTAAAAAACTCTATGCACACACGAGCTTTGAATTTTTAAAGTAGTCATTTTCATCGGCAAGTCGCCAACCTTTTTAAAGCATCAAAGTCAAGGTAATGAGGGCGCCCCGTCTTTACAGCTACGTCACTGTCGCCAGTTCCGTCTTTACTCATGTGCCTTTACCATAGAGCTTTCATTATATTTTTATAGTTTAAATTTAAAAATAGAATAAGTTTTGTAACCAGCCAGTAATCCCTTTTTAGTTTACTGACTTCTTTTATTTAAGCTTGGTTCTAAAGAAACAGTAATTGGGTAGAGAAATATTTATTAACATCAAATAATCAAATATTTGATTGAAAAGCATTAGCCGGATTATTCAATTCAACCCAAAACGTCAATATTGGGATTTACCTTATACAGGGATAAAATTGTATAACGTCCATACATTGCACTGGGCGCGGCGTCGTTGTGTACAATCAGGATGGTTGTAAATTGACATCACTACAGTGTACCTAATGCACGTTTTCCAGCTACAGAACACTGTAATATTTCAAACTTGATTCCAGCACTGATGTTGCACAGTGCGATAACCGAGTCGAACGTGTGTGTACTTCAAAACGGCCACTAACAAAGCTACACGACACTGCGCTCGACATGTTGCAATTTACGTCGTAGCGGTCCTGTTTGCTTTGTGAAAAATATTGATGTATTTTTTACAGAGCGCACGATAAACTGCAAACGATGCAAATTGACGCCTTTGACGGTGTGAAGTGCTATCACTGTGTCGGTACTTTTAAACGAGCGACATATCCACTTAATTATTACTGGATACGAGAACGAGCGCTGCAGATAATTAAAAATTTAGGGCAGTTACGAATGCAGCCGAAAAAAAGCCCTTTAGTTGAAAATTCCCGTTACAACACTGTGTTTAATTCATTTTAAATCAGTCACAATCCAAAATTCAAAACAATTTATTGTATTGCAGATCCGAACACGCGTCAGCCCCGTAAAAGATTCGAAATTAAAAAACTCCAACCTTTTGTAATCTTTACAATAGAGGTAAAAAAATTTGAATTTTGAATTCAAGTACCTAAGTTCATTGACAAACACGCGTACGACAAAATTAATTAGTTCCATCAATCATTTGTTGAATGGCGTCAGTGTAACCGGCCCACTGGTTTGAAATACACCAACTATCGAAAAAAAAAATGTAACGTGATTCGACCATTGTGTCAACCCTTCTATTACTGGTTTGATAAAAGTTGTGACGCTTACGCGGGCCGTGTAGCGTTTGGGCGGAGATAGTCCGCCAGTACGGGACAATATTGTGAATGCCTTGGAGATGTGATAAGTGACAGTTTATTTTTGGGTAAGCGTGATGTGCGTCGCATGTGGTCGAATGTGTCGGCCGTTTATTTACATAATTGTGATAAGCAATCATTACTAATGGGAATAGGACGATAGGATATTTACATCTATGAGAAGTAAATAAGTAATGTCTACGTATGTAGTAAATAGTAGGACGTTTGTTTATGCAGGGGAAAATGACTGATACCTATTGGATAACTTCTCCCACCAAATTTTTTTACTATATTTTTTTTAGATCAATACATTATCATCATCACGTTTTACTTTTGAAAATATTATTTCAAATTTGGTAGGATTAATATAACTTTACTTTTTAACTATTAACAGATTAGTTACGAACCCTATTCTGGATTGCTTATCGATCATCGGATAAAGGGAAACGTCAATCAATCGATGCTTTGTGATCCATATATTGTTAAATGACAATGATATGAGTAGATACGAATTGATAAAGTTGTATCTCCACTGCAAAAAATAATGTTGGAACTAAATTCCATTAGGACATGACAAATTGCGTCTAAATAAAAAAATATTATTATTATTTTGTTGGAGTTCTGCCCCCTGGAATATAACTGGGACAATACGCTCGTCGGAGTATTGTGTTAATTTACATATCTAAAGGTGATACTTTGAATATGACAGCAATCTATCATACGCGGCGACAATACGCACGCGCCCTCTGCCGACCTTCCGATGTATTTTGGATCAGTTCAGCAAAAACTTTTGGGGTGTCCACACGCTTATTATTATTAGAATAAAATGATTAATGTATTGATATTTGAGAACGGAGTAAGGTTTTATGTAATTGCATGTTATTTGTTATATGCCTGTAGTTTCTCATTACGTTCTTTCTTCTGTTTTTTATCAAGGTGATACTCGTTAATATTGGGTCTCTTCATTAGGTAATTCTCAGTAGCAAGTCCAGCAGAGTTTGGATGTGCGCCCATTTAATAGCATAACTGGCAAAATGTGGGTGTACTGCACAACTCTGCCTATCCCTTTTTATATTCGTAAATGTTACAAATTACATTAACAATGTTCGATAGGTAATCAAAATAGCTAAGACCTACTGCACGACATTTTTATTGATTCATTTAATTAGGTAGGTACGCAAAATGCCTAGTACACCAACTACCAAAATATTATCTACCATAATTTGTATTTCTAGCTCACGTCGCGTCGTCCTGAAAAGGCAATGTTTTGGTGCTACATGAGTAATAGTGCCATAACGCAGAAATAACACAAACATTTGTGGGCGCTTCGTTCATTATCATTGTCATTTGGTACCGAGAGGGAACGCGATTGGCATAACAATGCTATACCGGCGCATCTTTTTCAATAAAAAAGCTGATTTGCATTATGACATTTGTTGTTGTCAGTGACTGACAGACAACGGTGTCAAAGTCAAAAGTATTATTTTTGTGTCAATAATTTACATGACAAAACAGTCAATGAAGGGGTAAGTATTGATTAACTACGGTATTAATTTAATTAAAATGCACGGTATTGTTATTTCCGGCGGTAAACAAAATAGGCTCACATTAACTTGATGAAACACAAAATGTAGTGTCGAATTTATAATAATTAATCATAATGAGAAAAAATTTTCTTAAATTTTTTTTAAAGAATCCACGTTTTATTTTATAGACTTAAGAAATGTAATTATTACTCGATAAAAGCCCACTTTTTTTCGACTCACGAAAATGTCAGTATTATTAATTTTAGTAATATTATTTAAACAGCTATTATTCTGCACTAAAAGCTCTATATTGGTAACACGCAAAATAAAGGTGTTAAACAATGCACCTAACCCTTACAATACCAACTTCTTAACTTTTGTTTTGATTGTGAGAAAAAATACCCCTAAATTAAAAGTGGTTATTAATTTGTGCACATTTACATATTTGAGAAGGCTCTTTTGACATTGTTTGTAGTAATAAAGTGTTACAAGTTTATTAATGTGGTAGTGTTTATCCCGCTGCGATTTTTTTGCACTAACAATGAGACGTAACCGTTATTCATATTTTACTAATTACAACCGTTTGAAACGATGCTAATTGTTACAGTAAACGATTCTTCGCTAAAGTGCACGTGAACAGAAAGATTAAAAATCTATTGTATTACAAATTATTTTATTTAATAATCTCTAAATCCAATATAACCGTGTTAGCCCCGTTCAATAACCTGTGTATCAACAGATAAAATAGTATGTGCTTACGCTCATCAGAGCATCACTGTCGCCTAACTTACGGCCAACACTAAGTTTTTTATAGTGTTAGCATACAAATTATATCATTATCAGCCGGAATACGTCCACTGTTGAACAAAGGCCTCCCTTTCAGTCTTTGGTAAGGGGGGATGCCATAATCCCTACGCTTCGAAAGCGGTTCGGGATTGTAGTATTGCTGGTGAAGTTACAGAAGACGCTGCAGCCCATCTTCTGGATTTTCCCTAAGTCACCTGTTACAACCACGGGAGGAAAGTGGGTGGTCAATACTAGACCAGATACCACTCATCACATAATTTCGTATATATTGGATACTATAATAGACTGTAGTACATTCGGTAGGAACATAAATATCAGGCATTTGCAGTTTTCTTCAAACAGAAACATACGCAAATAATTTCCAATAAAATATGTATGACACTCGAAAAGACAAACTATTGAGTACTTCCATTGTAGTGTAGCCGCCAAATTTATTGACGTTAGCAAAAAACACATTGTAAATACTTTTTTTATCGCCATTATCGAAAACGAACCCCTTTTATGAATAGGAGTACGTGAGCCGGCAAATCAAACAGAGCTTTGTTTCGGCATTTATTTGTGACTATTGTTTCGGTTGAGTTGAGGTTTTAGCGGCACACATCCACACTATTGGTACAGATGAATATTTTTTTGTAATTGAATTTTCAGCTTAGAGCAAGCTAAAAGTAATTTCATTCATTCTAATTTATTGTCGATCCTTTCGATCATCGATTACGTTATCATTAGCGTATCGAATCTCTTTCAGAATGCATAATAATATAGTTAGGTATGTGTCTTTGTGCATACACTCTAATTTACTCTTCACTTAACAGTTTGGCAACATGATGATACAGAAAAGTTCCTATTAGTAGTACCTAATATTGTGTAGAATTGATAGGTAATATTTGATTCAATGATTCATTCTAAAAGATAATATTCATCCTATAAAGAGGCAATCTAAAAACCTTCACTGCTCTGTGAGCTAAACGAGGACTAAAAACAAAATTAGTTAACTCGTGGACTAACTACTAAGTAATCTAATACCATTACATTAGTCCTCCCTTAATAGTAGACTTATTATCCTCTTTGTTTAGGCATGCAGGTCCAAACTCCTAATTTAAAACTATGCAAAACCTACCCCCTGTTATTTAGAGTCCGAAATAATGTTTGCCGTTTCTTGTTTGGACCACCGCACCCATGCATCTAATGAATAAATTGGGCTCATCCAATTTGCATACATTGTTACAATGTTTGTTACGAAGAGTTAAATAAATACATTTTTATTAACATGCTGAAAATCAAGCCTGTATCCCAGCGGGTTGGTTATGATGACGAATCATTGAATACGGATCTGACAAATTGATATCGTTTGATATACTCTCATCAGTATGACACTTCACATTAATATTATAACGGCGAAAGTTTGTGAGTGTGTCTGTATGTTTGTTTCCTCTTCACGCTCAAACGGTTAGACTGATTTGATGAACTTTCCTATGCAGGTAGCTGACACCCTGGATTTACATATAGGTAATCATCTTTCATTCATCCATTTTAGATCATGTAAAATAATCATTTTATTCCGCGATGTGTTAAAATATATTATAGCATAGACAACGTGCTTCCATCGGTCGAGTCCCGTATTATAATTAACTAAGATTGATCAATACTCAAGTGGTTTGGTCCAATACGCACATTACGCGTGAATTCACAAACAAGTTGCTAGTTGTGAGTGTGTCTGGCTACCACTGGAATATTACTCATAATATCCAATTCAGTGAATTCATCTTCAATGTATTTTGGCTGTTTACCCTGTATAGTCCTGTATTTGCCCTGCCCTGTATCAGTAATTTTATTTAGTTTCATTTTTTTAACATCAAATTATTTTATTAGGTCTCTGTTACCAAGAAGTCTAATTAAATAACAAATAACTGATTTATTTATTTAAAAATTAAGAATATTTTATGAATTATTTGTCAAGTCCAAACGATTTAAACCAAAACGCTACAGAGGCATGCTCGGAAATTTATCCGTGACGCTACCTTCTACTATTTAAACTTTTAATTTTAGAACACAATGCGCAAGAGCAGTTACACTAACGCGATAAACCGATAGTAAAATATAAATGGTCCGTGAAAATTGTGCATTATCGTAAATAAAGAAGCGTTATTACAACAAAGGTGCTCTTCATACAACAATAATGGTATGATTTTCAAACCCTTTACGCTCTGAATTAAATGCAATAAATCTTGTTCCAAATCTGACACGATTCTGTCGCTCTGCCGATGTTAAAACGATAAAAAGTTTAATCGTAAAAGATGCGATAGAGGTACTTAAATATAAAATGAAAACGTTAGATAAAGCATTCTGCTTGCTCCAAATAGCTTTTGTATGAGTTATTATTTTGATACCTATGTTCGAACTAGGTTTTTTAGTGTTTAAGTTTGCTTTATAAATGTAATGAGCTTGTGAATAGTTATAACTGTGTATTGTAAGATTGGTAAAGTTATAGAAATCCCCTTTTGTATTTATTATTTGAAACTTATAACAAAATTGTTATAGTGTAATTTCCTTTTTGGCTCAATATAAAATGAAGTGATTCTAGTTTTATTCTTATAAAGTTACTTCTTAGTTTATGATTAATGCAAACTCATCTTTTAGAGTTGCTTCTTAATTTATGTTCAAAGCAAACTCATAAACAATGCGCTAGTTACAGAACTGCAAACATCTGTAAACCAGTTTCAACTCCGACATAATTCACCGACGAACAATATTACTTAAGACAACAAAAACTTGTTATAACTACGTCACAGTCCCTGAGCACACACAATCGGACATCCGACACGCGCCTCCTTATTAAATTATAAAGAAAATAAACCGGTAAAGTTGATAACCCGACCGCTTTTAGGATCCTTCAATTGTCTGTTATGACGTGGACTTAGGGGTATTTTAATTTCGATAGATTAATATCGAGGGGAAGCTACCGGAAGGCGCCGCCACGCGTCCGACCAGGTGGGTGTGATTTTTTTCTTCGCGCTATTGAAAAAGGAAATGACTTCTAAAGCCAATTTCTTTTAGGGTCTCGTGAATGAGTACACATAGAGAAATGAAAAGGCGTTTTAATTGATCATAGGAACAAACGAGGTATAATCATGGAGATAATTACAGTTGCGTTGTTTGTGAGTGTTTATAATATTGACTATCAATTAAAATACTTTTAATAGTATGCTGCATTTGTGTAGCTTTACACGAATCTCTTTTTGAATATGAGAATTTGTCTTCAGACTTTAGACTTCATTTCCAGCAAAATTTTGATCTAAAGTTAAACCCGAGATCAACAATAGTTTTTTAATATGTATTATTAGGAACCTAATCGATAGTGATATACCTACATATTTTAAGCACTAGTACATCCAACTGTATAGCCTTTCTTCTAATAAATCCTTATAATAATACCTAATATGCATCACAGACATGAAATAGGTATACCTATACCATATAGGTTATACCTACCTTGTAAGTAAAACTGTATTATCATAATCATGATCGTCACCCACGAAGGTTAATACATATAATAATAAAAAACTTAACCCTAAAATGTGAAAGCGAATTACAAATATGAAGGGTTACAGCGAAATGATTATAAGAAGATATGGGAATTCAGTCACAGATGTCCAAGTTCTTTAACTACCCGAAACCATATCCATTTTAGTAATAAATGAGGCATGTCGTGTAAATTTCTTCGTTCCGTTACGTTGAAGTTAACGACATGAGCGTATTACACCCGTTACAAAAAGTACATAGTTAATATGGGCCGGCGTAATTCGGTTATTATTTGAACTCGAATTTGATATGGAAAGGGAAATTTTAAATTCAAAATCTATTAGGTCTTTCTCAAAGCTTTATAAAGGGGTTTTTGATATGATATTTTGGATAACGTAGAAAAAGGTAGATAAAGGAAGTCTTGCTTAGATAAATGGTGTAATTTTTATTGGTTTCGTAGTAATGTACCGGCTATAAAGTACTTGCTGAGTGGTTTCCGGCCTAGAATTTACCACCCCTTTCTTCCCGTGGGTGTCGTAAGAGTCGACTAAGGAAAAATCAAGAAGATCGGCAGCAGCGTCTTCTGAAACTTCACCACCAATACTGCGATCCCCAAGCCAATTGCCAAGCGTGGGGATTATGGCAACCCCCCACTGTAACGTGGAGGCCCTTGCTCAACAGTGGACGTGTTCCAGCTGATGATAAATAAGGTACAGAAAATCCGCGGTCGCCTGCCTTTTTTCTTATAGTTTCATAAAAAAATACCATGAAGTTACTAGTTAATTTGATTCCGAAAGTTCGTACAATGTTAAGTAACTCATTAGGTTCAAGTCAGAAGCTACGATACGTCTGAGGGAAAGTCGTGTTGATTAATTAAAGCGTTTCTCTCAGTTGACTTTTACACTTGAGAGAATAAAGTAGCTTTGACGATATTTGTTTCTATGAGGGCACGTAAGTGAAGAGGGGTAAATAGAAATATATAGCTAAGTACGTACCCGAAAGCACTAATAAAAGCTTCTAATATTCGAGTATAGGTAGACAGAGTTCATGTTTCTAGACAAGGAATGATAATGGATGTTTTGAAAAATATGAGACTGTATTCACTTTTAAATAAAGAGGCCACTTTAATCCTTAACTTTATGGGTTTTAAGCACATCTTTTATGTGAAACTTGTAGCTTACTACAGTTCAATTATTTTTATTTAAAAGGCTTGACTAATAAGCGCAGTGGCTAAGCGATTGAACTGCTGCGTTAAGGTTGCGGGTTCGATTTCCGCACCGGGCAAAACTTTGTGCGAACCACAGATATTTGTCCCGAGTCTGAGTGTTAGTGTATGTGATATTTCATGTTTGTGAAATGCACCCACGACACAGGATAAATTCCTAGAGTGGGGCGACGTTTTTTATAAGAAAAAATAGGGTTTGGTTGCCCACATTAACAATTACCTAGTTATAATAAACTTAAACCACATTTGACTCCAAGTTTAAATACAAGTAGGTAGGTTACCTAGACTTACAAGTTACTACAATCAGACGACTAGATCAAATCGCATATTAACTAGATTTTGTAAGTTTAACTGTTTGTAAATTCCGGCTCGCATTTTATCTTACTATCTAGCAAGGTAACCGTAAATAACATAACCACTGGATTGTAAGCAAATTTCAAAGCGGGTAATGTCACATAAATAACCCAAAGTTAACGCGTATCGTTTTAAGCAAATCCACAAAATTCCGAAACAGAAACAAACTTGTAAGCTAAGCATTAACTTAGTCCCATGTTGGTAATTAATCCAATGCTTATACGTGCTTAAAACACAATTTAACTGTTGTTAAAATAAGCTCGGATACCGAATTTGATGAACTAAGTAAGTAAACAGAATAATAATTTGCAAATAAATACGCTTTAATCCTAAATAAAAATATCTATGTAAAAGAATAATGTTCCTTTATTACATTTTTATTAAAACACTACAGTAATAATTATTATATATAAAATATTCATGTAGTAAAGTTACTAAATTGTGAGAAAAATGTAGCAGCGCCATCTAGGAATAATTGTATCAACTACGTAGAAAAATAGTTCTGAATTGTGCTACTAGATGTCACGAAAGTGAAGTATTGATAACTGACTTTATTGTTTGGCATGTACGATAGATGGCAGTAGCTATGTGATGATCCGCGTGCACAATATTTCACAGTTATTGGAAAATAACAGGACAGGTACGATATAAGGCGAAGTTTTTTTTACTACTGGGAAAGTCTTTCCCATTAGTAAAAAAACTCCTATAAGTATACTTACCTAAATTTAAAAAAAAATAATTCATTTTCAGTTTCTCATTATTCGCTCTTTCTCAGTTTATGATTTAGTTAGCCACCCACATTTTTAGTAAGTAATTCATTATATTTTAATGGCTAACATTAATATAATGTTATATAATTATCTACATTCTACATAATAAATTATATTAAAAATTAACCCTTATACGTTATTACGTATACTGCCCAAATGGATAGTTAATTAATTCAGTCAGAATTTACAATATAATATTTCTCAGGCAATGTTACATTAACTGACCCTAATAGGTCAAAGAGACAGTCAAGTAGTGCTACAGGTACTAAGCTAAATTTATAATTTAATTACGTTTTAAATGAGAAAAGTATTATTTTTTGTTTAAGTAAGTAATCCTTTTAATCCACCTAGGATTTAAAGGCTACATTCTGGCCGGCCCTAATACCTTTTTAAATTCTGTATTATGTACAGAAAAAAGATTTAAAGGCAGCAATTAGAAATCTCGTTTTTATGTTTCATAAAAAACATTGCTGAGTAGGTACGTTAACATTTCAGCCTGTTTTAAATTACTTATCAATGATGGACTGTATTGATTTATGCCGCAGCGAATTGATTCTATTAAAATTGGTTGAGGTTTTTGCATTGATTTTCTTTTTGTCCTTCACTGTAACTCCATAGTATACGTAATATTATGATAAAATTCACGTACTATATTATTGTCTCTGTAGGTATGATCTAGATTCTAGAAAATGGTTAGAAGGTCTTAACACTTTTTACCAGTTGTAGCCGCATAACAACCTGCACACACTGCGGTATACCATACGGCATTAAGTATAATAGATAATCGTTGAGCCATCCTTCGGCCACAGCCACCTTGAATGGTAATATTTAGTGTATAGCATTTGCCTCATCTATCTTTATCTTTTGCTATTATTACGGAAAGTTCGTTCCTGTAATTGTGATTCAGCTACTCCATCTTCCTAATACCCTGGTATTTGTGTTCGGTTTAATAGCTCCCAGTTCCTACATTTGTTTCTATCCTCCATAGATTTGTGGACGTTGACCCTATCTGAGGTTGCCGTTGATCCAGATTAATGAAATTATGTGGGTCGAGGTACACGTTACCGAGTGTATAAGTAGACATGGGGCAAAGATAATAGATATAGCTAGGATATACTACTTAAGAAAGTATACTTATAAGTACCAATAGGTACATAATATAATGGTTAGATTATAAAAGAAAATGAGGTTGATTAGGTAGACAATTGAGGTTAATTTTTACCTAGTAGTTTTACAATGGTTAGCTATTGATAATGTGATGATATTAACCTGTCATTAGGGCTTAATTTTCTAATAGATAGGTACCAAGAAGTAATCAATCTACTTTGACGGTGTACATACGTGATGCTTAAGTACCTATGTAGTTATGTCATTATGTGTCAACATATTAGTATGTCAGTGACCTTAATTCAGTCTGAACGGCAAGGGAACACGATCATACAAATTTTACTTTGTTAACTCATTGTATACTAGGTACATAATTCACCCTCAGACGTTACCTATATTTTTATTATTATTGAACTTTATTATGTAAGCTTCGTACAAAATAGGAACACCACCTGAGACTTTAATGAGTGAGATGTGTGTGTATAGAATATACGCCTGATTAGGAACACCTCTGCCTTATCCCTTCGGGAATTACAGGCGTGATTGTATGTACGGTACATACATGATCATAATAGATGTACGCCATCATACATGGATGAACCTATAGTAATTTTTTTTAAACCTTACGTTAATGCAATTTAATTTTAAAATACCTCATTTAAGAAATCACTTGCCAGTCGGCAGTCTCTTGCAACTTCATATCATCATTAATGACAAGCGATTGCTTTTGTTGCGCAAATCGTTTTTGTTTCATCAGCAAACATAACAAAAATATAATTAAGCCCATTATTAAGAAACTAATGTTAACACTGCAGTGTTTTGTAACATTCATTACATTAAGTAGCACTGTAGAATTAATCGTATGTTTCTTAACAATTTTGTCATGAGGGATTTTATAATTGATGTATGTACTGGTGGCTATTGATAGGTAAGATTGTTTACGACTTAAAATAACCATAACCCAATTAACGGGTAGTAGGATGATGATTAAGGTTTTTATGTGTCAACTAGCTCACGCCCGCGACTCCGTCCGCATGGATTTCGAATGTTTTATAGCCTATAGCCTTCCTCAATAAATGGGCTATCTAACACTAAAATAATTTTTCAAATCGGACCAGTAGTTCCTGAGATTAGCGCGTTCAAGCAAACAAACTCTTCTGCTTTATAATATTATATAATATAATATATAATGTATAATATATATATAGTATAGATGGGTCACATTTTGGTGAGTCCATACCTATACTTGTAGGTGCAGATGCTTTGGATCTCTTAGATGAACCCTCAAATGACCTACAACTAATTAGATTGAAAGCTATACCTATATGGCCTCGGAAATCAAAACTAGGTACTTTACTACTTCAGTATTCAAATACCAATTCTTAAAAAATATAAATAATAATTTGAAAGCGATCTTAACCTTTTTTAATTTAGCTTTTCACAAATGTTACAATTCGATACTTCAGCGAAACGGTCCTTGAAAAATGTTGGATATAGGTTAGTGGCTGTCTTTTCACAGAACTTTTAATTAAAACCCCAAGTGCTGGGGACTTTTAACGAACTTGTGGTCAGCGTTGCTATTATTCACTATCGAGAAATAGCTGATAGTTTTTTAACTTCAAATTCAGGCTTACAACATTTTTAACTAGCGCGATTTTTTGTTCGATATTGATGCCATTTGTCAAGATCAGTGATGGTTTATTATTTCTTGTTTGGTAATCCACGTTCGCAGTATATAGTGGTATTGTGGTAGAACTATTATGATCTAACAGTTTGGAAGATTGATATCCTATAAACAATATTCGCATGAGATGAAGAAGGGTCGGAAAAACGATGACAAAAACAATATGTTTAAAAATGTTATTTTAGGTCATCGTTAAGCTGTGATATTTCACACCTTAAAGGTAATAAATAGAGAAGTATTTAAATATTATATAATACTGTATCCCAACAAGATTTTTAACCTTACTATTATTATGGGTACCTAAATAAATAAAATACACTTCGAAAATGCAGAACTAAACAATATTTTAGGTTAATGAAAGCTCTAGAATACATCAAAGTTTCGACACATTAATTATAAGTCCCGTTTTCTGAATACATGATTTAATTTAGGAGCTCACCTGCTTTTATTACAAGTTATCCGAGTATCTCATGATACCAAATAGATAGGTAAACTTATTTTGTTATAATAGGACCAGCGTAACTAAAACCGTCTTGTCTATAAAGCTAAAAGGAATCTGTTAGTTTCGTAGAAGTATTTAGTTGATCAGGTGTCTTGTTAGTGTGGTCGATTTAGGCTATATTTTCTTGTAAGCGATATTTTCGACGACCTCCGTCGAGGTATAAAGTGACGGTGTAACAAGACGTTGCCTTTGGCAGGTTATACCTTTGTCACAGCCTCACAGGTGACAAAGGGAAATTATTGGTGTCAAAATATGCCTATTTTGGTAGTCCGCTACAGGACGTTGTATTTCGTAACAAGTTCTAATTTCAAGACTTGGCTATTTAGTTAAAATAGAAAATAGTAGGTTTCTGCGACCTACATTCCCTTTATCGAATAGCTAAATAGGTTTTTGTAATATGCGTGGATCGCCAAGTTTTTTGAAATATTTTCGAGCTGCAGATATAGGATTGCTTCAATCCTACGTCCTTTTGAAAGGCTAGGATAAACCTATATGAACACAACACAAATCATGCAAGTATCGTAAGAAATGTGTGAACTTTAAAATAGAACGTTCGAGTTTATATGTAGTTGTCTTTAAAAGAAATATCGGGTCTATTTATACTTTTCAATAATATGGTACCTATTTTATATTTGTTTTAAGGATTTTTCTATCTAGGATTACATTATGATTCATTCTAAAAGTAAGCTTGTGTAGGTTTTGCCAGCTTATGTAGGTTATGTAGCAAAATTGAAACACGTCCCTATCACTGTTGACACACACCTAAATCATTTAGGTGGGATTAAGGCCTGATATCTCACTAAGGTGAGCCTTTGGGAGTACGCGGCCTAAAAGGAAAACACGTGAACCACCTGTGCCCTTCCCACATATATTTATATAGTGTATGTTCGATCCACCCTTATTATGAACGTGTATTGTGGTTAACGTAACATGGCTAAATAACACTGAGTATGTGGTTTTGTTGGCAGTTAAGTTCATGTTACAGCCCCCTTACCATGAACTCTTAAAGCAGGACAGTTTACGATGAGCAAGCGAGACGCCGCATTACACGTAGCAGTGTCTCGCTTTTATAACGTAAACTGTCCTGCTTTAAGATTTCCTGGTAAGGGGCTGATTATATCAAGAGATCTCAGTGTTTGTTTAATTGACTTCAAGTTGGGAACTACAAATTACAGTAGAAACATCTGATAACAATGGAAATTAGATTATTATATTGTCTAAAAAAGGAGCGTAAGATTTCACAATTTGCAAAATTACGACTGACGACTTGATTAGCGCAGTGGCTAAGCGATTGGACTGCTGCGCTAAGGGTTGCGGGTTCGATTCCCGCACGGGGCAAAACTTTGTGCGAACCACAGATGTTTGTCCCGAGTCTGGGTGTTTGTGTATGTGAATATTTCATGTTTGTGAAACGCACCTACGATACAGGAGAAATTCCTAGTGTAGGGCGACGTTTGAAAAAAAAAAAAAAAAAAAAAAAAATTAATGAATGGTTAGAAGGCTTGTCAGTCACACTTTTTATTTACCTACTGAGAAAGCAAATTGAAATATATTCTTCACGGGTTGTGTTCGCAAGTGCTGGACGTTGTGTTTCATTGACATAAGGTTCTGGGTAAGGTAAATGTTATATAATTTTTCTTCAAGATATAGAATTGTGACAGAAACATGACCGCTACTTGATGTTTGAACTTAATTGCCCGATACGATTCTCGAATGGAGGTCAGGGGATGCTAGAGAGAGATAACTCAATCTGATGTGCTTACGGTAGGTCTAATTGGCTACCGCAACCTGTCCGTTTGACTAGTTCGTTACCTCCCTATTAGTGTCGAGCCGTCAGAATGTCCGACAGAAGACAATGCCATCTGTCACGTGGTGTGCAAGCTATTGATGTCACGTGACACAATTATGGTACGCGTTTATTGGCTCTCGATAATAATGGATGCTGCATTAAGATTGAGAATCTGTTACGTAGAACTTCAGTTTTGCAAGTGATATTGGTGCCAGTTAGCACCACCAAAAGATTAGGTACTATCATTGTAATTTTTTATGAAAATGTAGATACAAACATCTTATTATACAAGAATGCCTCGTTGGTCTAGTGGTTGCTAAGCTCGACTGCTGAGCACGAGGTCCTGGGTTCGAATCCCGGGTCGGGCAAAGTTTACCGGGTTTTTTCATTAGGTAATTCTCAGTGGCAGCACGGAGTCTGGATTTGTGCCCGGTTGATAGCAATAAGCTCGCCCCCTATTAAATTGGGACTTAAAAACATAACTGGCGAAATGTGGGTGTTACTATATGTGCACCTCTGCCTACCTCTTCGGGGAATACAGGCATGATGTTATGTTATGTTATGTTTATTATACAAAAAATACTATGGATTGACGATTAAATTTTGAATTGACGATTGGTTCGACCGTTAGATTCGAAACGTTAGGAAAATAAAGCCGGAACAAATGTGTATCAATAACATTATTTAGTGATTCCTTATTTGTAAACAAAACAACCAAAACTTTAATGAATGCTACCAAAACACAATCTATTAGTGCAGTTTCAAATCACTGTTTCAATAGTACCGACGGGATGAACATGTTTGCAGCTGAGTGTAAATAATGGCCATTTGCTAACATGACGCCTACAAACACTGGAATGACCCATATTTCTCAGTTGACTTGTGTAATATGGTACATGTAAAGCTGATGCATGGTACTGCTGAATCAGTATTGAATTAGGCGAAGATGGCTCCTCATCAGTGTAAAACACAATGATTTATATCATGCTCAAAACGACGCGGCGTAATTTGGGACTAGCTGATAATTGCGAGGAGCTCTCTCAAAAATATTTGCGTATGTTTGATAAGGTTCGTGTCTAACACACTTAGAGGAAAAGTTATAAACGAGACATCATCGCAACACCTATACATTACCTCGTATTCATTATTCAACAGTTACATTATGATATTACTGTGTGAGAGAAAATAAAATGAAGCTAAAGCGTCATCGAGAACAGTGTGGTTTTATTTTCCTTTCTCACCATTAGAAAACAGATTTCCCCGTATGTCTACTTTGTGGAAATCATTATGAGGCTACTTGTGTTGCGAACCGTTATTATTTAAGATCCCTAACAGGTTATTTTGGGGTGAAGCGGTATCCTGGAGTCCTATTTCAAACCGGGTCTATGTTTGGGATTAGCGCCACGGATTTTGGTGTTCATAAGCGCCTGCCCGGGCGGAATTGAGTTTAGTTATGTCTGAACTTTGTATGTTATGTGTTTAGTGGTATTCATAAACGTAGGAAAACGTCAGAACTAGTTTGAATATTAAATGGTTGGGCAAGGAAAACATTGTAGCGGTAATTTCCGGTTCGATTACAGAAAAAACAATAGCAGCCTATCAAAACAAACATATTATTTGGTAGCTTGTTTTTCCTGTCCTATGATAAGACAAGTTTATACACGAGTAATGTATTCCAAATACAACTTGGAAATAAAACAACATTTCGACATGGCTGCTGTTAAACACATAATGTAATTAAGATATATTGTTCCTGTTACGTTTTCGATGCGTGTTCGCCTGTACGAAGTATGAATTAAGGCTGAGTACACATGATCGCTTTTTCTAACGTCATATTTCACGGCTCGTTGCCCTGAACGGAATATCGGTAGCACACCGTTGTGTAACAGCGGTAACTGCGAAGTTAATTGCACGCTGGTGTACAACCGACTTAATTGTGTGAATGGCGTACCTGATTTGAATCGTTCGTCGATTGAAAATTAAATCAATTGCCTTCGCTTGCAGCACAACGTAACCGATATAATGCTTATATGTGTATGTTACGCTGTAATTATGTTATTAAATCGAAGGTCGGAGCGGTGGAGGCGAATCAAAGAGATTTTGACCTCGAAATTTTGTACTGACGCATATTACGTACCTAAATGACTATGAAGTATGAACTTACAAACGAGTTAATATAAAATTGCGTCAAGTTAAAACAATTATTTTTAAATCGATTTTGTCTTATAAAAAAAATTAGTTTAATTAAAAAAGTAATTTGACAATTTCAAAGCGACACTGAGTCTTGGAATCAAATTAGTTACCAACGGCGTATACCAGTAGTTTCTTAAGTGTCGGCATTTGATTTCAGGCACCTCCGGATAATAATATAAATCCTAATTAGATAATAAAAGCGATCAATATCTATTTTTGAAACGTGGTGATAAGAACATGAACTAGTCCTAAGTGACACTAGTCTTTTCATTATCCATTACAATTTAACCAAGACCAGGTGTACAATTTTTTTATGTATGTTCCTGCGTACAATCGTGTTACAAACGATAATACTTACTCAGAGATAACAGGAACCAAAAATCCATAACACAGTCTATCACACTATCACATTTAAATTTGTAGTTAAACATCGTTATACCACAAAAGTCACCTAAACACTAATTTACTGCTTAAAAGTAACAAAGATAAACATGTCAAATAAAATATTCACCTACCCACTTAATATGCACTCGAATATAATTTTGTAACTACCCTCAAAATATAATTTTCGTTGACAGGTTTTATGAACGAGTTCTTAATCTCACAAGCGAAGTGTTCATCCGATTTTAATATAAATTAATCACTTTCTGTTGGCGACATACTAAGTGTCCGTGTATACTCAGGAAGCCAGCCAGGGGATCTGGTACATTAATCCTCCTACTACGGCGGTGTGGTCACTTTAGAGAGGCATTACTTTAAGTAAAAGGTACTCTAAATGGCTCACTGCTGTAGTATTCTTGCATTGAGCGAAGGTCTGGCAATATTTATATATTTGTGCTATGCGTTAGCTGGACGACCCTACTGAGTATATGATTTGACACTTTTGGCATTCAATTCTAAGTATGTTTAATTTTATTGCTGTCGAGATTTATGATTTAATTAATCATTTTTTTAACCAAACATATTGAGTGATTTTATTGGTTATTTGGTCTGTAGTATATGGTGGATTTATCAGAGCCAGTAGGTACCTACAGGTAGGTAAACAATATAAACCGTCAGTTTTGGGGTATAAAATCTTCCACGCATCTCAGATGATATTTTTGACCCAAATATTTCCGGAATGACATCCCATATCCCATGGCACTCCTTATGAAGGAAAACACCGTAAGGGTAGTGTATTCTTCTAACTTATAATACCGAGGCCTCTCCCTCATGGTGGCCATAAAACATTGCTGTTGAATTTGTTTTGTACGTTGACTGCCGCTGGCGTCTGCGCGTCGTATCGGTCTGTCGCTCACTGCTATGTTTTCATTTAGTTTTTACGACCGCAAACAATGTTTTCTCGCTCCTTGCTGCGAAGGTTGGGTCAAATTGAAAATGTATGTAGCATAGGGTTCAAGTTCGAGATCATAGTTTATTGCGGGTAATCGAATGAGTACGAGAGATCTATAAAAGTAATTTCTATGAATCTTTCAAATATATTAAAGTGTTTCCATGGACTGGCCGTTATACCAATAGATTGGATGTCAATGTAAAACAGATTTCATGGAGATGGTTTTAGTTTCGTTTGATGGGTTTTAAAGGTACCTAACCTTTCAAAATCCATCAAATGAAACATGATAACAAAAGTGGAAGTTGAACACAGAGGTCGTATATCGCAATTTTTTTTTAAAGAAAAAAGAGAAAGAAAAAAAATTGCTAGTTTTAATAGATCTTTTACCTTTCCTAATCTTTTTACTAAGACCTAGCGAGTAATTTTCATAAACCTCGTAACAAATATATGAATCTCAAACCATAAGAATTTACACCGTTTAATCGAACCGAAAAGAATTATTTGCTGAAATTTACTCCGAGCACGGAAACAATTTCACATAGACATGGGCGGACATGGTCCACGTATCTAATTAACATAATTAAATTGATTTCTGCAAATAATTTCCTTCCATAATGCATATTAGTATAATTTTATTAATTTGTTTGTCGTGTCCAAGGGCAATTGTCGTCAGAACCTGTCGGACGATTCGGTAGAAAACAACGATGTGATGTCCCAATAAAAAGTTATTTGCGAAATTCCGGCGCCACCGGGGCGGTTATGCCAAAAATCGATGCTTATTATCGAGATAGAATGTAGGTGAACCGAGCTAGCCTCTATTTATTTAGAGCTGAATAGAGCATTTCATTAGCCAAGTTGATTTTCGAGTGATAGATAATACCTCAATCAACTTTTTATGGCGCGGAAACCCAGAAGTGATTTCAAGAGTACAATGAACTTTATGGCAAAAGGTCAACTGACAAATCGTCTCCTTTTTTACGTGAGGAAAATCGTCTCCAAAAATACCTAGGTATTTGTATAAAAGCTTAATTATTTTTAGCTTGGAACGATCAATGTCTAATTGCACTATATCTTGTGAAAACTGTTAAAATATGTGTATTACTTTAATAATTATTTAAAATTTTAGCCTCATTGCGTTATGAAGGAGAATTTTTGCTGGGATCAGCCTTACCATATACTCTTAAAGCAGGTAATTTTAGTTTGTGAAAGCGAGACAAAGCGCGCCGCTACGTGCAGTGTAGTACGCTGTCTTACTTTCACAACGAAAAATGTCCCGCTTTAACAGTTCATGGTTAGGGGTCTTTTGTATTTTACTGACCACCTTTAATGTATCATCCAGAATAAGTGTTTGTTTACCTACTGTTCTTACTTAAGTAAATAATTATGAGTAGGACTCACCCGTTCGGCTGCTGCTCCTGATTCTCATCAGCATCATTACTGACGATGGACTCTAACATTTGTATCTTCAACATGTTCGGGCATCACATGTCAGTAAACAATCACTTTGGCACTCTAAACACTCAACTATCACTCCGTGACACATTCACTAACAAACTACTGGAGAAGCAGAACGCAATCCTTTCTGGTGATGTTTGGTGATGACCTGAAACAAATGAAAACTCGGTTTTAGATGTTTAAGTACAAATTTGTCAGTGAGTGCCTCATTGGTCAAGTGGTGGTAGCTAAGCGTGACTGCTGAGCACGAGGTCCTGAGATAAAATCCCGGGTCAGGCAAAGTGTTACTGGATTTTTCCATTAGGTAATTCTCAGTAGTGGCACGGAGTCCGGATTTGTGCCCGGTTGATGGCAATAGGCTCGTCCCTATTACATTGTGACCTAAAAAAGTAACTTGCTAAATGTGGGTGTACTATATGTGCATGAAAGGAATACAGGCATGATGTTATGTTTTATGTGAGTGACATACCCACACTCCTATGGGATTATAAAAATATGGTGCAAGTCTGACAGCTACATGCTTTTCGAGGCACAAAAATGAACTAATGAAATAGATACAACTGCCCCCTTACCATGAACTCCTAAAGCAGGACAATTTACGTTGTGGAAGCGAGACGCCGCATTACACTGCACGTAGCGGTGTCTCGCCTCTACATCGTAAACTATTCTGTTTTAGGACTTCATGGTAAGGGGCCGATCCCTAAATATACAACTTTTATGTATGTGACAATATTTATGTTCTAATATTTTTGCTCCACTCTTAGCTTCATAGGTCGTAAAACAAAATTAAAAATCTTACGTTCATATAAAATGTAGCTGTAAAGGCTTGCCTTAATTGAAAATTTTAAGAGCGTCAAAGTATAGAGGTACTATAAATCGAACCGCATGCTTTTGGTTATACCTACTTACATTCGCTCTTTAGCAAAAACATGAATAAAATTGCAAAGAGAAATCCATTTCACTGCTGCATATATTCTTTAAAAATAGGTATTTGTTCATGATCACATGTCTAACACATTGATGACTTAAGAAACTGCAAGTGGACAATAGTTTTGGTAAAACTGAAAATCGTATCTCTAGGAAAGATTTGTCACTTTTGCCACACCTCATTAAAGTACCTAACATACAAATAAAGCCAATTGTAAACTCCAGATTAAATAAAACTACAATGTTTTATTGTACTGATTACTCCCATAACAATAAAGATAATCCTACATTCTTTATGTTCTCCATTCAGATATGCAAGGCTCGGTTGCGCCGGTAATGCTCGCAAAGTGTACAAACTATTTCTTAAGATGGATATTAAAACGCTTCCATAAATACTTAGTTAAACAATTCGAAAAAATCTTATAACGACTACGAGGCTTTTATCACTAACTTCTTAGCTCTTTGAACTTATATCCTTTGATGGCCGTAAATTATTAATTAAAATAGTTTGAAAGCTGGTGTTATTGACATCGGTCTAGAACATTGTTGGCAAATTATCGCAATTAGATGTGCCGGTAATAGAGCACGTCGAATGGACGACGTTATGCGGAAACTAACAATTATTTTCATGACGGTAAAAGTCGATATTCATATCATGTCTTTGTAACTGCATTATCTGGTGACTATGTTCTGTAAGTAGTTATTATTTGATTTTAGTGCAGATTGTTGATGATGTAAAAGTAAAGAAGAGAAAAAGTTGACGGTCTTATTATACTATTTGTCCCATATCATGTCAGCCGCACCTAGAATCAAACTCACAGTACAATTAGACTAACTAGGTACTTATATTTTAATTGATTATAAACAGCTGATATCCATCAGAGTGATTAAAATATATGTCGTTTAAAATCGCCCTTTATTTGTCTAGTTAGCTGTATCGAGTACCTACATTATTAGTTGAATAATTATTGATGATATATTAATAATATCCGAAAAAACAATTAGTTATTATATAACTACAACACACAGACATACTATTGCTACCCTAAAAGTGCATAATAGTAAAACAAAATCAACAAATCAATGAAAGTCTACTCCATACATCATTTCTTTGACATGGGCAATGTATTAAGTCTTCACGCCAATCAAGGTAACATTACGGAGGCAATTAGTATTTCACTTAGAAATGTTATAACTAGTACTCGTAGGAATACTTATTATTATGCATTCGATTACGATTATTACCTCATTTATAACTGCTACAAGTTAATCACGTTTTCACCATCAAGAACCTGAACTTATCTAAGGTACGAGGAATAATTTCTATGGACAAATTTTATTTAGAATTCAGCTCAATGTTTATTGCCTGCAATCTTTTTTTGTGTATCGGAGATCCCATGACTGCCTCCTTATAGTCGTGATTCGTGTTCATAGTTTATTAGCAAGCTTTTATTTTACTTGCAATGTTTGTATGTATGTGGTTTATTTAGGTCTTATCTTGCAATCTAAATTGGAACCACTTTTTGACATCAGATTGAAATGAAATTTTGCAGTTTAAATAAGTTAGGTGACAATACAAATATTACAATACTTTTGATTTAAAAGCTTGTGGTATTTTTTTTTTATTAATTTATTTTTAGGGTTAAGTATACTTTAAGTTTGTCGTGTTTTGTGATTTTATTTCAGGGGGTCTTGTAAACGATCAAGATAAAATTTTAAGCATTAGGACTTATGATGCATATACGTCATAAGTCGAAAGCTGGATGACGTGTGATAATAAATAAATAAGTTTATTACATATCAATTTGGCTTACATTTCATGTCGAATAAGTGATCTAGTATACCTAAGTGTTCGATCTAATGAAATTTAATTCTGACCTTCGTCATTTGATGAAGCATAGCAAACTTATAACCATTTCCCCGAATGTAGGGTAAAAGAAATCAAAATTTGCCGAATACTTATAACAAATTATTGGTTCTATTCAATCTAAAGACAAAGCAAATTAACTTCCGAAAATAACTTCATCAGACTTTTCCTTTGAATAATGATGGAGAAGTTTCTCTACTAATTACTTTACTTTATATTTTCGCCCAAAAGAGCTATAGAAAAAGTTTTTGTATAACTTTTAATTAACGCCGAATTTTTTGTCAATAGCTTTCTTTGGTAATCGATATTAGGAATATAATTTAATAATTTTGTCATGTGTTTCGTTTTCAATCGACGGTGACTTTTTGCGACATTACATAATATTACTATTTTTTTTTATGGTAGAATTAACTAGAATAATTTTATTTAGCTTTATACTTTCGTGTGTTTTATAAAATGCGAAAAATAATGTCCTATGGCCCGTGACAGCTGACGAGTGCAGTGTAGTATGACGTCATCGGTTACCGTTGCGCAGCCGATGCGTTTACGCCTGTTTTTTTGGTCCGGCTACCTGCGTACAAACCGCCCCTTGTGCTATTCGTCAAATATTAGAAATGTTTAGAAATAGGTTTTTTCAATATGATTTCTAAAACTCACAAGTAAAGTTATTTGCGATTTTGGGAATATGAAGTTATTTGGGTGGTGTCTAGTAGAGAAGTCCGTTTCTACGCGGTAAGTGTGTCCTTGGTTAAGGCGCATACCCCATTGGAATGAACGTGAGATACTTGGAAGTATGGAGCGGTAGCATCAGAGAGCTGTATAGCATTTGGTGAGGAAAGGGATGTGCGTAGCACTCAACACCACCGACGTAGCAATTTTGACTTCTCTTTTGTAACAAATATCTACGGGAATCAAGACGACAATCAATTGATCGATGACAAGCGAATAACAAATACGTCAAATCCGACGGTAGAAGATGGATTCATTTAGTTGGAAATCGAGTTGGAATAGTAATTTAAGTAGGCACTTTGTATGTATACGATGCTAAGATGTTCTATAACGAAAGTATTTTCGAATCATTTTGAAATAAACGTTGGATGTAAGACAACGTTCTATAACTTTCAAAGCACAGCTACTTTATTATTTTTGTCAAAGTAAACTTGTAGGTACTTTACGGTACCTAGACAACGTTATCTATGTCTGAAAGGTATTAGTCGCTTTACAATATTTTTCTGATAATTTGCCATTACACTATTAGAATCAACGCTTACATTTCTTAAAGTTTACCCAAATGAAGGTACCAAAGGCACACGAGCACTGAGCAAGTACATTCAAACACAACTTTGTATATCTTTAACAATGTTATTAACTAACTCGCATTATGCGACAAGAATGCAGAGAAAGCTACATCGCCCACTTAAAGCCAAGAGTAATAAAAAGTAAATAAAACTCGTAGACATTTGTTTGTCGCAGGTGCGCACTTTCATAATACTGAATATTACAAGCACTCTTATCTGCCAAAAGTACGCGCAAGATAAGGGATGTTTCAGAGTATCTTGGGTACGTCGCTGACTACAACACAGACAGTTTATGTACTCGAAAATTTAAGCAATACATTAGAGAAGTTTACCTAAAATACCAGGGGCAGCTCTAGTATGTAGGTACCATGTACCGAAAAGTTTTCAAATCAATGAGAAAAGTTTAGTGTCCTTGTCCAACTAAAGTGCGGTGTTGCGATTTAAATAAACGTTTAGAAACGGCTTGATTTAGATTCCATTTAGGGTTGGATCTAACCCTGGATTGTACGTCGCAGTTCTCTTATTCAAATTTGTCTGATTTAAAGGCGTGTACACAGATGCTGCCTTAATTTCCATATAAATTACATTTAAGTATACCTATCAAAGTTTAAGTATTATGGGATAAGTGGTTACCAGCACCACTGTTCAAGGTTATTTATAAATTAGTAATAACCAAGTATAAAAATAATAATATACGCAGGTACCTAGAACTAGTTGTAAAAAATATTTGCTTAACGGTTAGCTTCTCGTTCAAGGACAATGAATAAGACACAATGTTTAATGAAGACTTCTATACAAATTAAATACCTGCTACTGCACACCTCTGCCTCCCTCTTTAGAGAATAAAGGCGTGTTGTTAAAAAAGCAATAATTAAATAGTAGTAAAAATACAAACAAAATCAAACTTAAAATTTTTAACAAAAAGGTGTCAATATTACTCTTCTGCGGTGGAGTCGAGAACAGAACACTGAACTCCGACCATTAGGACAGTGGGAGACAGTCCGGCGCATACCTCTCCCACGGCCCCCTTATATCTGCCAAGGCAGCACAACCAGTCATATACAAATTTTGAACTGCACGAAGGCACAGTATTGGTTCGGGAACTTTTCAAACATCGTTATCTCATGTTACATAGAATGTAACTTCCCGAGAAGAGCGAGACACCCGATGGTTTTCTTTCTTTTAATTTATTTATGTTTGAGGACGCAAACAATTTGCATTGCGCGTTTTATTACTTTAGACAAGCAAAATAAAATAATGACTGAATTTGTGTTCCAAAATGATCGGTTTCGAATCTCTGCTGCTAACGTATCGTTTCAGAATAAATTAAAAGTAAAATTACAGGGCCATTTTAAAAGAAAGTGTCAATAACATTTCATAATAGAAACAACTGTTTGTTAGTGACATCTCTTGTAAACAATTAGGAATTAATAAGAACATATTTCAGTTTGTGGGTAGTAAGAAATAGGTACAGTAAGCGCCGACATTGACTACCCTATTAATTTTACAACGAAATTTTAAAACAAACTTATTCGTGACGGTGGTCGAATTAAGAACTAACATCCTATAGTACATTGTAACTGTCAAAATGGCAGTTTTTGATGAAGTGACAGCTGTTACTTACAACGCTTTCACGGCAAGGTTAAAATTGTATTTGTTGTTGAACGTGATGTTAATTATACTACTAAGTTCTCCGCAGTTTGAATCATACGTTTTATTTCGCAAAAAGGTTTACGAGTTTCCATTAGAATCAAAACTGTTTTATTCGCTGAAGACCAAATGTTCACATTCAACATTATTACAAGATATGCCTTTATTGATTGCCGAAGGCGTAGGAGTTTGACGGCTGATACCATTTATTACTGACTTGTGACTGATGTAAATTGAAATAGGCAATGCCACAAATATATCACAGGTAAGGCATACAATTTGAATTTCATATGAATTGCTGCATAAAATCCCAGTTCTGGCTGATCCTTAGTTAAACGTGCTTCTATTTTATTGATATTGCTACGATGATACAAACGATCGTTGTTTACATTAATCAACTAGAACTGTTTGTTGGAATATGTTTTATACATTTATTTTTCCAATCCCAAATAGAGGTATAGAGTACCGCTTTTCTTTTGTTATTATAATAGTTGTTGTGTTTTCAGTTTTTTTTTACATATTATGTGGTTGGGGCCCCCGCAACGAGCTCCCAGCTGTATGTTTTCACTGTCAGGTTGACGTAATGACGGAGAAGTACCAACGTAAAATTTGTACTACATAGCACAACGTAAGTCTTCGATGATAGTTATTTTCTCAAGAAGGCATGGTAGTAAATCATGACAACACTTGGAAAAGGAAAAATGTAAGAAATACTATAAAATATAATTATCTTTTTTTAATGTTTGTATTCAGCTGAAGGAATCGCAATAAGGGTAAAAACTGACGCATGTACCAAATAAACCTTAGTGGTGCGAATCGTAAGAGCTGGCGAACTCGGTTTGTCAGTAGGCATGAAATCTATTTCTTAGGTCTGATAAGCTGGCAAAATGTAGGTGTAACGTAAATACTCCTGAAACATGAACACACTTCTGCCTAACACTTTGCGGACAACAGGCTTGCTTATGTATTAACATATTTAAGCAAGCCTATAGTCCGCAAAGTTTGGCGCAGGTCAATTCATGGACTCTTGTAATATATTTATTAAAAAGTATACATAACAACTATGAATTAATGATATCACAACGCGTACGTTTAGAACGAGCGACCTCTGGCGGGTGGCTGAGTAACGATCTACTGCGCCATCTACCTTAAGCAGGTAAAGAATCAACAGTAGGTACAAGGATCTGTGATTGTAAATACTTACTGAAACAAAATTGTTTTTTAAGTTCAAAAACATCTAATTGGAGATAAGATTATGCAAATGACATGCCCCAAAATCCAGTTATTATGTCCTGAGTTCCCGACTCGATTGTCGACCGGCTTGAATTCTATTATTATTGTAATGAGCTCGACAATAAAACATTGCTTGACCTTGCTTCTTAAGAATATATTAGGAGACATTAGGGGACTATGCTTGGGACTATACAGACACAATACAATTTTTATCCTTTTATTAATTGTACATTTTACCATTTCCAGATTGCTGCAACAGTTTTGCTAGCCATACCTATTATAGGATTTAAAAGTAAGAATAAGAAAAAAGTCTTAAATTAATGTGGGTGAAATGGGGCTATCTGGCAGTGGCAGTACTTCAACAATAATATAATTTTATTATAAGTAGAATATTTTTATAGGAATTAATGCTTCCAAAATTTTAAATTCAATTTTGGTAGGATTAAAAAATGTACGTAAATGAAAATGAAATAATATATTATAAGCAAAAAAGGGCGGACTAATCCTCTACACAGGTGATTTATTGTTGTGGTCTGGGACTTTTAACTAGCATACTTGTATATGTATCGAATTGCGTGTATTTTAATTTACAGTTTGTTTCTTATTGCCGGAATCCCGAACCCTAACAGTATTGATTAATATGAAATGAGTTAACCGGCTCGACACAGTTTCTCGCCGCGCCGGTTCCCCTCGTAGAGACGGACCTCCCGATTCAGGTACGAGCGCCTTTGTATTTATGCTACCTGTGTGGAAAACTACAATTGTGCGATTCAGGATTTTGCTTAATATTGAAATATTTATGGCACTTTTTTATTAGACAAACGCTGAATATGATTGCTAGGACTAATATCTAAATTTTATACAAAGATTTATTCGTAAATTTAAATGGTTTCTAGTGTTTTTGACCTTATTTAGATGTTTTACTGAAAAAGTAAGTAAATTACTTGAAAATTACAACATACTATGTTAATAAATTTGTAAAAAGTAACTCTTAAGCCTTTTTTTCATATTTGGATAAAGAAACTTGATTTAGTTTGTATAAAAAAACTTTAAGCAATCTTACTGACGGTTTAACTATTTATTAGCTCACTTATAGTCTTTAATTACTTTACTGTATGTAATTATATGTATAATGTAATTAAAAATGTTAAAATATTCGTCTCGTGCGAGGCTTGGCTACTAACGCAAGTCAAGAGCGCCCTCTATTTAGTACTAAGGTGAGTACTTGAATGATATTTTTGTGTAAAATGTAGATTTGTATTTGAATACTACTTAATTAAAAAACTTCGGAACTACTTGACTTAATATTGTCACTCAAAATCATACGTTTATTTCAATTATCGCCATACATATTTAAAATAATCAAACATTACTACGTTGAAGGATATTACTGCTTACCTGGTTATAGAACCGTGCATTCGATTATTTTAAATTAATGTAATAACTACTAAAGATGGAAAAAGCTTTGCTTGCTCTGAGGATCGATCCTGATCTCAAACGTGGAGGCGACGCGCTACCAGTTCTAAAGGGCGTCGTGTAATCGTTGTAGTATACTGTCTGAGGACAATTAATTGCTAATATCATCTCTTCATTTTATCAATTTCGGAATGCGGTAACTTTGTACATTCATGAAATCAAGCTAAACCAAGTGTTAGCCTCATTATATTGAATTCGTATACTTTATGTCCTTCGGCTTTTTATAAGAAGATTTTTAGGCACGAATATTTTGTTTTTTTTTTGTTTAAACATAAATATGTTACTTGTTATGTAGTTTCATAGTAATGTACCTTCAGTTATTAAAATATCAGCTTAGCAGAAATTTACAAGCGACGATGGATATTTTCGGATATTTACGTCAAGAGGGGCAACCAAGTTCCCGATCAAAGTTTTATCGTACCTTCTGTGATCGACCGAATTATTTAATATTGGAGGGCTTGTATCTAACGGTCGGCCACGTGTGCAAACAATTCGTCTGCTCTGTATAGAGGTAGGTACACATTCAAGTATTTGAGGAATAGAGATTTTTTTTTACATTAATGCTGTGTTTGTATTCATATGTACAAATCATTTAGTTCTATTATTATAATTACAAAAATAAATACATATACACAAAGATCAGGGTATTCGCAATATTTTGTGATGTTTCTTAATATCAAAAAGGCGTCAAAAATTCTTCGTCATTAATTTTGAGACCGTCAAGTACGCACTAAGTGCCAAATACTAGACTGTCATCTTTGAGGTAGGGGTCACTGGGTATATGAAGATCATGATTCATAGCTGAATCATGGAGTTTGGATCAGGAATTAGGTCAGCTCCTGTGAACTGATTCAATGCGAAGAAACGGACGCCCATAGAAAATAACAAAACTTCTGGATATATTCAAAACTTTAAAATTACTTTAAAAGCGCGATTCAGTACTATTACCTGCTAGTTTTTGGGACAAAAGAATAGTTTTTGGAAACACTATTGTACTTTCGTTGTTATCTATTCGTAGCGGATTTGGGTTCGAACATTGTTATTCGTCAAAGCACGTTCAGCTTAACAGTCTATTGAGCTTAAAACCACTAATATTTAACATCAGCCGAATTATTAATGCAATTATACTCGATTCACTAATTAATAAAGTGAAAGAAACTGTTTATTCAACCATATAAAATCATTTTAACGTATTATTGTGTAATATATATACCATACATAATTGACCTCTTTTATGCACTGCAATAAAATTTAGTTTGTGAACAAAGTAAGGAAGCTCATTGAAAAATTTATAACCATCATAACGCTGTTATTGCAAAGGTCAGCGTTTATTCTACCGACAAGAGTAGGAGCCGAGAAAATAAGGACATTTATGGCCTGCACATATTTCAAGTTATAACAAAAGGGAGGTAAAGTACAGGAGATTAAGCATTTTTATGAGCTTTTTAGTTTATAATTATACAAAGCAAATCTATCTATAACGATAGATTTGCTTTATTTTGCTACGAAAATGAATACTTTTAGGTTTCTTGTAATAGATATGTACATATATCCAAAATTCTCGGAAGGATAATAATTATAACAAGGTTGAAACATTAAACATCTTAATTCACGTATGAATTAAAGAGAACAAAATTAAATAAAACAAAATTATAAGTCAACAATTCCATAAACTTCATATGATTTTCTGCTGCAATATAGTTACATGGTTATTAATGCCCCGACCTCCTCTAGAGAAAATATTGAACAACGTCTCTCGCTTTATTCAGGTGTACGTGTGAAAGAGACAGCGCATACTACAACGTATCTTCGTAACAATAACAGTATAATATGCGGTAACGTAATCAATTATTCTTCTAACAATGAGAATGTGAGATATGATTTAATTAATTTGTAGGTCATAGAAGTTTTTTCTAACCTTGGCCAGTTGGCCTTTTTAATTTTGGACAGATTTAGAGAACCGTTTTTGCTAATCCATATTGTTTAATGTAGAGAGTTAATGATCCACAAACTTAGAGGAAGATAGAGTAATAAACAACTCTGTGCTGCACTGAGAATGGAAAAACTCAATAATGTTTTCGAATTCGGGAATCGAACTCAAGATCGTCTGCTCGGTATTAATGTTTGCACTTTTGCAGCAACTAGAGCAACGAATCTGAGTAATTATTACTGAAAAAACACACTGAACTTTTAAGTTCAGTTCTTTCGGGTTCGTTTTTATAACAATACTAGCTTTTGCCCGCGACTTCGTCCGCGTGAATTTCAGGTAAAAAACTTATCACTAAGGGGTATGAAAAATAGATGTTGGCCGATTCTCAGACCTACTCAATATGCTCAGAAAATTTCATGAAAATCGGTCTAGCAGTTTCGGAGGAGTACGGGAACGAACATTGTGACACGAGAATTTTATATATAAGACTAGCTGTTGCCCGCGACTTCGTCCGCGTGAATTTCGTGGTATGAAAAATAGATGTTGGCCGATTCTCAGACCTAATCAATACGCTCACAAAATTTCATGAGAATCGGTCTAGCCGTTTCGGAGGAGTATGGGAACGAAAACTATGACACGAAAATTTTATATATGTATATAGAAGAAGATAGGGGAGCAATTTTATAAATTACTGGTCAAAACTAATCTTAATTTTAGTAAGCAAAATCTTAAGTCGACTTTTATTTGTCAGTGTAGGGTCGGTCCACAGTATCGATTCAAAATAACGTATCTACAGTACTGTCCTTATAAAATCTATGAATGATACAGAGTTGACATTTGATTCAAATGACCTAGGAGCAGTTTTTTGCGAATAAAAATAACTAAGAGCAAACACAACATACCAAATTGGTCATGCCGCTTATACTCACGCCTACACATTTCTGTTCCGGGATAGACAGAATTAAGCGTGACATCATGCTAATGAGAATTGGATGCGCCGCGACGTGCTAGATACTGGTTTATGAATTAAGTGTGAAATGTACTTATATAATGTATATACTTGTTGATAGAATAACCAATTATTTGTGTTGTTGTTAGACTGCCTCGTTTGTCAAGCAGTCGCTAAGCGTGACTGCTGATCATGGAGTCCTGGGCTCGATTCTTGGGTCGGGCAAAGTGCTATTGGGTTTCCCATTTGACAATTCTCAGAAGCTGCACGGAGTCTGGATCTGTGTCCGATTGATGGCAATAGGCGCGCCCCCCTTAATATTGGGACCTATAACATTACTGGCGAAAGTTGGGTGTACTATACATCTCTGCCTACCCCTTAATATAGGGAATACAGGCATGATGTTATATGTTGAAAAAAGTAATAATTAGTATTTTTAAGTCAAAACATTAGTGCCGTAAGTTCTATTTGTTAATACCACAACGTACTCTTGTATCCTACTAACTTCCAACATAACCACGTGCGCACAAACAAACGAATAGTAGGTCGAAAACAAATATTTATTTATCCCGAGCGTGGATTCGATTCGCCACTAAATTAAACAACACGTGTTACATTACCTCAGATAAAGTCAAACATTACAAGGGAATAAGGTCTAATACGCCTCGGTTTTTCAAAGTATACGCTAGTACCTAGCTACCATGCCAAGAAAGCACCAACATTTTGCAAGGAAATCCATAAAAGCCGGTACAAAATAACACGGTAACCAAATTGCACCAAATACTAAAGTAAAGTCCCGACTTGTGTGGTCCATAGACGTCTACTCTAACATTGTTGTGCAATATAAAACGCGAGTTTTATTAAAACCGCTATAAATATACTAAATGGACTTTACTTGTAGTCACCAGCTCCCGTGGTTACAACTTGACAAACAGCCCATTATGTACTTAAAATACATGATTGCTGTAGTAAAATCTGAAGGCGTATTGAGCTTCTGTGTAACATAGAAACACACTATGCGTAAGACAGTAGTTGTTTACTTTATATGCAGATAGGAGAATAAACTATACAAGGTGACGACAATCGCACTTCACACTAATATTATAAAGGCGAAAGTTTGTGAGTGTGTTTGTATGTTTGTTACCTCTTCACGCTCAAACGGCTTAACCGATTTTGATGAAATTTCATATGGAGATAGCTGACACCCTGGATTAACACATAAGCTACTTTTTACCCTGAAAAAAATGTAGCGGGTAACACCGTGGGGCGCAGCTAGTACAAGTAATAAATTGAAGACTTGTTAAATTAACATAAAAAGATTAGGATTAGAGAAGTTGAGTTATATAAACTAGGATTATCGCCATTTGTCAGCATTGATAGCCGAGTGGTATGACCGTTGGACTACCAAGTGAAAAGTCTCAAGTTCGAACCATGGCACGCACCAATATCTATCCGAATGCATGTGCGTATTATAAATTAGTTACCAGTATCTAAAAACGGTGAAGAAAAACAATCATGAGGAAACTGGCACAACTGAGAGATTTTTTTAACGGTGTATAATGCCATGTCTACCTAGATTATAAAAACTATGCAATATACTTATTTATGACCAAATATTGTTATTTAAACCGACAATTTTATGCACAGATAACACACTATAGCTTATCAATAAAATACTAGAGTTATTCCAATCCATACAAAAGTCTCGTACTTGATAGGCTCCTGTTTGCGTACAACGTATAACTAATGATATAGACATTATTAAAACTTCGGATAGGTTAACGGGTTCTATGTGAAGCACAGTCACGCAACCTTTTATGAACCGGTAAAGTGCGTTGACATTGTGACGTCACGAGTACCTGATAGCTATAATACATTATTATAACATCGCATGCATTGCCGCTAATCCATTAATTATATTGGTTGCACTTAGAAATAACACGAAGGTGAAAAATAACATCACGCTTTTATTCCTTGAAGGAGTAGGCTGATGTGAAATTAATACTACACAATACACATCTCTCGACCTAATTAATGTAATACGAGGCGAGTCTATTCCCATTACCGGGTGCAAATCATGTCTACGTGCAGCTACAGCGAATTACCTAACGCACAAATTCAATAAACTGCCCGAACCGGAAATCGAACGCAGAACCTCACGCTTAGCTGACATGCTTGGCAACCAAGGCAAAATACAATAAAAACATACTTAGTAGACATTTTAATCTTTATCCGCGCACATTTTTCACGATTTAAAGGCGACATCGGCGCAGCAATGTAAATAAATCCGCTTATTTTGTTTATGAAAACAAACAAGTCCTAGTTAAAAGCTTGATACTGGATTGCTGTATATACAGATGTTGTCGCAATCAGGCAGATTGTGTGCTGATTGACTTATGACGACGGCCTGGCTGAAACAATTACTTATTATGAGACGTAGTATCTTTTAGTTGTAGTACGTAGTTGAGATTACAGGCTGACGGAGTGACTTACGCGGTAATTAAGGTTTTTTTTTTGCAGGGTTCCAAATTATATGGATTTTTATTCTAGGTTGCCTTATTACAGATAGCCGCATACTCAGATTTAGAGAAGAGAAGAAAAATATGATTTAGACAAGAGAAATGACGTTCAACGTTTCGAAAATTAAAAAATAATAATTATATTAATTAAGGCCTACTTTTTTTAAATAAACACGAGTCTTTTTTACTCTTAATCCTTTGAAGAATGATGCTGCAATAGTCCTTAAATGTACAGTTATAGAACCCAGTAGAAAATATGAGTTGTTTTATCTAACATAAAATAAAATGATGCAATAAAACAATAATATTGGTGTAACAAAGAAACAGTAGCAAAAACATTACAGCGTAATTATAAAGTTTTCTATTAATTAAGTTTTCTACCATCAATCTTTATTTACTGTTACCTACTATTTAGCATTGAGTCTGTAATTAAACAATTGAGCTCCTTTCAAACAATAATGATTAGATATCATGTCACTTTTTCTTTACAGATGAAAAACTATGAAATACCGGGCACTGGCTGGCAACAGTAAATTATTATATATGCAGACGAAAGGCATAAATAACGCTGTCATTGTCACACTGTATGGAATGGAAACAGTGAGGGAAATTCTCCAAAGGTTACTTTAAATAGTAGTATATGGAACTTACTTTATACTTTTGTAAGTATAGCAATGACATTTATCAGAGAACTAACGCCTATTGATGTCATAATACACTTATTAATAAGTAGCATTTGGAAGTCGAGCAGCTGTTTAGTTTGATCCCTGTATGACATCAGTACAGGACAAATATTTGATAGTTTATTACTATTGCTGCAAGCCTGTAAATTGACTTATGATGACAGCGTGGCTGTAGCATTATAAGATGTTTACCAGTAACCTGAAAAATACTAAGCAAGACTATTTATATGACTTTTTGTATTTGATCTTTTTTGCATGTTGCCATGCTAGGCTTAAATCTAAATTTATAAAGACGTGACTGGAGTGACACGGTGGCTCAGTTGGCAGAGCGGCGCCACGGTACGGCGAAAGTCGCGGGTTCGAGTCCCGCTCGTGTCCATCATTTTTCAAGATTCCTCTATCAATTTAGAAGACTATTTATGGACATATATTTTTAATTTTTATACAAAGAGCACGCCTTATTGACTGTCCGCTATGTAGACACAATAGTTAAATAATCGATGTGTACCATATGTGGTACACTGGACAGTGAAAGGGTTAGTAAAAAATTCATGATCATTCGTTTCTGAAACTTTGGTAGGTTAGTGACGTCTATTCAGCCTAGAATAATTCGGAACCTGCATTATACATACACTACATCATTTTGTGTAACATGGTAGCTAGCTACTATTGGAATAAGTGGAATACAGCAAAAGAAAACAGTTTTCCGTGAAAACTAGTTAGGGTAGACTACTAGATGACCTTTTCTTTGAATTAATCACTGTATTCCGTGACACGACGGGCGTCCTTCCTTGTTTTCAAGATTCCCTAGGATCTATTTAATCTCACTATTAAAGCAGTGTTTATATAATTAATGCAACTAGATACCAACAGTCTATTATAATAAATACTTAGTAGAATTCTAATCGAGGTGATTTTATGAGCGATTATTTTTTTACCTTTTTGGAACGCGTAAAAGATTTGAATTGGTTCTATTGCTGCCTGCAAAAGTAACTAAGATTGTATTTCGTTATTAATTTAATGTCACATTTGAATAACCGTACCTTGTAATTTAACGGACTATTAAAGAATATTTATGTTACCGGCCAAACCCGATTTCAGGACAAACTAGTTTTGCCTAGGCTAAACTAGTTCCGGTTTCAGTTCGGTTCGCGACCCCGCCGCGTCACCTGCTCATGAATAAGGGCTCCGTTAGAGTCCGAAACTAGTCGGGCATTCCCGAATATCAACGTGAGTACAACTGGTATATATAGTAGATAATAAACTAGTTCCTCCTATACGCGATAGGATTAACTAGTATAGCCTAGTTCAAACTAATTTGTCCTAAGCCCGATAGGATAGACCAGTTTAGGCTAGGCCAAACTAGTTGATCCTGATATAAATACGCACACTCTAGGATAAACTAATATGGCCTAGTCTAAACAGTAAAAAAAAATTGCCGCCATGTAAAAATAAATAACAATTTTTATAATTGACATAATTTGATTATTGGTTCTATTAAAAAAAACAGTATTATTTGTTATAGTATGATTGTTCGTATTACCAATTAACCATAACTTTTAACAACGAATCATTATAGTTTAATAAAAATGATTATTTATCCAATTACGGAGTTCTTTATTCAGTTTATCTATTTATTTTGACTTTCTAGATATATTATAATGTTAAGACTAGGCCATATTAGTTTATCCTAGAGTGTGCGTATTTATGTCAGGATCAACTAGTTTGGCCTAGCCTAAACTGGTCTATCCTATCGGGCTCAGGACAAATTAGTTTGAACTAGGCTATACTATTTAATCCTATCGCGTATAGGAAGAACTAGTTTAGCCTAGGCAAAACTAGTTTGTCCTGAAATCGGGTTCGGCCGGTAACATTTATAATGACATAGTACTATTTCACACTCCGTACTTAGTTTACCATAATTATAATAAGGCAACAAAACTTAACCTATAATTTACAATTTTCATCGAAAGTAAATAATTCTTGTTAAATATGTAAATTTATATTATCAGCAGACTAAAAGGGTTAATATCGTTTAATAGCTATAATATTACCGAGCCATTATCGCGCTATAACGTTACGTTATATTGTAGCAATATAGCAGCCTATGGGAATAATGTTCAGCAGAGAACGTTTACCGACTACTAATAACTGTAATGACATCATAAGCTGTTAGTTTCAACTATAAAGCGTAGAGAAATTTACGAGGAGCTGTCTCGTTATCATCTCGGCTGTATAAGCAATACAGGATTTACGGTAATGAGGACGTTAGTTATAAATTTGAAAGGGACTGAATACAGTTTGGTAAAAATAAGCATGAATCAAGGTTTTTGAAAGCACGGTACTAATTGCTATGCCCAACAATAATAAAAATAACAGCCTATAACTGTCCCACTGCGAGCAAAGGCCTCTTCTCGTATAGAGAAAGATTGAGGATTGATTACCACGCTAGCTCACTGCGGGTTGGTGATTTCAAATAATTAAATTCAGGTTTTCTTACGATGCTTTTCGTCACCGTTAGTCAGTGGTGTCTTAGAATAACTAAGAAAGTATTTTTAACATTGAAAAAGTTACATTGATACTTGCCCGGATTTGAACCTGCAACCTTGTGCATACAAATCTGGTATGTTAACCACTAGGCCACCACGACCTGTTATGTTATGTCTAATGTACAGTATAAAACAATATTTTGTAGAAATAATTCTGGGACTAAACAGTCTTACGATATTTGTGTACCCTTCCTCCTAATTCTTAAAAAGATGACAATTTAAACTAAGGGCTAAATTATACCCTTCACTGTCGTTAGCATGTCAAAGAATAAAGATGTCAATTGACTTAATATGGGGTGTAGTTAACGCCTGGTATGATTTTCGTTTATGAGGGTTTAGGTGCAAGAAGGTCAAGTTTCAAAAATATATTTTATACAATTGTTATAGCTTCATACTTTTTGGATTTCCCCTTTCATATTCCTACTGCAATTTGCTTGGGAAATTCTTACGCCATTTTTTACTTTTGCCAGCTAAGTTTTTGTTACTTTGTCTTTTGATTTGATTAGTAGTATTTTAGCTTTTTTATTGACTTTTCAACATTATTATCTTGATAAAAGGAAGGGTTCGTATCCAGTTTCTGCTCCACGTCTAGACCAACGAAGTGTTCACTCAGTTGAAACGAAATTAATATCTACAGTGTTTCATTATATCTACAATTTGTAAAGGTCGTTATGGCTATTAACTTCTAGATTAATATTACTAAGATAATACAAGTGGTAATTGATTTACTTAAGATGGGATAACAGTTAGAACATCTTGCTTAAGATAACATCCCGAGTCGGTGAAGAATCTTAGTGAGTTTTAGTTGTACGATGATATCATAATACTGTTAGGTGTCTTATCAATTAATTTCTGCATAGTGAGGAGGTACGGACTACGGAGTATAAAAAAGAAATAATTGCCGAACAAATTTGATGTGCTGTAAAGATTTAAATGAATAATCGTGAAGATTGTGGTTATTGTGTATGTTTTAATTCAGCTAATTACCTTACAAATGAGTAAGTACCAATCATGTATAAGCTAGATATTAATTGATTAGTACACCTATTGTATTTTAGCTAGTCCTAAATTTCCCTCATTGCGTGTAACATGCAACTTATCGTACCTAGCACAAAAACTGAAGCGCCTCGTCGCAACAATAAATTTGGGTGGTTACTTCCGAAATAAACCATTTCATTTAAAACAAGTTAACCTTTTCTTCTATGGTCCCAAAATCCATAGTCTTTCTTGAAGTAGTTTCGTAACTGAACAAACTTTACGCTTGGCTGATGTCGATGATTAAAAATGAAAACTCGATGCATCGGTGTGAGGCCGGACGGAACGACCGCTCGATACCCGAGGTTACTACATAGTTCATTTATTTATCATATGACTGATACACATGTCGGACGGGCTGCCTCGTTGGTCTAGTGGTCACTACTACAACATGAAGTCTGCTCGCTTCGGATCCCGGATCGGGCAAAATGATAGCTATTGAGGATTTGTGTCCAGTTCCCTAGAACACCCAGACCCTATTACGTTAGGACCTCTAACAAAGCTAGTGTAATAAATGTGGGTGTACTACCACACCTCTGATTACCCCTTCGGAAAATACACGTGGTTTTAAGATACTATGACCTGTTAATAAATACTGCATACGACGAAACATGTTAGTATTAATTTCGTTTGTTTTTAAATTGAAAGTGTTATACAAAAATTTATGAATGAAGGAATTTGTTCTTGTTATGTTTTACCTGCACGATCCATAACAATCATTAAACCTCTTATTCATAAACGAGGATTATATCGGCATTAACTAAACCCTGTATTAAGTTCATTAACATCTCGATTCCTTTATATGCAGACAACAGTGACAGGTATAATTTAATCCTTCTTTTAAAATTGATTTTATGAATAAGGGGATAGAGTATACATTATCTGTTTATTCTATTTTACTCATTAAACATAATTTAAAATTAAATTTTGTAATTAAAAGCATTTGCTCCCGTTATCTAATATTCATACAAGTTACAACGAAATATAATTTTATCGGTTCGAACTTCGATCTTCCATCACAGCGTCTGAGTAAAAAAAAATACAGTCGAATTGAGAACCTCCTTCTGTTTTGAAGTCGTTTGAAAAGAACCGCCGGCACCAACTAATAAAGGTAAGAATTTTAAAACACATGTTTTCAGTACATACCTATCTATTTATTAAAAAGTAATTAGTATGTATATCTAAACTAACCTGACACCGTCGTTGATTTTATGCTCTGAGTCTAAATGAATAAAAGGGTTTTGATCTCTATCCAATAGGTATCAACAATCACCCCTGTTCCATTTGTCCCATCCATTTTGTCAACTCATTGGTGAGGTTTTACAGAACGAATGAACGATATCTTGTTACCGTCACAGTTCAAAACTTTTATAATAGATGACGTTCGATAGAGAAGGAATGGAATCAATTTGTAGAACCCTATTTCCTGGAACATTTCTTTCATAAAGTATTTGAGAACAAATCTGGTATAACTTGTATTATAGTCTTCAGTTCAATTTTTAATGGTTTTTTTTTCGAACTTGTCTCTCGCAGTTAGCTCTGAAGGAGCTCTGACTGCTTAACCGGTCGATTGGCGAGACTTAATAAAAGGCCTCCAGCCAGGATTTTTAATGGATATTCTAACTCGTACATAAATACGTAAGTACACGTGTAGCCATTTTACTTACTTTTTTATTTTATATACTTAAGAACTTTATGTTATCATTAAAGTAGTTCTTCAGTTTTGACAATGTCGCATTCTGAGAACATTCGATTTTTAGGTGGGTGGACCCACGTGCCTACTTTGTATGAATACATCAAGCAAAAAGTATTAAATCAAATTTCCAAGTTACGGAACAGTCCCGCAGAACAATGTGGGACTTTCCTATTATCTTCAAGTTAAACTTAAAATCTTTTATCAGTTTTCGTCCGACGTTTTCTATTTTCACTTGTTTATTTCGGCTACGTACAGATCGCGTGTCATCATGTTTGCTTTAAAACGTTTCATGTTCAAGGTTTATTGTACATAATAATACAAGTGTCCAGAAATAACCATGTTAGTATACGTGTGGTAATGACGCGTGGAAAACTATATCGGGTCGACTGTTATTAAATTTTATTATTTTATTTAGCTCACCCTATGTTCTGATGCAGTCAAATGGACTATTAAGTTACGCTTATTGACTGTAATTGCATAATATCTACTACTACATAACATAACATAACATCACGCCTGTATTCCCCGAAGGGGTTGGCAGAGGTGCAAATATAGTACACCCACATTTCGCCAGTTATGTTTTTAGGTCCCAATGTAATAGGTGGCGAGCCTATTGCCATCAACCGGGCACAAATCCAGACTCCGTGCTACCACTGAGAATTACCTAATGGAAAAACCCTACTACTACTATTCACTACTATTATCATCTTTTACCAGGTACTATTTACGACTAGGCAGCTGTGTTTTGCAGCCTCTGTAAGGTTAATGAAAATAAATTGTAAACTCCAAGACTTAGAAAATTGACAGAGAATCATAATACGTAGACGAGATTCCCATTAATAATGCTCATCCGATTACAGTAAATCAAATAGGATCGTGGTTCCCATTTGCATCATAAAAGGGAAAAGATACTATTTATAACTCAACACATGACTCAATATTAACTGCTTTAATGTCTTATAAAGCACTCAGTGTCATTTTGACTGATTGTCACTTAATACAATTTATCATAAATTAAAGCCATTGTCATATCAATTACGTATCATTATTTATTCTAGTATGCATGCTTGGCATGTATTAGTGGTGACAATAGGGATTATGTAAACAGTATGACTGATATTCTCTGGAGGGAGGTGCTTCAACCTCTGGTAGCATTTATGTACCATGGATAATATGGATATGGATAATAAGACGTCCCATCGCGTTATATCAAGCACAATCTATTTGTCCTAACTCTTCAGAGGCCCTAGACAAAATGCTTGACGAATAGAGTGATGAATGTATGACATAATGTTTCGACTGCGTAATTTATGGCATAATATTGTAAATCCTATACATTTTTTATTTTATTCGGTTAGCGGTTTGCCACTTATCTATAAAATATGTAAAATAATACTGGAAGCAATTTCAATAATTTGTTTGTAGCGTTAACATGTCATAATTATTCCTCTCTAAATTGTTTTTCGCTCTCACCGGAGTCGGAGCTTTAATCGCTATATTTTTGGAGATCAGTTATCTGCAAGCTTTAACATTGACGCATTTCATCAATTCAGTTATAGGTTACCGTATTGGTATTGTTTTTGTTTTGAGTGCACACATTTTCTTGATCGGACTACTCAAATAAATTGACATTATTATAAATACGTATCTTTTGCGCAGATCGATAAAACTGATTTTACTGCGCTAGTCGTAGTCCAGTCTAGGGTGGGTGACCGTGCATAAGACTCCGTGCCTCGATGAGCACAGTACCCATCGGTCACTGTCCTAGGTTACACAAACATGAAGTAACAATCTTCACGGGAGTTGGGATAACAAAATAATTATATCAATCACTACTATAAAGATTTCACAGAAATTACGTCAGATGGCAAGTTTAATATGAACAATCTACAATAGTTTAATCATAGAAACAATACTAGAAAAACAAACCTCATCTTGATAATACATTCATGCAATAGAAGGTTAAAATGACAGACTGCCTTGCTATTCCAATGAGGCACGCAATTTATTTGAAACTAAATCTCCATTTGTAGAGATTAAACCAGCATTTGCTATGCCAGACCAACTTTGAGCGCATAGCGGTAGCAATATTAGTAGCTGGGAAGTTCCTCTCATTTCATAAGCATAAAGCAGCTTAAGGATAAAGAAAAGAACAATATTTAGTTCAGTAAACTAAGTTGGCCTCGTTACAAAGAAAAAATACACGCACCATCTGTTGTTAGCCGCAGCACGTAGACAACTAAGTGCCTTGAAAGTCTATGAACTACTTTTAATCATCGCCTTTGGTTGTTTTTTTAAACTACATTCAGATATTGAAAAGTGGGAAAGAACGTTATAGAAGTAGCTTGTACTCCTGATAAAGGAGTATACCGTTAACGATGGCCTTAGTGTATTATAGGTGTGTATGTAGATATGGATCTATGATACGGTTATGAGTACATTGTGGATTGGTTTTGTGAGGAACTTTCATGTTATAGGTAAAGAATTTAGTGGTCTAGCATTATTGAATAGGGAAGTGTACTGGACGACAATGTCCATTATGCATTTAGCACAAAATTTGCTACACAGCTAAAATTATTATTTGCACATAACCCCAAGTATCTAGTAAGTTTTAAAGTTCGGTTAATTTACAGTGAGATACTAACGTTCTGGTACGTACAAACACTACGCCTGACGTAATAAATAATTAACGAAAGTTGCAAAATTACTACAGGATGATCATAAAGAATTCATAGCGAGAAGTTTTATATAGCCAAGTTTCTTCATTCAATTTTGTTTGATAAAACCATTTAGATACTGAAAATACCTTAATGTATATTTTTATACAAAGTTTTTTGTTATTGCCTTATTTTGAAGTAAGCTCATTGAGTCTTACGGTAATGCGTAAAGTTTTGGATTTTAATGTTTTCTTTATCTTATTGAAGGTTTCTTGCGTATCAAGTCTATGATCTCTAGGCTTTCGTTGGATTCATTCAACTTGATCATGGTTATTAGGTTGTAATTTTGAATTGTATGTACTAATCAGACCAACGTTGCACAAAATGGGAAAATTGTATCTAAGTGCCTTGTTATTCGAATTAATTAATCTTTTAATCAAAGTGTTAGCAATAAAACCTACTGTTCCTTCAATATTATTATAATACAAATAATTTCTATTTATTGAAGCCGTAACTTAATTCTATGAATTTATAGGACCAATAACCACGAAATGAAGTTGAGGGTTTAGTACGCCCGCGGGGCATATACAAGCCTAGCAATAACACCTACCTGGCCAATATTAATTTAGGTACCTTCAGGGTTTATTTTATGCGGGGTATAGTAATACGTGTGAAATGTGGACACCCACTTTTGTACTACATCCATATAATAAGCAACTACGAAATATCGGGCACGTGCTCACGTGCTTAGATTCGTTGTGGATAATTTAGTGGTATAGAAATCGCCTGGTGAAATATGGACTGAAACTAAGGTGAATGAAAAAAGATTTCTGGGCATAGGATGCAACTGGCGAGATACCTTTTCTTGTAAAAACGGACACCCGTGCTGTGACTGAGCAAGCTGACGAAATAAGCGCTCGTACTATCGTAGATTGACTAATTTACATTACTATATAGCTGCGAATAGGTATGACATATGCACTTGTAACTACCGCTTATAAAATATTGAATAACGAGTATCACGAGCTACTAATAAAATTGGACAAGTACCCTAAACCATAATGAAGACCACATCTAACTGACAGTCTATATTTATCTCGGATAAAGTTGTTATTTTTTGCGGAAGTCGCGGACTGACGCTAGTCAATATACAACACAAAAACAAAAGTGAGCTCTATATTAGGAGTGAACGAAACCTTTCCAATATGTGCCAATGTATAAACACGGACTCGCATGTCCTTTTCAAGTTCGGAAGTGAAAGTTGTCCTCGATAATTTTCAATTAGGTCAAGGTCGCAAAGACGAGTCTTGTATTTTGACGTCATATTTTTTTAAGTTACTCATTGCTTTTAACAGTGGTTTTAGGTTTGTAGCTGACGTTATAATAATATATCTTTCTTTAGATCCGTAATTGTGACTGCAAGCCATTTAAAAAAAATCTGTTTACTTAATACTTTTTATAGTTAACTTATTTTGCCACAAAACGCGTTTGCGATTTTCTTTTATTCATCTGTCGATACAAGGATATTGAGGTACATTAACTTTCACTACTGATTGAATGGGCACCAGCCACCACCCTTTATTGAGCTTTAACCTAATAACGATTAACATAATTACTGCCTCGCGCACACATGCTAGATATTTGTAGGCGCAGTTGTTTGAAAATCGTGAGTGACATCACAAAACCGTGCGTGGTTTATCCATGCGTTGCATGACCGTGCATCGGCTGCGGTTTGTGTTGCCTATACGGTACGATAAGCTAACTTTTAAGCCCGATTCACATTGTACACAGCAGCCGAGTTTTCTACGAACATTCACTAATAGACACATTTAGTTGTGATATGAAACGTTGTAAACCGGGGATACATCGATTTATGTACCTATTAGCTTTTGCCCGCTTTATGTAGCCTATGTCCTTTCTCGGGTCTTAAACTTTCCACTTCCGACATTTCACCAAAATCCGTCCTGAAGGCATAACAGATAGACAGACAGAAAGACATTTATAATATTAGTATGGATTTAGGAAAATTCATGATTTGACTTTTTTATTTTGAAGGGTGTTAGTTTAGGCAGAGGCGCTGTTTTCGCACAGACACTTTTCAATTATGTTTACAATTGTCTATTCTAGTACCTATATACCTACGTAATTACGTATATCTGTAAAATATATGAATCAAGTTTTACTCGTGCAAAGTGTGGTCGTGTGATACTGTGCCTGGTGCCATGACAGCTTTAGGTTAATTAGATAACCTATAAATAGAGCCGATGCCTATTGTTTGTCTACGGCGAACTTGTTCGGTTATTACGTTAATTAATACTAGCATAATGCTAGTAAGTCCTGTTAATTGTTTCAGGGAAAACGTAGATTGTAGTTATCTGATACTTAGTTTTGTCACCAGAAATAAATTAAGGCAATATAAAAGATGTAAATCACCCGTCGTAGTTTGAAAAATTCTATATATTATTTTCCGCATAAATGTATCCGTAACATAATACATAGATATCCTTTTGATGCACGGGATACACCGATTTTTTTGTATTGAAACATATCACACTTTATGCCCATTCATATTATCCTTCCTAACATACAAAATTGAATGACAGGGGTCTACGCGTCTATTGAATTTATTGTAATAAATATACCGTTTTTGTATACATACCTTTACATATATAAATGTACCAGAAGCAGCCCGCGACATGGTCTGCATGAAATTTTTCAAACTTTAGTCGCCTCTGAAGGTCCATTTTAAATACTGGTGCGAGAATTTTGAAGATCGGCTGGATAACTTCAAGAGTTTCTTTCTACGTACAACTTACAAACAAACAAATAAATTTTACATCTTTATAATTTGAGTATACATAGATACTTGTCTATTTCAACACGTGCATGTTTTATAGCGTCATAGGAATTAATTATTCTTGAAGGTTGAACGTAATTCCGGGCGGATGGATCCCCCGGGAGCCATGAGAGCTGGCTCTTTGATCGTCAGGTGTCATGTGTTGGTCCGACCTGAGATAAAAAGTAATGCCCCACTTAATTGGCGAAGGTGTAGTTCGTGTTCTAGTTATAAGGATATTGTTGTTCTGTTTTTTTGGCGCTGTAGCTAGGTGTTGGCATTTTATCGACGGTTTGTAGAGGCCTAGTAATTTTAACCTAAGCTTTCAGCTCTGGACAATTATTTGTCGAAGATAAGTGCTTTGTGGCTTGAATTTAACTCATAGGGATTAAAGACTGATGATTGGTGCAGTATAAAGACGTCTTGATAGATAATAAAACTCTTTTAGAAATATATTTTTGTACAACATGATTCTCTTGAACGTTCAAAAAAATTTCTTTGCTCTAAAAGCATGAGAATTTTAAGGGGAACCTTTTTGAGAAAATAGAATTCGTTCCATATTTATATTCAAATACCGTAAAGAACATTTTCCCTAATTGAATAATCTCTTTAACAACTTCATGTTTTTTTTCTCGTAAAAATAAATGGTACTTTTAAGATGAACCCTTTTAATTTAGAATATCTGACGAAATATTGAGGCCGTACCCTTAAGTAAGTCAGGAAAAACGTATAAAGATCTCAACTGTTAGCAGTTGGTCTAACAAAATTCATGCTACATAGGAACTTGAGTTTACGTTAGGGATGTTCTTAAGCATTAGCCGTGATTTCCCAAAAGTAACTTTTGTTCCTCGTCAAAGTAGGTAAGGAAACGTTTACATTTTCTTCCCCTTGTTAAGTATTTTCGTTGTACTATTTATTCCATTTAGTTCTGTTTCGTAAGATGATTGCTTTTCCGAGATTTCTTGTGTTATTACAAATTCGTAGGTTGTTTTAGCATTTCTAACAAACGAACCGAGCCTGCTGACTGACTGCTGATTTTGATGTCACGGGTTTGTTCATAACAATAAGCCTTTCCCCTATTACCTACATTGGGACCTACGTGTGACATAATTGGCGAAACGTAGAGTGAACTACATACCTCTGAACCTACGCATGTAAAACACTGTATACAAAATAAGTGTTTTCAGAATTTACTTTTAAAGAATTAGCGAAGAGTTAGCTAAACCAAAGATATAAAAACATTACAAGCAAGTACTGCTACTCAGCTTTATCAAACATCAGATAAGAACCGTTGTTTACGATTATGTAAAACAAGTAAACTGAAGCAAGAATCTTAAACATCTTATTGTTGACTGTAGCGGGCACACATGCAAATAATCATAATCTCCATGTTATTTGAATAAAACGCACATTGCAAAATCCCGAAGCGAAAAAGGGATTCTCTGGATACCGTGAATAACATCAAAGTTATCTGCGCGTATCATGTGCCCTAAATAACGTTAAGTGCCTCTGGGTCATTTGCACAAAACCCCGAATGTTTCTTGGATGAGGGCCTTAAGTGAAACCTTGCTTGAGGCAGAGGGAAGGCACGGAGCGTATAAATATACGTATGAATTCAGGTAGGTATGTATGAAGGTACTGCGTGTATATACGTTATGTAATGAATATAGGTGTACCATCTGTATTTTTCGTATTGGTGTTCATGTTTGTAACATTAAAGGAATTATTAGTTAATAACGTAGTTGGTGTTTGAGGATCCTTATTTAACTACATAGAGTAGGTCCATAACTTCTAATAAATCGTTTTATTAGAGTAATGTGAACAGTTATGTCTTTGTTGGCTACTATCCAAATTGAGCTTATCCGTGACTTGCTTTACGATGCTTATACGCAAATTAAATAAGCTTTGAGTTTAAGTCGCAATTATTACATACCAGTTCTTCTGGTTTCATAACGTTAAGGAAATTTGCTAGTAACTGCTGAGCTGGGCACCTGACTGCTACAATGTTAGCAGCCTGTACTGCTACCTAATGAAGGCAGGAGATCGTTAAAGGGTCGTTATTTGATGCAAACGTTTTTTTAATACAGATGAGTACAAGGTGGACTTGTACATTTGAAAGTCTTAGGCATTTTCTATCAGTCAAACCTTTGTGTAGTGCAGAGAAAGAACACGGTAGGCTTCGTGTCACACTGTGGTGCATTAGGCACCGCCTCCTTAACCAACCTAGATGCAAAGAAGGCAACAACTTTCCATGCGTTCTCGTTTTCTATCGTAAACTGAATCGCGGATGCGTGAGGTCATCCAGAGCCCCAAAGAGGTCACGGTATTGGTTTTCCTATGTTGGGTACTTGAGCTGTGGTAAAAATATTTTCCGAAGAATCCGACTGTTCTATTCTGTCATAGTATTAGGTTATAGCACTATAACACGTTTCGTATTTTAAAATAAAAATCGTTCTGATGAATTGGTTTGCCCTGTACGCAGAGGGATTCTACAGAGGTCTAACAATTTATTGTGACGAAAGTTCCAATCAAAAGTGACAGATCTCAAATCCAAATTGAATTATTTAACTGAACTCGAAACTACAACGTCTACGCCAATGAGATTGCGAAGATAACAACAGATTTATATAAATAGCTTAAACAAACTTCTACTTTAATAGTAACGGGCAACGAACTATGCTCTTTCCTAAGTAATTAACTTGACGGTACAAACTTTAAAGTTTATTTATTATGTTGACACAATGTTACAATGCTTCATTATGTTAACATAAACTTACGCTTAGGCAAATTCATAGATGAACGTGGTTGGTAGTTTTTAGAAAAGGAAACATAAGAAAAACAAAAAACTATCTGATAGTAGACTGCCATAGACAAATTTGATTAATTGAACAGTACGTTAGGGAACCATTGGAAAATCGTTTGAAAAGGTGGTCTCAATATTTGAATGATTGATGAGAATTAAATTGATGATTCATTATGCATTTCGTATAAATTGAATTATTGGAACGTCGTTTGAATATTTTTGTCTTTTTATCACTTGCAGACACATTTAAAACGTTTCCTCGTACTATATGACATATTTTACTTTTACCTAACTATTATTAAATTTATTTAAGTTTTAACACCGATACAAAATTTGCCTTCCGAGTGATAAATAGTATTTGGTAAGTATGCTCTACAGATTCGTGTTATTATTTTAATAGCAAATGTTTATTTTTCATATGGTTAAAAAAAGGGATTACATGCACTAATCACCAATAACACATCACTGTATAAACTAGTTCGCAAATGTGAAACAAGAGTAGATAATAATATAATTATCTAAAACCTAATGACAGTTCCGTGTGAATGTGAGTGACGCAGTGTAGTTGTATACGTCAGTCGTAAACACGTGCCGTTAATTTTAATTGCATTATTATTTCATTGTCGATGATAATAATTCGAGACTGATTTTATAGGATGTCCACTTTGTAGGACGGGTTATCATCCAATTGTTTCAAGGTGAACGATAAAAGGTTGAGGCCATTTACATTTATTGACTGCTAGATATTAATTTACAGTTACGATATCCCGTTTTATTATTCTATTAAGAGCCGAAATAAAATAGAGCAAAACAAACATTAACTATGTATTATCCTCGCACCATTTATTAAATCTAAGTTTTATGTTTATGTAACTCGTAGAAATTTATAGGTTCGTAAATAATTGTAATTAGTTTTCGTTATAATACCAACTTTAATCGTGGGGTAGCGACGTGTGTAATGTGTTTAATTAGTATTACAAACGATGCTTCTGATCCAGTTAGGTATGTTTATGTTTATGATTGTAGATATTTATGTATGCGATTTACTCACGTGTAACTATATTGCCGCGTGATGAGATCATTAATGAAGGCTTCAGGTGATTCGGAAACTATTCGGGCGTGCCTGAATTAAACCCTTAATTTTGGATTTACATTTAACATAACATCACGCCTGCGTTCTTCGAAGGGAGTGGCAAAGGTGTACAAGGTTCCTATAGTACACCCATGTTTCGTCTGTTATACGAGGGTCAAACTGAAAGTTCTTAGAAAATCAAAAACTGATTACATTAGCCAGTTATTAGTTTTATTATATCTTTTCAAAATATTGTCCATTCACGTCAATACACCGCTGCATGCGATGGAACCACTGGGAAAAGCACTTTGCCCACTCGTCTTTAGGGTTCTCTTCAATGGCATCGCGATACGCAGCCACCGCTTCTTCAGCATTCATAAACCGCTTTCCTTTAAGTTTTTCTTTAATTTTTGGAAATAAATAAAAATCACAAGGGGCGAGGTCGGGGCTATACGGCGGGTGACCCAGTAATTCAACGTTTGATGTCGCCAAATAGTCGATCGTTCGCTTAGCGGTGTGCGACGAGGCGTTGTCGTGGTGAAGGAGGATCCTACTGCGAGGTCGTTTCTCTCGAACTTTTTCCAAGACAAGTGGCAAACAATTGGTAGTGTACCATTCTGCAGAAACTGTTTTTTGATCCTCTAACACAATTGTTGCGAAATGACCTATCCTTCCAAAGAACGAGGCCACCATTTTTTTTCCCGCACTTCGATCTCTCTTCACTTTAGTTGGCAACCTCTCGAAAGGAAACACCCACTGAGCAGATTGTCTTTTGGTTTCAGGATCATAACAGTAAATCCAGCTTTCGTCACCTGTTAGTATGTCGAACACAGCATTTGAGTCACCTCCGTTAAATCTTTCAATCATTTTACGGCACCAATCCACACGATGGAGTTTTTGAGCCTCAGTCAAATTATGAGGTATCCACCGGGCGCAAAGCTTCCTGACTGCTAAATGTTCGTGGAGGATTTTGTGCACTTGACTCATACCGATGCCTAAGCTTGTCCGAATCTGCTGATAGGTCACTCTTTTGTCAGTCTCTATCATACGCCGCACAACACAGATGTTATCTTCAGTCGTCGCCGTAGAAGGCCGTCCCTCACGTAAATCATCAGTGAGATTAGTGCGACCACGTTTAAACTCATTAAACCAGTTTTAAACTGTCGCACGAGATGGGGCTTCATCGTGAAAGGCCAATCGTAGTCTATCATAAGTTTCTTGTTGACTTAAATGACATCGAAAGTCATAAAAAATCATTGCACGAAAATTTTCTCGTGTTAAATTCATGTTGACGTGACACAGACAATTTTCAATTTGCCGCCAAATCGTAAAACAAATGACAAATTAATGAAATATATACTCAGTAATATTGGCAAAGAGTTCTATTTTCAAATTTTAGAATTATTTTTTTATTATATTGTTTATAAGTGGCCAGTTCTAAGAACTTTCAGTTTGACCCTCGTATTATTATAGGTCTCAATGTAAAACGGGGCGAGCCTATTGCCATCAACCGGGCACTAATTCTGACTTGGTGCTGCTACTGAGAATTAACTAATGGAAAAACCCAGTAACACTTTGCCCGACCCGGGTATTGCTCAGCTGTCGCACTCAGCGATTACTTGACCAACGAGGCAGACTTACATTTAAAACGTATGATATACGTGTAAATAATCAATATCTAAAAAAATAGTTTAAATAACTTAAAAGCCTGAGTAAATCGGCATCCACAAAACGTGGCATTAAATAATATAGAGCTCGCATGAAACAAATGGAGCGGCAAAATTGTCACCATAAAGCGATTTCGAGAAAATGTACGTAAAAGCAAAGGTTTTAGGATAAGGTAAAACACTTTAAGCGTAAGATTATCGTTTCCAGGAATCGACGATAACTTTTTAGCAGATCTTTGTCATTGAACGTTATCGTGTACCCTTCGGGAGAGTAAGTGGGTTGGGAGTAGGCAGGCTGGAGTCACGTTTAATGATTCTTCCTATAGACTGTTCCTATTTTAATTTTATTGCCAATCCAAAATATAGTATTATTATTTTATACAGGTATTTTTGTAGGGTGCCGCTTTTAAATCTCTAAAATTAACCTTAGATATATTTGTAATACGCATAAGGGTCTCATCACACATTTTAAATTGAAAAGGCATCGTCACCGTATCGCCTTTCGCCTCGCCGTCGACCAGGCGTCAACCTTACGTAAGCAAGTAACCACAGCGGATCAGCTGCTCCGATATGTCGGCTACGGCTAGGCGAAACCGCGCTGATGGCCCACCGGCTCGAGCTTGTTCCGAGGCGAGGCATTTAAGTGCTTTGCAGTAAGGAATTTCATACAAAGAGTAATGCACGGCTCGATTTGATACGATGATGAACGCATACCGGGTTGACATGCGTGATATACGACCCTTATCCTAAGCAAATCATTTCCTCATTACTACACCATACTAAAACCCCGAGAATATCAATATTTTTAGCTTCATCAAACCTTCCATCATCTTTGTGAACGATTAACATCACAATTAAAACAATGGAACGATAACTAAGGCGTGGGTATTTAGTTATTGAATTATGAAAACATAATATATAAAACATGATGTAATCTGTATTGTTCTTACAGTTTTCTTGTAAGGAGTTGGACGTGGCGGTACCATATGAAATCAAAATAAGTGGTGACCAAAATCAGCATGTCTCCTAGATAGTTTTTTCACATTAAAAACGATTAGGTACACCAAGATTGAGACGTTCTAAAGAAATGCTGAAAAATCCTGAATATCTTTATACTTATAAAGTTTACAGGCGATACCTACGTTAGTATCTACAGGCAAGTTATACATAAACACTTTGGTCGCAGCGTGAATGTCCCGGATCTAAGTGTCTCTTGAGGCGGCGGTTAGAGGAGATTTTTGCAATTTCTCTAGAGTCCTTCGGGACGACGCTAGCTGGCTAGAGATTGGCTCCTCTATGAGGGATGTAACGCGATGAATTTTTCAACCGTCCTCTTTCCGAGTACCTTTTCATATACATTCCTCGGATATTTCTATAAAATGAATTACGTTGTCACCTGCACGGTGGTGTTCGGTTGCAATAAAGTGTTGGTAGTTTTGATAAGAAGTTTCCGACACTCTATTTTAAATCTCGTTCAGTACTTCTAGTTATGATACGTGAACACCAAACTTAAATAGTATTGAACTAGGTACCAGTTTTATATGAATCCATATCGGTCAAATCGATGATAAATATTTACTGTTTTTGCCTTGCTTTTTTACTCGATTCTTACATTCAGGACTAATGGTGACAGTCCGTTCATGTCAAAGATAGGTAATAAGTTCATATTATGTTAATTTAAGGACAAATGAGACAACCGTATACTGTCTATTTTACTATCAAGATTTACACAAGCCACATCACATAGCTACATTACCTACTTTATTGGCAAATTTATTTTATTTTGCCGATTGTTAAAATCAAATTTGAACTACTGGAAGCTTTAAGGTACCCATTTTATGGACATCGTAAAGGGTACAATAAATTCCAGGCAATCAATTTTGACGCACTTCCAATTGGAATTTCACCTTTTACTCCACTACGAAACTTGGGCCACTGTTCTAAGTTTAACTGTCTTTTAAATGCGGAATACTATTATGATGCCATAAATCAGAATATGAGCGTAGCTGCTGCTTCATATTTCCAGGCTTTAAGATCAAGAAAATAGTCAAAATTAGCATGGATTTTTGTATTGACCTGGGTAGTTTCTCCAGAAAATTATGTGGTATAATTTGCAGCTTGTTCTAATGTCATTTTTATTCCTCTTTCTATAATAAATAGCAATAGTAGTGAATTATAAATATAGTTACGGCTATATATTTCCGAAATGGCTGGATGAAAAAGTCACAATTACCAAATATGATGGGAAGTCAAAATATAAAGGTAAAAAAAATATACCTCTAATAAGTTCTAGGCACAGATCCCATAATTCATTCATCGAATCCGTTAATAAGAATTGAGTTTTAAAGATTTAAATTTATTTACACTATGCATTGTTTAACTTGACTTTAATTCATTAACATTTAGTATGATATTCCGTTAGTAACTTTTACCTCATCTTAAATGACATTTATTAAGTAGAGAGTAATAGAAACTTCACAGCAATGTTCCTCTCCCTTGACCTTTCCGTTTCATTTTTCATTATTACGAAATTCCGCAGTCAGCTTTTGAAATCTACGGAATTCATACCCGTTTCATAACAATAACGCAATGATATCGAAAGGCTACTGGAATAAAAGTTTTTGTTAGAAAACATATTGGTGAGTGATTTAGACAATATTTAATTTGTATTACTGATAAATTTACTTTTGCTAAGTACCTATTTTAATAGACTTAATTGGGCGGCAAAGGAGTTCCTTTGATACAGCTCCAAATCACAAAAAAATCCATAACTTAAATGTTATTGGTTAAGAAAGTACCCTCTTAAGCCTTAGTCACAGAAAATTAATGGAATATTGGTTTGTACGGTTTCCCTACTAAATTTGTCTTTCTATATTTTTTGGAGCCATTATATCAGACAATGAAGACGCACAATTCTATTATCATCAGTTAAGTACAGGACCCAAAATTAAACCTCAGTCACCACTATAATCAATCTATATTCCGTGAACGTGATACACTACATAATGACAATGGTTGTCAACACAAGAACGTACGGCTCCTAAAATTATAGTCAAACGCCGCCATTGTTGGGTCCCATGAATATTCGAGGCGCGCGCGCATGACGTGTTAAATATTTCGTTAGAAAGTCTCCAGGTTGTTCTGTGTTCCATTCACGGTGTCGGGAATAGTGGTCTTCATCATTGTGGGTTCATTTGCTTTCGAGGTGAGAACAATGATTTGTTAGTGTAATGACGCATTGAAGATTCAGATCGCATTCACCTCTCGCCATTACTGGAAAGGATTTGATCGGTATTTTTGTGTTAACTTTGGAAATAGTCGATGGAAATAATACTATGATTTAGATACTTTTGTTTCTTTTCTTTTTGAAATAAATATCAACCTATACCTATCTTATTTTTACATCCGTACAAAAAGTATGCCTTTAAGTTTTAAGCGTCGCTCCATTTCAGTAATAATTTCGGCTAATTAGTTTAAGTGGTCTGTGGTATCTCCTTAATGAAATGAACGAATTAAATTGTACTTAGCTTTATTTTATGAAAGTCGGTTCAGTTGACCTTAAACATTAGGTAAACATTTATCATAGTCTGAACGAATATTAGTTATAATTTCAATCTTTTTTCTCTTAAATCTTCTTTGAGCTTGTACGATGGAGAATTTTTAATTTACTCCTTAAGGTTCTAATAAAGATTTCTAAATTCCTTTGAGTAAAAAACCCAGAAAATTGATCGCAGCCAGAGCTGGACTATAAAATAAACTAAAAAGTGTTGAATCATATTAAACAAAGCCATCGATAAACTTAAATTAACTTACAAGAATAATAAGCGTTCCTTTTGTTCCATCAAACGACATTTGGCTGATCTCCAGGCCGGGCTCGCAATAAAGACAGGCTTAAATATATCTAATAGATTGTTATCGTCTGGTTTTGAAGGAGGATTCAAATGTGGGGTCATTTCGATCGTCTTTGATATTATCGTCAGCCTGTGCTTAATGGAACCGATCGTAATGTTAATTGTTACTTAGTACTAGTAATTCTTCTCTACTTTTATTATTTCTAATATGACGGCTTTGGGCGACTGCGGTCTATCCTTGATAAAACTTGTCACCAGTTCACTTGATCTTGCTACTTGAAAGCATTACTATACAGTATCGTTCTGTCTACATCGACTTCATCCCGTTTTAATTTCACTTAATGTATTCCTCTGTCATATTTATGGTCACACTGTACTTTGAACATTTTATTTTCTTTTAAACTATTTAATAGCAAGTACTTAAATAAATCGTAATAAACGATTACCAAAGAGAAATTAATGGGACTGAATTTATGTCACGTGAAATCAAGCGTTCATAAATCGTAAACGATAATATGATTCAGAATAATTTGTTAACGTGCTTCAGATTTAATTTTAATGTGTAGGTCAAGTAAATACGAGTACTTGTGAAGCAGCCTCGGCCGCGACGTTAAATCTGTCCGTAGTATTCAATTATAATCAAATCATATTATACTGGATTTTTATTACATTACCAGCGTTAATGTTTTTTTTTGCTACAATGTCAATTAGAAGGGAAGTATAATAATTATGTATGATGGCGAATAAAGGACATAATGTTAATCATGTCTTACGACACCAATCAAAATCTGTACTTTACGGTGTGACGTCATACGATATCGAACACGTTGATGAATAGGGTCAATCTATTTATCAAGAGTGGACGGGAAGGTAAACGCTATAAATAAAGCTATAACAAACAAAAGAAAATCTGGCCGGCCTACATCTTGCTCAAGATAATTTGTTTGAAGTCATCCAACAGTTACACAAGTGATACCTACAGTAACAGTAACATTAACGTTTTGTTAACAAAACACCGGTCGTTAGTTGTTTTTTCACAATTCTCCCCATTGTTTTGTTAAAAGGCGATTGAAATAATTGTTCTCACGTTCCACTAGATATGAGCCATTGTTGGAGTTCCAATGTCTCTGATATGTTCTGATGTGTACCTAATTATTTTATTAGCAGCTATAACTTATGTACAAGCTTCATTAATTTGGTGGTAGAGACGTGTAGACGCGGTGACTGGCGGTGTCAACGCTGCCTAAGTAAAGTTAGCGTCGGGTAAAGCTGACGCTAAACGCATAGCGAGCGAGGGAATTCGCGAGCTTAGTGTAAAGTGATGACATAATAAGCATGATATATTTCAATATTATTTTAGAACATTGTATAATCGTAAAACAGTTTGTGTTGTAAAAGTTTTAAAAAGGGATGACGACTATCATTAAATAAAGTAAATTAGTTAAATACATGAAATCATCTTTCATAGCTTAAATGTATTTTGAACTTCTTTATCTATATTGATGAATAATATTGTGTCAATTGAGATGTACTGGCTAACTGAACTATCAGCGTAGTCCTGCTAGGCTTACTTAAATACAATCGACTAATCTGAAACGAAAAAAATATTAGCATCTAATAGTGAAATCGCAGAAGAGTCAGTGTGAGATTCCATGTTAATTTGCCTATTGTCTTCATCGATGAGAACAAAATGATGTCACGATCACGTTGTTAATGATCTTATAATTTACGCTCCTAATAGATTCTGGAAATGAGAATTCAATCGGATTTATAATGGGCTGTATTTCATCGACTGGGAAATTGAAAACAATTTTAATAGGCATGTATTTATGTTTCTTATTCTATAGTAAGAAATAATGAACCATTTATTTAATTATTAGGCTAGTACTATTACCAACCCAGTAATTAAAGATATGGTTAACTATTTCACATTAGGTGGGTACATAATATTGACTACAAACCTCGTAACCTGTTCTTTCCATAAATCTTATACACATAACATCACGCCTGTATTCCCCGAAGGGGTAGGCAGAGGTGCACATATAGTACGCCCACATTTCGAGCCTATTGCCATCAACCGGGCACAAATCCAGACTCCGTGCTGCTACTGAAAATTACCTAATGGAAAAATCCAGTAACACTTTGCCCGACCCGGGATTCGAACCCAGGACCTCGTGCTCAGCAGTCGCGCTTAGCAACCACTAGACCAACGAGGCAGTCATCAGCATAAATCTTATATATAGTTATTAAACTTGTAAGATGCTATAAATACGTAATATCTTATTAGTTTTACATAATAAATTAGCAGGTGTGTTAATAATGTAAATCGTTGCCAATCAGTTAGTTCAACCGCTTCTTGTTGGCAAACTCATAATTGTGTAAAGATGCATTAATATTACTACTATCATTGATAAATTATATTCTTAAAAAGCTCATTGATGACACCAAGTAATAGGCACAATTCGGATATGTAATGCATCATTTTTTTTTGAGTTATACTGTTACGTAACAATAAACGCCTTGTACACATCTGTCCTGAAGCATTAAATAAATATAGTGTAGGTTGAACACTACATTTGAAGTGTACTCGGAGCCTAACACGTTCCAAATATACTGTTTTATTTAATCAAAATGAATATGTCAGGAGCAGTTCGCCTCCTGCGTCGCCTGTTAAACAACAGTGTGTTGGTTACACAACGCTCGCTGACGTACGCGGATTATTGTGTTAAAGCTATTTTCGCTCTATAATTAATTTAGGAAATACGACAAGTTTGGAGTGTTGCGTAATTAGAATTAAGGGTTGATATTTTGTTTGCTTAACAAAATATTTAATTTTAGATGAGATGAAATAATATTTTGAAATTACGTAATGTTTATTTAGGAAGCTTTCATAGAAAAGGGTTGTAAAGGTTTTGGGTTATAGCAAAAGAGCACATACAAAAAGATTAAGGCTTTCAAAATATAGATATACGAAGCCCCTTATCGTTAATGGTCAATTTTGGAGAAATTGTAATGATGTTCCCTTTAAATATGAATCTCCTTGATTCCCTCGGTTTACCTAATTTAAATCCACCATTTACATGAGCAAATAAACAGATTCGCTCCACTCGACGTGCGATTCGTCGGCATTAAAATATACTTCGCCCTACTTCCTTTACAGCAACGTGTCCAGAATTCAGGTAACTCATTGAAATCTCTCTTCAAACAGCCTACATTTTTCTTTGAATATTTTTGTGAGCATTTTTATATTGCATATTTCCCGTCATCATTTTAATAAAGAACGCAACCCGTGGCTTATTTTCTGTAGGAAAATAAAAATATCATAAGCTCGTTGCAAAGTAAAGATAGTTTCTGAATACGCTTACCACACAAGTGGGTACCGAAATAAAAATCTTGTATAATTTCGCACTGCCTGGCTGGTCTAGAGGTTGCAAAGCGAGACTGCTGATTATGAGGTCTTGGGTTGAAATTTTCTTTAAGGTAATTCTCATAAGCCCTAAACTTAAAAGGCTAAAATAAAATCAACAATACATGCCAACATTATTACTAAACCCATCACCATGCAAGTGTCTTGACGTGTTTTGAAAGAAATACAAACAAGAAAATCTATTTAACCTTTGCTATCCATAATACAATAAGAGAGAATCTTTTTAGATGCTTGGGACGGTGGAAATAAACAAAGAGCTTAGGTTTATTTGGGTGAAAACAACCTCTTTACGTAGACCGAACTGGATCAATTGGGACAACTACATTCAGACCCTAAAATAAATAAGAAAATTGGATTTATTTCAGTATAACAGAATCACATTTTTAGAAGTACTGAGCACCTAACTATATAACAATAACAGAATGGAGTTATCAACAAAAATGCAAGTATTATGTGTGAGAACCACATGAGGGAACAACAAGGTGCGACTTTTATTTAAAGTCGGTATTAAAATTTCAATGAATTCATTAAAAATATTTTTATGAATTAACTCCCTTGCGGTATGATTAATGATGGCAGAAGATTCATCAACGTAATGAACTCTCGATATATATTAATATCGAGAAAATTAATATCGGAGACATATTTACCAAATGACTTTTATTAATTTTATTTATCTAGGGCAACCTTTTATTTGTTTAACTCATTGTAAGAAGCACCCTACACATACTCTTCCTGATTAACATTTATTCAAAGTGTTTGATAAATTATCCATACTCATATTTTAAATGTGAAAGTAACTCTGTTTGTTACGCCTTTACGACTAAATCGCTGGACGGATTTTGATGAAATTTAGCATGCAGAATGTTTAAGACCCGAGAAAGAACATAGGCTATTTAACACGGGCGAAGCCGCGGGGCAAAAGCTAGTAGAGATATAAATCTCTTTTAACAGATTCTTCAGATGTTTCCAATATAAACACACACAGAAAGAACAAACATACGACGCGTGTTTTCCCTAACATAAATAGGTCCGTCTGGGAACAACATCCAATTTGAATTTTTCCCGAGCACAGCAGTTACAAGTTTTTGTTTATTCATGATTCATTTTGAAATTTTGTGCTCCTGTGCCGGTCCAACAGGTGAGATGTTGATATAACCGTGAAATATTTATTTTCGTTTAACCTTTTGACTTTGTTTGCTATGGATCCCATATTAATTAACGTTCTAAAGGTTATCGTTTTTATCAACCTTTTATACGCGGTTCAGCGCACGTCGTGTATTACTAGAGGAACTGTTGCTAATCCATCAGGCAATCTGGTAAGACATGGTAAAGCTAGGTCTATTTTGAAGCTATATAAAATAACTTAGATTATTTGAAGTGCCTTAGGTGACATTTTGTCATAATCTTTTATCTGCAATTTGTCGGGCAATGGTAGTTTTTTAATCTAGTACAAATTATTTTAGGACCTTACGTTACTGCAGTATAGATTCTAGTACTTTAATAACTTAGAAGGAGATAATTATAATTTTAGAAAAAAAGGTAGTAACTTATATATGTAATAATACCTTTGTAGCGATAAAATTACTTAGCGGCTTGCAATTTCCCTGTCGTGCGCAGTGAACATGGCATTTCCACCGAGTTTGTACATTATGACTGTTTATAGGGGAGGCCTTCTCCAGTAATGGACGGTTTCCAGCTGTCAGAGAAATAATTACACTAGTCTAGCACGCTATCACAGCCTACATATTGCTATTGTTACCCAAAGCGTTGTTATCATCACGTATCCGTTTGTTGTCTTGTTTGATACAAGTGACACTTAATTAGTAATTAGGCGATGGCCAACGTCTTGAACAGGAATTTTAAAGCTTTAAGTTTCGTTTTCGTTCGATCGTGTTTTTTTTTTTTACATTTTTTTAAACTTAGAAAATTCTCCTCTGTCGTAGATGTGTTTCAGAAACATTAAATATCATATACACAAACTCTCAGACTCGGGCCAACATCTGTGGTTCGCACAAAGTTTTGTCCTGTGCGGGAATCGAACACGCAACCCGTAGCGCAGCAGTCCAATCGCTTAGCCATTGCGCTAATCAGGTCAGAAATTCAGAATAGACAATGAGGAAATAAAATTAATCATATTTTTTGTCTAATTATGTTTAAGTCCGACGTTCAAAGTAAGTCCAAATATTAATTTTATTTACATACATGCATAAAGTCACGCCTGTTTCCCTGAGGGGTAGGCAGAGACCACGGATTTTATTTATTCTCGTTGTATATAATTATGTGGTACCTTATTTATTACGATTAACTTGATAATATCTTGCTATCTATATGTTGATATTGTAAGCACAACGAAAAGAGACAAATCTTTAATTAGTAAATGTAATTAGGAAAATCGTTTTCCAATGTAAATAAAACTCAGTTATAGGTCACATTTTACATAACACAAGCTAGTCACGTTTTAAGCACGTTTGATACGATATGCTAATTGAAACCGGTGAATGAACAGAGCATTCGCAAATAGGTAGTGCGGCTTATGTCAAGTACGCGGTCAAGGTGAGGAGTAAGTTCAGAGAAGACACCGATGCGCATATAAAATGGTTCACAGAGTCTAGAACGTTCTTTTTATTTCTCAGCCAATTTGACTTAATGTTTTGAGCCCTAATAAGTTGTAACATAACATCACGCCTGTATTCCCCAAAGGGGTAGGCAGAGGTGCACATATGTATAGTACACCCACATTTTGCCAGTTATGTTTTTTTTAGGTCCCACTGTAAAGAGGGCGAGCCTATTGCCATCAACCGGACACAAATCCAGACTCCGTGCAGCTACTAAGAATTACCTAAAGGAAAAACCCAGTAACACTATGCCTGACCCGGGATTCGAACCCAGGACCTCGTGCTCAGCAGTCGCGCTTAGCAACCGCTAGACCAACGAGGCAGTCGAAGTTGTACCTTTCTTAATTGTATTTGCCGATGTATATGTAGATCGCTGAAGTGGCAAGTGAATGTTACCATTACTGTATAACCTAATTAGCGCAGTGGCTAAGCGATTGGACTGCTGCGCTAAGGGTTGCGGGTTCGATTCCCGCACGGGGCAAAACTTTGTGCGAACCACAGATGTTTGACCCGAGTCTGGATGTTTGTGTATGTGAATATTTCATGTTTGTGAAACGCACCTGCGATACAGGAGAAATTCCTAGTGTGGGGCGACGTTTTTAAAAAAAACTGTCATATCTATCGTCTCATATTTAAATAAGTATTCAGAACCCTATAAAAATTTAGCGTAAATTATTTTAGACATCAGTTGCGTTGCTAAGTTTAGAATTGTTATTAGGACCCTTTCAAAAATTCTGTCTTTCGTTGTTTAAAAATTCATTTTAATTCGTATAAAGGTTCTACTTTAATAATAACTGAGTAACACCAACCAAAAAGGGTTTACTATTATGTAACGTACACTCTGAAAGCTCGAGTTAAAATATTCTGGAAATTTCAGTAGTGTAGATACCCATCTGAAGTTAAAAAATACTTTAGTAATTTCAAATGTTTAAAGGAACTTTGTAAACTGATATACCTGAGCGGGACTTGTACTCGCTTGTAAATTAAATAAATTACGATATTTTATATTATTTTATAATAATATTAGGTATAGAAATAAAAAATAAGGGTTTTGAATATCTGAATGCACTCTAGGAGGTTATTTTTATATGGCACAGCTTTCTCAGCGTCAAATTGTAAAATGAAACATATGGGACACATGATAGATAAAAACTATATGCCCACCATTACATGATACATTTTTAGTGTAAGCGAGTTTAGACTTTTTCTTTGTTTAGATATAGTAGGAATTCTTTTATTGAACCTATGTTTCGTACCTTAGGATTATAGCACACTTATCAAATCGGAAAAGGATCGTCACCGTATCGCCTTTCGCCTCGCCGTCAAAAAGGCGCTAAGCTTACGTAACCACGTAACCAAAGCGGATCATCTGCTCTACACGTCAACTCGGCTACGGCTAAGCGACGCCGCGCTTATGGTGCTTTGCAGTAGGCAGTTTCAGACAAAGAAAGCACGGCTTGAGCTGACACGGTTACGAAGCCTTTCCGGGCTGATATGACTGTGTACGACCTTTACTCTTCCTCTTTGGAAAGAGCCTTTATTAAAAGTTCTAAAGAGAAATACACTCTTTTGAAAAGCTTCATTAAATCAGTGTCCAGTGGTTTTCCACATAGCTCTATTCCACAAATTTTACTGGAATAAAGCGTAACCCTAACGTTCCATTAAATAAAATAAAAAACACAAAAGTGTTGCTAGTAAATTAAAATCACTGACAGCTTTTGTTGCGGACAGACTGTCATCGTCACCTGTCATGTATGAAGTTACATGGCCGTACATTGCCCTACGCCACTCCAAGCAACACAATAAAAATATCAAAACCATTTTCTGGCTTAAAAGCATTCCATGCGAATATTAAAATGACCGAGTGGAGAGTTAGCTGAAACATTCCCTGTGACTTTTAATGAAGGCTTATCTCAGTGAGCTAATATTAATTTTGCTGTGTTACTTTTATATGGAAAATATCTCGTACTAGAGTCATAAATTATACCTACTCTTTGTTAAACTTCTCTGATTTTATCTGACTTATACTATACACAGAAACATCTGATTCCTATAAAACATATAACAATAGATTAGTGACAAATATGACCGTGTGAAGAGACAGTATACAGAACTTCAAAAAAATTAAAAGTAGCTGTCACATCACTAGTACGTAAACATAGTATTTTTTAAAATGTCTCTGCTACAAGTACCTATATCGATTCGACCATAAGCGGCCTCAAGTATTTTTAATTTCGTTTGTCTAATTTTTGACTGTATCACGTTGTACAATTCATCGTTTTGCGCTACATAAGAGAACTTAATGTTATCGTTTGTCATGAAATCAGTCCTACGCAACTCGTAGGTTATAGTCACATTAGTGTCCACTACCGTAACACACACAATAAACAAATAACTAGCCATAATAAACAGTTCACGTTGTCTACTTCCATTCTCCGTATTCCGTATCAAACGGAAGCGTACCTAATTATATTACTCACTGTTAATTTACTTCCATGTCTTAAACATTACACGCAAATTAGTTCAGGATTATATTTGATTAAGTCATCATTTCGTTTATGATATGTGTAACGTCGAACTCGAAAGTATGTTTAATCCAGCTAAAATGTGAGATATTTTGGGCGACCGTTTGATAAATAACTCGCTACGGCCGTTTTTGTCCCGTTTTTCTACATAATAAAGTTTCGCTTTTACATAACAAGATAAAAGGTTCGTTTGTTTTTAAACTATTTATCTATATACATAATTACACAAAGCAAAGTCGGGTCTATGTTCGCCACTTATAACTCGAGAACTGCTAGATTGAGTTTCATAGTTTTAGAATTTTTGGATTGGTATCTACCCCGAATAGCAGAATAACTATTAAAATGGCAAATAGATTGACTAAAACAATTAAACAAATAATTATTTTTTTAAATAAATTAGGTTTGGAACTCCGCCATCTTTCGCAATTGACAGGTCACGTCACGTTACTTTTCCGGGCGGGACGACGACGCGGACGTCTGCCGGGTCAGCTAGTATAAAATATTAGTTTTGTTGTATAAGAATAGGATTTGGCACCAGGCTCAGACTAAATGCAGATTATTAATTTACACATACGTACAGTCAGGAACAATCAAAATATGTACCTTACCTTACATAAGTACCTTTATGAATATTTTAAATCAAATAGAACTACAAATAGCCAATCATATTTTCTATTCTATTGTTGGTTTACCTTAGACTATTCTAAGGTTCCTATAATGGTTACAGGATGCCTTGATACCCATCTATACGCATTTCGAATTACAAGAGCCTTGATCAACGCGATATTACGTATTCAATTAATATACAAGACTTGGAACTGACTAAGATAGGCCAAAGGAAATGTAATATTAAGTTGTCTTTGATGTAAAACTTAATTGCTGTTGAATAGATGATGAAATATTTAATTAACGCGTGAATAAGTTACAGCTTATATGTTTAGTAATAAGTACCGGTAATTATTATTCAGCATTTTATGTAGTGTACAGTAGATACATATCAATGACTTATCTTTCTAAGCGCCAACTAAAAGACGTCGCTTTTCGCAGCCTTTTAAAGTAGATATAGAATGATGTATATCTTATATATATAAAATTCTCGTGTCACAATGTAACGAACATTGTGACACGAGAATTGTACCGGCACCCCGTACTCCTCCGAAACGGCTTGACCGATTCTCATGAAATTTTGTGAGCATATTGAGTAGGTCTGAGAATCGGCCAACATCTATTTTTCATACCCCGGGTCAGCTAGTATCTTATAATATGCTCGAGGTACCGCTTAATTTATTTTTACATACGATGTTTAATTGTCATGCGGTCAAAGCCACATTCTTTGACTGTTGCTCTACCTGCGAATCCTTGACGAAACTCCGTCAACACGTCAAACTGTTGACCTGTCGGTCTAATATTCATTTGAAAAGTCGGTCAAACCGAAAATGGACGCATGACATGCTGTAAAACAAGGATAAGTAACCCAATTTCTAAAGGAATTCCATATTTTTTTCTTTTTATTCTGTATGTTTTCATACTGGTTTTGTTTTTTATATTCATATACGATGTTAATATTTCAGTTGAGCTTTCTGTAGCTCGTCGGTGTGATAAGGCCATAAACATCCTCAGGCCGTGCAAGTGAAATAGATACCCCCAATCTGCGTTATATTTGCCTACCTGTACAGAATAGACTTGGCTTACCTCCATAAATTAGGTTACCCACGGGCGCTGTCGTGTCGCGGCTTCACTAAACTATAGTATCTACCGGTGCCTTTTGCTTCTGTAAAAGGCTTCTTTAAAACCAACTTATCCACACCGGCTTGTTTTAGTAGTTAAAATAATACTCGAATTTTAGGTAGAGGTGATGTTTGTTTTACTGTTATACTTAAACTACATAGGTCATAGGTCACTAGTGAGGATATAAATTAGTCCCTCACATTCTAAATCCCATAGATTTCGTTGACTAACTTTATCAAACGGAAAATTCAAGTCTGAAGTCAACGAAGGACAAGACTTGCTGACTAGATGTAAATAACCTTTCAAATATGTTTGCTATTATTAACAAGAATACTAAGAGAGTTCGAATCGATATTATATAAGTTAAGCAACCAAATATAACTACGACAGAACTGATAGAAGACGGTCAACTTCAATTGACACAACTACTACATAGATATTCACTTAAGTGTCTCCTTGTAACTTCAGCGTTCTAACTTTAGACATTGATGATGGAGTACTCATTGCTATAGGTAGGTAAAATATACAGCCTTTATTTTAATCAATGTGTAAAAGCAACACCACTCCCGACTTTTATAAACTTTATTAAAATATGTACATAAAAGTATGAGACTTATGTAGATATGCCAACGAAAGAAGATTTTAAAGTAAGATTAAGCTAAGTTTTATAATTTTGATGTGATCGATTTCAAGAAACTTTCTTCTTCTGAAATTGAATTAGGATTTGGTAGGATTATATTTTTATTGACATTGAAAATGGAATAGGTGTTTTTAAATTGAATTTTTGTCAATTACTTTTTGAATGTGCTATCATAAAATTTAAGGTACAAGTACCTACTCTTTTAAAAGAAATATCCTAACCTAAGAAACTTCATCCAAAAGTCTACATAAATTGGGTGTGTTTAAAATACAGAATTGTAAACTAAAGCAAAGCATACGTAATACAGAATAACTTAGCAAGACCGACACATTGAATAGAATAAGACCGAAATGCAACTACCGCATGTTAGGGAGGATCACTGCGCCGCAAACCGTGAACGAGCTTTGTTCGCTTTTGTAGACAAAAGCACTCGTCAAATCGTAGCCACAGTACAAATCTTATTCGTCTGCTCAGCCATATTCGTTGAATTTGGCAGAACGCCCGTTCTCTACGAGTACTCGTAAGTAAGATCAGAGCTCACCCAACGACAAACTAACAACCAATCACTACGGCTCTCAAGGGTCCTCACTATCTGAATGGACCCAACTGGTCTCCGCAAACATTGGAACGCAATCGATTCAGGACCTGGCTAAACATCATTAAATCGACAAGGCAACGTCATTAGTTTACGACAAATAAGGGTTATTTGTAATAAAAAGTTTATTTTCTCAACATCAGTTTAAATATATATTGCCTCATGGTTTTCCAATGACTTACAATTTATTTTTTTCTACTATTAGTATGGCAATTTAAATAGTCTTCCCAATCAGATATTCATTGCATTCTAACCTAAGAGCTTAAGCTGTATTGAATATGAGGCACGATACAGGCGCGAGTCCTTTAAAAAAACAGTCGTTTATGTCTCTTAGTTCTTTTGTAACCCGACTGAGTCTTATAACTAAGGACTAGAAATTCTAGTCTTCTTTCAAGACTTAAATCATGTAAAATGAATTCGAGTCTTTTTTAGAGGCCTTAGATGACTAATATGACGTCTTAATTCATCACCGAATCTGTAAAAATGATGCAATCTGTGGAAATCCCATAACTCAATTTGTTTCATTAGAAACAAGTCTAACCTTCAAACGATTTGTATATTTGACAGCAGAATTGGATTATCTGTTTAATTTTCTTTTCTTTTCTTTATATTTCTACGCAGCCGTAGCCTGAAGCCTCTTTAAGCTAAATTATTTGTAAAGAACTATTTCAAACGTACTTACTCTTTATACATGCATAATTCCATATAATATTTGTGGGTTAATTCCATATAACATACCTGCAAAAAATATAAATAATTATTATTATTTAGTGGAAAAAATACTTCCTTTAGTCATACTAGATAGCTTAGACATAAATTCATACCGCTTAATGAATAGTCGGGTGTCATAATGAGATAAGTGAATAGGTACCTACTGTTACTGTTTACGTTATAATTGAACCACCTAATATGTATATCAATATAGTTTTATAACAGCTATAAGGTCGAGGTGGCTCATCAAATTGAGACATCTACCAACAATACCTCATGCATAAGTTAGTGTCGCGAGTCACGTCACCGCTTAATGTAAGCGAAACGGTACAACGGTTGATTGGAACGGGATTACGTAAATCCCGGGGGATTCGTAAGGAAACTGCCTCGATATTGAGTGCCAACGCTAATCTTTACCAAACAAACTTAATATTTAAGGCGTTTTAAATCTTTTGCGGTTGATGGTTCTATTATTAAAAGGTCACCAGTTCACTACAAGGGCGATGGATTTATTTAATTACAATTTATTTTATTTATAAACCACTCCTATTGTCGGAGCGAAAAGTGTACCTACTTTAAAACTGGCTGAAGCAAGGTTATCTAACTGAACAACAATCAATTAGAATGAAAAAGGCACAGCTACATTTTTTTCACTATTTTTCACCTATTTAATTAATATGTTATTTACGAAAAAATATAACTAGATGCCGCCAGACTATTTCGTAGTGCCGACTATGTCAGTAAAATTAGTGCCTATTTGGAGTCCCTATATTTTACAGCAGATTTTTCTACACTCTAGTTTGGTGTAAATAAGAAATGTAGTCGGCTTACTAAATACTTTTCTGTTTTTACTTGTTACCAGCTTGTTTACTAATATTTTTTGTACCAGCACAACATATTAAGGTTACAAAAACCAACGAGGTTCTACTAACTAATAACGCCGGCAAAGGAAAACAGGACTTATAACTACGTCGTTCCGTAGAAATCTTGTTAATAAAACATATTTCCTAGGCTTTGTAACCGCTACTTTTGGCAAATATTTCTCCTATTTTCATGAACATAAATCCTGCAGAATATATAAATAGGAATAGATATATAGAAATAGGTTGAGTAAATATGGCTCGAAGGAAGCCTTTTGTTAGTTCTTGCTACAGTTCCGAATTTACCGTCTACAACTGGTAGGTAACTCTTAAGAATGATATGACCATTGCACACAGCACAAGCGTTACATATAGCTTCGGTGATCAGCGCTTTGGTCATTTTTCAAATGCTGAACGCAATCACTGAACTGTTAAACCCGCATTGAAGTTTTGGCAGCTGGTGGTAGCGTTGACCGTCTCATTTTACTTTTCAGCAAGCTGACGCAGTCCAAAGCTCGATATTCATACCACTTTCAAACGCGCAGTGTTACCAAAGGTCGCGCGCGAAATCGCCAATCACTGTTGTTTAAATTATCACATTTGCTATGGGCTATGTTAAGCTGCGAGACAAAGTGAAATAGATTAGTTAAAGAATTACGACAAGTGATTAAACGCAATTTTATTTATCTTAGCTACTGATTTACTAGCTGACCCGGCGAACTTCGTACCGCCTTCTCATCGTTTAAACCTTCCCTGGACTTCTACAAATATTTCAACACCAAATTTAGCTAAGTCGGTCCAGCCGTTCTCGAGTTTTAGCGAGACTAACGAGAAGCAATTTATTTTTATATATAAGAAGAAGAGTGTTAGATAGTATCTTTCATTAAACGAGCTTTTATTAAAGCGTATGTATCCGTAATTAAAAACTTCTTAGCTGCAGTAACCATAAATGAATGCATAAACAATTGAAGTGAAACCGCAAAACTCTAAAGAAAGGATTGGACAAGGATTTAAACAACATAAACTTTTTCAATCTCAGTCAAAATATCATTTCCTACCTCGTAAACCATGACGAAACGGTAAAGCGAGGCACTAAATAAATTATTTAGAAAAAGTTATCTCGCTGAGATAAGATTATGTAAATCTGTAGGTACCGCCGACGAGGTCACCGGATCAGAGGGAAGCTTTAAGACGTACTTTTTGTTATCATATAGCATGTTTTGATATAATGTATTTTAATAACGTCAAAACGTCAGCTGTGTAACTGCTTCTCATAAAATTTTTTTTTCACACCTGTATTCCTAAAAGGGCTTAGACTACTACTGGTAAAAAGACAAAATACCTCTGCCTTGTACTTTGGGCATTAAGCGGTATCATGATAAAATGTTTGTAGTTTTCATTCCTCTTCCAATAGAAATTTATGGTAGAAAAGTTTATCTCTAAACATGTATAAAATCATTATTTTATAAATCTAGAATAAACCTCTAAGTAAAACTCAACAGGTCAGGTAGCCGGAGGCTCATCGTTATTCCAACGAGGCATCTTGATCTGTATTCTATAACTGAATCGTGAAACATCGCGTTATCCAAGGAAAACGGAAGAAATGTACAATACAAGCGAAAATATTGATTTCTAATGAATAAGGCGTATAAGGCGACCACGGGGATATCTAAGGTATCTTCTTTATGTAATGTAAAGATTGCTAACTTATCTGTGGGTCAACAGCACCAGTATTTATTAAGCGTATAATCTGTGACCAATAGTAGGAATCACTATTAAACGAACTCGACAACTATGAGGCTAACTCTTTTGCAATTCACTAAAATAGACATAAAGACGTAACGTACGCACGTTAAGCTAGCATTCATTCATTGCCACATCTTATTAAAACTCAAACTACGATTTTGTAATAAAAATTATCCCCACCAGCTGTAAGCGCGTTCACATAATGCAGCAATATTTTGTTTAAGATTGCATCAAGGAATGTTTATTAATATTGTGCGTCATCGTAAAGTGGTTTTACTGCATCTGTATAATACATAAAGTAGGCAATATCCCTTACAAAGCAGCCATTCAGCTACTATCTGGTCATTTATAGCAAGAGATGAAACAAGGCGGTGTAGAGAAGGGCACGCGAAAGCTCTATCGATAAATAACATTAGAAATAAGTTACCCGATAAGGGAATTATGCCTCCTTGAACATCGATGTTTTATTGCACATTACGTTTGATATAATTTATGATCTAATTAGTAGCGTATTCAAGTTGGTTCTCTGTTTTATTGTAAGGATATAATATGTTAGCACAGTTTGTGTACAGGCCGATGCCTGGGAGTCTTACTTTGTATCCAAGTAATTACTGATTTTATTTCTAACTACTATTTACTATCGTGATATCTATCATGAATCAACACAACTTGTTCAGTTGCCAAAGCTACTAAACAAGTACTTTTACTACCACTCACGTGCCAAGGCATAACAAGAGGGGCTAGATTACCAATTTAGACTGACAGTTTGCTAGCTTATCGGCTTCAACATAATCTAAAATACATGACATAAGGAATAATTTATGTCGTTACGCTTATTTACTTTCGTCACCCACGCACAACGCATTTATATAATATCTCCCTGACGACGGAAATATAATATATTTATACGTTTTTTATCGATACTTAGCGACGCTGTACATCGATAAAGTGTGCTTAGTGGCATCACTCGTCGGTGCCGCAGTGTCGAAAGGGTGCAGTGCTTCAGCAGGCGGCGACGAGCTGACATCTGACTCGAGAGGGTCAATGACTTTCTTTTACATATCCGTCCGCACTAACACTGTGACTTACTCTGTTATCAAGTTCGAGTAGCAAAGTGTGAGAGACTCAAACAGGCCGAAGAGAGTGTCAAAGGTTTATGTAACGATTTAAAATGTTTAGTTCACCGTCCCACTAAACTAAAAGAGTGATCGTTTCATAATGTACGAGATCAGACTTAGTACCTTGGGAAAATATCAAAATCACTATATAATATTCGGTAACTTATATCTTAAGATTATGAAGTCTCAGGATACAAGTTTCTGAATCGTAATGTAGCATTTACAGCTGCAGCATTTCTTACTTACCTTTTTTAGTTTCGTACAACGGATAAGAATCTCCTATGGTATGAGACAAAAATAAATAATTTACTTTTTTGTTTGATATTTTATTTTTTGTCAAAAAACTTTCGTGATTGGTTTATCTGAAGAATATATCGAATAACAAATGTGGTGAATTGATGGATGGATGACACCGAATGCCAATTTTCGGCTTTCGTTTCAAAGTGGTTATTTTTATAATTACTTTAGCTCTCCGTTCATTCGAGTCCGCCAGCCAATGACGTCATAGCTTCGTGTTATTAATGAAACACGGGCTTTGAGGTTTCATTAGACGTTTTGTGCAACACAACCAAAAGTCCGTTAAAAAGCGCTAACATTTTCATACATTAATCATTTTCATGCTTTAAGCATCTACAAGTCATATCGACCTCTATGGAAAGTATGAAACGGCAATAGGAAGAAAAATGGTTCAGTTTTTATTTGATTGAAATCAGAAATAATTACTATGGAATCGAAATAAAATCTAAATGATGGTACTGAATAGCCTTCATTATTTCAGAACCACCGTTTTTCATTTCAAACCACCTCAGGAGCAATTATATTTAGCAAGTAACTTCCTTTCCTAACCAGAACTTAAGGTAACATATTCAATGTCAAAGGTCAATATTCAGTGTGGTGTTCTATGGGGAGGCCTTTGTTCAACAGTGGACGTCTGCCGGCTAAAGATGATGATGATCCTCGTCACTCGTCGCTAAGTATCCTTATCCCAAGGGAATCTGTCTATAGCTCTCAACCATACCTACTACTTTAAAATGCGCGTTGCATCTGCAATAATGTAATTGTATTTATCTTTGTCTCTTATAATATTAGTTAGAAAATCGTGTCACGTAATTGGGTCGTGTTTCCCGCTATACAAATTAAATTTTCAAGCTTTTGCTGCTGACCCTAATATTAATAAGTCAAAAAGGTAAGCAAATTATATTCAAAATATAATTAAACTGTTTGAGGTACCCTTTTAGCGTTTCAGAACGACACAAACACAAATTGGTTTCGGGATTTCCGATAATGTTCTCGATTTTCAATATTAATCTAATTTTATGTTTCCTTACTTTATCACATTAAAGTAAATATTAGATACGCCTTTAAACGTAATTGCCTTAAGAATCATATCTGTGTGGGGTTAAACAATATTTGCAACTCAAATCAAATATGTTAGTAGCATCGAACGCAACTCGTTTGACATAATTATAAACAACACAAAGGCCAACCAGCTTGTCAATACAAAAATCAATTTTGAATTTCATTTTGGAATTTGTCCACTTTCATTAAAAGTTATAAAGCCAAATGTCGTACTATATCAATCAGGATATCATCATAAATGTAGACATATTTATGAACATCAGTCAACACTCTACAGCACTTGAACATTGTCCACTATGATGGATAGGTTAAACAAATACAATACAGTCATGCAACGTACGAGTACTGTAACAAACGCTACGTTCAAGGAAATAGATTGCTCGAACATGACAACGTAAATATCACAGACTATGTACAATCAGAAAAGTTATTAAACTTTCCCCTCAAGATAATATTTTATTTGTAAGGAAGTCGTGTTGTTGGAAGGCAAAACTTTTAATAGGTACATTTAAATGGTTACGCTAAGATTAATAGAGGAAATACCCTTTGGAGTTTGTAGTACAATAACTTGGATAAATATTACTTTTAAATTCGATGATGAATGTTGATTATCTTTAATATAACGTCCTTAATAAGAGTCGGGCTTTGTGGAGTACATTGGGAGAGGCCTATGTCCAGCTGTGGACTGCAACGGGCTGATGATGATGATGAATGAGAGTCGACATAGAGAAACCAAGTAAAAGCTATGGAGGTGTAATGTTCGTTTATAGCAGATAGGTTATTATTATTATCAGAAACCATAGAAATATTTAGAAGTGGGTTTTTTTAATATCAAAACTCATACTTTTATTTTCTCTATACCCACTGCATAAAACAATTGAGGAAAATTACCAATGTCAACATTTATTCGATCAAACATGATACACTATACGTATGAAAATACCCCTACTGGTGATTTCCCGGGGGGCGCCGTAGTACCTAACAACAGCGACAGGTCGAATTTAGCCTAGCTTTAGCACCTGAGATACAATGCCGAGGTGATATTTGGCCGTTAATAACTCGTCCGGTCCCGAGGCGATAACTTTAGTTAGACAGCTGTTGAATTTCTAAAGAAACAACCTTCTTGTTAGGCCTTCAAGGCTGTGAAGAAAGTGCCTAACTTTACTTCAATTCATGATTACTTATGTTGACAATTTCACCTAAGTTTTCAGAAGGATATGTAAAAGGCCAGTACTTTATGAACATACTTTTAGTAAACATAGTCAGCATCACATGATTGAAACATTCTTGTACATAAAATATGTAAGTACCTAACTACCTAAACATTAACCCATTAGTTGGATGTAACAGAGTATTGTGGGATGTTGAGGTAGTTCTACCGTACGCTGCGAATACTTGGTGCGACCCCAAGGTTAAGAGTTCAAAACAGGTCCAGTAAAACATGTCCTGTGCATTTTACGAACATTTCTCAAGTTGCCTGCTAATTAAACATAGTCACAGTTGATAATTTATGCCTGGTTAGTAAAGCCATTAGAATACAATTTATTGACTTTACAATGCGGGAATTACATTTTGTTACTATAATTTATTATGGGTATACGGCAGTTGACATCAACTACGTAGGTAAACGACAATTGTGTTACTTTCATTTATGATCCTTAAATTAAGGTTTAGTTTGATACATTATAAAGCGCATACAAATTTAAAAGAGAAAATGAAAAATCTGGTTTAAAATTACATAATTTTATGTTATTCAACGTTTTTAAGCAGTAAAATGCACAATTATTCCGCATGGACCAAAACTGCGAAATGAAAATAATAGTGGAACAAACACTGGCTGTATGAGTACCGTTTTGAGCTGCGTAGTGGCGGAAAAGTGTGAACGACACTCACGGACCAACTCACGCAGAAATTTATTCCGCAGTTTTTGAATTGTGTAACACAACATTTGAGTTTGCCTGGAACCGATCCTTTCTAGCCAACTTAGTGCTCCAATTTTTATTTCATTAGTTACTTTGCAACCATCACATAAGGGCAGGAAATATTTGTTGCATTATTGGTTTAGGTACCGAAATAAAAATAAATTATAGGTATTATAAATTATGCATAGTTAAACTTCTCTAATTTAAAATTATTTTCAGTGACAATCATTTTATACGTAAAATAGAGTCGAAAGACACAGCGTTAGCAGGCCACCCACCACGTGGACCGACGATATTATCAGAGTCGCGGGCAAGTGATGGATGCAAATGGCAAGTTGTCGTTTATTGAGGCGTTCTAAGGGGGAGACCTTTGTTCAACAGTGGATGTCTTCCGGCTGATGATGATGATGATTAATAGAGTTACATGTAAAATTTATATTAATTTACTCTACTATAGCTTACCTTCATTAATCAACCTCCTCTTTTATTAAACTAAACAATGCGCTCGTTAGCCTATTTCAATACACATTAAACATTTATTTGACATAACTGCAAAGATTATGTCAATCACAATTTGTATGCGCATATGTAAATTATTCACGAGCGACTAACGAAATGCGGCGGTTGCGTTCGCGTTGACAGAATGAATTTTCAATTTGTTTAGCGAGGACAATGAGCGATGATGATGCAATTGGACTTATTAATATTGTCTCGTATGATATTATAAATATCGTTGAAGTGCTTGGTAATTATACATTTATAAACGAAAGAAAAAGAAGTACTACATTCAGCCTGTGACTTCATCTACGAACATTTTTTCATCATCATCATCATCATCAGCCGGAAGACGTCCACTGCTGAACAAAGGCCTCCCCCTTAGAACGCCATAAAGAACGACAGCTTGCCAATTCCATCCACCGGTTGCCCGCAATTCTGACGATATCGTCGGTCCATCTGGCGGGAGGCCTGCCAACGCTGCGTCTTCCGGTTCGTGGTCGCCACTCGAGAACCTTTCTTCCCCAACGGTTATCGGTTCTTCGAGCGATATGGCCTGCCCATTGCCACTTCAACTTGCATATTCTTCGAGCTATGTCGGTAACTCTAGTTCTTTGGCGAATTTCCGTATTCCGGATCCTGTCGCGCAAAGAAACCCCGAGCATAGCTCTCTCCATAGCTCGTTGAGTGACTCTGAGTCTCTCCAAAAGGCCAACCGTTAGCGACCACGTCTCTGAGCCATACGTAATCACTGGCAACACACACTGGTCATAGACCTGCGTCTTCAGACACTGCGGAATTTTGGACGAGAAGATGTCGCGTAGTTTCCCGAACGCTGCCCATCCGAGTTGGATTCTTCGGGCGACCTCTTTGTCGAAGTTGGACCGGCCTAACTGAACAATTTGTCCTAAGTAGACGTAGTGGTCGACAACTTCGAGGGTATCGTTCCCAACGACAACCGGTACAGGTGCGACATGGACATTGGACATGATCTTTGTCTTGTCCATGTTCATTTTAAGACCCACCTGTTGGGAGACGATACTGAGGTCGCTGAGCATAGTATTGAGCTCCTCCAGCGACTCCGCCATGATAACTATATCATCGGCAAAACGAAGGTGAGTGATGTATTCGCCATTGATGTTGATGCCGAACTCGTTCCAGTCCAAGAGCTTGAAAACGTCCTCCAACGCATTTGTGAACAGTTTCGGAGAGATAACGTCTCCCTGTCTCACACCACGCTGCAGTTGGATTGGTTTCGTACTCTCGTCCTGTAGCCGAATTGACATGGTGGCGTTACTATACAAACACTTCAACACCTCGATATACCTATAGTCATCAAGAGTAGCATACCTGATACTCAGAATTACCGACCGGTATTCGTTGAAGGTCATCCAGGTATATGCGCCGACCTCGACACACCCTGACGATGAAGTAGAGGCTATGTATGAGGAGATCTCTGAAGCCATACATACCTCCGAATCCTACTTCACCGTTGTTATGGGAGACTTCAACGCTAAGGTGGGCACTAAGAATGGCGATGAGTTGAGAGTAGGGTCGTTCGGATATGGGCAGCGGAACCAGAGGGGCCAGCGGCTGGTCGACTTTATGGAGAAGGAGGAACTCTATTTGATGAACTCCTTCTTCCAGAAGCGACCATCCAGGAAGTGGACGTGGATAAGCCCCGATGGTTCAACCAAAAATGAGATCGACTTCGTCATGACAACCAAGAAGCGTATATTCAGTGATGTCTCTGTGATCGGGAAGGTCAAAACCGGTAGCGATCATCGCATTGTCAGAGGCACACTGAATATCAATGTTAAGCTAGAACGGTCTCGTCTGATGAAGTCCACGCTCCGTCCTGCTCCTGCCCAAATCCAGAACCCCGAAACCTTTCAACTCGAACTGCGTAATCGTTTCCAGTGCCTAGCCGAATGCGAAACAGCGGACGAGATAAACAACGGGTTTGTGGAAGCTGTCCAAGCAGTGGGGTCCCAGTTCTTTAAGACCCCACGCCGAAGAAAACCTCAAAAGCTCTCCAATAAAACCATTAGACTAATGGAAGCCCGGAATGAGATGAGATTGCAATCTTCAGCTGATATGTCGGAATACGGCCATCTCAATAGGCGGATTTCAAACTCCACGCGACACGATCTGCGCTCCTTTAATACTAACCGTATAAAGGACGCAATAGAGCGGAACCAAGGCTCCAAAGTGTTCGCGAGGAATTCCTCTATTGGGAAAAGCCAAATGACGAAACTGAAGATCGACGATGGCAGTATCATCTCATCAAAACCGGAGATATTGAGAGAGCTGGAGAGGTTTTACGGACAGTTGTACACTTCGACACGGAAACCCGTTGTCGGTTTGGCTCAGGACTCTAGGGCTAAACTGACCCGACACTACACCGAGGACATCCCAGACATCAGCCTGTACGAGATTAGAGTGGCTCTGAAACAGCTTAAAAACAACAAGGCGCCGGGTGATGACGGAATTACAACAGAGCTTCTGAGAGCGGGTGGAAAACCGGTACTTTTAGTCCTCCAGAAGCTATTCAATTCCGTCATACTCGAGGGTACTACGCCAGAAGCATGGCACAGGAGTGTGGTGGTGCTCTTCTTCAAAAAAGGTGACAACACCTTATTGAAGAATTATAGACCCATCTCGCTCCTGAACCATGTGTATAAGCTGTTTTCGAGAGTCATTACGAACCGTCTCGAACGCAGGCTTGATGACTTCCAGCCTCCCGAACAAGCCGGCTTCCGAAAAGGCTTTAGCACCATAGACCACATCCATACGCTCCGCCAGATTATACAGAAGACCGAGGAGTATAATCGGCCACTGTGTCTAGCGTTTGTGGACTATGAAAAAGCCTTCGATTCTATCGAAACCTGGGCTGTATTGCAGTCCCTCCAGCGATGTCATATCGACTATAGGTTGAGAACATTTTTTACTACTTCCGAAAATCTATTTATAATTTGGCAAAATATTTTTTCGAATTGGCTGGATAGTTCCGAAGATACTCCTTACAACCGAATACGAACTTTACATCTTTGTAATATTAAAAAAAAGCGATGTAGTGTACAGTCTTGTAACAATTAAAAGTATTGTGTTACTGATTGGTGGCTTAACGAGTCTACGTATCTTAGGTGACAGCTCTTTGCAGATCAAAACTAGGATAGAGTTTCGGCGACTATTAGTACTCAACTCTTGCTCGTCCAACCGATTTCCATTCCTGGCTGGAGGCCTCGCTAAAAGTTCTGTTAAGCAGTTGAAACTCCGCTGAAGTTCCGTACCAAGTTTTACAGTCGCCCCAGTTAGTCAAACGCCTGAGAGTCTAACTTGACTTATCAGTATTTCTTAGTAAATCAAATCGTACCGATAAGACAGTTTTATTTTATTTATTGCAATATTATATGAACATTGTGATGCTTTTTAAGTTTATTTGTGTATTACATATTGTTTTTAAATTGATAGATTTATTTTGTAAATAGTTGTTAAGAATGTCGTGTATTTTTTTAAATGAAATATTTACAACAAATTGATGAATTTCATTGCGATAGGTACTAAAAAGATACTGATATCGTAATTATTCTTAATATGTTTTATAATAATTATTAAGAGTACGTTCACTTTTAATTAAAACAGTGAAATAGGCATCACTAGTGTGTTTTGACCTTTACTTAGCCTCTTGCCTCCGCATAGTTGCTGTGCTCCTAGTAGTTTTAATGGTAACGCACACACGTGTTACTTGAAACACATGTGCTCCGCTTAGTCATAGCTAAACTTTATGTGTTGATTTTAGAATCTTTTCTATCGAAATAAAAAAAATAATATATCATATTATTTCGTACATTTTTATAAATAATTTCGTTTATTAAAGTTTCTCTGAATATTGTTATCTGAAATGGTAAGCTAATTAATTATTTTCCCTAATTAGTTTACGGTAGTTACGAACTAAACCGACGTAATTTATGTAATTAACAATGTTTTAGTGGCTGACCTTTAATAAGAAATTCATTATATATTCGAAACGCTTATCCGAAACAACGCCAGGCTACTTATTTATTCCTCCACCGTACTACACAAATAGATACCTAAATTCACTTTATTCTTTGTTATTGTAGTCGTTCACGCTCACATATTTATGTTTGATTATCTGCATTAAGAATTCCTGCACGTATTTTATCCGTGATGTGTCACCTCCCCCTTGATGTTTTCATACTGCTCGTAATGAAATGGTGGACACTAATTAATTTCAACCGGACGCGAAATTGACCTATGTCAACGATGGAATCACATGATTCAACCCTAAGTGCGGAAACTTAACGATCGAATTTGGTCTTTTATATCCAGGGATAAAGGATAGAATTGCCTAAACTTGAACCGAAATCAGCGTGGATTTTGTTAGGGCTGTGAAATATTAGTTACTTATGTAAGTGTACAATAAGGTCGGCACGTCCGGCGCGAGTATTGTCTGACGAGACATTAACGGTGCGAGATGATTTTATTACACAAAGGAAAATTTCAAAGTGGCAATAAAGTCCAGTGTTGGACGTCTATATTGCCTTCATCTGAGATAAATAGCGGTGGCAGCGGTTTATTTAATTTCATAATTACTAGTATAAAGGATACAAAATATTATTAAAATGAAAGTGAGCTTAGGAATTATTAATGCAAATACTAAAACAGTATTTACACATTAGTGTATCAGTGACACATATGGAAAAGATATTCATTAATTTCAACGCTAAATTTAATAAAATCGGAGTGAGGAGTTGATCCTACAAGCTTCGCTGCTCATTATTTATTCCACCTTCGTGAAAACAATCCGAAAGGTAGAGCCTTACCTTATCCACTCAAGTTCACGAATAGTGACGTTGATATACTGTCATTGAATGAGTCAACACCTACCTGGTTACCCCGTGACCTTTCAACAGCGCTCTTTGCGGTGTATCAGATTTGTAGCAAATTCATGGCTGAAATATATCACTACAAGACAGATTGCGGTCGGCCCTTGCTCTTTTTATATGGCCTGATAAGCATAGTGATAAAACTAAAGTTCGAACATCACGCTTGTTTGTCGGCCGTCGTAAAAGAAAAGTTTTGCGATAGGACGGGGCCAGTTATATAATGACGTCTATAAGAGTCAACAACATCGATTATTTCATGTTATTCCAACTTAAAGAAACTTTGATAGATCCACTGAGTATCAATTGATTTATAATATTATCTAACACTCTTCAATTGTGGCCGGAAATGGCACTGTACAGACAGAAAAAAAAATGGAGAAATAAAATAAAGAGGAGGCGAGCAGTGGGACACATAATAGGCTAAATAAAAAAAAATACTCTTCAAAATAATTTTACCTACTTATATCCTACGGAACCATGCACCTATGTCCTAATCCAGGCTTTAAAGAGACCTACTGACCTATAATTAATGTATCCAGCTCGTTTAATAATTATTACATGATATATTTAAGACCTCCCAAATATTTTAATAACGCAGTTTATCTATTTATAGGATCTGCAATCCTTTCGAGGTTATCCTAGGAGATGGTTCCGTGACTTGCAACTTTGAACGGAAGCCGCAGGATTACCCGGGGAGCGGTTACCTTGACCTTCTATTGTGGAAAAGTCTTACGACGACTTAGGACCGCCAATCTACGCTAATCTCCGAGGGAAATAACAGTAAAAATAAATTCTCGGAGATGACTATGGTTGTTTGGACAAGCTTGTATGAATTTGTAAGATGAAATTGTGGGTACTGGAGTCACTGTTTGTTTAATTTTATGTTGGCTTTGAAGTACCTACATTAAATTGATTTTAATATCTACCTATGCGTCTTTCCCTAATCAATATACCAACGATTAAAGTCTTATCAATAGATTTGGAAATACGAGCTCCACTCAAGGCAGTGTCATACCTAATTGAAAATTAACCAAATGTAATTTTTTTTAAAACCATGTAAAGTATCGAGCGGTTTCTCAAGAAAACCTGCGACTGCTATAATCAGAATTATTAGAAAATGTGTCAATATTCGTCAACGTATGCTCTGTTACCTTTCATCTGTCTGATGGACTGAAAGAACATTGCCTAGTCTACCGAATATCTACCTTAATAGAGTTTTCAGTTCCTTCCGAAAACCAGCTACTCTACCTTTAGATATAAGTACTACTTAGGTGTGTATGCCACAAACAGAAATTATAATACTGTCAGCATACTTCCAGTATCCTAGCAAATCGCTAGAGAATAAAAATAAAAAAGAATGGTGATTGTATGGGATGGGTCATGGGACTTATTGTTACGACGGTGATATAATTATGTCAATTCCATACATTCACCATTTTATTGTAATCGTCTAGTGTTTTAAATTGATTCAATGTCTTTTTTGTATAATCATGAAATTTACTTATTTTTACCGCTTTCTTACATCGTTTAAAAGTACATCCAAATACATACACGCACGTATTATAATCATAGAATTAACAATATTTTATTTAGATTAATAACACACACAACGCCATGATTAATTATTCGGGGAATTAAATGAGAAGTTAAACAATAATATTATTACAAAAAAATATGTATATCCTCTGTTTGTCTGTTAAATGTCAAAGCTGAACTAATAAACCTATTTTGATAGAAATATCAAAACCCCTAGTAAAGGAGGACAAGGACATAATCTGCGTTAAAGTTTTACAAGCTCGACATTAAAAACCCGGATTATTTGTTATCTATGGTGTAACAATAGCTCTCTTAATACATACTACGTCATTTTCAGTCATACTCGTATGTGTCCAGATCACGTGAGTTATATTAATAAACAACGTAATTATCAGTTATGTATAGCCAGGTCACGTGATGACATTTCTAGTCCACACGGGTTTGGATCCTGGAACAAGGGTGACCTATTAAAAGATTGGATAGTGCGCCGACGGAAAATAGATTGTCACTCTAATAGGCTTTATAGTAGGTCTGCCTGATATTTTGATTCACTCCACTTTGTAACTGAAGCCTATAAGTTTATTAAAAAATGAAAATAGAACACTCACACATTAATATAAAGCAGAATGATCGTGTTTTGAAATAATAAAAGTTGTATCTTTAGGTATAAAACGCATTAGGAGTTGCTGTTACTGTTGAATGTACTCTATATCCGAAAATTACTTTCAAATACCTACCTATAGGAGTTGAACTTCCTACCCCTAACACTCTACTACGCCTAACCACTTAGCTACAGCTGCCAATCGATTCGTCAAATATTTTTTCTACTGATACACTTCCATGATTTTTGCTTCCATTTGCTAGCTCATAACAATCATTGGATGGTAGCACGCCATTTTGCACGGATTCAAAACCATGTACTAAATATTTATTGACATATAGGCCTACTCTTTATATCTGCGTCAGTCGAACGTCTCTCTGACACCGAATCTTAATCAAAACTACAAATACTTTTATGTCTACACTTACAGCCTTCATCTTCATAAAGTCAGACTCCAATCAGTCTCCTTTCTTCGTAACACGCCTAAATAAAATGCCAATACTTTGGTTATATTACACAACGTTATATTAATATAAGTAATATATTATGTTACTGCCTAATATTTGCGATATGCTTAAAATAGGATTAAAATAAAATTAATGAAATCGATGTTAAAATTCTATCTCAATTTTCCATGAACTTGGAAATATGTAAATGAAATGCTAATAGAAAAATAATTAATTACCTAAAAATAAATTTGTCTGTAAAAGTTAATTGTGTGCATCGGTACAATAAATAAAAACGTGTCTTGTTTTAAAACGATATAAAGAAGTTATACAATAACACGCTAACGCCACTAAAATGTTTGATTACATACCGTTCGAGGATTTGGCATTGTTCCTCATTCTTGACTAGACATTACGCGGGTAAAACTTGGATACATACACGAAACAGTTTTGTACGTGAAACATAAAGAATTTAATCGTAAACAGGTTAAAATTAAATTGATAGTTTCTAAAGAAATTAGAAGCATGAGTTTTAGGGTATTTAAGATCGAAGAACACGCTAACTCCTGGCTGGAGGCTCAAGCAGTCTCGCCTTTTACCCAGTGACGCCCAATAAGACCCCTCTCGGGGTTGTCGGCATAAAAATATCCAGCACAAAAAGCTAACAAACTCGATTCTCCACTCGCATACTACGATATCCTACCAGTTATACATATAGAACCTGATAGTTTCTGAGCTATTTATATGATCTTTTCCGATTCAATAGGCTACATTTTCTAAGAATACACGTAAATGTGCGACTAGTCCAAAGTGCGAAGAGGAACAAACCTGTCGCCGCGTGGTCTCCGCCCGAGACACGGCTGATCTTAGCCCGACGTAATAACAAGGGTGACATAGACATAACACGAGTAATACAGATCCACTCGACTATCATATTGGTTAGAACTTACCAGCTATAGCTTCTAACTTAAATACAATAGTTTTATGTAGTCACTGTTGAATTATGTATAAACAATACTAGGTATTTACGTTTTTCAAAAAACAGCACCTAAGTTAATGCTAGATTTAACGTAAATACATTACAATATGAGTTAGTGGCAAACACCCCAATTTTAAACAGGAAATCTTTTGCATTCATAATGGAGTTGGCTAAATAATTTGCATACTTATCTTAGTCGCAGTGTGTACAAACCTATATAAATAATTGAACTTGCCCAAAGTATCATGACAAGAAAATTAAAGTCACGCAAAAATGATGAGGAAGCTCTTTTCTTGAATAGCATTTTTACTATTCCTCCCCGAGTAAGTAGATAGCCAAGTATTTGATCCCGAGAGAAGCGTTTGTTGAGGTAGACCTATTCTATTCATATTTCAGCTTCAAATGTAGGTTACGCATATAAGAACAGGTACTCTGTCTCTTTATCGAGCTTCGTTTACCGTAGTGTATGAAATATATAGGATGAATAATATTCACTATCTTTTCAAAGGTCAAATGAATTTGGATTCGGAAAATATTATAGGCAATATAAAGGCATTGTAATAGATGTTCTATGCTTAGACTAGATTTGGAATATAACGGATCGGCTTCACCTTCAAGTTATCAACCAAATTTGCATACTGAGGCGTCCGACCGGACTTAGAGACAAGATGGATCTGTTTGGAGAAGACTTGGTATGGAATCGGGACGCCTGTAATCACTTATCCTCTATTATGCTCAAACTTAACTCCTGCCTAAACTTATCTATTCCTGAATAGTTTTCGAGGAAGTGATAGCGTGAAGTTTATATCTTGACTGCAGCTTAGAGAACGTCGTTCACTGTCTAATGTTAGATAAGAATAGGAAAGCGAACAAATATTTTCCACACGTCGCGTCGTAGCGGAATAGGTATCATTATTACTATAGGAAATCGCCTGTAACCCATTTATTTTTCATCTAGATACACTAGAAAGAATAACGTTGTATAATATATCTCTTTAATAGTTTATTTGCCGGAGTAATCATACAGTAAACAGCGGATAGGAGCATAAATAATGGTATATTACTTTTTCCTTTTGATGCTCTCCGGGTCGAAAGCAAGTTTTGTCATTTGTTTTGTTTTGCCTTGTCTTTGGTCCTGCCCTGTGAGAGTAACTGGTGAATTTTAACGGGTCTTAAAAACATAATATTATTATCTAATGAATCGTCTGTAGTGATTAGCTTAGTGTTTTATGCTTTTATAATTATGTTTTATCAATCTTTACAGTTAAGACAAGTAGTCTTGCTATGAATTCTTAAAGCAAGGTAGTTTAAGATGTGAAAGCGGGACTCAGCTTCGTTTAGTGTAACGCGGTGTCCCGTTTCCACATCTAAAACAGTCCTGCTTTAACAGTTCATGGTAAGAGGACTGTATTCTAGACAGATCCATGGGTGTTCTGAGAAACTTTTGCTGTATTTATTCTGATAGACTTTATGAGAATGAACCTAATCCATATTGATCAATAATATTTTATTACAAAGTATAAAGTTACATACCACAAAACGTTACAAGAAAGATAAAAGCTATTAGTTATTACCCTCCGTTATGTCCAATAAAACTTTATTTGCGTATTTTTGTCTGTGTAATGGTTCTTTTTACTTCTCAAAGTACTAGCTATACTATGTTTATGTAGTACTTACTATTTTATATAATCTTGGTAAGCCAAAGATATAAAAATTATCTCGATTATAGTCAATCTCCCTGTGGTAGCTATTTTTATTTCTATTTTATTTGATTATCTTTATTAACATAGCTCATAGGCAATTGTACCATTTAACACATTATGGTGCTAGAAAATAAAAGATTTTTATTTCATTTTTATTTAGGTTTTTATTGTCATTATTATTTAGATATTTGAGTTTTTTGTAATTTTGAGCCGCTTAGTCTACTTATATGTGTGAAGATGCAGTATTTTCAAATTCATGAAATAAATTCATTAGTTTTTCGAATATAAGTATTGAATTACGTGCACGTTAGTGTTATTTTAATAATATAACATAATATTTTGATAAGTTTTAATTATAAAATCTGGTATACATACTATCTTGTATCTTCATTACTATTTCTTCGCTAGTTTGATGTTGTTTATGTTAAAATTCAACGATGATTTAATTTCAGCCGTCCTAATTTAAGTTGGCTCTGCCTCCATTAAGAGTAACCCCTCAAGGTAACTCCGAGCAACAAGGTTACCAAGATTGTTATTACTAAGTTAGCACAATAAAGTTGTATTACTTCTGGCTCGTAATCATTACCTTTCTTCGTGTAAAAATGTACCGCATATTTCGTATTCAATGTACAGTATAGAAGTGCTAGAGCTAGGAAGTTATTAGCCGAAATACGTCCACTGTTGAACAAAGGCCTCCCCCTTAAAAGTGGTCGGTTGCCATAATCCCCGTCCATCAAAAATAGTTGGCAAGATATGCAGAAGAGTATCGGTAGCAGACACATTACCTAATATATTTCTCATGAATAATTATAGACCTGAAACTAAAAGTGAACAGTTTTTCTGTAAAACTGCGAACAATATTTCGTTTTGCTATTTACAATTTCTTCACGGTTTAAACGCGTTCCGCATTCATGAATTGCAACGAAAGTGAACGTTGTATACTACAATTAAGATTCTACATCTATTGTTATGTTGCGTCATCACAATTAGTCTCATTGAATTAAGTGTTAATTTGCTAACAGTTCAAAAATTAGGTAATACGTAAAGATGCGTTGACCTGGATGCGTTGGGTTAGGCCAGTAAGAAACTTTAATAAAAAATATTTTCGAATATCATAAATATTCAATTCTTACTACACATTTTATTGATATTGAAGTTTATTATTTGGTGTGTTATACCTATAAGGGTTAACCACTTTCTACGAAATCGGAATTGATAACCGAATATTAAGTGTTTGGGTCAAAATATATTATAACATAACCTTTCTACTGTTAATATTAAAAATTTTAACCGTTCTAATGGTTTTGTAGGGCATTTGTTTGTAAATTCGATATTTTTAAATGTTTTGGATGATACCACATCATCATCATCATCTTACATCCTATTAAACGTTTTTGGTAAATTATGTTTTGGAAGTCAATTTGTCATAAGTAGTATAATCGGATAAGATGTAAAGCATTATCATTAAGAAGCATTATTCGAAGACTGTGCTCAAATTTAAAATCATTTTATTAATTTATACTTCTAAATACTAAATTCACGTGTTTGCCAACTTAACTAAACGAATAAAAATAGAAAATGTAGATTTCTCTGCATTTTGCGGTTAATAATGTACCAACCGAACGTAATAACGCGAAGGTTACCAAGATTACATAAATACATAATAAAATACAGAGGTTCACTCAAAAGTAGGTTGTTTGTATGTTCGTTATACCAAGAGGTTACCAATTATCACTCTATATCTAAGTTCTTATGGAGTTTGGTAAACAGTTCTAATTTCTAGCTGATGGAGATTTACACTGGGGATTCAATGAACTATTCGTACAAATACAAAGAGATATCACTACCTTGTAATGGCAAATTCACTTATTTTCTATTAGGTTAATTTATCTTAAACTTATTCAATGATAGCTAGCTAGTAACGTTAATTTTAGTTACAATTGTACTTTATAAAATGTACGAAAAATGCAGGAGACATCAACTAGTATTACAAATGTGTGCCGAGCACGGACCGTGACGGACGGATTACTATTTTATATAGTAAACTGTATGAGAAGCCTCGTTAACGAGAGGTGAGTAAACTTAGTCTAATTACCCAACGTTTGTACTAGAATGCTTTGTATATTAAGCCTATTTGCTTCAGATATATTAAAAGCCATATTCAAAAATAATTCTATCTAGTCACTACATATTTTGAAAGTTCTAATATAATCAAATAGTTAAGTAAAACAGAAGCAATGAAGATGTTGAGGCGAAAATACATTAAAAATGTAACTGACCTATGATACAAAAGCTTCCAGGCAGCTAAGTGGAATATATTGAACTGAATTGGTTCACTCAAACAAGACATAATAATATCTGGCTTTGTAAACTTCGGAACAAAGTACGACGCTTATAATAGCAATAATTTACATCAAAAACAACTACCCGAACCTTAAATGTCAACGAACCTTAGTACCATTATCTAAGTAAATAACAGTAACGCGTCTACCCATACAACACTCATACAGCGCCATATAACGTGACGAGAAGCGAGCTCATTCACATACAAATGTAACAAGCGCCCATTCAACCAGAATACGATCCCGTTTAGTGGACATTGGTCATGTGGCGAGCGACAGGTCACGTGGTCCGTGCAAATGGCAATTTAGGAAACACTAGAACAATCTGTTTGTTTACTCCGCTGGAGTTTGCCATAGCACCTATATAATATTTACTGCTTAGTATGCATTCCCCATTATCATAACTGTTAGCCTGGTAACAACTTCACGATTGAGCGTCAGCATTGTATTGAACCAATATGAGAACTAAATTGCTATTATTGAACAAAGGCGCAGCTAACGATCGATCGTGCTCGATATATCCACGACACACTCTGGCGACGAAATTGACAAAGGAAAATACAATCGTTATTCGATTAAAAATAAAAAAGGCAATATGCGAAATGACTTTATGGCAGTGAAGCGGGGCTGTTGCGTTCACAATTTGTGGCAAGTGAAATGAAAACAACCAAAAAACGCGGGTTCGCTTGATATTACACCATTCACTGCGGCTCGTGGTCATGTTTTGTTCTAACGGCTAAAGTTAAGCCATAAAATTCTTATTAAGGGGTTCGTGCAAATAATATTCATTTATGTAAGGATCTTTTATTTCTTATCAAATACGTACTTTGCATTTTTAAGAACACAGAAGTTAATAAGTATTAAATCTTTTATTTTTAACTTTGAAGATATTTTCGATTATCGATGAGTAAATAGTTTTTAGCAATTCAAAAACATAACTAATTACGTTAGTAAGGCTAACATTCCAGCCAAGGAAAGGCGTCGCTTAGAATTATCTTCACGTAATGTTGATGAGACGCTGTAACTCAAAGGAACATACACAAGAACGTATGTGGATAAAATCAGAGCAAACACCAACAAAAACAAAACAAATGCACACTCTATATAAACGTGTTAGCACTGTTAGCGTTACTTTCTTAAACATTGCCATCCAAACGCTTTGTAATCCTAACAAGCAAAACTTGTTAAAACGAAACTGCACCAACTATAGCTCGGTTTGCATTACATGTTAAAGCAAAACACGTGTTAGTATGAACTGTGCTGAAGGACAGTGGAAATTGTGCGAAAGTACGAAATGCACGCAAACAAAGGAACAGGTACAACAAGGATGTGGAACTGTTTCCACTGCATTGTGTGCACAGATACATATTTTTATTGTTTACTGTGTGCATCGCGTGCAGCCTAGCCAGATGAAAAGGAAAAAGGCTTTTCTTTATAATGTTTAGGATTGCTAAAAATTTTTGTGTAGGTACGTAAAAATGGTATATTGTTTTTAAAGTTTGATGGTAAAAAGTCGTCATTAGTATAAAGATTACTGGCTTTTTTGGCGTTTTGGCGTTTGAACTTACAAGTTCTTAACTTGTGTAATAGAAATGGCCTTAATTCATAAAGAGATTTGTCAATAATAAATAAGTTAATTGGATACCACGATAAAAATTATAATGTATACTAGAGTACAATAAATGCGCCTATGAAGTAATGAAGTATAACCTACCTCAAACTCTCACGGAAACACTTTAAAAGAAAATTGAGCTTTTAGACACGTGCTGCTGTTCTATAAATTCTAGTCACGTGTCAACCCAAAAGAAATGTTTTTGTTACTTCTTTATCTGATATAAATTACTTTTTGGTAACCCTCCGTTGAACAGAACAAAATATATCAAGAGATCAAAAGACCGGTATTTTGTGTTTAATATTCGTAAATATCTTATAGATACTAGGCTTTAGTATACCTAATGAATGAGTGTAGATAGGCTGGGTTATCTAAAGATTAAAACTTGTTTTTAATGCAAAGAAAGCCTTAAAGATTTTATTTATTCTATTACGTCTACTAGTCTTCCTGTTTCTTGTAGTAGCACTTCGACTGGACGCTAAAGTGAATCAGTTCCTTCAATCGAACGCAATCTTACTCTCTGAATTCACAGGTACGCTCTAAAGACCAAGGATGGTTTATAGATAGATTAGTTAATATCCCATGCATAAGTTATGCTCATAAAACTAAGAACTTCTAAAGCAAGATAAACCTAGTTTACAGGGCAGAAATGGTTTTAGTGAAAGATTTATATTTTCCCGTAAACACTTACTAAGTCAGCATCACTTTATATTAACAAAAGTATCACCCTAAGTTCTTGATGACTAATAAATTTTAATCGCCGTTAATTTATCTCTCACGAACTTAGGCAAGCGGAAGTCCTTTAGATTCGAGAAACAATTTTCATTTGAACACCGAAGCTTGCGAATAATGTCTGCCTTTTTTGTCGTAATCAAGTACTTAGTACTTCTGATAAGACACGCTCCGACAATTTGAGGGGCACGGATTTTTTGAGTACTTTAAGGGTATAAAGTGATTGTGGATAGGTGCTCCATGATACCGCCGCTTATTTTATAAAAGAATAATCTTTGGAGGAGGTTCCTTTATTATTTTATACACGTTTCCCTGACGGGGTGAAACGCACTTGTACTAGGGTTGACATAAAATGGCAAGGTAACGTCAATGGTAAAAGCATGTATTTTTTTTGGATAAATTACTCGTAATTCTGTGTTTATAAAGCGTATAATATTCATTCAGAAAACACACGCATGCCAACACTATTATATTCCGTTACGGTAATAGGCTAGATATTACTCGCTACGCATTTTCTTACATCTAGTGCCTTACTATGAGCTTGCATTGCATTAGATACATTTTCCGTTGTGGAAGCGAGATGTTGCTAAGTGCTGTGTACGGCGTCTAGCTTCCACAGCGAAAAATGTCCTATAATGCAAATGGCCTTACTCGTCCTGTGTATGACAATAACATAGACGCAAAACCACTTCAATATCTGATTAATGTTGTTTTTAATAAATCTTCATAAAAGGCACAAAAAGCTTTAACTGAGACAAAGTTTATCCGATTATTAAAGAACACGGTATAGTGTTTGTTGATAGTTTTTGTTGTTTCGTATAGTTAAGTGATTATAAATAATACCTGTTGAGAAATTGTGTTCATTGAATGAACTATGTTAGTAAACGGATAAAACTATCAAGCCGACTATAATGTATATGAGAGAAACAATGGTTTAAAATAATGATTGAATAGTTTTCATTATGAGTGACTTAAAGTCTATCTTGTTTATATCATTAAGAAACATAAAACCAACCGCAAAGTATTTATCCACTATAAGTCTACAATATACTCTTATATAAAAACACAAATTGGTAGTTGTGATACAATTCTTCAATTCAATTTTAAAAGAAAACATACTGTCCTCAATCACAATTAGTCCTACTTTTACATTTAATTTAATGATACAGTAATATACTTAAGAAACCTTGAACATGAAGTAAGAAGTTTGACAAAAAGACCATCCGTCTTCACGATTAGCAACTAATACATCACATCTTTCTTATTACTTGTGACAAGTGATTAAATAAGAGCGTCCCAGTTTCTAAGTTAATATATTATCTCGGTCGCGCTACAAAATTTAGACTACATTTCCGACTGAAATTGATTCTTGCTACTCACTGCTTTATTAACTCTAGGTCCTGTCTAGGCAATTTTAGTTGTGATGTTATTTTGCTGTTTTGAATTTCGTTGTTATCAAACTACGCTGCTGTACTGGAATTGCGGTTAGCACTGCAGGCCGTTTGATACTAATAACATTCTCTTTTATTCTAAATGTTTGTTCGTTCAAGGGTGTTATTTGTTTTTATAACGTAAAGGTCGTTTTAGAACCTATTCGTTTTGTTATTTAACTAATAATTGACTTTGTTGTGTCGCTTGTTATGCTGTAATTTAAAATGATACGCTGACCACTTCTGGATATCATAATAGCTATTTTATACTTAGCATACCTTCCTTTAAGAAACAAAGCCTAAAAATACATAAATTTTGAACATTTTCTGACCATAAAAAGCCTTTCAATGCCTTCAACTCGGTAATTACTAAGGTGGATAGGATCTATATTGAAAAATGTCAAAAATTTTCTTTCGGCAAATACCTAATGCAGTTTCAATTTGCTGCATACAGGTTTCAAAAGATTGTGATTGCATCATACGTTTACAGTCGGTAGAGCATCGTCCTAACTCACAAAACTATCTTGATAAATCACGTTGCTTACCAGATGCGTTTGATTAACATGCGGTACTCAGTGTACCACATAGAAATCAAAGGCTTAAAGCAAGCAATTACTAGACCGTAATTACCAAATTAAACTGAGATTTGGGCACCCATTTGGATGGAAACGGTTCACTGTGAGCTGTAATGAAACCCTTATATTGGACTAGGGATGTCTCTAGCAAATTAAATAATTGAATTTAGGCTTAATTCCAAAATGTACGTTTTAGTTAAATTGGGACTACCTACTTTCTGGATGAAATCACAGAGGTTAAGTTCTATATGGTTACACTTTATCTAATTATAAAAGTAAGTAGTGATTTCCTTTTTTCTAAAAACCTAAAAACTTATATAACTTTGCCTATATTAATTTAAATCCGATCTAAAAAAATAAATATCAACTTTACACAGCTCGATTGATTGAATGACGAGAGTCTTATTAGACCATCAATGCTGACAAACAGCGTCAAAATTGCGTCACCGCTCAATAAAACCACGAATTAAGGGATATCTCTACGGAACTAGAAACAAAAGGTATCGTACGAACGGAATAAATGTAATTGATGAGAGGGCATCCCGGAGCCTCATGAAATTTAGATGAAGTCCTACCCGCACTAGCTGTGACAAATGCGAGCACAATGCATTACAGGTACCTACCTACGGTCAATCAATTTATATCATAGCATATGGAAATACTAACGTAACGTAACGTAATATAAAAAATGCCGATTGCTTGGATAATGCCACCTTTTCGCCTTTCATGGGATTGTAGAAAATATGGAAAGTTGAGCTGATGTATGTGTGTGTGTATTTTCGCTAATATCCACAACAATATAAATAAGGTTTGGTATCGTGTGTGAACAGTGAAGTCTGTATGAATAATGGAGTCTGCTGTGCACTTCGTACAAAAGGCCTGCTAGCAAGGTGCTTGCTGCACAGAGAACTAGAATGTTTAAACAGTCTGTGCAGCCTAGTATCAACGTATCTTGTGTAAAACATGCTTAAGAATCACACCACTGTAGTAGATAATGTTTATAAACAATAATTTATCGTAAACAATCGCATTTAGAAGAATAGAAGAGCGTCATGGCGTATGTATTGCATGATACATGATTATTTACAAAAAAAAAATATAAATACGTTTCTATACAGTCTGCTTTGAAAATAGAATACCTATTTTATGAAATATATCAATCTGTTTATTTGGGTTGAGGCGGTTTTCTCGATAACGACTTTTGGGACTGACAGCTTAACGTCATTTACATAGAATACATCGATTCTCCATCTTTTGATTGACATCAGTGACGGGTTGAGTGCCTAACAATATCAGTTATAATATGAACAGGTCACGGACTTAATACGAATGTTGTTTTGGCTTTCGTAAGTTGGTCTTGATACAAATATACCCTGCGTTACACGAAACCAAATAAAAAACACGTAATTTTCACGTCATCGACGCCAATTCATTATTAATTAATTATCAAAGTTTTGAATATAGGTCTCAGATTTATTTAGAAATGAAGTGTAATTCTAAAAGTAACCCTTCAAATCGTTGCCCTTAAAAAATCCCAAATCCTGCTTTAACATTGTTAAAAACACCATTAACAGAGAGAGAAAAAGTTCCTTCAAGATTTAATTTAAAATATCAAACTCTAAATGGTAACCCGAAAGTTTTTAATGTCACCCATAACCCGACGTAATGTGAGCAGCCTCTAAGCTTATTTTGTAGCTCCCATACAATTTGACATGCGTGCATACATGGCGTGAGTGTGAGTTCTTTTTAGTACTGTTTTGCAACACAATATAAGACGTATTACAGTATTGTGTGCTGTGATATTTTTATACACATCAGTTAAGACAATGTTAACAAGTGCATGGCGTGCATCTCTCACGGTTTTAGCAAATAAAGGCCAGGCAACGTTCTACAGTTAAAATGTACGATATAAAGAAACTTAACTTCAAACTATGGAACGATACAAACAGGCCCTTTAATTTTTCTTAGTTAAACGTCTAAACAATTACTCAAATTACTACAAGACTACCTCTTACGTTTAGCACTAAATCACTGCCATTCGAAAGAGCTCATTAAATAATAATGAAAGGGTCTCTACTACTCACTGTTCCGAAATTGAGTACCCATTTAGTTTGATAGAATAGATCCGAAAATTAGCGAATAGATTTCTCCTGAATTTAGAGGCGACAGATTGACAGGAAGGGCGTGAAATTGTTGACAAGGACCGAATAAACGTCAAAGGGCTAGTTGAAGATTGATGCGTAAATTCCGTTGTGGCTTTCTGCAACTCGACTTAACTGTCAATTTATTAGTTTGACGTAAAGGGCAACTTTGAGTGAATCTGGTATGAGCCGGCTTTGATGTGGGTGTAAGTTTTAATTCATGCTTTTTGTGAATATCATATCGTAAAACGCCTGAACTATTTATTGTTTTTCTAGCAGAGTATCCTAACAAAACACCTCAAGAATGGAGTATATAAGGTCCAAAGAGTTATCATGAGCAAAAAGTACATAGTAAATAAAACATCTCTATGACATAAGATTTTCAAACATCTCCCTCTACAAATCGACAAACTTCTATAGATATAATATAGGTACGATAAACTAAGAGGCAAGTTTAGGATAAGGGTCAACATAAAACAAAATAAAGGGGACACAGCTCCTATAAAATGTTTATGCTTTTTATATAGCGCATATTAAGTACTTTTAAGTTTCTTTTTCATGCATTTAATCTCTACGATATGCTCGTAGTAGTTAGTAAAATAGTAGGTGCATTATCCACAACTTTTTACGAGTAATTCGAATTTAATGGGTACACTATAATAAGAGTTCATTTTTAGAAAAGCTAACTTCACACGTATTGTTTTTTTACTTAATATATTTCTTAATACAATTCATATACATATATTTATAAAGAAAAGTCGACTTTTAAATGTCGGTTGATCCTTTAACAGCTACAATAAGATATTTCCACTTTAAAATTAAAAAGCACCTCTATAACTACGATCCAATTTATTTTATGTAATTTAAAGCTTCTGTAAAGTGGCCTATATTTTTATGGACGTCTGTAAAGTACTCCCATTTACCTCGTTCAGTCAATTCAAACAGATTGTCGGGCAAAATGTTAATTATTATGAAGCGTCGAATTGAATCTAAATATTTAATCCGACTTCGCATTCATATTTCAAGTTCATTAGTGTTTTGGTCTCGTAAAATATAATAAATTATTCATTTGACTCTAATTTTAATACTGATGTTGAAATTTCTTGTTTTCGGGTTGAAATCTAGTTTGCTCTACATCGAAAGTACAAAGCGTTAAAGATTGATAGCAAAACTAAATTGCTTTCAAGTTAGAAGTTTGAGTTCTTACTTGGTATCAAGGGTAACTTTCTAAACACTCGAAACTTAGTGTAGGTAGTACTTATCAGAAAGTGAGGCTATTAAGTTTTGTTTAAACTCTAATTGAAGGCTTAGTTTCGCCTAAAATTTGCTAGACTTGTTTTAAAATAGCTTAAACATTATTTACGTTGACTACATAACAAGCTTTTCGAAGTCATAAAGTACTTATATCAATACTTTAATCTAGACAAAATCTATTACACGTCATTCTCATTTCCCACGCCAAGGTTCCACAGATCAACAGTAGGTAACACTAGGTATGAACACTCGAGGTGTGAACTACATCTATAGACATAAAGATTAACAATTAATTATCTGTTTTATAAATGCAATAAACTTTTTATTGACTCTCATACTAACCCAGTTAAGCTTATATTTTCCGTAAAACTACATATATAATACATTAAAGTTGGCTCAAGCCGGATTAAACCTGTAAAAACATTCAAATCAGGCGAACCATAACACTTATACCAAATAACAAAATACCAAGACATTCAGATACCTATACGTCTAATAAGTGCTATTTTATGAAGTCTTTATATGTAGCCGACGACAAAAAAATGTATATTTAGTCGTACCAAGCCACTGTTAGCTTACCATAATAGGGTTTAATGAGCTACTTACGAACATCCACTGGTTAACGAACTGTTATTAAATCGATATTTTTGGAACCACTGAGCATTATAAATGCTCATTAAGTCGTACAAAATAACTGGGTATTTCGTTCTAAACCACACGTATTTTTGTGTTGTTTTCGAGTGTTATTTATTTGAAAATAGCCAAATAGTACGCGAAGATTTATGAGCTTCAGAAATCTAATACAAATCCTTTAACTACAGAAATGAAATAAATGTTCCACCGGTTGACTAGCGTAGAGGCCCTAATATTTTGATTGCAAGCTGAGAGGGGTATTTTGTAATTGGCCAGTTATGACAATGGCAGGCAGTCAACTTTGCTCTTGTCACGAACCAACTCCAGCTCTCCAATTACGTGGTAGTGTGACATACTAATTACTTTAATACGAGGCAAGTCGTGTAAGGAATAATAATGCACCTAATTCCCTGCAATTATTCATCGAAGGTAGATTAGACGACCTTCATTCTAGCTTATAAGTAATTTATTGAATAAAAAATGAGAGCATCGATTATAGAGTTATTCAATGTTGCCATGATTGGATGTGAATATAAAAGTGTGTCAACCTTATTAATCATGTGATTTAGAGATTTAAATGCACTTTGGTGCATTTTCTTTAACATAGGGAAACTTGCGTATACTTAGACAATAATTAGACTGTATTCTTAGAAGATTATAAAAATGGTTATACGAGTATTGTCAAATGTGGTGCAAGTCTATATACCTAGTTATTAACTACGAAGATACCAGTAATTTGTATCACAGATTTTTTGTCATCGCCTTTTGTATTATGGCAAAACTTTTTCTCGTACTCTTACTAAGGAGACAAAAACTCTACTCTACTACAACTTGTACTACTGCAAAAGATTGTTTATAAAGTGTATTCTATTTTTACACAAGCAAGCTAAATTAGTAATCAGGCAATAATTGGAACTGATGCAATTCTAAACCAACATCTGTTTCTACTGATACGTAAAATAACAAGGCACGCAATCGTCAATAAGCATGGAAATCAGTCCCAAGGGGTATGACAACAAATTGGCCAATACGGGCGTATTTATTGCAGTCCATATGATTAATAGTCGGGTTTTATCGGAAGCCTAGAAATTTAAATTCGAATCAAATGCATGTTGATGATAAATCGATAATTTGTGCGCATAATTTGGCGAGTCGCGATTAAATTTATCGTTTTAAATTCATCTGTCCTGTGTTTATGTAGGAAGATGACATCCTGCATCGTATTGTGTGAAAATTTCTCAAAATATCACATTGTTGTTAGTATTAGATGATTCACATCACTTATGCGGCTTCTGGTAATAAGTTAATAAGGATTAGAAATATCCTGTGTACTGTATCTAGGTTACATTCCGCCATTCTTAGTTTTATCCAATTTAGGCTACATAATGTAATTGCTTGCCTAACATCCACAATGTAAATTATTATAACTGGATGAGATGCAATTTCGTGAATGGTTGCTTTATCTAATTTGTTATTCAAATTACTTAAATGATTATATTATTACTGTAAGCATAAAATCACAATTGAATTCCAACCTTATTTCAAAGTTCAGCAATGAAATTCTATATAGGTATATGTATATTGATACTCACTTGTCGTAATAAGCAGTATAATTTTCAAATTAAATATTTTTCTCAATTCTTCAATGAATCTGATACTTTTTTTGTAGAATCCACGACAAAACAAACAATTGAAGTTGAAGGTTTTACTTAAATATGTATGGACCAAGAGAGTATTAAGGATCGTTATTGTTTTGTAATACGAGGTTTTCCTGAACAATTACTCGTAAAAGGTCCCGGTAGAACATTTTGTTTGTGTAATTTAATTTAGTAGCTTTCATTTATTATACCAAATCCATAAATATCTCCTGGTTTAATTTAAATATTTATCCATACAAATTGTTTATCTGGTTTATAATTCCCAAATTATTGATACGATATGTGACCGTAAATATGTATGTTAGGTAATGGTTATTTTAGCTCATTGTACGGTATGTTAAAATGCTGCTTTTTACTCGTACTAAAGTTATCAATTATTTTTGGTAATTGGTCTCTTGCGGTAACCAAATCTTTCTCTATCCCTGGACGCTTACTTTGCAGTCACTACATCAGCAGTCTGTCTTGAAATAAACGTACGAACGTAGACAACGATTCAAATGTCCCCAGTGACATCAATACCATTTAACAGCTGAACACCTACGCCATACAAGATTCAAACATCCTTTCACAACAAACATTTATCCCACCGGTAGCCTCCCTTGCACGAAATTTACTATCTTGTGTCGAAATAACGGTAAATGAACCATAAAAAGAGGAGTATATTCGTTTACCGTATACGAGGCACATGTTGTGCATAACCATGAATGGAACGCTGGGTGTGAAGGAGATTCCATATCTGTATTGTCCTTATAAAATGAAAGAAATTCTTATGCGCGTTGTATGGTTTCAAGGGGTTATTTTATAAAAGAAAATCTTATTATATGAACATGTTGGTATGTATTTCTGTTTAGATTACTCATTATTATTTTATGAGTACGATATTTTTCATTCCCTCTTTCGAGTTTATTATAGGTACAATAATTTTCTAAAATTGGTATAAATGGATACCGTGGCAGCTTGACTTAATCAATTACTAAGTATCTATGGGAAATCCTCTGGCAAAACCTTTTTGTAGAGACAGTGTCGGCTTGTATTTGCGCAGTGCGCTACGAAGTCTAATCGTTGCACGCAACTATTAGATACATTAAAGCTGTTAGTTATAAGCAGTGTGTAGCAATAAATAGTACAGTAATCAAATAATGTCGTATAAAATGCTACAGCGAAGGCAGAAATATAGCTTCGTATTTTTGTATGTTAAGGAGTAGGCAAACTTAATTGGTAAACGTAAAGGTTTTATGTCAGAACATCTTCGAGCTGTTTGAAAAGGATTTGTGTAACTAGACACGTGTTGTCACGTCGTATATTCTCAACATTCGGAATAAACAACCACGCTCCCGTTGACGATCGATACGTATCTGCGTATCCATACTTACCTTTGCTACTTGATTATGTTTACTGTGCACTCGGTGTTCGGAATGCTATCTAAATTGTTCACTTGCAGCCTAATTCCTTAAAATATGCAGTGCAGATGCAATAATGGGCAAAAAACGGTTGCTATGAGATATCGAATTATCCTTTAGAAACTAAAGTTATGGTATCTAGAAGTGCAATCACGTGGCTTGCTTGATGTAGTCTCCTAAGTATATTAGTTCTAAGCCCTATAAAACTTTGATATAATGGATGGCAACGAAATCGAAGTCAAACTTGTGGCGTCATAAGCACGACCTGCTCCAGGGACTAACTTAATGCGACTACAACGAGGGGTTGCGACGTTATATTACTCAAACATCCATGCAGTAAACTATGACGTTTCTTACCGGTTCTTACCCATAAGAATGTTACTCTCGTACTCTGCTACTAGAAAAATGATGCTTCAGCCTGTAATTTTAAACGTGGTATTTAACATCTTTTACTTAAGTTGACACATAAGAAGAAGATAATTATAGTAGGTAATAATAATCATGTTGTCCATTCTACATTTCATACAAACGAATTATCATAAAAGCTTGATGTAAATCTTTTCAAAGTTTAATGATGCTTGTCTGTCCGTGGAAACGTTGAGACGTAATACCATAATTATTTGAGCATTAGAATTCAAGTTATAATACTTAAAGCTGATACTTAAATGATTATGTCGTATGATAACAGCCTCTTTGGCCTGTGTCTAGTATTATTGTTGAAATATACTTCGACATACTAGGTTTTTATTTCTATTAGGATAATATTATATTTTCAAATTCAAATTCAAAATGTTTTTATTTCATATAAACCTATTACAGGCGCTTATGAAACGTTAGGATGCTAGTTGCACGGTTCCAAAATGTCATTCCAATGGAGAAGAACCGGCAAGAAACTCCAGAGGTTACTCATTTAAAAAAGAAAGATGGTACAAATTTGTAAATTTACATAGTTTCATTATGCGACAACAAAGCAAACTAATAGTGATAAAAGGGAAAAAAATAACAAATTGGGCCAAAAACCCACGGTGCAATTAAAACTACTAGCTATCACTATTCTTTACATTGTGGTCACATTTACAATATTGAAGAAGACCTGGAATCAATTATATAAAATAAATTGCCCGAAAACTGGGCATAGGTATTAAAGCTTCTGATAGGGTTTCCATTATTTATTTCTACAGGTGATAACTATAAAAATAATATTTCTAATCAATCAAAGTCCACTGACCGAACAAAAATCAAAAATTGAATTCGGAATATTCATGTTTGTACTTCGATAAACAGGTACCCTACATTTCATATAAAAAAATCTAAGCAGCTTTCACGCCATTGGCGCCGAAGGCACATCTAGTATTTAATAAAGTCTTATATAACTTTGCGAATTGATGAATTTACAACGACACATTTTCTTCGTCTCATGAGATTTCGCCAGAATATTCTAAAGAGAAAATAATTCCGGCGTATTTCTTTAACGTTATTCAGCCTATCAATTCTGTTATTTTACTTCTTGGAAGTAAATTGTATTTTTTGAAGTTAGACGCTGCTTGCAGTACTCGTATTTTCAGGATTTGCAAATCTTATAGGTAATTGTTAAAACTAACAATATACATACATCCACGGAAATTCGGTCCACCTGGAGCAATCAACATCGATACCATCTTTGTCGAATCTCCACTTTATATATAGTACCTACCTATATTCTACGAAATGGCCGGTTTCTATGAAATCAATATCACATACCGACATAAAGAATAAATTATTTTAAAACATTAACACGTTTAATTACTTGGTAAGATTATGTGTTTTTTTAACTGAAATATCTATATCAACGTAATATCAACGATTCTACGTTAAATGAATAATTAAGGTCAATTATTTAATTGTAAACTATAAGTTGTATGGAATCTGTCACATTTTACTTTAATGAAACTCAAAGCTTATAAAAATTACACAAAAAAATATTCAGTCCTTAATTCATATAATACATAATGTATGAAGGTCTCCGGAAACAAAAGTTCGTGTAAATTAAAACACCCTTTTGTTAATATTACAATACAGTCGTATGGGCCAAAGAAACACGTGTTACATTGGAGAGACTTCCATTATAAGACCTTGAATAAAATTATGGTTTAACCAAGTATTTGGTCGCGAATAAACGATACAATAGCAAGCAATATAATTGAATTATCATACTTCAGATTTTCAGACATGATGTGAATATATTACATGTTTTTGAATTTTAATACAATTTTTACATACTTTCACTTTACGTACTTACCTACATGTATAGGTATACGTGGTCATATTTCATTATCAAGAAAAGTTTGGTTGAGTCTAAAGTTAATGATTACTTATGCTTAGTAGAAATATTGTTGTCCTTGAAAAGCAACTTACAGTTTTTGCTTAATGTTAGTAAAACAGTCCTCAAATGCGTAAAATATATGAATCAGAGTTAAACACTTGGTACGTCGACGCAGTTTGTGTAAATATTGTAAAAAATGCATATGAATGGATTATTGCTCGAGTTCGGTGTGTGGTCCGCTAAACTGGTTATCATGTATGAGCACTGATAGCGAATCAGGAATCAGCTCTGATTCGATCTGTAATGTATTGGAATTGGAATGTAAAATTACAGCGACAACATTAAATTCGAATACCACGGCGATAAAAACCGTGCGGCAAATTTTTGAATGGCAGTGTATACGTTTTTTGTCATTGGATTACATTTAATTTTAATAATTATCAACTAATTATAAAGGGCAAATTAGTTTGCATCTAAACTACTTGTTATGAAATAATTAAATGCATATGTTAAAGTGTAGTCTTATTTGCTATACGGCCATTTATTGTAAGCATCGTCTGATTTTATATTATTTAAAACTAACGACCACAAGTAGTCACTACGAGTAAAGTTTTATATAATAATTCTAAAAACTTTACGAGTATCTATATAATATATCAAAAATAAAAAATAAAGTTGTAAGTACGTAATAATAAAACGAATAATTTTACCGAGGTTTGCGTAGAGCAGTTGGGGTTTCCACTAAAATAACAACACCATTTAATACTTTGTGTGTTTCAAAGCCTAAGGCTTTCCTGCCTAAATACACATTTTCAATATAATAATTACGCCAAACCTCTGAAGTTCATTTCATCTGTATTTTATAACGAAATCAAGCAACAATATTAACTTACCCTAATATTGCGAGATATCATAACAAATGAAAGTATCCAATATCCGACGAAGAGTAATCTGAAAGAATTATTATGAAAACGGACTTTGGTCGTAGCGAAAACTATGTAAGTTGGTCTGAGGAAGTTACATAACTAACTGAAATGTCTTATATACCTACGAAGGTATCATAAAGAGAATAAAAATGATGGTAGAATGGTAAAAAGGCAAAATACGCAGCAACGAGTGAAGTTTGGGTCTCAGTAAATATTTAATTTCGTTTAGGTATGTTAACGTACAAGTATTAGTTTTCTTCAGAAGCCGGGTCTGGGGTCGTCTCTATCATTTACATTGATTGAATTTTGGTTTATTCATATGGTACCCTTTAATACGATCGAGTTCCTTCAGCATGTGTAGTAGAGTAAGTTTGAAACTCGGTTACGAGCGCACGTAACATCGATCGCAACTTATTTGTGAACACAGCGTATACATAGTCTAATGAATTGCTACCCCATAGCTCGTGAACACCACAGTAAATAAAGCCTTCCCCTCAATCGACTTACAATTGAACGGGAGAATAATGCCACGGGGACGCATCCGCTTTCTAAGCATGGAAATGATTGCGGACATTGTTTCTGCTTTTTGCCGACTACGACTGTAAATAAAAGGACTATGAATTAGTAACTGTATTATATAATTGCCACTGTAGCTGTCAGCAATTTGTGTACAAAGCCAACTATATAATACAGTAACGAGTAGGATAACTATATTTATCCTTTGGTGGGATCTTAGAATGATTGTGAATGCTATGACAGTCATATGTACAGTGTGCATGTCTGGACACGCATAGATCTGAACCTGGAATAATGTGCTATGTTTCAAAACCTCTCGGCCAACACTACACAAAAGATTATTACAATTATTATATTTTCAGGAAATTTATTCAACCAGAATTAAATCCTTTTATGTTTGAAACTCGTTATCTGGAACTGTTGGGCGGAATTGATCAATTTTGATTTAGCTGGGGACATCCGACTTTTTTGTGAAGTCCGCCATTATTAATGTTTTATTTTAATAAGAACTGTATTTACAGTTCAATGAATATTTTTAATAACTAGTTCGATAGCTCAGCGGCGTAGTAACAGAAATATTATTTACCCTCTTTGCCTCTGATCCTCCAATATCGAAAAATTCCAGTGGATTTCTTATTTGACGGTTAAAGTGCTCATAAATCGTGGTATTGCGAATATCCTCCACTATTATTGTATCCATATCAATGTTAGAAAAGTGAAGCGCTCTTTACTCTTTAGATTTGCTCGTACCACAAAGAAGTAGGAGGTAAAGTGTTTATGTTTATAATACCCCTACGCAAGTGCGACTACATCATTTATTTTTAATTTTGAAAGTTAAAGTAATTTTACTCTCATGTTAATTAACCAGTGAAATATTAGAAGGTCACTAATCTACATTACGAACTTTATTTCTCGTAGTGCTGCTGACATTAATTATAATTAATGAGGATAATTAACTTATAGAAGTCGTTTTACCTATAATATAGTAACTAACATGAACCTTTATAATACCTCGGTTTTGTACTTCATTAATCTCTTTACTTATTTTGTATTTCCGTAGAATTCGAACCGCTTAAGGCGACGAGCGAGATTACGTTGGCTAATATACTACATTTAAAGGGCAAAACTAAAGATCCGCAAATTTTGTTATACAATTTAAAATAATATAGATATCAAACATCGTCATCAGAGAAGCGCTAAATAACGGCCATTCTAATCAATTGATTCTTACAGTTGCGCCCAATAATGGGCATTCGATCATCGATGTTTTATTCGATACATTGATTGACTTTCATTGATGTGTTCTTATTCCCAATTCTATTGTTATCGTCTTTAGATCTTTACATCATGCGATTGACGTAGCAACTAGCTGTAGTTAATAATGCTAGGATACTTCATAATACTGCCAAGCAAAAGACAGTTTCATCGCTTTTTTTAAAGTATTGACTTTATAATACGCACACACTTTTCTTGCAATTTCTTTGGATTAAATCTGCCTCGAATGATGTCATACTGCGATCAAGAGCTTGAGCGATAAGCATGTGACTTTAGTGTCACAAAAAATATAGGTAAAATATGAGGCTATAACATCTATAAAATCACTTCAGGGAACTAGAGGGGTTGATAGAGAGTGTAGTGACCATTCCATAGCTACGGTTCAAATAAGTATGTAGTTGTCGGTACGTAACTACGTAGAAACTAATATGGGTTGGACAAGAATGAAATTTCTTTTTCCTATGACACCACAACGCGAAACTAGCATTTCCCTCCTTGTTAGTAACTGGTACTTTCATCAGCGTATTTGGGGAACGACTCATCTCTGATCCCGACTCGTTCGCTTCCGCTCGTCGACTCGTCGAGCAATTTCCGTTGCAAACATACGTAAGTACAAATGAACGTACAGACACACCCACTAACCTGTTTGCGTGTATGCGTATGAATGGATGCTTTGACACACACGCACTCATACACTTCATACATGCATTTAGTCATACAACTTCGCTGGCCACTAAATGTAGGTTCCTAAAAAAAGAAGTCAAAAGATGGCCTTTCTAAAAGTATGTTTGGTATTGGGACTTGTCGGTACGCCTAAATGATCGTTTACTCTTCAAAAGCAACAGTAATCAATAATTAGGTCAGCATATTTTAAAGGAATAATACTTAGGCATTTAATTAATATGACTACATACAAGCATACTTCAGTCCATTAGGTAGCGATTATGATCATGAATATACTAGCAGCGCACCGCGGTGTTACCCGCTACATTTTTTCGGGATAAAAAGTAGCCTATTTGTTATTCCAGGGTATCAGCTACCTCCATATGAAATTTCATCAAAATCCATTCAGTAGTTTTTACGTGAAAGAGTAACAAACATCCATCCATACTTACAAACTTTCGCGTTTATAATATTAGTATGGATGTGTCTATGAAATGGAGGAGGATAACGTAAATTTGATTAACTATGATACATTACACCACTGTGAGTACGCATCTATCTTCCTTATTATTAAGTCAATTAGGAGTGGTTCATTAGTGCTTTATACTCGTATTTATATCTAATGTTGGTAAAAGTTTTGTGTGGATATCACTAGACCAGTTGCAATCGTCGTCGCATTACGAGCTCTTGTTTTGCAACTCATGCACGAGTGAATAATCAAACCAGATGTAATTGATGGCGAGGGTGACTGTCAGAATGCACAGGACCTACATACAGAAACATTTTAATGTAGAGAGTTCTTTATCATTTTTGTGGCGACTGTAACATGGGTAGAATGCGTCGATCATACATGAATACAATACGAAATACTTTCGTCTTCTTAACTTAGTTTAGGCTCTTAAACATGGGAACGTAGCATGAAGAAGTAATATCTCGATTTTCCAAACGCTTTTCATTATTTTTGCAAAAACAATATAATAATAATGATATTTAGGTACTGTAAACCAATTGAATAGTCAAACCCATGATAAAGAATGATCATTTATCTCAACAATAAACAAATAAGATGAATTATTTCTATTGGTTGGTTTTTAACCTAGAAATCAGATCAGAATCTTAAGAAAACCACGTAATTATAATTAAGTTACACTACAAATGAGCGATGCCTTAAACTAAACTACTTAATATCACGTGGAGCACTAACCTAGTTTATTGGATCTGAAAAATATATCCAAGGTTGTTACTAAGTAACTACTTAATCCAAATAAAGATATAAACGTTATGTACACGGTATATTGAACGTAATTCAATTTGTTTTGTTTTAAAACCTATAACGTACAATCAAAAACGTAGGTACTTATATTTTCTTATTCAAAACCTTAAATGAACATACATCTAGTTTAATTAATATCCTCATGCTAAACAGTCAATAATAACATAAATTACCTTTAAAATTGAAGCCATTAACCGCAAACAATTTTCACCAGCTTAAAATCCCACAGAAAAACACTGAACAAAAAAACGTCAATTCAAAACCACATTATGTCGCACTTCGTAACTGAGCAATAACAATAAGTTAATTAAGTCATTCGATTTTAAATGTTCCGATATTAGATTTTAATCGAGTTCCTTTTTGTTTACATTAGATACGTAATTCGAACTGTGATGACGGAGCGCGCGTGCAGCCCTCCTCCGTGTACGATCGGTACTGGCGTAGCACAATACTAGCGGCTACGGGTGACGATGAAAATTGTACCGGCTTGGAAAATGTTTTGGTCATATTCACAGTACGAGCATAGTAACATCGTGTTTGGAAGTAAGAACTTCTTTTACACGATCTCCGTGCTTCAAGAATAGGAGTAGTGATCTCACATGTGTATCTGTGTAATTTATGATTGCGCGATGTTTGGTTATATGATCTGACGGCTAGAACCGACGCGTACTTAATAGGGACGCACGTAAATCATCTTGGTTTCGGATGACCACTTCAAAGCCTAATTTGTGTTATGTGTCTAAATAGTTATTTTTAAAAATCAATGGTATATTTGATCAGTTTGTAAAATACTTTTTTGGAATAAACTAAAATGAGTTTTATGGTTAAAGCTATAATTATACAATTCTGTAAAAACAAGCGTAGCAATAAAATTGTAATACAAGGTAATGAGTCATACTGTCTTAGAGACTCTAATGTTAAGAAATATATCCTACAAATTACCGAATTCGTTTTTTCTTATAGGCATTATTCGAGTTCGTATATATTGTTGGTACTTATGTATTTTGGTCGCATTGTTAAAGTCTAGCGAGAATAAAACCCTGTATGGCTTCATGAAAGAGCTACCCATCTAAGTAAGTACCTACATTTATATATTAATGTATCAGCTGATAGCTACGTGACAGCTTTCGATGAGGCTTCGATACGAAGGAAAATTACACATCAGAAATTGGATAGAGCAACAAGTAGGTTATCACATTGTTAAGTCGTGATCACTGGATTGCCCGACGTGATATTCTTTGTTTATTTTGTTGTCTTCAGCTTTATCCTTAGTGGAAGGCAATCCGAGCAGTCCCTGTGGGTTCGTAGATTAACGCGCAACTAGGACGCTACTGTTCTCTATCTAAAGTCGCTACTCTAGTTAGTAATAGTGATGTTAAACGCTATTTTCATTGCTCTTCTTTAGTATTTCTGTTGTGAATCTCATTCTAATGCTAAATCTATGAACGTATTTTGTTATTCAGTATATAGCATAAAGGAACAAGGACTTTAAGTACCTAATTTGACATGGTATTGATTTTACCCTATTGATGGCTCTCTACAACAGGCTCTGGCTATAACGATACGAATTTCAAAAAACCGTTGGACCTCTTTTATGTAAAAAGTTTTCTTGTTTATATTGTTATTCAGCAACTTGTTCAAATCTTATGTGACGAATCCCGAACGACTTTTTTACTTTTGTAATAGTTATAATCCAACACCATTAATTGTCCTTGACACTTTAATTTCATACGTTATGTTTATATGTGCAATCTGATAGTAAGTAGATAGGTAGTAACATACCTAAATAGTATAAATATACATTACATTTTTATTTAAAATATTAATTATTAATTTTAAAACCAACAAGAGGCCTCTCTGTGAAATTTAAATAACCTGTCACCCTCCGCATGCATACGTGAGCCGAGGAGTTCACTCTATGAAAATTAAATTACAGGGTCGTGTGGCTTAACACAGGTAGAGGCAGGGTTAACCCATGCTGCGTTTCCATTCTAAATGCGTAAAATACAGGTTATTTTCATACCTTGACATTTCCTTGATTATTTCATAATCTAGACAATATAACGTACAATTATCCTTTTTAATCGAAGTTCTATGTTCGTCTACTTCACGTTACTTGCTAATAAATATTTCTATTCTATTCTATGCTTTTTTTTTCAATTTATAAAATAATCTGTTAAATGTACAATCAACAAACAACATTAAATTTATCAGTACCTACTATAAACTAAGGAACAATATCTTCATCTCTAGATTCAAAACAAAAATCCTATCAGAAATTCTGCGTGGCTTGTATACCTAAAATCCGGTATATGCAAGGACAGATTCGATTCCAGTGGAATTAAATTATCAGGATGCACAGCTTAGGGAGCCTAGCGTTCGATATCTTGCAGAACTTGTTATCAGAAATTGGCTAACGTCTTGACGTTCAGCCCAATTGTAAGGTACAGTCAACAGCAAAGGTTGAAGCTAGCTTCTTTATCTTGCATACAAATTACATGCAAAATATTGGTGGTAGGGTGGTTGATTAAAACTAATACGTACGGTTTAAAATGAAAACCTAATTACACTTCACTCTAATATTATAAAGGCGAAAGTTTGTGTGTTTGCTTCTCTTCACGCTCAAACGACTGGACCGATTTTAATGAAATTTCATATGGAGGTAGTTGACACCCTGGATTAATACATAGGCTTTTTATCCCGAAAAAATGTAGCGGGTAACACCGCGGGAAGCAGCTAGTATATTATCATTTAAGCTGGCATTCGGTGCTTATTATTAAAGATATTACTCTGCAGTAGATAATTACGGTTCATTGGTTTTATAACTCGTTTTGGTATTAGTAACGGCTTAAAATTTAAATGCATGTGATCTAGAAACTTTTTTTATATTACAGTACGAAGTCAAAAGACGGTCTTATCTTTTATTTTATTAAACAAAGGAAAAAATCTTTTTCCTAAAAAAAATACAGCGACCCTTCAAATAGGATCCTTCAGGCTTTATTATTCTCAAGACGAGTGTATTCTTTCAACAAAAAATAAATTAATTCAAGTTACTTACTAACCATGCTGTATTCGTAGAAATTGCAATTGCTATGATTACAAAATAATTGCACGATTATCGCTGGCTGCAAATTGGTCATTATTTACACTTTTAGTTCCCGTTTTCTACATGTTATGCTGGTTTTTTTATCTCTTGTATCTAAGAGTGGTGTTATTATATCATTATCTAAACTGCCAATGGGCAGGCAATAATGAATCGCTGACCATTGACATTACATTCTCTAGACAAGGATTCTAAGCTCAATAAATAGGAACTGTATCGCTTAGCATTCGTCATTTCACCATTTAAAAATAACGTTTTGAAAGAGAAACTTTCGCGTTTATAATATTAGTAGGGATACTGACTGATGTAACTGATAGTGAGTAGCTACTTATTCATATAATACGTGCTGGCAGAAAAAAATACAGTTATTTGGTGCTTACTTCATCTACACAAACAAAGCACCCTTGTGCTCTACCAATTACGAAGGCCGACCTTAATTACTACCCGCAGAAAAGTTGACCGGGCTATTGCAATCTTGTTTATGAAGAAAACAGAGACATGACTGTTATCAGAAGGTTCTTTTAATGAAGTTTCCTTCACAATTTCCACATACACACCTATGAACATAATATTATAATAAATGTATTAATGGCAATGAGCAATGCCGCTGTTTATGGCAATGCCATGTCTGTAATCATGTTTCGCTGTCATTGCTAAACATTACAGTTTTGTGCTATTTTTAACTGTGAGGGGCTTAGGAGAATTGATTTTTCTCTTTAGACAATATTAGTTAGAAGTCAGCTAAGTAAGTGTGCAAATTACATGGTTATGGCAATTCTATTTACATAAGGAGCCTGCTAATACCTCAAGATACATATACATCGACATGAATAATTTAATGACTATGTAATTGAAAAGTCTACTTTTTATTCTACTTCATGGCCTAATTGTAGAAGGACAAACAAGAATTTAGAATTCCATTAGGGAACTTGTAAATTGATCAAAACTTGAACGCCAGTTTCGAAATTAAATGATGTTTGCCTTTGTTCTACTGTTTGGCCCCCATTTTCCGAAATATTAAATAGGCAAAAGGCCTCGATGATAACTTCATTGAAAAGTAAAAGCTTACAGAAAATTATGAATACGTTAACTTCAATCTAACTTTATGTGTAGGTACTGAACTTGAGGAATTTAGGCGGATCTAATGGAATATAGCTTCCAGTGTGAGTTTGTTTTGAGTTAATATGTTTACTGGGTAAAATATATCTTTGAATTATTTACAATTGAGTTTCTGTTATGTTCCTCTATAATTTAACAAAAGTATAAATTATGAGCTAAGTTTGCTATTAACAACTTCACTATAGAGGCAAACAGAAATCGAATAGAACGATAAATGTTATCGATGACGTAATATGTCAATCTCATATATTTTACATTCTATTCGCCAAGCGTTTTGTCGCTTCTCTAGGGGAATAACAGCGCCAGTGGTCTGAATATAAGATCCAAACCGAAGCTTGAAACAAGTGAAAATTAAAAACAATGTATGCTGTTATTTCTACGAATAGGGAAAATTATTCAGTCAAGCGAGTAATGGCTTTGAATGAAGGTGGACCCGGCACTAAACTTGATGTCAGGTGTTAGTGTACTGGTATTATATGTAATTGTTGAGGCCACATAAACTGTGCATGGGTATTGTGCAGACCAGTGAAGTATCTACATAACGTGCTAGTACTGAATTACTAAGGCAATGTGTGCCGTCGATACAGTATAGTCTAAAAATTCAATGGAAATGTGTAATAATGATTCTGTAAACTTCATTTGCAATCATGATTATCTTGAGATAATCATGATCGCAGATGAAGTTTTATTCAGTAGACTAAATGTATAAATCTTATTATACGAGTTTGTGAATATAACTATGACCTCTTTACATTATAGCCGGGGGTATAGTCATCAAAAAATAAAATTTTAGTTTAGCTTACTTTGACCTAGGACATGTATCAAGTTTATTTAACAAGGCTAAAGTAATAGGAAAAGTTTCATTACTTTAGAAGTTTAACAAAAATATATCACTTAAACTTACATAAAGGCAACTTTAGGGTTGAATGGTTAAATAACAATGGCTCTTTGAGAAAAGCCTAGACCATTAATTATTTATATTGAAGGTTCTTGTGATACGAACTTAAAACAAATTTGCTTTATGTAAGTCTGGGCCCGTTAAACGTTCTTATTTTTTAAGATGAAATGTGGCTGCAGCGTCGCTTACTCGAAACTTATCGAAATATCACCGAACTCTACTCGAATTTCTTTTAAAATATGTATGGATATCACTGGTGATTCTTTTTCATATACACGCTTGCTACCAAGGAAAAATAAAAAGGTAAACTTGAACTCGATTGGAAGAAACCTCATACTTTTTCAAGTTTCATATTATTATTTCCTATCCCTTTTTTCAATACACTCAATCATTCCTACTGAATTGCCAATACCTAGGGGGTCGGGCCCCTGCATTGCGGAACCAAATTATCCCATTAACCACAGGAATGGAATGATCAACGCGCGAAAATGCTTTGCTTCCTCGCTACACGGTTGCTAACAGACAGCGATTGTGCGGTAGATTGCAATTAACAACGATTTATAGATCAATACTGACCTATATTGTAGTTTGTGAGACTGGGGACAATCATGATTTAATTAGTAGACGAACGAGGCAGTAAAAGGCATATCTTCAGACCTTTGCCCCTGGGTTCGGCAAAAACCTCTATGAGGACGGAAAGTGTACACCCCAAGGGACTTGTAAGTCGTGGAACTGCGTACTTGAATGCCGAATGAGTCCCTAAAGAGTCCGTTTTAGTTTGCCCTTGTCACCAAGAAGGGAGACTGGATTATTTCCAGAAAATGTTATGAGAGATTTTATAAAAAAACAGTACTTTGCTCAAGTATCTACTGTAGAGTTCTTTCCAAAAAATATGCTTATTCAGCTTACTAACTATATAGCAAGGGGTGCACGTGGAGATAATATGAGGGGCGTAGTAATAGGAAGCATCTACTTCAAGCCCTGACGCATTGGTTGATGGAGGGCGTTTTCCGATCTTCATGAGTGGCCGGTCTATTGCCTGATAAAGCATGAGACTTGTTCGACCGACAATTTTGTTGAATTATGTAGAGAGTTGTGTAACTTGATGTTAACAAAGTCTACACAATATATCTAAGTCAAGACTACCGAGAATTTAAGCGCTAATTGTGTGCCTCCAGATTTTAGACGCAGTATTGCTTTTAGATTCAGCCTGACAAATTACGATATACCTATTTGTGATATACCTGGTTTGCGGTTGGTATAAATGTATTTTCTTCTTTCTCTACCATCAAAACGACATAGCTCGAACCTTATAGGAGAAACCTAGAAAAATAGAAACCATACCACAGTAAAATAAATAAAGACAAAATTCTATCCTTCTAACAAAGGACTTGAAATGGTATGTAGGTTATTTATAAAACACCTATGTCCGGTTCTAAAGTGTGCCAGCCCCAACTTTATAGCGCCGCAGTTGCAGACAGGACAGGGAAGGACAACTTGCAGATAGCGGACCCTCGCTGCGGAATTCCGGATCGGGATGCAATTGGTGTTTGCCACAAAATCTAGATGTACAGGTTCATGGATTTATGTAAAGTAGGTACAAACGGTTCTGAACAACATACTGCTGCTACTGAAACAGATACTGCACTGTTTGATTTTTTAAGACTAGTATACAAGCGTTGTTTTTTTTATATATTTATGTGTAGAAGTAGCAGTAGGCACCGCTAATGTACCTAAATACTGCTAATGTACATAAAAACTAAATCTAGTAGTGCAAGTTATGAATATGTACCTGTTATTTGAACCTGAACAAGTTTAAAACTAACAGGAGTCTCTACACCTACATTTCGCTAATGTGGATTACAGATTACCAACCTATTCTTTTAGTTCCACACAAAGTTAGTTGCATTCCAGATGACGTGTTAATAACTAGTCACTTTCCACAAAGTTCAATTATGTATGTCAGTTATTGCCATTTATAATATTCTATTATAAAATGTTCCTATAAACTACTATGTATTTATAAAACTAAACTCTCCCGTTCATGTAGGTAATTAATTCTGAGAGGTTAGTTTATTCTACGTCTATGCAAACACGAGTGCAAACGCACAGGGGACAAATATCTAGAGACCAAAACCTCAGACTACACGTCTGGGAAAGTAAATAGCTTTAACATTTCAAAGATGTCCCACATTTCAAAGATCTCATGACTTGTACCACACAGAAACAGAAATACAGGAGCTAACTGCGAAATTCTAAATGCAATCTCAAATTCACGAAATATTTTCAATTATTCCAATTGCCATTTAGGAAATGGTAGTTTTAAAATATGAGATTTAAAATCCACCGCAGTGCTCATTTGAATGTTAAATAATAATATGATATAATTATAGTTGTAGTTGGTTTAGCGAGGCATAATTATGCTATCGTTTATAATGTAACTACCTAAGTACTTTTACAACAAAAGATGAGCTGAATTTAAAATAAAATAACACTGTTAAGTAATACTTACATAAATAATACGTCGTTAGTGGTTCGAGAACTTAATTACGAGTGTTGGTGTTAAATATTGCTATTATTCTTGTAAAATGCAAGCAATATTTTTTTATATATTAAAGTTAAGCCAAAAAATGCGTAGAAATGGCTTATTATAGTTAGTACAGCCGCTTTACTATGAACTCTTAAAGCAGGATAGTTTACGTTTCTCAAGCAAGACGCACATTAAACACACGTAGCGGTGTTTCGCTTTCATATCGTTATGTCCTGTGTTAAGAGTTCATGGTAAGAGGGTAGAATCCATAAACAAAATGATTACTTTTGACATCTAACGTCAATTAGTATACTTTTCCAGTACAACAAGGAATATTTCAATAAAACAAGAGTTCTTCAGTTGAAATAGTGTATTTTTACAGTTTCAAAAAATCAATAAAATATCTATTTAATTAATTGTTTTAATCCTAAGGATTACAAAAATAAGTATTCTTATAACAATTTTTAAAAAAATATTTTGTAATTACATAGCTTCGATTGCATCACCCAAACTTCGAAATGTTATTCAAACTTACACAGCTGAATATTTACGTTTAAATTTACTAGAAGAATATTTACAATGACGGTACTCCGCCCATAAATGGAAGACTTAAAAATAAATTGACTATTATATATGAATATTATATCTAAGTCTTACATTATGTCATGTTTAGAGATAGCTACCGATTAAGCCGTATATGTTTAGTACATGACAAACTAAACGATACTAAAATAACTATTAGTGGACTCTTGAATACATTTATTTTACATTTACACTTAATAAATACAATTCAATATAAAATGTACATAATATTATTATATTTCGGTTTACTTGTCACTTAATTAGGTAACTATTCTGTGAACCAAATTGTAAATATTTAATTATTTTCCCATTTTATTATACAATTGATTTTGAAGTTTGTTTTAATTTTAATAGTCTTATATGAAATAATTCATGGACAAACAAGAAATGCTTCTTATATAGAACCTTATAGAGAATTCCTTAGCCTTGGTTCGCGGCACTTCTTCGTATTGCAATTTCCCGAAAATATCTAAACCCTTTCAGGGTTCACTATAACTTCAAACAACATTTACGAATAATTAAAATAAATTATGACAAAGAACTTCACGCGAATTTGACGTTTTTTAAATTTTGTTTCGACCAGGTTGCACCGGCCATGGCCATAATCGGGCGCATAAATTTGCGTTATTTTCCGTGTCGTAATTTAATTTAATAATAATCATGCAAGCGATAGTTTACAATTAGTAGGTATTTACGAATAAGTCCATTTATAATATATGTAGGACTTAATATGGATTAGTATTAATCTGACAATATTCAAACCATAGTCGGCCCAGTAAAGTATCATTTACGTATGGGACTACCGCTAGTAAGTCCGATTTAGAGGCACATACAAATGTTTTATCACTCACCTAGAATATTAGCTTTAACATTGTTTATTAACAAGTCCTTAGTAAAACTGAAGACGCGATTAAGCCAGAAAGACAGCATATAAAATACCAATATTCGGTTAAAAAATACGGTCTGTCTTTTAAGATAGCGATGATAGGCGAGGGAAGTAATTGTCCATTTAAATCTGGTAACACAATATTTTGGCATTCCGGTCACCCATAGTAATACTACAAAAAGAAATATTCGTATCTATGACTTATGAAGGAGACCAGTGAAGTTGGCACAACAAATAGTCTAAATAAAATAGATCTATCTTCTCCTAATCTGGATAAAGTGACTATAGTAGGTAGGTATATATAATGTACGTAGTTAAAATCTAGCTTAGATCGTTCAAGCAATCTGAATTCTCGTACATTTATACGATTATTAATTTCCATTTTAGGTTAATTATCACTTTGATTGATTATTGTGACTACAAAAATTGTGCAGTCGTGAGATTTCATACTTTTACTGCACAATTAAGAAATATACACATTCAAACCTCTGCATTTAATAGAATATATACGTACATAAAGATTAAATAAGTACAAAGGTTATAGAACCATGCAACTGCATAATAACATAATGTACTACTATTGAAATGAGTAATTGATTACCTATAACAACGATTTACTCAAGAATTATGATAATAGTGTTTAAAAGTTGAGACATTATCCTAGATTATAATTTATGCTATTTACAATCCATAATGATATTCAGAGCGGTTACGAAAATAGTAAAATTTATTTTTAATATACCAAACCACTTTCATAACCTCAGTTTATCAAAACCGGAACTCTGAACTACCACTATCAGCTGACAAGCAACTGGCAAGAGCTAACAACTAAATAATAATGGCATTGATAACTTTCAACTGTCGTGGATGTGAGAAAGCAGTTTACTTGTCTAAAAATAATGAATAAGCATGATGGAAACGCCATTTACTATCTATTAAGTAAAATTACGGATACGTACTGGATGAAATTGACGTTTCTAGTTACACCTACATCAATATCTGTTAGGGCATTACTTGTTGTTGTGGTTCCTTGCTTATACAGTATTCATCGTGCATGGCAGATCTTGTGAATACTTAATATAAGCAGAGTTTAATCCCCTGTAGACGTTGTATGCAATATTAAAGATCTTTGCAATTCATATTTGTGGTCCATTCTTTTAGGCCGCACACATTTCAATGTAAACAAACAACTGATTGACTCCGTAATTAAATCGAGATACGTGCAGCGTATCCAACCAAAGTTCAAACAAGAAACTGGCGACGACGCTGTAGCGTGTATTATTATTATCATAACATAATATATCAGTTAATATCCATTATGCTATAAAGAATTACGAAAAAACACGGCTGTTTGCTTACAATTGCCTAAACATGGATTACTATAGGCATAGTTATATTGATTCTGGTGTCCGTAACTAAATTAGAAGTTATTATCCCATCCAGAAAGATCGTCTGGTGGCGGCTCGTCGCCGTCTGCAGGGTACTGGTCGAAGTTGTGGGTGTCGACCGGGGACTTCACGACCGGAGTGATCGGCGGCTCCAGAGAGCGCTGTGCAAGACCCTCCCAGTTGAAACCGTCGAACCACCTAGAAAAAGAGAGGTTAAATCTATGTTAATACGAGTAATAGTTAGCTACCGAACGAATTAAAATTACCCATTGGAAGAAATTAGACCATAATTAATACATTTTAGCTCTCTGTACTTTTAGTGTGGGATGCAACATGTGTCGACACCCTTGCGCCATCTCACGTTTCCAGCACAGCGGTGTGCTCTGGCGCTTCTGCTGCCGCTGCGGAGACTCAAGCGGCCGAAATATTGGTAATTATATTTTTGAGCCGTTTGGGGCCGAAACACTCGGGTCATGGGTTCCGAGTGTGCGTCTCCTATTAAGAGACCTGTCTAAATAGTTGGGTGACTCTTCACGTGACCAAAAGGCTGGCTTGTTTTTCGGCAAAAGAAATTGCCATAAAACGTGGCGATGCCGCCAGCTTTTTGGCAATCTACCATTCGACAGCGATGAGGAGGAATACTTTGATGCATATTTTTAGTTTAAATTTTTTCTTTTGTATATAATTATTTTAACGTAGGTTATATAATACTGTGTAAATAAGTGTAAATAAGCTATGTTGTACAATATTATATGAATAAAGAGTACCTGAAGTAAGAAAATGTTATCAACTTACTTGTGCTTCTGAATCTCCGTGATGCCACCCCGTTGGTAACCAAGTCTTTCGGCAGGGTTGTCGCGACACAGCTTCTTGATGAGGTTAGCGGCATTCCTAGTGATGCAACGAGGGAATTCCACCGCGTCAATACCCTTGAGAATCTTGTTGTAGGTCTTCATTGGGTCAGTGCCCGTGAACGGAGGCGAACCCGTCAGCAACTCGAACATGAGGACACCTGGAATTTTAAAAACATTGTTGTTAAATAAAAAAGGAAATATGATACAATACGGTTATCCTTGTTCCTTATAGAAATTCCAGAAATGAAGAATGTAGGTACTATTGTTGTTAAATGGTATGGTTACGACTTAAAATAAAATTAAAAGTGGGGAACTTAACTAAGTGCTACTTTTCATGTAAACACGATTTAGAAAATACTTATCTAAACCTATTTTTTTTAACCATTTTGAGTCAGCTAAATCGCCTATTGAATATCTACTGAGTCAATCTGCAGTTTTACTTTTGCAAAAATAGTTACAATTCTGAGGTATTAGCTTATTAATGAAATAGTAATCCGCCGTACCTAATGACCAATAGTCAGCGCTGATATCATGACCTCTGTTCAAGATAATTTCTGGGGCGACGTACTCCGGTGTCCCGCAGAAGGTCCAGGTCTTGCGGCTAGCTTGCAGCTTCTTCGAAAAACCGAAGTCCACTAGTTTTACGTAGCCTTTTGAGTCTAATAGTAAATTCTCTGGCTTGAGATCCCTGTAAATCAAAACGAATATCTTAGTAACTGCAGTTTTATTTTTATAACTTAATCATTTGACATGAGTTGTCTTGAAGAATTTGAAATCCTACCTGTATATAATATTCCGTGAATGAAGATAGTGGAAGGCCTCAACAACGCAAGCTGTGTAGAATCTTGTAGTGGCGTCATCAAATTGTCCTAAAAAGGTTTTAAATATTATTCATCTATTCTACAAGCATTTGAAATTTATTCATTACAGTGAAACAGTAGTTCACTTACCACGATCTCTTAAAATAGTCCACAACTCTCCTCCAAGGCAAGTTTCCATCAGCATGTACAAGTATTTACGATCCTTGAACGTCTTATATAACTTCACAATGAATTCGCAGTTCATTTCTGACATTATCTCCTTTTCTGACATAATGTGTTGTTGCTGCCTCGTTTCAACGATCTGGGCCTTCTTCATCTGCTTCAACGCGAAGGACCTGCTCGAGTCGCCTTGGATCTGCACTAGCTCCACACGCCCAAAGCCACCGATACCAAGCGTCGCTATAATGCGCAGGTCTGAGAGACGCAAATTGGCGAATTCTTCGTTTAATCTGGAAAAGTAGATGACCTGTTAGATTTTTGACCTCTAAAATCAAATAACAAAACGAATGTGACAAAGAATAGCATAGACTAGTCCAGCACAATAAAGAACCGTGCAACTCAGGAGGAGGTCTAAGCTGACAATGAGACAACAGTATCTGAATACTGTACTTAAAAATATACAAATGTATAGTGAATCAATTCGCTAAAAATTTGTTTACTTATTCTCGCAATCAGTTTTGTAAGTGGGATAATATTATAAATATATGAAGTTATAAAGAGCTTGAAGGCGTTAGACGTAATTTAGTGGATGTACTATAATATTGTACGGCTCAAAAAAATGCCGTTTGGTAAAATCTACAAATCTATTTCCTTAACAGGTAATAGTGTTTCGGCACGAGCATATCAGATTATCAGCTCAATAATAACTTTCTTATCAAACTTAATTGATACGTCTTTTGTTTTTGCTACTAATCCATTACTAAGTCATACAGATGCGCCATGCGCTCATTGTTTTCATTGGAACTTCACAATCTGTAAAACAAAAACGCGGGAATCGTAATTGTTATCGCTCAATGCCGTAGTAGACACATTTTCTACGTCAAAGAGGAAAGTTAATAACCGATTTGCTTCCACTGTTTAATTAAATTCGACATTGATGGGTAGAAAGTTATGAAAATATTTTTAGTTTACTATAAACTTACCGTAATTAAATCCGTATTGTTCGCAGCAAAACAAGATATAAAGAATATTAAATACAGGTGAAACCGAGATACCAATCGTTATCATTTTTAGTCATATTGCAATAGCTATTGTTCTAGATTTAAAAATAGTCGTACAATAGGCTGTGTCCCATTTCTGCGTGTGTGTGGTGGTATCTTTAATCTGCGTGATTTTATCGTCTGCACCTTAGTTTTGGTTGTGTGAACTTGATATAAGAAGCTCCCAGGCATTGAAGTCATATAAATTGTGATAAAACCATAATCCACTATAATGACAATGCCATCTACTAACATTGCTCTTACTCATACTACTACTAAAGGTTGGTTACACAAAAGATTAAGTACAAATGCATATTATTACGATAACAATGCACTTGTAGTGTATGATACTCATAGAATATAATAGTTTGATTAGAACTATTGGTGATCAGCTGAGGTTCTGCTACTAACGTGTCAAATTGTTAGTGTGGAGAACGATGCACTAATTATAACCGTCACTCGTGCCAACCAGTTCAAATTGACAGAAATAGAACATTCCCAAAGACGAATAGGTCTAAGCTCGCTGGAACAATAAAAGGTTGCAGTAAAGGAGAAGAATTGGACTAACCGTTGCCTGCTTTCGCCTTCGTCCTTATATTTGGTGCGGATCTCGTCAAGTGTCGAGATCAGTTGGTTGAAGGTCTCCCGGTCGATGACGAGACATGTCGTGCCTTCCGGCGAGTCACAGATAATATTCGCCGTTCGAAGATCGTCCCTGAAAATGAGATAACAGACGTAAGCTATAAAGATTGTAGAGTCGTGTTTTTTGCTTTAGGACACAAAAACTTTTGTGTCGGATTCAATGTTAACACTTTTTTAATTTGCTTGTCTCGAAATATTTATCAACGTTTGTAATTTACGTAGAAACGACGGACAAGAAACAAAAGATTCTCTTAAAGCTGCTTCAGAGTATATCAGAGATCATTGGCAGTGACAACAATGCCATTGACTATCATACAAACGAGTTTACTCCGAACAATCATACATTCTTCATTACTAACACAGTACTCATACAAATATGAAATCTTCGAGATTAATAAGTTGATGTAATTGAGATGCTTACCCTTGCAATGCCTTCTCTCCGAAGAAATCGCCTTTCGTGAGAGTTCTTATAAATTTCTCGTCGTTGGTGTTTGGCGGTTTCTGAGTCACTTTCACCTGAAAAAGAAATAAACTTAACATTAATATCATATTAAGTCATAAATGTACTTCCATTACATAAGTAACGTAAAAGCTCCTATTAACGACCCCCTAAAATGTGTACTCTATTAACGATCTAATTTTTAAAACACTTATATTAGACATAATATAGGGTTCCAGAAAAGTCATTCCTTAAAAATTAGTTACGTATTTTTGTTGGACAACAAAAAGAGTAAAGTTTGTGTGCTTAAATAGCCAGTGAAAGAAATAATTTGACTGTGAGTGGGACGAGCCCGCAGCGGACGCAAGTTTCATAGTGTCGCGTCCCCAGCTACGTAAGTACACCTAAATATTACTTAAGGAAAATAACACACTAAAAATGTATTTGTTTTCTTGCTATCACATTACAACTGTAACGTATATATTCGTTTTCTAAACTAACCCTTAATATAATAACTTTTATTGGTTTTTGTGTTATAAAATCATGTTTTAATTTAAGGCGGTAATAGAATCCAAATTTCAAAACTTGATTCTAATAACGACCCATGGCGTTGTTAAATTTTGAGAACATTAAGTTTTAAAATAATATATATTAAAACTAACTACTTCATTTGATTAATTTTTTTTCTTGTCCAATTCTTAAAATTATTTCACTTCGTTAGATCTATTAACGACAAAGCTATTTCTTTAAGTTTTTGTGTAAAACTCGATTCAACGTTAGACAATATCCCTATTATTATAATGATATTATACTATAAATAACCTTTATTATCTAAATTAAAGATTAACTGACATTAAAAGAAATAATATAGCAATGAGATCGAATTTAACAGTATTCCATAGAGCGGATATTTGATCTGTTTATTATAAATTTTATTGGTCGCTAATAGAATATTGTAACCTTCATACTTGATTCTATTACCGACTCACAGCTGTGACGATATTTTTGGTAATATTACAGTACACAATAACAAAATGTACCTATAATTTTGAACAAATTGGGTTATTACTTGCATACGTAACGTTTTGAGAGATTTCGTCACATGCCATATTACTAATGTAAGATAATATTTGCTATCCAGTCTCATTCATGGCTTCATGACATAAAAATGGCGGGACGGAATGGGGGCCATGTAACTTTTTAAACCTTCTTTCGAAGAATTAAATTCTACATATCTTAAAAAATGTGTTTTTTATAGAATCATGGAGCCGCAGAAGCGCAAGCAGTAAACCTCTGCTCAACTAGAAGCTGCGCTTCTAGCTTTTAATGAATTGACCAGCATACACGAAGCTTCAAAAACCTGGCATACCGAGGACAACTCTGCGTGACAAGAGGCATAATAAATATATAAATGAACATTGTGGACTACAAACTATTTTAACGAAGGAGGAAGAAAAAAGACTGGTAGACTGGATTTTCTATCTCGGGAAGTCAGGTTTTCCTGTAACTAAGGACCAAATATTGGAAACGACATATTATTTTTCCATCTGACTCTGATTCTGATTAAATTTTTTTATTAATTAAAATAACAAAAAATAAGTGTATACTTAAGTGCTTTAAGCGTTGCAATAAATAATTATGTTCATATTGTAATAATGTTGATCTCATAACTATTGTTATTATTGAATAAATACCCTAAAAACGTTTTTTTTTTTATTTAATAGTGTAGAAGAAGTGACAACTTCATAGCGGTCGGTAAAAGAAGTAGAAAAATCGGTAATAGAATCTTGCCGCATTCTATGGGTCGGTAATAGAATCAACTACTCTTTTGGATAAAACTATTATTTAGTAACTATTGTGTTTCTGAATATTGAATTTAAGTACTGAATTGCAAAGAATACTTCGTTGAGATTAATAATAAATTATAACATCTTTCCTAACATAACAGCTTATATCTATTTTTTTAAAGTGAATCCTAAGACAGCTAAAACTGGCGGTAATAGGAGCATTTACGTTAGTGCGTAAAGGAACGGATTAAGGCAACAGTCTTTAGAGATAACGAACTCGTTGTGGACTCGTTCATGGCAAAAGGCTTGCCGCTTACAACAAGCGGCAATTATAGACGTAAAGGAAAAGTGGGAATATTAGACGTGATTATATGAACAGATAAGTCCTAGTAAGTGGGTATTCAACATGTGACAATGACATCAAATACGACCATTATTCATGAACATCATAATTATCGCAGCGAACAAGCTTTGACGCTATTGAAACGATATAAACGTATTTTTAATAACAGGCTCCGCGGGTTCAATGCTGTCACTATAAAATGTGAAACGGATGCTTAGCCAACATCGAAAGTTGTCATTAAAGTCCGGATGGACCAGTGAAGTATGGCACGGTGGGCTAACGGCCATTTATGTGCGGCCATCATAATATTATTATGCTCTGCAATTTAGTCACAGGCATGTAATTAACTGTTCCGTTATGTAAATTAGTAATTAGCCTCCACCTCTGATAAGGGAAGCAATAAATTCTTTATGTTTCTTCAGATTATTAAGTCAGTAAAAATGGAACACGCAACGGTAGATAATAAACAATGATTTCATACAGTAACAGTATTTTTACTGATACAATAAATACATCTGTATCAAAATAAAGCAGGAACTAAGCTTAAAGTGAAACGTGTTAAATGTTCATTGATGCATTAAACAATAATAGCCGAAACCTTCACACCTCGCAACAAATTAAAAAGCTAAATATAGATCATTCTATTTCGAGGAACAGCTGTTTTTATCTTTGTTGTATTTCTATGGAAATAGGAGCAGGCGTGCACACTAACATCATTAAGTGTAAATAATGGATATAATTAAGTCGAGCCGTGTAGTTGTATTTAGTCGTAGCTGGGTACTTCCAAATGCAGCTATAGTTAAGTCCAATTTAAACCAGCCTTTTCAAATATAATTCAGGATGTTACGTATTAAATAAATGCCTTATTAATGTTAACATGGCATTGTTATTTAATACCAAATACAAAGGTCATCTGCAATACATTGGATCATTTGTCACTAGTCAGCAAGCCGTGAGAGTCGGTACAATATCTAAGCCAGTGAAGTTTAATATTAACTTCACTCCCCGTCCCAGATTGTCCGGAAATGGTTTTACGACCCAGTTAAATTAAACACCAATTTTTTACAAGGTAAAAGGCATAGTACAAACATTGATGAGATAACAACGAAAATAGAGATAACGTAACTTTGAGTAACGGTCGCCGACGATGTAGTCATCCGGACATTTTACAAGATCAAAAAACAAACTTGTCACGCTTTAATTCTCTTAAATCTTTTTCACGTGACCAGAGTTTAGTAGAATAAAATACTCGCACGTTTCAAATAAGTGAAACTCAATTAGTTATTAACTCGTGTTGGAGTAAAGACTTAAATATTTAATCTCAGTTATTCGCAAGGAGTGACGTGACGTAAATGAGTGACACCCTAATTGGTGTTCAAGGTACTGTCCCTTTCGTCCCACACGCACTTAAATATAAATTGCAGTTGTTTAAGTCTTAATAATTTGGTAGCATTCCTGCTACACATTAATTAATTTGGCCACTTAATAATACCGGACGTGTAAATCCGCCTTTAGACGCTTTATAAAGTGTATATTTCTGAGGAAACAAACAACTGCCATCCAATCATGCTCTAACAAATGCTGCGGCCATTTAATCCGCTGATTTGTAACAATCATAACTGGTTTCTCTTCATTCTTATTTATTATTCTAGATGCGATCAATCTATGATATTGTAGCGAAGAGCATTTAGTTCATTGAAATTGAAATCATCATGTCGAGTATAGGACTGAAAATGGTACAAAAAGGACCATGAAAGACGTAGTTTTGAAATATACTTTATTCGGCACACTCATTGTCTTTTATAGCTAAGATCTAGGAGAGCTGTGACAGCTAAACCGGACTTTTGACTACACAATTACTTATGTTTGGTAAATCCGGTACAAGTACAATATCTAGAATGCATTGAGTAGTACAATCAATTGTAGACTTTATTAATTGTACAACCCAATAAATCCCGCTATATCTACAAACAATTGCCAATCCTACTTATCCTACTAATATTATAAATGTGAAAGTTTGTGAGTATGGATGTATGGATGTTTGTTACTCTTTCACGCATAAACGGCTGGACCGATTTGGTTGAAATTTGGTATGGAGATAGGTTATACCCTGGATTAACATATAGGCTACTTTTTATCCCGAAAAACTGTAGCGGGTAACACCGCGGGGCGCAGCTAGTCCGTAATATTTGTTTCAAGTATTGAAATATTGGGTCCAACATGTATCTTTACGTAATGTAGTGCCTTGATTCAGCCAAGCTATAAGATTCAAGCGACCAAGTTAATATTTAGCAGGTTACCAAACAAGAACTTGAGAAATTGAGAACATTTCGTCGAAACACCGATACCATCTAAGTTTATAAAAAAATTTAATATTACCTCATTTTTATAACTTATTGTTGGTTTTGGTATTTCACAGATTTTAGAACAATGCTCTCAATGTTGAGACAACCTTGCCGATTTGCAACGGAGTGATAACAATACTTACTTAAAATAAAATCTTATGTACTTACGCCTAGCGAATCGTCAAACAGTACAAAGGAAAACATAATTGTTATTAAAAAATAATATTAATTGCAGATTGGGTAAAATAACGTCAAAACCTCTAGTATTGTTTTTATTTGTTGTTTCATATTAGCCACAATGGTACTTGTCATATGTTCTTGCACGTTAAATAATATGTAGAATTCTCTACGAAATCAGAGACAACTAATAGAGAGGTTCCGCATTCAAATTAATTTACGGTTTAACATCTAAACATATTTGTTAATTGGTTAGCGCTAAATTGCTCGATTCGTCTCGATTTTTATGCAAATATACTCGTGTATGAACGTCGTTAGAGTGAGTATTTATAAAATATACCAAAATAAACTTATGTAAATATTGTCATGTTTGTGATGAGTTAATAAATAAACACATTTTCTGTATTGAAAACAAACGGATTCCAAAATCACACTGTCATGAAATTAATGTTATACACATTTAGATTATAAAACCCCTTGAAATAATCCCATGACCACTCCATAATGTATAGAAAATATACAACAAGATTGTTCAAACAATAAGAGCGCTGGGCTAAAATTCCCACAAAATCGTACAAAAATCTGGCCTCAAAATACCAAAGGCATAATCCTCTCGCTTGTGCACAGTGCGCTGACCTTGTGGGCACAATAGCCGTGCTTTTGGCCTCTACCACCTCCGTGTTATATAAAAATGGAGTCACCGCAGTGATTGTTTAATTTCCGACTGTTAACGATTGACAATGATTAGTTCATTACAAATGAAACAGCATTGACATCAAACTTGGTCAACTTTGAACAACTGTATTTGTTTCACGAATATGCTGAACGATGATGAAAAATAAACAGAACCAGTTTATAAATAGTTTGTCATAAATGTTGACTTACTTTTTATTTGTATCAAACAACACTTTGTCATTGACTGCTGCCTTCGTAACATCTCAACGCTGGATTTTTGTATGGTTACCTAATATCATTTAATTTTTAATTCGATTTGATTATACATTAAAGTGTGTCTTTGTCGATTTAATGTAAAATTATAATATCCGTGCATTTGCAGCGGTCAGAAATAACAATCAATGTTTGCAGAGACGTAATGCTAAATGCCAAGGTGAACCTCTTGCACAGTCACCCGTCTACTGCATGAATGTTATATACAATTTGCTGTCATATGAACATAGAGGAAATTATTAAAAGGCTTTCGAAACTTTGTCTGATAGAAACAAGTTATTATTACAAAATAGTGTTGTTATGCAAACAATTTTAAGCCTATGGTAAATTGCCAGCAATTTATTTAGGCAGTAATACCTGACATCATAACGCAATTAACCATGTCTTTTATCTTGCAAATATTCTGTCCCGTGGTGTACAAAACATAATATAAACTTGTGTTATTTATATTTTATCAAACAACTAAAGACTAGCTACAAGGAACGCCCATAACTTATTGTTAAACTTGTATTATGTCATCAACAGTAACATTTTGAAAGCGAAGCGAAGATTACAGATAATCGAATTACGTAGACGGAGACGGATATATTTACAAAACACGGAGGCGTGGTCAAAGGTAAAAAAGTCACGTCGCTGCGGGCATCGGATAATCGAAAGTTGGTCCGTAACGTAGTGAAATTTTTGTGGTTTAGTGAACGAACATCTTCATATTACGCACGGAACATTCTTAAAAACATGTCATCGAAATAAATCACCGCAAGATACAAATATTACTCAGAGCGCTATTAGGAAAATGATTAAAGTGATTGTCGAACTAATGTTCTTGCGTTATTATGATAAAAAGTATGAGATTTTATTATTTTGGCCATTAAATAGAAAGTCGTTACAGTACAGAAGCTACTGGAAATTTAAATTTAAATGGTAACAGTATCATAAAGGGCATAATGTTTGGGTATTCAACTAAAATAGGAAGCCTATTCTTAGCCCGAGTTGGCGGAGAGCTAAGAAGAAATCAAGTGAGTAACCATGATGTCTATTTATAGCTAACGGAAAAGTTGTCACGTTTGCGATGACATTTATTCTTGATTATAATTATCATTACAAACAACATTCCACTAAGTTTATGATATTTCTTAGGTAGCCTTTCAAAAAACATGAATTGCTTTAAAAATCATTTGAATGTACAACAGTTATAATTTGCAGTCTTGATATTAACTGGGATAAAAAATGGTGGGGAAAACGGTTATCGAACCCAGAACCTAACCCTCTGTAGTCACGCTTTGTGACCATTAGACCAACGACTTTTTCTATTAAACCTTTAGAAGAAGAAGGAAGTGGAAATTACCTGTCCCTTGGATATGATGAAGAACGTGTCACCACGGGCGCCCTGCCTGATGATGTAATCGCCGTTCTGGTAGTGGGTCTCTTCTAGCACATCAGAGATCTTGATTAGAGTGTCTTCGGGCAAGTCCTTGAAGATCGGCACACTGTCAAAAAAAGCAAAAACGTGAATAACGAAGCTTTGATTAAATAAGAAAAAGTAGGCTCAGCTGTTACGTTTGCAAATAGAAAGTGCTTAGCCGGTGGCGTATTATGGAATTTCTTCGTTAGAAAATAAACAACTTATGGTGAATGTTTTGATAGTGTATAACTCGTTATGTCACATTTTCTATAACCCTGTTATAATTTCGGAGTTGAATTCTCGTGTCTTACAATATTTAATTTGGTATTGAATATTGTTGGTCTAACATTGCGAACATAGTATTTAAGTTATTTCCAGTTATATGTATTTATTTAATTAATCCGGCGAGCTGTATGAAAGTGAACGCTTAAAGGTTGCTAGTCAACTTTGCAAGGTTTCCTAGTGAGTCATGTAATTGCAAGTAAGCTTAGATGTATATTGAATAAACCAATTCCAATGAATAATCCAAATTACCGGAAACTGTATCACACGTTTGACGGAAATATGTTAGTAGAACATTTAAATTAATAGCATTTTGTTAATTGCTGCAACCGAAGGTAATGTCAACATAATGTCTCATTTATGTCATATTTTTTGGGTTTTACAAACAGGTAACTGTAGAATGGTCTCATAAATTATTGTATTCAGAACGTGATATTATTGCCACACAGATCTTAAATGAATAATAACATTGATTACAATTTAATGACTTCATGCGGCCGCGCAATGGGAATGCACACAACTTATCAGACAATTAAACCTACATAAAAGAAACAAGTCATCAGAACAGTACAGTATGTTATTATCGTAACTGCGCGTCACAGTGAGCGCCAATGGAAATCGCTTCAATCATGTAATTTTTCACGGTCAATACTCTGTGAACCAAAAGTGTGCATGTCAATATTTATTATTCTATCACTAGTACAATACACATGTGGTACGTTACGTCATGTTTGTGTATACGGTTCTTATATTATTATTATTTGAGTTCAGCAATAAAAAACATCAACATCTTCATCGATAGCCCAACTTAACCCATTGCTGGGTTTATGTAGATCTCTCTTCTTGAGTCAATCTTTTCGCTTTTGTGCCAGCTTTATCCAAATTAATGGTATTCAATCCATTTAGTTAAATTACATTATGCAAAATAGTTTTTTTTCTAGTTGGTAGCATTTCGGCCTCAATGCAAGGTTTGACAGTGGCCTCGCTCAATTTGACAGTGGTTTGTTCCGCAATGTTAGGCTATGTTGAGTTTTATTATACCGTATCGGTCATGGTTGTACTCAGATTATAATATTATACGAATCAACATTTTATCTGTTAGATCAAAAAATCACGGCCTAGAAACGGATAAAATCATAAATTATTTGTTCAGTAATGCTATTGCAATACTTAGTCTGTAAAATATGGTCTATATCTAAACTTATTACATCACGACCCTTCTTCCTATACAATAGCCAACAATAACATGAAGTAAATTGAAGTCTGGTTGCGTTGTTTTATTGCAACATCGTGTAACTCGATGCTAATGCACAGGCGGGTAATTAGCTAAAGTATGTCGAGGCAGAAGCTACTACTTCATGATCAGTATCTTGGACAGAGGAAAACTCAATATCCTTAATGATTATCTACACGTTTACATGATTAACGGAGCATTCAATATTTCATTAAGATGGGTTTCTCTGCGTATTTTAGATTGAGTTTCTCAAACGGTTTTTGTTGTTGATGAAATGCTTGATTGCTTACAACAATGAAAGTAGTAAGACTAACTAAACACGAGCAAATATATTAAAATTCTTAGCTTTTGTGTTGACTGCTATCACCAATCTGGATGCCACACGTGATATGAGATGGCTGAGATTAGAATCACGACCGTTTTTTGTAGTGTTTAATGAAAAAGTCCTTGTTCAGCAGTTAGCGCTCACTAATGTGTTATCATCACCGCTGCTCATTCATAAAATTAGTTCATACACGTATTGACGTAATAATAACTATAAAATCAGGTTAAATCATATTGCGTAGGAATATTCCTTGGCTAGCATGTTTTTTAAGCAACCTATTAAAGTTTCACATATGGTTGTAGCTGTAGGTATCCTGAATTGAAAAAACTTCATCTAAGTAATAAATGATGTCCATAAAACAATAACGAAGCTAGTATCTGCACACAGAAACATTTGCATATACATTATTTAAACCATAGATGACTAACATTCCTCTTAAGCTATGACAATGCTCGGAGACAAAACTAATGAATCAGTCTAGCGATGCAGACTAAACATTAGTTACGTGCTTTTTTGTTACGTTGGTTAAATGTATACATGTCCTCGTATTTCTCATCTAGTTTTGCTTTCTTAAAACATATTATTACGTCGGTGCAGTGAAAGGATTGCAGTCTCCAAATGTCAACTTGCAACGTGACGGCTAGTAAGTGAGTATTTCGTAAATTGTGCGCGAGTGCTTGGGCAACGCTGCGTTGACACTGGTTTCGCCAACAATGGCTTGGTTTTATCGTCGGTTTGATAGCTTAGATGAATACAATGAATATTAACATTCTACGCGTAGACGCCTTAATGTTTCGTGTCTAAAAACAATTAATTTGTGAGTCGGTTTCATAGAGTATCTAACGTTACAAAGAATTAAATTGAATGAAACCGTAAACAAGTGCGTGTCTGGCCGGTTTACATAGGGTTTCGTTGCTAAACCTACTTAAACCCATTAGTTATAACATAAATTTGCTACTACTCGTATATGCAAAATTGGACATACAATTTAGACATTGACAATCAAGCAGTGAAATGTAGATATAGGTAATCATGGTTCACTTCTCTTCTATGTATTACTCAAGACCGTATCGGTGGAGCCATTGTTTGCCGTAAATTAAGTTCCCCGGCCTAATAGACTTAGTAATAATCTTATTATTTTTAACTAGAGAAATCATCTTCATTCTTACATTAACCTGTCAACTTTTAAAATAAAGCAACAACCTAGATTAACATTGCGAAAGAGACATTAATCTTGAGGATGATGGCTCCAACTAAGATGGATCACCGTGCTGAGAATATGTTCGAGTTCTCCATAATAATATAAGGCAACAGATACTAAGCATTCTACAACACGATACCCTTGATACTAAATGGAAGGCTGTCTAGAGTTACACGATACTCGAGACGTGCACAAATAAAACTTTTAGTATGGCCGTAGGCCACAGTCAATGTTTTAATATTTCATGTGTCTGTCGCCGCCATTTAAAACTTTATGAGTTATATTTAAATTCTATTTAGGTTTTTATAAATGCTACCAATTCAAAATGATACTTTATTGCTATCAAGTTTTCTACAACGTCTCAAGCAATTGTATGTAGGTTACCAGTCACAGTAAATGTTTTGATATTTTCAAGTCTCGCGATGATCGTTCCAATAACATCTTTTACGATATTAATAAATTAACGTTCGTGCGTTGCAATCCGTTCACATATACCGCTCGTGTCAAGGCTCTCACTGCAGACGGTATTGTGAGAGTGTGAGCCCGTCGAAAGCAGAAGAATGGGCCATTGCACGCCCATTGCATTTGCATAAGTGTCCTGAGGTCAATATCCTTCTCTGTCATCGGTAATGCCCTCAGAGGCAAGTCTGTATTGTTGTGTACGGCTTACACAGACATCGGTTCTATTCAGGTGGTATGATTAAGACTTCCGAGGTGTATCACACATAATAGAGAGAATATTATGAATATGACATTGTTAGCTGATCCCATGCAAATTATAAACTTACATACTTGTTACTGTGTTTTATTTACATTTACCGCGTAAGCATACACATATTATATTAACCGATACGGTTGTCACTTTTAATTTGTAAGGAGTTAAGAATTGTAACATTCTCAAATTAAATGCGTGTTAGGTAACGGAAACAAATGAAAGTAAGAGCTGAGTTTGAGAATAATATTAAGTAGTGCGAAATAAAAGATACTTAACTGAAATTAATGACGTAACGTAATTATTATGAATCTACAGCTAAAATATACAGAAACATGAGTTTGAATCAAAATTAGGGCAAATATACCGTTGAATCATTAATAGAACAAAATACGTGAACATGTTTGTAAGATAAGTCACACATTGTGGGGTTACTGGCCTCGTTATTGTAAACAACGCGTCTTATTTGGAAGGAAAAGTCGAAATAGCCCACCACAATCTAAATAAAACTCACTTTAAAAAACAGTGTGCGGTATACGTGCCAAGAATGAATGACTTGCGTTTTTATTTAAAGAAATGGGGCAAAGATTTTGAATCTTAGAAATATTGATTTCATAAAATGAACGGAATGAACATCATGGCAATCTTATAGCAATTTATGAAGTAAGCGTCTATCGAGGTTCTATCTAAATTAAAAACAAATGCTCGGGAAAGTTAGCTATACCTGTCGCGAGATTTCTACTACATTATGATTGTATAAAATTATAGCAATAGTGTTGATTCTTTCTCTAACTTGCGGTTAAAATAAATGTTTATAATACCAACAAAATATTAGTTTTGTTTCCAAAGCGTTTCACTCAAGATAAAACAATACAATTGTGACGTTATTATTATTGTTGTGAAATTACGTCAATTTCAAAACCAGTTTACAGTGCTTTGTGGAACTTATTGACACTAACCAAATATGTAATGGAAACTTGGCTACACCCACGGTATTGTTAACCAAATAAAGCTAATATTTAATGCCTAATAATTAATGCTGTTGCTTATTTATATTTGTCGATATTTATAGTCTTACCTCTTTAGGAAGTCGGTGTATTCAGCCTGGCGGATGAGACCAGTGCGCATCATGATGGTCTGGAAGCACTGGCGCTCGATGGCCCATAGTCTACAGTCCGTGGCCGCCTTAATGGTGGCCGTACGTTTGCAGTTGTACAGAATGGCCAGCTCTCCGAACACCTTGCCCGGCGCCATCGTGCTGAGATACTTGTTCTCCCGAGACACTTCCACTCGGCCCTCTGTTGGAAATGAAAGTTTACATTACATATAGAGAAAGACAAACAGTAGGTGGTTGAGATGACTGGAATTATGTTTATGGGAATGCCTAACTTAAGTAGGCAGTAGCTTTGTATCGAATGACCTTATCAGTCAATGTTGACCATACTTATTTTGGTGCAGTAACTATTCAAAAGTTACCGTTCAAGCAGTTATAGATGTTCGAACAATCTCAATTAGGCGACTAAAAACGAGATACCATTCCGATAGTTTTACTTAGAAAATAATTGGTTTGCTTATTTGCATATTTTGGAATATGTATGAGGTTAAATAATTTAGGTCTCTCAATAAAATTCATGTCAAGATATTAGAAGTGCAAATACCGTTATAAATAAACATAAAGTTAAATTGATAAGAGTTATTGAGGCTAAGGGCTGAGACCTCAGAGCTATAATGCAGTGGACGTGCGAAAAACTACGTTGGTCGCAAACTGTTATTCGAAAGGCAAATTTAAATGTCAGAATAAGTAGGCTTCTGTTAAATGTAGATACGAGTATTAGTTTACGTAGTACTAGTACTGTTTAACTCTACCAAACTTGTCTGAATAAAATATTCATGCAAATACTAGGTATAATTTGTATATCAATCATAATAATAACAACCTCAAGGTTACCATGATTGAATTTGTCGGCGGACATTGGTGACTCATTGCAGTGAACGGACATAGGAGGGCAACCAATAATGTATTTAATAAACTGTAAAAACTGCACAATCAAGTTTTATGACTCTTATCGCTAAGTGTGAAAGATTACCATTGTAACCAGTTGTTATTATCGCCTATGAGAAGATAAGTGTGAGAATAAATAGAGAGGCATGTGAAAATGTTGCCCGCAATGAATGATCGTGGGTATATTATGTATACTCAAAGTATTATAACAACATGTAGCTTAAACTAATAACTATGTAGAGATATCGATACAGAGACTAATACATTGTAAGAGACGAAACCCTATTGAATTCATATTCATTCATATCTACACTACAGTGACATTGAATTTAAAACTATTATATTTAAGAACAAATCTTTGGATGGATTTAGGTATAATATTAGATATGGTACGTAAATTCAGTATTCACGTAGTCTTAAAGTAAACTAGTTAGCTGTAGTTAGTAACCAGGTAGACTAGAAGATTAATATGAATGTTATCATCTGAATTTTTTTTAGTATACTGTATAATCAATTATGTCGGTGCTTTAAATGTTCGAGTCACTTGTTCAGAAAAAAACAATTTACAAGAGCTTACCTAGGTATTAATCATTGTTTTTGAAACCCTCGAATTTGTATTCGTCTAAAACTTTGGTTTTCATGCACTGTCCTTGCTCGTTATAAATTAATTTGCTAGACAGTAAATTCGTTTTTATGTGTGTTTATAAACAAAAGCCTCTCACATTTACATAATTAGATAATTAGATAATTATGTAAACTCAAAGATACAGCAATGTAAAATTATAGTAAAAATGTGAAAGATGATAATATTGTTATTTTAAATTATTATCTTTATACGGTGTTAATATTTACTAAATGGGAAACAAAAAATAGTATTAGGTACTAAAACTAAAAAGTATTAGTGAAATACTGATACTTTAATTAAAATTCTGATATAACATAATTAGAACATAATCAAAGCGTATCATTATCTAATATTTGAAGTGTAACAAAGTCACGCGGTAAGGACATGATTGTTTTACTAAGATGTTACGTACTACGGTTACATGATATAGTTATCATAGTCTAATAAAACAAACTTAACCTCAAGAGTATGCAAATAAAAAAAATCATTCACCAATATTGTACGACAAAAAACCAGTTCTCTATTTTCGGCCACGAGATACTATAGACACATTAAAATCACCATTCTAAAGTTCTCAAAAGTATTTCTTTAGCCACAAATACTTGAACACAATGTCAAAATATGTAATTTTAGCGAAACAATGATTAGTTAGCAACCTCTCTACTAGCAGTCTCTACAACATTCGTTCGCGAAAATTACAAGTTTCTAAATCATGTGTGAAATGATTACAATGTTAGATACTTAGGAAGTTATGTGCAATAGATTGGGAAGTTAGTTTTTATTACACTGAATGCTAACTTTCTACCTTTCATTGATTATTTTCAACACCTAATGTAACTGGTGAAGAGAAAATACACGATACCCCAAGTCTAGATTTCTTATAAATTATTCATGGTGTGTGAATCAATCAGACTCGATTTTACAAAGGTTCAAATGTAACTTGTTTTAGAGTCACTTAAAATTAACATTGCTTTATCGATCGATGACTTTTTCCGAACCATACGTAATTAACCGACTATAAAAAGGTAAAGGTCATGTATTGTGAGCGTATCTTTTTTTCATAGCCTCTGAAAGTAATAAAACACCAATTCATTCACCCTTGTGTGCGCTATTCACTGCATGAAGCCCTATAATAAGGGGTATAGCCTATAGGTCTTTTAAAGTGCTCACACAAAGAAAAAGGCGCTGCTCACAAAGGTTTTAATTCTAGTAAAATGGCCTGGTCTGTGAATGGTTTGCACTTTGCAGAATTGTAATGGGAATACGTCAGCTGCCTTATAAAATATTGCCATCCTTTATATTACTATAATTTTATCGAATCGCGTGCTGGATTCGTAACTGAACTGTAATTACGAACAAGCTGCAAAACGTTTTGCAAATGTTATAATTAGCGCCCAAATATGTAAAATACGCAAATACTAATTTATAACTCGGACATACGAATGGCTGGTCAAGCCGTAACTGACGTAAATTAAAGACTCAAGGAACGAAAGTGTTTCAAGGCGACTTGCTTGGAACATAATGCCGGGGTCAGGAGTTCGGATACGTGTTCAGGCTTATGGCCGTTTTATTGTTCAACTATCTTACCATGGCGCGCCAACACTACAATATTGATACTGGCTTTCCAATACTACTCTAGGGGGTTTAGGGAATATTTGCAAATGAAGTAAATTGGGACCATAATGTTTATCACTGATGACTATAATAACATATCGACAATGCAAGCCAATTGTAGAGAAGCTTTTCTTAATTTAGACAACATATTTTGAATCATTAATATCGAATTCAGTTTCTGTTATTGTTTTTATAATAGTGTTTATGAAATATTTATACAAAGTTTTCTGTTTGTAGCTCTACTGTCTATTCACAGTCACAGCTAGAGACGGACGTGGTAAGAGCTTAGTTCTCGTAAATTAAAAGGTAATAAAATGTATTGTCATTACTTTTCAAGGCATTGTTGCTGCTACGGTCCATTCACAGTAATGCATTGCTAAATTCTCATACATAGCCATGTAAGTTTCATTTTGAATTTACGACCATACCACAATTGGTGGTCCATTGTCTTTAATGCAGTTAGTAGTATCTTAAACCCAAGTCAAAAAGCACTTTGACAAGCCACCTAAAACATTCCCAAACCAAACCCCATAAAGCCTACTTTAGAAATACACAAACTGGTAATATTACTAATATTAAGTTACTGTAATGAATCGATTCGTTTAGCGCAACGCAGGATCTATTGTTATTTTATCGAAACAAAGTGCTAATATTAAGAGTATAAAGAATATCGTGGAGACGATAGCAACACTCTTTTTACGTAGAAACCATATTAAATTAACATTTTACGCTTATGCCTCTGTGTTCACAATACTTTTAATTCATTGTCGTCGAAATACACTTTGCAATCAATAATTCAAATTGCTGTATTACAAGTATGTTAATTCTTATATTCGTGCCTGAGTTTAACTAAAAGTAGGGCGATACGAAGTGTAGTTAATTGATATGCCAGTCTCGGTGCGTTTAGCAAACTACGCTTAAACATATGCCAAGGAGCTCAAAACCTCGATCGTAAATGGAGTACGCGTGGCGTAATGTCCTGTTCTTGACTATTGAACTGTAAGTACGTTAAGCAAAAGTTTTAGTCTTGATTTAGAGAAATGCCTCACAAAACAGAAAAAGTTATGGGCAAAATAGTAGATCAAGGTAATTGTTTCTGACCTTTCCCATTGAGATTACATTGTACAAGTATTAGTAGGTAATATTTAATTAGAAAACCCGCAGTCATTATCACTATTATATATTTTAATTAAATTAATTAAAATATTTTAATAATAACCAATTATAAGATATTACAGTAAATAATGAGTCAAGTAAGCTATAAACACAGAGGTAACGAATGGATCCTTATGAGACTCACTGAGTCATGTGTGTGTAGGTATTTGACAGTTTATATTACGTCATCGAGAGCGTCACCCGTGAGACCTCGAAATCGCATCGTTGACATAACATGTTCGTACATCGATCAACATCAGTACACATGAGATCAAAATAACTTCCCGATACCAACTACAGTAACGGTTTTTATACAATGCAGAGATAGTCATATAAAATTATATCATAAAATAAGTATGGTATTGAGAATCAAGTTATACCTGTTTCACCATTCCGTTGATATTTCTCCACGGGCTTGTTGCTGGTATCTTGTAGACGCGTCACGTCCAACAATACTCCCGCATCCAGTGATGATTCAGTTGCATTACTGTCCCGTTGACAGAGATTGCCCGTCCTTCGTTTCCTGGTGCCATATGTATGCACAGGCACTATCAACTTAGGTCTAGGTATGGAGAAATCGGAGTCCGAGCCACTAGACGAACTTTTTGCACTCCTAGTATATACACCATTGCCATTTGTAACACGTTCCTCACTTATACGGTCCTTTTGTGCGCCGAAAGACATAATATCGTTGTACCTATCATACCTATCATCACTTTTCACTCTCACTGTATTATATAGCTGCTTTCCATACTTATCACGTTTGATTTGTTTTGTAACACCGTTTGTAGTCCGATAGTCACTTTCTTTACCCTGATCAACCGAGTGTAACCCATTAGCAATGGGCGGGGTGGCTTTACTTTGGCTTCCGTTGAACATTTCGTACTGCATTAACGTCAGCTGTTCACTTGGCGACAAATTTCTTTTCGGTTGAGTGACAGTAACTCCATTATAAGTTCCTTCAGGTTGGACTGCATCGAGATAAGCTCTAAGAGGTGCTCTCCCTTCGCTTTTTACTCTTAATGATTTAGAACGAAAGCTAGGTTTATTATCTTCGATGCGTCCGTTTCGTTCGTTTGCAGGTCGCGTTGTGTGCTTCGGAAGTGGATCGCATGTAGATAACGGCTGGTTAATAGGTTGCATGTACGAATCTAAATCTTCCGCTTCGTATTCCATATCAAGGTGCTGTTTTCCGTTCCTCTGTTTTATTTGACTTAAGTCTAACGTTGCCATAGAATTAATCAATTGGTACATAGTATTTCCATTTTGTTTAGTATCATTGTGGGAAGTTTTATCTTTTTTAGGATCCTTCTGCATTTGTTTTATTTTATCACTGTCAGTATCATTGTTTTGTTGACTTACTCTCGAATAGTAATCATAGTATGATTCAGAGGACGGGTCAAGCGGGACCGCTCCGGGATCTGGTAACGGGTAATAACTTTTTTTCGAGTCAACTTTTCTTTGCCGGTGTGCATATTTCAAAGAATCCTTACGTTGTGGAGGCACAGGTGGGTGTTTACTGTTTGATGCAAATGCTTCAATATCCCATTCGGTAAAGTTTCTGCGTTTAACTCTTCTCAACGTTGAGGGTCTATATCCATTTGGCATATCTTTAAAACTATAACTATGTTTCAATTTATTCTGGGCAAGAAGATTGTTATTTGCTCTTGCCTTTTCTTCTATATTTTGTTGATATTTAGCTAATTGAGATATATTATCATTAGGAACATCATTAGAATAACTATACTCATTATCTTCCAATGAATATGTTTTGCTATCATAATCTTTGTCGTTCGTACGACCAATGTCTCTGCACGACTTGCTTCGTGATATTGAATTGAATTTAACACTGTTGGACTGATCATCGTTTTCATTATACGAACTAAGATTTTTTGCACCAACCCAGTTTGCTGCGTACACAAGGTCCATAGTTCTGTCCGTAATGGACAGCCACGGGTCCTCCATGACCGCTTTTCCAGGATAATGCTTGATTTTCATAGTGCCGTCGAAATTCTGCTAGTCACTTCGTTTACGTCAGTGTTGAGCCAATACGTTCGTAAGTGAGGAGTCGTATTTGATAATGTTAATTCCATTTTCCCGTTGGATGGATGTTATCAACTTGCTGTTAAAGGTTACGGCGCGGCGGTCGGTCGTCGTCGTTAGATAGAAGATTAATGTGACGCACTCGCTGTTTTTGTATCTTCGTGATTATAATCAAGAACATAAATTACTCGAGTCAATCTGTGGAAATTACAATTCGAATGCTGCAGAAAATTTTCTTTATGTAATTGTATCATTTAATATTTGCTCAAGTTAAGTTAATTGACAGACTGAACATTTCTCAATTTTCCTACTAAATGATTGCGTTAAGAATGGCGCGTTCGATTGATTAATGTGCCTATAACAATGGAATGATTTTGCAACAACTATTATACTTATCCGTGTCAAGAAACTCTATTATTTTTACTCAAGATACAAAGCGAACGCACCTTCTCGACAGGTGCACAGTTAGCCGCGCTGCCAACGAAGTACCATCAGATAAAATGCATGAGGACTTTTAACGTTTTACAAAGCTGATTTGGGCTTCTTATACTCTAGTCAACGTATGCCAGATACTAATGTGTGGTAATAGAATGAATTATTTAAGAAAAAGATCAGTTCAAGTTATAAAAAGTATTTTTACTGCGTGATGTTTACTTTTTCTTACTGTATCGAACCAAATAGTTTACGTGTCTTAGGGATTTCCTAAATAAAATACACGGAGTTTAACATAATTATAATTATGCACACTTACATTAGAACGTAAGCTAATATTGACTCACACTCGATAAATGGCTTTCAAAGTAAATGCTATATTGGTAATTTGGCAAAGACTTGTCCTAGAATAGAAGACTTCGCAACACCGGAGGCGTCACGGGACGCAAGCACTATTGTTGCACAAGAAGTAGTTAGACCAATACAAGAGCGACGAGGAAGCGTTAACTGGGCCTCAAGAGTCCATAAGGCGAATGTAAATGGAATCACATTGCGTAATAATTAGATAATGGGGCCTGAGTGAGTGCGAGTGGCAGCTGGCACTGAGGCTACTAGATACGGCCACTTTATTGATATTCATATTATCACACTTTCACTGGGAACTTTACGAGACTCTTAATATAAAGCAGATGCTCATTGAGATATGGAATGGAAAATATTCAACTGAAAATATAATTATCAAATGAAGATAGAAAAGTAATACAAAAAATGTAGGTAAAGAAAACAATAACAAACGATACGTGTAAAGTAGTAGCAAATTAGAAGCAATCATTAAACGCCTGATCGAGTTAGTAGGAAACGATTTCTAAGACATCACCCGATAGACGAGTTGAAACAAGTTTATTGGTCCACATATCCAGTCGGCTGGTCAGCGATGATACGTGAGAAACATATACAGGAACTTGAGAAATTGAAGCCGATGCATATTTAATCATTCCTTCGTTAAAAGATAATGAAGCGCCGAGGAAAAGCCCAAGATGAATCAAACAAGAAAGTTCATCATCCATTGAATCCATTTGAGGTAAACGTGATGATTCAGGGTTCCAGTAAGTTGCCTTAAAATAAGCTTTTGCATTAGATATATTAAGGACAATATGCGTTAAAAACTAATAAAAATTCTAAGAAGGAAGTCAAGGATCAAGCTCTTGCACTTGGTCATGTCTACGTAAACCGGTGCACTTTTTATCAAGCCCGCTAAGATGATATTTTATTTACCTGAGTGATATTACGAGTTAACAAAACTCAGAAATCACAACAAAAACACTTGAATGAGTTCTTGTCAAAGGTTCCACTATGTTTATTTGCCAAAAAACAAAAGCAAATATAGTAAAATTTGTTATTACTGTATTGAAGCGTTTTATTGTTATCTAGAACTACGTTAACAATAGATAATGGTCAAAACAATGCATATTTCTCGTCATCCATTTATTTTGCTATGCATTTTGCTTTTATGGAGGCAATAAACACTTTTGCAGCAGTTAAACCCGTTGACTCATCAATGAAGTACATTCATTGATGGAATTACAATATGTTTGCCAGATACGCAAATAGCACGCGCTGAATTTATTTAGAACTAACGGTAAGTTACTCGAATCATAAACAATGGTAGCCCTTTCTCCTATTCAAGTGACTTTACTATTCATGGTGACATTCGTGGCACGGTATTGTACGAGGATAACATGGATTATTATAGAAACAAGACTAAAGGAGTAACAGATATTCAACAAACACAGTTGTCTTGCGCCAAGTAAGCAATTATTATTATGACGTAAAATAACATGGTGTTATAATCATCAACTGGCGTTTCTATTTCGAAATGTCTGTATGTTACAAACACTTTCTACGGTCTGATGATAATTGTAATAATAGCAATAGTTATTATATGTGATAACATCGTACTCGTAGGTACAGTATTGTTGACATGCAAGGGAGACAATACTATGTGTGGTATGTTGATACTATCTGTACAACTTTCTAATCTTTGTTGTTTGAATATTGAAACGTGACAATAATTCGTACACGCGTATCAAATCGATTCATAGTTTACTCGTTAAACAAGTTCTAATGTATGTTAGTGCAACAATTATTTCAATAAATTAACGAAGCGCGAACTGATTTGTATTGCAATAGGGACTTGGTATATCATTAATTATGAAAGTGTTTGATTAATTCATTTATTGATTAATTTGAAACATCAAAATCCATTATTTAACAGATATGAATGTTAAGTGAGTACTATTGACCAATATTACTGATGTAATTTAAATGGACGACCACCAACAACCTGGTGATGTCATGCTGCTTAGTCAAACAGACAAGAAAGCTCGAGTCTCGGACATTAATATGCTAAAATATCTTCACAGTGAAGACGACGACGTTCCGAAATACTTTCACGGCACGGGTAGTGCACGCAAATACGAGCGACTTGCAATAACCTTGTAGTGCATGAGAGCCTCCAAAACGTTACTTTCAAATCGTGAATCGGACGAAAGGACACGGTGTTATAAAAATATTCATGAGCATTAAATATTACGATGATAAATTTATGTTTTTGTTAATAAATAGGTATATTTTAAATACAGCCAAATGTCATTGAAATTTTTCTGCAGCATTATATGAGCAAACTTTATGTAAATCCCTGGCGTTGTACGGATATGGGTCCCAAATCCACCAAAATCTGTCTAATGCAGCGACAGCTGCCGCTTCCGCGAAAATACACTTTGTTTTGACACAATAACACTACACTTAATTTACCATAGTTCAATGGAAATTGTCTCTTCAATATGGTTTAATTGTGAAACAACAACTATAAACAAATCACATCGCTTCTCTCACAGTGAAGTCGATCGCGACTATTTTAAATTCGGAACGCGAGACATTGGGGACACGGCGACCAATCACGTCAGCGCCGCTCCGCTTACTGCTCTACTCCGGTCTCCGATCCGATCAACTCCTGCGCAAACGCAGCCGGCTGACGGCTCGTGCGGGCGAGACAGACTATGCGCTAGACAGAGACGGAAGACATACTTACCTGAATAATAAAAGCTCCAAGCTTACAAAAGGTGGACGAGGTGGTGAACCTTTTAATTTTGATCCTAGAAATATTGTAGAGCAATAAACTATGAATAAAATAGGCTACGACGTGATGCTACATAAATATAATTTTCAGATAATTGTGTCAAAATCTGCATTATTACATTATGGGTATTAAAACACTTGATATAATATTGAAACAATCGAACGACATCAAAGTTTATTGTATCGTGACAAAAGAATTTAACTGTTTTGTCAATGTAGAAACTTATATGCATTTATATTTATCTAGTTACTACATTAACAATTAAAATCCATTATACACAGTTTTTAAGCCATCTGTGCCAAAGCTCAAACAGAAGCAACAATACGCGAGAAATGTGTGCTGGTATGTGGAATAAAGTTGTGCTGTATATTCAAAATATTACCAAAAAAGTCGTGAAGCTTCAGACAAAAGAGATTTTGCCTATGGGTCAAAGATCAGTTTTCTTTGCCACACGCAAAATGCAATAAATTTGGAGATTGAGACATAAAATCAATGTTTAATTCCATAGTTATTGTTAAAGTCAATTGGCAAGTAATAAAGAATTCAAGATATCGAATCTTATAATACTAATCAAAATGAAAGCTGTTATGAAATGAAATTGGTGGAACAAGGAGACAATGAAAATAAGACGAAAGAAACGATCTAAAATCATCAAACTCAAACTTTTGCAGACAAAAACTACAGTAAGAAGGAAGATATCGCTGGAAATAAATCACGTAACGTCTTTCAAACCAGTTATTATGATCTAAGATTTCAGTAGAAAGATATTTTATATAGCAATGAGATCTACAGTTTTGTCTGGAGTCTGGTGTAACGTGCAGTAATGGGTGCAGAACAAAACCGCTACGTTGGACATTATAAAGATATCATCATAAACGTGTTAGATTTGTTAATTCGTTTCTATAAAACGCGTTTTTGACTTACAATTTTGTGGTAAGAAACTATTATTGATGTCATATCACAGAATATTGCAGTTGTACTCACTGCTTCCCCTAGAATACGCTCTCCCGTTTTCGTCCATCCAGTCACAACCAGCAACGCTCCTCGAGTCGTTGGCCTATTATTGATATAATTCATCAAAATAATTTGTATATTTAGAAAACTAAATTAAGAAAGAAATACCTAATAGACGTATTCAATGAAATAATTTTCCATTAAAACACCATGTAATTATTGTTGCAGCCAACGAATCGAAAGTTCAAGTAAAAGTAGAAATGCTAATCACAAAGATGTTCAGTTGGATTTCATTTGTGACGCAATTATTCCACGGTCAAGGCTGTGGCTGAGAATACTGTGATGATTTCACTTTTAATATTGGGATCTTAAATTATGACACTCTGGTGTGAGTAGTGTAGGGGCACTTTTTTGCAATGACTCGATGGAATTCATTCTGCCATGTGTAAAGTGAAATCTTTTGAAGTATGATTGATGCCAATACATACAACATCATACTTACAATAGTATCATTTTTTATCCTTTCAAATTGATTGAAATCTTAGGTCTTTCTAATGTTAAATACGTGTAGTAAGTCCTAAATTATATCTGCATATAATGCCTCGGAATATTGCATACATTTCAAAGGAAATTCCTATGCCTAGTTTAACAGAGAGCCCAGTTATTGTCTTGATCATTTACAATCGTCGAAACGGAACGAGTGAATAGATGCTTTTATGAGCATTAGCTCTATTCGCTGCCTTGTCTAATTGAACAATGAAGACGGGCATGCCGTCATTCTTTCCCCTCGTTTAAATATAACGCACTTTCAATGGGTGACGTCATCGACCCGTATCGGGTCTGAAAGGGTGTCCATAAGTACCTTAATGAATACATTCAAATTTTCGTCTTATATTAGGGAACAAATGGTGCTGGTTATGATATGATATTTTTGGAATTCTTTAATCCGCTTACCGACACAAATTCCAGCAATATTTAAATCAGTGCTTAGGCACGTATTGGCCTTTTCTTAAATTAGTAATAGGTACTAATATAGAAATTGCATTACAATCGCAACAAATATAATATAGTTGTCATAAATCAAAGAATAATAACTTTATATAATACTAGCTGACCCGGGGTATGAAAAATAGATGTTGGCCGATTCTCAGACCTACTCAATACGCTCACAAAATTTCATGAGAATCGGTCTAGCCGTTTCGGAGGAGTATGTGAACGAAAACTGTGACACAAAAATTTTATATATATAGATAAAATGGATCTCAAATCTCATAACTGTCATCGTTTAACTGCATCAAAATTAAATCATTGTTGCAAATTGTGTTTTACGAAATTAGTAACATCAATACAAATCAAATATTTAAATCGAATCGTGATGCGTATCTGTGATTTGAGTTTTATTACGAAACTAAATTACGTGTTAAGTAACAAGAGACAGTGTAACAAGTTCTAATAGAGGCAATATCAGAATTGGGTCACAACAACGAGCAAGTTAATGTTTATAAAGAGAAGTATTCAGATCGTTAAGAGAAATCGCCCGATACGGATGGCCAGCCCGCCAGAATGCATGCGTGGAGACCAACAATTACGACCGACAATGCACTTCTCGCTAATTGAAATGGAGTCAATGTAAGATCTTGTTTTATTATCATTGATTCAGACATGACAGCTTGTTGCATACTTCTAAAGATGTCCATAAGATGTAACTACTTGGTCTACTGACTGCCTCGTTGGTCTAGTGGTCGCTAAGTGCGACTGCTGAGCACGAGGTCCTGGGTTCGAATCCCGGGTCGGGCAAAGTGTTACTGGCTTTTTCCATTAGGTAATTCTCAGTAGCAGCACGGAATCTGGATTTGTGCCCGGTTGATGGCAATAGGCTCGCCCCCTATTACATTGGGACCTAAAACATAACTGGCGAAATGTGGGTGTACTAAATGTGCACCTCTGCCTACCCCTTCGAGGAATACAGGCGTGATGTTATGTTTTAGATGTAACTAACTGTCCCATTTGAAAGGTACCTTCTGCTGCTTTATAATATAGTAAGGTAATCAGTCAACCATTAATTACATCGCAATGGTGGAAGATCACTATCGTCCACAGACATGACGAAAACCGTATTTAATATTAATGTTGCTAATGAAGTAGGTTCTGTGGCAAGCCTAAATGTCACAGCTAATGTTTGGAAATTGAATTGGACTTCAGGTTACTAGGCACACCGGGGCGACAAAATATTGATAGTTCATGTTAATATTCTGTGAGAACGTGGTACTTTCCCAGATTAGCTGGTTCGTTTGCGATATGTAGTCAAATTCTACTGTTGAAAATACCGCAATCTATACTGATCTAATATTTGCTGCTTTTTCGAGTAGTAGTAGATTAGTAACCAAAAATAGTACGTCTGTTATCTTAACATCGACAGTTGCTTTCACGTTCTCAAATTATCCATTCGAGAGCTCACTTTACCTTACGCCTCACGTACTTAGATAATTGGTCACATCCTAATTTAATAAGAGGGTCACTATTAGATGGTAGGCACGTGATTCTAAGACGATTCGCACAATAGACTGGAAGGTTCGAGACATTAAGGTCGTGTTGGCCAACGATTGGGCCTAAGCGAGTGGAACTTAAAGGAAAATTGCTTGTTGCGTCAATGTGATGCGTCTAATGTCGTAAAATTTTCGGAACACGCAATTTTATACGCACTCAATGTAAACACGTTCGCGTTTGCAATAGCAACTATGGAACATAAAATCATCTAGAACGAGGTAGTCAACCAAAAGTATTTCATCATTGGCATCACTTTGAGTTATAACTCATTGGACAGAAAACTATATTTTGTCGTCAGCAGATACATTCACTGTTTTCTTACTCTAATTTTTGTTATAATTAAACTAACACAAGTCAAAACGCGGAACAGTTTGATAACATTATTGAACAAGATAAGTAGGCCAGCCACAGTTTGTTATCAGTTCCAAACGATGGCATAACTTAAGATGTATTTACACAACACAATTATTAATTACGATATACGACAGTACCAGGCGTCCAGTGGCAAATGTCAGTGCTGTTGTGAAACATTAATTTTGAGGCAGTACAGATTAAAATAGAATTGTGACATTAGACTTTTTTATTATGGTCATAAAATGTAAATTTTGTCTTATCAATTTTAGTAGTCCAACAATAATTGTATTCATGTACTATGAAATCGAAGAATATGTCAGTGATGTTAGTGTCAAACAGGGTCACAGTGAACACAAAGATGTAAAGAAACATGTAGCTGTCTTTGTTAACACACAAATGTTCATAGACGATGGGGTAACAACCTCAAACGTGCCTTTCAAGCACTGGCTTTAAGTTAATCTCTCATTCTATAAGCACGTGTTCAAAGTATCAGCTTGTATCTAAACGGCACGATACATTAAACAATACACAATACTCTCTATCAATGCAACGCGTGTAGTCGTACCCAGGAATTTAACTAATCAAATATTATTTTCTCTGACAATGTCTATTATTCTTTTTGATAAATCAATCGAGTGATGAGTTCGAGAGACAATAGTCTTTAACGATTGAATTTCAAATATTATCATTAAACTTGGTCCTTCATTGGAGTCATATATTCTAAAATATACCTGCGTGAACTGTTGTGTCTTTATGGATGTGGTTATGGACGTCAGATTTATTATATTGTTTGTTAACATATTGAAGTGTACAGCAATAATACTTGAACAAGTAGGTAAATGACGTGTCCACAGGAACAACTTGTCTAGAAATACTTGTCAAGTACCTCACTACTTCATTTACGGTAAATCACACAAGTTACGCGCTCTGTAATTCAGGGTTATCAAAATAATATTTAGAACTAATAAAACAGATTTGAAATTTGTAATTATTGATCAAATGGCAAAACTACCGACAAATTTGGTATTCGTTTGCACAAAAACCAAGGTCCGGAACCTATCATTGTTTATAATCGATGTCTAGGTATACATATTTAGATTGAAAACAAGGTGTAACTATTTCAAATGAAAATATTAATAGCAGCGATTAAAGTATACACGCTCACGTTAACAGGATATTACGTTTCTAATCGGACCTTTGGAAATCGTTATGAAACTAGTATTGAAATGTGCTGTCTAACGCAACGCTGACTGTGAACCCTGCAATTGTAGCCATCAGCGTTTCTATCTGTACTGTACTGCAAATTACACACGGGTGCTCTTTACTTTCACTTGGATCACGCCCAGTAGCCGGGAGCGCCGCGACGTCACCCATTATGTCCGACAAAAAGTCGACAAGGTCTCGAATGTCGATCTCCGTCTGCCAAGGCCGCGGCCCGATCACGCATTGTCGGTACAATCACAAACTTTTTGTACATTTCGTAACAGACCGAGTTTACTGGCCCAACACTTTTTGCCCTCTTTAACTAGTTTCCGTTTATAGAAATCATCAATTTTGAGTGTTTTTAGAATGGTTCCATTTGTCTATAAGCGACATGACCTTAGTAAAATCTGAGTAGACTCGCTTTGTCTCCACAATATACAATGTTGTACGGTTTAAAACGAAGAGTACTAATAACAATACATAATTCTTTATTTTTATTATAAATCAAATTATAATATATAAAATGATTACGAAGTCATTACGTATTCAGTGACATTACTTATGCGCAGAAATCTATTGAATAATAATTAATTATTTTATCCTGCTCCATTCGACATTCAGAAACAACTAACATTTAAGAATATGGCAACTTCAAATACTTTATCGATAAGGATTTGTGCTATAATGAGATCATGTACTTGTTGAAATTTAGCGCTTTTTTCTAAAGAATAGAAAATAATGTAGATTTTCTAGAGTTATCAGATAGGTAGGCACGACTGCATGAGAATAATCCAAGGGTAGTCATTGACATCCTTATTCTCTCTTCAAGTAACCATATCTTATAGTGTCAGGGTTTGGAAATTACAGATTTGTTTGCAAAGTGATAGCTACGTAAGGCAAAATACTTTAAAGGTTGGCTTGGTCTCTATGAAACATGTTAATGACGCATTTCAGGTACTTTGTATTCATCACAAACAAATCAAACCTGGGTTAAATGTGTAACAGAGAGATAATGCTCACAGTCTCACATACATAGTCATTGTTGCAACAACTATCATCCTTGGACGATAGAGTTGTAAATAACCATGAATTTACACAGTTGCTTTAATATCAAAACTGACCTTATAAAAGCAATTGTGAAACATATGTTTATTGCTTATTTTTATTGAATTACTTTAATTAAACTAATAAATACAGTCTCAAGGTATATTAGACAGTCATGTTAATACAAAATAACTAATAACTATAATGCTTGTCCCTAAAACTAACAACAATATTCAAACATGATTTAAAATGATTGTATGTCTGAGTATACACCTATACCAGGCATAGCTGCACACTTAGAGTAACCACCTATGTTCGCGTGGCTTGCATGTTCTCTCCTGATAACTATGACAATTACTAAGTTTTTGCTCTATCATACTGTTTCGTGTTCACTGCGTGTGTACTTGTTTATCTATGCATATTGCATCGATTTGTGGATTATCATGGTACCCGTACAATGGAAGCAATAACTTTATACAAAGAGTATAATTTCAAAGCAAGGAAATTACGAATTATGTTGGCTATTGTAGAGTTATTGATATAAACTGTTATTAATTTCTGTCCCAGAGTTATGTAAGAGAGTCTATACGAACTTTTTCAATAGAGTATTATGTAAGCAAATAATAGGTTGTAATTTACATAAAGATTATCACATATAAGTAATCAATAAAACGCCAAAGTTAAATGTAGCGGTGACAACCAACTATATTGGCTTGACCTCAGTAATATTATTTAAAAGTTTCACTTGGTTATGGAAACCTGTTTACGTTTAGTTGTATTTATTGGTCGCATAGTTCAAAATATTATATTTGTATAAAAAAGGGAAATTTGTACCTACTATATTAATATTGTCACAATAAAGGATCTATTGTTCTAACAATAATTATATTGTTTACCTTCAAAAGATAGTACTTTAATGTATAGCTATTGTAACGGTAATGTGCACACAGTTTTACCTTACATAACGTCAGAATTATTCATAACTCATAATATAATTATTAACAGTATGTTATTTGATAACATTAAATTATTACTTATTACATAAAATATCAAATTAAGAAATTGTTTATCCATGTAGTGTTGTTACCTCAACCTAGCCGTGTTTCGAGGCTGTTGGAAGTGTTATAGTCTGTTCATTAATTTATATAATTAAATTTAAATGTTGATAATCAAATATTATCATCTAGGTAGTAGATATATATTACGGCATCGTTAGTTACACGATAATAGTTTAGCGAAGATAATTTAGCTTCATATCCCGATTGCCTGTGCAATTGCACGGAAAACATTTTTGTTTTCTATTGTCGGATTTTTTTGTTTTTTATTGTAAAACTCTCCTTGATGCCCCGACGAAATATGTTATTGGTTACCTATTCGCAAAATTGTACCTACTAGGCATAGGGAATTTTTATAATTATTATGAATAATTTACTTAAAAGAAAACAGTATCATAATTTCAAAATATTTCGGGACATGTTATAGATATTACATTTCTTTATTATACCTATGTATGGATATTTCAATTATTAATAAGGTGTACTTATCCTTTAAGTACCTACATAGTACTAGATATGTGTATCTATATAAATATGTAGCGTAAGAGTACGCAGGAAAAGCCGCAGGTGTCACGGCAGCTGCTTTTCCGCTTTCTCGAGCGCCGCTTAGGGAAAGTATCTACTTGACTTGACTAGTATGACTACGAATATGACTATGTTTGCAAATGTAAACACTAGGCTGAGAGATTGCCATTTAACTAACTTCGAGCGATGAGTGTTTTATGCGAATGATTGTCATTAGACAACTCTTAAAAGCGAAATCAAGAAAATACATATTATACGCATAATATAGGTATTACTTCAAAGTCCTAAGTGTTAGAAATGTAGTTGCACCTACCTACAACGTATAAGTAGTATGTAGATCAAACGATTTCCGATCATCATTAGGGGTCTCTTGTAATTTTACATCAGCATACTCATTCTCTATTTATATCATTAGGATGATAACTGATAGCTTCAAATAGGTATACAGTAACATAAAAAATATAAAATTATACACAATATAAAATTTAACTAGAATAACTAACATCTGAGCAACGACTGAGTACTATAAGTGCACCTCTGCCTACCCCTTCGGGGAATATAGGCGTGATGTTATGTTTTGAGCAACGACATCTAGTGTGCAATAGGTGAACAACTATTAAGAGATGTGTAGCTTCAATGAGTAAACTATTATACACCGCCATCTCGCGTCTACTAAATGAACTATTCTACAACGCCATCTATTGTTCAAAGGGAAAACTATTAACAGTGCTATCTATTGGCCACTAAGTAAACTAATATGTACCGTCATCTATTGGATTAATTATTAACTATTTACAGTTGCAATTTTGTAACTGTTTTTGCTACTCGCCACTAGATGTCAGTAAACACATCATCATCAATAATGCTATTAGACACTAGATGGCGTTAACTTTGCGTTTAATTAATTACCATACATGCATTAAAATTACATGATAATCAAATAATGGTGTAAAAATAATTAATCTTACCTTCCATGACGTATACAATGCTGCCAACATCGCCTTCTTTGATGATAAGGCTTCCGGCTGCATATTCAACAGGATACATGCAGTCCACAATTTCGCGAATCTGCGTCATTTCTAGATTCTTCATGAAGTCATTGTCCAAGATTGCACCCTTAATTAGTTCCCGGGATCTGTAACATGAACAAAGGTACGTAATTAATAATAAATTAATTAGTTTCTAATTATATTTGGGTTTTACACATAATACCGTAATGCGTAAAATCAAAATATTTCTATTTCTATTTCAGCCATGATCGTCCCACTGCAGGGCAAAGGCCTCCAAATAAATAACAAAAAATATATCCTATACCACGGGTAGCGAGTTAACGACCTATTTTACAATGCAGTTCAAGACAGGCCTAAGTAGATACCTATTATAATATAATAAAGTACCATTTAATGGAGTTGACTGGTCAATCAATGGGATTGTATTTTAATTATACTTCTTCAGTTAAGCGATAAACCCGAGAAATAAAGCATCATTGTGTTCAATCTAGAATGTGTAGAATCAAGCATGGCACCCAGATTCTGAGCCAAATTTCATCCGAATCCAGTCAGCCGTAACGTAACGGCACGATTGCGTAACACTTTCGCGTTGATAATACCAAGCAGGATAGAATCGTAGCGAGCCCGCCGAAATATTGCAAATATTTTACATAAAGACGCAATCTGCGCAATAGCTAAGCGATTAGTCTGCGCAGTTATGTATAGTACCGAGTTGGGTTTTGTGCTTTCGATAAAACCAGGAAAGAGTTACATGAAAACTAAAATTCGATCTGATGCTTTAAAATGCAAGAAACCAAACTCTTAGTTTATATCAGTTGCGCATTAAAGATCCACTGCGCACCTCTTAGGCGTCCTTTTGCACCCCCTTCACACACACATGTACCTAGTTTGCCTTTAGGTTAATCCGCCACTGGTTTATATATTTTTTCTCAATTTTCAAGAGTTCAATATTTCAATCAAAATCAAAGTAGGTACCTATATGTTTCGAAACATTTTGATACGAGCAAATATTACGGTTTCCACCTTCCTAGTTGTTTATAATTTTATAAGGAAACTACTCCCCTTAGGTACAATACAAGGCGATGTCAATAAGTGCCCTATCAACTTTAATGACAATAACCTTAAAATTATTACAGCAAATTAGTATCATAAAGCATGTCTAACACCTGTCTATGATGAAACTAATACTATAACGGACACAGAAAGGCCAGAGGCATAATCATTGTTTATAGGCAAAACACTGTAGGTACCTACACACATTATAATATGTAAGTATTAATCATGTGTAGGAGGGCTTAGGTCGTGTAGTCGTGAGTCCTGTAAGGGCATTACACAAGGAAGTGTTTTTTGGATTCGGCTCTATCAAACACAAATACGTAATATATTATACTTATATAGCTACCCCACCTATATAAGTATAATAATATATTACCTATATTGATTGGTGTAAAATGCTTAATGGCATCAAGTCGTCCTTGTTTAGCAAATTGAAATTTGCAAAATTGGTGCCTATCAATTATTAACAAATATATTTAGTCCCTACAACTGTTGACAATAGCGTACCTTTGGCGATATTACATAACCACAGCCTCCTAAAAAAGTTTCGCTCGCATGTAGAACTCAATAGATTATCCATTTACGGTCTAACGAGAGCTAATACAGCAATACATGATTTTTATCACATTTAATTAGGATTTAAGACGACTGCACAATTACGGATAAAGCCGCCTACGTAGACAATCAACTCAGCCTCAGACTATGCTGTGTTGTGATGAAAATAATAAAAAATATAACATTACAATCAGTAGGTAGCCAACATTATACAGTAGGACCGCCTTGTTGCTAGTGGTCCTGGGTTCGAGTCTCACTAGGTAATTCTAAGTAGCAGCAAGAAGTTTAAATTTGTTGTACCCTATTACGTTGGGAGCTACATATACATATAGATATACTATTATACACCTCTGCCTACTACTTCAGGAAATACAGGTGTGATGTAATGTTGTTCAACAATAGAAAACTACAATTGAATGTTAATGCTTGTTGTAGGTGCCACAAAGGTTAATCAACCTATTTAGGGGACTCATTAACTTTAATGGACTCTTGGGTAAGCCAGCATTCGGGCAACCAAGCATAAGATTTAAACATCGATAAAATGTAATAAGAAAACATTTGATTACGTCTTAGGTATTTTACTAGGTCCTGTCAAATGTCTTGGTAAACCCAAAACAACTAGATAAGAAATGAGAACTTATAAGAAATGAAATAAAAATATTAAAATCCTAACTTTAATCGAGTCTAAACTTAGAGCCCATTATAATACTAAGAGGGCTCTTAATGTACACGCACGTAGATTTAGTAAAAGTAAAAAAAATATTTTACAATTATTTGCTAGGTTTAATAATTTAGTAGGTATACTATAATATTCAGATGACTTCATATTTCAATCACAATCACAACAGGTAAATTCATAATAGTTTGTTTTTCTGCTATCTGTTTTAAGTTGTTGTTCATAATTGGGAAATAACATTTATTAATTTATTGAATATTTATGTTTTACTAACACAAGGAGTACTTTTTATTGTTCATGGGTTTTACTCCTAAAGGAATTACCCAGTTAGAATGTACATTAAAATGATAATAAACCGGACTATTTTAACGGCGGTAAAACTGAATAATGCCGTCGGTATTTCATTTTCTATAGAAGTTTATAATTAATTAAAAGTATTATCTACAACTATTTACAACTTGATTCTATAATTACAATAAAATCCCATATTTGGCTCACCTATGATGCTTTCTTGCAGAAAAAAATCTACAACTATTCTTCCTACTATTGTATAGTTTTTCTACCAGCATCAACTAACAATGATCTCGCAATAGAAGCTACAGTCTTCAAAAATAAATATAGCTACCAAACAAAAGCATGACAAAAAAAAAAATTAAACAATTTCATAAACTTTAAAGTAAACACGGAACACTTGTTCGAACTTGGCCAATGTTAACAACAGTCGAACATGTGTTAAAACAGCACGCAAGTCAAGCTCACATGCCCAAAATCTGAGCACGCGCTCATAAATCCCAGTCAAAAGATCTAACGCTGACAGAGCCGTCGGCGAGGACAGTTGTCACACAAAGTTCGAACGTAATTATACCAAATGGGATCAACGAAGGCACACTAGCTAACACACGTCGACCTTGTCGCCCTGCCTTGCGATGCCTGTACTGAGAAGAAATTCAATCACTACCTTGAGTGATTGATCGTAGACGTTAAGTATCGATACGGTTCGCCCCTACAAAATAGCCGGCGTTTACTGTGGAACATTTGGATTAGAAGCTCATGCACGATCTAAATTATTTGAAAATCTAACATCACGCCCCAATTTATTAATTAGACAAAGCCTTTTATGTTAGGTAATACACATTTTTGAAGCACCATACTTTGTCTAAACCCAGTACTTTTAATTAATTATTAAGTATTCAACAAAGCTGCACCATGTACAACTAAGCAAGTAGAAACAATAATGATGAATTTAATTTCTAACAACTGCATTAGCCAACGGTTTAGGTAATGAAACCTATGAAAATGGCTCAATTTGAGACGAAAATAACGTAAGTATGATACGATAATTTATCAAATTTTCCGTTTTATTTGTCTAGAATTATATTTAATGGACTATAGCAAGCCCGAGAGTACTCCGACGGTTAAGGTTGCAAAGTCACGGTCGACTGTAAGATAAATAGATCCGAAGACACGAAACGTACAAGGATGGCCGCATGAAGAAACTGTTTTGTTAAGAAACACTCGTTAAGTACTTATTCGTGACCAATAAACCCACTTAAATTAAAATGTAAATACACTACCTTTGTATTTACAAAAGACAACGTGAATAAGTTTGGAATTCATAAAACATCACCAACATTGTTAAAATGTTTGTTTCTCAAAAGTGGAGATAGTATCGTTTTGCAAAGTATTATTATATTCAAAAGTGCTTTTTCAAAGTCATAATTTAGCTAAATAAATTCGTATTGTTTCTAGAAAACGTAGGTGGAGGTATTTTCATACAAGACTAGCTTGACCAAAAACTAGAAATGCCTAATAAAAACAGGAATGTTTCCCATAAACTGAAATCAATCATAGATGCGATAAGAGTGTCGTTAAAACACAAAAATAACTTCCTTGTAGTAACTACACCGACTATTTTTCTTGGCAATAGGTGCAATTGACCTATCATTACGATTTTTTGCTTAATTGAAGGTGAAGAATATCAAGTATTAGTATCGAACGTAATATCAATCTTAGTGACAGCTCTTCCAACAGCTACAAAAAATATGCATATTAATTAATCGTAGCACGTTTATACCTTCGTACCTATGTCACGTTTGTGTCCTATTTCTCTTAAGCCATACTACAAACAAACATTATTGTTTCAGTTACAAAGTATTCATTTCAATTAATTCATTCTTATATTAATTCAAGGTAGAATAATTTTAAATTTTTTACTCTACCTAAAAGGAAGGCTTTTGTTCAACAGTGGACGCTTTCCGACTGATGATGACTGACTCTAACGTAAAGGAAATTTTGTCTCCGTATTATACTCACTTTTGAAGTTTTGGTATTTTTACTAATTTCATTTCATGATCCTGTGTCAGCGACGATAACGGTTCCGCCGATATCGCAGTCCTCTTGAGTCGAGTTTCACCAACATGGTACACTCTAGTGTTTTCAATACCAGGCGTCTTCATCACAAAACATTCTTCCTCAGTCTCCAAGCCATTCCTGCGACTGTCTATCAGCTGTCTCGTCAGGGGTGTCACGACTTGCCTGTATTTGTCTATTTCATTTTTGAGGTACCTTATAGTCGCATCTTTCTCGTCGATCTCATTTTCTAATATGCCTATTATTTTATCCCTCCGTTTCAATTCCTCGGTCTTCTCTATTACCAGTCGTTTCATGTCGTGATACTTCTTCTCCATTTTGTAGTTGTGGTCGATTTGACAATGCTTAGTGTGAGTTTGCGACATTTTGGACACTTTTTAGAACTTTATCACTGAACTCCCTTTATAGTTACTATTTAAAATTTCACTTCATATTTATCAAATGTTTCAAGTGCACTATCGCGTAACTTTTAACAAAACTGTTCAGCGTTGTCTGCTGACGTGTTATCAATAAACCTATCATCGAAAAGATAAAACATTCTATGTAGTACTTAAATTACTTCTTTTAAGTTCTGCCGTTGTGTTATTTTTAAACATTTTGCTAGCCAGTGTCAAACTAACGATGTAACAATAACTTCGATTGTGACGTAGATTACAATCGTTGCCTTATAAATAGTAGTGGCGACTGATTGTCCGATTTCCAAGTGTGTCAGTCTTGTAGGTGACTCAACCACTCAATGACTTGCGGCACACGTAGTAAAATATGTTTCAGTACGTCCGTCGGTCAGACTAAGCTTTAATTGGTTTTCATTAAAAATGATTAATGACGCAGATTAATAAGCATAGTTTAAGAGTACGAACCAAGTTGGTAGCTATATTTCACAGCCATAAGCAAGGACATGTGAAGTGAAATTTTGTTACATTTATCACTAGCTCCTTGAAATGTTTAGTGTTTTATTACAAGAAAAACGAGTTCAATTGAATAAATTGTTTTAATTGGCGAATGTTAATCATTTTGCTTCGTGTATTGAGTTTAATTTACGATGGTATTTGCATACGGGACATTATCAAAGGAAATATATAACTACAGCACCTACAAACCCACATTTAGTCAAAATTAAAACGTTTTACACACAGGTTGTTGAAATAATAATTATGCGAAACATAATATTATTTTTAACAAAATAACAAAACTATTTATATCTTATACCGATGAATAAAACATCTACGTCAAAATAATATTTCCTCGACTCATAATCAATCGCAATAAGTTCTCATCAAAGAACGACAAGTTGTTTAGACATGTGTTCAGACATGTTAATATTAATGCTCGGAATATTCTGGCTCAACCATTGTGTCTGCCTACTCATTAAAATTTGAATGATCAGAATGTTGAGCAAGAGAACAAGTGCTCAATAGGAAGGTACTCAACTAACACAACAGTTGCTATGCGTAGGTGATAGTATACATATTTCAGTAAAGGTCGAAACTAATCACGCCTTTCTAAGTACAGGTGAGGTCAATGCAGCAGTGGTACTTTTTGACACCAAGTATTTGGACCATGACATCATTGTACACAAATAGTACCATGGTACCGTGGTACTACGAATTTGTATTTCACCAAATATATTACGAAGTAATCGATCAAAGTCAAAAAGAGCTACACGTGAGTTTGGAATTGATAAACAATTTTCTGGGTTGGATTATCTGAACTTTTTTTAGATATGACTAATTCAGTCAATTGCATACAAACTGCTTTATCTATAGATGGGTAGTTAGGTATTTATTTAGTAAAATTTACTTCACAAGGATATTCTTTTCCATCCTAACAGAATTGATACTTGGTACAATTCTCTTATACGGCAGTCCTTACTACAATATTCGGAAAACGATCGGAATTTTAACGGCTTAAGGCTATTTTTATTACAAAGATATCGCACACTTCTAACTTACAACATCTTTATTGGTTGATAAGATTGTACATTATCGTTATTTCATCAATTACATGTTGTCCTTACATCAATTGTGTGTACCTACATAGTCTATGTTTAAAACACGCGACAGCAAATAATCGTACACTACAAAAGTTGACCTAGACCTATATTCTTTAATTTTGGATCAAAGCCCAGTGCGTTCTGCCACATTAAGCTTAATCTCAATATTTTTGTCGCATACTTAATATTTCACTATTATGTAACTAACGAAAACATGCCTCTTGACTACATAATATTATAATAATGTATTTATGAATTATCTACTACTTTGAATAATCGCTATGCGTACAAATAAATAAATTACCTTCTAACATTCTTGGCTGGGACTCTTAACATCAATCACCCGTAAAAGCTTGACTACATGATAAATACAGTGATATTCCAGGTAATTTAGCTACAACACGTTCCAAATAAGCCATTCATAGTTATTTACAACTAAATCAATTTAAATATGGAGATAATTAAATCAAATGATGGTCTGACCAAATCGTAAACAAAGCCCACACTCATAACTGGAAACAAGAATAACGTTTGTATTCACAAACAGATTGAACATTAATTTAGTATACGACAGTATTTTATCATTAGTATACATATAAGAAAAACAAAATTCAACCAAAATTAACAATAAATTGCCGAAGAAATCGTTGTAAAGTAACCTCAACATGGTAATGCCATACTTAGTATCCCAAGCAGATAAAAGGTCGTGTAGATAACATGAATCACGAATTCACGAGGCAGAAGTTAAAAAATCAACAGGTTTCCAAAAGTTTCCAGACAATTTTGTAAGTAATAATAATCACTAAGTAATAATTGGTGATATAAATAGTAGACTAGCTACTATAAATATACTGGAAAATCTGTTTAGCTGGCGTCATTACCCAAAAGTTATTTAATTTTATCTAAAAGCCGATAATCTTCATCAGGGCATTTACGTCAGTACGCTTACATTAAGGCTACGTTCATATTCGTTGATAAATTTGTTTGAGTGATCAACATAGAGAGGTTACGGGTAATATTTAAATGCGCCAATTGAAACTGTAGGTATAGCATATATTACAAATATTGATTTCTTCACTCTAAACTTAGCAAAATTAAATTCATTTATTATTTGAATAGTTACGGGTGTACACCACTTACTAATTTAAATTGTTGAAGTTATTCAACCTTAAAATTATATAAATCTCATGTTAGTGACAGAATACCTGAATTTCTAAAAATCAGGACTTCGAGTTATGTACTTTTACAATCAAAGAAACAATAAATTGAAATATATTGAGATTCGATCATTTCCGGATTGTAGCCAAAATGCATGACGATAATGATGGAGAATGTGCGTATGTCCCTAAGCCTGTGCGGCTAAACTTGACAGACCACAGGCTAATGCTGTTTACTGTGGTTGACGTTATCGCGACAGAGTTAAAACTACCGAAACCATTAGATTAAGCGGAGCTTGATGGCGTAATTGTATCATATTTATAGCATAACATCACGCGATGAAGCGAATTATTATTTTATTGATTTTATCATATCGCCTTTAGCCGAATAATAGTTGGTTGAAGTCGTACATCATAAACTAGCTACAATGATAATGACTGATAGGTTGAATTTCATACAAGATTTGGAAAATTTTGGTATAAAATCATTTATGCCAAAAACAACAATTGATATGTGATATATTTCCTAAAGCTTTTGAATTAAATTCAGTTTGGATACCAGCTCTAACATGTTTATAAAAAAATATTAAATCTGCTTTAGATCGGTTAAAGAACTCATCAGTATTAGTGTTTGTCAACAAGGTATAAGGAAACTAGGAACTCGTTCGTCGTTACGATGTCTATGTTGATATCAGGCATTTAATGATTCTCGACAACTGTCTTATACTCAGTTGGATAGGAAAATCTTGACTAAAGATAATCCAGAGAAGAAATATGAGACGTCATAACTCGCGATGAATTTATACAACGAAATTCTACGTTTCTCGCCTAAATCATCAATCCGCAAATTCTACCAACATTTTCTAAGAAAACACTAACAAATCTTTATGCTTCCTATATTTGGTTCAGTCCAATAAATATTTATGAGAGAGCGATCTAGATGGAGGATTTGTTTCCGAAATAATCTAAGGTCAAACAGATACGACGTCAGCTACAGGTGGGTTTAGTTTAAAATACTCAATTTCTGAATGTCTTATTTGGGAGAGCCTAATTAAAAGAATCTGAGGGATAATTTTGCGAGACCTTGACACACATTGCTTTGAGAAGTTCTGCATCTGTTCGAATCGTTAAAAATTATCACGGTTTTCAGGTTGGTGTCACTACGGTGGAAAAATAGCATGGCGACAACACGTTCGCTATTTTTGTATTCCAGACATACCTACCTACCCATTTGAAAGTTGAAAGACGCTGACACAAAACTGATGGGATTTTCAAATTGTTTGCCTAAGTAAAGCTCGGCAAATTTAAATTTTTGAGAATATTTTCCAACTTTACTCAAAGCTTTAAATAATCTGAAATGATCGATTATATAGCTTAGAAAAATGTTTTTATTGGGATAGAAGACAAACAAACCGACAGATTTTGATCAGGACTAATATTTTGGCTTTCACAAAAGTCTATTGTGGATCATTATACATCATTCGTAATGCTTCTGCTTCGATCAGTTTCACTTGAGAGACTCTTATTGTCGTCACAATAGTTAGTATTGAATGCTAATCAACCGGAAACATCTGTGATTATCCTGTGCTCTTTGAATGGACACGTCTAGTGCTTTTTAATGCGTACTAAAATTTAATAACGCGATAAAAATATCATAGAAATGGTAATAAAAGGGGCGCAAATAGCTATAAAAGTACCTCATGGTATATTTATAGGAGTATTTGGTAATAGCGTATCGCCGTGTTTTAGAACAAAGGGATAGGTTTGGAGGAAAACTATGGTCAGGAAAGCGACTTCAAAGGCTTTTGTTTCCAGTCGACGATAGATATATAACGAATAACTCTACAGCATCACGTGAACTAGTATATTATACGCACTGAAATAGATGTGATCATAGTAACAATAGGTGATAATTGGTCAATTGTATATGATCATAATTATGATTGGACGTCAAAGCAAAATCTTCCTTTGATTTGACGAATGTGATCTGAGATATACTATTTTAGTTTATGATGCAAATGATTTTGCCTGTTTGCATTGGCTTGGACTGATTTTGGTTTTTTGGTACCTAATTTGTGGATGTATAACTAATTTAACAATTCAATCCTCATAAGATATAGAAGCATGCTTTTATAAGAACACTAACATACTAACATCAGTTCTGAAAACTTCTGATAGCCGATCTAACTCTACTGTCCCACATTTATCCTTGTACACCTTTACCTTAAAACTATGACATGATACCACGTAAATTATTTAAATCCACATTGCGTTGTGAATAATTTTAGCACTAAATCAAGATTTTTCCTCTCCTTGTTTACTCTTTGCAAGGCAAAATTCCTGAGTAGCAATTCCTAGAACTAATTATTTATTTAATTATTATTCTTTAAGCCGAAATTAAGGTTAATTTTCTTTAATAAGTTTTTTATATTTATTTTTTGGTTATATGGCTTTTAGTAAAGATCTGATCAAAATTTAAATTATTTTCTTAGCTTTATCACTAGATATTTAAATGACACACACTATTGTATTCTACAGGCACAAGATTATGACCATAAATACGAATCTGCGCCATATATGTCGCTACTAGTTAGTTGATAAGTGTCACTAAGATTTTTCCGATGAATGGACCTTTGCGTATATTCAAACACACGTATGTCAAAACTTATTGATGAGATACCACGATTTGACGATAACTCACTACGGAAATGACACTGGCTAGCGTAATAAAAACTATTCTTTTTTTTCTAATGGTATTAAATAACATGCGGCGTTTGGTTTATGAAATTACAGTCGCGTATTGCCAGCGGGTCGCGTTGTACCGGCTTGAACGTCGCGCGTGTACTGAGTTCAGCCCGACGCGAATTTCCACTTCAGCTCCGCAAAACATTCGCAGTCGCTTCGCTTGTTTCATTATTCATTTTAAACTTGATTGCCGCTGATGAATTCGTTGATAGAAGTTAATGCCTATAAAAGTGTTTACTTTTTTAAATAACGTATAAAGGGTCGACTGCTTTAATAATTCCTATAAAACTTACAATTTGGTTTGTTTTTTAAATATTCCATGATTTGTAAAATTTTAACCTCGTGATACATAGGTATAAAAGTTCATAAACACAATTATCAACTCTGTATTTATGAACTTTTCTGTGGAATTGTTATAAATTCATTTATTTATGGATATGACTTACCTAGTTCTAAAGTACCTAATGTATTTTTATTAGAACGTAATTTATGTTTATGAGAGAAGGTTTGGTGATCTCATTAGTTTTTACAGTCCACTATAGGTACTTCAAGGTATTTCAAGTGATGACAATCGTCATCAATTGTGGTTTAAAACTAAGACCAATCAGGCATTAAGTTTTCTTTAATAAGAATGAAAACACTTTTGACAATAAAGTTACTCAAAAACAGAAAATGATTCGACAGATTGAAAAAATACAGACGCTAGTACTTTGTTAAATCATGTATTGTTAGAATAACCGAATCTGATTGTTTATTTAGGTGTTTCTCATCTTGGTGCTAGCGACCAGTTTGTATACACTTTCAATAGACTCTACTGTAGAATAAAATAAAGCTCCTACATTGTCTCGGGATTAAATCTTATAAAACCGTTGAGAATTTAATTGTTTCTGCCGAATATTTAAAGCAGGTACTTCTAAGTAGCGCTTACATGGTCACACTAATATTATAAAGGCGAAAGTTTGTGAGTGTTTTTGTATGTTTGTTACCTCTTTACGCTCAAACGGCTAGACCGATTTTGATGAAATTTCATATGGAGGTAGCTGACACCTTGGATTACCACATAGGCTACTCTTTATCTCGAAAAAATGTAGCCGGTCACACCACGGGGTGCAACTAGTAGGATTATATTTTAGGATTTATTTTACTGATAACGTGTTTTAGACTAACAGTTACAATCAAATCTATCTTAGTTCTGCAGCTCCAGTATGTAATGCTACTGTCCAGTTGATTTAGCTCTTCAATCGCGTCATCAGGTGTAGGAAAAAAGGGATTAACATCGCCTTTTTCATTACCAACGGTTGTAATTATTCTAGCCATGATAAAATTACGTCACCTATGGTCACCGAAATTCCTTCCGTCCTCGTTTGAATGGCTTACGAGCCTTTGGACGTGTGTCAACTATAGATATTATCTACATGATATGACGACCGGAGGATTACTAGAATTTGGCGACCGGATTTGCGTAGTAGATAATCACTTGTCTTTCAACATTAAACTAACTTGATCTTCGCTAATATTTACTTTGTATCATATGGCTAGACGTTTCGATTCAGCGTACGTATCCATGCTACTGATGAAGGCATTGTAAATTAAATCACGTCGTTAATATTTCGCTTTTTTTATACAAATCCGAAAAGGACTCGTACGAAGTCAGGTTTTTCAAGACAACTTGGGAGTTATACAATACTGCGCGCAACAGGCTGATTCACGAGGCATGGATCAAACAAGGCAGGGTTTATATCTTTTATGTGCACCAATTAAATCTGAAGTTTGTTCAAGGATATCATTCTGTGTCTGTAGATTATTATTTTGCTCATATTCCAGCTAGTCTTGCTCAATGGGCTGACCTTGTCCCAACAACTCTAAATACTACGCATGAGAAACAACAGACCGTAACACTTGGCCTAGACTATCCTAGCTAAGAGAATCAAAGGTCGTCTCTGGAATGAGGGATCAATGAAGGAGTGCCCGAAAACACCCAACCTATATACTTGAAATATTTATTTCCGGACATTAACGTCATATGTGGCCCTGGTGTTAACACCGGATTCTCAATGTACAAAGTTTTGTTCGGTAGAAAAGTATGAATGTGACTTTATCAATGTCATATCTACAATTAGTTATTCTATGACACGACTGACTGAGTAGTGACATAATATTATGCAGACCTACTCCATGGCGAAAAATGGCGTAGAGAAGCACAGTGGTGATAGGTTGGCGATTGCAATTAATGCATGAATGACCTTTTGAGCGTTAGTAAGATGATTTGACAAGGCTATGTAGAATTCGAGCAAAACGGAGGTTGTGCAATTTCAATAAACTTGTATGTGATTTGTGACCTTATCCGGTGTTTTGACCATAAATAACAGGGTCTAAAATGCGCATGTTTTGTTGGCGTCAGTAGTAATTAAGAGCTAGGTGTTATTATGAAAATGGTATAATATTATAAGTAATGTCTGGGTGTGTATGCGTTAACATGATTGAGTGCACTATAGACCATGACTTTTTATGTTGCTGGTCATATTAACTTTTTGACGTTGATTTACACATAACATCACGCCTGTATTCCCCGAAGGGGTAGGCAGAGGTGCACATATAGTACACCCACATTTCGCCAGTTATGTTTTAGGTCCCAATGTAATAGGGGGCGAGCCTATTGCCATCAACCGGGCACAGATCCAGACTCCGTGCTGTTACTGAGAATTACCTAACGGGAAACCCCAGTAACACTTTGCCCGACCCGGGATTCGAACCCAGGACCTCGTGCTCAGCAGTCGCGCTTAGCAAACACTAGACCAATGAGGCAGTTGACGTTGATTTACTTAGGAAGTATTGGTAAAAACATGCAGATAATGTTAAAGAATCGATAAGTTGGTAGTTTAGTTGCTGTTTCAAAATATCTATCTATAGATGATACCTGTGGATGTGTCCCAACTAAAATTGTTTCTAACACTATCCTTCCTCCTCATACACATTTATGTACCTGTTTATTTTTGTACGTGTTTATTTTTAGATATGCCGATGCGCATGACCTTTCCGAAGGGTATTTATAGGAAAATTAATAATAGACTTTCGGGCCTACATACCGAACTGTAACACTATGTTTTACTCACCGGGATTTTAGGTCGTAGATTGGCAATAGGTTAGCACCAATGCATGGGTGATTGGATGGAATGTTTTTCCGTTTACTACTAGGATTACATAACATCACGCCTGTATTCCCCGAAGGGGTAGGCAGAGGTGCACATATAGTACACCCACATTTCGCCAGTTATGTTTTTAGGTCCCAATGTAATAGGGGCCTATTGCCATCAACTGGGCACAAATCCAGACTCCGAGCTGCCACTGAGAATTACCTAATGGAAAAACCCAGTAACACTTTGCCCGACCCGGGATTCGAACCCAGGACCTCGAGCTCAGCGGTCGCGCTTAGCAACCACTACGAGGTAGGATTACCAATTGACATAATTATTTGTATGTTACATATTATGTCTGATAAGTATAGGTATTAATTACTCTTCGATACGAGGGTCAAACTGAAAGTTCTTAGAACTGGCCACTTATAAACAATATAATAAAAAAATAATTCTAAAATTTGAAAATAGAACTCTTTGCCAATATTACTGAGTATATATTTCATTAATTTGTCATTTGTTTTACGATTTGGCGGCAAATTGAAAATTGTCTGTGTCACGTCAACATGAATTTAACACGAGAAAATTTTCGTGCAATGATTTTTTATGACTTTCGATGTCATTTAAGTCAACAAGAAAGTTATGATAGACTACGATTGGCCTTTCACGATGAAGCCCCATCTCGTGCGACAGTTTACAACTGGTTTAATGAGTTTAAACGTGGTCGCAATAATCTCACTGATGATTTACGTGAGGGACGGCCTTCTACGGCGACGACTGAAGATAACATCTGTGTTGTGCGGCGTATGATAGAGACTGACAAAAGAGTGACCTATCAGCAGATTCGGACAAGCTTAGGCATCGGTATGAGTCAAGTGCACAAAATCCTCCACGAACATTTAGCAGTCAGGAAGCTTTGCGCCCGGTGGATACCTCATAATTTGACTGAGGCTCAAAAACTCCATCGTGTGGATTGGTGCCGTAAAATGATTGAAAGATTTAACGGAGGTGACTCAAATGCTGTGTTCGACATACTAACAGGTGACGAAAGCTGGATTTACTGTTATGATCCTGAAACCAAAAGACAATCTGCTCAGTGGGTGTTTCCTTTCGAGAGGTTGCCAACTAAAGTGAAGAGAGATCGAAGTGCGGGAAAAAAAATGGTGGCCTCGTTCTTTGGAAGGATAGGTCATTTCGCAACAATTGTGTTAGAGGATCAAAAAACAGTTTCTGCAGAATGGTACACTACCAATTGTTTGCCACTTGTCTTGGAAAAAGTTCGAGAGAAACGACCTCGCAGTAGGATCCTCCTTCACCACGACAACGCCTCGTCGCACACCGCTAAGCGAACGATCGACTATTTGGCGACATCAAACGTTGAATTACTGGGTCACCCGCCGTATAGCCCCGACCTCGCCCCTTGTGATTTTTATTTATTTCCAAAAATTAAAGAAAAACTTAAAGGAAAGCGGTTTATGAATGCTGAAGAAGCGGTGGCTGCGTATCGCGATGCCATTGAAGAGAACCCTAAAGACGAGTGGGCAAAGTGCTTTTCCCAGTGGTTCCATCGCATGCAGCGGTGTATTGACGTGAATGGACAATATTTTGAAAAGATATAATAAAACTAATAACTGGCTAATGTAATCAGTTTTTGATTTTCTAAGAACTTTCAGTTTGACCCTCGTATGAGTAAGCAAAACTTCAATGTCACAAGTATACGTTTGCCAGGAAAAAAATGTTAAAATAATATAAGAAACCGTTATATTTAGGAAAATTGGTATTGCACTTATAAAGGAAAATATAGCTTGTAATATCAGCTTATATTATCTCTTCTCCTACAGGGCAAAGGCCTCCTTTTTCTTCTGTCATACTTAATAACCAAACAGTAAACAAAATATACGTTTAACTGCCTATAACCCGTCTTCCCTTGCAGTGCATAACACGGGGTGAATTGAAACCCAAGGGTGAATAGAAACAAAATTTAAATTGATTTTGACATGAAATTATTACAATAATAATTGTAAAAAATTACCCTTGATTTATGATTATTTACCACAATGATCGGCAAGCTGTCGTTAATTGTGGCGGTCTAAGGTGGAGGTCTTTGTTCAACAGTGGATTCCGGCTGGTGATGATGATGACCCTAGATTTTTGTCTATAATACAATTTAAGTATAGGGTCCTTAATGGTAACAATCTATAAACTTTTTACTATAAAATGAGTTCTGAAGTTTTGTTTCAATTTCTTTGGGTTCTTGAATTCGATTCGCTTCGTTTTAATTTAATTAATTTATTGTATTTGTGAATGATTAGCTCTACGTAATGCGGTTTACCACAGACCACGTTACTATATCATTACTCACTCCGTGACGTGAAATGAGAACAAATAGGAAAAAAATACTAAGAAAATCAATGTATTTGTTTCTCATTAATATTATCCTCAAAATGAGTTGGTTCTTGGAGCTCGCGTATAAATATTATGATGCAATTACACGTAAGAAGTTTAATAAATAAATTAGTTACTAGTAGGTACTAAGTTTTTTTTTATTGTACTGTATTTGGCTCGCTATTTATTAGGAATCAGATCAGAATTATTATAATGTTTATAATAATTTTAAACTTAAGCTTTAAATTAAACGAATTAAACATGCCCAAATACGGGATTGCGACATTTCGTTACAGAGTTCTATGACCAATTGACTACCTTCTAACTCCATCAGACCGGCTCAAAGTAACATAATATTGTATAGTCACCGAACGAATGTAAAAATTCATTTCAATCGGAAGAAATGGTTCTAATTAAGATTGCAAGATTTGACCTAAACAAACTAACATAGAAACATTGCAAGTTAAATAAAAACTTGTAGAAATAGCTGTATCTAAAATGATAGATAAAGAAAATATAGTTATAGAATCTTTTTTTTTTTTTTTTAAAAAAAAAACGTCGCCCCACACTAGGAATTTCTCCTGTGTCGTGGGTGCGTTTCACAAACATGAAATATCACATACACTAACACCCAGACTCGAGACCAACATCTGTGGTTCGCACAAAGTTTTGCCCCGTGCGGGAATCGAACCCGCAACCCTCAGCGCAGCAGTCCAATCGCTTAGCCACTGCGCTAATCAGGTCGTCTAAATCTAATGTAATTTCTTTCTAATTTCCCAGAGAGCATCACCTGCTTGGCGTATTCCTATCAATGTTAGGCTCGGCCATTCTCATAGAAAAGGTGTTTATTATCATAATATTTATTATCGTTTTATTGCCTACTGACTGTTTGTATTACCTCAGGATTTCTTGCGTTCGTAAGGCTAGGTTTACACATAAAATTGCAATAACCAAGTAGGCCAAACTAACATTTATTGTGCACTAAAACTGATGTTAGCACTAAATCAAAGTGCTTGGGCTCTGCATCAATTGGTTCGTCAATGTCTGTTAGATTTGAAACTATATTTCTCTATTTATAGTAGGTAGGTACCTACTTGAAAATACTTCGGCGTGCGACCTCACACACTTCTACCACGGTTACTGTTTATCGTGTTGCTATTTTAGCATTTTTAAACAGTGTATTAGCTTGTGTTTACCTTCTTTTAACGTAGGTATCAATAATACATTTGCAAAAAAAAATTAAACTCATAAGTACCTACCTACCTTAGAAAAAACTAAGTATAAATTATCTAAAGGTTGGTGCCTAATTAAAAATCGTTTCTCGTGAAGGCCGTTATGCACTCATTATTTATCTTATATATATTTTTGTCATCACTAGGTATTCACACCTATTTATTAACTAACCTAATTTAGGTATTTGTTTTTCATTATTTATAAGACACGACTCGTGAGAAACTTAAGCACCTAGTAAGTACCTACCTACTATAGGTATATAATATTAAATTAGTTACCGAATTATAAAACGAATTTGAAATCAGATAAGTATCTACCTACCGATACCATCACTGTTATAAGTAGATAAACCAGTTGTTACTCTGTAGATATGTTTAACTACCCAGATTAAATTAAAATAAATAAAAACAGCAAAACATAATTTAAGAATAAATAACAGTCATGAAAAACTAACAATTAACTTAAAATAGCCTTTGCATCGATTTACTGAATTAATTAGCGTGTAGCGCCATCTAGTTGCCCGAAAAAGGTTAGTGGTTTTGCTACTCGTCAACAGATGGCACTTTAAAAGTTTACAATAAAACCAAACAGATGGCGCTTTTTTATATTTAAAAAATCTAAGTAAACGTCTGTGTTGATTGTTTGTTCAGTTATCTGTAAATAATATCTTGTTATAATATGTCCACTCACGAAGGCAGTCATGCTTAATGTATAGTCTAACAACGTGAGGAACGGGTCAAATTGATTGCGTAGTCGTTGTTGATGAACAGACCACAGTGAGTGCCTTGTTGTGCAGTCTAAAAATAGAGCAGCCACTCAATGACAACTTATTGTGCTTTATCATTTGATGATCTTTAGTGGTTTCATGAATATTTCAATTGTAAGAGTTGCGCGTCAATTGCTAACATTTATTTTCCGATTTGTTTTTAGGTACCTCAAGTCATTTTACATAAACCTAAGTATAATTATTATTTACCTGGAACAATTAGTTAAAATATATTTTTTTTATTAGGCACCATCGAAAAAATACGTACGTACGTATAGTATAGTACAGAATCCTGCATTTATATAATGCGTAATTTAAATTTCTTAAGTGCTAGCGTCTTGAAACGTCTCTTTATGTTGGCCGCTCATCGCGTCGTCGAAATGTTACAGATGTTTAGGATTACGTACGTCATTAACACACGCTGAGAGAACTTAAAGAACCGTTCAGATTTATTATCTTAGTACTTGTTTAACCGTTAACAAGCTACTCCTTATCTAAGTGTATAAAACTAACATGTGATGTAGAATTGATTCTGCTGTTCGATAACTATGAACCTATTTTTCAGGTTGGTGGTACCTATGTACACAAGGCATATTTTAGCTACAAAGTTTTCTCCCACCTACCAGGAAAGCAGACTATGTAAACAAATAAAAGTAACAAATAAATCCTCTTTTTAAGTAAGGTTAACTTCTGTTCTACATTAATCTCGACCATTTGAGCTGCCATAATTTTCGTAACAATGTTCGTAGGTGAGAACCAAAAATACAAACAGCTCATAAGTACTCGAAATGTAAGTTCGATATTACTACGTGCATGACTTTGTTTAAAAACAAATTTCAGTATTATTAAACATCGTAATTACTGGTACTAATCCTAAGTATTACTTCCTTTATAATCTATATAATATGATTGTTGAACGGTTTAGCTCGGGCAAATACTTCGGGAATGCCGGACTAGTTTGGTCTCGAACGGACTCGATATAATGAGGTCTTCCCGCGACTAGATCGCAAATTTAACTCTGGGTACATGACCTTTGATCGCTACCATCTTATATTGAAAAATTCTTTCATTATCAGACTGTAATGGGCCACGTCTGATCACGTATCTTCTAAATACACTTTTCCATTGTAAGGTAGGTAGGTAATATTCTGGTATTCAGTATTCACCTATTTCACGTTTCCAGATTTTAAAAAAGGTTAAAAAAGAAATGAATTATACGCCACAATATGATTGATACTTATCATTTTATACGTACATATATTGTCATTTAATTAGTTAAGAGTATGTTAGTTATACTAAGAAAGTTTTATTCGTACAGAATAGTTGTTATAACTGTAAATGTCGTGTACTTATAATGGGCGTGCATATTAAAATTTGTATCATTCCATATTTGTACCAAATATAGATGAATATGTACTGCTGTTGGTATACTGGCAATGAATAAATAAAAAGAAAATACTACTCCTGTGTGGTCACTGACACGCGACAGGGAAATAAATTAACAGGAACCAAGTTCCTCCATGCATACTAATTCGCCCACGATTAGTTACTATGTTCAAATATATTGTGGTAAAAATCGACTAGATAACATTTTCTTCTATCAATATTAATGTGGCGTAACCTTAAAATCCGTCCATGTCTATGTACGAGTGTAATGAATATGTATCTTACAAATGATTAATTTATCTAAAAGCTTAAGCTTCGACTCCATAATGGCGATTTAAGTCAGCACAAATCAAATAACGACTATGATTAAGATCGATATCACTTAATTATTTACACTTTTTTGTAGGTGAAGACAGAAGCGAAGTAGGAGAGTTTGAGACCGCCTCTTCTGTGTACTATGTAATGTAGTTGATATTAAAAAATAACCAGCAATTTAAAGCCGCGGGCCAAACAACATAGTCGATAAACGGTTTTTTGACCGCATTAACGTATAGTACACCAGCTACCTACAGAATTAAATGACATAAATTTAATAGGTTGATATGCCCTAGAGGAAAAAAACCGCTTCTCTATAGCCTCCCCTTGACTGACTGCCAAATAAGATACACCTAGTATGAGATTAATTTATAAATACCGAAGTGTTAAACTAGGCGTCATAAGAGTCATCTGAAGCTATGGATACACAGTCAAAAAATAATTCAGAAAAATAAATCGCAGCTATGTTTGAAATATTATATCACATAGATTGTTAATAAGATTTTGTTTATTATCTTTTGAAAAGAGGAAATACTGATATGCAATAACGAAATCTCATCATTAATCCATTTCTTCCAAAGGACAGTCATGTAAGGTAACATAGAGTCTACTTTCCTTTAATGGCGCCCACTTGGGAACAGAAAGTTAAAGATTATTTCAGATAAATTATTTAGATTATTTCAGATAGAACAGAAAGTTAAAGGTTATACAATGGTATGATTTGCTATCAAAATACGTGGTATGTTATCACGGCAAAAGTGTATGTCGATACCTTTCTAGTTTCGTGCGTACTTGGCTTTACATGTGTCCGAACTGGGTGGACTAGACGCATTGGGCGCGTCGTAATCCGATTAAAGTATTGATAACACAACTCGTTGACATTATGTGTATGTATTAATATAGCTGTGTATGTCCAATGTACAGGCACTCACTGCTTCATTACTAATACGGAGATAGTGTCTGCGCTTTATTAGGGAGTATTAAACGAAATATTGGTAGGAAAAACGATTCCTTTTTTTTTTAATGTTACTCCACGGACATACTCAATGGCTTAGGCATTGTCTAGTTGCTAAACAATTTTTGGGTTATGGAGATAAATTTTACATTGTCAGGGATGATCTTAAAGTGTTAGACTAACTGAATGAATTTTTACTGTAGCAGCGCTTGTTATAAAAATATACGAGTATTAGGTGTATTAACTTTTTTTTTGTATAAAACTAAATAAGATGGCTACTAGATTACAAAGACGAATTATCTATAACTATATAATATATAACCTTGATCGATAAATAGTCTATCCAACACAAACAATAATTTTTAAAATTCGAACAAGTTCCTGTGATTAGCGCGTTCAACCAAACTAACAAACTCTTCAGCTTTATTATATCTATTAGTATACATAATACTGGCCTGTAATTTAAAAATAAACACCAACACCTTATGTTTAATTAAAAATAAAATATGGTCAAGTATCTCTCAATTCCATTGAGAATGACGTGCTATCTGTCTCATTAGTCAATATAATTTGCAAACTAATCAAGTAATGGTAATCAGAATTGGTTTCACTTGACATTTGCGATATAAATAAGTGTATTAAAAGTGAATTCTACTAGTGTCAACATTAATCTTCGAGGTTGACTTTAAACCAATTACAGCTGTATTAATGGCTAAATCCGACGTGTAAGATAGAATGATCACCGGACTTGTGTATGCTATTTGTTTAATCGTGTTTGGGAAGTCTAAAACTACATGTTATTTTAGTTTAACTAGTGTATTTTTACCTCTGAATTATTGTAGTTACGAATTACCTAAGCTTAAAAGATTTCCCAAGAAAAAAATTATAGATCACAGTATTCTCTCTTCTCCATACGAGAAGAGGCCTTTGCCCTGCAGTGGGACAGTTATAGGCTGTTATTATTATGTATATATATAGATCACAGTATTTAGTATCAGCCTAAATAAAATGTTGGAAAATACTTTCCTACTCTACTCTTTCTTTTCATCTATAAATATCAGTCAAAATTTTTTCAAGAGATGTACTATGAGGGCGCGCGTTTAGTGTCTTAATGACATAAGTTTGTGGCACTGATCGTTGACACCTATACGCTTAACCGTCTCAATCTGTTAAAAAACTTTCACGCCTATCACTGGCTTAGTTAATTAACGATTCTGTTGATACAGTGATGGTATCTGTGCTCGACTCATTTAAGGGAATTTCAGAAGATTTTCCGTAAATATAACTAAGCCGACTAGCTGATTAACTGCTTGGTTGGTCTAGTGGTTGCTAAGCGCGAGCACCGAGCACGAGATCCTGGGTTCGAATCCCGGGTCGGGCAAAGTGTTACTGAGTTTTTCCATTAGGTCATTCTCGGTTGATGGCAATAGGCTCGCCCCTATATACCAATTGGGACCAAAAAACATAACTGGCGAAATGTGTGCACCTCTGCCTACCCGTTTGGGGAATACGGGCGTGATGTTATATTATGTTTTTATCTTAAGGCTGTTTAAATGTGATCACATGTAGGCAATGAAATAATGGCTTCATAATTCAGAATTTTGATGAAACAGACTCCAAAAAGGCCTGCAGGCTTTCATGAAAGTAGTATAAATCTCAAGATAAATTATTGCCATTAACAATCTTGATATGAGAAACCGAAGTTTTCTCATATCAAAACAAGAAATTGATTATTTGACAAACCAGTATGGCGTAACAACGGTGATTGAGTTATAAATTGAGGCTCTTTTACAACCCCTAATTATTAAATATTATTATGATTATCCGGCCAAGATCATTATAATTATATGAATATTATATAAATATTATTTAAATTATTATATGAATATTATATATAATAGCGAGCATTGTAACTTGTGTTCATTTCGCTGCTATACTTTCAAACCACTGATGTAAGACATTTCAGGTTTCGATCACAACAAATCAATCAATCAGACCTCGAATGTATTACGATGTTAAGTATTTAGAAATGAGATTAAGGCATAGATATTAGATAAGCGACAATAATGATACCTGTTGAACATTGTAGGTACATAAAGACTTGATTATTTTTGACATAAAAATCTTAATTATTTTTACTAATAAAAAGGGCAAGTGAGTAATACCCTCAACCGAAGAGCGTATATTTTTTTTTTGGGACAAGCCCACCACTCGTGCCCATCATTGCGACTCCTGTAAGCCAGGATCTACAATCATAACCGTTGAGAACCATCGAGGCAATGAAGCTCGAGGCGTCCCAGAGAAATGACTCGACTGTCTTGGAACCCGCAACGAAATTAATCATAGAAGAATAAATAGCCTCCTATTTATTCTTCTATGATTAATTTCGTTGTAGTAGGAATATAAATTTAGTGTGAGGAATGTGATGAGTGTGTATGAAGCAAAAGATTCCAAGTATGCCAGGATCGTAGCAAATGGAAATCCGTGGTCTCTGCCTACCCCTCAGGGAAACAGGCTTGACTTTATGTATGTATGTAATTAATAAAATTACTAAGTTTTGAACGATATTCGAACGGGTGTTTAAATTAGCCATTTCAAATTATGCTTCTTGTTAGGTTTACACATTTTTGCAATACAAGAAAACAATTTCAATTACACAGTTTAAGAACACTTATACTCTTTAACAAAAATAAGCACCGAACAAATTGTAATGATTGTAATCGTTTAGTTTTATTTAAATAACGTTGTACGCCATTTTTCAAACAGTTCTGTAATCACTTTAAAAATAAACTTTTAAAATTCCAAGGTGCACTTATTTTTGTTAAAATATCACAGCAACAAACGGGCCAACTTTGGGCGTATCACAATAATTAAAGAATTCAATAAACCAGCTCTTTAAGATTTGCAACTTCACTCGAGGTTTAACGCGGCATTTTTCTCTCGATAATTATATATAATTTTATTTATGCTTGCAGAGTAATCGTCTCATGGCGCACTTATTTGGTGGTCAGCAATTTTTACTCTTTTTTTGACCAAAGTCTGCCTGACAACTCGATAATTTAACGTAGCAATTATTTCATTAACAATAAGACTGAGAGTTGCGCAAAATTTAAATCTCGTAAGGAATCGTAATAAAATTGTCGATGGTAGATTTTATCACTTTTATAAAGTTGTACAGCTTTGTCAGAATCTGATTTATTTGTGTTCACCATATCGACGGTGTGCGTTAATCTGTCAATGTAGCCGTGAAATTTAAAAAATGCAAATGAAGTTGAGCTTTATTTCTAAAGACGGAAGAGTGTATCTTACGTGAATGTTCGCCTTCAGTCTTAAGCCGCCCCCTTTTAAATGAACCTTAATTTGTCTTCTCGTATCGCGCCCACTTTTCGGAAATGTATAACGTATGTTTTATAAGTAGAATCAATTTATTATTGGTTCTAACTGATAAACAGGTTCAATATACTTTAATTTAAAGCAGAACGCAAGGTCTGATTAAGGGCTACCGTATATTTAAATGTCGCGCACATAACTAGTCGGCCATTATTTTGTGAAAGTTCTGGATTACGTGGATCAAAAAATGTTCTAATATACATTCGCTATTATCTGGCTGTTCGGATGTAGATGTAAATCAGACGATGCGCTGCTCACTAATCATTTTTCCGGAGTAATGTATGGCAAAAAATGGTAGCCATCTTAAGAGATTAACCCTAATATTTATCTTTTAGAAACAACTTCGTAGACATCACAATATGGTTCCGTGACAAATGCAACGTGCTTACATTTCTACATATCTCATAGGTGTATGCAACATGTCAGGAAGTTATTAGAAATCCATCACGGGGATCATCGGCCTGATGTTAACTGCTGACCACAAAACCCAGCTGACCCAGAGACCGCAACATAAGCATGGATGGAAATGTTTCGCTTTATACTTGTTTAAATTTTCTGCATGGTTCAAATACTTATAAGACTTGCACGTAAGTTAAGGTATGTCACTATCCAACTAGAATATCCACAAAAAAAAAATTACCGTCCGATTTTTTAAAATATATAAAGAAAATATAATATAACTAAATGCAATTGTGGCATTTACCATACCAAAAAACCATCAGGATATAATGGTTTGCAGAAAAGCTGACGTTAAGAATAAACCTTCACATTATCACTAAGATAAAATTAATGAATCAGATTAGAAAGCAGCATTGGAAAGCTATTTTCTAGTCAAAATGCTCTAGTTCAGCTTGCCACGATTTGCAGTGCCACAAGGCAGCCTATAGCTTACATTAAAAGGCATGTACTTAATGTTTAAAAGCCGCTAAGATACACTGTAAATACATTTGTGAAAGAGAAAACAAAGAACAGTTAACAACAGCGACTACCAACAACACATTAAGGCTGTTCGCATTACAGTATTGAGTAGGATTGCATTGTATAGATACTTTCCAATACTGTATAGTAATAATTCTCATCATAAAATCTTTCCATCATACATCATATCTGAAATATACGAAAAGGAAGACATGTGTGTTCATTATAAATTCTATATAAAAGGTGGCCCAAATAAAACGATCGCGTTAATCAAAAAGCAGCTTTTAAATTTAAGATTGCGTTACACAATGAAATAAATCTTTTTGTATACACTATAAACTACGCGAGTATCGTAAATTTAATAATCCGTGATCAATAACGTCATGTAGATAAAAAATACTACAGCTTACCACAGACAATACCAGCTGGGATGATAAACTAGGCAGAAACAACGATATAATTTATAACAGAGTACAATAAACTGGAAAATACTGCAATAAAGAATACTGTGGTATAGTTTATGACGTACATCTGGGGAAAGGATAAGTTAGGTCAACAGAAAATATATCCCGTGGCGGTCAGTCTGATCGCCGGACGAGTTTTTGGTCTCGTATCGGGCGCGTCCCCAGGTGGCGGATAGGGGAAAGCCGTACATATATGTGCGGTACCGGTTTTTCGCCGGCGCGGACCAAAACCAAGCGGTGGGATCGCTCCTCATTGCTCGAGGACGCGATTGGTGCGGCGGGTCCGGTCAGTCGCGTTTTGACTGGCCGGACGGCGACTTCGGACACCGTCGGACAACCCGTAAGCTTCACTGAGAGGAACGGGAGCTCGCATCGGCTTTGCCGGGACGGGCTGCGAGGAGAACACCTCTATAAAAAACCAAGGGTGCCTGTCGCTGGGGGGGTGGGGAAGTTCGCTCCCGGTACGCGTCTGTTTTCAGACGTGACTGTGGATGCGGACTGGCGACATGGCACGGGGATCGCTCTTCGCGAGAGGACGCGATCGTTGCGGCGGCGGGTCTGGTCGGGTGCCTTTTGCCCGGCCGGACTGCGACTTTTGTCGACGTCGTTGAGGTCCGCTCTTCGTGGTTTTGCGGGGATGCGGATGTGCCCGTCGGCGTCTTGGACGTATTCCGAGTAGCGGCGATGGGCGTGGTGCTTGATCCCTTCTCTGTGAGAGGGGGAGGTGGATGCAAGCGCGGGCGGCGGTCCGGCTGCTCACGAAAGTGACAGTCGGGCATGGCAGTGGGCCACCGTCGGCCGAACCCGTAATCCTGTTCTTTTTGGGACAGGGACGGGGGTCTCTGGCCTTGGCTGGGGACCAAGTGAAGAAAACACTATAAAATTACCTCGAAGCTCGTGCTTTGACGCCCGGCCGTGGGCTGCATGGCGGGGGAGCAACTCCGTCCCAAGGGCGTCACAGGGGACCGTCCCCCTGTATAATCAAAAAGGAAATCCTTAATGACAATGGCAAATGACAAGACACAACTACCCCAGGGAGGTACCGGTCGCTCCGCGGCCGGACAATCCTCTGCGGGCCCTTCTGGGTCCGTCTGCCCCTCGTATTCTGGGGGGGGCAACATCTGCCATCAGAGCCTTAGGGGTTCTACGATGAGCGTGGTAGGGTCCGATTATGACTCTGCTACGAGCATCAAGAGTGATGGTGCGGTGAGTGGGAAGACCGTCAAGGTCTACCGCAAAAGACCGCGATCATCGGGGAACACCGCGTTGGACTCCGTGTCCAGCGACGACGCTATGGTTGTTCCTGGGACCAGCACCCCCAAACGGGGAAGAGGTCGGCCTCCTACGACCGGCGAGCATGTGGGGCTCTCCAAGACTAGGGCTAACCTTGATGCTGCCAAGAGGGAGGATATCCGAAAGGAGTACCTCAAACAGTCTGAGGACGAACTCGAGAGGTGTGTTGCGAATGCTGACACCTCGCGAAAACACATGGTGGAGGCCATGGGTGCTGGCGATGCCACCAAGTCGGCCCTGGCAGTCAGCCTAGCTGTCGCGGACAGCATTACCGTCGTCCAAAAGGTTGCCGCCAAGTCAGGCAACCTAAAAGGGACCTTCCAAAAGGCCCTGAAGGATGCTGCAAAGACGATCGCAACGTCACTGCAAACGCTCCAGACCAGAACGGTCTCCGAGGAGACAACCTTGTTGCAGGCCGCAAGCATTCGACTGGAGGCCGATAACGCCCGCCTTCAGAAGGAGCTGGCGGACCTGCGCAAGGGCTTTGCTGAGCTTCAGGCTGAGGTGGCGAAGCAGCGATTGCTGCCAGCCGCTCCAACCCCAGAGGTTCGGCCTGCATCGGACGACGACAACTTGAGGGCGATCATGGTCCAAATGGGGACCATGGTCAACGCCTGGCTTGGGGCGGTGGAGGTGAGGCTGCCGCCTGAAAAGCGTCTGCGACCCCCACTGGCCGCGGACGCGAAGAAGGCCGAGGCACCGAAACGGCAGCAGAAACAACAGCAAGGGCCGCAGCAGAAGCCGGAAACTGCGAGCCCTGCTGTTGCTGCACCCACGGCTACTGATGACACTGAGTCTGCCTCCAAGAAGGGTAAAGGGAAGGGCAAAAAGACCCAGGTGGCGTCCATCCCTGCCACCACGACCAACAATTCAGCGACTAGCACCGCTGAAGAGGGCTGGACCGTAGTGGCTAAAAAGCCAAAAAAAGCTAAAAAGCCCAAGGTGCCTGGCGGCCCACCTAAGCCAGGCCCCAAGAAGAAGGCTAATAAGAAGAAGCAGTCCCAAAAACTGCGTCCTCCACGCTCCTCCGCTGTCGTCATTCAGCTGCAGCCGGGAGCGGAGGAACGAGGCGTAACCTATGCCTCGGTTCTGTCCCAGGCAAGGGACAGAGTCCCCCTGTCCGATCTGGGCGTCACTACCGTCCGGATCAAGGAGACTGCGACAGGGGCCCGGATCCTGGAGGTACCAGGGGTCGGCAGCGGCGACAAAGCCGACTCCATCGCCGACAGGTTTCGTGAGGCATTTGCGGGGGACATAAGGGTCTCCAGGCCCGTGAAGACAGCGGAGTTACGCGTCTCAGGCCTGGACGATTCCATCATCCCCGACGAGGTGGTGACTGTGGTTGCTCGGGTGGGCGAATGCCGGCCCGATGCCATCAAGGCTGGCGAGATTCGCCGTGGCCCTTCAGGCATGGGCGCCATCTGGCTACGGTGTCCAATGGCGGCGGCAAGTAAGGTTGTGCAGGCAAAACGCATCCTAATCGGGTGGGTCTCGGCCCAAGTCAGACTGCTTGAAGCCCGACCCACTCGGTGCTTCCGCTGCCTGCAGAAGGGCCACATCCGGGTCAGCTGCAAGTCAGAGGTCGACCGCAGCGGTGAGTGCTACCGCTGCGGACAGCCCGGCCATATCGCGAGGCAGTGTACTGCAGCACCACACTGCACTGCCTGTGCAGCGGCTGGCCTGACAGCGGATCACCGCATGGGCACCAAGGCCTGCGACAAACAGCTCGCCAAGGTGCCCAAGAAGAAAGGTGGGAAGGTCGCTCCGCAACCGACCCTACCGGCCGTGACAGCTGGGGAAGAGGTGGTAACCATGTCGGATTAAGATATGGCCCACCGATTCCTCCAGGCGAACATCAACCACTGCGCCAGGGCACAGGACCTGCTGGTCCAAAGCATGGCGCAGTGGGATATCCACGTCGCGGCGGTTGCGGAACCTTACTTTATACCGCCCAGGGACAACTGGGCAGGTGATTCGTCGGGCCTCGTTGCCCTCGTCACACCGACTCCTCTGCGGGTCATCGCCAGGCGTCCGGGCTGTGTTGCAGCGGTGGCGGACAACATCTTGGTTGTGGGGGTCTATTTTTCGCCCAACAGGGTCCTTGCTGAGTTCGAGGTTTTCCTCAACAGCTTGGAGGCCCTGATTGGGCAGAATCGCCCCCTCCCAGCACTTGTGCTTGGGGACCTCAACGCCAAGTGCACGGCATGGGGTTCCCCCGCCACCAACGCTCGAGGCGAGCTCGTGGAGGAGTGGTTGCTGACGTTGGGACTGTGTGTTCTCAACCGGGGTTCGGTTCACACGTGCGTGCGACATAACGGCGGGTCCATAGTGGACGTCACTTTCGCTAGTCCTGCTGTCGCATGTATGGTCGCCCACTGGAGGGTCCTAGAGGGGGTGGAGACACTGTCGGATCACCGATACATTCGGTTTGACGTTTCCACCCCTTCATCGTCATCGTCGTCGAGTTGGCACTCACCGGCATTTCCCCGGTGGGTGCTATCTAAGCTCAACAGGGGCATGGTGTTGGAAGCGGCCTTGGTCCAGGCCTGGGTCGGCTCACCGGCGTTCGCGGGGGTTGATGAGGAGGCGGCTTGGTTCCGGGATGCACTGTCCACCATCTGCGACAGTGCGATGCCCCGGGCCAAGTCGCGGCCTTCGCGACGCCAGGTGTACTGGTGGACGGCTGAACTTGCGGAGCTGCGCGTTACGTGCGCAGCGCTCAGGCGCGAGTACGTACGCCAGCGCCGGAGACGCCGTACCGACCGCGAGCTCGAGGCCCGGCTGTATGACGCCTACAGGGGGGGCAAACAATCCCTTCAACTGGCCATCAGTCGGGCCAAGGAAGCGGCTCGAGAGGAGCAGTTGTCCACCCTCAACGCTGATCCATGGGGGCGCCCATACCAGTTGGTACGGGGCAAACTCCGCCCTTGGGCGCCACCGCTGACCCAGACACTGGAGCCCATGTTCCTGGAGACGGTGACGACGACCCTCTTCCCAACGAGGACGCACCACACCCCCCCGCCAATGCGCTCAAACGTAGCGGGGGACGACGACGAGGTGCCGGCGGTATCTACCGCGGAACTGGCGGCGGCTGTGCTTCGCCTTAAAGCAAAGAAAACCGCCCCTGGACCAGATGGCGTGCCGGGCCGAGTGTTGGCTCTGGCACTGAAGGCCCTAGGGCCCCGACTGCTGACGCTGCTCGACGCCTGCCTGCAACGCGGAGAGTTCCCACAGCTGTGGAAGGCAGGCAGGTTGGTACTGCTCCGGAAGGAGGGGCGTCCTATTGATGCTCCATCCGCATACCGACCAATCGTGTTGCTTGGCGAGGTGGGAAAGCTGTTCGAGCGAATTCTCGCCGTCCGCCTCGTCAAGCACCTGACGAGGGTAGGGCCCGACCTGTCTGAACACCAGTTCGGTTTCCGAGGGGGTCGATCGACCATCGACGCGATTCTGCGTGTCAAGACCCTCTCGGACGAGGCAGTGTCGGGCGGCGGGGTGTTGTTGGCGGTGTCTCTTGACATCGCCAACGCCTTCAACACTCTGCCGTGGAGCGTCATCACCGAGGCGCTCCGATATCATGGAGTACCGGAGTACCTGCGTCGAGTAGTCGGGGCCTACCTGGGCAACAGGGTGGTTGTCTACGAAGGTCGTGGCGGGCTGGTCACCAAGCAGGTGACGTGCGGTGTTCCACAGGGGTCAGTCCTCGGACCTCTCCTGTGGAACATCGGATACGATTGGGTCCTGCGAGGCGCCACTCTCCCGGGTGTCAGCCTGGTGTGTTACGCTGACGACACACTGGTGCTGTCTCGGGGGAGAACACATAGGGAGGCGTCTCTGCTCGCCACGGCCGGAGTGGCCCACGTGGTGGGCCGCATACGTGCCCTAGGTTTGGAGGTGGCGCTGCCAAAATCCGAGGCCCTCTTTTTCCATGGGCCTCGGAAAGCGCCACCCGCTGGGTCCCACATCATCGTTGGGGGGGTTACCATCAACGTAGGGTCCACCATGCGGTATCTCGGGCTATTGCTCGACGGCAGGTGGACCTTCAACCCCCACTTCGAGCGATTGGGGCCAAGAGTGGCCGCTGCGGCGGCCGCTTTAGGGCGGCTGCTGCCAAATTTAGGAGGGCCGAAACAGAGTGTTCGACGTCTGTTCATGGGCGTAGCCCGGTCGATGGCGCTCTACGGAGCACCGGTCTGGGCGGGGTGTCTAACGCCGCGCGGCGCCGCTTTCTTGCGGCGGCCGCAGCGCGTAATGGCTGTCCGGGTCATCCGCGGCTACCGCACGGTATCCGGCGAAGCAGCGTGCCTGCTAGCCGGATCCCTGCCGTGGGACCTGGAAGCCAGAGCTTTAGCGGACGCCTACTACTGGCGTAAAGGGCTGGCGAGTCGCGGCGATGGGCCCCCGCCCAGAGCCGTTGAACGGCACCTTAAGGAGCTCCGTAGAGCCCTCGTCCTGGAGTGGGCGGTCAGGTTGTCCCACCCGACAGCGGGACACCGGACGATACAGGCCGTCCACCCCCAAATGCTGAGGTGGTTGAGCAGACGTCACGGAACACTCACGTTTCGGCTGACACAGGTACTGTCGGGGCATGGCTGCTTCGGCAGATACCTGTGTCGAGTGGCTGGCAGGGAGGAGTCCACTTCCTGCCACCACTGCGATGACAACGAGGACACGGCGCAGCACACGCTCGAGCACTGTCCTGCTTGGGCTGTGCAGCGCCGGACTCTCGTTGCACAAGTGGGGTCGGACCTTTCGCTCCCAGCTATCATCGAAGAGATGGTAGGGAGTGAAGGGTCCTGGAGCGCTATCGCAGACTTCTGCGAAGAAGTGATGGCGCTCAAAGAGGCCGCGGAAAGAGAGCGGGAGCTCCATTCCGCTCTTCTGATCCGCGCCCGAAGACCCCGGCGGCGGAGGAGGGCCGACAACGCCCTATACCAGCCACCATAAGACCCGGCCTCAGGGCGGCTGACAAGGGCTGAACTGCCGCCCGCCTAACAGAGGCCCGGGTCGAGTGTGCGCATAGTGCGCACACTGAAGAGATGCAGGGGACACCCATAGTCCCCTGCCATAGGAGGCCTGCGGAGCTTGGGTTGGGAGACCCATCTCCGCACTCAAAAGGGCCTCCGCTGAAGTCCTGCAGCCCCCTCCTATACAAGGGGGCACCAAGGAGTGTCCGCCCCTCTTTACAGGGTGGACAGCGCTGGTGGGGTTGGCGGTAGAATGCTGCAGCGATCCCGCCTCCCCGCCATCTAAAGCGCAGAGCAGGCAGGTGAGGTTTTTAGTGGGTAGGCCCCCGGATCTTATTGGGTTCAGGGGAGAGTCCCACATACCCCCGTCGTCTCCCAACGGCGGGGAATGCGTAACGCATTTCCCTCACGGTAAAAAAAAAAAAAAAAAAAAAGGTCAACAGAAAATATATGGGGACGAATATTTACTACAAAGTTTATTGAATGAGCTTCATAAATAACGAAGTTTATTTCTGTATAGTTGGTCTATTAGTAATATTTTTGGAATTATAAGCCAATACCCAAAGCATTCTCATTGGGAAGCTACCAAGACCGAAAGAGTGACAAAAAAATAAATAGAAGTAGGACTCTTGCCTTAAACGTAAAGCAGACCAGCTGACGTAGCATGAGCCACAGTAAATAAGCCTTTAATAATTTTGCCTGCCCCTGAAACTGCAGACAGTGTTATGGAACTCGGTTCGCGTATGAAAATACATCAGGAGGAGTCAAGACGGCGGCTTTCGTCCCCGCCACGGTCGGAAGTTGCCAGTTCTCGTCTACCGGCACAATTCCGCCACTTATTAAAGTTCCATTCGTCACGAGAAATAGGGCTGCCCCATCATTTTTTGTTACAGCATTTAAAGATTATTATTTACTATTTCTTTCTCTTCTTACTTAGACGGTATCACTCGTAGCGGCTCTCGACTCGCAACCCTATCATTGTCGGAAGAATGAATCAATGTTGTGTTCGTGGTTACTGCACATATTGAATGACGCAAGACTATGCGCTCACTGCGGTCACCTATAAGATAGCTAATCGCTCACAGTGCATCGAGACTTGGTTGCTGTCATGTAATACCTACATATTTATTACTGGTAGGAAATCCCCAAAGACGTACTTCCTAACGGAGTAGAAAGAACACCGTTTATTCATGGACTTGGAAAACAAGGTACAAATATAAACGGAGTAAGCGGTCCTCACAAACAAAAAATCGTGCAACATATATTAAAAAAAATCTTGTGGTGACTCGCATAATAAGTACCAAATATCATAACACCTTTGTTCAACAGCGGACGTCTGTCGGCTGATGATGATGATCATAACACAGTTTTGCAAAGTATGAATTCATGAAAACAGTAAGTAACTCTAAATTAGGAAGATGTTTTGCATTTACAATTTAGAGAAATTGGCTATTTATATTTACCCGTTGACATTCAATATGTGCCGTGTTATACTTGGACACGAAATCATAAATGCAGAAGATGGTCATAGTGCTAATCTTGCGAATATTACAGCCATTTATAAAATACATAGCAACAAGAATCGGCATACATGGCGCATTGTTAGAATCTTTTACATATTGTTGTATACATTGTATAAGAAAAGCAAAACAGTGAACAGACAGACACATTCCTTTTGTGTGCAAAATCGTATGGTAATACATGTCTATTAGTTTCACATATTCCTTAATGGTGACGGTAAAGGCATTTAAGATAATAATAGATCACATGTGTTGCTAGTATTGGTTACATGTATCGCTCATACACGCCTCAAAGAAGAATAATATTTTGAAATATAATAAATTTAAATCTTACTCCAGATATTTGATATTTCTATTATAAGATGCAAATATTCGTAGTCTTAAAAAAAAAGGTATTTTATAGTCGGCTAAGAATATGGTTCCTTGAAACTATGGATTTATCAAAATATTCGTTTTTAGAACACAAACTTAATCAATTTATAAATGGTATGCTCTGCTATTGCCGCAGCCTTATGTGAATAGTTAATTTTCTAATGAATACTTAGGTCCTCTTTCGTGCAATGAGAAACAAACAAAAGATGACCACAATACAGTTAACTATTCTGTATTACTTTCCATTGAATTTTAAAGTTCATGGTATAAGCATTATTATAATATAAATGATGCCATAAACTTGCTGATAAGAACAGAAATACTAGGAAAACTATAACAGAAGACGGAAAATCAGAGAAAGTAAACAACGCTATAAGCCTTGTACTGTCAATAAAGAAGGATGACGTTTTGCTAAAGAAGCTCTTTATTAGGATTCTAATGAAGAACTTTTCAATAGACAAGTAAAATTTTTTTAAACATATAACAAAGGTTTTAGTATAACCGCAGTAAACTGATGACATTGAGAAATTACAATGCTGACTGTCTGATGTTGAAAATGAAAAGCTTGACAACCCTGGCAGCGATTCATATCTGACAAAAAATGGAATACGGTAACAGTTGCGTTTTTCCTTTATTGACGTGTATCTAAAAGAAAAAAAGGGGTTTACATAAATAACACAACATGAAGTTGCTAATATTTTACAATAGCACGACAATAAACTTTACAAGGAAAGGTTCACAGTGAAGAAAGAGGTTTATCTTAATTATCGTGAATTATTGGATATTATTCGTGCGCTGGGCGCAAAGAGTATGTAAAATACTATTAAGCAATAAATAAAAATATATCGCTGCAGGGCACAGCAGGTTGACCATTTTATCATCATCACTGACAACCAAATTGCTACTTTGAACGCGTAATTCAGCTATTTTCATTCAACCATCTCTTTTCTCTTTTGTTTTATGCTATCAGGTATGTCGAATGACTTTATAATTTATGTTACGATTAAAATTATGTTTTAGGTTGTTTAATTTGCATCATCTTGACTGATGAAAAATATAAATATAATAATATAGGTGTAATATATTTGGTTATTGTGATTGTTACCTCATTAATACTGGAACATGAACTATACTCGTCTCTAGGTAGGTACCTACATAACTCTGTATGCTAGAGAAGAAATCTTCTTAGATTGAACATGGTACCTCTATCTACATAAGTAAAACAGTTCCGAAGAATGTTGTATTTTTAAATAATTACGTTACCTACCTACTTCAAAGTAAATAAATGGCTAAGTCTCATCCAGAAAAGGTTGAGAAATGACGCTTTCAACGAAACAAGTTGAATATAGATGTACGTAAAAGGTATCTAAGTAATGGGACATTTATACAACGATAGACCGGCCCCTAATGACACTCTGGAGTAAAAGTCATGCAACATACATAACTTACATTCCATACATTTCCAAAAAACTTATTAAGGAGAATGTTATTGGCAGTGTTCGAACCACAGTGCAAAAGCGTTAGATACATACTGATATGACCATTAGATCGTTATCATAGTTTATAATTGATAATATTTGGACAACATTGAAAGCAAACATGCCAAATAACAATTATAATAGTATGCTATTAATTAACATGTATTAGTAGTTATTTTGTTTAGCCTATAAATATATTTTAATACGGCCGTTGCCTTGCATAGTTGCAATGACGTACCTATATTTTTTATCATAGGCCTTGAAAACGCTGAGCAACTCCTCAGAAATTCACTGAACTAGATAACAAAATGTAACGTATGGAAAACGAACGAAAGGATACCTAAGGAAGAGATAAGTGTAAAGAATTGTGTTTGGATAGGGCTAAGCGAATCCTTACCAGTTGTTTTGTAACAACCGCGAATGAGAAAACGTTGAGTCTTTTGCCAAGTTTTTATCATGAATTCATGACAGTCTTAAACGGTCCAGACTGTCACTTAGTATGTAATCTACACTTCGAGTTTTTGCCGAAAAGTGATGTTTCTACCAATTAAAAAGATCGAATCATTCCTTATCGTTTTCAACAACTTGCAATTAAATTGGACTAAAAGTGACAGTTCCAAAAGTAAATCAACTTTCAATTTTAGTTCTCTTGAAATTTATGCGAATTGATAATTGTATACTTTTCATTATCAAGTCGTAAGTTAATTCAATGTTTCAGAGCTTTAGTACCGATAAATCCTTGCATTACTGGTAGCGTTTTTATTTCAGTCATAAAAAATAATGTGCGGCGTGTTGTGGTTATTCTTTCTTGTTACTCAATGATAAATGTCCATATTTATTTTGGCCGTATCTATTACATAACGATGTTTATTACTTCCAATGCTTTGGATTTTTAATTTATTATCATTGCTTTTATCATCAAAACATTAACGTTTCTTATAATATCAGTTAGTTACAAGTTGAATGAGTGTTATGACCGGAATTTAATGGAAAGCTTTGGTATGCTCTTCCTTATTTTTAGCAATAACTAAAGGTGACGGATAAAATATAACACAAGCTGCTCAGTGTCTGGGCGAGTGACAATCTAATATAGGTCATACTTCTAGGTGGTCACGTCAGTTAGAATAACCCGAGCAAATCTAGTAGCAACCGCTGCTACATAGAAATTAAAACTGGTTCAATGTTCTTGACTAAATAGCGTGCATTACATTCATTTGTCACAAAGATAAGGGGTTAGGTCAAAGTCTACATGTTTTAATGTTTCGACCGGTCAATCTTGTTTGTCTTCACCGGCTAAGTCTGCTGATAATTGACACGAGGAAACTTTCAATCTCAGACTTATACGGACCGGAACCGTAGATTTAGGCACAGGTATATTATCTAGTCTTCTAAATACGATATGAAATGGTTTTTTAATACCATTAAAATGAATATACATGACGAAAATAAATTAAAAACAATAATTTTAAAAAGGTATTGTGTAAGATATTTTACGGTACATTTTATTGAAGGCGAACATCTGAACTCGAAGCACCTAATAGACATCCGCAACCTCGTAAAGTTGCGGTTACGTACAACCTTATACAGGGACTGGACTTTTATACGCAACACAATGACAACGACACGACAGATCTTTACGACATTGCGAAACTTTGGAATAAATTAGACAATACGATCGAGGACAACCCGAAGGTCTCTCGTAATCCTAAAAACATGCGTTAATTTATAAACATGTGAAGCAATGGAGTAAAACAGGTATCGCAAAAAAAACATTCCGATGTAGGCAATTCACGTTATAATAACCCAATGAAACTTATTAATAGATGTGTTCATAAAAATCTTACTAATTAACACGTTTTTAAAACTCATCATTATCACCGACCTAATTTACCCACAATTAGCAATAATAAAACATCTGCAATAAACTCGTAATGCTGTTGATATCCTTACAATTTCATTAAATGTTACAGCCACGATGTCCTTCTTTGGCACTCAGACACAGTAACTACTTAAACAATAAAATGAAGTCAGATAGTCGTTGAATCACTTGACATACATTTCTGAAAAGAGAAATTCTACAGTAAACTACAAATATGGACGATCGTAAGATAAAAAAAAACGGGACAGAAAAATTATTAAATCCTGTAAGGAATGTTCTATTTGCTGTAAAGTTGAGTATTCCAATATACATAGTAAACACATTTATCTGAGTACAACCTTTAATTCATCAGTTGTATAAGATGACTACTTATCAAATACTGAAAAACAAGAGATTGTTTCAATCACTTCTATTCTATGTATTTCTTCACTATTACTTTGTTATGTTACTCTATCTTTGTCAGCGTATTATACTAGCTTTTACCGAACTAACGATTCGATAATAACGAACGGCTTGACATTCTCTCCAGTGACTTTAGTGTCATCGACATCATGTCTTTCTGATCTGAACATCAGTGGAGATTAGAAGATTGCACATGACAATGGAAGTACCCGTTTTATTTTCTTAGTAGGACGTGAAGTAAAATTAACAGCTTCAAAATAGTCACAATTATACGTTAAAGACCATCAGGATACGAGATTTCTCCCCGCCATGTTGGTTTACAATAATTGGTCATTTGAAACTAAGTTTCCAGTTCGTTGCGCTTATTTATTTTGGCTTTTCATGGTTCGATTGTAAAGTTCAAAGACAATGTTTATTGTGAATAAGGCAGGGAAATTTTATTGTGTTTAATACCATTTGAAAATCCTGCGCTTCCACACTTTGTTTGAGTGAAATGTAGTGTTTTAGTAAAAACCACGTCACAATTCGAGTGTCCTACTATTTTAACATAGCCAATGTGTTTATTCACCTCCGTGTCACTATCACCTTCAAAAACAAAAGAAATAGCCTCTTTTATCACACTAACACAACACAAAATGTCAATAGGATTATAATTCTCATCATTAACGAAATTTATCACCGCACGTTATCACCTTTCAATCTAATCTTTTATTATTACTGACTTATTGCTAAATAAACATCAACAAATTATCGTGTCTGTAGCATTTGATGTCAGATCACAGTAATTTATTACTTTGCTGACTGCATGTGGAGGTAAAGCTCTAACAATCTGCATAAGACTGGCTGGGATAAGTAATACAGAAATGATATTTAGTATCCATAGAACCGATAAGTATGTAAATACTGACAGCATAGATAAATTAAATAGACAGGCTTTTTAACCCACCTACTTTACATCGAAAGTGGATACAGACTTACGAAATACAATTTGAATAAATCACTAAATTTAACAATAATTTGTCTTAAAATATACTATAGGTATTACTGCATTACTTTGTTTTTTAATTAATTGGTTTTCAACTTTGACCTTGGATCGCTTAACTTTTAGTGCACCATAGACTTGTTCAATCAGTAATAGCAAAATAATAAAAAATTGAAATGGCGTCTTGATGTGATAACCAACTAAAACTAGATCATATTTAACCAATCAAAAATCTTTAAAATATATTTTCCAATCAATAAATACTCTTGCGCTTTTTATGATGATTCCTTATATTGGAGGAAGCTTTCTCTTATTTTGGTGTCTCATTATAATAGGTCATATTGAATGATAAGGCTACATAAAATTAATTTTAACCCTACTACGAGTAGCACATAGGTATAATTATTTTGATTCCTTAGCAGTTTTTCTCAGAATACCGTGTGTCCATTTATATTCTGTTAGCCCTTGCCGTTAATACAAATCTGTCTCAGCGAATGTCAACTGTCATGGCGCTTTACATTGAAAGGTTAAAGTTTTCACGTTCGTTTTAGAAGCGAATAAATTAAGGTAAATTATAGATGCTACATAAATGTTAGGCTTGAACGTAAAACATACAGATTTCAATAATGACATTGTGGAATAAAAACGTTTGAAGCATACGTGTGTGATGGGACAATGATAAGGACAATCATAAAGGTTATCTAGTTGCCTTGAACCGCCACTTTTTGACTGTATTTTTAAACTGCTAATAAATGCTAATGAACGACCCGTAGAATTTTATCTAGATCGTCTGGTACCTTTTCAAGAACACGGAGATTATACAAAGTTATAAGAGATCATAGTTCGTTGCGTTGCGTTCATAGTATAAAATGGAATTGTAAAATTAGATCAACTCGGTAATATCGATTTGAAATCAAATAAAACCATAAACTGATATCAGTGACTGAATTAAGCCCAAGTGGCCCATAAAATGACAAATTAATTAAAATAACTGCGATATTATGCGTAATAGCTATTTAATTTGCAGTTTGTTTTTGCAACTGAATGTTGTTAATGAAGGCAAACATGAAGGATAAGTGATACGGGCTATCGATTCCTTCCTACATAACATCGATGCGAATACTAATGGACATATTAAAATTCACGATACCATTCACACTATTACGCCCCGTTTTGTTGCATTCATCAGTGCAATAGTGTTGGATTAAGAATACTAATAAATTCAATGAAACTGATTCTGCTGATAAGTAAAGTTTGTGTTCAGTAATTTAATACATTGCAACTGTGATTGTTTACGAACATAAATATTGGTTCATAATCGGCATTTGGATGTTTGACGTTGTAATTTTACCTAGGTATCAGTCTGTACCAATGTGTGGGTTTTCCTAGCGTGACAAACATTTTACTAACTTCTTGTTTTACTTTTGGATTGCCTATTTCTCTTTAGTTAGGTTCGTCCATTCTCTCTTTAAAATTATCTTGATCATAACATTATCAGTACCTAAATATTTCCTTAGTATTGTTAGAACTGACATTTCTAGCAATCGTCTAGAACTCGTCGAAATCTTGCCCGCTATCATGTCTCATCAATTACCTATTAACGTAATATGAAATTTCACTAAAGACCTTGTACATTCCTGTCTTATCATCATTATAATTGAAGTGTAGTGGAAGGTGGTGTTATGTTGTGTCAACGTTATTCTATTTTTGTGAGATAAATCCTTAAACAAATTCATTAAAATATTACCGTGTTTAACCGTAATGTCAACTATTATTTCATTTACTTCTCAGAAAAAAAAAACAAAACAATTTTTCTTTATGAAACTGATGGAATTATTTTTTCATGTTCTGCGCTAAATTACCAATCTGACATATTAAGAGGATGGTTCATTATTTTGCGCATAACATACACGATCTAGATATTTTGTTATATATCTATTAACGCGTCTAAGAACGCCTAAATTACTAGATGACTAGCAATATTTGTACAAAAATATGTCAAACCATTGCGTACATAAGAGATTATCACTTTGATTTCAGTGTGCATCCATTTGACAGTCACGATTTAAAAATTAACGCCATCGCCTCTATTTATGAGAGGCGAAGCGTACTATCCTGGTTTGTGTATTGTTTAGGCAGAATTATTATTGACCATCTGCTACGAATATATTGTTTTAGCAAAGAAAAGGTGACACTATTACAAGTGTTTAATATATTATAGAGCTACGAGCAAATCTCGGGTTTTTTTACCTTTACGCTATTTAATTTTGTCATGCTCTATTTGTGAGTGGTATTTAGATTAGACTTCAATGTCTTTTCTATTTTTAGCTCCCTTTATTTGATCGCTCCATCTGAAGTGTTATTAACCTAAAAACAAACTATGTCGTAGGTCCACGTGGTTACCTACTGTATTGTTTATAGCTATACGAATGTAAACATAGCAAACGTATTTTTCTACGTAGAAAATTTAGAAGCAATTACTATGTATTTTCTTCATATGATAATCCACAAATACCGGTAATATAGCTTATATCAGAAACTGAATGTGACCAGTGTTTTTACATGTATAAAACATCTAAATCGACGGAAGAATCCCGTTCTTGTTTGCAAACAAATCGCTATCTACAAAAGAAATTCCAACTATCCAATACAGATTAAATCAAGTATTTATAAGTAGATACTGACTTCTACAGTGGATCCGGTGATCTGACATGAGATTATGCAAGATTTTACAACAGCATTGTACTTTATGTGTATGATTATTTAAAGTATCGCTTTGCACGCAACAGGTGCAAGTTAATTAACACTCAGTATATATCCGTTCACTCCCACTCGTCAGAAAAGGTATGAACTATTATCTGCCAACTCGAGAGTTTTACAGACATAAACCAGCTGCCCAGTCTTGTGCTCCAAAGAACATAATTGTAACAATAACAAAACATTACCTAATTTATCTGATAGCTCATGAATGTGAACTTGTTAGGTTTATCAATTTATTGATAACATAATGATACTTACGTTTCGCTCTTGTCGTAAACCGGGAACGTTTGGTGAGTCAGGTCCTGCAGAGAGGAGCTGGTCTGTGGCTCAGCGGAGATACCCTGAGCCCTCTGCTTCCTCGGAGCCCTCGATCCACGAACATACTGCTGGTATGGGAACACGCTCTGCAATTTATCGAGTTGCGAGCGTAGTTCCAACATCTCCTGGTCTCGTTGCTTTAGCAACGATTCCAATTCTCTAATCCGCTCTATGAGCGGCTGCATATCGTTACTCATTGTTGCGTTAGCAACACAATTCTCTGAATCCGCGTTCATAGCGCTTGGAGTCCCCATTATACCATTTAATTCAATCTCTCTATACGTTTCGTTTAGAGCACGTCTATCGCCGTTCACTGTAGGCGCCACGGTAAGCGCTCCACCACCTGTGTTCACTAAGGACCTCGGCTCATCGTCAGCAGCTGTTCGCTGTGACGATCCAAAGCAGAGGGTGTCGAAACACACGCGCATTCACTCGGCTACCGAGCACTAAACGGAATCACTAGGGATTTCACTTGGTTTTGTTAGTTAAGTACGCTAATGTCCACTGTCACTGGTTGTTCTGTAACGGTTCACGAGCACGGTTCGGGAAGCTGCAGGATGTATGTGGTCGGGTGCGTGCAAGCCGTGCGGCGCGGGCGCGGACGAGCGGAGTAGTGTAGATACGCGCGCGCCGCCTGTCCGCTGCCGTGGAGTCAGCCCCGCGTGCCTCGGCACCGCCCTGAAAATATAGTTTTCTTGCTTTACTACGATCATTACTTGCCACTCTCAATCATTACTTAACTTCTCAAACGTTTAATATGCTATCTTAAGAAACACTCAAATAAAAATTATATATCTAGGCAAATGTGCATCAAAACCATGGAAGAATCAATATTCTTTTTAAACCATTGCAACGAAAGCTCTTTTGGTTTGCTTTCGATGTGGTTCGTCACCGAAATCCCAAATAAAATCTTATTCACTGATGTAAGCACGTATCTATCTAAATCCTAGATTGTATTATCAATACGTTGAGTAGGTACTAAACTATTCATAATTATTAGTACAATAGTAACATTACAATAAAAATATTGGAATAATTTATTTAAATAAATCTGTGTATTAGGAAAGTAGGATTTTTTTAGAATATCAACCCACTTGATACAGAAGCAAACAATGTATTTATCAGAATATATTTTAACGCACTACTTCTAAGTGATTTTACAATACAATTGCAAGCTTATCAACGTACCTAGTTTAAGGGGCGATAAACACTGTATCTGTTTACATCTGGTAAGAGAGATCACTGATCACCTGATTGATACGCAATAGGTCTGCCACATGACCGTCTGTATCTTATCGACAATCTTCTATTTGACATAACACGAGGACGAGACAGCTAGTGATATGATATTGAAAAGATTTAAAATATTTCTGAACCAAATGAACTTTAGCGTTTATTTTAGCGCACGGTGAAACATGAAACGGATGTTTGATAGGAAACATGCGTAGCGACGCTGTTAATCACCACTTTAATAGAGTGCAAGAAAATGTCATTGCAAACGTTGGCCTCAAAACTAATGGCTGTTTACGATACGAAGCACGTGGTACGATACAAATTTTCCGTGATGGAAAGTCAGAACATACACTTAATATATCAAGTTGTTATGTTATAGATAATCTTAAAACTGATAATCGAAAGGGACGTGAAACCGGTTAATTAAAATTATAAGTCGTAAACATACATGTGTATAAAGCTAGATAAGTGAAACGTGGCAATGACTAGACATCAGTATTGAGAAATCGTTTTAAGCCAGACACATGACATTTGAGAGACCATACTGCATTAATATTAAATCGTTATTAATTTTAACAACTAGTAAAGGTTAATTAGAGTCACAATAAAAGAAAGTGAAATTAAAAATAGGCAAGACATTAAAAAGTATGGCAGACACTTTTAACTGAACAAACAATATGTGTTGATTAAGAAAATAGCATGGACGCGACAGACTCAGGGCACACCGCCAAAATGAATTTGTCATATCAAAGCGAAATAAACATAAATATTTTAGTTCTGATTTCGACCAGGCCAGTCCAACCAGAAATGGAAAGTTAATTAATTAAAAAAAACCTTGATAAAAACCTATTTTCCCAACCAAATTTAATTTCGTTTGGATCTTTTGGATTTGTAATTAAGTAAAAATATACGCATTCCTTTTTTCCATAAAAGCTACATTACTGCATCGCAGACTCTTACCAAATAACTCTTGAGTGAACGTGACTGTATGTAGTTTATGTAGGTACCTATCGTATTATAAATTGGCAGACAAAAGAAGACTAAAATGGGACAGCTGTCCTGGCAATAGCCATGCCAGACATAAAAAGAAAACGTACGAAACTTTTGCAGTGAAGGCAATAATAAAAAGGGTCAATGTCCATTCCTGATGAAATGATTGAATTTAAATCAAAAGACTAAATGAGTAACCTCTGGAGCCTGGACCTTTCTTGTGGTTCTTCTCCATTGGAATGACATTTTGAAACCGTGCAACTAGCATCCTAATGTTTCATAGGCGCCTGTAATAGGTTTACGTGAAATAAAAACATTTTGAATTGAATTGAATTGAAGACCGCGATTTTGCGACCCTGTCAAAATTGATATCGTTAGGATTAAAAACATATGAAAGTTTCTAATCCAATTTCTTAAAGGACGTACAAAAGACATTGACGTAATGAAATGTTAATCATAAACGGCCTTACTCCAGTTCAGTTAGTGGGTGTTCTTGTTCCGTATTTAATTGTTCAGTTCCGGTGGGTGTGCATAAAATATCATCAAAGGTAAGAGTAAAGGGCGGCTCATATACACACAATAGTGCAATGTTAATGATTATAGCTTGGCCACGCCCGTCATAGTGTTTATATGAAATAAGATTATCTTAATTGACACTATTTTAACACCATAGAACTTTACAAAACCATTCTAATTATGTTTGTACGTGTGCTACAGATTATGATAAATAACTTGACCATTATGGTAATAATACGAGGTATATTCTAGAGGAAGTTCTTCCTTGGGCTCCAATGTAAAAACCCTAAGGATGTCTAGATAATCTTGGACATCGACATGCCCTTCGACATCGTCTCTTGCGCGATACTTGTAAACTTGTTTCTGCTGGTTACCGAGTACCAAATAAAGTGTTTATTTGCGTATCTACTCGTTAAAATCTGTTTAACAAGCAGTGTATAAACGTACAACAATGTTTATTGAGTCCACTATAAGGTATTGCTCATTCACTCATGTTAAGTCATGTTGCGTGCTATTTTAAACGTTATTTATTATTTTTACAGTTAATTGAACAGTTTCAAAATGTATTTACGGTCTTAAGTTGTTTTCGGCTTTTTGACCTATTGTACTGATAAGGGTTATGAGGAAAACTTGAAGGGGAACTGAATAAACAAATTAAATTACACACACAAATTTGGGTGACAGTAAGTATCAAAAGTATGTGATCATTGCTTAAACGCTACTGTATCTCTCATAACTACCTAGCTTTACAGCATTGCCCTCTTTTTACTTTTTCTCGATTCGCATGAGTTGCGTTTAGCGTTTCATCGTCATTATCATCAGAAGCCAGTTTAAGTCTACTGCTAGACATAGGCCTTCTTTAAGGCACGTCACTGAGGTCATTATTCGGCCTGTTTACCGTTTAAAGAAGTTCAAATATACGAAGTTCTTGTCAAAGCATACACTCTTAAAACTACAAATTTCTAATTTTCTTATCATATCTGGAGTCTATAGGAATTGGTTATCAAGTTCCGTCTTTAAATCGATCCAAAGCTTCAAAGTTTACTGAACGTGACTATGACCCACGCTAAGTGCATTCATGTCAATATTAAAAACCTATATTTGTCCAACCTACGATCTACAAGTGACTAGTTTTAAATACCAGTTTCTTAGGTTACCGTGTTTAAATCTATACCTATACATAAATCACTTTTATATCATGTACAATTACGTGCGCAGCCGCTTTCTGAGTAATATTTCATTGCTAGAAGTCGAAAGTGGGCTTTACAGTGCACTTATTAACACCCGTCGGTCCGCGTACTGGGCAAAGCAATGTTTATGATATGTTTTGAGACATGCCGTAATGATAATTGAGTGCATGTAAAGGTACGACATAACGGACAGCGTAGTTCAGGCTAAGTGAAATGTCAGTTTTGTGAAAATTAAGCTCACAAAGTTGACGCAGTAGCTTATCCCGAAACCGAAGCAAATATTCCTTTCACAACGCTCAGAATTTCAAAAAACTTAATGATACTGATTTCTCAATCGGTTGACCTATAAATTGTAGACCATTATTTTTGATAAAATTAAAATTAATAAGGTACATTAAGGTCTTCTAAAATACTTTAATAAGATCCTAAATATCATTATAATCGAAATAAAACTGATTAATATCAGTTATGCAATACTATTTCCCGTTTTAGAAGTGTCAACATAACGTACGATTATTACATTATTTTTATAACTTTAACCGTTTTATTAGAATTTTATAAAGCTATAATCATTAATCAGTCGGATGTGCTTCATATTTAATTAAACATGTTTCTACTAATGATGCTGATATATTACAATACAACGTTAATTAAAACTTGCAACTGCAAGATAAGATTTCAATGTGTACTACACATTAGGTACTGCATAAAGTAATACCTAATATGCACTTATTGAAACCATTTGCATTGAGGATTGCGTATCTACGCACTTTACTATTTGCTGCATCGAATATAGATAGTGCCTACAAGGCAAAGTCGACTATACTTAATCATAATATTTAATCAAATCTTTCATGATAATTTAACGCTTGCTATTTTAAAGACATTCGACAAATATTTGTCGTCCTAGAATAGTTCTTTCCTATCATAGAAGCAAAAATGAAATAAGCCGAATAGTAGATAGAAACACTTTATAATAAAGAAAATACAGTTCCATGTTTAAACAACCTAAGTGCCCATGATTGTTCAAAAAAACAAAAGAGGAATAAAATTTATCAAATGCTCGACAAGACAATGCACTCATAAGGGCCAGACCACGTTCCATCTACGTGACAGCCCTGTTAGTTTCAATCCCGAACTATTTTTAGAACAGAGTCAATTAAATTCAATTCTCCGTAGCTCGAGGGTTGTCACATGTACAATTATGTGATTTACGAGTAACAAGGCGGCTGTGTGTGTGACGTGGCGTTTAGTGAAATCGCGTTTATTTGGAATTAAGAATAATTGTTCTTCATTGTCTGGCTGGCTATTAAACAAAGTGTTTAATAACAATTTAGTGGTTTTGTTTTGATCAGTTAATCGTCTGTTTCTATGTTGTCATGGTATAGTTTCTCAGCGTCAGTGAGTTCAAAAAGAATACATTCATATAATTTACTTCAAGCTTAATAATTTAAATTTGATTCCATTTATAAATCTGACACAGACGACAGATCAATGGCTTTCTCGTAATAGTATTACACGAATAATTAACTTCTGAAAGAAATATTACTACTCAGACAGTTTGACCGCACTCGTCAGTTTCGCCATCAAATCTCATGAAAATGAATGTTGGAATGGAATTAAAACCTGTTAAATCGCTCCAAATGAATTATTCACCGACACATTAATTACAGATTTCCATCGCAATTTTCCTCAAATATAATTTGGACCAGCAGACGTCGAGTCCTATTTTTATTTCGTAGCTCTCTCAAGAGACGGCGGTGTGTCAATACGACAGTTAGATTATATTCGTCAGAATAAGGGACTTCCGTACCGGGCAGAGTCATTAAATAATTGAGCCACACAGGTTAGGTAGTAGGTATGCAGTGACTTTGGACACAAATATTAAACGGGTTGTATAAGTACATTCTGTTATTCGTATTCTCATAGCAGAAGCGTGGTACTCAGAGCCAGGCAGAAAGAAGAAACAATTAGAGCTCATACAGATGCCTGGAAGTCTAAGATCATTTATAACAATCTTAGCTACTAATCAATTGTTCAATCATTCAAACAAATCAAAGAAAGACCAATTATCAATTTGTTGCAGCGCAATTTTTCATAAATTCCGGGAAACCGGACTCACACTTCACGCATTTACCCGCCTATGCCTTGCTCTACGAGATCTCAGACTAAGTGGACGCTTTGGAAACCCAGACTGAGCTAGACCTCGATATTAACCCAGTCCGAGGTCGATAGGCAGTTCAGAACATCGACACGAGATGGGTGGCCATTGACGCATTAATGGTTTTCGACCACATGTTGAAACATTTAAAGCATCTTACAAACCTGCCTTTGACTCCGCCGCTATCACGTAAAAGCGTCAGTATGTTAACGTGAATGTCGGCAGAGTACAGGTTACAAGACTTAACACAAAAATCTCGAGAATAAAACAAGAATATGTTAAGTATGTTGTAAGTCGCTCTGCGCAAGCGCTTGTAATTGATCTCAACTAACGTCTCAGACTCACACGTAGACATGACAAATTAAATACATATCAACACATCATTTAGGATTAATAACATCAATCATTTGCGTGGCCGTTAGTGAATCGATAACACGTGCTACATAATTATGGCTATTAATAACTAATATTTATAGTTTTTCAATGGAGTCCGTTACTCGGGTAATACGGAAAGTTCTAACGAGCAGACTAAGTCATTAGCTTAATGGCACATTGTTATGTAAATGCGGTAGATGTATGCGTGTGTTGTGCTCTTAAATAACATGTAATGGTACACATGTGTTGCATATCTAAATGTTCAATGATAATAATGTATTCTTAAAAGTATCCTACTAAAGTAGGAAAAGGACCAAAGACTATAAAAATACCTAACTTAAGATAGAAGAGCAATAATTATTTTATTACTGAAATTATTTATTCAGAGATATAAAAGTTTTTAAATTTCCTGTCCACATGTCCACACGCTATGCATAAATAATTGTTTAGAGTTCTATGACATTCTTAAAGTTGTATTGCTCATATCCCTGTAATGGACTATGTGACCTGTATTATTTATTCTGTGACAATGCTTCTTGATCCTTCACCAATCGATATTTCAACTAGAATTCATAATATTTTATAAGATCGATATGAAAAAAAATCACATTACCTCGTCACTGGATGCACTTTAAAATAGCTCTCAAATAAGGATAAGAAAGACTAGCCAAAGCAACATCCTTTGTTATAAAATGAAATCGTCAGAAATATGAATGATTAAGAATAAAGGTTTTAATAACCAAATTATTCTATCTGTTTTTAGTTGCTAAAATACTTTTTCAGACAGTCTACTTCACTCTTAGGCACGCAAAGTTACGGACAACGCTACTTATAACTGGCTGTATATTTCCATTTTCTAACTGATCTGGTAATCAAGTCATATAGTGTAAATAGCATCTGTTTATTATTGCATACACGAAGCCTAGAAGCTGAATCCTAGGCGCAAGATGCTCATCTATGCACATACTTAATAACATGCGATTTTAAAGAAATATTCCAGAATTGTTGCATTCGTCTTGGCTCTACTGTAATTTACGCTATCCAAGTCTTGTTTTGACATCCAAATTTTACATAGAACTACGTCTCTGTCCCAGAGGTAACAGAGGTCACAGAAGAGTTGTCCATTATAGTCTACACACCATCATATTATTTCGTAAGTCCCATGTCTAATAGTGGTGACCCTATTGCTATCCACTGGCATCACACCGGGTTCGATGCCACTATCAACTGTGTTCAGCATTATAATATTTATAGACTATTAAAGTCATATCTTTGAAGTAGCTATAACTTAACCATTCGTTTAAAAAGACTGGCCATCTTTATTATATATATTTTTTTATAAAAAGTATACGTTCGGTAGGTGTAAGTAATTACTTTATTCTTTAGTTCACCACTTAGTTATTCAAAATGACAAATCGTATACGTCGATATCTCATTGAGGAACAGCCCCCTTACCATGAACTCTTAAAGCAAAACAGTTTACGTTGTGAAAGCGAGACGCTGGATTACATTCCACGTAGCGGCGTCTCTCTTCCACATCGAAAAATGTCCTGATTTATGAGTTCATGGTAAGAGGGCAGGAGTCGTGTGTCGAACAAAACACATTAATCATTGTTATTTAGGGCAAACGTCGACTGTAACACAATGGACACAATACTGCACTGTCAAAGCAAAGTGCATGAATTGTGCGTGACCACGGCTTAATTGAACAATACACGGTTTAACCGCGGCTGCTCCTGTTTACATTCAATTTGTTACCTCCAATGATCAACTGATTTATCGTGATAAATGACTTACTGAATCGACAGGTGGTCCAAAATTGTTTTAAACTTGGATTACTTATTCGAAATTTGGCTCTATTGTCACACCCAAAAAACTCTATTATCATTTTTAGGTGAAGTTAATGTGATTTTGCTGTAGTTACTTAATAGTAGGTACTCTATAAATATAATTATTTCATTAAAATATTTTCCACATAATTAAGTGCAGGATAAACAACCGAAGCGTTTTATATGTATACGTATTTGATTAGTCAGGTGTCGTGTCGATCTGATGGCCGTTACATTTGAATGATTTCAGATAAGTATCAATCGGAAGTGTTGGGATAAAAAAAGGTCATGCGCAGAACAAACTCACGCGCACAGAGAAGAAACATTCTAGGTGTTATTTCCGCAAGTTCTTGACGGCAAAAAATGGAGCATTATAAATAGGGCACGTAACTCGTAAATATTAAGATTTTTATCTGCAGGAAAAAAGTCATTGTTATCTTATTCCGCTTTATAAATAAATTTTCCATCCGCTGATAACCTGAAGTTTATTTTTTTCTTTACTTTACCTCATCGTATAAAAAATATGTTTTCCTATGTTTGAAAAGTGCGTCAATATACCATATTTGTTACAGACGAATCCTATAGTTATGATCCTCTAACAAATCCTCCATACACACGCACAAACATGGACTGCTAAAATGAAATCTTCATGTTTGGGTCGTAGTCTTTGGTTAAGGTGCTGTCGTTAATGCTACCATTGCTATTTTAAATAATTAGTGCTTTAAAAGCTGACATTAAAATATCCATCATATTTGATTAACGACAGTATGTCTGATCGTGAGTTTGAGATTGTTATGCAGATTGGATGAAGGAGATAGTAAAAAAATTTGGTCAAGACATTTGGGCTTCCGACGCTATCTTAGACTAAGTATTGTATTAAATTACATTTAACTATGGGATGATATTTTAAAATGAGCCTGACGTAATAAAAAATTGAATTAAAAACATTTGGATCTTTTTTTAATAATTATAATTATGTATGTAAAGACTTGAATTTGACAATTTTAGTAAAATTTTTCTTCAATATTTCTAAACACTTGCGTATTCAAAAATAAAAAGTATTTAAATATACATTGAACACTGAATATAGAACATTATCTAACATAATATATGGCATTGAAAGCGAATAGTAAATCAATACTGGCACAATAAATCAGATCAATCTTAACTTGTCAAAATAGACAAAGTATGCACGTTCGACAAGATAATATTTTTAGATAAAACGTGAATATTTCCAGAATAGACTTTATGTTTATGATAAATATAGTAGGTAGGTATACACTACACTTGTATTTCCTGCCCTAGGTTTGAAGTTGCCTAGTTATTTTTCTTTATTTTTAAGTTATATAGGAGAAAGCTGGAGTAGTGTCCTATCAAGAGATTAGAACGCAGGTAGAGTACAGAGCAGGCCTAGATTTTAATTCTATGATTATTATGTACCTGTTATGGATTCTTCCGGCTTTTTTTATTCGAAATTGTCTCTCTCATTTAGCTCTGAAGGAGCTCTTACTGTTTAACCGGTTGTTTGGCGAGACCAGGCAGAAACCAGGCTTTTTTGGCTTTGTATTTGTTGTGACTTATATCTGATATGTTGTGGGCCGTCTCTAGTAGACATAATTGGTAATTTTGGTGGTAAACTGTATGTACTACATTAACAGGCGAGTGAACTTTGCAACAGTTTAAGGTAAGCAACTATTTAATTAATGTATTAAATAAAGTCATTCACTTTTCTTACTATCTTCTCAACCTTATCAATACTGACATTTATACTGCTATCCCGATTTAATTCGTATTTCATGTAACCTGCTTGATTATAAGTGTCGAGCTTTTATTTCGCACAAGTTTACTATGTGTTTAATGATTCGTGATAAGAATACGATTCACCACCGAAACCTGTTGATATTTTTATAATATGTATTTAAAGCAAGCTATTAAGTAGTGTCGCTGGTAATACAGCCCCCTTACCATGAACTCTTAAAGCAGGACCGTTTACGTTATAGAAGCGAGACGCCGCATAACATTGCACGAAGCGGCCTCTCGCTTCCACATCGTAAACTGTCTTGCTTTAAGAAATCATGGTAAGGGGCAATTCCGTATCTGGTTTGGAAAGGTCTCTCGGTTGATTGACAGTTTCATTCATCGAGATGTCGGCATTAAGCTGGACGTGACTAAAAGGGCGTGGTTAAGTTTTAATAACCTGCTTCGCGCCAAACAGGCTGGCAAAATATTGAATAAGGCAAATTGGTTGCAATAAACAGGTAATACAGTTTGAAATTAATTTTCTTTTTAAAAGATGATCATGATTTGATTATTGGGTTATCTGCAGTACTAGATGGATAGAGACAGGTTGTGTTAGTGGAGGTGAGAGCATAAGTATTACGTTTGAGGAATTTGAGAGAGTTTAGAGCAAAATACAGTGTAATGAAAGAAGCAATGCGGAAGTACAATGTTGCTGACTACAAAGGCTTAGATGGTTGGACAATGGACGTAGGTACGGAAAGTATTTCTGTAAGAAGATTAACAAACCAAGATTTGAAAGCAGAAGGCACCAGTGAATATATACCTACAAGCCCGATCTGGAGCTGTTCTAGATAATGGTTAGGTTAAGAATACTCAACGAGGATGTAAGAGGAATGTGGTAAGAGTGAGTGAGACGAAAGGAGAGTATATCGGGATTGTAGCAAATGGGCAACCCATGGCCGCTGCCTTATGCAGATAGCTTTAGCGTAGGATATTTAGGATAGATAATGTTTTACTTGTGACATGCTTCTGCCATGCAACATGTTTCGTTTTTATTGAGATACTTGACATTGAAGTAAGTAAAATAAATCATCTGAGTAGGTTCTTGTGATTTCCCTAGATGTATATCGGAGATTGTCTTATCATCTTTATCTTTTAAGATGCCGAAAACATAAGTAGGCCTGTTTTCGGCGCTTTTAAAGATATGTAAATCTTTATTTTTTTATCTTTATCTGTACGGAAAATCCCTAAGTTTGTATACCTGTTATTTACGTATTTCCCGTACTTTACCCATGTAAAGAAGTTACAATTTCTAATCTAGGTTTCTATAAGGCGTTGGTTTTGCTATATTATTCTAATATGCATGTGGAAGTGCGGTTATATTAACATGTACTTAGTTCAAGCTATTAAGGCTTTGTAGGCAACGTAAGAAGCCATTCTATACTATAAGACTTTAATAGAATTCATTTTTTTTTTTAAATTAGGAAGAAAGTAATAAAATAAATGATGGAATAAAATAATGGTTTTGTATGAATTAATAACAGCTTTATTATGTGAATAATAAGTGTCACATAGTAAAGTTGTTATTAATTCATACAAAACCATTTACTTATAGCAATAATTTTTCAAAACACGTGATGATTTTCCGGTTCTAGCTACCTACTTCATTATAAAAGCTTGAATTATTTCGTCTGCCTTAAATATTATGTCTTAAAAATTTGATATTTTATTACTTTCTTCCTAATTTAAAAAAGGAGATTGAATGAAAACGACACATCACGCATCGTTTCAAATCGATTAAATAAATCAGTAGTAGTTACACATAAATCGATTAACTAATCGAGTTCAACAGACGTGAATTGTCTTTTCTACAGAAGCGGCATGACGTATTAATGCCGCCGGCTGTTCGTTTAGCGAGTCGGTTGTAATTGAAACCTCGTGATACCGATACATTGCTCCTATACACAACACTACACACACACATCCTGCACGTTTCAATTTGTGACGGAAAATAGTATATTATGTAGGTACTTATTATTCATAATGCGGTGCATACATAATGTTAACGGAGGGACAATAAAGCGGTCCTTTTAAAAACCCACGCGATTGATAAGGAATAACATTAACTGAATTATTGGATTAGATTCGTTTTAATATCTATACTTATCCATAATATATTATATCATTGGACAAACAGTCATGTCAAGGCAATATTCAGAAGTTCTATTATAATTTTACATGTAGTGCTTTACAAAAAATAACAATAAAAGTGAAAACCTTAGAAAATAGAGACAAATACAAAATTAGCTTTTCTTTGAGAAATCAAAATATTTTCAGATTCTGTAGTGAACAAAATCTAAATCAAAGAGATGCAACTAATCATTGATTTTCAGATAATCGATTGCCTCTGGCCCCTTTATTCCTTACCTACGTTGCATGTTTTAATTTTTTGGAAGTCTACTCGAAACTGACACGCCATGCTCGCATTCAAGGCTATCTAAGGATAATAATCTAAGGATTCTAGATGTCAATTATTGAATTAAATTCTGTTTAATTAATTTCTGTTTAATAAAATCAATGCAAATCACAACCTTTTATCGAGTATTCCAGATTCGACGATAGCAAATCAAAACTAGATAATCGAATTAAATACTTACGTAGGAGTTATTTTCGTTACTGTATATTGTAAATAAGACTTATCTATTAGACGTTAGTCAAAACAGAAGGAATACGGTGCACACACCAAGCCTTGGATATCTAATCGCAACAGATAACGGTCATTGCACTTAACTTTGAACTATTACTTTATCGGAGCTTCAAAATACTGAATTTCGTGATAGCAAGAGATAATACAAGTGTTTGTATCAAGGTTCACAGACCAATGTCTTTAGAACAAAGTGGGTTTTAAAGTACTCAAATATCGGTATTGGAAGGATTATGACTAATCATAGCCATAGGGATTTGAAATCGAAATCCAATACAAATTTAAACATATGTTCAGTTGATTTTTTTATAGACTCGGGTCGTTGGATTGGCGTTGGAGCATGTGACTTTTTGTACACCAATGACGTGAACGGCGGGACCCACCAGTCAAAACAATCAACATAGTCACACACATTGGCACATGACTAAAGAAAGAATTATACTGCAATTTGATCACAGAACAAACAAAGAAAGAGGAAGAAATTTTCCACATTCTTAGAATTTGATGGAAAGTTCACCTTCTCCGTGCTGTAATGTTGCTTTGTCTGATGTAGTAAACCAATTAAATCCTCACGCTGTAAACACATATACAACCTCTTTGCGAAACGAAGAAGACGCTAGCTTCCATTAAAAAGGTTTTTACACAGGCCGCATTTGAGGATGACAAAAACTCGGAAGTAGTAACTATGCCAGTAGATAGTAAAATATAACCAAGTGACTACGAGTCATAAATAACATAGTATAGTAGGGTTATCGTAGTAAGTAGATGGGCTTATCAACAGGTCTCACCAGCTGCACAGCCGGTTAGATTCTAGAACAATTGAATGCAACGAGATCAAACTGCGTGGGCTGGTAATTAATTGTATCTTATCAGAACATTTTTAAGGGCTATTTAATTGATACAGTGATACGACAAAAACTAACCGAACGAGACATGAGCACGGATATCTCCAATAAAGTAGGTATTATATACAATATAGATTGATATAATTTATTGGAAATGTACTATTGCCACATGCACTAAACGTAATAAAAAACAGTTAATGTGGAAGGGTAGCGCACCATTCATCCTATTGCTAGCCTAGCTGCCTAGCCTATTAACATTATTTTTTTTCTTAATTCTGTATGTTTTTCAGACAACTGTCCTAGATGTAAACCGGGCAAATGCATAGGCTAAACTTTGGCTTTTTTTCTGGATTTGACTTCTAATTTCACTTTTAAAATTTTGAGATTAACATAGAGGAAAGCTGAAATTAAATCTAGTGTTCGGTCGATAACATAAGCATAACATCACGCCTGTATTACCCGAAGAGGTAGACAGAGTTAAATGCTTATAGAACACTCACATTTCGCCAGTTATTTTATAGGTTCCAATGTATTAGGGGGCGACCTTCTCAGCCTATTGCCACCAACCGGGCACAAATCCTGACTGAACAGCTACTGAGTATAACCTAATAGTAAAACTGACCCGGGATTCGAGCCCAAGACCTCATGCTCAGCAGTCGCGCTTTGCAACCGCTAGACCAACAAAAAACTATTTTGATATTGTAGGCATGTGTTTTGACTATTAAAATGCAACCTAAAACAGCGCAATATATATTTTACAAACCAATATGTATCTAGATACCTAAGTAAGTTTGTTTCGTTATGAAACCATTAGTTCAATTCTAATAATTATTGGTATGACTAAGATAACACTGACATGTAAATATAAATGACTGTCGGGTTAAGTGATCGCGTGAGATTACTTCTAATTATAGCTTTGAATTTATCACAAATTTACTACTTTAAAAGTAATAAAATAATATTGTTATTGCCATACCATAATGGGTAAACTATTGAATCTGTTAATTTATTTTCAGCTACTACTTATGTACGCAGTTTATGCAATAAATGTTTATGTCTATGATAAATAACTCTAGTGCTTCTAGACTTTGTCTCTATCTACTTGTAAGTATAGCTGTTTATAAAATGAAATATTATTTAGTAGTAAATCAGGTTTCAAAAATATGTCGCTGTATCTAAATCACTAATTCAAACTATAGAAAAACGATACGTCCCAATGATTATCCATTCCATTTATTATCCACAGAAAACACCTAATATTCACATCAAAAGTTATTGTTTTTTTAAAGTTCCAAAGTATTTATGATAAGAGCTAAGATAACTAAAAATACTTAAATAATATCTTACCAATATATTCCAGTACTGTAGCTAAAATAAAGCTTCAATTATCCCACTGTTTCCACGCACTGATTACCTAAATTTTAATTCACAGATTATTCCACGATAGCCAAACTTATCGTTATCTGGGACACAGATTTGGTTATTTACAACGACCGGCGTTCTGATATCCGTTACTATCGAATATTTGTATGAGAGGAGCGTATTGTACGGCGTAGGACAATAAATTGATACTGAGGCGGCAACGAGTGCAGCCAGTGTGGTTTACTGGTTATAACTACTCGGGACGCGGCGCAAATGATGCCAGGCGGAGGAGCCACGGAGACACTCAAAGGACACCACGCCTACTCGATCGTCGAAAATGGCAATTGACAACACTATTTCTAGCTCGCTTGACGATGGTCAACAACACAAATAAGTGATTGAAATGAAAGTGATTATCATACATTCAAGTGATGTATTCATTAATTATAATGTTATCTTTGTAATGATAAAATAATTATGCCAGTTTAAAGCAAAATCTCAGACAGTATTATTGATATAATTAAATTTACATTTAAGTGACACGTTTTATCATTAACATGTTTCATCTAGATTATGATGTTGTCAGCTTTAAGTTAAAGCCTTAACTGTAATGTGTTTGATCTTATCTTAAAACGTTGTTAGGTAATATGTTAAATTCTTAATAGTAAGTACCTAATTGAGCTCTACTGTATTACGTGTTATTTTATTTACAGTAGCTGTACATTTCATTTTATTCAGTTGTTACCATACATAAAAATATATTTAGGAAATGGTTTACAATACTTTGTTGAATTTAACATTAACTACAACGCCATCTAGTAGAAAATATCTTCAACTCTATATTTATTAATTGTAATAAGGAATACTTATATTTTGTCTCATTTTTTTCAAAATAACGGTAATAAATATAAATTAAGAGTCAAACAGGTTTTTATGATATTTAATTGGATGTGTTTAGAAAGTAAAATAATAGAAATAGAATACATTTATTATTATTATTGTAATATTAACATAAACATAATATTTTGACTCTATTATTAAATATTTGTATGTTAATGTATATAAAAGTTAATGTCATGTTTTTGGTACAGGGACTTCTATGACGTCTTTTACGACTTACTTAGCATAGTTTACACAGTCGTAATTCATATTTTTATGATTATTGTTTGTTATTTGTGATGAAAGCGCCATCTAGTATCGAGTAGCAACACCGCAGTTATACTGTTCTTTATATGTATTCATAGATGGCGTTTTCGTAAATGACTTTACTTAAAATTTTGTTATATGTATAATTGATTACCGATTTACTTAAGAACTAACTTATTAGTAGTGGCGTTTAACTTATAAACATTTACACTATGGCAACAAGTTTCCACATTTTAGTACGCACTTAGATCTTTCGTTTCTGTTCTAGTTTATGGACGTTAAAATAGTAATATTGTTGGTTAATCTCAAATAATAAAAAAAAAACAAACATATTATTTATTCCAATACACGCCTACTACGTAATAATTCACGTATGAAGTACGTGTCTAGTTTTAAACTTGCCATTTTACAAAATACTATAGCTAACTAGTTCAACGACACTTGTAATAGCTAACATTTACTTTTAAAGTTAGACGCGTTATAAATAATTAACATAAATTTTGGTCACATTAATTCACTCAAACCTCAATAAATTATTAAAAATATATAATACCTAGGTACAAAAAAAAATCGTAAAAAGTAATAAACACGTAGGGAGGTATACTCGTTATAAAACTGATAACTGAAAATATAGATACATAAGAATTGTTTAAATAAATGACTGATGATAATCAGCATTGGCCGTACCTACTCCAGAAACAAGTTTGCACCTAGATGTGTTAGATAAAAATAGATCGCTTTATCACCGACCCCGAATAGATTTGGTCAATTATACCAGTATAAAGTCACTTATCCACTATGTTCGCGAACTAGTGCTCTACGATGCTATAACACTCATAAAAAAATATATTAATAATTATTATGTAAGTATAAACACGGTCCCTTCTAGTTTTAAAGTAACGTATCATAAAGTTAGAACAAACCGAAGAAATATTTAACCATTTTTATTTTGAAATATTATCTACGTAGGTATGGGAAAAGCCTAGGATGTAAATATTATAGTTACCAAGTTTTAAAAAACCCACAAAAAATATTACAATTTTATCGTTTGACGTCTCTACAATATGCATACTGTGTTACAGTTGGTAAATTCTCGTGTTGCCTTTGCGATCCTGCCTCCCCGCCACTATTTATATAGTTTTTAGTGGGTAGGCCCTTGTGAATCTAATTGGGTTCATGGGGGAGAGTCCCACATAGTACCCCCGTCTTCATTCATCACCCAGCAGCGGGGGAGACGAAACGCAACTTGTTCAAGTAAAAAAAAAATATTATATTCTCGTAACTTAGGCCTTCCTGGGTAGTGCAACATTCAAACGAATCACTTACAAACGAGCGAAGCGTTATTTGTTCGCTAACTAGTGGACGCACGGTTTTAAAGTAGTGACAGTAAAAAATGGCTAAAACTGTAAGCCTGCTGAGACACGCCCTAGATTTTTTAAACTCAATATTAATCTCGTTGTCTTGTTGATTTCTTTGCGATATACATAAGATAAACATCTATGTTTTATAGTGGTATCTAATGATACTCAGTTTAAGGAAATAATAAGGGTCGTAGTAGACGCAAAAGGAGATCAATTTATACTTCGCAGGTGCCTAGGTCCAATGATTCTAAGAAGTTTGGTAAACATTAAAGAACCTCCAATATAAATAAATGGCTTAATTACTTCTCTCCGTCGACTCTCCTATTATCAGTATATATTAAGAGTGTCTTAAACAGTGGGCGTATCGTCTTTTAATATTTCCTTTAATCCCTATAACCATTAAATTGTTTACATTACCGCAATCAATGATAAAATTACGAAACAATAATAATTATCAAATTATTGATTAAAAGCATAATCTATAATGATTCAACAATGCAATAATTAAAATATTTCCGTGCACCTAACTAAAGATTTTTGTATGGAATTTAAATGTTTTATGTATTTTTGTCAACTTTACTAATCATTTAACAAAGAAAATACAGTTTCTATAGTTAGAAGTAAATGAATCGGCAAGTCCAAGCGAATGCGACGAACTGCCCCCGAGACAAAGGCAAAACTCTTTACCAATAAAAATCGAATAGAATGAAAAATATCTGGGTTTGACATAATATATGTCGTCGATAACATAGTCGAAACATTGTGTCATTCCCATACATTTATCATTCTATTCGCTTTCTTCATTCGTCCCATCTTCTTCGTCATCGGCTTCTTCGTTTTCATTCTCAAGGGCTGAACTTAGGTCTATACCAGGAGATGAGTGACGCACAGCAGTAAGACACTACATTCTATTTACAAAAATAAAGTCAGCAATCATCACGTTTAATTTAATTATACTATAACTCGCATATTTTAAATTCCATATTAGTAAATCGTACTTTTCTAATTCATCAAAGTCGACTGTCGATCAACATCCTTTATTCATACATCCGCTGATCCGCTGTCCGGTGCAACGGATGGTCTAGTTCTGTTTACTGTTAGCTATAATTACTACTACATGGATATAATTAAATGTCAACTAATGGCAGCTAAAACTGCTCATCCTCATGAGCGTTCAAAATTAAATTGCGATAGCATGTTTGTCTCAAACGTGATTCGTATGGCAATAATCCTTCACATCTGTTAGAATGACCTAAAAGCAGTACCAAATTAATTTGAGAATGTCTTACTTAGATTTTGCCAACGCTTTGCAGAAATGTAACCAAGAAGTAACAATAGTAGCGGTTACTTCGCACTTTTGGATAATAAACAACTTATTTAATTCAATGATAATAAGCTCCATTTTGCATCACCTCTCAGGTTTCATTAAGACGCTCTAGCTAAGCCAGAACAGTCACGACCCGCTACCGATATAAAGATTTATCCAAATAAGAACATTAACAGGCTATTTGATTCGTCAGGATTATTTGATACTTCGATCTAGTTTGTAAGTTAGGTAGCAAAACGTATAAGCAAACAAGGTTCCGCATCTGATTATTGTGTTATGACCACGAAAGTGTTAAGGTTGCTAAGGAGAAATGTAGTTAGGAAAATAATAATCACACTGTAAAAACTACATTTTATTGTGTCATGTTATCTGGGACTAAAAAGTAATTTTTGTACACATATCTTTCTCTTAAGTTTGGCCATCAGTAAGACAGTTGTATAGATAGGTAGGCAAGGCAACCATAAAATCGTAGAAACGGATATCAAAATGTATCACGCTTGTACATTCTACGACTAGCGACGTAGATACATATTTTTCGTACAAATCCATAATCTTATCGTATCCTTGCTCGAAGATGGTATCATTATTTTGAACACTTTACTACTTCTTAACAGCAACTATTATATCGCTGTCATAGCGAAAAACGTCTACAGTAGTTAAATTAGGTAACCTGATTAATTTACGATTGTAAACTCTATTCATATCTTGAGATTTATGGCCCTATAAATCTACGTTGCTAGTTTGGATAGACGCTGATTAGCAGGCTTATGGAAATAGATATGTCGTTGCAAGAGACAGTTACAGAAGTTTGAAATGATTTTCTTGTATATTATCCAAGTTAAATCTTTTTTTACTTGAGAAATCCTCATGAATTTCCTCCTTCCTGGAGTGGACGGAGGGGAGTGCCGAAACACTTTCTGGCTAGAGCCCTATGGTGTCGTTTTAACTGTTTTCGGTGTTCCTCGAAAGGAGGTCCAAATCTAAGTATAGCCTTAGCTAACAATGCCTAATTCTATATTGCCAACTTGACTTGCCAATTCCGAAAACAACGAAGAAAAGTAAAAGACTTTGTAGTTCAATCCAAAATTTAAAAATCAATATTTCAAATGTATTGCGGCTTCTTGGATATAGTGTCAAACAAAAACTGGCCAGTGAGACGAAGAATAAAAACACTTACATACTATAATATTATATTATGTTTTAATCCAAGGCACATAGGTTGGTCTGTAAGATCTAATTACAGTATTTCATCGCGTGTTCCTTACGTCACACGTATAGTTATTGTTAATTATATGAACTCGGTATATCCTCGTCAGCTGTCTGTTATTTCTGTCTCGAATATTTGATGATGTTTTTTATAATAGTTCTTATTTTAGTAGTTTCTTGTGCACTGATAGCCGAGTGGTATGGCCGTTAGACTGTCAAGTCAAAGGTCACAAGTTCAAACCCCAGTACCAGTGTTGTTTCCAATTCATGAGCGTCTTATATAGTTATCATTGCTAAAAACTTGAATGAAAACATTGTGAGTAAACCAGCACACCTGAGATATGTTTTAACGGTGTGTTAAGCCATGTCAGAGTCCTACAGGCTTATTAAACCCTAACACCAAGTTGTTTACCAACCATACGATAAAAAGAAGAAGAAGTAGTTTCTTCTAGGAAAGTTACACTGCGATTAAAAGGATCCCGTACGCTTCAAAGACAACTAAACCGCAGTTTCCTTTTTGGTCAATACAAAAAATCTAACCAAAAATATTCCAGCACTTGGTCATTTCAAGAAAGATAGGGTTATTAGGAGGAAAATGATTGCAAATAGACGTAATATTTGCTAGTCGAAGGTTTATTGGTCATGAGCCATCAAATGTATAGGTAACTATCATTATAAAATCAGTTTCTGCTATTGACTCACGGCCCGCGAGGTTATAACATTGTATTTAGCTATTTGCCTGTTCTTCTCACCAATATTTATTATTTAAGCAATACATAAATGTATTTTTAGTATCTAGATGCCCCTGAAATAAGTGGGTGATATATTATTAAACTTACCTACTGCATATGTTACGGGAAGGTTCCCATTGGGTAATGAGATGCTTGCCTAATTGCAGTGGTATCAGCAGAAGCTAGTTGGAGACAAGATGGGAAACTTGTTGTCGCCCTCGATACATAAACACAACATCACGCCTGTATTGGTGCACTGCAGAGGTGCCCATAGTCCACCCACATTTCTAAGCGATCCCTTACACACAAATTTTAGGATGGACAGAGTTGTATGTACAAAAAGGCTAACAGAATATTGAAAATTTAAGTATAGAAAATCCCAATATTATTATTTGGGTTTATACAATTTCAAAAATAGACATAACTTTTTATAACTTGTCTATTTAAATACGATTAATACAAAATCTGATTACAAAGTCATTTATAAATTGCCTATGAATATGTAATATGCTGCTATAGTACCTAACCACACTGATTGTATTTGCCTCTATAAATAAAAAGATAATTATGTGTAATTAGCGATCGCTGGATAATAAATGATAAACTACTTCAGTTTTTCGTTTAGCGTGTATTGAAAAGGAACAAAAACCATGGAAATGTTATTTGAAGTGCATCTTGCCTGCAAACTTTATACTATTCATAAAAAATTACAATCTTAACCAAGGATTAAATTCTATCGGTCACTATCATTTACTCAATGAATAGAGATGTTAATAGACTTATTACGGGGTTTAGTTAATGCTGGTATCATCCTCGTTTATAATTAAGAGTGATCAAGTAATGACATAATTGTTAAGAATAAATGGAAATCTTCGTGTTGCAATGGATCCTGCAAACCATGTTTGTTTAGATTGACTGAAAAGTATCAACATGAGTAACAATGAGAGGGCTTAAAGTGATGTAGGATATAAATATTTAAATGCAAACAATCAAACTTACATATTAGATACTAGTTATGACAAAACTTATGTTGAATCATTCTCTTTACGTTCACACGAGAACTTTAAAGGAACTAGAAGTATAAGAATATGCAAAGTTAACCCTACCGTCAGTGGCTTGCGAGATTTCAAAAGACCACGGACATTTTTATATGGGCCCTGGACCCAATGACGCATTGTTTGTAGCTCCGTTATGTCACAACTTCACAAGTAAGTGACACCTCAAAACGGTAAAAAATCGCAACTTAAATTGCAATGTTAAAATCCTTTTTCGGTAAACGTCCGTGCGATATTTCTTGATGTTTATTATTCATTTTTCGTAAAAGGTGTGAATTAAGTTTGCATTCCGGAACAATGTGACGCCATAAACTGATGGCATCGTCTCTTTTAAACTCGATGCTTGAATTTACCCTGTTGTAATTGAGACCACACAGAAAGGTTTAAATGTAACGTAATTATAATAATGTAAAGAAAAAAAAAAAAAAAAAAAAAAAAAATTCGCCCTCTTTCAAATTTAAATATTTATTTACTTAAATGTGGTATTACAGAGGATGATAAATTTAAGTACGACATAGCTTATTCAATATATAGGTTTCTTGCCTCTATATTTATTTAGATTTTTCTTGCTATCACATTAACGAGTCCCTACCGAGGTATCTTAACAATCCTACGAAACGATAACAATGTGTAGGTAATTATTATTGAATCTTCTGAAGAATCAAGTTCAAAGTTGTCTTATAATGCTATTAATATCTCTGTTATTTGTGCATATTATAACGTAGTATCTGAACATTATTGCATCAGATCACGCGATGTGGCACTGGTGTCGATGGACGATGTTGACAGAAGACGTTCGTGAAACTCTTATAGTGAGTATTTTGAACTTGTCGGTACAACCGGTTTATCATTGCCAAGGGCTTTGTACTACACAAGATTTCGAGTGAATACAATATCTACGGAAGCAACAGAAGCCTGATACTGAGACGTAATCGTATCTATTGATATTTTTGATAATACTGAAGGCACTTCGAACATGTTACGTAATGGCATGATATTCTGAGATATAATCTGTTGGATTTCCTGCTACTTGATGTTTTCACCTTCCTTGTAGAATATATACTTTATAACATTTTATTTAGCTGTAACTTCTGTTTATATGGGTCACACAAAATATATTATTAGCCGCGATAAATTCGTCTGTGGAAACAGCAATCCAACGGCTATAAATGTGCACTCTGGTAATAAATAGCATCTAACACATCAGTTATAAAAACGTGCAAAGCTATTGTCAGTTTTGCGTCTGTATCGAAATAAAAATACTTAATAACTGTAATAAAATATCTTGTCCTCAATCAAGAAAAATATATGCACGTCTTCATTCAAAAATATATAAAGCTAAGCTTGTAAAAACACATTTAAAAATATGAATTTATTATAAAAAAACAAAGATCAAGTTGTCGATTGTGGCAATATCGTGAATATATTGTCGCATCGTTTTTATAATATATGATAGTCTAAAAGCGAATAAATGGTTTGACGCACTGCCCACCTAGATGAGGTGGCATCAATTGAACGACAAAACATAAATCTGTTGTGATGTGACAAAACAAATAGGTTTCGTAGAAATTCTTATTTTATTTATTATTTTATTGTTGAAATATCCTCTTCTCTTATTTTTATTTCCAAAAGAATAAGTCAAAATATGAGGTAAGTAAGTATTTTTTCAAATACATAGGTTTATTTTAATCCAGAACAGTAGCATTATCTCCAATTTCGGAGGCATGTATGTAAAAAAAATATTAGCTGACCAGTTTCCTAGTCAGTCGTTGAGGAAACCTGTACACGTTTAACAAATAACAATGTCAGTTTTATAATTATGGTGCAATACAAATATTATTATGTGGTACCTATATTCGTTTGTCTTAACAATTCATAACTCTCATTTAAATAAATTATTTATTTAATTTTGTATCAAATACGATTAAACATCTCATTAGTAATAATATGAGATTATTTTATACGTAGGTCAATTATTCATATTTAACGAAACATGGTTAATTTATTACTTAGCTTAGACTTCGATTTAATTACTCGGAAAGGGTTTTTAACGAAAATCAAACATTAATTCTACATTTATTTTCTAACTAATACTTATTTTCCACATGGAGTGAGGATAGAAAAGACTACTAACTTGACAACTTTGAACTAATTTACGTGCATTCAAATGAAGTTTGATTTTATATTTAATCATTTAATTTTAACAATTAGTTACGCAAGTGACACTATTTTCCTGATTCGGAACAATAATAATCACATTGTTAACATTTCCCACAACGACTTCACAAGGTACATAACCTCAGTAATATCCTATGACAGTATTCAGCCTACTCAATGAACTAAGATTCTCATCAAGTTAGGTCTGTGTAAGGTGAAAGAGCGCATGCGCTGGTCATAACATACACATTTGTCATGCACATGTTTAACTAAAGCTTGTACTGATATGGCCAGTAATGACCGCAACCAGCATCCAATAATAAATCTACAACTAACGATAATATGTTATTACGTACTGCGTCGACGGGCAAAGTCCAGTCAAGGATGCTTCGATGTATGTATGTCTTAGCACACACGAGACTAGTTTGGACCCAATCCTTGAACAACTGCACTTTAGGAGTGCTTTGTAATGTTGAGGTAATGAGATTTTCGTGTTTATCCGATACCTTAAAGAGCGTGTTTGGTAATGCGTGCTTACATAGTTTAGACATAGGTTGTAGTCATCAATAGCATCGTTTTGTTGGTCGTCTCAATAGTACCTAATTCTAATATGGTTGCAGAAGTCAGGCCTTATAAGTTGGGGTTAAATATAGAGACATATTAAACTAAAAACTAATACCAAAGAAAAATTGTTTTCTACTGAATGGTATCTAAGTACAATGGCACGCGACAGTAACCAACTGACTACCACTGAGAACTCCATAACCCAGGAAATAACTCATACAAGCATACATTTTGCCATCTAATGACAAGAATGTTTTAGTAATGTAAGATTTTTCAATTATATAAATACAAATAAAACCAATGCGGAAAAGAAATAATAAATCCACGATTATAAAAAACATTTACATCGAAACTAATTCGAAACGCGACAAGATATAATATAGTTATTTCGATCGTATGTCTAATGACAGTTAGTGCATTATTCCTGCACGATTTAAAGTCGACCTCGAGTCTCGACAGTGAAGTAAAACAGCAGTAGCCGCGCGTACTGAGTCACAGTAAACTGACGCGACAATAAAACACGACAAAAATATAAGTGAGCATGCAAGTGTCCTCTTTTCTCGGAATATGTCGTACGGAATTACGGATCTTATTCCACTTACAGGCCTAAACCTCAAACAAATGATGCACGCGACGTCAAACAAGGGTGACATTGTAACATCACACAGCTTACATTCGAGGCTCGAGTTAAACCGACGGCCATCGCAACGCATCGCAGTGTCTCTATGTAAATGGTCATGCATGACTAAACTGATCTAAAAATAGATCCCCGCCAGGGATGTGTGGCGATAACTGGACTAACTCGACCAAACTGGTCATATTTATGCCATGTTGCTTCCAAATATAGCTCACGCAGTATGGAAATAGTTACGGAATACGTTTAACATACCTTTGTGTTGAAACTCGTTGAAGTGATTATTTATAGCTTCTTACGATCAAAGTTTATGTTAGTAGTTACTGCGAGTTACTTGATGTTAGTTATGCTTGTTTTAATTTTCTTGAATAAGTCAGTACGCCTCATTTGCGCTATGACTCACGCATCTACAGGAAGGTTTTCATTTTTTATTTTCTGGTTTCGGTTAGTACCAACGTTAAGCGTGTTAATTGCGTCATATTATAATATAATTACAGTGAAATTGATCTCCTTTGCAGTTGATTGCTTTAATTAAAAAGGTATTTGTCCAACTGCTAAGATACTTATTAAAAAGCTTTTAGTTTTGCAACTTTTTACAGTTTTACTTAATAGGTGAAATTTACATTAATATTTTTTTGATTTGGTGCCAGCACATTTAGGTAGGTAATAAGGCAACACCAACTCAGTAACAGCCTTTTATTGACAAATATTTTATATGTGGCATTTTAATTGACGTTCCAACCGTTATAAATAGTATGCACTCAAAACCTACCTATATTCAAAATGCTCATATTAGATTATTTCATCAGCACACACCAAATGACATCAAAAACAATTTTCGTTGCAGCTAAGATTAATGAGCTAGTTGACGAATAAATCAAAACTAAATTACATTAAGATAATATCGTGTAAATGTTAACGATGAGGATAAAATACTAGGTGACCGAATTTCTACGCTATATAAACTATTTAACAAGGATGTCACAATAAAATATGTGCTAGGTACAAATAATCCAATATAACTTACTAATTGCAAAATACGCCTCGCAAAACTGCACTAACATAAAGCAATAGGTACCCAATACCTATCTACTAGAAAATAATTAAACACTATATTATCAAGTGTGGATAGTCGCGAAGTAGGACAAAATTTGAATAGTTATCGCTACGTGAACTTGTGGCTTCTGCTAACACTATGTACTTACGTTAATGTTATTAGAATAATTATGCGTGTTGCATTCGCTTGCTGTCTGTACTTATATCTAGCATATTCTACTGTATTTTCTAGATAAATGTCATCCCGCTTCGATACTTTGTTGCAGCGCAAATAAATAGCGGACTTGCCGGTTTCTAATAGGTATTGTTGCTTCGTTCTTCGTCATTACACAGGCTGACTTTTAACTTAAAGTAGGTATCATTATATAGTTGTGACATTTTAATGCCAATATCAAACACCGAGAATTATTATAAAAGGATGCTTTTATCGATAAATGATAAGTAATTGGCAATAATGTAGTGTACAAGTTAAAAGGTTTTTCATTTAGTTTAACATATGGTGTAGAATATACAAATATAAATTACGTAAAAAGTAATTGAAATTTCAAAGATAAATAATAGTAATAAGTTAACTGAATTATATATCCTTATTTTCATTGGATTTAAATATTACCCAATAGTATTTTAAATTAATTTTCCAACGTTTAAAAATTAAAAAGTTCTTTGGTTGATTTTAAACTTTTCTTGAAAAATTTATCATATCGCAAATCAAAGCTATAAATAATAAATGATGATAAGAATAAGTTACAATGGTTATAACAAAGAGAACTTTATGCAAAACTATTACCTAATGCCTATGTACCGCGGTATTTATCTCTATATAAATTTTGATTATCGGAAAAATACTCTGTTGGATCTATAGAGGATGTAACAGATACACGTGACGAGAATCAAGTGAGATAAACTTATCGCTACCTAATGTTCTTAGCACGCGCATACAAAATTCAATAAGCTAGAAAACCCGTTAGCGTTTATTAGTATCCATTCGGACTTACTAATAAATTTAGCAGCTTTAGTGATGTGTGTAAATCTCCTTAATGTACTACTTATTCTGCTATTTGTGTGTACCCAAATTAGATCTTGTTAGTAATAAAAATGCACATCCCACATAAATCAAAGAGGAGTGGGATACATGATGATTTACTCGCGGCAACATTTTATGGGTTTCGAAGTGTATGAACGTATAATCGCTAAATAAATACACATATGATTTATGAAAAAACCTAAAAACCGCTGGATTTATACTGAAGCATTCGCTCGAAGGCTCACAGCGCATTACTTGCGTTATCACCGATTAGAATGACGGAAAACTACGACTAAACGTTACAATAATAACTTGTGGCAAATGAACCACCGACCAAGAACCTAAAAGCGGGAATAAACAACAAAAAATGTATCTATACGCAGTACAATATATATGAATTCCCGATAACCAAACAGCCGGTAATCCAAGTCTGCGTAATCACGAATTTTATGAATTTGGTTTTTGAAAGAGAAGCAAGACAGATAACACCCTACATAAAATTATATTGCAAAGTAAATCTCATCTGTATTTATTACACGTGTCTTGCTTTTGAGTAACGCCAAAAACAGTTGCCCCATATTACTGAAACCGTAAAAAGTTTAAGCACCACTTTAAACTGAAATAAATGAAGATACGCGAATTTAAATATGTTATAAAACTGAGGTGAATGGCCTTGATGGCTCAAATTGCATTTTTGAATTTCCAAAATGTTCACGACTTTTTTTAGTCCGGAAACCATATTTGGAAAACGTTTATGGATTATAACAGAAAAATAATAAAATTGTAACTAGCAATGAAGGAACATTAGAAATCTGTGTATGATATTATAACACATAAAACAGTAAGAGAAATTTCACCAATGTAAGTTGATCAATTGTGAATCAAATCGCAGATTGCGACCATTCAATTTTCCTACGTCGTAACCGCTGATTGATTTATTACTAATGCCATTTCAATTATAGCGCAGATTGAAACAAAATAACGTCAATACTAATCACGTCCTTGAGAGTTCTAAGCTGGCGTTAAATCTTAGAAATTAATAGGATGATAGGAAGCGTTTCTGATACGTAGCCAAAACTAACAGGTAAATAAACTAAATCGTAATTGGCGTTATGCCATTGATGCACGTGTACAAAGGCATGACATTGCAAGATAAAATATAAAATTTCAGCGACATACTTTTGATATGATCATTATACATTTATTGATCTGCTGCAATAGAAGAGAGTCATAACCTAAGGTTCTCAGTGTAGATGCTAGTACTATTAGAAATAAAATTCATATCATAAATATTCACGATGTCGTTTCTTGCGCAAAAACAACAGGTTATATGCAATTGTTATTGTTGTCTACGTAATTAATACTAACACACTTTGAAATGATAAATTGTACATTATTTTAATTAGAATCGACAATTGTTATACAAGCTAACGAGAATTTTATAAACTTAAAAGTAATTTAAACTTTATGTTCAAGTTCTTGGAAACGTTAATTGTCTGATTCTCTACTTGTTCCTCTTTACGAGCCTTAAATTGTGCAGTGAAAGATTCACATTCTTTATATATAACGTGTTCTCTGCACCTATCTGCTTCGCATGGGTTACTCATGTAGAACTTTGAGGTCACAGGAAGGTCCGTGGTTGCTCTCTCGTACTACTTATTAAAAAAAATTTCAAGCAAAATAACATTGAGAAATGATTGGAGCAATAATTATAAAGTAACCGAATGTCTGATGCCAAAGGATGTTAGTGTTAATGAAATGTTAAAACACTTTTTGGTCAGATGTAATTTTATTTTATGGGCGAGTATCACTTTCATATTTACTTTATTGAAAGTTTGAAACTTTTCGTATCTAAAAGTTGGTTTAAAGCCAATAATAACAAAAGATAAAACTGAGTATCGTTTGTTGTTGTTCATTCACTACTGTTTAGCTTTAAGTTAAATACGTTTTATAAGTAAGATTCTTAATACATTAATTTCAAAATCCTTAATACTTCATCTTGGTTGAACTAGAAATATTTGAACTTCGACAAACATTATATAAATTCGCTTACTTAGACATAAAGTAAGATCTAGAAGCTGTACATTATAAATAGTATACTTCTTTCTGCTTCGAAACAGTATCTGTTAAACCTTCATTTTATGGTGGATAACCAAAGTAAACTGAGATAAGAAGCTAAGCACACGTACCGATCTTGTAAAGCCACTCTACTCATATCGACGGTATTTCCAGCGACAATGGCAACATAATGAAGAGTTCGTGTCCAACCGTTGAATGTTAATTATCTAACTTTAATGTGGACTGTCTTGTCGCCATGCAGAATTTTATAGGAGACGTGAACGAAATTTGTTGTGTAATGCTAGACGAAGCAGGACTACAAAAGGTCACATCAAGGCGTACGTGTAGACAGTGTGTTCGTGGTCATTATAAATTGGGAAACTGTTCGGAACGTGAGGTGTTTATGGTTCTAAACATTTCGGAAATACATTTGATTACCAACGAACTTCTTTTATTCAGTTCTTTCATTACAAAGTACGGTATTGGGTTTATATCAATCTGTTTCTGCATTTTGCCATTTGTATGCTCAACAAATTCTTTCAACAATGATATTAGTCAAATGCATCAACGTTAATCTAGTAAATATAGAACTGGCCATTTATTATCTTAACTCTGAGCTACGTTGCATCGTAATGAAGACGCATTGCAGTCAATTGCAGTGTGGATGTAGAACGCGGAAGGACCAAAATGTCTCCGTCACCATTGGAGAGATTTCCAATAATAATCATATACCTATCTAACGTTAATATTGGCGCTATGGAAAAAATAACAGCCGAATTTAACTAACTACTCTCTCTCCTAGTAACTATTACTAGGAGATTCCTGACCAAAAATGCCTCATGATGTTTTGTATTTATAGAAGCAACTAAGCTGTAGGTATTATGTTCCAGTGCTGTCTATAAATAGTGCGGACCGTACCAGTACTTATTTCATAATTGCAAGAATTTCTCGATGAATTTCCTCCTAGCTCGATATCCCATTAGCATGAATTGCATTCCAGTCGTGACCTTTTCGTCCACATTTATTACTATTTCTGAGGCTAGTAAATAATGTGAAAATAAAGAAACAACCTAGTTATCTCTGAATATTTCTCCTCTGCACATTAATAAGGAAAACAATTATACCCACACACCTAATACACTTATACCACCTAAGCATTCAGTTTTGCTGGAATTAAAGAAAAGTTTAAAAAATATTCTTTAGCACGCATTTCGATCTGTTTTTTTATCACTAACTCTATTAGTCCATCTGAGAACACCACTACACACACCATACGTACCATCTTTCATTCCTAAATACAATTTGAACATTCTACGAGCAAGGTTAGATATCCATGACTTAATATGTATTTACACATTTACGTAATACAATATTGTCCACAGAGGTCTGGCAGCGATCTCAAAGCAAATACGCATACCACATTTAATGTTTGCGTATTAAAATAATTACATTTCCATAGGTAAATAAGAAAGATTATCAAATTGTTTTACTTAATTACTTACTTAGGTGCCTTTATTCTTATATTTATCATTGTTATTTCGCACATGAGTTTTATAAATGGAACTCGTATTATAATATTATGCCCTAAGCGCAATAGTAGTAGCTGGAATTAGATTTTACTTGTCAAGCACCACACAAATTGATTGGCCTCAGACGATTATCACGAATTGCCGGGACGAAAATCAACAGTTGTATTCGCATTATTTTTTAGTAACCTACAGTTATTTTATGTTTTAATCAACTGTGAAGTATTTATTCGTAGGTTTTTTTAGATGTTTTTTACGGAGTGGAATTTGCAATGTTCCGTTTTTCTTTACCAATACCATGATTCACCGCTTCGTCGTCAGTAGCCGATGCCGCTTTAGCCGCGGTAGGACTCACTCAATATAGGCTTACTTTATCTGCTTGCTTTCACAATCTTGCTGTCTTGCTACAAAACCAGGGTTAAAAGCAAGACGATATCCAAGGCATTTAAAAATATTTTATCAGTCTCGTTGACTATGCGATCCACGACCGTACCTCGAACGGCTGATATTTACCCGAGTCACGTGTTTTGACGAAGTAATACATTACATATTTTGCATAGCTGCATTATTCATTCCGTTACCTGACTTATGGGTACTACACGAAAGAAAAATTAGGTTGGTTTATTGCTTAGTAGTCTATAAAAACACTACATAGATGAATACTAAGTAACGTTAGCATGTCGTTTACACTCTTTTCAATGTGCAAATTGAATTTTAAACATTGCTAATGAATAACTGATGCGAAGTGTGCATTACAGTGATTCTTAATTTAGGTTTAGTGTCTTCTAAGAAATTTACGATTTACTGGTTTAGTGAAAACAAGAACTACCTTTAAACCGCTAATACCGGAATCCTTAGATGGGCAAAAGTGAAATTGACTTCTGTACAACTGTCCAAACCGTCCACAAATGGCAATAGACTGCCTCCTTGTCACTTTGGTACCTAATACTTGCTATCATTGGCAAACTAAAATATACTATGTATAAACACTAAAAGTGCATTTTTACACTAACTAGTTATTACATCAACTAACTGTTCACGAACTACCATAATTCATTCAGTTCTCCGAAAACAAAAATAAATCTCAAACTTCCTTAAAAAATGCAATTTGAAGTGTTAAAAAACCCAAAACATGGCGGTATACTAGTTAGACTGGTCATAGAAACGACATTTCGCGACTGTCTGGTTCGTTTATTTCAAAATCGTGAAGCTAGTTTTTGTCAGTAGCTAATAATATAAATAGTATCGGAGGATTTTATTTGGTGATTAATGTTATTTTTATAGTATACTAGCTGCGCCCCGCGGTGTTACCCGCTACAGTTTTTCGGGATAAAAAGTAGCCTATATGTTAATCCAGGGTATAACCTATCTACATACCAAATTTCAACTAAATCGGTCCAGCCGTTTATGCGTGAAAGAGTAACAAACATCCACACATCCATTCTCACAAACTTTCACATTTATAATATTAGTAGGATTAGTAGGATGTGACAAACTACTTAATATTCAATTACAGTATTGCTAAGAAAAGTCTGTGTAGTTTAGGTGACTATAACTGATAGCTACGTTCGAATCATCGTTCCATCAACTCTTGTCATAATATTTACTGACCTTTGGCAATAATGTCAGTTATTTTCTGTATTTATAGATAAAGACTGCCTCGTTGGTCTAGCGGTCGCTAAGCGCGACTGCTGAGCACGAGGTCCTGGGTTCGAATCCCGGGTCGGGCAAAGTGTTATTGGGTTTTTCCATTAGGTAATTCTCAGTAGCAGCACGGAGTCTGGATTTGTGCCCGGTTGATGGCAATAGGCTCGCCCCCTATTACATTGGGACCTAAAACATAACTGGCGAAATGTGGGTGTACTATATGTGCACCTCTGCCTACCCCTTCGGGGAATACAGGCGTGATGTTATGTTATGTTATATGTTTTTATAGATAAATGAATAAATATAGCAGATGCTATATCGTCATGTTAGTAGGTACCGTTACCTTGCTTATAAACTTCCTTTGTAGGTTTTATAACGCTGACTTGTGTCTGTAAGAGCCTTATTTTGGGGTCAGAACAGTACGGTAAACGACGAAGTATTGTCCAAAACATGGTCGAAAATAATTATAAAGCAAATATACCTGTGGAGTATAACACTTAAGAAAATCTTTAAAGCACGGCACTTACAACCTTTATGGGTTGCCTTTCAGGGGTGTTTTTGTTGACATTTTGTTTTCAACATAGAACAAACCTAGACCCTAACCTAAAAGATATCTTCTTGTGTCTAACACGTCATAAATTGAATATGCATAGAAATAGTATGTGGCATCCATTGAAGTAATTTCAGTAAATGACCAGTTACTAATCTCCTTAAAATGCTAAATGATTATAGTATTATTGCCATTCAACCAAGCATTACAGACGGCATGCTCACGTTGAGTAGCAAACGTCTTCGGGCTGTTACAAGAGCAATGATCAGTAAAGTAATGTAAGGTAATGCACAGATTACACATAAAGATACAAACACAAATGCAGTGACCGCTATCTACCATTAAAATGTGTGAAACTTGTATACATTCAAGTTTTAATAATGGCATAAATGTCGAAACATGTGCTAAAGGCCAATTGAATCATCGGAGGGTTCTGGCAAAATAATTAATTTGCAAAATTAAGGAGATAACGCAGTAGAACCATTTTGTGTATTCAACAAGCTGTGTACACACCCTACACAGTGTGTAGGGTCGTGAGAAGTTCGTAATACCTGCCTGTAGAAAATTGAAATCTTAAAGATTTGGCCGATCTGCCAAATAGGTGTAAGCTTTCTGGAAATCAAGGAAGTTAAGACCTTACAGCTGCCAGAGATCTCATCAGAAATGCATTCTATACAGCATATCCCGTAATCTTTCAATCCCGGTGCTAGTCTTTTCAATTCTGGTAACGCTCCCTATCAACCTCATGGCAATGACGTAAGAGGAAATCCAAGTCCAATTCAGCGCAGTGCTCATTCACAAGTGGATATTTCAACATGTTTAAGTTATGCCGGTTATTTGTGTCGAACGTAATAGGAGACGTTATCAACGTACACAGAGAATTATACACACTTGGTGTACAAACTTAACATAGTACAATTTGTTATTAACTTTGTTTCCTCTTCATATTTCCCTCTATGCGAATTGTTGAAACATTGGTTGGTTCTCCATCATGTTTGAGCGTGGTTTTAGAATTTACCAAAATACAGAAACCAGTTTGAAGTTTCTTAAAAGATACGCTTTCATCTAATTATAACGCATTGCTAACTCTAAACAACAGACCTTGATACGACTTGAAAATGCTCAACTATTTTTATAACTAAAATCAACGGTCAACGCTGTGAAGTGACCTTTAGCTACAAAGAGATTTATAGGCTTTCATTATTGTTAACGACCTCCTAAACGATCCAAAGAGGAGTATTATTTGAAAATGTTTTAAATACACTCTCATATATGTTTCGGTTCAAACTGCTGTCTTCAGTATAAATTATCAACCTTGAAATGTGCAGACATTTAGGTTTAATTCAATTTTGATTTAAGTCGAGTGTCCGATTGATATCAAACTAATTAATTTAAAAACTACAGACCGGTGCAGGCTGTCTGAAGTCTGATTCAAGTTGTGCTACTTACTGGCCTTACTAAAAGATTTATAAAAGGCCACAGTTGTCTCTAATGTTAACCGTAAGACCTGCGGCATTGTACTCGTTTACTCTTATCGATTTTTGATGAAATTGTTGACTTTCAAGAATCGATCGTATTTCTCGTCAAATGTTACTCAAATCCCTCGTCGTTTGGCGATTTTAGCCGGCTATGGTGTGTTTTTATTAGGCACTAGAATTATGGAAGTCCGCACTAAGTATTTTTTACAAACATTTGCATGCGTACGTGATATGCTGTCTCACGGTAATCTAAAACACCAACGATACAAATTCTTATTTTTATTAATAGCCAGTTAGAATTATTTAATGGATTCGTAAATCCGGTTTGTAAACACGTTTACGTTAACTGTCTCGGAACACACATATCAAAATTTGTATAATAACAGTGTTAACGCGGGCGAGAATATAATCTAGACGAGCTACATAATAGAAATGATTCGCTTTTATCTAAAAATATCCCAGTATTGTACCACATCGCAGTCGCTAGACGCAATTCGAGCACCTCAGATGTCGTGATTTAACAATCTCAAAATATCAGAGAGGAAAACGAAATCAGGCCAATCTATACAAAAATACTCATCTACAACACTGAATTAATTCAATAATCCAATACTAGCATTTTCGCGCAGATTGCGTGGTTACCTAACTTCCCGATATGAATGCAAAATGTGTAATATCCATACATCACTGCGCAGCGGTTCTAATTGGAATTATGTATAATTTTTAGTACACAGTAATTATCACGATTGATATAGTAGGAAATGAAATACATACACATGTATGTCCGTAAGTATTATTACATCAGTTGACACTGTTTAATTGGTTTTGAATGCTGGAATTTCATCAGATTAGCTCGCTGAGCTCTGAGCCCTGGAATTAACTCCGACACTAGAAAACGATTCCGCAAATTTATTCGAATTCCTTAAGCAGTTGCAAAACGAACAAATTGGCAGTGGTCAGCCGGCCTTGCTTTCATGTTATCTCTGTTTATTCTGAAACTAATTCCCAGTCACGTCCAATAGCGACTTATAAATTATTATTAATTAATTAGATATATTATTTTTAATTTCAACATTAGCTTAATTAGTGACGCTTGTTTATGATAGTGTAGTGAATGTATAGCAGATATAATCAAATCTATTGCTCTTGGTTAGTAGTAAGTCTGTAGGTACTATTATTTGATTAAGAAGACTATTATTTTACTAATTGACATTTCAAATGGGGTTGGCATTAGAACAGATTATTAGGAAAGCAGTTTATCAGCGATAGATTCACATTATCAAAGGAAATTGATGGCTTTTTGGCACCAATTTTTTAAAAGAACGTCAATTGATATCCTTAACAGTTTTTTTTTTAATAATTCAAGACATTGAGATTAACTGTTAGCTATTAGCAGGACCTGTAAATTTATGTTTACGCTACATTACTATAGTTAAAAGTCCCACCATTTCTTCATTGTACGAGCTAAGGCTTCATATTCCCATAATGTGTAAAAATAAATTATTGCATCCCGTTGTGTCAGCTTGTGTTCGTGATAACAATGCACAGTTAGCAGCTACGTGATGGTCTAATGAAGTCGACGAGGCTGTAGTAGATGGACAGAATAAATTAACTTTATCAACCTTAGAAAAGTTTGCAGGGAGCCGAAGCAGTACAATTACATTTCTCCACACGTTTTTTTAGAATGAGGTCCGAACACCTCGCGGGGGTGCCCTTAGGCGCTGTCGCTTAGTTTGTAGTTTCTAGTCTATACCTAAGCCTGGCTGGAGGCCTTTTATTAGGTCTCGCCAAAAACCCGGTTAAGCAGTAAGAACTCCTTCCGAGCTAACTGCGAGAGACAAGTCAGAAAACAAAAGTTGTTTTAGAATAACAATTCAATTTTGGTTGATCGTCTTCACGGAAACATTTTTGGTAGGAGCTGAGTAACATATTACAACAGATATTGATCTGTGCAGGTCTCCTGATAGCCGGCCCACAATAGAAATAATTATAGGTATTTAATTAATTTTGATACGCGCTATTATCAGGATTACGCATTGTGTATTATCTTTGAACATATTTACGATTATATGGTCCTTGAACGCGTACGCTAAATTATTAGTTCTGGGTAATGAGTGGTCAAAAGATTTGCCGAACAAAATGTTAGGTTAGAAAATGTTCTGCGAAACCAACAGCTGTGGAAGATTTAAGGATCAAAAAAGCTGAAGGTTTGCAGGAACTTAAAGAGGAACAAATCAGTCGAGTTTATACAGGGTGTACCTCAAATGTAAGTCGGTCATAATACTGAAGAAGTATAAATCTCGTATGATAATCTCATAATTCGAATCTTTCCAAAAATCCTAAAACTATTGCAAGGGGCTGAATGATTAGAATGTTAGACAGATTTTCGCTATTTAGGAACGTACAGACCCAGCATCAACAGTCAGGTGTAAGATTTCCTTACTTTTATTAACCTAAAGAAATCCTAAGTTTATTGCTACTTGAGTTATCTGCTGCGTTGGTTTTTCTTTTGTTCGTTAGTCTATTAAGTTACGGTAACTATTTATTTTAGCTATAAGCGACTAGGAGGCTCAGACGTAGAATGCTAAACAGCCGAGTCAATACGGAGGATTTAAGTAAAGCCATTTTTTCTATCAGTATGTTGACCTCTGTGGCTTTTGTAGACTGGTTTTAATAACGATGTCTTACTTTCTGACAATTTTTAAAAGGATTTTAATAATAATGTATTATAAACAGAAGAGTGTTAAACTGAAATTAAATGGAGTTAGTCACCTCTTATTTAGTTGTCTTATCTTGTTTAGTCCAAAATGATTACAAATTTGATCTCAAAAGATCGAATATCGGGAATCGGATATCGGAATATGTCTTGCGCAGCAGTCGCGCAAGCCAAACTTAATAAAAGGAGAATAAATTGTGAACTAATGAAATGCAAAGAATAGATATAAATTATGTTCTATTAGCAGCTGTAGCAACAACGATTATCCAAGCATCCATTAAGCAACAGGTACCCTGATTAAGTTAATTGTATATACTATTCAGTGACATTTCTAAATAAAGCAGTAGAGTTTTAGAAAGCCGACCGATTAAATTGTACAGTTTCTAAATGTATTAACTAATCAGCAAAACAAATAGTTGGTTGTGGTGACAATTGAGCCACTTATCGGTGTTTATTTTAAAATTAAATTTATTTGCATAGTTATTATCCGACTTGAGTTTGTTTACGATAACAACTACCCAAGTTAGCACGGAATTAAAGCATGATTGTAATAGAGAACTACAGTAAACAATAAACGTAATACCAAATACTAACACTAAGTAGGGTTTGAATCAAGAGTAAACTTATGATTAACCGCCATTACATTGCGTGCTATTTTTAGAATCCGCACAGAGATCACGTCTTTGTCTGCTGTAATGTAAATGAAGTTTAACCATTCCAGGTCTCAGAATCTGAGTGCGCCGCCGATCAAAACAATACGTTACATAACCTAAAAACTTACAAAACCAAATGTAACTTACCTAATTCATCTTTTAGAACCTTCGTCATTTTGCCAACCTTCATAATTGCACTAAAAAGTACTTATTAAGATTCACAGTGAGGTTATAAACACGATTGTCTGTTAACGTCACGTCATTTTGACAGGTGACGCGCGCTGTGACCGCCAGTCGCGCGGCTAGGGACGCACGGGAGAGTTCCCCGTGCGGTGGTGTATTCTGTTGTCGAATGACATAGTTTAGGGAGTGAAGTAGTCAGAGGAGCGTAACTCGTCTTAGCTTCTCGCGGCCAATGAACGGCACGGCCCGATGCGCCAAGGTCACTGGAGGCAAAACCGGCAGCGCGCAGCTCCGACAGAGGGCGACCGCGGCGCGAGCGACTTACACGAGCAGCTTGTGTGCTGCCCGTATGGCAACTAAACAGAAACACTGTAAGTAGTAAGTATGCCCCGGCATGATGCGCCGATAAGCGGTATTATGGAATAAATAAAAACGCGACGAGTTTTGAATGTGAATGAATGTGCAGGCAACCTTTACGTCATTTTATTCATTGTCTTTTTTAATACCTACTTGGATGTAACATTGAACATACTTTCTAGCGACATACAATAGGTCGTGATGACAAGTAGGTTGGCCTAATACGATAAATTACAATTTGTTTTCAAACAATAGTTGCACACAAGTAGCTCACGAAGTTTGTTGACATGTAAATTGTCAAAGGTAGTCCTCCTATGTAAAACAAATGACACACATTTTTTAAATACCTTATTTCATATTCTAATTTATTTTATTTAAGTTCTTATTACTTAATTGTTAGGAAATGGAAATCCGTAGTCTCTGCCTACCCCTTTGGTAAATAGGCGTGATTTTATGTAAGTTAAAAAAAAATGATATTTCCTACCTAGAATATTACAAAAACAAATTACGTAGGTACCTAGTGGAATATTTTGTGCTGAGTGGAGATGATAACTCATCATTATTATAATTTTTGGTAAATATATATTAGGTAACTACGTAGAGCATTATTTCAATTTTAATTATTTTATTAATCTAACAGTACATTATAAATTAATTAACATCGATAGTAATTCTTGCTACTAGACGCTAGATGGCGGTGGTAACATTGCTAATCCATGTATCTGAAATGTGTTATTTGCTACGGCTCTCCGGCTGTTTGATTGCTATTTAATGTATTTCTAGACAAAAAGTCCTAATTAAAATTTTCAATTAAAATAGATAGTCAGCTAGGTCTACCTAGTACCTAACCTGTAGGTTTCTTTAAAAAGTTTGGCGGTCGAATGCTATTGTGGCCCCACAATAAAAATAATTTATAGCGCAGCGCAGGCATGGTGAGGTTTTTAGTAGATAAGCATGTGTTGACCTTGTGGATCTCAGGTGTTGGGTTAGTGGGGGAGAATCCTAGAACCCTACAAACCCCCAGTGTCCCAACGCGGGGGATGCGTATGTAATGGTTTTTCCATAAACTAAAAAAACAGAAAGTGTGCTACATTTTATTATATTCTATCTAACATTAAAAAGTATCAAATAAATAGTATCTAAAGCTAAACGAAGTGCGTAAAAAAAAAAGTAATAAAAATTGGAGAATTGCCCGCTATTAAGTAGAAAACTTTTGCGTTATTTACTTAAACTGGAAGGAAATTAATGTTTGGCAAAAAACGAAATAGTAAAAGACAAAAACATTAACAAATACAGTTCGCAACCCGTTTAATATCAAACAATCGTTCGTGTCGGCGGAATTGAAACGTGCGTAGGTGCGGCTCGAAAATGATCTAATAATAGCTTAAGAGCTATAAACGTTATTCTGTCTGACCAAAACTAGTTTATAGAAAGAAGATTTCCAATTATCTTGTCTGTCTCCGACTGTACATGGAATGTTAAATACTCGCGATCCATTTATGCGCGTCTGTACATTGACAATGCTGAAGCAAGTTACGTCTTTCAATTGGTTTTATTCTATCATATCCCTATTCCAAAGGTAATAATATTATATAAACTAAGGTACTGTATTATAATGAATTCTTCTATAAAAAGTACCTACTGTGATTATTTTCAGACTATCACGTAAATCTGACTGCCTCGTTGGTCTAGCGGTTGTTAAGCGAGACTGCTCACCACGAGGTCCTGAGTACGCATCCCGGGTCGGAAAAATTGTAACCTACTAGGTTTTTCCATTAGGTCATTCTCAGTAGCAACACGGAGTCTGGATTTGTGCCCGATTGATGGCAATAGGCCCGCCCCCTATTACATTGGGACCTAAAAACATAACTGATGAAAGGTGGGTGTATTATATTATGTGCATCTCTGCCTACCCCTTCGGGGAATACAGGCGTGATGTTATGTATGATCACGTAAATCATAAATAATATTCCCCCAAAGTGATGTTACTGTTGTTTATCATAAATAGCAAGTACATTAGTGTGTTTCTTTCACGAACATCCGCGGATCACACTATTGTTTTAACCCATGTAGGAATCGAACCCTTAACCCTCACCGCAGCAGTCCAATTGCTTAGCCAGTGCGCCAGTTAGGTCGTCATTTCCCTTTGGGATTACAGGAATATAAGTAACTATGTATGTTGTGTTATATCTAGAGTTTAGCAGTTAGGTCATGTTCCACGTGTAAGACATACAAGTGTCACATTGCGCAATCACTAAGTAGATTGGTTTGAGATGTTTGTCTTCGCTTCAAACGGGATCCAACATGTATTTGATACGAGCAATAATTTCAAACTGAGCACGTGTCGACACCTACTTTTACACTTGCGATCCCACGCAAGTGCGGCCACGTGTAAGCCATATAGAGCGTCAGAGAGTAACTAAAGGTGAATCCTCATTAACTGCTTCACTTAGTTTATTTAGAATGGGGAGAACTTAGCTAATCGCATAGATTAATTGTAAAGTATTTGTGTATTTTATGTAACACACTCGGATAACGTTAATCTATATAAATAAAAATGAATGTTGTCCTCTATGCGCTCCTGATCCATTGAGCAGTTTGTGATAAAACTTTGGCAAGTCTTCTGGGGGGCCCGAGAGGGTTTCTGGCGCAAAAAATCTATATACTTTATTCGAAATCCACGTGGACGAAGTCGCGGGCATCAAGTAGTATTGTTTACTAATAAAGTTTTCTTGTGTGTGTGAGTATTAATTTCTTTGAACATAATTAAATTGTCTGAACATAAAGGTAGGTACAATAAATCTTGACGTAAGTCTTAATGCCCTAAAGCTAACGACTAATTGCTATAATTTTGTATAAAAGGCGTATTAAACGGAATAATACTACGTCTAGCTATAGGAACATTGACGGTTATCATCATAGTGCATATAATATACCTATCAGAGTTAACAATCGTCGTATTTTAGTTCATGGCAACCGTTACGGATTGCGTGAAACACGAGTCGCGTACAACTGACTATTATAATAATCATTACCTGCGCGGATTGAGTATTTACAAATATTAGAACACCAAATTTATGTTTTTGGTCTCACGCCGGTGGTAAGTAAAAGGAAAACGTGATGGACACACGTGAAATAACTTGTATAGAATTACAAGCTTGGGGTTAGAGATATCAGTAGTAATGTCTATTGCAGAAGATACATTGTTTGTGGCTGTATTAGTGATTGTCTTCTTGGCTATGGGGCTGGAGAAGTCAAGACTACGCTTAGCTGGATAATGAAAATAGACCCTGTAGTCCTATATTTGCTTCCAGGTTTATTACTGAACTCTTGAAGAATTCATGGCTAAGTAACAGCTCCGATAGCATGATTTATACAGTCATAGCCCGAAGCCTGGAGGTCTGCCAATCAGTGTTAAACTAGCCCACAGGTACCACACGACCCAGTCAGTCGCTTATGGAGGTCAATTGCTTAAATATGATGCTATATTAAAAAAGTATAAGGGTATATGTCATTGCTATGATATTTTCCGAAATATGTAATAGTCGACTTTACTTGGGGTTTGATCTGCTTTGGATCTGATCAACGAAAACAATACCTCATCATCATGCCGGAAGACGTCCACTGTTGAACAAAGGCCTCCTCCCTAGAACGCCACAAACAAGACTTGCTGAAGTGAAAAACACTCAAATAACAAAATCCAAAGCCTAAGTTGTAACATTTATCAGATGTAGGTATTTATAAGACTTACGTTAAAACTTACCGCAGTTGGCCGCAGAACTTACTCACTGAATTCTTCCATAATTACAAGGCGTATCCAGAAAATTCTCCGAAATCATTAGTTGCTAAAAACGTGACGTATGCAGGTCGTACCTCGTGGTATTCGCAAAATTCCCTTTACCTTAAACGCAACAGGTATTCCGCATGTATTCCGTAGACATGTTTTACCTGTTCGTTGCAACTTGTTGGCAAATTACCATGTCAATGAGGGGTGGCTCTGGGCAGCGGGAACAACTTATATTCAAGGTAGGGCCGGGATTATTGGTTGTCTTATTTGTACCACTCTCGATAAAATAATTTTCTTTCGACATAATATACCTATCTAATAACTTTTTTGTATAAGCACCTAACCCTACCTACATTTATCAACATCAGCAGCCGGAAAACGTCTACTGTTGAACAAAGGCCTCCTCCCTTAGAACGCCGCCTACATACTGTATTGTTGTGCCCTCGAAGAGGCAAAAAAATAGTAGGTATAATAAAAAAACAAGGCAAGTTTTGAAAATTTTATTTAAAAATAAATTATCGTAGTACAACTTGCACCAATAACAACAAAATTTTGGTTTGAACAACATGAAACCTTAACGTTCGCTCAAAGCATATCAACTTATTAATATTGCGTTCTAGAATTACAAAATTATACACTACAAGGTGCGACAGTTTGACCTAGGATTAAGTATTATTTTATACTATGTTTGTCGTGTAAAACTCACTATCATTCACAACATAAACGGAGATTCGCCCCTCAGACGATGTTGAAGGTACACCGATAGGACTAATGCAAACAGTCTGTAGCCTGTTCTGATTCAGTGTAGCACCAACATGAAAGCAACTCTGCACACAAAAGTTAGACAAAAAAAATAAAAAAGAACTTAGCAAGTAACAAAAACAGCATCTCGCGACAAGAGTTTAACATCGGTCAAAGGCACGGTATAAAAAGTACGAGTAGTCTTACAATGCTACCTGATTGTATCGAAAATTATACAAGTTGACTATAATACATGGGCCATGTGATCAAGTTCCTAATTCCTTTACAGTTCAGAAAAGCGACAGTTTGCCTCGCCTTATAAAATTGTATTATAAAAGCTTATTATTGTTAGAGTATTTTAATCAATTAACTCGCTTTTCTGAATTAACAATTTTTATTAACTAGACGTTTTAATATTTGCTTACAATCTCAACAGACACACCCAATATAAAACAATTATTATTATGTGCTAATCATAACCATTTCTTCTAGGATTGCCTCATACTTCCTACCGACTGTGTCTAAGTACAATTTTAAAATAAATCATATTTCCCTAATTTTACCTACTCCTATTTATTGTTTACGATATTCCCTATAAAATTGGAATATCATAGAGTGAAAACTATACAAATATAAAATGTTTGCTATAGGCAATTTCGTCATATGTAGGTACCTAAACACAAACATAGATGTTAAAATCCACTTATGGAATTAAAATACTGGATAAATTAAAATATATTTTTACAGGTTCTTATTCAAGTCATAGCAAAATGTCAGTTTCATTGTATCGATTACAAAAATCGTATACCGAATAATCGACTAATACCGTATTCGCCGTAGAGCAGATTTCACTCGCAAGTCACCGTATAATCACTTATCTAGATATTTGTTATGAAAATATACAAGACATGGCTCAAATACGTTTATTTGAGGATTAACTTCTTAATTGACTGCGCGAGAAACAAAGTTTCCGCTAGTTTATTGCCATATAATTATATTACGCGCATGCGCATAAGACAGGAGGTGGGGGCAATCAGCCTGAAATACTACCCCCGTTACCCCGCTATACCTTTCATCGGCTAGCGCAAAACAGACTTTTCCTACGTTATTTGATTATATACAAATTCAACACTAAATTGATTAATTTAGAGATTTCAAAGATTATTCTCATTTAAACCGCGCAAAATCAATCTGTGTTTTTTAATTTAGCACAGTGTTTTTAGCGCAAGCGAAGTGAAAGGACTAAAATGGTAGCAAACACATAGTTCTGTGTTAAGATGCTGTATAAAAACATTCTTGTGACTTCATTGCTTTAATAAGTTTTCATAGACTTGAATTTACTTTTATATACCATAAGCCGTACGTAGAAGACATACCACACGTGTACAGCAAGACTAGAATCGAAATCGATAATCCTTTAAACGTTTTCAGATGTAAAGCTGAGCAGTGAAACGATTGAAGTTTGCGAAACAATGGCCTTCAAAGAGGTGATAAAAGAAACCGTACTAACCGCAAAACTAACAAACATAAACGTCATCAAGTAGTTTAACGCAAGGATTAATGTAGAAACGACACTAAAGACTGTACTAAAACATTTTTACTACAGCAAACATTTCAAACCCCACGTCACAATACGATTTTGACTGCATCTGTATTTGTATATGTCTGGTGACGTCATCGATTGCGCTAATTGGCACGAGTTGCCAACGTATTGTGTTTGGACCTATACCAACTTCCTTCACCTCATAAATCATTGTTCTTCGTTTTGTTATTGAACTTGGCCGATAACCAAATGCAAACACATTAGGGAACAAGTTAAAATTTGTGCCAGTTAAGTGCTTCACTAGTCATAATCGTAACTCTTCGTTAGAACTTTAGAAGTAGGCGATGACAAGCCATTATTCCAGAATACCTAATTTAAAAAAGATCGAGCCATCGTCATTTATCGAAGGCCGGTGTTATATCACTGATACAATCTGTATGAATCTAAACATGTTTTCACTGGTGGTAAGTCAAGATAAAGAATGTACGAACCTTGGAATTACGTCATATTAAAAAGATAATTCTTTATCTATCGACTGTACTTATTAAAGCAACAAGGTCCTAAAGCTTCCAATCACATCAGGACAGTCACGCACAAAGTGTCGCTCATTCGAACGCGTTCCTACATCTAGGTGCTTCGTGCGCTGTTATTCAAGCTGCTTGTACATATCTTCTATCTGTGGTTTGAAGTAGCTCCTTATCTCTGGTCGTTTAGCCTTCATCGTTGGAGTCAGGAGACCGTTTTGTACTGAGAATGGGTCTGGGTGGAGGTAAATGTCCTTGACCTGTTGATGATAGAAGGACCTTAGTTACAACAATAGTGCATAAATATAATTGGTACCTACATTAAGGCAAACCCCATTAATTGTGCGATGCTTGCAAAACAGATTTTATTTTGATAGGTTTATCGTTATTTATACAGGTTAACAAAGGTATATAGAATATTATTAGGATCCATTATTACTACATTTACGACATCCAACAAAAACAAGCAATTCTTCTATTTTCTTTTTATTCCTTAAATGATTTGATTACTTTTTCATGCAATGATACTTATTCTTGTGACAATTCTGACCTTAGATAAGGCGTTAATTACTTCCTCGATTTAAAAATAACTTAACCGATACAAATTTGGTTAAACCCATAGTATCACCTACAATATTTTTATGAACATCGATTTCGGCTTATCACGGATCCAAAATAGAATTCAGATACCATGACGATAAAATCAGAGATAAAAATGTAAAAACAAAAATGGTACCGAGCGATAGACGGTTGTTCGTAAATGTCAATGCGATAATATTGTATAGGAATTTCGTAACATCATATATTACAGAATACGACTTAATGCAAAAATAACACTTGGGTAATTCTTTTGCTGACAGTCTTTAAATATATTTCTTTTTTCATCTAAAATGTGATGTTTTCGATCAAATTTTAATAAATGATGTCGAAATTGACAATAAAACTCAAATGGCAAAATGTAACTAAAACTAGTGTATAAAAGTAACACTGGTTACAGAAAAGTTAAGAGATGCATAGACATGAGTAATGACGAAGTCATTATCTTGGATTTATGGTTATAGGGACGAGCAAAGGAAGGCTAGATGGATGGATTTTGTAATAAGTATATGAGAAATAAGAAAATGATTGTTAAAATGACGAATCAAAGGGATCAATGGAAGAAATCTTACTAAACCGAACCCAAGTAATTTGGGATAAGGTAGGTAGTTTAAATCTGATACTAGTAGGCCATTTCCAAATACACGTAAGGTCAACCAAGCAAGGCAGTTATATTATGATTATATCAACGAGTGTATAGGAAGCCAACCTGCTCGAAGGTCTTGAGCCCAGCGTTGCGGCCCCACTGCAGCATGTCCTCGAGGATGATCTTCTTGACGCGCTCGTCCTCGCACAGCGCGGAGAACGTGCCCTTGATGCCGTTCTCCAGCGCCCAGCACTTCACCACGTCCACGTCCGGCACCACCACCGCTACCACACATGACTGGAAATACAAGTACCCGTGTTCATTTGGACTTTTTCTTTTTATCGTATGGTTCATGAACAACCTGGTTTAAGAGTTTAAACCACCTATAGGCCTGTGACATAGCTTTACATACCATTGAAAAATCACTAATTTGGTACCTTACTGTAGTGTTACTAGGTCAGACTTATGGCAATAGGCTAGTCAACGACCAGCAAGGAACTTGTGGTGAGAGGCGAAATATGAGTGTATGTAATACATAATTTACAAGAGCATTACTAGGCACTTAAAATCAATGACAGCGATTTTTATTGAGCTGAGATAAATGGTGAAGATCGTCTTCACTCCTCTCCCCCATCTTGAAAACATGAACTCAAAAATAACAGAATCTCGTGAAGAACAGGATTGTTTAGTTACCAGCTAAGTAACGTAGCTAACATTCCAGCTTTCGGTTCACGATCAATTGAATATAGTTGTTCTTGAAGAATGACAAAATGCACTCCAAATCAAGTATTTTAATCCATCATCGCGTCTTAATTACTATTTGATAGATCATTCTATAAATACTTTGTTTAACTAACGTTAATATGTGAAATGTGTTAATATGTGAAAGTAGTTTTACTTTATAAAAAATCGTACCTTTAATGACTCGCCATGTACGAATACTTGTTCAACGTACTGACTCCTTATGTAGATGTTCTCAATTTTTTCAGGTACTATGTATTCGCCTTGTGACAGTTTGAAGATATGTTTTCTTCTGTCAATAATCTTTAGGGTGCCATTCTGAAAAATAATAACACGAATATCTTTACTAAACAAGTCAAAAAGGCAGGCGCTAAGAAAATTTAATAGCAATAAGACGCTCGTGAAACAGTTGCTATGTTATTAAGTATAAATATTCATAATGAGATTACTGTACTATTTTACTGTGTATTCATAAAAGGATAGCAAAAATATAGCCAATAATAATTGTAGTTATCAGTTTTTTCAAACCACTATCTATTAACACTATTAAAGATAACTATATCGTTTTTAAATATCTAAAAAGTATTCTCTCCAAGATGACAATCCAGGATCAAACAACAGAATAGTTTAATATTCTTCCTCCTAACTGACTGCCTCGTTGGTCTAGTGGTTGCTAAGCGCGACTGCTGAGCACGAGGTCCTGGGTTCGAATCCCGGGTCGGGCAAAGTGTTACTGGGTTTTTCCATTAGGTCATTCTCAGTAGCAGCACGGAGTCTGGATTTGTGCCCGGTTGATGGCAATAGGCTCGCCCCCTATTACATTGGGACCTAAAACATAACTGGCGAAATGTGGGTGTACTAAATGTGCACCTCTGCCTACCCCTTCGGGGAATACAGGCGTGATGTTATGTGTATGTGCAACTTCCTCCTAATTATTTTTTTCTGAAGCCTTTAATAGAAAACATAAATGTCCATTATCCTTAATCTCTTTGGATCACAATCTCCAGTCTCTACAGTATTACAAATTTCAACTTAGAAGTTTGGAGTGTATGGATGCTCACCGGCAGCCATTTGCCGACGTCTCCGGTGTGGTGCCAGCCGTCGTGGTCGATGACTTCGCGGGTCTTCTCGGGCTCCTTGAAGTACCCCTTGAAGACATTAGCGCCCTGCACGCACACCTCACCCTGGCCTTGCGACGCGTAGTACTCCATCTCGGGCACGTCCACTAGCTGAAAGTTGACAACATTTTATTTAGTCTCAGACACTAGTTTTTACCAGCATTAATGGTACCTTCGTAGGTTTCATAATGTTTTTAGAATAAAAAGTGCACCTAAAAATAAATCAGGCCTTTTTCAGGGTTCGTTTACAAATTTTTAACTTTAAAAATATGTACCTATATATCTAGTCCTAATCTTAGTTGTTTTCATAATAAATTTTACAACCTAAAAAATATTTTAAACTGGATCAATCTCACATATCGCAAATCATGAGTATAACACATTTATGTGCCATACTCTATTGAACTTCTACCCGGTTTGATGGATCACATTAAGATATACTAAAATAACATGTTTAAGACCAACATTGCGTAGTTTCTTATTCATGAAATATGATTTTAAAAGTAAAGAGATTAATCATTTTGGAATGAGACATATTACTATTTGAGCTAGGAATAAATCTGGCTGTCGTCACATTTATCATGATGTACGAAGGTCGATCAATGCGGTAGTGAATTCTCCAGATATTTTTGATTTGAAAATTCACAGAACTACCTCGATTTGCGCAAAGGTATATAAATAAGTCGTTGCCATTAATCTGAACGAAGTAAACAGCGGAAATTCCTGAGTGCCACTTACTGAATCCTGAATTTAACGGCTGTTTGTCACGCCGTTGACTCACATGTTTTGGCAGCTGTCGATATCCGAGGAAGGTGTTTATTAAATTGGAGCGGTTGGTAATGCATGAGCAAAATATAAGTAAGAAACTAACACAAGTAAAAGTATGTACTAAGAATACATTAAAACATCTACCTAATTTAAAATAACTTTAGCGGAACCCTGCAGTTCATTCCGTTTATATCTTTTTGAAATTCCTTCACAGAACCGTTATTACATTTACCATGCAATTCCCAATTAACATTGTCTTTTGTTGTTGGCACGTCTTCTTTGCCCCCGACCTCCACGATCATTAAACAAGCTATAAAGAGTACAATAAACGCGAATTACCTTCACTTTGCAACAAGCGACGGGAGGTCCGACATGTTCAGGAACGTGGTCGCCCTGAACTGTGAGAGTTACTGGTGCAGTGCATTCTGTCTGACCGTAGCCCTCCACAATCTGTTAAAAAAAAACAGGGTTATAATAACTCAGGTGAAGAGTATTCGAAGTTGGATGTTAGGATCAAAAGTAGCGATTCGTGGCAGATCATATAACTCTGGAAAACAGCCGCGATATTTTACTTAAGATAAGAGTCTAATACGAGTCTTCTTTTGAAAGGGCAACGGAAAATTGTGCATAGTATATGCTATAGTATCGGTAATACGAATAACTTTAGTGGAAAAACAGAACAAGGATGGAACTTTACAGAGACTCGAATTTCGAAACTCAAACTACAAAGAGCAATACTTAATTTTATGCCCAATTTAAAATGGAGAAGCCGCAGCTACTTATAGGTATCATGAGATAAAAATAGTGTACTACTCGATATCATTATCTACCTAGACTTTGTACGTGTGAATCATGCGGTAGGATCTTAAACTACCAATGTCATTGAGACAATTGACCTGAGATCTCAATTACGGGACGGTTTAATAAACGTGCCTTCATACTATTGTTATTAAACGTTCTAATAAACAGACCGTAAATACAAGAAACCAGAGACAGGCTTAATTAGTTGATTACATAGATGCTGAACGGAAGATACATAATGAATAAAATATGTTTTAATATTAAATGTGGTAATAGAAAGATTCCAAGCTAAATCAGGGAAGTTTTCTCTGAGGAATAGTGAAAGCTATTACAGCCGACCTGCCGACTACTAATCCAGGATGGGTTTTGCAGCATAGGGCCAAATGTTACATCTGACGGCGTAACACAATAATAAGTAACAGATTTCAGTTCATGAAGTGTTTATTAGATGTGGTTCATCGAATATTCTATGAGAGTCAATATCTCAACCAAGGGTTCTCTCTCGTAAACCACGTAAAATATTTGTATGGCAAACTATAGAGCTCCTTGCCATAAAATTCTGTATGAAATCGCTAGCGAGCTTAAGAGAAAAATCTCATGGTTGAGATACTGATGACAAGCAATGCTTACAAGGAAGAAAACGTGTAAAGACATACTTGAAAAATAAGATAACTTTCAAGAATCATAAGTTTAATTGCTTGTCCTTATAAACGATAAACACTCGATGATAATCTAAAGTGGGCTTAGTAAGTAAAGTGGATACTTGAACATATAAATGAGTTTAGATAATTATGTACTTCTTAAACTGACAAAATATAATATTATTATGTGAATGTGACCGTTAGAGATATAATATCATATTAAAGACAATTAGCAAAAATTCTTAATTTTGTTAAAAAACATTCATTAATCAGGTACGTTTATTTTAAGATGAGAATCAGTTTAAAACAATGTTACAAAGACGTGTAAAATAATCCGTTGTAAAGTACTCAAGCCCATTTTAATTAAGTAATTGTAAGCTGTGCATACCGAAGATTAGCTGTAAACTGAAATTGTAAGGTCATTCACTTTGGAGTGGGAATAATTTATAAAACAAATGAGGAACTGCTTTCAGTATGACTCATGAAATAAGGAGATGTGGATTATTTAGAAGCAACAATCCATAGAAATAAAGTAGAAATTGATTCGCAGTTTATATTAATAGTTAGTAATGGAATGAGCATCATAATCGTAGAGAGAAAACAAACTGAATCGGCAGATAGTAAGGCCGTCAAAATAAAATACTAGCAGATTGATATAATATTATTCTACCTTGTGGATATCAAATGTTATGATATAAAATAAGAGCAAAGCCGTTCTCAAAATAGCAGAAAGGACTGTTGGCGGTATTCCATACGGCTGGATAGTATCCGATATATGCTCAAAGATATAATTTGTGCCGAAATCTATGTTAAAATTGCCTATGAAGCGATAACACGAAAATCAAGTTGTGCGAGTACAAACTACTGTCTTAACAACAGACCATATTATAATGGCGTTATGAATAGTCTAGCGTAGGTCTAAGTAAATAAATCTTAAGACATTGTTTCATAGAATTTTGGTAAACAATAAAATTGTGTCAATTCCTAGGTAGAAACCACCGAGTGAATGAGCGTCCGGGGCATACGTACCAGGCAGCCGAGCGCGCACCTGGCGAAGGTGAGCACGTTGCCCGCGAGCGGCGCGGAGCCCACCACCATGATGCGTAGGCGCCCGCCCATGCCCTCGCGCACCTTGCGGAACACCAGCTTGTCCCACACCGAGTCGCTGCGAACTATGCCTCTGCGGACATACACCACACATTCAGTAAAAATAACTGTATTTTATAATATATATTTATATACTTTATGGTGTGAATCTTTGTACAAACGTTAGACCAAATTGTCAAATGTGACCAAAAAAGTTAACACTATAGTTTGTAGTTACTGTTCAATCATTCAAATACTATAATAAATCCTCTACCTCTTCAGTTCAGATTCCTTAGCAGACAACGCCATATTGAACAGCAACTTCTTTATTTTCGAGTTGGAAATCTCAGCCTGAGCTTTGTCATAAAGTCTGTTCAATAGTCGAGGTACTGCGGGCATCATAGTCGGCTTCAGTGCACACAGATCATCACCTAGCCGTCGAATGTCGCCACTGTAGAAGCCTACAGCTCCACCTACCATGTAGAGAGCATTCTAGAAAGAGAAACAACATGCGTTACAAAATGATATAAAGTTTAAGAATAAAGCAAGATTAATCCAAAAAGATAAATATCCACTCAGTGATTTACGACTTAAAGCGAATTAAAGTATTTGTTTAATCAGATACTTCTAACAGATACCATTACAAAACAATTTAAACTATTTAATGATTTAGAACATTAGATGGATACTATGAACCATAGAACACACAGTAACGTAGAACCATCGTAAAAGGGGGCGTCTTTGGGAGCTGTCTGTGTGTCTTAAAATGTATAATGCTCAATAAGTAGTATTTTGAACAGCCTGGTGTTTTTTATCTTTTAGCAATCGGAATATGAAATATTTCCATGGTTACCTCGCAACACCGTTCCAACATATGCGCGAGGGGCAGGAAGGAGATCATGACGTCATGCTTCATGGGCCTGTGCTCGCCAAGCTGCATGATCACACTGCACATCGACGCCACTACGTTCTCGTGCGTCAACATTACGCCCTTGGGCATGCCTGTCGTTCCTGATGTGTAACAAATCGTGCACACGCTTTCTGGTTTTGGTGGCTGCAAGACAACAACAACACAATATAATTAGTTGATCGTAACTATTATAACTTCTATACACGTTATTTAGTCGACAAAAAGGTTTAGTAAATTTCAGGAATACTGTTGATATCAAGTGTGAATTGCGTAGTGTATAAAAATGTATCTTGATGACGTAATTCGAGAAATGGCTAAGTGATTGAACTGCTCATAAATGTTGGGTTTGATTCCCGCACGAGCTAAGTATCTGTGAGATCCGCAGATGTTTGTTCCGAGTTTGGGTGTTGGTGTAGTGTATGTAACAAACGCACCCACGACACAGGAGAAATTCCAATTGTGGGGCGACTTTTATTTAAATAAAAGCTGCTAAGCCATAAGAAAATAAAAGGCTCACCAGGCATGGATGGTCCTTTTGAGCTCCTTGTATTTCAACATCGCTAAACTTAATAATTTCAACGCCTCGGCTCCTTGCTCTTTGATGAGTGGACGGTGAAACCTCCTTAATGGTTATCAGTTTCCTCAAACATCTCGGCGACTGGTCGAGAAGTAGATTGGCTTTTTTGTCGTCTTCACAAATAACTACAGTCATTTCGGCTGGAAGGAACAAAGGGTATAGTTAGATACCAATCTAAAAAATAAAATAAAAGGCACACCTTGTCTTACGCTACAGGTTTCTGAGAAACGATGACAATAAAAACTGAATCCCTAGTTAGAGGCCGATTCCAATGTCTAGACACAAAAGGAATTAGACCGAATTCAATGACATTATAAATGATGGCCTTTATTCCTAAAAACAAAAGGCTAAATAAAAGGACTGTGCTGTTTTATTTTATTTTAGCCCTGTATATGTGGGTATGGGATAGATATTTTATAGATAGACCATAGATCTTTTACTACCTTCTTCCTTTAACCTATAAAATGAAAACCAAGGTCGTAAAGCCTTTTATTTAATAAGTCATTTACTAAAACCAGTAATAAAATTATACATACTTTGATTAACAATGAAGGCACATGCATTAGCTCCGAGAGTATCATACAGTGGCACAATGACCATTGAATAACAGTAGGCAGCTTGTTCTGTCATCACCCACTCGGGGCAATTCTGTGAATATATACCTGGAATTGCGAAACGTGTTGTAAAATAAGGAAAACAATTTAAATTATTTTTACTTGGATGTTGTAGAGAAACTAACCCACAAATGTGTTCTGGCCGGGAATGAGTCCTTGGCATATGAGACCAGACCCGAAGTTTTTCGCTCGAAGTAGAGTTTCATTGTAGGTTTGCCAAATGTATGGCTTATTTGGTCCCTCACGCCAACCAAGGCAATTGCCATTATCTGCAACGAGATTAACATTTTGTCATATAGTATGGTATTTATTATGGTCTTCATTTATCATGTCTTCAATCTCATAAAGCTGTCTCAACTCGACCGGCAGTTAAGTAGTGGAATATTCCGTACAAGATAAACTCGCTTAATTTTGTAATGTTTTATTTTCATTAAACCAATAAGTACAAAGCACTCATGTGTGGTATAAAACTAAAAAAAAACTGTCCCGGCTACTCTAGTGGCACAAATTACGTTTAACTGTATCCTGAAAACCAGTTCGTGAATGATGTTAACAATATTTTGTAATACTCGGGTATTATCGTATTTATCGCTAACGAGCGGAAATGTGGAGGGAAATGAGGTGGGTCTTAGAATTGCGCCTAGGGGCACTCCCTGCCTTGCAATTGTATGCGCACCATTCTGTTACTTCGAATGCTGGCACTTCAATACGAACGTGTATGTGTGCTATAGCACAAGTCCAACCACTAGTAAGTTGCATTCTTGCAACTATCTAAGTGAAGCCTCATTTATTTATCAAAGGAAATATGTATGAATGAGAACATCTTGACTAAAGAAATGGCAACAAAATTGCACGTTACTTACTTGATTCTTTGACGCCCCGTCGGAAAGTCTCGTATAATGTGCGTGTATCTTCGTGTAAGTAGCGAAGGAAACGGCCGTTTTTCGCTTCTTTGTAGAATTTTGATACACGAACCATTTCGGGGCCCTGCAATAAAAACGATCATTACGTTTTAATTAAACTGCTCAGAGAACAATGATTTTATAATAAACACGACATAAAAAATAATATAAGAAAAAATAAATGTAAAGACAAAGGAATATCCATTTTTTATACGCTTTATAAGTTTGGTGTCATCGTACTGAATCCTTGCAAAGTAAGTACCCATGGGCACTAATCAGTTGTAATCTCATTAACAAACTCGCAGTCATCGGATTATTACGACAACAACCCAGTACTGACTAATGAGGAATACATATTTAATTATTTACACACGAACTGTAGGAAACCCTGGCTTATGAATTTCTTGTGCATTATAAACAATTCACAAAAAAACTAGCTATTTAAATGACATCGGTACAGTAGACAGTATTAGAAAAAAATGTTTTGATTTAAGTAAATAAAGTACTTCAATAATGTACTGTGTCACTTACTAAAAACATATGCAAATGCTTCTCCGTTAACCTAATGACATAGTTGGCCCACTAACTCCGAATCTCGACTCGGAGCGTGGAGCACTCTTACGCGTTACGGTATATTATTATTACAGTTTGCACAATGATAAACGGAGCGATGAACGGGTCAAAGACACTTGCAGGAAAAAAATACAATTCGACGATAGAATCGACTGGCTATAAAACGTTATGTCATTAAGGTTACAGTGTTCGCTTTGAGCAATTTTCGGATAACAATGATAGTTACTGTTACAGACTGTAATGCAAATATTAGTTGCGTAAATTCATAAAGTTATAACGAAATTGGGCCAACCGTTTTCACCAGATCATTAGAGACTGAACATTATTACTCATAAATGACTACTGAGACAGATATTTCAATAACATCACATTTCTAACGTATGTTATTACAATGTTTGACATTTTCGTCTTATGACTATGTTGTTATAGACATAACATGGGTGTTGTTCAATCAGATTTGATGGGGCCTCAGTCAGTTTATTTTAGACGCAATATATATTTACATTCAATGCTATAAATATTATTTTCGAAGGAGAAAATAATTATATAAGAACTTAAAAAGCAGTGACGGATTTCCTTCCATTAAAATAAAATTATGAAAAATCAAATGTGTGAAACATCAAGCAACCTGATCTTGAATTGAGTATGCAAGGTCGAAAGGAAATTGGTCACGCGATGCCAACTGAAAAATGTGCCGGTTTTGTGACCGAGTATTTATAAAAAAACGACGTGACACACACGACTTTGTCCACGCTATTCTCAGTACAGTACAATAATAATATCAAAACTGTAGTAGTGCAACGTCAAAAACATCGTTGTAGTATAAAAAAATGAATCTAGCCAAAATTCTCCTACTTTGCGGTAAAACTAGAGTGGCCTACAGTCTCGACCATTTATGTTTTAATTTTATTTGAAATCAAATGTATTATTCCATTGATGAAATCGGTCGATTGAATGTCCTTTCTAATGCTTTAATAAAATTTAAAAATACCGCAGTACGCGACCAGAATAATCATGTAGGTAATGGGTATGAATCAACAGACAAGTATTTTCGAAATGCAGCTGATAGATAGAGATCACGAACTCGGCTTACTATATAAAATGACATTCATCAACCAGAAGATCTGCATGGGCGTGGTGCGTCACATTAATATTCTATAAATACCATAGGAAAGCCCTGAGGGCGTGACGGTACACAACCGTGTTTTCTTGGCAATGGGAATTGTGATGTCTCCGAAATAGTTGACATTGTCGACGCGTTTAGCTGGCAGTCATTTCCGCGTAAATCGTGTGTAGTATGAAGTCGTTAACACTACATTTTAAAGCAGTAATCAGGACTTCGGACATGAAGTGTCCAAAAAGAGATCGTACTATCTGAAATCATACAGATTTTCCTTCTAATAAAAGTGTGATACTGAAATATCACGTAGTGCATATATTTGTTTAATATTGTGTATGTCAGTATGTCGCTTGGCCGAAAATATTAGGCGCTAAATATTTGATTGTAGAATAATGAAAGTAAAACTGTTATAACAAAGTCGTGCAAATATAAATAATACTAAACACTTATCGCTTGACCCACCTAGTATATAATTTAGAACGAAGTATCTAGGTTCAATATACGATCGATATATTGACTGTCATACAGCACAGCTTTAGTCTGTCTACAATTCTAACACATACATACGTAAACAGCTATAACGTGGATCAATATTTGGCTTGCTTGCATGACAAATACCTATTTGACGTGTAAACATACTGGTGATTTAAAAATGTTTTTCCCTCTATAAAAGCATGAATTAGGTTTTCACAGAGGCAAATTACTTCATTTTCACGTTAATTTACTCATTTTGATGTTGTTGAAAATTGGCTCTTCTATCATCCGTATTGTTTTCTATCAGCAACTTTGTCACTCATGAACAATAATGAGCGATACATAAATCTGGCACCCGATCAAACTTGTCACGGGATGCGCCTTACAGGGTTCAATAGCGTTACAATTTAAAAACAACGCCACGTTTGTACGAGTGTCGCTATCGCAGAGAATAGTTGTTTATCTACATTGTTTACAACTGACTCGTGTCAAATACTCAATGCTGAAGATACATCAATATTAATTCCTATCAACAGCATGTTCAGGATAAGTAATAAATTGGGGAAGCGTAGCGCTTATAATAAAATTTCCTTACTTTATTTATTTATTTGAAGACGTCTACACATTTACCACCGCAGACTTATATTAAGCCTGTGTTTATCACTAATTATAAAGTCATAATTTTAATTTAAAAACTCATCCCGTCATATTCATTATCATCAGCAGTATATTGTATTCTACTGCAGGGCAGAGGCCTGAACTTAAATCAATTGGACAATTTAATAGAGTTCGTTAAGCTTAGGGGAACAATAAGTATTTACAACTTTAAACTTTTTAATGGGGTCGTTTTGATGCCTACAAAATGATGGGCTCGTAGCTGCATAGCTACGACATCCATGTAAGTATGTAGATGGATGTAGTTTACCTATAGAGACTCCTCCGTGCTTCGAAAAGTACTTAAAGCCGTTTTTCCTGCGCCTGAACTCTCTCGTCGTATTGGGTTATTGAACTATGTGAGGAGATAGAGAGTGCACCAGTGCTTGCGTACACACTTTTGCATTTTAATATCTCTGGTGTAGTTGGCTACAATCAGTGCGATTGACTGCCGTAGTCAAGAGGACAGTATATAATATACCGTGTCTGTCTTCTGTATCGAATCTATAATGTTCGATTGTTACTTATTATACAATATAATTAATGAAATGAAAAACATATTAAGAACTTAATTACTTTTATGGCGGCTCCTATTCCTATGGGAGTTGACGACGAAAATGTATTATCTATTCAGTTTGGTGATCTCATATAGCCGAGCATTCCGAGACCTACGTATACTACTTACACCTACGTATTGCAAACAGTGGGAAATGAAATTCATTAGAGTTGATAAATCAGTTGAGGTAATAATATAGCAATTGATGTTTATGAAACTAGAATGAATTGTTTACAGGAACGTCGCCTACCTTGTTGAAGATTTGATGTAGTTTGATTACCGGTTTGCTGTTATGTGGGAATAAAAGATGAAAGAAACACGGTAAATACCACTTGCTTGCGTATTTGAAATCAAGAGATATTAGGCTATCAAAGTTTTATTATGAATTTATAGACTAGGTGAGCTGTAGGTAGTCTTACAATATAAAACTGTTTCGCATGAAACTTCTTTCCCAGTTTATTTAGCCCACTCATATTGCATAACATATCGTAAAACATAATATTACAATGTTATAAAGGAAGATATAAATTCAAGCGAGTTTTGTTGTATTCCGATGCTATTATGTCAGTTACTAAGACTGATTGCGTGTGAAAATACGTAACAATCGCTTGTCTCGATTATTCTCGATACTGTCCCGTGACTCGTCTGGTTTGTTTGCCAAAAAATCTATAAAAAAAGTTGTGAGCAAACGACCCTTCATTAAAATTATTTATGTTATGTTACTGGGTTTAGGTACTTAACAAGTGTAGTATAAATAAATGAATATATAAATATAGCACTACTACTATACTAGCACCCACGATCTGTCTGCATGGATTTCGATTTTTTAAAGCCTTTAGCCTTACTCAATAAATGGACTACCCATCACAAAAATATTTTTTCAGTTCGAACCAGTAGGTAGTTCCTGAGGTAGCTTTTAATATTAGTATAGATTTGGATTCGAAGATTAACAATGATATAATATTAACTATATACATTCGAAGATTAAAAATATGCTTTGTAACAGTGACCAAATGATAAACAACATCGTATAATATAATTTTCATAGCTAGAGTGGGCTCCCAACATTCCTCGTCTCCAAAGTAATATAGGTTGGAATCTTGTTACTAACTGTCTCGAGGAAAGATATTCTCATCCTTAAACCTAATCCTATATTAAATTAAAGTTTTCAAGGTCTTGATCAGAGAGCTTTTGTTTTGTAACAAAGCATTTGAAGAATGCGCAATGTTTTTATTTTCGTATAATTATTTATACTGACGGAATAAATAAGATTCTAGTTTCAGGATTACTTAATTCTTAGTAATTTTCAAAGAGATTTTAAATTAAATTAAAGGAACACCTAGTATTAGTAGCCTAAATAAGATTACTCGAGGTATTTAAATGCGCTTAATTCAAGCACTAAAATCCACGCGGCATAATGGTAGAGACGGTGCGGATAAGATTTGAGACATAAAATTAATAGCTGTCCCTAGCTTTTGAGAAAAAATATTTAAAACTCAATAAAGGACGTCCGATGAAATGAAGCTTATCCTGAAGCAATATAAGAAACACTGGACACCATACTACACCTACACATCAAAGAGTCACGTCGCCACTTCCTCTCGATTTATGAGATATTTAATCATGAACATTAGTAAAACTATTTGTAACGTTTAAGGTCACCTGTTTTATGTTAAGTCTCAACAAATTACTTCTATGTTTATGTCTTACGTTTAACGCATGCAATTTACTTTAATATAGGAAGTTCGCTCGTTAATCTACCGTAGAGTATTTATTTGAAATAAGCGTATTATTATTTGAAGGCAAGTAATGGAGAACTGGATGAATACAATTATTGTACACCGAACCCTCATACAGTTTAATATGAATTAATCATTATTATTCTTCGCTACTAATATTGAGGCATCAATTATAATAATCACTTTAATAAGCATCGATCAAAACTTTGTAGAGAAACTTTAGAAGAGTCTAGTTTTCATCAATTTTTAGTTAAGAGCGAGACCATTTTTATTAGGGAAATATCAGTGGCCCACATTATTTCACTGAATGGATGTATTCCTAACACAAAATTGCCTATAACATGCATCTATAGTCAAATCCGTGGCATATTTATTAGCTAAAAGAGAATGGATGTGTTTATCTGTAAATGGATTTCTGTTCTCAACAAGCTAAATTATACATTACTCTGATATATGAATCAGCGGTTTGACGATAAACATTTTAAATGCTTCAGATCTTACTCAATGATTGTGCAATACGAGTTATGAATTACATACTTATATACCTACCTACAGTCCCACATGTACATGATGACTGAAAATTCAAGCATTCACATTGATATAATATTGTGCAAAATAATAAATCTTTCTACAGGATCTATTAAGTCAAAAAATTGTTTGCTTTAACTAAAGATGTGCTACAGTATTTTTGTATGTATTTTTGTATGTTATTTAGTCTGTACCTATTTTTCAGGCGCGCCTGCGTCAGTCCGCGCCCATACTTCTTGATGATTGTATTAATCAAAAGATAACACACGACTTGACAATACAATTATTCTGATACTGTCACTGAAAATAGATTTGACTATAGCAGGATGGCGTATTGAGACATTCACCATTGGCAACAGTACCTATAATTATTACTACTGAGTGGTACTTATCACATTTAATTTGTCCTCACACTAATGAATTTAAATGAGATACATCTATTAAGATTGCATAATGTCAGTTACAGCTGTGATGGAATCAAACACCTACTTTTTTAAACGCCATATTCTCCAGTTATCCTCATTAATTTAACATTTTTTAAATTAATAAATCAAATGCTTCTATAAATTAAAATACTATTTTGTAATGGTACACTCGGTCTTGTCCACATCGTTTTCTGAATATAATGAAAAACATTTTCTACCGCTTAATTAGAATAATTAATGTCATAGTAAAACTGCTTTCAAATTGTGTCTCTCAAATGTTACAAGTGACGGATAGTTTTAATTATAGGGAGAATATTTTAGTCTCTTTGAGTAAATATAAATACAAACGTATATAAAACGAATTATCTAGAATAGAATGTTATTTCTATTTCTAATCAGTAGCACCATGTATCTTTGGCGGTGGAACTTTTAAATGATCTGAATCTAAATGTTACGGAGCTTTGCCAACTGTCGGGCATGAGCAACGTCTATGAACAATGTTTCGACCTCTGCGATACATATTAATTTTATACAACAACTTACAAATATTACAATATTTTGCCAGCCATCCTTCCATTCATTACAACTTTCGTCATGTTTTAATGTGCGATGTATTCATCCATTTCATTGTAACTTGAAAAATCGTTTTAAGCCAGATGCAACCAAGAGAATCTTTACCGGCATAATATTATATTTAAATCAATTATGTATTTCCGCGACTCTATCTAAGGTACAATACTTACTGAAGATCTTCAACCTATTATTTAAATTATAGAAATAAATGGTACTTCTTTTATCGCATTCGTGAAGGTCTGTATCACTCACTTTAAAGGTATCCGATTGTTCGCTGAGGTTTATCGGAGGTCGAATCGGAGCGACTCCGACGCAGCAATCACAGCACGCCATTGTTACAACTAAGTGTTATCACACTATAAAATGCACCTTTTATTAAAATTAAACCGTTTTATGTTGCGAAACCATTGCTAAATTTAAATAACGGACCGCGTAACGAAGTTTTCTTTAAGTTCACTACACTTTTCAGGGTTCACAATTTGTATCCTCGTGTGAATGGACCGTTCCCGTTAATCGTCTTGGCCGAGACACTTTGGCGGACTTTGCTAATATCTCGTCACTTTCGCTAGACACTTTTGGGTACTGACAGGAGAGCAGCGGGCAGGGCTGCTCGTGGTACAATGAGTTAAAAATATCGCTCAAAGATGCGCTCTGCCAACTCGAGATCGTCGGCAGTTGGTATTAGGACAACTCGAACTTTGATACCGCAATAAAGAGGAATACCCTGTCGTCATCATTTTATACCTATATTTCTACAAGATTTAGTGAATCTTTTAAATTAATTTTCAGTGTCTTCTTTTTATTAATTTTACAAATAGAAATCTATTTGTTAATATTATCCTGCTTATTATTTTTACATTATACGCCGGTAGATTATGTTTTATCACCGTCTAGTAGTAAACCTTGTTTATCGATCATCGACCTCACTAATACATGCATCGAAACAAATAAGGCCAAGATTATCAGTTGTAATCTAGACTTTTATGTGGTTTAATTTTAATTAGATATTAGCGTGTTTGATCTATTTTATCAAATTGTACGGACTAAAATGATCATACGATGGGATTGCAAACAATATTGTAGAATTTAGAATGTGTAATAGATATTTGGCAGATACGCATGCATTTTTTTCCGCAATTAACGTAACAATTACGACGCATATTAATTTTATCGGTTTGTTTAAATAGAAAAATACGAATTAAACGATGTTTATTACGACGAACATAGTCAACATCTAGTCTGGCGCCAACATAAACATAATATTGTAAGTAAGTATAATACTTCATATTGTATAGTACGTAGCTACTTAGTTAAGAGTAGGTAAGTAGGGCTTACGTATAATTTAACAAAATGTTTCATGGAATACGTTATGTAAAAAAAGTTAAGTATTTACCTCACCCAGTGTAATTAGATTAAAATGATATTATAGAAATACTAGTTGAAATGAGCAAAGTACCTCATTAAATCACGACTATCCGCTCAAATTTGCAAAATAACACCAAAAAAGTAACAATGAGGTGAACTTGTCATCGATTGATGTATCGTAAGTGGGTGGTACTTACAGACTCAAGTAGGCTCTGTTCGTGGAGTGTGACGAGTGGCTTTTCGGGCTTCGGCCTCGTGCTGAGGTAAAAGGCCGAGGCGGCCGCGACCCCGGTTAACGCCAGGGCGCCCGCCGAACCGCCGACCATCCATAGGTACTGGTCGATCTCGCTCACTAGACAAAAAAAAGACAGGAATTATTTAACAAGAATATCGAAATAAGACGTTCATAGGTACGTAGGCTACAAGTTATATATGTACCTGTATACATGCATAACAATATAATGTTTCCATAATATTTACAAGATTAATAGCAGTTTTAGCTGCATCGTGTTTATGTAGATACTCTCCAAAGTTAAGGATGGAATCGTTCATCGGTTCCTATAGTACGCCAGTATGGTTGCAATTTATAAAGCGTATACCCAATTGCAATCTTTCTGAGTGGTTACAGGAAATCCCATTACAACTTTGCGAGACTTGAGAGTCGATACTAGGAACTCACAGGGAGGGCAGTGTAGACAAGAATAATTATGTACAAGTCTGAAATGTTTTAATGGGTGCGCCATATCCTCTTTATTGTTCCAAGTAACATAAAAACAGCATTAAATCGTATGTTACTAATAGGTAGAGTACTTTTAATTATCTGCACACTCAAACTAATTTGTTTGTTGTTGTCGATTAGTTGTACGAGTAGACGATATTAAATGGATTGCAAGGAGCAGGTAGACGCAACTGGCGGGAGACTCCGGACAGGGGGGGAAGAAACAATAGAAGTCATTATTATTCTTTTTATCAGTAGGCTGCTCAAGGCTGGTGATGATGATTGGTGGATCAATCTTTCGAAGATGGTTGAATTGCATAGACGATAAAAGGCTGCATTACAAAAGAATAGGCTTTTAGGAACTAATGTGAAGGTGTGCCTTCCACCTACTGTGAGTCACAGAAAAGAGGACATGATTAATCAGAAAAAAAAGTAATGCCCAATGCATGAGCAAACAATCCGTCAGGACACCGATTAATAAATCGTTAAAGCCAAATATGGTGATATGATAATGGCAACCCAATAAAACTTAACAAAAGAGCTATCTGAGCAACTGGGTACTTTCGATAATGACCTGCCAGGCTGTCAGTAACGACCTTCCTTGTCAATCTCAACGTCGCTAATGAAGATTGAAGAATTCTTTTAAAAAACGAATCCTTGATGCGGAAAAAGTAGTACCTAAAGGATATACCTATTTAATTATAACCGTTCGACATTACAGAAATATTAATAAGTTTATAATTTCCAGCGATTAAGGTGTAAGGTACGCTGGGCATGCTCTTAGATTTATTGTTGGTACGACGGATGCTTCTTTGCATGCGGCATTATGATCCTCCACTCAAGGAAATGTCAAGAAAACAACTTTCATGCGACCGAGCGACTAGTAGTTCCTGAACTATAAACTGCGCGCGCAGTCTAGCCAGTTTAGAAAGTGGAAACTGGGGAGCGTGCACACTTGCACAGACGACGCATTAGCGCATAGATTTCTCGGGATTCTCTCGCGCTTTCCACTGACATACTTTTACGGCTATATTTATGACATTTCTACTACATATCATCATGTGCTAAAGCTACATTAATGAATGATTGTAAACACGATCATGATTAATGTCACATATTATGCAGTAACTTTGTTATAGTTTAGGTACACTCAAAAGTAAAGCAAGACCAAAATTAGGGACAGGGTTATATGAATCGCAAAAGTCAATGTCGTAATCAACGTTTCAATCATTAGAAGGGCTCAAATAATTTGAAGGCAACGTTTAAGGTCGCATTGCTGGCCTCGATACCTTGTCGCTAGTACAGCTTAATGTAGGTACTCGTTGATTTCAAAAGTTAGAACCTTGGTGATCTAATTTCCCCTCATTGAGCATTCAAAGGGCGTAACAAGCATGACGGCCCTTCACGGGGCCCTTAGTCTTCCGTCGATGCAAACCGGTAATCTCTGATTTCTATTGTCCTATTATTCTATGCGATTATTATGTACCGTTTATTCGTAAAAACCCCGCATAATGGCAAACGATTTAAACATCATTACGAGAACTGTTTATACTTAGTGCATATTATTATGAAATTGAATAAATAAATATACAACTTCAACCCAATAATTAAGATAATTGTCACTTTACACATTCAGACATCATTTGTTTCAATTGAATAAGTTGCGAATGATTACAATTCATTATAATCCACAATAAAAAGGTCAAAACAGCAGCTTTAACTTACAACTGTTGCATTGGTTCCACCAGATAGTCTTTTCCCGTGCGTTTACTTCAGTCTTCTTATTTTCAGTCTTCTTAAGTTTTTTCTGTATTTTGTGACACTTTTCCTTAACACTAAACTCAGTCTTAGGCGCTCCCATGTTCACTTTGTCCTTTTTAACTTGAAAACCAAACTTTCCGCTTCCCATTTTTACTTTATCACATAACGTTCACATCAGCACAAGTAAAGGCGCATTATCCTCTCCACGGACGCCTAGGGCATGGCTGGCGTCGGCTGAATTGTTTAAAATGGTAAAATTATGACTGTACTATATAAGTACACGTTCGCCACTCGAGTGTCGTAAAGATATTCGATATCGAATTATTTTGTTGCGGAATGAAACGGAATCCATAAAACTAAAAGGTTTTATAGAGTTATCTCGAGGAGGCTTTGGCCTTGTAAGGTTCATTAACACTACCAGTCGATAATAACTAAAATGTAATCAAGCGTGTGATGATCGGCCGCTTATCTATTTGAGTCACTCCCATTGAACTGATTAAATGAATAGTGAAATTTGTAATTAGTGGGGAACGATAAACAGTAACGTTTCACATAGTTGTCTCACGGCGATGTCTCTAGGCATACCGAGATAAAAGAACTATTAACGGACTGTATAATGTAAATTGACGATATTTTCCACATCAGTGAAGCGCGACCCTTTTGCACGACAGAAGTATTATCCAGTTGTAAATATCAATCTAGAGCCCGGCGTTTAATTTTGATTGCAACTTTGTTGTGAGTAGGTACCAAATGCTGTGTTGTGATCGTGATTCGATAGTTAGTGTTATTTCTGAGAATCAACTTAATAGGCACTCAGTTGAAGTAGGTTTAAAACAGTGGTCATAAACAATGAATGTTTTTTTTGCGTTCAAAAGTAATTGCCGTGTAATATAAGCATGCTGAACACGGAAGGTAGCTAAAGAGACCTAAGATAATATCTACATTAAATTCATTGCCTCGTTGTCGAGTAATAAATGATAAGAAAAAACAAATACAAAACAAACGTTGCACAGCACTGCAATTAATACCCTAGAGGCTCGATGCCGATAATAAAAGCGGAAAAATTAAACATCTCACATAATTATGTGTCATCTTGCTGAGTGGGTGCACTTGGAATGGTATCATGAATACACCCATGGACATTAATGCCTGACGTTTCAATTACATAGACCAATGATACATAAGAATAGAGCTTTTAAGAGTTTATGATCATCTAAATTAGCTTACTGGACGCGCGCCTACCTCTGAACAGTATAATCTCTTTGGTTATCCGCGAGATCATTACGGTGAGCATTATACATTTTTTATTAAAAAATATTAACATGAATGTGTGATTACAAATAATAAATATTTACAGGGCTATTACACAATATTTTATAGCGTTTTAATATTGAAGTAAAACTCAAAGTGATGCGTTATTAGCCCCGGTCAACGTTTATGATGATGACAACCCTAAAATATATTTATCGTGAATTCATTCGACAAAAGGTTAAGTTTTACAAGCTCGTGGAACGATAATTGAATACACCATAAACTGCAGTTTGAGTTTTCTTTCGTAGTTATGGCTTTTATCCGCTGCATTTTTGCACAAGACTAGTGGCACGTTTCCTTGAGTTTATAAAAAATAGTGCAATGTTTTTTAGCGACTGCGAACCACTATTCAGCACTCAGCATTCAGGGCTGATATCTAAATATGATATAACAGAACATGCCTAATCCCTCCAATTCAATATCACTTTGTACAAGACAGCTCCTAATCCATGTATTGAATGCAAGGAGTGTACTGACCTAATAAAACGATGAAACTTGTACATAGCTACACAACGTTTATATATAATGCTTAAATTATATCACTGGTTAACCTTTAAAACGTAGGTCCTGACTAAATCATGACAAATTGTTCGCCTTGTAGATTAATGTAGTGCCTCTGTTCTTTGATAAAATAGTCCATCATAATAGGGATAATAACTCGTATTTGATCACGACTGTTTCGTTCATAGTTTGCAAATTTCGGAGAACAAGTTTGGTCAACACCGATACAGGAACAAAGCACTCGATTATAGTTAATAATTGGCCCGTTGTTACGTCCGCTTATAAGCAATATTTCATCTAACAACTGACGCTAACTATTCGCACTATGCTTGAAATAGTGAACGTTGACTGTACATTAATAATTCGTCGATATTATTCTTTCCTGTGATGTGACAAGAGTAAAGTCTTGTTATGCTAATATTTTGTACGTCTCTGAATTGATGATCATAAAACTCAACACCACGCTGGATGTTTTACCTTCAAATATATTATATAGTCTGATAAATACTTTCTTATGAAGTTCCGATGTTATTTTTGGCATATCAAATGACTGTAATCTGTAACTTGCTGTCAACTAGATGATGCGTCCACATATGCCAATGATTCCCAGAACTGATATGAAAACCACCAGATGTTGGAAGCTGTGACATGATAGCTTTGTGGCATGATTCATTAACAAATTCATTAAGTAAACATCCATTAATTATTATGAATAGACTTTTGACGGTCGGTTCACCGGACACTGCTGGCTGCTTTAATTATTTTTATAACGGACGGTTAGTTTTACATCAACACAATTGGTTTCGCCAAGTCAGCTTGCGACAATCAAATGACTCAATAGGTATTAATAAGCTATCAGGTGTTTCCTCTATCGGCACATTCACACCTAACGGTAACTCTTGGCATTTTGATCTGGTTCACGAAACAATAAAATTATACGCCTGTCATCGAAACTTGTTATACCGTAGGCCTATTCAAGTGTCATCACCCTCGTTTATTTACAAGCTTAATAATCTGCACCGATGTCATAGTAGCTACTGAGGCCAATGAACATAATCACAGTGTAGAATAACATTGTGATTCACAACTGCATTGCGAACAATACGAATTCTTCAATAGTATTAGATCGGAAGCTAACAAAACGCGGGTTCGACGAACTCGGAACGCAGCGTGTTTTGATAAGGTCACCAATTCGCCATCCGCCAATTTTTTTCCGAGAGAATCGCAGTTACAGTTAAAAAAAGCGCAAAGCGGTCAAACTCGGACCGTTTTAATTACTTCATAGTCACGTACTTGTAGTAAAATTTTACCGTTAGTGGAAAGTGATATGACACACCGGACGCGGACGATCGATATTGGATCTGCGTTATTTCTCAATAGCGTCGTATAATGGCGCGGGGGATTTATTTTGCCGTGCAACAACCTCATTAGATTCGCTTACAAAATCAAAACAAACATATTCTCGTGGTAAAGTACCTACGTAATTAAACTGATTAACATTTTTATTGTCGTCCGTATAACTTTATGTCGATCGGCTCTGTTTAAATGCAAATCGAACTATCGCCATTCTATTCGCGGCTAACCGAGTACTCTCGAGAACAAAATACTTGTTTTTTATTTAATATTATGTTATGTTTGCATACAATTAATGTAGCCAGATAACATGAGTGAATATCCAAATAACTGTTGAATTGTAAACAGTTACGCATGACTATACCTGTATTAACACTGTACAAGAAATCGCCAATTTTATATAACGTTACTACATCGTATAAAATTCAGAAAAAACTGTTTCCAACGATAGAATCTAAATTTCGGAACTATTGAAAAGTCAATGACTGCATTTATTTTTATAGTTGTCAATCAAGATACGTGTTTGGTTAGATTCATCTCTAATTGAAGAAAAAAACTCGAATCGAAAAGTAGGCGCGATTTTAAAGTATAAGTATACGGTTATTGAAACGGTAGTTTTGCGTAATGATGATTCAATCATCAACAATAAATTGAAATGATTGAATATTATTGAAAATGTTATTTGCACAAAACATTATGCAAGCTAGTACCAATGTACGAACACGAATGCACTTCCTAGGCGTTGCGCCTGCGCATACGAAATGAGACACCCACGGTAAGTGAGTCACGTCCACACGCGCCTCCGGCCCTACTTTACTATCGTACATACATTATGTACGAGCAAAGACAATAATGATGTTTATTGTAAAGACTTCATCGTTCTGATGACAGGATTAAATGACTACAGGATGTCTTTACTGTTTCTTAGAACGTTTAGGGCTAATATTAGCAGGGCTAAAAATGTTGTTCCAACTTTGTATGGCATAGCGACTCAATAAATAATGATTCAATACTCATCTACTAAGGTTTACGATTATGTGCAAAACGCTCAGATGTAAAGGGCAATTAATTATTAAGACAGCTGCAGATAAAAAATCTACAATATTTTGAAGGGTCCATCAAGAGACGAACGTAATTTAACGTTTAAAAGTTTAAGGTCAAACGTTTCTGTCAGGAGCACGTTAAACAAGAAAATGGTTTGATTTTTTGTAGCCCGTCAGTAGTTCCCTTCGATACGTATACCTAGCAACCTTCGAATTTCTTACTGACAGCAGCTTTAGATAATTTATCTTCGTTATACAGGACGTAGTGATGACTGAATACGTTGCAATTTCTTTGGCAATGCTCAAGGCCTATGACATGAATATAATTAGTAATAATAAAAGCGCTTCACTCGCCAAGCCACGTTATTATTTATGGGAACGTAAGTCTAAATGCCTTTGGTGCGCTAAAAGTCATCGCACTGTGAAGATGTTTTTATTGGCTGATAGTTTAGATGGGACTAACAATTGGTAAAATGTCTCATTAGATTGAGGACATTTGCTGTTTAGGACTTTTGAATTCATACAATTAACAACCGTTTAAGAAGGATAAAAACGACTAACAGCTTATGTCAGAAAAATTATTACATAGCCCAAGAAATACATTTCATGAAAACCAATTCAGTTGTGTTGAAATATAACAACATCATTAATATAAAATGAAAGATTTCCATCGAGTTTGACGCTGCATCGCGTGACTAACAGGAGAACATCAATCAAACACAATCATTACTCTTAACTCCATCTTTAGACATCAAAACGCTGGCTGGTTGCGTATATTCAGTTTCCATTTCCTCAAATAGAGCACGAGTCAGTTGTTTTATTCGTTTTCCTCGTCAAGGGAGCAGGTGTGCACTAACGAGGCAACCAGTACCATTTGGCCCTAATGTTGGTTCGGATGACCTTTTCCCATCTCGCTCCAACTAACATCCATTTTATATGGAAACTACTTACGTAGGGTGACATATCGGCAAATGGCTAAAGTTGGTTATGTAACAAATTAATCAAGTTCACTGTCATTGTCAAGTTATATAACTGAGTTATTTTATACCTATATGACAATGACACTCGATTCATGAGTGCACGCACTCGTAGATACGCTCAAGTGAGATCGCACGTCATTATTCTTGTGCAGTTCCTCGAAGTGATATAGTTATTCGTGTTTCGTCTCTAAACATACGTGGTAGGTATGGTTTATAGCTAGACAGAACAAAGATTCTCTTCACAGCGGTGGTGACCCACAAACGCATAATAGCTATCGAATTTCTACCATACCTAGAGCAAGTCGTGATCGCCTAACACAACCGTCTTTACTATATGCAGTATTACATGCATAGTAACGCCTTTATTGAGAAATTGACTTTGTGACCTTATTAGTGCAGGGTTTTAATTCAACGGACTTAACTAAACTGTCGATGTACCTACCTAGTGATAACAGTATTATAATATTAATCAGCTCTATTATGTAAAGTATTGTAATTATTCACAAAAATTAAAAAATGTTATTAATTATATTACCTGAATGATTTGAGAATGTAAGCGACAATCATTGATATTTAATATAAACAAGCATACGCAACGCAATCAAACGCATGACGAACGTAGTTAGAGGGAAAACAATAACAAATTGAAGCCAACATGCAGAAATAAAGAAATCACACAACAGAAAACACGACAACAAACATTGCGACATTCGAGCGGCGATAACATACACTGTCTCCCGTCAAACTCGTACACTTTACCTATAAAATTAGTAAACACTCAGAGTTTCGGTTATCGCGAGTCGGTAATCGTCACTAGTATCGTATGTGTCGTCAAAGCTACCGGGCTGAATCGAGGCGGTATCGCGGTAAGCGCGTGCGCAGGCTTGTATGCGCGGCCGTTGCGCCGGCCGTCCGTTGCGACAATGCGCTTCCATGTTGCCGTGTGCTGCCTCCCCCAGTCTCACCAATTGCCTAGCCACCTCTCTCTTTTGAGTTGTCACGGGTCGGGCCAATGGTAAGCACACGGGCCCGCACTTTGCTATCTTTCATCAGTGTTCAAAGCGATGTTTATTGCAAGGGTGATGTATAAATAAATATGATAATCATCTAAGTGAATGCCAGAAATGAATAATCAAGAACGAGGGTTGCTAAACACTATGAAGATCTGTAGAGTACCTAAATCATAATTTATTCTAGGATATTTCAAAATGAGTCAACGTTAAAAGTAATAAGCAATATTTCAGACTTCCATTCGATCGCGTGTTTAGAATCATGTGAAATCAGAGGTGAAATAGAGCGGATACCGTGTGCATAATATTATTGAGATGGTTCGATTGAAATGTTAATCGTGTTCACAATTATAAAGTAGGACATCATTAAAAAGGTTCCTTCAGTGGAAATGTACTACTGAATTATTGTATAATAAATTCAGATAAGGCTATAATACCTTGCTCATAAGTTGGCATTTTAAATACTTTATTTAAACCTGCCAATAATTCGTAATATACTTGAATGCGTGAGTTTATATGATTCATGAATGTAGGAAGAACAGAATGAGGTATTGCAGGGTAATGGTATTCAGAAGAATAAACTCGAAACATACTCTAAAGCTAAGACTAATACATTACATATAAACCTATATACCAAACGTAGCGACTTCCTTGTTCTATGTATTTCAATGACTCTCCTGGATATAGAACGACTATGGTCGGTAATAGAGCACGAGTATTTCGCGTATAACTAGTTTACCCTTAATCAACAAGGCAAGCTGTAAAGCTTTATGTTTTGATTGTTCAGTGTGAGCCAACCAGAAACCTTTAACCGCTATTCAATTTCGCCATACCTTCTATACTGCATAGTTGGCTAAAGATGTTTATAGGCACCATTATATCTGCATTTCTATAAAACATAGGACTCATACGTTTTAATGCTTATCCTCATGGCAAAGATTGTAATCAAGACTAATTACAAAATTGTACTTTGAGTGACATTGACAATTTTGGCCATAAAATCAACCTTCATTTCTAATGAGTGGTGTAAAAAGGCCTACAGTTACAAAAGAGAAAAAGTTTTGCAATATAAAGACACATGCTATGGTCCTAGCTTCACAAACAGATTTATTAGTACAACCTATACATTCCCTTTAACATTCGTGCCATAAGTTATCCCCGCCACTCCGGTTTTCATCATATTAATATTTATGCTAATAGGTCTCCACTCGGACCGGTTTAAAAAAGGGTCAAAATGTCCAGTAATTACCGTTAACGATTTAATTAACGGTATTGATCCGATTTCGAAAATAACAACAATCTTAATTGCATAAGAACGAAAGAACACGTGTTAAATGGCTTAACCTTCTGGATTAGTCACAAGAAGTAATTAGATACCTTTAGATACATGCTATACATAAATAAAGTCCTCACGTCTGTTTCCCGAAGAGTTTTATCTTGACATAACCATGTCGCCACATTCACCTGAATTTATTAAAAGACTAACTAGGTACATATAAAACTTAAGCCAATCCATTATAAAAAAGCAATTGCTATTTTAGCAGTTGAACACAATTGACTTTTAAAACTGTAACCCAGTCAAGTACCAAAAAGATTTATGAGAATACATAAAAGAATACTTGTATGTGAAAAATATGTGAATGTACATTTCTCTCGCTAACTATGCTAAGTAAATAAACTGGCTGAAAAACCATTCTCTACGTACGTAACATTCGGTACATTTGATTCTACAGGGTTCTTATACACGCGATGGCTCGTTTCGATTGATCGGAAGAAAATCGCGACGATTGATCGCAAAGAGCCATACACTGACGATATATTATTGCATCGGCTTTTGTCGCGATAATAACGTTCGGATACACTATCGATCCAATGTAGTCGTAATGATCGTCGATCGGTCTGAAGCGACGAATTGTGCTGTATATGGGGCCCTTTAGTAAGTCACATGTTCAACATAAACGTGAAACTACTTATCTAAGTGGCACAATAATACGAATATGTATATAAACATGATACATAAATGTGTTAATTTCCAAATATCAACAGTAAGTTGGAGCAACGTACGATAACATAGTCAAATATGCTTTCCGGTGTTTACATATTTCATAATTATAAATCTAGATTCACATTAAATATGAATATAATATCTAGAGCTCATCAATGTTGTTGACTGATACTTCCTTCGCAAAGTTAACACGAACACGCAACTCTTACGAAATCCGTACAAACATTGACATAAGCATTAACCGTGTCAATGCAGCAAAACAAACTTACAGTTTGCAAGGGCGACGAAATAGACCGAGCATATTGGCAGAAACGATGCTAATTAATAACTAGGTATTCTGGTATTAAACCTTAAATTGCGTAGTCAAATATGTATGACATATTAAGCCACAGTTTGTTGGTCATCACAAATAGCTTAGATAGGACTCGTAGCAAAGAACTGAACATCGGACTGTACTCATAATTTATTTATTTACAAGCTACGCCCAGCGGTGTTACCCGCTACATTTTTCGGGGTAAAAAGTAGCCTATGTGTTAATTCAGGGTGTCAGCTACCTCCATATGCAATTTCATCTAAATCGGTCAAAGAGTTTGAGCGTGAAATGGTAACAAACATACAAACACGCTCACAAACTTTCGTCTTTATAATATTAGTGTGATTAACCAACTTATACTTTTAGTACATATAAGTTATAAGTACAGCCTTTTGGGCACCCTACCAGTCGACAGCGATGAGGACGAATACTTTGATACATAATTTTTAGTTATAAGTTAAATGATCTTATAAGTACAAAAACGATTTATCATCACATGCAGGCCAACTTTACCCAGTTCTGGGGGTAGGCCTCTTTTTTGTGCCGTCTTCGCGCCTCTGTGCCAGTCTCATTCAGTTTCCATCTACGATACCAACGATGTAATCTGGCCATCTCCCAACACGATTCAAAAGTAACAACTGTGACGTCATGAAATTGAATATTTTCCAATGCAAATGCATCAATTATAAATAAAAATATTACAGACCTATTTGCTCCTATGTTTTTAAGAAACCTCAAGTCTATTACATAGGAGAACTTGATATTTTTCTATTTACTGAAACTCTCTTAACTTCAATTACTACGACTCAGTTAACTTTTATATGCTAATGTACCCAACTACATTCATTTGTATAAAATAAACTAATCTCTAACAAAGTAAACAAGTGTATTTTTCTAAACTGCGTATAGAGAAAACAAAGTGATTCGCCGATTATTTTGTATAAATTCCGTAGTACGTTCATTGTGTAGGCAAAATTTAAGGCAAGCCGCCAAAAATGTTGGCGAAAACAGAGAGATAATCACTCAATGTTTAATTAACAAGTCTATAGAATTAATATTACATAAATTAAGAATGTGTTTGTTGGCGTACGTTTTCATTGAAGATGACAAATAAAACACACTTACTAATAAGATTTTTCGTCTCCATGCTTGAAGTTATTTATCGCGTGCTAAATTGTGCACTTATCGATAAATCTGTGGCTGATTAGTTACAATTCAGAACTACTATAGACCACAGTATTTTGTTTCTTAAATATAAATAGTATTCAACGAGTCTTTGGATAGGGGCAGAACCATATCCAACTATTTCCTAAAGTCGTATAAAAAGCTAATTAATTTTATTTCGTATTAACGCCAGCCCTAGTCGGGGTCGTATAGAGTAAATCTGCAAATCTCGTGCACCGTGTATACAGTTTGGCGCAACATCGGCCGCCGTGCCTGGACGGTGACTATCTAAATCACAAGGCTAACGCAAACGGTGATTTTCATGGACTTCATATGTACGTATTAGTTTCAGACAAAACAAAAGAAATACAAAAAAATAAAAACGTTTAAATGTGTATATTATGTCTTCATCATCATCATCAGCCGGAAGACGTCCACTGTCGAACAAAGGCCTCCCTCTTAGAACGCCACCATAAACGACAACTTGCCATTCCATATGTATTTAATGTTTATAAAAATAAAATAATTAAAAGAATATCATACTTTTAATCAGTGCTGTAACTAGGGTTCCAGCGGTGTCCAGGCACAGGGCGCAGACCCTAGAGGGGTGAGGAAATTACCAGACCAGGACCACAAACAAATAACAAGGGCGCGTTTAAATAAACTCGCACCAGAGGCACAAAGAGCTAGTTACGACACTGCTCTTAATAAGTCAACCCACACCACATCTTTACTATTAAACAACTACAAGTAGCTCTTTATGTTTGTTTCCATATCAAAATTTGATTGAAACCGATAAATTAAGTCGATCGTTTTAATACGATCGGTTTAAAGCATGAAATTAAAATTTCATTGATAAGGATTTTTATTTCACCTCATCTCTATCATTAATCTGTATACTTAGGTAGTAACTCTATTAAGAGTCGAGCACTATTTTAGTAGAATAGTGCTCGACTCTGCAAGAAAACTGAACCCTGTGTCCCAAACGTACTCCACGGTAGTCCAACTACATTCAGCTAGTGTGAATAGGGTTCGTTTTTCGTTCAAATTTTAGCAATTCAAGATTCGGGCAAAATGTTACTGGGTTTTTCCATTTTTCTCAGTGGCAACACGAAGTCTGGGTCCGTGCCAAGTTGATGTCAATAGGCTCGTCCGCTTTTACATTGGGGCCTATAACATAACTGGCGTAAAGTGTCTGTCACCTCTGTCTAGCCCATCGGGGAATACAAGCGTGATGTTATGTTAGTACGCTAAGAGTTCATATTAAAATAGTTATATTTTACACCTAACCTAATAATAGTCGTAATTGTTTTAACAACAAGACGCGAATAGTAAGAATGTATAAGATTTTTTAAGTTCATCGACACGGACCTTCCTCAACTACGTACTTACGAAAATACAAAATATTATTCTGAACAGGAAGTATATTTAATAGATACCTAATTGATATGACGACATCATTTGCATAGTCGATATATAGGTACCTACTCTATAAAACTTGTACTGTCGAGAGCTTCCTTTTGTTTTAATTGTAACGAACCTTTATAATTACAGACTACTTGACTATAATAATATAAAATAAACGATTACGCACACTTTTGTGAATCATAATAATTATGAAATCAATTGTATTTCTGAAACTAACAATACAATTTTGTAGAGTCACACGACAGTCACAAGCACAGATCGTCAAAATCGATCGACACCAATGAAATTCAAGTCAATAATGGTCTAGCGATAAGTACAACTTGCTTTAAAGGCAGGAAAGTATTAAATTGTATTGAATCGAATTTTATTGGTCCTACCCACACACTTAGTTTCACTGAAATTACAGTTCAGCAATAAACCCATACCGCGGGAAATAAGCGTACCCGCAGGTGGGAGCAGAAAAATGAAAGACACGATTATAACTCCCCACAATAGTGTCATTAATCCTTTATGGGTTCCTCGACCCCAGTTCTCGAGTGATAGACAATGGTGGTAGTCGTGTTTGTGAGCTGAATTAATGCGTATGCACATGCAATGGGAAGCGGGACTCGACCAGCCTTGAACTTGTGCATGCACTTCTATGCAAGCAATGAATGCGAAAGCAGTCGCCATTTCTAGTCGGCACGTCATGTAACGCGTACGTAAAAGCCGACACGCACCATTTTCCAGCTAGATGGACACAGAACGCACCTAACGCATCGCCTGCACCACGCCAGTCTGAATGCATTTCACGCTCCCATCTGTGTTACACTGTGCTCTCAGGCCGATAATGCTGAAATATGTTAATTAAGCGTTGACGACGTCGCACCCAAGTGCACTCGTAGGATAATCCGCTACTATTATTTCAACAACTAATAGATCATAACTGTAGAATATCCTCATAAATATACATTAGAATTTCTAGAACATGTTTGTTTCGGATTTTTATGTTTCATTATTTAATCCTTATCTGATGCTATCATTACATTTTAAATTCACGTGGGAATGTTATTGTAATTATTTTATTTGATTATTACCACGCATTTTAAGTAGGAGTAAGTTAGACTCGCTAAGAAGAAGTAAAAAAAAAGAGTTCCTAACACAAGCTTCATGACAAATGGCAAATGCTGAGAAGTCAATAATAATAAACTTAAATATATGCTTCGTTTTATACACCTATCTTAGCAAATAGATAAATGTCAAAGTCATAGTAAGTTATGGCCGGTTTCACCGATATTTTCAGTTGTGACTCTAAAGAAATAGCTTTCTAGGATTTATATTTATTAGATCACGTTTTATAGTTTCATCTCATAAGTACTCTAAATAAAAAGCATGATAAAAATAGAATAGATTATAAAGGCACACAGCATCATAAAAACAAGAATAATGTTTTTATGCATATTATATTGAGACGACACCATAAAATGTATATTGCGTTATTTTCAGAGCTATTAAATATATAGCGTCGCGTTCTGAGAGTTAAGTAAAGGATAGTTTAGTAATTTTCCAGCGATCTTGCGAATTGTGCGGGGTAAACAGCCAGTAGGTTGCGGGGTCAACGACCCGCCAACCGGTCGAGCTTTAAGCTTTGCCGGGCGGACATAGTGAGACAAACTTGGCCCACATTTCAAAGCTATTACGACCAGTATTCAATGTGTAGGAGAACGCGAGAGATCCCGGATTATTTAATGTTTTGTATGTACTACAGTACATTACCTACGTTTGACATTAAACATGAAAATGTCTTTACCTAATGTTTTTTCGGCTTGGCGTTTCGTATCTAGCGCGAAGGAATACTGTAACTACAAGGCTTTGACCAGGAAAACGTTACACGGAATATTATCTTAAGTTTATATAAGGCAAAAGTGTAAAATGCTCATTCGTCAACTTACATTTTACTTTAAATTAATGGCATTATGAATAACGAACACAGAGTCGCAGTTTTACTTATTTCAGAATATTGTCGCGTAAAGGCCATCCTGACCTTAACGTAACAGGTGGGTGAAAACATAAAACAACAAAAACATAACATCACGCTTGTATTCTCCGAAGGGGTAGGCAGAGGTGCACATATAGTACACCCACATTTCGCCAGTTATGTTTTTTAGGTCCCAATGTAATAGGGGGCGAGCCTATTGCCATCATATTGGGTGAAAACAAATATTGAATAAACTGATGAAGCAGTGATGAGAGAGGTATGACCGTTGGACTACCAAGTCAAAGGTCACAAGTTCAAAGCCCGGCACGCACCAATGTCTCATGTGCGTACTATAAATTAGTAATTGTTAAAAACGGTGAAAGAATAATCGTGAGAAAACCGGCAAACCTGAGAGATTTTTCTACGGTATGTAAAGACATATCAGAGGTGGTTTAAATTCAGACACCAGGTTGTTTATCATCCATACGATAAGAAGAATTAATCTTCTAACTAAAAACTCAGGCTAGCTCTACAGTTCAGTAACAAACCCACAAGCTAGAGACGTTGTCCGTTGAATCTCTACTGGTTTTCTCGTTGTTGCGAGTTATTGCTCTTTTATGAATAACGCACTAAAAACTTATAAAGGAAATTATTAAAAAAACCCCCTTTGTCTATGTATCACTTAAAATTACTATCAGTAATTAATTTCTAAGATAACAGAACTTTATAATTAATATACAATAACCTCCTCTCCAGATTTCGCGAGTAGAGTCGATCTCCTACATGCGCAACCTTCCTATAATCACTTTGTTGTCGTCCTTGTCGTAAACAATTAATAATACTAAATGGCACTTTATTCATTATTTCCAAGACAGCTTCGTCATCGACTTTTATTAATTTGCAACATTGAAAAGCTTCCAACCTCACTCGGAAAGTATTTTAATGATATCATAACGGATTACAGTTATGTCATTACGTGGAAGGTAATCTTTCGTTAATAACTTTGATCTGAAGAATGATTGCCTAGATTGATTTTGAGAAATAATTATTGTAATGTCATAAAACTGTTCGCATAAAAAATAACGGATTTAATATATTTTAAGCCGTTTTATTGAACTTAATAGATTAAAATATTTGTAGTGAAGTTCCTATATATTTCATGGGTATATTATAGGTAATTACTGAATTTCAAATTAAATGAAAAGAGTCACCCGATAGCATTAGCCTTTAAGTTATAGGCTACATATTCAGGTCGAAAATAAACCAAGCGTAATATTGAACCAAAATAAAGCTTCGTGTTCTATTGTGCTCTTGTTATTTCAAACTTCTGTCTTTTGTGTGAATATAAATTGATAATAAATAATCCGACTACACATTGAACTAGACCTAAACTTTTTGCTTTGAAGAGTTTCAAGATAGGCATGAGTTCGGAGATAGGCTAAAAATGTAAATGTAAACTATAAAAACAGTTTAAAAAAATCAATATGAAGTTGCGATAAATTTATTTTATGTAAATTTTTTAGTCAAAAAATATGTTTTAATAACGGTACCCAAATAGTTATTTAATTAATGGCATGTTATCTAATTAAAGTGGATATTTAAGGCAATTAAGTTTGATAAACGACATAATATTATATTACGTTAGATATGCGTTCAATACATTATTATTATAAAACACACTTAATGCAAATTCAATAATTATATAACAATTCGTATATGGAGTATAATTTTTTTTTTGTCTTTGGTAAGCTCTGCCTTTATAACAAACTTTTTTGATATCAATAGACACATGTTTTACTAATGAGTTTATGACCTATTTACAAAAAAGGTACTCTGGCCTGTAAATTAAACTACCGGTACAATCATTCGTTCTCCTTTGTTGAACTATAAATTAACAAGCCTCATTAGCCGTTTAAAACACAAAATAGAGAGAAGTTTCTAAAGTTTATTGCTTGTACACTTTTAGTACAAAGGGGCTTTTGATACTAGGTGCTTAATTGCCCCGAAAGAGATGAGATAAAGCCAATTTTACCGGTAAAGCGTCGTTGTGGGTCGTAAACTGTTTTATTGCATTAACGCAGCAGTATATTGCCTGAAACCCTGCATGCTTTGTGAATGTACTCGGCTGAAATGAGAAATACTTTTTAATTTGCACGTGGAATGGTGCGGCCAGCGCGTTCTTTAGAATGAATTCGGAATAAAACAATCAATGGTTTACTTAGTGTTTAAATTTTATTACACAATCTGTAGATACTCCTTTGTCCGTTCTGACCAGTGCGTACAACAATAATAAGAGCATTTCTTCTCTTTGAAGTAAACAAAGAAGTCGAAGGTATTGACAACAATCATATAGTTAAAAGCATCTGTACTCGACCTATTTCGTGTTGAAATGAAACTATGAACGTTCCCGCAACCGCCCTCTATGCGCCTGCGCCGACTGGTTACATTAATCTCTCGCTTTGCGGTTAGTGTGTCGAGTAACGGTACAGCGGCAGATGGAGCCAGCGCGCCTACACCAAAACATAGAGCATTAGCCTCTGTAGATATGATGTACTTATGAAAATATTTAATGGCTAATACCTATCTAACTACGCTGAACTTACTCACCGCCTGAATTTCTGCTACGAATGAATGCACATTGATGCTTTATTTATATTTTGCAGTTTTTAAATTATAAAACAACAGCATAATGCTTCCATTTCCAAAAAAGAAATAAGTACCTACAATATAAATTCATGTGTGGCTTATTACGTCCCTCATCAAATTATATTTGTACCTAACCGCGCGTCTGCCGATGAGACAATAAATAAACTCTGTGTATGCTCATTCGATGCCAAAGTATTGAACTTGCGCGGGTTGTAGTGTGTCATGAGCAGTTATGTGATGCTTGTGACCCACTTCATTGTTAATCACACACAAAAAACATAACTAACCATTGTCCGCACTGTCCAATTGCACGCACATTTATAACACCGGTCCTGAAATATTTTTGACTGTTAAACCCTGCTTTTATTGTCCTCTTTCTGCCTGGAATTTACAGAAAAATCATCGCATATTGATAGTCATATTGATTTGATAAAATTGATATTTTGATGAATTTCCTCTCCGAGTGACGAAAACGAAATATTATAAACCCGCTGACTAAAAAATGCAGACAAAAGAATTCTTCAGTTCAGAGAACCTGTATAATAATTAAAATCCTTGCACTATAGGTAGATACCGGTAAATATAATTAAGTAATTTATTCTACCAAAGCAAGTTATGAAAAAAAACGGTAGAATTTCCCACAAGACGTGTTAGACAAAATTGACTATAAACGCTGAGAACTTCTTCAATTTAAAGTTTGAACCCAATTCCACACAATGACGTGTATGTTTTTCATTACACTACGAAACCTATCAACTATAAATTACAATGTTCGACGTCACATGTTCAAACAGTTACAAAGTATAAGAGACTCTATTTGCGAACAAAAAAATGATCACGAATCAAATGCATAACCTAGATTTGGTAGCAATAAAAAATCTATACAGTTATCTATCGAATCATATTATCTGTGAGGCAGGACCGGAGAGCCGGGTCGACGACCGCACCAACTCACGTTTTTAGTTTGACGTTTTGGTTTATAGAATACTTGAAGTGGCAGAAAATAAATAATTTTGATGAGACCTGAGATGTAACTGGTTTCTAAGAGGCCAAAATGGATGTGTGAACTTTGAAATTTAATAAGAATACAGTTTACGATGACAGGACGCGATTATGTCAAATGAGATAAAGAAGCACATTTCGCGACGTGGGTTCTCCTTATTTAAAATACACTAAGAAACTACACAATGATCTATTAGATGACAAAGCAGTTTGTTGTTCAATGAATAAGTAACAGTTCTGCGTAATTTTGACTCACATAAACAATTGTTATATCATCGATGACAAATAAACCTAACATGCTATGATTTAAGATTCATTTGTTATTTCAATCAGCAAACAAACTGTCGAACCTTCTATTACGAAGGCGTGTAGAAACCGTCGGTAATGAGTGAAATATCGAAGTCTTATTATTACGGTAATTATCACCTGCCCGTCACTTCATCGAGCTATAAACGTTGTTAAAGGTTTCGGTATCTGCGGACTGGACTGCAGGTCCGGTTGTTCTGACACAGAAACCTGGTGCTCGGCCCGCGTTGACCGACAACCGCTCTCACTATAATTGCAGTGAGTGCAACGACCGACAATCTTCGCCGACGATCGCGAAAACAAACAGTGGACCCCAAATTACTTTGACGCACATTACGTTTACTAACGACACTGGGGGGAAAAACAAATGCTGAGTCAACTAATCAACTTTCAAGCGTAGGTACGTACTCATGTACGGATTGTACAATGAGTTCTAATTCTGCATCTATTTCTTTAATATTTTTTCTTGTACCATTCAGTTTTGTATTATGAACACACTTTAACTACATCTTAAGTTATTTGTCAACCCACTCTCTTGTATTATGGTCCTCATATTGTCGTAACGACACTCTCGGTAAAACAAATCCCAAGCTCAACCTATTCTTAGATAAGTAAACTTGTAAGCTCTGGTACTTCATTACATAAAACTAATAATTTATTTAACTCCAACTGGGTTTTATGCAGCCAATATTTTTCACACAGTATTATTGTAGGTGAGGATACCCGATCCTTTATAGACGCCCAGTAGTAAGCTTAATGCAGTACAAGTACTTATTTCATCTTAGGTTCAGTATCGAGTGTGGCACGAAGAGTATCAGTTTATAACATTACGAAACCCATAAATATACATTTTTAATGATTAGAACATGATCATAAGATACAATGTGTTAGGACCAAGCTTGTAGACTGTAGAAAGAAATTTTCAATGCAAACATCAACGATAATACATTATTTATTCATCTCCAAACGATAGTCATTACTGTGATTACTAGTTTCATCGATCCAGTAAGTAGTTAAGTATGGTCGATTAGGGAAATGTGAAGCTATGTTCTGCCGTTAGAACGCTCTACGTGATCGCTCGCATGTCATTATAGTATTGCCTACAACATCAATACAGACAAATAAAATTGGTTTAATTTCAATAATAACTGTTTTGGTCCATAGATTTATAACGTTGTTGATGTTTTGATGATTTGATTTTGGATTGATAGACTTTTAACGTTGTGTGGGCAGAGCTAAGGAGGTCTATGAACTGCCTAATTGTAGGAACACTAAGTCAACCTACTGAATTTTTTTGCGTCTTCATTATTCAAATATTGTACGCACTAAATGACAAAAAGACTGCCTCGTTGGTCTAGTGGTCGCTAAGCGCGACTACTAAGCACGAGGTCCTGGGTTCGAATCCCGGATCGGGCAAAGTGTTACTGGGTTTTTCCATTAGGTTAATCTCAGTAGCAGCACGGAGTCTGGATTTATGCCCGGTTGATGGCATTAGGCTCGCCCCCTATTACATTGGGACCTAAAAAACATAACTGGCGAAATGTGGGTGTTCTATATGTGCACCTCTGCCTACCCTTACGTTATGTCTTTAAATGACAAAAAAATATATATGAATCATCAGAACTGTTGGCTTTAAACCACTCTAGTTAAAGTTCAAGATATTTTTCGGTTTTAAATGTTGTTCTTAAACAAGATTATTCAAATACCTACTAATAGGTAATTAGTCCAACCTAGATACAAAAAGGTCAATATTTAAATACGCAGACTACTACTACTACAATGTACTAAACTCCAGACATCCAAAGTTGAGCAAAGTTGAGCTCCGTAAATGTTGTTCTGTATCGATTTTCGAAGTATCGATTCCCGCGGTACTCATTGTGAATGTAGTGCGCGTAGATGTATAAAGCGAGGCCTCACCCCATCAGTAATGATTCTAATTTAATAGGTGGAAGTGAGCAACATTTCCCCTTTCTCTGCAATCAACTGGGCAATCTCCCCCCACTCTCCGCACCTAAACATTAACTAGGGAGGGCGATAAACCTTTGCGGAACGGACAAAACCATGACTCAATATACACTTAGTTTTAATTCTACTTTGATTTTGTTTATATTTGCGGTCTTTTCATCAGTAAAAGTTGAATTGAAACCAATATCTTTATAAAATCATATATGTTTGATTGGATAGTGTTATTAGTTTTAAAATATTTTGGTTTATCCATCCGTCATTATAGCCAGTTGACATTAACGCCATTAGGAATAAGGTAAAACGTCTGCTGTAGTTCCTTGCAATCATAAACTTAAACTCTATCGTCTTCAACCACCGGCTAAAACTATGTTTCTTGTGCTAATCAAGTTATCATTTAAAACGTGCTGCCTGTAATCAAATGAAATGAAAGTTATACTGTATTTCAATACTATGAACGTATTAGTTCACATAGGTACAAAAATAATATTTGCAACTATCATAATTTCATGCTTCATAAATGCTGGCCGTGAAATAATTATTTTAATAGTGGGCTAGCGCGGCCGACTGTCCCTACTACCTACTATATCGATGTACATATTGCCGTCAGCCAATACTTGTACTAGTTGTCCATTATCATTGATCTGCACTGCCCTACTGGTCATCCGTATCGATGTCCAGTCCGAGGTCATCTTTGTGCCTGACATCTATTATTAACGCTGACAGGCACGCTTGACTACCGATTAGAACTAACAATAGGAGCTTTCTATTGTTACGGGTAATGTTTGACAAATAACAATTTTTTCTTTATTGTTTTTGTATTGGTATGGAGAACTAAACCTATACGGCTAGGCTATCTAATCTTTTTTTAGAGGCGGGTTACAGCTAGCCTTCTGTTTCGGGCTATAAAGGGGGTTAATATATTTAAATAGAGACAAAAACCCCAACTTTAATATTTTAGGCAATCCTTGCAATTTGGTAGATATAGGTACATCTTGTATGTAAACTTCGTGTGATTACAATTAAGTACGTTAAAAAAATAGCATCTATTTATAAAGTATTTATCAAATTTGACGGCCTGACTGGCGCAGTGGGTAACCGATTGGACTGTGGCGCTTGGGGTTGCTGTGTCGATTCCAGCATGGGACAAACATTTACGTAATCCACAGATGTTTGTCCCGTGTCTGAGTGTTTGTGTGTGTGATATTTTATGTTAGTAAAAACGCAACCACGATACTGGAGAAATTGCTAGTATGAAAAATTGTCGGACTCTCGAAACGGAACCACACAAACTCATGTTCTCTTAAAAAATTTGAAATATAGAAAACAATAGACATTACATGCTGTTCCTTTTTTTATATTGCAACTATAGACAAAAAAATATCATGCAAAAACACACCGTATGGCAGAATACATAAATATCAATCTGCACTATACTTAGCAGGCATAGATAAAGCATAACGTTATCAATGCCCCCATACCCTATTTGAGTGTCAGATAGATCACATCGTTGTGCAATTACCGTTTAACACACGACACAGATTGCCATACATACAATACATACCAGGTAATTAACAAAACGATAATAATATAATATATTAATAATAAGTTAATTTACCAGTAATTAGTTCCAGTACATTTACTTAAATTCTACTGGACTCCGCACTAGGTCGGGCCTGTCTCGTGGAGTCCATGGGTGGTATTATTGGATAAAATGATACTGAACAGTGGTAAATGTATCATTTTTTTTATTGAAATGTCAACAATGTAGGCACGTAAAAATATAGTTTGGCAATATAAATAGTAGTAATAAAATAACTTACATTTCGACATCTTGTTGGACCAACTTTTCAGCTACCGCAACCTATAGACAAACGTTTAAATTATACAATAATCCTCAAAAATATGCACATAAATTATAATATGTTGTATTAAATGTGTGCGACTCTTTCGACTAACAAAACTAGTATGTGCGATAACGACATTATTCAACTGTATACTGGATGCCTTCTGCTAAAATAATAGTAGGTATCTTTTTAGTTCAAAATGTTGATACAGCGGAATCTATTACGAAACCATCACATAGCCATCAGTGATAACGATCAATGATTGTGAGGGAATAGTTTTAATATGTACTGTGTTTGCATATTTTATCTCATTCTGTTATCTATTTATGCATATATTTACTAATACGTAATAGATCATCCAGTTTTCATATAGTACAGTCAGCATCATAAATAGCTGCACATTTATTTTTAATACACCATTAATTAAAGAACACCTTATACAGTAAGAAATCTTGAACTATTCGCTGATCATCATTTGGATGATTCTCTAATTTGAAACAATACTTATCTTGAATTGATGTTTATTTTTTAAAATTATTTAAAATAGCGTGGTGCTGGTGGTGGACTTGACATGTTAAGTTAGTTATGATGCTGACTATACTTGTCATTGAGGACATCGCTAATCATTAGGTTATAATATACATTTATACAGCGTTTCGTGGTCGAAGCATATTTATATACACAAGCGAAATATATTGTTTAGGTAGAGTTAATTTTATTCTAATAATAAGAGGTAATCTAATATACGAGTATTATACTTAAATATTGCCATTTTTAAAGTATAAAAATCCTGTCGCTGAAGGCGTTAACTATTTTTATTTTTTAAACACGGTAGATAATAGCAGGCTTGTGAAACAAATCCAAGTATTCCTCTACAAAACCAAAACTAGATGGTCATGAATAATATTTCTTTCTGATGTCCCCAGAACAAAATGTCTTAAATCAGTTGTATAAATATGTATCTATTCACTAGAAATCGCTAAGGATAGACTGATTACTTAGCCCAATATCTAAGTATTATGAAAATAATTAGAAATAGCTGGTGTGAGACGCGCGTCCTTTATGGTCCTCGACCTTTTTAAACAGAGACTAAAGCATTTCTGTCGACCTTTATCACTTTGTGCAGACATTTCACGTCCCGGGATAAATGCTACGACAACACATGTCCCTACTCTACATGTCTATTGTTAAACAGGTACTTGATACCCTCAGAATTATAGGGTGTAAAATAACGTGATGTTTAACTTAGTATGGTTTGGTGAATTTCACACTATCACTAAAAATCTAAACATTTTTTTACTGTGAACACTATGACTCGCGTAGCAGACACAATAGGTGATCAATCGACGTATACCATATACGTCTTATCGGACTGGGAAAGGGTTAAGATTTAATTTTGTATAGAAACATACGATGCACCTACTCCTTGAATGGTAAAGAACCGTTACTAAATATTGGAATGCAATAACTGACGATAAATGAAATGCAATGTACTTATGTACCTACCTATTTATCGTATTATACGCGAGGTTGCGTTATCGTGCATTGTTAAAACAAAGTAGCTAGTTAATAAGCTTCTAGCCGTATCCAAAACGCTACTTTTTGCGCAATTTAAGCATTTACTTATACCTTATTTGCCTTACCAACAAGCTTGATTTATAATTTATAATATAAAATAATAAACAATAGTAAAACGATACTATTTACCTTGAAATTGATACTGGTGTAGCAACATTTACCTACGATTTTTACATTTATTCGAAATGTTTAATGGACTGTATATAATAACATAAGACAACTTATTATTTTACAAATTATTTAAACATATAACAACGTAAATATGCCTTATTTATATTTCATCATAATGCCATCATTTGTCAACATATGTCACTGTTGGAAAATATACAGCCATTAACATTTCCCGCTACAATAAAACCTTTTTGCGTATCCCTATGTGTGTGTAGGATTTGTCGCACAGTCCAGGCAATATGAATTATGAAGTAAATAGTAACGTGGACCTCAACATACAGTATCTAATGTCTATTTTTATTTGTAACTATCTGTGGTAACATCCAACAAGTCTCTGGTAACTTCCAGTTGCATAAAAATACATATAAAGTACCATAATATTGCTAAAATCTTAAATATACCATTCAACTTTACATGGCTTCCACGTTGAACATCACACAGCCAGTCATACAGTGGTTTAACTGAAAAACGATATAATAAACTGTGTGACTTGATTTAATTAAATACATTTTGTGATATATTTATTAATTTTAGCTAATAAACGAGAATAAACTTGTCATACATTTTAAGTATGAAACAGGAAAGGACCCGTCATACTGAAACATGTTTCACTGCGCCAAAAACTCATTGATAGCTAAGAATATCGATCCGACCAAATTTATTAGGTCCTGCAGAGTAACTAGATTGAGAGCACATGTTTTATAAAAATAACGGTATTCATAATAAACAATGCTAAGAAGGCCAGCCGTGTTAGCTACGCACATGATAATGAACTGAGAGCATTGGGTATTATTAGATTTTATTATTTATTTAATCTGTTACCTGCACATAGAAACAATTGAATATATTCTATTATACTCACCCATATTATCCTAGATCTTTTATTATATGTTACACAGTCTTGTTCTTTGAATTAACTGGAAACTAATATTATTTCAGCGCAATATCTATTGCACTAAAACTATTTAATAAAATCACTATTGATATTTTATCTAGTTACGTACATTTATGTCATAAACTATTGTTTATTTATAACATTCTGTTGTAAATGTACATTAATATATTATTTCACTGCACTATTTTATACACGCCGCATTTTCAGTGATGTGAGTCGCGGAAAACGCGCTGTCTAGCCAACGTTTTTCGGAAAAGGCTTCGTTCGGCGCATGCGTGAACACTTAGAGGTTATCTACTTTCCCTTTCATTTTCCTTTTGACGAAAAAGAGACAGGTGGTTACTAGAGTAACATGCGCAGTGTTATTGATAAAATTGTTGGCGGGAAAACACACCATCTGGGGTGATCGTTTTGTGAAATATGATTGGCTGGCTGTCAGACAGGGAGAATCGGTGGTTGTTTTGCGAACTGTCGCGCTGGTGACGGTTTTGTTCTAGGAATCCTTTGACATGGCGCGCAATGTATTATAGATATAATTTTGTTGACGTCATGAATTTAACAATATTTAAGTTTGTGCATTTTGGTTATACCTACTACCTACGTAGATAATAAAAATATAAAACTTAGATCATTTAAAATATAAATTTAAAAATATATTTTCAAAAACTAAAATCACGTGGCTATCAAGAGCCATCTGGCTTTTTGTTCAGAGTACCTCTGACTTCGCAGTCTGCAAGTTTTTAGCAGGGTTAACTGCCAAAAGTATGCAAGAGGTAGGTAGCGCAAAATAATCTTGTAGATATTAATATTGCTAGTTCCTAAATATGTAGCATAGCAATAATGTTCAAATTGGATGCAAGGGCTTAACGTACTCTCCGAAGCACGTGGTCTCGTTGTTAGAAGAACTGCCATCCATCCAACTGACAGCAACGTCTGCTTATACTCGCCCTACAATGATCTGCTGCGTCATTTGATTCTACCCACAACTTACGGTAAAGTTACCATCATTTCTCCTCAATTAATTTATATTTAATATTATAGTAGGTATTTTAAGAAAAATCTCAGATTTATAAAGTAAGTATATCTCATATTTAATATAATGACTAATAAGTAACAATATATTCAAACCTAAAAATAAATAAGTAAGCAAATAACTTTAAAATTAAAATATTGAATAAATCTAAAAGAAATAGTTATAACTAAATAATTACCTACCTGATTCGATTACTTAACATCTTGAAACTAACAGAAATTGATGATTTCTGTCTTTGCGGTAACACTAAAACCTATAAGTCTAAACATTTTGATACACCCGGTATCTCAGCACTTCTATAATACGCTGGATCCGGCTGGGGCCCCGTACGATTGCGCAAGGACCTATTCAAAAGCCAACATCGTCCAAACTTCGGCATTTGTTTCATCTCACTATCACCAAGCCGCCAACCGTATTCCCAGTTGGTACATTCAGGTAAATAATATTTCTTCTCGGGCCAAATATCTGCCCTCAGTTTTAAATAGCGCTCCCTGCCAAACATGGGTTTGGGTTTAAGTAATATCGATTGCAATTCGCGGTCTACGGGTCGCATTAGTGGGTCTAATGTTAGATCGGTGTCTGGCCTGGCTAGTCTAGGATCCTCGGCGGCGTCTCCGACACCGATGTTCACGACTGTGTTGGTATGTTGTATACTCTCGATACCTTTTACGTACTCCCTATCAAGTGGAGGGATCCTCTTCTTCTTGCCACTGGCAGTGATGTTATCTCTTGCGATAGTTGGTATTCCTCCACGCATGTTCGCTGTGACAACATCCGTCTCGTAGTAGTTAGTAGGTTCTCTGTGTAGTTTAGTAGCCAGCATCACCTTGTCCTGGTGTTTGAAAAGCCATTGCGCTCTCACCACTTTTTCTTTTTCATACATTTCCTTGAAAAATATTATTACTTTTGGGTTGTTTATGTCTTTACTCATTCTTGAGGTGTTTTTCTGCATTTTCAAAATAATAATAATTAAAATGGTACACGTTTTGTGTAGAAATCTGTTGGATACGGCCTTTAGAGACGTAATATTATAATAGACGGGTAATACTTATCAATAGATTATTTAGTTATAAACACAGGTCACGGATTGAAATTATCTTAACAATGACAGATCGTAGGTTTGAGTTTCATATATATATTTATCAATATTTAGGTATATTATTATTCTCAAAAATGACATCCATATAATGTGAAAATTCTTCACATTATGGCTTCAAAATATACTGGTGACATTTTCACCTATTAGTTAGAACCTTATTTTTAATTTACTGAAGTATATAGAAAAGAGGTAAAGATATACTGAGCTGTAGACCCTAAGCTATAAAGAGTATATTACTAGTAACGTATACCTATTATACAAATATTTTACAATTTATCTATACCCTAAGCTTAGACGCTGAATCCAAAGAAGCCCTAGAACATAGAGCCATAACCGTGCAATGAATGTAGATCGATAGAGATTGTAACCTTTCACAAAATTACCGCTCGTAAAATTTATGCTTGTTGTGCAAAATAAATCGTGCGGGAATCGAACCCACTGAACAGCGCCAATCGGGTCTGTTAACTCAAAAAGTATGAAGCATCCTTAAGATCGTTTATAGGGAAGCGTTGGTTTATAGAGAAGAGAAGATTTAGTAGTAGAGACTGTTTTAAACAATATTTTTTAGTCTTCTGTTGAGGAACTATAATAAGTCACTCATCATTTCTGACTATGACTGCCTTGTTGGTTTAGTGGTTGCTAAGCGCGACTGCTAATCACGAGATCCTAGGAATCCCGGGTCGGGCGAAGTGATACTGGGTTTGTCCATTGTTATTTTCAGTAGCAGCACGGAGTCTGGATTTGTGCCCGGTTGATGGCAATAGGCTCGCCCCCTATTACATTGAGACCTTAAAATATAACTGGCGAAATGTGAGTTTATGCTCATCATTTCTCAGTAATCCAAATAAGTAAGTTGGGTAACCGCGCCTTAACCATTTAATTTTACTTAAATTAAGGAAACAGTAAAACACGTCATATTTCAAAATTTGTTTAATCATAAATAAATAACATTTTTTGTTTGGAACAAAACAACCTCCATAATTATTCACACACCATACAACTCGTCATTTAGTGAATTACAATTATTAATTTTCTAATTACTTTCTAATAATACTTACAGCAATCTTAAAATTAATGTTGTACATAGTTTTATTACCACAATTAATTTGAGATTTTTTTCATGTAAATATCTAATGCTTATAGAGAGAATTATTCCAATTACAAAATATTTTTTTTAACTTTCGTTATGGAGGATTTGGTCATAATAATGTAGATATGGAAGAAGAAGTAATCGATCCAAAATGTGAAGTAACTACTCGAATATGTTTTGCTTCCAAATGTAAAGCATACATAGAACGATATTTTATATTTAAAAAGTTATTATTAACTTTTTAAGTTTCCCAACTTTGTACGTTTAAATGTTAAAGTTTAATTTGCTATATTTAAAAACATTGAGAGTATAAAAATATACCTTATATGCATGATCATCAAAGTCAAATTTAATGAAAGACTAGAAGGACAACTACCAGCGAATGATTTATTTATAGAAGACATGCAAAATATTGCAGTTCAATAAAAACATAAGTAACAAAGTAACAGGCTTTTACATTTCTTTAAAAACCTCGTTATTGAAAACAATAAATTTAGTTTGAAGCCATAATTGACACTTTTTCTAAACAAACTTAGTGGACGACACAAACAAAATCGATGCATGAAATACTATTTTAAAATCGAAAATATTATTGGAATGGATCAGCGGGTGCCGTAACTGTCTTGATAAAATAATTAATGCGAGGCCACGGTTCCTATAAGCAGACATAGAACAAAACAATCGATGCATAAATAATATAATAATATATAGAAAACCCGAATTTATAATAAGTACTTACCAAAATTACAACATGTTAGTATTACAGTATTTATAACATTGATTAATTATTTACAAAAATTACGTTGTGCGGCTGAAAATCATTACTTGACACACACGAACCCGTGGTTAGTGTATATCATTATTTTCGCACACACTCTTACGTCACCATAATCGAAGGTTTTAATAAAATTTATAATAATTTTTAAAAAATCCATAAGAAATACATACGCATGAAAGAATTCATGATAAATCCGAACAATAGAGAACAATAAGGATTTTAGTACAACAACTACATAAAAACTTTTTGGTATTTTGGTCATACAACTACGTCACGACAGTTAGGCCCTGTTTTGTTACACTTACTGCGGTTAGCGTGGGTTAGAGTATTTTAAAGGAGAAATATTTTATTTTCTATGAGAAATTGAATATTTCATTAGCTGTAAAGTGTATCTTAAATGATACCAAAACTATCGACACACACGAAAAAACTTCATGTAATACGTAGTAGGAATAGACGAATGAGGTAAATTAAAACATTACATACCTACTTGTAAAATTTTCTCTTATTAGGTACATACTTAAAAATGTAAAGCTACATAATGAAGTGTATAAAAATAGTGCGGCGATGGTCATGACAACTTATCGAATATAACGCCTGGCGTTTAGATAAATTTCAAATTCGACTAAATCATCTATTTACTAAACGAATATCACACAGCTGTCAGTTAAACTCGCGCGAAGTGCATGTGTATTACACGAAACGTCCAACATTCCAAGCAGACCAATAGGAAAAATGATGTGAAGTATAAACAAATGGGGACATACGCAATAATGATGATAAATTCATTTTCTAAAATGCAATACAACTTACGAATCACAACTAAAACTTAGTGAAATTTCAATGTTAGTTGTGCTAGAAACTTAAATGTATTCTAATCCTAACATCCTAAATGGACGATTTGGCTTCGCTATTGGCCTCTGAAACGTGGAAACACTAATCACTTTATCACATTGTCATAGTCTGTAGCGGGACAAGTTAGTAGTCGTTGAGCTGACAGAACTTGTTGGGCTCCCTTAGGGTGAGCGCGTTGTTGCACACGAGGCCGACGACCGGGTTCTCCAGGTTCTCGTACTTGGAGTTAGTTTCGGAGGAGAGGCTGACCGCGCCACTGCTGTCTCCCTCGTACGTGTTCTCTGTGTCGTCTACGTTCTGCGAGCTGATGCTGGACTTGTCGTTCCTCTCCGGTTCCTTGTCGAGCCCGTAGTCGAACTTCTCGCCGCCCTCGTTGTTGGAGAGGTCGATCCAGTGCGCGCGGTTCATCTTCACCCGGTCGAGCATCGGCTGCAGAGCCGGAGACAGCACCGCGAATGCCTAGAAAAGACAGTTTTAACTATACAGTATTAAATATACTCAACTAACGCAAAACAAATACAGTGTTACCACCTTTGATTTATATATACTGTGTTTGTGAATGACAGATAATATTATAAAAATTAATTTAATGTTTTTAATAATTCAATATAAAATATATTTAGTTATGCATATAGTAAAGAATTACAATGTAGAGAAATATTCCATAGATTCCATCGAATAAAAAAATATCCAACGGGATGTATCCTTTATTATAGTTACAAGCCACTGGTAACAATGTACTACTTTCACCAAATAGATTGCCAATGTCAGTTTTAAATTCAATTCAAAATAAAGAGCATGTATTTATTTTAGATTTAAATTAAATAGGTTTATTATTTATACTGTAAACTGAGTATTACCTCATAAATGGGCAGACAGATGGTATCGATAAACTTAACTTGCATGGCCGGGAGCTCGTCTTCTTTATCTCTATTCATTATGTCCTGTAATTAAATTTACATACTATTATTTTCATTATTTTCTTAATGCTTTATCTAAGTATAATTGGGTATTTAACACCTCTTATTAATTGATATACTTGTTTTAACCTGTCATAACACTATTCCTCCATAGGTTGTGAATATCAATAGAAAGCCGTGACGTCACCAAAATTACACCAATAATTATCAGCTGGAAGACGTCCACTGTTGAACAAAGACCTCTCCCCTATGAAGGGGGGGGGGGCATAATTCCCCCGCTTAGCAAGCAGCTTGGGGATCGCAGTACCTATTGGTGTTGAAGTTACAGAAGACGCTGCTGCCCAACTTCTGGATTTTCGACGACGACACTCACGGCATGAAAGGGTGTGGTCAATTCTAGGCCAACATCAACTTATGAATTATGAATATAATGCTACACTCACAATGGGCGTTAGATTCAAGTTCTGCCGCTCCAGGTCGCCCTGCCTGAAGAACTCGCCGGCGACGAGCGCGGCCACGCGGCGCTCCACGGGCCAGGGCTTGGTGATGGCGGCCAGGTCGCACGCCGTCATGAGCATGGCCCGCAGCAGCCCGCGCCGCTCCTCGCACTCGCCCCACGCCGCGCTCACCTGCCGCTCGGTGCTCACCAGCTCTATGAACGCCTTGCGCTTGCTGGAAGACAAGGGATTGGTAGAGTTGAATTCTAGGTTTCTAATAGGAGGATGATTGATTGATCCAGGATATGCCTTCCTAGTTGAGTTTAATGCAGTATTCATTTTTAACCGCGGCTAGAAGTGCTTTTGGGGGTGAGATGAAAGTAATTTTTATAACAGATAATGAAATGTATCATTGAAAGAATCGTAGGATCCCGTGTAAATAGACAGTCCATAAGCCTATTTATTGGTTATCCTTTTGTATCCCTCAGAGATAGATTAGGGACCCTCAATTTGGACAACATTTTGGATCCAAAACCGTAGGTATTTATTGCAGTTTATAGTGCAATCAACTGTAGACATACCTCCTACTCATTTTACCACTTACTCCTACGTCATATTAAAATATGTAACTTCCTTTGCGCTAGTTAGGTATGCATGTAGGTTTCAAGATCATCTTCCATCGACGCCTTGATAGAAAATGTCATCATCTTCATCAGCAATACACAAATACTTCATATCTAAGTACCTACCTGAAATATACAGCCAAGTCGGTGGACAGGATAGCGTCTTCGAGCACTTTGACGACTTTCTCGTAGTCATCTGAGGATAGGTTGAGCAGTATCTGGTTTCCTGGCGAGTTGAGGATCATGAGGCACTGGTCGAAGTGGTGGTGCTCCATCGTGGAGGTCGAGTACAGCTGCGCCAGTGGAGACGAGGCTCTGGAACGAGGTAGCAAAGGAATTAATAAAGACTATTATATATTTACCTACATGAGAATAAAATTAACCCTTTCAATGTCCACCGTGCATATATTTGTTGCAGCAATTGTTTAACTATTATGTCTACTTATTGGACAGTCAACGTGTTAAACATATTTAGTCGATTAACGCCGAAGCAATTTTATTTCAAACTAATAGCGACTCTTACCTTGCTAATTGTTTTCTGGTGTGCAAGAAAGTGTAAAAAGTAATCTTATAGATTACTCTAATCAGATCAGAAGTTGGTCTTCAAATAGACTTTCTACTGTTGATCACAGCACTACGATAAGGCATCGCCGCTTTTCAAAATAACAATTTCATTTTTTCTATACAACTTACTTGATCTGAAACGAGTTATTGGTCCCTCGGTGATCAAGGTCGTGGCACAGGCAGCCGATGATGAGAGCCAGGCACTCGAGCTCACCGAATATCTTCCACCATTGCGTCTCCTGAAACAAGGCATAATATACCTCAAGTTTCGAGTACTAAAGATTATAATTAGGTGATGCAGGGGTACCTTAAATACCAACTACGATTTTGTTACAGTCGATCGTACGGCGTACAATCGGTAATCTTTGTTTTAAGCTAAAGTCCTCTTGTTTTGTATACCTATAATTCCATTTCAATCTTAAAAAATAACCCTTTAGTTAATTATTTTTTAACTATTTCATTCCCTATTTTCACCGTTCTCACAAACCTTTAGAAAAGTTCTTTACATTAAAAAAACTCACCGTCAATATAGCGAACATCATTTGGGCGACGTTGAACGCGTGTCTCCAATTATGGTACGTTACATTGCGGTAATTCTTCTTGACGCTCAGCAGCCACCGGCAGAGCACGCTGTAATCTATGTGGAACCGCTCCACAAAGTCGAGGTCTAGGAACATGCGGAGACACGCCCGCAGTGTGTCGTCGTCTGTCATGTCGATGTCGTCGAAGGCTAGCTCGTGGAGGCTGAAGTGGGCCGACGAAGGTATCCTTAACGTCTGCTGAGGAAAATAATTGATGTTTCATTATTATGCGACGACTGCGTCTGAAAAATTTGTACCTACTAAGTTGTTACTGTACTTTTTTATTCCATACCTATTAAATCATATCACTACAATGTAATTTATTTAAATGAAATCAAAAGTTACCCTACCTATTTTATCACTCATGACATTTTACAGCCGGAATATTGCCAACAAAATTATTGCTAGTATAAATTATAGTATAATAGTCGCCACGCAGGCAACACACACGTTTAGCGCATAACTCTAGTAAATTACATCAACATTCACCCACGAGGTAAATTAAAACTCGTTATCAATAAATAGTCAGTAAATTATGTGAATATGCAGTCGCAATATGAAATGCTCCACGTGAGATTCGCGTGGAATTTAATTACGCGCATACAGACTTCAGCATCGAATTTAAATGGCCGAAACAATGTGGCTATGTTTAATTACGAGCCCAAAGCAATGCTAACAGGCTACCTGCGGCTTTAACATTGCAGCGTGATTTCGTTCTCTAAATTTTTGTAAGTGATATTGTTTTGTAGTTTGGTCAATATAGTACATGCTTATTATTTCAATACTTTCGTCTATCGGACGTATAAATGTGTATAGAAACCATTCTACATTTATATGTAACGTAGCAACGTGATGTATTCTCCATATTTTGTTTGTTCGCAAAGTCTAAACAAAACCAGAAGCTTCCAACTTTCCACGAACAATCATGGACCAAGTTGGGAAGCAAACCTGTTAACGCAAACATGTTCATCTAATTACACTTTGAGTTTGTTAATTATATGACTGCTTCAGACGTTTCGCTTGGAGCCACCAACTTTACAACTACAACTTGCAGCGACTAACACATAGGTACATCGAACACTAATGCAATAATGTGTTCGGGACGGCCGTATATACAATTAAGTACTTTATTGCTAAGTGTTAAGGTCTAAAATCACGTGTTCATGTGTAAGTGATTACTGTGTAATGTTCATTTGTGTTGTGAACCCACCCGTAGCCGTTGAGCGTCGTCTAATGATGCGGATGCGTGGTAACTTAGTACCTGCAATAATATAAATAACATGTTTAGATTAAATGGGCCTTGTGAAATTATGCATGAGTACTGGCTAATTTAATAACATAGATGTCTACATAAATCCAAAATAATTTCTGGATATCGAAACAATTTCTTGTTTGTTAAGAGCAACCTAATGATGCTTTAGTCTTATTCCGCTACTAGAAAAGGTTTCATCTATCGATGTTTCTGGATAGATGCTATCAAATTCTATTGATAATTATTATAATGAATGAGTTAACTCACGTCTAAGGTGACGCTCTGTTTCGCCATGGCCGTGATGGCTTTCTCGTACATGTGCGTGTTGTGTATGCCCATGCCGCAGAATATCGCGAAAGCTTCCACGAAGTTCTCGTCGTTCTTCGTGAAGAGTAGCTCATCGAACTTGTTGACTAACTGTAAGATATAATTATAAAGGATTAGATTGGAAAAAAAAATGGAAACTCGTCGAAATTATTGACTAACGTAAGATATTAGTAAATTGTGTTTGTTAACCAACTGGATGATCACACTAATATCACACACAAAAGATGTAGATTGACTACATTGTAGTTGGAATATTTAGTCTTATCAAAACAAAATATTTTTTGAATACAACAGTTTTAATAAATAAATCTCGTCGCAGTTTAACAAAACTTAAACACAAGCGAAACAGCTGTTTATTAAGTTTCAGAAATTATACTAAGTTTTTGTCATATTATACATTTTTAATGTTTCAAACTGGGCTGAAAGTTAACGATACTCCAAGCTGATATAATTAGGTTTATAAACAAACTTTCATTAAGAGATTGTTGTATTAACAATATTAAGAAAACAACTCCAAGTTTGTAGACGACACAACGGAGTCGCTGAGCTTCGAACGACTAATTTACTTTAAAAAGAGACTAGAATTTTTTCGCAAAAATGGGTAATTTGTTTATTTTTTCATAATACGTACAAGTGTAAAAATTCACTAAGGTATGTCTTTGAACACTCCTCTTAAAGAGCACCAATATGAGATAAGAAAATATTTGTTATTTTCTACCACCTCAAGCATAAACTTCAAAAAAAATTAACATAAAACTATCTAATATTAGTTACTCATAGGTACATTTATTAGATGTTTATTGCGTTTAACTATAATTCGACCAGCTACAATAATAAAAAGCAAATGTAGGAACATAGCATAAATACAGTCAATACTAACGACTTGATTTTAATATGAAAAAAGATAATAATTTTGTTAACCTTTTTTAAAATAATCCTATGTAATACCTATATTAATATCATAAAAATTAAAATATTCTACAATCTCAACGTTTTAGGTTGAAATTAACTTGCTATTTAACTTATCCATGGAATAAAATGCGGGATGCGGGCCGCTTTTTCGGTAATGAGTACCAACTTATTTTAAAAGTAAATAGAAGGAAGGAAGGCTGCATTTATAACTCATTTCGGCAGTATATAAAATCTCTGGCGCAATGCGGAAAATTTTAATGTGTTTCAACAAATTCACATTTACCCGGAATAAACAGAATTTTATTATCCGTATCCGAACTCTAGCTCATTGTATTTGTTAAACAAGAACATTACTATTCAAGCTGTATAGTTGTATTAAATGTTTAATAATACTGCTTTCAAGTTGTTCAACAGTTGACACAAGCCAGTTATTTATTCACACGCATCTAATTTAGAAGAGAATACGCGGAGCCGGCGTCACGTAAATCTAAAATCCAACGTCTGAAACGAACTGACTGTGTATACGGAGTTAATTATCAAAATCCACGTCGTTGGTTCGCCTAAACATCGATTCTGTTATTTCAATAGGTGTGTATTCAGTTTCGTAGTGTCGCATACAACCGCATTGCGCTACCGTTTTTAAAACAATTGTACTTTACTCTTTTTGAATTTTTCATTAATTCGACGTGACCAAGTTAGCTAACAGCACGTTTGCAGCATAACTCTAGTCACTTTATGGAAACGTTTGGCTATTTTTATGGATCCAATTACCATATTTTAACAAGTTTTTAGCTAACTTCCATGATAATTAGGCTAATATTTAAACGCTTCCTCCAAGATTTAACAAAAGTTAATCTTAAGGTGCCACTAGGGTAAAATAACAACGAATTCTGTTCAATTTGCAGCTTACCTGAATGACTCCGATAATCCTCCCCTCGGAATTTTTAATGGCCATGCAAAGTATTGTGTTGTGTTTAAATCCGGTGCCTTCGTCGACTGAAGGATCAAAACGGGGATCTAAATAGGCATCCGCAATGTTCACCGTCTGAAAAATAAACAGAAAATGTTAGTTCTAACAACACGATGTTAACAGACAAATAATGTTTCCACAAACTCTCAGTAACCTTTTCGAGAATGAATACGCTCGCGACTAACATGAGAATAGGGACCTACTAACTCCCCACGAGACAGTTTTAATGAACAAGCGTGAATTAGAAGAATAGCACTCCGTTACAACTTTGAAATGACTGCATATTATCTTTAGGCCGTTACTTGAATATAAATTCTTCAAATGTGACTTTATCTTTTGGGTGTTGAAAACGACCTTTTTTATAATTAGATTAGGTTTATGAGAGATAATTTCAATTTAAAAAACGACTAAACATTTAATTCTGAACTAAGTAAATAAATCCCTAAACTGTTACATAGCTAATTTACATGTACCATCGGATAAGCAGGTACATTAAGTTTAGAAAAATACACAGGTTAGTTACCTATATCTGTGGAGCGACATTTTTCATAATTTATAGTTTTGAGTTTATCTACGTTTTAATATAATTTATGATAGTTTGTAAAAAGTTCATTAGTTTTTATGTACAGTTTATGATAATCCCTACAAGTTAATCTTCATTAAAACTGTATGCTTGTTATCACACAGCGCGTTTAAAACTATTGTGCATTTGCTTAACTCTTCTTGGAGTCGCTCTTCATTGTTATCACAGTTATTAAGCTGACTCAGGTGCCCGGGCTAACAACCTTTGTCACAGTAGAGTTTGCTAAGATCGTTTACTCGAGAGCTCTGAGAGTCACATCCACTAGGTGAGACGAAGGCTTGGCTACACCGACGCTGAGGTCTATAGAGTGCACTTACGTTTTTGTAAAACTTATCTTGCAAATTAGGAAAAAATGGGCATTTCGTTTTTACTTATTACCTAATGCGAAAGGAATTGTGTGTTTCCACGCCTTAACCACTGAATCGATCATCATGAAATTTTCACTGCACTTCATTTGGTTAAGTACTAATTGGTAAGAAAGTCTCCTTTTTCGTTCCCTCGCTATTGAGGATCGTGACCATATACGATTTGACTCCATATGCTTCTGTCTGAGTAAAAGACTAGTCAACTTTAATGTTTCTTTCGTTTGTAATTCAAATATGTAAATCATATTTTTTACATACTGTACTTATATTTTGTAATATGTTTTTATCAGCATCCTTTTCCTTTCTGTTTGTGTATAGAAATATGAATTTCAAATCCACAAAACTTTCTTCTACTTGAAACAAATTCCCTTTATTCTCTCTCAGTTATTATCTCAAATTTTGTTCATACAAATAGATGTCCCAGCGGTAATCTAACCCGCAATAGGCTGTATCTAAAAGGCAGAAAACAACTATTTTCGTTTCTAACAAACCCTTGTAACGTAGAAACAACTACACAATACAATATCGATCGTTGTTATATTCATGGAGATATTTGTTTGTTTATGTTCCGATAGAAATCTACGGAAATCGATTAACGGTACACTACCTAATTTAAAAGCTATTATGTCTCTTCCTAAAACAAAGCGTGTAGCAAAACTTTTACAGCGACCTTTAGCATCAGAAATGTTAACTACAGGAAATAACAGCATACCTACAACCCACGCGTGTGGCGATGGTAAACCGGCGGAAATTGTGCCGACAACGGAGAAAATTCTTTCTATATCATGAATGTTCAACTTGCCTAGAGTCAGAATTCCTAACAGCCTAACATTTAATCGTACGATCATTATTTCAAAGAAATGTCGGCGAAAAGTATGGTGAAACATCAATTGCTAAGACACACGGATTATTACTGTGACTCGCTAACTATTAGACGGTTCTGACTGCTTCCGAAATGTAGGTAGTACCTATATTTCGGTACTATGTATTTGAATCAAAAGTCACACGTAACACATAGGCATTTTCAAAAGGTCCCTTGTCTAATAAAATTTGCGTGACTAATATCTTTAACATCTTCATAACAAGTTATGTCTTACCTCGCCCGTGGTCGCCACGTAACCGGTGATTCCGATGTTGATGGGGAATCGACTTTCATACGGCGAGGTCCTCGGCGTACCAAGGTCGGTGTCGTCACCAGCCTCCAGGTCAAACACTCTTGAGAAACTGCCTTTCGACGCCTCGTGGACTAATAGTACCTGGAAACAAAGGAATTAGTTATACACTGTAACTAACTGTTAGGTATAGGAAATTTTCGTTTGGCCTTATGGTTAAAACACGCGTTCTGTGTTCTTGCAAAGCTTTGCCTACGTTTTAATTGGAAGAATACGGCTGTAATGAGTATCGCGATATTTGAAGTACAAACTAAGGACGCACAACAAGTATACCTAAAACTAAGGTAGATTATTTGTGAATCAATAAATAATTTGTCTGCTGTAAAGCAATCCAATAAAACAAAAAGAAATAAATGTTAATACTACAAAGGGATTTTAATTTTACACGATGTTTTAATTAATTTAATAATGTCCAATTATAGTCAACACGGCTTGCAGTCGTGCATTTCAATATGTTATGCAGATTAAATATGACCGGCACCTACTCTTCTCAGCTCTCCTTTATTTAAATGTAAATTAGGTTTACATAATTTTAAACTTCAACTCCAACCTGAACTCAGCATATCTGCATTTCAAGTTTGAGCAGACCTCAATTCAAGTTAGATAAAATACTTTTAATTGAGGTTGCTAAAGCAGTATACTAGTTTAAAATCTAATCTTACGTAAGTTCTTTGTTAAGTTAACAAAGAAGAAGGAAGTTCGTGAAGATTGCATCGAAATACGCCGAGTGGACGTTCGAGATTAGAATAGTTCTTACAAACAGACAGAGATAGTGACTTCCTCCTCGCTGTGATTCGTCGCGGACGTACGGACCATCCCGAGGGTATTGTACCAATAAAACATTAAAGTGTCTGGCTCTGAGCTGCGTGAGCGGGCGGTACGCAAGACGCGTGGAAATAGTCACACAAGTGCAATAAGCACACGGCTCCTATGATCGTATCCGATAGAACCGGCCGCGTTATGTGTTATTACTTCTCTAACTGACCATTAAAGGCTATATGATATTTTTACGACTAGCACCAATGACTATTCAATGGGTAGTCTGTATTTTATACAGGATTGAAAACTTGAAATATTAAATACTCGCAATAACTTTAAGTGACATTCGCTGGTAATGAAAGGTTAATCGATTAGTGACTATACGCTTGAACTTGTTTATACATGAGGTTAAGCTAAATATTTTAATTGGCATTTACCACGAGCGAAGCACAAAGTAACCAAAGCGATATTAAACTTCAATATTGTCTTGCAAACAACGTTAATTGGGGACCAAAACAAAATTCGTTTCGGCCAAGTTTACACTAGTCGGCCGTCCGATTTAAAATTATTTTTGGGACTCGATTTGAATGCTAATTTTATTGTAGACTATATCGTGGGAAATTGACTATGTTAATATAATGCCAACAGCAGCACACCTGTTCAATATACCTACATTAATGTTAGCAAACCGCGTAGCGGGGTTAATGCTGATAAGGATTACCTAAATGTTACCATGCAGAGGCATATCCGGGTGCTTAAATATTGCCACTGTAAACTTCTTAGCCACGGATGCGAGAAACCTTGCAGTGAACATTAGCTACCAACTGATTAAACGTAAATAACAATTCAAATGACAGCCTGATTGGCGCAGTGGCTAAGCAATTAGACTATCAGTCTACTGTGTTAAAGGTTGCGGGTTTCATTCCCGGACAGGACAAAACTTTGTGTGATCCGCAGATGTTTGTCCCTAGTCTGTTCGTTTGTGTATGTAAAACGCACCTACGATATAGGATAAATTCCTATTGTGGGACAAGGTTTTAAAAAAAAATCCTCCTTTTATTGCACAGATTTAAGTTCCTTTAAATTACGGTCGCTCATAATTCGATGACTAGCTTATGTGCAATCAACGCGCCGACGTTTATTGAATAATCAGCAATATAACAAACCATAATCCATAAAAGCCTGAACATATTATGTTTATCGAAGTTAATTCCTATCAACGCCTTGGATGTTCAGGTTCTACTTTCGCAAGAACAAACCCCAACTTCCATTAAAGGACTTCGCGTTATTTCTGCACATTGTTCGTTCATAATTGAGTTTTCCTTGGAAACGATCCAATAAAGTATTGCCTGAGGGATAGTGGTTGTCGCGCAATATGAACGTACACACGTCATAGTGGAACTAATGATCTACAATAATCTGTTCCATTTATGTAGGTAGATATGTGTGGTATGGTAGATTAGTTTTATTGCTTCGTTGATCTATACACTGACGCATTAGTTATATTTTGATTTCTACAGCAGCTAATATAAATATGGCTTAGGTACTTAAATTTCGATATTGTATTTTCGTGCTAAGATTAGTCTTTGCCATCTCAAAACTTTATGAAAGGCGAAGCAAAAACCCGTACAGCAATACCTACAAAAAAAAATTTCAGGTACTTATCACTAAGCTAACACTAAATTTAGTATATCGGAATTATAATGTTACGAGAGGATCAATTTAAAGTTTAAATTTTAAACGCAATAACGATTAAAATTCGCCACAAAAACTTTATTTTAAGTGCTGTAAACGTGTCGTATTAACTAGCCAGAAACCTTTTCATAGTGCTCCCCAGAGGGAGGATTCTGTTGGCCAGCTTATCGCTTTCCATTCTCATTAGGGCTCATGACACGCTTTTATCTTGATACTACGTAAACCCAACTCTGGTTTAACTTCATGTATCCTGCAGATTTCGTACTACAGGAATGTTTATTTGTGATAGAAAATTTGCTTTTACGCCATAAAAAAACATACTTTATATATTCTTTCCAATACTAAATACCGTCCACTGAATATTTTTCTACACGTTTAAAACACTTCGCATACCCGATAAAACACCAAATTCGCTTCTCATATCATATATTGAAAAAACACAAGTCATTTTCTCCAATAAAAATGAATGTCGGCAGACATTTTTTTCTAATATTTCAAGCCACTCGGGGCTATCTCATTATTTGAGTGATGATATCAATCCATCAGTTTTTATAAGACACTTGGGGTAAAACGCGTGATTATTTTCGAATATTCTCAGTAGCTATGGTCTATGAAGGGAAAAGAATTACGATAATGTTTATTTATAAAAAATGAGCTTACTATAACTGTTCACATATTTGAATAGAGGTCAGCTTAAGTTATTCCCTAAAAAGTAACTAAGTACCTAAATAGATTGAGTATTTTTCCTTAAAAAGAGAGAAGAATTTGAAAATACTCCGTTATTTAAAAAAAAGGTTACATCTCTAGTTTCTACATTGTAATCTGAAACACAAAATGTTCGTCTAACTCAACCCACAGAAACACAGTTCAACTGAAATAGCGTGCGGCAAGAGTGCTCTACGTAGTGTATACCTACACTCGCACATCGCACGAGTCTTCGTATAAAGGCAGCATTTGACATGCCGTGGGAGTGATAAACGACATTCCATTATGCATTTTCCTATCCACAAACCCAACAACGAAATAAAAGATAAAAATATTATTATAGTATTGTAAATAACCTTCCCTAAAAATGTGTCTGTTTGTCACACCTATCAAGATCAACTAATGATCTTAATACCAACATATTGTGAGTATAAATTAATTTATCTATAGGTATGTTGGTAAATCATGCCTCCTTAGTGGGTACCTACTAAGTATACACATAACATAACATCACGCCCGTATTCCCCGAAGAGGTAGGTAGAGGCGCACATTAGTACACCCACATTTCGCCAATTATGGTTATAGGTTCCAATGTAATAGGGGGCAAGCCTATTGCCATCAACCGGGCACAAATCCAGACTCCGTGCTGCTACTGAGAATTGCCTAATGGAAAAACCCAGTAACACTTTTCCAGACGCGGGATTCGAACCCAGGACCTCGTGTTCAGCAATCGCGCTTAACAACCACTAGACCAACGAGGCAGTCCTACTAAGTATACGACTGGACGTTTGGAAACTTAGCATATAAGAGTACAACAGAGTGACATACATTGTTGCTAGTTTTACTACGTTGTCTATGTTTTACGATATTATACCGTATTTCACAAAGTAGTGATACGTTGGCGTACGTCCAAGCTGATACATTGTTCAATACACGAAACACGCCTAAAACGAATGTCAAGCAACTACTCTTAAAGGATAAGTGCCAAAACCGTTTACATATAAACATTAGTGTCTTGTGTACTTTGGTAATGTTTTGTATTGTGAAAACAAGGGGACACTTTATCTGAAAGGCTTTTTTGTTGAATTAGTATTTGTTAGCCGCAAATAAGCCGTTGTGGCGTTCTAAGGGGGAGGCCTTTGTTCAACAGTGGACGTCTTCCGGCTGATGATGAAGAATGATGAAGAAGCCGCAAATATTAGCATGATTAAAAGCTGTTTATACGTATGAAAGTTTCCAATACGGATTTAAGAAACTAAGATGCTGCTTTATAGTTCAAGGTAAGCTAAATAACAAAACGGTGCAGTGAATTTAAAGCACAATACTAGTACAATTTTAGGGATCCCGAGACTCGACACATTTCATGATTTTATGGAATATTAAAATGGTCTCTATTGCACTTATTTGGTACCTACGCCATGAAAGATCGTTAAGAAAGCATAAAAAGTACCCACATAAGGGCTGTCCTAATTACAATTTTATGAAATTGTGTGAAACCTTTTTGTGAACCGCTCAGTAAGCAGGATTTGAAATATGGTGACCGCAGTAAATTTAAAAAACATTAAAGAGTACCACGATAACAGTGTTTTGACATTGCGTTGGGGCTGAAAACGCAAAGGGTTGTCACGAGTGCAATAAAATTCTCAAATAGCTTCCCGTAGGTTCTAAAATCCCTTACTCGGCAGTATCCGTGGATTTGGTAAACGCTGAATACAATTAAGCAAATTGCTTTAAACGCAGAATCTCTCGTTCACCAATTACTTTTACACACGCATGCGTGTCGTTAAGCTAGTTTATAATAATTCTAAATAATTCCTACATTTTTTTTAACGAGACATCAAGATGTTAATAGAAGATAACTCTTAATTAGTATTCTGCCGTTTGCGTTGTTGACCGTAATCGGAGCGCCTGGCGCCACACGCGGCGGCGTTTCAATCATCATTAGATAGTGACGATTATACATACATACATACATAAAGTCACGCCTGTTTCCCTGAGGGGTAGGCAGAGACCACGGATTATTTACACCATAGAGTAAGAATAAGAGAAGCGACAGAAGCATTGCACTAAAAAATAATGATCTTGTATTAAAACAACAATAGATAAACGCTGTATTTATAGTGCGTATAACGATAATTATAATGTAGTAAGTTGCTGAAAATAATAATAAATGACATCAGTAGTTAGTAACTTGCACCTTATTTCGGCCGCAAATAAACATTAAAATAAAAAACATTAGTTACGAGTTACAGATTTTTCTTTAGGAACAATAAACAAAATAAGTTGTAAAGTTTTACAATTATCTACTCAGTAATACAGTTCAGTGGCGACACAGACGAAAGAAACCTCTTGCCCTAGCTAGTGTGCGATGCCGTTCAAAGTGAAGCCACTTGAATTTCCATTTGTGGATTGCATTTCAGCTAGGCTGTGTTCTCATTATGTGCAGTACTTAGGTTCTTTAACTCCTATGTAAAATCAACCATTCAAACACGAAGTTTATTTATCAACTTGTTTAGTTCTTTGCCTGCCTAATGAGGCTATCGATGTGGCTATCTTTTGACAGACTAATAACTTTGATCAAATATTTGGTGTAGCAAGATCGTTGTCCATTTTCGAGCCATTTCATTTTAACATCCATGGACAATAAAATTAATTGCAGTATTATGAACACCCTTTATTTCATACGTTGTTTATTTTTGTTTAAAGCTACATACCTACGTCGAAAGTACTAAATATAGGCCGCCCTTATGACTGCAATATTTACATTGACCCATCATCACGACTCTTGGCAAATAGATTGACGATCGCCATACCTATAATATCATTAAGTTGTGCAATTATACATGTTTAACATACGTTAACAGTAATCTTACATATAGTTGCTAACTACATTATGTAGTAGGTATCTATAACATTAAAGACATTAACAAAAAATGCAGTATCGAATGCAATATATCTCTCTCATCTAGTTTTGTATTGCACAGGGCTGCTATTTAACCTACAGGACTCCACATTAAGCTGGACGTAAACAATTTAACTTGATGAACCAATTTGATGCGACAAAATCACTTGTCGTATTATGTTGCTCAAAGCTCAACACAGTGCGGCAATAGATTTGACACGCGACTAAAGCCGTGACACATATTACGGGAGTGCGAGCTAGTCAAGTGGACAGTTGTTCTACTGCGTTATATGGTAACCATCAATCCAGCACTAAATATATGTTGGAAGAAGAAGGGTTATTTTGCGTTGCTAGTAGGTACACATGCCTCAATAACAGCAGCCTTTACTTCTGGCACGAATTGTCATCATTTATGGGGAAGCAGCCTACAGGTAACTCAAATATGACGTAATTCTGACGTCACCCAGCATACCTCTTTTCTAGTATGCAGGCCTTGTTATTGCATACGGTGATATTTTGTTTGGATTATAAATCGAGTCGATGGTCACCACATAGTAGCACAATATAAAGTAACAAAACATATATGCCTTAGTTACTCGTTCACCTACAAACCGTATGAATATTAAAATTATATCAACATGTATGAATTATTCCGACGTTTCGAGCCCTTTGTACAAACCGTGGTCAGGGTTAGACTGGTGCAGCCGTCAACACTACAATGAATAATGGTGTCGTATAAATATAAAAACATTGCTAGAGGTACAATTACATTGAATTTATATCAATTAACACATAAAATCTGCACACCTTTTTCACCGGCCCGTTCTTATCTACGTGCATTTTATTTATTTTGTAAGTACTAAACAGCATAAACTGTACCAACAAGTTGAAAACTTAAGTTTCATTTCCCTAATACGAATGAACGAAGTTTATTATTAATTTTGATGAGTACTGAGTACTATCCCTTTTCGGGTTTAGAGGCACTTACCTTTTAGCGAGGGCCTGAACAATTACCTACACTTACTTTAGGTACGAATAATATTATGACGTATAATCTTGGATATGGTATGTTACTACGTATATAATTCGTACGCACCTATAAAATATTAAAACAAGGAACATTACGTTTTATGACATCCTAAAAATAATGTTCACCTCATCTTAATGGAAAATTCTTTAAACTACAGGTCGCATAATTCCTTCCGTAACACAAGGTCTATAATTTTATACCTAGTTAACTTTAAGAAGCCTGTCTCCCAAGTAGAAACAATAGTTAAAAATCGACGTGTAGGTACTATTATGTAGTACACGGGACAGCGAAAGGGATTAAACATAAATATTTCAATGTCCCGCAAATTAGCGCATTATAAAATAAAATTGAATTTGTATGTAGACGGAAGAATAAAATGCTCTTTAGCCAACGGCTCTAACTTTTAGTCAACTAGTTAGAAACGTCACGCTTAGTATGTACCTAAGCATTTTCTATAACTTTTCTGATATATAAATAAAAAAAGAGTTTTTTTTTATTGAGGCAATGAACCGAATTGATTTTATATTAGTCCATGCCATTTGATAAATATTAAAATTATAAAAGCAAAAATCAAGACATACGGCGCGGTTCTTAAATATAATAAAATATTTAATGGTTATTGCATTAAAAAAGCTACTAACGACCCCCAAAAGTAACCAAAACCGATTACGAATCAACCGCTTTATATGAAAGGGACGCACGTACCATTTATCCTATGAACTAATCGTTTATTACGTGAACACAAGAGCACATTGTCCCATCATAAATTGATAACATTACAAGGCGTATTCATCCTCGCCTATTTACTCCCTATTTGATAACAATAGCTAAGCCTCCTTTGATGTAGAAATTGATTTACTAAACAAAGACAATAGTCTTAGAACAATCGATATTGAGTTAGTTATGATTGGGGCTCCCAGACTGTAACGCTAATTGTGATTAGTCATCTATGGAGTATATAAAGTAACCCTTAAGCCTATAGATCCATAAATAGGCGTCTTTAACAGTAGAGGACCAAATTGCTAATGACAATATTGAGTACTGGTCCTTGGCCCGAACTGGAATGAACCTTGTCGTTAATGTGGCTTCTTTTTCTTTCGTATCACTATTCCTTTTCTGTCCCAGGTCACATTGCCTTTTATTTCGTTAACTAGTCCTCATAGTGATCTGTAATTGTGTTACCACAATCACAAGATGGTATGTATGTTTTCCCGATAATGGCAGATTCGTTCGGAAACCACGTCCTAGTTGCGTGCTCCTAACTCCTACGTGAGAAAACGTTAGAAATACACAACATATAGTTCATATTCATCTGGCTCGATTCTTCCAATTATGGTAGGAAAGATGCAGTAGAATATCTAAAAGAAGTATCTACCAATCAACAAAATAATAAGGTAGATTAAGTTCCAGCAGTTGTTCAACAAAGAAATGTCGAACGGTTGAGAAATGGTCGATTAAATATAAGTACATCAACCACTTAGCATGCGTCTTTTGTGAAAAGAATAGCTTTTGATCAATTCAACAGATTATATTACTGTCTAACAGCTATCAGACGGTCTTGGTATGGTATGGTATGGTATTGCTGGGCATTTTCCGCACTTAGCCTCTTTAGTGGGCCATTGTGCGTGAAGGGTTTTTCTTTTATTCCAGCCATCCCAGATCATCCCAGAAGGCGAGCAGCCTTTTCAGGTTGCTACAAGCCTCCGGTAGTGATGCTGGGCATTGGAGGATTCGGGCCCGTTGATCGGCCACACTGCCGCACTCCAGGAGCACGTGATGTGGCGTTTCTTCTGCCTCCATGCAGCCTCTGCATAGAGGGCTGTCCGTCACACCTATTGTGAACAGGTGTTTGTTTAGGGGGCAGTGTCCTGTAATTGTACCCAGTACTTTACGGACTCTGTCCCTGTTTAATCTGGTGAGATTGCGGGCAAACTTTTTCGAAGCCGCCGGAATCGCATTCTTTGTCTGCCTGCAACCTGCACAGTTTCTCCATTCTTCTTGGTGGTTTTGCTCTGTTTTGCAACGCAGCCATGTTTTCACTTGTGCCAGGGGGATTGGCAGCATTGGTTCCGGTCCATATACTGTTGTCCCTGACCCTCTTTTGGCCAGCTCATCGGCTGCGTCATTACCTAGTGAGTTGCTGTGTCCTTTGATCCATTGCAGGGTAACGTTGTTTGTTTCTGCAATAGACTGGAGTGTGTTATGACACTCCAGTATTAGGACAGAGGTTATGGTGTTGTTTTGTAGAGCTTGGAGGACGGATGCGCTGTCCGACACAATCTTAATCTTGTGTCCCTTGACGCCTCTGGCTGCAACCGCCTGTGCTGCTCTGGTTATGCCTATGCATTCGGCTTGAAATATGGTGTTAAGTTTACCTAGGGTGGTTGAGATTTTTATATTTAAGTCGTTCGAGAAGACCCCCGCTCCAGTTCCCTGTATGGTTTTGGAGCCGTCTGTGTATATCCTAACTTCATTGATGCCAGAGTTATCTTGCATTTCCGCTTTGAGTTGGATCTTGTATCTTCTATCGAATATGTGATGACACATTGTACTGTCTATGGGCGCCTCCAGGAGTGGTAGCTCCTTGAGGATATCGCTCAGGACAGTCGAGTGTGTGGTTGATATGTTTTGTTTCCATAGTCCGTTCGCTTTTAGTCTGAGTGCTGTTGCCCGTGCCTCTTCCTGAATGATTAGGTGTAGAGGTCTCAGGTTCAGCAGGTACTCAAGGGCAGCTGACGGGGTGGTTTTCATACATCCCGTTGCCGCTACACTTGCTAGTCGTTGTAAGCTTTGGAGTTTTGTTTTTATTGTGGACAGTTGGGTTCTGGGCCACCATACTACTGATCCATAGGTTATTGAAGGTCTGATAACTGATGTGTATAGCCAAAGTGTTATCTTTGGGCTGAGACCCCATTTTTTACCAATTAGTCTCCTACACTGGTAGAAAGCTATACAGGCCTTCTTAGTTTTTTCTATGATGTGACTCGCCCAATTCAGCTTACTATCAAGTATAACACCCAGGTATTTTACTTGAGTTGATAGGGTGAGTTTGGTGTTGAATAGCTTTGGTAACTGGAGTTCTGGTAGCTTCCTTTTGTTGGTGAAAAGGAGAATCAGACGGTCTTATGGTTTACCTGTTTTATTAGATATAGAATTAATCATTACTATGGAACCCACGTAATATAGGTACTAGAGTGAGGCCTATGTCCAGCAGTGGACTACAACGGTCTGATGATGATGATACTTAAAGGCACACGCGTTACAATAATTTCGTAGTTCTTTTATTTTTACAAGTTCTTTCTTAAGGAAAGTTGGAAACGTCGCTGCGGAAAAGTAGCAACGTCTTTTAAGTCCGGCGTGAATGTAACGTATTGGGTTAGATATAGTCCAGATTGGAACTGCGCAGTACGAATTTATTCAAAGCTCTAGACTGCATAAATAAAGTGTATAATGTCATTTATATAAGAAGATACAAAAACATCCAGACGGGATATCTGCGATTGTTTACCAACGAAAATATGCTGTATGGTTGTAAGGTACAGCTTTTGAAGCACTAATATAAAACAATCTTCAGGCAAACATAAGACGAGAAGCTTGGTGCAAATTGCAAATACAATTCAGATAATATTTTGCAACCTGCATTGTTTCTTTAGGTTTACATCGACAATCAATAATGGCGTGTCACCATCTAATAACTTTTCAACAAAATTGGAATACTGGAAAACCGAGTACAATTCAACAAAAGATATGAATGTTAATTAAGTTGATGTAAATTTAACACCTTTCGCCCCTTTATTGGTGTTATTCACAAAGCTGCTCGATTCATCAGACCCAAAAGGGGATTAATTTCCATTCATACAAAATATTGTGATGTTTGAATAAAATTTCCGATTATAACAAATATACCCAGAATTTATTCAGAGGGTATACGATTGAATAAACACACTGAAGTTTAAAATTATATAATAAAATCGGAATCCCTTTGATGGAATATGGATGAATGAAATAAATAGCAGAAATACTTCGTAGTCCGTCGCGTAACCTTGCTATATGTAAGCACCTTTACAATCCATTACTGTAACATTTATGGTAAACGCCTTGACTTGTTTCAAACGTTTCATTAAAGAAACAAGTAAAATTAATTTTCTCGTCTCGAAGCATTTCGAATTAAAATGAAATTGATATTAAAAGTAAGTCGGCCCAAATTGTTCGTTGATTGAATGAATCAATTTATCAAAACTTATTTCGATATTGAAATTCGATTTCAATCATGAAGCGAGGAGCGCCATGGCAATAATGAAAACCACTAAGAAATTGGTGGGTATAGCTGTTCTCCAAAGGATAATTAAATTGAATATCTCTCAAAGGCATAATTGAAATACAAGACATGATGTCTCTGAGGCTTCAGTTTGAATAAGTCTAAGTGTGAAGTCTATTAAAATTTATTTTATCGAATGTATTGAATCGATCCTTCTTTTTAGGTAACGTAAAATACTATAACTTTTTAGGTAAGTTTCTCTTCAATGAACAAACATGTAAATAGATGCGATAACTTGGAGATCGAGTACTGGCTCGCTCTATCCGAGTTAGTACGGATTACTAAGTTTTCTTGAATTCTGAGATACCCTTTTCAACTTTCCATTTCGTCTGATAAGATACACAACATTTGGAAGTTTACATCGTGTATTATCTGGTACGTCACCTATATTGAAGTGTGCACCGCGTGAACTCAACGTCTTACTTGATGCAGTGAAAATACGAAAGGAGGAGCTAAGAGTCATGAGCTGGGATTACGAAGATATCAGGACAAAATTATTGTTATCATTAGCAAATACTTCTAAAAAACCGAAACATAAACTTTACTTACGTTAACTTTGACATACATTGCTAATTTATCTATTGAACTTTAGCTGACTAAAACGAAACCAATATTTTATAACGTAGCATAAACAGTAATCATAAATACCTGTACTCGTTGGCATCGGATGAGGCTCTGTGTGTGTGTCAGTATCCTGAGGACCATGTGTTCAATAGTGCTCTGTTCTTCAAACACCATTCTCGCTAGGTCTAAGAGGACCTGATTTCTCTTGACTTCTAACTGGGATCTCTCGTAAAGCTGTGCATTCCGCAACCCAATGCCGCAGAATTGAAGGTACGAAGCGAACACTTTCTCATCGTTAACCGTAAAAGGTCCGTCGCTCTGTTTGTTTATAACCTGAAAAAGATGCATTTCTATTAGCGATAAGGTTAAAAGTTTATTTTACTTTTAAAGGCGTATAACAGAGCTTTACATGTTAAGAAAAATATGTCATTAATGGTGTCCAACTATCCATATTATATGTAATAATTATTAAAATTGTTTGCATTTTGACGCTCGATAATGTTCCCTTCATTTAACAGGATATTTTGAATAAAAACATTGCGGCTGTAGTTTAGCATTGAAAATTGACCACAAAGATAAGATAAAGTTATAATATGTATGTAAATAATAAGTTTTGCTAACATTTTACCGAGCAATTTCAATTCCACTTTGGGTTATTTATAAGTTAATACGCTTAGGGTGTCGGAACTTTTTTGATTCATCTTTTTCTTTGCTAAGCTTTCATTTTGCCGTTTACCAGATGTTTTTGTACTAACATTTAGATGTAAACAAACCAAAATTTACTTTGAATAAGTAAACATGAGGCATGAGGAGACATTTACAGGAGGTAATGTCTGGAGTGATCTCTAAAATGACAGCATTTAGTCTTAAAACGCCATTATCGATTTAAGAAAGTAAATTTTAAATATTAACCGGCTACATACCTGAGCAACACCAATGACCTCTCCATTAATGTCCTTAATGGGCATGCAGAGAAGTGACCTCGTTTTGTAACCCGTCTGTTGGTCAATGTCGTGGTTAAACCTCTCGTCCTGCAACAATAAAATAAATCGATATGAATCGTTGATAATACTGAACATTATTATACTTTTAGAACTTAAAATTATTTTGAACATATTTCCATCCTTCAGTAGCCCAAACTGTATTAAAAATTTTGAACTATTAGTCAGCAGTAGTACAGCGACTCCGTATTCCTTTTCGTGGGCATCACACTGGAAGATTTTTCTGAACCATTACCATCTGCGATCATTTATCTGCTCCGAAAACATGTTTTGCTCCCTAATAAGCTGTAACAGCAGGAGTCGTCATTGGCTTGTTTCAATAGGCAAGTCTAATTGAACTATCATTATCTTGTCTGAATCGGGTTACTTCTAAATGAAGTCCCATAGTCGGAACTGGGCCGAGTAATCGGAGTAGTGGCAGTGACCGCAGACCGCAACTGTCCTCCGCACTCCGCCTCTTAACAAACCTTATAATAACACTTATTCTGTAACATGCTATCTCTAACTAATACGGAAATTAAATACTATTCATCGTTTTTATTTATTACACGGGATACAAATGTTTCCTTTATATTCGCAACGATCCTTTAATGTTATTTCAGAAACACACATAATAAGTTATTTATAGACGTAAAGCGAAATGGATTGTATTGTTGTTTTGTTACGTTAAAGTAGTGATTTTATATTATTCGGTATTCTTCCGTAATATTATGTTATTGATTGAATGAACCAATAACAGAAGCGTATTGTGAGAGTGATCCAAAGTCAGTCCAGTTTATGGTATGATGAAAGCATGATTCCTGTAATAGTAGTAACATTCATCAATGATATTATTATAGATATTTCGTTGTAATACTATCATACCAAATGCCAGGAATCGTAGTAAACCTGGACTGACAGAATGAAATCCGAGAATATACCCTCGAAATCAAGCGTGAACGTGCGCTTTTGCAGGCAATAGCTAGAATAATTTACAACATTTCGACAAACACTGTAAATATTTCAACGGAGAAGAATAGTTTGAGGAATCCGTTGTATCGTCAAACCGATACCACAATGCAGTGCGAACACGAACATTTGTGAAACCGAATTCGAACGTATGGAGCCAAGCCAAAAGGGAGAGTTATAGGTATTACGAGCCACCGTTCATTACACACGCCTGTCAGCCGGCCAGATTGGGCTTAAACTATCCATTGACCTAACGTATCACGCCTTTGGTGAAGCTTTGCGTATATTTTGGATTTTTAGGTTGTTTGTCAAACGCTTGACCGGTATAAATCTGTCGATGAATTTAAAAATTCTAAGAAATAAATACCCTTTAGTTATATAAAATTGACTATATTTTATTTAAACTGTTAAACCAACTACCAATATAAGTCCTATAAATGATAATTTTAATTAAGATTTACGATAGAAGAAAACCTTAAATATTTTGAGCTACAAAGCGTAGGATTAAAGGCCTACAATATGATTTGTGTCAAATTGACTTCAGTACATGTTTTGAATATAATACCAACTTAATAACGTTCAATTGTAGCCTGCTGCTCACTGAAGTTGTGTTATTGCACTAAAGCATTTATGAGACTCAATTCTGTTTAAGTTTATAATGTAATTTAATTACTTAATATATATATGCAAGTTTTTGCTATTGGTAATTAAGTCATAGTCATTTCCAAGTCAAGCACGCATTGAAGAACCTGGGAGGATATTTAGAATAAATGTTGACAATAAGACATTCTTAATGATGCACTGTGATTTGTATACATATACACCTACAGCCATGATACATAATTTAGACTATGCATACTACATATTTTATGGCAAAAAATGTGTGGTGAATTGTAGATTGCAATATCGAGGAGGAGGAAATTAACACCTTCATTCGTTTATATACTGAGTTTACGCAACACGTGTATTGTTTTAACATCAATCACTAAACATAATTGCACCAAACTAATGTTTAATATAAAAGCATTAAAAGTCAGAAAAACATTAACGCTATTGAAATATTATGCAGTAATTTAGAAAATTTGCCAAGTACGCCCAGCATTAATTTTCTTATGGAATGTTTGGCACAGAATCAAAACCTTTCTGCATAATCAACTTCACAAAAGTTTAAGAGTCAAAGCCAAACATTAGGGTACCATAGCCAAGTGTATAATCGTTACAATAAAAACTTGGTCTAGCTAACCCGATAGCTTTAAACAAAATGCACGAAATTCAATTCGAGTATAAGTTTCCTAGTGCTGGAGCTTTATATCTTCTTGGTGAAGTAAACTATCTCAGCAGTAACTTTTAGTGCAAGCAAGAAGAGGTTACAGAAATCAAAATGAAACGTACCAGATCGAAGTTTCATTTACGATTCTGATCTTGGACGAGTCGTAAAAGTAATAGGTACCAATGGGACGTTCAGGAATGCTAAATTCTCTCAGGCTACTGACTGACAGAGCTAATATTGAACATCAGCAAAATGAAAGCTCTTTGATATACACTTTCATCGCGGATTCTATTTGTGCGTGACAAAATACTCATCTATAATTTCACGTCACACAACATATTCAATGGCACTATCAGAATATTTCTTTCAGTCGGAATATTTATAAGTATGCTTTGAACAGGACATTCCGATTTAAATCTTAATCTACAAAATGTAATATTTCAAGCATATTTTGTGTCGAAAGCACACTATTAAGCTTTTCATACATCCTCGATAGTAGTCAAAGGTAATTTGGGTGATGGTGGAGGACGTTTATCTTTTATTTGTCTAGTGCTTCAACTCATTGTTTTAGAGAGACAAACGACTCTACTACACAGGCTCTTAAATAAACTGTAGCAACATATTGTAAGTGAATCGATTCTTCAACGGCTAATAACAAAATGTCTTTCGAACCCCATTATAGTGTGAACATTTACTTTTTATTCGAATTCTAACCGTAATCGCGACGATCATCGAGTCTAGACGAGTCTAGACTCTAGTCAATTATCATCACGATTAAGTGTTGTTTCATTAGCTTTGCATCGCAAACTTACATACCTACAATATAACTTGCTATTAGATTTAGTAAATAAGTATGGTAGGATTTCATTGGTCAAGGTTGATTTTTTTGTGCCCGAAAATAAACCCCTAACAAAGGATAGAACTTTTTTATACCTCCATGTTACAGATTCAGTGGCCGGCTTAGCGTAAAACTGCTAATGTTAGGCTTTTATTGTAAAGGGTCTATTATCCTCTTCGAAAGTTACACGGTTCGGCCGGCTAGTGTTGTCTACAAACTACTTACGAACAACTTCGCAAATATTGGAGCATTTTTAGGTTACCTAATATTAGACCAGGTTTTTTTAAATAGAGATTATAATCTCTATTAAATAAAATAATACTATTTTATTCTTTTATACATAATCTGTATATGATGAGCACGGGGTCCTGGGGTCGAACCCCGGGTCGGGCAAAGTGTAACTGGGTTTTTCCATTAGATAATTCTCAGTAGCAGCACAGAGTCTGGATTTGTGCCCAGTTAATGGCAATAGGCTTGCCCCCGCTTACATTGGGACCTAAGGACATAACTAGCAAATTGTGGGTGTACTATATGTGCACCTCTGCCTACCCCTTCGAGGCATACAGGCCTGATGTTATGTTACGTTCTGTATATGTTTATAATAAGTTAACTTTCCTCTAAGGAGATCAGTTTATACCGCTATAAACCAACACTTAGAATGCATTATTACTTTTTACTAGGTACCTAAGTACTGCATTCCATTCCGTAATTTTCCTTGGAATATTAACGTTGGGAAATAAATACATATTACTGAGAAGTGTAAAAGGCAACTTCCTGTAACCTTCGAGCTTCAATATTGTTACGATAATTTATGTTTTCTTTATGGTGCCTACCTCAATATACCATTTAGCATATAAGATTATCTTCTGGAGTTAACTCAGAATATAAATAAGTCTGGATTGTTTAATATTAATGTTTATGACACTTTTGAACCGTAGGTTATGTTTGTGAGAATATCGACTATATACCCGTGGTATTACCAGACAGTATAGTAGTACCACGGGCAAAAAAAATACTCATTGAACAACCAACAGGACCACTGGTAGTACCAAAGGTAAGTACAAAGTAAAAACCTTTTGATATTAGGTACAAAATCACTTTGCCTCCTTCATAACATTATCTGAGATGATCACCGAGAATTAAACCATATTTAACGTAACGTAGGCCGGGTGTCACATAACGAAGAAACCATTACAAAGTTTAATTATCACGAAATTAATTAACATTAGGGTAACGCCATACTTATACAAATGCGTAGGTAATACTCGTTAGCACAAATTGAAACGAATAAAAAAATATGGTTTCAATAGAAAATGTTAACAGGTTTTCTCAACAAGGTTACTTGCTAATCAATTTATATTTGCGATATTTTGGGGACGCGAAACATGTTTCTACAGAACATTTGGCGCTCTTTATAAAGCAATCACACAATGTAACGGAGCGTGAAATAGAAAAAGGGGCTGTGATGACACTAAATGTCAATTTTCCAGGCTGCACTTTGTTAAAAGATAACGATGTTTTGTTAGTCCCAAACTGCAGAGAACTATAGGTGACTATAGAAGTAATCTGCAGAAACGTAGCGTACCTACTGTGCTGTGTGGCCATATAGTGCACTATCTATATAGTGCGATCTTTCAGAGGCATTTATATGCAAATCGTTTTCATAAACAATGGATACGTGAGCACGCATGAACTGCCAGTGTTGGCAAGGTCACGGCTTTGGAGGCGGGCCAGAACAGGACGCCATAGTCATCCGCCAGATACCATCCAGTTAAGACAGAATTAATCTGTAAAAGGATCGGCCTTGAAAGTAACAAAAAACTTTTTGCTAACGCCAAGTAAGATGAGAATTTGAAATGGAATAATAGAAGACACCAAATGAAAGTTCCTTTTTGTCGAATGCCAGAATTCAGTACGTTACGCTAAAGATAAATGAATCACATTCATAATTTAAACGAGCGCACCATCTAAAGAAAACATATTCCGCTAAAATATTCACGGCCGGAGGCGTATGTATCATACACAAAATACTCGTAATACGCCAAATTGTGTGCCCTACTAAATGTACATTTATAAGTCTCACGTACGAGACACAACATTTTTTTTATAAATCCCCAGGCGGTGCTGTTTTATATACACGACATGTAAAATTCTTATTATAATTAGGTACTTAATGTATCGATCTTGATTAACGACGTAACTTAGAATACTGCTTTTACAATATTTTGTTTACAATTCACTCAATAAAATCCTTCGTCCAGCCAAAGATATCGGCAATATTTTATTTTATCGGATAATTTTTCTACTTGTGACTACGGCTGTTGCCATTTCTCCACAAGTAATTCAGATCCGAATCAGTTCTTCCTAATTTATTTCGCTTGTAAATATATTTTAAATAAACCTCGAAAATATTAATATGGAGCAGCATCTGCAGATAAATAGTCTGAGGAATTTGGAAGCTTGTTTATTTAAGTCTGTTGGTAAATCCAGCTGGGTCGGTATCAGCGAATTCATGAAGTGACTAAAGAGGGATAGCATTTTTAAGCGCGCAATTTATCCAGGAGTGGGTCGTGTTTGTGGGAATAATTTATGTGCACTCGAACAGTTCTGACGAATCTCAGCACGGCGCGCCCGCTTCACGGATTACACAAAATCTAGAAAATTCTTTACGAGGCCACACGAAATAAGAGGTTTATTTTCCGGGTAAATAAAACAATTTCACCATTGAGTTTTTAAACCACTAAACTTTTTTTTACTAAGTATTTCATACGCAGGTCGTATACTACATACTTATATGACCCATAAGTATGATTGACTGGCACTGTTATTATATTTTCATTGATTTTACTACAACAATTTGCATCGATACTATTATTATGCAGTATTTGTACACGACACAGACGATAGACAAAGCCCGCTACCGTTACCTTATCGAAAATTACGAATTCACAAATAAAATCCAACGGGGGCCAACCAGACAACAAAAACCGCTTACATAAGTAAGATCACCTCCACAGAGATTCCTCGGAGGACTTGATGAATGAGAAACGCTTGATCTTTGCGGGGCAGAATGAAAAATTGACATCGATGAATAAAACTCACGCTCCAAAGCTGAGCAATGCTCGAACAACCATCTCCGCCGAGAACATTCGCAGCGGTCATTTGTTACCATAAATCAGGGCTATGTCCAGCCAAGATATATTACAATACTTGGATTAAGTGATTGTCAATAGATAAGAGGCAATCGATGACAGATATATGTGGAGAATAATAATAGAAGACATAATAATAACGCAAGTTTAATACTGACGACCATTTATCTTGTCAGACTTTTCGCTTACATTATTTTTTACATCGATGCGATCCTGTACGTTTTATTTTTGTGCGTTATATTTTATTCACATGTATGACGGACCCGCTGTTTCTTCGTTCAGGTGCCGACTGACATGATTTACAAATATTGTAATATCAAGACCCTTTGAATTATACATAGCCTATGACTCAGTCCGTGTTGTGAGTTTACGTATAAGTTACCTTGTGCAAAAGGATACAATCATGTCGTTATTTTGATTTGATTTCACCTAATTCGTGTATACCAATCGACATCCTAGACTTGTAAGTGAACCAAATCGCTTAAAATGAAGTGTAATTATTACACACAATACGTGAAAATATGTTCAAAGCAGCTCATTTCAGTATAAGCACATTTTCACTATGAAAAAAAAACTATAATATCAAGAAAAAAACATTGGAATAGAGAAATTATAACTAGTAACTAAAAACCCATATATTTTTATTGCTGTCTACTTTTGCATATAAACACGTAGTGACGCGTGCGATGATAATATATTGCATACGGAAACTGGGATACCAACGGGGCTAAAGTAGTTACTTGCAGTTAGTTAGCAGTTAGCAATTGTTGTTTGTTACTATAGCAATTCCAAACCGTCTCTGAGTGAAATCAGTATTTAAAAAGGTCGCTGGTTAAACTATGGTATGTGGAATTGGTATACTTTAAATTGCAATAAATATAATTTTCCTCAGATGTAATCAAAGGTGTTTGACAATTCGCGTACCGAATGTATTAGCTACAGTAGGTAGTTCACTAATAACAGTTACAGCAGGTTGTTACCCTGGTACTACTAAGTGTTTTATTATGTATGATGTAATTTGAAAGCACGTCTAATGATTCATTAACCCCACAGCAATCATAGTATGTAATAGCAAATATGATTGACATCTATTCATTAAAATAATTAAATTGTAACTGCAATACATACTTACAATCACAAACAATATTATAAATCTAGTTTAGATATACGAGAATGTACCTACCTATAACTTAACATACATTCAAAGGCATAGATTTTTTTCTTTCTCAGGAGCTTATACTCCCAGCCTACATCGCCACCCATCATAATTAATAGCGTATTCCCCGAAGGGGTAGGCAGAGGTGCACATACAGTACACCCACATTTCGCCAGTTATGTTCTTATGTCCCAATGTAATAGGGGGCGAGCCTATTGCCATCAACCGGGCACAAATCCAGACTCGTGCTGCTACTGAGAATTATCTAACGAAAAAACCCAGTAACACTTTGCCCGACCCGGGATTCGAACCCAGGACCTCGTGCTCATCAGTCGCGCTGAGAAACCACTAAACCAACGAGGCAGTCAAGAAATTTGAGACAAAGAAAATAGAAGAAATGTAGACATTTCATATTACCCCGATACAATAGACTAAGAAAAGTAAATGTAAAGTCATGAAGACAAGACAAAAACCATATCCACCAAATCACAGCACATGTTAGCTAAGAGCACCATATTAAGGTAATTACCTAAAAGTGAAGTTATCGTGTTACGGCGCAGTGTTGGTGTTTCGCCCGAAACAAACGTAGTCCATCAGTTTTGTAGGAATTTCGTAGCATTTAAGGCGAAACACCGCAAACAATTACCGTCGGGTAGGGCAAAGTTTTGACAGGTGCGAGACTAAAATTGATCTATGAGAGCAGTTACTACAGACGCCCTCCTAATTTATACCGAGCTAAAAATACAAGACGAGGAACATCCATTGTATTCTCTATGAATATCTGACTTTGTGGCTCAGTTCACATTGCCATGTTTAGAGTTTTTGCGCTGTAACTATCGCTCTATTGTACTCCATACAATAGTAGTTACATGAAAACAAGGCTACGGGAATGACGGGTAGATTGCCAACACAACAGCGGTCTTATTTAGTAAATTAGTGCATACTTACCTACAGCAGACTGAAAGTTTGTTTATAATCTGTCTTTAACTTTTCTACCACAACGTGTCGAAAAATAAATTATTTTACAAATCAAAGTTCAGACGAATGTCGAGTTCACTTAATTATGTAACATCATCGTATTCAGTCAACCTGACTCCTAACTCCTCCCCTATGACTCATTAATGTGCCCTTATAAAATGTAAAAGTCAACTTTTCACTGACAAGTGCCGTGAATGTGTAGATATTTTTTCTCGTTAACAAATTCTTTCTGAAAGGCAGTGTAGAAATCGAATCATGCGTTTAACGTAATGACTTCAAAAATGTTTTTTAATCTTTAGTATTGGTACAGCCTTTTATTCTGAACGTTTTCTTAACAAATATTAGGAAAGAAAATAGTAGGAGGCTACCTGAAAGCTTAGATAAGTGGATTGTATAGCAATGTGGGACGAAGGGTATTCAAACTAAAACCCTTTTATCCATAACATGAATGACGGATGATATAGGTTTACTTCATGTGTAACTTGAGTCTCAAGGATCCGTTAACAACCCGGCTAGCACAGTAGCGCACCGCTCAGCTTTATGTTTAGATCGCGAAACTAACAGACAGGGTAAGACGATATATTAACAGAAGTTTAACGACCTCATTTGCGCAGTGGCTAAGCGATTGGACTGTTGCGCTAAGGATTGCAGGTTCGATTCCCGCACGGGGCAAAACTTTGTGCGAACCACAGACGTTTGTCCCGAGTCTGGGTGTTTGTGTATGTGATATTTCATGTTTGTGAAATACACCCACGACACAGGAGAAATTCCTAGTGTGAGGCGACGTTTTATTTACAAAAAAGACAACTCACATTGAGACGACGTCCAAAGCATAAGAAGCCTAACCAGTAATAAAATAAGTCTTCTAAAAAATTTACAGTGTAAAGTAAGCGAACCCAGATAGTAATAAAAAATGGCGCATTTACTTTAACGCGATCATTTGACGAGTTCCAGTCGTGGGCGAGTAACACTAATGTGCGTGGATAAATTGCCAGGTGATAAAACGCAGAGTTGATGTCAGTCTGCTGAAATGCTTGACTGTAGTTTATATTCGAACGTCAGAAAAATACATCTTGTTTTTGCTATTTAAAGTATCTGTTTTTTACCGCAAGTAATTATATTGGACGTAAAAGTGCGCACACTAAGGACTATACTAGGTATATAATAACAACAGCCTATAAATTTCCCACAGCAGGGAAAAGCCTCTTCTCGTATTGACAATTATGAAGATTTTTTATTATTTTGAAAACATTGCAATATTTATTTTATTTATTAACTAATTAGTTATTGGGCTGAGTTTTCACATTTATTACGTTAGCTTATTCTGGCCAAACCAAAGTAATAACAATTAAGAGAAGACATCTAAATATACATCAGTATATAAGATAAAAAATAAATTATTCATTTGCACCAGAAACTAAAGAATGTAAAGCAAAATCGCTAAGTACTTTATAATAATTATGATGACAACAAGAATTTAGTTTAAAAGGCTGCGGTAAAAATCTTGCCGTGTCAAGGTTTACTTTGGCTGGGTCATTGGCGTACACTGCAAACAGTTAGCTCAATAGACGAGGAATTGTATAACCCCTGTGCTGCTACTGTCATTGTTTAATGACCAGTCGTAAAAGGATATTGCCGTTTCATTCTTTTGTTTCGCGATTCATATATTTCATGAGAGAGAACCCTGAGTATGATTTTGTAAAAGCGTACAATAATATTCTTAAGTAATGTTGTTTTAAACGTAGCTATTTGTTTTCAGGAATTCAACAAATTGAGATATCCTCAACTTGTTTGCAAGACGAAAAGCACGATTTTATTTGACTTCAGAAATTAAGTAGGTTACTGAATAAGTGACAATGAATTCAATGAAAGTATCGACAGCTACCTGAATTGAATTGATCAAAAGAGATATTCAATGAAGTCTTAAACATTGACAAGCTAAAATATGTCAATATTATAGAATTTTACCGGTATCTCGGCACCGGTCGAGGCACACTATAATAATTTAAATGTAAATTGTATTCGTCTTTTATGTTCATAAAGACGTTTCTAATTAATGGTTTAATTAAAGGAGTATATTTTAGATGTATACATGCAGGTATCGTGGCATCCTAATTTCCAACGGCACGACTTGCGGTTTTTTGGGCAGTCCTACGCCTGTCCAGATTTCCCAATGAGATAACTGGCAAACAAGTTGCAGGTCAAGTTTACCAACTTTTGCTATAAAACCAGGTGAAACTGAATGGTATTTCTACTATTAATTATTTGTAATAAAACTCGCTTTGTTCCCCAGGTCCGTCAGAAAATGTGTAGTATAACTATTATCATGTTCATAATAATATAAGACTGAATTCCTACGTCAGAATTCCGTACCACGAATTTAATATCACAATATACTTACACGAAACGTAGCTCATAACTTCAATGAACATAATCCAATTAAAAAAATGTCGGTTGACTTATTTGGTGATGTTGAAAATGCAAATGTATTATATAAGGTGAAATTACTATTTTGGTCGAGGCCTCAAAACATTCTTTAAATGAGGGTTTTCATTGCGGTGGTTATTTTAGGAATTAAGTGGGACGGTAAAATGAGGTAGCTTGGGATTCGTAGCGTGTTTACCTCTTTTCATTACTCGTCTTAAGGCATAGGGTATTTTGTAAGAAAACCTCTTGATGAAATTTCTACTAATTATGTGCGATGTTCGTTAGGTAAAGTAGTTGGAGATTTCATTGGATACCCGTCGCTTTTACCTTGAATCTATTTCCTCAACTTCTCTGTTTGATTAGATTTTTCGACTTAGATTTTTCCGGTTTTATCGGAACATTGATTTGTGGAAGGAAAGTTAACATTCAGCATTTTAATTTGACGTCATTTTGTCATTCAATTTTCTGCTTAACTTTTATGTTGGTCAAATATTGATATTATAAGTTTCAGCAATATTTCGATAAAAAAGATTTCAGACGTTCATTTTGACATTGAGTATACGACTTTTCGCAGACATTTCAATGTCAGCAATAATTTATTCTATTTGTCATGCAAAATACGTCAGTATTTTATAAGCATTAATGTGCGACATTTGTTTCATGAAGCGTACCTTTAATGTATGAAATTGTGTCGTTACGTTAATTGATCACACCTTTATCAGATGATTCTGTTTCCGTAGTATTGTTTTATTCATAGGTAGATAGGTGTTTATAATTAAATTTTAACGAACCTTATACGCATCAGGTATGTTGACGGGCTCGCCGCTCTCGGCCACGTAGCCGACGATGCCGCTGCCCCACGGTATCCTGATCTCCTCCAACTGTTCCATCTGTTCTGGAGTCGACTTGGAGCACACGTCGAACAGCTTCGACACCAAACACCTGGATAATGATATTGAATTGTTATAGAACATTCGATATAAATGTGTAGGATAAGTCTATGGACGTGTCGTTAGATCATTTCAAGAAGTAAAAGTTTATCTAAAAATATATTGTCAATCGATGCGCGTGTATGGTGCCATATTCAGTGCTCGAAAGATAAATATGTTGAAAAGAACCCACACATCAAATTGTATATTCGGTAAATATTTTCAGTGAAGTTCTATTTGATCCAAAAATCTATCAAAACTATATACATCTATTGAATGAAAACAATACCTTTTAAATCTCCACCCGAATGTAGGTATAAAAGGTGTGGACAAGAATAGATTTACAATGAAGCAACTACATTTCATTACTATCAACGGTAGACAAGCAAACAAGACAGGCATACGACAGGCATAATCGAATTCCCAGTCCCTCCCGGGGAATTTTCCAATCGGCAAATAGAAAGAAGAATCCGTTTAATAAAACCTCGAGAGCCATGTGTCGTTGGCGCATGTGGTTACCTAAGTATAAGTACAATGCGATACACGTGACATTTAAAAGTATTACTCGGTTCTAATTGTGGATTTATTTGCATTGGATTATAAGTCGCTGGTATCGGCATTTCATGACATTAGGTGTTTCACGACGCTTTATTGTAAAATTAAATGCGATTTAATATGAAGTCTCCCACTTTTATATTAAGTTTACACTTAATTGTTTTGTTGTGAGCGTCACATGACCCATTAGCAGCTGTTACCTAATATATGTTAATGTTTTGTTGATGTGCCTACTGCTAATATGTTGTGGTCACTAATTCCTAGGTCAAGCAGTATTATTTGGTTTTTCTGTTAAGTAATCCTAACGGCCCAGACTTGGGAATTAACCGCAATATTTGGCAAAATATGTTTAACTTTACCTTAACCATCAACACCAATCTCTACCTACACCCTTGGTAAAATTCACACAGAATTCCTAACGTGTGCACACAGCCATAAAAGCAAAAAAGGACCCTTCGATTACAATTCTAAACTATCCCTGTAATCTTTCACGGCCGAACAAACTTACATTGATACATAAGCTTAGGTCGAACAATGATATTACGTCAGCAGTATCGTGGGCTCCCCAGGAAGCCTCCTCTTTAAGAGCTCACTCAAACTCAATAAAACCCTCAGACGGGTGGCTTAAGTGGCGACTACACACGTAACTTCATTTTCGTTCAGTCAAATTGAATAATTGGATAAGCATTATAAGAGAAACACGTTGACGTCTCTCTTGTACACTTTAATGTACACACATACAGTTTATTTTATAGAGTTAACAATTAATGTATGGTGCTTACATTATTTTACTACCTGTCTTAATATTGTGAGCAACATTTGATTCTTGTGATAAGCACGTACGATTTCCATCGGATTTTTGAGTTTCCCAATCTACAATTCTTGGGATTTCTTGGGTACATATAGTCGTAAATACATGTATTTTTATATTGTTAATGTGCTGTGTTTTTGTTTTATATTTCTGTGCTTATGTTGAATAATGTACTTTCATCGTATTTTTTCATCAACTTTGACACACTATTTACGTAGATAGGTAAGCCAGGCAAAGTCACATGATCTCTCCTATATTTACACTCAAGAGAAAGCTGCCGTTCACTCGTGTAATTTAATCCTTCAACCTTGTCGAGGAAATGGCCTTTCTTTTAAGCGATATTAGTACAGTTCCTACTAATATATTACGTAAGTTAATAATGGGATATGACTGTAAATATATATATATATTTAATAAGTTAAATAAATTTTGGTACTCATATTTCATGTTATACATTATGGTGTACTTTAAATTACATCGAACAATATATTAAGATAATTACATCGTACATACATAAACTAAAATGAATAAACAATACACCATATATGTTCTAAACATATTGCGATATTACATATTTATGTTCAAAAACTGAAGATGCGGATAAAGGGGGGCAATAACATAAGTATGGCAATAAAGTCCTTGTTACGATGACAAATATGAGTAAATCCGGGGACGGATATAACCCTTCAAACTCCATCGGCTGTTCCTTTTATATCTTTATGATTTCTTCGTATGAGTCCTTGACCTTTAGTGTGCTGGCTAAAAAAAGAGTTTCACCCTATTCGCGAGTCCGGGTTAGTTTTAAGTGTCACTCTTCATTTACTATTCAGTACGTGTCGATATCAGGGACAACGTATAATTTTTGTCCCATCTGCTAGTAGGTACATTATTGATACGAATCAAGAAATACAGAAAGTGTGTCCTGTATACTGCCCTAAAATAAGGATGAGTGCGAGATTAATATTATGAGTAGAATGACGTGTTTTCCTGTCTTGTGTAGCGTAGCCAACCTACTTCCTGATATTGACATATACTGTGCTTACATACATTGTATAAAAAAAAACAAATTGATTGTTAATAGGTACTATGTTTATGTCGAAGTTGTCGAGGTGTTACATCAGCACTCCTATTCTAGTGGTAATACGCTACATGAACAGAATGGTAAATGTCTGGAGTTGACATAATTTTACGATTATGTCACATGTCAATACATTTACCATCCATTCTATTTGTCTAGCATTTTGCCACTTGAATCATACATTGCACGAAGTAACTCTGTCTTTTCAGTAAATGAAAAAGCGTTAGGCGAGTCCATTATTAAAATAGGAACGTAATAACAAATGAGTAAAAACGTTTAGTTTCTCCCTTCACAACGATCTCGCCCTTGCCCTTGATGTCCGTTGTAATTTGTATCGCCAGTACGTTTCGCATGACCGTTTAACATATTCGCCAAAGGTCAGTGCGACCATAAATAATAGAAATAAGCAATACAACTGGTATCCACCAGATTTATAACACAATTTTCTTGGTAACAAATAAAAGGATAAACATATATTTTGCTTACAAATTCATACCAAGTAAATTATGCAGTATAAATAATTGTACATATGCCAACAATCTGTTATCAAGATATTAGAATCTAAGATACGCTACTGGCATGTAGACGTACCCAAATACTGAAATATTTATAACCAAGATATATTTTCGGATTATAAACGCATTATTCGATACTAATACAAATAAATCTAAATATGTTATATACCATCTAGAGTCCGAAGTTCCTTTCAAACTCCTCCTCCTCCACTACCTTTTACAGGTAGAGGTGGAAGACACTTTTTTGAAGAAGACAAACATCCTCGGTCTAGGTTTAAGTTAGAAGTTTCTGTAATAACACAACTGCAACAATGTACGATTCAAACGCGGTACGTTCAGCGGCAATCTTTTTAAGTTATACCTATTTTCGCTATAATTGACATTTACAACCAGCGTAGGCTGTTAATTCGGTGCTATACTTATACATTTTTACGTTCAATACCAGATAATTAAAATGTCTACTTTATTGGGTTGATTACAAACAGCCTGTAAATCAAAGACCGTATTGGGTATACCACTAATTAATTATTTCCCGCACTGATTAGCCGCAACCACAGTCCACATATTCCATGAAAGCGGTTGTACGAAGATCAATTGCTAAATAGTAAGGGAGCCGAAAGCAAAAATAGCACATCATCTGTTCATCGAAATAAAACGATACAAACGTATGATATTTGCATGTAAATCGAAAAAAGTTGAAAGGATCATTAGGGTATCTTGCAAAAGTAGCGAAAAAATAACCCTCTTTAAAGATAAGGTGGCAGGTTAGGTGGTAATGTTGGTTTTGCGTGGGTAGAATTTTCTGGCTACTGTATTGGAAAATATTTTTAGGTATAGGTATACTTTAATTATAGGTACATAAACTTCCTAAGTATTTACAAATAAATTGCAAATGCAAGAACTAAAAAAACGCCTTATATACAAGGCATTTAAAACGAATAAAAAAATATTATAAAGAGTTTTACTCAAAAGATCATTCAGAAATCACAGTACACCATCTCCTAGATTTATACGCTTGTACACTATTTATTCATAAAGCGAATAAACATACATACATAATACATATTATATAAACCGTATTGATTTGGATCGATGCCAAAAGCCATAGACACTAAATTTTGCAGCTGGCTTTGTTCTTCTAAATATTCCATGCGGATTTATGGAATTTATGGGAACAATATTGCAGAGAATGTTAGCACTTGAATAATTTGAACATCGACTTCCTATCAGATTTTAATTCACCATAAGAAAATATTGTGAAAAACTATGAAATGGTTAAAAATAGAATACGTTGGTTTTTTGGAGGCGATGAGGCTTCCGCGAGTGACGATATAAATATACAATGGTTTACATAATTTTAACAGTAGGCAGTCAATTCCGGTACCAAGATGTTTGGCACTATAGATGGCCTTTCGACACTATAAAGAAAATTATGTTATTTTTACGTTGTATAAGTACCTACAAAAAGTAAGTAGCAAAAACCACAATTATTTTCAAGTAATACCATGGATGACCAATGGTTTGGTAGGAGAAATAAGATATTATCATAGTATAATAATATACTCCGCCGAATATTATACCTTGGGTCTAGTATTAGTTACAGCCCCATCTTCCTATCCTTTGCCGGATCCATGCAACAAAGCCAGGTAACATTCGATTGCACGCGTTGGGCGTCAGTGCCAAATAGTTCAATCCTGAGAAGCTTAATAAGGCCAGCACATCCAATAACAATGTATTGCGCATGTAAATGGATAATAAACTCACGATAATTATACGCAACTGTCTAGTGATCAGCCAACCCGTCAATTACATTGATATAGATACGTTTTAACGCTACAATGTAATTAAACACAATAATATAATCCATATTGTACCGAGTGTTAGTGGAGTATCGGAGTGGGGAACCTAGGCGAACATACTTACACCAAATTGGAGATGTTCTGCAAAAAGGGCAAGTAAGTAGTACCTTCATCCGACGAGCGTGTATGATGACTGTGGTGCGTGTGAATGAAACAAAAGAAGTATGCCAGGATCGCAGTTATCCGTGGTCTCTGCCTACTCCTCAGGGAAACAGGCGTGACTTATGTATGTATATTGTACCTACAGTACGTTAGATGACTCTAGAAACCAAGTAGTTATACCTATTAATTTATATTTTATCAAGTGCAATTTATTACAAGAATGTAAGTACGACTTGATTCATATAAAAAACTACTAAAGATCTGTATTAATCAGAACGACTGAAAGATAGAAAGGTTATCTACAAACGGATGCCAGTTTCAAGTTTTGGCCAATCTTACCTATAAGCCCGTGAGCCGGCAAAACAGCGCCATAATACCATAACAAAAAAATCTAATATCAAATTATGAAAACCAAGAGATTCACAGAACACGCCAACAACAAAGACTATATACCTAATAATAAAATAGGTACCTACTTAGATCACAACACCCTGTAGCCTTCTCTTTGAACCACAGAAACTGCATCTCAACGAGTTTGTTTTTTACAACTACTGTTTCTGACTCGCTTTGTGTATTTGTCTGCAAGTTCTAATTTAATATAGCTGTATTAAATTGTTTTGCACTCTCTGTCCAAACTGCGGTATTAACAACGACAAAGACTAAGAGTTTCAGTTGTATAGGTAAAATACAAAAAGGTTCCAAATAGCACTGTTATAAACAGTCATATACCCTATATAATTATGATATAATATAAGGAAATACCTTAGTATAAATCATCACAAACAAGTTACGTTTTAAAACTATTTGCTTCTCAAAATATTCATATGTATGCAATTCAACATTTGTAACTGTTAATATTATACAAAATGATTGGTCACATTTTTTGCACCGAATACCTGATCATATTCATGCAATCAATTTATTTTATTTGGCTTCTCATAACTAACAATTTGGCTTTACAGTTATAGGTACTGACGATGTTAATAAGTTGATATGATTTTACAACATACAAAACGAGCGTGTATAATTGTTTAAAAAAAATGTAAATATAATATTAACATTTTTAGGTTCATAAAGGTGGACCACTGACACCTAAAGCAGTTCCAGAAACGCCTTTATCAAATTTCACGTTTGAGAGAAGTTTGAAAATATTGACTTACATAGGTAGGGACATGTACTTACAAATATAATTTAAAAACATAACGCCATGTGTCTGTAAATAGTATCCTAAAATAAAACGTAGTCGGCACATCGTTAACCGAAAATACATGAATATCTCGGCGTCCGAACATTTCCCCGGGCGTTTGGCTACTTCCGATATTCCGCAGTTTAACGGTTATGCGCAAGTTCTTAAAACATTCTCCGGCAGATATTGGCTGAATAGCCTGTAAATTGCAAAACCAATAACTACAAAATTTCGTTTGACTTTTACGCCTTTGCCAGAACGATGCACAATGGAGCAAAGAAATTCAGCCTTAGTACAACGCTTTATGAAGCAAAAGGTCACCTAACTAACAGTGCTTTGAAAAATGCAAACGTCATACACAGATAGCATTTTTTCTCATAATTTTTAATGTACAGAATCAGTTCTAAAGCTCTAGAGAGGAGCTAGCCAGAATTATATCCTTAATAAGAGCTGGCTGTAGTAGGTATGCACAAGTAATAACTTACTTAGTATGTGTTTCGATTTCTGAGTGTATCAATTTATAATAGGAATTTATTCGATGCCGCCTTTTTATCGTAGTGGGCGCAAGATAATTAGAGGTAGGTAACTACGGCATACAATTTTGAAATTCGGTAAAGTTCAAAATAAACTCCGTTGAAACTCGTCCCTTTGAAACGTAAAACCTACCAACATTAACAAAGGGATGTTTTACATCCAAACCTTTAGAAGAAACCGTAACCTATCCTGACGAAAAGGTGTTATAAAAAAGTACAACTAAGTTAAGAAACTAAAATAGCACAAGGCTAATTTTACGGAGCAAAATCTGCGACAGTCAACGTTAAAAACATCTGAAACAATAAATCAGTACTGTCAAAATAAATTGCACGCCAAGCATCACAGAGGGTCTATGAAAACAAAGGCTCCTTGCGGCTTGTCGCGAGACAGCGTGGAGTTATATGAAGGAGGTTACATTTGTCGCTGCCCCTCGAGGACACACAGGGGAATCGACCACTTTGCCCGCGGACCGAAAGGAACAGATGTACCAAGATTGTAACTGCAAGCGAGATATGACGGCAGATGAAACAAATGGCCGGGAAATGTGCCGGAGTATCGACATGTAATATTCATTGGCTTTGAAAGTTAGTGTTATCTAGCCAGCTCGTACGGCTCGCGATTTAAACTGATATGTCTTTTACGATATTGTAACTCGCTGCGTAGTGTAAGTTAGGATTCTTTATTTCCCAAGCTAATGTAACTGTTCTCTTTTATTACATTTAAATAAGTTAAAATGCATTTTCCTCATCTCTTTATATATCTGCAGTACAGAGCTATATTGTACAGCGATAAGCCAATACTACACCTTATTAATATGTAGCTATACTTAACTATACAATAGGCATTATTAAGGTCTTAACTCCCTTGGGTAGCGAAGCGCTTATAAATTTCTGCCTGAGTCAGTTACAGATATAACATTAGGCAATATTTATTTAGGACGTATTTCAATATATTTCATAATTTATTTTAAGTAAAAGTTTTTGAAATAATAATATTATATATGTTAATAAATTTAAATAATATAAAATGAGTAAGAATAGAGTGTAGTCGTACTCAGTTTTAGACACCAGACCTAACCCTTGCATAATTAGGACCTAAACACTTTAGTCAAAATGCATATTGATGAGTGTTCGCTTTTCAGGGTAGCTTAAAAGGACATGCGTCCGATAACGGCCTTTTGTGGCCGCAAATTAATGAGTACGAACGTATACGTTTTGATGGCGAAAGTCACCGACCGGATTAATTAAAACCAAATGATCACCGTATTCGGCGAGCGAACTAATCTTGTTGAGACCAAAGTACACGTGTGTGTTATATTAAACGTGTAATACTGGGGACACGTGAATTAAAGGATTGCTGTTGGACATGTAAGGCACGTACGGTTACTAAGATCTACCAACATAAACAGTACGAATTCACGGTGAAAAAAAACAAACCAGAGTTGAACATATAATTTGTAAAATAAAACAGTCCAGACAACTACATATTATAATGCCAAAAGCATCCTATCAGATTAAAATTTCAATGTAAATTAACATAATTATATTTATGTTACCATTAACGACAAATTACCATCCGACATGCTAATAGGAGCATGTTGTTTGAGCTTCAGGCGACTATTATTTCTCTTGGAACATGGTAAATAATTTGCTCTTGACTTTGTAATGTTAATGAAAACCACGATCTTTAATTAAAACTTTCTACGTTACTTATTTGTCGGCGTTTACAATTAGAGGGCCGAGTAGTTTATTTTTAATGGTTGCTAGCCAAGTTGCGGTGTTGTACGTGGAAATACGTTTAACGGTTTATGTGGACTTTTAGGTCTATTTTACGTCGCAAATAGTATTTTTTGGTTACAATTAGCTTTCGACACGTTTGCGCTAAGAGCTAACATTCTCATTAAATACAAAACCATGTGTTAAACAAATATGAGGTAAAAATATCAATTAGTTTGTTCTAGTATCGTCTTCAGCTGATTATTCTTGCTTATTACTTCTTCAGAGAAGTAGCGCTCCTAACACTGTTCCGTAAACCTTCATGCATAAAGTTCCTTCAGGTAGAGCTAACGTTGGAAACATAAAATTAAAATATATTGGAAAATTGCTACTGCATGCTTTGCTGCAATGCGCTACAAACGTGGAAACTACCTAATGAGATAATGATGCTGGTGTTTGTTATTTTACAGATATTTTTCTTTTTATTACCTACTGTAGGCGGGTAAGTATAATTTAATATTCATTTATAACTTATAAAATACCTTATACAAAAAATAAAGAGTAGGTACTTATTATTATGTACATTAAGATTATCATAATTAAAATAATTTAGTTAGTAATTTGTTTTTATAGAGTGCCTTTTATATTTATTGTAGCTCTTACTTTAACAGGTATGTTAAAAACTGTAAAATAAACAACAAACGTCTAAATTTTCAAGCATTATTCGCTAAAACGACATCATTGCAGAGTTTTTAACAAACTATGTCCGAAACAGAATGCTGCAACAACTGAATTTTATAAAACTTTGGTAGAATTTTAATCACAATAAGTAAGTTGGTACCACAAAAATTTGCAACGTTTTATCAAAGCCAACATTTGACTTTCGTTCGCGTAAGTATGTGCCTAATACTAATATCGTGGTGTAGCCTAGTGGTCGATGAAACGGATTAGTATGCACAAAGTTGCAATTTCAAAGCAGACTGACTTAAAACTATTATTAGTATCAGCCTGACTGAAAAGCCAGATTGATGATTCCTATTACACTACGAAGGCTTTCTTCCACTGACTACCGATTAAGGGAAAAAACATTATGTTATGTGATGAAACCTGGATTTTTGGGTCCCACAGCGAAGACCTTATTCTATACCAAAAGATGCCTGGGCCCAGCAGAAGAACATGTTCGCTGGTATTTATTAAGTAATGACCATCAAAGGTCTCCTTTTTAGGTTAGGGGGGGAACCATAATCCCCCACGCTTAGCAAGCCGCTTATAGATCGCTGTATTGGTGAAGTTACAGAAGACACTGCTGCCCATCAGCTGGATTTTCCCTTAGGCACCTCTTAGGACACCCGCGGGAGGAAATATGGTAAATTCTTGGCTGTACACCACTCGGCAGTAAGTAATGATATAGGCATTTAATAGATAATGTACTTGTAAGTAGAAGAAAATAAGTTTTAACCAATGAGAATGTGTTGTTTATGGCTATGATAGTATTAAACCTCGTATCGAGGACACATTTGTGCCTAGAGAACGTTAATTCACATTAACTCAAGCCTCCCATGGGGGTATGATTTATCTTTCCAACAGATAAACACTATGTGGGTTCATTTCTACGTATGCCTGCGTATACTAGCCGTGAGAGTATAATTATACGGTTTTAATGACTAAAGTTACGATACAATTAGTATTTGAGTTATTTTCTGCGTAAAACCGAACGTTAAAACGAGTTATGTTCTCATAAACTCGATAGAAGATTTAAAAATCGTATGCGGTTGGAGCTTAATCTTAAGTGTGGGATAATACAACACTATCAGCTGTTTTTCTTTATCTGTCAGGGTATTTAATCACAAGCCATGACTTGACATGAGTTTATTAGATACTTTTCTACTTCACTATAAAATTCAGTATAGATAATACTATTTTTGAATTTTTAACATGTTTATTTTCAGTACGAAATGACTTTTAAATAGCTGTGAGAAATACAAATAAAATTCAGCAGAACTGCTTTTTTACTCAATTTATCTACCGTTACATTTCTACTTAATATTATAAATAGTTTTAACCATAATGAAGCTTAAATTAAGCTTGTAAGTACAGTGCATCGTACAGACTATAGGATTAAAACAAGCACCAGATCTACAACTAAGTGTGTGGATATCAAAACTGGACTGTAGTTTATAACAAGGGACAGTTTATAACGAAGTTGTGAGCCAGTTAAAACTAACAGACGTTTTCCGCGTTCACCAAGTTTCATTCATGCACGGACATTGTAGGATTACCAAAAACATCATGAGCCGAATATTTTTTTACGTTCCGTTTTCAGTTTTAGATCAAATTTTGGTCTGCAATGTTGAAAAGCAAAGTCATCTAATATATTGACAGTCGATACTTTAAAAAAGTACCTACGCATTCAAAACATTTTTTTGCTTAAAAATGGGTTACAGGATATACGGTACTTTTTTTTAATGGCAAATAGTTAAGCATAAGCAATTCCAATGAAAGTAAATATGTCAGGCATTCCAGACTTGTTTCTATTTCAGTTTCAAGAAAAACGTGGGAACAGAACGGAAACATCTCGTATCTAGGTTAAACATCACCGCTTGTACCAAATATAGTTCTAAGTACCTAATTGAATTACCTCAATTCACACTTCCACTCTACCAGACGTCAAGATAACACATTTATCTTTTCTTTTAAAACCAAATCAGCGAAGTAGCGAAAGCATTAAAGATAATGTAAAAGAAAATTGTTTTTTCCTGTCAGATAATGCGATAACTTGATATTGTTTCCTGACCATTTATTTTGGTTTTTATTTCTTTAATGGACTGTGATTACGAAGTTAATAAACGATACATTAAGAAGGACTTTTATGGTAAACTAATTGTTGAAGTTTTTGTGGATAATAGACGCCATTAAAAAAAAGAAAACCTTGGTCCACGACGGCTGCTAATAGTAAAGCACCGGTACCCCATACGTTCGTAATAAAATTCAATTTTAGAAAAACCTCAAACCCTGGCTGAACCTTTGAAACGCAAAGAAAAAATTATACGAATGTACAGAGCGGGAAAACTCTGCAAATATTTTACGAACGCTTTTGTACTCGGCTCAATATAGGGGCCGTAAGAGAAAAGTATATGCACCATGTATGAACCCTTTTTTGCTTTTAACGCTCGCCATATGAGAACATAAAAATGAGAGTTCGCGTTAGTAATAAAAGTAGCAAGCGAACACGAGCAGGTCTTTTTATGATACTTTCAATGTTTTAACCGAATCACCCTAAAGCCATCCGCGAATAATAGAACATTACATTCACAACCATGTTTAAAACGTCGACTGTGCTCTCATATAATGACTCTTTTTACTTTTTTTAGAACCGTTAAAAGCATTGTTCTGTCAATATAAATTAATAATGAATATAATTGTAATACACTCGTATTTTTTTTATATACCGCTCGAGTCCATTATTCAAATTTTCTTTAATAATATAATTTGAAACACTCTTTTCTCTAAAATATAGTTGCGTACCAATTATTTAATCGAAGCGAATATTTGTAATCCAATATTTCTCAGACCGATGGAATCCAAAGTCTACTAATAGAATACATTGGCAATACATAATGCACTGTGTTCATGTTTGTTATGAACTTAGTCAATATGTTAAGTGCATCCGTCGGACGGAGCTATGTCGAATACAAACTAGTGCAAAATTACGTTAGCTCCTAGACCAATATGGTTTATGCAAGTGGTTTATAGGTATATGTCACAACTAAGTAAACTGCACAGACACGATATTAAATTAAGTTTCAGACGGCATATCCTGAGGGTGCTAAGTCTTTGTTCTAAAAAGATTCGTCTTAGAAAATATTGCATTAAAAACGAAAACTTTTTAAATAAATCTTCTTAAATCAAGGAGCCCATAATTAAAGTGTTGAAAAGTTTCTAAAGAAAAACAAATCAAAATTTCATTAGACTTAGAAAAAAGTCAGTACCTACTTAATCCTCTTTAATTTAAAATCAAGATTTTGTTTAAAAAATTGCATTGTCTGGACAACACTAAAATTATTTTATATAAGTATAACTCCATATAACGCTGAGTTCATAATAATATTGTGTAACAATAATTCGTAAACTTTCCACCCTCATTAGCATAATCATGATTGTCTGACAATAAAACTGCTATAAAGTTTACAATCCCTGCACAGTGTGCACTCGGTAGTCCGGCAGCGTCATTTGAAAAGTTCAATAACTAAGGGTCGTTGACGGTAGACGACGTCGTACATTAATTTTGGTAATTAAATTTGACCCTTCAGACGACATACGTAGTGCAATTCACTCGGATGTCTAGACGTAATTACATTTTAAGCAATTACCGCTTAGCTTTCCACCAATACATTAAATAAATCTGTTAGAATTAATAAACGTTACGCAAACGATATTATCTGCTAATATTAAACCTATATAGTACAGAACATAAAAGACAGCTGAAAATGAGACTTTTCGGAATGACGTCATACCAAGAGGCAAGATTGTGTGGGCACGTAAAGTAATCCTGGCACTGAAATCGGAGCAAGGCTAAGCAGAATAAAAGACTTGACGAAGACTTTTATATGAAAACATATTCTACAGCGAATGAAGTGGTAAATTAAATACGAATTCAAATTAGAACACGAAATAAAAGATAGATATACATATGTTAAATCATTTGAATTTTAATAAAACGATTTTGAATAACAAAACGAATAATTATGTCATACTAACAATATACTTCAATAATCAAGCAAAAGTTCTATACCCAATGTTAAGTCAAGCCTACCTATAAGTCAATAAAAAATCTGCTACAGACAGGCAGACATAGATTTTTATGAATTCCTAATTTGAGATATGAATCAGTAATATAATAAAAGTCTACGCAGAACATAAAATAAGTCTGGCAGATGGAAATACAGCTGTTGTACATGTAGAAAGTCGCTCTCTCATCAAATTTTATGTGTTAGTAGATTTATGCAAATGTCCGTAAAACAGTGACAGAGTGACAGACGTATGGACCCACAGTCAATTAACTCCTTCTTTTCCTTGAAGTCTTTTCATATACGAAAAAGAGACGGATATAGTTATGCAGAGCTACTCGAAACGTCTGCGGAATTACACAGGCATCCATCTCACCAGCGCAGTAGCACAAACTCGTTCTTAAAGCAATAAATTCTGATTACGAACGGGCGACTTGCATTCAAGTGCAAATTCTCTCATTTCGATTTTCTAGGTTTTATTGGAAATGTTATTTTTTACTCCGTTGTTGTGGTACGCTTTTCTAATTAGTGGTGATCCAATTAAGTAACACAATGGTAGTCGATATTATAAGATTTATATTGAGTTCAATGGAACTCGGTTTTTAAATTCTAATGTCTCAGTTGTCCACGGCGGCATACTAAGGACTTATTTGGAAAGCAATATGAATGCCAAATTTTATATTTAAGGAAAAGTTTGATACTATTACCTATAATGCTACTTTAATTCTGATAACGTTTATTCAACGTTAATATATAGCCTAGGTAAACATTTAATCGACGATTGGATCTAGTTCGTACGAATTCAGCTAGTCGCACTGAGTGCAACTTAGTTGCTAATCTGGAGTTGGTTACAAGTTCGTAAAGCGTCACGGCACGTGAAGCCCAAGAGGGTAGAAGTTTATTCAAAACTTCATGCTACCGTTCCCAGAAGCGTTCGTCCCTTTGCCTAGCTTGCCAGGTAGCGATTTGCCACAACTTTTTGATGAGGTAACGAAGGTCGAAAGTCTCTAGAGATTTTAAAGATCGTCGAGTAAAAAGAATATGAAAGTAACTTGTTATCTCTTAGGAAGAATCGTGTACCTGTATACATTTTATACTCGAAAATATACGTATTGTATTTAATTAGGTTGAAAAATTGTTTTGTATGTCTTCAAATGAATGTTGATTATCTTATACGGTTCTATGTTAGTTTGACTATTGGAAAAAAGCCACCACGCACATCCAAAAGGTGCTTTCAAATACATGAACTACGTGGTTGTCTGGTAAAGCACTAACCTGCCATTTTGTGGGTTGGGTGACGCCCTCTCTCCTTGCACCAAGAACAGCGACCCCCGGTCAGCATCCAACAATATTGAGACATTCTGCAGAATCTTGTGACACAGTACCCGTACTTCTAGCTCGTTGCAGATGTCTTTCACCTACGACAAAAACAAATTGTAAACTTTAGCATCAATATTTGAGTTTTCGTAATGTAATCACAATTAAAAATATTTTTAACATTTGTAGAACTACGATTCAGTTCCGTAGCCTTGTTAGGCTCATAACGAGCTTGAACGTTAAAAGTTTGATCTACGGTCAACGAGTTTAATGATCCATGCACCTAGCAGAACACCTATACCTACATGATGTGGTTGCCATACATCAAAAGGTTATTGGTAACTAAACGCTGGATGGTTGATGTGGGAAAGTTCAATGTAGGTATGTAAAATGCCTTCCAGTTTTATGACTTAAGCAAAGCTTGGAGAAATCACGTTGGATACAATAAATCCTTCTTTCATTTTAGATTTGTTTTAGTAGAACCAAAGGCAAATAAACCGGGGAAACTAGTTTAAAGAGCGAACCTAGCTTATATCAATGAATAAAACAACGTTTACGAACTTCTGGGACATTGGGAATAAATGTTTTGGAATACATACAAGCACTGCAAGAGTAATTTAAAAACTTTATCTAGAACATTAGAAGAGAACAATAAACCAGATAAAAGAAACAAAAGACAGATCACTCTTTGGTAAAGCCAATAATGTACAAAAAGTTCCTTCACCAAATAAATTCGACCTTAATCCGGTTTGTTTGAGTTTCGATCGCCGGGAGTAAGCTGCAAGCCTAATACTTTGTTAACAATCGGAACATAGCGAATTGCCAAGACAAATATCATAAGACCTGACTGAGCTTTGCCCAATTATGTGGAGAATTGGGGATCCACTTGTAATACTTAAAACCAGAATAGCTAAACATTATAATAACAATACACATTTTATAAAAGTCATGGTAAATTGGTCATATCATAAATGTCATGAAACAAAATATGCGATTTTGCACCAATAGATGTCAAGATATTGAATGGTTTACATATTTTTAGTTCATTGGCTGTAAATTGTGAACGACGAATAGTAATTGTTACGAAACAGTTAATTAAAATGAAAATTAATTAGTGTCGTAATAATACAAAAATACATTGAAACAAAATTCTATTTCAAGCTTCAGATAAACCACGTCGATCTTTCTCCAGAGGGTTAAGAAGTTTTCAAATTCAACCCTTCTTTATACGAGTCTCGGCTGTGTACTGAGTGTGTAGGTAGGTAGTACTGAAAGGATAAGTTTACTGTAAACGTAGACAGGTCGTCTGACCGACGTCAAGATGCAATAGGGAGATGTCAACAAACTCGTTGGCCGTCCACCCACGTACCGTTCTAAACCGACGAGGTTATGTTATAAGTTGACGTCGAATATGATTTCCGAACTAATTTCCGCCAGCTAGTTATTTCTGCCGCCGTCGTCTATTTAAGAAATCTAGTTATATTTTGCAAATATGTTTCGGTATTATATTATGATTTCTGATTACGAGGTGGAAGGACGGAAAATAAAATACAATTTCATTCTGTCACTGGGAAAGTGAAGAATATGGTGCGGGTTTGCCAGTTGTTACACAATAAGATTTACGATAAACGGTAATATGTCAGGAATGTTTAGAAGCTATAAATCTTTCCTTTAACCTAAAATAGGTGCCAATTGATTGCACTGTAAATGTTTGCTTTCATACCTATCAAGAGTATATATGCAAAGAGTCCACAATTATATGGAGGTGCGCGATAATAGGAGATACACGTGCTTGGATGCATACAAAACTTATTCTCAAGTCTTAAAATGTTTGTACTCATACATGTTATCGTAAACATTGTAATTTTGTACCACTAGTATTTTATTTATGAAAAATTGACTAACTTTTATATGTATCACCATAGACAATGTGCTGTAATTACAGCTATGGATTAATATCCTTAATTTTTAGAGGACACCAGTTTCGGAGAATTGGTAGATGTTGATTTTATTATGGTTTATAGTTTTCACCATTCTGATTTATGTACTGCGATAAACATGATACAACCTTGACACCCATGGCATACGCAGAAAACAGCACATTTACCCCAATAAGATTATACTGCCATTATTATTTTATTTGAAATATGTCTTATACGAGCCCTCATCTTAATTCTGACTAATCGTATTTGTAAACTGCCGCCCCTAGACAAGTGGCAAAACGGTTGACAAATAGACATAACGTAACATCACGCCTCTATTCCCCGAAGGGGTAGGCAGAGGTGCACACATATTACACCCACAAATCGCCAGTTATGTTTTAGGTCCCAATGTAATAGGGGGCGAGCCTATTGCCATTACTGAGAATTACCTAATGGAAAAACCCAATAACACTTTACCCGACCCGGGATTTGAACCCGGGACCTCGTGCTCAGCAGTCGCGCTTAGCAACCACTACACCAACGAGGCAGTGACAAATAGAATGATAAATTTAAATGTTTCGACTATGTTGTCGATGACATTATGATATCAAACCCATATATTTTTTATTCTATTCGATTTCCATTCGTCAAACTATTTGCCACTTATATATGGGGGCTGAAAAGACAGCACAACAAACGTCTCAAAACTGTTATTTACAAAGCAAGTATTTTAGAGCCATTTGATACTTGTTAAATAAACTCTCTGTCTATCGTCGTCTCAATTAATACGTACACGAAATGATTAATTATCGTCAATTTGGGTCGAACGTGACGCTCCAGTAATCGGAGACCCTCAAACATTTAGGTTGGACAGGACTACGTTAAATGACCCAATCAGGAGAGTTACTAGAATGGCGTGTTGGCATAGTGTAGGCGTACGTATTCATTGGACAAAGCTTATTCTTTCTTCACATACAGAGTATTTTTGGCAGATTAAATAAGTAAGAATAATGTAATAATATCATTCTCTCATATTCTCGGCTGAGATAATATATTATTATAACACTGAACCCTGAGACTCAGACTTACTTATACGTATAACTGTCTAGGACAAATGAGAAAATTGAAAAAAAAAATGTTTGGCGATCTAGAATGTAATGTTTTGCTTTATAATACTTTTCATAAGCGTTACAATAACTGTTTGAAATACCAGGATAATAAAACTACATTAGGTAACATAAGTAAACAAACAATGAAAACCTAAAAAAAAAATTATGCCTATAACCGTAGCGAAGACGTATCTTGAGAAGCAGTACAGAATTGACACTAATGATTAAAGAACATTGTGTTGAAGACGAGCCGGCTATAAAGGTTACGACAGTACCTACTTATCTATAGCCCCAGATAAACGACTCTTTAGCCGACGTCAGCCATCAATGAATGCGCTATGAATATTCACGGTCGCCTACGCACACACGAGCCGCCGTAGAGGTGTTTATCTAGCCGTCCAGTCAACCGACCGCCCGTACACGAGTCATATCAAAGGAACGTAAATCGTAATACAGGGATAATTTCCAGGGAATTTTGTATTTTGAATTAGTATTTCCCGCGGGGTATAAAGGTGACACATTCAGAAAGAGCAAAGCCTATCCGACAACATTAGATTTCTCCCTTTACTTTATGCACAACGATATTAAAAATAAAGATTACCAAACCCATAGAAGCTTACCTAATAACACTTAAGAAGTTACAAGTTTAATTGAAACAATTTAAAGATTCAGTGCTAGATTTCAGTCCGATAAATTAGAAGTCAAATTGTTGAGTAACATCGGGTGCATGTGTACCGACCGTATGGCGCCCGTTTATCAAATGCGGGCGAAGCGTCGGCAGCCCGTAGTCAGGACACAGAGACTAAGTTGCTGGAAGCGAAGTGCGACCGCTTTTTCCAAGATCAGACGTGGTCTGCATACTTCAGGTATCGATAACACGCGCAATAATGTTCACTTGATTGACGAAAGCAGTGTACGTGATCATTTTACTGAGTCTTCAAGACTGCGTGGCGGGAGAGGTGAGTAATCTCGAGTGGATGTGATAAGAGAACGAATTGTATTATTGTTATATATTGTTACGAAACAGTACGTTTAAGAAAGAAGGAAAGATATAAGCAATGAGAAACAAGCTTGTAAATGGTAAAGCAGAAAATTGTAACGTCATAAGAAAAATTTATTCGTATAAATATTGGTTGTTAGTTAATTGCAGTTCCTATCTATGGAGTTCTGGACAGAATGACGAACGACATAGATTAGTACATTGCGTAGACGAAGCAGAAAGTGTGCAGCTTGTTACCATAAAAAGGTAATATTTAATATCGTGTCGTATCCACTGAACTATGGGTGTGTCAAGCGGTGTTTACATGTAATTATCAAGCCAACCCGCTGTTTTATCGGAGTTGACCTCTGTGCCTGTCAGTGGCAGGCCGACAGAGGCCTAATTTAGGTACATATGTAAACCGACACCCGATTATGTGTCATAAATTGACTTTTAATCGAACCCATAGCGGGTTAATTGAGTCCCAGTTGTCCTGAAAAAAATGCGTATATTATAAGGTTGTCGGCTCTATTTAATAAACAATATTTTAGGTGGTAAAATCTGAAGGTTGTCAGAGGGTGCGAAATACTCATAACGTCGTACCATGATACTTCTGTGAGACGTATGATCATGGCAGTATTTCACAAATTGTTCGTTTAGATATTAGGAATCTAGTTCAAAATTGATGTCAGTATTATATTTTTCCATATTCTAAACAAATACTCATTAAATTAGAAAATTTCAGAGATTTTTTGTTGTGATACAATTTAAATGGTGTATAATTAATCAGTTCGGCATAAGGACGAGACATTTAATTTCGAAATTACTTGGACCGTAAATCTAAAGACCAAAAAATACTTTTGTTTTTGTCTCAAAAACAAAGCTAAGAAAAAGAGAAATTCACGGACATAAATCAATTTGTACAAGCCTCCGTTTAAACTGGTATTAACTTTGTGTTCAGATTGTTCTGTCTGCGTAAAAAATAAGTTCAAATAGAAATTAGCAAGTCGACTGATTAAGTTATCTTTTCTAATTTGTTTAAGCGAATTTTAGAGTAAATATTTTAATAGTAAAATATTACCCTGGATAATTTGAATTGATAAAAAGGAGATTAAAATTATGTAGCTGCAGTTTGTAGTAGGTATTTGTGTAAATTAAATACCTTTCTTGTGCCCACGTGAAATGCTATGCCCGCCGCCGGTTCATTATTTATTTCGTGCTGATGGCCGTACAAAAGCTTTGTCTACAAACTGCATACATGAGTAGTCTGCACGAGGAATGAGATTTTCATTCGGTGAATATTTCATTAATTACCGCACGAATGTTTATGTAAATACGTCTTTTATTACAATTTTAAAAATAAACCTTTACAAGTGTTGACGCTCAAAGCCGAGAAGGATGGTAGGCAACCCAGCAGTGGGTGATCCCGAGCTAAAATGATGATAAAGAGTTGATAGCTTAAGATTTCATTTCTCCGGCCAGTTCGGACAGTCATCGGCTGTGACAAAATATTTCCCAACTAACGAGTAATGCCACTGAATATCTAATAGGTAGTAGGTAAGTACCAACTACGCCTAATGCCCAGAAAATGAGACACAGTAAGCCATATTTCGCAAGCCATAAAATTACGTATTGCTGAATTATTATTGCGTAGTACCGTATTCCGGCGTAGTGTTTTTTTTATTTACTAAGAAATAAGGACACACATATTTGATAGTATTTTTTTATTATATTAACCTACACCAATTTATTTTTCATTAGGGCTTTTCCAGGTATGGAGATTATTAAACTTGCGATATTTAATACTACCAAGCGGGCCAGGACTTTTACATAACAACACTTCACACGCCAATATAATGTTAAAGTAATAAATATTTGAAAGTCATTGCAATTATAAATGAGTCTTCACAGTTTACTGGTTTATTTAATAAGCCTCTCAAGTAATTAGAATTTAAACTTATAATACCATTTTCAATGACTACTTAAATTAGTGACTCAAATTATTCGGGCGTTAACTTAGCTAGAGTTTAAAAAACTAATAACACGATTACACGAGGACAATAACACTCATTAAAATTACTTTAGAATTTAGAGAAAATATTATTTTAAGTTAGTAAAACTAAATGTTGAAATAATTTTCCATAATAACACTTTGAATATGTATTTAATAGGCTCTTCTTTGCTTTAGTAATAGGTATTGCTGAGGCATTGCAAATTGATTAATTATTATTGTATGTCTGCCATTGAGTAGGTTAGAAATAATAAAGAAATAAAAACTATGTAAGTACTGGCTATGCTCGTAAAAGTGGAATAACATAGGTAGGTAGGTACTTAAAAAAATAATCAAAATGATTTAGATTTCGAATAATAAAAATCGTTCTACGATATTGCCTAAAGATACCTATTTATGAAACCAAAAATAAACAAATGTTTGAATTTAGAAACTCTTGATTTTTAATCGACTTCAAAAAGGGAGGAGGATAGTTTTTCGGGATTTTATGGCGTAAATAGTAAAGGTAAGGTAAGGTAAAGCCGTAATAACATCAACTTAAGCTAGGTACTCACTAGTTCAAATATAAGTTCCTTTTCGTCCAGCTGTCGGAGTTCATGTCTTGACCTTCGCTGCGGCCGCGAGGGTGTTGCGTGAGGAGGCTGGTCTCCAAGGAAGGTGGGTGTGCCGTCTACTGTCGTCACCAACGGCTTCAGAAGACCGCCTCGCTCGAATTCATGAGCTGAGATCTTCCTGTCGAACGATAAGTATGTATTAGATACTGGCACTTTTAAAATAATCTTATGGGAGTAAAAGAACTGAATACGACCATTAAAAAAATATTTCAGACGTTGTGTATTATGAACAAATCAGATTTAGGCAAGAACTCATTAAGAATACAGACGTCTAAACAAACTTTTAATCAATTGTTAATATACGATGATAGCACAATAACTATGCACGATTTTGCAAAATTATGTGTCGTAGGTCGTAGCAACCATTATGCCAAACCAATATTGCTAATGCGTAAGACTACGACAGTGACGTATTACTATGTGTCGGCTACGTACATAGGAACAATCAATTTTCTTTCCTCCACTCATACAATTTCACGGGATGGCTTACTAGTCCATGCTACCCACAATCGTATTCACAACAGGAAATAATTCTGAGCAAAATAAACATTATCGTTTCCAAATTCCACCTTAACTTAATAACTAGAAGGTAGAAATTTCGTTACGATTTAGATCATCAGGAGACAGAGATCATATCAGCCCATAAACGCCCTGAACATAGACCATTACAATAAACGGGTGTGAATGGAATTGTCATTATCATAATCCCAATAGTTGGTCAACAAACCGTTTACTAGCAGTTGATGTTATTAATAGTCTATATATGGGCACACAACCAGTTTTATGCCCATGTTAATGTGTAGATAATACGCTAAACGATACTTTTTCAAACAAATAGGTTTCTTTTTCGTGCTTTTTCTATCACCAAACTAAAACAGTAGCCACGACCACCGTTTAAAATGTAAACGGACGTAGAAAGTGGTTTAAAACAAAAAAGGAAATATTTTTTCGCACAGTTGTTATTCCAGATATTTATTCCTAGGCGCTGTAGTAAAAACATTACAATAAACAAAGTCCCCATTCTTTTTCTGGTCCACTTTGTTTTAATTAAGGGACTAAATAAAACAAAGGTAGCCCATTTCTAATAAAAGATGCTACATTTCACCATTTAAGTAACGTTTGTAGACCTTTTCAAATGTGCAGTATTTTCTATAATAACTAGCTGACCCTGAAAAATAGATGTTGGCCGATTCTCAGACCTACTGAATATGCTCACGAAATTTCATGAGAATCGGTCAAGCCGTTTCGGAGGAGTACGGGAACGAACATTGTGACACGAGAATTTTATATATAAGATATAATTATAGTATACTTCTTTCATTATTTCATGTTTCAACATTGTCATTAAGCTTTCAACTACTGCCTTATTCTTGCCAATGTTCTCAAGAAACTGTCATAAAAGTGTGACCTTCTGCTGGCTTGACTTTTAGAAATACAGCAGAGCTGGACAGTCTAAGTGCTGGTATTGTTTTAGCGCCTAACATACAACAGTGTATAAAGAGCAAGCTAGATCCATTCATCAATTAGTAAACTGGAAAGCCGCCAAATGGAATTAGCAAATATGTCATGAAACTGGACACAATTTACGTTTGAAAGACTATTTTAGGTGACCCCTTCTAATGTCGTGTTATGATAACTTAATGGAGGGAATCAGAACTCTTCATTGGTGTAGCTGTAGGTACCTATATCACACTAATACCTGTTGTTTGTTTGAATTTTTGCTTAGAGTTCTCTCAAATCTGATAGATGGTGTACCAACAGTTTAGCGTCTGACTAGTACACTTATGACTCTGAGTCATCGGTTCAACTTATTGTGATTGGTGATTCTGTAATTTTTTTTCTGTTCTAACGTAATGCAGCCGGTGATACACATCTTCCTTTTTTTTTCTTTATTTATTTACAGGGTCTTTTACGTATAACGTATGTCAGTCCCATCGTATCCTAAACAAATTCACTTTTACAAAACGTGTGCCATGTATTTTAACAAATCTTTTGCTTCGGCGCCACACATCTTCTTTGTGATGTGGCATTATCCTAAATGTAATTACTAGATATTTAAGTGTAGGTCTTAACAGAACCGATCTAAATGCTACTCTTATCCTTAAAAGAAGAAGCGGTGAAGTCGTGGGCGGAAGCTAGTGTACCATAAATACAAAGTTTGTTTTAACAGCATTATAAAGTTGATGAAAGAATAAGGAATTTCGAAGGTACATCATAGGAGCCTTGTATTAGGTGAATATAAATTGTGTTGCTTTTGAACAATATTACGTGGCTGCGAACAAACTTCTTGAATAGACGTCCAAGTTTCAAGATAATGATGCCAGAACTTAGGGATTGTTCTTACAATTTTTTGCATATTCAATACATATTTCAAGGGAATCCTTCATTTTTACCGCATAATATCTACATATAATTTGCTATTTTCAGTCTGCTTCTTAATACGTCTTTTCATGTTATCGATATAATTGTACATTGTATGATATGATTTTGTGATTAGTCAAAGACTAGTGCTTAAACTATACGTATTTATTACCTATATATTTATAGCAAAAACTTTTTAATCAAAAACTAGTATGTAATTATCTTTTGGAATCGGGTATGTACCTATTTTCTGACCACATTACAGTAAAAATTAACAATGTTGAGCTTTTTGTTTGTGTGAGAAAAAACGTGTCGATAGATTTAATGTCGACGCTTAATACTATAGGTATATCACCTTAAAAGAAATATGGTAAACGACCCAAAACCTACATTAATCTGCTACCAGCATAGCGTTTAGCGTCATAAATAGCAGCTCATCACTATGCATGTAGGTTGACTGAAGAAAGTCCTCTCAATCTACACGGAGGGTGGTTTATCAGCGGCAGATAAAGACGCAATGACACAAGATTGATGGGGCCTACAAACTTGGATATGCAAGATTTAGTTTTGTTATACAATTGCCAGTTTGATCCAGGTAGACTTCATCTTCTACAATTTGTGACCTCTTCAATGTATCTAGGCTTTGTTTTTTTATTATATTATGCACACGATGCGTAGGTGTCATTCATACGCGCATTTACAGGTTTTGATATGAATCTATTATCTATAAAAGCTGATTTGAGAAGATAGCTTTTGCGGTGTTCATATTAGTGGGACATTTTTACCATGACAATTTAATAGCGAATAAAAGCTCAGAATTTTCCATTTTATAATGAATCTTTGAAAATAGGCAATTAATTAAAATGTCTACATAATATCAACATTTATTTATTTTGGCTCTTTGACAATGTCTTGTTTGCTTTACCTAAGCCAACGGATCGGGTTTTGTCCAGCTGTGGGACTAATATATTCTATTTGCTTAGGACGAGTTTGCTTAACACTCCGCCTACTCATTCATTAGACTTAGGCATCGTTTATAACTATTAAGCTGATTAGTTTTGAAATACCGTCTTTTTGATACAGCGAATGTTCTAACATATTCAATGTTTTGTAACATTTTTAAAATAAAGCATTTTAGGATCACGAGGAACTGAGGACAAGGTCTGATTGGCGCAGTGGCTAAGCGGTTAGACTGCGCTAGGGGTTGCGGGTTCAATTCCTGCATGGAGCAAAAATTTTTTCCGCAAATATTTTTCCCGAGTCTGGGTGTTTGTGTATGCGATATTTCATGTTTGTGCAATGCCTACCTACGACACACGAGAAATTTCCTGTATGAGGGCTTTACGAAAATAAAAACTTAAGACATTTTCATTTCATTAAAAATCACTCTGAATAAAAATAATATACCATTCATTCATTCGTATTTTCAGATGTCCTTACATATTGATAAAGGTATTTTCCACCGACCACGTGTAAGTAAATGTTTACACGTGTCCGCCTACATGTTCCACGAAACTGTTTATATTTCCTTTAATGCATATGACAAACTGATGAAAGTGATTTCAGCAGTGAGGTTATCATGAAATGCATTAAAAATGCGTATACTAAAAAAGATAACGAATCACTGCAAAATTGTTTTTTCTTATTTTGTTTAATACATATATGTCCTAAAAGACTACTTATATCGCGGTTCAGTCAGCGATATAGTCTGCTCTAGTAGTTAAAAAATAGTGTAAATTACCTGACAGGTGTGGTCGCCCCAGATCCGGAGCCGGCGCGCGACGGCGACGCAAGCTCGGCGCTCGGCGGCGTCGCGTGCGACACCAGCCACGCGTCCACCACTTGCCGCGTCGCCTTCCTGCCGACAATTTGTGCGTTTACCTCATTGAATACTTCCAAGAATGCAAGCAGCCACATCACATAATAACACTTAACACATAATAACTAGTCAACAATGCAGTTACGTTAATACATACATAACATCACGCCTGTATTCCCCAAAGGGGTAGGCAGAGGTGCACATATAGTACACCCACATTTCGCCAGTTATGTTTTTAGGTCCCAATGTAATAGGGGGCGAGCCTATTGCCATCAACCGGGCACAAATCCAGACTCCGTGCTGCTACTGAGAATTACCTAATGGAAAAACCCAGTAACACTTTGCCCGACCCGGGATTCGAACCCAGGACCTCGTGCTCAGCAGTCGCGCTTAGCAACCACTAGACCAACGAGGCAGTTACGTTAATAAGAAGAGGTATTTGTGCATCGTTCTTGGTATGCAAGAGATTTATTAACTAAGTGAGGCATACTTTTACATTGCGTCCTGCCTCGATGGTCTAGTAGGTTCGAATCCTGGGTCGGGCCAAGGGTTAATGGATCTTCCCATCTGGCTATTCTCAGTATCAGCTCGGAATTTGTATTTGTGCCCGGTTGATGGCAAAATTACCTAACCGCATGTGAATGTACTAGACAGGATACGTCTGCCTACTCCTTCAGACTTCATGCGTAATGTTATTTTAAGAATGTACACATCCAAGTCACAAAATACCGTACACGTTAAACAATGCGGCAGAGTGAATAAGAAGAGGTATTTGTGCATCGTTCTTTGTATGCAAGAGATTTAATTAGTTACTGAGAAATACCTTTTCTTTGTAAGTTGTGCACATAAATGATTAGATATACTATGACAAATAAGTCAGACGTTTTATCACATAGGCCTAAAAAGAAGAACTAAAATAAATAGCGTCGAAGCTAATTTTATGTTTTATGACACATAACATAAAAGTTAGAATAAGCACAAAGAATGCCTTGACCTAAATAAGCAAAATAAACCATAAAACAACAACATGTAGGAGACAATATTCTTGTAAGAACTAAACTCTTTACAAAACAATCATTTATACAACTCGAGTTCGATTTCATTCATAATTCTGTATAACGGTACTTAAAACTACTACAAACAATCAGTCATAGATCCTTAGATATAATATGAAGTGCATAATCCTTCAGTTAAATATAAAATCAATAGACATCACACCATATCTAAGGACGACTACATAACTAACAACATCAATATTCTATTCTACTCAATACATCTTACACGATGATATAATCGTATACACTTAGCATTACGTATTTCGTCCCTTATTTACACTATCGATTAGAGAAGGATAACGCTAGTATACTCACCAACACATGCGTATAATATAAACACATAGGTAATTGTAACGGAAACTTGTTGATAACAATAGTATTTATACAAACTAGTTGACGCGAACTAGCGTAGTTGACAATGTTAGTCTAGGACGAGAATATTATTGCATCGTGAAAACGCGTAAGATAAAATATATGGATATAACAATAATTTTATATGATCTAAGTATGTGATTATAAGAACTTCGCTAAATTCCAGAACATTGTTTTTATACCTTATTGCTAAATTGTCGAAAAAACTCTACATCTCTTCGCTAAGATTAAACTTTCTTTTTTTTCAGCATAGTTATTTGTTTATATTTAATTAAAACGGTACAAGAAACCATTTACATTACTGTGTAATTATTGAAAACGTAATAGGTACAGAATAAGTGGGTATATTCTCTTGACTGGCATCAAATGTAATTCCGATAAGGGTTCAGTTTTAGAAAACAATCAGTTTATGATGAAATTCGGACCTTTCCCACTAGTAGTCTAACATGCCTTCTCAAATTTAACAAATTCAAGCAAATCAAAAAAGACCAATAGCCGTCCAAGAGATTCAAAACATAGGTTGTTGAATTTAAATCATAATTTGCATTGTTTAAAATACGACTAAATGTCAAGCATTGAACACAATTGTGTATTAGATTTACATAAAAATTACCAAAACAGTGCCCTGCTTCCTTTGTTTTCAAAATTATAATGAGTTAACTTGAACAGAGACAAAAGCACTCAGGGATAATAAGATTAGTCTTAACAGGCCTCTCGAGTATTAATGCTGTTATAATTATATCCATGTTGATTTAATCATAAAAGAAAAATTAATAAACGTTCTGTGTTAAGTACCTATCCTTATCGCAAATGACGAAATTACAAAATTATGTCTAATGCTGTGGTTGTGTCTGATGTAGCTATAGTATATCTGTAACGAGGCATTTTTGCATTCGTAAACAAAATATACAACTTTACAACGAAAATGTAGCTAAAATGCTATATAAATATTTATTTAAACTATATCCCGACCTTGTGTTAAAAGGAAAAGAGTAGCTACGACCGAATAATCTCGTTATTTTATAACCTTCGTGGCATTACAGACAGAGGAAATATAGGGAAGAAAACTAACATTAAATGAAGCTGTATATACAAACATAAGTACGGAGACAGACATATTAAACTAATAAATATTCAGCTTGTTCATTTCATACAGTAGAATAGTAGTGACATCCTCCTTCCCATTTTTCGGACGTCGAACTAAAGGACAAATGGAAATTCTCGAATACGACAATTTGTATACCAGTGCAGAGTTCAACAATAACATACGCTCCGTATATTTTCAAATTTATTTCATTGAGTCTCGGAGACGACATGGTATACTTGGGACACTTAAGATTTCTATAAGCCAATGCTATGCTATTGCATATATTTCATGTAAAATAAGTGGATTTATTTGTATGTATCATAATATTATATGCAGTCATTTAATATTTTTAACTTAGGTATACTTAGTGCCTATAGTACACTGCCATCTGCCCGCTATTTTTTCTCTCCACCTTTCCATTAGATGGTAGTCTGCAAGAAATTGCTTTAAGCAATAAGACCGCCACTTGCACTGGTTTTAGTATTTTCTGTATTCTGTGTCCTTTCGCGTACAATAAAGTATATTATCTATCTATCTATGCTGTTCCCAAGTGTCGTGTTCCATTCTGCAAACTTTAATCTTAACAGATTAAATTCGGAACATGCATTAGCTACACGTATCTCATTACGGTATTAGCTGAAGAACAGAAGAAGACGCTAGTCGGTATTTTAGATTTAGTTTATCTTCTCATCACATCTTTAATGTAAGAAATAAGACATAAAGAGGAAATCGTATGATACTAGCTTTTCAACTATCGCGTTGCATGATTTTAATAAAATTAAATTACAACACGGAAATTAACCCGAACACAAGTTAGACTGCGGCCACGATCGGTGCATTTCGGTCGAAACGTCAAGTCAAAATTAAAAACTTGTGTTCGCGTTAATTCCCGTGTTATAATTCAATTTTACTAAAATCCTTTTAGTCGGTTGATTTACATCATGTAACATTATATGCACAGGCGTTTTATTCTTTCACAACAATATAACATGTCATACTAATTATGACATGTTCGCTTTATAAGTGTTTTTATTAACATGTGTCTTTAAACAGCCGACAGCCGCATAATGTTTTTCATTTCATAGCGGCCCAACTAAATGTTGTTTACACTTTTGAATACTGCGTAGGAACACCTAGTGTTATTATTCGAGCCATTCATTCATTCATAAAATTAATCAGTGTTTGTATCTTAAACGTTTTATGGCCTATTCAAGTACGACAAAGTAATTGTCGTTATAAACTTCAATAAAAATAATAACTTCCAGAATAAGTTGGTTTATGTCAGGTTTTGCTATATTTAGTGGATACTGGATACTAAAGTCTGGTGTTAACTGGAGTCACAACTAAAATTGCCCGTAAAACGTTACTGCCGAGTATGATAACACGACTTTACTATAGACAACTAAGCAGAAAGAAGAACGCGTAAGGGCTCTTTTAAATTTCCATGCGAAAGTTGTGCGACTGTCGTACGGTTCATACAAATTACTAAACGGACCCAGACGTCTAATATTTGTAGGAGCCGGACTTTAGCCGCACGATTTTCACAGGCAAATTTTAAAGAGCCCATAGTTGCTTTATTGTGGCACTTGTTACCAGGTTCAATATCCTCGGATCTAAATCAAATAAATAACAGTTACGTGATTATGACTTAAACTTTATAGGTGTTGTCAATTATCTAAGTATGCACTATGCATTACGACAAGTATGCAAGTATGGTGCCAGTTGAGGACTTCCCTTCTCTGGCGTATTCTGGGCGTCCAATCTTTACTACCATGTTTGATAACCGCCTCCTTACTATGAACTCCTAAAAAAGGACAGTTTACGAAATGCAAGAGAGACACAGAACATACACTGCACGTAGCGGCGTCTCGCTTCCACGACGTAAACTGTCCTGTTTTAAGAGTTCATTGTAAGAGGGCTGGCCAATCACTTCACCGTCTACGTTCTAAAAGAAAACTCAAGTACGTAAGTATTATTATGCTAGTAGTTATTATACTCTTATTCTTTTCTCGGGCTATCAACCATGCGGAAGATACCCGGACCAACAATGGACATGGGACACCAGCTAGAGACACCACGCAACTGCTCTATAAAAGAACAGCTATGAAAAGTCCCCAGAAGGTGCGGGACTATTGAGAAAAATGGATACTAAAATGATTTGGTCTATTGTGTTAGGGTGTTTCGTGGAATGGTTATTTTTAGTTTTTACTGAATGAAAACGGCGTCTGCCTTTTGACATAAAATATTCAGTTATACTCATTATTATTATTGCATTCGTCGCTGAGATCACACTAAATCGAGTTTAATCCAGTAAAAAGCGGTGTGTAGGTACTTATACATCGGTAGGCACATACATGATGTTTATAACTGTAGTTTATGTGGTCAGTCAATTTCCTCAAGTCCAAGTTTCCTTATAGCCCAGTCTCTATGTTTTATCTGTCGGAAGTATTTCTACCAACCAATGATTTAATTGCCAAAAAACAACAGTAATTTACGTATTTACGATGTTACATTTATTAGAGAGGGGAATGACATTTTTGATGGACTATAAAATATTTTCTGTGGTGTTATTACAATGTCTCCTAATTAAAAAGTTATCTAAGGAAAAGGAGAAAAACTTCTATCAGATAAAGATAATAGAAATTACATTAATTTTTCATAGACTTATAATATACTAAAATATATTAGTAAGTATGACTATGAACATCCATAATAAAACGAAGCTAAGAAATCAAGAGTCAGCAACAGTCAAGAACTAAGACACAACTAGCAAATCAAGTTGGCAAAGTTAGTTCTTAACGAGTGAATTGGTAACTTGAAGTACAACCACCAACCACTGTAACTGAATGAGACAATTAACTTCAATGCGCTTGTGCAGTCGGAACAAGTTGTATGTCTAGAACTAGAAATTGAATATAGGTACTTAGGGTAATAATGACCAAAAATAACGAATTATTGAAGAAAGAGAACACCCTTTCTTTAATAATTAAAGCCTATAACAATAGGCTTATATTTGAAATTAACAAGAGCGTATTTTTTTATGATAACAATAAGTATAGGCATTATGGATCAATTCCTGCGGTTTCGTCTACATAAATTGTTTCCAAGAGGAATTATATTAAAAGTTGCATTTATTCTCGCACTCCGTATGTATCGACAATCGATTAAGCCACTTCTAAACTAAACAAGTATTTTCAGATGTATTTTATTGATTACTTAATACCTTTTATTTAAAAGAAATCACTAAATAATTTCGTATGCAATCAGTTATTTAAATCAAAAAACCAATTAACGCTATTAGTTCTACAGTCAGACACTAATTATATACGCTAACGCGATAGGTAAAACGTATGAATCTGAAACATGTGTATTTTCAAACACTATGCTACAACCAGCCAGCAGCATAAAACCACTTTACCCAATTGGCCCCGTCCACCCAAGCCGAGCCACAGGCACACACAACACCAAAAAAAGTATTGTTTTGCTTTTTATAATGACACAATGGAACAATTAATATATTAAAACAAAACACTAATTCGATATTGTTCATAAAACAAACACAGATATTCAAATACCTACTCATTGCATTGAGACAAGCTTCTGAAGTTAATTAAGTTACGACAAAAGGGTCGAGTAATTTAATAAAACCGGACCTACATTCTGTAATCGAAGATTTGTTATCAAGTCCCAGCAAATTTAATTTATTAAAGCTGTAATCTTACCCAACAATACTGAAGACTACAGATTGATCCCTAATTGTGATCGACAACGATTAGTTTCTTTGTAATAAAAACAAGTTTATATTAACTGGGTGACCGTTTCAAGGTTGCAATAATAAATTACAAAGGATTATTTGCAATAATGCTAGATATTGTGATGTAAAACACTTGTTTTAATTAGTCGACGGAAATCCCGCTTTTGATAATGTTTTACCTGCTGTATGTAGTGGAACTTCGCTCATTAAGCCAACCAACACATGAGGCTTCTCCGGCTTTAAGCGAGTTAATTAAATTATTAATTATACTTCACAAGCATAGAATTATAAATGCAATTATGATTGATATGGTTATATTGTTTGGCAATAGCCATTTGTTAACATAACTAATGATGAGCGGTGAATGTGCGATTTATACAAGGTGTGGGGTATTATAAAAGACTATCATTTAGTTTGGACTATTTATAGCAATCCAATCTTTGTGGCATACATTGGGAGAGGCCCATGCCCAGCAATGGACTGCAATCGGCTGATGTTGATAGCAATTTATAACCTAAATCGATTATTGAAACTAAGCCACAATCTAAACATTTAAACAAACACGTCATAAACATGGAAAATAATACTTCGAACATAAAATCACTACTATACTCTTCTCATGCAAATTATTTATTTCGTGTAGAAGCAAAGGTCTAGAGCCTCTTATCCACAAACAATATCAATCGTGTCTCAATCCTCGTAACAAATGTCGTCGACCTAGTTGGCAGTGTTGGCACATGTAGTGTTTCACTGTGCTCGCGTGCCGTCAAGTTTAGTCTCATCTGTCATGGCGTCTAACTAGGTGTCCTGTTTGCTAGAAATTCTCTTGTTAGCATAGTTTTTCGGACATCTGTCGTCACTTCACTCACTTTGCGATCGACATTTCTCTAATATAATCCTGCTATGTTTGTGTGTCATCAATCTTTTTCTGATTGCAAAACGACACTGCAGAAGAAAGATTATGCTCATCAACTTTGGAGCAAAATGAGACAGACAATCATATAAAAATTAATTGTCTAACAAACAAAACTCATTCGCACGATATTAAGGAGGAGATTATATGAAATTACTGCTTTATTACGTCGAAATGTAATCATCGCACCAAATGTGCTGATCCTGTAATCAAATAGGCTTAATGGCGGGCTAGGCCAACGATAGTCATAGCGTTACAGTTAATTTCAAAGTACACACAAATAGACTATGCTAATAAAATTCCCTTTCTCTCGAGAATAATTAACTTGCCCGATTCCATTATTGACATAAGTTATTGATCCACACATACAACGGGACGGGCATGTGCGGGATTAAGTGAAAGCTATCGATGATAAACACTATGATATTTCTGTATTGTGTGTTGTACCTACAATAGGATAAAGCATTTAAGCATATAAAACATGGCTCAACGTGTTTTCATTCGTACAGTTAAATATCAGCCAACTATTTTAAATAGAAAAAGAAACATTGTACACAGGTTTAGTCACGATGCGTGGGTTTTGGATGCCTTTATTATGAAACTTTGTGTGAATCGAGACTTTGTACCTATTCATAATACCAACAGTTTTAGAATGTATTTCATAGCGTACCAGTCTTTCAGTACGAAAAAAGGGTTCGTGGCTGGAAGCCAAGATTTTAAGATATGAATGTCATTATCATAGCACCAACATAGTGTTACTTGATCGGATTCCAATGATGAAGGTGGCTTGGAAATGAGTCAGATAATATTTCAGCTTTAATTAACTGATAACCATTTTGTGTGTCACTACTTTTTTTTACAGCCTGTGTTGTCCCACTGCAGGGCAAAGGCCTCCCTTTCATTCTTCCACTTTATTCGGTCGTGTGCTAAGGTGGACCAGTGTCACTAGTATGATTGGAAAATTGAATTTAAAAGATGCATGATTTACTGTAAACATAAGCCAATTTTGAATTGGCCGCTGGAACTATATGACCTAAATACAGTACATTCGGCAAACACTGTCGACAAATATTCCGTGGGTACAGAGCGCAAATAATTGTGGATTGCTGTTGTGCTGCAACTGTTTACTTTGGGCTATTGCCTCAATCAAAACTGTGATAGTAGGCGAATAGTTTGATCACAGTGTATTGATTAATTAACTTTATACAGTAAGTCAACGCGACTGTTATGGCAGGGACTCCGTCTGTCTTTTATATTAAGGTCTTCGTACTATAATCGTCGTAAATCTAATGTAATTCTGGTTAAGTCATTTTATCTAGTAATATGTCGCAATAGGTAAAAATAGTAATATAAATTGATACCAAAGGCGAAAATACAGCATAAATAATTAGGTACATTGTCCTGTGAATACATAATAAGTGATTGCTGACGCGTTGTACAGAGATTTCAACTGTATCCAAATACGAGATTCAAATTAGAATCAATGAGCAGATTTACACATGACATTGCGTTCAAATACAGTTTCCAGTTTTCAGGTATCCATTGACGGGCTAATAGTGAGCGTAGCAATGAAATTGCGAGCATCGAATCATTGGTTCCAAAATACGCATCATGTCACAAATATACTAGTTGTACTCGACAAGTTTAACTCAATGCAAATTTGCAAATTTATGTTCGTAAATAATTTTAAAATTCTCTACTAAACAAGAATTTGTAATGACGTGAAAAAAAATCTGGATGTAGATGTACATAATTAAGATAACTAACAACGCGTTCATAATAATAAATGGTGTTTTAGTACCACATAAGTATGTCTTATTTCGCTGTAAAAACAATATTTTCCCGGGCATAATTTTGTAGACCCTATAACCACTGGAAGACTTCAGAAAAAATTACGTAATCAAAACGCATGGACATTGTATTCAAAATCTTCTTGATAGCTGCTGAATGTAATTTCGGCTACTTCTTTGACGGTGATTCGATACCTTCATCTGGCACTTACAACTTACGCATGGACAGAAGCAGCAGACGTAGGTTGTAAGTGTCGACTGACAGTAACGTTGTGTTCCAACATGTAAACATCTAATAACGTCATAAAAATTCATCATCATCATCATCAGCCGGAAGACGTCCACTGCTGGACAAAGGCCTCCTCCTTAGAACGCCACAAAGAACGACAGCTTGCCAATTCCATCCACCGGTTGCCCGCAATTCTGACGATATCGTTGGTCCATCTGGTGGGAGGCCTGCCAACGCTGCGTCTTCCGGTTCGTGGTCGCCACTCGAGAACCTTTCTTCCCCAGCGGTTATCGGTTCTTCGAGCGTTAAAATTGCAAACGTCTTAATCATACATACATACAATAAGAAATATTCAACTACTTAAAACGATCTCTGACACAATGGTAATCTTTATCAATCAGGATAATCAGATCCAACAGCAATCAAAGAGCTATAATACTAGTAGCTAGTATTGAAGCTCCTTCATGCAAGAGAAATAATTATTACTGGTTGGTGTTAGATCGCCTTAATTTCCTATGTCAGTATTAGCTTAGAGCCTAACATGTCTGGCCACGATGCCTGGTAAAAAAACGTACACGAAGATTAGAGAATAAGAGAGATAATATGTTTACCTTAAGAAGTAGTCGTGCACGAATTCCTGGTTCTCATCGAGCCAGGCCTCGGTGCGCGCGCATTCAGCATCGTAGCAGGTAGGCGCGGGCATGCCGCCGCCCGCGCCTCCTGCCGGCTCCTCTATGCTCCGCAACTGTAGGCCTGCAACAATACAGAAGACACTCAGTTTTGTATTTTAAGATACTAATTAGGTAGGTACCTATATTAAAAGCATTTAACGGGAATTTTTGTCTGTATTCTTTCCATTGCTGGTCGTATTCCTTTTGGCTATCGGTAGCCGTAGTACAAGGACCAATAGATCAAAAGTACATATTTTTAAGGGTAGTTCGATATTAGAAATATGTTCAGGGATAAAGTCTAAACTACATAAATCTGTAATAACTTATCAAGCGCATGCAGATGATAGGTGTTAGTGAAGCTCAACTGGGTAATATTTTGCAAAATAAGTACCTACTTTGTGAAAGCCTTACAAATATTGAAATGTAGGCATGTCATGTCGGTCATGTAATAATTCACAATCCGAAATAAGTAAGGCAATTTCAGTAAAAATTATAGCCACTTTAGATTTTCTGAGCATAAGTTCTTGTGTAACCTTTAGTTATACGTGTACAAGAATAGTTCCAAGTATTTCTATGCGACTTTAATGATCCACTCTGGCAAGTAATAAAGACGCATTTTCGAAGAGCTTACTGTTTGCCTCGATTAGTAAGGCCGGGTAAAAGCTTTCCAACGGACAAAAGACTTGTAGAGTACAGTAAATGTACTTACCATTCTAGATATTTACTATCCTAATATGATATTTTATATTATTTACATTCACCCTTTTACGATTTCTAAGATAAGTTTAGTCCTTTCGGGTTTCTGCCTTTGTGGATGCATTAAATCTCCAAAATATAACACTCAGATAAAGATAAAGTACATTTGAATCGTGCCGTGATTAGAGCATAACCGCAGAAAGTCATTGCACCAATCAAGTTGCTGTCGGGATAACCAAATACCACAAAGTAAGTACCAAGTTGTATTATTTTAACAGGCGTTTTACGTTTGTGTCGCATGGCAGTTATCATATATATAATGTACTCGATATATTATTACACTATAATTTTAGGAACTATAACACCGTAAGGTTTCTTAAGTCAAAAATGGCAGTTATGGCATTATTAAACTAGCTGACCCGGCGATCTTCGTACACCGCCATTTAAACCTTCCCTAGACTTTCACAAATATTTCAGGACCAAAATTAGCCAAATCGGTTAAGGCGTTCTCGAGTTTTAGCGAGACTAACAAACAGCAATCAATTTTTATATATAAAAGAGAAGAAGATAATATAGTATATAGATAGATATTCAAATTCAAGAAACTTATGATTTGTATTGTACAGTAACGTTATCATTATACCTGAGAAGCGTTTATCCCACAATTTCCAACAGCATGCACCATAACAAAACATCACAAACGTTAGGTAAATATTAATAAACAATTTGAGATGCGAATGTAGTCATTATATTCTCTATGCGCAAATCAATGTCAACTGATCAGAGAGAATAATTATTACAAAGTCTATGATTCTACGAAAAGAGTATCAATATATAGTTTCTAGAATAAAGTACATAGAATTGATTGGAATAAATATAATTATGTTCAGTATAGGAGTGGATAACAATAAAGCTTTATTGTTAGTCAGGACTGTTGCTAACGAACTACTCGTTACTAGTTACGTCGTTTTAATAAGGCAAACGGATTAATTGAAGCGCTCCATAAAATTGTGCGCATTGAGAAATCCAGGGGGATCCTGAAGAGAGATACTAATCTTAAAGCAGTAGTAACGTCAATATTGATTAATAAGTATCATCCTAGTACCACCTGTTTTAAGACAATAAAACTAAATATGTCTACTCAAGTTTTTTGCAATGAATTTGCAATGCGAGTCTATTGCCACCACCAACCAGGCACGCATCCAGACTCCGTGCTGCTACTGAGAATGATCTAATGGGAAAACCCAGTACTATTTTGCCATTTAGAACAAAGGACCTCGTGCTCAGCAGTCGCGCTTAGCAACCACTAGACCAAAGAGGTAGCCAGACTATATTATTATCTAAATAGATAATTACAACCAACTTTTGGTACATTCTAATGCCTTCACGGGTGACCATTCCAAATACTTGCGCAGTCAGCATCGTTTCCAACCAGCAGACACGCTGATCCTATAATAACGGCTCATATTAATCATGACCACACGATAGAAGACTGACCATCTTGTTTTTATACAATAACGATACCAATTTAATACTGTGACCTTTATCTGTTTCCTTGTAGCAAGTGACATACCTACATTATTTTTGGTAGTAATACGTGCTTCATAATGACCCTTCCGGCATTCACCTGTTGATTGTTCATTTAAGGTCGGAGTTAACCTTCTGCTGCTTTATTAAGTGCACGTACTATTATGAATTCAAAATAACGGTTGCTGACATTGAGAAACCAATTGTGACATCCTTATTACACGGTAAATCATTTCAACCAAGAGACTGTTGTGATGCAACGAAACTATTAGCTTGTAATTTTTGAAATTACAGTTATGGTTAACTGTATCTGAAATTATTTCTTCCGTTTGAACATGACGGGCAACATACGAATATTGTTTGAATTTTCTATACAAGCTTAAAAGAGCATTACTTTATGAAAAAAGTGCCAAGTTTTCTTACTTACAAGTCACTTAAATTCGATTACTTGTAAGTTGTAACGATACAATTATTTGTAGAAGCCATAATGTAATGGTCATGTGTACCATCTAAGACTTGCATAATTATTGTTTAATTTACTTAATTAAATGTTTTGCATGTTCGTTAAAATATGCCAGCCAACTCCAGGTATTCTATACAATGCTTTTCTCAGTTATACAAATACAATTACTGACTACTAATTGAAACACGTAACAATACATTAAAAGCGCATATCTCTTGTAATGTAAACTATCTCGTATTACTACTATGTAACTGTCTCATGAAGTCTTGTAAAATGGTAGTTTAGACTAGATGGAGTTTGCAATAAAAATATATAAACATACGGATTTTATACCAGTCTATTTACCATTATAATCCGCCGTTTATTACCATACTTACTCATTATAAACATCGCATGTTAAATAAATAAATTGAGATAAAACCTGTAGCTTATAAATACAACCAATATTTTATTCTGGAGTCATTACGGTTGGTAAAATTACCAGTACAAAATATGGATTAATAAAAAAAACCGACTTCAAAACAAAACTATTTTACAACAAATTAAAAAGCACTAAAAAGTAAAAAAACCGCAGAAATCGGAGAACAATCATAGAAAAATGTAGTAGAGAACGTGAAAAAAAACAGCATTATTAAGAATTACTGAAAAAGTACTGATCGGATTTTAATCAAATTGCAATGGGACCAAACGGGAGGCACCAGCTTTTAAATAAATGAAAAATCATCAAAATCGGTTCACCCAAGCGAAAGTTATGAGGTAACAAACATAAAAAAAAAAATACAGTCGAATTGAGGACCTCGTCCTTTTTTTGAAGTCGGTTAAAAAAAAACTTCATTGAATAATGGGAAAACGAAAAAGAGAGGTATAAATTACAGTACAATGGTGATGTAGGTATTTCATCATACTTGGTGTTTGTATAAGCAAATTGTTAATAGAACACGCGATGGTAAACATTAGCTTTTGCCTAATTGAAATTGACACAACATGGCATGGGTAATCTACGTCACAATTAAGTATGGCAGACATAATTGGATACTGGCTTCTACAGGCTGTTTCATTTTTGTGAACTGAAAGTTAAGTATCACACTAATATTATAAAGGCGAAAATTTGTGAGTGTGTTTGTATGTTTTTTACCTCTTCACGCTCAAACGGTTAGACCGATTTTGATGAAATTTCATATGGAGGTAGCTGACATCCTGGATTAACACATAGGCTAGCGGGTAACTACGCAGGGCGCAGCTAGTTTTAAATAAATCTGAATTATGATAAAACAATATTATTTAATTAAATAAAAAAATACACATAAAAGAGTAATAAGTTAACAAAAGTCTAATATATTTTAGAATACAAGATTGAAATTTAAAATGAAGTACTCTTAGTTTCAAAAAATGCCTTTGTCTAGTCTATAAAGTTATTATAAAAAACATAGTTGTTCAATAAAAATCGAACGATAATGGTATGCAATGATTCCACTAGAAAAGCGTGGGAAAATAGTCCTCATTTTAATTAATGGATATAAATGCTGATTACAGCAACTATGTGCAATTTAGATAACACCGCTTAGTCACAGTTAATGTGGTGACAGCTTGAATTTGTTGCTAATTAACACTCGTATGGCCAGTTTTACTTAAATGCTTATCATTTTGATACATATTTAATTAATATTAATAAGACTTTTGTTATTAAAAATAATTTCAATAAAGGTTTAAAATTTACTAAAAATAATAAAAACAAAAAAAAACTAATATAGATCTGGTAATTCTAGAACAGTGTCCTCATTGGCCTATTATATTGTTACATAAACATGTTACATGGACATGTTAGTATTTTATTATGCATGTACAATTCACATGTTACTATGTGGGCGGCAAGTGCGAAACTTTTCCTGTGAAACTTACCAATACAAGTTATTATTATTTGATGTAATAGACGTGTTTGCTTCAAATAACCCCCAAACATTTTCCGGGGCTAAACTAATATGAACGACCTTTTCCCCAGTTATTACATGAAGGCAATCGTTTTGTTTTTACTTCACTGCGCGAAGGCATTGGTGGGGACAGCTGTTTCTTTTAGGACATTTAGAGAGAGTAATATGAGCTTTCACGTGGTCAAGGTTATAAAGCTAGTTGGGCTAAATAAAAGGATTATCCAGCCCTACTCGGTTGAAATAGGTGCGAAAATCGCAAAGAAGGTATAATGAGAACGCTTTTGCAGTTTTTCCTATATGTTTGCGGTTACAATTACCGCTAAGGGCCAATATTTTGAGGGATCTGTAGAGTTTTGTTTAGAGCTTTTCAGTTTTGTTTTGTTTATACGTAACAGTTATGTTTATAGGTCTATGCATTTGCGACAATCCATTCCAGTAAATTCTGCGTTTGGAAAACGTTGAAAATCTACGCGGCTCTTGTGACATCTCCTGACGAATGATGTCCAAAAAATTGCAAAGTCACATAATTCATGCTTTTATCACCCAGAAGCCTGCTTATCCCCTGCGGACAAAACACGTCCGCATAAATCAACGAAAACCTATCGCGGGACGATACATAATTTAAAAGCAAAACCCGGAGGACTGAGTTTAATATTTATTAAATTTCCATATTCCAAACTATTTTCAACCTTTTACGCTGTGAATGCTGTTTGCATATTTATTGAATTTATTTAAAATAGAGCTTTGGACGTCGATTAAAACTCCAATTAATCCGATTTTAATCTTGTGTGCAGTATTATGATGATATGAAAACTTTTGCGGTTCGGTTTTTTCAGTTTAAATTTTCATTTATATTTGTAGCTAGTATTTTGGGCAATTTTGATATTATTTTTAATTATATTCGAAGATATACGAAAAAAATTATTGAGCAAATATTTCCAATGAGTAAAAACGTTGTTTTTGTTACAATCATCAAAATATTTACCAATTACTGTCACGCTGTCACGATCACAATACTGAATCAATGAAGTTCGTGGAATATACAAATCTTTATCGAGAACCAGAGCAAACTAGACGTATAGAGATAAATTAGCTACTCTCATAAGAAGAGGAGAATAATGATAAATAATAACATCATAATTAAAACGTGGTATAATTTTTATTCGCCACAAAATCCCAACCTGGCTTTTTAGTAAACCATATTCAAATAAAAAAAAATACTAGCTGCGCCCCGCGGTTTTACCCACTACATTTTTTTGGGATAAAATGTTAATAGCCTAAATGTTAATCCAGGATGTCAGCTACCTCCATATGAAATTTCATCAAAATCGGTCTAGCCGTTTGAGCGTGAAGAGGTAACAAACATACACACTTACAAACTTTCGCCTTTATCATATCAGTGCGATTGACACTGACTGAACCATATATAACTATACATATACCTATCGAATAACCGTGAATACCGTTCTCATTATGTGATAAATATACTGTATGCGCATGATCACGAATCATCAAAATCTGCTTATAGTACACTTTAGTATTTATAGGTACACTTATATCGGAATAACACATGTTACAAGATATTGCAAATGTATATATTGTCCTTTGACTTTTGTTCAGAGCTTTTGTGCAATAATGGTAAATAGATTACCCTTCCTGGCTTCTGTATTATTGTTATTAAGGCTGCAATACGATTTAAAAGGCTATTACTGAATCTAATCACCTTTTAGAAACAGCTGAAAGCTGAACTTTTTACCCATTTAAAAAAACGAAATCGGAAGGCATATAATATGATATACCTAACATAAAATCAAGTTTCTCAATATTTATCTAATAGAGAATACCAAACAAAACATCATCTAAAAGTGGGTAGGTAGTGGGTCCTTTCCGTTTTAGGGAACAGTAACATTATATTTGTAACATAAAAGACGCTACACAATCAGTGGTGAAATAATCCACCACTAAACACAGCAAAGCACACTGTATAAAGTAGCAAGTCTTGTAGAGACTCGTAAGTTTAAAAGCTAAAATACACCTCTGGAAATAATGGACTCTATTTTTAGACGGCACATACTATTTTTATACATTTTGTCATGTACTTTATAATTTTATTTAGTTAGGACTTTCATAGTCTTCGTGTAGGTATTTGAGTGACGTCTTCTGCATTGATTTTTACAGTTCTGACGACATAAACTGTAACACGCGTTACAAATTGAAAAACAAAACAATTAATGCCATACTTACATAACAGTTTCATATACATGTAATAAACATAGTATAAACATTGCCACAGACTAAGCAAGTAGCAGAAGTTTTTCATAACACATAAACTCTACATAGACACAAAGGTAAATTCAAAACCTTCCTTTGTCACACCGCAGTTATGACTAAACGAATTACAACATACTCTTCGTATTTCGAATTCTCGCTTTGATAAACACGAGTTCTCATATAGCTCGTAAAAACAAATGAATCGCAAACATTTTAAATGAAACAGGAATAATATAGGATCAAAGTCCACATATAACATTTCATGCATACTTAAAATTGTTGGTTGGAAGTTTCTAGGAGTTTGCATATCACCCTAAGGAGAAGAGGGGAACAATTGCAAACATTTACAAACAAGCAAGACAGCAAAACAAGCATTTAACTGAAAATCTGGTAGATTCATGCATACGAGCTGTGTTACTTGTGTATTTATGACGCGTTTAACCTGAATAAATATTTATCAGCGGAAGCATTTCAAATTAAAATATTTTAAGAAACATACGTTGTTTATAATAACATTAAAATATAATAATTTCAATGTTATATTTTAAAGTTGGTATTTCTATAAATACTTAGTAATTTTTATTTCATTTTTCATAGTCTGCTCCCATAGTGTTTGTCTGTGTGCTTACATAAGCTTCGAAGGTCGAGGAATGCTCGCGATGAAATATCACTATGAAAGATTAGGCAAACGAATTGGTATTCATGACTCAACAGTCATCGGACATTATTTTCACGTTCTCCTTCAATAGCTTATTACGAATATGTCACGTCAACTGATTTTCTGATTATGCTAGACAACGAAATAGACTTTTGTTTCCTAGAAATGTGCAACGTAATTCATTGAATAAACGTATCTGCCCCCTTACCATGATTTCTTAAAGCAGGACAGTTAACGTTGTAAAAGCTAGATACCGCAGTCACTGCACGACGCGACGTCTTGTTTCCACAGTTCACTATCCTTCTTCAAAAGTTCATGGTAAGGGGGCTGTATGGAAAAATGTTATGACACAATTTTCTTAAGCCAAATTCGTTTATACATAGGAACATGACTTTAACACAGAAACTCCTAAGGCTTGTTTACCTCTTTAAATATGTAAGGCTCCACTCAATATTGGATAATGTTCACACATATAATATTTAAGCTTGTTAGCTTGCTTATTGTTTGCTATTTATAACGTAAAGGGTTGTGTTAAGTAGCTGCTACGCTTGTTTTGTTACGCATAATGGTGGGATATTATTTGACACGCGCTTTTAGAATTATATTTATTATCCCGTTAAATGATTAAACTGATAATTACGGAATTGAGTACGGAATACTAATTTGAGGTATGTGCAATTCAATGCTGTTTTTGTAGAATTAAATAAGTCCACAATGACTGAGGTTCATCGTGGGTGGTGATTTGAGAGGTTCTTACTTGAATGCCTACAACAGATGATCCACGAATTCATAATAAGCATGTATTTAATAGTAGATAGGCCTCCTTATGGCCTCATTCGAACAATAACATCAAGTTATTCCGTATTTCTATACTTGTAAGTAACTAATGATGGCGGTACTTAAGCGACCATCGCACCTTAAGTTTGTATAGAAACAAGTTCAGAATTACTCCAAGTTACTCTCAGAAACTTTAGCAGTTTCAAAAATTAACGCAAACTTTGTTGCGGACCCTAGCTAGTTAGACAAATTCTTAAGTAAACCACAACCTTACAAGTTAGGCTTACTAAGCCCAAAGGGATGCGACGGTCAAAATTAGGTCAGAGATGTAAGTACCTACTGTTTGCAGTGTAACGCTGAATTTGTTTCCTATCAGGTTTTCAACGAATAGGAATAAACAATGGGGGCACTCCCGGTATCAATACACAAAAACAACAAATCACTAGAGCGAGAATCACAAAGCCGGGTAGAATGAACTGCTGAATTGAATTCCAGCAAAATGCCCTGACAAAACTGGATTTTTATTAAATAAACTATAATCTTCTTTGAAAGGTATTGCAATCAATTTCATGAAGGTTACACACGACATGAACTTTAAAACGATTATTTCTGTCTCCGAGAACTCCAGATTAAAATTCGTTGATGTTTACAAATTAATCGCGTTTCTGAGAAAACTTCTAACCACCGTTCTCAAAGAGAAGCTTCCTTAATTTGCGTAGGTTTGTTAATAAATATAGGGGAATGTAAAATTAATATTAAAAATAATTCCGACAACCTGATTGGCGCAATGCCTAAGCAATTGGACTGCTGCGCTAAGGGATGCGAGTTCGATTTCCGCACGAGGCAAAAATGTGCGAACCACAAATGTCTGTCCCGAGTCTGGGTGTTTGTGTATGTGATATTTCATGTTTGTGAAACACACCCACGATACAGGAGAAATTCAGTGTGGGGCGCCGTTTTAAAAAAAACAATGTTAAACTTATAACTTATTTTATATTGTATGGTAGGTTATTGGAGAGCAAGTTTTAAAAGTCAAGGTACGCTATAAGGCAAGTACATCATAATATTTTCGGTCAGGTCATTAAAAATCAACAATGAAATAAGAAACGCCAATGCAGTAAGACAATACATATACATCAGTCTTCTTCATATTTCATCAATTACACCATGTTCTATAACACTTACTATACATAGCCTCCAAGTGTCAGTTTTCATACTGTTGTTCCCTTATCAGATCATGCGGACTTGACATAAATACCGTTTACGAGATTGACGGTGACGCTAGCTCCCTCCCACATATTGACGTACCAACCACTTGCTCTAAGATTATAATCTTTATCGTGATCATACTCACTGTTCTACGTTTGTATCTAGGTACTTTAGTAGGAGAACTTGGAATGACTGCCAACGTAATCATATGAATCGAACCTTCTTTTTCACCTAATAAATGTTTCGTGAAGAGCTTAATCACGATTTAACTCACTGTGTATCTACCTACGTTAAGGGGGAGGCCTTTGTTCAACAGTGGACGTCTTCCGGCTGATGATGATGATGTATCTACCTATAGCTGTTTTTTACTAGCAAGATGTTCTAATAAATCTAATACATTAAAGTTTATTTTACTTCAAAGCTTGGACGGAGGATTAATTATATTTTTGCTGTAATATTAAAATATTACGAGTAATTCTCAAAATATGAAACACAATCTGTTCTGTACGCATGCGTAAAACTTTTTTCAGTTAGGTAGTGCAGATTAGAGTACACCGTGGTCTGATTCCTCTAGCTAATAATATATCGAGTCGATAACACATTTCCTTCATATCGCACCGGCCACGGCCGCAGGGAATTAAAGGTATCGTGTCATAAAATATTTACGTCATATGAACCAGAATTCTAGTTTCCTTCGATTTATGGAATGCGATATTCAATAAAAAGGTATTAATTTTTAATCATTAATTGATGTAGACCATTATTTATTAATGCAATATCAATAAGTTACGTTTATAACATCTACAACTGACTCAGTGGAAAACCCACTTGATGTTAAAAGGGATTTCTTCTGTATGCGCCTTAATATGAGAAACGTGTTAATTAATGAGTAGGAATTTCCATGGGAAGTCTCAAGTACCGAAACAACCAGATAATTATCACAATCAAAGAAGGAATCGAGAACTTGTACATAGAGTTCAATACTGATTACATCCGTATTTTCCATCGTTTCAGTGATGTACCTAAACTGTGAAAAATTTATCGATCCACAAAAAGGATTATAGGTCCGATAAACTCATGCTGAAATGTATAACGTCGTAAAATGAGGCGTGTTTTATATTCATCGTAAAAGGACTTTCAATAGAGGAAATTAAGTTGACCATAAAATGCGTATCTCGAGATGTACAATGGTACCCCACATGGGTGATTTTAAGCCTGCTTTAGTAAAGAGAAAGAAAATATTGCCTCGTAAAAGCAAACAGGCGTTGGATCGCGTTAAACAATGTGTAGTTAACTTCGTTACCGACAATGTTTATATCGAAATCAATGGTGCAACGGAGCATCATGAGTTTTGTGTTAAGGCCAATGACCACTTTATATGCAGCATTAGTCGCCCGGACCGTATTAGTGTAAAGTTAGAGCAACATTTTCTTTAACAAGCGGTGTGTTGCATAACTGCGCACAATAACTATAATCACTGCGACGATTGTGTGCGCCGGCTATTAGTTTGGACGACATGCTGTTTAGTGTTTAGTAGGCTAGCCAAATTCTAATGGTGCATAACGTTTGGCATTCGATTGTAATCTAATCAGGCAGTTAACATGCAAATGTAATTTAACAGCTTATTGCGCCTCAAGGGCTGCATACTAAAAGTAAATAAACGTAAATCCTACAGATATTTGTTCTGAGTTTGGGTATTTGAACACGCGACATTTAAGTCTACAATAAAACATTTCTCCAAATATAATAAGAGCTGCTGACACATCAGTGTTGACGCAGTCTAGCTAGATATTTGCTAACGCGCCGAGCTGTATTTTAAATACAAAAAAAAAGGTTTAACTTTACACCACGTTGTGAATTGCTTTTGTATAAGGGTTACACAGACATGGAATCTGATTCAGAACTAATTTCTGTGGATCACATGAGGGTTGTATCCGTAATCCTTAGCGTAGCACCTACTACGCCAATTTGCTCGCCTAATTCGGGCTATCTCTAGGGATAAGCGCCATAAGAAATAAATTAGTATAGGTAATTAACATAATATAATATAAGTACAAGTATGTGGTTAACCCTGAATCGGTGATAGAAGTCATCGTGTTTACACATAAGTAATGTACTTAACACGAGAGTTTTAGCAATTCATTTTTTTTTCGAACTTGTCTCTCGCAGTCAGAGCTCCTTCAGAGCTAACTGCGAGAGACAAGTTCGAAAAAAAAAATGCTGTTTCGAACTTGTCTCTCGCAGTTAGCTCTGAAGGAGCTCTGACTGCTTAACCGGTCGATTGGCGAGACCTAATAAAAGGCCTCCAGCCAGGAAAGCAATTCATTTAACACCGTTACTTTTATATACGACATCTGCTCCAATCAGGCATAAGCTCTAAAAAATAGTGCACTAATACTTCAATCCCCCATATTAAAAAAATAGATGAGTCAGAATTTTAATAGCAACTTAAATGCGATTGCGTTTAAGTGTATTATTGTGCAAGTGCAATAATAGCTTAATCCAATCTCCACTGACACAAAAACGTTTTTTATCAAGGCCCGTTGTGCAATCTTAACCGTGGTCGTAATTCAAAGTTAAGGGTGTTTGGAGCTCGGTGCAGTAATTTAATTCTGTGTGAGTGCACTGTAAAATGAAGTTTGTTTTACTTTAGTGGAATGAAAACGTTGATCGTGTGGCTTGCGGTCCAAATAAAATTTGTTATATCATTTTGAAGCTCCCGAGGAGAAAGAATTCCTTAATAAAAGTTTATTACAAATATATTGTGGCGTAATATTGAAAATATTTTGAGGAAATTGGATTTCATAACAGTTAAATACTGTTAGTAGTTGTGAGTTTGTTTTGTATTTGTTTTTTGAGTTAAAATGTTATGACTCATTTAGAAAATCTTAAGTAATACGAAGTAGTAGGTACTGCTTTTTTAAAGTTAATCCAAGTCCATTAATACTTAATCTTCTACTTATCGTTTGGTTGATGAACAACCTGGTGTCAGAATTTAAACCCGCCTGTAGGACTTTGACATGGCTTATTATTTTGCCTAAACCAAAAGCTCTCTTTGAGGCATTTTTTTTCCTAGGAAACATATAACTAAATATCATTTTTAGGAAAAGGTACGAAGGTTTCAAGAACATCATGTCATGTAAAGACATCAATTCAAAACAAACAAATAAAACCAGTATTACAATCCTTAAACGACTTATTACTACTACTCTCTATATTCACATAAAACCGGCCAGCATTACCTTGAAGAAAATCAATTGATCTAATCTTAATTATAGCGATAGTGACCACCTGCAAACACTCAGATGTATTCACATGAATCGTTAAAATATCGAGTTAGCAACTCATATCGAGTTGCAACGACTTCTTAGAACCGAGGGTATTCATGATACAGTTTATACTTACTAACAATAACATTATGTTATGTCTGATTGTGATGACTGATCACTGTTATAGAGAACGATTGAATGTTTTGCGAATGTATTATGAGACGATCGGTTATTGTATTTTTATATTCGCAGGCGTGACACACTGTGTATATTAAAACAAACCTACTTGTTAGTTGCTACGCGGTCTCTGGCTACGGTTTAGTTGCCGTAGCATTAGCGTTCTGCCGGGCATAAGAAATACATATGAAAAGGTACTCACGACCGAGTGTTCTAAGTGCAGGGCAAAGTTTCAGAAAAATGTTTTATGTAAATGTATAGCGTCGCTTGATTATAGTAAAATTACATTAGAACACGGGAATTAATGCGAACGCAGTTTTTGATTTTGCAAGCAGTGCGACCACGGCCGGTGCAACCCGATCGAAACGTGAAGCCAAAATTAAAAACTTATGTTCGCGGTAAGTCCCGTGTTGTACTTAATTTAATTTTAATATGACGTTAGTCATGTTTTTTAAAATCATATAATATACATCTTTCGCTGAAATTTTCATACCTATACGTTGTAATTTAACACATGATTGACTTAGGTATTTGTAAAAAAATCTTCTCTTTATATGACTTTTTGTGTTTTTTGCATGTTGCCATGCTAGGCTTAAATCTAAATTGATAAAGGAAACTTGAAAAATGTTCGAGTCCCGCTCGTGTCCATCATTTTTCAAGTTTACTTTATCAATTTGAAATCTCCTCTTTATAATACTAGCCCAATTTTTCCGTTGGACTTATAAAAGGTGGCTAATTAAGGCTATTAGTTGCGAGACAGAGAGAGTAATCACAAAGGTAAGTTGAAGCCAGACGTAGCACTAATTTGCTGCCTTTTACCGAACTTGTTTAGTTAAAGATTTAAGACCGAAAATTCTCCTTGCCATTGACAGTATTTTTACAAAATTGATTTGCCTTTTTTTTCGGTATTTTACTAACATTTACTCAGGGTTACATAGAAGAATATTTTTTTATTTAAGTTCGGATTGTAATTTGATCAGAGAATACAGTGAAAGGAAAGATTTAGTCGGTAAAAGTCAACTAAAATTAGAGATTTTTCTGAATTCACTTCATCTCATAAAATAATACGACGCGGCGACGGCAGAAAATACCTAAATGTTTTTTTTTTATTTTAACTGCAAGTGGACTTCGTCGTCCTGAAAACCACACGAAGGCAATTTGTTCTTCAAGTTTAAATTGCTTTGTGGCGACGTAACTGTCTCTAGCCAGGTGACGGTCACCCGTATCACCTACCCTTCCCTATTTGCTTCCCGTAATGACTTTCCAATTCCAGTAATCAGACACATAGCTTCGATAACCCTCAGCTGTTCTAATTAACTCCAGATTTGTTCAGAAGTTTGACCGGTTGATGCCTCCCATGTTCATTATTCTTCGAAAACGCTTGATTACTTTGTGCGAAAAGCAAACTTTGTGGTAATAAGATACAAGTTTACGTAACTCTTGAAAACAATGCTTGATTATAATTTATTATTGATATACAAAATCAGGATTTACAGGATTACAAAATCACATTAGAAAATAATTTGAAATGCAGTGCAGAAACAATACACGTGCCTTTTTCTAACCAAAAAAACTTTACGTAATAAACCAGCATATTTTGAGGTAGCAACAGAATAATAAAGTCATATCATTCATTTCCAGTTCAGCTATGAATAGTAAATTTCCCCCAACGTTATGAAAGACTTGGTACCTACATGTATGACATTGTAGAGCTCCAGAAAACTACAAGGATTATAGTGCGCTTTATTCTCTTTACAACCACGTCACATCCTATCGAAACAGACAAAGGGAACAGCTGACGCAATCTCTACATACGCGTGTTATGTAGGTATATTTATATACTAATATAGTACGGAAAATTCCTGTAATATTTTAACCCAATACTCCACAGTCCTAGCAACACATCAAATCACAAAATAGAACTGAGGAAAAGTTCGCAGTTTCGGTTTCACTTCAATGGATAACGCCCGCTCTGAATACAAAATAAAGAACAAAAGAAACAGCCATTTTGCTAAAAAAAAGGACGGACAAGAAAAAGGACCGGAGTAAAATTAAAACATAAAAACGCGAGCCGTCGCGGGTCTCTTTGTACCTATCAATGCGTCGCGTGCATATAAAAAAGAAAACAGAGGGTGGAAAAGAAACGTACAGAACCCTTTATTATAACAACCCTTAACGTTACTAGATGGACAAAGCCTTAACAGACAATTTAAAACGTCTGAACGTCTAGCGAATGTCGTGTTTTATTTAAAAACAAATGGAAGTCTTGATGATAAATGCTTTTGCGCAGAAGAAATTATTGTACAATGTACGCAAGATGAAAAACAGAGACGAACTCGAATTGTTTTTGCTTCAGTCGTTTACAGAATTATTTCGTATAGGCAAGATAAAGTAATATTTGTGATATTTTTAGAATTCCTGCCCGATGTTATCGCTGACTATCGTCGGTAACATCAGACACGTTTTCTCGAAATACACCACTATAGTATAAAAACCTTTCAATAAGAATTTCACGGTAAGCTTTCTATATTGGTAAATTCTATACAGACTTTTACACCTATTTGATATTGGAGTCTAAAGTTGATACATTTTTATGTAGTAGGCACCAATCTTTATATTGATTGATCGTTATAATGCTTATAGGTTGCTTTATATTACCTAATTCAATATGTAGCAAACGTTATTTGATATATACCTGACTAAACATGATTCGGAAATCCAAAACATAGGTCATGCTACTTAAAGTTATCGCCATGATTTTTAAATAAGGTATCTATTTTTGTTTAAAATCATTTAAAATGTTCAGATAATAATAAAACAATCGCTATCGAGAGTAGGCAGAAGTATTTAGTTAAAAAAAAAGTTACAAAAAAAGAACTGGTCCAATATAGAAAACCAATATTTTAAAGGCTTGACATTCTCTCTCCAATAAATATTTTCAATTCAGGAAGTCGGCCCACTCACAACTACGATAGTCAATATACTCTTCCGATTATATAGATCACGTTTTACAACGCAGTAAACTATCTGCCCACGTGCTATCATTTATGTCCACCGTATATCACGAGTATCACGACTCTGATAACTCTACAACCGAATACTGATTACTTTTTTATTACATTTAAATCAGCCTGTCCTAAAGATTGTGAATTAGAATGTCTGCTAATCAATTAAACCTTGACAGATTTTAAATTTTAGAAGAAAAGCAGATCGCATAATCTCAACTGGATTCAAACAAAAAAAGTTACATTATGCGACGATAGGTATATAAAAAAAAATATACCTATCGTCGCGGTTGTAGAAAAGACATTTCCGAAACTACATATCTCTATCTTACATATGAAAAGAAAGGCAACGAAACCTTTGCTTATTATTAGGATGGAGATTTGGAGAGCAAAGTATTTCCTAATTCATTAGACGACATTCACTGTGCTAATTTTGCGGAAACCAAAAACGAAACCTATTTAGCGATTCCATTTTTGAGGAAAGTAAAACCGCCATGTTCTATGGTTAAGATAACGTATGCGTCTACAAAATACGAAAGCTTTCGTAGCGTTTATTTTTGTACTCAATAGGATGAATATTTATGCTTGCAAACTAATTGCATGTTTCTATTTTTTGTTTCGACTGCAATAAAGCATTTGTTTCTTCTACAGCTCTTGCCTCATTAGCATAGACATAGCTCTTCAGTCTTAATTAAGTCGAGCCTCGATGTTTTCACAAAATAATATCACAAATACGCTGCGCTTTCTTTGACGTCATTAAAATACTTAGGTGTATATTTATCAACGGGAATTTCAATAAGACTATAATTAAAGCCGGTGATATTAATGATGAACTTATATCACCCAGTGGTCTCAGTTATGGAGTACCTAAGCTTAATCGTTTATAACGTCGGTGTCATATAACTCGACAAAGAGAGATGTATATTCTGTATTTATGATAGGATTAGCAGAAGCGTTAGAATAGAATATAATTTATTTAACTTAAGTGTTACATTGTGTTCTTTCTTCATATTGTGTCGTAATGACAAGAGAATAAGTATTATTTTATAACAGTTGCTTCAGGGTTCTTTCGATAGGGAGGCCTAATAAAGCATAGGCATAGCTGAAACCTGAAGCAATTAAATATTTAGTCAAAGGAACGAGTACCTTTAATTAATATTGTAAGGAGGTACGGGTGTGTATAGTTCGAAACACGATGTAAATTAGTATAAAGAGAGTATAATTAACGATAATACAATAAATCACATAAACGACAGTTACAAATATTATAAAGGACCAAATATGGCGCGTCCTTCGCGCGGCCGTGAACGAGACTGTCCTTCGGCTCGGCGGACGAGTTAGTCGAGGAGGGGCGCGGGGGTGAGCGTTGTCGCGAACCTCCGCATGCGCCGCGAAATTGTTCAGTAGCGACACCGCGGTTTTTAAGCATTCAGCCTACTCTAACTTAGCGTTATATCCTCCCCCTCTAACCTAGACTATGCGCCCTCGCGTATAGGTTAGTCAAGGAAACGCTTTGGTCGCCCGCGCTTGCGTTTCTCGTTAACCGGTACCGTTGGTACGCTGCCTACGAATGGGGTCAACTGGGAAACGTGATAACGACGAATTTGCTCAGGGACGACAAGACAAGCTGTCTCTTCTTCGCATTCGTCGGGGCCATACCTGTATAGTACGCCGTCGGACATCGCGAATCCCCGGTCAGACCAATTTCTCCCCCTAAACGGATCGTCGGGTGACTCTAGATCCTGTTCCAATATAGCCTTCTTACTCGGTGACATTCGGTAAGGGGGCGAGGCTATTGGTTCTTGGTGCGCGTCGATCTTCAGTCTATGCGACGCGTATTCGGTCGGTGGCCCTTCCTTTGCAAAGCGGTCGACCCTCTTCGCTAAAAAGGTATTCATCTCGACCCTCCGATCAGCTGTTAACGCGGTGCTCTCATCAGTTCTTAACCGAATGTCAGCCGCTTCCACCTTCATCAGCTCCGTGACGTCCGTCGTCCGTAATTCAAAACTGGTGATGAAGGGGTACCAGCACCGTGGGGCACTGTTAAAGCACCAGCTGCCTTGCGGTAAATCCAGCAGGATACTAGCTTTGGTGATGAATTCCCTACCTAGTAGAGTTTTTGTTTGAGCATCTGGTAACACCAGGAATGTGGTGGGTATAGTGTGACCTTTCAAGGTCACCTCAGTGTCACACTCAAGTACGGTACACACTTGCTGTGTACCGTCAGCAAGCCCGATAGTACGAAGGTTAGTTTTAAATACTACGCCCGCATTAAGCAGAATCTTGTATAGCATAGGTCCTGCTATAGAGTGTGTAGCCCCTGTGTCTACAATAGCCACGCCTGTACGGTTCGCCACTTGTATTTCTACTAAGGGTAAGTCGTTACATTCGCCTACATGAGCGCTATAAAAATCCGACTTTTCTGAGCTCTGTGCGGGTTTGCAGTTGTTGCATTTTGATCGTACCACACCCAGCTGACCACATCCATAACAGCGCAACTGTGTACTGTCACGTGACCTACTCGAACTAGCATTACTATCAGGTTTATTGTCTGACTTTGCCTTGCTGCGACATTCGTCAACTGTGTGACCGAAAAGTTTACAAAAAACGCATTTCGGCCGTATGCGTTTCGGCCCCTCATGAATACGTTTAGCATTATACGATTGCTGGCTATGAGGTGTTGGTAAATTACTCACAACAGGTAATGATCTAACATTCGGTTTTTCAATACTATTGTAGTCACCTACGACGTTTGTAGGGTTAACGTTCGGGATTGTTACTGAACGACCACGCGCCGCGGCAGGGTTAATAGCGGAGTTTAGGTTATTGGAAGTGACAGATGAACTACTCACCTCAGCCAACGCCTCCTCGACTAACCTGACCTTCTCGATCAGCTGTTCCAGTCCGTCCACCGCATCGCGAGACACGCGTTTTCTTATTCTACGATCTAACAAACCGTATACAATGTCTAGTTTCATTATTTCCGGCATAACATAAGGCAATTTTGAAAACATTGCGCGTAACTTATTTACGAACACGTCAGCACGTTCACTAGATTGTTCACTGGCGAAAACATCGCGAAAGATTTTGTACGCGGGGCGTGGCACACCGAACATCCCGCGAAGTCGTCGCAGGGCGTCGCTCCACGATGTGACGGACGACTTAACGCCCTGCCACCACACGGCGGCCTCGCCGACGAGTAACATCGGCAGTCCCCGTAGCGCGTGCTCGTCGCTGATGTTGGTGCACTCCCGGTATACCTCTATGGCGTCGATGAATGCCTCCAGGTCGTCGGCGTTTCTTGAAGTACCATCGAATCGCGCCGTGCACTTGGCGAAATTGCCTGAGCGACCTTGAGCATCCGGTCGCGGCGATGGTGTGAATGCTGCCATGTCTTTGCTGCCAGCCAACATGGTTTCAATTAGAATCCGGTTCGCTTCCACTTGACTCCTGGTGATACTGGAGACAAGGGTCTGCAGCATTTCCTCTGACATAGCGATGTTTGGTGACGCTAACGGTCGTCGGTCGCCCTCGGCGTCGGTATCGGATTCCGAACCCGCATCTCTTCCGGTTCTTCTCTTCGGCGGCATGATAGCAGCGAATACCCACTGCTACTCGCACGAACGGCTCGGGTGACGAAAGGCTAGGGATGGTTTTGTACCACTAACCGACGCGCGTTTTCCCGCGCGTAAAATGGACTCGCCCTTTAGGTATTGTCACTAATGGCGGCGACCGGCGTCCGATTTTGTTTAACTGTTCGTTTATGGAAAGCGTGTACTTATAACGCACTATTGGATAATATCCCTCACGCGTGGATGCACAATAATGGTTATCACTTATTGTCACATTAATTGTTTTAACACTTTTATAACTAATTAATCGTGCCCGCGAGTTGGGCGCCAGATGTAAGGAGGTACGGGTGTGTACAGTTCGAAACACGATGTAAATTAGTACAAAGAGAGTATAATTAACGATGATACAATAAATCACATAAACGACAGTTACAAATATTATAAAGGACCAAATATGGCGCGTCCTTCGCGCGGCCGTGAACGAGACTGTCCTTCGGCTCGGCGGACGAGTTAGTCGAGGAGGGGCGCGGGGGTGAGCGTTGTCGCGAACCTCCGCACGCGCCGCGAAATTGTTCAGTAGCGACACCGCGGTTTTTAAGCATTCAGCCTACTCTAACTTAGCGTTATAATATGTTTTATTAAAGCAACACAAACGCGAAAAAATGGAACATAGTAGGTACCTACGGTCCTACTTATTATTAAACTAGAATCGAAAAGTCCACTTTTAAATCACACCTGTAAGAGTACGATCATAATAGCGGTAAATTAACACTATTCACGTGTAAGTGTGAATATTTGTAAAAATATCATCGTTTAACATTTGTTGCTGGGTTTCATGAAAATATGATGGGGCCGGGCCTTATAAACAGACGAGTTACTGATCATAAATTTTGTAAGTTCATTGTTATCTTGGAAGGCATCTCAGCAAGAATTCTAAAAGGCTTCGCTAACAATAGGAAGCATAATACAAGCAACCATCTGTCTTCAAATGTCAACGTTAGATAAAGGATCTCAGGGTCTACGGCGTTGGGAATCTAACGGGGATTTTCTTTGTTGATATCAAAATTAGCAGTTATTTATAGAAGAATAGATTCCAACTTATGCGAACCATTCAAAACAAAACGAATAAATCAAACAATAATCGTATGAATAAATAAACTCGAGCAGACTCGTAAAATGTACTTGTAAAATGAGGTATATTCAGTTCTCAAACTTAAACTCAAAGTAGTAAACTACGAAGAAAAATCCCTACACTTAGCAAGCAACAACTTTAACTAGTAACAACCTATCCTAGACGTTATGAATATAAAATAAGAATAGCGAATTCTATAATAAGAAACTGTTTTATTTTTAGCAAGCAAGAGAATGAGATAGATACATTTAAAATATGTATTCAAGAGATTTTTGCAAAGTTCTTGCTATTTATTTCCAAGAACTTAATATACAAATACTTTATTTAAATATTAGTAGGTATACTTGGCTGGAAGGCATATAAGTATTTTATTAAAAAAACATCCTTAAATAAACTACAAATAATATATTTCTACAGATAGCTGTGTTGAAACAAACAAATTGAGCACCTTATCTGTAGGCGTTACTTTAGTGTCTAAGATCTGAAATTATGTGATGTGAGTAGTTGTGTCCCTATTTGAGGTTTATGGACACCTACGTGCGGGTAGTATAAACTATTTTCTATCACTCACCAGTCTAAAATCTGAACTATTGAAGATTCTGTTGAATGTTCGAATAATGTTATAAGAAGTTAATTATATGCTGAAGAAGTTTCGGCGGCAGATTTTTTCTAAAGATTGCGTTTGAATACGCTTAGCCACATTGCGTAACTAATAAACACATGTTTAGGCTGTTGACGACTTCTCCACCCAAAATTATCTTCCAGACCTTTACTGCCTACATGTAAAATATGAAAATCTATTAAACCTATGTATATGCCCCCCATCTGCACTTTCAAAAAGGGGCAGCTTAGTAATCCGTAAAGCTGGTCTTTAATAGTAGGTACCTACTATTACAGACAAACAAAACCCTTTTCGAAATATATAACTAATCTCCTTTGATAGACAACCGCCTAAAATCCTGAAAGCTACTTATCATACAGTTCTGAAGTTCCGCCACATGATTAATGGTGCACTATTTACAGTACATCAAACACGAATAATACTCGCTACGCTTACAATCCACTTCTCATACAGAGATGACTAATCAATATTTTTTTCTTGAAGCACACTTTTGGTAGATTATGTGGAATGGAGAAAACGTCATTTTGTTAATCAGTGTTTAAGCTGATTGTGGTTAAGTCTCCTTTTAAACGAACGTAATATTTAGCAAACCCTTCACTAAGATGGTTACCGGTACTGACAAAATACTACTAAAATTGTTTCTTTTTTCTGACCACCGTAGACTCCATCATACGGTATTTACCCAAATAATTTGTTCCGCTTTGTGCTAGTCCTATAACGAACACAAAAACGGTTTCATGTAACAAGTTCAATCAGTAAAAAGCGTAGGTAGATATTATGTACACGGCACTTGATTATATGTATAATAAATACTCTTGTAGGTAATTCAATTATATTACCCTATAAATAAACATGGATATAATGAACTACTGAAATCTGAAAATTGCAAACCAAGAGTCTATTTATTACCTACCTCAAAAATTTAAATATGAAATCACAAACTCGATAAACATTTTGATTGCGACCATGACTCTTAGCGTATCTCTACATGGGCTCCTTGTTTCGTTATTAATTGTGACATTCTTTCCGATTTATTTCACGAAAATGTGTACTAATACTTAAGTGTAAAGGAATGATTACTAGTAGGGGTATAAAGGTGTGCTTGCACGATGAACTTGCATACATATATTTAGCGCAAGTCGGACTTATTAAAAAAACAATGTATTTGTCATTTACATATAATAGTTACTAGACATTATACACTAGATATTTTTTGTTCTAGTTCTTTTCTATACACAATATTATACATTTCAATCAATGGATTACATTTTCCGTAAAATAATAGGTATTGCATTATTTAGTATTTAACCTAACCTACCAAATAAATACAGGACAGATTTATGTAAATAGGTAGGTACATCAAATGTTAAAATATGACGCTAATAATATCTTATGAGGGTAAACTTCTAAACCTCATCAATCCCGAAATAACTGATCACGTTAATATTGATATAATCATTGATATCACGTGAATGAAGCCGCGGTGAGACCACTCGTACCAATTAGCTAAATTTGAACCAAATGAATGGAAAGCAATTATCACATCGTCGCCAATAATATTGTCATCTGACTCAAATCCAACGTTACATATTATATATGTTTATAGTTTATACATATTATTAACTACGTACAGAAATATTGTACTCGTTCAACATTAGGACACATAAAATGTTACAATGCTCTTATCAGAGTCATTGACCTTACGTTTAAATGACAATAATATCACTACGTGGTTTTATGTTTGTTACAAAGCGAAATGAACTGCAGAAATCGTATTACCGAATAACATTAAAAAAAAAATATCCTCCATTCACTTGTCAAGCGTATTAAATGCATAACAAATATGAATCGCGGATGTCGAATTTGCTGGAACAAATGAATTCATAAAAATAAATTACCGACGAATTGTAAAAAACAAAATACTTTAAAGCAAAAAGAGGCCAATGTACACAAGAGTACGTTACACAGCTGTTTAAGGCCACGTTATAATATAGCCTTGGCCTTAGCTTCACATTGTGGAACGGAAAATTCCCTTCAGTGGATTACTTTGAAGTAGGTATAAATTATTTAATAGAGGTTTGAACCACGCGACCGATGACAGACATGTTCAATTCGATTACGTAATGTCGTTACGATATCATTTTAAATTGCATATTTATGTTGATGGACGTTTATTCATGATACAATCAACTTTAATGCATATAAAATAAATTTCAATTTCAAATTAGCCTCCTTTTCACACTGGATCACTCATCACATCGATAGCTAGGAATGTAATTCGTATTAAAAAGCTACATAATATTAAAAATACAATAAACAAAAATGAAAGTTTTAACAAAATGTAGAGTTGGTCCGTTACGTTACGAGTAGCATGCCTGAAGTCGGCTAATAGTACCTATTGGTAATTTAGACATTAAACGAAAATTAAACAAACAACCTTTTATTTATATTAGATTAGAGTAAAAGATTTGTTAATCCTTTTCACGTAATAAAACCATTTTTGTTAATAACATAAAATAATATGCCATAAGATTTACTTAATTAGGTTTGTAATTAGCAACTCTATGATGACAGAAAACAGGCAAAATAATAGATTTTTTCACAATTGCGAGCTGAATTTTAGCTTCGGGAAACTGAATCATTAATCACTCATATTCACATTACAATTACGGTATGCACGTGGCCTTCTTTTGTTTTGCATACAAACAACACGTGTGCTACAAGTCTCTGATACAAGAACCAGCTAGTCGTATAGGAACTACAACCCACAAAATTCCGCTCCCACTGAAATTCTCTTTCCCTAATAGTTCTTATTTAATTCGAAACTATTTATCTCGAGAAGGTGTAACCACGCCGCTGCCTCTACTACAAACGCAAACAATAATATACACGAAACGCCCACATGCACAGAATGCACACGATAAACAGAGAAGTGTGTGTGTGCTCACACACGTGTAAGCATGAACAACAACACGCACGCACACACACACGTGTCATTCGAACGATGCGGTATTATGTGTCGCGCACGAGATAGCCGACTCGTTCAACACGCAATGCATTGCGGAGATAGAAGGCGTCAAATCCCTAGGTGTACAGATTCCTTTACTATTTCATTTGTCATTAACCCTTTCGTAATTCATAACATCAGTGTCTACACATAATATGTACCGAATCTAATTTAACGGAATGTTCGTTTTTAAGGATACTATGGAAACAACACATCTCTGTGGTGCTATCCAGTAACATTTTCACTTAATTAGAAATTTCCGAATTGAGGATAGCGTTAACGATAGTCCTAAGGTACTTGTTTGTCTAGAAGAATAATATTCTTATTCTAAATACGTACTTTTCTTGTGATGGAGGCATGATCCGTGGAGGCGACACATACTCGCCGTTTGCCCCATGCGGGCGCTACCTCGTTCTAGTCGCCATTCGTGCGCCACCAGACGCAGCCACCATGTCTCTACATCTCGATCCTTCTTATCGACACTCCATTTACGAGCACTTCACTGGTACAACACTATTCCTCGCACCTTACATCTTTTGTACACTATAACACCTTTGTTGATTTACTATACTAGTTTTGTCAAAATATCTTGTTTTTTAATTAGAAAATTAACCTGTTAACCAGCAAATAAAAACTTAATGGAATAAAAAATCTCCGTCTTTATAATGTTAAAATAGAAATGAGTAAAAGGAAGTAAATATTGATCTTGGCTGAAATGGAAGCAGAAGGTGCTGTTGGTAAACTAGTTAACGTAATCCTTTGTACACCTACGAGGGCGTGCTTATTTTACATTAATAAAATTCATCTCTGATGACCTTCTTGTTGCACGATAATTATTATAATCGGGCTCGTTATCAATCAGGTTTGAGTGCTTGTTGTTTAAATTGATATCAAAAGATATTTTGTGTCGATAGTGATATCGTATCGATATTGCTGTGATTTAAGACAATAAGATAAAATACACGTTATATAATTCATTTATATGACACAATAACATGACGTCATCAGTCCATGATACGTTTTAATCAAGTGTAATCCAGCTAATTATTTATTCACTTCGTGCTGAATCTATTACAACAGCAACTTGTAAAACCCACACTTATTAAGAAATCCTCAGCGTAACTAAAGGAGTTTTTTTAATATGTAAATTATGAAACGGAAAGCTACGGGTATTTACTCATTTATATTCTTACATTGGTCTAAAAATATTCTTAAATAGGGAGCACATTTCTCGGAATGGTTAACCACGCTGAAGTTTTTAATTTAGTAAAACCCGAGAGTTATAAAATGAATTCAGTCGTGTCTTTTCATGAAATAATATTTCTATAAATAGACGGAAAACTCCAACGAAATTCAGCAGAGATTGTTTGCCTACATGTATTGAAACAACAAAAGCATGAGTTATGCAGATTTTAATCTTCTTAAAAGCGGGAGCGAGGTACGGCGGCGCAGCGTAGGTAGTCTTCAAGTTTAAATGTCACTTAGCTAGCGAGCTAAACGCCCATTAAAACGGTATTCACCTCATTTGAACACGTTTTGAGATCAAACAATTTGTTTTTCTTTGTGAACACAAAATCCATTGCTATGTATTATAAATTTGCTTTAGATTAAGAATGTCAATACTATTTGTCAGTGAGAACGAAATATTTTCATGTTATTATGTAAAAAATCACGTGTGTTTTATAATTACTTCCTGTTGAGCCACACCCAACTGAAGAGTACGTATATGTAATTCCGATAACAATAATATATTGTATCTTATCATTTCTACATTATAAGTACCTACACAAAAACTATTATACGACGGAACAAAAACAGGTGCGAAGTCGTGACAGAGACAAAACACATCATAAGTAAACTCGAAGGTGAAATGTAATACAAATGGATGAATAACACCAAAAAGAGAGAGTGTATCCCGAAAACAAATGACTACACATAACAACAGTTGTCATTGATTAATCGTTTGTACACGAGTCGAATGGAATGTCATTCATGAATGAAGGTACGAGTAGTACATAGTAGTAAATCATTGTCGATCGATTTCGCCCCCGCCATACCGCTAGCAAACAGGCAGTGGAGCCGACACAGGACAATCATACTAAAACTATATAGGGGAAAGTTTTGGTTCTGTTCGAATGATACATACTATACTGATTTCAGTAGTCGTTTTACACTTGCGTTTCCCTAATAACAACAACCACCATTTAAATAGATTATGTCCGAAGCACTGACTGACTGCCTCGTTGGTCTAGTGGTTGTTAAGCGCGACTGCTTAGCCCGAGGTCTTGGGTTCAAATCCTGGATCGATCGGGAAGTGTTATTGGGTTTTTCCATTAGGTAATTCTCAGTAGCAGCACGGAGTTTGGATTTGTGGACGGTTGATGGCAATAGGCTTAGACTTGAACGTAATTCTCTCAATAATTTATAAAAAGATGTGTACCTGTACATCTATATTAAGTGATGTGTAGGTACTTAATTTATAGACTTCGAGAATTCGTAATATTGTGCGATGTGAGAAAAAAATTATACAATAAAGAAAAACTATTGCAATAAGGATCTATTTTGTTTGTATCTTTTTAATAGACTATAATATTGCGCAGGCATAAAACAATTACTCCCAAATGACGAATAAACTTTAATTCACAGAAAAAGTTATACATTTAAGAATAATAAACTTATCTTAACATAATTACTAATTTAATAAGGGTTACCGAAATAAGGATACTTAACAAATTTCTAGAGATATGAATTTATTTTATAGATATTTCTGAGGGTTTTATCAATTATGGCTTTCTTAAAAGCATACTTCAAATTATGACCTCCTCCTTTCGTTTATCTTAATAGACATAGTATGTCACGGGTAGGCACAGGGTTAATTTCACATTTGGTAAGATTGGTAACTAATGTTACAAATATGAATTAGGATTGCCTAATTAGTATGAGATCATAAGCATGATTTTAAGTACGGATGCAATTAACTTCGTACGCGGAACGTGGAACTAGCTTAGAAAACACATTAGCGTTGATAAACAATGACGCGTTCGATTGGCTGGTGCCCAAAACCCTTTGACGTGATTTCCAGAAAATGGAATGATTGAGTTTGTGTTTTAATCGATCTGTTTTTGTCATTTGTACCTAAAGGTTGGTTTACAAAACGTAGAAAGACGCCATTGTTATCATGACCTAAAATTATTAGAAGGTGTATTCGGTATTCTAAACAAAATAATTAGGCTATACGGAAACTGTACGTAATCGGCGGTGGCGTTAGCGTTTAACGTCATAGACTATAAAAATCTCCTGAAATAAACGTCATAGCTAAAAGTTCTGTGGTAAAATTTATGGAGACAAATAAATATCGCTAATGACAAAATTCGAAATGTAATAAAGCCATTTTGCTGATCAATATTCCAAACTGCCAAATAAGCTTTTATAAGACATCAATTACAATACAAAATTATTCCACAATTGTTATTATAGAGATACACTCTAGAGTCGAGCATAATAATTTTGTGAAAATCGTTAACGACAGGTTGTTATTTCGCCAACATCTCTCTTCGACATTCAAAACCTTGAGAGTAACATAAACCTATTCTGTATAAGGCTTTAATAAATCTTGGCTAATTATGAAAATTTATTTATACTCTGACATTAATTGCTCGGACTTGACATAAATTGTTATCTGTCTTGATTTATTCTTCAGCGAACTATAGCTAGAATGTTTTCGGTCTAGACTAAAAAGTGTAGATGTCATTTCAATTAATTTTACTCCATAATTTGATTATTCGACAACCCACGCAATCAATTAATGTTATTTTCAAAAGAATTTCACATTCAATTAAACGGTTGATGTCTGCAATCTAAACTTTAATCAAGTTTCTAATTGCCCATCCCACATCAGTGTAGCATTAAATAACGTACAACGATAAATAGTTTGCGACTGTTAACTTTAGCGCCTATTAGTTTTAAAGCCTGAATTTAATGGGAATTTCACCGTGAAATTGTACCCGGATTGTAGTTAAGTACGGGAGGTTAAAATATAGGAGTAATCCGTTACAGTAAATCTGCGCAGTGTCCGAGGTCTAGCCGAGCGGCGGCTACTGCAAACGGCGATATAAAAGTCGTCAGGTCGGGGATTAAGTATTCAGAATACGGCTTACAGTCAGCTTTTTGTGAAAAACCTGGAATAACTTTATAATTCAGCAATCATTTATTTTCACAAAACGTTAATAGCGCACTGTTTTATAACTTTTTTACCAACAATATCAAAGCGAGAATTGGATAAACGAAATACTAATTAAGTTGAAACTAAGTTATGTGTAAATAAACCGGAATATACCGACCTCCCTGTGTACTGAAGCTTGATACAGCTATAGGGCTGTAGTGGATTCGTTTTTTGATGAGAGTAAACGTTTTCAACACCTTTAGCTACCTACATTTTTTTAATATTTTAAGTAAAGGGGATTCTTTTCTAGTAGACCTACTATTGACCAGTTTCTAATTTGGACTCCGAAGGCTTAGATTGTTGACTCTTCGATTACACAGCGCCCGACCTTCGCTTCTCGTTCCTCAAACACTAATCATACAAAATAAACAAATTGTGATCGAATTAAGATTACTTTCTCTTGAGTTGCATTGAGGACAGTTACGTTAAACGCGTGGGCCAGGGTCTAAAGTGCTATAAGTACATCGTCTGCGTGGCTGACACAATTGTAATTAATGACTTATTTAAAGGTCGCGACAGCTATGTTTATTACGAGGTACGAGGCTATGGGTATGTGGCTATGCCGACCAGTCAAAAGTTCCATTCATATGAAGAAAGTTAATCTCTTTATGCATAGCTGATCAATAGTGTCACATTTAAGTAACGGTGTTTATATTATGTTGTTAGAAAAGTTATCGTTACATGAATCACATGACAGACATATCAAAATAGTACTTATTTCTAAGTAGAATATGGAATCGATCGGATCAATTACACTGTTATGCACTTCGAGGTATCTTATAGGGTGTAAATTACTTATCTACAATACATTTTTTTCCCTGTAATGCAAGTCAATGCTATGATCTCATCCATGTAGTTTCTAAATAGTCAGAAATCTGTATCGTGTCATTTCTCCTACAAGACAAATTTGTAAAGACCCACGTAAACCTATGAAATATGACAACTTTCAAAAACGGACGCGTAACCCGAACACAGAAAACTAATAGTCTGCCAAGGTCCTCAATTAATCAGGTTATGAACAACATTAGTTTGTAAGTGATACTATTGGACAAAGGTCCTGTTTAAGCCTGTGTAAGCTAGGTAGGAACTTTGGTACCGTTCGACCGACGTAAAGCACCTACTGACATAATAAATGCAATAAATTTATCATTTCAACACGTTTACACAATCTTCTTTTTCTATGTATTGGAAGTGAATTATACCGGGGTTTAGAGATTGGCCAGTCAACCAGGATGGTAAGCTTGACTGTCCAGGGTGCGCCGCACATACTTAGGTGTGGAGGCGCATCACTCGTGAAGGCTCCCTACTTTTACTTTGAAGTCGTAACGTTAGACATTTTTATAGCTTATAATACAAATCCGTACCCATATTCAAAATCAGTAGGAAGGCAGTTCTAAGTACGTGTGTTAAGCACCAAAATATGTTTAAATATCATACTAGCCATAATGTTAAATAAACCACAGAATGATAGGCATCAGGTATATAATTCAAAGCCGTTTCACCGACCGACGGTTGCAATATGCAATGCGCCTCTAGAAGACAAGGTAACGCAATCTGCGAGGGCAGAGTGGAATACTAAACGGCCGTAACGTACCTATTCATGCGAAAAACTCGTGGTGGCTTCATTTTCTCCGCGAATGTAATATCCAAAGTATGTTGACTGTTGTGCCACCTCTGCAGATTAAAACGCGTGGTTGTTCTTTGAATTTTAGTTCTATTTCTAAGTTATTTGAGTTTAAATAATTATGTCTCTGGTGTACTATAAACGTATAGGCAAAATTATACGTAGTTACTGCTGCACAATCATTTTTCCTAATTAATAATACAGGGAAATCTATGACGTTAGCTGAAATCCAAGTTTAAATCGAGGTATACGGTGTTAGAAAGCTGGTTTCTAGATCACCGACCAATACACTACGTAATGATATCACTGCAACCTCATATGTGCCTTATCGTAACCTTCAAATAACCTCTCCATATCCAATAATGTGGATATCACATGTAATGCTGAATCTACAGTCTACACTTGTTTGACATAAAGTTTGATAGGTGGTTTGTATATGTGTTACGTTTACAGAATTTCCCTCATTTTTTCTAAGCTTGGCTAAATGTATGAGACTCTGGGACTTCTGTTTGTTTAAATATACAATATTTGTTCATACATATTACCTTACCCCAGCTATGCTTGTGGCGTACTGGTGTGGATTATAAATGTAATTTTCAAGATAAATTATTAAAGTACATGTAGTCATGTGCCACCTACCTTTAATATTTTCCGTCGCCTAAATTAGATATTAAAGGATATGTAGTACATAAAAAAATTAACAAACATAATTTAGTCACATTGGTAGCTAAGGTCCAACAGATCATGTTAGATACGAATGGTTGACAACATTGCGGGTTTAAGCCCAGACAAACAGGTACACTATCCATTGAACTAGTACTTCTCAGGATTTCTAAAACAGCCTCGATAAGCAAAAAATGTGCCCAATAAGTGGTCATAAACCTGCACTGTATTACATAAAACATTATGGAAGTGTCTGATAAAATATGGCCGAGCTACAGCACGCTTCGAAACCCCCTTTCGGGAAATACCCTGCGTGATACCAAAACAGGAACGATAGCCTTATTAGTTATTGATAGCATTAAAGATAATCTTTTAGCATTCAAACCAACATAAGCCGAATATATTGACACATAAATTAATTAATTTAAAAAAAAAGTAATTCGTTAAACTTATCAGTGGTTTTTAAACTTGGCCAAATTAAATTCGGTAAATATTACTACTACTACGTTCCTGTTTTTAAAATATTCATTACAAATGTATAAACACAGATGATGAAGCGTAAACAACGAAGCCCGAACGTATAATAAACCGATTATCCTCATGAATGATTTGTATCGAATAAAGTAAATTTTTCCATATGAAATTCATTATTTTATGCTATTCGATACAATGTTCTTACGGCGAGCAGAAAACAGGTTTCTTTTCAAATATTAATTGATAACCTTTTGGTTAACTATGATACTGGCTTTAAAAAGTTGAATTATTCATTATCATAAATTAATTAAATATCAAAAATCATTATCTAATTTACGTACTACATAGTTATTTCTTGTTAAGTTTGAAAAGTGATACCTAATTCAGGTCTTTTCAAAATCAGGTCCATACATTTAATTAGTGTTATTTCTAAATTACAAAAAGCTTTCAACGTCATGTAGCTTTTACAATTATGACGTCACATTCTTCGTATGCGAATATGTATAAGATGGGTTGTGTCCTTCCAGGTTGTGTCGTTTCCTACTCATTGCGTACGTTGTAATGGAATGTAGATGCATTGTAAAAGAAACGCATAGTACAAGATTGAAACCAGCATTTATTGTAAAACCTTTTGAAGTAACTTATTATCAGTTAGGTTAAATTATTATCTGACTTAATTTATGCATTGTCTAAAGTTTATTTTAAAATCATGCATATTGTAGCCAGACTACAACTTCTGAAGTTGAGTCAAACAAATATTTTGTGTTTCCATAAACTGCACAGGCATTTAAAAGAATAAAGGAGTCCTAACGTTTTACTTCGTAGAAATACACAGTGCCGGCAAATTGCGTTCAGTAGTAAATCCCTGAAGATACCACTCTTCGCGCTAAGGGCAATAAATTTTGCAAGCGAAAACATTAAAATCTCGTTAAAATGCTTTCCAGTATTGGCAATGGCACAAGTAGTTACAGCAAGTAACCATATAAGTCAGTTGAAAATACCGGAAATATAAATTCCTGAGAAGATAGAGTAATTTTGTTTTATTCAACTTTAATAGTCAAGGCACGCAGATCTAATTGTGTTTGAGAATTAGAGAGGGAATGAAAAGTTTGTGGAAAGCCGTTATTCGGATTTGCACTTTGTAAATTCATAATTAGATTCGATTTTGATTGTGGTTATAGCAGACATCGCTTGCAGATCTTGTTTAAAACGGCAAGTCTCGGTCTGCCGCAGAATCATTGAACCGCACAGTTAGGATTGGGAGAGCCGTTTTGCCCGTAGGTACATAATACATATATACTAACATGGCTTTGATGTTCAGTGTCTGGAGATGACAGAATGTAGAAAATATGAACCATATACATTGAGTACATCTAATTGACGGCTGTGGTTACATCTCATCAGGTTTGCGGTTAATGTAACGTAATTGAGGAGCCGACTAGTTAGATGGACACGGCTTACAGCAGCATCATGGGCGAAGCAACAAGTGAGTTCACTCGACAAATCCCGCGACAAGTCACACACACTAACAACACTGATAATACTTGAGGTTCCGTACAAAAAAAAGTAAATAGGTACCTATATATATATTCTGTTTATGTAAACTTATAAAACACTAATAAATCACTACATAATGAATAAATAACTTCATCATCTAACCATATTTATCTGCTAAATAAATTCGTAAAGATAAACGGTACTTACATTTTTGAAACAAACGCATCTTCATTCTACGAAGTTAGAAAAAATACTGGCCAAAACTCAAGCTAGGTTCATGGTCTAAAACTAATTTAGTTATTCAATTCCACAAAGTACCATCATATTTCCCACGGGGAGTGCGATCAGACATAAAAACGTACTCAATATCATTATTAAAGTTAAACGTATGCCCCTATATCGCGCGACTGTACTAAATAATAATGTATTATCGACTGGGGAACTGAAAATAATGCGTATATGATACCTACACACAAACACACTTACTCATTGTTTTTCGCGACTAAAATTCTCACAATATTTGAAAAATAGTTAATTACTTAATACCGAAATTAACCGATGGTATCTATGTAACAGTTGGACATGCAAGGTTTAATTAGGTTAAATATTTTTATATGCTTGCGGTACTCTAAAATCGAATGACTCATGTTACAAACGCGATTCAAGTTTTTATTTGCTTGCCTGCGGTTGCCTTGCACGCTAAGGCGGACACATCGCTCGACTAGTCGACAAATCGAGAATACGGGACCTCTTGAAAATTTTCCTTGACTCTGAACTTCCCTAAAGAAATGAAACCAATGTTGTTATTGTCTGTATGACAATACCTTGTGACAATGGGCAATGATAACCGTTTTGAGAATACATAGTCACGAGACAAAACAGTATTCGAGAACATTCTTGTTTTCAAGCGTAATTTAGGCTGAATGCTTAAACTTTGTAAAAATATACCTAAGTTTGGTAGATGAAGAAGTGTTATTATACATTAATTGAGTTATTCCTTCATAAAAAGACGTAGGTACACGTTCATAAAAAATAAGGTCAAGATCATGTAAAAGTACCGATTATTTTTTATAACAAAGTAAAGCTTTCACTAGGTGCAAGATCGTTTTGAAAGTCAATGAACTGACAGCTCGATGATAAATAAGCAAAAACTATATGACTCATTATGAACGGAATGATGTAGGTATGTACGAACATAAAACAAAACACATATCAAGTGACAATGATAATAAAAGCGTTAACTTTACTTTAGAAGTTCTCTAGTGAGTTTTGGATGCACCATACAAGTTTATTGTCATGGTGCCATACAGATCAGTTTTAAGATAGATTAAAACGAATTCGGTTTGCGCTTGAACGCAAAATTATCAAGGAAAAGAACAGTAATAAATGTATCATGTCTCTATCAGATAGGGTTGGTATTGAAAAGAGTGTGTCACGTAAATAATTTCTTTGTAAAAGTTATTACAAAAGATAATAATTATGAAAGGTAAGAAAAACATATTTCTTTAGAAATCGTGTACGCACGAAAAAATGCAAAGTACATAGAATTTTGTTTGACATCATCGTTATTTAAACCATGCTATTGTTCTTACACATGTGCTGAATTGACCGTGTAAAATAATGCACTACTGCCGAACCATTCAAACCTGTACTTGGCCATCAATGGGCTATTTACTTAATCATATACCTATTCATGTATGAATTAGTAGTAGTATTAGTATTAATAGGGCCTTAGAACATGCATGCATATTACTAAATGCCAAAATCAATGCAAGTCCTACATCAACTATCTATTAGCAAAAACTCGTATTTTATGCTTATGAATGTAAGGACATTTTATAATAATAGAATCCACAGCTGTTACCATCATCATCAGCCGGAACACGTCCACTGTTGAACAAAGGCCTCCCCCTTAGAACGCCGCAATGAACGACAACTTGCCAATTGCATCCACCATCGCTACCGGTTTATTGTTACATCAATGCAATCAAAATCATCGCATTTTCCTGTATCAAAATCTAGTCGAAGGCTGCATGTTAATCTAACAAGATGGAGACGCCACAACATACCTATATAGAATACAAACGATACAAACAAAATATTTAATTTAGAATATTTATATTTAAGGGATGGGCTGTAAAAATTAGAAAAACACCAAGACAATTATTGGCCTGTTTTTCTTGTACTTTCAAGTGTTCGAAATACACTGGCCTGCAAAACTATGTAAATTTATGAATTGCAGAAACTTTTTAAGTAAATAAAAAGTGCGAAAATAAATAATAGCGATAGTTTTAATGATAGTTACGAAGAGAACGATAAAAAAAGCTATAAAACGTCTTGTATTCAAAATCTCTAACTTCTAAGGAGTTTAGGAAAAAAATAAATTTTAAAAGTGTAGAACTCAGTTTGGCAGACCAGCGTATATACAAGCAATATCAACTTATCTTCATTGACATCTAAAGCCAGCAATACAATTCTCCCCAATCTCAGACCTTTAATAATGAACATAGGTACCTAAAGATCAAAAATCTTCGCATTCACAAGAATTCTTGAGGAAAATACAACAGCTTAATAATGTAGGTAAAAGGATGCTTCTAAATGAAGGAATTGAGTCAAGAGCTGCGTTGGCGCGACTATAATTGTTTGATTCGTTTTCAAGACAATTTCAAGATACATTGTTCATAATTGAGAAAAATACTGCTACTACTGGTATTATGGAATTTTCCAGAATCTTAGACCAAATTTCAACAACATAAAACATACGCCTACACAATCGGACTTAGGTAGTAGGTACTTCATTTTTTATCGTAGGAGTCAGTAAGTACACAAACATTATTTTCTGCATCTATTTCTATCTCTTCTTAATGCTATTTCTTGCTGGTATCGTGCTGGCTCATATAGCCAAGTACTAAGCCAATGCTCCGATCGGGTCGTCAGTTACTATGCTATACATTTATCGTATCACCTAAAGTCAACTATTCTCGTAAGCAAATGGAGCGGCAAACTGCAACTCCGCACTTAGCAGATACAATCTTTAAGCCTAACATTGTTATTGCCTTACCACTGGCCTGAATGTACAGCTAGAATTCTAGCAATCCAATAATGAGAAAGAGCAATACTGTTATACTAGACCTTTATTCTGCACTTGCTGTAAAGTATTCAGGCATTGTATAAATTGGAAATTTATAAAAACTATGTTCGTTAAAATAGGTATTATGTAATTATTCAGAATCTTAGACCAAATTCCAAGAACATAAAACATACGCCTACACAATCGGAAAATGAGATAAACAAAAAAATATTCTAGGTATTATGCAGAAACGAAACTTAAGGATGTTTAAAGAAGACAAATGGAGGAAAGAATCTTATGTGCAAAATAAAACATACCCCGATGACCAATACACCTATGAAGAATTCATTACTATTTGGACTCATTATCATGGGCAGCACCTATATCCGAAAACAAAAGCCCGCAAAGAAAAGAAAGAGAGCAGAGTAAAGACAAACATACTGAAGTATACGGCTGTGATGTAATAGCAACATTAGAACCAACATACAAATAAAAATATGGGTAAATATTTTGCAGCTCAGTGTAGTTCTCGTTGATGCGACAAGTCGAGTTAAACGTCGATCGGGCAGTCGGGACGCACCGGAATGCCGCCGCAAGGTCGAGTACGTTCATCGGCCGTAGATCGTCCGAGATTTACGCTACACACACATCATTGGACTTTATATCTAACTGTATATTATATACGTTGATCAAATGTTTATCCTTTTAAGTTTAAAGGATGCTAATACCATGGTAACGATTTTGTCTAGATCAGCACAGGAGTGTAATCAAAATATTTTTGTAACGATATGTCGCGGGACCACGTTACATCACCAACGTGGGTTTAGTTCGCTAAAGTCTAAAATACTACCCTAATAGTAGTTGGACTCCTTCTAGTTAAACAGAGAACATAAGCCACCAACCAAAAAATAATCCTAATTACTGTTGCCAACATTTCATACCTAACGACCTCATTGACCAATGACAAATTCATTACAAAAGATATACGTTAAACATTTTAAAAAACTGTTTGTAGAACTCAAATACAAAGACTCCTTTTGCTAGAATACCGAGTTCATATAACCGAATGTAAGACAAATTATTAAAAGATATATTTGTAACTACTTATATCACGCTAGATCAACAGACGGGTTGAAAAAGTGCTAAGCCGAAACAGTTGCTATTGACCCCAATTACTGTCTGACTATTCGCTTCCTATATGGAAGTCTCAATAATTGTCAAAAGCTATACAAAAACACTTCATACAGGCACAAAAAACGCGAAAAAGAATGAAAGTCCGCGATTGTGTGAGCACTATAAAAACAATAAAACAATGCTATTTGTTTTTACAGTTGTTCGCACTGGATACACTGACGCGTTCCATATTGAAAATTGTATAAAACGTATTTCAACAGACATTGAGTGTACGTAAAACTATTTACTTTAATGTTTGATCACTGGACCAATGAAGTAACAAAACTACTGTTTATTGAGTACGACATGTTTGTTGTTTTGTAGAAAACAACGATATCCTGCTGAAACTTATTGATACTGCTGCTGGAGATTATAATTCGAAAACGAAAAAAAAATTGTAAATTATGTTTGGGAATTTTCTGAGAATACATCATCCTAATAATAGATCATAGTAAATAACTTTCTGGAAAACTATAGTATACAAAGACGACAGAAAAACTCGTCAGTTCAATGACGTTTGGAAACAAATAAAAATGCAATGAAATCCATTAGTTACTGTATTGACATTATAATGGAAGCAACAATACAATCGAGTTTTTACATTGCCTTTAACGTAACAACTCTTCAGTAAAATAACGTTAAAGGAAATTATAAATGAAAAACCAAACATAATACGTTCTTAGTTCTAGTAGAAATACGGTACTTGTACAGTGTACACATGTTAAAAATAATCATTCCTATTTAACATTGCGAGAACTGTAATCCAAGAGATCCATATCAATCGAACTTTCTAACCCTTAATGGCAGAATCCATCCGAGTCGGGGCCACGCTGAACTTTTACCAGCGCCAACTTCGAACATTGATCCTTCATCATTGATCATTTTTGATAAAACCATTACACAAGAATTTTATTCAACTTCCAAACTGTGATCTAAGCTAATTTTCAGCTGTCATCAAATTGTAGGGAAAGTGACATCGAATGATAAATCTTGGATCTATCTTTTGCTACGAGTATACTGGTATCGACAATCGTAAACATTGATATAACCGCACTCAATATCAAATAGGTCTATTATATTCTATTACCCTATTATTGCCATTCAAGCTTGTTTTACACCTTGTTATCATAGACATCGATTAAACTGATTAGTAATCCAGTTAATTTATGAAACAATTCTGTGCACTTTAAATTCATCGATTGCAATCTTTGACCTTATTAAAATAAGTTAGTCACCTACACCAACGTAAACGTATAATCAGAAAAATAAAAAAAAAATGAAAAATAAATACTATACCAAAACATTTTCTAACGAGTGGGCAATTCATCAAGTACTTCCAGGGCGTGTGCGGAGCCGGTTTTTTCTTCTTACAGCCCCTATGCGAGTGAGGATGATGGCACCGCTCAGCGGGCTTGCCGTGCTTCGTGAACATTCCGAGTTAACCCTGACGCTTCCATAGACTGTCACATCACTGGCACCACTGGCAATATCACTAACCACACTGGCTTTAGCCGACGACAAGCACTCTCGCTGCCAATCACTCACTAGCACCAATCACAAAAACAACCACTAAATCAAGGTCATCCGTAGTCATCACCATCCAAGTGAAAGACTACATGGGCGAGGCCCCGCACAAATGTAACTGAAAAGAAAAAAAAAGAAAAAATGTAGTTTAAGACCCCTCCCCTAATCAGAAAAAGAATAATAAACAAGGAGACATGAAATCGCATGTTCTCTGGTCCTAAGTAAGACCCAAACACATTGGATAGTTTAAGCCGAGTGCTTCATACTGTACGGTTGTTTCAGTTGTGGCTCGTCAAGAAAGAATGGACCGAATAAGTCAATTGAGAAGCGAGTCAGCGGGTTTTTGTGCCGTTATATGAAAGTAGAAGTCTGCGTCAATGTTGATCATTACGTCGCCAGGACTAGTTCGATTCATATCTGAGAAATCTATGAGTAGTAAAAAACGGCGGTAATGACTGTTCGTAGAAACGAAATCGAGGACATAATGTTTACACAACTGGTCAAACGCGACATTAACTTGTAAATGTGCGTTTTGACAGTATAATGGACCGTGGTGACTATGAAATAAGAATTAATCTGCTCGATTGAATAAAAGCCAATGTTATTCAAACGCCTGTTTTCATAGAAGCAAAGAAACTAGTAGAGAAACATTTTTTTACTCTGATAGTGTTATGCGCAAGGCACTCATGTTTGTAGCAAAACTTGCAAACTGTTATGTTTGTTTGTTCTACTCTAACCGTAGCCATTTTAATAGTTCACGGTATTTAAGAGTTAAAGAACTAGCATTTAATGCCAAGGATTGCATTGAAATAATTTTACATACAATACACTGTGGCAAGGGCACTCTATTATGCCATGTGTTTTTGTAACAAAATGACATTTAATTTAGTATCTTGGGATGAATAAATATCGGTTTAGTTTTCAACCTGTGCAACCAGTGTAGATCAAAAGTCTTTTCATTCATCCACCTCTTCGGTCGTGTGCTGAGCAGAGAAGTGGACCAGTCTCTCCTGTATGCAAGCAGCTCGTCATGCCACCGTCGCCTGAGTCTACCGCGATGACGCCGTATATTTTGTGGGACTCAGTCGGTGTAAATTTTAGCCCATAAGTTATTGGACATGCGGCAAATATGCCCGGCCCAGTTTTTAATTCATGTTTAGTTGTTTTAGTTTATAGTAATTTTCTTATAAACTTGCAAACATTGGATGGTTTTGTAGTCATGGCTATAAAATCATTAATTTAAGAATTGCGCAACCTTAACATTGCAGGAGACACTTCCGAATTGTAATATCACAAATTAGCCTTTGGAGTGACTATTGTTTTTTCTTTTATATGACGGAACAAATATAACCGAATAAAACGTTATTATTTTTAAGTTTGCCCATCTTCAATACATCACACAGCATTGAGATGGATTTGATATCATAATCTGAACACACTATTGAATCCTACTGAGTTTCATTAAACAAATCAAGAATTACTCCAACATTGATAGCTGTTTACAAAGAACGCGAAAACAAGACGGTCTTAAAGTGTTTAATCAAACATCAGGTGTTACTCAAATCATTGTTTTCTTCCGTTTAAAGAGCTGTTAGCGAAATCATTCATACTTAGCGTTTATCCACCGACTATGGAAGGTCAAAGCGCGCTCTCAAATACATACATACAAATTTACACATGCATACGCAGGCACATCTAGGGTTCCCACCTGTACTATAATATATACATAGTATCGTACAATATTTTAGCCCATAGTAGGTACTAAAAAGCATGTAAAAATAATAATAAACCTTATTTTGATCGCTAATACAATTGTCGCGATTTTTTTAAATGAGATTATTTCGAAATTAAATAAAGAACTGGTATTACAATAAAAATAAAAGTCGTTTTCCAAAATTTTACAAAAGCAAAACTATATTTAAAGACTTAATAAAAAAATACATTTGTTTCTTCCAAAAAAGGTGTCAACCCTTCACTATCTAAACAAGGACAGCATTATTGCTCTTCCGTTTACTTTATAAAAGCAACGTGTGTATTGGAATAAGACGATATTCTCCAATATGAAAGCGGCACAATAGATTTCGTTGTGCATCAATTATGTCAGCGTTGAACTTAACGTTTATCATTTGTTGTAAATTAATTAATAGGTTATTATTCAAGAAAGTAACTTTTTTGGACATATACAACTATACCGGAGCTACAGAGCAATTCGAATTTAAAGTGTTTCTATGCGGATATTTATACTTATTGCAACTGATACACTAAGGTTTCTATATTTTTGCTTGTTACTATGCGTTCCAAGTCAACAGAGTCCGCTAATTTCATAGAATTACGTGTTATGTTAGTGCATGGAATCGTGGTGGCATGGCTTCCACAAACTAGTTTCCATTTTAGGCAGTCGCCACGTCATCATGCCCTGAGTGGGCTGAGTAGCTAGTGTGGGCAGTTTTTGTTACAAGCTTAGTTAAGACGAAGTTTCAGCTTAATGAACAAACTTATCTCTCTGTAATAAAATAAGATGAATAGCAGGATTTAAGAACATTCTATTCAACAAAACACAAAGCCTTCTGTTACAAAAAACGATAAAAGTTTGTAAACACAAAAGTGCGGTATTGTTTTATATTCCATTTCAAATATTATTTTTATATTAATTCCATTGAAAATGTTCAGCATGAAAATATGGTATGTAAGTAAATCCCTCAATTGTGAAATATTGAATAGAAATAAAAGGAAACATTAGTATTTGTCGAGCTCTACAAATGGGCAAAACATGTGGTTGAACGTGTATTTTTCAACTAAATAATGAAATGAAAATTGAAATTTGTGTCATTGATGCCATCTCCTCTCCACCATGTTGACGATACTAACAAATGCCATACTCGTCAAATGTACTGAAGAATAATCATTGCTTCAATATTTGAGGAATTAGATTCTCCTTAAAACGGCCTCGATATGGCCACAGTTAGCTGGAGCCCGTGTGCACACACGCGGATGACTCAACGCAAACCAAATATGGAGCTTGACCAAGACCCTTGGGCGTTACTGCATCAAGACGTGTAGGATTAACCATATCACTGGATTCTACAATTATTTTCTATTCAACCACAAGTTTAACATTTCTTTGTACAATCAGAGCTTGTGCTGTGTATGAGTTTGTTCATTGATCATTCAATACAAGAAGTTAACAGTCGTAGTAGTTGAGTTCGCTTTCAATAAAGTTTCTTTCTGGTTATATGAATTCCGCAATTTTTTTCACATAATTTTTTTGAATGCCTACGTCAAGATGCCTCTAAAAACATAATGACAAAATATATAAAAGGGCCGAAACAATCACGTTATCATATCTAATTTCATAGATAACCGTACACTGGCGATCCAATATGTAGCGTTTCATGTTTAAATGAAAGCAAATAAATTATTGATCCTAATAATGTATACTATCTGTATCACCTTATATTATCTACCATGACATGCAAATATGGATATTGCTAAAAATCTAATAAACACTTTCATGATAGTATTAATTTAGTTTAACGTTAGTTCCATCTCGTCTATATTCTCATGCAACCGCAAACGTTGCGGACGTTTTCGACGCAAGTCCTTTTGACATAGAACGACAGATGTTTTGACTGCAATAACCGTGCTCATCTAGCAAGCTGACCGCTGGGTGGTCGGGGGATGGGGGGATAGGGGGGCTGTTCATTCATCTGAGGCGTGACGTCACGCGCGAGGTCGTGCCCGCCACCAGGAGAATAAACGACAAAAAAACTCGCTGAATATCAACATCACCTTTGACTAAACTTTTACGTTTCAGAAAATCATCAAATTAATGTAGCTCAATAGATCGCAGACATTGATTAATTGAACTTTTAAGTAATTAGTTAAACACTACAGTAACAAAAAACTTAACCAGTCTTAAAGTAAGAGCTAAGATTTTTCAAACTTCAATTACTGTAGACAGTATGAATCACAAGCTCGTTCCACTTTCTGCATTATAATTCATTTCTCTCAAACTAAAAATAATGTCATGAGATTTTGAAGAGCTGTTTAAAACCTATTCAACTGTGAGAACCAGGAACGCGGCATGTTAGAGAATTTTTATAACGCTAATGCATTTATAATGTCCTTTGAATGCAGCTGTTGTCAGAAGAGACAAATGCTTCAAACTCAGCTGTGCTCTAAGAATTTACATATGATACATTTCAAAATGACACAGAGACAAATAGCGCTCTTCATATAAACAGATGTAGACGGACTCACGAAACCTATCGAGCACGTTTTATAGACAATAGAATGGACGAAAAACAAAACGTATCGGCGGCCGCTATTGACAATCATAAAGCAAGCGACGCATACAAGAAGCCGGTTCTGAGTATGGATGTCCACGGAGAGATAAAGCGTCTGAACTCAACCGGTTTGCACAGCAATAAAGTAGTGCTATAGCGTTAGTAACATAATGTTTTAGTGAGGGCGTATCGATTGCATTAATGAGATGTGGGCGCACGTGGGGTCCGTGTGTAGAATTGTGGATGCGATTGCAAACGGCCGGGTTATCGTTATAAGGACGTTTTATGGCCCCTTTATGATTTAGGAACAATAGTGAGCGATCTTTTGTAACGCTTTATGGACGCTATTACTGTTTGTGTGGCGATATAGTCATAAACGTTCTGCAGTTTTGGACACACACATTTTTTAGACGTGACTCATAAAATCTAACTTCGGGGAAACAAATTGAGCCTCGATTACGGGTCAGAGATGGGTAGGCTTAACCCGACGGAGTGTTGATAGGACCGTTGTCCTCGTTGATCCCTCACGAGATTTAGCGTCGCAGGTAAATAGGGCTGTCGAGAATACAAATCCATGTCTGAACAGTTAAAGTCGCCTGGATATTTTTAAAAGATCTCCAAATCACTTCCAAGTCATGTAGATAAAAAATAGTAATGGGTATTTGGTAAAATTAAAGAATTAACTAAAGGCAACCGAATCTGATTTATTTTACAATCTAAACAATGTAAGTCAAACAGTTTCGAGTCTTAATAAATTGCCTCAAGAAAAACAAAAAGTATTTTAATGAATTTTATATTTACTTGCTACATGATTAAAAAAAGAGTATTCACAAAACTAAACGGTTTGTTAAGAAAAATACACTTAATTCGAATACTTAACATAAATGTCTTAAATCTATTATCCCAAATACTAGCCCATATCCAATATTATATAGGATAATAAATAATAACAAAAACTCAACAGCAAACGATACGTCATTGCAAAACGATAAGCGATCACTTGGTAGATGACGGAGGGGGCTTGTCGCGATAACACGAGGTCAAACATCCAATAAACCGTTCTGTTGTACAATAACGACGCCTGTATTCGCGAACATGATTTACCTACTCGTGGAGACGTTAAACAACCTCTTTCTTACATGTATCCTTGTTTCCGCGTGACCTAATTTATGGTGACTGATAAGAACACCTCATGATGGTTGTATATTGTATGGTTCTTACTGTTATTAACTTTAACAGAATTAAAAAAGAAATGACTGGTAAAAACCATACTACCTTCACTAATTTTTGGACACCAAACACCATTCATATTATTATGATTGATCTTATGAAGCCAGTTAAGGTTAACAAAAGCCCCTCAAGTACACACTAAACAGATTCTTCTACCTACAAAAACAAGAATGTCAATAGCATGGTTGGATTGGGAAAAAAAGGCAAGAATTATCTTCTATGTGTAAGTACTGGAAAAATGTAGTCTACTACATATGTTTTCTGAGATCTCGAGAAACTCGATAGCGGAAAGGCTGAGACAACTTTATATCAACCGGATCACATGAAAGACTTTATAGCGGTCGCTTTTAGCTCCATCTGAGGGCTTTACCTCCATTACGATATTTGGGGGAAAAAAAATGAGAGTGTAGCTAGACCGTAACCGAACTATCAACAGGAAGATTAGGAACAGGTAAAAAGCGAGAACGACACGTAAAAAACTTTAAGATTAAAATGTAGACAGAATACAGACACCAATGTTTCTTCCTTCAACCATTATACATTTTATTTGGCCGTTGACACGAAGTAGAGTAACATAGTAGTTTTCAAAGCAACAATAATAATTACTATTCCAGACGAGACGTCTTCGAGAACGACGAAGGTTATTCACCCGTTAAAGAATTAATGGCACGACTTAGTAATGCCTTAGTGGTACTTAATCTTGGTTTCCTCAAGGGGATTTGCGAAAACAATATTAAAATTTCCTTTCATTATAATTGACTTCTTTGTAAATTCGTCCTTAAATGACCGATTTAGTATTACATAGGTTAAAATGAGTTTCGGTAGTAAGCAGCACTTCGTACTCATTTCAGATTGTTGTGAAAATAATGCATCATGATGTTTTCAAACAACTGTATGTCATCTACACATAGCAGTACAAAGCATTGGCACTGTATCAATTTGCTAAGCCAAACTCACTATCTGATACACTACACACGTACCTAGCATATTGGAACATCAAGAGGATAAACAAGTGCGCTAAAACTTTAATATTAATAATATACGGTACACGTGATACTCATTCTACTTCAACTGAATCAGGTGACTTCGAAGAATATTGCCTTAGAACTCTATTATCATTGTAAATTAATCCACTGCCACGTAATATTTTCCCGTTGCGGTGGCAAAACCGTGGCTACCCAGCACGTGTTTGGTGTTGGCTTATGTGTGTGTTTGCAACATACATTAGTTATTGCGTATCTGAGTAGTCGAGCGGACGGGGGGCGGGGCGCCGCACGCGAACTGATAATAATTATTAGTCTGAAGCAATTAAGAGGCGCCAGATATACGCCATGGATGAGATAGCGGCAGACTTTATAGGGTGTAGAGGCCGGCAGACCCACCTCGACACACTTCTGTCGGGGAACACACTTTATGTTGAACTACAATTTCTAGTAGCACAATTTCTTTTGCAACGTTTGCTACTTTATTGCTTTTGCTTATAACGTTCATCATATATTCGTTCAAATTATCATTAGGTTATTAATTGCACAGATCATCAACACTTCAATTATCGGGATAACATTTAAACTACTCCATTCGTTTTTGTAATTTATAACACTATCAAATAATAATGTCTGCAACATGCCGATAATGTTTAATAGTTACATAATTTCGAGCACATTTACTAGTAATGATATACTGTATCTGCCTGATGTATTACTTATAACTATCGATTACTAGTTCCTCTTGGGAAGGCATCGAATCTGATACCAAAACGTACGTGGATGGTACACATTAAGATTTGTATCGTAATACTTCATACTTACGCGGTACATCACTGTGGTATCAGATATAACAGGAAGTTTATAACTTGCTAAACTAAGATTATAACACATAATATTTTAGGTACTAACAGAAGCCTACCTTTACGCAAAAAATTGAATGCAAGGATTTAAAAGCAGTCCAAATCAATTTTGCACTCAGAGTAATAATAAAAATAAACTTGAATCAGGTACCTAGTACCTACACTACCATTATACATTCCGACTTACATTTAAATTGTATTGCCTGCCAGTTCGTCTAGATTCATTAGGCCAAAGTATTCGCAAGACTACCGTTTCACGAATAAGTAAACAATTTTCTCGCCGTGGAAAATTTACTACGAAGTATTGTTAACAATTACACAGCTTTGCGTGACTTAGGACATTACATGTATGTGGTTGGTATGTATATAATTTGTGTTTTTCTGTATTATTAAATAGAAAACGCTTTGACAACACATGCTTGCACATAACGAAGGGAAAGTCTTAAAGCTGTAAGTGTTGTTAATTATCACTTTGTCTTATTACAGCATCTTGACTCTAGGAAAACCTGTCGTCATGATAGCCCAACAGAAGAGTACCAAACAAATCCAAAACTTTAAAGGCGTGGAAATATTTAATGCGTTGCTAATTTAAATATAAATTACAAAAACGAATTAAATATTTAAAAAAACATGCTGCATGAACATTTCAAGTAAGTACCTATATAATTAATGTTCTTATACAAATTAAAACAAAAGTGTATCATTATAAATGAGTTGTCGTGCGTCAATTTGTTTAACCAAAACAATATTTCTTCAGGTCACGATTAACAAATAATCGACGCTCTTAAACGCTACACTGCCATCAAGAATCACTTAGGGCCAATAGAAAGATCATCAAAGCAACATTTGCCTTGAATCGCGCGAATAATATCTCTACCAATATTTACAGAGTTCATAGTAATAAAACTTAATCGCTCAGTCAATTAAACCGAAGTCCGAGCCAAATTGTCAATTATCATTCGCGTTACATTGTCTTGAATGGTTCGGAGACTCACGAGGGGCCTATCCGTCCTTAATTGCTACTTGTCTAAAATTCCTATTGGAGTTCCTATGATGACTGTTAATAAAGTGTCATATTGTTTCAATATAAACGCCTCGTAATGGTCCTTGTATTCATTATATTAATCGTCATGCCTTCCTTGGCAAATCCATGAGCTATAATATTTTATAGACGGATATAAAATGTAAATTATATTGCTCTAAATATTTAAACCTAAATAGTACAAATAGCCGTATCGACACGGCACATAAATTCGCAGCTTTTCACTTTAGCAAAAATAATCACACTGAAATTTTGCCAGAAACTTTCAATCTGGTAAGTAATCTCCACCCAGTTTTCTAGCATCCATTTTTACAAGGGTACTGAACTACTTATGAATAGCTTGATAAGTCTTCGGAACAGGACTTCATGTAAGTAGAATCGATTTCAGACTACAATAGCTATTCTTGGACATTTAGGGACCGACAAAGCCAAACAATAGACCTAATGAAATAGAGTAGTTCATTACAAGTAATTCTATTTACGCGCAGTATTATCCGCAAATATAATTTTCCATTATAATAACGTAATCATTTATTTTCATTTCTAACAAATGTTGTAATATCGACTAGATATAGAATTGCGAACAATGTTCCTGATTACGGATCTACTAAGCAGACTTTTGATTAATCCTTATTGATATGAAAATGGATCAAATGAGACGGAACGAAATTCTCGTAATGCGACAAATTAGTTCGCATGGAGATAAGGAACATCGCGTATATTTTATCTCGGCTTGATGGCACATATATGTGTCTGTCTCATGAATAATTCAACAGGATTAATGCGTTAAGGTTACCGTTTTAAATATATTGTAGTAGGGCAAACTGAAGCTGACATGGGAGCGTGGAAATTGGCACAAACAAAGAGCGGCTACTTAGCAGTGGATGAGGTCGAGATGTCTGAAAACATCGGATGAAGAGATACGAGATTAAGAATAATAATACATATTTTGTGAAAGCACGTTCTCAGTACTCTGACAGACATTACTAGCTTAAGTTAAAGGAATCAACCGTGATAAATCTTGGCCATAATCTTTGATCACCAACACGCAAGAAGCAAACGGTGATAAATGCTGCATTGGGACAGTTACAGCCTAATATTATTATAGGAGATGAAATCTCAACGACTACACCATTATACACAAAACACGTTTGTATAATAAGTATGCGTGTTTTAGTATTTTCTTTATTATTCACTGGTAGAATTTGATCTTGAAAGCGAGGCGAATTTGGGTAGGATGTCTATAATTCAGTCTTTTGTATGACAACGTAATATTTGGTACAAGGAGTCTCAAGACGATACCGATGAAAATCTCATCAATATATAAAGAAAAAGGAGACCGAATATGTATTCCATAAAATATATTTGGTTTCGTTATCCTACTAATAATATAAATACGAAACTTGGTATCGTTGGATACACGAATGATCAATATCGTGACAGATCTAAATGTAGGTACAATAATATGATATTTAACGATTGAGTGGTTTAGTAGAGAACCAAAGTGACAGACAGGTAATTTACAATTTTGTTATGAACATTATTAAATTATGTAGGTGACTTCCTATTTTGAAATCGGTTAGAAATGTGTTTGAACTAAGGATAAACTAATTGGAAGGAATTAAACAAAAAACAATGATGTGATAAGAGATCCTATCCCGGTCCTAGAAAATATTTGTAATAATTTAATTAATTTCATACGAAATGTATGCTATATCACCAATGAAATGGTTTTGATTCCCTAAAATAATAGACATAATATGTACATATGTTAAGGCCACGCCGCGCCGTCGTAACAATGGGCGACTATAAATGATCATTATTATCTATATTCATTATCACCAAGTTGCGGTTTCATTGCATTATATTTGGTTGTTAATTAGGCACTGTAAATGCTGCAGCATTACCTATTGCTACATACAAAAAACATATAAAAAACTGAGATGGCAATAGTTTCCAAACTACACCGTTGTAAAGTTATAATACTTAACTTTTGTAAAACAAATCTTTAAATTTATGAACCATACGGCCATATTGCAAGTGTTACAATACATTTAATCTCAGTATTGCAGCTTAACATCTACCATAACACTTCATTGAGAAACCTAGACAATATCTTTGACACGGATGACCTCTAAGGGTGGGAGTGGGAGGGTCCATCCAAGACGTATGCACGATGCTCAGTCATTTGCGTGTGTGCGTTTATTTGTATGTGTGAAGTTGTGTAATGTACATTGATAAACCGCAAAACACTGCGCGTTAGAATGGAATTGTTTGGGTTAGTATATACGTATCTACGTATAAGCATAATATTTATATAGTATGATATACACGTCACGCGCTTATACGATAATATCGTGTTCAATGTTTATGATGTTTAAATTGTTAGTGCTCTTGTGTTCACACAATGATATGATTGTGAACAGCTATGGCGAAAATCTACTAATGTGATCCATGGGTACTATGAATTATAGTAGATAGAACTACTGAAAGTTTACTAGTAAAAAACAGTTCATTCATATTCTTAAAATGGGAACTGTAATTATTTAATAAACACGAAAAATCTTCTTACTATGTTCCTTTTTACAGACTAGACCTTTACAAAATTGGAAGCACAGAAATTGTATTAGTTTTTATAAGCGGTACCCTTTAAAAATAGTGCGGTAAAGTATTTTTAGAAGCGTATAATATCCCTAGACTCAATTTGTTTCTCCCCGAAAGGTCAACACAATCCCACCAACAAAATGCAGGTGTTTACAGGTGAAGTTGACTAGTTACCAACAGGTGACCTGTATGCTCGTTTACTTACACGATTGTAATTAAGAGAATTGGTGTGGGTTTAATTCTGCCTGCCCACACTTCCACTTATCATTTGTACCCTTCGAGGAATACAAACGTGTTGATATGAGGCTAGAGCTGTACCTATGTATGATGAAACTTCCTATCCTACTAATACCACATGTATAACTAATAGTGTATATTGATTTGTTATTCTTTCACGCAACAAGAGATGCGATTATTTGCATAAACCTTACGGATATAGTATATACGGTTTACTGACTTAAAAAAATCTAGATTCTTCGAAGACGGCAGCGAAGTAGCGGAGAAAAGTTAGAGTGAAAAGAAGTTCCTTGAGTTCATCAACAGAACTTAGTTATCCGTTTGAAATGCCATGTAGTCTATCAAGAAGAAACTTACTCCTCTCTTTTGTCCATCGACATGGAAAATACAATCGATGAATACAAATAATAAGAACCTTCACACATTCAGTGTCATGGCTTCATAAAATGATACCTTAAACTTATTAATGGCGGTGATGATTTGGTTTATTAAATACATTAATTGATATCAAACCGTAGAATATACATGCTATAATATTTATTAATGTATGTGTATATTTATTAGGTACATTTACATAGACACCGTTTTAGTATTCTTCTACGAAACACGTCGACGTCACATTTACTTTTGTGAAGATTGAATGTGTAATATCTTACTGAGTATACCTTAATGTCAGCCTCTTCACATTGTAACTGTATTCAAGAAATCGTCTTTTGAAAACCTTTTTGATTCCCACATAATCATATTACGTATTATGTTGTAAAAACGGAATAAAGTATTTTGAACACGAACCTTAACTGATTGTACCCACATTTTAACTTCTAATTATGGTTGTATCTATTTGATATTTTACTAATAGATTTAATATATGCCATCTTTGAAAAATTGTGTTATTTTCATACATTTAGCATTACTGTATACAATGTACACAGGTATGAAAATTTAATAACGTGTTGTATAACTTAATATTTACATTTTCGAAATCACAAAACGAATTTTGAAAAGCTGCCACTCGCTAAAACCGGTTAATTATTTTTTCGCGATAGATTCTCATGGACAAATTGAAAACCAAATAAACTTGATTTTTGGTATGTAAGTTTAAGCAATATTCAAATGATTTATCGAGAATTAGGCATTAGTATGCCATCTTTTGATTTCTTACTGACTAAGAAATATTATGTCACGTCACAACTGGCCGGCCAATCTTTGGTGCTGTTTTAAGCACTTAGAGACCTCTTATATCAAAAAACAAAATCAATGTAGTTACCATTATCCTGTATATTAAAAAATAGAATGTATAATATAGTAATAACGCTATTAGAAGCAATTATGCTCTTTCACGAAAGACCATGAGTTAATCGGCTTAGTTTGTGAGCCTCATTAATTTTAAAACCAAATCATCTTTAGGTAATTATAACCCAAAACTCACGCGTTTGAAGAAATTCATCAATATTTCGTTACAGATGGCAATGGAATGATTGAAAAATAATACAATGCGGACCTAAATCGAAAAAGTATACCTTGCGTATCATGGTGCGCAAATCGTAAAAGACAAATAAGGGAAAAGGGTTACCCTGATGCTCGTAACGTTGGGTTACAACTGTCGTCCAATGCATTAAAGAAGGCGCTTTAAACCCATGTTTTTGAAACGAAATTGTTGTTGGGCCTCTGCGTACTCTCGGGAGCCCAAAAATAAAGCAAATTGGCAAACCCACATTAATTTAAGTCATAATGTGTGACGTGTGTTATCTCTGTTAGCCACTAGGAGAAAATGTCGCGTTGTTTAAAGGGGCTCATCACAAGGGACATCTACTTTAGCAACTAACGTAAATGCTAATCATAATATGCATAGCACCTACTGGATAACTCAAAGGACATGTTTATTTAAATTTTTAAAATCTTTTCCGAAAACATACGGGACATTTTCATTAAACAAAAACTACTCTATCGTAGCTCTACAACTCTACAATTCAAAATTCGAGCTCTCCTTTATATAGAAGCTTCTTAAAATTGATTTGTTATTTTCTCTTAAATTAAATAATTGATGTTTGAGATTAACTAGTAGATACTTTCACTGAATAGCGTTTACTTCGAATGTGCCTAGTTCTTAGTAATAAAAGTGATAAACGAAATTATTACAATATTATTGAAAACAAAAATGACAAGACGTTTTTAAGATAAACGTCTATACACCAACGAGTCTCGCTTGACCAAACAACTATGAATCATAACATTTATTATTGTTATAGAGGGAAGCGTGAGTGAACTAGAAGTATGATAAAAACTCCAAGCGTTTTTCAATATTCCTTTAAACCCTTATTATAAGTGTCCCCTCACATAATAGTGCACAGTGTACGCAATTATGCATAAAGGCTCACGTAATAAATGCTTTATTATGTTTGTGCTAAAATGCACGCATAGTGAACGCCGACACTATGGACCAATGTGTATGTTTGTGTGCACACATACTTGAACGATCTAGGTACCTACTCGCACACCATATGTATGCGCGTCGATATGAATGTCGTTTGTTTTTTATTTTATTTGCAAACAAATTTTACAACTCAGATAATTTACAGCCACAATCTAATTTATAATAAACTTATTTAATTGACACAACAGCACTTTTACATATAGGTACAGTTTAGATTTAATGACAGCCAAGCTAGTATCGTAAATCAACTGGGGTCATACTTACAGATAAGGTTTGTCAGATACAACTGTGGAGGTTAACAACAAAAATCCGTCAACAAAAACACAAGAGACGTGATGCAGGCGTGCTGCATACACAGCGGCCGTTAACCCGGCTCCGGCGAGCTGCGTTTCGAAAACTTCGCCGTGAAGCGTTTAGAGAATATTCAAAAATAGACCGACCGACTAGTATATACACGCAACAATGATCGCTCGCACGTTTTACTTTACGACGCGACTCGAAATTCGAAACGAAAGCGATCCGCGGCCATCGGATCCGTCCGGAATCGCTTTGAAAAGTTTCCAGTGCACAAAGTTATTGGGATCGCGAGTTTAGGGCTCTACGCGACAAGAGCGCGGCAGCCCCGTGGCGCTCAGAAGTGAACTGGCGCCGCCGACTGACCGCGCTCCGCCGTCCGCCGCGCCTCGCACCGACACAGGAACACCCACACCGACGCCGCGCCACACACATACGCAGACGCATCATAAACACAGTCTCGCTACTCGCACTGATCACACATGCTCAATCCGAAACTGATAAACAGTATAAAAACACAACATCACTCTGCAACTGCATATATAAACATTCAAACGTTTCCCTGCTTTGTGTGTTTGACACTGAGAAGAAACATGCGATATCGAATAGAAATCATTTACTAAACGCGAGGAAAACTCATTAGAGGGTGACTAATCTGTGTGGCACATACACGATGATAATGATATACCGACAGATATGTAAAACAAAAACAGGTTTCACTGATGATTAAATGGTGAGTGTTTAGCAGAAATCTTGTAAATAATCGCACTGTGGCGCACATTGCTCATTATACACAAACCGAGCAGGAAAACACGGACAATAAACAGAGAGGTCGAATAACGATTGTCGAGTCGCAGTACGCAATCACTCTTTTACATAGGTACGTGAGCCGCGTGTCATATGGAGACAGTTATCAGCTGTAGACGCGCTAGGAGACGAGCACGGGGACTAATGAATGAAGTCCGGAGATGCTACCGCGTTCAACTAAACGCAAGGCTTAATGTATGCGAGAACTCGCCGCGACCATACTATCATATTGATACAACAAGTACCAGTACCCACAAAATTAGAATAAAACGAATAAAATTAGATTTACGTTAAAACGATTTGTAAGTGCAGTGTTTGTCTGTAGCGATTGCTGGTTGAAATAATATTTATTCATCGTTCGTCCGGACACCGGGACATTATTAATTGCATAGTATTATCACAGTTTTGATAAGAATATGTCATTAATCAAGATTATAATTACAGCTATGGTACACATTAAATTACCTACTGGTAATTCAACGTATTCTTTACATAACATATGATAAGAGGCAAGGCAGTATATTGGCACAAATTAAGTGTCCATAACCTTGTAAGAATGTTAATGGTTTATTTACATATTCTTTAAGTTTGTTCTCATCAACAACGTGCTATCCAAAACCTTACATAGTCAATCACTCTTGATAACGGCCTATCGATCTGTCAGTCTTGATCAGATGTCTTTCAAAATAAAACTTTTATTTTGGGAAGGTCGAAAGAAACAAATTAAACCACTATGATTTCCAGATCAAAGAGAATAAAATCAAAGGCTTCGAAATGAAAGGATGATATTAAGTTATACATTTTGTTCAATGTCTGACCCTCGATTCCAAACGCATGCACGTACCCACTCTCTCAGTTGGAAAGAACCCACCCACCTAACTCCATTGAACAAAATCTTCGACGAAGTTTGATTCTACCGTATTTCTTTAATGATTTTTCGACACGAGGTTTTTAGGTCCAATTGTACTTGTATATAGTATCATATATTTTTTAATAGGTATTTTATTTAACTACTTTGCTGTAAGTCAAACCTTTCATCACGTTTTAATATCAATTCCGCAGGTAGTACGTATAACATAACCATTGGTATTTTGAAGATACAACTTCAAAATTTCAATAGAGTTAATGAAAAAAATACAAACCTTTTATCATAAAGAATAATGCGCAGCTCGTCATGTCATATTAGTAATGATTTGCATGATTGTCAAAATGTAATAAAAGTAATCAGAAATAATACTTACGAAAATAGAATCCATCTGGTGGCTCGCATGTACGGAAATTACCTGAAATCCACAACAAAACTGTAAATGGAAGAAAATCTTTATTACAATACCAGCTTCTGCTCTCGAGCTCGTCTGCTTAGACTTGTGATTTAGAGATTTCTTAAAACATAATTTGATAAAATCGTTAAGCATTGTCATTTATTTACCCGATTTAGAATAAACACCGCTTTCAAATTTAAATTTGGCAATGACTTCCACTTCCTTATTGAAATACATAAAAAAAGATTTCGACGAATTGAGAATCTCATCGTTTATTGAAGTTGGTTAAAAGTAATTAAGTAAACTATGTTTTAATCCAACTTATAAACTTAAGGTATGTGTACCAAATTTCATCTACGTCCTTTAGCCGTTTGAACAAACTCCTAACCATATACTCGTACCTAAAGAGTTCGAAATATTGTCAAAATCATTTTGAGACCAATGAAATACAGTTTATTTCATAGTGAAAAAGTAGACTTTAAATCTACGTTCTTTCTCATTGCACCATTTTCAGAATTGTTGATAATCGCATTCGCGGGTGTTCTCCTTTAAATTCTGACAACTGTTCTATAAAATATTTTTCTAATCATGTCTTAACTTTCTTCCAAACAATTTCTTGTTTCTTCTGAACCATTTGATTTCAAAAGTCGTTTAGTGAATCACGTTCACATGCGTGATTTTAAACGATTATTTCAAATATATCATCATCTTTATCAGTTCTTTGTTTTTTATTACTATCTACTATACATAGGTTTAACTATTTCTGTTACCTGAGTGATGATGTTATAACAAAAATATTCAGTGGCATTTATTAAAATTCAAAATCCTTGCTTTGTATCCTTGCCATTTTATCTCTACGAAACGAGTCTAAATTTGATTTAATTTGCGTCTATCATTGTAGGTTGATGGCAATAGGCTCGCCCCCTATTACATTGGAACCTAAAAACATAACTGTGGGTGTACAGAATGCACCTCTACCTACCCCTTTAGGGAATACAGGCGTGATGTTATGTTATTGTAGGTAAAGGATGATTTGTGTTAGAGATTTTTTCGTTTATAATATCAGCCTACTGTAGTCAAATCTTTACCAGTACTTTTTATATAACTAGCCTAGTAATTCAGTCAGTATGACAGGCACAAGGTTTTAGATATGCAAGTGACCTAAACCAATCAAAACATTCTGAAATTACCCTTTATATAAAACACATTGTTAAAGTCTCCGCGTAACATAATTATATTTAATTAAACAACGAATGATGTCTGTACAGTGACTAATCTCCTCTCTTAGGTATTTAATTTCCATAATGTGCGTTGATGTTGCTTATCTAATTACAAGTATAAAGACTAATGAATAAGTAGCAACTAACGCCCACAGGCGTTAATAACAGAAGAGTCATTAATGGAGTGCCTACCTCTCTTACCGTACCTCAAATACGAAGGACGTGTTTGCTTTGCTCATGGCTGTCATATTTGAGAAGACAAATTAGATTTCCAGATTTCGTTCCTAGTAAGAGCGTTATAGAATTCCTGCACTAACTCAGGCACAGCTCTACAATATGCTCTCGATTATGACATTCGTTGCCAAAATATATCGAAAACAATGGAGATATCACCTATTATTTACCAGGTACTTTCTCGTAACGCCCCTATTTACGACGTCGTCTTCAGAAATTCAATTTCAGCTTACGTGAAATTCTATTTGTGTTTCGACACACGGCTGTAGATAAAAAAAATCGCTTGAAATTGATTTATCTGTCTGTACGACTCATCCTAATGTTACGTGGGTACCTACTTCTGGTAACATGTAGTTTCTGTAGTTATAACTAATATAAGGATCATGGGGGATTTAATTAACATTGAGTATTAAATAAATGTTGGAGGAATATATTTAAAAAAATGCTTATACCACGATCATATTAGATCATTTAAATTGATAGTAGTATTATAATTTTATTATATTCTTGCATTAATAAAAATGTAATAAAATCCTTTAATCCATTTAAATAAGCAGCTATTAATTATGATCACTCATTTAAGCTAATTAATTAAGCGCAAAGGTATCAATTAATGAACTTGACGACATTAGCACTAATACTTACGTAGTCAATTGAAACATTAATAATATAATTTATTGCTTGAAATCATTATTTTACACTTTAATTTGATAAGTACTAATGTTTATTTATTTTTACTCAAGGTTAAGCAGTAAGTAACGGCCCGCATTGTAATGTTTCGGTACCTATTTATGACGTCATAGTTTAGTTACTATGTGATCAGTAGTACACAATACATCTCAAGGAACAGCAATAATGAGGGGCTCGTAGCCCTCGATCTGCGAGATTAAGAGGTGCTCGCCGCGGTCATTCTTGTGATGGGTGACCGTTGGGTCATATAAGTCGACCTTTTAAATACCTTCTATCGATCAGACTGAACTAAGGCGCTGCTCTTACCTACAGATACATCGCAACTGCCATAGACAATAAGTATTCAAATAAAGTGATTTGGTAGTCAATACGTAGCCAAAATCACATGGGGACTCCATACAAAAAATCTTCCACCTGTTTATAATTCATTTGATGTGCTATCAATGGCATTGAATAGCAAAAACACGTGACAAGCGAAGGGGAAAGTTGGTATGTTAATACAATGATGCCTAATATAAAATGAATTTGAACTAATGGAATTAAACAATTTTTTGTAACGTTTTGTTTGTCATTAATTGCCGAATACCTAGCGCCTAATTATTTCTATCTAAGCGGAATTGTATTTGTTTAACAGAAAGCTGTCACAGCGAATACGATTTACGAACTATTGTACTATTAACGTGTAAATTCCAAGTGTTTATTTTGTCTAATGATAATACATTTAATTACCGAAGAGGTGAAAATAAACAGGATATTATGGCGTTATTTTAGGATCATTCCTTGACCGTTTGGTGTCTTAACATTCCCTTTATGAATGAATATTAGTTTCCAATTTTCTGTACGAATTTTACGATTCTTCTTTACAAACAACCCCTTGTCTCCCAGGTACCCAATAAACGTAATTTATCAATCAATATTAGATTTGGAAGACATTCCTTGCGCATTCGAATTAAACTGTGAGAGGAAGGACTACAAATCCAAAGGTTATATTAAATTCTACAGATTGAAACCAGTTATTATGAATTTTGACGAGTCTTCTTTATTGTACATCTATGGTTAGATTTCCTTGGCATGAAGAAAATTGAGTTTTAATAGCTTTCGTAGAAAACGCTTAAGATGTCTTTTAATATTAGTAGAGATAAGAGCCTTAAGCAGATTTATACCGTTGTAGAACTCATCTGCTCCATAATATCCACTTCCCCGCCTACATAAGGCTTCTAGTCGTCGGGGCTTTGCGAAATACTATTAGTTATATATTATCTAGCATCTACACAAGTACGCTAGTACAAATTATATTTTAAACGACACTTATCCATGTAAAAATATAATAGTATTAGAACTTAGTTAAAAATAGTGCTATCTACACACATACTAAACAAAAATAAGAAGGATGGTACAACATCCAGATAATAGATTTTAAGGTTTTTCAACACATTACGCTTTATAAACAGACATTTCTAAAGTAGGTACGAAAATATTTCCACTGTCAGAAAGCACAGATAAAACACTAAGTACCTACAACTACTCTCACAAATTAAGTTCGCCTGTTTGAGAGATTAAGGCCAACCAAAATTGTATCAGAGAAAGTTACGAATTCAAAAACTTTTAGAGTTGAAACAATAGTCACCAATGTTATTGTTGCTTAGGCCGACGCCGCACTACGGTTGAACCGCCGCGATTTTTAACCGCATGATTTTGTGACTTAAGGAAACTAATATAAGCGACCGCAAGTGCGGTTTGTTTCTCGCGCGACCTTTTGTATTAGTTTTCTTATGACGCGGTTAAAAACCGCGGCGATTTAACCGCATCAGCCTTTTTTGTTAATAATAATCATCTATTTGCCAGAGTGTAGGTACAAAAGATGACATAAAACAAAGGAGCCAATACATTCTGCCTCATGCCTTACTCTGTGTATCGATGTGGTTAGGTCAGAGTTCAGATCGCTCGTTTTGTTTACTACTAAAAAGTCTTGAGTTTGGAAGTTAATTGAGCGCTTAAATATAAAATGATTTATTTAACGCTTTAATATTTTTTTTAATTTCTTGATTGTGTTATGAAAAATAAACTTTTACCAATAATACTAGTAGGTAGTCGCAAGTTATGCCGGTTATGCAAACACTGACCAGGAAAGAGTGTATTTATTTATACGACATAATTGTTTTGCTGTGCTAAGTTTTTTTTTATTGAAATTTGACGTGAACTATATAATCCTATTTACAGGAATAAATCATTTATTCATTTATTTAAGCGATGCGGATTTGTACCTAGAGCATTTGATATCATACTTCATACTCACATATGTCTATAAAACGCACCGACGATACTAGATAATTGTTGGTGGAGGCCAGCTTTTTATTTTTTCATAGACTTGATCGTAACAAAAAGCCAACAATAGCAACGCCACAGCGCCAATCGATGAAAAACATTCGCTTAAACATAAAAACAAAGAACCTATATCTATGTACTTCAAAAGATATTAGACGAGACTCCTTGTAAAAAGAAAAAAAATGCGGGAATGCAGACAAGCACTTAGACATTGTTTCTGTCTATCTTGCAGTCTCAAGGGCAGTCTTTTTTCCATAAAAAATGTTAACCAGTTTTTTTAGCACAAGAAATGCTTGATGCTGTTCATTGGAGAAAATATAAAGGCCGTTAACTTCTCTACAATGTTTCAAGTATAAGTAAAACAAAGCTGAAGAAGCAAATCTACAGACGGTATTCTAATCAAAACAAAATTATTAGAAAAATGTATGAAAAGTAGTTAAGTACTTTAGAAGCTTTATTACAATTTTCGGGATGTAATTATGTAGAAACTTGATAATAACATTTTGTAAAATAGTTTTATTTAATTTAAGAATGCTTTTTTCGAAAAGATGTTTGTAGCCATAGTTCTTTGCTTTCTACTAGACCAGATTCAGTTCCCTAGCAGCTCCTTCCCCAACAACGCCTTATACCGAGTTCCTAACCCTTATGAGGACTGTCCTTCCGCCAACTGGTTGGTTGCATAATTATTTTTTAAGTCTGACTGGAACATTTTTGTAAATTTCACAAGCGTAGACTTCTTGTTAGATCTTGTCAAAGCTTCCAGTAAGTTAACTATGGGAGAAAAGTAAAAGGTATAAGAGTTCTTCGCGTGAATTAGTGTTTTTTTAAGAATACGTGCTCCACTTGTCGATTTTCTGCATCGTGGGTGTGTTTATAGGCTTATGAGGAGATGTGTTAGCAAAGTGTGGGCGCTTCGAGAAATATTTGGCTTACTTTTAAAACAACTTTTTTTCTCGTAATCTATACCTACTTTCTTTATATTTACAATATGAAGCTGACCAAGCAACGGTTGAAGGGTCGAAGGACGGATGGAAGGAAGGTAGGTATACCTACATCACAAGATACATTGCAGTGAATCCGGATAACAGTATAAACTGAATTAAATTGCAGTATATTTCAGTTTTGCCAGTTTTTGGCATGGAAGCTCGCTCAGAATCATTATTATCTTGGTCACTGTATTTAGGTCAATGTGATATTCTAAAGCAAAAAGAGTTTTACTTTTTTCATAAAATTTTATTGTGGTAGAAGTGCCAATGGTTTTGCCAAGTACGAAACAAACACAGGTTCTTAAGATGTTGGCAAAGCTCACGTAATTTATCACTGGCGAAGTACAGAGCCAAGGCATGCTCCTGATTCTTATCTGAAATATACGAATTTACATTACTGTAAGAATATATTTAATAAAAACTACATACTCAGCGTGAGATGGAAAACCATATTATATGTATTAAGATAGCGAATACCGCAGCCACAAAGTTTATATTTTACGTGACTATCTTTGGGACTAACCCTGAAATCAGAAGCCTTCGTTAAAACATAATATTACTTGACACTTTACGAAAAGATTTCTTAATAAATTTACAAGTACAGTCCCAACAAAGATATTTAATAAGGGTCCAAAATAAATAACGACTACCCAGTCTAGTCATTTTACAAAAGGGATCTTGAAAAGAGACGCCTTAAGAAATAATATCGTTTAAATAAATTAGTGTCATTTATCTGAGTTCTCCGTCATGCGTCTTAGTTGGGACTTTAATAAATTATCGACGATATTTTCTCAAGTTACATTATTTAAGTAAGGGACAGTTTTGATTGACTGCCGAAGTTTCTACACGAAGCGTAATTAGCTTCTAGGATGCAGCAGCTTTGAAGATTCCTCTTTGAAATTCTTTAGTTAATTGCAATAATCGTTTATATTGTACAACTAGCTGCGCCCCGCGTTGTTACCCGCTACATTTTTTCGGGATAAAAAGTAGCATATGTGTTAATCCAGGGTGCCAGCTACCTCCATATGAGATTTCATCAAAATCGGTCCAGCCGTTTGAGCGTAAAAAGGTAACACACATACAAACACACAAACACACTTACAAACTTCCGCCTTTATAATAATAGTGTGATTCAGCGATCTTCATTTTTAATTCAGGAGAGCTTAGTATTGCTCTTGCCAATGGAGCAATTGCTATTGTTTTCAGCTTTCTAACTGACCGTCGGATACGACACAACTCCGACTATATCTTTAAGGTCGTGCGGTGGCTTGGTCTTCCTATATCTTTAGGAGTATACATGGAATTCTTAAAGTAAATTATAAAAGCGTTCTATACTTTTTAGGTGTAACAAACTTCTTTTTAATGTCGACTTTTCACGTTTTAACCTCGATAAGACGGTAAAAGGGACGATAGACATATTTTGTTTCGTGCCTCCCCACGCCGACGAGGTAGACTAATGTATTTCGTGTGAAAACGCATTTTATTGCAGCAATCCTCCCGTCGTTGGTATAAATTCACATAAGATAAATTTCCGCGCACCAGACGTCTCGAATTTCACGTTGTAAAATATTTCACGTGACTTCAGTGTCAGTCCTGACACTAACGCCACGTGAAGCGTTCCCAAAATAGAGTGAGCGTATACATGTTATGTGCACACCCTTACCTTAGAGACGTGCGAGAACCAAGCCGAAGATTAAGCACCCTATCATGACAAGCGAACGGTTCCGTGCAAATTACCGGGATTTGCGGTCCTGCCGACGCTTAAATTACTCAGACATAACGTGCTATATATCACACCACTGTGGCTAAGAAATACGTAAAGGCTGAACGAAAAACTTATATCACTTGCCGCTGCAAATGAACGAAACAAAAAGTAGTGACGTTTTCATATTGAAAATTAAACCTTTTAATATTCACACCTGGCGACTAATCCAATCTCGTATGAATGAACAGAATTAATTTTTCCGACTTTCCCTGCACGAAATCTAACCCCTTGATCTACACGTATAGAGTTCATTATTGTGTGCTGTGGACGGAAGGTTTCCAGGCGCACGCCGGATGTGAAACTTTCCACAGCAGCTTCAGGGATTGCTCAGAATTAGCGGGATTCGTTCATTCACTAATGTATTTTTAGGCTGCCGTTCGCTTTCGGAATGGTGTCATCGCCACGCATGTGGGATTGTGGGTTGGCGACCCCTGTAGCGCAATGCAAACAAACAGCTGATCGATATCGCTACAGCGATGAAATCGTGTCCCAACAAGCAATAGCTGAGTAGTCACACGATCGTTGACACTGATACACGAACACTTTTGCCACTAAAGTCTGTGGAGCTAACCAAAACATAAGTTAACCTCATAGTGATAAGGCGTAATTTGCGGTAATTTTATTGAACTTGAAACATACAAGACGACCTATACCAACGATGAGGTTAATAAAGTTTAGGGCCACTAATGCTGGTAGTTTTAAACATATAGAAAAATCATCCGCAACTTAACTAGAAGGAAAGTACACATGCATTTTAAGTTACCCTACCATCTGTTCACAAATCCTGACAAATATACATATAAGTAGGATAGTTTGACACAGCTTTGCCCGTCACGAAGGGTAGGTGGCAGGTGTTTTATATTCAAGGAATATGGCAACAATACCGTGACTTAAATGGATTTACTTTTTTTGTATGAATAACGCACGAATGGTTCATTTTAAAGAGTGTAATGTAATGTGCAATATACGTGACGGAATAAATTACGCGATGGCCATTGTATATTATAAAGGAGTACTTTTATTCAGTAATAGAAATGATTTGAATGTAATAAATGCTTTCAAAAGAAATTAAATAATATCGTAACAATTCTGAATATTCCATTTATAAACGTGATTGAATAGTATACCAAACGTAATTCCTCTCAAATGATATACAAAAGCAAAGTAAAAAAAAAAACAAAATCAGATCTGAACTAAGTGCACGAATCACCATAAAGGTCAGGTCAGAGGAGCTGAAACACTTGAATTATAAAAGCTCTAAACCCAAAGGATTAATCACGAAATACCTCCGTATTTTACCTTAGTGTAGAGCTAAGAGCGAAATAGACTTCCCTCGGTAAGATAGGGTTACAATAATGACGGGCACTTGGATTGCTCCGAGGCCAAATAAATGTTCGGTCTAATGTAAAGTTTGGGGAAAGACACGTTTGCCAATGTTCAGATCTATACGGAAGAATATAACGTATATTAACGCTAGGTACGTATGTCGATGAAGCGCAATATATGCTTAATACTATAATAGAAAAGTTTACTGATAACTTGACAGGTTTTGAAAATGATCGTTCATTTGTTTATGAAAACTCCGTGCAACACTTAGTACACCTATAAAGTAAGCACTTATGACATAAACTATTGTAGTAAGTAACAGATAATTAGCATCATTACTCTACCATAAGATAAATAAGCTTCTAATGAAACACGACCAAAAATTACAACCGCAACTGAGATTGCTGTTAACATAATGATATCCATATGAAATTTCAACGAAGCACTGGTATTTATACCAATTGATATATGAATATAGGCCTAGAAGAGAGTGTTTGGTTTGGATGCGTCGCCGAGTTAATACGTACATCACTGGAATTAACCGTAACAAACACAAACAGCGCCCTCCTGGCAGCCACGTGGTGCACACGTGCTCTCTACCGTATACTTCATAGAGGTAGATCAATAATATAAATAACTAGATAGAGTAACATATTATTATGAGCTTACGTTTCACGGCGTAAAATGCTTGTGGATTTCATAGAACTTTATAACATAGGTCGTGCAAGTCGTCCAATGTCGTGCATAGATAGGTTACCTAATACTATAATAACATCACGCCTGTATTCCCCGAGATAAGCAGAGGCACTCATATAAGCAATATTACACCCACATTTCGCAAGTCTGAAGACTTCTACATTTCGAAGACTCCGCTTTGTGCTGCTACTGAAACTTACCGAATGGGAAAAGGGAAAACCCATAACACTTCCGGGATTCAAACCCAGGAACTTGTGCTCAGCAGTTGCGGTTAGCGACCACTAGGTCAACGAGGCAATCGAACGAGCAGTTACCTAATACTCATGCCTATAAACCCCAAAGAGGAGGGAAGAGGATATGGCCTCGCTCAGGCATTAGTAGAAAATCATCCGTCAACATACTGGTGCATGAATATAACGGAAAATATTATAAATCCATAAAATATTTTGGTACGAGTACTGTAACAAAGTAATACAATAACAGGTTATAGGTATCGTTGAACGGAATTCGTCACAGAATTCAGTTACACGTGGAAGCTAACCGCGATAAATCGCAGCTTACCGTGGTTCGTAAATAAACGTAGAGACGTATTGGTAGGCCTTTACGTAACATTTTATGGCGTATTTCATATTCAATGTTTTGTAACAGTCGATGAATTTTGTTACTTAACTAGCAAGGAATTGTTATGGCTAACTTAGAAAGAAAATTCTTTTTAGTTCTTAAAAATAATCTAAAATTATCTTCGTAACTACTTGACTTATTTGCTTAGCTATACGTGCTTAATAAAAATGATTTCTGATAGTAAGACCAATATAAGGCAAACTTACTGTACCTACTGTTAATAGGTATGCTTAATGGAGGGATTCCGACGAGATATAACTTAGTAGTTGAACAACAACTTGAATCTTCAAAAGTTTAGTTAAGTACCTAATTAGGTTTTGAGTTTGTCTTGCATCCAATTTTTAAACGTTTCACTTGAATCTTTCTAAGTAGGTACCTCTATGATCCGATACAGGATACTATTTTTACTCAAAAAAAAATTATAAATTCGACGTTTCGGCCTAGTTGCATTGATCGAGACCCAACGAAAAAATGTTCTTTAGAATGTATATATGTGTACATAGGTTACATATTATAATATAATCACGTGTATAATTGGCGACATGCGACAGTTCAAAGAGGACTATAATAAATGTTTCCGTCATACAACTCTGCTGTATAAGAACGATATTGTGTGAACTACATCCACTTCCACGGTTAGTTTTGAACTCATCTACAACCTGACGAATCATTATCAAGTTTTGCACTAGAAACTTTATCTGAGCTAGGTAGTACTCGTATTACATATTTATAGGGATTTCAGGGCTTATAAACATAGTAAGCTTTCTGTTGCGGCAGTAAAATCGCACGTTCGTTTAAAACATTAGAGCTGATTGAGATACTGTATCCATTATAAATGTTCAGTTTACCCCTAAGAATAAATCCTGTAAAGGATTTGAAACGTCGGGTAAGTATCAGACAAAACAGAGATAAAATATGTCAAAATAGTCAATTTCCATACGTTCCCTACATTTAACAGGTACGCACGATAGATTTATTAGATTCAACTGTATTTCGGACTGTAGAGATCAGAATAAAACCCTACCCAAAATCCTCAAGATTGCGATATGGTCATTATATCTCCACAATGCATCCTGACATATACAATATAATACGTATAATCATATAACTCCTTAATAAAGGGAATATTATAAACAAATATATGAGGCAAGAAAGAAATGCTATCTACGCTAAATATCAAATAACTCCATTTCCATTGAAAGAGGGTTAACCGTCGTCAAATCAATGTCAATTTTGCACCTGGAATGTGACATGGAGATATCGCCTTATTGTGAAAATACGTTTCTCGTTAATAAGTCGAATATCAAGTTATACCCCTGTATTCAGATTCGGATTTGAGGGTTGTATTTCAAGCTAGTCACCTTTAAGTACTTAAGTGGTATAATATTTTACACGGAATCCTCAAGCGTTCAGCCTGTTCTATTATCGCAGTTCCATTAGCAAACTGGCTGGTATATTTTTTTGTTTTTCGCTGACCCATAAATTTGTGTTTGATAATAGTTCTTAAGATATTGGCCACACTAATATTTATTCTGTGACGTAAGAGTGTTTATACAGACATGAAATTTCCCATGCACAAAGCCTCAGAACACACCCTGTGGGTCACGTGAATACTGTCCAGTTGAGGGATCGAACAAACCCTTAGTACAGCAAAGCATCCACTTAAAGCTACTGCGCAAATCAAGTCGTCGCTCGTGTATTTCGCTCTAACAATATCCATCTCCTTGCTTTAGTGCAATTTGCTTCAACTATGTATTACATAATATCTGCACAGTACATAGCCCGCAGTAAATTCAGAAGTGGTTAGCTCACAGGAATTATGATCGTGCCAACAAAACAATAAGGTCGTAACTTTGTAAGTAATTTGAATTTCTCCAGTACGCCGGCAACAGTTCGTAATTGTTCATTGGATGCGAATGAGATTACCAAACAATACCTTACCTTTTGTCGTCCCTATTAGTATCATTGTGATAAAAACGTTTCTTGCCACCAATAATTTATGACGTTCTAGCAATACGCAAGTAAATTCATTATGACGATGATATGTTCCAAAAAAATCATAGCTGTTTTATTTATTTAGAGAACGAAACCTACTCTTGGGTGTGGAGTATATTACTTTATACCTAATTATGAAAATAAAAACAAATATGTAGGCGTACCGAAACTAATCATTCCTTTTAAAAAATAATGTTTTTTAGAATTGTGTGTGCTTACATATAATTTATTCTTCTTGATTCAATGAGTTTTGAAACTAAAAAACATAAAAATTAAGTATATAGTATTTCTGACGGATATGACTAGGTATTTAATTCTAAGCTTGTTTGTTTAGTAACAGTCTAGACGTGTTTTTATTAGAATACGCTTAGCGACATAGACTGGCATTGTTTGTTTGGTATTAGATATTTAACAATAACGTTAACATTTGACCCCAAATTGACGCAAAACGTACCTAATAGTTTATAAATTGAATGGCTACGAATTACATACAAAACTAGCGTTCCTGATATTCAAAATTAAGCATTTTAAAAACCTTTATTTTCGATTTATTGTACAGTATTTATTATTCCTACTCCAGACCTTTTACTCGTAATCATTTACGTATAACTAATAGGTAAAGGTTTGTCAAAGCCATTTGCCAGTCGTGTCAAATATTTAATGACAATAGTATCTCTACCAGAAGTAGATTAATTTATTGCAAACCCTTGAAAAACACGTTACATAGATTTGTAGCCAATAATGAATTCAAGTATCCAACAGTTAGTATTTCGCCACGTACAATCGATGAAACAACATGATTAAAAAACGAAAACCCTTCGATGGGGGAACAGAGCGATAAAATTTTATCGCTTTGTCTGATGACAGCTTTTTTCATTCGTGCGTAATAGTACCCATTCTACCTGCACAGATAGTATAATACGCCAGTTTATTTCGATAGAAGCTGAAGTGTTTAGTAGTGCATCTAGTTAAGTGCCGTTAAATATTTTATCGGGAGCATAATTAAACTAGTTGTTTACGAAACTTCATAACTAAATACCTTCCTGATAAACACATTGTTTATCAAGGCTAACTGTAAACAAGTTCGTTAGAGACTCTTAGTAAGACAAGCAGTTTCATTCATTTGAGATGGTAATTTGAAATCTATACAATTGGACAGCACTTCAAAGGCGGACTAAATAAATGAATACATAAGCCTTGTATCAGTAGTCAACAGTTCTACTTTGAGCAATGTCTACAAACGGAGACTGAAGAGCTTGGTCGAGCTTCAAGACTTGAGTTATCGAGGCGAGTTCAAGCGAGCCAATCGAAATGTTTTACTGTTCTGTGGTGACAGTAACAAAAGCGGGGATCGATCATTCGGCGCTTACACTTGACAGTTAATTCGGCTGTCTTGAGAGGTACTTGACTGATCACTAGGGAGGCCAAATATAGGTACTATACATAAAAATAGCTGAATAATATTTTATTTCCTACATTGATAGATTGTGACAGAATCTATTCGACTGAAATAGGGAAGGGAAAGTGTAATTAAAGCTAATTTTATCTTATTTATTTCTTTCATTAGAGAACCATGTCCCATATTATGACTTATGGAGGATACAGTTAATCGACAAGGCTGAAGAACCTTTTTGCATAACTAACATAAAAAATTAAATTGATGGAAATAAAAAAAGTCTTTGTAGTTCCTATAAAATAATTCACTGAAAAAGAAGAAAATCCGACTAAAATTGAATGAACCAAATTCTCGAAAACTTCTCAAAACATAATCACCAAATATAAACGCTTGAACAAAAACAAAGCGAACATTCGTCCGCTGACCACAAAAAGTTGATAACTTTTAAAATTAATTGAAGTTGTGACCGAGCCTCACATAATTTAGTGAAACAATGTGTTAGCCGCGGTGTTGCCTAATTCACATAGTTGGTGCACGACACGACCTATTAACGAAACCGCTTACCTTATAGCCTTTTATATTTTTGAATGTTTTATACATATAAGTACATTCGAGGTACAGCCATTTGTTCTACATTTATTGAATTTCTCACAAGCTATTTAATTATCATAGTTTACAGAATCGGAACAGAAATGGATTTAATAAAAAGTAAGCCGAAGTTGTTCAATGTTCCGTAAGATGTCCTAAATTACAAAAAAAAACATGGAATACTCATTCTCTGAATATACGTCGCTCTAGTTATTAGCAATTTGACAATCTCTTGTAGAAACACGTGTTCGTAATTTTAAAAATAGTGTCACATAAAGTATATTAATGTCATATTCTAAAATCCGTGGTAAGTACCACCGAGTGGCGAGGTTTTAACTGAATTAATTTATACTCATACTGCAGTGGAGCGTTTGCCAGTAAAACCGTCATAAACGTAAAATTCTCTCATGACCTAGCTATGGCCTGATAAGATTTCAAGGAGACGACATTAACCATCCCCCGCATATACCGAATATTCTGCCAAGCAATGCTATCAACATCATTTCTGTAAAAAACCTAAGGCTCTTGGCGTATAAGAATGGCTAACAAGAAATAATTATCGTGTGGTAACTGAGAACTAATAGAATAGAATATCCATAAATATGAATTGTGCATATTAATTAATACATTATCATAATTTAGCAATAATTGGGATAATTAATAGCCCAATGTGGGCTTAGTTGTTTAGTGTGAGGCTGATTTATGGCTTGTAAATTTGTCATCATTGAGTGCATTTTCAGTCATCAGTGTGTGTATAGAAGAGAAGTATTTCCTTTGGATAAAGCTAAGCAATAGACGCTTGAATTTGCGTAAAGTATAAATCTCATTTTTCTCTAAGATTTTAACCTCAATGAAAACTATATGTATAGGAAAATAGTTGTTTTAAATCCAACACCCTTGCACTCAAACTAAAGAGAAAGTTTATAAAAAACGCCTAAAAGGAATTTTCAGCAAACGCTGCAAAAATGACACGTTCAATTTAAACTTGAGTAAGAACTTTATTTCGTTTGCCATTATTTTTGTCAGCTCCTTCGTACGTGCAGTGTGCCTATCTAAAATCTATTGAGTCTATAAAAATATACCCACATAAAGGTATTTTGCCACATTTAGTCTAGGTTATTTACACAGGTTAGTCTGTCAGTAAAAATAAACGACATTTATTTTTAACATGGCTGATTCAGTCTTTATAACTTGGTATTATTATGCCTACTTAGGTACTTGTAAGAAAAACCAAAAAAAAGCTGCGTTCGGCTTGGTGCATCGGATACCATCCCAGTGTTATGTTTTAAAGAATTCAATAAGAATTTCATAGGACCTCTTGCCTCGTGCTACCTCTATGGGTGATAAGACTACTTTTATCAGAGACGACCACAATTAAGTTATTCGGTATCATAAGCAAAACAAAGTTTGACGTATTGTTTAAATAAATGAGGCTTATGTCCTCGGAGGTCGTAAACTAGGCGTTCCCCTTAATTTACACTATCAAGTATGTAATTAAAAACCGTAATACAAATTAATTGTGCTGTCCATAAATTAGTCCTTCATTTGAACCCATAAAGTAAAACAGTAGACAATACTAAACGCTAGCTTGTTCAGTTTTCTTTTTTTATCCAGCAACCTTAAAGAATATCTAAATCTGTTTTATAAGCCATAAAAGTAAACGTCTTTATGCAGAGATCGAATCCTTTACTTTTAAAGCTCTAATAAACAATTCTGAGCGTCGTAAGCGCTTTTTTCTCTAGGTACCTGTATCCCGGTGTACTTTATTAAGCAAACCAGAAAATGCTCGCGTATAAAGCTGTTAATTCTACTCGCACCAAATTTATTATAATGAGCTTTCCGTGTTAGTTGTGTTCGGATAATTAGTTGTTCACGTCCGCGTATTATGCTTTCAAATTACATTGGATAATAAACACGTTTGTTTAGCCATTTATTTTGGCACAGCAATGCTGAACGTTCCTGTCGCTGACATGGTACCCACTTGCAGTGGCTGTCGCCAAGCGTGACATGCCATCAATCGACGTGTCAACTGTTGTCGGCGGTCCTTGACAGCTGCAGTTGCAAATGGCGTCTGCAAAGGGACGTAGCCGTCGGTCTATTAGTGTCTTCAGAAGCTGGATTGTTAGGGAATTCTAACAATAAAACAGTGTCACGATCGTGGTAAGAGATAACGGCATCGGTAGGCAACTTTTCTAATAAATAAAATATGTGTACAAAACTATACAAAGCTGGTCGTTAATATCTTTGGCACCCAAACTTATACAGTGAAGTATTCTTTTAGCCTTATTACGATAATTGTTAATTAAAAATACTGTTCGAATATAAAAAATTAGATACTGACAAAATAAAGCCTACAATAAATTATTATCCTACAACTATACAAGAGTATTTTGACGTAGAATTCGGTATTTCAGCTGTACCTACTGAATTAGGCAAAGCTCCACAAATCCACAAAGCCAACAGTAGGTATCGCCCACTCGCAGCTATATCTCTATTGCAATCACTGGCACTTAGAATTTAGACTTTATGACAACTATACCTAATTCTTACTATATTATATTTATGAACGTTGTAACAAATTATTTAACTAAAATTACTAAAGTACAGTATGTTAAAAGCTTTCTAGCTAATCTGATAATCAGTGATAGGCTCAGCTTTGAGCAGAGTGCCTAATAAAAATGTATCATAATGGCGAAATATAGCCTTGTGTGTCACGTGATAACAATAATAATAAAGACGTAACGCACGTTTATTGTCTACGTAATACGACCAAATATGGTTTTATGCTTCCATTTTCACATGCTATAGAGCTCAGGTATATTTTTTTCTTTATTTCCTAAATTAAATAGCATACTTCAATATAATGATGTTATTATTCTTATGGGTATCATATGAAAAGAGTAAATCATTCCGATTTTGCAGGGTTTATAGATATATATATATATTAAATACTCATATGCAATGTATTTAGAAGTTAATAATAATACATAATATAGTAGGTACATATTTCTTAATGTAGTGAAATTGCGGTCATTTTGTTTTACAGGCATAAATCTCGTCAGATGTCTAAACGGATTGCACTAATGCACGTACGTATGCAGAAATAGATTAAATCAATTCTTCCCAAAAAAATCTGGACATAAGGATTTACCAGAGACAATTTACAGGTTTTCAAAATACCTTAACCATACTCTCCGGTATCAAGGCATTAACCATTCTCTCAGGTCTCAAAGCAGGCGCTCAGCAAGCATCCTCGCGTTCATTAATTACATAATGTCCAGACGTAACGAACTTGACCTCCAAACCCGACCTTGAACCGAGAAACAAAAATAGTAAAACGCTACAGATGATGAATTGTAACGATATTATCATAACAGCGTCGCACTCAATTCCTTGGGAACAAAACGCCGTTGGTCCATTGTGCGTGCGATATGGATAATTTATTATCCTTACTAGTTTTCCTCCCCGTTGTGGCGAACGATTAATCATAACAACCCAAGAAATTAATTATCAGATGTTTCCCTGAAAATAAATGCCTGATAGTTTGCATTTGTTACGGTTAATTTGAAATGATGTTCGCAGAAGATACAAGGAAATTGTGTAAGGTATTTTACTTAAGATATTTGTTAGGACGTTTCTAAACAAAGGTATAGTGTCCAAATAACTCTTAGTGCTATGGTATAGTATAATAAACAAGTACCCAGATCGTTTATAAAATGAAACTCTATTAAGACCCACTATTTCTAGCACATTCCCTACACGCTTTAATAACTAAAATAAACAAGATTGTGCCTTGAACAAAGTAACCTAAATGTGTCTAAAACCTTTATTCTCTGAATTTACAGTCTATATATTTTCTTTAAAACAATTAAACAGAATATCTTTTAAAATTAAATTCTCAAAGCAAGTTATCTCCAGAAAGGGCTTAATTTACATACATTCAGTGTTCCGCTTAGAATTATAGACCTCACGTCTGCTTCCAGTGTTTAGAGATCCTTACAACAAGCCCCTTTATTTAATTCATCAGTATCAAATATGTTTTTGGTCTGTATATTTATCTGATAGCTTTCAACATCACAATCACATCTACTAATATGTGTTTGAGAAATATTTATATTCGTTAACAAAATTTGTTATTATTCAATCCGTTTATCATTTCGAAAGAGAGTGCCGCTGAGGAGTTTGTTGCGACATTTCTTCTTCCCAACTTAATAGCGCTGGGGATTTACTCTGGTCGAAATAAGGAACCCTAAAGTTTTGCCCCAACTGAGAAGCAAAGTGCGACGCAGCGCGGCGCTTAAATAACAATCGGTCCTTGGGGGAGGAATGTCAAGCTGTGTCAGCGAGCAACTCCAATGTGCATGAATGAAAAATATTGTACACTAGCACCTGCCCGCGACTCAGTCTGCGTGGAATTCAGAATTGGGTACGAAAGTAAACATAATTACGTAGATAATTAGTATCCTATGTTATAATCCAGATAATAAACTGTCTGTGTGCCATAATTCAAGAGAAGCACAGATATAGAAAGCTGTTTCCTCAGAAAACGTAACGACTAGATAGTTTTGTTATTGTTAGAAATTTTAGTGTTTCGTATTTTTCTAAACACAGTTCCTATTTGCCTAAATTGGTCCATTTCACAATCTTAGTACTGCTTTCCAGTCCAGTATTCACAGCCAAATCTTCCGCATCGTTTATTATTAGGTACTCGCGCCCGCCGACCCATGAACAATCTTGCTACTATTTAAAAATTAAACCTGCGCAGTGTACAAGGAACTTTAGCGTCGAAATTAAAAATGTATTTCAATTTTAGCTCCCAGCATTCCAAATAATTCATCTGGCTTACAATATGAAGTGGAGCGACAAGTAATTAAATTGCGACTGAGTCGAGGGTCACCCTAACCGTGTTGGGGAACAAATTTCTTAGGAGACCCGTCAAGTTTCATAGTACGCCCCACAAACTAGGAATATCGAAAATACTTCGGATGACGTAAAAGGAAAATTACTATCACGCAATGGCAACTAGTATCGCCATATAATAGCCTCAGGGAAAGCTTCACCGACACTCAAATATAATTACAAGATGTTATCTTAAAGATGGAAGACCATTTACGTTTATTAGGGATTAAAAGCATACCTTTACGTGGGGTAGATGGCGATTAATAAAACCACCAATTAAACAAGTCTACCCTGTTGATTACCTGAGTATGTGCAGTTCGTAGCAATCATAAAAATAAGCTGGCTCGATTATGGCTGCTATATTATGTTGTTTATAATTATGGGATGTATTAGTAATACTTATGAGAAAAACATTATATCAACTTTGTTATCGTATAATTTATAACAAAATATGCTTTCTGAATCGAATATTTCGAATGCCTTAAAGAAATTTACTTATCTGTTTACTGTTTTACACCAAATTCTGCAATCTACAAAAAAATTGTTCCAGTGTAAAAATCCAGATTATTTTTTTTACCATTCAGGATCTATTTTTTACCATTCAGGTCCTAACTCCTAATCGATCCCAGGCATGTCTATAACACTATTAATATTCTTCAAGTTGACTTTGTTGCGTTAATTTATCTAATAGTGTAGAACTGTCAGCAGGTTATCTCTTCTATAATTACATCTACTGTTCATATCATAGGTATCACTATACCTAGTTATGATATAGGTACATTTATAGGATGTGGATCGTTCAAGATTATCATCAACATCACTGAAGCCAACTATAACAACCGTAGGAAAGAAAAGGGTTGAATGAAGATGATTAATACACTGATAGTTCATAAAATGTTAAGCATCCACTTAAATACATGACCAGAGTGACGACGGTTGTAACTCACATAGACACGCTCGTTTCCAAGTTTAGTGAGGGCACTAAAGTTCACCAATAACTCAAGTTTTCTAGACTAACAATAAACATCTTAACTGCTCTTCTCGGATGCATCCTAGTAATCAAATCGCATAATAATCTTTACTATAAATAAAGGATTTTATGAATCATGAAACAGTTCTCGAGGATATCGTTGGTGGGTTTTATGAGCATATTTATCACATCATCGTTTCACGGGAATCGTAAAATAAATCGCTTTTATAACATAGGGAAGGTTAGAATAATGGTGGTTGTTACGAAAACTGTAAATTTTCAATCGTTTTGAACAACTCGATTGATACATTTCTCGAGACGGGCATTTATTCGTTTCAGTCACGTAAAATTTGAAATAGAGTTGGGAAATACGTAAAATACTATTCTACCAGAATGATTCATCATCTTGCACGTTAATCGAATAGTCTAGCTAGGTGATTTGCGTAGGCAGTACAGATATACAAACACCTATGTTTGTTATAATGTAGGTGCGATTTACACTATGTTTAGCTAACCCATATTCCAATATTTGGGTACTATAAATATTTATGCTTTCACAGATCCAGAGTAGGATGCCATTCTTTTGAACCGATACATCAATATGTATACGATTCGAGAGAAATGGGCCGACAGAGATTTATCAATGACGCAATCGGAAAATATTGCACTGCAATAATGAAATACATAAATACTAGAACCTACAAGTTATTGGAAAAACTATTAACAATGTACTTGTATAGACTACAATAATATGATTGCACTGTCTGTCCCTGTCTGTGAGGCCCTAGGCCCCTAACCGAATAAGGGAATATTGCGCAAAATGTCAGATCCCTAGGGCTAGTACGATCGTCATTTTATATGTCTTCACATACACCTCTACTCTATACGTAACTAAAACATTTTGTACTGTCAGCATTAAAGTGGCCTGTCATAAGAAACTTTATAAGTCTAAATGTGCTAAGAATATTATGGACTGTTCCCCATGTTATATACCTACTTTTAAACTATCGCGTTACATGATTATAATATACGTCAAGCCAAACTTAAAAACTTGTGTTCGCGTTAATTCCCGTGTTGTAATTTAATTTAAGAGAAACATAACATAACATCACGCCTTATTCCCTGATGAGGTAGGCAGAGGTGACTGTAGAGTACACCCACATTCAATTTTATTTTGTAATATGCCTACTTTATTTAAAGCAATAGGTAATAGGTATATTAAAAAAACAAAATGTTTTGATACTTTTTGTTGACTGTACCATTGACAGTAGCTTCCGTTTGCCAAAATCATAAAAATCTGTATGTGTATCAAACTCAAATCTTTATACTTAAGTAACCACAAGTAGGTACCCACTTTGCATATCTACTTGGTTCGCGAAGATCATATTGCTTTGTAAAATATCATTTGGTTTTATCTCTTTAGACTCGAGTTCAAGCTTTGATATTTACATTCATACTATACACGGAGGAATACCTATTCTGATTTCTGAAATTCTTTTGTCAATTATGTTCCAATGATGACATACACGTTGGTAAAGCCGGCACAATAAACAATCGTTAGTTTAAATAAATATGTTTTGCCCATTTACTTAGTTACAGTAATACTAACTGCGCCCCGCGGTGTTACCCGCTGCATTTTTTCAGGATAGAAAGTAGCCTATGTGTTAATCCAGGGTGTCAGCTACCTCCATATGAAGTAAGTTTGAGCATAAAGTAACAAACATACAAACACACTCACAAACATTCGCCTTTATAATATTAGTGTGATGTGATTATTATTTCATTTCATTACATTATTGAAATCTCCTTCGTCATTTGTTTATCGGCAACAATTTTCATATGTATAGATTCAATAGATTGGTGTTTATACCTTCAACCCGCAAAGCTTACGTGAACTGAGCCGGAAAGCACCTGACACAGATTTCCAAGCATTGATTAATCGAATGATTACTTACGTTGCAAAAATCGTGTCATAGACTTAATTTGAGACCTCTTCTTATGACGTCATTGGAAAAGAGTAAGTTGAATACGATACGTTTCACCTTGTGAGACATAAGTAGTTACAATAGTTTTGTATACCTAAGCCGTTTCGGGCATAGTATGTGAAGTTTAACTAACGTAGATATCAAGCCCGAAAATTATACTCCTATCGTCATAACCATAAACGAGGATCATGCCGTATTAAAACTATTGACATCCCTATTCTTTGAAATGCAAACCACAGTGACGGGTATAATTTAGTCCATGGTTTAAATTATTTTTTTCATGAATAAGGGGGCCGAATTTATCAAACGTTTTAGAATATATTTTTGATTATAGCTTCTGGAGCCATTTTCTTTGCCCATTTCTACATCTACCATTCACAGTCAGAGCCTAACTAGGGAAAAATCTGATGTGAAATGTTTATGTCTGTTAATTAACAAAGTGAAGTTACCTGGCTTTCTCCGCATTCGCCACTGCACCGGCGGCGGCGCCGGGCTGCCGGAGCCCGACGATGCCAGCTTGATGCCGTCACCTATAAACAAAATGGGTTCTTAATTATCTAGAATATAAACATATTGTAATTAAAACCGCAGAAAAATGTTCTTCATTCTGCACGGTGTAAGCCTTTGACCTAAAACCCACACATAAACAAAGTTAATAAACTTCGGAAAGCCGGCCATTTTTGAAATCGCCAATAGAGCGTTACATTTCTACGTAACCAATAAGCAGAAATATAATATTATAAACAACACGCATCTCAAATTCTCCAAGTGTTATTTGATAATATTTGCATAATCGATATGCGTCAATAATGGAATATAAAAATTAGTTACGAGCACATAATAAGCTGCACCCAGCTGCGACAATGCAGCGCTACACAAAACGTTCTAATACCGTTATTGCACTATCACATTGCCCGCAGGCCGGCCGCTTTACCACACATGTGGATAAGCCTTTACACTGTAATGGCACGTTATAGCGGGCTTAACTTTTTACATTTGTAATTTTGTAGCAACGATTATCCTCTCTATACTACCCGAATACGCGAAACTCAAATTCTCGGGACCCAGGCTCATTAGTTGTTTTTGTTACTTTGTTCCTGCAAAGCTTCGAGGACCTTTTTATGTTTAACAGGAAAAATAGCAAGAATAATGACTAGCTAAATTAAAATAATCTCATTATTGTTTTATGTAGTACTAAAGAACATTGTTTGGGAATTAAGCACTAGTAATGCCTAATGTCTTCCGGCTGATGATAATGATGAATGTCTAATGCCATTGCAGCAGTTATTGACTTTTTTGTGCTATAAACGTACTAATATCCTACCTAATATCCCACCTATATTTTACTTCTTTTTGTACTTTTGTGAGCTTGTGTTATACTTAGTATTTACTCTGAAGTAAGTACAATATTTAACGTCCTATCTAATGTGAATTACATATTTTTTGTTTCTGATAAGTTTACATTTATCCTTATATGCATTAAACGACTTCGTCGTATGAATATTTTTATCTCTTTCATTTGGGGAGCATGTAAAAGCCACACGTTTATTATACCTAATACTATTATTCTAAAGATTTCATCTTTGTTTTAGGTTCTAACGACATCTATTGTCCGCCTATCTAACTAAATAAGCGCTGAGAAAGTCTTTACACTGGTGTTCGACTGAATTTGCTCCTACTAACATGCTGCCAACTCTACGAAATAGTCCTCACGGCAACCGGTAGATGGCGCAAATCACAAACATAATGGAAAATGGAGGCAAAATTTTAGTTCAGTAATTTTCATCATGAAAACAAAATGAAGTTTTCTTAACTCTTTGCAGACAATCCATTAACGTTATTGCCTATTGTTTTCTTTTCGAATTTCTAAAGAACCCATTATTTATTTAATACGTGCTTCACTAAAGAATCTGTAATGACTCAACGTACGTGAAGTGAATTTAAATATTATGAAAACCTACTCTTCAGCTGAACATAATGGCTTTGGATGAAAAAGTAAGAATGGCATTTCATTACGTATTGAAATTACTTGCACGCCAAGACGTAAACATTGAATGAATAACGGGCATTTAACTGGAACCATTTTATGATGGATTCAATACATTGAAATCCTTTTTATAGCACGATAAACTGTAAACATGGGATGAATTTGAATTTCTTATCAGGCTATGAACCACTTTCGGCAGCAGCCGGTACAACTACCATTACATTTATCTTTACTATAGTATACAAGGATAAGTTTAACCATATAGTATGATAAAAAGGATGCATCGTCTAAGATTTATAACAACAAATTGACTGCGAAGAATGTAAACACTTTCTAACGTTTCGATCTCTATAAGTGAAGGTACTAGTCGATAACTGCTTGAGTGATTTAAAGCCCTAGAGTGAGACAGGTCGAATCAACCCTACTCTGGTTCCTAATTGAAGTCATACGTGTCGCTACAGGTATACCTAACATTCATGGATATAATGTAGACCTCTATTGTTTAGTTGGTTTCGGCTGAACTTCTTCCATACCATTTAGACCGAGGCCATGCAGGTATTATTTAAATTACATTGACGTATAAAAATATTTCCCTTAGGTCGTGGTGGCCTAGTGATTAACATACCGGATTTGTATGCACAACATTGCAGGTTCAAACCCGGGCAAGTATCAATGTGACTTTTTCAATGTTATAAATACTTTCTTAGTCTAAGACACCACTGACTAACGGTGACGGAAAACGCCGTGAGGAAACCTGAATTTAATTATTTGAAATCGCCAACCCGCAATGAGCTAGTGTAATGATCAATGCTCAGCCCTTCTCTAAACGAAAAGAAGCCTTTGCCTTTCAGTGAGACAGTTATAGGCTGTCATTATTATATAAATATTTGCAAAACCAATTTACAGATATTCAAAATCATAAACAATGTAGGTACCTTAAAGTAAGAACTGTGTATGTAATACATATTATAGTATATTATATACGAGTATATTACTTTACTTAATGACGTCATATTTTCATAGAACACAACAACCAATTTGCTACAGTTGACAGTACTTTAGTGACAAAACTCTATTCACGTACGAATTGTAATTAACTGATCGTTATCATAACGTTTTTGGACAGTTAGTGTAACCATTACTAGTTATTATGACTAATCGATTGCGCGTTCTATCCCGTTATCTAAAAGAATCGGGGTCGGCATTTTTGGTATACATTGTATTTGTACCTACCTCTTGTCTCCAATTAATTTGTCACTAACATTTATTAGTCTCGGCTATACCTGTTTATTGCATATTTTAATTTTTGAAACTGTTCAGTAACATAATAATAATCAAAGATACAAGACCATATATATTTTGATAACTTCTATCGTATCAACAACAGTTAGGTATAGGCACCTATGTAGAATTTTAATAGTTTAAGCCAACCAGCAGATTGTTTTGTAAAGAGTTAACTAATCATGATAGGTCATACGTAGGTACCTTATAGAAGTATCAGCTAAACATGCTTAAAAAGAGTTATTTATTTTATGAATGAATCTATAATATAACCTAAGCCCCTAAATGGGAAATTTTCCAATTCCCTAAAACCCGCCAATGGGACCCAATATCCGTTAACCTCACATCTACGTAGATTACATTTTTAATCCACGTAAAAGCGTCGCTCGATTTAATTGTGTTAAGTCATCCATAATGAAGGACTAACCTTAGGTCGAACATAGATTCAATAAGTTAGTCTAACGTTGTTTCGTAGGATGCGAAGATACGAGGGTCCATTTACTGGGGCACTAAGACTTATTACTCCGAAAATAAAGTTTGTATGCAATGACGAAGTTGTTCGGTTAAACAATATTTAATATTCTGAAGCCAATACATAATGCTTGTAAACGACGTTAGACGACCTGATTAGCGCAGTGGCTAAGCGATTGGACTGCTGCACTAAAGGTTGCGGGTTCGATTCCCGCACGGGGCAAAACTTTGTGCGAACCACAGATGATTGTCCCGAGTCTGGGTGTTTGTGTATGTGAATATTTCATGTTTGTGAAACGCACCTACGATACAGGAGAAATTCCTAGTGTGGGGCGACGTTTTTTTTTAAAAAAAAAAAAAAAAAAAAAAGCTATTCGTAGTCTCGAGCCTACCTACATATTCGGATCAACATAAGCAAAAAAAAAGGAAAGTGATATCGTAAGTTAATGGTAGTTTAATGCCCAATATTCACGTTTATACTAGCCTTTAAGTATCTATTGCAACGATAAAAACATCCGTCATTACTATTTAATGCTGCTATTATCCAGGATATAAAAAACAGACCCAATTCAAAGGTCTAACAACCTACTAATATAGTTTTTTTTTAATTATATGCTAATTTATGCCTGCAATACAGACCACTTTTGCAACAATACCGATGAAATGCCAATCTTAAGACAATCAATTACTGTATCAAATCCCTGTATCTAGGAACATCATATTGATACAATTATCGACATTCATTGTTGTATCTGATGGAAATTGATAGATAATTCAACTGTATGACGTCGAACACGGAAACCATGAATGGAGTTAGTAGATACTATACTACTGCATATTACTCTGTTCAGAAGTGATCCGTATCGGCGCTGTACAATTAAATCGATACACAACGTCGTAAGCATTCACACGAAGTGCAAGCGGAGCGGAATGTTTTAAAATAATATGAACGAAAATACAGATTCAATGAAATAATATGTATTTTATCGTGTGTTAACGAGCTGTTGAAACCAATATAACTTTTACAAACCGAAAGAAAACAACGTGAATTATCACAGATGAAATAAAATGTAACGAGTTTAATGTCGGGAAAACGACCTAACGAAGTAGACAGACGTTGTGCCTCTGACTTTCAACCCAATCATTGTCTGTCTTGATTACTGTCTCCCGCACTTCCCCTTGGTGTTATCCTCACAGCTATATCCGAGTGCTTAGATTTATATAAAGCCGCAAGCGGAAATCCAGTGATTGCTTTCTAGTTCTATGAAACAATGAACAAATGGATAATAAATAATCTCAGGAATTTTGTCGGTGCCTACTCGGAATGTTCACCGAGAAGAACAAATACGAAAGTAGGTATATGAATATCACGTTTGAAGAGGTTTTACTCAGTCAGACAACGCAGTTTTTCAGCAGTAATTTATTGAATTTTAAGTGGCAATGTTTTATAATACTCAATATTACCTAAGCAAAAGTCTGTTGCAAAAAAATTGCAAGAATTTCCTCTGATGGTATTAATTTTAGTTAGATTTCCGCTAAAAACATAACTGTCGAAAAGTGGATGTACTGTATGTGCACCTCTGCCTACCCCTTCGGGGAATACAGGTGTGATGTTATGTATGTGTAGATTTCCGCTGATCTACTCTCACTGTATTCATACCCATTGGTAATAATGGGTGATCTGCGCTTTTCAATCCGTCAATACAAAGAATAGGCAGCATTTTGAGCGATATCAGTACAATGCTGTTGTTAATGATGTTTTACATGAAGAGTTCATCAAGAGAACCAGAACAACTAAACTATTTCAGATATTACGTGAATTCCTTTAACTTCATAAATGTATTGCTGACAAATATGACCATCTTAGGTTTGATTCCGAGTTTGGACTGGTGAAAAGCCTAAACATTTGTCGCGGCGGGGTTGCGAGATAATCTGATTTAGTTCCGACAGTTTTTGTGACTTCAAAATTCAAGACAGCTTCACGTAATTAGTACTCCAAAGTATGATAGGTAATGCAGCATAAAAACAAAGGTATTAATATAGCCTTATTATTGCAGTAGGATTAGTCTTCACTGCTTCAAGATGATCTTAAATTCTAAGAAGAAACATATAAGATTATGCAGATAACAAAGATAGACAGCAAACGTTTCGCACTTCACTAACCAAAGATGAAAACGAGTCTTAATGTCAACAAGATAAAGTTGAAATTAATTTAGTTAAGTACTTGGAAATTCACTAAGTTTATTAGAGTTGACCGAGCCAGTTCTTTGGGAACAGTTCCGGTAATTACGAAGTTAGTTACAAAGCAAATGGATAGCCCCTAAATATACTAAAACAGCTGTTTTGCCGACAAACCCACTCGACCTCATAATTTATTTCTTTGTCGTACAAAATTGATGTTTATTTTCGTCCTGTTTTAATGAACTTGAATTTTCATGGCGGATTTTTGAAATGTCGCACAAAGGAATGATATTATCTACTTCGAAGCGTTTTGCCCGACTAATAGTAGTAATAACTTCTACTTATAAAGATTGTCGGTCTTAAAAGAGACAGAATTCTGTGAGATTCTGTAAAATAATGATAGTGTCATTTCTGAGTGAGCAGGTACTGTTGGAAGCCAAGGCAAGAACAAAAAGACATCTTGATAATTATACTAACTCATTAGTATAGTAGATAAAACAATACCTTGCATTTAAACACATTTATCGAATAGAACCTCCTTCTTTTTGAAGTTGGTTAAAAAGAGGGATCTACTGAATCCCAGATCGTTTTCATGACATTAAACTCACTCTTACATTTTATTACAGACGTGAAAATTCACGATCTTTTCCTTCTTCTGTATAAATATAATGGTATCAAATGTTTTATCAATTAAAACTTAACCAAAGATATTACGATAATCTTCCCTCGCTGTTCAGTTTGCGTAACAAAAGTTCCAAACATTCAGAGTTTGAGTTGTGCTGGCGTGAATACGTAACGAACAGGCAAAAATACCAACTTACTTTGGCAACAAGTAGTATGAAGGAAATAGGTATGAATGACATAAAATTCAAATAAATAAAATATATTATTTTGCTAAAACAAGACTAAACTTTTATCATGTTTACGATGTCTTGCGATTGTGTAGTTACAAAGCGCTTTGTCATCATTCGAATGTAAAATTACCAACCACTGGTACTACATAACATCACGCCTGTATTTCCCGAAGGGGTAGGCAGAGGTGCACATATAGTACACCCACATTTCGCCAGTAATGTTTTTAGGTCCCAATGTAATAGGGCGCGACCACTGGTAGGTACCTACTGAAATAGATAAATCGGTTTCTAAAATTTACCTTGTTTATTTAATTACCTTATTCAGAATATGTGCCTAATATACAAAGAGTAAATTTAAAACATTATTCTTGTGTAAAGTCTTGAATACACACGTTTTATTTACACCAGTAAGCACGAAACCGAACATTCCCGCGTTAGTCGCATGAGGGATTTCGAGATAGCTCTCCCTGTAAACTTACGACAATGTCGTTTATTTAGTAAGCTTTCAAACAATTCTGTTTTCGGGTCTGTCGACGAACGGGAAATTAAACGGGACGCAAATGTGAACACTGCGAATTGACGGGAGACGGGCGTAATATTTGTTTTGTTCGTGTAACTTCGGTGGGGCTCGGGCCACTGGAATGTTACCAATAGTTTGTGTTACACTTTCAAAAAAGTAGAAGTAACATTCGGACAGTGATGGATCTGTTTTCGGAGAACGCAGAAATTAGTAGTACATAAGACTTTTTATGTAAGTACTATCCGAACTTAACCTGCGTATGAAACAAATGTATTCTTAAGTTGTTTACCGTTTAAAATTTCAGTTCTTAAAATATGAACGGTCGAGTTTGAAGTAATTGTACACTTAAAAATATCTTTAGGTCATTCAGGTATAAAGTGGCGACCACAGAAGGCCAAGCACAATTTAACTAAACAATACATATGCACACTTAATGGATATACCTACGCAATACGCATTATACATATACAGAGTTTAATTTGTACATACTTCGTATGTTTTCACTCGGAAAACCATTTGGCGAATGGCTATTATTAGCCAATGTGCTTATTTGTGTCTCCATTTTGTAATAAAATGATCCGTAAAAGCCAGAACCCATTCAAATATTGTCGTACTGGAGGTCCTTACAATATCATCAAAGAAAATCTTCTATATTCTACCGAGTATAATACAGAATAAGGGCGAAAAATGTCTGTACCGACATTTGCCTCTAGCAAATCTAACATTCTAAGTAGGCATTCTCGTAAAAGAACATGTGCTTGCTTCCGTAAAATAAAATGTCACAACCTCAGAAGCGAAATTGAAATAGCACAAGTATATGCATTATTCAGTGCCTATGAATATGTTGAAAGGTGAAATGATTCTCGTTTCTCAATTCTAACCAAAAGTCCTACAGTACATTAAACTTACAAAATAAGTTCCACACTACCTAATTAGACCATTCATTTGTGTGTTCATAAATGTACCTATCTGTAAAACAAACCTAGTTAATGGATTAAAACAGTAATTTTATAAATTATACCGCTGTTTATTTGATTAAGTACCTATATTATTATTACGATTCCAATTATTTTCCATAGAATAAAGTTTTACTAGTCCCGATTTCTGGCATTTGCGGATCATAAATCGAAATCTAGTTACTTATATTAAAAGGCTAGTCCAAATAAAAAAGTCAACGTGCGAAAATGTATGTATACTTATAGGTATAAGTAGGTACTATAACATACTGGTTTCATAAAACTTAGTTTCAAATTCTACTTTACGTTACCTGCACATGCATTTATAACACTAGCAATTTTTGGTTTATAAGCGAACGCTGCAGAAAGTTTTAACAACCTAACCGATGGGACTAAAAAATAACGTGGGAACTGCCTGGACACAGATGAACAAAGTAAAAACAACTATAAAGTTGTTTAATTAATATAGTTTTAAATAATGAAAACTATATTAATTTAAACTACCTACTAGGTAAATAATACAATGCATCGTGCAGAGTAAAAATAACGTAATATTACACATTAATTGATTGAAATATATATTCGCATGCGTTGAGCAAACTGCATTGTATCCAATTTCATATCAGTAAGTAATTAAAAAAGTAATTAGAAAAGTAGGTACCTACTTAATAGTTTTACACCCATTTTTTATTACCCAGAAAATGAAAGGTTTACATGAAAAGCCTCTAATGATATGGTAAGGAAATGATGAATGTCAAACTAATATTCAAGTCACGGCAGCGCAAAGATTTGATGTTGAAAGTTTCCCTACAAGCGGACGCGGCCTGACTGCTGACGGCTGGCTCGAATTCATATTTCACTGTTTTAATTAAACCGACGATCGACGGCAATGTAACTGTACAATTCAGAACAATACTACGCTAAAACAGATGTACGTAAACCGTAATAGGTATCATCAAGTGCGTCGATAATACGTGGAAATCAATTCGCGATTTTTCTCTAGAGGCTTAGATAGAACACACCTGAAACATTCACTAACAACACTGTATACGTATTTCATTGAATAGGCAGGAATATAGTATAATGCTTATTTTAATTCATGTAGTCCATAGTCATAAAGAACAGGATCATGAGCCAGTTTTATATAGTAACAATCCATCAATATTAGCAATCGTGTCGGCCTACAGGCAGTTTAAACTCTAGGTTGTTCATCAATCATACTATAAGAAAAAGAAGAGTGAAGCATGAACAAGATCGTAGGTTTTCTACACAATGATAAATTAATATGGATAGTTCGACCCACTTATCAAACTAAACTAATACATATTTGGTTATTTCCTACTTTGTTCGGAAGCAAGATCGTGTTAACTTTCCATAGATTGCCAAAACTTTATCTTATTTCTAAAAGTTTCCATTACCATTTGTTCTTTGCCATTCGTACTGATCTGGATTAAAAAAAAACAATCTAACAGATGTCCCAGGCAGGCTTTCGAAGGAGAAATTAAGAGAAATGGGTCGGTTTTTCCACTTAAGTGGGGTTTCGTGCCTACGTGTTTGTCTCTGACCGATACGAATTATTTTTGTCCTAAAGCTTTTAGTAAAAATGTTTTTAAACATTATGGTTACTATAAATCGTTGAAAAGATCATCAGGGTGGGCGAATGTGTCTCCCATATAGTTGAAATAGACGAACAGTTTTTATTAAAATTATACTTATCTATATCTTAGCAACAAGTACGAGTACATCAAAATACCTAGGTATATGAAGAATAACAAAAAACACTCCGTTAAAATCATAATAAATTTATATTTCTCATACTCTATTCTGAAATAACAATAACTTTTTAGTATTCCGGTGTGTTGAAGTAGTGGATGAAAAGAGAGCGCTTTGAAAGCTCTTTTTTGTGGTAGAACGAAACATTTTATTCTCGAAAGACAATTAGGTTTAATATTAAACTGAACGGTACGTATTTTAAATACAACATGTTTATAAATTCTATAGAAAAATTCGTCGAACCATAATAGGCAAAAGAATTTCTTATGACAAATTTAAAGCTTCGGGCATTGCAGTGACAGCATGGTTTCATTTAGGATTCCACGTTAATAATTATCCACATTAATAAGTCATTTAAAAAAAATGACCATATTGTATAAATTACCTACTGTATTTTATTTTAAAGTAATCCAATTAAACTAAAAATTTTTTTTCTTTACTAACCGAACTTTCCTACCAGAATTATGAAACTAAAAGAAATCAAAATATTTCCGGAGCATTACGATAACGTTATTGTAAGTCTACTGCATATAAAACATAAATGGTGATAAGTTCTACTAATTTTGCATACGTAAGCTAAGTATCTTAAATTAAATAAGAGTAATTCTAGATTGCATCCTGCATTGCGAAACCATAACGCAAACACAATACCTATAATAATTAAAAATAGGTACCAGTTTAATTAAATACTAGAAGCAGCTGTTTAATACCATGTGTATTGAGCCATAAACAGGCGTGATATAGCGGTCAATAAAATGGGAGAGGAATATCAGGTCGTTAGGTAGATAGAGCAATGAAGGCTGAGGCGGGCAATTTGCCGCCGGGGAATGAAATTGTGCATCTGCACGAAAACGCTTTTACATTGGCCCGTATTTTCTCTCTGTAAACGTTGAAAGCAATCTAATTGAGATTTAATTAGAAGTTACTTGTCCCATTCTATATTGCTTCTATAATTAATAGGTCGATTGATTTAGACTGTTTGTTTAAAGCGGTTTTAATTTGTATCAAACCTACTTTGGGCTTGCAAAAAAAAAGATTGACAGCAAACTTTTCATTAATACTTTTTATGACTAATTCAATTCTTAAACATTTCATTTAAGAGAATCACCAATTCATTCGGGAAGAACAGATAAATTCTGTTGTTTATATACAGTAACCAACAGTTTATTACATCATTTATCGTCTGTCCCATCGTAGACATCAATTAGACGAACCAACATTTAACGATTATAAATTCTCTAGACATTTAGGTCCAAGGACTAAACAAATGGGTGTTAAATTTACTACAAAATTCGATATAGCTTAATCCAGACGTTTTAGGACATAGAATACAGAACTTCATCTTCCGTAACCTGACCGCAACTATTAACTATGTCGGCCTAGTTTAGAGATGAAACTATTGTCTTTTGACCTATATTTAGGGATTTAGCCCCATTCCCACCTGTGAGGAAACTTCTGCGAGTAATGGCTCGCAGACTGTTCTATAAAAACTATTAACCGTAAGCTGCCGGGCGTGTTATCCCGTCAGATGGCAGGCATTCCTGCTAATCACTGCGAATGCAATATGCAGTTTAGTTGTGCGGCAGCTTGCGAGAACTTAGCAATTCAGTTGAAACCTGGTTTAGTTTTCATATTAATTCGTGGTGACGACGCTCATCATCTATTGCTCAATTAAAAGCATCTTACTGGTAGTAATTAAAATGCATCAAGATTGAAGCCGATAGACATCAGTTTATTCTTAATTATATTAACCTATATGCGGATTCGAAGTAAATAATACAAAAAATAATTACTATTAAATAATAGTAATATCATTATTTTTATTAAGTACCCTCAGATGAAAATATGTTCAAATGTATTTCCCGGTAATATGTTATATGAAAACATCATGACTCTTATAACCGAGGGAAAGGATTTATCATCATTTTCATGACCACGTTTGCATGCAAACACACCGTTGATAAATTCCTTTTACGCTACACAATATGAAAACCTAGTCATTTCAGAGAGTTTCTCATTGCTGGCCTAATGGGTCAATATCAGTCACACACATCAAACATTTTGCGGTTAGTCGACCTGAAAATTACCTAGATCATTTGGAAATCGAAACCTATAGAAGAATGTAACTATAATTAAGGTACTTTTAGAATTTCGATCGCCTCATTTATTTTGACATTAGCAAACATAACTAGCCATAACAAGTCCTGGTTTGTATTTACCTATTCAGATAAAAAATCTGTCTTAACAACTTCACTGTCCATGATGCGGACGCAATATTTAAACAATGACCATGTATTACATGTGACCCTCACAGGACAGGAAAGTTTATAGGGACTTTACCAGAAAATTCTACCGTGACTATAATGCGCGTATGGAAAATGTATCAAAGTTTTATTGAGATAAAAAGTAGCTATATCCATCACCAGACTTTAGCTAACTCCATATATCATTAAGTGAAGTTGTAGAAGTAAGTTCGGCTTGCGTGCATGAATTAGCTAGACGAGTTTTGAATTCAGTTTGCTTGTAGCATGCGATAGTCTGCGCACTGATGTATAAAACCTTTAGTTTTGTTTTACACTGAAACAAAGTAGATACGTTTATATGCTATCTTGTGTTGGATGCTACTTGTGTTGGGTACCTAAAATAGTTTTGTTTATAACAACAGCTGGCCTTGACAAGGTCTTTTATAATGAAGTTAAACGAGTACTAGAGCCAAGCAAATTAACACCTTAAGTACCAGAAAATAACGGAAATCGCGATGTAGTGTTAAATAAGTAATTCAACTAATTTGTAATTAATTACTTGTTCACGCCTTTGCCGACTTCGATGGTACTCATGTGGTATGACAGACAGAGTTCATTTTGGATTAGCACTTTTTGAACACGATTTTAATTAAGCGAATTCAAGCTTGTCGGCTAGTTGATTGACAGCTGGTCCCTTTTATGATTGTTCTTAATTCTTCATAACTAAACTGTTGATTCTGAAAATACACAAGCTCCCTGTTAGAAGGTCACACGTTATTGTCATTCGAATTGGTTAGCATGATTTATTTTGTTGAATGAAGGCCATTTGTTTCTTTTAGAAAGATCGGTTGAATTTGCATTGCAAATTACTATGTGGTGGAAGATGCGGAGGACGGTAGCGGGGGGAGTTCTCGTCTCATCAGCGTTTTAATAAACATTGTGGTTTCTTTTTTATTATTTGTTTTCCTCAAGAATTACGCAGCAGTATTCATTACAATGATGGGTTTCATTAATAATACACGCAGTACAAACCCTACTTCTATGTAAGTTAGGTAATACGAGAACAGAATAAATGGAATTTGAAATGACACGAGAGCGTGGGCCTACAGATCAAATAAAGGATCAAGTGAATTTAAGAAAGGTCGTCCAATCTACATAGGAGGCTTTCAATAATTTATCAAAGGCACATCTACCCTTTTTATCAAAATCGATGTATTAGGAATAAAACTATAGGTATAGTATTCAAAAAACTATATTAATATACGACATGCAAATGTTGGATGAAGCAGACACCGTTCGACATACGGAACAAAACTTTGTTGATATGCAACGTTGGCCAATCTCTGCTATACCTAGGTTCATTATTGACGACCTGATTAGCGCAGTGGCTAAGCGATTGGATTGCTGCGCTAATAATAATAATAATAATATCATTTATTTTCAGGCTTCAATGGCCCATAGATATATACCTTACAGACTAACATACATAAATTAAATACAAATTGTGTTAGTAAATAAAAAACTTAAAACTATGTTAATAGCACTTCACTTTGCACTTGTCTTCGTGCTCTCCTGTGGTACTGGTCCGCGGAAGCGACGGAACACCACGCCCTGCGGCCAAAAGTCTTCTTCCATGACGAGGGGCAGGAAACAGTTCGGTACTCGCACCACGAATGCCTTGAAATTGACATTACGGCGCGACTCCAGTAACTGCACCCTCGGCCTGTACTTCGTCTTTTGGCGCACATACTCAGCGATGTCCTCCTCCTTAGTGGTGTAGTGCAGGCGGGAGACGTACACCGGTGTGTTCGGCTGGGCAGCACGCACTGTGGTGTTGGGTTTCACAGGAGCTGTGCCGCAGCGGTTCTTGTTGGGTCTGCGACGGCGCTTCCTCCCTTGCACCTTCACAAAGCCATCTTCGTCTACCTTTGCTATTTCCTTCTCGGAGACGGGCTTCTTTATGAGAGCACTGGGAGTACTCTCTAAAACACGCGCATAACTTTTTAATTGCGCTGGCGCTGCAGATCTTGTCAGCTGTACGACGTATTTGTCGGCGGGCGCGGGAGGCCCCGCGGGGACAGTAGCGAGCGGGCTGGGCGCGCGGGGTGCACACTCTGCTAGCTCAGCAATTTTCGGCGTTGACAGCGGCGACGACAAAACCGCTGACGCGAAACTGACCGCCGATGTATCAAGGGCAGCTCCGCGACGCGTGTTGACGTTCATTGCACCCGGTGTTGACCTAGTTTCTGTTACTGTGTTGCGCAAATCACTAAGTTCTTTCCGCAAGTCGGTAACAGTAACTTGGGATGCATCCAACCTTTGCTGTACTTCCGCTAGGCTAGCCTTGAGGACGACTATGTCCTTCAAAAGGCTGGTCACGTCGACGTGGTCGAAGGTTACGGGAGGGAGCTTGTTGAGGTCCCTCGCCACAAAAATCGGCACGTCGTCTGGGTCGGTCTCCTTGAGCAGCGTGATGATGTCCTGAATGCTTTTCTTCGTCCCGTCACGCCTGCGGGACACCATCTGGTCGCACTTGTTGAGCGACTTGTACAGGAGCAGCTTAGCAGCTGCCACATCTTCTTCGCTGAAGTTCGTTGCGCAGATCTGGATGGCGGACACCTCGTCCATCACGTCCAGCTTCTGCTGCAAGAACGCCAGCAATTCATTCGCTACGAGTGGTTGACTCATAGCGATTAGAATTCGAGCAGCGGCTTCCGCCGCCGCGTTTGCATTTATTTAATAAAAATTCACGTCAGCAAACACGACCGCATCGGGTCGCTGCCACTATAAGACTAAGGGTTGCGGGTTCGATTCCCGCACGGGGCAAAACTTAGTGCGAACCACAGATGTTTGTCCCGAGTCTGGATGTTTGTGTATGTGATATTTCATGTTTGTGAAACGCACCCACGACACAGGAGAAATTCCTAGTGTGGGGCGACATTTTTATAAAAATAAAAAAAAAAATAAAAAAAAAATATTTGAATGTTCCAGTCTTTTATATGATATAAACTGCACCCGTACACAGAACATGAACTCGTAAAGCAGGACAGCTTACGTTATGGAAGCGCGACGCTGCTACGTGCAGTGTCTCGTCACATCGTAAACTATCCTGCTTTAAGTGTTCATGGTAAGGGGCGGGTCGTTCTTATAAACATCGTTTAAAAACCACTCAAAATAAAAAGCTAAAGCTAAGTAAATAAATTAATATTAAAAATATATTTATAACACAAGCTTTTAAACCAGCTAGGCTCAAAGTTGGTACTAGTAAAGATAGATTAAACAAGCCCAACACGGTGGGATTGCCTCATGTCGTCATAGTGTTCCTATGACCATCTTCTCACTCCATCATCAGATCAGCTCAAAAGTACCATAATATTGTATTGTCACTAAACCTATTTAAATAATACAGAATTCTTTGTGATTATAATAATATGACTATCAAAACAGAGAGATGTTTAAAAGTTAGTCTGATGATTCAAAAATTGATGTTATAGATTAAAAAAAGCATCTGGGTATCAATGAAACACTCTATAAGTCAATAAACGAAATACAATATCCGTTTGAATTACTCTTCATAATGTCCAATATATCATCATACATAATACCGCTGACATTTGTAATCAATCTCTAAGGCCTTCAGAGATAGATTGCGAACAAATTCGAATTACTACGACTCAGATTAAATTACTTAAATATTAATTTCCATAACGCTTCAACGAAAGAAATTAACATAATATTGATTAAAAAATTCATTTTCAAATAAATCAACATTAAGTCATTTAAATAATTATTATCTAAAACCATTATCAGCATATTTGTTTAATGGCACTAATAAATAACATTGATTAATGAGTTAGTAAGAGTCAAGGCCACGTGTTTATGCGATGATAGACAAAAATTCAGAAATTCTTGGTGTATAGATTTAGGAATAATTAATGACGTCACCCTTTGATCCGTGAAACTGTAAACAAATACAATTCATGCTACTCTAGTAGGTAATCTCAAAGCGCGTCTCATGTGACTAGTATCTACGTACTTCACAAACATACAAAGTAGTAATACACAAGCAACTCGTAAATAAAATAACTCACACCGTCCCGTCACTTAGTGATCTGCGATGGGATACTAAAATACGCAATACTTTGTAACACTGTAGAATAGAAATCCCAATCAAAACAATAAAAAATACGTTTTAGAGAAGGACTGTAAATGAGCTAGAATTAAAGTGAATTTAGTTCGATGTTGATCGGAAAAACTTGAGGACATGATTAAATTAGGAACCTATTTAAAACAAACATTGCCAAATTCATAAGTTAAGTTTAATTTAATTGTACCTTAGCAACTCCTTGAATTTAAAACTTTGTAACTAGCTAACGTTGGTACTAGTGTTAACCCTCAGAAAATCAATTTGTCGTTAATTACAGGAATACCATTAAGTTGCCTGTTAAGTCCGTGACGAGGCACAATCTGTGTTTAATTACAGGGCGACTTGCTCTATTGTATTAATGGGGACACTCGGTACGAACTTACGAAGCTTTGACAACATGTGAGTGTGTTGTTGTTCTATAGAAATACCTATTTACCTAAGTTTGATACGTAAAACATTTACTTAGAATAATATCTGGTTAAACGTTTTTCATAACATTTGCATATGGCAGTAACATATAATTAAATCATCAAAAATATTGATGTGTGTATCTACAATTAACATCAAAGTAAAATATATTAGCAATTAGACATACCTACGTGACAACAAACATGAATAAGTTTTCAGTTTATCGTTAGAAATTAAACATTACGAAACTTTATTGGACCAGAAAGAATTCTGTTCTAAGATCATGGTAAGTTTGCAGACTTAAAATCAGGTATTACTCTCGAAATGGAAAGAAGACACGTGATTTATATGGTCCAACAAACTTTATTAGTAAAGTTTTTAAAAATCCTATAGTTAAATTTATTTGGTACAGTTCCACTCAGCTCAATGGTTTATGTCAAAATGTGATAACACGAAACTGGACCAAGATTGTCGTTTATGTGAGAGCGAATTTCCCCACTGAAGTGTCTTGTATGTATTTTTGTATGCACCTTTCATGAACATTACTTGGACAGAAACAAAACCTTATTGGAATAAAGCACCACAACAAACATTTAGGTAGCAACACCGAGTAAATAGTTATCGGGGGCGGGTGCGCGGTGAATTTCCTACTTTTTTGGGTCATTACGTTAAAACACGATCCTGTCCCACTCACTGACGTCATCCTCGAAGGAGACCGAAGCGGTTAACATTGAGCTCGTGTAAATAAACCAACGGTTACTACTTACGTACACACATAGATATTTACGTCAATCTCTACCATTGGTAGATCGTGTCCGAGATGTAATGTTAATGTCTACTAATGGGATCGTAAACTGTGCCCTTGGCTTAATACCCATGTGAAATTACTTAGTTTTCGGTGGAACTTCTACAATCCCTTGGTGTCGGCGACTAGCAACAGGCTCGCCACCTACATTGATATTATGATTATATCATACTGATAAAAAAACGCCTCTGCCAACACTACGGTTGCCAAGCGTGATGGTATGAATTATTACTTATATACTGATTCGTAAAACATAAAGTTCCAACACACGTTTTCTAAAGAAACATACCTAACGTATCATACGCACTATTACTCAAGTATTTTCTCAATTGTAAAAGGTGTCGAAAAGTATCTAAATATTTATAAAGATGCGCCAAAGTCTCAAAAGTCTATATGGCGAAAAATAACTTAAAGTTAACTATTAAAGAATATGAGGCACCAGTTTTTCCAAAGAACATACATGAAGTTGGTGAGGAACAGCAAATTATAGAAACATGATTTAGCATAATCAGTGTAGGTCATGCTAAAACGAACCATGACCGTCGCCTGGTCGTGTCGCCTTCATGAAACATCCGCCCGTTACTCGGCCCGGTGTAGCTTGAGCATGAATCATCCTTGAACAACATCCTTTTGTAAAATGAAAACCAGGCATGAAAACAGCGATGACGTCATAAGTAGCGAGCCGCGCGCATCCACCTCATGAGAATATTGAAAATACGTCTTACTTTTCACATTTTCCTTAACACAAACAACAGTAAAGACATGTGTGATAATATTATATTTTAGCATTATTATCATTATTTACAACTCAAACACGTGTAGGTAGATTATTCTGAGAAGACTGTGTGACAGCGACTATATAGGTAGATCTAATGTGTTTGGCTCTGTATCTGTATTTATCATACGTTACGATAACGGTTTTGATTTCTGCGACTGCGGAGCACGGGTCCGAATCCCAGGTCGGGCGGAGGTTACTGCGTTTTATATTAGGTAATCCTCAGTAGCAACACGGAGTCCGGTGCCTAACCCTTTGGGGAATACAAGAAATCGTTCGAAAGTAATGCTAAGCTAATAATATACTTGTTGTATAATTGTTATTTGATTCCATCCTAAAATTAACTGAATTTGAAATTATTATACGCTGTGAATTACCTTCGCACCCTACTTTCTGATTTTATGATTATTTTAATTATTGTTTATATTCATTTTACATTTTTTAGCGAAAGGTTTTTCCTGAAACTGAAATTTCCTTGTGCGAGAAATACAAAATACTTTATTCAACACTAGCTGCGCCCCGCGATGTTACTCGCTACATTTTTACGGGATAAAAATTAGCCTATGTGTTAATCCAGGTCCTCCATATGAAATTTCATTAAAATCCATTCAGTAGTTTTTACGTGGAAGAGTAAACATCCATCCATACTCACAAACTTTAGCGTTTATAATATTAGTAGGCATTATCTTGCCTTAAATTCATAATAAACCTACATAAGTACGAGAAACACTATATTCTTGTTATGAAACTTTCAGCAGCGGATGTGTGTAGTAAAGCTAAACTTAATACACATGTTTGCAAACGACACACAAACTAATTTCACTTGGGGTTACTTACTAACTACTATAGAAACACAGTTAAAATTAATATGGAAGATGGATTCCAACGAAGATGAAAATACACGCACTATAAACGATTTTGATATTTTTAGAATGTTGTGGCTGGTTGTGCGATAGTAAGTAACATATACACGCCTGAACCACTGTGACTGTCATGAAATTTTGTAAAGGTATTATAATTAATGTACTACAGTAAAATAAAATAGACAACTCAAATCTTAAGATCGTAGCTTTATACGTTATCAGGAGTACAGAAAAGTATATCAGGGTACATACCTTTTATCCAGAAAAAAGGAGTGTTCCCGAAGTAAAGAACGGTATCGTTCGACGGTCACAATTTCTTTTGGCCGCTAGATGGCACTACGTGTCGAAATATGATTAAAAAACGCGAATGAAACCGCGGGGCACGCCTAGATCCAATATAAACGAGAGGGATTCCGCTCGTGTCTTATCCATTACTATTACCAATAAAAACAGGTTTAAAGATAAAGTGAGTTTGTATAATAAATTATTGTTTTTATTAGGTACTATCGCGAGTGCCACCTGTGCAAAATTTCGTACGTCACTCAAGATGTTTTTGTGTTTAGATAACAATCGAAATCATGTAAGAATAATATTTTTTGCGGATAATTTTTTTTAATAAAACCTCACCTACTTTTGATCATTTCTCTCAAGAAAATTACAGTGGAATCTGGAAATGAGATTTGTATCTGTAGTAAGAATCAACATTTATAACGATGCAACGTACTACGGACTACCCCTTCCTTATTACCGCCATAATTGTACCTAGAACATAGTTTCTGTTATTGTTTATTTTATCGGGTTTCCTTACTATACCGTCTTTGAAGCCAGTGATAAAATTAACTAATGCACATAATGTTTACTGAACATGTAGTTACGACCATGGAAGAATTACGAACACAGCGACTCTGTTCTATATCATCTAAGGTTTGAAATTAGACAACTTGCGAAATGTTTTATTTCACTGTTAAAATTTATTTCAACGCTTGCGGTCGTAAATGGGTCGCAAATTTCGTCGTAAAACGAAAAACAATAAAATGTTGAGGTGAAATCCTTGTATTCCTGCAGATATCATCATGCCTCAAATGCCTTGAGGGGTAGATAAGTGTACTGTGGTACACACTGGCTGGAGCCTTTTATTGAATCTCGCTAAATGCCTGGTTAAGCAGCCTCCTTACCGTGAACTCTTAAACCAAGACAGTTTACGTTGTGGAAGCGAGACGCCGCATTACTCTTCACGTAGCGGTGTCACGCTTCCACTTCGTAAACTGTCCTGTATTAGGAGTTCATGGTAAGCGGGCTGTACCTAATAATTCTCCCTAACAGTGAGCATCGAAAAACTAAAACTTTGTACAATATATTTTAAATGAATACTGAACATTTGTACGATTCAACTGTGCAAAAAATGACTAGACTTCTACATTCGATATAAAATTGTATACCAGACATTTACTAGAATGGAAATTATAATCGTATTCCGAATACATATTCTCACAACCTTACAGCGAGGCGTGTTTTGAAAAGAATCCATTTGCATTCTTCAGGCAGACATTCACGTCACAGCGGCCCGGCTGAAATTCACTTGGAAGCACCTGGATAAATTAAATTGCAGTTTTACTTGACTATGTATATTTCCCGTACTAGCTTCTAGATACCTATAAATACAACAGAAGAAAAAAAATCTGAAGCCATTGTTGAAAACATGGAATTCTTAAAAAAATAAACTTGCCTATACTCGCTTTCTGGGCCATAATACATATCATTACGACACTCAAATATAATTTAATGAGAATTCTGTTATTTTAAATAGCATCACTCGCACCGAGGAATCTAGCCGAGTATTCCCACGCAATTAAAACGGAATATGAGAATGACAATCTCATTAGTTCACTAATTAAAAGCACCGTCGAAACAATCTTCAAGTTTATATTATTTAGTTAAGACTAAGACAGTTTCTACAGTCCAGATGGCGCGTTTGGTGCACGTTCAGACAATGTGCCCTCGTGTGGCTTGTTTCTACATGGTATCCCAACATTTTGGCAAATATTTTAAGTAAAATATATAACTGTTCATTTGTATGTTTGACTACTGTACAATGTACACTAACTTTGCATTTGTTTGGATATTCCCACAGGACTAAGCAATAAGCATACTAATTGACATATTTTTTCAAAGCTTTCCTTTGCACCCAGTTGGTTCAAAACTCTTACCACTTTCGCTATTCTAATGCGCCTTCTAGGCCAGATGTGACTCTATAAGGAATTAAAACTGCTATTATAATAATTATAGAACACAATTATTGTTTCTTTACGTATTAATTAGATGACTATAAGCTGCAAAACTTGTAAGTAAACAGTCGTGTTTGTATTCATTAGGTGTTATTAGAAGTTGCCGATTACATCATAGTTTCATAGCTTTATAATTAGTAGGTATTCACATAATTTAATACATCGGTAGAATTATTTATTAACGAGTGGCTTTGATTTTTACAAGTTTTGCAAAAATTTGCCAATACTATATT